>CM077086.1:72060846-74846422 GCA_039513925.1 Platanthera zijinensis | reverse complement strand
AATGGGAAATATAGGATTTTAAGAAATAAAACTAAAATACTAGAGGAACAACTACTAGTGGATTGAGATTTCCTATAAATCTAAAAGCATGAGGTAAATAAATCATTAGAATCCAAAAATTGTTAACCCCCCCCAGCACCTACTCCTCTCCCCCCCCCCCCCCCACCCCCCTGCCTCCCTACACCCCCAAATTGAAACTATTTAAAATAAAAGAGGAAAAAGTGCTAAATAAAATACTTAAGCAAATTAAGAATCATAAGATTATCTTAAATATAAATCACTAAATATTAAATTCAACTAAATAGGATGAAATTAAAAATTAGCAAATATTAAAAGAGAATGCTTATAAAAAACTCTAAACTAAATTTCTGAAATTATCAAAAAGCTAAGCATTAGGTTATTATTTTTTTGAGTTATTGACATTTTTTCATTTTTTTGGGTTTTGAAATATGATCTTTTTTTGATTTTTGCTTTTTTCTAATTTTTTTGGGTTTTTGATAAGGCTAAATAAAAGCATTAAAAAGGCATAATATAACTTTACTTATTTTAAGAAATTTAAAACATTTTTTTTAAAACATTTTTTTTAGAAAGGAAAGAAGAAAGAAAAGAAACTAAACCCTCCCCCATGCTTAAATTTTGCATTGTCCTCAATGAAAAAAATAAAAAACAAGAAAGAAAAAAAAGAAGAAGAAAGGGGATGGGGGATGCAATAAAGTAAATAAATAAAAAGAAAACGACTTTGATCCCCGGATTCGAAGGCCGATTGCAGATGTCGCTCCCCCCTGCCTTAGCTGGGACACGGCTCAAGCCTAAGGAAGAGAGAAAGGATGGAGCCAAACGAACCGTTGGAGGCTTTATTCTTGCAAAACAAAATAAGCAAACAAAAAAAAGAAAAAGAAAAAAGAGGATAAGCAAGGGGTGCCTCCCAGGAGCGCTCTTTATTTAACGTCGTCTGAGCCCGACGTTTTTTGTTAGCTAAATGGAAATAAAAAATAAAATGAAGAGGTTACTCCCTAAGTATGCGCTTAGGAGAGTAAAGTAAAAAAAAAGAAATGAAGAATCCGCCGACATGCGGTGGAATCTTCAAGGAATGACGCCCAAAAATGAACGGACGGAGTTATAGAAGAACTCCGCCGTATGTAAAACAGGAAAGAATGGGTCGTCAAAAGAAGAAAGAATAAAAAGAAGAATAATAGAAAGAGAAATAAAAGAAGTAGAAAGAGAATTTTCATCAAAGGAAATTTCACAGGAGAAGGAGAGTCTTGTGAAATTTCGGGAGAAGAAAGGGTAGGGATAAGTAAAGAAGATTATCTAAAAGAAAAGAAGAAAAGAAGAAGACAGAAGAAGACTCGCTAAAACTAGAAAAATTTGGAACGGTTAAAAATTTAAGCGAAATGGAATCACAAACGTCTTCAGAAGGATAAATAGGAGACATCTCGTCATCCTCAACGGGTAAGAAGCACACGGAATATCCATAGCAGTGTCTTCCAAAGGAGGAAGAAAACAATCTGGGATATCCGAATAGTTATCCTCCTCGAGAGGAACAAGACAAGCCGGGATATCTGGTGACTCATTACATGAAGAAATTCGAGGAGACGGAGAAGAAGACGAAGAAAAAGATGCGGCCTCGCGAGAAAGATAATCCATAATGGTTTTGAAATGCGAATTAATATTATAAATAGAAGTTTGCAATTCAAGATACCCATTATCGATAGAATTAAAATTAAAATTTGGAGGCGCGGCGCTTTGCGGGGCAAAATCATAAGAAAAATAATGCGGGTTCCCCGCCTCCCAAGTAGGATAAAATTAGAGTAGGGTCAAATTGGCCATTTTGACCTGCTCCAGAAAGATTGAGATAAAAGAGGGAGGGATCCCGAAAGACATTCCGAATAAAATGTGGTCGGGCGACCCGCAAAAAAGCGAAAAAACAAGATGATTCCATAAAAAAAAATCTGTTACCAAATAAGAAAAGAAAAAATTATTTTTTTGATTTGTTTTTTTTTAGATATATATATATATTTTGAAAAATAGATTTTTTAGTGGTTGGTCTCGAACTTCCCAAGAGCTACCCGGTGAAGGGTTCGCAGAGGTACTAGGTAAAATGGTGGCGCTTAAAGCCCCTTACCCTTTTTGAGAGATTTTAGGTTGGGTAGAAATAAGATGATGTGGGTGGATATATAATAATAATAATATATATATATATTTTAGTAGAAGTAATAAATTCGATGCTTTCGTAATATTGCCCAAAATGTCCCCGGCAACAACGCCAAAAACTTGATGCGTAAAAATCATCTCACAGACTAAAATTCGAATAGGAAAGTGTACCTATCGTTTTTATAGTATAGTGATATAAATAAATCAAGGTCGTATAAAAACTCGGGGCAGGCAAGTACTATTACTCACAACGACTCTATTATCCTACCGGATGATCGATGGGTTTGAAAATAAAAATAAAATAAACTTATTTAAAAGAGAATAAATAAAGCTAAAGACAAAGAGTGCTCGATCGATGATTCACTTTGAAATAAAATAACGAAATAAATTAGTTTAGCCTTTGCAATTCTATTAAGACCGTGACAGATCCGATATTAGGAAATAATCTCGCTAGAGCATTAAATCCCCTAACTTATAGACGTTTTGACAGAAATCTCTTTACAAATCAAAATGGCCTAAATTCGCATTACCGAAGTTACCCGCACTATTGGATTTGACTCCAATCCGGAGGATTTACGTCATCCTATCTTAGGGGTGCGTTCAACTCCTTCCTTCCTCGAGTGATCTTTCAAATCAATGAGTCTCTTGACTTCTATGAATTGAGATCAAATGCCTACTATCGTATGCCGGAATACGGAGTCGACACGATAAAAATCAAAGAAGGATCAAAAATAGAAAAAATACAAATCCAAACATAAAATAAAAGGTGCATTTTTTCAACGCAAAGCTTATCGCAATCGGGAACAAAAACTAATTAGCTAAGCATATTTGGAAAGAGGAAACTATAAAATAGAAGGATAGAAATTTATTTGCATTGCTTAAAAAGAAGAAAGATACAATAATAATAATAATAGACAAGATAATATTGCACTAAAAAAACTATTACAATAAAGAAAGAAAATTACAACAAAGGAAGAACCACTCTTGAACTATCACTTAACAAAACTACTTCAAACAAAGACTTCACTAAAAACTACTTCTTCAAACAAAAACTACTAACTTAAACAAGAGGCAAGGGGTGCTTTATAGGAGAGGGAGAGATTCTAGAAAATGGGAATATGAAGGGGCATGTGTGTGGCCGCCATGTATGGAAGTTCATGCATGTGATTTAATTAGGGGAGAGAGAATGGATAAAGCATGCATGTAATAATGAAAATAAGAATATTTAGAGAAAAGGGAATGAATGGAAGTGTGTAGAAGGGGAAAAGAAGAGAGAGAGAGAGGGGTTCAATGTATTGGAAATGCATGCATGTCATTTAATTAATGAGGAGAGTGCATATCTAGATTCATGCATTTCATTTTGGAAAAATAAAATAAAATAAAGAGGGGGAATGGATGGGTTTAAATGAGGAATGAAAGGGTGGAAAAAAGGGATGAATGTAAATAAAGTGGGAGAAAAAAATGATAAATGAGAGAGAGAGAGAGAGGGGAGTGGCCAGGCCACATGCATGAGAATGCATGCATGTGGTCGGTATGATTGTTTGGGGGCTTCATGGGCTTCAATGGGATGCTCTTGGGACTGCATCATGTAGGGCTCAGGTAGGATTCATGTAGGCTTGGTGGGGCTCGGGTAGGGGCTGCTCCATGTTGGCTGCATGTAGGCTCGGGTAGGCTTGCATGGAGGGTTTGGACTTTGTGCTTGAGCTGAACCAAATGGAGGGGGTGCATGAACCTATAATTAAGACAAAATAAAAATGTTAGATATTAGAACATAATATTAATACTTATAACATAAACATAATAACATAACATAAACAATAATTAACAAGACAAAATAACATAAATAAATTAGAGATTAGTATAACATAAAAGATAAAACATAACAATTATAATAATAAAAATACATATAATAAAACTATATATTTTAATATCATAAACACAAAATAATAAAATTATAATAAAACTAGGAATTATAATATTCTAACACAAAAAGACAAAACATGCATAAAAATACTTAAAACATATGATTAAACTAAGAATTTTTCATACTAAACTACTTCAAAAACGATGACAAAAAACAAGTAATCAAGGTGCTCACACCTCCTCCTTCTGCTGGAAACTGTTCGTATGATTACAGAGACGGTACTTGTTGTGATGAATGCTCAGCAGCTGGACAGGCGAGGCCTTCCGCAATGCCAAATAAGGCGTGGGCTAAGGCAAGAACGGTAAGAGAGTTGTGGTTTATCTCCGAGCAGTAGATCAACAACTGAAGCGTTCATGAGCTTCAATCCTCCAACGTTTGATGGACCGGTTTGCCGGCTCAAGCGGAGGATCGGCTCTCAAGGATAAGAAGGATCTTGACAGCAAAACAGGGTTAAGGAGGAGCAGAAAGGGTAACGTTAACCATCTTCCTACTTGAAGGAGAGGCTCGGCTTTAGTGGGGATGAGGTCGAACTTCATCACTTGGCAGGCAGACAGTTTAACTGAGGTCTCGATGGTGGAGTTCTCTCGGTTGTTCTTGGCAAAACTTTTGCTGACGCTGCTAATGAATTGGTATGGAATTGGAGTTTTCAAATGCAGACACAAGGAGAAAAGAGCATGAATGACTATCTCCATGAGTTTACATGTCTGGGACGTTATGCAGGATCTATCTTTGCCGAAGAGAGAGCGTAAGAATAGTAGATTCTATAAAGGACTACGAGATGAGCTAAGGTTATTTCTCTCAAGTTCTGTGAGCCAAGGAATTTCAAGCGTTGGTCTATACGGCTAGGTCTTTGGAGAAGGACTTGAAAAGGACACAGGGAAAGAGGAACTTGGCATTTGACAAAGCTAGAGTTCAAGACGCTACGTCCGGAGAAGTCTGGGTTCCGTAAGAGATGGGGGGAGGGAAAGAGGTCCAAATCTACTGGACAAGCCCCTTCAGATGTGTGGAAAGCTGGGGCAACTTTGCTCATGACTGTCGATCTGGCCCTCGACGGGGCGAAAAGAAGGCGGGAGCATCGTAATGCGGAGAAAGGGAAGACAGTGATGGAGTCTTCTGCATCACAGGTGCTGCCCCCGGGTCTTCAATCTCGAGCAACAGGAGGCTATCAAATTGGCTGACGTCATCACAGGTACGGGTAGTTTGCAATTTTACTTTGTGCCTTGTGTTGTGCTTGTTTTAATTTTTTGTAATTAAGGTTTTGTCCTTATACGGGACCATCCGGCAAGAGCCCTGTTCGGTACAGGTGCCTCGCATTCCGTTTTTGTCTAAAGACTTTGTCTTACGGATCGTGGTACCTGCACAGACCATGACAGACAGTATTAAGGTGCTCCTACCTATCGGATGTGTCTTTGTGCGTGGATAAGTCGTGTAGTGTGGAAGTAAAGAGAGGAAGTCGGGATTTCTCTGTGAACGCATCAGTACTACCGATATCTGAGTTCGATATTATCTTTGGTATGGACTGGCTTTCAGAGCAGCATGCCAATATAAATTGCACTTCCAAAGAGGTTACACTGGTCAAGATACTGAACAAGAGACTAAGTCCGATGGCATGCGAGGGACGAGTAGGATACTGTTATCTGCCCTCCAAAGTCGTAAAGGCAGTTTGGAAGGGTGTGAAGTTATTCTTCACACTTATAGAGGATGTGGAGCCTAAGGCCAGTGTTGGAACACCCTATTACTATTTGGATCAGGATGACTATATTTCTATAGGGATTTTGTGTTGTGACCTCCTTGTTGTTATAAAGGTCACATAGGCTAGTTTAGTAGTAATCTTCAGCTCGACGCATAGTCGACTTCCGCTCGACGTTAGAGTTCGACCTCCGCTCGACGTAGAGGTCGACCTCTCAGCAGTCGACGCAGAGTCGACCTCTCTGCTCGACGCAGAGGTCGATCTCAGCTCGACGCAGGGTCGATCTCAGCTCGACGCAGAGTCGACCTCTGCTCGCCAGCAGAGTCGATCTCAGCTCGATGCAGAGTCGACCTCAGCTCGACGTGGAGTCGACCTCAGCTCGACGTTCCGTCGAACCCAGTTCTGCTTACAGAAAACACTCTCTGGCCGACGTGTGTCGTGCTCAGATCGACGTTTTATTGAGAGCTCGATGCTTTCCAGACTTCCGTCAGTTTTGAATAGGAATTCAAATTCCTTCTGTCAGACAATTAATGCTGAAGATTTATTGGCCGTTACAGCATATCTGGTGCATGGCTCAAGGAATTTTCTAAGGAATGTCTGCCTGTCATTTCCTTTGAGGCATGGACATTTAAGGAAAGCAATTAATGCTGACTTTCAACGGCTATCAAAGAAAAGGAAGAAGAAGACTTAGATATATTATTCATTCTTTCATTTTTCAGAGATACAGAGAATAGACAGAGAGACAGAGAATAACAATACAGGACTTCAGCTGCTCTCTCTGTGTGATATTGTTTTTGAAAGCTCACTCACAGGAATTCTGATTGCTTCAGACACAACCATCCAACCTTCTTGGATCATCTCTTGCTGGAGCAAATCAGATCCTTGAATACCTGTCACCCTTGTGCAGAGCTCTCCTTCCTGAACTTCTTCTTGATCTCAGGGGAGCTTTGACAACAACTACAGATCCACTTTTGCTTCTCTCTGCTTGTTGATAGAGAAGACAACCTCATCCCTTTTTCTTTTTCTTTCTGTACAGGGTTTTTAACTCCCTTCAAAAGTTACTTTTGGTTTTGCTGAAACCTGGTCAAAATCAGCTCCTTTGGTTTGTGAGAACCTGATCAAAAACTCTCTGGTGATCAAGACACCTGATCAACCCATCTTGAAGTGGATTCCTATCAAGGGTGATAGAAGAGTGGATGTACCCAGATTTGGGGAACCACTATAGCTCCTTGTGTCGTCTGGATTGCTTGTTTCTTTGTGTTTTGCTTTGTGCTGTGAATTTCTTTTTACTCTGATTATTTGCTATAGCACCATACACTAAGTAAATCCAAACTTTCTCTGCACACAAGTTTTTATTTGCAAAATTATTTTAAAATAACTCTATTCACCCCCCTCTAGAGTTAGGATTGATCTTATCCTGCACTTTCAATTGGTATCAGAGCGAGGTTGATCATTCATACAGGCTAACACCTGGATCAAAAGATCCCTGATAAGATCATTTCTCTCAAAGGGTTATTTTCCTTAGTTTTACTTATCTTTAAAACTCATGGCACAAAACAAGGACTTTGCTAGTACCAGACCTCCTATGTGCAATCTCTCTAAGTTTGCACTATGGAAAGCAAGGATTAGACTTTACATGAACTCTTTTGATGAAGACATTTTTAATTCTGTGTTGACAGATTGTCCAAGACCTCCCACAGGAATAAGTACATCAGCTGTTCCTCCTCCTTCAGGAACTGATGCTGACATAAAGAAGTGGAAGGCAGCAAATGCTAAAGCCATGAACATTTTGGCTCAAACCATGTCAGATGACATTTTCCAGAAAGTAGCTGATTGCAATACTGATAAAGAGATCTGGGAAAAACTTTCAGAAATTGTATCAGGTTCTGCAGATGAAAGAAAGGATAGGAGATCCTACCTCATCACCCAGTATGAGAACTTCAAAAAGGCAGAGTCTGAGTCAGTTGCTGACATGTACAACAGACTGAGCCTAATCATCAGTGAGCTTAGATCACTAGAGAAGGACATATCTCTCACTGAGATAAATGACAAGATACTGACTTGTTTCCCTAGCTCTTGGGACTCAAGAATCTGGTCAATTAAAGATGGAAGAAATGTCTGTGAGTTATCCACAGAAGCTCTTCTAGGAAAGCTCAAGAGTTATGAGCAATTCATTAAGAAGAGAGAAGAAGAGCAGAAGACATTCACACCAACAGAAAAGGTTGAGAAAATCATTGCCTTCAAAGCAAAGGAAGAAGAACCTAAAGAAAAGGTGTTGGAAATGAAGAGCTTATGAGCCTACTGGTCAAAAGGTTCAATAAGCTAAATAAAAGGAACTTCAGAAGATGGTCATCCAAAGACAAAGACAAGCCAAGGTATGACAGATCTACTAATAAAGATATTATCTGCTTTGGCTGCCGGAAACCAGGACACATTTTCCCCAACTGTCCAGAAAATCAAGACAAGGACAGAAGGGACAAGAAGGAAAGAAAAGATAAAAGGAAGGATAAGGAGTCAAGGAAATACCATGACAAGCCTTCCTCCAGCAACAGCAAGCACACCAGAAAAGGATTTGTGGCTGAATCCTGGAGTGACTCTGATGAGTCTGATTCATCATCCAGCTCTAGTGATGATGAGGATGATGCAGAAGAAAAAGGATTCTGCATGATGGCCATCAGTGCATCTCAAAAGAACACTGATTCAGAGCCTGATGCTGACTACCATCTGATCAGGAACTTACTGAGGATCAGGTAATATATTCATTTGACTTTACTTCTGATGATTTTAAATCTGAGTTTAAATCTATGTGCATTGACTTGATTGAATCTCAAAAGCTGATTAAAACTCTCAGAGAACAATTAATTGAATGCAAATCCATTAACTCAGATAATCTTAGACTCTTAGAAGAGTTGAAGCAGTGTTGGGAGGAGATAGCTTCACTGAAAGGTGAGCTATCTAATGCCAAACAATTTGAAGAAACCCTTAATGGGAGAAGTATCAAATTGATGGACATCACAAGTACAGTGAACTCAAGATTGAATGGTTCACTGGGCTTGGGTGCTTCATCCAGCCAACCCATAGTGCTGACAACTCCAATCAAATTTACCAGTGAGAAAGGTAAAGGAGTCTTGATAGTGGCTAGGAAGAATGCTGACTTAACCCAGGAAACTGGACAAAAAGCGTCGAACGAAGCTCGACGGACGTCGACCAGAGCTCGACGTAATCGCAAGAGAACGTCGAACTCAGGTCGACGCCCTCTACCTTCTGAACAAAGCAAGCCTTCGCCGTCGAATGGAGCTCGACGCACTCACCAGAGTCCGTCGACCGAAGCTCGACGTGCGTCGAGCCAAGCTCAGAGCAAAAGTCAGTTCTCAGGGGTTAATTCAAAATTTAATTCCAGCTCCACATCTCATCACTTTAACCCTTATGCTGAATGGATAATACCTCCTAGGAGATATCATCCTGGAGGCTATAAGAGTCAACCTGAGATGTCTTTTATTTCAGAATTTAAAGGATATCAAGAAATGCCCAAGGTAAACTGGGTCAAAAACAATTGATTTGTTGTATGTGCAGATAAAGTCCTATCCAATTGAGAACCAGCAGTGGTACTTGGATAGTGGGTGCTCAAAGCACATGACTTGCAACAAGGAGAACCTTGTGTCCTTCAAAGCCAAACATGGACCCAAAGTAATCTTTGGAGATTCAAATTTGGACAAACAAAAGGCTATGGCCAAGTCAAAATAGGGTCAATTACATTCAAGAAAGTGGCCTATGTGGAAGGACTAAAGCACAACTTAATCAGCATCAGCCAGCTATGCGATGCTGGTTATCAGGTTTGGTTTACCAACTCAGCATGTAATATTGCATTAAATAACAACATTGTTTTAATTGGTAATAGATAAGATAACATATATCTAGTTGATTTCAATTCATCTAAAGTAGATATTTGTTTATTTAACTCCCTTAGCAAACCTAATGAACTTTGGCATAAAAGACTAGGACATGTGAACCTTAGAACCATTGCTAAGTTATCCAAAGACAACCTTGTTAGAGGACTACCTTCTGGTCCCTACAAGAAGGAAGGACTTTGCAAGGCCTGTCAGTTAGGCAAGCAAACTAAAAACAGTTTCAAGTCACTTAATAAGAGTGACTCACCTAGAATTTTGTACTTATTGCACATGGACCTTTTTCGACCAATTAATGTACAAAGCCTAGGAGGGAAATCTTATGCTTTAGTAGTTGTAGATGACTTCTCAAGATTCACTTGGGTGTTCTTTCTGAGGAAGAAGTCTGATAACTTCAAGATTTTGACAGATTTTCTCAAAGGCATACAGATTGAGTTCAATACTCACATTGCCCTGATCAGAAGTGATCATGGGACAGAGTTTGATTCTCTTCTTATGCTAGAGTTCTGCCAGAATGAAGGTATCAGGCACACTTTCTCAGCTCCAAGAACTCCTCAACAAAATGGGGTAGTTGAAAGGAAAAACAGAACCCTTATTGAATCTGCCACAACATTGTTGACAGATGCTCACCTTCCTCTAACCTTTTGGGCAGAGGCTGTGAACACCTCCAACTATGTTTTGAATAGAAGCCTGATACATAAACTAAAGGGTAAGACTCCCTATGAGTTACTCAAAGGGAAGAAACCTAAAGTAAATTACTTCAAAATTTTTGGTTGCATTTGCTTCATTCACAATAATGACAAGAAATACCTAGCTAAATTTGAAGCCAAAGCTGATGAAGGAGTGTTTCTGGGATACTCCATGACTAGCAAGGCTTATAGGGTCTTTAACAAGTGCTCAAATAAAATTGATGAATCCATGCATGTTACATTTGATGAAACTAACATGTCTTATAAGGAGAAGGAGACTTCTCCCATAAGCAATTTGCAGGAACATTCAATTTTAGAAAATCTGAAGCAGCTTACCATCACAGACAAGGGGTCATTACCTTCACCAATTCAGCAAGACACTGAACTCAGTGACAATGAAGAGGAATTTCAGGTTTTGGAAAGTTCAAAAGGCCAACAAATTGAAGAACCAGTTGTTGTTCCACAAGAGGAAACAACAACACAGGTTGGTGCATCATCAACACCACTTGTTGATCTTGCAACAACAAGAGATCACCCAATCTCACAAGTAATTGGAGATATCTCAGTGGGTGTGCAAACAAGGAATCAAGTTAATCAAAATATTATGCACACCTGCTTTCTTTCTCAAATTGAGCCTCAAACCATACAAGATGCAGAGCAAGATCCAAACTGGATCATTGCAATGCAGGAAGAGTTGAATCAATTTGAAAGGAATAAAGTTTGGGAATTAGTACCAAGACCAAGGAACCAGCAAATTGTTGGAACCAAATGGGTATTCAGAAACAAGTTGGATGATCAAGGAATAATTGTGAGAAACAAGGCAAGACTTGTTGCACAAGGATATTGCCAAGAAGAAGGAATTGATTATGACCAAACCTTTGCACCAGTTGCAAGGTTGGAGGCCATAAGAATCTTCCTTACATATGCAGCTCACAAGAGATTCAAGGTATATCAGAAGGATGTCAAGAGTGCATTTCTCAATGGAGACATCAAGGAAGAAGTTTATGTAAAGCAACCTCCAGGTTTTATCTCTCCAACCTTTCCTGATCATGTTTTTAAACTGCATAAAGCCTTATATGGTCTCAAGCAAGCCCCTAGAGCTTGGTATGAGACCTTAGCTTGTTTTTTGTTGGAAAATGATTTTAAAAGGGGTAGAGTAGACCAAACTCTTTTTGTTAGAACCCATAGGTCCCATACCCTACTAGTACAAGTTTATGTAGACGATATCATATTTGGGTCTACAGATTCAAACTTATGCAGAAAGTTCTCACAACTTATGCACTCAAAGTTTGAAATGAGTAGCATTGGTGAGCTTGCTTTCTTTCTTGGATTGCAAGTTAAACAACATGTGGATGGCATTTTCATTTCTCAAACCAAGTATGCAAGAGAACTGGTTAAGAAATTTGGAATGTCTGAAGCATCCTCTATGAAAACACCTATGCCTACAAATGCTGTTTTAGATGCTGATAAATCTGGAAAACCAGTTGATCAGACAAGCTATAGAGCAATCATTGGCTCATTACTTTATCTAACAGCTACTAGACCAGATATAATGTTTGCCACATGCATTTGTGTTAGATTCCAAGTAAGCCCTAGAGAGTCCCACCTCACACTAGTTAAGAGGATTCTTAGGTATGTAAAAAGTTGTCCTAATCTAGGTCTCTGGTATCCACATGACTCAGGATTTGATCTAACTGGATTTTCAGATTCTGATTATGCTGGATGTAGAGTAGACAGGAAAAGCACCAGTGGAACTTGTCAATTCCTTGGTAATAGACTTGTCTCCTGGTTCTGTAAGAAACAAACCTCTGTGTCCACATCAACTGCTGAAGCTGAATACATGGCTGCAGGTAGTTGTTGCTCACAGATTTTGTGGATTCAAAACCAGCTCCTAGACTATGGGTACAACTTAGAGATGTCTAAAATCTTTTGTGATAATACCAGTGCAATATCTATTGCTCAAAATCCAGTTCTCCATAGTAGGACCAAGCACATAGAGATCAGACATCACTTCTTAAGGGATAATGTAGAAAAGAAGAAAATTGCACTAGAATACATTTCCACTGACCTACAGAGAGGAGATATTTTCACCAAGCCCTTGGATGAAAAGAAGCACTTCTTTTTCCTCAATCAGTTGGGAATGCTAGATGGAGACAGCATAAAATAAAACTCCAAGATTTTGAAAGCCATAATTAACAGGAATAGGAAAAATTTCATTTTAAAATTTCCTGTCTGAGTGGTTGTTCTGAGCTCTGAACTAAGCTCGATGCTGCGTCGAACGGAGATCGACGGTCCGTCGCCCTCAAAAGCGTCGAACGTCAAACTCAACTTCTAGCGTCGAACTAAGCTCACAGCTCCATGGCTTCTTAAATTTCTCTCTCCCCGGTCAACGTCGTTAAACGTCGACCTAAGCTCGACGTATAGCTTCAGCCAAAGCGTCGAACGTCGACCTAAGCTGGACGCTGTTGAGTCGTTTCAGTTCTCCTAGAGCCTTAGAGCGTCGAACTGAGCTCGACGTTCTTTCCTTTTCTGCGTCGAACCCTAAGTATAAAATAATTTTTCTCCGTCGTTCGCAGTTGCGCTTTCATATCTTTCTGCTCAAGCTTTCTCCCTCCAAATACTTTACTCTTGATCTTGGAAGGTATTCTTTTTGCAGGAAAATGGCAATCACAGCAGGAGCTCTGGCGGCCATGAAGTTCGATTCTGGATTCGATATCGACTTCGACTCTTTTGATGGATCTCCACAATACTTTCTGGATATACTGGACCTCTTCAAGGAGCAGCAACTGGTTAACTTTATGTCAACCAGGATCCCTCTCCCAGAGTCAGAAATCAAAGAGTGGAGTCTTACAGCAGTTATCTCAGATGACAATACATTGACTGGGAAAGTTTCAGGAAATGAGGTAGCCATCTCACCTCAAATCATTTCAGAAGTTTTCAACTTTGCTGCTGGAGATGATGGCATAGAACTATCTGTGGAAGAGTATGCCTTGATGCTGGACAGGATGGGGCATGCTGCTGGTAACCCCTCTAAACTCCTCAAAGTTAACCTAGCTATTGAATATAGGTTTTTAGCAGACATTACAGGCAAAGTGATCTGTGCCAAGAGAACTGCACATGATGCAATTACCAGGCATCAGTTCTGCCTTATGGCTGCACTTATGGATAAGAAACATCCCAACTGGGGATTGATTGTGTTTGAAATGATTAAGAAAAAATTGGATAAAAACTCTGTCCACTTTGGAAGAGTTCTTGGGTTGATTCTCAACCATTGCTGCCCCCAACTGCTTGTGTCCTCCAAGAAGCACATCAATGCTTCCAAGAGGCTCACATGTGCCCTAATTGGCAAGTGGGACAGAAGAATTATGAATCCCAAGGCAGCAGCAGCAATGAAGTCTTCTGCAGACACCAGGACTGTAGAGGTCACTCTCCCTCAGTCCACTGGTCCAGAAGCAGGGACTTTGCCATCTGACTCCCTCACCCTCCCATCCACTTTCATCCCCTCAACCACAGTCATTCCATCCACTCAACCTCTACCTTCTTCCATCTCTACCATTGCCTCCTCCCTTCCACCTCACACTACTTTCCTTCCCATAAGCTTGGATTCCTCCCCTCATGAGGATCTCTTTTCTTTTGACATTCATGAAGACTCCTTCATGGATGCCTCTACCTCCTCTCCACATGAATTCCCCCATTCATCAACTTTTTTAGAACTGCTCTTTTCCTCCATCCATGAGCCAGTTACACCTACCTTGTCTGCACCACCCTCAACATCTTCCCCATTTATAGTTTCTGCTACTCCATCTACCTCTACTCAAGTTCCCCTTGAGCAAGTAGCTCTCCTGCCTTTGGCCAATCAGATTTTTGATCTTTTGGCCCCTAGGCTCTCCTCCCTCTTGGATGCCAAGCTGGCTCCTCTCCTCCTTTCCCTGAGAACTATTTCTGAATCTGTCTCCTCCCTCTCCTCTCAGTTGGCATGCCCTTCTTCTGGGGGCCTAGAGTCAGCTGCCACTGATTCTAGGCATGGGGAGATGTCTGCAGAAGAAGAGCTGCCTCCTTCATCAGTTCAGTTTGTTCAGACATGTTCAGAGATAGTATCAGTTGCAGAAGTTCAGATAGTACCTGAGGCTCCTCCTCCTAATTCAGAACTGCTTCAAGAAGATCTGTCTAGGGATATTGTCCCTTTTCAGAAGATCCCTGATGTAGCAGTGGTAGCAGTGGCTCCTGCTAATGATGAAATTGAAATGTTAGCAGCTGTTGAAACTTCAGGTGAAGCGATTGAGACACCTGTTGCAGTTGAGACCCATGTCTCCCAAGCCCTTCAGGAACCAGCCTCTTTAGTCTCTATGGCTCCTGAGGCTGTGCCCTCTCCTGCAGTGGTAGACTCTTCCTCCCCGCTGACAGCAGATCTTCCTTCAGTTTCCTCCTCAGCAGCTCCAGACTCCATCAGTTTTCCTATCTCTAAAAGGAAGTACATAGATCCATATGAAGAATCTCAAAGTTCAGAAGATGAGTTTGCCACAGATTCTGATGACTCCTCTGCAACCATTGCAAGGAAGAGGAAAGCAAGATCAAAAGCTTTGAAAAGAGTTCCAATGGCTAGAGCCACAGACCATGACATTCCCTACTATATCTAATACAATTGTGAAATCACAAAGCCATGGATGCAGTACTCCCAAAATCAGAGAAAAGCAATGAAACAGAAAAGAAAATTCAATGAAGGACCAACCAAACCTGTCCATCAGCCTCCACCTCCACCTCCTCCAGATGCAGGTGCAGGTGCTAGTCTATCTTCCAATCCAGCCCCTTTAGCTCTACATGGAAAGACATATCAAGCAAGAAGATATCAAGGAGACAGTCAGCAAAGGGGAGGTCAGCAAAGAGGAAACTATAGAGGCAGGCAGTCCAGAGGAAGATCAGGTTCTCAACCTTATCAAAGGGGAAGAGCTATTGATCCAACCTCTGGTCCCTATCCTTATAGACCTAGAGCTGACCTCACCCCAACTACCTCTCAAGAACTCTCCTCTAACAGATTTGAACCAGCAGTACCTTTTGAAGATCCCACCAAAACTCCTGCCTACTGGAAAGCTAGAATGACAGAAATGGCTGCTTTAAATGAGATTAATAAAGCTAGAGAAAAAGGTCTGGACACCTCTCATATCAGTACAATGTCAGACCAAAGAAAAGAGGAATTGGAGAAATATAATTCTAAGAAATTCTTTGATTCAGACAGATATATGCAACTCCATCCTGCAGCTGTACCACCCAGTGCAAGAGATCAAAAGTCTTTAGGTGTAGCTGATGATTACAGATCTAAAAAGGAAGCTTCAAATCCAAACAGAGAAATCATCTTCAAGAAGAGTGATCAAGACAAAGACCCAAAGGGAAAGTAAAGTAAGATGCTTTAATTCTTTCTATATGCTGGACTCAGGACATTTGAACATTACTGCTGCTATATAGTGTTTTATATATGCTGCTTTTTATTCTGTCATATGTCTGGTTGTATTGTAGTGTATTGTATCTGCTTTATCTTTCTTTGAATCCCTAAATTCATGTAAATAGTAATCCTAATCCAAATAGGGGGAGATTGTTGGAACACCCTATTACTATTTGGATCAGGATGACTATATTTCTATAGGGATTTTGTGTTGTGACCTCCTTGTTGTTATAAAGGTCACATAGGCTAGTTAGAGTAATCTTCAGCTCGACGCATAGTCGACTTCCGCTCGACGTAGAGTCGACCTCTGCTCGACGCAGGGTCGATCTCAGCTCGACGCAGAGTCGACCTCTGCTCGACGCAGAGTCGACCTCTGCTCGACGCAGAGTCGATCTCAGCTCGACGCAGAGTCGACCTCAGCTCGACGTGGAGTCGACCTCAGCTCGACGTTCCGTCGAACCCAGTTCTGCTTACAGAAAACACTCTCTGGCCGACGTGTGTCGTGCTCAGATCGACGTTTAATTGAGAGCTCGACGCTTTCCAGACTTCCGTCAGTTTTGAATAGGAATTCAAATTCCTTCTGTCAGACAATTAATGCTGAAGATTTATTGGCCGTTACAGCATATCTGGTGCATGGCTCAAGGAATTTTCTAAGGAATGTCTGCCTGTCATTTCCTTTGAGGCATGGACATTTAAGGAAAGCAATTAATGCTGACTTTCAACGGCTATCAAAGAAAAGGAAGAAGAAGACTTAGATATATTATTCATTCTTTCATTTTTCAGAGATACAGAGAATAGACAGAGAGACAGAGAATAACAATACAGGACTTCAGCTGCTCTCTCTGTGTGATATTGTTTTTGAAAGCTCACTCACAGGAATTCTGATTGCTTCAGACACAACCATCCAACCTTCTTGGATCATCTCTTGCTGGAGCAAATCAGATCCTTGAAGACCTGTCACCCTTGTGCAGAGCTCTCCTTCCTGAACTTCTTCTTGATCTCAGGGGGAGCTTTGACAACAACTACAGATCCACTTTTGCTTCTCTCTGCTTGTTGATAGAGAAGACAACCTCATCCCTTTTTCTTTTTCTTTCTGTACAGGGTTTTAACTCCCTTCAAAAGTTACTTTTGGTTTTGCTGAAACCTGGTCAAAATCAGCTCCTTTGGTTTGTGAGAACCTGATCAAAAACTCTCTGGTGATCAAGACACCTGATCAACCCATCTTGAAGTGGATTCCTATCAAGGGTGATAGAAGAGTGGATGTACCCAGATTTGGGGAACCACTATAGCTCCTTGTGTCGTCTGGATTGCTTGTTTCTTTGTGTTTTGCTTTGTGCTGTGAATTTCTTTTTACTCTGATTATTTGCTATAGCACCATACACTAAGTAAATCCAAACTTTCTCTGCACACAAGTTTTATTTGCAAAATTATTTTAAATAACTCTATTCACCCCCCTCTAGAGTTAGGATTGATCTTATCCTGCACTTTCAGCCAGTATTAATGAGGTGCCGATTGTGTCAAAGTTTGCTGATGTGTTTCAGAAAAGTCTTCTAGGGTTACCACCCTAAAGGGAGATCTACTTCGCTATCGAGTTGGTACCAGCTGTGAAACCTGTGGTCTGCTCGCCATATCGAGTAGCTTAAAAGGAAATGGCGGAGTTGAAGGTTCAGTTACAGGAACTACTAGAGAAAGGCTACAGACGTCCAAGTCAATCACCTTGATGCGGGCAAGTTCTCTTTATGAAGAAGAAGGATGGTAGCTTGCGTCTATATATTGACTACGGAGAACTAAACAAGCTAACGGAAAAGATCAAATATCTGATTCCACATATTGATGACTTGTTTCCCAGTTAGTTGGCTCGACTGTATACTCCAAGTTGGATTTGAAGTCAGGTTATTATCAGTTGAGAGTTCGTGAAAGTGACATACCCAAAACAGCGTTCGTAACACTTTATGGTCACTTTGAGTTCACGGTAATGCCGTTTGGGCTATCCAATGTTCCATCGGTATTCATGGATTTAATGCATCGGGTGTTTAGGGAATACATGGATCTGTTTGTAATCGTCTTTATCGACGATATCCTCGTATACTCCAAAACTAAAGAAGATCATGCAAATCATTTGCGGTTGGTGCTGCACACCTTGATGAAGAACAAGCTCTATGCCAAGATCTCTAAGTGTGAATTTTGGCTGTCGTCAGTGGCTTTCCTTGGCCATATGGTTAGTGGAGAGGGCATTGCGGTGGATTCGGCTAAGATTGCTACTATACGAGAGTGGCCTATTCTTACTACTGTGGCGGAGGTCAGGAGTTTTCTTGGACTGACGGGCTACTACAGGCGCTTCATAGAGAATTTCTCGCGGATAGACATGCCTCTCACCACACTGACGAGGAAGGATCAAAAGTACATTTGGACGCCTGAATGTGCACGAGCTTTCGAGGAGCTAAAGAGTCGGTTGACCATGGCGCCAATCTTGACATCGCCATGTGGTTTGGACGGCTTTGAAGTGTATAGTTATGCATCAGGGAGCGGCTTAGGCTGTGTTCTTCTATAGTTTGGGAAGGTGATAGCTTATGGCTCACGCTAGTTGAAGGTGCACGAATAGAATTACCTCGTCCATGATTTGGAGTTGGCAGCGGTAATATTCACACTTAAAATGTGGCGTCATTATCTATATGGCGTGAAAGTGGATATATTCATGGACCATAAGAGCCTGAAGTATATGTTGGATCAGAAGGATCTCAACATGCGACAGAGAAGGTGGATGGAGTTTCTTGGAGACTACACCTTTCAGATTCACTACACTCCCAGTAAGGGGAATGTCGTCGCGGATGCCTTGAGTCGTAGGACTCCGGCAAGGGATAATTAGTTGTTAAGGCATGATGAAAGCCTTATTCGAGATCTGGAAGTCTTAGAAATTTCTTGTGTTGACAAGGATTCCACTTTAAAGGCGTGTTTGAACTGGACAGAGATATAGTGTGAAGTTACGGATAGAGTTTGGCAGGCAATAGAACTTGATGAAAGTCTACAACGGTATGCAGTGGAGAGTTCAGATTCTTAGTTTTCTTTTGAGGATGGCCTTTTGTAGAGAGTCAGACGTTTGTGCGTCCCAAGTAGGGGTAAAATTCGTTAAGAATTGATGTAAGAAGCCCACTTCACAAAATATTCAATTCAACCCGGGAGCACAAAGATGTATAAGGATATGAAGAAAATGTTCTGGTGGCCTGGAATGAAGAAGGATATAGCACATTATGTTGCAAAATTCCAGACATGTGCCTTGGTAAAAGATGAATGCCAAAGGCCAGGTGGTCTTCTGAAGTCGTTGCCTATTCCTATATGGAAATTTGATGATATCTCGATGGATTTCGTGCTTGGGCTGCCGAGATCGCAATGCGGTAATGATGTAGTTTGGGTGATTGTGGACCGGTTAACTAAGGTGTCACACTTCATCCTGAACTGGAAGGACTACTCAGTTGACAAGATGGCAAAATTGTATGTGGATAACATTGTACGATTGCACGGTGTGCCCCATAGCATCGTTAGTGATCGTGATGGGCGTTTCACTTCGGGAGATTGGAGGATAATTCACCAACTGTTGGGTACGAAATTGCATTTCAGTACGGCCTTTCATCCTCAGACAGATGGTCAGACCGAAAGGACCAACAGGATGTTGGAGGATATGCTTTGAATGTGTATACTAGATTTCGAGAAGAGTTGGGAAGATCATCTATATATGATCGAGTTCGCCTACAACAATAGCTATCAAGCTAGTATTCAGATGACGCCATTTGAGGCCTTATATGGTAGGAAGTGTCGTACCCCTTTGGCTTGGACAGAGATTGGCAAATCGAAGTTGTACAAGGGAAAATAAATGGATGATGCTAACTCGACTTTTCGGTTGATTAGAGAAAGATTGTTGGTTGCTCAAGATAGGCAAGCCAAGTACTACATTGCCAAGCACCGAAACGTAGAGTTTGCGGTGGGCGATTGGGTATACCTGAAAATTAAACCCTTCAAGGGCGTGTCCAGGATACGGCGTCTTAAAAAGGTGAGCCCGAGGTATTTGGGACTGTCTGAAGTGGTAGAGCATGTTGGTGAGGTTGCCTATCGGTTAATGCTTTCAACAGAACTGAGTGGTTTGCATGATGTGTTTCATGTCACAGTATTAAGGAAAGCAGTGAAAGAGCCATCTCAGTTGGTTGATGCGGATCGAGTATCTGTCGATAGTAGGCTAACGACGAAGGTTAGGCCTATTCGAATCGAGGATACGGTGGTTAAACAACTATGAAATAAAGCTGTCAGGATGGTCAAGGTTCGATTGGACAATTATGGCCGAGAGGAGTTGTCATGGGAGAAGGAATAAGCCATGCATACTGAATTTCCCGAGCTATTTTTGTAGTATTGTTGTAACCATGTGTATGGACATAGTATATATTTGCATAGTATATAAGTTTGTTTTGTGCTTAGTGAATTTCGGGACGAAATTCTTACAAATGGGGGAGAATTGTAATGCCCCCAAAACACTATAGGTATGGGAAGTGTTTTTATGGGTTATGGAGCCCTGGGATTTTCCCAGTTGGAGGTCATGGGCGTGTCAGGTGTGCCGATACGGGAGTGACAAATTTGACACGGGCGTGTCAACATGTTGTGTCCTTCTCTGGAAACTGGGCTGTGTCGAGGGGCGGGTACACGGATCGGGACACGGGTATGTCATGGTCGACACGGCCGTGTCAATCCTGAAACAGGTGTGTCAGGACCCGTGTCCATTAAGGTTCGTGTCGGTTCTAAAGAGCGGTTATGGAACACGCCCACCGACACGGGCGTGCCAGTTTGGGCGAAACGGGCGTGTAAACTTGGACACGGGCAAGTCTCAACCCATGTACTGCTCTAGATCGACAATTTCGTGTGCAAGCAGGGCACACGGCCAGGCACACAGCCGTGTGCAAAGCCGTGTTCGGCCATCTGAAATGATTTTCAGAGTTAATCTGGACCGTTCATTTTTATTAAATACGATCCAATGGCCCTGGCTTGTCTCCTGATGGTTTATGGACGGGAATGGGGATGTTATTCCTCATTTCATCTTTGGCTTTATCTTTCTAAGGAGAAGAGAGAGGGGAGAGCAAGAGGAGGAAGGAGAAGAGGAATCCGGCCGCCGGTGGTGCTATAGTGGTCCGAATCGCGTGCAGAATTCAGATTCGCAGAGGTAAGAGCGTTGCGGTCTTTTCCAACCGTGTATTTTTCTCCATGGCGCCAAAATGTGCTGCAAGGGTAACGATTTCCCACTCGGACATGTGAAGTCCTTCTTTCCTACATTTGCATAGGAATCCTCCACCAAAAGGTGGAACGCGAAGTGATTCCTGTAATACCCTGATCCGTCATATGGCATATAACAGAAGGTCCAGCTAGAACCCGATGCCATATACCACAGACAGTCGGAAGGGTTACAGAATAATACCAAAAACTCAACTACTCGCTCTAACACAGAGCATTCTAGCGGTAGCTTTTAAACAGTTTAAGAGAACCCAAAATTTGCACAACAATGGCATGAATGTTCACTATACACCACATGAATGAAATACAACAAATACGCAAAAGAGTACTTGGCCTTATGGCCTTATAAATGTTCACTTGACAATATAATGTTTTACATACTTCGGCTCACAGGCCGGCCACACATGACAAAAGTAAAACAATAGTTCACTTTGGCCTTCGAGGGTCAGCAAAGCAACTTGGGCTTCAGCCCGCTATTTGGCGCTTGGTTCCACAGCACCTGCAAGAAACATTCCACCGCACGGTGGAAAACAAAGCAATGGTCAGCTAAGGCTGACCAAATTATAATGACCCCGCCCCTTACTCGGGACGGCGGTACTCCTTCCCTGCATTTCATTAGCCCAGCTAAACAAATAAATGCATAAGTATAATTCGCCACAGGTGTAGGCTCGCTCGGCCAAACACCCCATGCACTCAAGGCACATTCTCGGTGAATCCGGTCAATTCCATGGCTTCACCACCATCCTCGGGATGGCAAACATTGTGAGCATTTTTGAGTCTTTCTGACTGTAGTTCAAGACTCCCGACTATGCCAACGGCCAGTTCCACTTTAGGGCCTCTAGCACCGAACCGCAAAGCCTAGGTCTATTTCCACCCGTCCGTTTCTCACTCTGCCAAGTCACTTTAAGACGTACGTGCGGGACAAGCTTCACCTGGATCCAATTCATTCCCAAACAACACATAACCCAGTTATGTTCAAGGCTGGCTCCCCGACCGCCAAGTTAGCATAATTACGTTTCCGTCCAGTTTTTCAGGTGTGCCTTGGAGTTAATCCCCAAGGATCCCTGCTGCAATCTACCAAGTAGAAACTCTAAAACAATCAAAGGGACAAAGTCTTCTCCAGCTACTCATGCAATACAACATCACCGATCCAGACAAACACGTCCGGGTAGGCTTCACACACAGTGCCTATGTCCGTACTACGATTCCGGACTCTAAACAAGGGGGACTTTACATATCTACCCCAAGGAACACTACAAACTCACTGCACACTCGCGTGAGAGGGTTTTCCCATGCAAAGGAAGAAGAGATTCACATGCTCAAGTTGAGAATCGTTTCCCTTGAAGTCTTGTTTGGTGCTATGAAGAACTAGCCGGATGAAGTGCTTCGCAAGGGAAATCTCTCCACAGATCTGGTCTTGGTTCTCAAGTTCGTGCTCTGATGCTCTGCCGGTTGCCGGATTCCTCCCCTTCCCTCTTCCTTGCTCTCTCCTCTCTCTAACTCCTTAGAAAGAGAAAACTTAAAAGGAAATGTGGAATTAATCCTCTATTCCCAGACATAAGAAAGCAGGAAATCATCTGGGCCGTCAGATCTTATTTTAAGAAAATGAATAGTCAGATTTGCCTAAAATCTCTTAATCATGGGCCGAACACGGCTTTGCACATGGCCGTGTCCCAAACCGTATGCCTCGATTAAGACACGAATGTCGAGTGCAGAAAAGCACACAGGTTAGGACACGCCCGTGTCCCAACCTGACATGCCTGTGTCAGGTCATCGACACGCTCGTGACTAGTGGCGTGTCACGAATAACCGCCACGTCAACCGTCACGACCCTTGGTGGACACGGGTGTCAACACGTCCATTCCGAATCTGACATGCCCGTGTCATACAGTACGCACCCGTACTCCTGGTCGTGTCCCAAGTCGACACAGGACCAAACTTCCAGAGGAGTATACGTCCATGTGTCACACCCGTGTCCCTCGTCATGTGCCTGACACGCCCTAGGACATGCCCGTGTCCCAGGCCATGTTCGAGCACTCAATGCTCGTCGACCTCAACTCGATGACCCGAGAATGACACGACCATGTTAAACGCTCGTGTTACAGGCCGTGTTCACCCTAACAAGACCCAAACTTGGTTCGAACATCGCCCGTTTCACTTTTAAGTTTTTGGGCATTACAAATCTCCCCCTTAAAGAATTTCGTCCACGAAATTATGTAAAGGTACACAAAACTATTTAAATATTACCTGTGTGGAATAATTCAGGGTATGCTTCCAACATAGTCTGCTCTCGATCCCAAGAAAGTTCCTCACATCCGCAGTTATCCCATCAGACTTTAACCATTCGAATTTCCTTGTTGCGGAGCCGTTTGACTTCAAAGTCTTCAATGCGAACTGGCTTGACCTTGGTCGTCAACCCATTATCAATCGACACTTGATTGACCGCAACAACCTGAGAAGGCTCTTGTACCACCTTCCGCAATACCGAAACATGGAATGCATCGTGTAGCCAACTCAATTCCACCGACAACTTCAATCGATACGCTACTTCGCCAATCCGCTCTAGGATCTCAAACAGTCCAAGGTATCTCGAGCTCAGCTTCTTCAAGCGTCGAATCCGTGAGGCACCCTTGAATGGCTTGATTTGCAAATACACCCATTCACCAACATTGAAATCCACATTCCTATGCTTGGTATTATAGTATTTTGCATGCCTGTCCTGAGCGATCTTTAACCGTTCCTGAATCGTACGTACCATTGATGTGACGTCTTCCACTGCCTGACGTTTGTGTAACTTTGACTCACCTGTCTCCAACTAATAAAACGACGTGCGACACTTTCTCCCATACAGGTCCTCGTAAGGCGCCATTCCAATACTCGCTTGGATACTGTTATTATATGCAAACTCTACCATGTACAGATGATCTTCCCACTATCTTCCGAAATCGAAGACACACATGTGAAGCATGTCCTCCATCATCCTGTTGACCCTTTCAGTCTGACCATCCATTTGCAGATGAAAGGCTGTGCTGAAACTCAGCTTAGTTCCCAACAACTTATGCACCAGCCTCCAGTCATTTGACGTGAAGCGTTCGTCTCGATCACTAACAATACTGCGTGGCACACCATGCAATCGTACAATATTATCCACATAGAGCTTGCTAACTTTTCCACCGGATCTTCCTTCCTATTCGGGATGAAGTGCGACACCTTTGTCAATCAATCTACGACCACCCAGATGGAGTCATTTCCCTTCTACAACCTTGGAAAACCATGCACAAAGTCTATGGAAATGTCGTCGAACTTCCATTCCGGGATAGGCAAGGACTTCAAGAAACCTCCGGTCTTTTGGCACTCCGCCTTCACCAAGGCACAAGTTTTGCACTTCGCCACATAAAGTGCTACATCCTTCTTCAACCCTGGCCACCAAAACAACTTCTTGATGTCCCTATACATCTTCGTGCTCCCCGGATGGATTGAGTACTTGGTATGATGAGCCTCGTACATCAACTCCTCCCGAAGATTATCTGCACTAGGGATGCATACGCGACCGTCCTTCCTTAGCAGTCCATCTGCAACCGCAAATTGGGAATTTGACCCATCCAACGATTCATCCAAAATTTGCTTCATACTGCTATCCTGAATCAAAGCCCGCCGAATCCTATGAGCTAGGTCATACTGCACCTCCGTCCAACACAATATTGCCTCGACACTAGCCTGCTTGTGAATGTAGGAGATCTCCAATGCCTCCAAATCACAGACGAAATTCTCATCATGCACCGCCAACTAGTTGGCTTGCGCCGGTGCCCTGTAACTCAACGCATCCGCCACTGCATTTCTTTTCCCGGGCACATAATAAATTTTGAAAGTGTAGTCCCCTAGGAACTCCATCCACCTCCGCTGCCTCATGTTCAGGTCCTTCTGATCTCGCAAATACTTTAGGCTCTTATGATCAATGTAGATATTGACCTTCATACCGTAAAGATAGTGCCTCCACAGCTTTAGAGCAAATATCACGGCCGCTAACTCCAAGTCATGGACCGGATAATTTCTCTCATAAACCTTCAACTGTCATGATCCATAGGCTATCATGCTCCCATGATGTAGCAGAACACAGCCCAAACCACTGCCCGAAGTATCACTATAATTTTCAAACCATTCGGACCAACTCGGCGAACGCAAAATAAGCGACCAACCTCCTCTTCAATTATTCGAAAGCCTGCGCGCACTCCAGCGTCCACACAAAATTTTGATCCTTCCTTGTCAGCGTCGTGAGTTGCAGCGCTATCCGCGAGAAGTTCTCTACGAAGCAACTATAGTAGCAGGCAAGCCCTAGAAAGCTTCGGATTTCCGCCATCGTAGTCAACACTGGCCACTCCTGAATCGTCGGTATCTTCGCCAGATCCACCATTATGCCTTCACCACTAACAATATGACCAAGGAACGCGATTGAGGATAACCAGAACTCACACTTGGAGAACTTAGCATACAGCTAATTCATCCTCAACGTCTCCAATACCATATGCAGATGTTTGCAGTGATCATCCTCACACCGCGAGTACACCAACATGTCGTCGATAAATACTATCACGAAATGGTCCAGTTACTCTCTAAACGTCCTGTTCATCAAATCCATAAATATGGATGGCGCATTGGTCAACCCAAACGACATGACCGTAAACTCGTAATGCCCAAACCGCGTGCTGAACGCTGTCTTTGGGATGTCACGTTCCCTTATACTTAGCTGGTAGTATCCGGATTTTAGATCTAGCTTTGAATATATCGTCGATCCAACCAACTGATCAAATAGATCATCAATCCTTGGAATTGGATACTTATTCTTTTCCGGAAGCTTGTTCAACTCCCGGTAGTCGATATAGAGTCGCAAGCTACCATCTTTCTTCTTAACAAAGAGGACCGGTGCGCTCCAAGGCGACGAACTTGGACGCACATACCCTTGTTCTAACAATTCTTGTAGTTGCACCTTAAGCTCCGCCATCTCCTTAGGCTATATCTGATACGGAGGGCGTGACACCGGTTTGGCACCCGACACAAGCTCAACTGTAATGTCAATATCTCGCTGAGGAGGGGCTCCCGGGAGATTGTCTGGGAAGACATCAGGATATTTGGACACAACTGTAATCCTGTCAAGACTAGGTTTAGGCATTGAAGCATGCACTAATGCGACAAACAGTTCTGCCACAGATCGAACTGCCTTAATCACCTGAAGAGCTGACATCAAAATCTTACTCGACCCTTTCATGCCCGCAAACGTAGTCTCCTGATCAGTATTCAGTCCCAACTTAACCTCCTTTCGGTTGCAATCAATGCATGCTCACTGCTCCGAGAGCCAGTCCATACCAAAGATTACGTCGAACTCCATTAACGGCAGTACTGATGCTTGCAAAATGAACTCCTGATCCCCGATCCGTATCTTTACCACACAGACTCTATCCGCGCGCATTGAGCACCCATTGGGCAGTAACACATCCAACTTGGCCTTTGTCATCGAGGAAGGAACTCTGATGCGCGATATGAATCTTTCGGACAAGAAGGAATGCAAAGCTACCGTATCAAACAGGACTCTCGCCGAACAGTAAAAAATTAACACAAAGCCTAGCACCAACATTCATAAGCTAACATTCAAAAAGGTAACAACTTCAAAAAGCTAAACTGTTAAAATTTAACTCATACCTATCACCACGTCAACTTGCTTAATGGCCTCTTGTAGACCAAGGTTGTAAACTCTAGGCTAGGCTGGAGAATGGTGGGATGCGATCGACTCCGCCGTCTGCCCTTTTTCTTCAAATGTTGCTCCATGCCTCTTCTCGGACACTACACGTCCGCTCCAACACTCACGTGAAAAATGCCCCACCTTTCCACAGTTATGCACGCTTCTAAGACTCGACTTGAGTTTGCCCCGCCGCATTAGACGAAGGGGCTGAACTCGAAGTCTTCTGCTTCTTATTCCATCTGCGAAAACCCGACCTTGAACTCGGCACTTTAAACTCTGACCTCTTATCCCCTGGGTCCTTCTTCTCTTGAACTTTCTTCGCGACCCTTTCAAATGACCCATCCACATTTACTAAGGCTAGGAAGCACTGCACCTTAGGCCAAGCGAGGAGTAGTTGTAGGTCGCCCCTTAGGCCCTCATAAAATCGGTTGGTCTTCCGCTCCTCTTTAGTAAACATAGCACCAGCATAACGACCAAACCGAGTAAATTCGTGAGATACTCATCCAGGATTCTCACTCCTTGAGTCAAACCGAGGTACTTATTCTCCATCTCAAGCTTCTGGAAAGAAGGAAGGTATATGGCCAAGAACAACCTTAAGAATTCCTCAATCGGTACTTCGACAAGTTGCCTTCCCACTAAGAGATGAACCTCTAACTCGTCCCACCACATCCTTGCCTCACCACCCAATAGGAATGTCACTATTGTGCTCTTCTGCCACTCCGCAGTTTCTGTGGAGGTCATGACCCTCTTCATCGTAGAGAGCCAATCCTCAGCTAGAGTTGGCGTTCCCATCCTGTTGAACAATGGAGGATTAAAGCTCATCACATGCTTGAGCTGTTTCTCCATGGCTCTTCTTGGTGCTACCGGATCAACTGCCCCACGCTCTACCACTCCCGGCTATGCCACTCTAATCGGTTCTTGCTCATTAGTAGGTGGTGCGTGCTGCACTTGTTTGGCATTTATCATGGCAAAGAATGCTTCAGCCACCAATCTGATGGTTTCTGCTGAAGGAGGTGTTGTAGGCACGTCACTTTGTGCACTACTTTCCGCCAATTGTGGATGCTCAGATTGCCAAACACCACTCCTAGTTACCTATAATAGCATAAACCCTTGATTAGGCGACACATAAATTGCTAAAAGCAATAACTGGAACACTCACGTTCCTCAAAACAAGTATATTTTTCCATTCCTAAGTGGACATTCATGGGTACTTTTATGTTATAACGATGACGCACATACATGTGCTCACCACCCCTTAAAAGAATTCGCCCACGAATTCAAATACAGACGACCGATACCCTTGTCTGATACCAAATATTAACACCACATCAGTCGTATGACAAATAACTGAAGGTCCAGCTAGAACCCGACGCCATATACCACGGACAGTCGGAAGGGTTACGGAATAATACCAAAAACTCAACTACTCTCCCTAATATAGAGCATTCTAGCGAAAGCTTTTAAACAGTTTAAGAGAACCCAAAATATGCACAACAACAGCATGAATGTCCATTATACACCACAGGAATGAAATACAACAAATACACAAAAGAGTACTTGGCCTTATGGCCTTACAAATGTTCACTTGACAATATAATGTTTTACATACTTCGGCTCACAGGCCGGCCACACATGACAAAAGTAAAATAATAGTTAACTTTGGTCTTTGAGGGCCAGCTCAGCAACTTGGGCTTCAGCCCGCTATTTGGCGCTTTGTTTCGCAGCACCTGCAAGCAACATTCCACTGCACGGTGGCAAACAAAGCAACGGACAGCAAAGGCTGACCAAATTATAACGACCCCGCCCCTTACTTGGGACGGCGGTGCTCCTTTCTTGCATTTCATTAGCCCAGCAAAATAATTATGTGCATAAGTATAATTTGCCACAGGTGTAGGCTCGCTCTGCCAAAAACCCCGTGAACTCAGGGCACATTCTCGGTGAATCCGGTCAATTCCGTGGATTCACAACCATCCTCGGGACGACAAACATTGTGAGTATTTTTGAGTCTTTCCGACCATAGTCCAAGACTCCTGACTATGCCAATGGCCAGTTCCACTTTAGGGCCACTAGCACCGAACCGCAAAGCCCAGGTCCATTTCCACCCGCTGGTTTCTCACTCCGCCTAGTCACTTTAAGACGTACGCGCAGGCGAAGATTCACCTGGATCCTAATTAATTCCCAAACAACACATAACCCAGTTATGTTCAAGGCTTGCTCTCCGGCCGCCAATTTAGCAGAATTACATTTCCGCCCAGTTTTCCGGGTGCGCCTTGGAGTTAATCCCCAAGGATCCCTGCTGCAATCTACCGCGTAGAAACCCAAAAACAATCAAAGGCACGGAGTCTTCTCCGGCTACTCTTGCAATGCAACATCACCGATCCAGACAAACATGTCCGGTTAGGCTTCACACACATTGACTATGTCCGTACTACGATTCCGGACTCTAAACAAGGTGGACTTTACTTATCTACCCCAAGGAAAACCGCAAACTCACCGTACACTCGCGTGAGAGGGTTTTCCTATACAACGGAAGAAGAGCTTCACTTGCTCAAGTTGAGAATCGTAACACTCAAAGTCTGCTTTGGCGCCATGAAGAACTAGCCGGATTAAGGGCTTTGTAAGGGAATTCTCTCCACGGATCTGATCTCAATTCTCAAGTTTGTGCTCCGATGCTCCGCCGGCGGTCGGATTCCTCCCCTTCCCTCTTCCTTGCTCTCTCCCTTCTATAACTCCTTAGAAATAGAAAACTTAAAACGAAATGAGGAATTAATCTTCTATTCCCGGACTTAAGAAAGAAGGAACTAATCTGGGTCGTCAGATCTTATTTTAAGAAAACGAACGGCTCAGATTTGCCTAAAATCTCTTAATCCTGGGCCGAACATGGCTTTGCACACGTCCATGTTCCAGGCCGTGTGCCTCGATCCAGACACAATTGTCGAGTGTAGAAAAGCACACGGGTTAGGACACGCCCATGTCCCAACCTGACATGCCCGTGTCGGGTCATCGACACGCCCGTGACCAGTGGCGTGTCACGAATAACCGCCATGCCAACCGTCACGACCCTTGGTGGACACTAGTGGCCACACGCCCGTGCCTAATCTGACACGCCTGTGTCATATAGTACACGCTCGTGCTCCTGGCTGTGTCCTAAGTCAACACAGGACCAAACTTCCAGAGGAGTACACGACCATGTGACATGCCTGGGTCTCATCCTATGTGTCTAACAAGCCCTGGGAAACGCCCGTGTCCCAGGCCGTGTTCGAGCACTCAATGCGTTTTGACCTCAACTCAATGACCCGAGCACGACATGGCCATGTCACACTCCCGTGTCACAGGCCGTGTTCACCCTACCAAGACCCGAACTTTGTTCGAACCCCGCCCGTTTCACTTTTAAGTTTTGGGGCGTTACAATTCCTATGGAATCGGTGGATCATCCCTTGCTTTGTTGCATTAGAACCATAAGTGAGTAGTACGGTTAGGAATTCTGTGTGAAGCCCATCCGAAAGTGAGTAGTACGGATTGCTGATGCTTTGTTTGCAATTGGAGAAGACTCTGTGTTCATTGGTTGTTTGTATGGAGTCTCTTGGTGTATACCTGTGGCATGGTGCAGCAGGAAGTACTGGAGGAAGTCTAGGAAAATGTGAGAGTTGGTACTTGGTGTTCAACTCGTGTGGTCATGAGTACCATGTTTTGTGTTGTTGGGCCATTGTGCTACAACTAATAGCCTTGGTGGCGAATGGGCAAGGAGATGCTTTACCCGCGTCAGTCCGGTGTGACGACTGACGATGATGAGCAACGGGCAAGGCGGATCTATGCCCTCGTTATGGTTGTCTAACCTTGGGTGCTTAAGTCCCTGTTAGGATCTCATAGCGAGAGTCTTGGACCTGCGAGCCGTAAAGACTAGGAATGATCATTTTTTACTGTAAGGTAGAGAGACCTTGAATCGGTGGTGGGACCCTGGATTTTCTGGTACACCAATAAGGTGCCCTGAGTGCACAAAGCATCGAGACGTCATGCCGACATTTATGTTATGTACTGGTTAGTGCGGTTGTGCACAACCGATGTGGATTGTAGTTTACATATGCTGGTTAATAAAATGCTTTGCAGGGATGAAATTCCGCTGCCCCATGCCAGGGGCAGGGTTGTTATAATTGGTCAGCTGAATGCTGATCGTTGCCCTGTTTGCCACTGCTTGGTGGATTGTTTCTTACAGGTGGAGCTGGCCCAAGCGGGTAATAGTGGGCTGAAGCCCTGGTTGCGCTACTGCCCTTAAAGGCTTTACTTTGCTTTACTGTAGTTCATGTGTGGCCGGCCTGTGTGCCGATGTTTGTAAACCACACTTCTATTAAGAGAAACTTGTAAGGACATAAGGCAATGTACCTTGTTTATGGGGTTGTATACATTCCTAATTGTTAGTAGTGGACATTTTTGTTGTTATTCTTGAGTTCAAAGTTTTCAACCATGAAGCTTCCGCTAGAATGCTCTGTGTTAGGAATCGTTGGTAGTTTTGATATTATAAAGTGACCTCTCCACTTGTTCATGGAATATGGTGTGGGGCCCCGGACGGACCTTCTACTATATCCCATGTAACGGGTAGGGATGTTACACTTCCACCGTGGTGTGAGGTAGGTCCCTCCCACTACTTGTGTTACACTTTGCCGGTGTTTTTGATCTCTAATGATGAATTGACAAATTTCTTTTCATTTATGCACGTATTTATTCTTATGTTATTTAAGCCTTGATCCTTCTAGCACTTGGTGCAACTTGGGATGTTTTACCTTTGTGTGTTCCTTCTTCCCTTTTTCCTTGGGCTTAAATGTTGATGATTCCTTATAATCATCTAGTCATGGGTTGGTAACCCTTTTGACATTTTGTTGTCTATTGATTGAATTCTATTGGCACTTATACTTTCTTGCTGAGGTGTTCTTTTTTTGAATGCCTCAGGTTCAGGGCAGTAGCCGGGTGAGTGGCTAGATTTGGAAGTTTTCTAGTGGACTATTGTTTTGTAGAGGTTTTTCTCACAGTAGTGAGGTAGTCTTTTGTTGCTTTCATGTTAGAACAGACATACATGCTCTCAAGTGGGTTCGTGTCAGGTTGTTGATGCCCACTGGGGGTTTTATTTTGAAATGCTAATTACTTTGCTAAGCTTCCTAGTTGGCCTATTGTGTGGTTGTGTTTACTTGCTCTCTGGTAATGTTTATTCAAGGTTGCATGTTAGGTATTTTAACTAATAAAAGCATTAATACTAGTATTTCATACATGTCACCTTTCTAAAACTAAAATGTTATTTTCTAACTAACATAAAGACTATTTCTATACTTATAATAAATCTAGAGACTTGCATACCACGAGTTGTCCTTCGGGGATGTTTATGCTCGTGTAGGATGTTAATCCAACATAATCAAAGTATTTCCACAGCGTATAACTATACTTTTACTCGTGGACTAGCTAATCCACTGTGCGAGGGATACGACCATCTAAACATAAACTGATTTTTTACTTAATAACTTATGGATTTCATATAAACTATAAAGTTTGGATTCATGCTTGAATGCCTGCAGTTATCCCCTGTATGACGTGGCATCACGATGCTTCTTTTCTCTTACTATGATATAACTTAAATGTTGAGAAAATGTGGGTTGTGAAATTCTCTCTGAGGCAGGGCTATCCTCCATAGCTTGAGTTGTAGGACTTGGGTTCAAGTCTGAGGTAGGTGATCAGTTGATCACAGAGTTGTAGGAGAAAATTGCTCTGAGGTACCGCTTTGTGCCTTAAATGTTAGTCTTGGAGGAGACTGAGAGATCCTGCAGGATCTATGGTGTAAGCTCTAAGGAGCTGAGTTTTTGGAAAAGTGTCTTGTCTTACAATAACTTAGAAAGGTTGGAGGGACAGTGGACGTGCCCATAATTCTGGGAACAACTATAAATTATATGTCTGTTCTTTGTGTTTTGTCATAAAAGTATAAATCTACTAACTCACAACACACTAAGCAAAAGATAATAATAAAAGACTAGAAAACCTATTCACCCGCCTTCTAGGTGTTTAGCTACCTTGAAATTAAAGACTTTCGGAATAAGGTATGGGCCAGATTGCTACATACTATTACTATTCCTGAATTTGTTAATCAATCTTAGGTGGCTTGTTGTATAGTTTTCTTCCATAGTTCTACCAATCTAATATCAGTTCTATATTCTTTACGAAAGAAGGAAAGGAATTAGATTGTTAAAATATTTGTTATAACCCTGTATGGGTCCTTAGGTTGAGCAAGGTCCAGAGCATACATCTGCTCTCTGTTTGGCCTACGATCGCCGCCTTGAAATCCACGTCCTCGACCACGTCCCCGACCCCTGAATTGCTGCTTCGGTGGGGCATCCTGAGGTGCTGGTAACGGTGCCTGTCTTCTGGGTTATTTAATCCGAATGTGACCCAGTTTATGGCATTGATAGCACACTGGCGGGGGAGGTGCCCCATCCTCTGGCCTTGGCATCTCACGCACTTGTAATGGCTGAGGGGCCAATACCTCCGGATCCCTCTATTCATGTCTATGATTCGGCGGGGTGGATCCCCATTTCTCTGATCCCTCGGTTGTTCCCTCCTTCCACTAATGGCTGTGTCATCTACCGGACTTTTTCCCCTGCCTCAAACTATGAGTTGGTCTGCTTCAAACTTCTTGGCAATCTCTAGGATCCGGGCCAAGCTACCATCAGATATTAAAAGGAGTGTCTGCCTCAGGTCATCCTGGAGGCCCTTGTAGAACCTATTGGGTCCATTGATTCGAATGGACTTGATTTGATGATGTCGAACAGGTCAATGAGATAGAGATAGATATAGTTATATTTGATGTATGTTTAAGTTCATGCATAAAGGTTGGTCTTTATCACAATGATTGGAGATATAGTTCAAAAGACAATGATAGGTGGATTCAAGGTGAGGCTGGAAATTCAGAAAAATGCCTATGTCCAGAAGAATTGAGAGAGGCAAGCTCACTCAATGCCATACAGCTAATAGTGCTAAGAGAAGGCAGGCAGTCAATGCTTATAGTATTGTATAGGGGGAAATATGGCTGAGTCCACAGGTGTTGAGTGACCTTAACTCACTCAATGCCATATGTCCAGAATCGTTGAGTCAAGGTTATCATGTCAAAGCCTAAGCAGTGGAAGATAAAAAATTGGGCAAGTCCATAAGCATTGAGAGAAGCTTCATCACTCAACGTCATGCTAAGTCTATCAACGCCAATGTATAAGGAGACAGAAAAGTCGACTAAGTACAAAAGCATTGAGTGAAGCTCACACACTCAACACATAGTTAAATGTATTTGAGTCTAGTTGTTCTGTGAAGAAACTAGAATTCGGCTAAGTCCATAATCATTGAGTGAGGTGAGCTCACTCAACGCTCTCAATGTTTTTTAGTAGAAAGGAAAGCAGAGGTATCTCTAAGTAAAATAGCGCTGAGTGAGACATATACACTCAACGCTCTAACCGCCATTAGGTAGATAGATGAAGAATGGGCTAACGGGAAATAACATTGAGTGAGATCAACACACTCAACACCTATCAGAGATGGAAAATTTTCTAAGCACAGAATCGTCGAACTCAGCTTATCCACTATTCGTCGATCTAAGCTTTGATTTCGTCGAACAGAGTTAAGAATTCCTCAAACTCAGCTTTAATCTGTAGGAAGAACTCAGCTTTTAGAAGCGTCGAACTCAGCTTATCCATTATTCGTCGAACTAAGCTTTACTTTCTTCGAATGGAGTTCAGAATTCGTCGAATAGCTTTCATCTCTTTCACTATTTCGTCGAGCTGAGCTCAGGGTTGTCAAACTGAGCTTGGATTTCGTCGAACACAGAACTTATGGAAAGATAGTTGATTTTGGATAAGTCCAGAATGATGTTGATGTCAGCAAAGTCAACAAATTTTAGTTTGGTTACAAATCAACATTAACGTTGCCGTTAGTCTATATTAAATCTCAATTTGATTAAGTTGAGGTGTTAACCCCTGTTAAATCTAGGACACGTGTCTATCATTTCGCTAATTGACCGAGTTATAAATAGCAGCTGAGATCGAGATCAAATAGCTTTCTGATCAAAGAATTAATTCATTCTGAATAATGAGAAGTAGAGTTCGTCGTCTTCTTCTGCCATTGTTACAGAGCTAAGAAATTCAATTTGAAAATCTGAAGGGGTTTTGAGTTCGATGAGGCATTCAACATCTGCTACAGCAAGTTCAAAGTATTTCTCTAAGGAAGACGAATTAGTCTAGGCATGACCTAGCTGAAAGTATCTTCACGATCCAAGCCGTGCCAAATCTGAAGATCATTCGCGGGATCTTTGAAGAAGAAGTAGAGAGGGTTGATATCTGCTCAGTCCAAATCGGGATAGATTCCAGAAGAAGAAGAAGAAGAAGAAGCATAGGTTTCTGCTAGTCACTTCCAGAACAAGCCGGGCTTCAATTCAAGATCTCTTTCTCATCTTGTTGCTGTGAAGACGAAGATAGGGCTGACATATGCTCAGTCCAGGTAGACAGACACAAAATTTTCACTGGTATCCGTAATTCATTTCTTTGATATTCTGTGTAGGATTCATATTGAATATGAGTGGTAAGGCTACTTTCCTGAGATATAAGCCTGTGTTATAAAGGCTAAGGTAGGGCAAGGGTTTCCTGAGTTATAGAAGTGTGGAGACCTCTGAGGTAGGGCAGGATTGCCTGAGGTGTAGGAGTGTGAATTCTCTCTAAGGTAGAGTTCTTGGGAAGAACTTGAGCTATAGGATCTTGGTGATCATAATGGTAAGAATTATGTAGTCTAAGTCTTAGGAGACAGTTGGGCTTTGAGCTGTAAGATCTAAGGATCTGAGAAAGAGAAAAGAAGCTATTTCGCTGAATCTAGTCTATTGCTTGATAGGCGAAGGGGGAAAGTGGATTTAACCGTCAATTAGGGAACCACTATAAATCTGTGAGTACTGTGTTGTGATTGTTTTAAAATTGTCGAATAGCTTTCTTGAGTTATCTGATAGAGATAGTAATAAAGATAGAGAATCATATTTCATTAACTTTAAGTAGCCTAGAATTAAATTGGACCTATTCACCCCCCCCCCCCTCTAGGTGTTTAGTTGATCTTGAAAAAATCAAGACTTTCAAGTGCTATCAGAGGGAGGTTGCTCAAGAAAGGACTTAATAGTCTGAGTTGATCTTTAGGGCAGCTATCATAAGGTAAAGATGGGTTCAGGAGAGAATCACAAAGAGCTTGGATCCATGAAATTTACTCTCTATAGGAAGGAGACTTTTGTCATCTGGAAGGAAAGTGTAAGATTATTCATTGAGGCATCTGATCCTAGGATTTATATTACAGTACAAGAAGGACCCTTCATCCGAATAAAGACATCTGTCCTTGATGCAAATCTGAATACTCCAAAGATGTACACTGAGATGACTAAGGATGAAATCATTTTAGCTACACTGGATAAGAGGGCACAAAACATTAAGTTAGTTCCATATATGACTCAACCTTCCAAAACATTGTCCACCGCAAGAAATCTAAGGAGATGTGGGATACACTAATTGTCTTCATAGAGGGAACATAAGAAGTTAGGGATGATAGGAAGTCCATGCTCAATCAAGTGTATGAAAGCTTCTGGAATAACAAGACAGATAGCATAGCCGAGTGCTTTGAAAAGTTCTTCAGGATTGTGAATGAGCTGAGAACATATGGCAGAGTTTTCAGCAAATATTAATTAAATTACATGTTTCTAGGGTATTTGACTAAAGACTTGGACACAAAAATCTGTGCCATCAGAGATGTGGCAAAACATGCAAACACTCCACCACTAACCCTATTTGGAAAGCTTCTATCTTATGAAAAGCAGCTGACTGCAAGAAAGGAGGAGGATAAAATCAGCAAGTCTGCAGTCAAGGACAAGTAAGTGGCCTTCAAAGTTGAAGCCACAAAAAGGAGCAGGAGAAAGACTCCTTCTCCATCAATGAGAGATGCTGAATCTGATTTAGAAAGCTCAGAAACAAGCACATCAGACTTCCACATATCTGATGAAGACTTTGCTGCCTTCTCCAGGAAATTTCGGAAATTCATGAAGAAGAAGCATTGGAGAAGCAGGCCATCCTCTTCTTCTTATCCCAAGGAATATTACTATGAGGGCAGGATGAAATCCTCTAAAGAGGACAGGTATGGCCCTAGACCAAATAAACATGCTTCTTATAAAGTGGTTTGTTATTATTGTAGCAAGCTAAGGAATGTTATAGCCGACTTTCCTATCAAAAGGAAGGGTGTTGGAGAAAAGAAGGAACATTAGAAGAAGGGCATTTTGCCAAGAAGCAAAAGAGCTTGACTGACTCATGATCATTAGAGTCAGAAAAGGAAGATGAAGATGAAGCCTATATTGGGCTATTTACTACTGAAGAATAATCTATAGAGGAAGACTTCTTAGAGATGCTGGCTGCTATTGCTAGACAAGCTGATGATGATTCCAGGTTTGAAGAAAGAAAAGAAGACAACCATTTCCTTGGGCTGATGACTATGACTGAAGAAGGACCCAACCAGGAACAACCTGGTCCAAGCAAAGTATATTCTCTTTCCTCTGTGTCAGATTATGTGACAAGTCCAGAATCAGAGGCATCGATATCAAGAGATTAAGATGGCTCTTAATCTGAAGGAGATGTCAATCAATTGATTGATGACAATGGTGAAATCCTGCAAGCACTGAAGAGAAGCAGGCTCCTTGCCAAAAATAAGGCAATGGAGATTGCCTCTCTCCATCTGGCTGCTTCAGACTCAGCAAACATACTAAACCTAAAGATGAAAGAAGTCAGCAAGCTGAAAAACATCAATGTCATTCAGATGGGCACAATCACCTTCAAGAATGACCACATCAGGAATCTTGAAGGTAAACTCCAAAAGGAGGAGTTAGTGGCTAAGTTTTCAAATCCATATTCTGTATTGCTCTTGATAGATTCCTTCTCCTCCCAAAAGGGTAAGAAGGGGTTAGGATTCATAGGCAAAACTAGAGCTGCCAATTCTAAAAGAAGGGCAAAGCTCTAGTGCATCCACTAGTCTCCAAGCCTCAAATTCCTTTCTGGAAAGTGCTGCTACCATCTAACAGGTATGACTATGATAACATCTATGGTCACTGGGAGTATGGTCTTATGAATGGCAAGGATTCTATTGCATAAATGGCAGCCCATGGAAAATTCCAAATTGCCTATCATGGACCATTTGTATTTGGTGTACCAGCCCAACACTCAAAAATAAGGCTGCAGCCCATTCTTAAAGTCTGTTTGTCCACAATCAGGCCAAAGGAAAGTCTGTCAGCAAACCTGACAGGGGAATATCTGAAGCCATCAGGAGCATGCACTCTGAAAAGAAGGCAGCTGCTTATTGGGTCCAAGATATCCCAAGTACCTCTACAGCCAGACATATCCCAAATCAGATTATGGCTGGAAGAATTAAGAAAAAGGCTGCTGCTGGACTAGCTGGACTGAGAGCTGCTGACAGTAATACTGATAAGCAAGCCCTTAAGAGAAGGTACAACATTTATGAGTGCTAGTATTATGGCAAAGTGTGCTACTATGCTATTGATTGCTGACACAATAGTAGTGTCCATATAGATAATGTCGGCTTACCTATCAGAAGAGCTACAGACAGGCATGTTCATTTTCAATCTAACATGCACCTTGGACCCAATAAGAATTGGGGTCCTAATATTAGATGATTTATTTGTTGTAGGTGAGTCCAAGGGGCCATACCCCTATATAGTACTTGGACAATGGATGCTCCAGGCACACACTGGAACTAGAAGCATGTTGAAGGAATATACTCCAGTAGAAAATGGACCCAAAGTCATCTTTGGTGGTTCAGAAAAGGGAGTATCCAAAGAGTTTGGTAAGATATCAAATGGCATAATCACTATCACACAAGTAGCTTATGTGAAAGGATTGCAACACAACCTGATGAGCATAAACCAACTATGTGATCTTGGCTATGTCATTTCTTTCCTCAAGGATGAGTGCCAAATTAGGAGGTCTACTGACCAAGGAGTCATCTTGATAGACAATAGGAGAGGAAATGTTTATTGTCTGAATTTTGTTTGTGAGAGTAAGGACTCTCCTATATGACTAGTTGCAGATGGGAAAGCCTCACATTGTGTTAAATGGCACAAGAGACTAGCTCACTTGAATTACAAGACCATAGACAAACTCTTTTGTGAAGAGTTAATGAGAAATGGTCATAAGGTAAAGTGCACCAAGGAGTGTATCTGCTATGCATGTCAAAAGGGAAAGCAAACCAAGACCTCCTTCCAGTAGCTTGGTACCAAAGACTCTGTATGGTGTTTATACCTCCAGCATATGGATCTATTTGGTCCTCTACCATTTCATAGTCTAGGTAGGAAAGTCTACGCTCTTATAGTTTTTGATGATTTTTCCAGATTTGCCTGGGTGTTCTTCACAAGGAAGAAATCTGAAACCCTTGATGTCTTCCAGACATTTGTTAAGCAACTTCAGATTGAATTTAACAGTACTGTGGTCAAAATCAGAAGTGACCATGGGACTGAGTTTCAGTCTGAGTGCATGACAAAGTTCTGTGAAGAGTATGGGATTTATCAAGAGTTCTCCTCTCCTAGAACACCACAACAAAATTGAATTACTGAGAGGAAAACCAGAACCTCATAGAGGTTGGTAGGATGTTGTTAAGGGACACATCTCTCCAAGAATATTTCTGTACTTAGGCAGTAAGCACTACATGTCATGTCCTCAATAGGTCTTCCATCACCAAAAGCCCCAAGAAGACTCCCTATGAGATTTTGAAAGGAAAAAAAACCAAACTTATCCAACTTCAAGATTTTTAGTAGCAAGTGTTATGTACTAAACAATGGTAATTCCTATGTGACTAATTTTTCTGCGAAGTCCAAAGAATGGCTCTTTGTTGGGTACAACAATAATTGTAGGGCATATAGGATCTACAACATGACTAGTCAAGTTCTATAAGAATTAGTCCTTGTTGTCTTTGATGAGTCAAACCTGATTAACTGTGAGCTGCCTAGCTCCTCTTCTATCTCTGCAGGTTTAAGAATATAATGAATTTTAATCTACACAGACTCTAAGTGAGCATGAGTGCACGCCTAGGAACACTCTTAGAGTAGACATTTTACTCCATCACGTAATCCTAAGTCAACACAACATTCTTTATTCAACGTAATGAACACAAGCTCGGCGCGTGCAAGTGATTAAGTATACATTCTTGAGTAGGTGCTATGGAACGCGTTATAAATGTAAATGATATTACAATAAAAGCTTCTAGTACGCGAGTGGAATGTGCACGTGAGCGGATAATAACTCGAGTCTCTCCCCCACCATACTAAATCTAAGCAACCTATCACAAGATTTGGAATAAAAACAATAAAATATAAGTTGGGGGAGAGGTTACCCCATAGTCAGCAAATGAGCATACCAAAAGACACGAGAAAGCTTGAAGCTAAACCAGCAAAAATTTTACTCACTCCGTCGTGCAAGGAAAGGGCTAACCTGCAAAAGAGCTCCAGCAAAAATTGTATATACTATGGCAATATCAAATTTAATATAAGCTATGCTTGCAAGTTACTAAGCTAAACAAAATCATCAAATATAAAAAAAATGAATCACAGTAGAACAAGAAGGAAGGGTACTTAAAAATATAAGTACTAACCACCCTGGGGACGATGCCCCAGCTGAATAATGTCAAGTACACAATCAGTGAAATAAAAAAAACGCAAACATAAAGAAAGACATAAAACCCCATCCTAGGAGAGAAGCAATAGTCAATCAGGCTGATCAGAAGAATATGGAGGCGGAGGCGGAGTATGGGCACGCGAAGTAGAAAGTCAAGCGGGGAGAGCAGGGGGTACCTGAAAAAAGTCAACAATATGCGCCGTCATGTCAGGCTACTGGCGCATCAGCTCCTCAATCTACATCTGCCACGTATATAAGTCGAGATAATCCTCCGCAAAACTCCTACGATGTGGGGCATAGGCAAAAGAAGGCACTGGGGCCAAGGGCTCGTGATGGACTAGAGAGGCATCATATAGCCATCTAGACTTCGAAGATGATCCTGCATCAGCAGAAGAAGCCCTAGCTGTCTGCTCACGCTCCACTGTATGAATAGTGCAGCACTAGGTATCGCCAACAGAAATGCGACATGCCAACTTGAAGGCGATCATCATGGTTGCCGAGATGAAATCGCCGCGGGAGACGGGAGTCATGGCGGGCAAAGAATAAAAACTCCAAAGCCCTTGGCGATTCGCATAATGAAGTACGAACCACCGACTACATTCAGAGGTACGTACATGGCCTGGTGAATGACGTAATCTGCAAGGACTTAGCTGAGGTGGAGTGGAATGAGGTGGTATATACTATAAAGGTAGAGCAAGTCCGACCACCCCGCTACATTCTGACTCATCGAGCGGGCGTTGATGTTGTGCACGATTATGTGCTGAACATAATGGAGCGTGACGGAGATGATATGGGAAGAGTTGGTTGAACGCGCTTCGTACTGCTGTGATAGCCCGATGATTTCTTACTTGAAAGTGTGGGGAGATACACAAGTTGGGAACTCAAAGGGTCATGATAGGATGTTCGACTTTATGAGATCATCCAACTGTGTATATCCCCGCATAAATAACAAGCATCCCCACACTAATGGTGTTAGTATGGAAGTTCATCTGATATGTCACAGCCGTGGACTCACCGGTGGACGCATCGCGTCGTTCTACAATGTGGAAGGTGTAGTGGAACTCGATCGTGAGTTCGCGAAACCCATTCTCCACAATGGAGAAGAGGTGACACTACGAATCCATGTCGAGCAAACGATACACATCCTTCTTTTGACCGACGATCACGAGCTCCCCTTCCGAAATGTAGAGAAATTTTAAAAATGGTTTCAGGACCAACCGTTCAAACCTCATGACCATCTCCGGCCTTCCAAATCGAAGCATCAACTCTATTTTTTCAGTATCAATCGGTGCATCTGGAGCATCTTCCAGCTCCTCAGGAGATGCATTTTGCGTAGAGGAGGAGGAAGCACCACTGGAGCCGATCAACTTGCTAATCACCTTCTTAAATCCCATGGAAAAGAAGAGAGAGAGGGGATTGAAAAGAAAAGAAAAATGGGGAAGATTTGGAGGAGAAGAGGGATATCTCGCCGGAGAAAAGGGAGAATAAGAGGGCAGTTGCAGAAGTGGCACGAAAGAACTAGGTCCAGCGTGCATACAACATCGCTCGGCCGAGCGTTTTTATATATATAAAACTCACGATCGTGCATTTTTGCTGCACACGTTTTCCCCAAACTGTGTGTTTCGCGCAAATAGCCTGATTCGACTAATTTTCTCCAAGAAGTCTCATCCTGCAAAAATAATAAGAAAAACAACAGCCAATGGAACAATGAACCTCCCGAGAGACTAGACAATCCACCCAAATTAGGTGCAAACACACCAAAATCTCGCAAGAATGCACTAAAGCTAAAATAAGCTATACAACACGTAATTGTTTTTTAAAACAGTACAAAAAGCAAACTATACCTACTCCTTGATAAGTACTGGGGTTATTGTCCTCCCAGCATGACTTATTCGGCTAATGAAAAGTACTAGCTAATGGGCTTATAAAATAAAAGATGCACATGTAATTAGCTGAATATCCGTTGTGGTAGTGAGTACCGATACGACAATAATACAGTTAACCCTCTACCTAAATAATAATACCTAACCAACACAGGTAGAGGAAATAAGAAATAAGAAGAGGAGGAGCACTGGTCCTCGCCAATCTCATCACAAGCTAAATCCTTGCCTAGCAAGGTGTAGCCCACCGCAAGTCCGCAGGAGGCAATGGCAAAGACATGGGCTTCCACTGTGAAGGTGGTAGGAACATTCTCACACAAGCAGACGCACTCGCTGACGGCTTAAGCACATGGCTCATCGTCATCCCAACGTACCCGTGGAGATCCAACCCGTACAGGCTTGGGTAATGATGGGGGGTTAAGTAATAAATTAGAGGAAAAGCTAAAATACACAGAATACGGGAGAGTGATCTAGGTATCCCTCATAGCAGGTTCTGAGATAAGATCACTATCGGTATCATATGAGTCGTATCAAGGGGAATCCGAGAACTCGAGTTCTGCGGTGGTAAGAGGGACCGCCTCATCCAATAAGGAGGTGCAAAACTTCACATCAGAAAGGGGATATTCCTCATCCCACCGGGGTGCGTCATAGCCTTTCGAAGATCCACGTTCTCCGTCGGAGATAGTAAAGTCCTCATACCACTTTGGCCCAACCTCAGGCATCGAATCACCCCCCAAATACTGCATCATCATCCGACTCACAAAAAAAAACGAGAAGCACGATCAAGCAAAAATTGTGGAGCGGCAATACTGCTAACGAAACCAAGCATTATATGAGTAGGCCCCATCGCAAAATCATCTGCTGACACCTCCCCATCGACAGGAACAATCTCTACGTCCCATACAGGAGCTCCCATGTGTTCTTGATCCTTTTTTGGCTGGCTAACACCAGATTGATCGTTATCACCAAAGGGAAGCTCGTAAAAAGAAAGCGAGGGAACCATGAAAGATCTGTATGTGACGAGAGATTCTTCGGTAATCTCAATGGGCAAAGAACGAACAAGATGTGCGATGTCACTGTATGGGCCCGACAACACCCTGGTAGGCCTGTCCATAATAGTCCTCCTTAAATGGTAGGTTGTTGTGCACATGCCCTCAGACGGAGAAGGCTTGCACAGACGAGGTCAATCCTTCAACATGTGGCCTATACCTTGGCATAGCAAACACCTAATACAATTCTCGACATTTAAAACATCCAAGGCATCGATGTATCGGCACAAAGTGTCATAGAGATGGAACTCAACTAAAGAATACATTGCAAACAAAAATATTTACCGCAAGTGGGCAACACAACTTATTTTTAAAATAACACGGACCCGCTTTCAAAACCAAATATTAGAAAAGGGACAAAAAGAAATAAAAAAGAAATGGTAAGAAACTAAAAATATAATTAAAAAAACAACAATCACAAGACTTCCTTTCAGAAAAATCACACAACTGTGTTTCCTGGTAATGGTGCCAAAAACTTGATGAGCTTACGGCAAGTGTACCGCTCACATAAGTAATATAAAATAGGGATGCTTTCCCAAGTATCGAATCTCTCAAGGAACACCGCAAGGTGGAGTTGTCTTTCAAGGAGGGCTTGAGATTGAAGTCCTTAGGTCGAGGACATGAAGGGGTTTTGTTTTAGATACAGGAAAATAAAAACTAATTAAATCTCTTCTAATGCAGGCCCCTTTGCACTGCTTCGCTCAATGGAATGGAGGATTAGGCAGGCGTAGGGGATGAGTAGAACAGCGAATTGAGGGTAGCTAACACTTCGTCAGAACTCGCACCTCTAGCGATCACTAGTGCGGCAATACTAACTGTGGTGGTGAGTGGAAATATGGGCACTGCTCAAGCAAGTAAAGCAGTAAAATGATATAGATTCACATAGACATGAAACAAATAATGCTTACAACTAAAGTGCAACATCATCTACATATGAAGATTTAACCACGCAAATACAACAATAAAGCAAGAGCAAGTCAAGAAATTGACCAAATATGAAGGCTCATTGAGGAGTCGGGGAAGGAATCGTCGTGTTGTTAGTCCGCGTCTAAGCTCGGTCCTCAACTACATTCGGGGGAGATAAGGTTGCCACTAACCACCTACGGAACCGTCTTCTTCGTGTCATGATACAGAAGAATGTTGCAAGCTTCCCTTTGCTTGATGGCTATGGCGTCAAAACTTGTAATAGAGCAAAGAGGTGAAGGAGAAGGTCGAGAGAAAGCACCGAAGAGAGGTAAGCTTCACGAGCATGGTTGGAGCTTCTCTCCTTAATGGAAGATGAAGGACAGATGAGGAACGATGGAGTTTTGCACTAAAACGGCTGCAAGAATGGCTGAAAAGGATCTTCTTTTTGATAAAGGAAATCTGCGCTTAAATAAAAGCAGGTCAAAAAAATGGTCATGCACGGTTTGGCGTACGACCGTGCATTAATAACGCCCAGATAAGGCATGCGAGAAAAATTAGTTGACTCTTACGTTTTACTCGCACACAGACGATTCCTCCCATGCTTGAAGGAAAATGCACGGGTAACCACAGAGCGCTGAAAAACAGGATAACAAAGAGAAACCGTACGTTTTACTCCCGCACGGGCGCGTATGCCCGTACGTGTTGGAAAATGCACGATTAACCCCAGAGCGCTGTAATTCTGAGAACAAAATGCAGACCGTGCGATTCTTTCTCGCGCGGTTTGATGGAAACCGTGCGGGAACAAAACGCACGGGTAGATCAGACGTCCCCAGGATTGCTGTGTATAATGTACGATTAAGCTGAAACAGTGCGCGAAGAAATTCGCATGACCGTGCGTTTTATACAGGAGTTGGAAATAGAATTCCGGACATCCCGACCACCGGCACAGTAATAAATCCAACTGAGGCATATCCCCCAAATGTCCAAAACAATTGTATAAAAAAAACCAAATACAAGGAGCTCACAAAACTTACCCTCAGCACAAGAGTGCGCATTCGCACACCACAATGGGCCAAAAAATGCACTTAGCATGATAAACTTTATAAATTAAATATCAACGATAACATACTAAAAGTGAGGTGTAAGTGCGTGAAAACTAGCCCAAATGAGTTCGAAAACCCTATATTAACCAGATTCATTCAATTAACCTGAGGCACAAAGCCCTACCTCAGAGCAAGCTTTGTCCAACAACTCAATGATCCAAAGATCACCTACTTCAGACAAAATTAATAGTCTTACAGCTCTGGCAAGGAGTTTAGCCCTATAACTCAGAGAGGATGACTCTCCTACAGCTCAAGCACAAGGCCCTACCTTAGATCCAGAGTTAGATCCTACCACTCAGGCACACCGACCATACACTCAGAGAGAATGACTATCAAACCTCACGCAAACGGCCCTTCCTCAGGCACACAATGTAATATCCCTCAGACTTCTAGACCCCTATGATGGTTTTGTCATGTATGGGTCATTAAAACCCTAGGAAGCACTAAATGGTTTGGGTGAAACATGGGAATTAGCATGTGAAACAACTTGGGCTGCAAATAGTAGATCTCCATTACTAAATATTTAGAAATCATAGAACCGGAAGAATTCGTTAAACGGAGGAATTTTCGAGCTCAAGAAATATTCGTAGAACGGAGTAAGTGCTAAACTGGGTTTAGAGTTCGTCAACAGAGTTCGACGAACAGAGCATGTTGCTAAACTAGGTTCAACATTCGTCAAACAGAGCTCGATGAATAGAGTAAGTGCTGATTCGGGTTCAGAGTTTGTCGAACGTAGTTCGACGAACAGAGCAAGACACTGATTAAGGATCAGTCTTCATCGAATGAGGCATATTAATCGAACAGAGATCAATGAATAGAGAAGATTTGTCGAGCCTCACCTATGCCGGTCAACTTGGAGTGGTCAAATTGCAAATCACATGACTTATCGTAGCACTAAGGAATTGTCTCTGGCCTTGTACCTTGTGAGACTGAAAGCTCAAACATTGTTGACTGTCACAAAGAATGCTGGTGCGACCCTTGTGGTCCTGTGCACCAAGAATGTGCCCTGATGGCACGGGGCATTAGGCATTTGTGCCAACGTCTCTGGAGAATGGTGCTTAAGTTGCACGTTTTGATTACCAATATATGATTATACTAATGCCTGCAGGGAAGGAACATCTCCACCCCAAGTTATGGGTGGGGTCATTATAAATTTTTCAGCCAATGCTGACCGTTACTTTTTTTTCCATTATGCAGTGGAATGTTTCGTGCATGTGCTGTCGAGTTAAGTAGGAAATAGCGGGCTAGAGCCCAGGATTGCTAAACTTTCCCTTGAAGGAAAAGAGAATTACCTGTTTATTTTTTGTTCATGTGTTGCTGGCCTGCGTGCCGATGTATGCAAGATATTTTAATTTGAGCTGAACAATATAAGGCCTTAAGGCCAAGACTATTTGTGTATTTGTTTATTCATTACTATTTTTATGTTAGTGGATATTCAGTTGTTGGGTTCCTGTTAACCTTTATGTATTTCCGCTAGAATGCAATATGTGATAAGATGTGTGTATTTGGATTATGATTTCAATTAGTAACTCCCTTGACTGTCTGTAGTATATGGCATTGGGCCCCGACCGGACCTCCTGTTATATGCTATATGACGGGCTGGGATGTTACACTGGACACCTTAGTTAGGGTTTGGCCAATGAATCCCAACATGACTACTTTACACCACCATACCACTTTAAACCTCATAGGGACCATTGAAAGCCCATAGAACCCATTTGGGGTCAAATTAAGGGGTTAAGCTAACTAGGGTCAACCTTAACCCTAGTTAGGTCAAATTGCCCTAATTTTACCTAAGTGGATTACACCAAGCCACAAATTGATTTGGGTGGTGGCAAGGTTCTCAAGACACCTAATTGACCAGTCAACCCATTTATTTGACCAAGTCAAACTCTCCAAGCCAACCTTGGTCAAATAACACTCAAATGGTGGGGGGACTAGGCCAAACTTCAATCCAATTAGGTTAGGCCCAAATGTGATGGCCCACTAGATCTAGCAAGTGGTAATTACCTAAAGAGCCAATCACTTTCTGGAGGTGATTACAAGGAGAGAGAAGGTGGAGATTTTCATTTAAGGGAGGAGAGAGAAAGAGGGGAGTTAATGGTGAAATTCAAAGAGGCATTCCCCCCCTTCCCTAAGCTTCCATTCATCCCGCCTGACCTTTGGGAGGAGTTTATCATCAATTCTAGCCAGCCCATCATATGAAGAGGAACCAATTCACCATGGCCGAACACCCCCCTTCATGGCCATTGATGATTAAAATTCGTGCTAGCGCGTGACTCTAAATCGATAACGCAAGTGTATCTATCGTTCTAGATTATAGGATCAAGTGTCGTATTAGACTCGGGGCTTGTTGGCTACTTCTACTCATGCAAATTAATATTATTTTATCGGCATATAAAAAGATTAATTAAAACTAAACGAAGGCAAAGGACTAAAGGATAACACTTGATCTAGAATCCCTTTGAAATAAAATAAACTTTCATAAAATTCAAACTTCTAAATTACCTACTTCGACCATGGAGGTTCCCAAATTACAAAAGCACCTCTCTCGAGAATACTCTTTCGACTAAACTTAGGTTGATCGATTAAGACCCCTCGGCCTGTCGAAACCCCTAAGCTCTCTTTATGCAGTTAACCCTACTATTGGATTTGACTCCAATCTGGAAGATTCATAACATTCTCTCTCGAGGGGCGCATGAAATCCTTTTACCTTTGAGTGATATACTCATATCCACAACCACTTGGTCAATCTAGGTTATAGATATAAAATCGAAATCAAAGATAAATTGAATCGGTAATAATTGATAGCTTGGCAAGAAAGAAGAAATTTATTTTATTTTAAAGCTTGTCATGATCAAGTGCTAATGAAATTAGCTACTCAATATGATTAAAAAAGGTACATAAAAGGGATAAAGAAAGACATGATTGAAATAAAATAGTACTTAAATTAAAAGTTAACAAATAGTAAAATAAAACGATGAAATTGAAAAGTACATAAAGGAAATGCTTGAAAATAGGAAAATAAGCTACTAAAACTACTCCTAGTAGGCTCCTAGATGCTTCCTAGATTATTTTTCAGCTCCTGGATCGATCAGGAATTTATAAGAGTTTTAATGGAGAGTCACGCCCCTCGGTCACACGTGTGACTAGGGGCATATAAGGTGCGAAAACGTCCTCTTGACAGCCCGAGAAGTTGGGAGAAAAATGCCAAAAATTTTCATTCTGTGGGTCACGCCCCTAGGTCACGCTCGTGACCAAGGGCATGTCTTTATTGTTATTAGATACGACAAGAATTAAAATATGGCAGTTGCGGGAAGTCACGCACCTAGGTCATGCCCGTGAACTAGTGTTTGTAAGCTGAAAACTGACTGGCTTCATAATGCACGACACGCCTGATTGTCATGCCTTCAAGTCACGCCTGTGACTTTTAGGTCACGCTCGTGTCTGAGGCGTGTAACTTCAATCTGACGTGGAAATGTCATTTGGAGGTCCTGGATGGGTCACGCCTACTGGTAATGCCCGTGACTTGATGGTCACACCCGTGACCGTGGTGTGTATATGTTATTTTTCCAGATTTTTTTAGTTTCCTCTCCTAATTAGTCCTGCAAGTTCCAAAATGATATTGGTAGCCCAAATTCACCTGAAATAACAAAAAGAAAGTAATTTGAAACTAAATTCATAAAATATAATTATAAATTAGTTAATTATTAAATTAAACTATATAAATATAAGGATAAAATTTGCGTAATCAAATACCCCCATACATACTTGTTTGCTCAACCCAAGAAAACAACTTTCCATAAGGAGCAAAAAAATGTCAACTCTGGAGAACAAAATAGAACCTAAGGAGTAAAATGCGAAGTCTTATGCATATGTGCGTAGCAATTTTAGTAGAAAAACCTACTCAGCATACAAATTTGTTTTTAATCTTCTAGAAAGTGTTTTCACTTATTATTTCTACTTCAAAATTGAAAACCTGGTAAATCTAAAAATTATATTTAGGGAGAAGGTATTGTGTGTACTAAGATCGATATTACACAAAACGAACATCAAGATACCCTTCAAAGAAATCAATCAATGTCGATGGTCATAAGCTTGCCCTTTCACACTCTCGCCACGGCACTAGTCTAACTTACAAGCATAAATCAATAGGACTTAACTAGGTTAAAACGTAGGCTTAGGTTTTGATGCAGATAATAAAAAATAAACATGACGGCGTGTCACACCCAAACCTAAAGAGAGCCAATTTCTCTTTTATTTTATTTCTCTTTCTTCCCCTTTAAAAGATTTTTCAAATAATTTTAAGAGGAATGAGGAATAAAATCAGTTCTTTTTTTTCCGATAAGAATAGTCACCAACATTAAATAACTTCAAATGACTCACCAAGTTTTTACATATAAAACCATTATCAAGCTCTGACTTTTGTGTGTGATTAGGATTCTTTTTTAGGCCTTGTTGAAATATTTTGTGGAGCTTAAAACAAAAGGTAGGGTAATGGGTTCAAAGTGGGTTAGCAAAGATAAAGTGATAGGAACGGGTGCAAAGGCAAAAACTGGCAAAAAGAAATGCCTATATCCTATTCATGTTAATGAGTTTAACTTATGCAAGTCTTGAGAATAGATAGAGGGCAAGTTCTAGACACGAGAAAGAATATCTTTATCTTGACTCGGGAAATATTTCTCTAGTAAACTTCTACGTTCTCACCTAAATTATTTTTGGATTTTATCGATTTCAAAATAAAAGTAGAATAAACTATTTCTATGCATTTAAAAAAAGAAAAATCTAATTGTATGCTGAATATTTAATTCTAAATAAAATTCTACTAACACGTGCACTTGACTAGAGACACAACATGACAAACAGTTCTACTCCAAAATTCAAATTTCAATTAAAGCATGAAAATTTCTAAACACTATGTAAAAGTTGAATACTAAGGATTTTGCATGTGAATAAATATTAAAATAATGATTTCTCTAATTAAAATTAAAACCTATATTTTTTGTTAATTCTTAGACTTTCGGAGGTATACCCTATGAAGGGTTCTCACATGTACTAGGCAGTTTTATGGGATGACAGCCCAACACGGCCCTTTCTAAGAAATTAAGTTTTGATTTTCTTTGTTTTGTATTTTTGTTAATTAAAATAAAGAAAAAAAATTAAATTTTTATAAAAAGATTTTTCAATTTAAGATTTTTTAATTTTATTTATTTTTTAAATAAAACAACAAAAGAGATCTCACCCCCATAATTAAAAATAAATATTACCCACATTGTTTATAAGCCAAGTAGGATGGGGGAAAGAAAAAGAAAATTGATTAATTGATTTTTTTTTAAAAAAAAACAAAGACAATGCAAGAAATTGGCAAGGGGTGTCTCCCAAGATCGCTTTTCTTTTTTTCATCTTTAAGCTAGACGGTTTTGGTTAGGAGAATAAAAAATAAAAATTAAAGTGGATGGGCAACTCCCTTAATTCACGCTTTGGTGAATAAGCCGAAGACGCTCGTCCGGCTACTCCTTCGCTTACTTCTTGATTTTCCTTCTTGCTGTTAACTTGAAAATGCATATTCAAATCACCTATCCATACCTGAGGTGATTTGAATTTTTGTAAAGTAGCAGCAAATGGATCATGAAAGATGTTTAATTGCAACGGCTACTCTCCTTCCTTAAAATCGTTAGTGAAAGAAAAATTAAAAAGAAGCGCGTAAGAAAAAATTTCGCAAGGAGATGGCTCTTGCGAAACTATATGATTAGGCCCCATTTGTTTATTTCTAAAATTAAATTGTTATCTGAAAATTCATTGAAAGTAAAATCATTGGGCACAACATTTTCATGAATTTCGATGTCAAGATATTGAGAAGTGGTGGTCTAAAATTCATGATGAATAGGAGAAAATTCGGGAGAAGCAGGAAAAAACATGTTCTTCTTCTAGTTCTTCCAGTGGGCCCATAATATTGATAAATTCTTGATATAATAATTTTTCTTCTTCTTCATGATGAAGAGGAGATTAATCGGGAGAAGCAGGAGAAAAACATGTTCTTTTTTTAGTTCATGATGAAGAGGAGAGAAATTGGGAGAAGAAAGAGAAGAAACATGTTCTTCTAGTACTTCCGGTGGGCCCATAATAATGATAAATTCTCGATATCATAATTTTTTTCACTTCGGAAGAAGACACTAATGGGGCACATGAAGATTCATGTACTTCCATAGGAGAAATATTTAAAAAGAGGGAGGATAATTATTAGAAAAAGTATTAATTTCTTCTAAATTTTGGGGAAGAGGATCAAACTGAAATTGTGAAAATTCCAAAATTAGAAGAAAATTTTTTAGAACAAGTGATAATATTCTCTAAATTTTGGGGAGGGGGATCAAATTGAAATTGTAAAGTTTCTCCAAAATTAGAAAAAGAAACTTGCGGTGCGGAAAAAGAAGAACAAAAATTCGGATCTAAATAATTATTCTCATAACTCGGGAATTTTTCGACATGATCTTTCGATCAAGAAAAACCAATATCTGAGGTAGAAGAATAATTATTTAACTCGGAAAAGCTATTTTTGTTAAAGTTTGAAAAATTATATTCATGAAAATAAGAAAAATTGGAAAAAATGTTTTCATGAAAATTAGAATAAGAATAATCATTAAAATGAGAAAAATTATTTTCATAATTACTATAAAAATTATTTTCATACGAAAAATTATGATAATAATTATTAAGATAACATTCCTCATTTCGATGAGGAGCACCACGATAATAATAAGAAAATTTTTTCCTGCGTGCGGCTTCCAAAATATTTAGGTGATTTTCATGCTTGGCAAGCGTGGCAGACAATTGAGAATACATTTTTTTAAAATAAAATAAAAACTACCTTTTCCTAATATAAATAAATTTGAAAAAGAAAATTAAAAATAGAAATGGAGGTGGAGAAAGAGAATGATAAAAGTTATAAAATTTAAGCTTTCTAAATATAAACAAAATAGTCCCCGGCAACGACGCCAAAAACATGATGATTAAAATTCACGCTAGGGCATCATTCTAAATCGATAAGGAAAGTGTGTCTATCGTTCTAGAGTATAGGATCAAGTGTAATATTAAACTCGGGGCATGTTGACTACTTCTACTCACACAAATTAATATTATTTTATCGGCATATAAAATGATTAATTAAAACTAAACGAAGACAATGGACTAAAGGATAACACTTGATCTAGGCAACCTTTGAAATAAAATAAAATTTCATAAAATGGAAACTTCTAAATTACCTACTTCGACCGTGGAGGTTCCCAAATTACAAAAGCACCTCTCTCGAGAATACGCTCTTGACTAAACTTAGGTTGATCGATTAAGACCTCTCAGCCAGTCAAAAGCCCTAAGCTCGCTTTATGTGGTGAACCCCACTATTGGATTTGACTCCAATCCGGAAGATTCATGCCATTCTCTCTCGAGGGGTGCATGCAAATCCTTCTACCTTTGAGTGATCTACTCGTATCCACAACCTCTCGATAAATCTATAATACAGATCTGAAATTGAAATCAAAGATAAATTGAAGCGAAAATAATAGAGAGCTTGGCAAGAAAGAAGAAATTTATTTTATTTTAGAGCTTTTCATGATCAAATGCTTATGAAATTAGCTACTCAACATGATTAAAAAAAGTACATTTAAGGGATAAAGAGAGACATGATTGAAATAAAATAGTACTTCAATTGAAAGTTAATAAAGAGTAAAACAAAACTATGAAATTGAAAAGTACATAAAAGAATGCTTGAAAACAGGAAAATAAGCTACTAAAACTACTCCTAGTTGGCTCCTAATGCATCCTAGATTATTTTTTAGCTCCTCGCTCGAACTGGAATTTATAAGAATTTTTTTAGAGAGTCACGCCCCTCGGTTACGCCCGTGACTAGGGGTGTAAGGTGCGGAAACGTCCTCTTGATAGTATGGTAATGTTGGGAGAAAACTGCCAAAATTCGTCATTCTGCAGTTCATGCCCCTTGGTCACGCCCGTGACCTAGGGCGTGTCTTTACTATTACTGGAAATAGCATGAAGGGGAAATGTTGGGAATAAAACTGTCTGGATATGAAACTGGCTTCATAATGCATGTCACGCCTGATCGTCATGCCTTCGAGTCATGCCCGTGACTTTTAGGTCATGCCTGTGTTCAAGATGTGTAACTTTAATCTGATGTGGAAATATCATCTGATGGTCCTGGATGGGTCATGTCTGCAGGTCACCCATGTGACTTGATGGTCACGCCCGTGACTAGGGCGTGTATATGTAATTTGTCCAGATTTCTTCAGTTTCTTCTCCTAATCAGTCCTACAAGCTCCAAATTGATATTGGTAGCCCAGATTGACTTGAAATAACAAAAAGAAATTAATTAGAAACTAAATTCATAAAATATAATTATAAAGTAGTTAATTATTAAATAAAAACTCTATAAAAACAAAGATAAAATTAGAGTTATCATCCATTAATCGCTATTCAAGTATAGACTTTACCTCTTTCCAAAACAACCCCTCCATCAGCTATAAAAGCTTCCAAGCAATCAAAATGGATGGTTACATCACTGGTTTAGGAGGAGAATAGAGAATTCGACAAGGAAGGATCTTGAGATCATCGACCATGGAACATCAACATCACACACGCCACCAAGCCAGCCTGCAGGTCTAATCCTCTTACTTCTTCATTGTACTAGATCTGTAGATCATTTGGTGGAGAAATCAGGCTCAATTGATCCCAATTAGTGAGAAGAAAATGCATGTTTTACGTGAAAATCCAACCCCGTCGTGTTGGCCGGAAACGGATCCTCTAGCATCCATACCGCCGTCAGGGGATAGCAACCACCTCGACGAAGGTCGTGGTGGCGGTGGCGATGGCTGGCCAGGGAGGTGGCTGGGTGTCCGGGAATTGGGGCATGAAAAGCTCCAGGAAGAATTAATTATGGCCCTTCGCTTATCGGGGACGATGAACCCAAGCCGTGGATCGGCGTGATCAGTTTATATGCAGGCCAAACTATTCATATATTAAAATTAATGTATTTCTATTAAAATAGTTCAGCTATATTGTTTTAATTATTAAAAATTGTTAGGTGTTGTTTCAGTAAATGTGTCTAACATAGAAAATCTATACCATGGAGTCTAGTTTAATACAAAATTTAAATCAACCCTTTCGGACCAGTGTATTTCCCTCATCATACTTTTTAGTGCAAGGTGTCAAAAGGCTAACTAGAAATTGAAATGAGTGCTCTCAGTGTCCCACTTAGTAAAATGGATGGCAAATTTGACCATAAGCTTGTCTAACCTTGGACCACAACATATTCGAAAATCAAAATTTTTTGAGATGAATTTTCTATAGTTTTTGTAATAATTTAATAATTCATGTATGTAATTAAGATAGGGTCTATGGACCTGAAATTTTTCCCAAACTCTGGTGGATGACAAGAGGGGATACTATAAGGCCAAAAAAAAATATCAACCCATTTCGAGTTAATTTGGTGGGGTTACTTGGTTAGTAAATATGGCCACTTTAATGTATTAGGCCTAGTTCTTTTACTATGCACTTGGAGTGGTTGAGTGATCAACCCTTTCGCTAAACAAGGTAAGACCTTGGTCTCGGACCTATTATCACATGAAACATCCATTAGGGAAGTTTTAGAAGTTTTTAGGTTTGGAATACCGTTAAAGCCTAGTCCAAACCTTAAGGTTAATGAAGGAAATATGGTCAAACCCTCAAGTCTTGGCTCAAGACTCTATAGATAGATTCATTGGGTGGATAAACACCTTGGATAAATTAATTGATATTTTAATAGAAAATTTCCCCCACCAATCACTTAATATTTTGGATATGAACTTTTTTATTGAGTGCATAACACATGTCATAACAGTATTGAATGGTCATGAAACTTTGGTGAAGGGCCTATAGTTATGTTATTTATATCTGCAATTTTTATTATAATTTTTGGATGAAGAACTTTTTTACCTTCTTTGTAATTCTAGAAATTCATGATTAGAGAAATAATTTGTTTCAGGACAATCTATGTTCTGAAAAATTAAGAAAATTGGTCAGTAAACCTTTTTAGACCACAAATATGCCTTGTTAATTTAATTATAATTTTTGGAAGAGATTAAATAGAGGTTTCATTAGCAAGTGCCCTAGGTGATGTTTTATTCATTAATTTATTTATATGGCAAAAAGAAATTTAAAGATGATGAAATTTGGGCAGTGACACTTTCTGATCATATTTAACCTAGTAATTTTATTATAATTTCTGGATGATTAAATCTTGTAGTCTCTTTGTTAATTATTTTTTAGATCAAAAATGTATATTTTGGTTTATGATAGAAATTATTTCTTGAAAATTATTAAATACATACCTTGCTGAAAGTATCGAGCGTCTACCTAAATCACCTAGGGTGGGGGGAATAGGTGATGTCTATGTCTTTTCGGGTAATAAAAATACTTGAAAAATTAAGCACACAAACACCGAGATTTGATAGTGGTTCCCCGAGTTGGGTACGTCCAGACTTTCCTGTCTCTCCTATCTATCACAAAGGGCTAGATTCGTCTACTTCACCAAACTCAGATTTCTTCAAATTTTACACCTCGGAGCCCTAACTCCTACAACTCGGAGACGACGCTCCTATAACTTGGAGAATAACCTCTCCTACAACTCGTTTAAGAGTAACTAGCATAACTAAGATTTCACTTACACTCACAATCCCCGGTGTTGTGGGAGTTAGGTTGGGTCTTGCTAGCTGTAGGCTTGGTGGTTTTAGTGATGAGCAGGTTTGCCCAGCGAGCCGATGGCTTGGTAGATATTTTTGACATATGGGTTTGTCCGGGGAGCTTTTGCTCGGTAGATAATTGTGACGGACGGGATAGTTTGGGGAGCTTTGGCTCGGTAGAAAAGTATATTAAGGTTGCATGTGCATAAAATATAAGGAGGTAGGTCTTCGGCATTAGAGATTCATCACACCGACACCAATACGTTGACTCGGCAAGTGTGGTTTAACACTTCTCCAATTAAAGTCTGGTGCCTAGCCGACAAGAGTACGCTAGAGCTCCGCTTAGTGAACCAGCAATGAGGCGTACGATAGTTTTGATTGGTTGTGTTGATACCGGTTTAAAGGTGGGCGAGGCCCAACCCACCGCTTCTATTTGCCACTACGGAGTTATCCTGGGAGGTTAGGCTCCAAATAACGGGAACTAAAGGTCTGTATGCACAAAGTCGAGTGTGTGTGTTGTGCTTGCATGATTCACATCATAGAATACTTGCATGTCATAGCATCATCATTACAAATAACCACTGATACCTGTTGTATAAAATGGTATGGGACATTTTATAGAAAAGGCCTTTGAAAATGATCCCTTGGTCTATAGGTTTGTATGGGCATTCCTATAGGTCATGGTTACTTACATTGTTTACCTTCTCATACTATACTTGCTTAATTGTTCTTGTGTATAGTTATATAGATTACCTACTACTGCTTACATATATTATCTCTATTTATGAACTCATGATAGACTAGTTCCGCCGCCTCCTGCTTACCTTTGTTACTCTCCACCTTCATTACCTTCCCTTTCCTTCTCCACGCTCGGTGCCTAGGAGCCATGGGGGAGGGGTGGGGGATGATACGACTTAGTCTTTTAAACTGACGGTCGTTGACCAAATCATTTTAGATTAGCGTGGAGCCGAACTAGGAGATGCATCCCTAGTGGTCGGTGCGCTTGGAGATGGGACAGTCTTGCGCGGGAGTTCAGCCAGCAGGGATAGTGAGTCCCAATCATTAGTAGATATTATAGATTTGCTTATGCGATTGAGTGAATTTTAGTGAGGATTTTTGATGTATCGGGCAGGATCCCTCTTTAATACTTTTGCTTTATCATTTCGATGGACTCTCTTTTTATGGAGAATTATATATATATATATATATATATATATATATATATATATATATATATATATATATATATATATATATATGATTCTTGGGTACTAGTATTGAGTTTCATTTTACTAATGTACTCTTATATTTATTCTACTCTTCTGCAATCAATATTGACTACAGGATCGGTATTTTGTAGTGACGACCTCCCCAGGTGTGTTGGTGTCACCGCAAAGAGGCGGTTCTGGGCATAAGACCCCGGTGGTTTAAAAGAAAAAAAAAGGGGTCTTATAAACTGGTATCAGAGGAAACCTCGATCAAAAGAGTAAAATTCCACTAATCTTGGACCACCCCTGCTCGAGTTTAGTTTGGGGACAAACTAAGCAACGGAAGCTGTGGTGTGCCCATATGGGGGATGACATGTAATTGTCGACTTTTAACTAAGTTCAAGTCGAATTTCTTACAATTGGCCTTTGTTATGCATCCCCCAACATATCCTACACCGCAGGGTGGAGCATAATAAACTTCGAATGTTGCACCACTTCCACCGGCTCCCACTCCGTTCCTGCAATCAGAGATGGGGCAGACTCTGATGGCCATTCTAGAGGTCTTTAGGGTCCAATAGGCTCCAGTTTTGCAGCCGAACCCGGGGGCCAATTAGTAGAGCATCTTTTGAGGGCTCTCTCCCCCATCTTACATTGGGATAGAGACGACCGTTAGGATGGAAGAGTGGCTGGATATCATGTTCGAGATGTTTACCGGGATACGGTGCCCGTTGGAGGAGAGGGTATCTATAATGGTCTCCTACTTGGAGTCTCATGCCAAGATATGGTGGAAGACACTTCTGGATATGACATTTGCAGATCAGGATGTTACTGACGTCACTTGTGAGGAGTTCAGGGCCGCACTGTTGGAGCACATCATCCCACAGTCGGCAAGAGACGAGCTGGAAGACAGGTTCCTACAACTGAGGCAGGGCAACAGGACGGTGGCAGAGTACCACCGAGAGTTCAATCACTTAGACCGGTTTGACGACTGCTATCAGCTAGACAAAGCAGGGTATACCAAGAGGTTCCATAAGGTCATTCGAGAGGACCTGAGAGAGGGTCTTTTGTTTGTATCCGACGGGACAATACCTCAGATTCTAGAGATGGCAATGAGGATGGTGGCTGATTGGCATACGACTCGAGGCCAGAAGAGGCAAACTAAGGATCATGGTCAGGGAGTCAGGAATGATAAGCGGAGGGGCCGCTTTGCTGATAAGAGAAGGGCAGAGTACCAAACCCGCCAAGAGATGAGACAGGAGTTGAGGGTGTTGATAATACATTTTGTAGTTTAATCAACTAGGGCAATTATAAGCCTTTATTATTAAAATCATATCATTTAAAGCGTTATTTTGACCTCCTATTGTATATATTAATACCACTAATGTTTTTTTTTCTTTGTAGCTTTATAGTTTTTCAATAATTTCGTCGAACTCAGCCATTTTGTCGAGATCAGCCTATTCGTCGTGCTCAACCATTTCGTCAAGCTCCACCTTCTTTCTACGTTTGACGTTTGTCGAGCTCGCCAGAGTTTGTCGAACTCGCCTTCAGCCCCTGTTTGTCGAGCTCAGCCTTCAGTTCTGCGTTCGACGAACGTCTTCAATTCCTTCAACCTTCCGCCTACTTTTTTCATTCGACGTTCGTCGACCTCGCCTTCAGATCAATTTGGTTGACCTCGCCTTCAGCCCTAGTTCGTCAAGATCAGCAATCAATTCTTTGTTCGAAGAATGTCTTTGAGTTCATCGACCTTGCCTTCAGACCCAGTTCGTTGAGCTCAGCCTTCAGTTCTGCGTTCGACGAATGTCTTCAAATCCATCGACCTCGCCTTCAGTCCAGAGTTCATCGACCTACCGTACCTCCTTCTCCTCAGAGTTCTTCGACCTCATCTTCTGCATTCGACGAACGGTTCTTTCTGCCATTTCGTCGAGCTCAGCCTTCAGTTCTGCGTTCGACGAACTCCTCCAAAGTCGTCGACCTCGCATTCTGTTCGACATTCATTGATCTCCTTTCCACCTTCTCTTTTCTCTGTTCGTCGAGCTCTCCCTCCTTTTCCTCTGATTTTGTCAAGCCATCTCTCCCAGTTAATCAAGCTTACCAGCTGCCGAGGACAAGTCCAGCTTTTTCACAAAAGCCTGTTGCCGCCATTAATGCACGTCACCCGTACCGAGGCAATAATCAATTCTCGCCAGATATTCGTACCAAGGTCAACTCTTGTGCATGGCTGGATGCATGGGCATTTCTGCTCTTTGAAAAATCTATTAATAGTGCCCTGACCCTTGTGAAAAAATATAGAATTTTGGGAGAGGGGAAGAGCTACCATTTTCAGTTCTCCCTTAGTGTTCTTCCTCTCTCCTATTTTCATTTCAGTTTTTTCTGTTTAGTTTCAGTTTTACTCTTTTATAATAGTTTAGTTTAGTTTTAGTTTCATTTTTAGTACTAGCTTAGTTTTTATTTCCTGCAAGTGTAATATTTTGTATTCCAAGTTGTAGCTCTCTTTTTAATTAATATAAAGTCTGGTTGATTTTTCTTGTCTCTTTTTTGATTCCATGCACTCCTACTCATCTCTCCTCCTCCACTTCACCATGAGTAACTAATCCTCCATATACTCAATCTTGATGATCCGAGGTTTGAGTTGATTAAGTTATGATGCTCTAGTTTGCTTTTTCTTTGTAAGGTTTAGACCTTGATTTACTCTTGAATAATCGTGTTTGGAGATATATCATCGATATATATTTTCCATCATTGTTTCCACTCTTAGATAGCCGAGAGGCTCATAGTTTAGAGTAAACACTCAAGAGTAAAGAGTGTTGCACGCACCCCTCGAGAGAGGCAGGCATTAAATCTCCCGGATTGGAGTGAAATCTAATAGCGGGGTTTACAAAGTAAAGCGAGCTTTAGGCCTCCGATTTGGACCAGAGTTCATTCGAACCTTCCTAAACTTAGGTGGCCATGACTTCGAGAGAAGTGTGTTCAAGCTTTAGGAACCTCCATTGTCAAGGTCCTTTGCCTTATTAAGTTAGAGTTTATTATCGCATTTTTGTTCAACTTAGGCCGAGGTGATTCTCGATCGAGTGCTTTTCTTTATCATTGTATAACCCTTAATTTTAATCGCTAGTTTTGGTCTCTCTGATTAAGTGCAAGTGCTTTTTTTATGCAAGTAGTCTCTACTTTTAATTTAGTTAACAACTCTAAAAGTTTCTTCGATAATATAATTTTCTTTGTGTGAGTAAGATTACTCAACGGTTCCCGTATTTTAATACGATACTTGTGTCCCCATGCTACAATTCGATAGGTATACTTGCCTAGTTGGATTTCTAGTTCGATTTTTATTCTCTTTGCGAATATTCTTCCACCAAGTTTTTGGCGCCATTGTCGGGGAACAAATTTTGTTGATAATTCGAAAACACGAACCTATTACTTTTATCACTTCTCTTTCTCACCCTCTTTATTAAAATTATAAAATTAAAAAAAAATAAAAATGCTCTTAATATAAATGCCCATCACAATTTTTATACACCACCAAACTCTCTCGAAAAAGGCAATGTGGCTTAAATACCTCTATCTTGTATAGTACATGCGAACCCTTTATCAGATAGCCCTTGGGAAGTTCTGGAGTTAAAACATTAAAAAAAAATCTATTTCAAAAAATTTAGTAGTTCTCTTTTGCTAGTTTATTTTTCTCTTTCTTCATCTTCACTTCTGCTAGTGCATGACCCGTTGAAATCCGTCGGATATTTTGGACTTAGACCATGAAATTGAGTGTACTCTTCGGAGAAGATCGCGATTTCAAGGTCCTACTCTCCAACTGCTGGTTGAGGATTCTAAGTCATTTTCTACTGCAAGAATAAAAGAGCCCGTCGTAGAGGAAGCCCCTGCATAGGCCTAGGTCCATGGCCGAATCTAGAGGGTACATAATCAAGAATAGTTCGCCTTGCTATAGCTAATAATAATTTTGAACTTATGCCTAGAATAATTCAAATGGTGCATCAGTATGTGCAATATGACGGACTTTAATATGAAGATCTTAAAGCGCATATAGCAAGCTTTCTTGAGATTTGTGATGCCTTTAAAATCAATGGTGTAACAAATAATGCTATTAGGCTAAGACACTTCCCTTTCTCCCTATGAACCAATGCTAAGCAATGGTTGAACACTACCAAAAAACAACATCACCACCTGGGATCAACTAACTTAAAAATTTCTGGTGAAGTATTTTCCGCCAGCTAAAACTACAAAACTTAGGAACGATATTTCTGTATTTTGACAAATAGACTCAAAAACCTTGTATGAAACCTGGGAAAGATTTAAAGAACTCTTAAGATGATGCCCCCATCACGTGCTGCGTGTATGTTTGCTAGTGCAGATGTTTTATATTGCGTTAAATCAAAGCACAAAGCAAATGATAGACGCAGCTTCTAGTGGTACATTAAACAACAAAATCCCAGAAGAGGCTCTTTAACTTTTTGAGGACATGGACTTGAACACATATAAGTGGAATGTGCCTAGGTCCCGCCAAAACAAACCTGCAGGTATCTTTGAAGTAGATAACGTCTTCCAGCTAGCTCTGCAAGTGGAAGTATTAAGTAAAAAGATTATAGAGATGACTGCTGCCTCCGCCCCTCAGGTATGTGAATCTGCAACTCCTGCTCCCAAATAATTGGATTATATTAATAATATGCCTAGAAAAGTTTATATAATTTTTCTGCTGCAAATTTTGCTGCTCCGAGTTTTGCTTTTCCGAATAGTTATGATCCCGCTTTACAGAACCACCCAAACTTTTCGTAGAGTAATCTCTCGAACGCAATGCGTCCTCCACCAGAAAATGATTTTTCTTCACCACCACCACCTCCTCAAAATTTTCCAAAACCTCCAAGTTTGGAGGAAATCTTTTCAAAATATATGAATATTAATAGCGTTACTATAAGAACCCTAGCCGGAAGCGTTAAAATTTAAGAGAATCAAGTAGGATATCTCGCAAAAATTATTTTTGAGCGACCCGCCGGGACTCTTCCTACTAACACCGAGCCCAACCCGAGAGACCAAGCGAAAGCTATAACTCTTTTGAGTGGGAAGCAAGTTTCTGATATGGTTAGCGAAGAGCCTGAGGCAAGCTCCGCCCCAATTTTAAAAAATCAACCCTCCGCCCAGAAATTTTTTGTCATTTCACCCTCTACTGAAGAAGAAGTTATCACTCCACTCTCTATTAAAGAAAAAGATCTCACTCCACCACCCATCTTTAAAAATGATCCAACTCCACCATACCCTTCCGAACTTTAACAAGTAACATTAGGATGATCAATACTCCCACTTCACAGAAATATTTAAGCAAATCCACGTAAATCTGCCCTCCACGGAGCAATCTCCCAAATGACAAAGGGCGCTAAGTATCTTAAGGACCTTCTGACTAATAAAAAGAAGTTAGAAAACTTAACACATTTCACACTAAATATCGAGTGCTCTGCAGTCTTGACAAACAGTTTACCAAAGAAGATCTGTGATCCGGGTAGTTTTTGTATGTCGTGTGTCTTTGGTGATCTTTTTGTCATACATGCATTTGCCGACTTAGGTGCGAGTATCAACCTAATGCCCTTCTCATTATTCAAGATGTTAGGAATTGGAAACCTCAACCCCACACGCATGAGTATCCAACTCATTGATAGATCATTTAAATACCCGTTAGGAATCGTGGAAGATTTCTTAGTTAAAGTCGACAAATTCATCTTCCCGGTAGATTTCGTCATATTGGACATCGAAGAAGACGTCGAGGTTCCCTTTATCCTTGGCCGACCCTTCCTTGCCACCTTCCGAGCTATCATTGACGTAGGCAATGGTAAGCTCTTCCTACGAGTAGGCGACGATGACGTGACCTTCTCCATAACCCCCTCAATGAAGAATACCTTAGAGAATGACGACTCCTATTTTTTCATAGATGCCTTAGGTGAAGAATATTCCTACTACAATTTTGAAAATTAAAATAAATTTTCTGATTTTTGTTCTTCCTCTACTCTTCCAATTGAATCTCTGCAAGAAGCCTCCATGGCCATTAGCTCCACCCCTTTCAATTTTTCGTATAAATAAAAAGTCTATGAAGACATTGTTTTTGAAAAGAAAGAATTTCCAAAACGTCATATGAAGAACCCCCTACCGTGGAATTAAAGAAAATACCCAAAAATCTTAGGTATGCCTTCTTAGAAAAGGATTCTAAACTACCAGTAATTATTTCGGCCTACCTGACTTAAGTGCAAAATGATAAGCTCCTACTAGTATTACGTAAATATCGTCGAGCTATTGCCTGACTGATATCTGAGATCAAGGCCATATGCCCATCTTTCTACACCCACAAAATCCTAGTGGAAGATAATTCGTGTAATTCAATCCAACCTAAGCGTCGTATATATTCAAATATGAAAGAAGTCATAAAGGGCGAGGTTATGAAACTGTTAGATGCACGAATTATCTATCCTATATCTGATAGTAAGTGGGTTAGCCCTTTCCAGGTAGTGCCCAAAAAGGGAGGGATAATGGTAGTTAGTAATGAGAATAATAACTAAATCCCGATACGGACGGTGACGGGGTGACGAATGTGTATTGACTATAGTAAGTTAAATGATGCCACCCGCAAGGACCACTTCCCCTTACCGTTCATCAATAAAATTTTAGAGCGATTATCCGGCCATAGCTTTTACTATTTTCTCGATGGCCTCTCGGGGTACCTTCAAATCCCCATCTCTCCCAAGGACTAATAGAAAACAACGTTTACTTGTCCCTTCGGCACCTTCGCTTATAAAAGAATGTTGTTTGGCTTGTGCAATACGCCAGCTACTTTCGAGCGATGTATGCTCGCTATCTTTGAAAAGTGCGTAGAAAACATTATGGAGGTGTTTATGGATGATTTATCCATGTTCGGTGATGCATTTGATAGTTGTTTAGAAAACCTTGAAAAAGTCTTCGAAAGATGCGAAGAAACTAACCTTGCCCTAAATTGGGAAAAATGTCATTTTATGGTAAGGGAAGGTGAAAGTGAGTGTAAGATCAATCCTTCACTCTAGAGGGGGGTGAATAGAGTGTTTTAAAATAATTTTGCAAATATGAAAATTATTCTAGCAGTGGAAGACTTAATTTAGTTAGTGTAGAGTGCTTGACAGAAATCAAAATAAAACAAACAAAAGAGCAAATCCACAGCACACAGCAAATAAAATAGCAAACAACCAGAAGACACAAGGAACTATAGTGGTTCCCCAAAACCTAGGTACATCCACTCTTCTACCACCCTTGGTAGGAATCCACTACAGGATGAGTTGATCAGGTGTCTTGGGCACCAATGAGCTTTTGATTAGGTGCTCAAAAACTAAACAAGATTTTTTTGATCAGGTGTCTTGCCACCACAGAGTTTTGATCAGGTCTCAGAAACCAAAGCAAAACTTTTGATGGGAGTTTAAAAACCCTTTTACAGGAAAGGAAAAAGAAAAATGGTGAAGTTGTCTTCTCTGTCAACAAAGAGAAGCACAAGTGGATGAGATGTTGTCAAAGCTCCCCCTGAGATTAGCAAGAGTTCAGGAGCTGGAAGCTTTGCAAGGGTGATAGGTCTTCAATGAAAAGAAAGCTCCAGCAAAAGATGATTCCAGTAAGAACTGAAATATGTGTTGTCTGGAGTGAGAATGATGAAGACTTTTTTTAATACTTTGAATCAGAATCAATCAGAAGGAATAGGAGCTTGTTCTCTATTTTGTATTGTTGAACTCCTTCTCTTTTTTTTCTTCTGTATGTCTATTTGTTTCTCCTTTACTGAATAATAATATGAAATCCAGTCTTCAAATCTTCTAGATAGCCATAAGCAAAGTCAAAAAAAACTTTCCTTAAATGTCAACTGTCTCTGGAGGAAATTACCTAAGAACATTCCTTCTTTGTTTCCTTGAAACTTGCTCCAGATTTATTATAATGGCTGGAAATCTTCTTCAATAAATGCTCTGACTTGAAGACATTTGAAATCCTTAACAAACGAACAAAATTCCAGAAATCGTCGATCTCAAAAGATAATCGTCGATCTAAGCTCAACTATCGTTGAACTGAGCTCAGAGATATTGGAATTAGTCTAAGACAGAAATCGTCGATCTGAGCTCAGAGATCATCGAACTGTGTTCGACGCATCGTCGACCTGAGCTCAGAGAGATAGTCGAACTGGGTTCGACGCTTTGTCGATCTGAGCTCGACGATAAGTTAAATTCTTCTTGTGGGCTTCTTATCTGAACTAGGAGGTCTTGGGGAAAGCTTCCAACCTAAGTCCTAAGCCTTAGACCTTACTAGTTGACCTTTACTCTTTACAACAAGGTCAAAGTAACAATCATATAGACATAGTGATCCTGACCCAAATTAGTAATAGGGTGTTCCAACAATCTCCCCCCATTTGGGTTAGGTTTGCTATTTACATGAGTTATATGAAATAAAAACATCAACCGAAATAAAAATACAAAAAAATATTGCAGAACAACAGAAATTTAATTATATCACACCAAATAGTTCAACAGAGATATGAAAGAGTTTTCAGCTTACTCCCAGATTAAAGCTTATCATATGTTCTTTTCTTGAAAAGGATTTCTCTGTTTGGATTTTCTGAATCTTTCTTTGATCTGAAGTCATCAGCAGCACCAAGAGTCTTCTGGCTTCTGTTTCTAGGAACTATTACTTCAGGATGTAGCTGCATGTACTCCTTAGTATTGAAGAATTTCTTGGAGCTATATCTTTCAAGTTCTTGTCTTCTTTGATCTGATGGAGTAGAGATATTTGAAGTATCTTGGCCTTTTCTCTTGCTTTCTTAATTTGATCTAGAGCAGCCATTTCTTTTAGTCTGGCTGTCCAGGAGACTGAGTTATTCTCTAGATCTTCAAAAGGAACTGGTGGCTCATACTTATTGATGGTGTTAGTGGGTGGAGCTTTTGGATGAAAGCCTTCTTTGAGATTATAAGGAAAAGGACCAGAAGTGGAATCACTTGGGCTTTGTCCTTTCCTTTGATAAGGTTGATGTCTAGATTATCCTCTAGAATAAACTTGATAATCTCTTTGATTGCCTCTGTACTGACTTCCTCTTGACTGATTGCCTCTTTTATCATATCCTTTGGATTGAGATCTTCCTTGAAACAGAGAGGATCTTTGAGATGAAGTATATGAGGATTGATGAGCTGAGTTTCCACCAGATCTTACAACTGTAGAAAGAAGAGGAGGAGGAGGATTATAATGAGAAGTTCCTTGGTCATATTTCCTTTTCTTCCTCATGGCCTTCAACTGGTTCTTAGAGAATTGCATCCAGTGCTCAGTTATGGGGCAGTTATGCAGAATATAATAGGGTATATCATAATCAGAAGTAGCTTTGGACAATTGAACTCTTTTCATGGCTTTACTTCTAGCTTTCCTCTTCTTTGCAATAGTTGCAGAGGAATCATCAGAATCAGTCCTGAATTCATCATCAGAGCTCTGAGGCTCATCAAATAAAGCATCTATTTGCTTTAACACTTCTTTAGAGATAACATGAGTTGAAGTAGGAGGAGCAGTGGTAGAAGTAATAACATCAGCAGCATCTGAAGTAGTAGGAGCAGAAACTTAACAAACTGGCTCTACTGGCTCTATAATAGCCTTTGAAAAAATAACATCAGCAGCAGCAGGAGCAAGAACCAAAGGAATACTTTTCATAGTTTTAGCAGAATTTATATACATTTCTATCAGATTTGGATCACAGCAGGAGAAGGGAACTATATCCCTGGATAAATCTTTAGTAGGGAGAGGTGCTGGAAGATAACACCTATAAAATGAATCAAATAATGATAATAAAGAATGTAGATCTATTGCAGGACTGATGGTTGGAGCTGGAGATAGAACATAAACTGAAACTTTCTCTGAAGATGGAATCTCTTAAGTTAGAACTTCTAATATTTGCATTTCTGAAACAAAATTCTCTGAGGGCAACACTTCTTCATAAGGCATCTCCCCCATCTTAGTTTCAGTGATAACTGAATCTAGGCCCCTAGAAGAAGGGATGGCTTGAAGGGAGAAGGAAGAAGATATTTTAACAGATAAATCATTCAAAGTCTTGACTAAGGGAGCCAAGGTTGAATCCAGTAAGAGAGTTAGCTTGGGTGCCCACAACTCATATAATTTATCTGCTAGAGGTAGAAGATCTGCTTGCTCAAGATTAACTTGAGTAGAGGTAGAGGGAGGGGATACAGAGAGGGATAGAATTGATGTAGAGAGAAGTGGTATGGATGGTTGAGAGATGGGGATGGATGTTATGGATGGAGCTGGGATAGTGACTGTTGGTAGAAATAAGGAGATGGTAGGGGGAAAGGATGGTTGAGATATGATGTCATGTAGGATTTGTTGAAAGGATGTTGAGGTGGATGTAATGTCTTGAAGTGAAGATGGAGAATCATCCATGAAGGAATCATCTAAAAGGTAGAATGATGGAAGATGGGAGAATGATTCTAAATCTATGGATGAGAAGTAATGTAGTGGACAAAAAACTTCTTGATGAGTGGCTGGAGGAGGTGGAAAAGCTATTTGAGATGAAGGTATGGAAGATGTAACTGGATGTGGAGAAGGAGGAGAGGATATGGAAGGGGATGGCAACACTTCTGCTGGGGCAGTGGACTGAGGAGGAGTGACTGATTCAGTCCTTGTGCCTGAAGAAGCTTTTGATGTAGAAGCTCTACTGGGTTTGACAATTTGTCTCTCCCACTTGCCAAATAGAGCTGAAGAAAGCCTCTTTGATGCATTGATGTGCATCCCATTGGACACTAATAACTGAGGGTACCTATTCTGCAGGAATAGGCCCAAAATCCTTCCAAAATTCACAAAATTTTTATTGATCTTTTTCTTAATCAAGTCAAAGAAAATGGCTCCCCAATCGAGGTGCTTCTTATCTACTATTGTAACCAATAAACAGAATTTATGTCTAGATATTGTATCATGCGCTGAATGTTTGTCCAATATCACTTTGCCAACAACATCTGCTAGAAATCTATACTCCATAGATAGATTTTTCTTCAGCAACTTATTAGGGTTCTCAGGATTATGACCCATTCTATCTAACATTTTAGTAAATTCTACCCCTGATAGTTCTATGCTATCATTTCCAGTACTTAATCCAAAAATCATTGTAAGAATGGCTGGGGTTAGGGATACCTATGTCCCTGAGATGGTTCCAATAACTGTGATTTGATCAATATTTTGGGCAGTATAGACCCATTCTTTAATCTCATCTGCTGCTAACTTGATTCTGGAGGACATAATGTTCACAAGTTGTTGCTCCTTGAAAAGTTCCAGAATATCTTTGAATATTTGATGTGTACCCTCAAATGATTCCATGTCGATATCGAAGCCAGTTTCGAACTTCATTGCGGATAGAACGGCAACTGACACCGACATATTTCCTGCAAAAACAAACAAGATCAAGTGTAGAAAAGTTTGGAGGGAAAGAAAGTTCTTGCTGAAGGTATGAAAGCGCAAAGCAGAACGATGCCTGAAAAAAAATGATTTTATATCAAGGGTTCGACACAAAAAAGGAAAGATCATTGAACTCAGTTCGACGGTCTACTGCTCTAGGGGAAACTGAAAGGTCTCAACATCGTCGATCTTCGTTCGACGATAATTGAGATCTCCTAACGAGAAGGATAGTTTAGCACTATCTGGAAATGCCGAGCTCCGTTCGACGATTACTAACATCATCGATCTCCATTTCACGGAAAACGAAAGATAGTTGAATACTATCTGGAAACGACGAGCTCCGTTCGACGATCTTCAGGAGAATCGTCGAGCGCAGTTCAGAGACAGAGAAAACCTATAGATACTAGGAAATTCAAAATTTTAACCTATTATTTATCTCTTTTGAGGTTTAAAGATCTTGGAACTTAATTAAGACTTCCTCCATCTAACATTCCTAATTGATTAAGGAAGAAAGTATGTATCTTTTCATCCAAATGTTTGGTGAAAATATCTCCCCTTTGTAAATCAGTTGAGATGTATTCCAATTCAATTTTATTTTTCTCTACATTATCCCTTAAGAAATGATGCCTAATCTCTATGTGTTTTGTCCTACTATGGAGGACTGGATTTTGAGCTATTGAAATAGCACTAGTGTTATCACAAAATATTATGGACTTCTCTAAGTTGTAGCCATAGTCCAGGAGCTAATTTTGAATCCACAATATCTGTGAGCAATAACTACCTGCTGCCATATATTCAGCTTCAGTAGTTGATGTGGACACAGATGTTTGTTTCTTGTAAAACTAGGAGACAACTCTGTCACCAAGAAACTAACAAGTTCCACTGGTGCTTTTGCTGTCTACTCTACATCCAGCATAATCAACATCAGAAAATCCAATTAAATCAAATCCTTAATCAGCTGGATAGCAGAGACCTAGATTTGGACAAATTTTCACATACCTAAGAATCCTCTTAACTAATGTGATGTGTGACTCTCTAGGGCTGACTTGGAATCTAGCACATATGCATGTAGCAAACATTATATATGGTCTACTAGCTGTAAGATATAATAAGGATCCAATCATTGCTCTATATGTGGTCTGATAAACTGGTTTCCCATGTTCATCAGCATCTAATACTACATTAGTAGGCATGGGTGTTTTCATAGATGATGCATCAGACATACCAAATTTCTTAACCAATTCTTTTGCATACTTGGTTTGAGAAATAAAGATGCCATCAGCATTTTGTTTGACATGCAATCCTAGAAAGAAGGATAGATCACCCATGCTACTCATTTCAAATTTGGAGTGCATTAAGTTGGAGAACCTTTTCCACAAATTTGAATCAGTAGAGCCAAAAATAATATCATCTATATAGATTTGTACTGGTAGGATATGGGACTTATGCGTTCTAATAAAAAGAGTTTGGTCTACTCTACCCCTTTTAAAATCATTTTCCAAGAGAAAGCAAGCTAGGGTCTCATACCATGCTCTAGGAGCTTGTTTGAGACAATATAATGCTTTATGTAATTTATAAACAAAATCAGGGTGAGTTAGAGAGATAAAACCTGGAGGTTGTTTTACATAATCTTCTTCCTTGATATCACCATTGAGGAATGCACTTTTGACATCCATTTGATATACTTTGAACTTCTTGTGAGTTGCATATGCTAGGAAGATTCTTATGTCCTCTAACATTGCAACTGGTGCAAAGGTTTGGTCATAGTCTATGCCTTCTTCTTGAGAATATCCTTGAGAAACCAGCCTTGCCTTGTTTCATACTATAACTCCTTGATCATCTAACTTATTTCTGAATACCAATTTTGTTCCAATAATGGGATGATTCTTTGGCTTTGGCACTAGCTCCCAAACTTTGTTTCTTTTAAATTGATTTAATTCCTCTTGCATTACAATAATAAAATTTGGATCTTGTTCTGCATCTTGTATGGATTGAGGCTCAATTTGAGAAAGAAAGCATGTATGCATCAGATTTTGATTGAATTGGTTTCTGGTTTGCACACCAGCTGAAATGTCTCCAATCACTTGGGAGATTGGATGGTCTCTTGATGTTACTAAATCAACAATGGGTGTTGATTGTTCACCCACCTGTATTGTTATTTCCTCTTGTGGAATAACAACTGGCTCTTCATTTAGATTGTCACCAAGGCTTGCTAAGATCTGACTATCATCTTCATTTTCACTACAAAGTGTCTCTTCTGTTACCTGTCAACACAGTTGTGTTGTCTTCTGATTTGATGATGCATGAAGACTTGTTAAATGTAACCTGGTAGCCTTCATCACATAGCTGACTGATACTGCTAAGATTGTGCTTCAGTCCTTCCACATACGCTACCTTCTTGAATGTTACTGATCCTATTTGTACTGCACCATATCCCTTGGTCTGTCCAAAGTTTGAATCTCCAAACATGACTTTGGGTCCATGTTTAGCCTTGAAGGATATTAGGTTATCCTTGCTTCCAGTCATGTGCTTGGAGCACCCACTATCAAGATACCAATGCTGGTCCATGGTTGGATAGGTCTTCACCTACACAAATAACAGTTCAATTGTTTTTTGACCCAGTTTACCTTGGTTCTAGCTTGATAACCTTTGAAATAAGAAATGAAAGACATCTCTTGTTGACTCTTATATCCTTCAGGATGATATCTCCTAGGAGGAATTATCCATTCAGTATAAGGGTTAAACCCTTGAGATGTAGGATATCTAGAATTAATTTTTGACATACCTCTTGAGAACTAGTCATATCTCTGAGCTCCATACGACGATCGTGGAGTTGAGTTCGACGATCTTGGGTAAGATCGTCAAGCTCCGTTTAGCGATCGATCTTGCCTGTGTTCAGAGATCAGAGATCGTCGACCTGAGTTCGACGATTCAACATGAAATCTCTGAGCTCCGTTCGAAGATCGTCGAGCTCTTTTCGAAGATCGTCGAGCTCTATTCAAAGATCGTCGAGCTCTGTTTTGAAGATCGTCGAGCTCTGTTCGACGATTTCTGTTGAACTTTGTTCTTTTTGGGTAGATCAGAATTTTTTCTAGCTACATCCACAACTCCTTTTCCTTTATCAGAGATAAATTTAATGGGAGTTGTTAACATAATAGCTTTGATGGATGAAGCACCCAAGCCCAGTATACTATTGAGTCTTGAGTTCACTATGCTTATGATGTCCATCAGTTTGATACTTCTCCCATTGAGGGTTTCTTCAAACTTCTTGGCCTCAGATAGCTCACTTTTTAGTGAAGCTATCTCCTCCCTGCAACATTCTAACTCATCTGAGAGTTTGAGGTTATCTGAACTTAAGGTACTGTATTCAGATAATTTATTTCTGAGAGAGATAATTTCTTTCTCAGAATTGAGTAGATCTAAACACAGTGCTTTAAATTCAGACTTGAAGTCCTTATAATTAAAATCAAATGAATAAATTACCTGGTCTTCTTCTAGCTCTGGTTCAGATTCAGATTAAGATTCATGTTCTGAATTAGTGTTGTTCTTAGATGCATTGATTGCCATCATGAAGAATTCTTTTTCTTGTGCATCATCTTCATCATCACTTGAACTTGATGATTCATTAGATTCTTCTTCTATTTCACTCCATGTTTCAGCAACAAATCTCTTCCTACTGTGCTTGTTCTTGCTGGAAGAGGATCTGTCATAGTGATTTCTTCTGGAGTCATTATCTATTCTCTTTTCTCTCTTGTCCTTCTTGTCCTTGTTTTGACTTTCTGGACAATCAAGAAGTATGTGGCCTGGTTTCCTGCAACCATAACAAATAATCTCTTTATTATTTGATTTATCATACCTTGGCTTTTCTTGGCCACTAGACGACCTTTTTCTGAAGTCCTTCCTGGCCATTTTGTAGAATCTCTTGGCTAGGAGGCTCATCAGTTCTTCATTGACTGTGACTTTATCCTCAGGCTGTTCTTCTATTGCCTTGAAAGCAATTGACTTCTCCTTCCTGACTGCTGGAGAAGTTGAGTTCTACTCTTCTTCTCTGTTCTTAATGAGCTGCTCATAGGATTTGAGCTTGCCCAATAGAGCTTCTGTAGTGATCTCATTAAGACTTCTAGCATCCTTGATGAGCCAGATCCTTGAATCCCAAGTGCTGGCGAAGTACATTAGGATTTTGTCATTTATCTCTATGAGAGAGATCTCCTTGTCCAAGGTCTTACGTTCACTGATAATTAGACTTAATCTGTTGTACATGCCAGCTACTGATTCACTTTCTGCTTTCTTGAAATTCTCATACTGAGTGATGAGATGAGATCTCCTATCTTTTCTCTCATCAGCTAATCCTGACACAAGCTCAGATAGCTTGTCCCAAATCTCTTTAGCTGAGTTGCATTCAGCTACCTTCTGGAAGATATCATCAGACATTGTCTGAGCTAGGATTTTCATATCTTTAGAATCAGCGACATTCCATTTCTTTATATCAGCATCTGTTCCTGAAGGTGGTGGAACAATATTTGTACTTGTGCTTGCAGGAGGCTTGGGGCAATCTGTCAAAACAGAATTAAAGATATCTTAATCAATGGAATTCATGTATAATCTGATCCTTGCCTTCCAAAGTGCAAACTTGGAGAGATTGCACACTTGAGGTCTGGTGCTAGCATAATCTTTGTTCTGTGCCATGGATTTAGATTAAAATAAATATAATAAAAATAACCCTCCATTAAGGATGGATCTTAAGAGAGATCTTTTGGTTCAGGTGTTAGCCTATATGAACAACCAACCTTAACTCTAATACCAATTGAAAGTGAGTGTAAGATCAATCCTTCACTCTAGAGGGGGGTAAATAGAGTGTTTTAAAATAATTTGGCAAATATGAAAATTATTCTAGCAGTGGAAGACTTAATTTAGTTAGTGTAGAATGCTTGATAGAAATCAAAATAAAACAAACAAAAGAGCAAATCCACAACACACAACAAATAAAATAGCAAAAAATCAGAAGACACAAGGAACTATAGTGGTTCCCCAAAACCTGGGTACATCAACTCTTCTACCACGCTTGGTAGGAATCCACTGCAGGATGAGTTGATCGGGTGTCCTGGGAACCAATGAGCTTTTGATCAGGTACTCAAAAACCAAACCAGATTTTTTGATCAGGTGTCTTTCAACCACTAAGTTTTGATCAGGTCTCAGAAACCAAAGCAAAACTTTTGAAGGGAGTTTAAAAACCCTTTTATAGGAAAGGAAAAAAGAAAAATGGTGAATTTGTCTTCTCTGTCAACAATCAAAGAGAAGCACAAGTGGATGAGATGTTGTCAAAGCTCCCCCTGAGATTAGCAAGAGTTCAGGAACTGGAAGCTTTGCAAGGGTGATAGGTCTTCAATGAAAAGAAAGCTCCAGCAAAAGATAATTCCAGTAAGAACTGAAATATGTGTTGTTTGGAGTGAGAATGATGAAGACTTTTTTAAGTCTTTGAATCAGAATCAATCAGAAGGAATAGGAGCTTGTTCTCTATTTTGTGTTGTTGAACTCCATCTCTTTTTTTTTCTTCTGTATGTCTATTTGTTTCTCCTTTACTGAATAATAATATGAAATCCAGTCTTCCAATCTTCTAGATAGCCGTTAGCAAAGTGAAAAAATCTTTCCTTAAATGTCAACTGTCTCTAGAGGAAATAACCTAAGAACATTCCTTCTTTGTTTCCTTGAAACTTGCTCCAGATTTATTAAAACGGCTAGAAATCTTGTTCAATAAATGCTCTGACTTGAAGACATTTGAAATCCTTAACAAACGAACAAAATTCCAGAAATCGTCGATCTCAAAAGATAATCGACGATCTGAGCTCAAATATCGTTGAACTGAGCTCAGAGATATTGGAATTACTCTAAGACAGAAATCGTCAATCTGAGCTCAGAGATTCTCGAACTGAGTTCGACGCATCGTCAACCTGAGCTCAAAGAGATAGTCGAACTGGGTTCGACGCTTCGTCGATCTGAGCTCAACGACAAGTTGCATTCTTCTTCTAGGCTTCTCATCTGAACTAGGAGGTCTTGGGGAAAGCTTCCAACCAAAGTCCTAAGCCTTAGACCTAACTAGTTGACCTTTACTCTATACAATAAGGTCAAAGAAACAATCCTATAGACATAGTGATCCTGACCCAAATTCGTAATAGGGTGTTCCAACAGAAGGGTTAGTTATGGGTCATAAGATTTCTGCGAGAGGAATTGAAGTAGACATAGCTAAGGGAGATGTTATCGAGAAGTTGCTGCTGCCTACGAACGTCAAATCTATAAGAAGTTTCCAAGGACATGCTAGCTTCTACCGCCACTTCATAAAATACTTCTCCAAAATCACCAAACCCCATACTCATCTTCTGGAAAAAGATGCCCCGTTTATTTTTGACGAACTTTGTCTATCTGCTTTTGAAATAATTAAAGATAAGTTAATTAATGCCCTTATTATGATAGCTCCGGTGTGGGACCTTCCTTTTGAAATTATATGCGATGCGAGTAGTTTCGTGGTGGGAGCCGTACTAGGACAACGAATATTTAAAAACGTCCACCCCATCTATTATGTAAGTACAACACTTACATCGGCACAAGGGAATTATACCACAACCGAGAAGGTGCTCCTAGTTGTTGTTTTCTCTTATGATAAATTCTGTCTGTTAACCAAAAAATCGACGATACCTCCTAAGGTAGCCATCTCGCAAGTCGCAGTCTGCTCCAGGTTCCCCCTGAATGTCGCGGCCTGTCTGCCCCCTTTTTCTAAGGATGGGCGGACAAACTTCTCTGTCCACTCAGACCTCACGGCTAGGACGGTCTCCCCGGTTTGACTACCCAGGTCGCGCAGCAGCTGCTCATTCTGCAGGGGCTGCAGACTTCTTCCTCAGCCCGCCACTGCATGCCGCGGGGTTAGATCGGTAAACTGCACAATAGTTCATTCTTCTCGCAAGAAACAAACTTGCTCCACTAGAGAGGGCGACCTGCTCCTTCTATTCAGCAGGAGGTGGCGGTCTCAGTCTACAGTCTTCCTAATGGGGGTGGACTTGCTCCTCCCTCCAGCTCTCTAGCCCGCACATAAATATAGAGACCAGTTCTCCAGTCCGCCATAAATATGCGGACTCGATCTCAGCCCGCCAATAGAGGGAGACATTGCCAACCGATCTACACCAGACTGCTCCATACAACGCGGACTCAACTCCAGTAGGAAGGCAACCTTCAATATTCTGTCTGACAGGTCACCTACCTCTAATGTAAGCCTCCAATAGTAGTGGCGACCTGCCTCCAGGTTTCCAGACAGCAATGACTACCTTCCTCCAGGTCTCCCGTTAGTAGTAGCGACCTGGACTATTTAGTCCGCCAGGTTGCCAAGCTTCGCCCAGTAGGCATGACAAGCCTCAAGCCGCAGTGGGTGAACTGCTCCTCAACTCGCACAGCTTGACACGGGCTCGCTCAACATAGTAGAGGCGGACTCGTCCCAGTACTGTAGAAGCAAGTTCTGCTAAAGTGAACATGTCCTAAACCGCTCAACAAGGCGCGAACTCAGTGGACTCCTCGTTCTACTCACACAATTTACCGCTCTACCGGGGGTGACCTTACCAAAACCGTTACCTCCTCGGTCCTATAGATAGGCCCCCATACCTCTCATCTAGAAGGAGACATGGCGGAGACGTCAAGGTCAAGGAATCATTTCCTACGGACTCTTCTTCTCAGTATGCGCGACCTCCTCCTATTCTCCTCAGCTTGATCACACAGTCTGGCCGGCTTAGTCCAGCGAGATGCTTGATCAGCTAACCGCACGGTCTGCCGACCTCTCTGGTCAACCTGTGCGGCCCCTGGCATTTTCTTCTCCTTAGCCGCCAGCTTCCCCCGTTGTACCCTTTATTTTTCTTTCCATGTAAATGTGCGATCTCAAGCTATAATATTGATTCTTAATAAAAGGAAAGCCCATCACAAGAGTGGAATTTAAGCCGCGGCGGGCAAAGTCTGCAGTTGGCACTGCCAGCGGCCCCCTCTTCTATTCAACTCCTCTCTTTATCGCTGCATCAACCTGCAGAGCTAACTGTCAAAGTAACCGTTTGCTCGACAGATCCACATAAACCTCTTCCCCATCCCCATATCCTGGATCGATCGTGCTGCACTCTCGAGCAAGCTAGCGAAAGAGCGCATTTTTCGCATCAACATTTAACACGTGGCCTTCAGATCTCGAAAAGACGGTAAAGTCAGCGGTTACTTATGCCAGACCATCAAGTAACGGAGAACCTTGCTCCATCAAGTCGTTGTGAAGATCCTCTCTTGGAAGTCTTGGAGCAATCGCGTAGATAAACTGCCCAACAGTTTCAAGCAATCAACCGTACTCTAGTTGCTATCACGCAGCGATTAGAAATGCAATCTGTAGCAGCACCAGTTCCTCTTGTTACTCCAACACCAGCGTTGGAGACTCCGCAAGCTTATCCACTAGTATATTCACCGGTCTATCCTACTATTTACCTTCCAACCTTTCTGCAAGGGCCTGCAGCTCCTTTGCGATCTCTGAATGATTTCATAGCTCGTCAAAACTTCTTCCAGGAAGCTTTCCAAGAAAGTCCAGCTAGATTTCTAAATTTTCAGGGATGTCATCTCTACTCTTTATATCCTGCCTTTGCTCCTCCTACAATAGCTTTTCCCTTCTATCCACCTGCTCCTTTTCTAGCTATAACTGATGCTCCCTTTTTTCCTTATGCTATAAGAGAACAGGAAGAGCCGTCACCATTTTTGGAGAATGTTCGACATGAATCAACTCCAGTTAACTTTAGAGAGCGACAACTTCCAATTTACACTGGAGAGACTGATCCAATGAAGCACCTTCAAGCTTTTGAATCAGCCGTTGCTCTCAAGACCCTTTTAGATGCTACCATATGCAAACTCTTTGTAGCTCTCAATGCAAGATTTTGTTGCGTCGAGCTCAAACAACGTTTTAAACAAAGGGCTCTCTTGGGGGGCAACCTAAGGTATTTTTCTGTTTTCTTTATTTTACACTTTTTGCCCTGGATGGCTCCAACAAGCTGAAGCCTCTGCGATCTCCTGCTCCAATGCTGTTGAATCCATCACAAAGTCAAAACAAGACATTTTATGATGTTCCAAAGCACAGGCATGGGGGGAGCGGCATCACGCAGCCTTCCATGACTCGCAAATCCGGGGAAGTACCTATTTTCAATTTGTACTTATATTTATGTTTTAATTTTTCTCTCTCCTTCCCCTCTTTTCTCCATTGAGGACAATGCCCATTTTAAGCTTGGGGGAGGATTTCCTCCTCCCATTTTCTTTATTTTGTTTCTCGGGAAAAAAAAATCAACATCAAAATTTTTTTTAGTGCTTTCTCTTTTTCTTCTTAAAGAAAATTCTTAAAAAAAGATAATATCTTTAAAAATCCAAAAAAAAAGAATATTTCAAAATAAAAAAAATTTTATTATGCTCTTTATTTTTACTTTAATAGTTTATCAAATTTTGGTATTTCATTAGTCCCCCCTTGCTTTTTGTTTTGTTTTTCTCATAATTCCATATAACGACTTAGCTAATTATAATATTTCTAATCAATCTTTCTAATTATATTTCACAAGTAAAATGTTTGCCATGTTGTGTTCCTAATTCACGGTAGCATGTTAACGTGAAAACATTTTCTAAAACTCGTATTTTTATTATGGTTTTCGTTCTTTATTTTTTTTACTTCCTAAAAACCTTTCATCCACTATTTTACTTTTTGTTTTTTGATAATTTTTGTAATATCAACTTTGAGTAGTTTAGTGGATGTGAATGATTCTAGACTCGTATTATTCTTATTTTCAAAATAAGTTCATTAGTCTCTATTTAATATCTAGGACCTTCTTTTTGAAATTTTTCAAAACTAATGCTTTAGGCAAATTTTAGGAGCATGAATATGATGTAGGCCATCTTTATTTTTGTTCGAGCCTTCTCGCCAACCCAAAAATTATTCCCCTAGTTAGTCACTTTTGAGCCTTTTTCCTATTCTATTTGATAGCTCCACTTATCATTTCATTTTTCACCAAAGCAAAATTTTCCAACCTATCGTATCACACTAACTTTTTGAGTTTCATAAAATTTCATGTTGTGATAGGGTTGTTTTTTGATTTTTGGAGAAATTTAAGAAAAAGTATGCTAAAAAGAAATGTTTAATTTTGTGGCCAATTTCAAAATGAAAAGAAAAATTATTTTTAGCCTTTGTTTTGAAAAAAAAAATTAAAAAATTTATGTTATCTTTGAAAATTTTGAAATTCTTTATTTTGGTTTAGTGTGATTTTAGGCCTTCATCTTTATCTTTGAATTCCATTCCTAATTATATGCCGAAACCAAACATTTCGGTCCTAATAAGTCCTGTTGATTCATGCTCCTAAGTTTTCTTTTAGCTAAGTGAAGAAGAAAAGTAGATTTGTTAAGTCTTGGATTTGAATTTAGATTTTTATTCTTTGATTGATTTGGGTATTAAATGCCTCTTAGAATCTTGTAACAACTCAATGCTCTATTTCATTTGTTGCCTTGCTTTAACTTATTTAAAGAATTCTGTTAAAATCTTGGATGAATTGTCTTTTTTAGTAAAGTTTATAAAAGTTGAACCATGTTTAAACAATTTTTTTAGGATTACGTTTCACCTTCTCCCTACTTAGAATTTTGCATTGTACTAGTGTTAGCATAATTAGAATTTTCCTTATTAGTCACTTTTATGTTAGCTAGTTTTTATATTTTTGCTTGAGGACTAGCAAAGCTTAAGCTTGAGGGAGTTTGATAATACGTTTTGTAGTTTAAACTACTAGGGTAATTACAAGTCTTTATTATAAAAATCATATCTTTTAAAACTTTATTTTGATCTCCTATTGTATATATTAATACCACTAATGTTTTTTTTCCTTTGCAAGTTTAAAGTTTTTCAGCAATTTCGTCGAGCTCAGCCATTTCATCGAGTTCATCTAATTTGTCGAGCTCAGCCATTTCGTTAAGCTCCACCTTCTTTCTGCGTTCGACGTTCGTCGAGCTCGCCAGGGTTCGTCGACCTTGCCTTTAGCCCCAGTTCGTTAAGCTCAGCCTTCAGTTCTGCGTTCGACGAATGTATTCAATTTTGTCGACCTTCTGCCTACTTTCTGTGTTTGATGTTCATCGACCTCGCCTTCAGATCAATTTCATCGACCTCTCCTTTAGCCCCAGTTCATCGAGCTCAGCCTTCAGTTCTGCGTTCGATGAAAGTCTTCGGGTTCGTTGACCTCGCCTTTCGCCCCAGTTCGTCGAGCTTAACCTTCAGTTCTCCGTTCGACGAATGTTATCAAATTCGTCAACCTCGCCTTCAGTCCAGAGTTCATCGACCTCCCATCCCTCCTTATCCTCAAATTTCGTCGACCTCATCTTCAAAATTCGACAAACGGTTCTTTCTGCCATTTCGTCGAGCTCAGCCTTCAGTTCTGCGTTCGATGAACTCCTCCAAAGTCGTCAACCTCGCCTTCAATTCAACGTTCGTCGATCTCCCATCCACCTTCTCTTTTCTCCGTTCGTCGAGCTCTCCCACATTCTCCTCTAATTTCGTCGAGCCCTCTCTCCCAGTTTGTCAAGCTTACCTTATGCCGAGGACAAGTCCTGCTTTTTCACAAAAGCCTGCTGCCGCCATTAATGCACGTCACCCGTACCAAGGCAATCATCATTTCTTGCCAGATATTCGTACCATGGTCAACTATCATGCATGGCTGGATGCATGGCTATTTCCTGCTCTTTGAAAAATCTATAAATAGAGTCCCGACCCTTGTGAAAAAATATCGAATTTTGGGAGAGGGGAAGTGTTGCCATTTTCAGTTCTCCCTTAGTGTTCTTCCTCTCTCCTGTTTTCATTTTTGTTATTTTTTGTTTAGTTTCAGTTTTACTCTTCTGTAATAGTTTAATTTACTTTCAGTTTCAGTTTTCGTGCTAGCTTAGTTTTCATTTCCTGCATGTGTAATATTTTTTATACCAAGTTGTAGCTCTCTTTTGAATTAATATAAAGTCTGGTTGATTTTTCTTGTCTCTGTTTTGTTTCCATGCACTCCTACTTATCTCTCCTCCTCCACTTCACCATGAGTAACAAATCCTCCTTATACTTGATCTTGATGATCTGAGGTTTGAGTTGATTAAGTTATGATACTCTTGTTTTCTTTTTTGTAAGGTTTAGACCATGATTTACTCTAGAATAATCATGTTTGGATATATATTATTGATATATATTTTCCATCTTTATTTCCACTCTTAGCTAGCTTAGAGGCTCGTAGTTTGGAGTGAGCACTTAAGACTAAATAGAGTTGCATGCACCCCTCAAGCGAGGCAGAAGTTAAATCTCCTGGATTGGAGTGAAATCCAATAGCGGGGTTTACAGCGTAAAGCGAGCTTTAGGCCTCCAATTTGGACGAGAGTTCGGTCGGACCTTCCTAAACTCAGGTGGGCATGACTTCGAGAGAAGCGTGCTCATGCTTTAGGAACCTCCGCGGTCAAGGTCATTTGCCTTATTAAGTTAGAGTTTATTATCACATTTTTGATCAACTTAGGCCGAGGTGATTTTCGATCGAGTGCTTTTCTTTATCATTATTTAACCCCTAATTTTAATCGCTAGGTGTGGTCTCTCTGATTAAGTTCAAGTGCTTTTCGTTATGCAAGTAGTCTCTTATTTTAATTTAGTTAACAACCCTAAAAGTTTCTTTGATAAGATAATAGTCTTCGTATGAGTAAGATTGCTGAACGGTTCCCGGATTTTAATACGAAACGTGTGTCCCCATATTACAATTCGATATGTATACTTGCCTAGTTTGATTACTAGTTCGGTTTTTATTCTCTTTGCAAATATTCTTCCTCCAGGTGTTGGTGGTATTGGCCCCTCAACCTCTTCATATGCGGGAGAAACGGAGGCCTAGGGGTGTGGTACATCCCCCGTACGAGTGTTAGAAATGTCATCAGGTAGGGCACATCCAGAGGAACTGCCCCATGAGAGGGGCACCTATACCGGCACCAAAGGCTGCCCCGCTCACTCAGTAGTTTGCAAGCCGAGGCCGTGGAAGAGGAAGTGGTTTCCAGGGTAGATATTAGAGGCAAGAGAGGGAGCAGGTGTATGATATAGACTTTGCTCCACCTCGGGACCCGGTCAGGGTGATTGTAGGTATACTAGTAATTTCATGTTGTAATTTACCTTTGAAATTTTTAAAAGAACAAATAATAGTAGCATACTAGAAAAAAGAAACCATAGGCCCAATTACCTAACCCTACTTAAATAAATAGGAATAGTCATGGTGTGCGACAAACATGCCCACACCTTGGTGGATAAAGGGGCGTCACACAATTTCGTCTCCGAGGAGTTCGTAAAGGGGCTAGAGGGAGTCAGACATTATTCGGGAGTCTCCAGGAGGGTGCATCTCCCCAATGGGACGGAGGGCTTAACTATTGCTAAGTGCCTCCTAAGGGTGACTATTGATGGACTGAAACTCGAGGCCCCGTCTACAAGCTTGAGGATGCTAGACTTCGACCTAGTTCTGGGCATGAAATGGCTTACTTGGAACAAGGCTCAGATAGATTGCCCAAAAAAGAATGTTGTACTGAGTTATGATGGCACCTTCGCGACCTTCGAAGGTATTACTCCCATCTCCCGTAGGATGTTATCTTTTATTCAGGCCGTCAAGGCCCACATGCAAGGAGATGAGGTATATTTGGTGTTCTTCGAGATGTTCAAGGTAAAGACGGTGGTTAAAGATATATCAGTGGTGAGGGACTTTGCAGATGTGTTCCAAGAGAAGCTACCAGGAATGCCGCCGCATCGAGAGATGGATTTCCAGATTCAGTTGGTGCTTGGAGCTTTGCCGGTGTCTAGGGCACCCTATTGGATGGCTCCAAAGGAGCTGGTGGAGTTCAGGAGTAGCTAAAGGAGTTGGTGGAGGCTGGATTCGTTAATCCAAGTTCCTCGCCTTGGGGAGCTCCGGTCTTGTTTATGAAATAGAAGGATGGGAGCCTCAGGTTGTGCATCGACTATCATGCACTAAACCGATTGACAGTCAATAAAAAATATCCATTTCCAATGATTGACGAGTTATTTGATCAGCTAGAGGGAGCGCATTGGTTCTCAAAGCTGGATCTGAGGTCGGGATACTATCTGTTATGGATTAGGAAAAAGATATCCCAAAGACGGCATTTAGAAGCATATATGGCTTGTACGAGTTTATCGTGATGCCCTTTGGGCTCGCGAATGGGCCATCGGCCTTCATGAGCTTGATGAACTGGGTGTTCGAGCCGTACCTTGACAGGCATGTCATTGTGTTCATAGATGTCATCCTTATTTATTCGAGGATGAAGGAAGAGCATGCACAACATCTTTCCTTGACTCTAGAGAAGCTCACGCAGCTTCAGTTGTATGACAAGTTCAGCAAATGCCAGTTTTGGCGGATGGAGGTGCCTTTATAGGACATATTATCAGTGGAGCAGGATTGGCGGTGGATCCCGCGAAGATTCAAACTGTACAAAACTGGCCTCAGTTGAAGACGACAACGGATGTCCGAAGTTTTCTTGGATTGGCCGGGTATTACAGGAAGTTTATGCAGGGATTGTCTCAGATAGACCTTCCACTCACTTCTTTGATGAAGGACACTCCGTTCTTTTGGACGCCGTAGTGTGAGGCATCCTTCCAGGAGTTGAAGTGTCGGCTTACGTCGGCCCTATCCTCGCTCTCCCGTTTGGGAAGGAGGGCATTCAGGTGTACACTGATGCGTCATTTTAGGGGATGGGCTATGTACTGATGTAGAATGGACATGTGATAGCATACGCCTCCCGCCAGCTGAAGGAGCACGAGCAGAACTACCCTATGCATTACTTGGAGAGGGGAGCAGTGGTGTTCAATCTGAAGATTTGGTTGCATAACCTTTATGGGGTGCACTGCAAATTTTTTTTTGATATGCAGAAGGAGTTGAACATCCGCTAGAGAAGATGGGCTGAGTTTCTATCTGATTATGAGTATACGATACACTATCACCCGAAGAAGGAGAATGTAGTGGCGGACGCACTGAGCCTGAGGTCTACCACTTCAGGAGTAGAGCCCCAGTTGATGTTTATGGAACTGATAGGAATGATAGAGGATTTGCAGATTACCTTGGTGACCTCAGATGACTCTAAGCTTTATAAGGAGTATCTGGCCGCGATGAGCACTATCGATGATATTCGAGATCATATCAGGGATGAGCAGAGAAGGGATGACAAGATGGAGCCATTATTCAGAACCTTAGAGGCAGGCAAGGTGGGGGAATATTCTGAGAGGGATGGGTTGTTTTACTTTAGAGGACGGGCATACTTACCGGCTGGGGGAAGGATTCAGGAGGACATTATGACCGAGGCTCACTGCAGCAAGTACTCGGTGCACCCATGCATCACTATGATGAAGGGTGACCTGAAGAGGACGATGTACTGGCCGGGCATGAAAAGTGATATCACATTCTTCATGACCCATTGCGAGGCCTATCAGTTAGTGAAGGCCGAGTGTAAGGTTCCGGCCAAATTATTACAGCCACTTCTGGAGCCATAGTGGAAGTTCGACGATATCTCCATGGATTTCATACATGGTCTTCCTCGGTCACATTCGGGGAACGACTCGATATGGGTGATCATCGATCGATTGATGAAGGTGGCCAGATTTTTACCGATAAGGAAGGACGGTCCGGTGGGTGACTTGGTGCGGAGGTTTGTGGAGCAGTTAATCTCATACCATGGAGTGTCGAGGATGATATTGTCCGACCGTGATGGACGATTTATGTCTAAGGAATGGAGGTCAGTCCATGCTTATTTGGTGAACCAGTTGACATTTTGTACAGCCTTCCACCCTCAGACGGATGGGCAGACAGAGCACACCAATTTGACACTGGAGGATTTGTTCCGTCTTTGCATACTAGACCGCGTAGAGCCATGGGAGAAGAAGCTACCATTGATCGAATTCTCATACAACAACAGCCACCAGTCCAGCATCGGCATTGCCCCTTATGAGGCTTTATATGGATGGAGATGCATGAATCCTTTGTCTTTGATCCAGGATGAGGATCCGAAGGCACTTGTCTCAGAGTTCGTCGAGGATACGGATGCTCAGGTGCAGTTGATTCGAGACATGATTTTGGAGGCCTAGAGTAGATAGGCCAATTATTACGATGCTCAACATCATCAGGTAGAGTTTCAGGTAGGAGACCAGGTCTTTCTGAAGATACGACCGATGCATGGAATCTCGCGGGTGCGTGGTCGGAAGAAGCTCAGTCCGAGATACATGGGGCCTTACAGGATCCTAGAGCAGATCGGTCCCTTGACATACTGACTAGAGCTGCCTCCAGAGCTAGCGGGTTTACACAATATTTTCTACGTCTCCTCCCTCAGGAGATCTCTATTTCGGCCAGAGCAGCAGATTACGACTACAGATAGGCCTATAACTTCTGATCGATCGGCGCACCTGGAGCCGATCCGGATAGACGATACTGGGGTGCGGGTCTTTTGGAGCAAGAAGGTTCCGCTGGTCAAGGTTTTGTGGAGGAATCATGGACAAGAGGAGCACACGTGGGAGCTTTAGGACTTGATGCAGCAAAGGTACCCGGAACTTTTTGCATCAGGTACTCCCTTTAATCTCTCGGGATGTTATATTTTACTTCTCACACTTAAAACCCCGTAGGCCTAACATTAATTGTGAGGACGAAATTTTATTTTTGTGTATTGGGATTTGTAACATCCCTCAGACTTCTAGACCCCTAGGATGATTTTGTCATGACTGGGTCATGACAAAACACTGGGAAGCACTAAAGAGTTTGGGGGAAACATGGGAATTAGGGTGTGAAACACCTTGGGCTGCAAATAGTAAGTCTCATTTACCAAATATTTAGAAATCATAGAATCGGTAGAATTTATTGAACAGAGGAATTCGTCGAGCTCAATAAATATTCGTCAAATGGAGTAAGTGCTGAACGTGTTTTAGAGTTCGTCGAACGGAGTTCGACGAACAGAGAAGGTTGCTAAACTTGGTTCAACGTTCATCGAATGGAGCTCGACGAGCGGAGTAAGTGCTTAACCTGGTTTAGAGTTTGTCAGTCGGAGTTCGACAAATAAAGCAAGTCGCTGAACAAGGATCGGTTTTCGTCGAATGAGGCATATTCGTCGAACGGAGATTGACGAATAGAGCTGATTTATCAAGCGGAGTTCGACGAATAGAACAAAATTTGTCGGACTAAGCTTCTCGAATTGGTGATTTGGAGGATAGAGAAAAGCTTAAGATTAATGGACATTGTTGGATCCCTAGTTGGATTTTGGCTAGGTTAACTAATTTAGGCCGAGTCTGACCCACCATATATAGCCAGGGTCAAGTCTAGTAGTCCTAGAGTGTAGGCTAAGTCATTAAGTTCAACCTTCTTAGACCAGCCAGCAGAGGACCTCAGAAGACTCAGACTTAGAAGTTTTCAGAGAATAGTTCTATCAGTTCAAAGTTCTTTGAATTCAGTTCGACGATCGTCGATCTCAGATCGACAAACTCAGAGTTATTTCTCAAAGCTGAGCTCGACGATATTCGAGCTCAGCTCGACGATCAGTTTTCTTCAGACAGGTTCTTAGCTCGACGAACTAAGAGTGCAGTTTTAGCAAGCCATTCTCGGTACGCAGTTCACAGAGCTCAAGTCGACGAACTAGAATTCTTAGGTCGACGATCTTGGATCTCAGGTCGACGAATTCTATTCAGTGATCGACGATATCTGTCCAGTTCAAGAATTAGAAGTTTTCTTCCTCTGTTCTTTTATTTCTGTATTAATAGCAGTATTATTCCTGAGTAATTAATGCTTATATACCTCTGAATATAGCCGTTATTGGCAGCATTAATTATGATATTAATCAGGATATTTATTTGCTTTTTTTTATTAAGGGACAGTTAGGGAAACTCATTAATGATATATTCCATCCATTTGTATTCTCCAGATCAGCCAACAATTAAGGCAGTAATTCAAATTTCAAAGGAGAAATTATTGACTGAGTATTTAAAAAGAGATTTTTGTCTTTCAGACAAGATACAGAAGGAACCACCAGAACTTACAGAAAAAATATACAACACTGAGATAGACTAATCTTTCAGAACTCTCTCTCTCACAGTGCAGAAAGATCTCTGTGTTTCACCTTGTCAAGTATGAAGTCAAAAGAAGAATAATCATCACAATCAAGAGTCTTCTTTAAGATTCACTTCCAGGAACATTCAGGACAACAAAGATCTATTCAGCTATAAAAGTTCCAGGACAGCTTTCAGATAAGGCTAAAGACCTACACCCTGAAGCAAAGCTCCAGTCTACCTTAATGATCAATATTTCAGGGGGAGCTTTTTCATTATCAAAGATCCACTAGTCGTCTCTATTGATTAGAGAAAGAGAAGACACCATCACCTCCCATCACCTCTTGTAAAAGCGTTTTAACTCCCTTCAAAAGTTATCTTTTGGTTGTCAAGTCACGTGATCAAAAGACTTGGTTTGGTTTTTTGGCACCTGATCAAAAGCCTAAAGGGTTGTAATATCTCCCTACAAATAGATATTGTGATGGCAGTCACCTGATCAAAACCTGCTAGTGGATTCCTACCAGGGTTGTAGAAGAGTGGATGTACTCAAGTTTAGGGGAACCACTATAAAATCTTCTTGTGTTGTCTGGTTGCTCATTTTCTATTTTTGTTCTTGCTGTGGCTGTGATAGTTAGAATAGCTTATCTTGTTTTTCCTTCTATTATTATATTTGGTATCACTTATTTTCACTCTGATATATAAATCTAAAAACTGCCAAGAATATTTAAATACTCTATCCACCCCCCCCCCCCCCCTCTAGAGTAAGTTAGATCTAACCCCTCCTTTCAATTGGTATCAGAGGGCTGTTCTCATGGTTGAATAAGGTAACACTTGAACCAACAGTTCCTTCTTAGATCTAAATTTCTCTAGCCTATTTCTTATAGCATGGCACAGAACAAGGATTATGCAAGCACCAGACCTCCAATGTGAACCTTAAATAAGTTTGCCATCTGGAAGGCAAAAATCAAACTTTATATGAACTCTACTTTTGAGGATATTTTTAATTCCATTTTGACAGGATCTCCTACTCTAGTGACTGCATCCACCTCAACATCAAGCACACATGTTGTTCAACCACTTGAGTGGACAGATGCTCAGAAAAAGGCCAAGATTGCTGATGCAAAGGCCATGAACATTCTGGCTCAGACTATGTCTGATGACATCTTCCAGAAGATGGCTGAATGCACATCAGCCAAGGCTATTTGGGATTCTCTTAACCAGATGGTAGTTGGTTTTGCTGATGAGAGAAAGGATAAGAGATCCAACCTCATCTCTCAGTATGAGAACTTCAAGAAGTATGAGTCAGAGACTATTGGTGATATGTATAACAGATTAAGCTCAATAAACAATGAGCTGAAGACATTGGACAAGGACATCACTCTTACAGAAGTGAATAACAAAATCCTCACGTGCTTCCCTAGCTCATGGGATTCTAGAATCTGGACTATCAAGGATGCCAGAAGCCTTAATGATATTTCAAATGAATCTCTATTGGGAAAGCTCAAATATTGTGAGCAACTGATTAAGTCAAGAGAAGTTACAGAACAGAAGACTCTTTCATCTGGGAGAAAGGAGCAAAATGTAGCATCCAAAGCTACTGAAGATTCCGAAGCCCCAACTATCAATGAAGAATTCCTAAGTCTCTTAGCTAAGAGATTTTACAAAATGGGAAAGAGAGACATCAGAAGAAAGTCATCAAGGCAAGATGACAAACACAGGTATGACAAAACACCAACTAAAGAAGTAGTTTATTTTGGCTGCAAGAAGCCTGGACACTTCATTTCAGAGAGTCCAGAGAATCAAAAGAAATATAACAGAAGAGAAAAGAAGACCAGGAAATAACATTACAACATGTCCTCCTCCAGCAAGCATAAATGGAAGGAGAAAGGTTTTATTGCTAAAACCTAGAGTGACACTGAAGAAGAATCATCATCTTCTAGCTCCAGTGAAGATGAAGAGGAAGCAAAGGCAAAAGAAATATGCTTGATGGCTATTGATGCATCAAGCACCCATTCTGAAGCTGACCAATCAGACACTGAAGAACCTCTGTCTGAAGAGGATTAGGTATTTTCTTATTTTGATTTGACTCTGAAGAATTCAAAATTGAATTTAAATCTCTATGTCTCGATTTAATTAACTTTTAAAAAGTTATGAAACAACTTAGAGAGAAAATAAGTGAACAAGAAAACCTGCTGTCAGAAAATAACAAATTAAAGGATGAAATCACCTTAGCTAATGAACAAATCATTAAATTAAAGACTGAATTATTTGAGGCTAGGCAACTTGAAGAATCCCATAATGGGAGAAGCATCAAGTTGAAGAACATCATAAGCATAGTGAATGCCATACTTAATGGTAAGCTGGGCTTAGGTGCTTCATCAAGCCAACCCCCACTTACTCAGAAAAACATTGTATCCACCCGTATAATTTTTTTTTCTGAAAAGATTAAAGAGAAAATAGAAGGTAATCATGTTAAACAAATAGTATTAAAAAAAGAATAAGAAAAATCTTAACCGTTACAAAGTTCAGCAGATTTCATCGAACTCAGATCGATGAAATGTGTCCATTTCATCGAGCTCAAGTAAATGAACTCTGAACACAAACTTCTACTATAACTATTCTCTGAATTACGAACGACAAAACCAGTATGGTTCGTCGACCAGAGATAGACGAAATTGGGGCCCAAGAAATGAATACCTTCATTCTCTGAGTGGAGTTCAACGAACTCATCCCCGTTCGTCGACATCAGATCGATGAACGTACAATAATTTGTCGACCCAAGTTGGTAATAACAGAAATTTTAATTCCAACAAGATTTTTAATAACCCTAGACAAAACATTAACCCTTTTAACCAATGGATAATTCCACCAAGAAAATCCCATCCTTTAGGTTACAAAAGTCAAACTGAATATTCATATATTACCAGCTTTAGTTATGTAAATCAACAAGGACCCAAGGTAACGTGTGTAACATCCCATTTCCGGCTAGACCCCCAGGAGTCGGTTGATCGTGACAGAACCCGAGGAAGCCCGGAAATTGAAATAAATCGACCGAGATTTCGGGTCACGGGTTGGTCACGCCCGTGACCGACCCGTCACGCCCGTGACCTGGGCGTGACTTCTTCGACGATCGTCGATCTCCGTGAGACGATTGTCGAACGTGCTGCCTGGGCATGTCACGCCCGTGACAAAGGTGTCACGCCCGTGACTAAGGGCGTGACTTCTTCGACGATCGTCGATCTCCGTGAGACGATCGTCGACCTTGCAGCCCGGGCATGTCATGCCCGTGACATGAGTGTCACGCCCGTGACCTAGGGAGTGACCAGCCTTCGACGATCGTCGATCTCAATTCGACGATCGTCGACCTCGAAATTTGCCGTTCGGGCCTGTCATGCCCGTGACCTAGGTGTCACGCCCGTGACCTAGGGCGTGACCACCATTCAATGACCGTCGATCTCAAATCGACGATCGTCGGCCCAGAATTAACCGCACGGGCCTGTCACGCCCGTGACCCAAGGTGTCACGCCCGTGACCATCCATCGACGATCGTCGATCTCAGTTCGACGATCGTCGAACCCAGAATTGGCTATCCGGGCCTGTCACGCCCGTGACCTATGTGTCACGCCCGTGACATTGGCCGAAACGACGGTTCAGGGCCGAAATTATTCTAACACGCGTGGAAATAAATGCGGGTGTGGGAAGTTACACCAGGAGTACTTATGGGCCGTTTCCTTCCTTAATTATTTAAATAAATAAGGAAAATGTTGGTCCAATAGGAAATCACCACCTGGCGAACACCTCTTCGTTTTCCAGCATTTCAACGGCCCTGCATCATAATCGAAGCGTTAAGGGGAGGAGCCTTCATGGCCATTAAATCTTTACCCATTCATCTTCCCACTTTCTGACTTATAAAAGCCCACTTGGGGCAAGAGGAGAAGGTTACACGCTCAAGTATTTGGATCAGATCCTTGTTCTTGCTGTAGGAGAAGTTCAGCAACGCCACCACCGCGCCATGGCACCCCGTCGTTCTTCTCGCCTTCAAACCGCGAACAAGGTCCTCCTCTGCTCCTTCTCTTTCATGGGTAGATCTTAAGATTCTTAGAAAGGAGGTTCGCGCTCAACGGAGCCGGACCCATCTCTCGTTTTCATGGGAAAACCATGAAAAAGGTATTTTTGAGTTTGCCGGAAACCGCCACCTCCGGCGGCCAAACCACCGCCGACCGATAGCCGTCGCCTCAACGGAGGTGGTGGTGGTGGTGGCTTGCCAGGGAAGTGACCGGACGGCCGGCGACGGATCACGGAAATGTTACAGGAAAAATGGCTTCCTGTGTTCTGGTTTTCGGGTTCTGTAGAAGATGAACAGTAAAAACGGTTTATAATATATAACTTATGTAAATAATTTTATAAGGCAAAATATACTTGGATTAGAGTATTTTGAGGCTGCAAAACGAGGCACTTAGAGGCCGAATTGGGAAAAATGACCAGTCACAAAAGTTGTAGCCCTCTGGGTCTACTTTAATATAAAATTGATTTTATTCAATTTGGGTGAGTGGTTTGACCACAGCACTCATTTTGGTGGGATCAAGACCTAGGCTAACCAGAAATTGAAATGGTTGCCCACGGTTCATAACATGTCCAAATGACTTGAAATTTGGACTGGAGATCTATAATATGTATATCGAAAGGCCGTCCAAAAATGAGAATTTTTGGGAGAACTTTTGCCTAAAGTTTTTGTAAAATTTTAATAAACACTATAAAATTAATTAGGAGATGAAATTAAGTCCAAACTCCCCCAAATTTTGGGTGGTGGTCCCTGGCATCAATTTTAAGATCTGTACAAAAGTTCAACTCAATTGGTCGAGTTTTGAATAGGGAAGTATCAAGTCCTAGATAGGTCTTGGTGAGGGGTACTTTGGGGAAAAATACAATTGGAAATGAAGTGGACAAATCTCCTTAAAAGAGGCTGAAGTTGTGGCCACTGATTTGTTGAGTCTATGTCTACCCTCTTGGGTAACATGGCGTGGATTAGGGTGGATTTTACACTAAGAGATTGGCTCAAATCCAATGGGTGGGAGTTTGAGGTTTGTGAAGGACATAGGAGCAAAAGCTCTTGTATGCCCTTGAAATTTGGAGGAGAGGGGGATGGTATGATGAAAACCCTCTGGTTGAAATAGTGAAGGATTTGGAGGTAATTAGGTACCTCGGAAGTTGAGATTTTGGTTTAGGATAAATATGTAATTTAGTTATTTTAAGCAATAAATCTAATCCAAAAATTATGAAACTCGGGAGGAGGGAGTTTTAGGATGTTTTATACTTATGATAATTTTCCTGGAATTTTATGATTGATAAATATTATACTTCATGTGTTAAAGGATTATTTGCCCGATTTGTTGTTTCAATTATTTGGAGGCTTTAAATTAATTATAATCAGTTAAAATTCTGGATTTAGATCTTGACTAGTAGATCATTGATCTCTGGATTTTTATAGAATTTTATGTTGAGTAAATCTAATACTTTGTTCACAGATGATTGAAAGGGCTTTTAGGTTTAAAAAAATTAATTATGGATAAAATACTTACTGGAAAATTATCAAACTTGGTCAGTGCTAATTTTAGGCCTTCATCTGCATGACATAAATTATTTATAATTTTTGGAAGAATATTTTTTGTACTTGATTCATAAACAACAGAAGTTAGAGATTATTTGTAAAATAGTTTTCATGCCCTTTTGATGGTAGAAAAATTATGATACTTAGGATTTAACCTATTGAGATAACCTAGTATTTATCATAAATTTGTTGGACATCTTGCATGAGAACTTAGGGTAGTTCATGTTCAAACCGGTAGCCCTTGGGATTTTCGAGGAATTTAATTAAATGCCAAATAAATTAGGAAAATTTCCATTTTCTGGACTTAGGTCATTTATATCATGGTAAGTCTCCAGTAAATAATTTAGGGCATTTTGATGAGTAGTGGATCATTGCATAATCGGTTCGACATGTAGCCTAGGTCGGTCTGCATATAGCAATTTGTGAAATGAAATAGGACATGATCTGAGGAAGTCATTGGAGTTAAACATTTTGTCTGGGTGGAAATGTGGAGGAAAACGCAATAGGAAGATATAAAGAGTAGCGAGAAGTGGTGATAGCTAGAGTTAAGAGGTGCTCGGGTTCGGCGAAAGATCGCTTTTCCCGAAGAGAGGAAGGTTAAAAATTACCCTAGGATAGTCTATCGTAATATGAGAAGGGAATCGGGCTAAGGGAAATAAACCAATAATATTAAGTGCCTTGCGAAAGGGAACTTCAGGCCGTAATGCCGCCGTCTTGGTTCCTAGTGCCCCTTGAGAGCCCTTCATGGGGAATACCGGGGGCAGTCTTGGGCTAACGTAAACTGTAATAACAAACTGGCAAGAGTAACTTAGTAACTAGGGCTGCACTTTTCACAAACACTGTTGGCACAGGAAGATTAAAGAGAGCTTCGGCTTGGTTGGGTAAGAGACGGACGGGATGGTCCGGGGAGCTTCGGCTCGGTTGGTTTGGAGACGGACGTTTTGGTCCGGGGAGCTTCGGCTCGGTTGGTTTGGAGACGGACGGGATGGTCCGGGGAGATTCGGCTCAGTTGGTTTGGAGACGGACGTTTTGGTCCGGGGAGCTTCGGCTCGGTTTTGTGTGTTTACGATAAACTTGCATGTGCATAAGATAGGACAAAGTTAAGGTGGTAGGTTTTTCGATATCGGGGAGTTCGATTGCACCGACACCGATATCGTTGACTCGGTGGGGTGATTAGCACTTCGCCAATAGAAGTCCGGTGCGCCAGCCGGCAAGAGTACGCAGGCGTCCGCTTAGTGCACCAAGCGTTGAGGCGTACGATAGGTCAGACCAGTGGTGCTTTTACTGGTTTTGAGGTGGGCGAGGCCCAACCCACCGCTTCCGTCTGCCACTACGGAGGTATCCTGGGAGGAAACGGCTCCGAAAGGGGGAACTAAAGGTCTGTATGCACAGAGTCGGGTGTGTGAGTTGCACTTTCATGTTTCATCATACCCACTAGCATGTCATAGCATAATCGATTCATTTAACCCTGACACCTAAAGTATAAGTGGTATGGGACGCTTATACATTAGGACCTGCAAAACGACCCCTTGGTCTATAAGCTTGTGTGGGCAAGTTTATAAATCAAAGGTTAATTTCAATATATAACAACCATTGCTGTTTGATAACCGACACCCCAACGTATAAGTGGTATGGGACACTTTATACGATGGGAGCCTTGCAAAAGATCCCTTTTGCTTATGTGTTCTCGCATAAGTGAAGGTTTAAATTCATTTATTGCTTTTCTTACTGCTAGACCTATTATAACATTCATATTAACTGCTCACCGGATACAACTTGCTAGATTAAGTCCACAGTCACCTGTTTCTTGATTTATCTCTACCATCATGCCCTTCCCTTTCTTCCTCCCCGCTCGGTACCTAGGAGCCATGGGGGAAGGGGTAGGGGATGATAGGGCTTAGTCTTTATGACTAACAATTTTCGAACCGCATCATTTAGGGGATCGTGGAGCCCAGCATGGAGGAGCAGCCCCAGAGATCGGTGCGCCTAGAGATGGGGCAGTCTAGCTCTGGAGTTCACACAGCCGGGACCGTGAGTCTCGACCTTGAGTAGTTTCTGTTTTCTCTTCCGCATGAGAGACTTGTAGTGAGGACATTTTGTACCGAACATAAGCCCGTATTTATAGTACTCTGATGATTTCTGTGGACACTCCCTTCGTGGAGATTTTATCTTATTTACATGTGATTTATTATTGTGGACTGCATTGTTCTTACTTCAATAATTGTGCTACTTTTCTGTGATCGAATTGGCCGGCAGAATCGGCGCCTTGTGGTGATGACCCCTCAGGACGTGAAGGTGTCACCGCAATGCGGCGGTTCTGGGCCTAAGACCCCGGTGGTTGAAAAAGAAAAAAAAGGGGGTCTTACAAGTGGTATCAGAGGGAAACATCGATCTGAAAAGGTAGCAGTCCACTAACCCTGGGTCACCCCCGCTCGAGTTTAGTTTGGGGACAAACTAAGCAGCGGAAGCAGTGGTGTGCCCATATGGGGAATCACATGTAAATTGTCCACTTTCCATTCATTCCATTTGTACATTAGCTAACAATTGGAATTCTTCTTTGTAGCCTGCGGCAAACCCTGTCCCCAGCAGGGAGCACCTCCGATTACAAAGACCTCTTCTTGTAATTCTCTAGTCAATATGTTAGACTCAACCGCTAGGATACGTGACTAACCCGACAACTTATACTGTGCCCTAGTCCGAAACAGACCTTAAGTATGAATTTGGTTGGGTAAGGAAATACCTAAAGAGATTAAAGGAGGAGTTTAATAGGTGAATGGATACCTAAGACATAAACTCTGGTGTCCCTATGGTCCCTAACAAGGATTACTCAATCTATTGGGACTGACCAATAATCAATTATCAGAATGGTAGAAGACACGTAGTATTTACCCCCGTACTAGTAAAAAGATTACTCAGGGACAACTACAAGATAAACACTGAAGGTCGGGTAGGAATTCAAGTTCGAAAGAGACCCAATTTGGAGTGGGAACAACCCTGATAAGCGTGTTGTAAATTTGACTCGGAGGGTTTAAAGTATGGAGTATATCTACAAGTGTCAGTTTGGAACCCCAAGTCATAGATTGATGCCCTAGGGATTGTACACTCAGCTAGGACAGATATAACATGGTAAGATAAAAGAAAATTAGCCCAAGGAAGATATGGGCTTATCGTTTGTTTATTAGGGGCTTATCTTTTGTTTATTGGGCAAGTGAGTTAATGGCTTAGGTCTCATAGACCTAATTTAGAAAGTGCGTTGCCCTAAACACAGTAATGTTGAGGTTGGTCTTATTCGACGCCACTCGAATGGTGTCATGGTAATAATAAGGAGTAACTACGAGACATAACTACTAGAAGAGACAATGTGAATTTGATGACGGGTAGTAAGACTAAGTAGATTTGGGAAGATAAGACTGAGACACTATGATGTAACATCATGAGTATGATAACACTAAGAGTTTGAAACAAATTAGCAGACGATATATTGAAAACATATATCTTAGGTATGACCTTGTAGACTCGATTCAGATAGCATCAAGACAAGATTAGATACATTTGATGACACAAACATGGTTAGCAAGGGTCGCGGCTATGATAAATAAATGGTTGGAAAATCAAGTGTAACTACGGCAGAATGGCACAACAAATTAAAAAGGTATAAATGACAACCTCCAAAAATGCACGAGTACTGTTGAAACCAGTCGAACTAGTTTCTCCTAAAAGCTCGGATCTAAGGCTGCAACCCACGCTTACTTTCCTTGAACCACGCTCCTAACAAGACACCTAAAGGAACAGACTGGGAGCTTCAGCTCGGAGGTCCCACCACTCACCCAGAAGGACTAGAATCCTTCCCCTCCCTAGCCAATGCTGAGCTAGGTGCCTGAGTGAGAAGGAAAAAGAAGGTTCCACACACCTCCTTCTCAGACACCTTACCGGTCTATTTATAGGCTTCAGGATTTGAACTGCAAATAACCAAAACAAGCATCTGTGAAATTACCTGAATACCCTGGGTTGGGTCTGCCAACAGCCAAACTCCGCTGTTCTGAAGGGCTATGAGCAGACCCCCGAGGGTAAAAGAGTAAAAAGGCCAAAAAGGATGAACCGCTTGCTAAGTGAGCCGGTCCCCACCCAATTGCTGAACCGGTCTTATCTCTTCCTGCCGACCCGATGCTTGGCGAGAGGACCACCTCGCGGCTGAAAAGGATTACCTCGCGGGCGAGACCCTCAGACGACATATAGACAATCTTCCTTTGACCCCCACCCGCCAGGCGAATGGTCCCACGTTTTGGCTCCTCTCACCTATTGCGAGTAGACCCTCTTTTGGGCTCCTCTCGCCTATTGCGAGTGGGCCCAGCTTTTGGGCTCCTCTCGCCTATTGCGAGTGGACCCAGCTTTTAGACCTCTCTCGCTTAGGGCCTTGTCTCCTTTTGAGGATTCTTCTAATCCCCTCTCTGCTGGGTTCCCTCCTGTGAGCCCGAGGTTGTACACAATCCCCGCTCTTTTCGGGGTTGTCTAAGCCCGAAAAGAAAAGTCCAACCGAGGCTCACGTCACCTCAGCGACTTTAAAGCGGAATCTTTTTCGGGTGAGATTCCCCCCCCCCCCCACGAGTCTATAAATATTGGGATCCTCCCCAAGTGCAGCTGGCCTCCTTTCCTTGTAACCGCTACATCTATCCTGCTGCCATGTCTCTTAGCAAAAGCTTTCGCGATCGTATCGCGTTGGTGCGCCAGCGGAACAAGGCGAGTGCGGCTGCCTTGAACCTAATTCCCGCCCGCACTTTTTCTTCACCTCCGCCCTCGTCTTCTCGCCCAAAGAAGGCGAGAACAACCGATCTGGTTCCCCCGTCGGGAGGACTCTTACCGGATCCCCCGGAAAGACGCATCCCCCCTACACCGTTGCTTCCCTAAGAAAAGGAGGTAAGGTCCTTGTATACCTCATCTGTTCGTTATCTATCCTTCATTGCTCCTTTTGCTGTTGTTTTTCAGAAAAGCCACGCACCCCTCGGTCAGTCTGGTAGCACACAAACTCATCTCGCCAGCCATCATCTAAACCCTGTCTCGCCTCCTCCTTCTACTCCTCCTTCTACTCTTGGTGGGAAGAATGGTGAGCCTTCCCATGTCGCTGGGACCTCTCTCCACTCTGGTTAGGAATCCCCTACCCTTGGCTCTAGCCTTCTCTGGCCGTCCACTTTTTATTATGTCCTTCCTTTTGTTTTTGCCTTTGCAGATATGCGAGTAGACTCATCTGCCGAAGACTCGCCTGCTGAGGAGCGCCCGAGGCGAGCGGTCTCCTCGCCTCCTCCTCCCATGGATGAGATAGAGGATTACCTTGGCGACCCTATGGATCCGCTGGCGATGAAGCGCAGGGTGGCCGAGTTATTCCGAAAACACGCGATCATGATTCAAGAGTTGGAGAAAGACAAGCAAACGGCCGACCGGCAGATTGATTGGCTAGAGGTGGAGGTTGCTCGCTTGACCTCCGAAGTTGATGCTGATATTGAGATAGACGAGACCGATCCCCAGGCGATTCTGAACGAGGTCGATCAACAACTCCGCCTCGCGCGTCGCGGCGTGGATGCGGCTCGCGCTTTTCACCTCCCCCACCGTCCTCCCTGCGCGAGGTCTCGCGGTGGGGGGCGCTGGCGGTGGCATAAGGATTGAATCCCTCGCGCCACCCTACGCCTTTATTTTCTTTGTACCGCTCTTTGTTTTGTAATAACATTTCCTCTCGCGGCTACCGCCCGAACTCTTTGGATCTACTGAATGGGTCGGCTTAATAACTACTTTTAATAGTTCCTTTGATAATTTTACTTCTAGTACCGCGCTTTTCTACTCTGTGACTCGCGCGTTGTATCTGTGCTTAAATCACTACTCTCTTTTTATTTTTATTGTATTTTTAGGATACTGCCTCGCCCCCGGCTTGGGGCTTACGTTAGGCTACACCAATCGAGACTAGGAGAGAGAGAAGGACGGCCGACTCTTCCCCTTCCTTTACACTATATATTTTTTTCCACCTCTTCGTATTTTTCTCTTTATTCAACGGGCTATAAATACCCCCCTATCCCTGGGGCCTGGGTCATGCTCTTGATTTGTCTCGGCGCCCTAAACCTCACCTCTCTCTCCCTTTTCTCGCGAACTGATCCTGCTGGTGCCTCATCTCGCCTGTTCTTCTCGCATCCTCCTTTTCGCTCTCTCTGTCCAGAATGGGGAAAAAGAAGGCTGAAGAAGGCGAGGGGCGAAGCCGATGCGGGAGGCGGTTTGGTGACCATGATTTTCCTCCCGGCCGGATTTCCGAGGAGGACTACAACGCCTTTACTCGCGATTTCTTGCCGGAAGGTTTTGAGTCCCGCCCTCCGAAAGTGGGCGAGTCAATCAACACTTTCTATCCCGGTGAACTCGCCTTCCCCGTCTCGCATTTCGAAGCGGGGCTGAGGTTGCCCCTCTGGCCAGAAGTGAAACAGGTTCTCAAATACTTCGGGACTGTTCCTGCGCAGCTGAACCCAAACGCCATCTCTGTACTCGTTGCCTTCGCCTGCTACATGCGCAGAGAGCGAATCGAGTTCAGCCTGAATTCCTTCCGCAAGCTTTTTGTCTACCATGCCAATGCCGACGGCATTTCCTATTTCACGGGGCTGGGTCTCAAGGTTTGCGAGACGCCTAACAAGAATCATCATTGGATTACTCGCTTCGTCTTCATCCGCGGCAACATGGGTGGCATTCCGCTGGCGCCTGTGTCGCCAGCCGAGGTGTTCTATACCACTCCCCAGGTTAGTGGCACGGACAAGCTTCTTTGTGACTTCTTCATCGGCAAGAACTTCGAGGTACAGTTCCTGAGGCGCGGCCTCGACTCCCTCCTTCCTGTGCTTCCAGGCGAAGGTAAATGCTGGGGCCCTTTATTTTCGTCTAGGTCTAACGAATAGCTGTTATAAACGCATCGTCTCGCCGTTTCCAGGAGAAAGAAATGTTCCCGTTCGCCCGCCTTATAAAAGCAGCATCAAACCCTCCAAAGACGTCGCCTTCGCCACGATGGCAGCTGAGGCGGCGAGAGAAAACCTACCCCTCTCCCTAAAGAAAAGGCCTGCAGGAGGCTCCGCCCCGTCTCGCCAGAGTCCTTCGAAGAAAGCAAAGGTCAAGAAAGGAGCGTCTCTTCCCTCTGGAAGGGCGAAGCAAGTTCCTGCCGAGATGGTGGATGTGTCGGGGTCCTTATCCCCCATCTCTCTGGGTTCTCAATCTCCCCAATCCCCTTCTCGGCTTCTTGATCAGCGGACCGTCTCGCCGATTGGCGAGGCGGGTCAACCTGACTCTCTTGCTGACGACATCCCCCCGAAATCTCCTACTCGCGAGGTGGGCTCTTCCAGCCGCCCGGCTCCCTCCACTCATCTGAACTTCAATATGGGCCCAGCGATCCCGGATGCTGCCGGTGAGCCAACCCTGATATGGGACAAGGAGGCGAACCGGGTCTCTATCTCCACCCTCCTTCCTCCCTGGATGGAGCGAGACCAGCCCACGGCTCATGCATTCTCTCTAGGCTTTGGCCTTTATGGAGGCGCAGAGCGAGAAGCTGCCGCTGAGCCCCCCTCGCGGGATTTGATCCTAAGGGCCGCGCAATCCCAGATGCGCTCGCTAGAGCTATCGCACCAGGTCTCACGCCGTCTGATTTATAATAATAAGAGCTGGAGGGATTCAGAGGCGAGCCTGGCGGCAGAGCGCGAGAAGTCTACGGATCTTGAGAAACGGCTGGCCGTGGCCGAAAACCTTCTCGCCAAGGCGCGGGGTGGTGTGGTGAGTTTCCCCATTCTCAATTCCTTCCCTTTCTTTGTTCACCTTCAACTCCCCTAATGAATAAACCTCTTGCAGGATGCCGAGACGGCCGATAGGATGCATTCGCGCATAGCTACTCTGGAAGGGGAGGTTAAAAGCATGGAGTCCGAGATCATTCGGCTTCAGGAGGCTGCTCTCTCGCCTTCTCGCGTGGTGATTCCCCAGCCTCCTCCCTCTCATTATTCTCATGCCGAGGTCGTGGGACTCTGCAAAGACGCCAACATCAGGACCGCCGAACTAATCGTGAAGATGATGAAGGAGATGGAAGTTATCAGGGAAGGCTGCGAGGAGGTCACTGCCCGCGACCTGGTACCAGAGATTTATGGCGAGGAGGAAGACGGCCCGTCCTCCAGCGCGGAAGAATAGAGGATTTATTTTACAGTGTTTTTTGTATATTCCTCTTCTCCCCCCCTTTTTCTCTTTTGGATACTTGCTGCTGAGGCGTTTTTGTATTACAGCCTCTTTTTGTGGATGACATATATACATTTTATTTTTAAGGCCCTTCTTTTCATCTCTCCTGTATGCCTACCCTCTCTTCACTTTGCGGAACGAGATCACGACTTGTCTCGCCTAACGATGGAGAGGCTAGCTTTACTTGTGGCGCGAGTGGGCGGGCCCTCAGTGCTCTCGCGCAGGGACGTATCACTCCCTCTCGCCTTATCCCCGGACACCCCAAGGCGCGAGTGGGTCTCGAATCGTTATTATGCTTGGTTTTGTTTGCGAGACGAAGGTACTCCTCTTCTCGCCCTTTGGCCGAAGAGCAGGCCCCTTACTCTAGGTGCGAATAGCCATGTACCCTTCCACTCGCCTTGCCCCTTGGCGCGAGAGGATCTTGAGGGACCGACTCCTTCCTCCTCTTCTTCCTTTGGGACAAGGATCTTGCTTTTGATCAAATTATGAAACTCCTATCCATATGCTGCCCCTTTACCTAACCTCCGAGTGAGCCTACCGACCTGCCAGCTCGATGGTAGCCTGGACAGCGGGTCTTCTCGGGGTCTCCTCTCCAAAACCAACTCCAACCACCGAGTGAGCCTACAGACCTGCCAGCTCGATGGTAGCCTGGACAGCGGGTCTTCTCGGGGTCTCCTCTCCAAAACCAACTCCAACCACCGAGTGAGCCTACAGACCTGCCAGCTCGATGGTAGCCTGGACAGCGGGTCTTCTCGGGGTCTCCTCTCCAAAACCAACTCCAACCACCGAGTGAGCCTACAGACCTGCCAGCTCGATGGTAGCCTGGACAGCGGGTCTTCTCGGGGTCTCCTCTCCAAAACCAACTCCAACCACCGAGTGAGCCTACAGACCTGCCAGCTCGATGGTAGCCTGGACAGCGGGTCTTCTCGGGGTCTCCTCTTCAAAACCAACTCCAACCACCGAGTGAGCCTACAGACCTGCCAGCTCGATGGTAGCCTGGACAGCGGGTCTTCTCGGGGTCTCCTCTCCAAAACCAACTCCAACCACCGAGTGAGCCTACAGACCTGCCAGCTTGATGGTAGCCTGGACAGCGGGTCTTCTCGGGGTCTCCTCTCCAAAACCAACTCCAACCACCGAGTGAGCCTACAGACCTGCCAGCTCGATGGTAGCCTAGACAGCGGGTCTTCTCGGGGTCTCCTCTTCAAAACCAACTCCAACCACCGAGTGAGCCTACAGACCTGCCAGCTCGATGGTAGCCTGGACAGCGGGTCTTCTCGGGGTCTCCTCTCCAAAACCAACTCCAACCACTGAGTGAGCCTACAGACCTGCCAGCTCGATGGTAGCCTGGACAGCGGGTCTTCTCGGGGTCTCCTCTCCATAACCAACTCCAACCACCGAGTGAGCCTACAGACCTGCCAGCTCGATGGTAGCCTGGACAGCGGGTCTTCTCGGGGTCTCCTCTCCAAAACCAACTCCAACCACCGAGTGAGCCTACAGACCTGCCAGCTCGATGGTAGCCTGGACAGCGGGTCTTCTCGGGGCCTCTTCTCCAAAATAAAATCTTCCTGCTTTGAGGGGACAGCTACTTGGAACTGTGTGGCAGTGCCAGAAGGTCCTGCCAGGTTGGCTAACATTGGAAAGTGAGAGAGAAAAACAAAGAAAACTACATCTTATTCATAATAGATAATGAACATGAACAAAAGTATTAAGGATAGAAACGCTTTAGGTCGTCGCCGCTTCGGGCGCGATCCAGGGGTGTCCCGTCTACATCTTGGAGGTGATACCCTCCTGATTTCAAGACCTCTTTTACGATAAAAGGACCTTCCCAGTTGGGGTTGAGCTTCCCTACCGAAGCCCCTCTCCCTGCTGCATCCACCTTCTTGAGGACCAAGTCTCCCTTCTCAAACTGCTTGACTCTGACGTGCTTATCAAAATATCTTGACATCCGGCGCTTGACCTCCTCCTGTCGGATAGATGCCAGCTCTCTAAGCTCCTCCACCAAGTCGAGGGAGAGCCTTTGCTCTTCATCATTATCTACCAGCCACTCCTCATCTCCCTTCCTTGCCGCGGCTACTCTAGGTGACTCAACCTCGAACTCAACAGGTAAGACGGCCTCAGAGCCATGGGAAAGTTTGAACGGTGTCTCCCCCGTGGCGGAACTTGGCGTGGTCCTTAAGGCCCAGAGGACGGAGGGGAGCTGCTCCACCCAACTTCCCCTCAAGTTTTCCACCTTTTTCTTTAAGAGATTCACGATGACCTTATTCGCGGCTTCCACCTGCCCATTGCTTCGAGGATGATGCACTGAAGCAAACCGAAGGTCTATACTTAGTCGTATACAGAAATCCACGAACTCTCTGCTGGCAAATTGCGGTCCGTTATCCGTAACAATGGCCAGGGGGAGCCCATGCCTACAGATGATTTCCCCCCATATGAAGCTTTTGACCACCTGAGACGTCACCTTCGCCAATGCCTTCACCTCCAGCCATTTTGAGAAGTAGTCTACCATGACCAGCAGGAACCTCCTCTGGCCACTGGCTTGAGGGAATGGACCCACCAGATCTAGCCCCCATATGGCGAAGGGCCACGGAGCTGTGATCGTGCGCAACCTTTGGGCCGGGAGGAGCTGAAGAGGGGCAAATTCCTGGCACTTTCTGCACTTCCTTGCGAATTCCTCGGCATCCTTCCTAAGGGTGGGCCAGAAATAGCCTTGCCTCAACACCCTTCCTTCCAAGGTCCGACTCCCGGAATGGCTGCCGCACTCTCCAGAATGAATTTCTTCCAGCACCCTCGCGACCTCCTTCTCGGATACGCATCGAGCCAACAGCCCCGACAACGTCTTACGGTATAAGATCCCTTCTTTTAGCAGGTAGTATGCCGACTTGTACCTGACTTGCTTCTTCTCGAGCTCTCCCTCAGGCAAACGTCCCGTTATCAAGTAGGTGGTAAATGGATCCATCCAGGATCCCTGCTGATCTACTTCCATCAGCTCTCCTTCTTCGATGGAGGGCCTAAAGAGCTCCGTCATGGTTTCTCCGGCCCGGGGACCGTGCTTGGCGAGCAGGTCCGCCCGAGTATTTTCCTCTCTTGGGATGTGTTGGACTGAGAAACTGCGAAACTGACCAATGATCCTCTTTACCTTTGTTAAGTACAGCTGGAGGGTGGGTTCTTTTACCTCAAATTCCCCTTCTATATGCCTCGCCACTATCATAGAATCCGTGGAGACCCTGATATCCTGTATACCGAGCTCACGAGCCAACCTCAGCCCTGCAATAATGGCCTCGTACTCCGCTTGATTGTTGGTGAGAGTGAAATGAACCTTCAGGGCCTGTTCGATCCGTGTTCCCTCGGGACTTATCAAAACCATCCCTCCTCCAAAAGAATTCTTACCCGAGGCCCCATCTACTAGCATCTCCCAAGCTACTATGGGAGACGTCTCGGCCTCCTTGACCTCCACCGTGTAGTCTACCAGGAAATCTGCTACAGCTTGCGCCTTGATAGCCAACCGAGGAACATAAGAAAGGTCAAACTCACTGAGTTCTATTGACCATTTAGCTAATCTTCCTGAGTGCTCTACCCCTTCCAGAATACGGCGGAGAGGGTGGTCCGTCACGATCTGGATGGAATGGGCCTGAAAATAGGGCCTGAGCTTCCGAGCTGAGATAACGAGGGCGAAGGCTAGTCTCTCCAGGATAGGGTACTTTAGCTCTGCCTTTTTGAGGACTCTACTTACATAGTAAACCGGGAATTGCTTTTTACCTTCTTCCCGCACGAGGACAGAACTCACTGCCCCTGCCCCTACCCCTAGGTACAAGAATAGAATCTCTCCTTCTCTCGGGCCCTGGAGTAGCGGTGCCTTGGTGAGCTGCTGCTTCAAAGCTAGAAAAGCACTCTCGCACTCGGAGGTCCACTCGAATTTCTTTCCCCCCCCCCTCAATGTCCGAAAGAAAGGTGAGCACCTCTCTCCTGCCCTGGAAAGGAATCTGCTGAGCCCCGCCAACTTGCCGGTAAGACGCTGGACCTCTTTGGTATTCGTTGGGGACTCTAGTTCTAGGATAGCCCTTACCTTATCCGGGTTAGGCTCTACTCCTGATGGGGTGAGGAGATGTCCTAAAAACTTTCCCCTACAGGCCCCGAATACGCACTTCAGCGGATTAAGCCTCATCTTGTACTTCCTTACCGTTGCAAACGTTTCTTCCAGATCCGCAATATGAGACTTGAGATCTTGGCTCTTGATCATCAAGTCGTCTACGTAGACTTCGAGGTTCCGTCCCTTTTGTTCTCGGAAGATCCGGTCCATCATCCGTTGGTAGGTCGCCCCCGCATTCTTCAACCCAAAAGGCATCATGTTATAGCTAAAGCATCCATCCTCGGTGATAAAGGTGACATCCTTGATGTCCGGTGGGTGCATGCGTATTTGATGGTATCCTGAAAAGGCATCTAAAAAACTCATTAGTGAAAAACCGACGGCTGAATCAACCAGCGCGTCGATTCGAGGCAAAGGGTAACAATCCTTGGGACATGCTTTATTCAAAAGAGAGAAGTCAATACACATTCTCCACTTCCCTTCCCCCTTCCTTACCATCACAACATTGCTCACCCACCCTGGATACTTGTTTGCAGATATGAACCCCGCCTGGAGCAGCTTTTCCACTTCCTCCCTGATAGGCTTGGCCATCCTGGAGGCGATGGCCCTTTTCTTCTGCTGGATGGGACGAACCTTGGGGTCAAGGTTGAGACGATGGCATGCCACATCTGCGTCAATCCCTGGCATGTCGGCCGCGCTCCACGCAAAGACATCAATGTTTTCCTGCACGCATTTTCGGATCTCCTCCTGATCCTCAAGACCGAGTTCTCCGCTGATTCTGATCTTTTCTTTCCTTCCTTCTTTTGTTAGGATGTCCACCTCCTGTAGCTCAACTGCAGCCTTCAGCCTCGAGGGCTCTTCTTCTTCCTCCTGATCTTTCGGAATCTCCTCTTCCTTTGCCAGCCCCTCCTCCTGGTTTCCGAGCTCTTGCTCTCCACCCTCCTTTCTCTCCACTGCCATGTCTACTTTCTCTACGAACCTCTCCTCCACCCGCACCGGGCCTCCTCCTAGCACTGACTCTTCCATCTCTCCTATTTTTCTTTTCCTTCCTCTCTCCTCTTTCCCTTCTCTTCCGACCCTTGACTCCCCTGCCATTACTGGCTCCTCCGCAATGCCACCTCCCAGCTCCTCAACTCTACTCTCCTCTTGTTCCTCCCGTTCCAGTCTTCTCTCTAACTCTTCCGCATCCCCCCTCCATGAGATAGTGTTTACTGATGTCACATAACATTCCCGGGCCGCCTTCGGATCTCCTCTTACCCTGATCTGGGTCCCTCCTGAATTGAGTTTCAAACATTGATGAAAAGATGATGGTACACACCTAAAGGCACTAATCAAGGGGCGCCCGAAGATGGCGTTGTAACTGCTGGGAGCGTCCACTATCACAAAGCGGCAGTTCCTGGACAGCCCTCCCAGGGTTACCTGGAGACCGACTTCCCCTCTACTTCTTTCCTTTCTCCTGAGAATCCGAACAGCGGTCCGTCCGCTGCTAACACCCTCCTGGCTTCCACCCTCATCTCATTGAATGCCTTTTTGAAGATGACATTAACCGAGCTCCCATTGTCCACCAAGATCCTTGATACCGTGAAACCTTCGATAGCCGTCCGAATCACCAGCGCGTCGCAGAATGGGTCTTCGTGATCTGGCAAGTCCTTCCTGGAGAAGGTGATCTTCTCGTCCGGGGGCGGGGCTTGCGACGTCGAGGCGACACCTCGACGGTACATTGTATGAAGACTGGCCTTTCGGGTAGCCTCGATTCCCACCCCACCATGAATCACCCCGATCCCCCCTCTATCCCCCACATCTGACCGATCTACACATCTATCCTCTTCCCCCACTCCGGTCATCTCTACTATCCGCGCCGGTGGCTGCTGCTCTCCCGCTCCTCTTCTCCCCTTCAGCTCCAGAAACTCTGGACATGTAGCTGTCGCGTGACCTTCCTCCTCGTGAAAGTCACAGAATGGTATAGCTACTTCCCCCTCCTGCCTCCCTTCTTGGTGATTCCTTCTCCTCCCTGCTCCGGCTCCCCCCTTCCTCGCTCTCTTCCTCTTCCTCTTCCCCGGCCTATAGCCATAGCCTGCTGAGGCGGGGGTGGGAGTGGCCTAGGTCCCTGTCTCCACCCCAGCTGTGGCAACCTTCCTGCTCCTCCATGGTAGTAGTTCCTTCCCCCCGGGGGAAGACCTCTCCATTGCCCTTGAACCGGGCCTTCCGGTTGCCTCCAACTCAACTCCTGCGGTGCCGGCCCCCTTGGCTCCTCCCTTCTCCTCCCTTCCTGCTGCCTCGCTCCTCCTGGTTCTCTGGACTCTACCTCCGTCAGCCTTGCTAATTTCTTGGCAAAAGCCGGGTTTGCTGCTTCCATCGCTATCTCCTTGGCTGCCTTCTCCATCAACCCTTCAAATGAAAAGGGTGCCTTCCTGGTGAGGCTCATTTTGAAAAAGCCTTTCCTGAGACCCACAGTAAAGGCCATCTGGAGAGCAAATCCCGGCACCTCCTGAATGTCCAGGATTTCCTCTTGGAAGCGATCCACGTACTGGGCTAAGGACTCGTCTGCCTTTTGCTTGATCAGGAAGATGGACTCCGGATTCTTCTTCCTCTTCTTCGAGGTCGAGAAGCGCAGCTGGAAGCTCCTACTCAAATCTTCAAAACCATATATTGACCCTGCTGGGAGTTGATGAAACCAGTCCCGGGCCTTGTCCTTCAAGGTGATCGCGAAAAGGCGGCACTTGAATGCATCCGTCATCGGCCTGATGGAGACCGCATCTTCGAACCATTGCAAGTGTTGGAGGGGATCATCCTTCCCCACATAATAAACCATCTCAGGCTCGCGGAACCCCTCCGGGATGGGAGCCGAAAGAACCAGCTCGCAAAAGGGGGACCCTCTCGCCAGGGGTCTCGCCGTCTCCACTCGCGCGACGAGATCTACTGGCGAGACGGCGCTCGCCGGGCTGGGGAACAACTCCCTTCCTGCCAGGTCTCGCCCGCTTCCCTCCACCACTTTCTCCTTTCCGGGCCGCCCTCCTGGCGCATCCTCGCCTACCCTTGCCGAGACGGCTCCTTCCGGAGGCAAGAGGCCCGGCCCCTGAGGTAGAGGGGTCACGCACTCGCCTCGCTGCGAGATCTGCTGCAACATCCCCATGATGCCCCCGATGGATGCCATGAATTCTTCCCTCCCAACATATCCTCCTGGGTTCTGGGACCCGCCCTCATTTCCTCCGCCCTCATCTCCTCCTCCTAGATCTCCTGCCATGAGATGATCCAAAGTTCTTCGACTCAGGCTGCGATCCACGCTCACCGTACCAAAAATGTTGAAACCAGTCGAACTAGTTTCTCCTAAAAGCTCGGATCTAAGGCTGCAACCCACGCTTACTTTCCTTGAACCACGCTCCTAACAAGACACCTAAAGGAACAGACTGGGAGCTTCAGCTCGGAGGTCCCACCACTCACCCAGAAGGACTAGAATCCTTCCCCTCCCTAGCCAATGCTGAGCTAGGTGCCTGAGTGAGAAGGAAAAAGAAGGTTCCACACACCTCCTTCTCAGACACCTTACCGGTCTATTTATAGGCTTCAGGATTTGAACTGCAAATAACCAAAACAAGCATCTGTGAAATTACCTGAATACCCTGGGTTGGGTCTGCCAACAGCCAAACTCCGCTGTTCTGAAGGGCTATGAGCAGACCCCCGAGGGTAAAAGAGTAAAAAGGCCAAAAAGGATGAACCGCTTGCTAAGTGAGCCGGTCCCCACCCAATTGCTGAATCGGTCTTATCTCTTCCTGCCGACCCGATGCTTGGCGAGAGGACCACCTCGCGGCTGAAAAGGATTACCTCGCGGGCGAGACCCTCAGACGACATATAGACAATCTTCCTTTGACCCCCACCCGCCAGGCGAATGGTCCCACGTTTTGGCTCCTCTCACCTATTGCGAGTAGACCCTCTTTTGGGCTCCTCTCGCCTATTGCGAGTGGACCCAGCTTTTGGGCTCCTCTCGCCTATTGCGAGTGGACCCAGCTTTTAGACCTCTCTCGCTTAGGGCCTTGTCTCCTTTTGAGGATTCTTCTAATCCCCTCTCTGCTGGGTTCCCTCCTGTGAGCCCGAGGTTGTACAAGTACACCCCCTTAAATCTTGCGGACGACGGGTCATTTGACGAAGTAATCTTTCCCGTTAACTACCAGAGTTGGATAAATCATAGGGTCAAATTGATTGATTACTCGGGCGTGTATGATCGCGTGGAGGAGGTTTATAGAGTCGCTGTCTACCGTTACAAACAAAAACTCAATTTACTAGAAGAAGATTGTGTGTATTAGAACTTGTCTTTCCCCGGAATGAGAAAGATGTCATGGATTTGGCTACGCACGGTGGGGTTTGCCGAATGGTATAGGCAAGTATAAGGGTTTTGAAGAACTATTATAGTCACTTTCAGAGTTAGAGTGGAAGTTCGAGGATAGATTGAGCGAGATAGTTGGGGAAACCCTGATTTAGTAGTGCAGTTTTGTGGTACGAGAAGATCCCCCTTAGTCAAGGTTCTGTGGAGAAATCACGGTCAGGAGGAGCACACCTGGGAACCGCAGGATCTGATGAGGCAAAGATACCCGGAGTTGTTCAGTCAGGTACATCTCACCACCTCTCGGTATACTATAGACTGCCTTCTTGTTTTGGAATGTTAAGACTAGATAAGGAAAATCCAGGACCTAGGCATGCACACTTAATCAGAATGGTAGGGGCTAATCTTTTGTTTATTGGGGAGATTGTCTTCGTTATCAAACGAATAGTCGCCTAAACCCAATAAAAGATCGTATGGGATGTTACAAGTTTAATTTATTACGATAGAAATCCCATAGGCTCAACCTCAATTTCGGGGACGAAATTTTTGTTTTGTTTATTGGGATTTGTAACATCCCATTTCCGGCTAGACCCCTAGGAGTCGGTTGATCGTGACAGAACACGAGGAAGCCCGGAAATTGAAATAAATCGACCGAGATTTCGGGTCACGGGTTGGTCACGCCCGTGACCGACCCGTCACGCACGTGACCTGGGCGTGACTTCTTCGACGATCGTCGATCTGCGTGAGACGATCGTCGAACGTGCTGCCTAGGCATGTCACGCCCGTGACAAAGGTGTCACGCCCGTGACTAAGGGCGTGACTTCTTCGACGATCGTCGATCTCCGTGAGACGATCGTCGACCTTTCAGCCCAGGCATGTCACGCCCGTGACATGAGTGTCACGCCCGTGACCTAGGGCGTGACCAGCCTTCGACGATCGTCGATCTCAATTCGACGATCGTCGACCTCGAAATTTGCCGTTCGGGCCTATCACGCCCGTGACCTAGGTGTCACGCCCGTGACCTAGGGCGTGACCACCATTCGATGACCGTCGATCTCAAATCGACGATCGTCGTCCCAGAATTAACCGCACGGGCCTGTCACGCCCGTGACCCAAGGTGTCACGCCCGTGACCATCCATCGACGATCGTCGATCTCAGTTCGACGATCGTCGAACCAAGAATTGGCTATCCGGGCCTGTCACGCCCGTGACCTATGTGTCATGCCCGTGACATTGGCCGAAACGACGGTTCAGGGCCGAAATTATTCTAACACGCGTGGAAATAAATGCGGGTATGGGAAGTTACACCAGGAGTATTTATGGGCCGTTTCCTTCCTTAATTATTTAAATAAATAAGGAAAATGTTGGTCCAATAGGAAATCACCACCTGGCGAACACCTCTTCGTTTTCCAGCGTTTCAACGGCCCTGCATCATAACCGAAGCGTTAAGGGGAGGAGCCTTCATGGCCATTAAGGCTTTACCCATTCATCTTCCCACTTTCTGACTTATAAAAGCCCACTTGGGGCAAGAGGAGAAGGTTACACGCTCAAGTAATCGGATCAGATCCTTGTTCTTGCTGTAGGAGAAGTTCAGCAACGCCACCACCGCGCCATGGCACCCCGTCGTTCTTCTCGCCTTCAAACCGCGAACAAGGTCCTCCTCTGCTCCTTCTCTTTCATGGGTAGATCTTAAGATTCTTAGAAAGGAGGTTCACGCTCAACGGAGCCAGACCCATCTCTCGTTTTCATGGGAAAACCATGAAAAAGGTATTTTTGAGTTTGCCGGAAATCGCCACCTCCGGCGGCCAAACCACCGCCGACCGATAGCCGTCGCCTCAACGGAGGTGGTGGTGGTGGTGGCTGGCCAGGGAAGTGACCGGACGGCAGGCGACGGATCACGGAAATGTTACAGGAAAAATGGCTTCCTGTGTTCTGGTTTTCGGGTTCTGTAGAAGATGAACAGTAAAAACGGTTTATAATATACAACTTATGTAAATAATTTTATAAGGCAAAATATACTTGGATTAGAGTATTTTGAGGCTACAAAACGAGGCACTTAGAGGCCGAATTGGGAAAAATGACCAGTCATAAAAGTTGTAGCCCTCTGGGTCTACTTTAATATAAAATTAATTTTATTCAATTTGGGTGAGTGGTTTGACCACAGCACTCATTTTGGTGGGATCAAGACCTAGGCTAACCAGAAATTGAAATGGTTGCCCACGGTTCATAACATGTCCAAATGACTTGAAATTTGGACTGCAGATCTATAATATGTATATCGAAAGGCCGTCCAAAAATGAGAATTTTTGGGAGAACTTTTGCCTAAAGTTTTTGTAAAATTTTAATAAACACTATAAAATTAATTAGGAGATGAAATTAAGTCCAAACTCCCCCAAATTTTGGGTGGTGGTCCCTGGCATCAATGTTAAGATCTGTATAAAAGTTCAACTCAATTGGTCGAGTTTTGAATAGGGAAGTATCAAGTCCTAGATAGGTCTTGGTGAGGGGTACTTTGGGGAAAAATACAATTGGAAATGAAGTGGACAAATCTCCTCAAAAGAGGCTGAAGTTGTGGCCACTGATTTGTTGAGTCTATGTCTACCCTCTTGGGTAACATGGTGTGGATTAGGGTGGATTTTACCCTAAGAGATTGGCTCAAATCCAATGGGTGGGAGTTTGAGGTTTGTGAAGGACATAGGAGCAAAAGCTCTTGTATGCCCTTGAAATTTGGAGGAGAGGGGGATGGTATGATGAAAACCCTCTGGTTGAAATAGTGAAGGATTTGGAGGTAATTAGGTACCTCGGAAGTTGAGATTTTGGTTTAGGATAAATATGTAATTTAGTTATTTTAAGCACTAAATCTAATCCAAAAATTATGAAACTTGGGAGGAGGGAGTTTTAGGATGTTTTATACTTATGATAATTTTCCTGGAATTTTATGATTGATAAATATTATACTTCATGTGTTAAAGGATTATTTCCCGATTTGTTGTTTCAATTATTTGGAGGCTTTAAATTAATTATAATCAGTTAGAATTCTGGATTTAGATCTTGACTAGTAGAACATTGATCCCTGGATTTTTATAGAATTTTATATTGAGTAAATCTAGTACTTTGTTCACAGATGATAGAAAGGGCTTTTATGTTTAAAAAAATTAATTATGGATAACATACTTGCTGGAAAATTATCAAACTTGGTCAGTGCTAATTTTAGGCCTTCATCTGCATGGCATAAATTATTTATAATTTTTGGAAGAATATTTTCTGTACTTGATTCATAAACAACAGAAGTTAGATATTATTTCTAAAATAGTTTTCAGGCCTTTTGATGGTAGAAAAATTATGATACTTAGGATTTAACCTATTGAGATAACCTAGTATTTATCATAAATTTGCTGGACATCTTGCATGAGAACTTAGGGTAGTTCATGTTCAAACCGGTAGCCCTTGGGATTTTCGAGGAATTTAATTAAATGCCAAATAAATTAGGAAAATTTCCATTTTCTGGACTTAGGTCATTTATATCATGGTAAGTCTCCAGTAAATAATTTAGGGCATTTGGATGAGTAGTGGATCATTGCATAATCGGTTCGACATGTAGCCTAGGTCGGTCTGCATATAGCAATTTGTGAAATGCAATAGGACATGATCTGAGGAAGTCATTGGAGTTAAACATTTTGTCTGGGTGGAAATGTGGAGGAAAACGCAATAGGAAGATATAAAGAGTAGCGAGAAGTGGTGATAGCTAGAGTTAAGAGGTGCTCGGGTTCGGCGAAAGATCGCTTTTCCCGAAGAGAGGAAGGTTAAAAATTACCCTAGGATAGTCTATCGTAATATGAGAAGGGAATCGGGCTAAGGGAAATAAACCAATAATATTAAGTGCCTTGCGAAAGGGAACTTCGGGCCATAATGTCGCCGTCTTGGTTCCTTGTGCCCCTTGAGACCCCTTCACGGGGAATACCGGGGGCAGTCCTGGGCTAACGTAAACTGTAATAACAAACTGGCAAGAGTAACTTAGTAACTAGGGCTGCACTTTTCACAAACACTGTTGGCACAGGAAGATTAAAGAGAGCTTCGGCTCGGTTGGGTAAGAGACGGACGGGATGGTCCGGGGAGCTTCGGCTCGGTTGGTTTGGAGACGGACGTTTTGGTCCGGGGAGCTTCGGCTCGGTTGGTTTGGAGACGGACGGGATGGTCCGGGGAGATTCGGCTCAGTTGGTTTGGAGACGGACGTTTTGGTCCGGGGAGCTTCGGCTCGGTTTTGTGTGTTTACGATAAACTTGCATGTGCATAAGATAGGACAAAGTTAAGGTGGTGGGTTTTTCGATATCGGGGAGTTCGATTGCACCGACACCGATATCGTTGACTCGGCGGGGTGATTAGCACTTCGCCAACAGAAGTCCGGTGCGCCAGCCGGCAAGAGTACGCAGGCGTCCGCTTAGTGCACCAAGCATTGAGGCGTACGATAGGTCAGACCAGTGGTGCTTTTACTGGTTTTGAGGTGGGCGAGGCCCAACCCACCGCTTCCGTCTGCCACTACGGAGGTATCCTGGGAGGTAACGGCTCCGAAAGGGGGAACTAAAGGTCTGTGTGCACAGAGTCGGGTATGTGAGTTGCACTTGCATGTTTCATCATACCCACTAGCATGTCATAGCATAATCGATTCATTTAACCCTGACACCTAAAGTATAAGTGGTATGGGACGCTTATACATTAGGACCTGCAAAACGACCCCTTGGTCTATAAGCTTGTGTGGGCAAGTTTATAAATCAAAGGTTAATTTCAATATATAACAACCATTGTTGTTTGATAACCGACACCCCAACGTATAAGTGGTATGGGACACTCTATATGATGGGAGCCTTGCAAAAGATCCCTTTTGCTTATGTGTTCTCGCATAAGTGAAGGTTTAAATTCATTTATTGCTTTTCTTACTGCTAGACCTATTATAACATTCATATTAACTGCTCACCGGATACAAATTGCCAGATTAAGTCCACAGTCACCTGTTTCTTGATTTATCTCTACCATCATGCCCTTCCCTTTCTTCCTCCCCGCTCGGTACCTAGGAGCCATGGGGGAAGGGGTAGGGGATTATAGGGCTTAGTCTTTATGACTAACGGTTTTCGAACCGCATCATTTAGGGGATCGTGGAGCCCAGCATGGAGGAGCAGCCCCAGAGATCGGTGCGCCTAGAGATGGGGCAGTCTAGCTCCGGAGTTCACACAGCCGGGACCGTGAGTCTCGACCTTCAGTAGTTTCTGTTTTCGCTTCCGCATGAGAGACTTGTAGTGAGGACATTTTGTACCGGGCATAAGCCCGTATTTATAGTACTCTGATGATTTCTATGGACACTCCCTTCGTGGAGATTTTATCTTATTTACATGTGATTTATTATTGTGGACTGCATTGTTCTTAATTCAATAATTGTGCTACTTTTCTGTGATCGAATTGGCCGGCAGAATCGGCGCCTTGTGGTGATGACCCCTCAGGACGTGAAGGTGTCACCGCAATGCGGCGGTTCTGGGCCTAAGACCCCGGTGGTTGAAAAAGAAAAAAAAGGGGGGTCTTACAACCTGGGTAAAGAATTTCTAATCTGTTTTGGTGCAGGTGAAAGACTATCCTACCACAGAGGAACAGTGGTATATGTATAGTGGTTGTTAAAAACATATGACTGGAAGCAAGGAAAAACTATCCAACTACAAGTCCAAGCTAGGTCCTAAAGTTATTTTTGGTGTATCCAACTGTAGCCAGACTAAAGGCTATGGAGATGTAAAGATTGGAGTGGTCACATTCAAGAAAGTAGCTTATGTAAGTGGATTAAAGCACAACCTGATTTTCATTAGTCAACTCTGTGATGAAGGATTTCAGGTATCTTTTGACAAATCCTCTTGCATTATTTCTTCAATTGATAACAAGATTGTCTTAACTGGATCTAGAGTAGGAAATATTTATATAGTAAATTTTAAATCTGTTAGGTCTGAAATATGTCTGTTCAACCAAATTAATAATAATAATGAACTTTGTCATAAAAGATTAGGTCATGTTAATCTGAAAAACATTGCTAGGAGATCTAAAGATAACCTTATTAGAGGATTGCCTTCTGGTCCCTACAAGAAGGACGGCCTCTATAGGGCTTGTCATTTAGGCAAGCAAACTAAAAATAGTTTCAAAGCCATTAATAAAAGTTATTCACCTAGGATTTTGTATTTTCTCCACATGGATCTTTTTGGACCCATTATTGTACAAAGCCTAGGTGGGAAATCTTATACCTTTGTGATTATAGATGACTTCTCAAGGTTCACATGGGTGTTCTTCTTGAGGAACAAGTCAGATTACTTCAAGGTTCTTACAGATTTTCTTAAGAGCATAAGGATTGAGTACTCTACTCTAGTTGCATTGATTAGAAGTGATCATGGTACTGAGTTTGAGTCTCTTCCCATGCAAAGATTCTGTGAGGTGGAATGTATTAGACATTATTTCTCTGCTCTTAGAACTCCTCAACAAAATGGGGTAGCTGAAAGAAAAAAAATACTAATTGAAGCTGCAGGTATATTACTTGCAGATGCTTACTTTCCACTATCCTTTTGGGCAGAGGCTGTAAGCATATCAAACTATGTCCTAAACAGGAGTTTGATACATAAACTTAAGGGCAAGACTCCCTATGAATTACTTAAAGGGAAGAAACCTAAAGTAGAATTCTTTAAGATTTTTGGTTATATGTATTACATTCACAATAATGACAAGAAATACATTAGAAAGTTTGAATCCAAGGCTGTAATGGGAATTTTTCTAGGATATTCCTAAGTCTGCAAGGCATATAGGGTTTATAATCAATCTAAAATTAAAATAGAAGAGTCTTTACACATTTCCTTTGATGAGACTAACATGGTTTACAAGGAGAATAACTCTTATACCAGTGAATCCTTGCAGGTACCATATTTGTGTGAGTAGTTGAATGATTTGAACCTCACAAATGAGTCTAATACCCATACTTCTCCACAAATTTTGAAGACAGTGAAGATGATTTCACTGAAACAATTGATAAAACAACAACAACCCACATAATTCCACAAGAGGAATAAACTCCCAAGGCTGTTGCTGAACAAACTCCACCAACTGATCTTGTCAAACTTAGAGATCATCATATATCTCAAGTAATAAGAGACATATCAGTTGGTTTGCAGACAAGGCATAAACTCAACCAAGACTTGATGCATGTCGGTTTCATATCTAAAATCGAGCCCCAATCTATAAAAGATGATGAGCAAGATCCACTATGGATTATGGCAATATAAGAGATGCTCAACCAATTTTAGAGATGTAGAGTTTGGGACTTAGTTCCAAGAACCAAAGACTATCCAGTAATTGGAACTAAGTCAGTATTGAGAAATAAACTTGATGACCAGGGCACTATCATAAGGAACAAGGCAAGGCTAGTAGCTCAAGGCTATAGGCAAGAGGAAGGCATTGACTATGATCAGACATTTGCCCCTATTGCAAGGCTTGAGGCTATAAGAATCTTACTTGCATATACTGACTTCAAAAAGTTCAAGGTCTATCAAATGGATGTCAATAGTGCATTTCTAAATGGATAACTCAAAGAGGAAGTATATGTGGAGCAACCACCAGATTTTATCTCTCCAACTCATCCCTCCTTTGTCTTTAGATTGCATAAAGCTCTTTATGCTTTAAAGCAAGCTCCAAGAGCTCGGTATGAGACCTTAGCTAGCTTCTTGTTAGAGAATAAATTTTCTAGAGGCATTGTAGATAGGATTCTTTTAATTAAGCATCATAAAGATAAAATCTTATTAGTACAAATTTTGTAGATGATATTATATTTGGCTCAACTGTTCCCAAACTATGTAAAAGGTTTTCTGACCTTATGCATTCAAAGTTCGAGATGAGTAGTTTGAGTGAACTTTCATACTTCCTTGGTCTCCAAGTGAAGCAATTGCCTGATGGCATCTTCATATCCCAATCCATGTATGCTAAGGAGCTAATCAAAAGGTTTTGGATGTCAGATGCCTCAGCAAAGAAAACACCCATGACTACCAATGTTGTGGTTGACTCTGATGAACATGGAAGGCCTGTTGATTTGAAATTATATAGGGGCATTGTTGGTTCCCTGTTGTATCTCACAGCAAGTAGGCCAGACATAATGTTTTCTACTTTCCTTTGTGCTAGGTTCCAAGTAAACCCTAAAGAATCTCATCTTATTTTTCTTAAAAGAATTTTAAAATATATAAAGGGTTTCCCAAATCTAGGACTCTAGTATCCAACTGAGTCAGAATTTGAGTTGACTGCATACTCAGATATTGACTTTGCTAGATGTAGAGTGGATAGGAAGAGCACATTAGGAACATGCCAGTTCCTTAGTGCTAGACTTGTCTCCTGGTTTTGCAAAAAGAAAACATCTATGTCTAAATCAACAGTATAAGATGAGTACATAACAGCTAGAAGATGTTGTTCACAGATGTTGTGGATTCAAAACCAACTCCTATATTATGTATACAACTTAAATAATTCAACCTTACTCTGTGATAATACTAGTGAAATTTCTATTGCTCAGAATCTAGTTCATCATAGTAGAACTAAGCATATAGATATAAGACATCATTTCAATAGAGAGTGTGTGGACAAAAAGAAAACTAATCTTGTCTATACCTATACTGATTTGCAAAGAGCAAACATCTTCACCAAACCCTTGAATGAAAGAAACCATCTGTTCTTCCTAAATCATCTTAGTATGATCAATGGAGAAGCTTTAATTTTACTTTTTGTCTGTGGTCAAAGAATTTGACACAGTTCGTTGACCTGACATCGACGAACTGAGAAAAGTTCTTGAGATAATTCGTCGACCTAAGATCGACGAACTCTCTGTGTAAGCCATTTTCATCGACCGGAGATCGATGATCTGACTTCAGAATATTTTCGTCGACCTGAGAACATCAACTAACACCTCCTGCTTACCCAATCCTCATACATTCACTAGTTCAGTCACCTATTCATTCACCATTTCACTCACCTATTCATTCATAAGTTCATTCTCTAGTACATCAACCTTCACCACATCAAACCCCTCAACATCAACATTCACCTATTCAATCTCTAGTAAATGTTAATACATCAGAGCATGTTACTCCTCCTCTGTCTCCTCCTCCTTCACATCTTACTGACATCCCCCTTCACAACCTATCATCCATACCAACATTCAATCTGTTATCATTCAATCTGTCATCACCTCTTTATTCCCCATCATCAACAGATGAACCAATGCAAGATTCTTCACCCTCTCATCCATCATTATCTACCCTCAATCCATCTGTATCCACTCAAACCCCTCCTGAATTCATGGACATAGATTCCCTCTCCATTTCATCTATTCCGCAATCCATCACACCTCTTCTAAAACAACTCATAGCAGAGGTTATTTCACCTCTTGATGCTTTCATTTCTTCTATAGCTGCCCAACTTTCTGCCTTCTCTGTCCCTCCTCCTTTAGTTAGGGGCCTGGTTGCAGTACTTACTGAAACCAGGTAGGGGGAGATGCTCAATGAAGAAGCAGCTCCAGTAGTAGCAGAAACAATAGCAACAACAGTAGTAAAGATTGTTGATACTGATATACTAGATGCAGATGCAGTTGAATCCTTGGTTATTCTTTTTGAAGACTGTTCCATTTTTCTAGCAGTTGAACTGAATTCCATTCTAGATTACTTTGACCTCCTATATAGAAACATTCTTTTATTTGTTCCTCCTAAATATTGCACTGATATTATTTGCTATACAGCTCCAGTTAGTACAGAAACTCTTCAGGCCATTCAGGCAAGTTTTGCTACTAACATGGTTATGGAATCTATAGGCCCAACCTATGTAATGGATAATAGCCCTATACCCAAGTTAGATGATATGAGTGCATAAGATGTAGCACAAGAGATTGCACCGAAGCAAAATGATCCTGAGCTGAATGATTTTCTTTTGACTGATAAAGACTTAGAAGATTCTCAGTTGATTACAGAGATTATTGTTCCTCCTACAGTTGTTCTACCTCCAACTCATCCTCAAGCAGATAAATAGATTTCAAAGCAAACATTAGAAGAAATATATGATTTATATGATAATCCTCCTAGATCATTTGATGATGATGAGGATTCAGAAGTTGATTCTAAATTTGATACTTCCAATAAATCAAAATCAAAGAAGAGGAAAGCTCCATGAAAGGTTATTCCCAAGCTCAATCCCGATACTGATGTTCCATACAATATTATGCACAACATTCCTCTTACCCCAACAACTCCTCATTGGATGAGACTGTCTAGGAACCAGGCTAAAGCATAGAATAAGAAGAAGAAGAGGTCTTGATCTTCTCCAATGAAGAAATTCAGGAAAGATCCACCACCTCCTCCTCCTGTTGTAGGAGGTTCAGGCAATCTTGCAAGGTCAACTTCCAGTGCTTCTCAACCTCCCAAGCCAGCTCATTATCAGTATTCAAGACAATATTCTAAACCACCTCCTTCTTACTCAAGACAATCATCCAGACCAGCTCAAAGACAATCTTCCATTCCTGTTGGAAAATACTGTGAATACAAACCACCAAATTCCTATTATGCTGAAAAATCTGTAAAGAATTATCCTTCAACAAATTATCAGCAAATGTCTGTTATTTTTAGAAAGCCTCAAAGGACTGCTCAGGATGTTTCAGCTAATCTAAGATATGAACCAGAGCTTGATTCAAATTTTAGGATGGCTAGATTCAATGAACTGATAGGCTTGTCTCAGATAAACAAGGCAAAGACAGAAGGAACTGATCCATCACAGTTTACCACAATGTCTTATTTCAGACATAAAGAGCTTGAAAAGTTTGAGGTTAACAAAGAATTATTTGATCCAAATGCTTATATACAGCTTCACCTAGAAGCTGTTGTGCCTAGAGCTTGTATTATAAATCTTCTGGGAGCTCAAGACCTGAAGATGTCTAAGAAAGAAGCATAAGATCCTCTCAGAATAATAGTGTTCACTAAATATTCTTCTTCTTCTCCTCCATACAGGCTCACAAACTATTTTTATTTTTTGTGGATATTCTTTCTATCAACTGAATTGGTTTTCTTTCTGTCAGATATTTTCTTTCAGGTTCTATGTTTGTATTTTCTTTTATTATGCATTGTACTTAATCACCTCACCCAAATAGGGGGAGATTGTTGGATCCCTAGTTGGATTTGGGCTAGGTTCACTAATTTAGGCCGAGTCCGACCAATCTTGTATATCTAGGGTCAAGTCTAGTAGTCCTAGAGTGTAGGCTAAGTCATAAAGTTCACCCTTCTTGGACCAGCTAGTAGAGGACCTCAGAAGACTCAGACTTAGAATTTTCAGAGAATAGTTTGATCTATCCGAAGTTCTTCGAACTAAGCCCGACGATCATCTATCTCAGATCGACAAACTAAGAGTTATTTCTCTGAGCTGAGCTCGACGATATTCGAGCTCAGGTCGACGATCAGTTTTCTTCAGGCAGGTTCTCAGCTCGACAAACTCAGAGTGTAGTTTTGGCAAGCCATTCTCAGTACGCAGTTCGCATAGCTTAGGTCGATGAACTGGAATTCTAAGGTTGACGATCTTGGATCTCAGGTCGACAAATTCTGTTCAGTGATTGACGATATCTGTCCAGTTCCAGAATGAGAAGTTTTCTTCCTACTGTTCCTTTATTTCTATATTAATATCAGTATTATTCCTGAGTAATTAATGATTATATTCCTCTGAATATATCCGTTATTTACAGCATTAATTATGATATTCATCAGGATATTTACTTGGTTATTTTATTATGGGATAGTTGGGGAAACTCATTTATGATATATTCCAGCCGTTTGTATTCTCCAGATCAACCAGCAATTAAGATAATAATTAAAATTTCAAAGGAGAAATTACTGACTGAGATTTTTGTCTTTCATACAAGATACAGAAGGAGCCACCAGAACTTATAAAAAAAATGTACAACACTAAAATAGGCTAATCTTTCAAAACTCTCTCTCTCACATAGTGCAGAAAATTCTCTGTGTTTCACCTTGTCAAGTCTGAAGTCAGGAGAAGAACAATCACACAATCAAGAGTCTTCTTCAAGCTTCACTTCTAGGAACATTTAGGACAACAAAGATTTATTCAGTCAGAAAAGTTCCAATACTGCTTTCAGAAAAGGCTGAAGACCTACACCCTGAAGCAAAGCTCCGATCTACCTGAATCATCAACATCTCAGGGGGAGCTTTGTCAACATCAAAGATCCAGTAGTCTTCTCTATTGATTAGAGAAAGAGAAGACACAATCACCTCCTCTCACCTCTTGTAAAAGGGTTTTAACTCCCTTCAAAAGTTAGCTTTTGGTTGTCAAGTCTCCTGATCAAAAAACTTGGTTTTATTTTTGGGCGCCTGATCAAAAGCCTAAAGGGTTGCAATATCTCCCTACAAATAGATATTGTGATGGCAGTCACCTGATCAAAACCATTTAGTGGATTCCTACTAGGGTGGTAGAAGAGTGGATGTACCCATGTTTAGGGGAATAGCTTAGCTTATTTTTCCTTCAATTATTATATTTGGTATCACTTATTTTCACTCTGATATATAAATATAAAAACTGCCAAGAATTTATAAATACTCTATTTACCCCCCCCCCCCCCCCCCCCGCTAGAGTAAGTCAGATCTAACACATCCTTTCAGACATCATGGCCATAGAAGCTCCATAACTCCCGCTTTTATAGGGCTTTTATGCCTCTTAGGGAGAGGAGGAGTTTCTGAAGGTGGCCATCCATTAATTTGGTTGAAACCGAATGTGTTGAGTTAATCGCCATTAATGGAGTTTAATGACATTTTGGAGTTACAAGCCTCCTCTGCCAAATTACCTCTTTAAGGACCTTCACAAGGGCAAGGGAAATCTTTTCCCCCAATTTCTTTCATTTCCGTTGAGGTTGGTGTAGTGGTTGTAGAGGAGCCAAAGTTTGGTGGCCGGAAATGGTGAGGAGGCAAAGCGCACGTCTTCAGGCCGCAAATTAGGTCCTCCTCTACTCCTTCTTCATGGGTTAGATCTTTGGAATCTTTAGAGATAAGAATCGGGCTCAGTTAAGCTGATTCCAAGCTTCAAATTCCATGAATTTTCGGATTTGGGCTTCCTCCCGGGTTTGCTGGAAACCGCCCCTCCGGCGGCCGTGCCGCCGCCCGGCAATAGCCCCCACCTCAATGGAGGTGGTGGTAGTGGTTGCCGGCCAGGGAGGTTGCCGGGTGTCCAAATAATGTGCTTGGAACATGCTCCAGGTCGGGCTGATCTCAGCCGTTGGCTGGAGGAATAAGAAAACGAGGATCCACTCGATTTGCTTTAAGATTTGTGATAGATCTAAATTATTAAATGATGATTTATGTATTTTCTGTCATAGTTTTTTGACTGTTTTTAAAAATATTTAGGTTCCCCTACAGTAAAAATTCTCTACATGAAAGTTGTAGCCTATGAGTCTAGTTTAATTTAAAATTGGTTTGAACCAATTTGGAGTTTAGGTCAAACCACAACACACATTTTGGTGAGGTCTATACCTTTGCTATATCAAAGATTGTTTTGAGTGCCCCCATCAATCAAGCAATCCAAATGACTTGTAATTTTTTATGGGGGTCTCTCTTACCTATACCTAAAACATATCAAAAATATTATATTTTTTGGAGAACATTTTCCTAAGGTTTATGTAGAAATTTAATAAACCATATAAGAAATATTTAAGGGGTCTAATGACCTCGAAACCCACGAAATTTTGGTGCCTGTCTTTCGGGGTCAAGTTATGACTCTAATAAAAATTTAAGCCTATATGGGGTTTATTTGATTAAGTATTGGTGTGACCAAAGTTTCATCCCTTGAGGGTAATTTAGGGCAAAGAGTGTTTGGGGCATAGAGGGGCCAATTTTCACCCAAAGGGGTTGGGACTTGGGCCAAAGACCCTTGGTAAGTTATAACACCCTCTCATGGGTTGGAGGTTACTTGGGGTGGATTTGCCAAAGGACCCTAGTTCAAACCCTAAGGTTGAACTGTGGGGGTTTCTGAAGGACATGGGGTCATATGTCCTGTTATGGACTTGTTGTTTAGTCCATGTGATCTTAGGGTGGTGAAATGCCCTAGGAAGGAATTTGGTAGTATATGGACACTACACCCCACTTTAATCACTTGAAAATTATTTTGGTCTATACACCTTAAAAAATAAATAAGGGGTCATATGAGTGGTCCTTAATGAAATTTTGGTAGGAGTTATTTTATAGTGTTGTTAACCCCTAAAATTTATTACAGGATGTTTAGAAAATAGTAGCTCATACTTGTAGGTATAATATCCACCTTTCCCTTTTTGATTATTTTAAAGTAACCATGGTTAGGTTAACTTAGAATTATATGAAGCTCTGGCCAGGTAAATTAAATATCATTTAAAGGCACTAGTAAATTATTTGGATCATTTGGGCATTTCCTCTTAGTACTTCATGTGTTAAATGAACTAGTGCACTGTACTTTGATAAATAGGTAATAAATATTATATCTTGCTAGAAAATTGTGTTACTTGGCCAAACTACTTTTTATGGCATAATCAAGTCTAAAAAATTATCATGTCATTTGGATGAGTTTATAAGAATGTTTTTTCACAAAGTGCACTATAATGGAATTATTTGAAGTATTTCTATACATTGCTTACTGACTTTGGAATTGCATAAAACTTAGTCAGTATTGTTTTATGATCATTATAAGGCTATGGAAATTTTTATATAATTTTTGGACTATGATTTATGGTACTCCCTTCATTATCTAAAATTAGTTGAATTAACTTGAATTAATTATTTAGAGGTTATTACATTTATGAAAATCTGTGAAATTTGGAATTCACTGATATTTTGATATCACACACTGTTCATAATTTTTGGATGGCCATAACTTAAGTAAATCTAATAGTTCATTATCACAATTACCCATAACCTATCTTTTGGAAAAATGTAATAAATGCCAAATAATTAGGAAAATTACAAGTTTCAAGATTTTGTCTAAATGTGTCGTGATAGACCCCCAATAATTATCTTAGGGAATTTGGATGAAAATTTGGAGTACCTCCTATCATGTACATCATATAGCTTAGGTTGGTCTGCATTTAATAAAGCTGTGAAAATTGTGATAACTTGTGTAATGGTCATAGGAAGTGGGGAGTAATGTATACTGATCTGTTAAGATGAAAAAGTGAGCTTCATTAAGAGTCTTGATGAGGGGAATGTTTGGTTGGCTAGTGTTAGGTGGTGCTCAGGATCGACGAAATGTCGTCATTCCTGTAGAGAGAAAGAGAGTCAAAATACACTAGGGTTAGATCCAGTATAATATTAAAAGGGATCGGGAATTAGATAATAACCAATAATAGTAAGTGCCTTGCAAAAGGTAACGATGGGTTTCAGCTATCAACATAGTTCCTAGTGCCCTATGAGAGCCCTTCACTAGGAATACCTTGGGCAGTATTCAGCTAACCTAAACCGTAAGAATAATCAATGTTTAAGACTAACTAGCAAAACTAGGATTTCACTTACACTCACACTCCCCGGTGTTGTGGGAGTTAGGTTGGGTCTCGCATGAGGTAGGCTCGGTTATTTTAGGGATGGGCAGGTTAGCCCAGCGAGCTGATGGATCGGTAGATATTTGTGACGGATGGGTTTGTCCGGGGAGCTTTGGATCGGCAGATAATTGTGACGGACAAGATAGTTCAGGGAGCTTTGTCTCGGTGAAAAAGTATATTAAGGTTGCATGTGCGTAAGATATAAGGTGGTGGGTCTTTGGTATTGGAGAGTCGTCACACAGATACCAATGCATTGACCTGGCAAGTGTGGTTTAGCACTTGCCAAAATAAAGTCCGGTGCACAGCCAGCAAGAGTACACAGGTGCTTCGCTTAGTGGACCAACGTTGAGGCATAGGATATGTCTAACTGGTAGTGTTGATAACGGTTTAGAGGTGGGCAAGGCCCAACCCACCGCTTCCATTTGCATCTACGGAGGTATCCTAGGAGGTTAGGCTCCAGAAAGGGGGAACTAAAGGTCTGTATGCACACAGTCGAGTGTGTGTGTTGCACTTGCTTGATTCACATCATAGCATACTTGCATGTCATAGAATCATCATTGCATATAACCCCTGACTCCTGTTATATAAAATTGTATGGGACACTTTATAGAATAGGCCTTGCAAAATGACCCCTTGGTCTATAAGTTTGTTTGGGCATTCCTATAGGTCATGGTTACTTACTTTGTTTACCTTCTCATACTATACTTGCTTACTTATTCTTATGTATACTTATACTGCTTACCTACTACTTCTTACATATACTTTCACTTTTTATTAACTCATGATAGACTAGTTCCGCCGCCACCTGCTTACCTTTGTTACTCTCCACCTTCATTATCTTCCCTTTCCTTCTCCTTGCTCGGTGCCTAAGAGCAATGGTGTAGGGGTGGGGGATGATAGGAATTAGTCTTTTAGACTAACGGTCGTTGACCAAATCATTTTAGGGGAGCGTAGAGCCGATCCAGGAGATGTAGCCCCAAAGGTCATTGCACTTGGAGACGGGACAGTCTAGCACGGGAGTTCAGCGAGGAGGGACAGTGAGTCCCGATCATTAGTAGATATTATGGATTTTCTTCCGTGATTGAGTGATTTGTAGTGAGGATTTTGATGAATCGGGCAGGAGCCCTCTTTAGTACTTTGCTTTATCATTTCTGTGGACTCTCCCTTCATGGAGAATTATTTATATATATTTTATTCTGGTGGACTAGTATTGAGTTTCATTTTACTCATATACTCTTGTATTTATTCTACTCTTCTGCGATTGGTATGGCAGGCAGAATCGGCGTTTTGTAGTGACGACCTCCTCAGGCGTGTTGGTGTCACCGCAAAACGGCAGTTCTAGGCATAAGACCCCGGTTGTTTAAAAGAAAAAAAGGGGTCTTATAAAAAGGCACTACCTCATATTAATGAATGATACTATAGCTCAGATCCAAAACCGGATCCTACCTCAGCCTTTATAATTTTAGGCTTACAACTCAAATCCAAAGGATCCTACATAGATAAAGAGTTTGTTGATGATTTGACTCTAAAGAAATTTCTATGAGCCTTCTGCTTCCTGAGATGAAAAAATCTCAGCCCTAACTTTCTTCATAGTAATAAGAAAGGTGATCTTCAGTAAACTGCTGCTTGTGCTGGAAGTGACTCAAAAACACAGGTTTTTATTCTTACTGATTAAGTGAATGATTTGATAGTTCTTTGTATTCCTCTTTTAGCTAACCTTGACTATAAAAACTAGATAGCTTTGCTTCTCCTTCTTTCTCAAAAAAACTTCTCTAAACTTGCTGTAACAGGTGAAAATCGCTACTGCTAACTACTAGAACTTTTGGATTAGCAGTTAGAATTTCAGCTTCAAGCTCTACAACAATGGCGAGAGAAGACGATGAAGTTCCGCCTCTTTGCCAAAGGATAAACCCTAAAAGTTCTTTATGTTTTCGCCAATCTCAATACATTTATCATCCGTCATCCAATGACTATTTTACCCATGGGCCCGACTGCGGTTGTTGACTGCAACCTTGCTTTTACAGAAAAGTCATACAGTAGGCATGTGGCACCATTTGTCATGTACTCTAGACTTCCCGCAACTTTTTTGAATTTTGGGTACATTTATTGACGTCAACATCTGTGGACTTAACCAAATTCAGCTTGCTCAGCCCAGACATTGAGTGCGTTGAGTGAACAACCTTCATTCAGCAAAAAACCATTAGTAAAATAATCTACACTGCCAGACATTGAGTGCGTTGATTTATCCTTCATCACTCAATGAATTTGGACTTAGCCAATACTTATGCACTACTAAGCATTGAGTGCGTTGAGTGAGCCTTCATCACTCAATGCTTTTTTCCTTAGATAATCTTCCTGCTATTTTAGGCATTGAGTTCGTTGAGTGAGCCTTCATCACTCAATGCTTCTAGACTTAGCCGCTTCTCTGAATGTCGGCCATCTCGCTGAGGTGTTCATTGAACTGCCTTCACTCAATGTTTTTATACTTAGCCGCTTCTCTCATTATGAATGCGTTGAGTGAGCCTTCATCACTCAGTGCTTCAACCTTTGCCTATCTTTTTGATGAGGCATCAGTTCACTCAATGCTTCTGTACTTTGCCAATCTTCTTGATGAGCTTGCGTTGAGAGAGCTATCCTCACTCAACGCATTTGGACTTATGCATATTTTTCTATCTATCTCTTCTTAAGCTTTGACAGAGCACTGTCCTGTAAATGCATTCTTCTTTGGACGTTGAGTGATCTATCCTCACTCAATGCTTCTAGACTTAGCCAGAATTCTTGACAGATTCTTCAAAGGCATTGACTGTTTGAGCTTGACTCACTGCTTCTTTCTTCAGGCATTGAGTGAGATGTCCTCACTCAATGATTCTTGAATTAGTCGAATTTTTTCCGTGCTAATGTTGAAGCTTTGACAGAATGAGCTTTACTCGACGCCACTTGTTATATGGCGCTGAGTGAACTGCCTTCACTCAACGCCTGTAGACTTAGCCATAAATATGCTTTACAAACTGTTGGGCTTTGACTATCGATCCTTTACTCAGCGCTTTTTGGCATCTGTCGTTGATTGAACTTGCTTCACTCGATGCCTGTGGACTTAGACAAATTTCTTTCTTTCCAGCATTATTCCTTGGCATATGGCGTTGAGTGAACTGCCTTCACTCAATGCCTGTGGGCTTAGAAAAATATTTGTCTCTCCAACATTCTATCTTGTGACCACCTATCACAATCACTTAGACAACCTGTCTAAACTTGTTCCAAGGAACATCCTGCACATAATGAACTTAAACAATATCAAATACAATTATGCTCTTAGTATTGATTATGATGCCTCTTCAAATCTATGGAACATTGAAGGCAATATTCCCAACAGCCAGTTCATAGTCTTGGTAGGATAGTCTATACACTTGTGATAGTTGATGAATATTCCATATTTGCTTGTGTTTTCTTTCTAAGGAAAAAATTCTAAAACCCTAAGCATCTTGGTGACCTTTGTTAGGCAAGTTCAGAATGAAAAGGATAGTTTTGTGGTCAAAATCAGAAGAAACCATGGTACTGGATTTCAGTCTGAAGGCATGACAAAGTTCTATGAAGAATAATAGATTCATGAGGAGTTTTCTTCTCTAAGAATACCCCAACAAAATGGAATAGCTGGGAGGAAAAATAAAACTCTCATAGAAGCTGGCAGGACACTACTCAGTATACCTCTCTCCCAAAATACTTCTGGGCTGAGGCAATAAACACTGCTTGTCAGGTCTTGAATAAAGCTTCTATCAACAAGTGTCACACGAAGACTCCGTATGAGATTATGAAAGGCAAAAAACCAAATCTAGCCTATCTCAGGATCTTTGGAAGCAAGTGTTTATGCTCAATAATAAGAAGTCATACTTGAGTAAGTTTGCTGCCAAATCCTATGAAGGAATCTTTGTTAGGCACATCAACCATAATAAAGCCTATAGAGTCTACAGCTTGAAAAATTAAGTTGTAGAAGAGTCTATAAATGTTGTGTTTGATGAATCATCGATAATTAACAGTGAGCTGCCAACTCTACTAGATCTATAGGTGTGGAGTTAAAGATGGATAAACTGACCATTAAGGATACTCCTCCTTCTGCCCAAGTGAAAGAGGATGGGTTAAGCAATCTTGAAGAAGGACAATGCACATATGATATAGATTAAGACCTTCATGATTGATGAATTGTAAATATTCATATTTTTTCAGTACTTTATATAAGTAGTTTTAGGTTATTTTGTAGTTTTCTGTTATTTTTCTCCAATAAATTGTTTCTTTTTTGTAAATACCCTTCTAACGTAAGTTTTTTTATTTTCTAATTTTTTTGCAGAAAACATCAAAATTTCAAAGTACACGCCCATGTCAAATTGGTCATGCCCGTGTCAAATTGGTCGCGACCGTGACCTGGGCGTGTTACTTTGATTCCAGCGAAAAAAACTGCTTCCTGACATGAAATTGAATTCGTGGAGCTGCGCTCGACGAAATTCTTGACATCAGCGCTCAATGAACTCCAAAGCTGTGCTCGACAAATTCCACAACTCTGCGCTAGATGAATTCCGGAACTCTGCGCTCGACGAATTCCGCAACTCTGCGCTCGACAAATTCGTCAACTCTGCGCTCGACAAATTCTGCAACTCTACGCTCAATGAATTCCACAACTCTGCGCTCAATGAATTCCACAACTCTGCGCTCGACGAATTCCGCAACTTTGCGCTCGACAAATTGATCCAAGCGCTCAATGAATTGATCCTAGCGCTCGACAAATTAATCCCAGTGCTCGACGAATTATTTCTATTCAACACCAGCAACCATTCAACGCCAGCTAGTTCGTTGAACACAAATCAAGCTCAACATTCATCGAACGAAGATCAATGTCGTGCTTGACGAATTTGCCTCCGCTCGATGCTTCCTATAATGGTGACCATGATGTGTCTCACTCCCGCTACATCCAGAACCTCGCTTGTCATAAAATTCTTGGCTTCACCAGCACACCAGTGTGCCACCTCTTGTAAAATTTTTGCTTATAAATTGAACTTCTCTGTAAGGTCCAAGGGTTCAAACTTTTGAACCATTTTGTTGTTTGACTGCTGCTTAGTTGCTTTTTGTGCTATGTAAGGATAACATCCCCCCCCCCCTCCTCTTTATGTTTGTCTTAGCTTTTGTAATCAACTTTTTATTTAATAAAATATGTTAATTTTTTCATCCTCATATTGTACTGGAATGCCTCTGAGTGCCTCTCTTTCAGCAATCTTAAGTAACTTTGTTTTTTTTTCAATTGTGTGTGTAGGTGTATGAGTTTAATTTGATGTTGTTATATTTTTATGTTTTCATAGTTCTGATAGCTTCACTTTATATTGGTATAGGTTAAGTTTTTTTTAGTATTTTAATTTCACTTTTACAAAAATTAAAAGCATAAAAAAGGTTAGCATTTTAATATTTTGAAACACTTTGATTTTTAGCTTTTATGTCTAAAAAATTTTGCTCCTTTTATTTTTATTTCATCTTTTTATTGATTTTTAGCAAGTTCTAGGAGTAGGAATGTAATTGTTTTAATTTTTCGATTACTTTGTTTTTATTTTTAAAAATTATGTGTGTGAGTTTATGAGATTAAGTTTCATTTTGATCTTTCAACTTCATGTAGAGTGTGTGAGTGTATGAGTTAATTTTTATTGCTTAGTTTTATTGCTTCCTTTATCGCTTTCTCAATTTCATGTAGAGTTTGTGTGTGTATGAGATAATTTTCATTGCTTTCTTTCAATTCTGAAGAGAGTGTGTGTGTGCATTTATTTCTCGTTTACTCATTCGAGTAGGACATGCATTTATTTCCTGCCTACTCATTCGAGTAGGACTTTTTATTTCCTGCCTACTCGTTTGAGTAGGACTTGTCCTTTCTCGCCTACTCGTTTGATTTGGACTTGCAATTTCCTGCCTACTCGTTTGAGTAGGACTTGTCATTTCAATTATGTTTTCCTTTGTGTATCTTAGCTTTTTCTTAATTATGGGTTCAATGTGCACGTGAGTTCTTTGTTAGTATATAAAGTTTTTACCCTTTTGTTCCTAACGTTACATTATTTTTATGTTCTCTTTTTATAACCAATTAGCGTTTAGTTTTGAACTCGCTCCTCATCAACCCAATAAGCCGTCCCCATACATATGAGTAGCTAATCGTTCTTAGCCCTCGGCATCGAAGAGCATTGGGACATATAAAATCACTCTTAATAATTAAAGGTCTTTTTCTCACTTTAATTAAAGGGCTTAAGGTTTGCCCCGGGCTTACGATTCGTAGAACAACATATCGATGTGTGGGCTTTATTTCCATTATCCATACGCTAGCTAGCCGAGAGGCCGTGCGTATGGACTGATCACCCTTGGGTAAAAAGAGTTGCATACATACCCTCGAGAGAGGAGAAGCGTAATTATACCATATTGGGTTCCCCACCAAATAGCGGGGTTGTTAGCGTAAAGCGGGCATTAAGAGGTATCCTTCGTCGGACGAGAGTTCAGTCGAATAGTCTTAATGTTCAGGTGAGAGATATTCCTAGAGATAGGTGAGCACATGTTTGTGGAACCTCCACGACCAAGTTGCCTTAAATTAATTTGATAACTAAGTTCTATAATTATTAAGAGTCGTTTTAGTTTCGATCTGATTCGATGCCGAGCATTAACCCTTTATCAAATTTTTCTTAGTCCCTTTTTTAACAACTCCCTTTTATAACTGCTTTAATTAACTAAAACACGACAAGTTATTTTCGGTAAAAAAATAGTTCCCCCGGAAGAAGTAGAAATAGTCAATCGGCCCCGGGAAATATACGACCTCGATATTCCCCACTAAAATATCCTGTATTACTTGTGATATGTCCACTTGCCTCCTAATCGCGTTGCGCGGAATCCGAAGCTTCGCGCACATCAATTTTTTGGCGTCGTTGCCGGGGAACTTTTCGTGTAGCTATTTTGAATTCCCAAGTCTATTAGTTTTACCTATTTTCCAAAAAAAAGAACTTAAATACTCTATTTTAAAAAAATAATTAAAAAAAGTGTTTATTATTTATTTTATATTTTAGGGTGTATGACCCGTGGACAACACTCTAAGTTTGAAATTTTTGATTTTGATCAAGAGATCAAACGCTCACTTGTGCGTAATTGTTCTCAATGCCGAAATCCCTTTTTGGATCTTGAAGAATCTATTGGAGAACACTCTGTCGTAGTTATTGCCGACCCTAACCCTGTAACGCCCCCGATTTTCTGATAATTTTATTTGATTTGGTATTGTCATATTTATGATTTCAAGGCATTACTTTTTACGTTATGTTGACGGCGCTGCACCGTTAGTGCATTTTCACGTCTGTTTGGTCTGTTTTACCAGTTTTCGGGATTTTGATTGAATTGAATGTTCCTTGATTGAAAAGGATAAAGTTTTGAGGTTTTGGACTTGTCTAGTTTTATTGTGATCCGAGCATTTTGGAGTCTCGGTGCGTTCTTGGATCCTTATGATGATTTTTTATTGTATAAGTTTTTGATGTTAGTGTCTCAAGAATGGTACATCAGATTCTAGGGTTGTTTTCGCTGTTAAATTCATTAAATTAGTTTAATTCGACACGTGTTTGGGCCTTTGTTTTGAATTCGTATTACCTTGTTAAAACCATTTGAATATGATTATTATTATTTTATTAAAGCCTTATGCTTGTTCTAATTCTCGGGAAGCCCTCCTTAATGGTGGATTTCGTCGATCTGAGGTGGGAGACAATTTTGTAGGCGCTGTCTGGGTTTTTATTCAAGACGTCGATCGGAGTTCGACAATCGTTGAACGGAGTTCGACGAAAGTTGAACGAATGCCGATGACTGGGATTTGACTAAGCGTCGAGCTGAGTTCAACAAAAGTTGAACGGAGCTCGACGAAAGTCGAACTGAGCTCGACGAAAGTCGAGCGGTGTTTTCCTTTTTGCTCAACGAAAGTCGATCGGGTTTTCCGTTGTGCTTAACAAACTCCAACCAGAATTTGTCGAACGGGTTTTGTGTTCGACGAACTTCGAGCAGAATTCGTCGAACAGAGTTGTTCTTCCCTTTATTCTCATGAAGTCCTCTTATTCTCGAGAAATCGATTGTTGCTCTCGAGAAATCCATTTTAGTTCTTGAGATCTGTATTTCATTCTCGAGAGGTTCTGTCTTGCCATTCTCGACAAGCTTTCATTAGTTCTCGAGAAGCCTTTTTTTACTCGAGTAGTTCTTCCCTTGTAACTCGAGATGGCCGTCTAGTTTTCGAGAAGGCTCTACCTTGTACTCGAGAAATCTTCATTCCACTCGAGAAATCCATGTTTTCTTCTGAGAAGTCCGGTCCAGCAAACCCCCCTCCCCCGGTTCTTTTCTTAGAATTGTAACTGTTATAGGTAAGAAATTAATTTAATATTATACCTAGTATATATACTCTACTTCTTATTCCTCCTTTGTTTAGACCGTATTCATGTTCATCTCCTGAACCAGAGCGGCGTGAGCGAGAGAGAGAGAGAAATTCTTCCGGTGGCCGGTGACGACGCTCTGGTGCTCGAAACTTCCAACTGAACATAGATTCGGAAGGCTCTCAATGAGAGCTACGCCATTGTCGTAAAGTTTTCCCCGTTTCATGAGTTTTTCTCATTCGGGTTTTTGGCCCTAACTTTTATTTCAGCTGTTTTGTTCATATTTCGACTTCCCCCGTCTTCCTTAGTCCCGATCTACGATAAGGAGTGATTTGGAGAATTTTTCTGGCAAAATCAAGGCAAGTGGTGGTTTTACTCCCCTCTTCCCTTCTTTATCCCAATCTGCTGAAATTTCTGACTTTTTTGTCGTTACCAGTAATAACTTGTTGATTATAGTGTTGTCTTAACCCTTTGTTTAAAAGCACTTGTATTATCATGTTCTTGATTTTGCTTAACTAACCTTGTATAGTGGTATATGTTTTGATGATATGCTTGAATATTGCTCTTTTAGCCGTCCCTTAACTATTAAGTAGGACGTCTTAGAGTTTATTTAGGATTGTAAATCCTTCCTGAAGGTTGATCAACTGCTTCTTAATCTAGAAATGTCTTGTAGAATCCAATGTGCCAAGTCTTGAGATGTATATCGTGGTTTTCCTTTGTTGCGGGTGTTAGTGGACAAAACCATTTCCGCAAGGTTTGTTCCCTTTATTTGTACCTTGCGGAGCTCTACCGGGTGTTTGGGCATCTGTGGTGAATGGTGGAGTGTATGAGTCTCCCCCGTAGTTATACGAATATTATATCTGTGAGGGTGTGTCCAGATGAGCGACTACCTTGCCTGTGTTTTTAGGGAGAGCTGACCACATGCGGCTAATAAAGTTTTGAGAATTCTTTCTTATAATTTATCATGCTTTCCATCTTTTTAGCCATGTGCATCTTGTGTGATTTGTTGTATGTGATGGTTTACGTAAGTGCTCTTATTTTTTTCTTGATTTTGGTACTTTACTTCTATACTTTTGGTCTTGGGTTTGTACCCCTTTTGACCTTTGTTTACTTTTTGGCTTACATTTCTGTCACCCCTTGTACCTTCTTGCTGATGTGTTCTGTGTTTGGAATGCCTCAGGTTCGGAGCTTTAGCAGGTATTGGAGCTGGTTTTGGAATTCCCGAGCAGTAGTGTTGGCTGTGGTTTTCACCTCACTGTTGCGAGGTAGTTGTTGTTTCAATTTACTTTACCTAGTTCAGATATACTTTTACTTGATGTGGATTAATGTCCAATTGTTGACGGCCACAGGATAGTTGATTTTGTATACCTTGCTAGCTGCTAGTTGTTTTCTTTGTGAAGAATTGGGATACTTGCTCTCTGGGATGTTTTATGCTAGGACTGCATATTAGATATTTTTAACTTATTAAACCATATTATTAGTATATCATACATGCCATCTCTTTCAAAATTAAGTCACTACTTTCTGGTTAGCGTAAAGACTTTTAGCTATACTTATTATAAATCTAGGGTCTTGCATAACATGAGTTGTCCATCGAGGATGTTTACAATCATGTAGGATGTTTAATCTCATAAAAGAAGTATTTTCCGCAGCTTATAACTATTTTCTCTGTGGAATAGATGATCCACTAAGCCGAGGGATACGGCTAAATACTTAACTTAAAATGGATTTTTCTCTAAATGACTTAAAAATCTTTCTTTATGTGTAGAGTAGGATTTTTGCCTGAGTGTCCGCAGTTATCCCCTGCTGACGTGGCAACATGACGCGTATTTTTCCTTACTCTGATAAAATTTTAATTGCGTTGAAAAATGTGGGTTGTGATAGTTGTTATCAGAGGGAGGGTCGTTTGACGAGTTGGTTGAATCAGCCACCTGTTATAGATTTGATTTCCTTCATTCATTTGCATACACACATCGATGTGTCATTAGTACGTATTAGCCGAAGCATAATCAATACACTCATAGCATGACAAGAAGTATACCGGACATATTATGTATTATGGGATGCATAATATGTGTTTGTATATGGATCCACCATAGGTGGAAAATGTGACGATTATGTAGTATGAGATGCATAACCACCATCTCATGAGTGCCCATTAACATGTTTTTTTTCTCGTTGCATGAGATGTTATGTAGTATGGGATGCATAGCATTTCATGTGTACGCCGCTCATAACACGCATTAAGGCTTTTTAAGAATGCATAACACTGCATATATAGTATATCATCGCATAAGCATACGTGCTAAGTTAAGGTTTACATGATGAAACATGTACACACATGATTTTAATTAAGAATAAAGAATCCATACATTCATATCATAGGCACATGAGTCAATAGGATGAGAGGATATCATCCTAAGTAGTTAGCAAGTGTCTTTTAAGTATGGTCTGAACTAAGTTGTGTGGGCTAGTCGTAATCTAGGATTTTGATTAGTTGTTTGTTGCCTTTTAGAAATGCCGTCAATGTGTCCAGCAATGAGGTCGACACCCCAGACAGAGGGTGAGTCGTCAGGTGCGCAAAGTGATGCATTAATCGAGAGTTTGCGTCAGAGCAACGATGATCTGTCGAGGCAAGTAGTTGCGATGCAATCACAAATTCAGTCCTTATTGTCTGCCGATCCTGCGCAGCAACCCTTAATGCAAGATCCTATCATGGATCAAGACGTTCCCGTTGCTCGTGCTCCTCTGGTGCCCCCGGTGATGCTACCACTAGAGATAAATTTTATATCGCACTTACAGCGATTGGGACCTCCCACTTACGACGGAAGAGCTGACTTTATGGTTCTGGATGATTGGATCATATCTATCGAGGAAATGTTCTCATATTCGGGGATTGTAGAAGCCAACAAGGTAATGATTGCAGCCTATCAGCTAAAAGGCCTGGCAAAGAGTTGGTGGATTTGGGATAAGGAGAGCCTGAATGAAGGATGCTTGTGGGAATGTTTTAAGAAGATGCTGCTGAAAAATTTTGTAACCTCGGTCGAGAAGGATCGTCTGATGAATAATTTCCTACATCTGAAACAGAGATAGCTCACAGTGAATTATTTTGAGATTGAGTTCAGCAAGCTGAGTAGATTTGATCCTGATTTGGTAGCTTCAGAGGCGGGAAGAGTGAAACGTTTCCTAGGAGGACTAAGAAGTGATGTCCAACAGTGGGCATGCGCTTATAGAGCTGAAAGTTATGCTGAAGCAGTGGAAGCCACTCTGAAATTGTAGGCGATTGAAAATGCCAAGAATCGATGTGCCGCGGCGAGAAAAGAGAAGAGGAAAGGTGATGAGGATGGAAGCTCTAGGGTATCTGGTCCTTCTTCGAAGAGGAAAAGTGGAGAAATATGTAGCTTCTGTGGTCGATCCGACCACCCTTACGAAACGTGTTTCAAAAGGACCTCCACTCTGAAGCAGCAGCAGGTGCTCACCATCCAAGGTGCGCCCAAGGAAGATCTGGTGTGCACGTTCTATACAAAGAAGGTACATGACGTGTAATGCCCCGAAACTCAAAAGAGTGACGGGTGGCATTTTGAGCCAATTCTAGGATTTGGTAGAGGTAACACGGCCTCGGACATGGGTGTGTCCCAGGGGCGTATCATGATCTGGTTCGATGCCGGTCGCGTGGTCGATGAAATTGCAGTCAACGATCGTTGGGGCAGTGAATACGGCCTGGGACACTGGCATATCCCAGGGTGTGTAAGGCACTCAAAGCCTTTCACTCAACGATCATTGAGTGAGGACGCATGACCTGATCCCAGGCATGTTCGGGTCCAAGATGGGCATGTCAAATTCGACACGGGCGTGTCGAATACACGTGTCCTGCTCGGGTCATTTTATGAGTTGTGCTAAGGCAGCTATATGGCCTAAGACACATGCATGTCCTAGGGAATGTCTAGCACACGGCCTATGACACGGGCGTGTCACATGGCCGTGTCGTACTCTGGATATTTTGAACCATTATCGATGGAGGAACACGCCCATCTACACGGGCATGTACTGAATTACACGGGCGTGTTAAGCCTGACACGTGCATATCGAGTGCCCGTGTTCTTTTTGGGATGCGACGGTTTCGACGATGAATGAGTGATACGGCCTTGGACACAGGCGTGTTGCAAGCCGTGTTCGACCCAGGAAGTTTATTTTCTGGGCGCATCGTGGCCGTTCGTTTCCTTATTTTGGGATCCGATGGTTCAGGATTTTCCCACCTTAGTATTAAGATTGGTTTTGGGGTGAGAAACCCTCACTTTTCCTTTGGCTATCTCTTTCTAACTTCTAGAGAGAGGGGAGGGCAATGAGGAAGAAGGAGGGAAGATCCGGTCGCTGGAGGAGATTCAGAGCGCCAAATCGTAAACCGAGCCCAGATCTGCGGAGGCAAGATCATCGCGGTGATTTTCATCCGCGTAATTTTCCATGCCGCCGAGGATTAACGCTAGGGTAACGATTCTCATCTTGAGCACGTGAAGCTCTTCTTCTTTTACATGGGAAAACCCTCTCGCGCGAGTGTGCGGCGAGTTTGCGATATTCCTTGGGGTAGATATGTCAATTCCCCCTTATTTAGAGTCCGGAATCGTAGTACGGACATAGGCATGGTGTGTGAAGCCTACCCGGACATGTTCGTCTAGATCGGTGATGTTTTTCTATGCATTGTTGGTCGGAGAAAACTCTGAGCCTTTGGTTGTTTTCGGGTTTTTACGTGGTAGATTGCAGAAGGGATCCTTGGGGATTAACCCACGGGCGCACCCGGAAAAATGGGAGGAAATGCATTTCTGCCATCTTGGTGTCCTGGGAGCCAACCATGAACATAACTGGGTTATGTGCCTGTGTGAACAAATTTGGGATCCAGCGAAGCTTGTCCCACGCGCTTGTCTTAAGATTGATAGTGCGGCGTGAGCAACAGGCTTGTGGAATCGGACCCGGGCTATGTGGTTTGGTGACAGATACCTGAAAAAGGGACTGGCCATTGACGTAGACGTGCGAGTCTTAGGCTTAGATCAGAAAGACTAAATGCTCAAGAGATTTTTCGTCCAAGGGATGGTGGTGAGACCACGGTTATGACCAGGTTCACCGAGTTAGTGCCCTGAGAGAACGGGGTGTGTGGATGTGTGAGCCTGCACCCGTGATGATGTGCTTATTCGCTATATTACTAGCTATGCTAACAAGTGCAGGAAAAAAGCTTTGTCCCCCCGAGTTTGGGGGCGGAATCGTTATAATTTGGTCAGCTTTAGTTTACCGTTATTCTGGTTTGCCACCGTTGCGCTGATTTGTTCTTGCAGGTGCTACGGAGCCGAGCTTCAAATAGCGAGCCAAAGACCAGGTTGCTAAGCCGGCCCTTGAAGGCCTCGTTTGATTACTTATTTAAATCATGTGTGGCCAGACTGAGAGCCGAAGTTTATAAAACACTATTTTTTAAGTGAACTGTTGTAAGGCCATAAGGAAAAGTACATTTGTGTATTTTGTACTTCATTCCTACTCGGTTTTGTTAGTGGACATTCGTGCTTATGCTGGGTTCTTTCTCCTGCCACTTAATAAAATTACTTCCGCTAGATGCTCTGTGTAGGACGTGTGTATTGGCTGAATGGTTTCATTGAGTAACCCACTGGTTTGTTCGTGGTATATGGCGTGTTGGATCTCTAGTTGGATTTTGGATAGGATTACTAAGTTAGAATATGACCCAACATGTATAGATCAGGGTAATGGTTGTGTCCTAGAGTCTAGGTCAAGTCCTTAGAGTCAACAATGCCAGGGACCAGCCTTCAACAAAGTCAGAGACTCAAGACTTAGAGAATTCAAGACTTAGAAAAAGGAGTTCTACGTTCATCGATCTCCGGTCGACAAAAGTCATGCACAGCTCGACAAACTCAGAGACAAATATCTTAGCTCAGCTCGACGATCTTGGACCAGCTAGACAAACTCAGTTCTCAGGGCTCAGAGGTCTACGATCTTATATCTCAGCTCGACCAACTTGATGCATAGAAGAAGAAAGTTATCAAGCAGCATTCAGAGGTCGATTATTTTTGATCTTAGCTCGACAAACAGATATTCTCAGCTCGACGAACTGTGGACTCAGGTCGACGAATCCAGACTTGGCTGTTTTCCTCTTTTGTCCTTATTATGTTGATATGATTCCTAAATAATTAATGCTCTAATATTCTCTGAATATTACCATTAGACAAGAGCATTAATTACGGTCTTCATCAGGATTATTTCCTGCTGTTTTTCTAAGGGACAGTTGGGGAAACAAATCAATGCCAAATTATTCCAAGGCCGTCAGCATTAATTATAGGAAGAATTTTAAAATTCAAAAGGACTTCCACATGGAAAATATAAAAATGAGAAGTTATCTTTCTTCCAAGATATACAGAGACACAATCTAAGAGACATATAGATTTCTTGAGACATAGATAATCGATCAGTCAAGAAATCAACAACTGCTAGACCTGAAGAAGAACAATCTTTCTGAAGAAGAAGAACAACAATCCAAATAAAGAATCTTCTTCTATCATACTCTCAGGAACCTTCAGTAGGACAACAATACTACATCTATCAAGAAGTTCCTGAAGTTCTTCGGGGTAAAGATTAAAGCTTGAAGGCCTATCACCCTGAAGAAAAAGTTACATTCCTCCTTGAACAAACTCGATATTTCAGGGTGACCTTTTTGTTAACATTAATTCCACTAGTCTTCTCAGTTGTATTTGAGAAAGAGAAGACACCATCACTCTCTAACCCTCTCTATAAAAAGTGTTCTCTACTCCCTTCAAAAGTGATTCCTGGTTGCAAGTCTCCTAACCAAAAGTCTTGAGGTTTGGTTTTTGCGCACCTAATAAAAAGCTCATTGGTGGTAGTCACCTGATCAAAAACTTAAGTGGATTCCTACCAGGGTGGTAGAAGAGTGGATGTACCCAAGTTGGGGAACCACTATAAATTCTTGTATTGTCTGGTTGCCTTGTTCTTCTTGTTCTTGCTGTGGCTGTGTTATTTAGCTTTTTTGTGATTTCATTTATTTCAATTTGGTATGCTGTGATATAGTATCTAAGTTTAGGTATAATCCTTATAGTTCAGGAAAAGTTTTAAAATATATATACATACTCGATTCACCCCCCTCTACAATATATCAGATCTAACCCTAACTTTCAATTGGTATCAGAGGAGGTTCTTTTGGTTGTACAAGTTAAAACCTTGAACCAAAGATCCAAAGTTTGATCTGTTCATTATCTTTATTATATTTATATATACAGCATGACACAGAACAAAGAATATGCAAGCACCAGACCTCCAGTGTGCAACTTGTCCAAATTCACAATCCGGAAGGCAAGAATTAGGCTTTACATGAACTCTATTGATGAAGATATATTTAACTCTATCTTAACAGGACCACCAGCTCTAGTGGCTTCAACCTCAACTGCATCAATTGACTTGAGTGCAGTTCCACCCCTTGGATGGACAGATGCACAGAAAAAGGCTAAGATAGCTGATGCCAGAGCCATGAACATACTGGCTCAAACTATGTCTGATGAAATATTTCAAAAGGTTGCTGAGTGTTATTCAGCTAAGGACATTTGAGACTCTTTGAACCAAATGGTGGTTGGATCAGCAAATGAGAGAAAAGATAGAAGATCAAACCTCATCACTCAGTATAAAAACTTCAAGAAGGATGAAGAAGAAACAGTTGAAGTAATGTAAAATAGACTCAGCTCCATCATCTGTGAGCTAAGGACACTAGATAAAGAAATTACTTTGACTGAAGTGAATGGCAAAATCCTTATGTGCTTTCCCAGCACATGGGACTCAAGAATCTGGCCCATCAGAGAAGTCAGAAGCATGACAAAGATCTCAAACGAATCTCTTCTAGGAAAGCTAAAATCTTATGAGTAACTGATGAAAGCAAGAGAAAAAGCAGCTAAAGTAAAGACTCCTACACAAACTAGGAAGGAGCACAACATAGCTTTCAAAGCTACAGAAGATTCTTAAGTTATTCCTATGAATGAAGAGTTGATGAGTCTCTTTGCTAAGAAATTCTTCAAGATGGCTAGAAAAGACTTCAGAAGGAAACCATCAAAATCTGAAGATAAGACAAGATATGACAAAACACCATCTAAAGAAACAGTTTATTTTGGCTGCAGGAAACCAGGGACTTTCATCTCTGAGTGCCCAGAAGTTCAGAAGAAGGATATAAGAAAGGAGATGGACTCAAGAAATAATCACTACAGCAAACCTTCCTCAAGGAATGACAAGAGGAAAGACAAGGGATTTGTTGCTGAAACATGGAGTGATACTGAAGAAGAGTCAACATCCTCCAGCTCTAGTGAGGATGAAGATGAGCAGAAGGCTAAGGAAGTTTGCCTAATGGCCATTGAGGAAGGTTGTAGTAGATAAAATACAGATGAATTTGAAGATGGGGAACTCTTATCAGCTGATGATCAGGTAATAGCATCTTATGATTTTGAATCAGATGAGTTTAAACTTGAATTTAAAAATTTGTGCTTAGACTTGATCAGCTCTGAGAAGGAAATTAAACTTCTCAGAGAAAAACTAAATGATTAAGACAAAATCAGCTCAGAAAATGCTAATCTAACAAATGAATTGATTTCTGCTAATGAACAAATATATTTTCTAAAATCTGAACTTAGCAAGACTAAGAAGTTAGAAGAATCACTAAATGGAAGAAGTTTGCAACTGCTATATATCACTAGTACTGTAAATGCTAGGATTAACAATAGTAAACAAGGACTAGGTGCCTCTTCTAGTGATCCACCTATAATTCAGAAAAATAACCTTTGCAAACCAGTAAAGTTTATATCTGACAAAGGAAATAAGAATACTGAACAGGTTAATATGGTCAATAAATTTCTTGAACAAATTGGAACTCATAATAAACTTAACAACCAGAAGAATAACAAAAACAACAATGTGTAGCAGTTATCGTCGAACTTAGATCGACGATATATGAACAGATCGTCGAACTCAGAATGATGATCTCTGAACGCAAACTTAAGTAATAATTATTCTTTGATCTATGATCGACGATACCAGTATGGTTCGTTGACCAGAGATCTACAATATTGGTGCCCCAAGAATGAATTCTTTATTCTTCAAGTAGAGATCCACGATCTCATCTAACATCGTCAAGCTCAGGTCGACGATCCAATAAGAAATCGTCGATCGCAGGTTCTTACAAAAGGAACCTTAATTCTAACAACAACTTTAATCCTTTCAGTAAATGGATAATACCATCAAGAAGATATTACCCTAAAGGCTATAAAGATCAACCTGAATGTTCTTACATTTCTAGTTATAGCTATGTAAATCAACAAGGGCCCAAGGTTACCTGGGTCAAGAACAACTAACTATCTCATTTGTAGATGAAGACCTGTCCAACATTCAATCAACATTGGTATCTGGATAGTGGCTGCTCCAAGAACTTGACAGGTAGTAAAGAAAATCTAATTGATTACAAGCCCAAGCTGGGACCAAAGGTCATCTTTGGTGACTCTAACTATGGCCAAACAGAGGGCTATGGAAAAGTCAGGATTGGAACAGTAACTTACAAGAGAGTTTCATATGTAAGTTGACTAAAGCATAACCTCATCTCTATAAGCCAACTCTGTGATGAAGGTTATCAGGTATCATTCAACTCTAGCTCTTGTACTATTACCTCTAAAGATAACAAACCTGTTTTAATTGGCAATAGACAAGGAAACATATACCTAGTTAATTTTCATTCTATTTCTTCAGACATATATTTGCTTAATATAGTTAGCAGTCAAAATGACTTTTGGCATAAAAGATTAGGTCATGTAAATATGAAAAATATTACTAGGTTATCTAAGGACAACCTTGTTAGAGGTCTACCTTCTGGCCCTACAAGAAGGAAGGACTCTGCAGGGCTTGTCAACTAGGCAAGCAAACTAAATCTAGTTTCAAATTCATTAATAAGAGTGATTCACCTAGGACATTGTACTTGCTACATATGGAGCTTTTTGGCCCTGTGGCTGTACAAAGCCTAGGAGGGAAATCTTATACCTTAGTGGTTATAGATGACTTCTCTAGATTCTCTTAGGTATTCTTTTTGAGATCTATGTTAGATACATTGAAGGTTCTTACAGATTTTCTCAGGACCATACAGATTGAGTACTCTACTCATGTTGCATTGATCAGAAGTGATCATGGTATAGAGTTTGAGTCTCTTCTTATTCATGAGTTCTGTGAGAAGGAAGGTATCATGCAATGCTTCTCAGCTACTAGAAATCATCAACAAAATGGGGTAGCTGAAAGGAAAAATAGAACACTCATTGAAGCTACAGGCACATTAATTGCAGATGCTTACATGCCCCTATCCTATTTGGCAGAGGCAGCGAGCACAACAAATTATGTCCTGAATAGAGGCTTGATAAACAAACTAAAACATAAGACTCCCTATGAATTGCTCAAAGGGAAGAAACTAATAATCAACTATTTTAAAGTTTTTGGTTGTGTATGTTATATTCATAACAATGACAAAAAGCACATTAGAAAGTTTGAAGCAAAGGCTACAGTGGGAATTTTTCTAGGATATTCCCAAGTCAGCAAAGCTTATAAGGTATTTAATAAATCTACATTGAAAATAAAGGAATCTATGCATGTTAAATTTTATGAGGCTAACATGTTTTATAAAGAGAAAGAGATTTCTACCAAAGACTCCTTGTAGGTACACAACTTGTTTGAGAAATTGGATGACTTAAACCTTACCCCAAAAGTTGTACCTCATCCTTCTCAACAAGTCAATGAAGAAAGTGATAAAGAAACAGTGGGAGAAGCTTACCCCCCTACAACAACAAAAGCTACTCCACAAGAACAATCCTCTCCAAGTGATATTGTAGAACCAACTCCACCCACTGATTTTGTCACACTGAGGGATCACCCCAGATCCAAAGTGATTGGAGACATAATAGTAGGTATACAGACAAGGCATCAACTCAACAAATATTTGATGCATGCCTGTTTCCTCTCTCAAATTGAGCCTCAATCTATAATCGATACATAATAAGATCCCCACTGGATCATTACAATACAAGACGAGCTTAATCAGTTTAAGAGATACAGAGTTTGGGTTTTGGTTCCAAGACAAAAAGACTACCCAGTCATTGGAACCAAATGGGTATTCAGAAATAAGCTTGATGCCCAAGGAGTGATTGTGAGGAATAAGGCTAGGCTTGTGGCTCAAGGGTATAGGCAAGAGGAAGGGATTGACTATGATCAAACCTTTGCTCCAGTTGCCAGGATAGAAGCTATAAGGATATTTCTGGCTTATGCTGCATTCAAAAAGTTCAAAGTTTATCAAATAGATGTGAAGAGTGCTTTCTTAAATGGAGAACTTAAAGAAGAGGTTTATGTTGAACAACCTCTAGGTTTTGTTTCTCCAACTCATCCCTTTTATGTGTTTAAATTGCGTAAAGCTCTTTATGGTTTAAAGCAAGCTCCAAGAGCTTCGTATTAGACCTTAGACATCTTTCTCTTAGAGCATGGTTTTTTAATAGGCCTAGGTAGGACTTTATTTACCAAAATGCATCATGATAAAATACTGTTAGTACAAATATATATAGATGACATAATATTTGGTTCTACTGATCCCAAATTATGCAAAAGATTTTCTTATCTAATGCATTCAAAATTTTATATGAGTAGCATGGGTGAGCTCTCCTACTTCCTTGGTATCCAAGTGAAGAAACTTCCTAATGACATCTTCATTTCCCAGTCTAAATATGTTAAAGAGATTATTAAAAAGTTTGGGATGGCTGATGCCTCAGCAAAGAAAACACCCATGGCTATAAATGCTATAATAGATTCTGATGTGCATGGAAAACCTATGGATCAGAAATTATATAGGGGCATTGTTGGGTCTATACTATACCTTACAGTAAGCAGACTTGATATCATGTTTGCTACATGCCTTTGTGCTTTGTTCTAATTGAACCCCAAAGAATCCCATCTAGTTTTTCTAAAATGGATTTTAAGATATATAAAGGGTTTTCCTAGTCTAGGTATCTGGTATTCTACTTAGTCAGAGTTTGAGTTAACTGGATACTCAGATGCTGACTTTGTTGGATGCAGAGTGGACAGAAAGAGTACCTCAGGAACCTGCCAGTTCCTTGGTGTGAGGTTAGTGTCTTGGTTCTACAAGAAACAATCATCTGTGTCCACATCAACTGCCGAAGTAGAATACATTGCAGCTGACAGTTGTTTTTCCCAGATGCTGTGGATTAAGAACCAACTCCTGGACTATGGGTTAAACTTACATAATTAAACTCTACTTTGTTATAACACAAGTGTTATAGCTATAACACAGAATCCAGCCCATCATAGCAGAACTAACCATATAGACATAAGACATCATTTCAATAGAGAGTGTGTAGACAAAAACAAAATTAATCTTGTCTATATCTACACTGATTTACAAAGAGCTCAAATTTTCACCACACCCCTGGATGAAAGAAATCACTTGTTCTTTGTAAATCAGCTTGGAATGATAAATGGAGAAGGGTTAGTTTAGTTTATGTCTGCAATCGACGAATTTTCCATAGTTCATCGAACGAAGCTCGATGAACAAAGAAAAGTTCTTGAGATTTTCGTCGACCAGAGATCGACGAACTCTCTGTGCACTAAGTTAGTTTCGTCGAACTGAGATCGACGAACTTACTTCAGAAAACTTTCGTCGACCAGAGATCGACGAAATGTCTTCAAACCTTTAGACTAAGATCGACGAACTGTTTAACTCTAAATTATTTCATCGACCTCAGATCGAAGATCTTTTCATTTTTTCGTGGAACGGAGTCTGTCAATTCATATTCTGGAAAACACTATATCTAGGTTTTCTTCGGCCTTCGTCCCGCACTTTCAGTTCTTTTGCAATTGATCTTCGTTCTCCATTACAGGTGCTCTCATGGCGATTTTCGTAGGATATCTTGCTGCTATGAAGTTTGACTCTGGTTTTGATTTGGACTTTGATTCTTTTCAGTACTCCGATCAAATCTTCCTAAACATTCTACAACTCCTTGAAGATCAACAACTAAAGACTCAGCTTAGCACTCGCATCAAGATATTTGCAACAGAGATAAGGGAGTGTGTCTATACAGTTACTACAGACGGGAATTCGATGACTGGAACCATCGCGGGTAACGCTATTTCTCTTACTCCTGATATTTTAACTGAGATTTTTGGATTAAAAATTGGTGAAGATGAATTAGAAATAGACTCTGAAGAATTTGATTTGATGTTGAGTACCATGGGTTATTCTAGAGACACCCCAAACAAATTACTTAAGAAACTTTTATCTGTCGAGTTTAAGTTTCTTGCGGATATCACTGGGAAAGTGCTTCTAGGAAAGCACACAGCACACGACAACATCACCAGGCATCAGTTCCTGGTTATGTGTGCCATAGTAAATAAGAAAGCTATGAACTGGGCTCAAATTCTTTTCGACTTGATTAAAAAGAAGAACAACAAGAAAGAGGTGTGTTTTGGAAGGATCTTAGGGATATTCCTCAAAGAAAAGGCTGCAGGATCCCTGGTCTCCTCGACCATACATCAAGTCTTCTAAGAGAATCACTTGTGCTCTTTTTAGCAAGTGGGAGAGGACTATCACAAAGTTAACTAAGGCTACCTCCACCTCCACAAGAACTTCTGAGAGTACAAGGGCTGCACCAGCCCCTCCCCACCCCACTGAAGGGATCCTCTCCACCCCTCCACCACCTCCTGCCCCTCAAGTTCCATCCCAATCACAAGTACAACCTACTCCACCCTCCACTACCACTCTAATCCATACCCCAACACCACCAGCATCTCCAATTCCCTCTTCCCCTACACATATACCATCACATTCTCCTTCACCATAGCCTGATACATTCATACCTACACCACCCCAATCAACTCTTCCCTCTCATCTTGCTGATATTATCCACATCAACCTCTCCTCATTCCCATCCTTCAACCTATTATCATCTCCACTGCACACTCCCTATCCTCAACATGACTCCCCCATATACACTCCCATTCCACCTCCACCTATCACCTCCTCAACAACTGCAATCTCCACTCTACCAGCTATTGCCCTACCATCCACTTCTCCAAACGTGGATCCATCTCTTGTCACCCCACTCAATACTCTCCTCACACCCCTACTCAAATCTCTTATAGCAGAGGCCATTTTTACTCTAGCTGTCTCCATATCCTCTCTTGCTGCACATATCTTTTCCCTCACTACTGCTCCCTCTTCATTTTGGGGCCTGGCTTCAGTATCTATTGAAACCAAGCAGGGGGAGATACTTCATGAAGATGTAGCAGTAGTTGCAGCAGCAGCAGATGAACCAGTTGAACAGGATATGGTCACAACAATAGTTGAAGAAGAAGCAACAATAGTTCCACCAATAAAACCAACAGCAGTACCAGTAGCAGGAACTGGTGCTGATATGGAAATAGATTTCATGAATTTTCTTGAATCTGATATGGAAACAGATGTTTCAGAAACAACAGCCTCAGTAGCGGATGCAAGTAATATTTATTATACAGATATTATAGTGTCAAATACTCTAGAGTTCAGTCTGCCAAAGATTCTGCCCGGAAGGATTCATTTCATTAATTCCAAAGTTAATCTAGCAGTTTTGCTAAAAATATTTGGGTCATAAATTTATTTTTATCTTACCTTCCCCCTTCTATCATCTAAAGCCATAGTGTGTTATACCTCTCCTGTCAGCTCAGAGATGTTAGACACTATAAAGACAAGTTTGATAGCTCCTCCAGCAAATAAGTTTGATGATCAGACATCTGTTTCTCCTAAGCAATCCTATGTTATGGATGATAGTCCTCTCCCCAATCTTGATGATATTATAGCTCAAGACATTGCTATGGAAACTGAAGCAGTCCATGCAAAAGTTATCCCTACTCCAGAAAGTAAAGAAATTTCCAAAAAATACAATAAGACAAATTGTTGAAATGTATGAAAATCCATAAGAATCAGATTATGATGATGATGAGGACCCAAAGAGGAAGAAAATCTCTTAGAAAAGGAAGGCTCCTCCTCCTCCTGCTCCTAAGCTAGGAAATACACATGTCACTCCCTACAATATTCTACAAAACATAACTCCAAACAAAGGGATGCCAGCTTGGATGTGGCTATCGAAAAATGAACAAAAGGCTAGAAAGAAAAGCAGAAGATACTCCCCTCCTCCTCCTCATAGATATAGGAAGGACCCCCCTCCTCCTCCTCCTCCAGCTGCTGGTGCTTCAGGAACCACTTCTCAAAGATCAGATGCACCTTCCAAGCCTACATTCACTAGAACTTATATGAGGAAGGAAAGGCCATCTAGACATCAATCTCATGGAAGCAGCCAGCAAAGAAATATTTGTTGTACAGAGCAAATAAAGGAAGTAGTCTATCAGAAGCAAGAGTTCTCTCCTCCCCAACAATAAGCTGAAAAAAGAAGGCATTCAGAATCACACAAACCTAAAGGAAAATATAGTGAAACTGCACCTCCAAAGTCACTATACACTCGGAGTGGTGAAAGCTAGAAAGCAACAAGCTTTCAAACACAGTCTACCCAATTCAGGCCTACTACTTTGCTACCCTCCCAAGATGATCAATAATCTATCAGTCTGGATGTTGATCCTAATTTCAGGATGGCTAGGATTCAAGAATCGATAGGTTTGCCATAGATAAAGAAGGCTAGAGAAGAAAGAGAAGATCCAACAAAGATCACTACCATGTCCTCATATAGAGAGAAAGAACTTGAAAGACTTCATGTAAGCAAGAAGGTATTTAATTCTGCAGATTATATGGCTAGACACCCAGAGGCTATAGTTTCCCGAACCGCCACCCAAACAATGATTGGTTCAACAAATATATATATGTCAAAAAGAGAAGCTGCCAATACTAATAGGGAAATTATTTCTACTCAGACTGGTGATAAGGACAAAGAAGCAAAGGAGAAGAAACAGAAAAACAAGAACCTGAACTGCTATATGTTTGTGGTACATTTTTGATAAACTATGTCTTATGTTACAAAGCTAACAGTGTAAATATATCTGTTGCATACCAATTGTTCAATTCTCTACCAGATATAAATTATGTTCTTGCTTTGTACATTTTCTTATATTGAGTTTGTAATCAGTGACCTTACCCAAATAGGGGGAGATAGTTGGATCCCTAGTTGGATTTGTGATAGGTTCACTAAGTTAAAATATGACCCAACATGTATAGACTAGGGTTATGGTTGTGTCCTAGAGTCTAGGTCAAGTCCTTATAGTCAACAATGCCAGGTACCATCCTTCAACAAAGTCAAAGACTCAAGACTTAGAGAATTTAATACTTAGAAAAAGGAGTTCTACGTTCGTCGATCTCCGGTCGACAAAAGTCGTGCTCAGCTCGAAAAACTCAGAGACAAATATCTGAGCTCAGCTCGACGATCTTAGACCAGCTGGACAAACTAAGTTCTCAGGGCTCAGAGTTCGACGATCTTAGATCTCAGCTCGACGAACTTGATGCACAGAAGAAGAAAGTTATCAAGCAGCATTCAGAGGTCGATGATCTTGGATCTCAGCTCGACGAACAGCTATTCTCAGCTCGACAAAATGTGGACTCAGGTCGACGAATCCAGTCTTGGTTGTTTTCCTCTTTTGTTATTATTATGTGGCAATGATTCCTGAATAATTAATGCTCTAATATTCTCTGAATATTACCATTAGACAAGAGCATTAATTACGGTCTTCATCAAGATTATTGCCTGCAATTTTTCTAAGGGACAGTTGGGGAAACAAATCAATGCCAAATTATTCCAAGGTCGTCAGCATTAATTATAGGAAGAATTTAAAAATTCAAAAGGACTTCCACATGGAAAATATGAAAACGAGAAGTTCTCTTTCTTCAGAGATATACAGAGACACAATCTAAGAGACATACAGATTTCTTGAGACATAGATAATCGATCAGTCAAGAAATCAACAACTGCTAGACCTGAAGAAGAACAATCTTTATGAAGAAGAAGAAGAATAACCATCCAAATCAAGAATCTTCTTCTGTCATACTCTATGGAACCTTCAGTAGTACAACAATACTACATCTGTCAAGAAGTTCCTGAATTTCTTCAGGTTAAAGCTGAAAGCTTGAAGGCCTATCACCCTGAAGAAAAAGCTCCATTCCTTTCTGAACAAACTCAATATTTCAGGGGGAGCTTTTTGTTAACATTAATTCCACTAGTTTTCTCAGTTGTATTTGAGAAAGTGAAGACACCATCACTCTCTCACCCCCTCTGTAAAAAGGGTTCTCTACTCCCTTCAAAAGTGATTCATGGTTGCAAGTCTCCTAACCAAAAGACTTGAGGTTTGGTTTTTGAGCACCTGATCAAATGCTCATTGGCGGCAGTCACCTAATCAAGAACCTGATTGGATTCCTATAAGGGTGGTAGAAGAGTGAATGTACCCAGGTTGGGGAAACACTATAAATTCTTATGTTGTCTGGTTGCCCTCTTCTTCTTGTTCTTGCTGTGGCTGTGTTATTTAGCTTTTCTGTGATTTCATTTATTTCAATTTAGTATGCTGTGATATAGTATCTAAGATTATGTACATTCCATATAGTTCAGGAAAAGTTTTAAAATATACATACATACTCTATTCACCCCCCCCTCTACAGTATATCAGATCTAACCCTAACTTTCATGGCGTCGGGCCACGGCCGGACCTACTGCTATATGCTATGTGACGGATAGGGTTGTTACAATTTGGTATCAAACTTCCAGTTTTGGTTAGACTTAAAGGAATTCGAGGACGAATTCACTTTATGGGGTGGTGAGCACATGTGTCTTCCTCATCATTATAAAATGAAAAGAACCCATGAATGTCCACTTAGGAATGAAAAAACATATGTTTGAGGAAACTGTGTGTTCCTTTAATTGTGTTTCGCAATGTTGTTGATGTAGACCACTACGTTTGCCACTATAACGGCTAAGGGAATTACACGTACGCCTCTCTATTCCCGATATTACGCTCACATAATAATTAAACGCATCACACTCACGAACAACGTTTCAACTATTGTTAATGTATGGTAGCCACGCCGAATAAAGATCGAACAAACGGCTATAGGCCGATGTTCTCTCAAGCTAAAAGGACCAATATTGGGTCTGACCGAGCGATGGTTGTACCAAAAGAGAGCTACCGAAAAGTTCGATTCATAAATGGTAGATCTCCCCCAACAAAATGAAAGCGAGGCTCTCCAAACCTCTCAGAAAATTAAGCAACTTGAAAAAAAACAACTTATGCTATCGGAAAGTTGAAACAATGATCGAAAAACAAATTCAAAATAACACAACGGTATTCCACCAAATAAAATTGTAGAAAATAGATTCACACAAGAGGTAGAAAATCTTGTTACCCAACCGGAATGGATGATTCTGATTCGCTTGAGGATAGCTCTTCCACGGTTCCGCTGGAGTTTTGCCAAATGGAGAGAAACTCGTCCGCTTCCTTCGCTTCACGCCGGGATGGATGAAAATCACAAAGGGAGGAGCCTCTTTTTTTTGTCCTTGTCGATCTCAATATGAAGGAGATGGTGGGTCGTCAAAGAGGGTGGTGGTGGCCAAACTATTGGAGGTGGAGTTGAGGGTGGTCGGCTAGGTGGAGGAGAAAAGAGAGGAGGAAGAGGGGAGGAGGCTTGTTGCCGAATTCCACAAGGAGGGAAGGAGAGGGGAAGGAGGTCGGCGGCCAAGAGAGGGGAGCAAGAGGGAGAACCAAAATTTTGAAGAGGGAGAGAGGGGAAAAGGGGGAAAAAAAATTTTAGGTTTTCAAAATTCTTTCATTCTTTTTCTCATGAAAATAATAGAGTCCATGCCTATATATAGGCTTACAACAAGACTTTGCTATTTGCAGCCCAAATAAAAATAAAACATTACCAAAATTTAAAAATAACATGATGAAAATTTAAATGCAAATAATTAAAATAATATTTAAAGCCTTCATAAGTCTTCATCGTCGCCGTCGCCGTCGCCATCATGTTGGGGTCACCGTCATCTTCTTCCATCATTATCTTCAACATGTAGGAGAACGCCGTCGCCGCCGCCATTGCCATCATCATCTTTAACATGTAGGAGAACGTCGTCGCCGTCGCCGTCATTATCTTCAACTTTATCACGCTGTGGGTTGCCGCCATCAATCCTCCCCCGCTCAAAATAACTCATCACCGATGAGTTTGCATGGAGGTGCTGGCACCGAAGAACATCATCCAAATGAACCATCGCCGGGTCGCCGGAGACTGGGCGAGCACACAATCGTATCACATAATGCTGAGTACCACCGCTTGGAGAGGAGAGCAAAACACCAAATATGAACCTGTCCAGCAAAAAGATTGTCCTGCGGAACTTGGGAAATGCATTAGTCAAATAAAGAGGAAAAATTTCTGCATCAACAATCAGCGTACCTCCGTTGGAGAACAATGGAGAAAACGATCCAAGAACAAACTCACCCCCCTACCCAAATGACAATATAGTGGCACCAAACGTAGAGTTAGATATTTCAAATGGTGGAAAAACAGAATGCGTGAAATTGGAATCATTTAAACTAGGGGAATTACCCCATTCAGTTGTTAACTTCAACAGACATGTTGTTTCTCCTAAATGATTAAAAATTCGAAAAGTTCCAACTCGTCGACTCGCCAACGTTTCTATAGTGCCCGAAGACATCCGTTCAGGTACGAGACACACCAAGAGTAAACCGAAAACCTTATAGGGAGACACCCTCTTATGTAAGTTAGCGATATATTGATAAGAAGACATGTGTGTGACTAACGCTTCTTTACCGTGCTTATGTAAATTAAGAACAAGAGAGGAAAATACTAGTGCATGTTGACTTGTCATAGAAAATGGCGGTAACGGAACTACATAAGGTGGCACAAACAGAAATAAATATGGTGGCGCCAATGGAAAGTAATAGGGTGGCACTAGAAGAACTATATCAGGAGGCACTAGTAGAATGAAATTAGGTGGTACTAATTGAATGCAATCCGATGGCACAAAAGATGGCTACGTCATTAACGTGCTCTCAGAGATTTGGTGAATCTTAGAAAATCGAGAGGGTATAGAATTAACGAGTCTATCATCATGACCCAACACAACATCTAATAACACACGACGCGACATGTCCCAAGGAGGGTCCATCATGGATGGTAAAACTAATTGACTCAAATCAGGAAAATTAAACGCACAAACCAAAGGATCAGTTGGTCGGGTCAACATATCAGGAGGGATTATCGGTAACACTAACAATGAGAAAGAGTTTAGATCGTAATTAAATTCACGCTACTGAGTTAGCATAAGGGGACGCTTATCCGAGTCTACCTCAAAACGACCTCCAAAAGTATAACTCTCTCACATGGAAATTCTTCCAACTCATAAATCGTGACATCAGTAGTAGTAAAAATCTCAGGAATAGGCGCATCAATAGATTTCGGAGGAGGGGCTACGTCATACCCAGTGTCAAAATATGGATTTATCATCCAAGTAAAATCCTCTGCATGCAAGCCATCAAACTCAACCGAAAAAACAAACAAAAGATTTTCCCTCACGATAAAGTCATCTGGCTCATCATCACCCAACTCACTCTCCGAATAACACTCCCCATAGGAGGACTCTACCAACTCATCCGAAAGTTCTTCCAACAATAAATGTTGATCATATAGTAAGTCTTCCAAATCAGTTGGGGCATCCATTAATTCATGATTAGAGAAATCGACTGGAATATCCTCACTTACAAGATCCTCAGGAAAATCAGAGATATTCTCATTAGGTGTAATCGTAGCCTCTAACACGTCGAGGCTGGTAGTTTAGAGAGGTATCTCAATACTAGGGTGATCAGTCACAACGCTAGTGTGGCTAGTAATGGGCAAAGTAATACTCTCACAGGTCAAACTATCATCATCCCAAATATTATCTAACTCACGACTGGGTAAGCTCTCAGCGTAAGGAAACTCTTCCGATTTAGCCAGATTATCAATCAACTTAGGGTCATCCAAAGACTCCACTACAATAAAGATGGATGGCTCCGAAATGTTATCGAAGGGGAGTTGAGATGATTCCTCAGAAGAGAAATCCTCATCCAGGTCACTAGGGTAACCAATCTCCTCAACATCGCTACACTCGTCAGTGATAATTGCCTCATCCTCGGTGACGGGCGCAATCGTAGAATCAGCCTCAAACTCATCAGGGGAGTCAATAACTAGATCTGATAGCTCAGGGGGCGACTCTAAGGAGACTACGGGCGTAGTCAGAATAGAATGATTGATAGTGCCAAACCCAGTCGTTTCACTAGTCTCACGTGTCTTGATCGCCTGACTACCCATGAGGATAGGAACACTCTCATAATCAAGTTGGGGTTTAGTGCCCTGGCGGGGAGAAGTAAACTTATGTGATGTCCTAGCATGGGAGTACGGGGTGTCATACTGGTACGGTATAGGCATAATCATAGGTGGCGTTTCACTCAGATTTTCAGATGATTGAGAGCGACAATGGGGAGGTTAATACTCATCCGTTAATAGATTCTTCCAAATATTCAAACCTATAGGTGACTCTTCAAGGGATGTCCAAAAACGTCTCTCCTCATTGAGCTAGAAGGTCTGGGCTCGACTAAATAATTGAAGTCTCGCGACGGGGATCCTGTGGGGGGTCCACAATCTGATATCTCTCAAAATAGCGCTCCATAGCCTTCACCCAGCATAAAAACTCTTGCGTTCCACCTAGACCATCATAGGTCGGAGCTGGAACTCTAACATGCCTAGATGAGTGCGATACAACTTGATTAGCCTTTAGTTGGCCAATCAACCCCTTTATCTCTTCCACTACCGGACAATGGAAAGGCTTTCTAACGTTCATGACGGAATCTAAAGATTTCATTCGGGAAACGTGAACATCGTAGGCCATTTTTTTCTTTTAATTTTCAGCAGGAAAATGGGGATAGACTACGCGGAGTAAGTGCACAAATACAAAGAAATATAGTCTGATCCTGATTAATTTTCAAAGATAGATTTGTTCCAGCTAATATTTCAAAATAATATATATATTTTTTTTATATTTTTGCTGGCAAAAATATGGAGATTATTAATTATTTTTTTTTCTGAATTTTTGCTTAAAAATTAAAATTTAGGCTGCTATTGGCAGACCACAAAAAAAAAATTCTTTGCTTTTTTTCAAAAATTTTGTGCACGTGCGTGTCGGCCTACTAAAATTAATTAGGATGGCATCAATTAAGAAATCGACTAAACCTCCCTCTGATACCAAATTGATGTAGGCCACTACGTTTGCCATAATAACGGCTAAGGTAATTACACGTACGCCTCTCTATTCCCGATATTACGCTCACACAATAATTGAACGCAGCACACTCACAAACAACGTTTCACTATTGCTAACGTACGGTAGCCACGCCGAATAAAGATCGAACAAACGGCTATAAGACGATGTTCTCTCAAGCTAAAAGGACCAATATTGTGTCCGACCGAGCGATGGTTGTACCAAAAGAGATCAACCGAAAAGTTCGATTCCGAAATGGTATATCTCCCACAACAAAACGAAAGCGAGGCTCTCCAAACCTCTCGAAAAATTAAGCAACTTGAAAAAACAACTTATGCCATCGGAAAGATGAAACCATGATTGAAAATCAATTCCAAAATAACACAACGGTATTCCACCAAATAAAATTCTAGAAAATAGATTCACACAAGAGGTAGAAAATCTCGTTACCCAATCGGAATGGATGATTCCGATTCGCTTGAGGATCATTCTTCCACGGTTCCGCCGGAGTTTCGCCAAATGGAGAGAAACTCGTCCGCTTCCTTTACTTCAAGCCGGGATGAATTAAAATCACAAAGGGAGGAGCCTCTTTTTTGTGTCTTGGCCGATCTCAATATGAAAGAGATGGTGGGTCGGCTAAGAGGGTGGTGGTGGTCGAACTATTGGAGGTGGATTTGAGGGTAGTCGGCTAGGTGGAGGAGAAAAGAGAGGAGGAAGAGGGGAAGAGGCTTGTTGCCGAATTCTACAAGGAGGGAAGGAGAGGGGAAGGAGGCCGGCGGCCAAGAGAGGGGAGCAAGAGGGAGATCTGAAATTTTGAAGAGGGAGAGAGGGGAAAGGGGGGGGAAACCAATATTAGGTTTTCAAAATTCTTTCATTCTTTTTCTAATGAAAATAATAGAGTCCATGTCTATATATAGGCTTACAACAAGACTTGGCTATTTGCAGCCCAAATAAAAATTAAACATTACCAAAATTTAAAAATAACATGATGAAAATTAAAATGCAAATAATTAAAATAATATTTAAAGCCTTCATAAGTCTTCATCGTCGCCATCGCCATCATGTTGGGGTCACCGTCGTCTTCTTCCATCATTATCTTCAACATGTAGGAGAACGCCGCCACTGCCGCCATCGCCGTCATCATCTTTAACATGTAGGAGAACGCCGTCGCCATCGCAGTCATCATCTTCAACTTTATCACACTGGGGGTTGCCGCCATCAGTTGTTTGGTCGCTTATCGGTGTTTTGTACGATTATAGGTGACCAGGAGTGGCACTTGGTCATCATAATGACCAGTTTCTGAGGCAAGAAGCGCACCTAATGATGCATCAGCAACACCTCCTTCGGCTGAGACCATTCGATTGGTAGCGGAGGCAGTGTTTGCGATGATCAATGCTCACCCTGCGAGGCAGGTGCAGCAGCCTGCCCCTATTGTGGAGCAAGTACCGCTCCAAGAAGCGGAGCCAAGGAGAGTGGAGCAGGTGGTAGTGGAGCTAGTGTTGCCTAGAAGAGCAATGGAGAAGCAGCTTAAGCACGTGATGGGTTTCAATCCTCAAGTGTTCTCGGGGATGGGAACCCCAACCCATGCAGAGGATTGGCTCTCCAGAATTAAGAGAGTATTGATAGCTACTGAGACTGGAGAGTGGCAGAAGACCATAATTGCCACGTTCTTGTTTGATGGTGATGCAATGCTATGGTGGGAAGGCTTGGAGATACACCATCTGAGGGGTAGACTGCTTACTAATGTCTCGATAAAGGATTTTTCGAGACTGTTCTTCGCTCGATACCTCCCCTCAGCTCAGTGGATAGCAATGGAAAACGATTTCCAGAAGTTGGTTCAAGGAGATAGTACCATGGATGAGTATCTCCACGAGTTTACTCATTTTGGTCGGTATGCAAGTGCCACCTTCGCTAATGAGGAGCGCAAGACGAACCAATTCTACGAAGGTCTGAGAGATGACTTGAGACTGCTTCTTTCAGGGCCTATGGCGCAAGGTTTCCTGACCTTGGTAAACACAGCCCGGTCTTTGGAAAAAGACATAAAGAACGTACATGATAAGAAGGACTCCAGCGGGAGGAAGTCAAAGTTCAAGGTGCCATCTTCAGAATCCGGTTTCCGTCGGTGGATTAAGAAGGCTAGGACGTCGGGTCCAGCCTCTTCTTCGGGTGCCTCGGGGGCAACTACCAAACTAACCCCGAGCCCTTGTTTTACTTGTGGGAAGACGAGAAATTTCGTCCGTGATTGTTGGAGCGGACGTCCAAAGTCTGAGAGGAAGCAGGGAGCAACCTATGAAGAAAAGGGCAAGGCGGTGGAGTCAACCACATCGCATTATGCTCCGACTCAAACAAGGTTCTACAATCTGGGCCAGCAGGAGACCATCAAACAAGCAGATGTGATGACAGGTACGGTTTAAATTTATAGCAAGTTAGCTTTAAATACTGTTACCTAGTGCTTGTTAGCTTATTACTGTTTGTATAGGCTTTGTTCTGATTTGCGATAGTACGGCAAGGGCACTATTCGATACGGGAGCTTTGCACTCCTTTTTGTCCAAGGGTTTCATATCACGCATCGGAGTCCCTTCTTCAATGGCGAAGGACAAATTGGACGTGTTGCTACCGAACGGGTGTTCTATGCGTGCGGACTGAGTATGTGTTGTAAGGGTTCATATTGGAAGTCAAGAGTTCGACTTGCTAGCATCGTTGCTACCGCTAGTAGAGTTCGACGTCATCTTCGGTATGGACTGGCTTTCGGAGATGAAGGCTTATATAGATTGCAACTATTAAGAGGTCAAGCTGGGTGCTGGGTGGGAGATAACGTTTGCTGGATTGAGGGGGTCGAGCAAGACGTTGATGTCTGCTCTTAAGGTGGTCAAGGCAGTTCATGCTGGCGCATAGTTGTTCTTCACGCTAGTGAAGGCTGTAAATCCTAAAGACACTTTGGGTAGTATCCTAGTGGTATGCGAGTACCCCTACGTGTTCCCGGAAAATCTTCCCAGAGCCCCACCGCAGTAAGAGATCAATTTTATAATCGAGCTAGTGACAGGATCAAAACCTGTGGCATGCTCTCCTTATAGGTTGGCGCCTAAGGAGATGGCAGAGCTAAAGGTTCAACTAGAAGAGTTGATGGAGCAAGGTTATGTGCGTCTAAGTTCATCGCCTTGGAGCGTGCGGGTCCTCTTTGTTAAGAAGAAGGATGGAAGTTTGCGGATTTGTATCGACTACAGAGAACTGAATAAGTTAACGAAAAAGAACAAATACCCGATCCAAAGGATTGATGATCTTTTAGATCAGTTAGTCTTGTCATCGGTATATCCAAAATTGGATCTGAAGTCCGGTTACTACCAGCTCAGGATAAGGGAGAGTGATATCCCAAAGAAAGCGTTCAACACGAGGTATGGGCATTTCAAGTTTACGGTCATGCCGTTCGGGCAGACTAATGCGCCATCAGTATTTATGGATCTGATGAACAAGACGTTAAGGGAGTACTTAGACCATTTTGTGATCGTCTTTATTGACGACATATTGGTGTACTCGCAGTATGAAGAAAATCACTTCAAGCATCTGCATCTTGTTTTGGAGACGCTGAGGAGGAACGAACTATACGCAAAGTTCTCCAAATGCGAGTTTTAGTTGTCCTCAATGGCATTCCTTGGTCACATAGTCAGCGGTGAAGGGATTGCGGTAGATCCGGCGAAGATTATTGTGATACGAGAGTTGCCTGTGTTGTCTGCGGTAGCGGAAATCTGGATTTTTCTGGGGCTTGCCGGCTATTACAGGCGCTTCGTGGAGAACTTCTTGTGGATAGAGTTATCCCTCACGATGTTGAAAAGAAAATATCAGAAGTTTGTATAGACGCAATAGTGCGCTGAAGCATTCGAAGAGTTGAAGAGTTGGTTGACCGCGGCGCCAGAGCTAAGTTCGCTGAGTGGGTCCGAAGGTTTTGAAATATACAGTAATGCCTAAGGAAGTGGTTTGGGCTGCGTGCTGCTGCAACATGGTAGTGTTATTTTATATGGCTCACGTCAACTGAAAGTGCACGGAAGGAATTATACGGTCCACGACTTGGAGTTAGCAGCCGTGATTTTTGCGCTAAAGCTATGGAGGCACAATTTGTATGACATAATGGTCGATATTTATAGCGACAACAAGAGCCTGAAATACCTGTTGGATCAGAAGGATCTGAACATGAGGCAGCGGAGATGGATGGAGTTCCATTGGGAGTATACGGTCAAAATTCATTATGTGCCCTTTGAAAGGCAATGCAGTTGTGGATGCGTTGATTCGCAGGGCTCCCGCAGAAGCCAACTGGTTGTCGATTCATGATGAGTAGTTGATTCTAGAGTTGGAGGCGTTAGACATCTGTTGTGTTGACAAGAAGACTAGCGACGAAGCGTTATTTAATTGGACAGAAGTTCAGTATGATCTGGATGATCGGATTCGGAAGGCTATGGGTTTGGATAGCAACATGAAGAAAATCATGGATGAAGCATCAGATGGGTGAAATTCCCAATTTATAGTTGAAGATGGACTGCTAAGGAAGGACAGTCATTTGTGCATCCCAAACGTGGGAAATCTACGGGCGGAGTTGATGTACGATTCTCATCATACCAAGTACAAAATTCACCCAGGGAGCACGAAGATGTACCGAGATCCGAAGAAGTTGTTCTGGTGGCCAGGACTCAAGAAGGATGCGGCACTATTCGTGGTTAAAGGTCAGACCTGCGCCTTAGTAAAGGTAGAGTGATAAAAGCCCGGGGGTTTCTTGAAATCTTTGCCTATTCCGGAGTGGAAGTTCGACGACATTTCGGGGGACTTTGTGCATGGCTTGCCAAGGTCGCAGAAGGGAAACATCGCCATTTGGGTGATCGTAGATTGGTTAACAAAAGTGTCGCACTTCATTCCGTATAGGAAGGATGATTAAGTGGAGAAACTGGCAAAGCTATATGTGGATAACATTATTAGACTACACAGTGTACCCCGCAGCATTGTGAGCGATAAAGATGGACATTTTACGTCCAATGAATGGAGGTTGGTGCAGCAAATGTGGGGAACTAAGTTGAAGTACAACACTGTCTTCCATCCGCAGACAGATGGGCAGACTGAGAGGGTCAACAGGACATTGGAGGACATGCTTTGCATGCGCGTTCTGGACTTCGGAAACTAGTGGGAAGACCATATGTATTTGGTGGAGTTTGCGTACAATAATAGCTACCAAGCGAGCATACAATTGGCGCCCTTCGAGGCCTTATATGGTAGAAAGTGTCGCATGCCATTGTCGTGGCTAGAAACGGGCGAGGCAAGGTTGTACAAAAAGCAAGAGGTGGAAAACGCTACTTCATTGGTGCGAACCATTCAGGAGCGTTTGCTGATCGCTAAGGATAGACAAGCTAAATACTACAATGCCAAGCACCAAAACGTGGAGTTGACAGTTTGAAATTGGGTATATCTGAAGATAAAGCCATTCAAGGGTGTTTCACGGGTACGACGCTTGAAGAAGGTGAGCCCGAGGTACCCTCGACCATTTGAGGTCCTGGAGCGGATCGGTGAAGCGGCTTACTGTCTGAAGCTATCGGTGGAGTTAAGTGCTCTACACGACGTATTCCACATTTTTGTGTTGCGGAAGGCAGTGCTAGAGCCTTCGAAGGTGATCGTAGTTGATAAAGTACCGGTGGACGAAGGGTTGACAAGTAGGGTCAAGTCGGTTTGTATTGAGGACTATGAAGTCAAGTGACTTTGTAACAAGGAGATCAGAATGGTCAAGATTCATTGGGACAATTGCGGTCGTGAGGAGCTCTCTTGGGAATGGGAGCATACCAAGCTTGAGGAGTACCCAGAGTTATTTGACTCAGGTACTACTTTTGGTTTTCTGTTTTCTTTTCCTTTGGTAATTTTGTGGACGAATTTCTTTTAAGAGGGAGAGAGTTGTAACGCCCCGAAACTTTAAAGTGTGTCGGGTGGCGTTTTGAGCCAAGTCTGGTATTTGGTATAGGTGACATGGACTGGGACACGGGCGTGTCCCAAGGGCGTGTCGTGCTTGGGTTCGGCACCGGTAGCGTGGTAGACAAAATTGCAGTCAACGATCGTCGGGGAAGTGAACACGGCCTGAGACACGGGCGTGTAAAGCACTCAATGCCTTTCACTCAACGATCGTTGTGTGAGGACGCACGACCTGAGCCCAGGCATGTTCAAGTCCGACACGGGCGTGTCAAATTCGACACGGGCGTGTCTAATACCCGTGTCCTGCTCGGGTCATTTGGCGAGTTTTAAGGAAGCTACACGGCTTGGGACACAGGCGTGTCCCAGGGCATGTCTAGCACACGGCATGTGACACGGGCGTGTCACATGGTCGTGTCGTGCTATGGACATTTTGGACCTATATCGATGGAGGAACACGCCCATCTACACGGGCGTGTACTGTATGACATGGGCGTGTCAATCCTGACACTGGCATATTACGTGTTCTTTTTGGGATGTGACGATTTCGACGACGAATGAGTGACACGGCCTTCGACACGGGCGTGTCGCAAGCGGTCTTCGGCCCAGAAAGTTTATTTTCTGGGCGCATCGTGGTCGTTCGTTTCCTTATTTTGGGATCCGATGGTTCAGACTTTTCCCACCTTAGTGTTAAGGCTGGTTTTGGGGTGAGAAAGCCTCAATTTTCCTTTGGCTATCTCTTTCTAACTTCTAGGGAGAGGGGAGAGCTAGGAGGAAGAAGGAGGGAAGATCCGGTCACCGTAGGATATTAGGAGCGCCAAATCGCAAACCGAGCCCAGATCTGCGGAGGTAAGATCATTGCGGTGCTTTTCATCCGTGTAGTTTTCCATGGCGCCGAAGAGAATTGCTAAGGTAATGATTCTCATCTTGAGCATGTGAAGCTCTTCTTCTTTTGCATGGGAAAACCCTCTCCCGCGAGTGTGCGGCGAGTTTGCAGTATTCCTTGGGGTAGATAGATAAAGTCCCCCTTGTTTAGAGTCCGGAATCGTAGTACAGACATAGGCATGGTGTGTGAAGCCTACCCGGACATGTTGGTCTGGATCGGTGATGTTTTGCTATGCATTATTGGCCGGAGAAAACTATGAGCCTTTGGTTGTTTTCGGGTTTTTACGTGGTAGATTGCAGCAGGGATTCTTGCGGATTAACCCCAAGGCGCACCCGAAAAACTGGGCGGAAATGCATTTCTGACATCTTGGGGCCTGGGAGCCAACCTTGAACATAACTGGGTTATGTGCTTGTGTGAATGAATTTGGGATCTGGCAAAGCTTCGCCCGCGCGCTTGTCTTAAGATTAACAGTGCGGAGTGAGCAACGGGCTTGTGGAATCGGACCCAGGCTATGTGGTTTGGTGACAGATACTTGAAAAAGGGACTGGCCATTGGCATAGTCGTGCGAGTCTAGGCTTAGACCAAAAAAACTAAATTCTCAAGAGATTTGCCGTCTAAGGGATGGTGGTGAGACCACGGTTATGACCGGGTTCACCGAGTTTGTTCCCTGAGAGCACGGGGCGTGTGGCCGTATGAGCCTGCACTTGTGATGATGTGCTTATTTACTATATTACTTGCTATGCTAACAAGTGCAGGGAAGAAGCTTTGCTGCCCCGAGTTTGGGGGCGGAATCGTTATAATTTGGTCAATTTTAGCTGACCGTTATTCTTGTTTTCCATCGTTGCGGTGATTTTTTCTTGCAGGTGCTGCGGAGCCGAGAGACAAATAGCGGGCCAAAGCCCAAGTTTGTGAGCCGCCCCTTGAAGGCCTCGTTTGTTTACTTTTTTAAATCATGTGTGGCTGGCCTGAGAGCCGAAGTTTGTAAAACACTATTTGTTTAAGTGAACTGTTGTAAGGCCATAAGGCTAGTACATTTGTGTATTTTGTACTTCATTCCTATTGGGTTTTGTTAGTGGACATTTGTGCTTATGTTTGGTTGTTTCTCCTGTAACTTAATAAAATTGCTTCCGCAAGATGCTCTATGTAGGACGTGTGTATTGGTTCAATGGTTTCATTGATTAACCCACCAATCTGTCCGTGGTATATTTCGTCGGGCCCCGGCCGGACCTACTACTATATGCTATGTGATGGATAGGGGTGTTACATTACGTGAATCATTGCTGGTCGAAGTATAAGGCTTGCTTCCAGTGCGGGCAGAAGGGGCACCTGAAATCTTCATGCCCCCAGACTCAGTCCCCACTACAGCCTTCCCCACTTAGGGCTCTACCGCCGCCACCAAACCAGGACAAAGGGAAAGGAAAACTAAACATGGTGAACAGGGAAGAAGCAAAGAACTCTACCCAAGTGATATCAGAATTGATTCTAGTTTAACTTTTATTCTATTTTTTTGTCCTAGTTTTCATTCGTTTAGTTATGTATGCTACGGTTTTAGGGGAGTTTAAGGTGAAGAAAAGGTGGACGTGCGTTCTTTTCAATTCGGGTGCTACCCATTCCTTTGTGGCGCGGAGTTTCGCGGATAAACATAGTTTGAATGTGGATCGATTAGGAATTTCCTTCAACCTCAAGCTTCCTTCCGGAGATCTGGTGATATCAAATCAAGGAATTCAGAGATGCCCTATTTGTCTAGGAGATTTCCTAGCTTTTGCGGACCTATTTGTGTTGGACCTGGCATATTTCGACGTGATTTTGGGCACAGACTGGTTGTCCAAGTATGATGCGGTCATCCAGTGCATGGAAAAATGACTGGACTTCAAGATAGACAATGGCCAACCTATGTGTGTCTATGGTTTTACGAGTAAGGGTTCCCTCTTTATTTCAACGATACGTGTTTGTCGAGCTCTAGAGTCTGGTTGCGAGGCATATCTTGTTTTTATTTCTTCTTTGGAAATAGCTTTTGTCACACCACGTCTTGCGAATATCTCGGTGGTGCGATATTTTTCAGATATCTTTTCTGATAGTCTTCCAGGACTTCCTACAGAGAGAGAGGTGGAGTTTGTGATATACCTTGAGGTAGGTACTCGCCCTATTGCTAAAGCACCATACCGTATGGCTCTGGGTGAGTTAGAAGAGTTGCGCACTCATCTGGATGAGTTGCTACAGTGTGTCTTTATTAGACTGAGTTCTTCTCCGTGGGGTGCCCCTGTTTTGTTCGTAAAGAAGAAATACGGTTCCATGAGGCTTTGTATAGATTATCGAAAGTTAAATAAGATAACCATCAAGAACAGATATTTGTTGCCTCGGATTGATGATCTATTTGATCAGTTGTCGGGATGCGCTGTGTTTTTGAAGATTGTCCTTCGATCAGGCTACCACAAGTTTAGGGTCCGTGAGGCTGATATACCACAGACGGCTTTTCGTTCCCGGCATGGGCATTTTGAGTTCTTGGTGATGTACTTTGGTTTGACAAATGCCCCATATGCTTTTATGGTCTTAATGAATAGAGTGTTCAAAGATTTCTCGGACCATTTTGTGATTGTGATCATAGATGACGTTCTCGTGTATTCCTGCAGTGTTGAGGATCATGCTCAACACTTATACATAGTTTTATCAACCCTGAGGGAGCACAAACTCAATGCCAAGCTGAGTAAGTGGAAATTTTTGTTACCCCAGGTGTCTTTTCTGGGCCATATTGTGGGTAAGGACAGTATTTCTATAGACCCGACCAAGATTTCTGATGTGATGGAATGGATGAGAACTTCTACACCTAAGGAGATTAGGAGCTTCTTAGGCCTGGCCGGCTATTATAGAATGTTTGTGGAAGGGTTCTTTGTCTTGTCTGCACCTCTAACTTGACTTACACAGAAGAACACCGTGTTCATTTGGAGCGATAAGTGTGAAGAAGGTTTCTAAGAATTGAAGAAGAGATTGTGTACTGCTCCAGTTTTAACCTTTCCTACTGAAGGAGTCGAGTACATGTGGATGCGTCACAAATTGGACTTAGTTATGTTTTGATGCAAGAAGGGAAGGTGATACCGTACGGATCAAGACAATTAATGATTCATGAATGGAACTATCCTACGCTTGATTTAGAGTTTGCTACTGTAATATTTGCGTTAAAGCTTTGGATACATTTACTCTATGGCGCACTGTGCAAGATCTATACAGACCATAAGAGTTTGAAGTACGTCTTCACTCAGAAAGAGCTGAATCTACGCCAGCCTAGGAGGTTAAAGTATGTGGCCGATTATGAAGTGGAGATTCTTTAAAATCCATGTAGGATCAAGCGCATACCCAACTATTCATAAATCCCGGATTGTTGGAAAGGGCGCTACTTAATTTCTTAAATAAGTAGCAGAGCACCACGGGTCAAGTGAAGGGACGCCAAACCCAACAACCCCTCGGCGGACAGCACAACCCATTGGCTCAGATGTGGGGTTACCACATGTCCCACACGGCTCATGGGTGGGGTTACCATATGTCTATGGTTTCACTGACCCGCCGGACCCACACAGGTAGAAGGGAAAAATCGGGATTTAATAGTGCCCCCCCCCCCGGTATTGGACCCGTGACCTCCTTTGATACCAAATGTAGGATCAAGCGCATACCCAACTGTTCCAAAATCTCAGACTGTTGGAAAGGGCGCTACTTAATTTCTTAAATAAGTAGTAGAGCACCAGGGGTCTAGTGAAGGAACGTCGGACCCAATAATCCAGGAAAGGCTAACGTAGTAGCCGATGCTTTGAGTAGGAAGACCGTCAAAATCTTCAATCTATCTGTACAATCCCTGGTGGAAGAATTCCTGTTAATGGACATCAAAGCTGGGAGTAGTACTTGGCCTGTTAGTTTGGAAGCAAAAGAGCCCTCTTGGATTTCCCTTACCAGAAGGATGATCTTGATTTGTTGCATCTCTGGAATAGAACTAAGAAGAGAGAGCGACCTGATTTCTCTTTAGACGAGTTAGATACTCTGAAATATAGGGGTAGATTTTGCGTCCCCGCTTTTGGGGATATTCGGGCTAAAATATGCAGTGAAGCTAATGGTTCCAGTGTTTCCTACCATCCTAGTTCCACCAAAATGTATAAAGATATGAAGCAAATTGTTTGGTGGTCGGGAATAAAGAATTATATAGCAAAGTTTGTGTTAGAATGTTATACGTGTCATCATGTTAAGGCTGACCACAGAAAGCCTGGTGGTAAAGTGACACCGCTTGACATTCCAAGTTGGAAATGGGAGAGTATTTTGATGGATTTCATCACTAGTTTACTGAAATCTCCCTGTGGTCACAATTTTGTTTGGGTGAGAGTTGATAGATTGACTAAGTGTGCTCACTTTGTGCCCTTTAAGATTGGGTATTCTATGATAAATATAGCTGAGTTATATCTCGATGAAGTCATCAGGTTACATGGAGTGTATGTTATAGTATTGTATCGGATCGAGACTCCCTATTTACGTCTCATTTTTGGAAGAGTTTACAAGAGGGGCTGGGTACCGATTTAAGGTATTCCACTTACTATCATCCGCAGACAAATGGTCAGATGGAAAGGGTAAATCAAATCGTTGATGACATGATAAGGTGTTATATATTGGATCACAGTGGTGCTTGGGATGAACGCCTCAGACTCAGGGAATTTGCATACAATAATTGTTATCAAGAGAGTTTGCATGTGGCCCCGTTTGAGGCCTTGTACGGAAGGCATTATAGGACACCTTTATTTTGGGCGGAGGTTGGTGAGAGACCGCTGCTAGGTCTGGAATCCCTTGAAGAGATGAATTGTGCTGTGACTCATATTCGAGAAAAGCTCCATATAACAGAAGAGCGTTATGAGAAATATGTTAATCGACGAAGGGTTGATCTGGAGTTCGAAGTTATGGACATGGTTTTTCTAATAGTCTCTCCGATGTCAGGTGTGAAAAGGTTTGGAAGAAACCACAAGTTTCACCCCCAATATATGGGACCTTTTCAAATTCTTGAGCGCATAAAAGTGTCAGCTTATGGACTAGATTTGCCTGCTACCTTCCCTGGTGTCCATAATGTGTTCCTTGTGAGCCTGTTATAGAAGTGTGTTGGTAGTGATCGTCAAGTCCTTGACTTGGTGCCCCAGATTCAGCCCAACTTTTCGTATGTGGAAGAGCCTGTTCGTGTTTTGGAATCTCAAGAGCTAGTGTTACGGAGAAAGACCATCCCCATGGTCAAGGTTCTTTTGAGAAATCAAGACGTCGAGAGCGCGACGTAGGAATTGTGAGTTGGTGATAAGGGAATCTCATCATCTCTTCTCTTAGTTTCTTATATGTTTCCGTATTTTTGGTGAATGTTGGTTTTTCTTGTTTTGGTTTGATTTTGAAGTTGTAATAAGTTTCGGGACGAAACATACTTTTAGGGGGAGTGCCTATAATGCCCCGAATTTTTCAATAATATTATTTGATTTTGTATTGTAATATTTATGACGTCAAGGCAATACTTTTTACGTCATGTTGACAGCGCTGCACCGTTAGTGCGTTTTCGTGTCCGTTGGGTCTGTTTGACCAATTTTTGGGATTTTGATTGAATTGAATGCTTCCCTTAATTGAAAAGGATGAAATTTGAGGTTTTGGACTTGTCCAATTTTATTGCGATCCGAGCATTTTGGAGTCTCGGCGCGTGCTTGGATCCTTGTGATGATTTTTGCTTGCGTAAGCATTTGATGTTAGTGTCTCAAGAATGGTGTGTCAGATTCTAGGGTTGTTTTCGCTATTAAATTCGTTTAATTCGATGCATGTTTGGTCCTCCGTTTTGAATTCGTATTCCCTTTTTCAAACCATTTGAATACAATTATTATTATATTATTAAAGCCTTATGCTTGTTCTGATTCTTGGGAAGCCCTCCTTAAGGGTAGGATTTCATCGATGTGAGGTGGGAGACGAATTTTTTAGGCGCTGTCTGGGTTTTTGTTCAAGGAATTGATCGGAGTTTGACGATCGTCGAACAGATTTCGATGAAAGATGAACGAAAGGCGCTGTCTGGGATTTGACTAAGCGTCGAGCTGAGGTCAACGATCGTCAAGCGGAGTTCTACGAAAGTCGAATGGAGCTCGACGATAGTCGAACGGAGCTCGACGAAAGTCAAACTGAGCTCGATGAAAGTCAAGCAGAGTTTTCCTTTGTGCTCGACAAAAGTCAATCTGGTTTTCTATTGTGCTCGACGAACTCCGGCCAGAATTCGTCGAACAGGTTTTGTGTTCGACGAACTTCGAGCAGAATTAGTCGAATGGAGTTGTTCTTCCCTTTTATTCTCGAGAAGTCCTCTTATTTTTGACAAATAAAATGTTTCTCTCAAGAAATCCATTTTAGTTCTCGAGATCTGTATTTCATTCTCAAGAGGTTCTGTCTTGCAGTTCTCGAGAAGCTTTCTTTAGTTTTGGAAAAGCCTTTTTATACTCGAGTAGTTCTTCCCTTGTTACTCGAGATGGCCGTCAAGTTCATAAGAAGGCTCTACCTTGTAGTTGAGAAACCTTCATTACACTCGAGAAATCCATGGTTTCTTCTCGAGAAGTCCGGTCCAGCTAACCCCCCCTCCCCCTGTTCTTTTCTTAGAATAATAACTGTGATAGGTAAAAAATTAATTTAATATTATACCTAGTATATATATACTCTAATTATAATTCCTCCTTCGTTTAGACCGTATTCTTGTTCATCTCCCGAACTAGAGCGACGTGAGCGAGAGAGAGAGAAATTCTTCCGGAGGCCGCCGACGGCTCTCCGGTGCTCGAAACTTCCAGCCGAACATAGATCCAGAAGGCTCTCAACGAGAGCTACGCCATCCTCGTAAAGTTTTCCCCATTTCTTGTGTTTTTATCGTTAGGATTTTTGGCCCTAACTTCTATTTGTAATTCCCAATTTTTTGTTTTCAGGCCAAGTGACACGGCCTGGGACACGGGCGTGTCCCAGGGCGTGTCAAGCAAATACTCGAGCTAGTCTCGCGTAAGTTTCAAAGTTGGGTTTCGGGTGTTTTTGGAGAGACACGGCCTGAGACACGGGCGTGTCCCAGGGCGTGTCCTCCTCGGGTTGCTGAAGGTCGCGCGTTCGACGATCTTTGAGCATCGTGATCGACGATCGACGAGAAGAGGCGACACGGCCTGTGATACGGGCGTGTCACAGGGCGTGTCCTTCTCGACGATCGGCGAGATCATGTCGACGATTGCCGAGAATAATCTCGGCGATCGACAAGATTTGTCGAGAGAGGTGACACGGCCAGAGAGACGGGCATGTCTCAGGCCATGTCAGGTGGTCACGGGCGTGATTAACCCGTGTGGTGAGGCGGTTCTTTGCCGCTTAAGGGCAGCTTATGGGACACGGCCTGTGACACGGGCGTGTCACAGGGTGTGTCAGGGCCGAAAAAGTTATTTTCTGCAGATCTCGGCCGTTTGTTTCCCTCTTTCCAGATCTGGTGGTCTTCAGGTTTTCCAGCCCCTATAAGACCCCGAACCAGCAAACGTATCCTCACTTTATCTTCATAAGTGAGAGAAGGAAAGAGGAAGAAGGAAGGAAGAAGAAGAAGGAGGAAGGAGAGGGAGATCCAGCTAGTCCAAGCTCGAATTCGCGATCGGAGGCCATATTCGGGAAGGCAGAGCTCCAAGCAGTGCTTGTCATGGCTCCAAAACATCCTCCAAGGGTAACGACCTCCTCCTTGGATATGTGAAATCCTTCCTTTTTTCATATGCATGAATCCTCTACAAAGGTAGTGTTGAATTCTCTTGGGATGTTGAACTCCATCCCTTGATTCTTGTTGGAGTAGTCCCGGAAGCGAGAAGTACGAGTAGGCATGCTGTGTGAAGCCCATCTAGACAGGTTGGTCCGGATTGGTGATGATTGTATGCATATTAGGGCAAGACCTTGTATTATTGTGATGCGTGTGATGTTTTTGGTGGACACCTGCAGCTTGATGCAGCAGGATGTTATGTGGATGGGTTGATGCTGTGTGATCTCAACCCATGTAGCTGTGAGTGCTACTTTTGGGGGTTGATGCTGTGTGATCTCAACCCTTGTAGTTGTGAATGCTACTTGTTGAGCCGGTGGGGCTGCAACTGTGGAAAAGCCCGTGTGGCGAACGGGCAAGGTGAAGTTGTACCCGTGTCAGTCCTGATCGACGTATGACGTATGTGAGCTACGGTAAAGGCTGATCTGTACTCGCGTTCTGGTTTTGTAACTGTGGGGTGCTTAAGGCCCTGTTAGGATCACAGAATGAGAATCGCTCCGACTATTTGAGCCATGGAGGATTGGAATGCTCACGAATTGTCGTCATGTTTGGGACCTCTGAACGGTGGTGGGACCCTGGTTTTCCGGTACACCGATCATGTGCCCCGAGAGCATGGAACGTCGTGCCATCGTGCCGACGTTAGTGATGGATGATGACTTGTACGGGCGTATAAGTGTGATGTGCTAAAGCATACCCTTTTGATTGTATATAAGTGCTATGCAGGGAAGGAATTCCGCTGTCCTGTGCCAGGGACAGGGCCTTTATAAATGGTCAGCCAAATGCTGACCGTTGCTTTGTTTGCCACTGCTTGGTGGATCTTTTGCGTGCAGGTCAAGAAGGGACAAGCAGAGATGAGGGTGGAAGACCCTAAGCTGCTGCTGCTAAGTGCTAGCCCTCGAAGGCTAGTTTTGTACCTTGTGTAAGAACTCATGTATGGCCGGCCTGCGTGCCGATGTATGGAAGATACCTTCTTGTATAAAGAGAAACACTTGTAAGAGGCCATAAGGCCGTACTTGTGGTTTTATATTATGGCATGTTTGGTTTAGGTGTGGACTTCTTTGTTGATTTTTGAGTTCATTCTTGCAACCCTTTAAACTTCTGCTAGAATGCTCTGTGATATATGCGTATTTGGTATTACTTCGTAACGTCTCCTCCTGTTTGTAAGACATGGTGTGGGGCCCCGGCCGGACCTTCTACTATGTTGCACGTAACGGGTAGGGGTGTTACAATTTGGTATCAGATTCCTTGGTTCCCTCCTCTTAATTCGTGGCCGAATTCTTTTGTGGTGTGGCGAGCTTGTGTGTGAGTGTATAAAATTGAACTCAAACATGTCCACATAGGATTGCAATGCACTGGTGTGTTACACTTGTGTGTTTGTTTTGACTGTTTGTTGTGTGGCTTGTCGCTGAATTGTGTGGTTTGACACATATAGGTGACGCGAAGTGTTGCGGGTCAGTCAGAACCTCAGCATTCTGTTGAGAGTGCGGCCCTGGAAGAGGTGCCCACCCCTCCTCCATCAGCTGAAACTGTACGTTTGATTACAGAAATGGTACTTGCGGTGATGAATGCTCAGCAGGCAGGGCAAGCTCGGCCTGAGGCTCCCGTGCCTGTGGCAGTGCGTCAAGAACCGGTGGGCATAGTGGTTGATCAGCGTGCCGCAGATCAGCAGCTGAAGCGGTTTATGAGCTTTCATCCTCCGAAGTTTACCGGGGCAGGTTCCCCAGCTCAAATAGAGGATTGGCTTGCTCGGATCAAGCGCATCTTGACCGCCCTTCGGGTTGAGGAGGAACAGAAAGTCACGGTAGCCACTTTTCTTCTTGAAGGAGAAGCTCGGCTGTGGTGGGATGAGGTAGAACTGCACCACTTGGCAGGCAGACAGTTGACGGGAGTCTCTATGGACGAGTTCTCTCGATTGTTCTTGGGCAAGAATTTGCCGTTGCAGCAACGGATTGCTTTGGAATTGGAGTTTCAGCGGTTGACTCAAAAGGAGAGCAGCATGGATGAGTATCTGCATGAGTACACGCGTTTGGGGCGTTATGCGGGCGCTATTTTTGCCGAGGAAGAGCGCAAGACCAGTCAGTTTTATGCGGGACTGCGGGATGAGTTGCGGCATTTACTCTCGAGTTCCGTTAATCAGGGATTTCAAGCTCTGGTCTGCACCGCGAGGGAATTGGAAGCAGATTTGAAGCGAGAACAATCTAAAGGACCTTTGGCTATTGCAAAACCGGAGTTCAAACCGCCGCGTCCGGAGAGAAGTGGATTTCGAAAGAAATGGGGTAAGAATTCAAGACGTTCTGGGCAAGCTCCTTCATCAGTTACTTCGGAAGCGTCGTCGGGCTATGACTCCCGTACTTGCTATACGTGTGGCAAGCCGGGACATCTTTCTCGGGACTGTCGGGTTGGTCCTCCGAAAGGTGACAAGAAGCCGGGCACGTCCTATGCGGAAAAAGGGAAGGCGGTGGAGGAGTCTTCTGCTTCGCAAGTGCAGCCTCGAGTATTCAATCTGCGACAACAGGAGGCCATTAAGCAGGCCGACGTCGTCACAGGTGCACGTGATCTCTGAGTTCTTTTCCCTTTGTGTAGTGCTGCTATGTTTTTGGTGTTTATTGTGTTGTTGCTATGTTAGGCTTCGTCCTAATTTGGGAGCATCCGGCACGAGCACTGTTTGATACTGGGGCGTCACATTCGTTTCTGTTAAAGGATTTCGTATTGCGCATTGGCGCGCCGATACGAGGCACGACAGAAAGTTTGAAGGTACTCTTACCTAACGGATGTGTTTTGTGCGCAGATCAGCCTGGCTGTGTAGAAGGGAAAATATGAAGTTGGGACTTCAGATTGGAAGCACTTGTGTTGCCGATTTCGGAATTGGACATAATCTTCGGTATGGATTGTTTGTCAGAGATACATGCTCGCATTGATTTTAATTCTAAGGAAGTTGTGTTGGGACAGAACACCAAACAAGAAATAAGGTTTAGCGGCATACAGGGGATAAATGAGATGTTGATATCCGCTTTGCAAGTTCGGAAGGCCGTTAGAAAGGGTGCCGAGTTGTTCTTCACGCTAGTAGCAGTGGTAGTGCCAAAGGCTAGTGTGAATGAGGTACATGTTGTGTCGCAATTCCTGGATGTGTTTCCAAAAGACCTTCTGGGGTTACCACCCCAAAGAGAAATCGACTTAACGATAGAACTGGTACCGGGTTCAAAACCTGTGGCCCGTTCCCCCTATCGTGTAGCGCCAAAGGAAATGGCGGAGCTGAAGGTTCAGTTGCAAGAATTGCTAGATCAAGGTTTTATAAGGCCAAGTCAGTCACATTGGTGTGCGTCGGTTCTCATTGTGAAAAAGAAGGACGGCAGCTTGCGTCTATGCATAGATTATCGAGAACTGAACAAGCTGACAGAGAAAAATAAGTATCTGATCCCACGGATCGATGATTTGTTTAATCAGCTAGTGGGCTCTTTGATGTATTCTAAACTGGATTTGAAATCCGGTTATTATCAGCTGAGGGTTCGGGAAAGTGACATACCCAAAACGACGTTTGGCACATGCTACGGGCATTATGAGTTCACGGTGATGCCCTTTGGATTGTCTAATGCACCTTCGGTGTTTATGGATTTAATGCACCGAATGTTTTAGCAATATTTGGATCTCTTTGTGATCGTCTTTATTGACGATATCCTGGTGTATTCCCGATCTAGAGAAGAGCATTCAAATCATTTGAAGATGGTATTGCAAACCCTGAGGGAAAAGCAACTCTATGCCAAGTTTGCTAAGTGTGATTTCTGGTTGTCATCTGTGGCTTTTCTGGGCCATGTAGTTAGTGGAGAAGGCATTGCCGTGGATCCTACCAAGATTGTTGTTGTGCAGGAGTGGCCTGTTCCTTTGTCGGTAGCCGAAGTCAGGAGTTTTCTTGGACTTGCGGGCTACTACAGGCGTTTTGTGGAAAATTTCTCAAGACTAGCATTGCCTCTCACTACCCTAACGCGGAAAGAACAAAAGTTCGTTTGGTCGCCCGAGTGCGCCCGAGATTTTGAAGCGTTAAAGAGTCGGTTAACTACGACTCCAATTTTGACAACACCTTGTGGCATAGATGGTTTTGAGGTGTACAGTGATGCATCGGGTAGCGGCTTAGGCTGCGTTCTCCTTCAGCGTGGTAAGGTGATAGCATATTGTTCGCGCCAATTGAAAGCCCATGAGCAGAACTATCCAGTCCATGATTTGGAATTGGCCGCAGTCATCTTTACACTTAAGTTGTGGCGTCATTATTTATATGGTGTAAAGGTGGATATCTATACAGACTACAAGAGTCTTTAATATCTCTTAGATCAAAAAGACCTAAATATACGACAGAGAAGGTGGATGTAATTTCTTGGTGATTATACCTTCCAAATTCATTACACCACTGGTAAAGGGAATGTAGTCGCAGATGCCCTGAGTCGTAGCACTCTGGCAAGGGCGAATTAGTTGTCATACCATGATGAACGGTTGATCCACGAGCTAGAACGGATGGATATTACTTGTGTGGAGAAAAACACTGCTGCGACCATGTGTTTGAATTGGACAGAGGTACAGTATGACCTAATGGATAGGGTCCGCCAAGCGACGGAATTGGATGATAGTTTGCAGCGGAAGATAAGAGCTCTTGGTTTTCTTTTGACAATGGACTTTGGAGAAAAGACGATCGAGTATGTGTTCCTTGTCAGAGAAATCTTCGTGAAGAAATCATGTACGAAGCCCATTTTTCAAGGTATTCGATTCATCCTGGGAGTTCAAAAATGTATAAGGATATGAAAAAGAACTTCTGGTGGCCGGGTATGAAGAAAGATATAGCACGTTATGTTGCTAAGTGCCATACATGTGCTCTGGTGAAAGCGGAATGCCATAGGACAGGAGGATTCCTGAAGTCATTACCGATCCCAGTGTGGAAATTTGATGATATTTCCATGGACTTCATGCATGGATTGCCGAGATCTCAGCGGGGTAATGATGTGGTTTGGGTGATTGTGGATCGATTAACAAAAGTTGCTCATTTCATTCCAAATCGAAGAGATGATCCAGTCGACAAATTGGCTAAAATGTACGTAGATTCGATCGTACGATTGCACGGGATTCCCCATTGCATTGTTAGCGATCGAGATGGATGCTGATGAGTCCCTATTTTATACTATATTTTGGACTCATTAGGCCTATTTCCATGTCCTTTGCACACCGTTTAGCGCCATTTGCACTCCTTTTGGTTCGCTACGGTTTTCCACGCCCTGTGCACCTTTTTAGCCCATTTCCGTGCTTGTGTGCATTTACTTTCTTGCTATTTTATCACTGTTCGCTGTGGCTGCCGCGATCGATGCCCCGTGCAGTTTTCCTGCAGGTTTGGGGACGTGAGGGCATTCGGGATAGGCATTTCACTATTTTTGGCAAAGGAGTCAGTGGTCGTGCGTTTTTACCCACGCACGACCATCGCCTCCTGGCGCACGATCACTGATCGTGCGCAGCCCGGTCTCATTTGTGAACTCTGTCTTGAACCTTCCGCACGATCACTGCCATAAACCGCAGCACGACCACTGCTCGTGCGCCGCCGATCGTGCGGTCATATCCATTTTGCAAAAGTCTGTCTGGCTATTTCCGCACGATCATCAGCCTTGCCTCGCACGATCACTGATCGTGCGCTGCTGATCGTGCGCGACTACTGATTTTCTGATGCAGGTCTGCAGGTTGCTCACACACGGGCGCTGACCTTGTCGCGCACGCACTGGTCGTGCGCCAGTGGTCGTGCGCGCTATTATTCTGCAAGCTATAAATACGCTGTTCCGCGAATTAGGGCAAGACAATCGTACGGAACCTTCCCATTCCGCCGTTTTCGCCCTCCAGCAGTCCATTCACCTCCACCTCCATTCCTACCAACGGGAGGACTTTCTCCCGTGATTCCGAAGCATCCCTCATCCTCCGGCGATCCTCCGCCATTAAAGCTCTTCTCCAAGTTCTTCACCAGGAAGACGACGAAGCTTGCCTCAAGAACGGACTTAAAGGCCACCGAAGTGACAGCTCGGCGGTACCGGAAGCCCTCCACGGACTGCGCTTGGAAGCGGTTTGACAACCCGCACCTCCGGCCAACACCCGCGAAGGATCTTCACTCTTGTGGTTTAGCTTTCTCCACCTCTTGTTGTATGGTTTATGTATGCATGTATGAACGGATTAATCTCTTTTGTAATGAAATGTTTATGCTTTCATCTTGCTTGTGAGATTCGTTGTTAATGCGCTTCGCTCTCTTTCGTTCACTCTACGCCTTTGCTTCACTTCATTTCACTTCACATCACACACTTCACTCACTAGCTTACCGCCCACTCGCCACGAAGTACGGCATCGCGGCCGCTACATCCATCTCGCCTTGCGAAGGGTGATTGCGACCCGCCAAAGCTCTCGTTAGTGTAATCGGTCGTAGAGACCACCAACCAAAGCCCTTTCTTTTTCTGTTTATTTCATTTAACTCTCATAACGATAGTTTCAGAGTCTAAATCGTTCGACGCCAATTGCATCCTCAAGAGACCGACATCCGGGGATTCATTCCCAACTTTATACTTGAGCGACCGGTACGCTTGCCGTATTTTACGTGCATCAAGTTTTGGCGCCGTTGCCGGGGAGTGCAACTGTTGAACGATTATGATTCTGGAAGTATTGTTATAAGAGTTAGTGCTCTTTGATTTTTTTTCTTTTGTCTTGTTGTTTCAGTGGATGCAGGGACGTGCCGCGAGAGATCTCGTTGCTTACGATCCTGAGATCGAGCGAACTCTTCGTGCGCAAAGACGGGTGCGCTGCCATTAATCCAGTCCGAATGGAGATCTTTTGAACAATGACAACGAAGTGCATGTTGGAGGTAATCTCAATGACACCGGAACGGGGATGAGAACGAGGTAAACCGCCGCATGTCCGAACCATGAGAGACTACACCACTTCCACTGTGGGGAGCATATATCTGGGTTCGGACCGGCGATCACAAACCAGCAGTTCGAGATCAAGCGGCAATTCTAAACATCATCGGAACAATGCGCAGTTTCCGGAATGGCCATGAGGATGCCCATCTTCATTTGGCGGATTTTTCGGAAATCTGCGCCACGTTCCGCTATGCTGGGATCGCCCGATGACACGGTCAAGCTCCGTCTGTTTCCCTTCTCGCTACGTGACAAAGCCAAGTCATGGCTTCATTCCCTTCCTCCTGGAACCGCCACAACATGGGATGCTCTCACCACGAAGTTCTTAGCCAAATTTCATCCAGTCGACCGTATTGTGAGCATGCGACGTCCATCGCCAATTTCAGGCAAAATGACCAAGAAAGCTTAGCGGAGGTGTGGGAGCGCTTTAAGAATTGCTGCGGAAGTGCCCAAATCACGGTTTCCAAACGTGGAATCTCGTGGAGAGCTTCTACTTCTCCATCGAGCCTCAGCACCGCGCCATGATTGATGCCGCCTCTGGTGAAACAATATTGAACCTTGCTCCTGAGGATGGGCTCTGAGAGTTCTGCAGGACACCGCCACGCACAGCGCTTCTGGACCGCAGGAAGGAATACCCCCGGGGACAAGTGGAATCTTGCTGTGGAAGCATCAAGGCCCGCTGCTGCTGCTCCAGTGTTGGCCATCTCATGTCAAGGATGCGGAGGATCCGATCATCACAGCTTCGAGTGCCCTGGACCGGAGGTAACTTATGATCCCGCCTTATCTAATGAAACAGTTAATTTTATTGCTAATACAAAACAGGGGTGCGCCGTATGGAAATGTGTATAATCCGGGTGCGAGAAATCACCCGAACTTTTCGTGGAATCAAAACGCCCAGGCCAACGATGGCAACCGGGGCAGCATCAAAATGATGCCGCCGCCTCCGTGACGCCAACCGCGGCCGCCACACCCCGAATTACACCCAAGGCCCTCCCGCTGTGAAAACCAACTCTTTGGCTGAAATGTTTGAGAAATTTGTGAAGTGTCCCATACTAATATGACTAACCAAGCCGCTTCTATGCGTAAGCTTGAGGCGCAGTTGGGCCAATTGGCTCAAATGGTCTCCGAGCGTACTCACGGCACCCTCCCAAGCAACACAGAAAGAAATCCCCATGAACCAGGGAAAAGCTTGGGAGAGGAAAGGCTAGGAACAACAACGAAACTCGTGATTAATTGTATGATCAATGATGTGAAAACGACCGCACTTTGTGATTCCGGAGCATCGCAACATCCTCACTCTGCAGGATGTTGAGAGATGCAATTACACAATTAACACCGATGACCGAAGTCACATTTTAGCTAATGGAGATGTAGTTGCTACCGAAGGCGGTTGTGAGGAAAGTTGAGATCGAGGTGAATGGAAAACATTTTACTACTGATTTTCAGGTTATGGGACCTAAAGAAAACGACTCCATTCCAATACTTGGGTCCCATTCCTGACGGCCAGTGGCGCATCCTTGGATTTTCCAAAGGATGTGTCATCTGGCCGACCGATGCGTCCGCCATCGATGATATTTCCGCACACCCCTCCAACATTCAAAAAATTGTTTTGCTAAGAAATGCAGGATCCAAGGAAAATTTGGGACTTCAAGTTTTGAACGCCGCCCGTTTGGACGAAATGAAAGGAACACCTCCCGAGAAGACCGATGTAGAGCAAGTGGTAGTGACCGTGAAGGAGATCGAGTCAGTGGAAGACACGGCGATTGTTCCATGTCCCCCAAAAGCGACTGAAGACAATGACATAGTAGTTTTATTCGGGAGAAATCCCTGAAATTCAGTTGTAATAATTCTAATGACTGTGTTAGGCGTAATGTTGCTTGGGCCGATCCGGTAGCCGTCGCGGTGCCAGGACATGACGCCATTGATTTCAAAATCTGCGAAAACTGTGGAAAAAATCTGCGTGGAAGTCTCCCACGGTGGAGAAGATGAAGGAGGCTAAGCGCCTACGCGATAAGCGTTATTCCACCTTCCGGCGCGAGAAAGCGTATTTAACGCTGAGCAAGGGGAAATCCCTCCCTCATGATTCCATGAAAAATTCTGCTCCCCCCTCGCACTCCACCGGAGAGACTCGCCCCAAATCGGCGCCGAGTTGATTGCTTTTTCGTCGCTCTGCTTAGACATTATTCTGTGTTTATGTTCTTGCACTTTTATTTTCTTTTTCTGCACGAACATTATTTGTAAACTGCTAAAACAGGTATTTGGTCCACCTTAGGACGGTAAACACAAAGGGCTATCGGGAGACAACCCATGCTCGGAACATTCGGTCCCCTTTCTTTTTCTAATTTTCTATTTTTGTATTTTCTTGTCTTTGGCCCAAATCGCAGGTTCAGCTTCTCTTTGGTGCGGCGCGGCACTCCATCAACTCATAACGCCATCTTCCGGTATGCTCCTCTGCGGAGCATAGGTACACTCTTCCCTGTAGACTTTATTCTAGTGCTATTTTGCATGTTGATCCTGTTTTCATTCAAGTTTGGGGGAAGAGCCGCCTATGCAACTCACGAGCACATTTTATTCGCACACCGGTAGATTTATTTTATGCTTCATGTTTGTAGACTCCTGCTGCACGCACACATCTGCACCCACATGAGCGCGCACTCTACCACGCGCGCGGCTCGGGTTGAGTACTTATGTGTGTAAGTTTAAGATTGTGGTTGCTGACGTAGGATTTTGTCGTACAGTAGTTCGAAAACTCGTGCAGTGCTCCTAATCGAGTGCTCACTTTGTGTAGGAATTGTATAGAGCTAGTTTCTTCTCATGTTTGCATTTTATATTTTTTTTTTCTATATTCGTAAATACTGTCTGTCCTACTCAACTTCTGAATCCGGAGTGATCTCGCGGTAGTGTAGGCATGTGTGTAAGCGTCGCTGGCTTTGTTTTGCTCGAGTCGGGAGGACGGATCACTTTTCTCGGTGGCTAAAACTTGCCCCAAGCGACTTTCGAAGCATTGGTGCCCGGTTTAGTCGAGCGTGAGCGTGACGTAGGCCATCATTTTGGCCCGGTTGATCCTTGCCCCCGTCCTAACATAGCCCTCGCTAGCCCGTTGAGCCTACCTTCCCTTTTGATCAGCTCCACATTCAAGTCACCAAGCCTCAAGCCAACTCCTAGTCGCACACCCGCGTTGAGCTCTTGTTTCGTTAATTTCTCTCGTTGGGTTTGTTGTGATGGGCGGATTTTGTGAACGTGTGGATATGCCGCAAAGTTTATAAATGCTGAATTATTGAGAAAAGAAAAGAGAAAAAGAAAAATGTGACAAAGAAAAGAAAAGAGAAAAGAAAAAGTATAAATGAAAAAAAATCTGAAATTGAGAAATTTGTTTTATGGTAGGCGGTGCACCCACTCATGTTGTAAAAGCTAAGTTTGGGGGTGTGGTGCACTCGCATTCATGTTGTTAGCGAGAATTCTGATGTGTGCGAGCTCCGTTGGGTTGTGCGTAGCCTTCGTCTTTATCTTGTCCATCCATACCTACATCTACACCCAAGCCCCACTCTTCACCTCAAGTCCTACGGATTCACGCTCGAGTCAAACCCGCATCGTGGAGAAAGTGCGAACGGGCAAGCATATGGCCCCCGACATTGGTGGATTCCTTTGGAGGTGATCATGAGCCCGGTCTTTGGCAATACCTCGCCATCCGACTTGCCTACTTTCTGCCTTCCCATGACCGTGCGATTCTCCGGAATTCATTCTTTGAGTAGTGACAGTATCTATTTACGTTTTTCGAAAATTATAAATTGCATTGCATGATTAGAAACTCTTTCTATTATATTTTTTTACGCATGTGAGCTTCTCGATTTCTCGTCCTACTGTAGGTTGTAATTACTACGTCAGCTAGCCGTTTTAGAGCCCACAACGTGATTATTTGCCCGGGACGTGCAAATGGTTAAGTTTGGGGGTGTGATGAGTCCCTATTTTATACTATATTTTGGACTCATCTAGGCCTATTTCCATGTCTTTGCACACCGTTTAGCGCCATTTGCACTCCTTGGTTCGCTACGGTTTTCCACGCCCTGTGCACCTTTTTAGCCCATTTCCGTGCTTGTGTGCATTTACTTTCTTGCTATGTTTATCACTGTTCGCTGTGGCTGCCGCGATCGATGCCCCGTGCAGTTTTCCTGCAGGTTTGGGGATCGTGAGGCATTCGGGATAGGCGTTTCACTATTTTTGGCAAAGGAGTCAGGGTCGTGCGTTTTTACCCACGCACGACCATCGACCTCCTGGCGCACGATCACTGATCGTGCGCAGCCCGGTCTCATTTGTGAAACTCTGTCTTGAACCTTCCGCACGATCACTGCCATACCGCGCACGACCACTGCTCGTGCGCCGTCGATCGTGCGCAGTCATATCCATTTTGCAAAAGTCTGTCTGGCTATTTCCGCACGATCATCAGCCTTGCCTCGCACGATCACTGATCGTGCGCTGCTGATCGTGCGCGACTACTGATTTTCTGATGCAGGTCTGCAGTTGCTCACGCACGGGCGCTGACCTTGGTCGCGCACGACCACTGGTCGTGCGCCAGTGGTCGTGCGCGCTATTTATTCTGCAAGCTATAAATACGCTGTTCCGCGAATTAGGGCAAGACAATCGTTACGGAACCTTCGCCATTCCGCCGTTTTCGCCCTCCAGCAGTCCCATTCACCTCCACCTCCATTCCTACCAACGGGAGGACTTTCTCCCGTGATTCCGAAGCATCCCTCATCCTCCGGCGATCCTCCGGCCATTAAAGCTCTCTCCAAGTTCTTCACCAAGGAAGACGACGAAGCTTGCCTCAAGAACGGACTTAAAGGCCACCGAAGTGACAGCTCGGCGGTACCGGAAGCCCTCCACGGACTGCGCTTGGAAGCGGTTTGACAACCCGCACCTCCGGCCAACACCCGCGAAGGATCTTCACTCTTGTGGTTTAGCTTTCTCCAACCTTTCTTGTTGTATGGTTTATGTATGCATGTATGAACGGATTAATCTCTTTTGTAATGAAATGTTTATGCTTTCATCTTGCTTGTGAGAGATTCGTTGTTAATGCGCTTCGCTCTCTTTCGTTCACTCTACGCCTTTGCTTCACTTCATTTCACTTCACATCACACACTTCACTCACTAGCTTACCGCCCACTCGCCCACCGAAGTACGGCATCGCGGCCGCTACATCCATCTCGCCTTGCGAAGCGGTGATTGCGACCCGCAAAGCTCTCGTTAGTGTAATCGGTCGTAAGACCACCAACCAAAGCCCCTTTCTCTTTTCTGTTTATTTCTCATTTAACTCTCATAACGATAGTTTCAGAGTCTAAATCGTTCGACGCCAATTGCATTCCTCAAGAGACCGACATCCGGGGATTCATTCCCAACTTTATTACTTGAGCGACCGGTACGCTTGCCGTATTTTACGCGCATCAGATGCTTCACATCAGGAGATTGGAAACTAATTCATCAGCTGTTGGGCACAAAGTTGCATTTCAGTACGGCCTTTCATCCCTAGACGGACGGTCAAACTGAAAGAACCAACAGGACGTTGGAAGATATGCTCCGGATGTGTATGCTAGATTTTGGAAGTCGCTGGGAAGATCATTTATTCATGATTGAATTTCCCTATAACAACAGTTACCAGGCCAGCATTCAGATGGCCCCTTTCGAAGCTTTGTATGGCAGGAAGTGCCGCACACCGTTATCTTGGGCGGAGACGGGTGAAACGAAGCTTTACAAGCAGAAAGATGTGACTGATATGCATGAAACGGTACGTACAATTCGTGAAAGGTTGTTAATTGCTCAAGATAGGCAGGCCAAATATTATAATGCCAAGCACCGAGACATAAAGTTTGCGGTGGGTGATTAGGCATATTTAAAAATCAAACCTTTTAAAAGTGTGTCCAGGATACGGCGTCTGAAAAAGTTGAGCCCGAGGTATCTAGGACCTTTTGAGGTGATTGAATGAATCGGTGAGGCAGCCTATCGGTTATTGCTACCGCCTGAATTAAGTAGTTTACATGATGTGTTTCATGTATCGGTGCTGCGGAGAGCAATAAAAGAGCCGTCACAAGTGATAGTTGTAGATCGGGTATCAGTCGATAGTGGGCTAACGACAAAGGTTAGGCCCATTCAGATTGAAGATGCCGCCGAGAAGCAATTGAGGAATAAAACAATCGGGATGGTCAAAGTTCGGTGGGACAATTGTGGCCGAGAAGAGCTTACTTGGGAGCTTGAGCAAACCATGCAGACAGAATTTCCCGAGTTATTTTTGTAATTGGTTGTGTAGTAGACCTTGTAATAATCAATAAATATGGACTTTACTGAGTTTTTCAGTCATTCAAATTTCGGGACGAAATTTTCTGCAAGGAGAGGAGGATTGTAATACCCCAAAACCAAGTTTTGGTTTTAAGGCCAAGTGTCACGGCCTGGGACACGGGCGTGTCCCAGGGCGTGTCAAGCAAATACTCGAGCTGGTCTCGCGTAAGTTTCAAAGTTGGGTTTCTGGTGTTTTTGGAGTGACACGGCCTGAGACACGGGCGTGTCCCAGGGCGTGTCGTCCTCGGGTTGCTGCAGGTCGCGCGTTCGACGATCGTTGAGCATCGTGATCGACGATCGACGAGAAGAGGCGACACGGCCTGTGACACGGGCTTGTCACAGGGCGTGTCCTTCTCAACGATCGGCGAGATCATGTCGACGATTAGCGAGAATAATATCGGCGATCGACGAGATTTGTCGAGAGAGGTGACATGGCCAGAGACACGAGCGTGTCTCAGGCCGTGTCAGGTGGTCACGGGCGTATTCAACCCGTGTGGTCAGGCTGTTCTTTGCCGCTTACGGGCCGCTTAAGGGACACGGCCTGTGACACGGGCGTGTCACAGGGCGTGTCAGGGCCGAAAAAGTTATTTTCTGCAGATCTCTGCCGTTTGTTTCCCTTTTTCCAGATCTGCTGTAAGACCCCCCCCCCCCCCGGAACACAACACACGGCACGAGGGGGAGTCTTATGCCCGAAATAGCCGCCTTGCGATAGCACTAACACACGGGTTAGCCTTTACCACAAGACGCCTATTCCGCCGGCTACAATCCATATCACAACAATTATGCCAACCCAACCATAACAGAAAAGTAAAGCTAAAAGCAGTTCAGTTCACAGCTAAGTTAAGGTCCAAAAATAGCGGACAGATAACAAGCACAACAGGCTTGCACAAAAGAAACAAGAGTCTAGAAATGTTTTGCCAAACGGCTACATGAAAACACTCACTACTGTCACTGACGGTGCCGATGGCACCACCACCTCAGGTCCTATCATCCGGGCCTGGCTGTCCTGCTGCATAGTCCGTTGCCGCTCTACCTGCGGGGTTTCCTCCTAAAAAGGAAGACGTAGCAACCGTTAGTCATAAGACTAAGTGGCTTCACATCCGCTCCCCCGGCGACTCCTCGGCACCGGGCGGAGAAAGGAATACAGGTACAATATATATACATAAGCAAGTAAACAAGCAGGTGACAGTAAATATGGTGAAGTATAAACTACGCTACACAACTAGCAGTTCTACAAATATCCATGTAAATGACAGCAGGTATAATTAATCAGAATAGTAACTTAACTTATAATAGTGCCCATACAAACTTATAAGTTAAGGATCGGCTTAACAGTAAAGTAACTCATCGTATAAGAGTGCCCATACAAACTTATACGATGAGGATCTTGTGTATGCAATGAATGACATGAAATGAATGTTATGCTATGACCGAACCATGCGCACGCACATACAAGTTGCTATGTCGACACAGACTAGAAGTTCCCACTTTTCGAGCAGGTAGCTAACCTCTCAGGCGTCGTCCGTCGTGGCCAGACGGCGACAGTGGAGCGGGCGTCTCCACTACTAGGTGGTATCACACTACCTATCCTAGGCCCCGTACGCCTCAACGCTAAGAACACAACAGCGGAGCTCACATGCGTACTACGGCTCAGAAGGGGTCTTGGGTAAATGTGCACCAAGAACACAGCCCAACCTGGCCTTGATTTCGAACCGGATGGAACCTCGGAAACGCACGAGGTGCAAGCCCAACCGTTCTCATGGCACGGAGGAGATCTCGGGTTATGGACACCAAGTATCTAACCCTACCGCCCAAGGTCTACTCATTGGCTCCCATCGGTGTGACGACTGGCGAACCTGTAAACTGCCACAATCATTATCTCAACACCGCGACACGATGAATCGTCGCACATCACATGCCCCAAAACAACTCACTCGATGCTACCCGTAGGGAGACTTCAACTCTAAGCATCGGTTGTTAATAAACCCCTCGGGCTCGGATTACAGTTACAAAATACTCTTCACATAGTGTTCATCATGTTCACGCCCACCTATTCAATGATTTCACCTCAACACTACGTAATTAGATATGTTCAACACCAATTTGTATAAATATATCCTTTACCAATAGCAACTCCTAATATCTAGCCTTCCCATCCAATCCATTTCTCTACCATTGCATGGTTATCCTTAATAGACAACCAAATGAGTAACCATACTAAATTATAGTAACAACGACATTATAGTTATTTGGGAGCAGGATATCACATGAGCAAATCACAATCATTGCAAGAGTGCTAACATTTTAATTAACAAGTGCATTAACATAGGATAGTCCAATACTAAAACTGGGATTCCCGGAGCTACAGGAATCCGATCACAATGCACAACCCCTCGTTGGAAAGGTATTCGCAAGGGCTACGACTTTCGTGTTGAGTCGATCGCCCAGATCTTGTCGAAACATACCAGAAATTCAACTCGAATGCGTACAGGAAACAGTTTCCTGTACAGGAATTTTCCCGAACGCAGCGGACTCGAACCAGCTTTCCCGTGGCTACAGGTATCGCATGGAAACGAGCAACCCCTCGTTGGAAAGGTAATTTCAAGGGCTACGACTTTCGTGTTGAGTCGATCACCCAGATCTGGCCAGAACACCTCCGAAATTGGCCACGAAGGTCGCCGCGTGCAGAAATCAGATTTCTGCACGCATCTTAAGGCGAGATGAACGGCATCCGTTCATCTTCTTCCTTGCAACGACCTCGCATAAACTTCTCCAGAAATCACACCCAACCTTATTTCTCCTTTCAAAGCCAAACCCTCAACGAAAACCCCTCTCATCTCCACTTTGAATGATGAGAAGGTTGAGGGAGACTAGGCCTAAAAACTAGGCATGGCTTATCCTAAGAACTCTCTTCCTCACCATCAAGACTCTATGGAGTCGATGTCTCTCCTAAAATAACTATAGATCTAGCACCAAGGGAGAGGGGAGGAAGCTCACCTCAAGTCCAGCGGTACCACCATGGCCGCCATGAGCCTCGCACTCCTTCGCGGCGGCATTGTTTTTCCCTTGACGGTGGCGGCGTTTTGATTCCTCCAAGGATGGCTCCGGCAAGCTCTTCCTCCTCCTCCAGCCAAGAACCTCTCAGGAATTTCGGGGCAGAAGAAAGGAGATGAATGCTAGGGTTTCCCAACTTTTTCCTTTTATACATCGCAGACACGGGTAGGCACACGGCCGTGTTCCTACCCGTGTTCAGGTGACACGGCCGTGTGGCATGCCGTGTCTAGGGCCGTGTTCCTCCCAGAACCACTTTCTGCCGGGTCAGGGTTGCGGCACACGGGTAGAGACACGGCCGTGTCCCGACCCGTGTCCTTGGCACACGGCTAGGGACACGCCCGTGTCCCAACCCGTGTCCTTGGCACACGGCTAGGGACACGCCCGTGTCCTAATGCCCGTGTACCTCTCTGACTGGTAAACCTATTTTTATGAGGCACACGGGTATGGACACGGCCGTGTCCATACCCGTGTCAGCCAAAAATGCTGTTTTGCCTTGTTTTCCTCATTTCCCGCACGTCCGCACCTGTTCACCCACATCCCCCATTGGGCTCACCACAGCCCCTTTGACTCAAATACGCAAACAAGGGGCCTAGCGCGAATTGGGACGTTACAAATCCTATAAACAAAATAAAAGATTTCGTCCCCGAAATCAGGGTAAGGCTATGGGAGTGAAACACATAAAAAGGGAACTATGCTTTCAAATAAAATTTTTACCTGAGTAAATAATTCCGGGTAGCGCTCTTGCATCAAATCCCTTGGCTCCCATGTGCACTCTTCCTTCCCGTGATTAGACCATAGCACCTTCACCAAGGGAACACTTTTGCGGCGCAAGGTCCTTGTCTCGTTATCAACGATCCGCACCGGCTCCAGTCGCACAGACCTATCAGACGCCACGGCACCATCCGCCGTGGGGATATACTGTTCAGGTCGCAACAAAGCCTTCCGAAGCGACGATACATGGAACACGTCGTGAAGGTTCTCCAGCTCGGTGGTAACTCCAATCGATAGGCCAGAGGGCCAATCCTTTCCACTACAACATAGGGCCCAACATACCTTGGGCTGAGCTTCTTGACTCCACGTACTCGTGACACTCCGTGCATCGGTCGAATCTTCAGGAACACCTTATCACCCACTTGAAACTCTACCATACGGTGCCTTGCGTTGTAATATTTCGCCTGTCGGCTTTGAGCCTCTAGCATTCGATTCCGGATCAACCTAACCACCGCGTCCGTGTCATCAATATACTCATTTCCCAATGTCTTCAGATCTTCGTCTTGCACCCAGGACAAGGGTGTTCTACACCTCCTTCCATACAAAGCTTCATGAGGTGCCATTCCAATACTAGCTTGATGACTTTATTATAGGAGAACTCCACGAGAGGTAAGAGCCTCTCCCATGGTTCTCCTTTATCTAGCACACACAACCTCAATAGGTCCTCCAATGTTCGGATGGTTCGTTCAGATTGCCCGTCCGTTTGTGGGTGAAAAGGATGTGCTAAAGGCGAGGCGCGAGCCCAAATAAGCCTGTACAGCCCTCCATTCTCTTGAAGTAAACCGACCATCCCGGTCGGAGACGATCGTCTTTGGCACACCATGGTACCGCACAAATTGTTCCACAAAGAGACGCACTAAGACGCCCACTTGCGCCTCCTTCTTCATTGGGATAAATCGGGCTACCTTGGTCAACCGGTCAACTATCACCCACACAGAATCATTCCCCGAGCGCGAGCGAGGTAACCGTGGACGAAGTCCATGGAGATGTCCTCAAATTTCCATTCGGGGATGGGCAACGACCGTAGCATTCCACCGGGGCTTCGGCACTCTGCCTTCACCATTTGGCAGGCCACACAATGAGTAACAAAGTACTTGACATCCCTCTTCATGCCCGGCCAACACATCGTCTTTCTCAAATCGGTGTACATCTTCGCGATCCCCGGGTGCACCGAGTACTTGGAGCAATGGGCCTCCTTTAGAATATCCTCCCGAATGTTGTCACCTTCGGGATGTAAAGCCGGCCACGAAAATGGACGAGGCCGTCTTTTAGGAGTATTCTTCGTAGTCCCATCCTCCATTGACTTGAAAGCCGGGGTTAAAGCCGCATCCTTCTTTTGTTCCGTACGGATCCGGTCTCGTATGTTGCAAACTATACTCATCGCGGCCAAATATTCGGTATACTCTTCCGGTTGATTCTTAAAGACCAAAGTGATTTCCATCTCTTGCAACGTCCGGATTAACTCCATCCTCATCAAGCGGGATTCCGTGCTCGCTTCCGGCGCTTCCGGCTCAAGGCATCAGCTACGGAATTAACCTTCCCGGGGTGGTAGTTCAAGGTGAAATCATAGTCGCACAAGAACTCCAACCACCGCCGCTGTCTCAAGTTTAACTCCTTTTGGGTGTGAACGTACTTCAGATTTTTGTGATCCGAGTAGATCTCGCAGTGGACGCCGTATAAATAATGCCTCCACATCTTCAAGGCGAATACCACCGCTCCCAACTCTAGATCATGCACCGGGTAGCTGGCTTCATGCTTCTTCAACTGTCTTGAAGCATAAGCGATCACATGCCCATTCTGCATCAACACAGCTCCCATCCCTTGATACGACGCATCCGTGTAAACTTGAAAGCCCTCCTTCCCAGATGGAAGAGCTAGGATGGGTGCAGTCGTCAATCTGTCTTTCAACTCTTGGAATGCAGCTTCGCACTGGGGTGTCCATTCAAACGGCACACCCTTCTTGGTCAGCGTAGTAAGGGGAAGGGCGATCTTCGAGAAGCCTTTCACGAACTTGCGATAGTACCGCAAGTCCAAGAAAGCTTCGTATGTCGGCCGCTGACTTCAATGGCGACCACTCCTTCACGGCCCGCACCTTGGCCGGATCTACTGCTAGCCCCGCCCACTAATCACATGGCCCAAGAACGCGACCTCTCGAAGCCAAAACTCACATTTGCTGAACTTGGCAAACAAAGTGTGCTCCTTTAGTTTCCTCAGCACTAAAGTTAGATGTTCGGCGTGTTCTGCTTCAGTCTTGGAGTAGACTAGGATATCATCGATAAACACGATGACAAAGATGTCCAAATAAGGGCTGAACACCTTGTTCATCAAGCTCATAAAGCGGAAGGGGCGTTTGTGAGCCCAAGCGGCATCACGGTGAATTCATACAAACCATATCTCGAACTGAACGCCGTCTTCTGAATGTCATCTTCTTGTATCCTCAGCTGATAATATCCTGAACGCAGATCTAACTTGGAGAACCAATACGATCCCACCAATTGATCGAATAATTCATCAATGCGCGGTAGGGGATAGGTGTTCCGCACCGTTAACCGGTTCAACTCTCGATAATCAATACATAACCGCAAGGTGCCATCCTTCTTTTTGACGAACAAAACGGGCGCTCCCCAAGGCGACGAGCTTGGGCGAACGAACCCTGCTTCCACCAATTCCTGAAGCTGGACTCTAAACTCTGCAAGTTCCTTCGGAGCCATTCGGTATGGAGCTCGCGAGACGGGCTTGGCACCCGGAATTAGCTTGATTTGGAAGTCCACTTCCCTATGCGGGGGTAGTCCTGGCAATTTCTCGGGAAATACCTCGGGAAATTCTCGCACCACCCGCACATCCTTGACCTCTAATGTCAATTTCTTCAACTCGAAGCAAATTACATAGACCTCGTCCCTTCCATATGAGATTTCATAACTTGGATTGAAGATAATAATTTACGGGGTGCGAATTTAATACCTTGGAAGATGACTTCCGAGTCTCCATGCCTCAACATAACTTGCTTCTCCGCACAATTGATCCTGGCGTGGTGCCAGTCCAACCACTTCATGCCCAGGATGAGATCGAACTCCGGGATTCTTAACACTGTAGCCGTAGTTTCAAAGAACTTTCCTCCAATAAGGGTGTCGAAGTCGCAACTTGCTGACGACGTCATCTCAGAGCCGTCCGGAAGGCGCACCCTTTGAGTAATGCCCGTGAAGTGTTGCACTCCCTCCAAGTCCTTCACGAAGTCCTCCGAAATGAACGAGTGAGACGCACCCGTGTCAAATAACGTATAGGCGGGTCTCCCGCTAACCACGACAGTGCCTAGGTTCCAAAAGGGGTAATCACTATTCAGAATAGCGCGTATCATTTGTATCATAAATCCAACAAGTCATATAATATTAAAACAATTTTGCACGTACCGGTGATGACTTCCTGCGGATTTCTCTCCTGAGTCATATCCAATGCGAATACACGCTCCCGTGCATGTCCTTGATTTCTCCCTGGTGGTCCTCTTCCTCGGCCACGCATGTGCCCTCGTCCCGTGGAGCTACTAGAGGGGGAGCAATAGGGGCACCCCGATCAGTCGCGGGCAAACTCGTCGGACATGCCCCGGTTGGTTGCACTCAAAACATATCATCTCACGTCGGCCCCCAGGTTGTTGATAATATTGCTGCTGCGGTGGTGGTGGTAAAGGTAGTGGTTGCGGAGTTGGGTACTCCACCCGATAGTTCCGGTTGACCACCGACCGCCTCTGTGGTTTCCCCTTCCTCTGCCATGATCATTCCGCCTTCTATTACTAGGGCCGACTTCAATTACTCCTTCCGCAGGTCTCTTGCCACATCCCATGTGGTCCGCCTCCAGTCTCTTTGCCATGTCAATGATTTCTGCCAGGCTTCCATCGGCTATAAACAAAAGGGCCTGCCTCAGGGGGTCCCTTAACCCTTTGTAGAAGCGCTTCGCGTAGCCTCTATCGTCCAACTCATAGGAATCGGCAAACCTAGCGAGGTGTTGGAACTCCCTCTGGTACTCCGTTACCGAATTCGATCCCTGCTTCAGCTGCAGAAATTTTTCTTCAAGTCCATCCCGAGCAGAAGAAGGGATGAAGTGCTCCAGAAAAGCCTCGGTGAACTCGTTCCAACCGATGTCCGTGTACAACCGCCCTTGGAAGATGGAGCCCATGAGGGACTTCCACCACCTTTTGGCGTGCAGCTCTAGCAGCGTCACTACCAATGTCACTGCCATGCTGTTCGGACATCTTATGCCAGCCATCAATTCCTGCACGGTATCAAGCCATTCCTCGGTGCGCACCGGCGATTCTGTCCCAAGATAGGCAGGAGGGGACAGGGCACGGAAGGTGCTCAACCAGTTGGAGCTTGGCGCTTGTTGTTGCACCGGAGCTTGCTGGGCTTTAAATGCATCCAATATGGCTGACAGCGTTTGTCCCAGCTCCGACTGCTGGAATTGTGAAGGAACGGAAGGGGTAGGAGTGCCCCAACCGGCTCCACCTGCGCTAGGACCTATACGCAAGGTACAAATTAGGGTCAGGTTGGCTAAAACTAATGTCAAAGTTGGACAACTTAGTGTGAATTACATATGGGCACACCACTGCTTTCCGCTAAGTCGGTTAGTCCCAAACCGACTAATCGAACGGGAGTGGCCCATTGTTACCTGACTGCTGTAGGTGAAGATCGGCTAAGTCTGATACTATTTGTAAGACCCCCCCCCTCCCGGAACACAACACACGGCACGAGGGGAGTCTTATGCCCGAAATAGCCGCCTTGCGATAGCACTAACACACGGGTTAGCCTTTACCACAAGACGCCTATTCCGCCGGCTACAATCCATATCACAACAATTATGCCAACCCAACCATAACAGAAAAGTAAAGCTAAAAGCAGTTCAGTTCACAGCTAAGTTAAGGTCCAAAATAGCGGAAGATAACAAGCACAACAGGCTTGCACAAAAGAAACAAGAGTCTAGAAATGTTTTGCCAAACGGCTACATGAAAACACTCACTACTGTCACTGACGGTGCCGATGGCACCACCACCTCAGGTCCTATCATCCGGGCCTGGCTGTCCTGCTGCATAGTCCGTTGCCGCTCTACCTGCGGGGTTTCCTCCTAAAAAGGAAGACGTAGCAACCGTTAGTCATAAGACTAAGTGGCTTCACATCCGCTCCCCCGGCGACTCCTCGGCACCGGGCGGAGAAAGGAATACAGGTACAATATATATACATAAGCAAGTAAACAAGCAGGTGACAGTAAAATATGGTGAAGTATAAACTACGCTACACAACTAGCAGTTCTACAAATATCCATGTAAATGACAGCAGGTATAATTAATCAGAATAGTAACTTAACTTATAAGAGTGCCCATACAAACTTATAAGTTAAGGATCGGCTTAACAGTAAAGTAACTCATCGTATAAGAGTGCCCATACAAACTTATACGATGAGGATCTTGTGTATGCAATGAATGACATGAAATGAATGTTATGCTATGACCGAACCATGCGCACGCACATACAAGTTGCTATGTCGACACAGACTAGAAGTTCCCACTTTTCGAGCAGGTAGCTAACCTCTCAGGCGTCGTCCGTCGTGGCCAGACGGCGACAGTGGAGCGGGCGTCTCCACTACTAGGTGGTATCACACTACCTATCCTAGGCCCCCGTACGCCTCAACGCTAAGAACACAACAGCGGAGCTCACATGCGTACTACGGCTCAGAAGGGGTCTTGGGTAAATGTGCACCAAGAACACAGCCCAACCTGGCCTTGATTTCGAACCGGATGGAACCTCGGAAACGCACGAGGTGCAAGCCCAACCGTTCTCATGGCACGGTGGAGATCTCGGGTTATGGACACCAAGTATCTAACCCTACCGCCCAAGGTCTACTCATTGGCTCCCATCGGTGTGACGACTGGCGAACCTGTAAACCTGCCACAATCATTATCTCAACACCGCGACACGATGAATCGTCGCACATCACATTCCCCAAAACAACTCACTCGATGCTACCCGTAGGGAGACTTCAACTCTAAGCATCGGTTGTTAATAAACCCTCGGGCTCGGATTACAGTTACAAAATACTCTTCACATAGTGTTCATCATGTTCACGCCCACCTATTCAATGATTTCACCTCAACACTACGTACATTAGATATGTTCAACACCAATTTGTATAAATATATCCTTTACCAATAGCAACTCCTAATATCTAGCCTTCCCATCCAATCATTTCTCTACCATTGCATGGTTATCCCTTAATACACAACCAAATGAGTAACCATACTAAATTATAGTAACAACGACATTATAGTTATTTGGGAGCAGGATATCACATGAGCAAATCACAATCATTGCAAGAGTGCTAACATTTTAATTTAACAAGTGCATTAACATAGGATAGTCCAATACTAAAACTGGGATTCCCGGAGCTACAGGAATCCGATCACAATGCACAACCCCTCGTTGGAAAGGTATTCGCGAGGGCTACGACTTTCGTGTTGAGTCGATGCCCAGATCTGGTCGCAACATACCAGAAATTCAACTCGAATGCGTACAGGAAACAGTTTCCTGTACAGGAATTTTCCCGAACGCAGCGGACTCGAACCAGCTTTCCCGTGGCTACAGGTATCGCATGGAAACGAGCAAACCCCTCGTTGGAAAGGTAATTTCAAGGGCTACGACTTTTGTGTTGAGTCGATCACCAGATCTGGCCAGAACACCTCCGAAATTGGCCACGAAGGTCGCCGCGTGCAGAAATCAGATTTCTGCACGCATCTTAAGGCGAGATGAACGGCATCCGTTCATCTTCTTCCTTGCAACGACCTCGCATAAACTTCTCCAGAAATCACACCCAACCTTATTTCTCCTTTCAAAGCCAAACCCTCAACGAAAACCCCTCTCATCTCCACTTTGAATGATGAGAAGGTTGAGGGAGACTAGGCCTAAAAACTAGGCATGGCTTATCCTAAGAACTCTCTTCCTCACCATCAAGACTCTATGGAGTCGATGTCTCTCCTAAAATAACTATAGATCTAGCACCAAGGGAGAGGGGAGGAAGCTCACCTCAAGTCCAGCGGTACCACCATGGCCGGCCATGAGCCTCGCACTCCTTCGCGGCGGCATTGTTTTTCCCTTGACGGTGGCGGCGTTTTGATTCCTCCAAGGATGGCTCCGGCAAGCTCTTCCTCCTCCTCCAGCCAAGAACCCTCTCAGGAATTTCGGGGCAGAAGAAAGGAGATGAAATGCTAGGGTTTCCCAACTTTTTCCTTTTTATACATCGCAGACACGGGTAGGCACACGGCCGTGTTCCTACCCGTGTTCAGGTGACACGGCCGTGTGGCATGCCGTGTCTAGGGCCGTGTTCCTCCCAGAACCACTTTCTGCCGGGTCAGGGTTGCGGCACACGGGTAGAGACACGGCCGTGTCCGACCCGTGTCCTTGGCACACGGCTAGGGACACGCCCGTGTCCCAACCCGTGTCCTTGGCACACGGCTAGGGACACGCCCGTGTCCCAATGCCCGTGTACTCTCTGACTGGTAAACTATTTTTATGAGGCACACGGGTATGGACACGGCCGTGTCCATACCCGTGTCAGCCAAAAATGTTGTTTTGCCTTGTTTTCCTCATTTCCCGCACGTCCGCACCTGTTCACCCACATCCCCCATTGGGCTCACCACAGCCCCTTTGACTCAAATACGCAAACAAGGGGCCTAGCGCGAATTGGGACGTTACATCTGCTGGTCTTCAGGTTTTCCAAACCCTATAAGACCCCGAACCAGCAAACTTATCCTCACTTTATCTTCATAAGTGAGAGAAGGAAAGATGAAGATGGAAGGAAGAAGAAGAAGGAGGAAGGAGAGGGAGATCCAGCTAGTCTAAGCTTGGATTCGCGATCGGAGGCCATATTCGGGAAGGCAGAGCTCCATACAGTGCTTGTCATGGCTCCAAAACGTCCTCCAAGGGTAACAAACTCCTCCTTGGATATGTGAAATCCTTCCTTTTTGCATATGCATGAATCCTCTACAAATGTTGAGTTGAATTCTCTTGGGATGTTGAACTCCATCCCTTGATTCTTTTTGGAGTAGTCCCGGAAGAGAGAAGTACGGGTAGGCATGCTGTGTGAAGCCCATCTGGACAGGTTGGTCCGGATTGGTGATGATTGTATGCATATCAGGGCAAGACTCTGTATTATTGTGATGCGTGTGATGTTTTTGGTTGACACCTGCAGCTTGGTGCTACAGGATGTTATGTGGATGGGTTGATGCTGTGTGATCTCAGCCCATGTAGCTGTGAATGCTACTTTTGGGGGTTGATGCTGTGTGATCTCAACCCTTATAGTTGTGAATGCTACTTGTTGAGTCAGTGGGGCTGCAACTGTGGAAAAGCCTGTGTGGCGAACGGGCAAGGTGAAGCTGTACCCGTGTCAGTCCTGATCGATGTCTGACATATGTGAGCTACGGGAAAGGCTGATCTGTACCCGCGTTCTTGTTGTCTAACCGTGGGGTGCTTAAGGCCCTGTTAGGATCACAGAATGAGAATCGTTCCGGCTATTTGAGCCATGGAGGATTGGAATACTCACGAATTACCGTCATGTCTGGGACCTCTGAACGGTGGTGGGACCCTGGTTTTCCTGTATACCGATAATGTGCCCTAAGAGCACGGAATGTTGGGCCGTCGTGCCGACGTTTGTGATGGATGATGACTTGTACGGGCGTACAAGTGTGATGTGCTAAAGCATACCCTTTTTATTCTATATAAGTGTTATGCAGGGAAGGAATTCCGCTGTCCCGTGCCAGGGACAGGGTCGTTATAAATGGTCAGCCAAATGCTGACCGTTGCTTTGTTTGCCACTGCTTCGTGGATCTTTTGCGTGCAGGTCAAGAAGGGCCAAGCAGGGATGAGGGTGGAGGACCCTAAGCTGCTGCTGCTAAGTGCTAGCCCTCAAAGGCTAGTTTTGTACCTTGTGTAAGAACTCATGTATGGCCGGCCTGCGTGCCGATGTATGGAAGATACCTTCTTGTATAATGAGAAACACTTGTAAGAGGCCATAAGGCCGTACTTGTGGTTTTATATTATGGCATGTTTGGTTTAGCTGTGGACTTCTTTGTTGATGTTTGAGTTCATTCTTACAACCCTTTAAACTTCCGCTAGAATGCTCTGTGATAGGATGCGTATTTGGTATTACTTCGTAACATCTCCGCCTGTTTGTAAGACATGGTGTGGGGCCCCGGCCGAACCTTCTACTATTTTGCACGTAACGGGTAGGGGTGTTACACTATTTCAGCCATTTTGTTTAGATTTCGACTTCCCCTGTCTTCCATAGTCCCGATCTACGACAAGGAGCGATTTGGAGAGTGTTTTTGGAAAAATCAAGGCAAGTGGTGATTTTACTCCCCTCTTCCCTTCATTCTCCCGATCTGCTGAAATTTCTAACTACTTTTGTCGTTACCATTAATAACTTGATGATTATAGTATATTCTTAACCCTTTGTTTAAAAGCACTTGTATTATCGTGTTCTTGATTTTCCAAATCTAACCTTGTATAGTGGTATATGTTTTGATGATGTGGTTCAATATTACTCTTTTAGTAGTCCCTTTATTATATATGTAGGACGTGTTAGAGTTTATTTAGGATTGTAAATCCTTCCTGAAGGTTGATCAACTGCTTCTAAATCTAGAAATGTCTAGTAGAATCTGATGTGCCAAGTCTTAAGCTGTATATCATGGTTTTCCTTTATTGCGGGTGTTAGTGGACGAAACCACCACCGCAAGGTTTGATCCCTTTATTAGTCCATGATATTTTTAATTTATAAAACCCTATTATTAGTATATCATACATGCCATCTCTTTTAAAATTAAGTCACTAGTTTCTGGTTAGCTTAATGACTTTTAGCTATTCTTATTATAAATCTACGGTCTTGCATAGCATGAGTTGTCCATAAAGAACGTTTACAATCATGTAGGATGTTTAATCTCATAATAGAAGTATTTTCCGCAGCGTATAACTATTTTCTCTGTGGAATAGATGAGCCACTAAGCCGAGGGATACGGCTAACAACTTAACTTAAAACGGATTTTTCTCTAAATGACTTAAAAATCTTTCTTTATGTATCAAGTAAGAGTTTTGACTGAGCGTCCGCAGTTATCCCCTGCTAACGTGGCATCATGACGCACATTTTTTATTACTCTGATAAACTATTAAATGCGGTGAAAAATGCGGGTTGTTACAAACCCTGCCCAAGCGCTCGAGCGTACTATGTCTTATTATGCCCGGACTAACCTAGATGATACTGGGTCTAGCATTGTTCGCCCTACAGTGGCGAATAATAATTTTGAAATAAAATCAAGTGTCATTCAAATGATCCAAAATTCCATGCAGTTCGATGGACTGTTGGATGAGGACCCGAATGTTCACATGTCTAATTTTTTAGAAATATGCGACACCTTTAAGATTAATTGCGTCACTGATGATGCCATTCGCTTGTGCTTATTTCCTTTTCCCCTTAAATCCAAAGATAAGGCATGGTTGAATTCCTTCCCGCAAGGATGTATCACCACCTTGGCCGAGCTTGTGGAATGGCTCTTAACGAAGTATTTTCTGCCCGCAAAAACGGCAAAATTGCGGGCGGACATTTCTTCATTTATGCATAACGATCCCGAGTCTCTATTTAAGACTTGGGAGAGGTTTAAAGAATTCCTCTGCAAGTGTCCACACCACGCGCTGCCTACGTGGTTGTGGGTCCAAATATTTTACAATGTGCTAAACTATCAGACGTGTCAAATGATTGACGCAGCTGCCGGGGGCACTTTAAATAATAAAATCCCTGAGGCTGCCCAAGCGCTTATCGAAGAAATAGCTATGAATGACAACCAATGGAATGTGCCGCGGAGATGTGCTAAGCAGGCGGCCAACCTTTTTGAAGTAGATGTCACTGCTCTCTTAACCCTTCAAGTTGAAAGGTTAACAAAGCAGGTGGCAGAGATGCTAATGCCTCCTCCACTCTGCCGTGTTTTATTCCCCCTAATGTCTACGTGACCGAAGAGTTCGTAGACTTCGTTGGAAATTTGGTTCATCCGTCATTCAACCCAAACAACAATCCTTATAGTAACTACTATAATCCGGGTTGGAGGAATCACCCCAATTTCTCTTGGAGCAATGCGATCAACGTGTAGCACCCCCTAATTCTTTTGTACCCGCATTTTTCCCGCCTCCTCCTCCTAAACCTTCTTCGGTTGAGGACAATTTTTATAAATACATAGCATCCATCGAGTCAAATATCCGGAACATCACCGGATCGCTAAAAAATATTTAACTACAAGTTCGACAACTGGCGAGAATGATGTCTGAGTGCGCGCTCGGGGCACTGCTGGGAAACATGGAGCCTAACCCTTAGGAGAACGTCAATGTTATAACCTTTGGTTGCGGTAAGGAAGCGGTCGATCCAAAATCGATCGATCCGCAGGTATATATTTCTCCTCTGACCCCTCTTCCCCCTTCTTTGATTACGCCACCTTTTAACGATTTTTAACGAAAAATTATTTTAAATAAGGCCTTGCCGTATCCGCATAGGTTAGATAGTGAGCGTATGGATGCGCAATACAAAAAATTTATTTTACTATTAAAATAAATTCATATTAATGTTTCATTCTGCGAGGCGATCTCGCAGATGCCTAAGTATGCGAAATATTTGAAAGAACTTCTTTCTAATAAACAAAAATTAGAAAATATTTTGCATATCTCTCTCAACGCAGACTGCTCACCGACTCTTACTAATAAATTGCCCCCAAAACAAAACGACCCGGGACGGTTTTCCAGCTCGTGCCTTTTTGGCAATATAATAGTAAAATACGCTTTTGCAGATTTAGGCACGAGCATTAATTTGATGTCAGTATCGCTCTTTCAAAAATTAGGTTTGGGCACTCTGACCCATACTAATATTCATATCCAATTGCCAGATCGCTCGGTTAAGTTCCCCGTCGGGGTAGTGGAGGACGTCCTTGTCCGAGTTGAAAAGTTTATCTTTCCGGTAGACTTCTTCTTCTTGGACATCGAGGAGGACACCAATGTACCAATTATACTCGGTCTCCCTTTTCTCGCCACATCCCGCGCATTAATTGACGTGAGTAACGGTCGTATCCTCCGTTCGAGATTATGTGTGACGCAAGTGATATTGTCGTAAGTGCGGTTCTTGCCCAACGCATAAACAAATATTTTCATCCAATTTATTACGCTAGCAAGACGCTCACTTCCTCACAAGTCAATTACACGACAACGGAAAAGGAACTCTTAGTCGACGTTTTCGCATTTGATAAGTTTCGCTCGTATATATCGCTATCTAAAGTTATCGTACTCACCTACGCCTTAAAATATTTACAAGCCAAAACGGATGCCAGGCCCCGCCTTCTTCGATGGGTTCTCCTCCATCAAGAAATTGATTTGGAGATACGGGATAAGAAGAGCGCGAAAAATTTAGCAGCCGATCACCTCTCCCGTTTAGAAAATCTGGGTGCGGAAGCGCTCGTCGAATTTGACATAAATGACAGATTCCCCAAAGAAGGCCTCCTAGCAATAAATACCATTTTGCCTTCTCCGCCTTGGTTCGTAGATTTTGCGAACTATTTATTTGCGCGGGTGCTCCAACAAGTCTTTTCAAGCCAGCAAAAGAATAAATTCTTTTCTTACTTGAAAAGTTTTTTTGGGAGGACCATTTTCTTTTTCGTATCTGCGCGGACTTGGTTGTCCGAAGATGTGTCGCGGGTGTGGAGTGCACGCAAATACTTAGGCACTGCCACAAGATTCCGACTGGTGGGCATTATCAAGCTAACTGGACAGTGCGAAAGGTGCTGGAGGTGGGCTTCTTTTGTCCCACTATTTTCAAAGACGCTCATAATTTTGTGCGCCCCTGCGATATCTGCCAGTGGTCGGATAACATCTCTCGTCGCGATGAGATGCCCCAAAATTTATTTTTAGAGTGTGTAATCTTCGATTTATTTGGGATCGATTTTGTCGGCCAACTATATAACATCCCATTTCCAGCTAGACCCCTAGGAGTCGGTCTGCCATGATAGAACCATAGGAAACCCAAGAATTGAAGTCCATCAACAAAGATTTCGAGTCACGGGTTGGTCACGCCCGTGACCAACCTGTCACGCCCGTGACCGACCTGTCACACCCGTGACTTAGGGCGTGACCCCCTTCGACGATCGTCGACCTCAGGAAGACGATCGACGAGCTCTGAATTTTCATTCACGTGTTGGTCATGCCCGTGACCGACCCGTCACGCCCGTGGCCTAGGGCGTGACCCCCTTCGATGATCATCGACCTCAGGAAGACGATCGGCGAGCGCAGAATTTTCAACCCGGGCCTGTCACGCCGTGACCGATACATCACCCCCGTGACCAACACGTCATGCCCGTGACCTAGGGCGTTACCCCCCCCCCCCCCCGCCCCTTCGACGATCGGTGAACGAAGGAAGACGATCGGTGACCTTAGGATTTTCAACACAGGCGTGTCACGCCCGTGACCGACCCGTCACGCTCGTGACCGACCCGTCACGCCCGTGACCTATGGCGTGACGCCCCCACCGACCGTCAATCTTCGATCGACGAACGTCGATCGAAGAACACCTAACATGCCCGTGACATGGTGGGGGGGGGGGGTGACACATGAACCGACGTAGAAAAATCGTCCGTCGACTTGAGAACGACGAATAGACTAGTGTCACGCCCGTGACCTACGTGTCACGCCCGTGACAAAGGCCGAAACGTCAGCCACGCTGGAAATTACTTTAACACATGGCAAAATTAACTCTGATTATGGGGAGTTAAACCAGGAGTATTTATAGGTCGTTTCCTTCTCTAATCACTTAATAAAATGAGAAAGACTTGGTCCAATAGGAAATCGCCACTTGGACACATCTTTTCATCTTCCACCTTTTCCTCTCCCTCCACCATAACCGAAATAATATTAAGAGGAGAGTCTTCATGGCCATAAATGCTTACCCTTTCCCCTCCCCACTTGGTTATCTATAAAATCCCCCTTAGAGCAAGATGAGAAGTTTACACTCTTGACCAAACGGATTAGATTATTGTTCTTGTAGTAGGTGAAGTTCAGCAACGCCACCACCGCGCCATGGCACCCCGACGTTCATCTCGCCTCCAAACCGCGAACAAGGTCATCCTCTACTTCTTCTTTTGTGGGTAGATCTTGGGATCTTAGAAAGGAAGTTCGTTCTAAACAGAGCTGGACCTATCTCGCGTTTTCATGGAAAAAACATGAAAAATATATTTTTCGGGTACGCCGGAAACCGCCACCTCCGGCGTCCAAACCACCGCCGACCGATAGCAATCACTCGACGGAGGTGGTGGTGGCTGGCCAGGGAAGTGACCGGACAGCCGGCAACGGATCGCGAAAGAGCTATAGGAAATATGAGTTTTCTGAGTTTTAGTTCTCGGGTTCTATAGAAGATGAATAGTAAAACATTTTTATAATATAAAGTTATGTATATAGAATATCAGGAAAATATACATTAAATGGGCGCATTTTGATGTTGCAAAACGAGGCTCATAAAGTCCGATTAAGGAAAAATGTCCAGTCACAAATATTTTAGCCCTTCAAGTCTAGATTAATTTAAAATTTATTTCAACTCGTTTGGGTAAGCGGTTAGACCGTAACACCCATTTTAGTGGGGGTTGTACCTAGAGTTGGGCAGAAACTAAAATGAATGCCCACTCTTTTTCCCTTGTCCAAATGACCTGAAATTTGGGCAACGGGTTACCCGTAGCCATACCTAGAGGCTTTCCAAAAATGGGAATTTTTGGAGATACTTTGCCTAAGTTTTTTGTTTTAATTTAATAAAGATAGAGTAATTTATCTAAGTGGTAAAATGACCTCCAAACCCTCCCAAATTTTTGTGAGTGGTCCCTGGCTATAAAACCTAGCTCTGTAAAAAATTTCAACTCATTTAGATGAGTTTTGGGTAGGAAATCACATATCCTTAACTAGGCATTAATGAGGCATTTTGAGTAAAAAGTGCACTAAGAGGTTGCAATGGTCGAATAACCTCAACAGAGACTGATATTTTGACCACTGACTTAGAAGGGTTATTACAACCCACTTGGAGAAAATGGTGTTGTTTAGGGTTAATTTACCCTAGGATCCAAACCCAAACCCTAAAGGGAGAGTTGTGAGGGTTGTGAAGGACAAGAGGGCAAATGGCCTCATATTGCCCTAAAATTCAGTGGATTCGACGTTAGCATAATATAAATCATCTGGATGGAATCTCGGCGGATTTGGAGATAGGTAGATATCTCAAAACCCTAACCTTAGTTTTAGGATAAAATCTCAAATAAGTAAAATTAGTCAATAAACATTATCTAAAAGCTGTGAAACTCGGGTAGAGTGAGTTTTGGAATGGGTAGAACCTATAGAAATTTTACTGGAATTTTATGTTGTTTATTTCTAGAACTTCATTTGTAAATTTTGTTATAGACCTAATTGACGTTTTAATTATTTAGATATTTTTGTTCATTGAAACCCCATGAAATCTTGGAATAAAATGTTTTAGGTCAGAATGGTTGCTCCTGAATTTTTGTATAATTTTTTAGTTGAGAAAATCTAGTACTTCATTCACAAATGTTAAAAAGAGGTTTTATGGTTTAAAAATTAATTATGGATGATATTGCTGTTAAAAAATTATGAGGATTAGGAATTGAGACTTTCAGGCCATTATTTGTTTGTAGACATTTATTCATGATTTTTAGAATTTTAGTTACGGCACATTCTTTACAAGTCCACCTTATGAAGATATTTGATAATTAATTTATTCAGAGATTAATACTGGCTGAAAAATTATGAAACTGGGCCAATGCTATTTTTATAGTTGTATCTGCATAGTATAATTAAATTATAATTTTTGGATGGATATTCCTTGTACTTGATTCACAAATAACGAAATATAGAAAATATTGCTATAATAGTTTTAGTGCCCTTTTGATGATAGAAAAATTGTGATACTTTGGATTTACCATACTAAGATAACATAATATTTATAATAATTTTGTTGGACATCTTGCATAAGTACTTAGGGTAGTTCATGTTCAAACCGGTAGCCCTTCGAATTTTTGAGGAAATTAATTAAATGCCAGATAAATTAGGAAAATTATAGTTTTCTGATTATAGTCTAATCATATCAAGATATACCTACAATAAATAAGTTAGAGCATTTGAATGAGTATTGGATCATTTCCTAACCGGTTCGACATATAGTATATGATAGTTTGCAGTTAGCAATTTGAGTTAATAGTCATAGGATATGATGGGGCACATCATTGGAGTTAGTTAATCTGTTGAATTGGTTGGATGTGAAAGTGTTCATCGTATAAGGATGGGAAGGTTAGTGAGAAGTGGTGTTGGCTAGATTTAAGAGGTGCTCGGGTTCGACGAAAGATCGTCTTACCCGAAGAGAGGAAGGTTAAAAATCACACTAGGATAGTCTATTGTAATATGAGAAGGGAATGGGTAAAGGGAATCAACCAATAACAATAAGTTCCTTGCGAAAGGGAACGATGGGCTTCAGCTACCATCATAGTTCCTAGTGCCCTTTGAGAGCCCTTCACAGGGAATACCGGGGGCGGTCCTGGTTTAACGTAAACTATAATAAAAAACTGAAAAGAGTAACCTAGTAATTAGGATCTCACATTTCACAAACACTGTTAGCACAGGAAGATTGTTGGGAGCTTCGGCTCGGATTGTTAAGAGACGGACAGAATGGTCCGGGGAGCTTCGACTCGATTGGTTAAGAGACGGACGGAATGGTCCGGGGAGATTTGGCTCGATTGGTTTAATACGTTAAATTTGCATGTGCATAAAAGGAAAGAAAATTAAGGTGGTGGGTCATCGGTATTGGAGGTTCGATGCACCGACGCCAATACGCTGACTCGGCAATTATTGTTAGCACTTCGCCAATAGAAGTCTGGTGCGCCAGCCGGCAAGAGTACGCAGGAGTCCGCTTTGTGCACCAAGCGTTGAGACGTACGATAGGTCTGACCAGTAGTGCTTTACAGGTTTATAGGTGGGCGAGGCCTAACCTACCGCTTCCGTCTTCCACTACGGAGGTATCCTGGGAGGTAACGGCTCCGAAAGGGGTAACTAAAGGTCTGGATACACAGAGTCGGGTTTGTGTGTTGCACTTACATGATTCATCATACCCACTAGCATATCATGGAATAATCGAATCACTTAACCCCTGACACCTATTGTATAAGTGGAATGGGACGCTTATATAATAGGCCTTGCAAAACGACCCCTTGGTATATAAGGTTGTGTGGGCAAGTTTATAAATTAAGGTCATTTTTGATATATATATATATTGCTGTTTTATAACCGACACCAAAACATATAAATTGGTATGGAACTTTTTATATGATTGGAGCCTTGTAGAAGATCCCTTGGCTTAGGTGCTTCCGCATATAAGTTAAGGTTACATTTCCTACTTTCTGTTTCTGTCATATTTGCTACAGAATTGCTAGCATAGGTCCGCTGTCACCTTCTTTTGATTTAATCTCCACCTTCATGTCCTTCCCTTTCTTCCTCTCCGCTTGGTACCTAGGAGTCATGGGGGAAGGGGTAGTGGATGATAGGGCTTAGTATTTATGACTAACGGTTTTCGAACCGCATCATTTTAGGGAATCGTGGAGCCCAGCACGGGGGAGCAGCCCCAGAGACCTGTGCGCTTGGAGATGGGAAGTCTTGCTCTGGAGTTCATACAGCCAGGACCGTGAGTCTCAACCTTGAGTAGATGTTTTGTTTTTGCTTCCGCATGAGTGATTTGTTGTGAGGACATGATGTACCGGGCATAAGACCGTATTTTAGTACTCTGATATATTATTCTGTGCACACTCCCTTCGTGGAGATTTTATTTATATATATGTGATTTCTATGGACTTGTGCTTACTCTACCTTTCTACTTTTCTGTGATCGAATTTGTTGGTAGAATTGGCGCTTTGTGGTGATGACCCCTTCAGGGCGTGAAGGTGTCCCCGCAAAGCGGCGATCCTGGGCCTAAGACCCAGTGTTAAAAAAAGGGGTCTTACAAGTGGTATCAGAGGAAACATCGATCGGAAAAAGGTAGCAGCCCACTAACCCTGGGTCACCCCCATTCGAGTTTAGTTTGGGGACAAACTAAGCAGCGGAAGAAGTGGTGTGCCCATAAGAGAAATCACATGTAAAAGTCCACTTCATCATTAATTGGAATTCTTTTTTGTAGCCTGCGGCAAACCCTCCCCCCAGTAGGGAGCACCTCTGAATACGAAGATCTCATCTTATAATTCTCTAACCAACGAGTTAGACTCAACCCACAAGGACTTACATAACTAACCATGACGACTTATAGTATGCCCTAGTTCAAAATGGACCTTAGGTATGAACTTGGTTAAGGTAAGGAGATACACAAAGAGAATAAAGGAGGAGTTTAGCACGAGAATGACTACCTAAGACGTAAAATAAGGTGTCCCTACTATCCCAATCAAGGATTACTCAAACTGGTAGGACGACCTTAAGGAGAATTGAGGCCATCTATTAGCAGAATGGCAGAAGTCATTTTATCTCGGCCCTCGTACCAGTAACAAAATTACATGGAGGCAACCACCGAGACAATCACCGAGGGTCGGATAGGAATTCAAGTTCGGAAGAAACCCATTTGGGATTGGGAACATTTTGACCCCGATAAGGTCATCGTAAATGTGACTCATAGAGTTTAAAGTATGGAGTATATTGACAAGTTTCAGGGTGGAACCCCAAGTCGAAGATTGATGCCCAAGGGATTGTGCACCCAGCTAGACCAAGGTAGGTAGGGGCTTATCTTTTATTTATTGGGGGCTGTCTTTTTTATTGGGGCTTGTCCTTTGTTTATTGGGAAAATTAATATTGACTTGGGTTTCCTTAGAACTAATTTAGAGAATGCAGCGTAACAAAAATAGTGAGGTTGAAGTCGATATAATTCGACGTCATTCGGGCGAAGATAAGATTTTGTAAAAACATGTTTGGAATGTTGACCTGTAGCATTACCAAGATAATGACATGGTAATAAGACACAGTAATTTCGAGGATTAACAAATATCATGTAAAATTAGATGACGACAGACTTAAAGAAGACGATGTTTTGGCCAGGGATGAAGAAGGACATTACATACTTCGTGACACATTGCGAGGCATGCCAGTTGGTGAAGGCAGAGTGCAAGAACCCCGCTGGATTGCTACAGCAACTCCCAGTGCCGGAGTGGAAATTTGAGGACATCGCGATGGATTTTATTCATGGACTCCCCCGATCACGGACGGGAAATGAATCGATTTTGGTCATCGTCGATCGGTTGACGAAGGTGGCTAGATTCATTCCGATCAGGAAGGATGACTCTGTAGGAGTACTAGTGCGGAGATTTGTGGAGTAGTTCGTTCGATATCACGGGGTGCCCAAGATGATCATGTCAGATCGGGATGGTCGGTTCACTTCCAGGGAGTGGAGATCCGTGCAGGTCTACTTAGGCACACGATTGACCTTCAGTACCGCATTCCATCCCCAGACGGATGGGCAGACAGAACGCACCAATCGGACGCTGGAAGATCTTTTGAGGCTATGCATTTTGGACCATGGGGAACCATGGGAGAAGCACTTACCCGTGGTCGAGCTCCCCTATAACAACAGCTACTAGTCCAGCATCAGGATGACGCCTTATGAAGCCTTGTATGGAAGGAAATGCAGGACCACTCTTTCTTGGATTCAGGACGAGGATTTGAAGGCGTTGGGATCGGATTTTGTTGAAAACACTGAGTCTCAGGTGATATTGATCAGAGACATAATGTTAGAGGCGCAAAGTAGAAAGGCTAAGTACTATGACGCCCGACATCATCAGGTGGAGTTTCAGTTGGGGGACAGAGTGTTTTTTAAGATCTGGCCCATGCATGGAGTTTTACGGGTGCGCGGTCGGAGAAAGAAGCTCAGCCCTAGGTATATGCCCCTCACAGGATCCTGAAGCGGATCGGGGCCCTAGACTACAGGCTGGAGTTACCACCAGAGCTGGCATCTCTGCACGACGTTTTCCACATTTCTTCGCAGAGGAGGGCTCTACTACGCCCGGAGTAGCAGATTTTGACAACCAAATGGCCGGTAGCTTCAGACCGGTCTGTTCACTTGGAGGTGGTTCGGATCGATGACAAAGGAGTACGGATCTTGCGCCGCAAGAAGATCCCCTTAGTCAAGGTTCTGTGGACGAACCATGGTACGAAGGAGCACACCTGGGAACTGTAGGACCTGATGAGGCAAAAATACCCGGAGTTGTTCAGTCAGGTATACCTCACCACCTCTCGGTATAATATAAATTACCTTCTTGTATTGAACCGGTAGGACTAGATAATGGAAATTGAGAACCTAGGCATGCACACTCAGTCAGGAAAGTAGGGGCAAATCTGTTGTTTATTGGGAAAATTGCCTTCGTTTATTGAACAAGTAGTTGCTTCGACTCAATAGGAAAACCATATGGGATGTTTCAAGTTTATTTTATTCCGATAGAAATCCACGTAGGCTTAACCTCAATTTCGGGGACGAAATTTTTGTTTTGTTTATTGGGATTTGTAACATCCCATTTCCGGCTAGACCCCTAGGAGTCGGTCTGCCATGACAGAACCATAGGAAACCCAAGAATTGAAATCCATCAGCCAAGATTTCGAGTCACGTGTTGGTCACGCTCGTGATCGACCTGTCACGCCCGTGACTTAGGGCGTGACCCCCTTCGACGATCGTCGACCTCAGGAAGACGATCCACGAGCTCTGGATTTTCAGTCACGTGTTCGTCACGCCTATGACCGACCCGTCACGCCCGTGTCCTAGGGCGTGACCCCCTTCGACGATCGTCAACCTCAGGAAGACGATCGGAGAGCCCAGAATTTTCAACCCGGGCCTGTCATGCCTGTTACCGACACGTCACGCCCGTGATCTAGGGTGTGACCCCACCTTCGACGATCGGTGAACGCAGGAAGATGATCGGTGACCTCAGGATTTTCAACATGGGCATGTCATGCCCGTGACCGACCCGTCACGCCCGTGACCTAGGGCGTGATGCCCCCCATGACCGTCGATCTTCGATCGACGAACGTCGACCGAAGAACACCTGTCATGCTCATGACAAACGAGTCACGCCCGTGACATGGGGGGGGGGGGGTTGACATGTGAATCGACATAGAAAAATCGTCTGTCAACTTTAGAATGACGAATAGACTAGTGTCATGCCCGTAACCTACGTGTCATGCCCATGACAAAGGCCGAAACGTCAGCCAGGCTTGAAATTACTTTAACACATGCCAGAATTAACTCTGATTATGGGGAGTTACACCAGGATTATTTATGGGCCGTTTCCTTCTCTAATAACTTAATAAAATAAGGAAGAGTTGTTCCAATAAGAAATCGCCACTTGGACACATCTTTTCATCTTCCACCTTTTCCTCTCCCTCCACCAAAACTGAAATAATATTAAGAGGAGAGTCTTCATGGCCATAAATGCTTACCCTTTCCCCTCCCCACTTGGTGATCTATAAAAGCCCCCTTAGAGCAAGATGAGAAGTTTACACTCTTTTCCAAACAGATTAGATTATTGTTCTTGCTGCAGGAGAAGTTCGGCAATGCCACCACCGCGCCATGGCACCCCGACGTTCATCTCGCCTCCAAACCACGAACAAGGTCCTCCTCTACTTCTTCTTTTGTGGGTAGATCTTAGGATCTTAGAAAGGAAGTTCATGCTCAACGGAGCCGGACCTATCTCGCGTTTTCATGGAAAAACCATGAAAAATATGTTTTTTCGGGTATGCCGGAAACCGCCACCTCCGGCAGCCAAACCACCGTTGACCGATAGCCATCGCCTCGATGGAGGTGGTGGTGGTGGCTGGCTGGCCAGGGAAGTGACCGGACGGTCGGCGACGGATCGCAGAAGAGCTACAGGAAATATGAGTTTTTTGAGTTTCAATTCTCGGGTTCTGTAGAAGATGAACAGTAAAACATTTTTATAATATAAAGTTATGTATATAGAATATCAGGAAAATATACATTAAAGGGGCGCATTTTGATGTTGCAAAACGAAGTACTTAGATGCCTATTTAGGAAAAATGGCCAGTCACGGAAGTTGTAGCTATTCAAGTCTAGATTAATTTAAAATTAATTTCAACTCGTTTGGGTAAGCAGTTAGATCGCAGCACCCGTTTTAGTGGGGGTTATACCTAGAGTTGGGCAGAAACTAAAATGAATGTCCACTCTTCGTCCCTTATCCAAATGACCTAAAATTCTTGCAGGGTGTTACCCTTAGCCATACTGAAAGGCTGTCAAAAAATGGGAATTTTTGGAGATACTTTGCCTAAGGTTTTTGTTTTAATTTAATAAAGTTAGAGTAATTTATCTATGTGGTCAAATGACATCTAAACCCTCCCAAATTTTGGTGAGTGGTCCCTGGCTATAAAACCTAGCTCTGTAAAAAATTCCAACTCATTTGGATGATTTTTGGTTAGGAAATCACCAATCCTTAACTAGGCATTAATTAGGCATTTTGAGTAAAAAGTGCGCTAAGAGGTTGGAACAGTCGAATAATCTCAACAGAGGCTAATATTTGACCACTGACTTAGAATGTTTATTACAACCCACATGGAGAAAATGGTGTGGTTTAGGGTTGATTTACCCTAGGATCCAAACCCAAACCCTAAAGGGAGGGTTGTGAGGGTTGTGAAGGACAAGGGGGCAAATGCCCTCATATTGCCTTGAAATTCAGTGGAGTCAACGTTAGCATAATATAAATCATTTGGATGGAATCTCAGAGGATTTGGAGATATGTAGATACCTCAAAACCCTAACCTTATTTTTAGGGTAAAATCTCAAATAAGTAAAATCAGTAAATAAATATTATTTAAAAGCTATGAAACTCGGATTGAGTGAGTTTTGGAATGGGTAGAACCTATAGAAATTTTACTGGAATTTTATGATGTTTATTTCTAGCACTTCATTTGTAAATATTGTTATAGCCCTAATTGATTTTTTTATTATTTAGATCTTTTTGTTCATTGAAACCCTATGAAATCTTAGAAGAAATTGTATTAGGTCCGAATGGTTGCTCCTGAAATTTTGTAGAATTTTTAGTTTAGTAAATCTAGTACTTCATTCACAAATGTTAAAAAGGGATTCTATGGTTTAAAAATTAATTTTGGATGATATTGCTGTTTAAAAATTATGAGGCTTAGGAATTGAGACTTTCTAGCCATTATATGCTTGTAGACATTTATTCATGATTTTTAGAATTTTAGTTACGACACATTCTTTACAAGTCCACCTTATAGAGATATTTTATAATTAATTTATTCATAGATTAATACTTGCTGAAAAATTATGAAACTGATCCAATACTATTTTTAAGGTTGTATCTGCATAATATAATTAATTTATAATTTTTGTATGGATATTCTCTATATTTGATTCACAAATAACGAAATATAGAAAATATTGCTAAAATAGTTTTAGTGCCCTATTGATGATAGAAAAATTATGATACTTTGGATTTACCATACTGAGATAACATAATATTTATAATAATTTTGTTGGACATTTTGCATGAGTACTTAGGATAGTTCATGTTCAAACCGGTAGCCCTTGGAATTTTTGAGGAAATTAATTAAATGCCAGATAAATTAGGAAAATTATAGTTTTCTGATTATAGTTTAAACATATCATGATATACCTCCAGTAAATAAGTTAGTACATTTGAATGATTATTGGATCATTTCCTAACCGGTTCGACATAAAGCATATGATAGTTTCCAGTTAGCAATTTGAGTTAATAGTCAAAGGATATGATGGGGCATAGCATTGGAGTTAGTTAATCTGCTGAATTGGTTGGATGTGAAAGGGTTCATCATATAAGGATGGGAAGGTTAGTGAGAAGTGGTGTTTTCTAGAGTTAAGAGGTGCTCGGGTTCGACGAAAGATCGTCTTTCCCGAAGAGAGGAAGGTTAAAAATCACACTAGGATAGTCTATTGTAATATAAGAAGGGAATGGGTAAAGGGAATAAACCAATAACTATAAGTGCCTTGCGAAAGATAACGATGGGCTTTAGCTACCATCATAGTTCCTAGTGCCCTTTGAGAGCCCTTCACAGGGAATACCGGGGGCAGTCCTGGGTTAACGTAAACTATAATAACAAACTGAAAAGAGTAACCTAGTAATTAGGATCTCGCAATTCACAAACACTGTTAGCACATGAAGATTTTTGGGAGCTTCGGCTCGGTTATTTAAGAGACGGACAGAATGGTTCGGGGAGTTTCGACTCGATTAGTTAAGAGACAGACGGAATGGTCCAGGGAGATTTGGCTCGATTGGTTTGATACGTTAAATTTGCATGTGCATAAAAGGAAAGAAAATTAAGGTGGTGGTCTTCAGTATTGGAGGGTCGATGCACCGATGCCAATACGCTGACTCGGCAAGTGTGGTTAGCACTTAGCCAACAGAAGTCCGGTTCGCCAGCCGGCAAGAGTATGCAGGAGTCAGCTTTGTGCACAAAGCATTGAGGCATATGATAGGTCTGACCGGTAGTGATTTCTGGTTTAGAGGTGGGCGAGGCCCAACCCACCGCTTCCTTCTGCCACTATGGAGGTATCTTGGGCGGTAACGACTCCGAAAGGGGGAACTAAAGGTCTGTGTACACATAGTTGGGTGTGAGTGTTGCACTTGCATGATTGATCATACCCACTAGCATGTCATAGCATAATCGAATCACATAACCCCTGACACCTATTGTATAAGTGGAATGGGACGCTTATACAATAGGCCTTGCAAAACGACCCCTTGGTCTATAAGCTTGTGTGGGTAAGTTTATAAATTAAGTTCATTTTTGATATATATATTGTTGTTTGATAACCGACACCCCAATGTATAAATTTGTATGAGACTTTTTATACGATGGGAGCCTTGTAGTAGATATCTTAGCTTAGGTGCTTCCGCACATAAGTTAAGGTTATATTTACTACTTTCTATTTCTTTCATAATTGCTACAGAATTGCTAGCATAGGTCCGCTGTCACCTTCTTTTGATTTAATCTCCACCTTCATGTACTTCCCTTTCTTCATCTCTGCTCGGTACCTAGGATCCATGTGGGAATGGGTAGGGGATGATATGGCTTAGTATTTATGACTAACGGTTTTCGAACCGCATCATTTTTGGGAATCGTGGAGCCCAGCACGGGGGAGCAGCCCCAGAGACCGGTGCGATTGGAGATGGGGAAGTCTAGCTCTGGAGTTCATACAGCCAGGACCGTGAGTCTCAACCTTGAGTAGATGTTTTGTTTTTGCTTCCGCATGAGTGATTTGTAGTGAGGACATGATGTACCGGGCAAAAGCCTGTATTTTTGTACTCTGATATGTTATTCTGTGGACACTCCTTCGTGGAGTTTGTATTTTTATATATGTGATTTTTGTGGACTTGTGTTTACTCTACCTTGCTACTTTTCAGTGATCGAATTGACCGGCAGAATTGGCGCTTTGTGGTGATGACCCCTTCAGGGCGTGAAGGTGGCACCGCAAAGCGGCGATCTTGGGCCTAAGACCCCGGTGTTTAAAAAAAAAGGGGGTCTTACAACCTACCTCCATCTTTTAAAAATATTTATATTTTAGTGGCGGTCGACTAAGTATCAAGGTGGGCGGAAGCACAAGCTTTCCCCACCAACGATGCGTGAGTTGTCGCTACCTTTTTTTAAAAATTATTTTGTCGCTTCGGCACGCCTCGGGCTATTGTGAGTGATAGGGAAACGCATTTCTGTAATGCCAAAATGGCTAAGATGTTAGCTAAATATGGAGTCACACACAAACTTGCAACCCCCTACCACCCGCAAACAAGAGGCCAAGTCGAGATAGTAAATCGAGAGATTAAGCGTATATTAGAAAAAACCGTTTCACTTAATAGGAAATATTAGTCCCTCAAACTCGACGATGCGTTGTCGGCGTATCGTATGACAAACAAAACCGCAATCGGTTGTACGCCATTTCGATTAGTCTATGGCAAATCATGCCATCTCCCTGTAGAACTAGAGCATCGCGCTTTTTGGGCTTTAAAACTCGTAAACCTCGACGCTAACTTAGCCGCTCAAAATAGAAAACTGTAAACTAAACGAGCTCGATTTCACTTCTTAGACTTTTACCGGGTCATGTCCTTCTTTACAATTCTAGACTTTTTCCGGGTAAACTAAAATCACGTTGGTTCGGACGCTTCAAAGTTGAAGTGGTTTGGCCATATGGGACCGTACTCGTCTCCCACCCAAAAAGAGGGTCGTTTAAAGTAAACGGTCATCGGTTAAAGTTATACATAGCGGGCGATCAAGTGATCGATTTTAATGAAACCATAACCCTCCTCGACATTATAACCCAGCCATAATTGTCAAGCTACACGGCTATAAACAAAGAGCTCCTAGGAGGCACCCCACGTCTATATTTTTCGCACTTTCTTTATTTTGTTTGCTACTCTTTCTAATAATGCAAGGTTTTTGATTGGGCCTCCCCGAACACGTTCCGGGGAAGTTCCTATCCTCCCTTTTTTTATTTTTGTACATATTGCATTTCATTTCATTTTTGATCCACATACTTATATTGAAACATTGGGGATAATGTTGGAATTAAGTATGGGGGTCGTTTTCGTGCTTTCCTTTCCGCACATAAAAATGTTAAAAATAAAAAAAACAAAAGAAAAACTAAACAAAAAATTATAAAATGAAAACTCCAAACACATTTTTGACCATCAAAAATTACAAGAACAAAAAATTTAAAAAATTACAAAACATAAAATAAAATAAAAAGTATTTAGATTTATTTAGATTTACTTTGTAAATATTCTTTGTAAATATTTTTCTATAAATATTTTTCTGTAAATATTTTTGTAAATATCCTTTTCTCTTTCCCCTCCTCCTTTCTTCCTCCTCTTTGTAAATAACTTTTCCTTTTATCCTTCTCTTGTAAATATTTTCTTAAAAATCTTAAAAATTAAAAAAAATTTAGAAAACAAAGATAAAATATTTCAAAAAATCAATCTTCTTCGCATTTTTAGTATGTATATATTAGATAAATTAACACAAAATACAAAAAAAGATAATAAATTAAAAACACAAAAAAAAGATCATAACGTTAAAAATTCAAAACAAAATTAATTATAAAACAAATAAATCGAATATTCCATTTTTAACCCTTTTTGCTCTCCAAAAATATAGTTGCGAGTTTATTTTTATGCAAATTTAATTAATTCTTTATTTACTATTTGTTTATTAATTAGAGATTGATGAATTTAAATAGCGGGGTTATGTTTTAAATAATATCCTATATTTTCTTCTTAAGATAGGGGACTTGATTTAGGCATTGCTTCTAATTTATCTAAAATAGAGGCACGTGTATTATGTTAGAAAAAAAACAACTATAGACTTCAATTTTTTTTACTTCAAGCTTTTTAAAATACAGGAACGTTCAATTTATCAAAGTTGTTCTCAAATTTTTTAATTTTAAACTAGTTTTCTTCTTGAAAACAAATAAACCATATCTCCCCATATTTATCACATTTTACTTGACATGATAAAATTTCTATCCTAAAAAGAACCTATGTCAATGGGAATAAGATTTCGTTTTGTAAACATAGTCATCCAATATTTTAAAAGATTATATGTTACGGAGTAAGAGGATAAAATTCATTACTCATATACATATACATTGGGTTATATGAAGTTGTTCAAAAAAATACATATATGTTAGGAAAATAAGATTTTATTTTCCTAAAACTTCCACATATAAAAAAAATCATTAGTGATTTGAGAAAAAAACTGCCTCACCTCTAAACCCAAACCCTCTTCATAAACAAGAACAACCCCCTTAGCAAATTTAAATGATACTAGAATTAATTTAAAATCTTTTTGAGAGCATAATTTTAAATTGCATTATTTTCTTTAAAACTCTTATAAGCTAAAATTCCTATAATTCCAATCTATTTTTGTTAGCTAACGATTACACTTTATGCTTGTTATTTGGTTACTTCAAAAGTCTTTTTGGCCAAAAAATTTCCTCTATTTAAATCATTTTCATGGATTAGCACTTAACTCTTATACCTCGTATGTTAATTTTGATCTCTCTTTTAATTGATTCAAGCGGTAGCTAAATTTAGGATTTCTTTTAATTCCTTATAAGTATATCTCCAACTTTTGCTCTAGAATAGCAAAAGCTTAAGTATGGGGGTATTTGATGAATTGTAAATATTCATATTTTTTCAGTACTTTATATATGTGGTTTTATGTTATTTTTATAGTTTTATGTTTTTTTTTCCAATAAATTATTCCTTTTTTTGTAAATACCCTTCTAACTTAAGTTTATTTTGTTTTCCAAATTTTTTGCAGAAAACATCAAAATTTCAAAGTACACGCCCATGTCAAATTTGTCATGCCCGTGACCTGGGTGTGTTACTTGGATTCCAGCAAAAAAAAACTTATTCCTGACCAGAAATTGAATTCGTCGAGGTGTGCTCGACAAAATTCTTGACATCAGCGCTAAACGATTTATAGAGCTGCGCTCGACGAATTCCACAACTCTGCGCTCGACGAATTCCACAACTCTGTGCTCGACGAATTCCGTAACACTGCGCTCGATGAATTCCGTAACATTGAGCTCGATGAATTCCGCAACTCTGCGCTCGACGAATTCTGTAATTCTACGCTCGACGAATTGATCCCAGCGCTCAACAAATTGTTCCCAGCGCTTGACGAATTGATACCAGCGCTCGACGAATTGTTTCCAATCAACGCCAGCAACCATTGAATGCCAGCAACCATTCAACGCCAGCTAGTTCTTCGAACGCAAATCAAGCTCAACTTTCGTCGAACGCAGATTAATGCCGTGCTCGACGATTTTGCCTCTGCTCGACGCTTCCTATAACGGTGACCATGACGTGTCCCGCTCCCGCTGTGATGTAGGCTCAAATAATTCGACGGATTAAACACTACGCATTCTTAGGTTCGATAATTAAATTAAATACACAGTGAGCAATATTTTCTCTAAATTAATACCAATGATGATCGACCAATATAGCAATGCACAACACAAACGGTCGCTATCCCTTAAAAAGATTGAACAAGGGCTATATGCCAATGTTCTCTTAAGAGAAAAGGACCTACCCGATCCTGACAATTAACAATTCAAAATAAGGTTATTCGTAAACATTCACAATTCCAATAAGAGAAGATTCAGACTAAATAAGTGATTTAAAATTAAGTCCAAATCAATCCCAAAATTAATTATTAGGAGGGTATACCAAATCACTTGATCGCAAGGAGAAATCAAGGGTGACGAACCCGATTTCTTCTAGTGTTCAAGAGATCTACCCGAACCAATTTTACGAAAAATATTCGGAATAATAAATGTTAAAAAATTAGATTTTAACTTAGCACGAATTTCAATATAAATTAGGACAAAATACTAGCTTTCTAATTCCACCAATACCTCACAAATAATATAGAAGAAATCACACAAAAGAGTTTTAGTAAATCATTACCCAATATCGAGAAGTCCGTCCCCAAGATGAGTGGTGGAAACGCTCACGATAGTGGTTGATTTTTATATTTCCACACAAATCCTGGATCTGCACCGAGCGATGAAGACGCTTGCTATTTTCCTTTACAAAACCCTAAAAGAGGGAGAATATTGAAACCCAAAATATATAAGGAAAGATGGAGAGAGAAAAGGTGGTAGAATATTTTTCTCAAGATGATGGAGAGGTGGCGGCTAGGGGAGAAGTGTGGGTGGCCAGCGGGTTTTGGTGTTGATGAAGGTTGTCGGATTTGTGGAAATGAAGGAGGTAGGTTTCCCCCTTAAGATGGGGTGGCCGAGTTGGAGGGAGGAGGCGGCTAGAGGGTGGTGGAAAGGTGGTCGAAAATGAAGAAGAGGAAAATGAGGTTGGCGGCTAGGGAGGTGGTTGTCGACTAGGGTTTTTGGATGGAAGAAAGACAAGGGGGCCGAATATAAGAGAGGAGGGAGAGGGGGAGATGTCCGCGGCTAGGAGGAAGGAGACAAAGGGGGTGGGCGAAATTTTGGAGAGGAGGAGTAGAGGAGAGAAGGAGGGAAATCTGAAGAAAGATTAGGGTTAATTTTCAATCATCATTTCTGTAATCAAAATGAAAGCAATACATGGCTATATATAGCCTACACCACTCAATTTCCACCCTTGAAAATAAAATATACTCATGATGGTTATATGCACTCATCATAAATGAAATAAAATAGTCACTTGCATGAAATAAAATACTAGACTGTTATAAATCACCCATCATCCATTAATTAAACTTCAGCATTAATTAAATGCATGAAATAAAATTGGCTTAAAATAAAAATTGCTAAAAATAATAATTTGATAAAATTATTAATTATAATTATTTTATTTATAATTATATATTTTATTTAGTGGCGGCGGCGAACGTCGTGCGAAACATGATGCGGCGATGGCGAAGGGCGTCGTGGTAGAATCCCATCCTCAAGCTTGCGGCAACGATCGTCCCAATCGACGAACTCTCTCATACGGGGATCAATGGAGGCCGTAACAGTAATATATCCATCATGCTGCTTCCAAAACCTAGCATGTCATCAAATTCTTGGCTTCCCCTGCACACCAGCGTGCCACCTCTTATAAAAGTTTTTCTTTTAAATAGAACTTCTCTGTAAGGTCCAAGGGTTCAAACTTTTGAGCCATTTTGCCGTTGGACTGCTGCTTAGTTGCTTTTTGTGCTATGTAAGGATAACTTCCCGCCCCCTCCTCTTTGTGTTTGTCTTAGCTTCTGTAATAAACTTTTTACTTAATAAAAAATGTTAATTTTTTCAGCCTCATATTTTACTGGAATGCCTCTGAGTTGCTCTCTTTTAGCAATCTTATGTAACTTTGTTTTTATTTTTAAATTGTTTGTGTGGGTGTATGAGTTTAATTTGCTGCTGTTATATTTTTATGTTTTCATAGTTCTAATAGCTTTTAATTTTGTTTTCCCTTTGTTTAGGTTTAGGTTAAGTTTTTTTTAGTATTTTACTTTCACTTTTACAAAAATTATAAGCATAAAAAAGGTTAGCATTTTAATATTTTGAAACACTTTGATTTTTAGCTTTTATGTCAAAAAACTTTTGCTCTTTTTATTTTTATTTCATCTTTTTATTGATTTTTAGGAAGTTCTAGGAGTAGGAATGTAATTGTTTTAATTTTTCGATTACTTTGTTTTTTTAAAAAAATTGTGTGTGAGTGTATGATATAAAGTTTCATTTTGATCTTTCAACTTCATGTAGAGTGTGTGAGTGTATGAGTTAATTTTTATTACTTTCTTTTATTGCTTTCTTTATCACTTTCTCAATTTCATGTAGAGTGTGTGTGTGTATGAAATAATTTTCATTTCTTTCTTTCAATTATGAAGAGTGTGTGTGTGCATTTATTTCCCGCCTACTCATTCGAGTAAGACTTGCATTTATTTCCCGCATACTCATTCGAGTAGGACTTGTTATTTCGTGCCTACTCGTTTGAGTAGGACTTGTCATTTCCTTCCTACTCGTTTGAGTAGGACTTGTAGTTTCCCGCCTATTCATTTGAGTAGGACTTGTCTTTTTAATTATGTTTTCCTTTTGTGTAACTTAGTTTTTTTTCTTAATTATGGGTTCGATGTGCGCGTGAGTTCTTTGTTAGCAATTAAAGTTTTTACCCTTTTGTTCATAATGTTACGTTATTTTTATGTCCTCTTTTTATAACCATTTAGCGTTTAGTTTTGAACTCGCGCCTCATCAACAAAATAATCTATCCCCATACCGATGAGTGGTTAATCGTTCTAAGCCCTCGCCATCGAAGAGCATTGGGACATATAAAATCACTCTTAATAATTAAAGGTATTTTTCTAACTTTAATTAAAGGGCTTAAGGTTTCCTAGGGTTTACGATGCGTAGAACCACATATCGATGTGTGGGCTCTATTTCCGTTATCCATATGTTAGCTAGCTGAGAGGCTGTGCGTATGGACTGATCACCCTTGGGTAAAAAGAGTTGCGTTCATACCCTAGAGAGAGGAGAAGCGTAATTCTACCGGATTGGGTTCCCCACCCAATAACAGGGTTCTTAGCATAAAGCAGACATTAAGAGGAATCCTTCGTCGGACGAGAGTTTGGTCGAATAGTCAAAATATTTAGGTGAGCGATATTCCTAGAGATAGGTGAGCTCATATTTGTGGATCCTCTACGGCCAAGTTGCCTTTAATTAATTTGAAAACTAAGTTTTATAAATATTAATAGTCGTTTTAGTTTTGATCTGATTCGATGCTGAGCGTTAACCCTTCATCGAATTTTTCTTAGTACCTTTTTTTTACAACTCCCTTTTATTACCGCTTTTGGTAACTAAAACTTGACAAGTTATTTTCGGTAAAATAATAGTCCCTCCGAAAGGAGTAGAAATAGGCAACCGGCCTTGGGAAATATATGACCTCGATATTCCCCACTGAAATATTATGTATTACTTGCGATAGGTGCACTTGCCTCCTGATCGCGCCACGTAGAATCTGAAGATTCGCGCGCATCAATGATCCAAACATTGAAGGTCAAGATACTCAAAATAGATTGCCAGCAATTGTCAGGCATTTGATGGATCATCCAAGAGATCAAATCATTGGTGATGTTATATACGGGGTTACAATAAGGATAAAAAGCCTCAACATTGCTATGTACTCAAAATTCTTATCATAGGATGAACCTAAAAGGTTTGAAGATGCCAACATAGGCCCATTTTGGATTGTGTCTATGCATGAAGAACTGAATCGATTCAAAAGATGCAAGATCTGGAAGTTGGTTCCTAGACTATAAGGGTAACATCCCTCAAACAACTAGACCCCTAAGAGTGGTTTTGTCATGACCAGGTCATGAAAAAACCCAAAGAAGCCCAAGAAGACGAAGTGAACCTAGGAATGAAGGTGAGATCTCCTTGGTCTGCCAATAGCTCATTTCAAGCACCACCCCTAGGGTTTGACTTTAAGGCCTCAACTTGACTCAAAGACCCCACCACCACATCCCTAACCATTTAGGAGGTCCATAGTGTCACTAAGGACCCATTTGGGTCAATCAAATTGGTAAATTGACAAAAGTGAACCTAAAACCTTAATGAGTCAAACTAACCTACTTAGGTTCAATTGACCTTCCCTTAGTCAAATTGATCCCACCTAGACCTTCCCAACCCTTAAGGGAGGTCAATGGGTCACCAAGGACCCATTGGGGTCAACTAAAGAGGTCAAGTTGATCAAAATCAACCCTAGCCCTAAAATGATCAAAGTGCACTATTAAGGGTCAAGTGGCCTCTAAGGTACCAAACCTGTAAGACCCCCCCTCCCGAACACAAACACCACGAGGGGAGTCTTATGCCCGAAATAGCCGCCTTGCGGTAGCACTAACACACGGGTTAGCCTTTACCATAAGATGCCTATTCCGCCGGCTACCATCCATATCACATAAACTATGCCAACCCAACCATAACAGAAAAGTAAAGCAGTTCAATTCACAACTAAGTTTAAGTCCAAAAGAGCGGAAGATAACAAGCACAACAGGCTTGTACAAAAGAACAAGTCTAGAAATGTTTTGCCAAACGGCTACATGAAAACACTCACGACCGTCACTGACGGTGCGCGATGGCACCACCACTTCAGGTCCTATCGTCGCGGGCCTGGCTGTCCTGCTGCTGCATAGTCCGTTGCTGCTCTACCTGCGGGGTTTCCTCCTAAAAGGAAGACGTAGCAACCGTTAGTCATAAGACTAAGTGGCTTCACATCCGCTCCCCCCCGGCGACTCCTCGGCACCGGGCGGAGAAAGGAACAAAGGTACAATATATATATATATATAAGCAAATAACAAGCAGGTGACTGTAATTATGGTGGAGTATAAACTACGCTACACAACTAGCAGTTCTACAAATATCTATAATATATGACAGCAGGTATAAGTAATCAGAATAGTAACTTAACTTATAAGAGTGCCCATACAAACTTATAAGTTAAGGATCAGCATAACAGTAAAGTAACTCATCGTATAAGAGTGCCCATACAAACTTATACGATGAGGATCTTGTGTATGCAATGAATGACATGATATGAAAGTTATGCTATGACCGAATCATGCGCACGCACATGCAAGTTGCTATGTCGACACAGACTTGAAGTTCCCACTTTTCGAGCAGGTAGCTAACCTCTCAGGCATCGTCCGTCGTGGCCAGACGGCGACAGTGGAGCGGGCGTCTCCACTACTAGGTGGTATCACACTACCTATCCTAGGCCCCCGTATGCCTCAACGCTAAGAACACCAACAGCGGAGCTCACATGCGTACTACGGCTCAGAAGGGGTCTTGGGTAGATGTGCACCAAGAACACAGCCCAACCTGGCCTTTGATTTCGAACCGGATGGAACCTCGGAAACGCACGAGGTGCAAGCCCAACCGTTCTCATGGCGCGGAGGAGATCTCGGGTTTATGGACACCATATCTAACCCTACCGCCCAAGGTCTACCATTTGGCTCCCATCGGTGTGACGACTGGCGAACCCGTAGACCTGCCACAATCATTATCTCAATATCGCGACACGATTAATCGTCGCAACATCACATGCCCCAAACAACTCACTCGATGCTACCCGTAGGACTTCAACTCTAAGCATCGGTTGTTAATAAACCCCTTGGGCTCGATTACGGTTACAAAATACTCTTCACATAGTGTTCATCATATTCACGCCCATCTATTCAATGAATTCACCTCAACATTTCGCATAATAGATATATTCAACACAAACTATATAAATATATTCTATACCAATCTCAACTCTTAATTTCTAGCCTTCTCATCCAATCCATTTCTCTACCAATACATGGTTATTCCTTATTACACAACCAAATGGTTAACCATGCTAAATTACAATAACTACAGCATTATAAATATATGGGAGCAAGATAACAATGAGCAAATCACAACCATTGCAAGAGTGCTAACATTATAAATTAACAAGTGCATTAACATAGGATAGCCCGATACTAAAACTGGGATTCCTGGAGCTACAGGAATCCGATCACAATGCTCAACCCCCTCGTTGGAAAGTTATTCGCGAGGGCTACGACTTTCGTGTTGAGTCGATCGCCCAGATCTGGTCGCAACATACCAGAAATTCAACTCGAATACGTACAGGAAACAGTTTCCTGTACAGGATTTTCCCGAACGCAGCGGACTCGAACCAGCTTTCCCGTGCTACAGGTATCGCATGGAAACGTGCAACCACTCGTTGGAAAGGTAATTTCAAGGGCTACGACTTTTGTGTTGAGTCGATCACCCAGATCTAGCCAGAAAACCTCTGAAATTGGCCACGAAGGTCGCCGCGTGCCGAAATCAGATTTCTGCACATCATCTTATGGCGAGATGAACGACATCCGTTCATCTTCTTCCTTGCAACGACCTCGCATAAACTTCTCCAGAAATCGCACCCAACCTTATTTCTCCTTTCAAGCCAAACCCTCAACGAAAACCCCTCTCATCTCCACTTTGAATGACGAGAAGTTGAGGAGACTAAGCCTAGAAAACTTAGGCATGGCTTATCCTAAGAACTCTCCTCCTCACCATCAAGACTCTAAGGAGTCGATGTCTCTCCTAAAATATCTATAGATCTAGCACCAAGGGAGAGGGGAGAAAGCTCACCTCAAGTCCAGCAGTACCACCATGGCCGGCCATGAGCCTCGCACTCCTTCGTAGCGGCATTTCGTTCCGCCAAGGATGGCCCGGCAATCTTCTTCCAAGGATGGCTCCGGCAAGCCTCTTCCTCCTCCAGCCAGAGAACTCTCTCAGAAATTTTGGGGCAGAAGAAAGGGGATGAAATGCTAGGGTTTCACGACTTTTTCGTTTTTATACACCGCAGACACGGGTAGGCACACGGCCGTGTTCCTACCCGTGTTCGGGTGACACGGCCGTGTCGGCTGCCGTGTTTAGGGCCGTGTTCATCCCAGATATTTTTCTGCCATGCTGGGGTTGCGGTACGGGTAGAGACACGGCCGTGTCTCGACCCGTGTCCTCAGCACACGGGTAGGGACACGCCCGTGTCCCATACCCGTGTACCTCTCTGACTGATAAGCCTATATTGGCATGAGGCACACGGGTAGGACACGGCCGTATCCATACCCGTGTCGGCCAAAATTACCGTTTTGCCTTGTTTTCCTCATTTCCCATACGTTCGCACCTGTTCACCCCACACCCCCATTGGGCTCACCACAGCCCCCTAGACTTAAATACGCAATCAAGGGGTCTAGCGCGAATTGGGACGTTACAAATCCTATAAACAAAATAAAAGATTTCGTCCCCGAAATCAGGGTAAGGCTATGGGAGTGAAACACATAAAATGGAACTATGCTTTCAAATAAAATTCTTACTTGGAGTAAATAATTCCGGGTTAGCGTCATCGCATTAAATCCTTTGGCTCCCATGTGAACTCCTCCTTCCCATGATTAGACCATAGCACTTTCACCAAGGGAACACTTTTGCGGCGCAAGGTTCTTGTCTCGTTATCAACGATCCGCACCGGCTCCAGTCGCACAGACCTATCAGACGCCACGGCACCCATCCGTCGTGGGGATATACTGTTCAGGCCGCAACAAAGCCTTCCGAAGCGACGATACATGGAACACGTCGTGAAGGTTCTCCAGCTCCGGTGGTAACTCCAATCGATAGGCCAGAGGGCCAATCCTTTCCACTACGACATAGGGCCCGACATACCTTGGGCTGAGCTTCTTGACTCCACGCACCCGCGACGCACTCCGTGCATCGGTCGAATCTTCAGAACACACTTTATCACCCACTTGAAATTCCACCATACGGTGCCTTGTGTTGTAATATTTCGCCTGTCGCTTTGAGCCTCTAGCATTCGATCCCGGATCAACCTAACCACGCGGTCCGTGTCATCAATATACTCATTTCCCAATGTCTTTGGATCTTCGTCATGCACCCAGGACAAGGTGTTCTACACCTCCTTCCATAAAGCTTCATGAGGTGCCATTCCAATACTGGCTTGATGACTGTTATTATAAGAGAACTCCACGAGAGGTAAGAGTCTCTCCCATGGTTCTCCTTTATCTAGCACACACAACCTCAGAAGGTCCTCCAATGTTCGGATGGTTCGTTCAGATTGCCCGTCCGTTTGTGGGTGAAAGGCTGTGCTAAAGGCGAGGCGCGAGCCCAAATAAGCCTGTACAGCCCTCCATTCTCTTGAAGTAAAACCGACCATCCCGGTCGGAGACGATCGTCTTCGGCACACCATGGTACCGCACAAATTGTTCCACAAAGAGACGCACTAAGACGCCCACCTGCGCCTCCTTCTTCATTGGGATAAATCGGCTACCTTGGTCAACCGTCAACTATCACCCACACAGAATCGTTCCCGAGCGCGAGCGAGGTAACCCGTGGACGAAGTCCATGGAGATGTCCTCAAATTTCCATTCGGGGATGGGCAACGACTGTAGCATTCCACCGGGGCTTCTGCACTCCGCCTTCACCATTTGGCAGGCCACACAATGAGTAACAAAGTACTTGACATCCCTCTTCATGCCCGGCAACACATTGTCTTTCTCAAATCGGTGTACATCTTCGCGATCCCCCGTGCACCGAGTACTTGGAGCAATGGGCCTCCTTTAGAATATCCTCCAATGTTGTCACCTTCGGGGATGTAAAGCCGGCCACGAAAATGGACGAGGCCGTCTTTTGGGAGTATTCTTCCGTAGTCATCCTCCATTGAGAAAGCTTAAAGCCGCATCCTCGTTCGTCATCCGTCTTGTTGCAAACTATACTCATCGCGGAAATGTCTCTTCCGGATTGATTCTTAAACGTGATTCCATCTCTGCAGTGTACTTCATCTCCGCTGTCTCCACCTCTATCCACTGTCAAGTCTCTCATCCATTCCTGGATCTCATTGATTCTATAATGCAAGTACGGACTATTAACTCATCTCTCATCAAGCGGGATTCGTGCTCGTTCCCGGTGCTTTTCGGCTCAAGGCATCAGCTACGGAATTAACCTTCCCGGGTGGTGTTCAAGGTGAATTCATAGTCGCACAAGAACTCCAACCACCGCCGCTGTCTAAGGTTTAACTCCTTTTGGGTGTGAACGTACTTCAGGTTTTTGTGATCCGAGTAGATCTCGCAGTGGACGCCATATAAATAATGCCTCCAAATCTTCAAGGCGAATACCACCGCTCCCAACTCTAGATCATGCACCGGGTAGCTGGCTTCATGCTTCTTCAACTGTCTTGAAGCATAAGCGATCACATGCCCATTCTGCATCAACACAGCTCCCATCCCTTGATACGACGCATCCGTGTAAACTTGAAAGCCCTCCTTCATAGATGGAAGAGCTAGGATGGGTGCAGTCGTCAATCTGTCCTTCAACTTTGGAATGCAGCTTCGCACTGGGGTGTCCATTCAAACGGCACACCCTTCTTGGTCAGCGTAGTAAGGGGAAGGGCGATCTTCGAGAAGCCTTTCACGAACTTGCGATAGTACCCGGCAAGTCCAAGAAAGCTCCGTAGGTCGGCCGCTGACTTCAATGGCGACCACTCCTTCACGGCCCGCACCTTGGCCGAATCTACTGCTAGCCCCACCCCACTAATCACATGGCCCAAGAACGCGACCTCTTGAAGCCAAAACTCGCATTTGCTGAACTTGGCAAACAAAGTGTGCTCCTTTAGCTTCCTCAACACTAAAGTTAGATGTTCGGCATGTTCTGCTTCAGTCTTGGAGTAGACTAGGATATCATCGATGAACACGATGACAAAGATGTCCAAATAAGGGCTGAACACCTTGTTCATCAAGCTCATAAAGGCGGAAGGGGGGTTTGTGAGCCCAAACGGCATCACGGTGAATTCATACAAACCATATCTCGAACTGAACGCCGTCTTCTGAATGTCATCTTCTTGTATCCTCAGCTGATAATATCCCGAACGCAGATCTAACTTAGAACCAATACGATCCCACCAATTGATCAAATAATTCATCAATGCGCGGTAGGGGATAGGTGTTCCGCACCGTTAACCGGTTCAACTCTCGATATCAATGCATAACCGCAGGGTGCCATCCTCTTTTTGACGAACAAAACGGGCGCTCCCCAAGGCGACGAGCTTGGGCGAACGAACCCCTGCTTCAACCAATTCCTGAAGCTGGACTCTAAACTCTGCAAGTTCCTTCGGAGCCATTCGGTATGGAGCTCGCGAGACGGGCTTGGCACCCGGAATTAGCTTGATTTGGAAGTCCACTTCCCTATGCGGGGGTAGTCCCGGCAATTTCTCGGGGAATACCTCGGGAAATTCTCGCCCCACCCGCACATCCTTGACCTCTAATGTCAATTTCTTCAACTCGAAGCAAATTACATAGACCTCGTCCCCTCCGTATGAGATTTTCACAACTTGAATTGAAGATAATAATTTACGGGGTGCGAATCTAATACCTTGGAAGATGACTTCCGAGTCTCCATGCCTCAAATAACTTGCTTCTCCGCACAATTGATCCTGGCGTGGTGCCAGTTCAACCACTCCATGCCCAGGATGAGATCGAACTCCGGGATTCTTAACACTGTAGCCGGAGTTTCAAAGAACTTTCCTCCAATAAGGGTGTCAAAGTCGCAACTTGCTGACGACGTCATCTCAGAGCCGTCCGGAAGGCGCACCCTTTGAGTAGTGCCCGTGAAGTGTTGCACTCCCTCCAAGTCCTTCACGAAGTCCGCCGAAATGAACGAGTGAGACCACCCGTGTCAAATAACGTATAGGCGGGGCTCCCGCTAACCATGACAGTGCCTAGGTTCCAAAAAGGGTAATCATTATCCAGAATTGCGCGTATCATTTGTATCGTAAATCTAACAAGTCATATATTATTAATAAATTTTGCACGTACCGGTGATGACTTCCTGCGGATTTCTCTCCTGAGTCATGTCCAATGCGAATACATGCTCCCGTGCATGTCCTTGATTTCTCCCTGGTGGTCCTCTTCCTCGGCCACGCATGTGCCCTCGCCCCCGTGGAGCTACTGGAGGGAGAGCAATAGGAGCACCCCCGATTAGTCGCGGGCAAACCTGTCGGACATGTCCCCGGTTGGTTGCACTCAAAGCATATCACCTCACGTCGGTCCCCAGGTTGTTGATAATGTTGCTGCTGCGGTGGTGGAGGTAAAGCTGGTGGTTGCGGAATTGGGTACTCCACCCGATAGTTCCGGTTGACCCACCGACCCGCCTCTGTGGTTTCCCCTTCCTCTGCCATGATCATTCCGCCTTCTATTACTAGGGCCGACTTCAATTACTCCTTCCGCAGGTCTCTTGCCACATCCCATGTGGTCCGCCTCCAGTCTCTTTGCCATGTCAATGATTTCTGCCAGGCTTGCATCGGCTATAAACAAAAGGGCCTGCCTCAGGGGTCCCTTAATCCTTTGTAGAAGCGCTTCGCGTAGCCTCTATCGTCCAAATCATAGGAATCGGCAAACATAGCGAGGTGTTGGAACTCCCTCTGGTACTCCCGTTACCGATTTCGATCCCTACTTCAGCTGCAGAAATCTTTCTTCAAGTTCATCCCGAGCAGAAGAAGGGATGAAGTGATTCAGAAAAGCCTCGTGAACTCGTTCCAACTGATGTCCGTGTACAACCGCCCTTGGAAGGTGGAGCCCATGAGGGACTTCCACCACCTTTTGGCGTGCAGCTCTAGCAGCGTCACTACCAATGTCCACCGCCATGCTGTTCGGACATCTTATGCAGCCATCAATTCCTGCACAGTATCAAGCCATTCCTCGGTGCGCACCGGCGATTCAGTCCCAAGATAGGCAGGAGGGGACAGGGCACGGAAGGTGCTCAACCAGTTGGAGCCTGGCGCTTGTTGTTGCACCGAGCTTGCTGGGCTTTAAATGCATCCAATATGGCTGACAGCGTTTGTCCCAGTTCCGACTGCTGGAATTGTGAAGGGACGGAAGGGGTAGGAGTGCCCCCAACTGGCTCCACCTGCGCTGGGACCTATACGCAAGGTACAAATTAGGGTCAGGTTGGCTAAAACTAATGTCAAAGTTGGACAACTTAGTGCGAATTACATATGGGCACACCACTGCTTCCGCTAAGTCGGTTTGTCCCCAAACCGACTAATCGAACGGGAGTGGCCCATTGTTACATGACTGCTCTAGTTGAAGATCGGCTAAGTCTGATACCATTTGTAAGACCCCCCTCCCGGAACACAACACACGGCACGAGGGTAGTCTTATGCCCGAAATAGCCGCCTTGCGGTAGCACTAACACACGGGTTAGCCTTTACCATAAGACGCTATTCCGCCGGCTACCATCCATATCACATAAACTATGCCAACCCAACCATAACAGAAAGTAAAGCAGTTCAATTCACAACTAAGTTTAAGTCCAAAAGAGCGAAGATAACAAGCACAACAAGCTTGTACAAAAGAACAAGAGTCTAGAAATGTTTTGCCAAACGGCTACATGAAAACACTCACGACCGTCACTGACGGTGCCGATGGCACCACCACTTCAGGTCCTATCGTCCGGGCCTGGCTGTCCTGCTGCATAGTCCGTTGCTGCTCTACCTGCGGGGTTTCCTCCTAAAAAGGAAGACGTAGCAACCGTTAGTCATAAGACTAATTGGCTTCACATCCGCTCCCCCGCGACTCCTCGGCACCGGGCGGAGAAAGGAACAAAGGTACAATATATATATATATATATAAGCAAGTAAACAAGCAGGTGACTGTAATTATGGTGGAGTATAAACTACGCTACACAACTAGCAGTTCTACAAATATCTATAATATATGACAGCAGGTATAAGTAATCAGAATAGTAACTTAACTTATAAGAGTGCCCATACAAACTTATAAGTTAAGGATCGGCTTAACAGTAAAGTAACTCATCGTATAAGAGTGCCCATACAAACTTATACGATGAGGATCTTGTGTATGCAATGAATGACATGATATGAATGTTATGCTATGACTGAATCATGCGCACGCACATGCAAGTTGCTATGTCGACACAGACTTGAAGTTCCCAATTTTCGAGCAGGTAGCTAACCTCTCAGGCGTCGTCCGTCGTGGCTAGACGGCGACAGTGGAGCGGGCGTCTCCACTACTAGGTGGTATCACACTACCTATCCTAGGCCCCCGTACGCCTCAACGCTAAGAACACAACAGCGGAGCTCACATGCGTACTACGGCTCAGAAGGGGTCTTGGGTAGATGTGCACCAAGAACATAGCCCAACCTGGCCTTTGATTTCGAACCGGATGGAACCTCGGAAACGCACGAGGTGCAAGCCCAACCGTTCTCATGGCGCGGAGGAGATCTCGGGTTATGGACACCAAGTATCTAACCCTACCGCCCAAGGTCTACCCATTGGCTCCCATCGGTGTGACGACTGGCGAACCCGTAGACCTGCCACAATCATTATCTCAATATCGCGACACGATGAATCGTCGCACATCACATGCCCCAAAACAACTCACTCGATGCTACCCGTAGGGAGGCTTCAACTCTAAGCATCGATTGTTAATAAACCCCTTGGGCTCGGATTACGGTTACAAAATACTCTTCACATAGTGTTCATCATATTCACGCCCATCTATTCAATGAATTCACCTCAACATTTCGCATAATAGATATGTTCAACACCAAACTATATAAATATATTCTATACCAATCTCAACTCTTAATTTCTAGCCTTCTCATCCAATCCATTTCTCTACCAATACATGGTTATTCCTTATTACCAACCAAATGGTTAACCATGGCTAAATTACAATAACTACAGCATTATAAATAATGGGAGCAAGATAACAAATAGCAAATCACAACCATTGCAAGGTGCTAACATTATAAATTAACAAGTGCATTAACATAGGATAGCCCAATACTAAAACTGGGATTCCGGAGCTACAGGAATCCGATCACAATGCTCAACCCCTCGTTGGAAAGGTATTCGCGAGGGCTACGACTTTCGTGTTGAGTCGATCGCCCAGATCTGGTCGCAACATACCAGAAATTTTTTCAACTCGAATACGTACAGGAAACAGTTTTCTGTACAGGATTTTCCCAAACGCAGCGGACTCGAACCAGCTTTCCCCGTGGCTACAGGTATCGCATGGAAACGTGCAACCACTCGTTGGAAAGGTAATTTCAAGGGCTACGACTTTTGTGTTGAGTCGATCACCCAGATCGGGCCAGAACACCTCTGAAATTGGCCACGAAGGTCGCCGCGTGCCGAAATCAGATTTCTGCACGCATCTTAAGGCGAGATGAACGGCATCCGTTCATCTTCTCCTTGCAACGACCTCGCATAAACTTCTCCAGAAATCACCACCCAACTTTATTTCTCCTTTCAAAGCCAAACCCTCAACGAAAACCCATCTCATCTCCACTTTGAATGACGATAAGGTTGAGGGAGACTAAGCCTAGAAAACCTAGGCATGGCTTATCCTAGAACTCTCCTCCTCACCATCAAGACTCTAAGGAGTCGATGTCTCTCCTAAAATATCTACAGATCTAGCACCAGGGAGAGGGGAGAAAGCTCACCTCAAGTCCAGCGGTACCACTATGGCCGGCATGAGCCTCGCACTCCTTCGTAGCGGCATTTCGTTTCCGCCAAGGATGGCCCGGCAATCTTCTTCAAGGATGGCTCCGGCAAGCCTCTTCCTCCTCCATCCAAGAGAACTCTCTCAGAAATTTTGGGGCAGAAGAAAGGGGATGAAATGCTAGGGTTTCACATCTTTTTCGTTTTTATACACCACAGACACGGGTAGCACACGCCGTGTTCCTACCCGTGTTCGGGTGACACGGCCGTGTCGCCTGCCGTGTTTAGGGCCGTGTTCATCCCAGAATATTTTTCTGCCGTGCTGGGGTTGCGGTACACGGGTAGAGACACGGCCGAACGCCCGTGTCCCAATACCCGTGTACCTCTCTGACTGATAAGCCTAATATTGGCATGAGGCACACGGGTATGGACACGACCGTGTCCATACCTGTGTCGGCCAAAATTACCATTTTGCCTTGTTTTCCTCATTTCCCATACGTTCGCACCTGTTCACCCACACCCCCATTGGGCTCACCACAGCCCCCTAGACTTAAATACGCAATCAAGGGGCCTAGCGCGAATTGGGACGTTACAAAACCAACCCTACCCAACCCTTCCTAGACCTTAGGAGAGGACAATGGGTCACCAAGGACCCCTTGGGGTCAACCCAAAAGTTCAAATTTGACCAAAGCCAACTCAACCCTAAAATTATATCAAATTAGCCCAAGTGGACCAAACGAGGCCTAACCTACTTAGGCTAAGCCCAATTTGAGTGGCCCATAAACCTGAGGAGGCTGAGAATTATCTAAAATGCCATACATTTTCTGGAAATAGTGACTAGGAGAGAGAAATCTCTATTTCCCCTTTAATGGATGAGAGAGAAAGTGAGGAGTGAAGGCCATTCATGGCCAAGGGAAACTAAAGGCCTCCCTAATTGCTAGATTCACCTCCCCTAAGTGATTAGGAGAAGACCAAAAGGTTTCCCGACCATGAATGTGGCTAGGGGAGGGGAATTTCAGTTGGCTGAAAAACCTCTTTCAAGGCAATTAATGGTGCAATCAAGCCATGACCCCTCCTCTCCCCATCTGAGCATTTTAAAAAGTTCTCCAGACTTAGAGCAGTCATTTCCACTCTTGCCCCCAGGATTTAGAGCCATTTGGTAGTGTTGTTGCAGAGCACCGAGCAGCGCCACCACCATCAATTGAAACCTGATGATCGTCTAGGCTCCAACCCTCCTAGAAGGTCCTATCTCTGTGTCTTTATCCAGTGGATAGATCCAATTCAGTTGGCCGCAAGATTCAAGTCCACATGGCCCCAGATCAAGCTGGCCGAGATCTTGATTTTAAATCTTTTTCAACAATGCATATTTCATATTTCGGCCACCTTCGGGGGGCCAACCACTGCGAATTGCCAGCCACCACCTCAACGAAGGTGGTGGTGGCGGTGGCCGGCCTGGAGAAGGCATGGGTGGTCCGGGATTCAACAACCAAAATGGACCAGGATAGGTTAATCTAGGCCGTTGGCGCGCTGACGATGACAATGGGATGTCGTCGGTTTCATGCTTTAAGATTCGTGCCACGCTTTTATACTTATATGATTAATATTCTTATTATTTCATTATGTCAAACTATTTCTATTGTTTTGATTTAAATATTAAAAATACTTAGGTCATTTTACCTGAAAAATGATCAATACAAAAGTTGTTGCCCTTGAAGTCTAGTTTAATTTAAAATTAATTTCAACCCATTTAGGTTAGTGGTTGGACCACAACACACCAAATGGTGCAAGCTATACTTTGGGTTACCGACACAAAATTGTGTTCCCCCACTAAACTACTCATCCAAATGCCATGAAATTTAGATCATAGGTTAGTCTCACTTATACCCCAAACATATCCAATAATGGGAATTTGTGGAATACATTTTTCTATATTTTTAGAAAATATTTAATAAATCATTTATGTTTTAACTAAGAGGTCTAATGACTTCAAAACCATCCAATATTTTTGTGGTTGTCTATTAGGGTTGTAACATGACTCTGGTAAAAATTTCAGCCCATTTGTGGTTGGTTTGGGTAGGTATTGGTGAGACCAAAAAATTGGTCCCTTGAGGGTAAATTAGGGCAAAGGTGAAATTGATGGGTTGAGTGGGAAATCCTCATCTAAATGGGATGCAACCTTGGGAACTGCCCCCTAGTCCTCTAAAATACCGCCTCAAGATATTTTGAGTGGTTCTGGGTAGAGATGCGTGATGCGTTGGACGACCAGTGTACCGGTCGCACAAGTAATATAAAATGGGCGAATTTTCACAAGTATCTATCTCTCAAGGAACACAGTAAAGTGGAGTTAATTTCAAGGAGGACATGAGATTGAAGTCCTTAGGTCGGATTTAACTAAGGGGGTTTTTGATGGTTGTGGAAAAATAAAGTAAAAAGCTAACAACTACTCCTATGCAACGCCGTTATGCGATGCTTCGCCAGGCGGGATGGAAGACTAGTCGGGTCCATATGCACCGAATCACAGGGCGTATGGCTGAGTAGGCTTGCAGAATGAGGGTCGAGAGCACCTCTTCGCAATGCACGCCACTAGAAATTGCTTGTGCGGCAAGGGTGGATGATGGTGGATGGAATATGGCGAACCTCAAGCGAATATAACAAAATACATATTATCATATAGACATGATTAAACAATAATGTTTTACAAACTAAACATACTTCATCAAATACAAAGGGTTCAACTAAACTATCAACAATAAGAGAAGAAAAGTGTGCGAAATCGACTGGATCCAAAGTCTCGCCAATGGTTCACAGTTGGAATCGTCGGGTTGTCAATCCGCGTCCAAGCTCGGTCCTCAACTGCGTCCGGGGTAGAGGAGGCTGTCACTCACTCCCAATAGACCCGTCTTCTTCGTGTCACAAGACGGTGGAGGAAGGCACAACTTCTCCTAGCTTGATGGAGAAAGCTTGATCAAAACTCTCCTTGAAGCTCAAAGATGAAGGAGGAGGCCGAGAGGAAGCTCCAGCTTAGATTTGGTGTTGAATGCTTGCCCGGATCTCCTCTCCAAAGTGGAATGGCGAAGTTTCGCCCTAAAATCGCGGAGGGGATGGATGCAAACGAAGGTTTTTTGCAATGGCTGAAATATTCGCTTTAAATAGAAAAAGATCAGAAAAATGGTCACGCACGGTCCCGCGCATGACCATGCGCTAACCGTGCGTTATTAACTTACAGATCTTGATCGCGGGAGAAGAAGCGTTGACCCGTGCATTTTACTCACGCACGGGCAGTTCCGCCTGTGCGTGAAGAAAATCGCACGGGTAACGACAGAGCGCTAGAAATCAAGAGAAATCGGGGAACCGTGCGTTTTACTCGCACACGGGCGAGTTATCCCGTGCGTGAAGGAAACACACGATTTACCCCAGAATGCAGGAAATCAGAGAAAAAATGTGCAGACAGTGCGATTCCTTCTCGCACAGTTTGTCCTAAACCATACAGGAACAAAATGCACAGGTAGAAACAGAAGTCCCCAGAATTTTCGTGTGAAACGCACGATCGAACTGAAACCGTGCGCGAAGAAACACGCATGACCGTGCGTTTTACACAGAAATTGAAAATGAAATTCGGGACAACCTAACTACCTGCACAACAATGAAACCAACTGGGGCACCAGATCCATACAACAACACACAACATAAAATAAATAAAAGAACCATGGGGAGCACCATGTGCTTACGCCCAACAAAAGAATGTGCAATCGCACACCCTTGGGCCAAAACAATGCACTTAGCGTGAAAATCAACATGAATGAAATATCAACGATAACACACTAAAAGTGAAGTGCAAGAGCATAAAAACTGGCCCAGATGAGTCCGAAAATCACTATATAAATAGGACTCATCACACCCCAAGACTTAACTATTTGCGCGTCCCAAGCAAACACAATCTATGCAGATAGGGAAAATAATCAAGCTAACATAGATATTGAAAAACAAAGAACCATGGGAAGTCGCAATCTCGCGTGCGTAAAAATATAGTAGAGAAAGTTTCTAAGTATGCAGAATAGTTTATATTTTTCACAATGCATATCAAAATTATATTATTACTCAAAAATAGAATCACGGTGAATCATCCGGTCATGCGCAGGAAGAAAGTAGGCAGGACACTAAGGTGACCTTTGCCAAAGATCGGGGCTCAGGATCACCTCCATAGGAATCCACCAATGTCGGGGACCATACGCTCGCCCGTTCACACTCTCTCCACAGCACTAGTGTAACACCTCCCCTGTAAAGACCATATAATATGGGTCCGGCCGGGGCCCCACAACATACGGACACCACAGCTTTAGTATTAAAAGATGATATGAAACTACCCAAACTCAAAACTCCAGACAAACACAGCGGAAACATAAAACTAAAAGACAGAAGTTATCCACTGACAATTGAGTATCAAAATGGCCTTAAGGCCTTACACAATATAAGTCCAAAAAATATAAAAGTGCCAAGCACTCCTAGGCTACCTCGGCATGCAAGCCGGACATGATCAAACAACATCAGCAAAACAAGGAAAAGAAACTAGCCAAGCACAACAACACTTCATGAGGCTTAGGGCTTTTCGCCCGGCGCGCAAGCTCCTGCATGCGATCCTTGCCCTGAAAGGATTTGATGTAACGTGGGTCAGCAAAGGCTGACCTCTACTGTGTAACAAACACATCTCCTCCGGCCGTCCCTAACGGACCCCGGGTACCACTCCACCTGCAAGTTAACACTTCGTATACCAAAAGAGCATATATATTAAAGCGGTAAACAGGCTTGGATGTCTCATACAGCATACATGTTCTCTATGTTTTGTACAAAGTAAAAGGGGCCTACTATACAACATGAATACAATCCGGGTTTCACCCAAGGCACCCTAGCTCGTATGCATCTAGCACAACATCAAACATTGGGTACTTTCATTTCCCCATTGGCTTAAAGCCGCAAACAAAAGGGAAACACCATGTCCCCAACGGCACACAGGCCGTCACACGAAACCTTGCAATGGCCCCACCCGCACATGGGTCTTAAACCCCGGGCTTGCCCGCATATTCTGACGTCGCACGTCAGGGTTCCGTCTCACACTGACCGATTCTAAGAAGCCTTGCTGGACCCCACCCGCTAATGGCCACATTGCCTGGGCTTGCCCTCCGCTCGGCATTCTCGTCAGTCTCACACAAGGGCTAGTCTCACCGGGACACTTTCCCCACATGACTTGCGCGTTACGGGATAGCCAGCCGACCACGGAGACCTAACCGCACGTTTGCACAGCACAAAACAAGGTTTCCCCCACCCCAATTACCATTCGCACCGTGTCTTTCCCGTGCTCCAAGGAAACCATCTACCGCACAAAGCGGAGCTAACTTCGTCCGGTTCCGACTACGAGTACTCACTCAAATATAAGGGGGAAAACACATACATACAACGGCGTATTGCCGCAACGGATTTTCTACCGAAGCTCGCTATGCAACATCACCGGGTCGGACTATCGATCGCGACCAGGGCTTCACCCACAATGCCTAATCCGCTAGCGGAGCGGATCTCTAATGCAAGCATGCCGGGATGAACACGATCAACCCGGAAGTTCGTTTTGAACCAAGGCTACACGAATCCCTCTCATTTGAGAGATCCGGTGCTCAAAACATGAAAGGAAGGGGATGTTATTCATGCATCCTAAATCTTAAAAACCGAGAGGAGAAGTGTCGTTACCTTCCGTCCCCTCTTCCTATCCATGGAGAAGATTTGCTCGGTTGAACACCACCGCAACGCTCCCACCTTTGCGGATCTGAACTCCGCTCGTGAAGCGGACCTCCGAAGCTTCGCCGGCGGCCGGAACTTGGCCTTCTTCCTCCTCCTTGATCTCCCTTCTCTCTAGAATCAAGAGAGATAAAGCCCCAAAGAAAAATGAGGGTTTCAAACCCTATTCCCGGCCTTAAACCTCCCATGGAGGCCCCCCACCGTTGGATCTTCCAAGGAAAAGAACGAATGGCCACGATCGGAACCTAAATTAGAAAATCTGGGCCGAACACGGGTTGCAACACGGCCGTGTGCCTGGCCGTGTTACCCATTCGCCGTCTCGATCGATTCGAAAACCAGCACACAGCTCCTGACACGGCCTTCGACACGGCCGTGTCTCTCTCCACACGGCCGTGTCGTGACCCGTGTCACGGCACCCGTTTTCAACTTTTTCAGTCAAAGAATTACACGGCCTTTGACACGGCCCCTGACACGCCCGTGTCACCTGGGACACGGCCGTGTCCGGACCCGTGTCATGCCCCGTGTGCAATACCTCAGAAAAGTTCGATCACCCGATGTTACATGGCCTGGGACACGGCCGTGTACTTGGACGTGTTCCATACCCGACTATCGTCGGCCTTAACATGGTCGACCATACGGCCATCTCGACGACCGAGCTCGTCACGGCCGACACGGCCTCCGACACGGCCGTGTCGGGACCCGTGTCACCTGCTCCACAATAATAATCTTGGCCAAAAGCGATCCCCGTCGCTCCTACAACATTTTGGGGCGTTACAATTCTCCCCCCTTAAAAGAATTTCGTCCCGAAATTTAAAACATGGAAAGAACACAAATTCTTAACAATACCTGAGGAGAAAAGCTCGGGGTACTCCTCCAGCATGGCCTGCTCTCGCTCCCATGAGAGCTCCTCGCAGCCACAATTGTCCCAACGGACCTTTACGAGTCGGACCTCCTTGTTCCGCAGTTGCCGAACCTCCGAATCTTCTATCCCGATAGGATGTACTCGCGTCCTAAAGTCTTCCTCTACCGGCGCCGCAGCCGGTTAAATCACCACACTGGCCTCTAACAAGGCTTTCCTCAAGACGGATACGTGAAAAACGTCATGCAAACTGCTTAGCTCCGTGGACAACGCCAACCGGTACGCTGCCTGTCCCACTCGCTCGATGACCTTGAATGGTCCCAAAAATCTCGGACTCAGCTTCTTGAGTCGGCGAATTCGTGAAACACCTTTGAATGGCTTGATCTTAAGATACACCCAGTCGCCCACCGCGAATTCCACATGTCTATGGCGAGCATTGAAATACTTCGACTGCCGATCTTGAGCTACCTTTATGCGCTCTTGGATGGTCCTCACTAGCTCACTAGCGTCGGCTACCACATCTTTCCCCAAAAGCTTTGTGTCTCCCGCCTCTGTCCAAGACATCGGTGTTCGACACCGCCTCCCATAAAGAGCTTCATATGGCGCCATCTTGATACTAGCTTGGTAGCTATTGTTATACGCAAACTCCACCATGAAGAGGTGATCCTCCCACTTCTTGCCGAAGTCGAGAGTGCACATCCTTAGCATATCTTCGAAAGTACGGTTCGTTCTCTCAGTTTGCCCATCGGTTTGAGGATGAAAAGCCGTACTGAACTTGAGTTTTGTGCCCAAGCTCTTCTGCACCAACCGCCAATCCTTAGACGTGAAACGTCCATCCCGGTCGCTGACTATACTCTTCGGAATCCCATGGAGTCGTACAATATTGCGGACGTACAACTCCACCAACTTTTCCACACCGTCCTCCTTCCGGTTTGGGATGAAGTGTTCCACTTTGGTCAAGCGGTCCACAATCACCCAAATGGCATCATTACCCTGCTGCGATCTAGGCAACCCATGCACAAAATCCATGGAGATGTCATCAAATTTCCATTCGGGGATTGGAAGAGGCTTCAAGAACCCGCCCGGCTTCTGACACTCGGCCTTCACCAAGGCACAAGTTTGGCACCGACTCACACACAAAGCTACGTCCCGCTTCATCCCAGGCCACCAATAGGACTTCTTCAAGTCCAAGTACATCTTTGTACTACCCGGGTGAATGGAGTACTTGGTGAAGTGGGCCTCAAACATCAACTCCTCGCGGAGCTTGTCGAATTGCGGTACACAAATCCTTCCGCCCTTCCTCAGAATCCCATCAACCATCTCCCAGGCGCTACCCTCGCCCTTAAGAGCTTCCTCCACGAACGGTTGGAACTCCTCATCCACACGGGTCGCTTCCCGAATACGATCGCATAAGTCATTCTGCATCTCAATCCAGTTTAGCCGAGCCACGCTAGACTCGCCTCTTGCCACACATTCCAAACCAAGGGACTCCCAGTCCCGCCTTAACCGCTCATCGTGAGCTTCAATCCAACTTCCTTGCCCCGAGTATTTCCTACTCAAAGCATCCGCCACCACATTGGCTTTTCCTGGCGTGTACTAAATCGCCACCTCGTAGTCCCCAAGGAACTCGACCCACCTGCGCTGCCGCATATTTAGGTCCTTCTGATCCAGGAGATATTTCAGGCTCTTGTGGTACGTGAAGATCTCCACCTTCGCACCATAAACGTAGTGCCTCCACAGCTTCAAAGCAAAAATTACCGCCGCCAATTCCAGATCATGGACGGGGTAATTTCTCTCATGAGGCTTCAGCTGCCTCGACCCAAAAGCTATCACACTGCCGTGCTGCACCAACACGCACCCTAAACCGCATCCGGATGCGTCGCTGAAAATCTGAAATCCTTCGGTCCCCTTTGGTTGACTTAGGATCGGTGCCATCATCAGCCTCTCCTTCAGGGTTTCAAACGCCTGACTACACTCTTGAGTCCACACGAACTTCTGATCATTGCGAGTTAGCGAAGTGAGGGGTAGAGCTATCCGCGAAAAGTTTTCCACAAACCTTCGGTAGTACCCGGCTAGTCCAAGAAAGCTCCGGACTTCCGCCACAGTCCTCAAAACTGGCCAATCTCTGATGGCTTCCACTTTCATTGGATCTACCACCACCCCATCCCCACTAATCATATGGCCTAAAAACGCCACCTTCTCCAACCAAAACTCGCACTTGGAGAACTTCGCATAGAGCTGGTTCTCTCTCAATACTTGCAACACTGTCCTCAAGTGCACCTCGTGCTCCGCTTCCGACTTGGAATACACCAAAATGTCATCGATAAAAACGACGACGAACCTGTCCAAGTATTCGCGAAAGACTCGGTTCATCAAGTCCATGAACACGGACGGCGCGTTCGTCAACCCGAACGACATCACCGGGAACTCAAAATGACCATATCTCGTACCAAACGCTGTCTTGGGTATGTCTTCGTCACGTATCCGCAACTGATAATATCCGGACTTCAAGTACAACTTGGAGTACACCACCGACCCCACCAACTGGTCGAAGAGATCGTCTATCCTAGGAATCGGATACTTGTTCTTGATTGTCAATTTGTTCAACTCTCGGTATTCTATGCACAAACGCATACTACCATCCTTTTTCTTTACGAATAACACCGGCGCACTCCACGGTGAAGAGCTGGGTCTGATATACCCTTGCTCCAAAAGCTCCTGCAGCTGAACCTTGAGCTCGGCCAACTCCTTTGGTGCCATCCTAAATGGTGGACGTGACACCGGTCTAGCCTCGGGCACTAACTCGATGGAGAAATCAATCTCCCGCCGAGGAGGTGCTCCCGGTAGCTCCTCGGGAAAAACATCTCCAAACTCGGCCACCACGGGCACTTCCCCAAGAGATAGCCTGGAAAGGCTAACCTCCAACAACGCTACTAGAGCTACACCTCCCTTGTTAACCGCTCGCACTAGTTGAAGTGCCGAAACTAGGGAACAGGCCACTCCATGCAGGCCCTCAAACTTGACTTCCGCTGGCCCCACGCACCTCAGGGTTACCACCTTGGACAAGCAGTCGATACTGGCACGCTGCTCCGCTAGCCAGTCCATCCCCAAGATCACATCGAACTCGGACAGTGGCAAGATCGCCGCCACCAACACGAAGTCGACGCCCTCAAGACTCCAACAAATCCGGCCTCTAGCCCTGGTAGTCATAGATGACCCATTGGGCATGCGCACCTTCAACTCTGAGTCCGTTGAAAAGGACTCAACTCCAATCCTCCGGATGAAACTTTCCGTAAGGAAGGAGTGCGACGCCCCCGTATTGAAAAGTACCCTAGCGGGGTACCCAGATACCAATACAAAGCCTACACATATGCAACAAACATAAAGGCTTGAAATACAGGAATCTAAGGTGCAAGTTGAACTCTCGTACCTGTCACCACATCGGGTTGACGGATTGCTTCCTGCTGCCCAAGGTTGTAGGCCCTTGGCTGCACTGGTTGAAACCGGGAAGCACTCGACTACGCCATCTTCCCTTTCTCTGTCGCACTGGGGCCGGAGCGCACAGTCTGCTCCTGCCTTGGCTCTTGCTCAGCGCCCCCTTGGGTACAAAATCTTGCTATGTGGCCTAGCTTGCCACAACTGTAACACGTCTGCGGTCCCTTAGAGCATGACCCTCCGGACGTCCAATTACTTTTCTCGCCCGACTTACACGGGTGAGGCTTCTTCTTCCATCGGCTCCCTTCCACCTTTCCATGGGACTGAGCCGACTTCTTCTCTTCCCCCTGCTTGGGTGTGAAACCCTTTCGGCGTTGGGATCGCTCCATATCGCTCTCCAAAATTCGGGCCGCCTCCACCAATTCGTTGAAGCCCGCACGCTTCATTGATATGAGGGGTTGTCTTAGATTCTCCCTCAATCCATGGTAGAAGAGATTGTCCCTCTCTTCATCGTCCGCCATGGTCATCCCCGCATAACGACCCAATCGAGTAAATTCCTGAACATACTCATCCACTGTCTTGTCTCGCTGCACAAGATGTAGAAACTGCCTCTGGAGGGCTAACCTTGTTGATGCGAGAATGTACTTCTTCAGAAAGGCATTCCCAAACTCCTCGATGGATGGTGTGCGTCCTGGAAACTGCCGACCCTGTGGCTCACCCACCATAACTTGGCATCTCCTCCAACATAAAGGCTGCGAACTCTGCCTTTTTCTCATCTGGCGCCTCTGCCGCCTCAAAAGCTCTGAATTCTAGCCCACCAATCCTCTGCATCTGTGGGCGTGCCGATTCCCTTGAAGGTTGGAGGGTGGAAGCCCAGAAAGTACTTCATCTGCCTGTCCCCCTGCCCGACAACCACTCTCTCGGCCTGCGGCTCCGCCCGCCTGGCCTCCTCAACCTGCACGTCGCTGCCGTGACCGGGGTAGCAGGAGTTGCTACCTGAGCAACGAGAGCTGCTACCTGAGCTATCGCTGCAGCCTGGGCCGCTACCATCGCTTCTGCAAGCATACAGCAGAAGTCAGCCGTGTGACCCCAACCCTATCGGACCTTGCGCGGTCGCACTACTTGCCGAGAGCTCTCTCTTGGCCTCGAGGTCCCAGCCTCGTTGCTTGCACTCTAAACACAAGCAAGAAAACGCAAATCAGTCTCTAATTGCAAGACTCGAACACAAGGACACTCATGGTCCCGCGATACTCTTATGTGGATAACTTCTTATACGCGACTCGACTTATACTTTCGACCGTGAAACTTCTCATTGGAACGCGAACCTCCCTGATACCAAATTGTAACACCTCCCTATAAAGACCATATAATAGGGTCCGGCCGGGGCCCCACAACATACGGACACCACAGCTTTAGTATTAAAAGATGATATGAAACTACCCAAACTCAAACTCCAGACAAACACAGCGGAAACATAAACTAAAAGACAGAAGTTATCCACTGACAATAGAGTATCGAAATGGCCTTAAGGCCTTACACAATATAAGTCCAAAAAATATAAAAGTGCCAAGCACTCCTAGGCTACCTCGGCATGCAAGCCGGACATGATCAAACAACATCAGCAAAACAAGGAAAAGAAACTAGCCAAGCACAGCAACACTTCATGAGGCTTAGGGCTTTTCGCCGGCGCGCTAGCTCCTGCATGCGATCCTTGCCTGAAAGGATTTGAAGTACGTGGGTCAGCAAAGGCTGACCTCTACTGTGTAACAAACACATCTCCTCCCGGCCGTCCCTAATGGACCCCGGGGTACCACTCCACCCGCAAGTTAACACTTCGTATACCAAAAGAGCATATATATTAAAGCGGTAAACAGGCTTGGATGTCTCATACAGCATACATGTTCTCTATGTTTTGTACAAAGTAAAAGGGGCATACTATGCAACATGAATGCAACCCAGGTTTCACCCAAGGCACCCTAGCTCGTATGCATCTAGCACAACATCAAACATTGGGTACTTCCGTTTCCTCATTGGCTTAAAGCCGCAAACAAAAGGGAAAACCATGTCCCCAACGGCACACAGGCCGTCACACGAAACCTTGCAATGGCCCCCACCCGCACATGGGTCTTAAACCCGGCTTTCCCGCATATTCTGACGTCGCACGTTAGGGTTCCGTCTCACACTGACCGATTCTAAGAAGCCTTGCTGGGACCCCACACCGCTCATGGCCACATTGCCCGGGCTTGCCCTCCGCTCGGCATTCTCGTCAGTCTCACACAAGGGCTAGTCTCGCCGGGACACTTTCCCCACATGACATGCGCGTCACAGGATAGCCAGCCGACCACGGAGACCTAGCCGCACCTTTGCACAGCACAAAACAAGGTTTCCCCCACCCCAATTACCATTCGCACCGTGTCTTTCCCGTGCTCCAAGGAAACCATCTACCGCACAAAGCGGAGCTAACCTCGTCCGGTTCCGACTACGAGTACTCACTCAAATATAAGGGGGAAAACGCATACATACAACGGCGTATTGCCGCAATGGATTTTCTACCGAAGCTCGCTATGCAACATCACCGGGTCGGACTATCGGTCACGACCACGGCTTCACCCACAATGCCTAATCCGCTAGCGGAGCGGATCTCTAATGCAAGCATGCCGGGATGAACACGATCAACCTGAAAGTTCCTTTTGAACCAAGGCTACACGAATCCCTCTCATTTGAGAGATCCGGTGCTCAAAACATGAAAGGAAGGGGATGCTATTCATGCATCCTAAATCCTAAAAATCGAGAGGAGAAGTGTCGTTACCTTCCGTACCCTCTTCCTAGCCATGGAGAAGATTTGCTCGGTTGAACACCACCGCAACGCTCCCACCTTCGCGGATCTGAACTCCGCTCGCGAAGCGGACCTCCGAAGCTTCGCCGGCGGCCGGAACTTGGCCTTCTTCCTCCTCCTTGCTCTCCCTTCTCTCTAGAATCAAGAGAGATAAAGCCCCAAAGAAAAATGAGGGTTTCAAACCCTATTCCCGGCCTTAAACCGCCCAGGGAGGCCCCCCACCGTTGGTTCTTCCAAGGAAAAGAACGAATGGCCACGATCGGAACCTAAATTAGAAAATCTGGGCGCGAACACGGGTTTGCAACACGGCCGTGTGCCTGGCCGTGTTACCCATTCGTCGTCTCGATCGATTCGAAAACCAGAACACGGCTCCTGACACGGCCTTCGACACGGCCGTGTCTCGCTCCACACGGCCGTGTCGTGACCCGTGTCACGGCACCCGTTTTTCAACATTTTCAGTCAGAGAATTACACGGCCTTTGACACGGCCCCTGACACGCCCGTGTCACCTGGGACACGGCCGTGTCCGGACCCGTGTCATGCCCCGTGTGCAATACCTCAGAAAAGTTCGATCACCCGATGTTACACGGCCTGGGACACGGCCGTGTGCCTGGACGTGTTCCATACCCGACTATCGTCGACCTTAACATGGTCGACCACACGACCATCTCGACGACCGAGCTCGTGACGGTCGACACGGCCTCCGACACGGCCGTGTCGGGACCTGTGTCACCTGCTCCACAAAAATAATCTTGGCCAAAAGCGATCCCCGTCGCTCCTACAACATTTTGGGGCGTTACAACTAGTTTGACTCAATCGCAAATCTGTCGGACTTTAGGATATGAGATGGGGCATGGGTTACGGTGAGGTAAACAAAGATAAACATGAAGGCTATGCACCTAACCCATATGAGCTAGCCTACAAAGAATGAATCCAACCGCTTACCATAATATATGCAGGTACACTACACCCCCAGACTTAACTTTTAACATATGGGTGTGTGCACCGCCTACTCCAAAGACAATCACATTTCCAATAAGATATTCACTTATACTTTTTTCTTTTCATTTTTTTCTTTACAAATATTTTTTTTCTTTTTATTTCCACAATTTCAGCAATTATAAACCTTGGAGCACATCCACATATTCACAAATAATTTCACCACATTACATCCCAACATGCAAATGTAAAACACTAAAGCTCGACTTGGGTATGCAACTAGGATTGAATATGAGGCTTTGGTGAAATAATTGTTGAGCTGAATCAAAAGAAGGGTAGGCACAACGGGGCTTAGCAAGGATACGACATTAGGAACGGTACAAAGCTCAATCGGGCCAAAATGATGGCCTACATCACGCTCATGCTAGACTAACCATGTACCAATGCTTCGAGAGTAGCTTGGGTCAAGTTCTTAGCCACCGAGAAATATGATCCTTCCTCCTAACTCGAGCAAAATGAGTCTAGTGACGGCTACACACATCCCTACACTACCGTTTGATTCACACCGGATTCACCAACTAATTAGTAGAATAAAAAGTATTTACGCAAATAGAAAAAAAATATAAAACTATAAGCTTACAAAAAAATTTAATCTACTCAAATTTCTACACGAGATGAGAGCAGTTGACTAGGAGCACAACAAGGTCAACATTTTACTCTATCTCACAATCCTATGCCAGCACCATAATTTTTCTCAAATCTAACAAAGACATGAGTTTAACTCGCAGTACGCTAATATCTAAACACGTGCTCATGTGGGTGTCGTGGTGTGCAATGCAATGAACTAAACAAAATAATACTACAAAAGCTTCAAGCATACACATAAAATGTGCACATGCAAAAGGTAACAAGACTGACTCTCCCCCATACTTAAACTAAACTACACAGCATATGATGTAGAAATTAAAATCATAACAAGCTAAGGGAAGAGGTTACCCAATGCTCAGCTAGTGAGCATACAAGAAGACGCATGATAACCTGAAGCAGGACCGCCATACAAAGAATCACAACCCCGTCAATGCGTAGTTTCCATGAATACCTGTATGGGTGAGCTCCACAAAAACAAAAGGAAAATACACAAAAAGAAATGCTAAAACTAAAAGATACATGAAAATAAAAATGCAAAAAATAAGATAACTACTGGGGTTACTGTCATCCCAGCACGACTTATTAAATTCTATACACTTCTAGCTAATGGGCCTATGAAATAAGAATCTCACAAGTAACTGTTCAATTATCCATTGCGATAGCAGGTACCGATACGGAGATAAAACATTTATCCCTCTGCCTAAATAATCATACCTACTGCTCGCAGGCAGAGGAAATAGGAAGTAAGATGTGGAGGAGCACTGGTCCTCGCTCACCTCACCACAAAGCAAATCCTTGCATAGCAAGGTATCATCCACCACAAGTTCGCTGGGTGCGAAGGTGACGACAGGGGCTTCCACTGTGAAGGAGGTAGAAACCTCCTTACACACGAGGATGAACTCGTCGACAGCCTGAGCACAAGGCTCAATGTCAACCCAACTTACCCATAGAGATTCAACCTGCAAAGTCTCAGATAAAGAATGGGGGTAAAGAAATAAAAGAGACGAAGAACATAAGGAAATAATCGGGGGAGTGATCCCGGTTTCACTCCCAGCAGGATCCATATAATGATCACTATCGGTGTCATATGAGAAGGGGATCCGAGAGCTCGAGGTCCTCGTTGGTGGTTTGGACCTCTTCATCCATCGGGGAAGTGGGAACTTCCTCTGTAGAGAGGATCTCCTCATCAACACACCTCAGTGCATCATGATGTTCCAAGACGTAATACTCTCCATCGATAAGAATAATGTCCTCGTCACACCATGACGCAACCTCAGACTCAGAATCACAATACGGCCTAACATCATCAACCGACTTACTAAAAAATGGAGTAGATAATTTTTGCAAAGGAGGAGGAACAATAACATCATAGAAAATATGTGCAGGTTCCTCCGAGGGTGAATCAACAAGAGGGGAAGAGGAAATGGGGAGAGACGACACCGCAATATCGTCACACCGATCAGTAGAAAGTCTGATGGGTATATCCGCAACAGTCTCCCATAGACATGGTGGTACTACGAATACATCATCAGAAGCAGAAGGAGCAGCCATTTGAGAGGGTGATAGAGTGAATTGGATACCCGGTTCATCATCCTCCTCCAACTGGCGCTGAAATTCTGCGCAATCTTTCAACACGTGGTTGGTGCTACGACAACACAAACATCATTTTCCATTACGCCTCAGTCTAGGTGGGATTGGAGAGAAATAAGAAAAAGGTGAATCGGTAGAAGAGGAGTGACCATAAGACCTGGGTTGGGTGTATGAAGTACAATAGGAAGACTGTGCTCCATACACAGAACCACGAGAATTGTGCTCCCAATCTTCAGTGGGGCACTCATCACTACCATGCCTATAATCCCCGAACAATCGGCAATGGATATTCATATAAGGAATACATGGTGCAAGCATAAATAATTCACCAACAGAATTTTTTAAACAAAAATTTCTACACACTAGCAGATAAAAGAAAAGGAATGTCTGCTGCTGAAAAATTAAAACTAGCAAAGGAACAAGGAAAAATAATAAAAAAATTTTATATACTAAAGCAAACAATAAACAAGAAATGTATAAATGGAAAAGGGCTTTTATCCCCTATCTCCCTCTACAAAAACTCACACGACTGTGTTACCCGATAACGGCGCAAAAAACTTGATGCGTTGGACGGCAAGTGTACCAGTCGCACAAGTAATATAAAATGAGAGAATTTTCCCAAGTATCGATTTCTCAAGGATCACAGTAAGGTGGAGTAAATTTCGAGGAGGACTTGAGATTGAAGTCCTTAGGTCAGAGTTAACTAAGGGGGGTTTTGATGGTTGCAGAAAAATAAAGTAAAAAGCTAACAACTACTCCTATGCAACACCGCTATGCAATGCTTCGCCAGGAGGGATGGAAGACTAGTTAGGCCGCTATGCACCGAATCGCAGGGCGGATGGCCGAGTAGGCATGCAGAATGAGGGTCGAGAGCACTTATTCGTAACGCACGCCACTAAAAATTTCTAGTGCGGCAAGGGTGGATGATGGTGGATGGAATATGGCGCACCTTAAGAGAATATAACGAAATACATATAATCACATAGACATGATTAAACAATAACGTTTTACAAACTAAACATACTTCAGCAAATACAAAGGGTTCAACTAAACTATGAACAACAAGAGAAAAAAAGTGTGCGAAATCGACCAGAACCGAAGTCTTGCCAAGGGTTCACGGTTGGAATCGCCGGGTTCTCAATCTGCATCCAAGCTCGATCCTCAACTGCGTACGGGGCAGAGGAGGCTATCACTCACTCCCAATGGACCCATCTTCTTCGTGTCACTATCCGGTGGAGGAAGGCATAACTTCTCCTTGCTTGATGGAGAAAGCTAGATCAAAACTCTCCTTGAAGCTTAAAGATGAAGGAGGAGGCCGGGAGGAAGCTCCGGCTTTGATTTGGTGTTGAATGCTTGCCTAGATCTCCTCTCCAAAGTTGAACGATGAAGTGTCGCCCTAAAATCGAAGAGGGGATGGATGGAAACGAAGGTTTTTACAATGGCTGAAATCTGCGCTTTAAATAGAAAAAGATCAGAAAAATTGTCACGCACGGTCCCGCGCACGACCGTGCGCTAACCGTGCGTTATTAACTTACAGATCTTGATCGCGGGAGAAGAAGCGTTGACCCGTGCATTTTACTCGCATATGGGCGCTTCCGCCCGTGCGTGAAGAAAATCACACAGGAAACGACAGAGTGCTGGAAATCAAGAAAAATCAGGGAACCGTGTGTTTTACTCGCGCATGGGGGCATTTGCCCGTGCGTGAAGGAAACACATGATTTATCCAAGAATACAGGAAAATAGAGAAAAAATTTATAGACAGTGTGATTCCTTCTCGCACGGTTTGGACTAAACCGTGCGGGAACAAAACGCACGGGTTTAAACAGAAGTCCCCAGAATTGCTATGTGAAACGCACGATCGAACTGAAACCGTGCGCGAAGAAACGCGCACGATCGTGCGTTTTACACAGAAATTGAAAATGAACTTTGGGACAACCTAACTACCTGCACTGTAATGAAACGAATTGGGGCACCAGCTCCCAACAACAACACACGACATAAAATAAATAAAAGAACTATGGGGAGCACCATGTGCTTACCCCCAACAAAAGAATGTGCAATCGCACACCCTTGGGCCAAAACAATGCACTTAGCGTGAAAATCAACATAAATGAAATATCAACGATAACACACTAAAAGTGAAGTTCAAGAGAATAAAAACTGTCCCAGATGAGTCCGAAAATCACTATATAAATAGGACTCATCAATGCCCTAAGACCTTAGTGTAGGCCCTAGAGTTGAGGTTTGGGGCCTAGTGAAGGACATGGGACTATATGTGCTTGGATGAACCTAGAACTTGGTTGGTGAGTTCCTATAGTAAAAATAGGCTCTGTAACGTGGTTTTAGGATTTTTTAGTAACATATACCATCTCTTAAATAGTTATGGATAATTTAGGGCACTTTTATCCAATAAATAATTACATGCTCAAATGAACTTGGATGCTCATGAAACTTAGGCAGTGAACTTATTTAAATGATATTATTCCCTAGAAATTTTATTATGAATTTTGGATTTGTAATCATAGTACTTCATTCATAAACCCTATGTTTGAGCTAATCACAAGATATTTATTTTAGGGTTAAATGCTTGCTGGAAAATGATGAAACAATGTCAAGGAACATTTTAGGACACATTAATGTTTGTGAATTTTTATAAAAAAATTGGAAGTCTTTTAATATTGTCTCCTTCATAACTGTCCATTTATTGAACATTTTAATATAATTCATTTACATGATCAATTGGAGTTGGAAAAACATAATTTTTGGTCTAGTATTTTATGGTCAAATATATCATCCAATAATTTTCTCATAATTTTTGGATGGTTGATTCTTATTTTCCTCTAATTAAATTTATATTGTGCTTGTGTTCAAAGGCTCATGAGGCCTAATTTTATAAAAATCAAAATAAATGCCATATAAATTAGGAAAATTATAATATTCTAGATTAATTAATAAAGTATCATGATAGACACCTAATAATAATCTTAGGCCATTTGGATGAATATTTGGAGTATCGATATTCATACACATCATGTCGGTTATTTGGTCTGCACTTAGTTGAAATTGTAAAAGTAGATAAGCAGGTGGAACCTGTATGGGAAAGGGTTTTTGGTGTACTCGGTCTTGTTGGAATATATAGGGTCACCAAAAGAAAGGAGGTTGTGAGAGCCCGATTGAGCAAGGGTAGAGTTGTCTTCGAGATCGACGGTGGACCGTCCTTCCTTGTAGAGTGAAAGTCTAAATATGATTAGAGCCAGTTCAGGAGTAATGATAACAAATTGGGACATGCGTAGATACCAACAATAATAAGTACCTTGCGAATGTGAACTTTGGGCTTCAGCCAATCGTAGTTCTTAGTTCCCTCGAGAGCCCTTCACAGGGAATGCCCTATGAAGTCCAAGGTTAACCTTAAACTGTGAGACAAAAATATTAAAGAGAAATTAGTAAAAACTAGGGATTCACCTTCACTCACCCGCATGACTCAGGAGGTTAGCTTGGTTGGGTTATCCGAGCGGTAGGCTCGATGGATGTGGAAATTGGCAAGTTAGCCCAGCGAGCTGAAGGCTCAGAAGGTAGTTGTAAAAGAAAGGTTAGTCCGGGGAGCCGATGGCTCGGGAATTCATGGCTGTATGTGCATAAGGTGTCGGGTATTCGATATTTGATGGTCATTCAAATTGACGTCGATACGATGACTCGACGGGTGTGGTTTACACTTAGCCAAGGAAAATATTTGCGGGTTTGTTAGCATTAGTATGTGGTGAATTTGGTGTGTCCTTTAGAGGCGTACGTAAGGGCTAGGCCTGGTAGTGTGGATACTCGTCTAGGAGTGGGGCAACCCAACCCACTGTCTCCGTTGGCCACTATGGAGGCTCCTGGGAGTGAAGCTAGCTTCCAAAATTGGGAAACTAAAAGTCTATGTGCATAGAGTCGTGTTTGTGTGTGTTGCACTTGAATGAACAAATCATTAAACCCACATAACATACCATATCATCTCATCATCATACATTAACCCTTACCCCTAACGTGTTAATTGGTATAGGTCTTTTTTGTACGTTAGGCCATACAAAATGGCCCCATAGTTTTTAAGCTTGTGTGGGCATACTTATAAGCTATGGTTACTTTCTTTGTGGTTAACTGTTACTTTTCTTTATGATGCACTTTACTTTCTACTTTTTAATGTTATATTACTATAGTATTGCTAGCTCATATTACTTTTATAGCGCTGAGAACATTATAATAAAACTACTAAATTAGGACCACCATCACCTGCTCTTGTTTACTCTCCACCTTCATAGTTTTCCCATTAATCTTCCCGCATAGTGCCTAGGAGCCACTGAGGGAAGGGTGGAGGAAATCCGGCTTAGTATTTTTGACTAACGTTTAGTGGACCAAACATTTCAGGGGCTCCGGATGGGAGACAGGGAGCAGCAGCAGGAGATGTAGGACAAGCAGAGTGCAGTTTACATAGAGGTGGGCAAGTCTAGCACAGGAGCACAACCTTCTGGCTCTGTGAGTGTTAATTTTACTTAGATTTCGTGAGAGTGTTGTAGTGAGGTCATGATATAGCGGGCATGAGCCCGTTTATTTTTCTATTTTACTGTTATGTTTCTATACCTTTATCTCTTTGGACTATGTTGTGATTCATGCTTATATATATATATGGTTATTTTTGTGGACTTTACTTGATTGTCTTCATAATTGTACTTCTACTTCTTTAGTGATCATTAATGCCGGCAGGATCAACGTTTTGTAGTGGCGACCCTCCCAAGTGTCGGTGTCACCGCAAAATGGCGATTCTGGACATTAGACCCGATAGCGTGACAAAAAAAGGGGTTCTTACAACAAGGACATAACATCTTTGGAACCAAGTGGATCTTTAGGAATAAACTTGATGAGAATGTTGTTATAATAAAGAATAAAGCTAGACTGGTGTCCAAGGGATACAAAAAAGAGGAAGGTATTGATTTTGATCAAACCTTTGCACCAGTACCTAGATTAGAAGATATTAGACTATTCCTTTCATATGATGCACATAAAGGATTCAAGGTCTGCCAAATGAATGTAAAGTCAGCTTTCCTAAATGGTGACCTAAAAGAGGTGGTCTATGTTAACTAATCCTCAGTTTTTGTTCTCTAACTTTCCTGATTATGTATTTAAGCATAGGAAGGCTTTATATGGGTTGAAGCAAGCCCCTGGGACATAATATGAAATCCTATCTAGCTTTCTCTTTGAGAACTAATTCTCAAAGTGAAAGATAGATAAGACATTATTCCTAAGGGAAGTCAAGGGTAAGATCACCCTAGTCCAAATTTATGTAAATGACATAATTTTTGGGTCTACTGATGATGGCCTCTACAAGAAGTTTGCTAAACTTATGTAAGGGCAGTTTAAGATGAGAATTATGGGTGAACTCAAGTATTTCTTGGGCCTCCAAGTTAGTCAATCAGAGGATGGTCTATCTAGTTCTCAGTCTAAGTTCACTAAGGAGTTGATTAAAAAATTTTGAATGGAGAGGCCTCCATAATAAAAACTCCTATGGGGGTAAGTATGTCAATAACAAGGATGAGACCGAGAAACGTGTTGATGAAACCTTGTATAGGGGCATAATTGGATCCCTCCTCTACCTTACTGCTAGTAGGCTAGACATTATGTATGATACATATGTTTGTGCTAGATATCAGTCTAGCCCTAAGGAATCCCATTATTCTGTAGCAAAAAGAATTTTGAGATATCTCAAGGGCACACATGATCTTGGTCTGAGGTACACTAGAAATAGTGACTTTGAACTAATTAGGTATTCAGATGAAGACTTTGTAGGTTGTAGAGAAGAAAGGAAAAACATCTATGGCGCCTGTTAGTTTCTAGGAGGAAGATTGGTATGTTGTAGCATCAAGAAGAAACAAGTGTTCCATCTCAATAGCTGAATCAGAGTACATCTCAGCTAGTAGTTGCTGTGCACAGCTACTATAGATCCAACATCAGCTCTAGGATTACAATCTCATGCTAAGTAGAACTAAAATGTTTTGTGATTCTTTTAGTGCAATCTTTATTTCTAGGAATCCGGTATCTCATAGCAGGACTAAGCGTATAGAGATTATATATCATTTTATTAGGAGCATGTAGAAAAAGAATATATTTGTCTTGAGTTTGTACCCATAAACAAAAAGGTGGCTGACATTTTCACCAAGCCACTAGATGAAGCCGGTTCAACACCTTCAAAATTGATTTGGGCATGTTGAACTTGGGTTTGCATCAGTGTTTTCATGCATATTTGTTGTAGATAATATTATATCTTGCAGGATATCTAGATAGACATGGACTAAGTGTCCAAGCATCAAGTGTGCTAAGTCTATGTGCTCAAGCATTGAGTGTATCGAGTGCATTGAGACCACTCAACGGATTCTCCCAGAGAGTTTATATTGCGGCAATCTCACTGGATTAATTTCAGCAATTAATCTCCTCCAGATTATCACAACAGGTATGCATCTCTCCATATTCTCAAATAAGAGGTAACTCTAAATAGAAGTGTGTGTGCATAGAATAAAAACACTATTTATAGAACTTTGGGACTTTCTGCTTCCCTTCACTAGAAGATCGTCCAAAACTCTAGATACTCAAACACTTTCAATGGTGCCAAAAGGAATGGATTTCCTTTTAAAGGGATTTGAACTAATGTAAAATGGATTCAATGATGCTCCAGTAGAAGTTCATCTGGTTCTACACTTGCTACAGGTCGTTAACCTATAGTTCAATCTATTCGAGCCAAGCCCGATAAGGAAGAGAGAAGTACTTGAAATATACTCGACTGCCACTATCTCATCCTCCTCAACAAAAATAAAGTCATCTCGAAATTTTATTAGAATGATATGAAGTTTGAACTCAAGTGGTGTAGCTTTTAAAGCACACCCCATGATTAGTGTTAAGAAAGGAGATGAATCTCAAAGGAAAAATTCTCGCAGATGTGATTGGGAGGGCACTAATCTGCAAGACAGGGTCTCATGATAAAATATCCAGAAAAATGTTTGATCTCATGACAAGAGTCATTCTTTCCAAAAGTACTGATTGGGGCAAAATAATCTTTTATAGAATAGTGGAATGTATGGCTGAACCCAATCTGGGGAGAATTCTATCCCAATATCTCCATGAGTCTATTCCAGGGATCCTCAATGTGAGGCTAGGAACTAAAATCCAGAACATGAGGTGGATGGATTCAAATATGATTGATAGATGGGACAGAGTACTGCTACCACATCTACAAACAAAGGAGGACAAGAAAAAGAAACAAGTAATGGTCACTGTAGAGAGCATAGAAAGCAGTTCTTCTAAAAGTAGTGAGGAGGAGACACATGTTCCTCAGCTGACTGAATCCTCTAAGAAAACAAGGAGATACATGAGTGCTCAAGTTTCAATTTCTTCTGAACCTACAGCTAGGAATGGCCAAGTCCATGGCACTCAATAAGACAATCTTCCAGCTGAGGTAGATAAATAGGTGGCTGAGTCAATTGTGCATAGAATCTGTGCTAATTTGGAGAGGAAGGCTTCGCATCGACCAGCACCTGCTATGGAGGAGCCAGTTACTTCAGATCAAGACCATCTTGACGCATTCCTTGTAGTATGTAGAACAGGATTGCTCCAATCCCATAGAGTATTGAAGTGATTCCTTTCAGTCCTCAAAAGGATGAGAAGAAAGTCCTTGAGAGGATGATAGAAGATGCTCTTGTCATAGCCACTATAGAGTAGCAAATTTCCATGAGGAATGCAGAGACTGAGGTGTAGATTCCAACAAAGCTCACTATATAAGAAAAGGAATACATTATTGCAATTTCTGAGGATGTTAAACCTGCTACTGAACATTCCTCTGAATATATGATTGCTGATTCTAAGATCAGCGCAGGAGAAACGCCAGAGCAGGATAATGTATGTGATGAAGGGACGTCTCATCAAGCTGATCAGATGTAACCAAACTTATTAGATCAACTGAAGGGTCTGCTGGATGAACAAAGGAGATAACTTAAACATTTTTGGATGATTCCATCAGAGATCTAAGAAATGATCTGACTATTGAGATCAAATCCATCAGATTTGAAGTCAACTTGCTGAAGGCCAACACGACGACATTCTTCATGAGGGCTGCTCCTACTGTAACCCTTATAGAAAGTAAGAAGGCATAAATGAGACAGAATCAAAATGATACCTTGGAGAATCAGAACATAACCTCCAAAATATATAAATTGTTCACAATGTGCTTAAGAATCTGATGGAAGCACACATGACTACTATAGAAAGGAGAATGGATATATGCACTAAATATATAGATGATCATATACTAGAGGTCAATAATCATGTCACAAAAGGAGTAAATTTATTTGATTAGAGACTCTCAATTGTAAAGGACTCCCTGACTGCAGCTTTAGGAGAAGTCATAAAGGGGGATACGGCAATGATTAAGGCAAATACTGAGAATGTTGTCTGGGTCACCAATGTTATTAGAGGTTCATTGGGGCTTGATCAGTATTCATATGAAAATAATTTTTTTGTTCTAGAAGTCCTAAATGTTGTACAGTGTGTTTATCAGGGGGCAGTTCAAGAAGATGTACAAGGTGGTGCTCCATTGGCTTAACCCTCCATTGCTACTGAAATTTCAACATTATGTCCAACTACTGATGAGATAGCCAGTGCCAGAGGAAAGTCTGTGGCTGAAGTAGAAAAAGAGATTATGCTCAGTAAGAAAAGGTATAGATAAAAAATGGATACCATGCAAGACTTTGTGAAATGGAGTCCTCAATCAAGGACAATCATATTGTCTGCCTAGGATCAAGTCTAAGACAAGAAAACAGAAAGGGGAAAACTGTACAACTCCATATAACGGGCATAACAAGAAAATATTGAAGAGGCAAGGAGAAAATTCAGAAGAGATTAGAAGACATGTGCTATTCCACTAGATTCTCCTGAACCAAGCAACTATTTCCCAAAGCCATATAGTTAATTTGAAAAGTAGAAGCAGAAGAAATATGAAGATCAAGAAAAGGTTGTAAAGATACCAAGCAGGGGAATATTTATAATGGAACTTGAAAATAAAAAATATTTTTGTACTCCTTTAGGGCTGTAAGACTGTGAGAATTGTTTTAAGCACACTGTCTAGTTATAATAATCTCCTTGATTGAAAATTGTATTTTTGATTATGTGTCAAATACATCTCCTGTGTATTGTGAATGTGTTTTCTATTTTATGGTAGTGTATATTATTGACTAGGGTTCTTACATCTTCAAATAGGGGGAGATTGTTGGGTCCATTGATCACAATGTCTTGGATTTGAAAAAGGCCCACAGGATAATGGTGTAACACCCCCATTCATCACATAGAATAAAATAAAAGGTCCGGCCAGGTTCCCACGCCATATTCCACGGACAGTCCGTGGAGTTACATATTGAAACCATAATTCATAAATGTTCATCCTAACTATAATTCCATTCTAGCCGAAGTAAATTAATCTTATACAAAGAACCCAACCATGAGAATGTCCACTATTACAAAATAGGAATGATAACGCAATACACAAATGGTTATGGCCTTAAGGACTTACAACTGTTTCATTGAAAAAAAGTGTTTTACAAACATCAGCATGCAGGCCGACCATACATGAAATAGTAAAAACAACTTCACTTTGGCCTTCGAGGGCTGGCATACAACCATGGGATTTAGCCCGCTATTTCCTGCTCGACTCAGCTATACGTGCACGATGACATTCCACCCAAAAGGTGGGAAACAAGGCAACAGTCTGCATTAACTGATCAAATTATTACGACCCCACCCCTCACTCAGTATGGAGCTACTCCGTCTATGTAGGCGTTTAACATATATATATAGTGGCAATAAAAACGTGCAACTTAAGCACTATTCACCACAGACATTAGCACTACCAGCCACACATCCCGTGCACTCAGGCGCATATTCTCGGTGTATTGAGATTCAAGCCCCACCTCTGTCCCTAAGAGGGTAACTTCGAGCATTCTCTTTTGGTGTGCTGAGATTGAAGCCCCACATGCTTCAGTGTTTCAGTCTTCCCAGCCAAAAGCCTAAGAATCTCCTTATGCAATGATAAAGTCATGCTGTGATTTAATCCCCTGACACACTCCAAGCCGATCGCCATAAGGTGGGTACAGGTCAGCCACAGCTCGTTTCTCAAACCTTCAGGCTTGCAAGCCATGACATGGGTCAGCCTTCCCTTGCCCATTCACGATACATAACCACATTATGTTCCAATGTTGGCACTCACTACCATCTAAGTTGGGCACCTCAGACTCTCAGCTCATTACAAAAGCCTCCATATCTCTGAAAGATAGCCTAAACACAATGGCCACCAACTATAAAAGAGACATAACTCTATAATCTCATTGTCCACCAGGTCTCCACGTAGCAGGCCTCATAAACAATTGCTCACTAGGAGCTACCATCGACGGAAACACTACCGCCGCATGGTATGGGACAGACTATCGCTTCTTCCCCTTCAAAAGGGTGTTTTTCTCGAGTCCTTCTCCAGTACTCTCTCTGTAGTCACCTTCACACCCTGCAACTCCAAAAATAGCGTGTTTACTATGGAGTCTTATCCGTCATACTAACAACCATAACCAATCTAGACCAACCTACCGGGATGGGATTCACATAATATATTTATTCTGTACTTTGCTTAAGGATTCTAATTGCATAGACAAAGGGGATACACAGATCGACCCGTCGGGACAATAAATTCCATGAGTTTGTGGAGAATCTCCCTCACATGACAAAACAAAGGATTTCACATGTCCAAGGAAGTGGATCATTACCCTTGAAGTTCGTTTCGACGCCATAGAAGAGATTCTAGTCGGATGGAAATGACCGTTATGGCTTTCCTCCGTAGATCTGGACTCATCTCGCAGATTAAAGTTATGAAACTCTAACGGTGGCTAGATCTCATGCATTCTACTCTCCTCCTGTTCTCTCCAGCCGCTAAAAAGAAAATCTAAAAAGAAACAAAGTGAAAACGGCACTTCACCGGCTTTTAAACCGAGCTACCGCCGCGCGGTTGCTAGCTACCGCCACACGACACCCTCAAACGACGGCTTGTTCCGCAAGTCGACACCCCAAAACCTTTAATCACACATTAACACATGTCTGCATCATAATTGCTCTGCTACTGCCCCACGATATCTTTCTATCGCCGAGCGATTGAAAGTTTGTCTCACTGATAAAAGCTCTGAAACTCTAATGGTGGCGAGATCTCTTGTGTCTGACTCTCCTCCTCCTCGCTCCAGCCGCTCAGAGTAAACTCTAAAAAGAAATGAAGTTAAAACGACACTTCACAAGCTTTTAAACCGAGCTATCGCCAAGCGGTAGCTAGCTACCGCCGTGTGGTACCCTCAAACGACTTCTTGTTCCGCAAGCCTCCTCTAAAAGCTTTCAATCACACGTTAACACGTGTCTACGTAATAACTACTCTGCTAACGACCCACGATATCTTAATATAACCGGGCGATAGCTTATTCATCTCATAACCATCACAGAAATGACAAAAGCCCAGCTACTGCCAATGCTCGCCCTACCTCTGGGCGGTAGCTCACCGAAAGCCTTGCCAACTAAGTCAGCCTTGCTACCGCCGCGCGATAATAACCTACCACTGCACGGTAGATGATGCGTCACGTCAACACGCCGCTCTAGACTCCTAATGCTACCACCACGCGTATAGCTTCCGCCACGCTGTACCTATATGTGAGCTCTGCCAAATAAATTTGCCACGCAACCGCCAACAATAACCCTACCGTCGGGCAGTATCTCACAGATATCATTTCCTTTCTCTTGAAACTTGGGGCGTTACAGATGGTATATACATGATTGTATGTGATGCATACTCTAAGTTTAATGCATGCAGGTTGTTTTCTATTACACTAATTTGACAAGTAGTCTGAGTCACAATGACACATGGACTCAAAACAGGATACTGGTAAAGCAGAAATTTGGCTAAGTTCAGAAGCATTGAGTGAATACAGTTCACTCAAATCCAAGGGGCTAAACTCATTGACAGAACACACTACTGTCAAAGCCTAAGGATTGCTGACTAGAATTCTTGCTAAGATCAGAAGTGTTGAGTGAAGACAATTCACTCAACGCCTACTCAACAGAAATTCTGTCTAATTATAAAAGCGTTGAGTGTAGACTGGTCACTCAATGCCTCATCATGAAGATAGTCAAAGACGCAGTATTGCTGACACGAAATCTATCTAAGTATTAAAGTGTTGAGTGAAGATAGTTCACTCAACACCTACTCATCAAGAAATCAGTCCAAGTATAGAAGAATTGAGTGAATACATGCCACTCAATGCCTCATCAAGAAGTCAGGCTTAGTCAGAAAGTGTTGTGTGTGGAAGCTTCACCCAACGCCTTCATACTAAGAAATTTCAACCAAGTCCAGAAGCATTGAGTGATGAAGGCTCGCTCAATTTCTGAAGATGGAGAATTCTGCTAAGTACTTTTGCATTGAGTGACAAGGATTCACTCAATGCCTATGCAGATTTTCTGAAAATTACTAAGTCCAAAAGCACTAAGTCATGTTGACGTCATCAAAAGTTAAAATGTCAAGGGCTTTGCACGCTAGATGACAAAAGGTGCTGCTTTCATTTTGTACAACATTAAATGCAAAAGAAGTGCTGCAGTTACTAACCACAGTGGTCCATACTACATAAAGAGCCGTTGGATGGTGGGATTCAAAAGATGAGTCCCGGGAAAGAAGAAAGCAATATTTCAGAGATAAAGTATTTTTGTCATCATCTTCCACTCGACGAAGTGCAAGATTAGGAAGAACTTGCTCTTACAGTAAGTCTGTGAATAATAGATAGAGTTGCAATTGAAGAAATAATTCACTGAAGATTAAATCTATCTTCTACAATATGGTTAGAGAGTTTTCTTTCTGAGTAATAAGGAGAAGCAGAGCAAACTTAAATAGCTATTCATCTTCAAGTTCATGACACTCAACTCTACTACATCAAAGGCTTGAAGAAATAGAGCTCTGTAGTTACTTCTCAGAACAAGCACAACAACCTTAAAGATTAATTCTCGGTGTTGTGAAGAAGATAGGATTGATTTTACTCAGTTCATCAGGCTGGATCAAAGGACACTTTCTTTAGAGTAAATCAACAAAAACAAACTTACTTATTCTATAGGATCCGTCTTGATCTGAGCTATAAGCCTAAAATATAAAGACTGAGTTATAGGATCATGTAGTGGATCTGAGGTAGGGCCTATGTGCCTGAGGTAGGAGATTTATTCTCTGAGGTAGGATTCTGTTGAGAATCTGAAGTAGGGTCATTGGCCTGAGGTAGGATCATTATTGATCTGAGGTGTAGGAGAGTTATTCCATCTGAGTGTTGGGCTATCCTGCTAGCCTGAGGTGTAGGACTTCTGATTAAGTCTGAGGTAGGTGATCAATGGATCACTGAGCTGTTGGAGTAACATTTACTCTGAGTTATATGGCTTTGGCCTAAGCTAAGACTTGGAGAAGCTTAAGAGATCATAAGGGATCTGTGTTATATGCTCTTTGAGCTGAGATTAGAGAAGATTGCCATATCGAACACACTGTTAGAAAGGTAGGAGGGACAGTTTATGTACCCATACCTTGGGGAACCACAAAAAATACTGGTGTGCTGTGTTGTGTTCTTGAAAGAAAGCTAAATAACTTAACACTCAACACACTAAATTAAGAAAGAAGTCAAAATACTAAGAAACCTATTCACCCCCCCCCCCCTCTTGGTGTATAGATGCTCTTGAAACAAACACTTTTAAGAGCACCGTGTCACCCAATTGAAATTCCACCACCCGGTGCTTCATATTATAGTACTTTGCCTGCTGACTCTAAGCCTCCCGCATGCGGTTTTGTATTAATCTAACCATAGCATCTGTGTCATCAATAACCTCCACTCCCAAAGTCTTTGGGTCTTCATCCTACACCCACAATAATGAGGTTCTACACCTCCTCTCATAAAGTGCTTCGTGGTGCGCCATTCTGAGGCTACCTTATAACTGTTATTGTATGAAAACTCCATTAGCGGCAAAAGCCTTCCCAAGGCTCGCCCTTATCCAACACGCATAATCTCAACAAATCTTCAATGGTTTTGATGGTTCGTTATTAGGAAAAATATAGAATTGGTGTTGAGAGAAGAAGAGGGGTCTGAAATGTGGTTGATAATATTTTTCGTTTTTATATCCGGTAAAGATATGTATACCTTATCGTTTATAGTATAGGATATTTAAGTTAAATATCAAGGTTGTATTTCCCAGGGTGGATTTATTACCTCTACTTTGATGAGTAACTATTATTTAATCAAACGATTGTTTGGCTTGATTTACTTTACTAAATTGCACGTTATAAAAAGGGTTAAAATTTATGGAGAAGAGATTAGTATTCGATATGAATCACTTCGACATTAGTTAATAAAAACGGAATAATAAACAAAATCTTAATAAAGTAAAATGCAACTTGACCGTGTGGGGGTACCCGAAGTTTGAACACGCTCCTCTAAGATAAGTGCCCAACTGAGTTTAGGAAGATCTGACCAAACTCTCGTCCCGTATTTTGATCCCGAAAGCTCGCTTTATGTAATGAACCCTGCTATTGGATTTGACTCCAATCCGAGAGATTTACGTCATTCTTTCTCAACAGATGCATTCAACTCTCTTTACTCTTGGATTATCAATTCAAACTACAAGCCTCTAGGCTAGCTAAGAATGAAAATTTATGCGGAGACTATATATCGATGATATAGTCCCACTAAATTAAAATCAAGTGTAAATTGAAGGCCAATACTTTAAGAAGATAAGAATGCTAAAGCATCATAACTTGATCAACTCATCCTCAGATTATATCGATCGAGAACTAATGAGGCTTTAGTTATTCATGTGAAATGGTAAGAGAGAGAGAGTGTGGTAGTAGAAGTTCATGAAAAATTTAAATAAAGAAAGAGAAAGAGAGAAAAACTTTTATTACGGAAATAGAAGAGAATACACGATGAAATAAAGATCACAATAAAAAGGCTAGCTTTGCACAAAGATGTTACAAGCTTATTACAAAAGTTGCATGGAAAGTAAAATAGAAAGTTCTTGAAATGAGAGAGAGAAAAAGAGCGAAAAAAAGAACATAAACACGATGGAAAATAGGTAGTAGCTCTCAAACTCTAAGCTTAATCTTAACTAAACCGCTCACAATCAGCTCACAATCTGCTCTGATCTTGTCTGGAACACTTGGAGGATGCTGGTATTTATAGGAATTTTTCTTGGAAGTGCACGCCCGTGTAGGGGGTGTGTAATGTTTGTTGACTCTGGCAGATGAAAATTTGGCTGGATAAAGACTGACACAGATGTTGGATTACACGCCTCCTGTACATGCCCGTGTAGTGGAGCGTTTAAGCTGCGACAAGCTGACTGCTCGGCAAAGTCATGTTGCGGTGCGAAAAATGTTGACTTGTAGGGACATGCCCCAGGTACTCACCCTATAGGTGGTACACGACCATGATTAGGGGCTTGTAAGCTAGAATTTTCTTAAACTTGGACCAGGGTGAATCTGCATCGGGATTTAGCTATAGGCCCAGAGTACACGCCCATGTAAAGGGTATGCGGTCGTGACCTAGGGGCATATTAGGTTCATTTTTAATGATAAAGACTTCAGATCGTGGCTTTATTCGAATTGGGTTACACGCCCAAAGTACAGGCATGGGTAAATGGGTATACAGCCGTGACCTGGGGCGTGTAAAGTGGAATTTGACAAAAAAGTGTCACAATCTTGAAAAATAGAAAATAAACCAAGTTAGAACAATTTTTATAAAAGAAACAAATTTTAGGCTCAAAATTAATATAGAATATAATTTTAAACAAGAAAATTTATGGATTTACCCAAGTAATTTAGGCTAAAATAAGTATTATCAAATTTCCCCATACTTATGCTTTGCTTGTCTCCAAGCCATGATATAAAAACTAGCCAACATAAGAGTAACTAATCAAAAGACTTATTTATGTTACAATGAGTACCCTACAAAATTCTGAGTAGGAAGAAAATGAAGGATAGACCCAAAACTTTTACTTAATTATGAAGTAACACTTTAAAATCTTTACTAAAAAAATAAATCATCCAAAATTTTAGCCAAGTGTCTTTAAACAAATCAAAGTAATGTAACGAAGGAATAGTGCATTGAGTTGCTACTATACCCTAAGAGACAAAATAATCATATCAATCTAAAATCAAGAATCTAAATTTTCACACAACTTAGCTAATCTAATCTTCTTCTCTACTTAACTAAAAACGAACCTAGGAGCATGAATCAAAAGGACCTTGTTAGTACTGAGGCATGGCTTAGGTATATGAATTGGAATGGTATTCAAAGATAAAACCGGAGGCTAACAATCACCCTAAAACAAAGCATGAGTTTCATAGAAATTTCAACCATGAGTTAAAGTATAAGCAATTTTCCTTTTTTTCTATTTATTTTTTTGGTATAACATTATTTTTCTTCAAATAAAAGGCCATAAATAATTTTTATTTTGCTATTGGCCAAACACAACCTTTTTTAAAATAAAACAAACATTTCTTGAATGATTTTATTTTGACCTTAGCATTTTTGAAGTTCTCCAAATATATCACAACCATATCAAAATCATGAAATTTAAATAAAACTCAAATGTGATGCAGTCCAATGGTTCCGAAGGATTTAAACTACGTGATCTTGGGTTCGATAGTTAAAATAGATACGTAGTGTGAGTTGTCCCTAGTTAACATTATCGATAACTCCAGCAATTAAACTCACAAACATTAACATTACACAATGCAAAGGGTCGCTACCCCTTTAGAGATTGAATAAAAGATATATACCAATGTTCGCTCAAGCGAATAGGACCTACCCAATCTATACAATTAGTAATTCAAATTAAATTAATCTGCAAGCATTCAAAAAACCAACACGAGAGGATCCGGACTAAAATAGCAATTTAAAAAAAGTCCAAAATCGATCCCAACTTAATTTAAAATGAGGTGGACCAAATCACTTGAACTCGAGGGGAAATTAAGGATAATGAATCTGATTTCTACAAGCGTTCATGAGATTTACCATATCCAAATTTTACGAAAATTTTCGGAAGAAAATACGGTTGAAATTTCAGATTTAATTAAGCACTAATTTCAATATAAATCGGTACTAAAACTAGCCTTCTATTCCACCAAATCACACAATAATATAAAAGAAACACATAAGAGATTGTTTAGAAATCATTACCCAAATCCCAAGAAATCAATCCACAAAAATAAGTGGAGGAAAGCACATGATGATGGTGGATGGATCTATTTCCACGCAATTCCATGGATCCACATCGGAAGATGAAGACGCGAGCCGCTTTCCATTTTTTGCAAATCCTAGGAGAGGGAGAAAAACCTTGTTGGCCCAATATATTGAATGAAGAGAGAGGAAACGTGGTGGCCAAGGAGTGGAAGAAGAGGTTCGGTCGAGTTGAGGGGTTGATGGTGGTGGTCGGGTTTTGAGGAATAGTGGGCTGCTAAGTTTATTTGGGGTTGTAAGGGTGGTTGGTTTTGTTGGTGGTGAGGAAGAGGGTGGTGGTGAGGGTGGCCAAAACATTGAGAGGAGGGTTAGGGTGGCCGGTCGCTTGGGAGAGAAAGGGAGAGGGGGGTGGCAGTTTTGGAGAGAGAGGGAGAAGAGGCATGGTCGAAATTAAAAGAGATGAGGAGGAGGAGGTGAGGAGGGAAGGATGGTGGCCAAAAGTTGCCAAGGAGGGAGATAGGGAGCCGACGGCTAGGAAGAGGAGGAGCAAGGAGGGGGACGAAATTTTTGAGAGATGGAGGGGGTAATATTCACTTTCAATTATAGGTTTTCTTTTTCATTCTTCTTTTCAAAACTCTTCATAACATGGCCATATATAGCCTACACAACTCCATCTCCTCCATTCAAAATAAAATAAACATATGATGGTTATATGCACCAATCATAACAAGAAATAAAAACAATACAATATGATTTTTATATGGACCCATCTACATGAAAAAAATACATTAATTAAATGCATGAAATTAAAATGCTTAAATAAATAAATTGCTTTATAATATATAATTATAAATATTTTATTTATAATTATATAATTTTATTTGATGGTAATGTCGGACGTCGTGCAAAACAAGTAGTGGCGTTGGCGAAGAATGTCGTGGTAGAATTCCATCTTCAAGCTTGCGACATCGATCATCCCAATCACCAAATTCTCTATGTCGAGGATCAACGGCTGCATCAAGAATGTCGCCATCAATCCTCCGCCATTCAAAATTACTCATCACCGATGAGTGGCCCATGAGGGTAGAATTTTTGAAAGCAGCAGCAACATGGGGAAAATCTGGCCCCGCTATCCATGTTGTAGTAGCATGAACATCCCATAACAATGAGCAACTGTCCGATAGATAAACAACAAGAATTTCAATGAAACTCGAAAGGGTGTCAAGCAAAAGCAGAATAACTTGAATCTTACCATCCGGTTCAAGAACCATGGAATCCTTGTGGAAGATAGACACGGTATAACTAACACTACCCAACCCAAGAGAACATCTGGTGGGAGATAGGAATGACGAAGAAGGACACTTAGGTGGAAAACAAACGTACAATAAAAAGTCTGGAAACTTGAAATAAAGTGAAACACCTTATGCTTTATAAAAATCTAAAAGAAAAGCATGAAATCCAGAGTTCTTCATATCCACGGATGGGTCGGCATTCCTACAAATTAAATTATTAATGGGGCCAGAAGGAATCCTCTCGGGGACTGACCAGACAAAACCCAAATCACTAACTCTAGCGTAGGACGGTCTCAGAAGGGAGTGAAGTGCGCGCGACATAAATTAAAATGAAACGCTAACGTCCTAGATATATGTGTGGCATATAAGTAATAAGATACAAATTGATTGTTTAATTTTTTAAAAGCGCACATAAGTAACTTATGACCGTGAGGAGTGAATCCATGTGCTACTTGACCCAAATGTGGATAATAAGGGGGTTAAGTCATGTGGCACGCGAGCCTTATAATCAAAAATTATTTCAATGGGCTCCAAATCTGCTGTTTTAATTTTTACTTTGATATACTCACGCTTGGCATGAAGATATGCCAAGGAGAACCGCTCATCATGAATAATAGAGTTGGACACTCCCGGATGTGAGAGGATGTGCGAACAATACAACTCAAGGGGCCCAACTATAGTCACTAACGTATGGACATGAGGGCCATCAAAAGGCAGTGGGTAAATGTGTGCAACCGGGTGTGGCATATAAGTATGTTTAGGAGACACCACATCCAGAGGCACAATAGCCAAGGAATCACAAGCAGCCCTAAGCGAGGTTTTGCCCAACGTAGTGCGATCAGATGAACGGTCTATCCTTGAAAAAGCATAGTCAGATCTACGAATGGTGGTGGAAAGACCGAACACGATAACTAAAAACTCGCTCACACATATCCAACTAGATATGTCCAACAGGAAAGATAAATAAAAGGGCATCTCAAAATTTCTCGGACTAGATTGAACAAGCTCGTGTCCAAACAGGTCATCACCTGAATCACTTTTAGGAAAACTTTCAACATAAGGAGACTCAATCGACTTAGCCAAAATGTATTACAACTCAGGTTCATCAGAAGACTCCATGATAATCAACGGTGATGGCTCAAAATTATAGTCGAAGGGAAGTGGGAGAATCCTAGGGGGTGAAACCTCAAATGAGAAATCCTCATCCAGGACACTAGGATAACCAAGATCCTCTATGTTGTTACAATCGTCAATGAAATCGGCCTTGGCCTCAGTGGTGGCCTCAGTCCTAGACACTGCCTCAGACTCATTAGGAGAGTCAATGACTAGATCAGACAGCTCACGGGGAGACCCAAAACAGACTACAAACGTATTCGGAATAGGACGTTCAATGGAACTAAGATTAGATATGACACTAGAATAACATGTCGTAATCGTCTGTCTGCCCCTATAGATATGACTATTCTCACCCCGCATGCTCATGGCAGTCCTTGCAGTCACCTGTACAGAACTCGGGATAGGAGACCTCACCTTTTCCTTTCATCCATAGGGGGGTGCGGGTATACTATGGGTAGCTCTACCAACCAAGGGAAATGGTCTATCCTGAGGGAATATGTCACTCCTATGGTCAGGTGGGGATCTAGTGCCATATCTATTCTTTCTAACGAGTGTGGTGCTATTAGGACGGAGGTGGGCGGGGTCAAATTGAAAATTGAGAAGGCTACGTAATTGCGTCCAAGCATATTGATAACCTCTCATACGACGCACTTCGTTTAGACAAAACACATGGGCTTGACCTACTAAGCTCTCTCAGGCTATGATAACCTTGTGGTAGTCGTCCCATTCTTGATAATCAAAATAAGCTTCTATTCCATTAAGCCAGTTCCTAAAAATTTTGGAATTCTCATAACCGTCATAAGTGGGTACCTCATTCCTAGTAGGAGGATAAGTGTGGGGATGGTTGGTATTCCTCTAATATGTAGGCAAGGCTGTGGTGTGATTAGCAATGACTTTATCATACAAGTAGTCTAATAAGTAAGCATAAATGTCATTGGCCATATTCAGTGGTGACGGGACAAAAAAATCCACTGGAAATCTTGTGCGCGTGCAATGAATAATGACTCTATCCCTTTAAAATTGTCACAGATGGATTTGTTCCCACTAACTAACTAAGGAAATAAATATATAATTTGGATTTTCTTGCTAAAAATAAATTGGAGATTATTAAATAATTTTATTTTATTTTTTTTGCAGAAAAATAAAAATTTTAGGACGCTATTTGAAGACAATAAATAAAATTTTTTTTTTGGGCCGTGAATCGTGCACGTGCGTGTCAGCGTACTAATTAAATGGGGAGGGTGACAATTAGGAAATTGACGTGAACCTCCCTCTGATATAAAATTGATGTAGGCACATTGTTTCGACGGATTTAAACTACGCGCTCTTGGGCTCGATAATTAAAATATATACATAGCGTGCGTTGTCCCTAGTTAACACTATCGATAACTCCAGCAATTAAAGGAACAAACTTTAACAATACACAACGCAAAGGGTCGCTACCCCTTTTATAGAATGATCAAAAGCTATATGCCAAAGTTCGCTCAAGCGAATTGGACCTACCCAATCTGGACAATTAGCAATTCAAATTAAATTAATCCGCAAGCATTTACAAAACAAACACGAGAGGATCCGGACTAAAATAGCGATTTAAAAGAATTCCAAAATTTATCCCAAATTAATTTAAAATGAGGTGGACCAAATCACTTGAACTGGAGGGGAAATCAAGGATAATGAATCCAATTTCTACAAGAGTTCACGAGATCTACCCGATCCAAATTTTACGAAAATATTCAGAAGAAAACACACTTGAAATTTCAGATTTAATTGAGCACTAATTTCAATATAAATCAGGACTAAAAACTAGCCTTCTATTCCACCAAATATCACAATAATATTGAAGAAACACACAAGAGATGATTTAGAAATCGTTACCCAAATCCCAAGAAATCCCTCCACAAAAATGAGTTGAGGAAAGCGCACAATGATAGTGGATGGATTTATTTCCATGCAATTCCACAGATCCGCACTGGACGATGAAGACGCAAGCCGTTTTCCTTTTTTGCAAACCCTAGGAGAGGGAGAAAAACCTTATTGGCCCAATATATTGAATGAAGAGAGAGGAAAGGTGGTGTCTAAGGTGGGGAAGAAGAGGTTTTGTCGGGTTGAGGGGTTTATGGTGGTGGTCGGGTTTTGAGGAATATGGGGCTGCTCGGTTTATTAGGGGTGGTAAGCTTTGTCAATTTTGAAGGTGGTGAGGGAGAAGGTGGTGGTGAGGATAGCCAAAACTTTGAGAGGAGGGTTAGGGTGCCAGGTGGCTAGGCAGAGAGAGGGAGAGGGGTTGGCGTATTTGGAGAGAGAGGGAGAAGAGGCTTGGCCGAAATTAGAAGAGAGGAGGAGGAGATGAGGGGAAGGATGGTGGCCGAAAGTTGCCAATGAGGGAGATAGGGAGCCGACGGCTAGGAAGAGAAGGAGGACCAAGGAGGAGGCCAAAATTCTTGAAAGAAGGAGGGGGAAAATTCACTTTGAATTTTAGGTTTTGTTTTTCATTCTTCATTGCAAGACTCTTCATAATATTACCTTATATAGCCTATACCACTCCATCTCCTCCATTCAAAATAAAATAAACATTTGATGGTTATATGCACCCATCATAACATGAAATAAAAATAATACAATATGATGGTTATATGCACCCATCAACATGAAAAAAATACATTAATCAAATGCATGAAATTAAAATGCTTAAATAAATAAAATGCTTAATAATATATAATTATAAATTTATAATTTATAATTATATAATTTTATTTCATGGTAATGGAGGACGTCGTGCAAAACATGTAGCAGTATTGGAGAAGAATATTGTGGTAGAATTCCATCTTCAATCTTGCGGCATCGATCATCCCAATCAACAAATTCTCTATGTCGGGGATCAACTACTGCATCAGGAATGTCGTCATCAAAAATATTAGTGTGATCAACTAGGTTGGAAAAATTGGCTTTAATGAGAGGATAAGTGGAGGTAGGAAAGTAAAACAGGGAAAAAGACCCAAAAGAGGTTAAATAAGTATTTATTTAAAAGGTTGGCATGGAGGCTCAAATGAATTCAAAAATGTCCTAAATCATTTTCATGCTCCTAAATTCATTTAAAGCATAGGTTTTGAAAAATTTTAAATAGAATAAGTCCTAGATAGCAAATAGAGACTAATGAAATTATAATGAATATAATGATTATAAGCGTCTAGGATAATTGACATCTACTACACTAATCCAAAGTTAACAATACAAAATTATTAAACACCAAAAGAAAAATTGTGGATGAATTTTAAGAAAGTAAAGAAAATAAAAGAAGAAAACCATAAAGAAGTGCAAGATTTAGAAAACTTTTCAAATTGATATGCGACCTAGAATTAGAAACACAACAAGACCAATAGTTTACTAGTACAACATAATTAATAAGAAAGGTTAGGAAAAATTAAAGTAGCTAAGTTTATATAAAAGATTTTAAGAGTAACAAAACATAAATCTAAGTGTACTATTGATTCTACCACAATTAGTATAAACTATAATTATATAAGCAACACATTTTTTTATATTTTTTTTGTTTTTTTATGAATTTTTAAAATATTTGTATAAGGAAAACAAAAACCTAAATAACTTTATATATATATAATATTTTAAATTTTTTTTAAAACAATGAGGAAATAATTTTGAGATTTTCAAAGTTTTATAATTTTTTGAAATTTTCTAAAATAAGGAAAGACTTAAATGAGAAAGACACCCCCATACTTAAAATTAAACATTGTCCCCAATGTTTAAAGCAAAGTTTGAAGAGGAAAAAATAAAAGATTGGAGGGGGGAAAGATGGCTTCCCCGCTTGCGAAGGATGGGAAGACCACAATAGTCATCCTACAAAAAAATGTTAATACAATATAACAAAAAAATTAGGATAACTATGGGGTGCCTCCCATAAGCACATTGTTTAAGGTCGTGAGCTTGACCAACAGGGCGACAAAAGATTATAAATTGGGGAGTGTGAGGGCCTCGATTTTCCCTTCCACCAGATCGCCTGTAAGGTAGAGTTTTAAATGATGACCGTTGACTTTAAACGAGCCTTTTTCTTGATGGGAGAGAAGAATGGTCCCATATTACCAAACCACTTTGACTTCAATGAGGTCGGACCATCAAAATTTTAATTTACCCAAAAAAAGCCTTAGGATGGAGTTATATAAAAGGACAAGATCACTGGGAGCAAATGTTTTCAGACTTTTTATTTTTCGATCGTGATAGAACTTAGAACATTCCTTATAAAATGTATTAATCTCATTAGAATTCGCACACCATTCATTGAGTTCATCTAGTTGAAATTTCCTATTTTTGGAGGCTAAGTTCGAATCAAGAATTAGAATTTTTTGAGCCCAAAAAGCACGATGCTCTAACTCTACTAGCAGATGACATGCCTTGGCGCAGACTAATCGATATTCCATACAACCGATGGAGGTCTTGTACGTCGTATGATACGCCCATAGTGCTTCGTCGAGTTTAATGGACCAATCATTCCTATTTTTTGACAATGTTTTTTCGTATATGCAATTAATCTCTTGATTTACTTCATCAACTTGGCCGCATGTTTAGGGGTGATAGGCGACGGCGAGCGTGTGCGTGACTCCATACATAGGTAAGATTTTTGTGAACTAAGCAATGCAGAAGTGCATACCCCTATCGCTCACTATTGTGTAAGGTTGCCGAAGCGAGAAAATAAATTTTTAAAAAAGTTGACGATGACTCTCGCATCATTGGTGGGGAGAGCTTGCACTTCTGCCCACCTGGATACGCAGTCAACTGCCACTAAAATATATCAATTGTTTGAGAAAGGCTGTAAAGGGCCTACAAAATCAATACCTCATAAATAAAAGATCTCGCACTCTAAAATAGGTTTTGGGGAATCTTGTCATGACTAGAGATGTTACTCGACCGTTGACAGCTATCGCAAGAGCTCGCAAAATTGTGAGCATCTTAGAAGAGAGTGTGTGCGGTCTGGTTGGCCTAATAATGATATACAGTCAGCCCCTCATGGCACTCTCGTAAGATTTTCACACCCTCCTTGCTCTAGATCCATCTCCGCACTACTTGATCTGTGTTGATGTGAAAGAGAAGGGTCCTCCCAAAATTAGTTTTTCAAATTAGAAAAGAACTTCTTCTTTTGGTGGGTTGAAAAATCATTTGGAAGGACCTACTCAACTAGATAGATGGAGTAATCTGCGAACCAAGGGGTGGGAGAAGCCTATATCTTATAAATAGCTAAGAGACGCTCCTCAGGAAATCTATCATCTATGTTGAATTCTTCCAGCACTTTTTGTGGATGGGTTTTATAATCTAGTGAGGTGGTTGGCCCCATATTTTTGGCCCCCTTCTTATCCCATATCTCTAAGTCAAACCTTCTGCAAGAGGAGGATCGATCCAAGCAAGCATGGCTTGGCGTCAAGTTTTGCTAGTAGATATTTAAGAGCAGAGTGATCGGTAAAAATAGTTACTTTTGATAGCGTTATGTAGGATCTAAACTTATCAAAGGAAAAAACAACGACTAGTAGTTCTTTTTCCATCGTAGTGTAATTAGCCTGTGTGGTTGTTTGCATTCTGCTAGCATAGTAGATATGGTGAAAATATTTGTTAACGTGCTGTCCTAATATGACTCCTACAACAATATCGCTCACATCACATATGATTTTGAATGGAAGGAACCAATCCGGTGCCACTAAAATAGGATAATTTGTAAGTTATTCTTTAATAAAACTAAACGCCTCAATGCACTCGCTTTCAAAATTAAAGAAGATTCCTTTTCCAATAGGTGGCTTAGTGGTTTCGTAATTTAAAAAAAAATTTGGAAGAATCGCCGATAAAAATCCGCATGGCCTAAGATACTCCTAACAGATTTTACGTTTGTTGGTTGGGGATGTTTTTCGATTATTTCAACTTTGGCCTTATCGACCACCATCCCCTTGTCAAAAATCTTATGGCCGAGAACCAAACCCTCTTGGACCATGAAGTTACCTTTTTCCCAATTTAACACTAAATTTGTTTCTTCGCATCGATGAAGGACTCGATCGAGATTTTTCAAGCAATCTTGAAATGAGCTTCCAAACACGAAGAAATCATCCATGAAAACTTCCATAATATCTTCTACAAGCTCGCCAAAGATTGTCAGCATACATCTTTGGAATTTTTATGGCGCATTATAGAGGCCAAACGACATTCTTCGATATGTGAAGGTGTCGAAGGGGTAAGTAAAAGTCATATTCTCCTAGTCTTCGGGGGAGATATGGATTTGAAAAAACCCAGAAGACCGTCTACAAAATAATAGAACGGATGACCAGAAAGTCGGTCTAAGATTTGATCGATGAATAGTAGCGAGAAGTTGTCTTTTCTGGTGGCATTGTTTAACTTTTAGTAGTCAATGAACACCCGCCAACTCGTAGTAGAACCGGTTGGAATCAATTCATTGTTTTGGATTGCCACAACCGTTATACCGCCCTTATTGGGCATGATTTGTACGTGGCTCACCCACGTACTATCCGAGATTGGGTAGATAATTTCTGCATCCATAAGTTTTATTACTTCAGCCTTAACGACATCCCTCGTGTACGTGTTAAGTCATCATTGAGGCTGGATAGTTCTGCGGGAGTTATCCAAATGAAAATTTTTATGAGTGCATAAAGAGTGGTTTATGGCTCTAATATCTAAAATCGTTCATGCAATTGCACGATAATGTTCGTTTAAAACTTCCACTAATTAAAAAGTCTCTTAGTCGCTTAGGGTAGAAGAGATAATGACATGAAGTTTTTAATTTCGTTCAAGAAAGACATTTTATGTGATCGGGGAGTTGTTTTAGTTCAAGAACTGGTGGTTCTTCGTAGGATGTTTTAATTTTAAACTCTTTCAAATAGAAGGGTTCGAAAGGCGAATTTGTCGGCATTTCTTCAAGACAAAATAAATTTTCCAAATCTAAATCGTCGACGTTGAGGAAAGAAATTCAGATAGAGAAGACATGTCTTCTTCAAACGAGGCTTCCAAGTTAAAGCAGGAATCTTCGTTTGATAAAGAGTTCCGTATTGAGGGACTAATATGAAGAGTAACTTCGTCGTCTCTAACCCGAAGAACGAGTGAACCATTACATACGTCAATTAATGCACGAGAGGTGGCGAGGAAGGGGCAGTCGAGTATAGTTGGTACCTCGTCATCTTCCTCAATGTCAAGGATGAAGAATTCTACCGGGAAGATTAACTTATCAGCCTTGACCAGAACATCCTCGACTAGCCCCAATCAAAAATTTTATTGAGCGATCCCATAGTTGGATTCTCATTTTCGTTTGGCTTGGAACACCCAGTTCTAGTTTTTTTAATAGAGAGAAGAGCATCAAATTGATTCTGGCGCCCATGTTCGCTAGGGCGTGCTTTTTTAATAGATTACCAAAGAGGCACATGATGGAGAACAATCCTGAGTCATTTAGTTTCAGTTGCAGTTTGTCAAGGAGAACTGCAGAGCATTCCACATTGAGGGAAACACGCGAAGTATCCTCGAGTTTCTTTTTATTAGAAAGCAACTCCTTAAAGTATTTTGTTTATTTCAACATTTTTGAGAGTGCCTCGCAGAAGGGGACATTTATCTGGATTGGTTTTAATATTTGTAAAAAAAATTTAAACTGCTTATCTTCCCACTCGTTATTAATTTTTGAAGGGTAAGATATAGGTAGGCTAGAAATGTACGGTGTACGTGAAATATTTCTTAATTTTTAAATTGATGAAGGTGTAGGGGTCGGAGACAAAATGTGTACCTCAGGCTCAACACGTTTTGGGGAGGTTACCTCCTTACCGATGCGAAGGGTTTTGTAGTAAGCTTTTTCTCTTGCGTTCCGCTCTGTATTTCTTAGCAGAGTCACTTGCTGCCCCTTAGAGAACATCTTTGCTAGCTGGCCCACTTGAATTTCCAAGCTTTTGATTAACCAGGTGATGTTCTTGATATTAGATTCATTTATGGAAACATACTTGGCGAAGGCCTCTTCAAGTGTAGGGGGCTTCGATGGTTGTTACGGGAAACTGGGTGGATTTAAATTAATTGGGGAGTTAGTGATAACTCTTATTTTATCCTTATTTTTATATAGTTTTTATTTAATAATTATATTTTGTGAATTTAGTTTCTAATTACTTTTTTTGTATTTCAAGTTAATACGAGTTGCAAATATAAATTTGGAGCTTGCAGGAATGATCAGGAGAAGAAACTGAAGAAATCTAGAAAAATCACATCTACACGCCCAGGTGACGGGCGTGACCCTCAAGTCAAGGGCGTGACATACAGACATGACCCCTCCAAGAGTTCCAGAATTCATTTCCACATAGGATTAAAATTATACGCCTCAGACACGGGCGTGACCTAAAAGTCACGGGCATGACTCGAAGGCGTGACGATCAGGCGTGCATCGCTTTCTGTCGCTAGTTTTAGATCCAGGCATTTTTCAGCTTACACGCCCTCATGACCTTGGGACGTGACCTAGGGGCGTGACCTCTTCAGCAATTTTAGATTAACTCCCACCATTTCTCCTTCCCACCATTTCCAGTAATAGTATTGACACGCCATAGGTCATGGTTATGACCTAAGGGCGTGACCCGCAAAATGACAAATTTTTGCAATTTTCTCCAAACATTACCGGGCTTTCAAGAGGATAGTTCCTCACCTTACACACCCCCTAATCACGGGAGTGACCGAGGTGCATGAATCTCTAGAAAAATTCCTATAAATTCCAGACAGATCCAGGTTCTAGGAGTGATCTAGGGATCCATGAGTTAGTTAGGAGTAGTTTTTATGCAGTTTTAGTAATCTAGTTTCCATTTCATACATTTCTTTATTGTACTTTTTCATAGATTAGTGTTAGTTTTGTTATTTTCTTTATTGTACTTTTCCTTATTTTTATGTATTTCTTTTATAATGATGAGTAGTTAATTTCCTTAGCACTTGATCAATACAAACTTTAAAATAAAATAAATTTCTTCTTTCTTGCCAAGCTTTCTATTATTTCGGCTTCAATCTATCTTTGATTTAGATTTGAGATCCATATCTTTGATTTACCAAGAGGTTATGGATACGAGTAGATCACTCAAATGTAGAAGGATTTGCATGCACTCCTCAAGAGAGGATGCCATGAATCTTCTGGAGTCAAATCTAAAAGTCGGGTTCACCGCTCTAAGCAACCTTAGGGGTTTCGACTGGCCGAGAGATCTTAATCGATCAACCTAAGTTTAGTCGAGAGCATATTCTCGAGAGATACGCTTTTGTAATTTGGGAACACCACGGTCGAAGTAGGTAATTTAAAAATTTGCATTTTATGAAATTTATTTTATTTCAAAAAGAGTCTAGATCAAGTGTTATCTTTTAGTCCTTTATCTTCATTTAGTTTTAATCAATATTTTTATTTACCGATAAAATAATATTAATTTGCCTGAGTAGAAGTTGTCAACATGCCCCATGTCTAATACCACACTTAATCCAATACTCCAGAATGATAGGTACACTTGCCTTATCGATTTAGAATACGCTCTTGCGTGAATTTTAACCATCAAGTTTTTGGCGCTATTGTCAGGGATTTTTTTGTTGATATTTTGAAAGCGTAAATTTTATTACTTTTATCATTCTCTTTCTCTACCTCCATTTCTATTTTTTAATTTTATTTTTCAAATTCATTTCATTAAGAAAAGGTTGTTTATTTTTCTTTCATAAAAAATGTTATCTACTTTTGCCATCGTGCTTGCCAGGCTTGAAAATCATCTAAATAATGTTGAAGACGCACGCAAGTGAAATATTTCTTGATATGATTGAGGTGCTCCTCATCGAAGTGATGATTGTTAAAATTATTATTATTATCAAAAATTTTCTTATGAAAAATATTTTTGTTAATAATTATAAAAATAATTTTTCTCACTATGATGATAACTCTAGTTCAAATTTTTATGGAAATATTTTTCAATTCTTCTAATTTTCATGAAAATAATTTTTCAAATTTTAATGCGATTAATTATTTTGATTTAAATAATTATTCTTCAACCTCAGATTTTGGTTTTTCTAGTTCGCAAGATCAACCGGAAGGATTCCCGAGTTATGAGAATAATTATTTAGATCCCAATTTTTGTATTCTTTTATTGAATAATTCCTCTTTTTCTTTGAATATTGCTCCCCCTTCTTCGAAAATTTCTCCTATGGAGGAACATGAATCTTCAAGTATCCCCTTGGTGTCTTATTCCGAAGAAGAATAAAAATTATTATTTCAAGAATTTATTAAAATTATGGGAACACCACGTGGAATAGAAGAAGAATATATTTCTTCTCTTATTTCTCCTAATATTCCATCTCATCATGAATTTTCAAACTCCACTTATAAGTATTTAAGAATTCAAATTCATGAACATGTTGTGCCCAGTGATTATGTTTTAAATGAATCTTTTGATAATTTTATTTTAAAAAATAAGCAACCTGAAACTGATCATATTGTTTCGCAAGAGTCTCCTCATTTTGAAATTTTTTTTACGCGCTTATTTTTTATTTTTCTTGCACTAATAATTTTCAGGTAAAAGATGAGCTGTTGCAATCCAACATTTTCTCAGATTCAGTTGTCGCTCATCTACAAAGATTCAAATCACCTCAAGTATGGATAGGTGTTTTGAATCTATATTTTCAGGTCAACTGCGAGAAGGAAAATCAACAAGTAAGCAAAGGAATAGCCGGGCGAGCTACTTTTGTGTATTAACCCAAGCGTGAATTACGGGAGTTTCCCGGTCACTTAATTTTTTTTTCCTTTTTTTAACAAAAACCGTCTAGCTTAAAGACGGGAAAAAAATGCTCTTGGGAGACACCCCTTGCTTATCATTTACTTTCTTGCATTTTTATTAACTTTTTTTCTAGTTCTTCTTGCCCTCCTACTTAGCATATAAACATTGGGGACAATGTTTATTTTTAAGTATAGGGGTGGAATGTCTTTTGTGGTTTTTATCTAAAAAAACCAAAACGAGAAAAAATGAGAAAAAATCTTTAAAAATTTATTAAAAACTTTCTTTAAAAAAAAAATTCAAAAATACAATAACAAAATAGAAAATCAAAACATAATTTCTTAGAAAGGGCCGTGTTGCGCAGTCATCCTTCAAAACTACCTAGTATCAGTGAGAACCCTTCACAGGGTATACCTTGTGAAGTCTAAGAAATAATAAAAAAAATATGTTTAAATTTATAATTATAGAAATCTTTATTTCTATATTTATTCACATGCAAAATATCTAGTATTCAACTTTTACATAGTGTTTTGAGAATTTTTATGCTTTAATCGAATTGTTGGTCATGCTTATTTCTTGATATCTAGAACTTGCCCTCTAGCGACTCTCAAGACATGCATAAGTTAAACATATTAGCATGAATATGATATAAGTATTTCTTTTTGATATTTTGAGCCTTTGAACCCATACTTATCACTTTATTTTTTCTAAACCACTTTGAGCATATTACCCTACCTTTTGTTTTATCTCCACCAAATATTTCACCAAGGCCTAAATAATATCCGAATCACACACCTAAGTCTGAGCTCGATTAAGGTTATATATGAAAAAGGCTTTGTGAGTGATTTGGAGTCATTTTATGTGATGTATAATTTTTATCAAAAAAAGGAGTTGTTTTATTTCTCCTTCCGTTTGAAAATATTGGGAAAATCTTTAAAATGGGAAGAATGAGAAATAAAAAAAGTGAATAAAAAGGTTTGGGAAACGAGCAATCTTTTTAAAGCCATGATTATAATTTTGTGCAAGCTCTCTTTAGGTTTGGGTGTGATTAGCCATCGTGTTTATCTTTGATTTTCCATGCCCAAAATAAACCTAAGCTTACATTTCAACCTATTTAATTCCTATTGATTTATGCTTATAAGTTAGACTAGTGTCGTGGCGAGAGTGTGAAAGGGCAAGCTTATGGCCATCAACATTGGTGGATTTCTGTGGAGGGTATCTTGATCTTCATTTTGTGTAATGTCGATCATAGTATGCACGCTATCCTCTCCCTAACTATAATTTTAGGATTTATTAGGTTTTCAATTTTAAAGAAATAATAAGTGAAAGCACATTCTAGAAAAATAAAAATTAATTTGTATGTTGAGTAGGTTTTTCTACTAAAATAGCTACGCACATAGACATAAGACTACACATTTTACTCCTTAGGTTAAATTTTCTTTTCTAGCATTGAATTTTTTCTCCTCCCCATGGAAAGTTGTTTTTTCGAGACGAGCAAACGAGTAAGTATGGGGTATTTGATAACTCTCCTTTATCCTTATTTTTATATAATTTTTTATTTAATAATTAATTAGTTTATAATTATATTTTAAAAATTTAGTTTCTAATTACTTTCTTTTTGTATTTCAGGTTAATCTAGGCTGCAAATATAAATTTGAGCTTGTAGCACTAATCAGGAGAAGAAACTGAAGAAATCCTTAAAAAATACATCTACAAGCCCAGGTCACGGGCATGACCCTCAAGTCACGGGCATGACCAGCAAGCGTGACCCCTCTAAAACCTTCAGAATTCATTTCCACATCTGATTAAAAATACACGCCTCGGACACAGGCATGACCTCAAAGTCACAAGCATGACTTGAAGGCGTGATGATCAGGCGTGTTGCGCTTTATGTCGCCAGTTTCGAATCAAGGAAATTTTCAACTTGCACGCCCTAGGTCACAGATGTGACCTCTTAAGCAATGTCAAATTAACTCCCATCTTATTTTCTTCCTATCATTTCGAGAAATAGTATAGACACGCCCTAGGTCACGGGCGTATCCTAGGGGAGTGACCGGTAGAACAAAGAATTCACGCAGTTTTCTCCCAATGTTCCTGAGCTTTCAAGAGGATGGTTCCGCACATTATGCACCCTCTAGTCATGGGCGTGACCGAGGGGCGTGACTCTCCAGAAAAAATCTTATAAATTCCAAACAGACCCAGGATTTAGGAGTGTTCTAGGGATCATCTAGGAGTCAGTTAGAAGTAGTTTTTATGCAGTTTTAGTAATCTAGTTTCCATTTCTTGCATTTCTTTTTTGTACTTTTTCATAGAGTAGTGTTAGATTTGTTATTTTCTTTATTGTACTTATCCTTCTTTTTTGTATTTCTTTTATAATGACAAGTAGCTAATTTCTTTAGCACTTGATCAAGACAAGCTTTAAAATAAAATAAATTTCTTCTTTCTTGCCAAGCTTTCTATTATTTCTGCTTCAATCTATCTTTGATTTCGATTTTGGATCCATATCATAGATTTACCGAGAGGTTGTGGATATGAGTAGATCACTAAAAGGTAGTTGGATTTGCATGCACTCTTAGAGAAAGGATGACATGAATTTTCTGGATTTGAGTCAAATCCAATAGTGGTGTTCACCGCTTTTAGCAAGCTTGGAGGTTTCGGCTGGCCGAGAGGTCTTAATCGATAAACCTAAGTTTAGTCGAGAGCGTATTCTCGAGAGAGGCACTTTTGTAATTTGGGAACCTCTATGGTCGAAGTAGGTAATTTAGAAATTTGCATTTTAATAAAGTTTTTTAAATTTCAAAGGGAGTCCAGATCATGTGCTATCCTTTAGTCCTTTGTCTTCATTTAGTTTTAATCAATCCTTTTATTTATCGATAAAATAATATTAATTTGCTTGAGCAGAAGTAGTCAACATACCCCGAGTCTAATATTACAGTTGATCCTAAAGTCTAGAATGATAGGTACACTTGCCTTATCGATTTAGAATTACGCTCTAGCGTGAATTTTAACCATCAAGTTTTTTGCGTCGTTGCCGGGGATTTGTATTTGTTTATATTTTGAATGCATAAATTTTATTACTTTTATCATTCTCTTTCTCCACCTCCATTTTTATTTTTAATTTTTTTTTTCAAATTCATTTCATTAGGAAAAGGTTCTTTATTTTTCTTTCATAAAAAATATTATCTACTTTGAACGTCACACATGCCAGGCTTGAAAATCTCCTAAATATTATTGAAGCCGCATGCAGGCGAATTTTTTTTTGATGTTATTGTGGTGCTCCTCATCGATGTGAGGATTGTTATAAGTATTATTATTATCAAAAAATTTCTTATGAAAATATTTTGTTAATAATTATGAAAATAATTTTTCTCACTTTGATGATAACTCCAGTTCAAATTTTTATGAAAATAATTTTTCCAATTCTTCTCATTTTCATGAAAATAATTTTTCAAATTTTAATGCGAATAATTATTTTGATTTAAATATTTATTCTTCCACCTCGGATGTTGGTTTTTCTTGTTCGCAAGATCAACCGGAAGGATTCCCGAGTAGTGCAAATAATTATTTAGATCCCAATTTTTTGTTGTTCTTTTATCGCAGCGCAACCTTTTTTTCTAGTTTTGGGGACTTTTCACAATTTCAGTTTGATCCTCTTCTCAAAAATTTATAAGAAATTAATACTTTTTCTAATAATTCTTCTTCTTATTCGATTATTACTCCTCCCTCTTCGATTATTTATCCTACAGAGGAACATGAATCTACATGTATCCCCTTGGTTTCTTTTTCCGAAGAAGAAGAAAAATTATTAATTCAAGAATTTATTAAAATTTTGGGCACAATGGGTGAAATAGAAGAACATGTTTCTTATCATATTTCTCTCGTTTTTCTTCTCATCATGAATTTTCAAACTCCACTTAAAAATATTTAGGAATTTAAATTCGTGAACATGATGTACCCAATGATTTTATTTTAAATGAATCTTTGGATAATTTTATTTTAGAAAATAAACAAACCGAAACTGATCATATAGTTTCGCAATAGTCTCCTCCTTGTGAAAATTTTTCTGACGCACTTTTTTTTTTCTTGTACTAATAATTTTTAGATAGAAGGAGTCGTTGCAATCAAACATCATCCCCGATCCATTTGCCGCTCATCTATAAAGATTCAAATCACCTCAGGTATGGATAGGAGATTTGAATATACATTTTCAGGTCAATTGCGAGAAGGAAAATCAATAAGTAAGTGGAGGTGTAGCCAGACGAGCGACTTCGGCGTATTCACCCAAGCATGAATTAAGAGAGTTGCCCGCTCACTTAAAATTTTATTTTCCTTTTTCTTAACAAAAAGCTTCTAGCTTAAAGGCGGGAAAAAAGCGCTCTTGGGAGACACCCCTGCTTATCTTTTACTTTCATGCATTCTTATTAAATTTTTTTATTTTTTCTTCTCCCCTCCTACCTGGCATATAAACATTGGGGACAATGTTTATTTTTATGTATGGGGGTGGAATGTCTTTTGTTTTTTTACCTAAAAAACCAAAATTCAAAAAAATGAGATAAAAATCTTTACAAAAATATTAAAAAATTTCTTTTACAAAAATTCCAAAAATACCAAAAAATTAGAAAATCAAAATTTAATTTCTTAGAAAGGGCCGTGTTGGGCTGTCATCCCACAAAACCACCTATTATCGGTGAGAACCCTTCATAGGTTATACCTCAGGAAATCTAAGAAATAACAAAAAAAATTATGTTTGAATTTTTAATTCAAGAAATCATTATTTCTATATTTATTCACATTCAAAATCTCTAGTATTCATCCTTTACATAGTGTTTAGTGAATTTTTATGCTTTAATCGAATTTTGAATTTTGGAGTAGAATTGTTGGTCATGCCATGTTTCTAGTTAAGTACATGTGTAAGTAAAATTTTATGTACAATTAAATATTCAACATACAATTAGATTTTTCTTTTTCTAAATGCGTATAAATAGTTTATTTCACTTTTATTTTAAAACCGGCAAAATCAAAAAATAATTTAGGTGAGTGCATAGAAGTTTACTAGAGAGATATTTCATGAATTAAGAGTAGGATATTCTTTCTTGATGTCTAGAACTTGCCCTCTAGCGACTCTCAAGGCATGCATAAGTTAAACATATTAACATGAATAGGATATTGGCATTTCTGTTGGATAGTTTGAGCTTTTGCACCCGTACCTATCACTTTATCATTGCTTACACACTAGCGTAATCTCCATCTCCTCGAGCACAAGAAACATTTCCATAACCATCATTCGAGACTTGGGGCTCAACACTGGTACCTTTCTTCTTAATGCATATACTACGGAGTTCGCTTTTACCGAGTTGTAGTTCAACGTAAACTCATAATCGCACAAGAATTCCAAATACAACCGCCGCCTCAAATTCAACTTCTTCTGAGTATGAACATATTTTAAATTCTTATGATCTGAGAAAATCTTGCAATGAACACCGTAGAGATAGTGATTCAAAATCTTAGGGCGAAGACCACTACCCCCATTCTAAATCATGCACAGAGTAATTAATTTCATGCATCTTCAACTGTCTTAAAACGTAAGAAATCACGTGCCCATGCTGCATCAACACTGATCCCACACCTTGATAGGATGCATTAGTGTAAACCTGAAATCCTTCCTTTCCCGATGGAAGGACAAGGATTGGTGCGAAGGTAAGTCGGTCTTTCAGCTCTTAGAATGTAGTCTCACACAGGGTATTCACACATATGGCAAACCTTTCTTTCTCAGGGCAGTGAGAGGGAGGGCAATCTTTGAAAATCCTTCCACAAATTTGCGATAATACCCTACAATTCCAAGAAAACTTCACACATCGGTCGCCAACCTCAAATGCAAGCACTCCTTCACATCACGCACCTTGGTCGGTTCTATTGTTAATCCAACACAACTATAACCAGGCCCAAGAAGGCAAATTTTCGAAGCCAAAACTCGCACTTGGTGAACTTAGCAAACAAGGAGTGCTCTCTTAACTTCTCCAATGCAAGGACAAAGTGCTCCGCATGATCCTTATCCATCTTGGAATAAACCAACACGTCCTCGATGAAGACGATGATGAAGATGTCTAGATACGGCTCAAACACCCTATTCATCAAGCTCATGAAAGCGGAGGGGGGGAATTTGTGAGTCCAAATGACATCACCGTGAACTCATATAGGTCGTACCTTGAGCTAAAGGCCTTCTTCTGAATATCTTCCTCTTTAACTCTTAACTGATAGTATCCCAATCATAAGTTCAACTTGGAAAACCTGTGCGCCCCCACCAACTGATCGAAAAGCTCATCGATCTGGGGCTAAGGGTAAGCGTTTGGCATGATCAATTGGTTAAGCTACAGGTAATCTATACACAACTGAAGCAACCAATCCTTCTTCTTTACGAAAAACATTGGTGCTCCACATGACGATGAACTGGGGAAAACAAATCCAAAATCTACCAACTCCTGAAGCTACACCCGAAACTCTGTTAGCTCCTTTGGGGGCATCTTATATGGGGTTTGAGAGACGGGTTTGGCACCCTGTACTAGTTTGATCTGAAATTCCACTTCTTTATATGGGGGTAATTTTGTTAACTTCTTCTGAAAAACATCTGGAAATTCTTGAACTACGGGCACATCCATTATGCTGCCCACTTCCTTCTTCATCTCAAATCTTATAGAAAAAACTTCGTCCCCCCTACACATAGGCCTTGATGTCCTGAATAGAGGATATTAGCACACGTGGTACATATTTAATACCTTGGAATACAATCTACGAATCCCCGAGCATCAACATAATCTCTTTTACTGCACAGTCAATTTAGGCATGGGTCCACTCCAGCCAGGTCATGCCTAAAACAAGATCAAACTCGAGTAATAACAACACTGTTACAGGGGTTTCAAAAAGATTTCCTCCTATATACACATCCAAGGTACATTTGCCGGATGCATTTATCACGGATCTATCGGGGAGTCGAACTCTCCGGTTGGCTCCGGTGTAATATCGCACCCCTTCTAAGTCCTTCACGAAATCCGATGAGATGAATGTGTTCATCACACCTATATCAAATAGGATAAAGGCGGGCCTCCCATTTACAGTCACCATGCCTAAATGTTAAATCTTAATATAGCTACCGTATTGCATTTCAGGCATAAGTGAGGGAATATACTTAAGCATATAACGAGAAGTTTGTCTACAAAATACTTTCTATGACGTCCTGTGAGTTTCGCTATTGAGTCATATCTAGAGCAAACATCTGTTCCCGAGAAGTTCTTGGATTTCTTCCTCGTGGTCCTCATCCTCGACCATGGACTTGCCCTCATCCTTGCTGAGCTGCCATAGGAACAACAGGTGGAACATCTCCACCTAGTTGTGGGAAATAACTCTGGATGTGTCTCGATTGATTATACTAGAAACAAACTTGCTCGAACGGTCCTCCGATTTGTTGATACCTTTCAAACTACTATGGTGGACAAAATGTTGGCTGTGGAGTCGGGCGCTCCATCATAAAGTTCTAATGAAAGTGACTATTATTGGATCGTGAGACGCCCTTAGAGGGGGGGGGAGGGTGAATAAGGGCTAACAATATTTAAATTTTTGCAATTAATATTTGCTTGAAATATAATTGTAGAAATGAAAACTAATTTTTCATAATCAAGAATAAAACTTAGTAAATCTCAAGAATAGAAATGATGATAATTTATTTCACAAGTGTTAAATAGAATATAATGAATCTCTATAAAGCTAGAGATCAAGGCTATGAAAAATTACAAACTTCTTTTGATTTCACCGGTCCTTCTAACAAGAACTGGCTTGATATAGTGTATCTCTTCCTAGATCTAGCTACTAGCATCCCCCTAGATCACAACACGTTCTATTCACTGCTCACAATACGGCGAGTACTCCCTATGTCGCATAAGGACCAAGACGCCATACACAAGGCAACGATTCTCTCCTAAGCCACGCAAAGACTTAGACGCCACGCACAAGATGAAGATTTCCTCTGTAATTTAAAAATAAGAAATTAAGAATTACACAATAAATTTCAGAATGAAAACTGCCTAAAAATGTAGTGCTGAAGATGCCGACAAATCCTTGCCAAAGTTGTTTCAGATGTCGTGTTCGGGTCATTGCTTCTTCGCTCTTGTCCCTTCTTTGGAAGATAGAGTTTTTATGGATGCTTGAGCTTTCTGGAACAGTTGCATGAGATGGAACACTTCAAATTCTCTAAGTCTTAATTTCCTCAAAAAAATGAGCCTCTTTTATATTTTAGTTCTATCGCCCTGCAATACTGGGTATCGCTTACAAGCGATATCCTCATAGGCTGCCGCGTGTCCCATGATTCGAAACTTCTGCGGGATGAATCTGTCATGGCCAATCATGCGTAATCTCCTAGGTGATATTGATATTGTCGGGTGATATCGACTAGAACTGCACGCCATGGAGAAAATGCTATAACTGCCCATTGAGCTATCGCTTGCTCGCGATAATGTATATCGCTAAGAGATATCACCTTAGCTCCTCCGTTCAAACCCAAATCCAAGTCCAAATGATTTTTGTGTTAGAGCTGTGATATATGCACATCATAAACACCCTATGATCAAATACAAATGAGATTTATTATTAGCAAACCAAGAAGTGTGGAATGCATGCTCCAACAATCTCCCCCTTTTGATAATAACAAATCCACTTATAATGAAATCATGAATGACTTATAAAGTGTTAGAAAATATGATTAGCAAGAATAAGAATTTGTATGTGCACACACTCCTCTTGGATGTAACTCCCCCTATATGTGTACTCCCCCTAAAAAGAAGCAAATGGTATGATGCAAATGGCACGATTGACTTTTGTTTATGTTTTAAAATTAAAGTAATCCTAATAAAGTAATGCGAAGGAATTATTTCTCAGAAAATTCTCCCGCTTTTTGTATTTTCAAATGAAATAGCAGAGTGATTGCGGGAGCCAAACATGAAATTCCACAAAAAGAAAATCAAGTGTGGAACATGTGAAACAATATATGGTGATGAGTAATTTGAGTGAACACAAACATTGGTGAATCCATACAGTTATATCATAATTATATTGACTAGTGAACTTAATTAGAATCATTGACGACCCAATTTCTGTGAGAAGAAATGTTAGAGAGAATAATGTAGTGTACAAGTGAAAGTTAGAGGAAAAAACATATGTACAAACTTAAAACTTACATGAACATCAAAATATTAAAAAACCGAACCAAGAAATAAACACAACTAACTATACATGTACCAAGATTTCTGAGCACAAAGATTTAATGAAAATCCATATAATGTTTACACAAGACACTTTATAATTTAGGCCAAGTGCTCAACCTCACAATGCTAATTAAGACTTATCAAGAGTGTGTGTAGTGTTTGGTGGAGGTTCTTAGTCAGCCAATTTTTTTTGTTTTGTTTTTTTGTTGTATTATTTTTTTGTTTTGTATTTTTGCATAAGAAGAGTAAACTACTTCTTGTAGACATGACATAGGATTCAAAATTCACTTGTACGACAATATATGATAAGCAAATATGAATTGTGCAAAGAAAACAAGGAGAAAGTAATAGTTTTATCATTAATTTTCAATGGTTATGGTAGAACACTCATAATTCACATAGGCAGTAATGATAAATACATATGAAAATTTTCACAATTTTGTGTGAGAGAGCATTATCATAACTAAAATATTTCTCATACATAAAGTCATGCGAAAACACTTTCTCAAGTAAAATAAACTAGTTGATTTGTATATCAAGAATGATAATACAAGTTTGAATATGACACAATGTTTGAACTACTCCATATAAATGAATATACATTGTACAATGCCTAAACACGAGAAAGGAAGACTATGGTGCAGTTATAGGAATATGAGAACCAAAAAAAATAACACACTAGCAATTCCGGGATATCTAAAGGCGATATAGGATATCGCCGATCGACAATAGCACGGAATTATAAATACCGCCAGATTTGGAGTCAAAGCATCGTTTGGAAGATATTTTCAGGAAGCACTCGAGCAAAACCTCATCTTGATGCCTGCAAACTATTAAAACTAATGTATGATTGGGAATTTTTCTTTCTTTTCTTTAGGATTTGATGATTCAAATGGTTAGAGAAGTGATTTCATGAAATTTTAGGGAGAAAAATTTCAGTTTTTTTTTGTTGTTTTGCTAGGATTTGGGATAAACCTAAATAATTTAATTTTTTAGAGAATAGTTCTTAGATCATAGGGATTGATGAAGTGCAAAGATAGATTTAGGAGTGTGAAGAATATCAAAGCATAGATCAAGGTTTATGAGAAGAGATTTTAAAAAAAATTTGAAGTTTTGAGGAAGATTATGATGAATAGTAGTTGAGAATTTTTTCTTTAATTTGTTAATGCAAATCAAAAATAAAATGATTTTCATACGAGATTTTGTAAGTATGGATGTTGAAATATCGAATAGCACAGAGAAATCATAAATTTTTTGATTTTCGCTATCGCCCGACGATAGTGAGTGTCGCACGACGATATTAACAAATTCTAAAAAAATTGTGTTTTACTGTGTACAGATATGGCTTCCAATTCTAAGGCTAGGAGAAGCATAGTAAGTGACACTCACTTAGCATATCAAACATATCCTGGAATCGAGAATGCAATTATAAGTGTTGGAAAAGTGATTGAATTCGACCAAGTCCGGCACACACATCTCCACTACCGACTAGCTATGGCAGGTATAATGTAAGTCATACTACCTGATATGTTTTCTTCAGTCTTAATTAGAGAATTTTACAACCATCTAAGAGATCCAAATTTTACAAAACTTAACAGGGGAGTAAGGTCTAAAATTCATGGACAGACTGTGGAAATCTCTCACCATAACTTAAGGGACGAGTTTGGTTTGATTGAGCGTGATTATGTGCTGGACGTAGTGGAAAACTACCAAAAAGATAGGGACTGGACACACTTGAATATGATTTCACATGGTATTTCCATGAAAAACATAATCCAATCCATAGCCACACTCACTTCCGATACATGTTTAGTGCAGGATATCTTGAGTACTACGATTATGCTTAAGTCCGGGGACACTAAAAATATAAATATTGTTAACTCTTAATCACCCCCCCATCTAAGGGCATCTCACGGTCCAATAATTAGTATAATAGGTTGGTTACTCCAAATCGATTTCACCACCGGGAGTATTGCCACATAATAATCACGCATTTTCTGAGGGGCAAGGGATAAGTAGACCTCCCTTATTCACTAACACAAACTATAACTATTGGAAAACTCAAATACGATGTTTTCTAATCGCCTTAGATATTGAAGTTTGGGGTATGATAGAACAATGCTACACTCCACCCACAACTGTTGTTGGAAGTGTTACTATGGAAAAAACCTAAGGACAAATGGGATGAAACTGACAAATTAAGGTATAAGAATAACGTTATAGCAATGAATGCTTTATTCTGTGCGTTAGGTAGAAATGAATTTAATCGTTTATGTGCATATGAAAAAACGTATGATATTTGGAACATAGTTGAAGTTACTCAAGAAGGTACATCGCAGGTGAAGGACTCAAAGCTTTCATAGTTTGAGTCAGAATTTGAAATGTTCAAGATAGAGGTTGATGAAGACGTAGACTCCATGAACACAAGGTTCAACAAAAATGTGAATGACTCTAAGATCCTTGGAAAAAGTTTCTCAAATGGAGATTTAGTGAGGAAGATTCTTAGATCGCTTCTCCCGAAGTTCAATCCAAAAGTGACTGCCATCTCGGAGTCATACGATCTAAAGACTCTTCAAATTGACAATCTTATAAGAAATCTGAAAACTCATGAGATGGAACTGATGATTCAACAACATGATTACAATGTGGAGCCGATAAAGAAGGCAGTGGCGTTGAATTCCAAGAAGGAAGCGGAAAGTGAGTCTAATGAGAATGATGATGAAAGTGAAGAAAGCTTGTTCATTAAGAGGTTCAGAATGTCTATGAGAAATCCTGAAAGAAGAAATTCTTTCAGGAAGATTTTAAATAAGAAAGGAAAAGCTAAAGCTGATGGAGAGGATAATGAAGAGCGTCTGCCGCCTGAGTGTTACCATTGCAGAAAAATCATACATATAAGGAGAAAGTGCCTGAAATATCTGAAAGACCTGGAGGAAAAGAGGCATAAGAAGAAGGATAAGAAGAAAGTTCTTAAGGCTAAAACTTGGGATGATGTCACATATGAGGAATCAAGCGGATCAAGTTCAAAAACTAACGAGGAGTCCAATATATGCTTGATGGGAAAGAGCATTTCATACCCTGATGACGAGAGCAGTGACTAGAGCGACACTGAGGTCACTCCTAAAACATATGATGAATTATATTCTGAATTTTTAAGAACTTGTAAATATTTGGATAAAAGCTTAAATGAAATTAAATTGCTTAAATATGAAATAAATGTTTCGTTATAAGAAAATAAAAAACTAACCAATGAATTAAAAATAGTTGGGAAGGAGAAAGTTACTTATCAAGAGGACAGTCATTCTTTGACAAGGATACTAGAACTAAAAAAAGATCTTGCTAAGTCCCGATGTCGTGTTTATTCACTTACAAAATAAATAGGGGAGTTATTAAGATCTCTAAAATTCTTTCAAACTCAAGTAGAGGCTAGTAAAAATGCTTTTGTAAATCGGTAAGGTACATTAGTCGTTGAAAACACCGCCTTAAAAGCCCGAGTTCCTTATTTAGAAATGGCCATTAAAATGTTTGGAGTGGGCCGAAAATCACAGGATATAATTTTGGCGAACTAATGCTATGGTTCGACAAAATTTGGTCTTGGATACACTTCTAGAAGCTATCGCCCGATGATAACCACAATCGCCGGCGAAAGCGAAAAGTTCAAAAAATCATCTTATTCAGATAAAAACAAAAAATCCACTGTTACTGCTACTTCCAACTAGAAGTCTCAACATATTTTGAAAAATCCCTCAACATCTTTTATCACGTGTGCCAAATGTAATAAGTTTGGACACACCACTCACACCTGTAGGAAGACAGGTTATTGTGTTGTTAAACTAATCTGGGAACCAAAGGCGTCCACCTATTTTTTGGGAGGCACCGCTTGGGTAACCAGATATTTACTCTCATGCTCTTTTTAAGTTTGATGGCAGGCTAAGGACAAGGAAGATGTGTGGTACTTGGTCTAAGGATGTTCAATGCACATGATGAGAAAAAAGTCAAAGTTCCTTAGCCTAGAAATGAATAAAGGAGGAGTACTTACATTTGGTGACAATAGTAAAGGAAAGATCATTGGCATCGGAGTAGTAGGTAATAACTCTTTTACTATATCAAATGTTTTATATGTGAAAGGCTTAAAACATAATTTAATTTCTATAAGTCAATTATGCGATATTGGTCTAAATGTTTTATTTGACTATTTTTCAAACCTTTGCAAAAAATTTTATTCCAAAACCTTTGCGATAAAAATTCATGATTTATCACATTCATCATTAAAGTGTTTTTTGTCTAAATATGAAGAGTAAGATTAATGGCATAGGTGACTTGGACATTCAAGTTCAAAGTTAATCTTAAAATTTTCATGAGATAAATTAATTAATGGTTTACCTATTTTACGTGGAAGTTTATCTTCTTTATGTTCACCATGTCAAAAAGGTAAATTTTCAAAGTCTTCATTCAAAAGAAAAAATGTTATTTCTACAACTAGACCTTTATAATTGATTCATATGGATTTGTTTGATTCAGTTACTACACAAAGTCTAGGAGGTGGAAAATATACTTTTATTTTGATTGTGTATTATTCTCGTTATTATTGGAAAATTTTCTTAACATCAAAATCTGATGCATTTATTGAATTCTCTAAATTGTGTATACGTATTCAAAATGAACTTGATTTAAAAATAAAATGCATTTATTCAGATCATGGAGGTGAATTTGATAATGATAAATTTGTATCATTTTGGATCGAAGCTATTAGTACTGCATGCTATATTATTAATGGTGTTTTGCTTCGAACACTTTTGAAATTAACACCTTATGAATTATATTTTCAAAAGAAACAGAATGTATCTTATTTTAAAAATTTTGGATGTAAATATATCATTTTGATACTGAAGACACTTTAGGAAAATTTGATGAAAAATGTGATGAAGGCATATTTATTGGATATTTTTCAACTAGTAAAGCTTATAGAGTTTATAATTAGAGGACAAAAATAGTTGAGGAATCAATTCATGCTAAATTTGATGAATTTCTCTCTTGTGTATAAATTAACAATATAGGTAATGATGAAGAGCCCATTCCTCTTCCATGGTCGGATGATGATGAAGTACTTGGAGATGAAAAAGAAGATAAAGAAGAACCAGAAGAAGAAGAAGTGGTGGAATATGTGCCTCCAAGTGAACTGAGATTTTCAAAAGATCATCCACAAAATCTGGTCATTGGAGAACCATCGAGAGAGGTAAGTAGTCATTCATTGTTACATGATTTATTTTCAAACCTTCTCTTTATATCTGATATAGAACCAAAAGATGTGCAAACCGCTTTGAATGATGATTCGTGGTTTTTAGCTATGAATGAAGAGCATATTCAATTTGAACATAATAAGGTTTGAAAACTAGTAGAAAGACCATCAAATCATCTTGTTGTTTGTTTAAAGTAGATTTAAAAAACCAAATGGATATTGAATCTAAGGTCACTAGAAAGAAAGTAAGACTTATAGCAAAAGGATATTCACAAATTAAAGGAATAGATTTTGATGAAACTTTTGCACCCGTAGCACGTTTAGAAGCGGTTAGAATTTTTCTTGCATTTGTTAGCTTTAAAAGATTTAAACAGTTTCAAATGGATATAAAAACTACATTTCTTAACCGGTATATTAAGGAAGATGTTTATGTAGAATAACCTCAAGGATTTGTTAATGATAAATTTCCTAATTATGTTTATAAATTAGAAAAAGCTCTGTATGATTTAAAACAAACACCGCGAGCATGGTATGATTGATAGACTTTGTATTTATTAAAGAATGATTACAAAATGGGTAGTGTTGATTGTACACTCTTCATAAAGCATGTTCATAATGATCTAATAGTTTTATGAATTCTTGTTGATGATATTATTTTTGGATTCACTAATGAAGGCTCCGTTTGGCATGGTGGTGGCGGTCATGAACACGGGGGTTAAATTGTCATTTGTTAACGCCAAACTAAGGAAATCCATCCACTTTTATGTTCAAATGGATGATGTTTGTTAGGTGATCCTTAACGAATGACGTTTTAACCCATGCGTTTACGACCGCTACCACCATGCCAAACGGAGCCAAAGAGTTATGTGATAATGTAGTTAAAATAATGAAAAATGAATTTTAAATGAGCATGGTAGGAGAACTTACATATTTTTTTGTTTTCAAATTATACAAAGGCATGATGGTATTTTTATCTATCAATCTAAATATATTCATGATGTGTTACAAAGATTTGGATTTGAAAATCTAAAACAAGCTAATACTCCTATGAGTGTCTCTTTAAAATTAGGAAAAGATGAAAGTGGAATTTCTATAGATCAAATATTATATAGAGGGATGATAAGATAATTTTATATTTAACCACATCTAGACCTGATATTATGTTTGCAGTTTGTTTATGTGCTAGATTTCAAGCTAATCCTAAAGAATCACATTTAAAAGCTGTTAAACCTATTTTTAGATATCTTATCAGAAATTCTAAACTAGGCTTATGGTATCCACATAACGATTCTTTTATTTTGCATGGTTATTCATATTCTGATTATGCTGGTTGTTCATTAGATCGTAAGAGCATAAGTGGCACTTGTCAATTTCTAGGCCCATCACTTATTTCATGGTCGAGTAGGAAACCAAAATCTATTGCCTTATCCACCACCGAGGCTGAATACATTGCACTAGGTAGTTGTTGTGCACAAGCTCTTTGGATGAAACAAACCTTAGAAGACTTTGGAATAAAACATGAAACCATCGAACTAAGGTGTGATAATAAAAGTGCAATATATTTAACTATAATCTAGTTCATCACTCTAGGTCTAAATAAATAGATGTTCGCCATCATTTCATTAAAGACCACATAAAACAAATTTCAATTAATGTTAATTTTATAAGCACAGATTCACAACTTGCCGATATTTTTACAAAACCACTTCCAGATTCCTGTTTTTCAATGCTAAGACTAGAATTAGGAATCCTAGACATTTCAAGATGATGAATTCACATAAGGATTATGCAAAAAAATATTAAAAGGTTAAATTTTTTTTAAAATTATACTTAAAATAACAAACATATTATAAATACTTGTTCAAAGTTCACTAACATTATTACGAATACTTATTCATCACAGAATATAGAAATTAAAAATAGCATATAATTCAATATCGCCCGGCGTTACTGGCTGTCCCACGACGATATCTCCAGAAGCCATTTTATGTCTGAACATAAAAAATTTCTGCCATCCCAAACACCGGTATCCTCTTGTTCTTTAGTAGAGCATTGACCATTGCTCCATGTCCGACGAGGTCAGTGCAAAAACTATCGTGGAGGCTCTATGACTGGGTTCTCCCACTCTGTCGCCTACGCCATAGTTGGTTTCAGTTTAAGGCTCTTAGTTAGTAATTTAATAAATTTCTGCATTCTGTGTGATGTTTTTTCACTTCCCTCTTATGTTCCTCGAATGACTCTCGCAAGTCATCCAATCCTTCTTGTTGAAGCTAAAATTGACCTCAACAAATGTTCACAAACCAAAGTGCAGCCGACGCCTACTTCTCTCAAATCTCGACCCCTGACTAGCTGCTAAGGTCCTAAGACTGACCCAAAGCCTCAGTTGGGAGGTCCCACCTCACACCCAGAAGATCTCTGAGAGCTTCCCCTCCAAAACCAATAGCTGGACTGGGAGCTCTTCAGAAAGCACTAGAGTTAGAGAATAAATGAAAGCCTGCTTTCCAAAGAGCCCCTATGGATCTTTTTATAGTCTTCTCCTGACCTGAAAATATTGAAATACCCCTGATGGGTCTGCCAATAGCCAAATCCCGCTGTCATCCCAGGGGCATACAGGTAATTTAACCCGAGGATAATGAAATAATAAAAAAATAATCCTTTTTCCTGGGCGCCAGCCCCCACCTCATGGACCTGCTTGGAGAGAACCCTGGGCGAGAAGGCTCTCGCTGAGCCTTAGCTGGGCTCACCTTTGCGAGATCTCCCGCCAAGAGGGTTCTCGCTCTCGGTGGTCTCGACATCATTGTCGTTGGACGCGGCGCTGCTCACTCTACGTCTTCACTACTAATCACGGTGTTGAGCGAGTGGAGCTTACTCAACGCCCTCTGCTGCCGAACGCGGCGTTGAGTGAGTGAAGCTCACCCAACGCCTTCTCGCCCGCCTCCAGGGAGAGCTCCTTCTGGGCGGGAGCTCTCCTGTCCCGAAGCCTAAAGCTGACCAGAAGACCCGATTCCTGGCGCGAACGATCTCGCCTATCAGTAAGGACAAGAACTCTGCCGGTCTGTCCTAGGGCTAACCCAGGACAGGTCCAACCCTGACCACTAAAGTCTTAGTCTTCCTGGTCCTCCCCAGCGAATATGGGGTTGTACACAATCCCCGCTCTTTTCGAGCTAGCCCTAGGCTCGACAAGACAAGTCCAACCCCAAAATATTCGCTGGACACGTGCCTGTCAGCCAAGAGAATCTTTTGGCGGGCCCTACTACGGCTATAAATACACCCCGACGGGTGATCATAAGTCTTGCCTCCGAACTACTGTTTCTTCAGTGAGCTCTCGCCCGAGATTTTATGCGTGATACCAAGATGTCTACTAAGCGTGCTGGCAAGCCACTTCTATAGGACCTTCAAGATCGGTTAATCGCGGCTCAAGCGCGAGCCTTAGCAAATAGTGCTGCGGTAGCGCCTTGGCTATCGAGGAAATCTTCAGACACCGGCCCTTCTGAGCCGAAGAAGAAAAAGGGGAAGAGGAAAGCGAAGGTGGTCCGGCGAGACCTTGCTCGCGAGAACAGGGATTCACCTTCTCCTACTCCCATTCCTGTGGGGGACCCCTCCCCTCAAAAGGTATGCCTTCCGACCATGCTTACCGAGTTGATAACGCTACAGGACCGATAGTTAACGCGACCTCTCGTAGAAATCCGTTCCAAATGACGTCGCCGGGTCTTCCCCGATTCCCCCAGATTCGTCAGCCCTCCCTCCTGAGGATCGAACGAGGGTCTCGGAGACAATTCCTCCAGCCGAGACCCGGGTGATAGGTATGCTTTCCGCCACTTCTTAATACTTCAACCATACCTTTCCTTTTCTGAACTATCTTCTCGCAGAGCCAGCTTCCGCTGTCCCGAGTCTTGTCACCCGGGAAGATGAAGCGAGAACCAACGAGCTGCTTCCTTCCGCGGCAAATCCCGCCCTGCAGGCAGGAGGGGTGGCCTTTGAACCTTCCACTACTAAGGATGTCGATCATGCCTTGAGAGAGGACAACTCTCTCCATGCTTCCGGCCAGGCTGGGACCATTGTGTGCAAACCCTTCCGGCTAGGGCAAGGCAAGCCTCTCCACCTCCTTTATGGAACTGACGGAGGGGTCGGGCCTTCTCACCCGACGCCATTCAATGGCTCTCGCCAGACTGCAGGTATGCGAGACATTCTTGTCGGCTGATCGTTATGCCTTAATCAAAACCTTGGGCGCACTTTTCATAGGGGATCCCAGCTCTCGGTCGGAAGCCAACGAGGAGAGAGAAGAAGAAGAAGAAGAAGAAGAAGATGATGATGATGATTCCCTTCCTCCTTTGCCTGGCGAGATATAAGAAACCTTGAACGGCGCCAAGAACACGAAGGAGCGGAGGAGGAAGATCTCGGCCATTTTGGCCAAGCTCATCCGGCGAGACCGTGCCCATGCTGCCGCGGCGAAAGCGTTCCGTGAATCCGTAGAATAAAGGCTGGAGGCCCTGGAGCGGGATTTCTTGTTGGGCGAGACTAATCGACCGGGAGGGCCTACTACCGAGTCTTCGCCAGGGAGATGCATCGCGCAGATCCGGGATCATGCTAGGCGGATCAACCTAGGGTGTACCACCCTGTCATCTTACTTCAACCCGCTGGTGCCTGCGAGAACTAGGCGGCGGGAGCGAGGGCGATGGTGCTGGGAACCGTTTTAGTTCATCTAGGTCTCGCCCCTTCTTCCTTTTTAGCCTTCCCTTCCGTCATGTACTTTTATGCCTCTGTAATAACTGTTATTAACTTTATTCAGCTCTCGGCAGCGAGAGCAAGTAACTATCTGTTTCTTCTTTCATTGTGCTGCTAATTTTAAGAATGTGTTGGAATTAGGATGCTTGCGCCAAAACTAAGTGGCTTGCGCCGACTAGAGACGATCGTCGACTGCTGTCACCCCGAGGGGGAAAACCGAGGCGTCGCCGGCCCAGATCGTGATAGCTGTACTCCGCTGTCATTTTCTCTCTCTATCAGACGGAGCCGTAACGACCACGGTTCCCTATAAATAAAGAAATCTACCAACCGCATTTACTTATCTGATCCGGAACTTCAACTTCCTTTCATTGCTCTCACCCTCTTGCTTCCGCTTCTACCTCTCTATTGTTCTCGCTATTACCCCTAAACCCAAAATGCTGGGTGAGAACGAGGGTCGCGCTCATTGGGCGAAAGCGTTCCGCAAGCATCTCTTCCCCTCCTGTACGGTCACCTTGGACGAGTACAACCTGATCGTCGACCGCTTCATTCCCACTGGCTTCTCGGCGCGGAACCCGGGTAATCACGACAAGCTGAATACCCGGAAGCGGGATAGCTCGCCATCCCCCTCGAACATTTCGAGGTGGGCTTCCGCCTTCCCCTCTGGCCGGAGATTCGGCAAGCTCTCCGCTACTACGGGGTGGTTCCCGCCCAGCTGAACCCGAACTCCGTCGCGATCCTTGTGGCATTCATCTGCTACATGCAATCCGAGAGGATCGAGTTTAGTCTGCCAATCTTCTGCAAGCTGTTCAATTTCCGTGCCAAAGGCGTGGTGGTCTTCTTCTCCGGGCAGCTGCTCAAGACCACCGGTCTCGCCAATAAACATCACCATTGGGGCGAGAAGTTTGTCTATGTCACCGGGGACTTCGGTAACGTCCCTCTCCGACCTGTTCAGTACGAGAATGCTGCTTACAAACCGCCCACTCTGGGGTCGCGCGAGAGCGCACTCCTGGAGTTCTTCAGAACAAAGGAGTTTGACGTTCTCTTCCTCCGGCGAGACATCGACTCCCTTCCTCCCGTCCACCCGGGCGAAGGTATGGTCTCGCCCTAGATTTGATCTTTTGTTAGGATCTTCCTGTGTTGAATAGCGCTAACTTTATAGGAGAGTGGGAGGTCCCTCTACGCCAACCTTTCGCTGCGGCCCCGGGTGTCGAGGATCGGGCTGCGAGAGGCTCTCTCGCTCTCGCGGAGGCCAGCGCTCGCGCCTGCCGGGAAGAGCCCGTTCAGCCTTTGGTGCCCGAAGTTAAGAAGCGAAAAGGCACCGCTCCCGCCCCGCGACCGCTGAAGAGGCCAAAGCCATCCACTGCGGATAAGGGCAAGGGCTTGGCTGTCTCGCCCGCCCGACATCCCGCCTCGGGCAAGTCCTTCGAAGGGCTACTCCAGATGGCCAGCGAGATGGGTGCTGCCGCCAGGAGACGTACCGAGGCTACTGCCGAGAACCCTCCGGCCGCAGACATGGCTGGAGGAGAGGGAGTCATTACCGAGACCTCTGCCCGGACCCCGCCCAAGGAAGTGCCGAAAGGGCACAGAAATTATGGATTCGGTGTGAAGCACGTCGACGCGGAAGGGAATCCTCTTCTCCAATGGGATCCTGAATCCAACAGGATTGCGGTTTCAATACTCCTCCCCAGCTGGTCGGAGCGAGATGAGGTTACTAGCGAGGCCTTCACGCTATGGTATGGCCTCTATAGCCGAGAGGGCATCAGTGTCTTCGACTAGATGCCCACTCGGCTCCTGGCTTTCGACTCTACCCGGGCCCTGCTGCGCGGGTTCGAGCTTGCGCACATGTGCGCGCATCGAAGCATCAACATCGACAAGAACTTCGCCGACATGTACAAGGCGAGGGAAGAGGCGGTGGTCAGAGCACGCTCTTCGGAGACAGAGCTCACGAGTGCTCGGCAGGAGTTGGCGAATGCTCAACAAGCGCTGTCCCTACGCCCCGCAGCCGAGGTAAGCGGGATCTTCCTGGACCCTTGCTCTCGCTACTTGAAGTCACATTTGCGCAGTATTTGCTGAGCTGATCTCTTCTCCACAAGATTCCGCCCAAGCCATGGCGCTCCGCACGGAGTTGGCTGACGTACGCTGCGAGAACGTCCTGCTGAGGGACCAATTCCGGCGTGCAGAAGCGGCGAAAGGCCCGCCTCCAATGCTTGATGAAAGACTAAAGAGTCATCACTTCTCGGTGTACGACATCGACAAGCTGTTGCAGGCAAACGCTCAGGCTACCGTCAGGCTTACTGTTGAGACGCTGCGAGACGCAAAGCTGCTTCGGGAGGACGGCATAACCATCGACGCTCGCCAACTCCTCCCCTGGCTATTCGATCCAGTCCCGAAGCCTCCAGGCGCGCCCGACTCTCCTCCTTCGGATATCCCGAAGTCTTCCTCCGCTGCCGGCGAGACGTCTGGGGCGAGCTCGGGCGAGGACTCCGGCGAGGATTCGGGCGAGAGCACTAGCGGGGATTACAGCGCGTCCCCTTGAAGTGCCTTTTCTTTTTTTTTGATACTCTTTTGTAATGAGCGAGAAACTCCAAACCCCTGTAACTATTACATATAATGCAATGTTTTATTTTTCACTGCCGGTGTTTGCTTGAACGAATAGGTTAGTCGGCCAAGTGGCTTCCGCGCGAGCTTCCGCCGAGACCCTTAGTCTCTTTAGGGTCACCTTCCCTAGAGATTGATTAGGTGGGAGCCTTGCGCCATTGATTAGGTCGTCCTGCCTAGGTCTGCCGGGGGCCTTCTTCAACGAGATCCCCCCAGCCGAGACCTTTTGGCCGAGACCCCTATTGGCCGAGACTCAGACTGGCTGAGACCTCTACTGACTGAGACCTTTAGGGCTGTCTCAGATCAAGGCCAGGGTCATGACAAGATTCCCCACAAACTAGATCTATGCTCCGTCGGCGAGCCTTCGGGCCTGCCGGCTTGATGGGAGCCTGCACAGCGGGTCTACCGGAGGCTGAGCCGGGCTCGTTGTAACACTGAGTAACCATAAATCAAGAACCAAGGACCACAAGCCAAAGAATCAACCTATCCCCCATAGACGAGCCTTCGGACCTGCCAGTTGGATGAGAGCTTGCGCAGCGGGCCTGCCTGGGGCCGAGCCGAGCTCGGGGTGTTGATGAAGATCAAGCCAAACCTCTCCCCCACAGGCGAGCCTTCGGACCTGCCAGCTAGATGAGAGCCTGCGCAGCGGGTCAACCTGGGGCCGAGCCGAGCTCGGGGTGTTGATGAAGACCAAGCCAAACCTCTCACCCACAGGCGAGCCTTCAGACCTGCCAGCTAGATGAGAGCCTGCGCAGCGGGTCTACCTGGGGCCGAGCCGAGCTCGGGGTTTTGATGAAGATCAAGCCAAACCTCTCCCCCACAGGAGAGCCTTCAGACCTGCCAACTAGATGAGATCCTGCGCTGCGGGTCTACCTGGGGCCGAGCCGAGCTCGGGGTGTTGATGAAGATCAAGCCAAACCTCTCCCCCACAGGCGAGCCTTCGGACCTGCCAGCTAGATGAGAGCCTGCGCAGCGGGTCTACTTGGGGCCGAGCCGAGCTCGGGGTGTTGATGAAGATCAAGCCAAACCTCTCCCCCATAGGCGAGCCTTCGGACCTGCCAGCTAGATGAGAGCATGCGCAGCGGGTCTACTTAGGGCCGAGCCGAGCTCGGGGTGTTGATGAAGATCAAGCCAAACCTCTCCCCCACAGGCGAGCCTTCGGACCTGCCAGCTAGATGAGAGCCTGCGCAGCAGGTCTACCTGGGGCCGAGCCGAGCTCGGGGTGTTGATGAAGATCAAGCCAAACCTCTCCCCCACAGGCGAGCCTTCGGACCTGCCAGCTAGATGAGACCCTGCGCAGCGGGTCTACCAGGGGCCGAGCCGAGCTCGGGGTGTTGATGAAGATCAAGCCAAACCTCTCCCCCACAGGCGAGCCTTCGGACCTGCCAGCTAGATGAGAGCCTGCGCAGCGGGTCTACCTGGGCCGAGCCGAGCTCGGGGTGTTGATGAAGATCAAGCCAAACCTCTCCCCCACAGGCGAGCCTTCGGACCTGCCAGCTAGATGAGAGCCTGCGCAGCGAGTCTACCTGGGGCCGAGCAGAGCTCGGGGTGTTGATGAAGATCAAGCCAAACCTCTCCCCAACAGGCGAGCCTTCGGACCTGCCAGCTAGATGAGAGCCTGCGCAGCGGGTCTACCTGGGGCCAAGCCGAGCTCGGGGTGTTGATGAAGATCAAGCCAAACCTCTCCCCCACAGGCGAGCCTTCGGACCTGCCAGCTAGATGAGAGCCTGCGCAGCGGGTCTACCTGGGGCTGAGCCGAGCTCGGGGTGTTGATGAAGATCAAGCCAAACCTCTCCACCACAGGCGAGCCTTCGGACCTGCCAGCTAGATGAGAGCCTGTGCAGCGGGTATACTTGGGTCCGAGCCGAGCTCGGGGTGTTGATGAAGATCAAGCCAAAACTCTCCCCCACACGCGAGCCTTCGGACCTGCCAGCTAGATGAGAGCCTGCGCAACGGGTCTACTTGGGGCCGAGCTGAGCTCGGGGTGTTGACGATGATCAAGCCAAACCTCTCCCCCACAGGCGAGCCTTCGGACCTGCCAGCTAGATGAGAACCTACGCAGCGGGTCTACCTGGGGCCGAGCAGAGCTCGGGGTGTTGATGAAGATCAAGCCAAACCTCTCCCCACAGGCGAGCCTTCTGACCTGCCAGCTAGATGAGAGCCTGCGCAGCGGGTCTACCTGGGGCCGAGCCGAGCTCGGGGTGTTGATGAAGATCAAGCCAAACCTCTCCCCCACAGGCGAGCCTTCGGACCTGCCAGTTAGATGAGAGCCTGCGCAGCGGGTCTACCTAGGGCCGAGCCGAGCTCGGGGTGTTGATGAAGATCAAGCCAAACCTCTCCCCCACAGGCGAGCCTTCGGACCTGCCAGCTAGATGAGAGCTTGCACAGCGGGTCTACTTGGGGCCGAGCCGAGCTCGGGGTGTTGATGAAGATCAAGCCAAACCTCTCCCCCACAGGCGAGCCTTCGGACCTGCCAGCTAGATGAGAAACTGCGCAGCGGGTCTAGCTGGGGTCGAGCTGAGCTCGCGGTGTTGACGAAGATCAAGCCAAACCTCTCCCCCACAAGCGAGCCTTCGGACCTGCCAGCTAGATGAGAGCCTGCGCAGCGGGTCTACCAGGGGCCGAGCCGAGCTCGGGGTGTTGATGAAGATCAAGCCGAACCTCTCCCCCACAGGCGAGCCTTCAGACTTGCCAGCTAGATGAGAGCCTGCGCAGCGGGTCTACCTGGGGCCGAGCCGAGCTCGGGGTGTTGATGAAGATCAAGCCAAACCTCTCCCCTACAGGTGAGCCTTCGGACCTGCCAGCTAGATGAGAGCCTGCGCAGCGGGTCTACCTGGGGCCGAGCCGAGCTCGGGGTGTTGATGAAGATCAAGCCAAACCTCTCCCCCACAGGTGAGCCTTCGGACCTGCCAGCTAGATGAGAGCCTGCGCAGCGGGTCTACCTGGGCCGAGCCGATCTCGGGGTGTTGAAGAAGATCAAGCCAAACCTCTCCCCCACAGGCAAGCCTTCGGACCTGCCAGCTAGATAAGAGCCTGCGCAGCGGGTCTACCTGGGGCCGAGCCAGGCTCGGGGTGTTGATGAAGATCAAGCCAAACCTCTCCCCCACAAGCGAGCCTTCGGACCTGCCAGCCAGATGAGAGCCTGCGCAGCGGGTCTACCTGGGGCTGAGCCGAGCTCGGGGTGTTGATGAAGATCAAGCCAAACCTCTCCCCCACAGGCGAGCCTTCGGACCTACTAGCTAGATGAGAGCCTGCGCAGCGGGTCTACCTGGGGTCGAGCCGAGCTCGGGGTGTTGAAGAAGATCAAGCCAAACCTCTCCCCCATATGCGAGCCTTCGGACCTGCCAGCTAGATGAGAGCCTGCGCAGCGGGTCTACCTGGGGACGAGTTGAGCTCGGGGTGTTGATGAAGATTCCTTCAACCAAGCCTATTCTATCATCAAGATGGGGAGACATAGTCGGTTAAAGCAAAAGCATTTTAGGGTAGAAAAGACCTATTCTTATGATAGCATTTTTTAAGGACTCAACATTCTGAAAAGACTACTTTGAAAGGATAATATTTATTCACCATATTACAATCCTTCTCTCCCTTTAAGGGTAGAAACGTTTTAAGTCATCACCGTTCCAGGTGTGGCTCAAGGTCCTTCCCTTCACATCCTGGAGGTAGTAACCCCCATTAGCCAGAGCCTTCTCTACTATGTAAGGCCCTTCCCAACTGGGGTTGAGCTTGCCCACAGGGCCCGACCTTCCTGCTGCGTCGACCTTTTTTAACACTAGGTCCCCCTCGGCGAATTGCTTAACCCTAATGTGTTTATCGAAGTACCTGGCCATTCGCCTTTTTATCTCTTCTTGTCTGATGGCAGCAACATCCCGTAGCTCTTCCACCATATCCAACGAGAGGCGCAATCCCTCCTCGTTCTCCAACCTCCAAGCTTCGCTTCCCTCACCCGCGGTTGCGACCCGTGGAGACCGAACCTCGAATTCCACCGGGAGGACCGCCTCACACCCATGAGAGAGCTTGAAGGGGGTCTCCCCTGTGGCAGTGTTCGGAGTTGTTCGCAAGGCCCACAGGACGGAAGGGAGTTGCTCCACCCAGTTGCCCTTTAAGTTCTCCACCTTCTTCTTGAGCAAGTTCACGATGATCTTGTTCGCTGCTTCCACCTGGCCATTGCTCCAGGGGTGATGGACAGAGGCAAACCTGAGGTCAATCCCCAGTTGGGCGCAGAAGCTGATGAACTCTTCACTGGCAAACTAAGGACCGTTATCCATCACTATCGCTTGGGGTAGCCCATGCCTGCATATGATTTCCCCCCAAACGAAGTTCCTGATGACCCGGGAGGTAACCTTGGCTAGGGCTTTGATTTCCAGCCACTTTGAGTAGTAGTCGATCATGACTAGGAGGAACCTCCTCTGCCTGCTGGCTGGAGGAAAGGGTCCAACTAGATCTATTCCCCAAATGGCGAAGGGACATGGGGCCATGATACTTCGAAGCCTTTGTGCTGGTAAGAGCTGGAGGGGGGCGTGTACTTGACATTTCAGACATCTCTTTGCAAACTCGACTGTATCCTTCCTCAAGGTCTGCCAGAAGTATCCTTCTCTTATCACCCTTGCCTCCAACGTTCTTCCTCCCGAATGACTGCCGCACACTCCAGAATGCACCTCCTCCAGGATTCTCGGGAACTCCTCCTCGGTCACACATCTCGTGAGGAGCCCCGATAACATCTTCCGATGCAATCCCCCTTCCAACATCAAGTAGTGGGCTGCCTTTCGCCTAAAGCTTTTCGCCTCCTTAACCCCCTCTGACAGCTCGCCTGTGGTAAGGAAGGTCACCAATGGCTCCACCCATGAGGATCGCCGACCCACCTCTATCAACTCCCCCTATTCAATCGTTGGTCGGAAAGTTCAGTTATGGTTCCTCCTCCCCGAGGCCCAAACTTTGCCAACCGATCAGCTGCTGCGCTTTCCTCCCTGGGAACGTGTTGAATAGAGAAGGAACGGAACCCTCCGATGATTGCCCTTACCTTGGATAGATACTACACGAGGGTAGGCTCCCGAGCCTCAAACTCCCCTCTGATCTACGATGCTACCACCATCGAGTCAGTGAAGGTTTCCACTTCCTGGATCTCCAACTCCGTTGCCAATCGAAGGCCGGCTATCACAGCCTCATACTCCGCCTGATTATTGGTAACAGGGAAGTGGAAAGCTACCATTTGTTCTATGGTAACCCCTTGAGGACTTACCAACACTACACCCCCACCCAGGGAGTGCCTTCCCGAGGCCCCATCGACCATCATCTTCCATGCTTCGTAGGGCTTCTACTCCTTACTCTCAACTTCAGTAACATAGTCCGCCAGGAAGTCCGCCACGGCTTGAGCTTTGATGGACGAGATGTCGAACTCGCTCAGTTCGATAGACCACTTTGCCAGCCTTCCCGAATGCTCTACCCCCTCAAAGATCTTGTGAAGAGTATGGTCGGTGACCACCCGAATCGAGTGCGCTTGAAAGTATAGACAAAGCTCCCTTGCCGAAACGACCAAGGCATAAGCCAGCTTCTTTAGGATAGGGTAGCGGAGCTCTGCCTTTTTCAGGATTCGGCTTACATAATAGACGGGTAGCTGCTTCTTCCCCTCTTCCCTAACCAAGACGGAGCTCACAGCTTCCACCCCCACCCCGAGATACAAGGCCAGGTCTTCCGCTTCCTTGGGGCTTTGGAGCAGCGGAGCCTGGGAGAGTTGCCTCTTCAGCCCCTGGAAGGCCTCTTCGCATTCGACCGTCCATTCGAACACCTGATTACCACGGAGCACTTTGAAGAAAGAAGAGCACATATCCCCGGACCAAGAGAGGAACCTGCTTAGCCCGGCCAACTTTCCCGTCAGGCGCTGGACCTCCTTGGCGTTGCGAGGTGACTCCAAGTCCAATATAGCCTTCACCTTGTCCGGGTTAGGTTCTACCCCTGCCGGAGTCAAGAGGTGTCCGAGAAACTTCCCGCGACTGGCCCCGAAGACACACTTCAAGGGGTTCAACCTCATCTTGAACCTTCACAGGGTGGCAAACATTTATTCTAAGTCCCGCAAATGGAAATCCACGCATTTGCTTTTGACCAGTAGGTCATCGACGTAGACCTCTAGATTCTTCCCCCTTTGGTCTCGAAAGACTCGATCCATCATGCGTTAGTATGTTGCCCCTGCATTTTTCAACCCAAATGGCATCATCTTATAGCTGAAGCATCCCTCTCTCGTGATGAAGGAGACATCCTTGACATCGGGAGTGTTGAAGTTGAGACCGGGCGGTCTGGCGGTCTGGCTTGGCGGGTTATTGACCGGGCGGTCTGGTGGTTTGCCTCCAGCGGGTTGGTTGCTGCGTTGAGGTCTGAGGTCCATGCGGTCTAGCGGTCTGTTACTGGCGACTAGGAGACCGGGCGGTCTAACGGTCTCACTTGGCGGCTTGTCTCTCTCTCTGGCAGTGGCCGAGCGGTTAGCCCTTCTGTCTAACCGCGCGGCTTGTTCCGGTCTGTTGTTCTAGCCGCCCAGATTCTTTTGTATAGTTTTAGTCCCACATCTCTTATTTGTATTCTCTCTTCTCTCCTCCATTCTATATAAGGGAGGCCATACCTTTGTAATAGACACCTTTTTCTGATAATAAAATTTCAATTATACCATTTCCGGCTTGTTTTAGTTCGCTTCTCACATGGTATCAGAGGCATCGATCCTTTCCTCCTGATTCTATACTTCTCTCTGTCCGCACGGCTTGCTTCTCCGGCTTGCGCCCTGTCCGCGCGGTCTCCTTGTCGTTGCCCTCTGTATGCGCGACCTGTTGCCTTGTTCACTGCGATCTGTCGCCTTGTTCGCCGCGACCTATCGCCGTGTGCCTTGCCTCCTCCTGTTTGCTCTTGCTCTGGTCGTCGCGACCTGTTGCCTAGTTCGCCGCGACCTGTTGCCTAGTTCGCCGCGACCTATTGCCGTGTGCCTTGCCCTCTCTTGTGCTTCTGTTCGAGCGGACTGTCTGCTTGCCGCTCGACTTCTTCCCCTTTGCTTGTTACTGCGGCTTGGTCGTGGTCTCTCTGGCCGCTGGTGTCTGACATCCTGACTGCTGCAGTTCCTCTTCTGCCTATCCGCGCGGCCTGTTTTCTAACCGCGCGGCTTCCTGTTGTTTGCTCTTATGGCTCTTTCTGATGCTTCTACTGCCACCACTCCTGCCGCCACCCCTGTAGCCAATCCGGCTCCTCCTCCTACTCCTTCCGGGAACCTTAGCACCGTTTCCAAGCTTGTCGGCTCCAACTACCCGGATTGGAGCGTCTCTTTCACCTTTCTCCTTCGCTCGCAACGCAAACGCCACCATCTCGTTGATGACCCTCCTCCTACCACTTCCCCTCTCTTTGATGACTGGGATGCGAGTGACGCTCTTGTGCGTACTTGGCTCGCTAACAGTCTATCCGATGAATGCCTTCTCGTCATCCGTCATGATGAGACCGTGAAGGCCGCTTGGCTTCATCTTGCTGCTTTGTATTCCGAAGGGGCTCAGATGTCCCGCATCTATACGTTGTATGCGGACCTCTTTGCCCGGCCTACCTTGTCTCCTGCTGCTGCCTACCAACAAGTTCAAGCTCTTGGGGCTGAGATTCTTCAGAATCGCCCCTTTTCTGCGGATCTGGCTCAACAACACAAGCACTTCCAGGAGCTTCTGGTTGTGTGTTATCTGCTCCGTCTTCCTGACACTTATGACATGATCCGCCAACAAATTCTGGGTGAGGCGGAATCTCCTACCTTAGATGCCACCGCTGCTCGCATCGCCGCTGTCACCTCTCTCCTTCAGCGCCCGCTTCTACCCGCTCCTTCTCCTCCGGATAACTATGCTCATCAAACTCAGCGGAGTGGCTCTGGTAGCCGCAGTCATCAGTCTGGCAGACGTCCTTCTTCCCGCTATCTCTGCTCTCACTGCGGCCGCACCGGACACACTCTTGACCGCTGCTGGACAAAACATCCCCATCTTCGCCCCTCGGGTGACTCTTCCGCCTCTTCTTCTAAGCCGTCTGCTTCCGTGGTCACATCATCAGGTAGTGCCCATGTAGTCACTCAAGGTAAATGGCTTATCGACTCCGGTGCTACTAATCATATGACGGGCAATCCTCAGTGCTTCTCTCTCCTCGAACAGCATGATCGGTTGCCCCCGGTCCTCATTGCAGACGGTTCTCCCTCCCCGGTTCATGGGTCGGGAGTGGTTCATGTTACTCCGTCCCTTCGGCTAGAGGACACTCTCTATGTGCCCAAGTTTCCGTGCAATCTGTTATCGGTTACTTCTTTGTGCAAGCAGCTTCAATGTTCTGTAACGTTTACTCCATCTTCTTGCTCTTTTCAGGATCCGAGCTCCCAGCGGACGATTGCTACTGGGACTGAGAGCGGCGGCCTCTACTTCCTCGACAACGTTTCCGCTTTGTCCGCCTTCTCTTCTTCTTGTACGGATCTTCTCCAGTGGCATCTCCGTCTCGGTCATCCTCCACCACGGCTTCTGCATCAGCTTCTGCCCCACCTCCCTCCCTCCACTACTCCTCTCCACTGCGAAGCATGTCAACTTGGCAAGCATCATCGTTCCTCCTTCCCGCCGAAGCAAGGTCGGGGCTCTACCCGTCCGTTTGATCTAGTCCACTCCGATATCTGGGGACCTGCTCCTACCCTTACTATTGGTCGGGGTAGTTCTTATTTTGTAACTTTTATTGATGATTTTTCTAGATGTACTTGGGTGTATCTCTTACGAGATCGCTCTGAACTTTTTAATGTATGGACCTCCTTTTATCATTTAATCAAAAATCAGTTTGGTGTTAGTGTTAAAACTTTTCGCTCTGATAATGCAAAAGAATACTTAAGTCATGCTTTTACCTCTTTCTGTGTTCAACATGGCGTTATTCATCAGACAAGTTGTGTCTATACATCCCAACAAAATGGGGTGGCGGAGCGCAAAAACCATCACCTCCTCGATGTTGCTCGCACATTAATGACTCAAATGCATGTCCCTCGCTCATATTGGGGCTATGTTGTTCTTCTTGCTTGCTATCTCATCAATCGCATTCCCTCCTCCGTTCTTCAGGGAAAAACCCCTTTTTCCATCCTTTATCCTGGCAAGGAGCCTTTTCCTCTCCCTCTCCGAATCTTTGGGTGCACTGCTTTTGTGCATGTCCCATCTGCCACCCGTGATAAGCTCTCCCCTCGCTCCACCAAATGTGTTTTTCTGGGGTACTCGGTCACTCAGAAAGGCTACTGCTGCTTTGATCCTGTTCTTCGTAAACAGTTTGTCTCCGCTGACGTTACCTTCTTCAAGAATGCCTCCTACTTCTCGGATGACTCCTCTTCTCTTCCTCCCACCTCGGATTCTCCCGTTATTCCGTTCGTTCCCTCGTCTCCTACTGCGATATCCGCTCCTCCTCCGTCTCCGCCCACTCCTCTCCCTCCGCCTCTCTCTCCGCCTCCATCTCCCTCATCTCCGCTGCCGTCGCTCTCTCCTCCCGGGCCAGCTCTCTCTGCCACGGATGCTCTGGATGCCGAGGAGCCCGCCGACCTAGATCTTCCTGTAGCTCTTCGCAAAGGGGTGCGGACGTGTACCCTACACCCCCTTGCTGCTGTTGTTTCATATGATCGTCTTACCCCTTCTCGCCGGGCCTTTGCGCTGGCTATCTCTGCTACTACCACACCTCGTTCCTACCAGGAGGCCCTTGCCATTCCTCACTAGAAGCTGGCCATGGATGAGGAAATGGCGACCCTCACAGAGCGGGGTACCTGGACTCTTGTCCCTCCTCCTCTTGATACAGATGTTGTTGGCTGTCGATGGGTCTTTGTAGTCAAGTTTGGCCCAGATGGCACTGTCAACCGTTACAAAGCTCGTCTGGTGGCTAAGGGCTTTACTCAAACCTATGGGGTTGATTACTTTGACACCTTCTCTCCCGTGGCTCGTCTCAGCACTATACGGGTCCTTCTCTCTGTGGCAGTCAACAAAGACTGGCCCCTTTCCCAGCTAGATATCAAGAATGCCTTCCTTTATGGTGATCTTCAGGAGGCCGTCTACATGGAGCAACCTCCAGGGTATGTTGCTCAGGGGGAGACACGAGTCTGCCGGCTACAGAAGGCAATCTATGGCCTCAAGCAGAGCCCTCGAGCTTGGTTTGACAAATTCAGCGGCATCGTGGCGGCCGTTGGTTTTGCTCGCAGCGCTGCTGATCACTCTCTATTTATTCGCAAAACCTCTTCGGGACTGGTGGTTCTTGCAGTATATGTGGATGATATTCTTCTCACTGGTGATGACCAGGAAGGGGTAGCCTTGACAAAGCGGCATCTTCGCCAACATCTAGTCACGAAAGATATGGGTTCTCCGAAGTACTTTTTGGGGATCGAAATCTCTCGGAAGCCCAACTCTTTAGTCCTCTCTCAGCGTAAGTATGCTCTTGATATTTTAAAAGAAGCAGGATTGACTGGGGCCAAACCTGCCCGATGTCCCATGGCTGTTGGAGAAGACAAAACCTGGACAGATGATTCGCCTCTTCTTTCAGATGCTTCGCGGTACAGGCGTCTAGTTGGTAAGCTCATATACCTCACCGTGACTAGGCCCGACATCTCCTATGCTGTGGGCAAGGTGAGTCAATTCATGCAAGCTCCCAGGGAGTGCCATCTACAGCGCCTTGCGGATCTTGGAGTACGTCAAAGCAGCCCCTGGGAAAGGATTGCTCTTTCAGAAGAATGATCATCTGAGGGTTGAAGCTTACTCAGATGCGAGTTACGCGGATGACAAAGGGGACCGCAAGTCTACCTCCGGTTTCTGTACCTTTGTTGGGGGCAATCTGGTAAGTTGGAAGAGCAAGAAGCAATCTGTTGTCTCCAGGTCCAGTGCTGAAGCTGAGTATCGGAGTATGGCATCGACCACTTGCGAGCTAAAGTGGCTACGGGCTCTCATGTTGGATTTAGGAGAGGTCTACAACCATCCTCTACCTATGTTCTGTGACAACAAGGCTGCTATATATATCTCCAAAAATCCAGTCTTCCATGAGAGAACCAAACACATTGAGGTCGACTGTCATTTCATTCGTGAAGAGATTCTGAAGGAACAAATTTGCACTCCCTTCGTCACGTCTGAAAAAGAGCTGGCTGACATCTTCACCAAGCCAGTATCCGCCTCATTTCTTCATATATGTGACAAGCTGGGCATGATCGACATATATGCTCCAGCTTGAGGGGGAGTGTTGAAGTTGAGACCGGGCGGTCTGGCGGTCTGGCTTGGCGGGTTATTGACCGGGCGGTCTGGCGGTTTGCCTCCAGCGGGTTGGTTGCTGCGTTGAGGTCTGAGGTCCATGCGGTCTAGCGGTCTGTTACTGGCGACTAGGAGACCGGGAGGTCTAACGGTCTCACTTGGCGGCTTGTCTCTCTCTCTGGCAGTGGCCGAGCGGTTAGCCCTTCTGTCTAACCGCGCGGCTTGTTCCGGTCTGTTGTTCTAGCCGCCCAGATTCTTTTGTATAGTTTTAGTCCCACATCTCTTATTTGTATTCTCTCTTCTCTCCTCCATTCTATATAAGGGAGGCCATACCTTTGTAATAGACACCTTTTTCTGATAATAAAATTTCAGTTATACCATTTCCGGCTTGTTTTAGTTCGCTTCTCACAGGGAGGGTGCATCCGAATCTGGTGGTAACCTAAAAAAGCATCCAAAAAACTCATAACAAAAAAACCAATGGCTGAATCAACCAGCGCGTCGATTCGAGGCAGGTGATAGCAATCCTTAGGACATGATTTGTTTAACAGGGAAAAATCGATACACATATGCCACTTTCCTCCCCCTTTCTTTACCATTACCACATTGGAGATCCAGCCTGGATACTGGATCTCCGAGATGAAGCCTGCCTCCAGAAGCTTCCTGACCTCCTCTCGAATGGGCTCCTCCAGCTTGGTGGCGATGGCCCTCATCTTCTAGTGTACGGGGCGAGTCCTCGGATCTAGGTTCAGGCGATGACAAGCTACGTCCGCATCGATGCCTGGCATGTCTTCCGCGCTCCAAGCGAAGATGTCGATGTTGCTCTGGATGCAGGCTAGCATCCGCCCCTGGTCCTCGAGGCTTAAGCCTCCGCTGACCCGCACCTTCTGTACTTGCCCCGCTCTGGTGAGTACCTCCATCCCCACCACTTCCTCAGCTGGCTCCAGCCTCGACCGCTCCCAACTTGCCCTTGCCTCCTCCTGCTCAAGCTCTTCTCCTTCCGCCCCGTCGACCTCCATCGCTTCCACCAGGCCTTCTCCTTGCCTCTGCTCTCCTTCCCTTGCCTCTCCCAGGCTCATCTCTTCTATCTCTACTACCTCCTCCATCATCAAGTCCTCCGCCTCCTGCGGGCTCGCCTCCTCCATTTCTATACTTCCTTCCTGCCCATCCATCTCTTTCTCCAGCTCCTCCGCCTCAGCAATCCACGACACGGTGTTTACCGCCGTCACATAGCACTGCCTCGCCACCTTCGGATCCCCCCTGATCCTGACCTGCACCCCTCCATTGTTGAACTTGAGGCATTGATGAAATGAGGAGGGGACACAGCGAAAGGCGCTGATGAGAGGACGCCCAAAGAAGGTGTTGTAGCTACTTGGGGCGTCTACGATCACGAACCTACAGTTCCGCGAGACGCCCCCAAGCTTCACATGCAGGCCCACTCCCCCTTCTACCTCCTTCCTCTCTCCAGAAAAACCAAAAAGCGGTCCATCGGAAGCCAGGACTCTTTTTCCTTCCACCCTCATTTCATCGAAGGCCTTCTTGAAGATCACGTTCACGGAGCTCCCGTTATCCACCAGTATCCGGGAGACTATGAAGTTCTCCACCGCTGTCTGGATCACCAATGCATCGCAGAATGGGTCTTCGTAGTCTGGCATATCCGCAGATGAGAAGGTGATTTTTTCTTCTGGGGGGGGAGCTAGGGAGGTCGAGGCGACCTCTCTGCAGAACATGGTTTGAAGGCTCCTCTTGCGGGTTGCCTCGATCCCTACTCCCCCATGGATCACTCCGATCCCCCCTCGGGTCCCCACATCGACCCTATCTTCACATCTATCCTCAGCCTCTCCGTGCTGCACCTCGACGATCCTTGTAGGCAGATCTTGCCTTCCAGCTCCTCTGGCCTCCCTCATCCCTAGAAATTCTGGGCAGGTGGCCGTTGCGTGACCTTCCTCCTAATGGAAGTCACAATAGGGCAACGCCACCCTGCCCCCTCTTTCTTCTCCTCCTCCCCTTCTCCCTGCTCCTCGAATTCTTCTTCCTCTTCCTCTCCCCACCTCCATGGCCTCCTGCGGTGGTGGGAGGTGACCCCTCGGTCCCTGCCTCCATCCTCCCTGCTCGAGTCTTCTCGGCTCTCGGAAGTTGTCTCTTCCTTGAAAACCCCCTTGGCCCTGGGGGAGACCTTCCTGAGGCCTCCAACCCAATAGGTTGTTCAGCTCCCTGGCCCCCCCATGCTGCTGCCCCTGCCCTCGGGGTTCTTCTCTCCTCCTATCTTCCCTTGGTTCCCTCTGCTCTCTCACTTCCCTCTGCCTCCCTGCTGTCGGCTCCTTCACATCATCCTCCGCCAACCTGGCCAGCTTCCTCAAAAACGCAGGGTTTGCCCTCTCTAAGTCTATCTCCTTTGCCGCCCTCTCCATGAGCTCCTCAAAAGAGAGAGGGGGATCTCTCTTCAGCTCCATGCTAAAAAACACCGGCCTCAGCCCCAGGGTGAAGGAAAGCATCAGTGCATACCCCGGGACCTCCTGGACCAGGAGAATCTCCTCTTGGAACCGGTCAACATAATAACCCAACGTCTCCTCCGGCTTCTGCCTCACTGCAAACAGGCACTCAGCCTCCTTCTTCCGCTTCTTCGAAGTCGAGAACCTCAACAGAAAACCCCTGCGCAGATCCTCAAAACTGTAAATCGAGCTCGCCGACAACTGGTGGAACCAGTCCCTGGCCTTCTCTTTCAGAGTGATGGCAAAAATCCTACACTTGAAGGCATCGGACATTTGCCTTATCGACACCACACCCTCAAACCATTGCACGTGTTGAACCGGGTCATCCTTCCCGGTGTAGTAGGTCATATCCGGCTCCCTGAACCCCTCCGGCACTGGAGTCGAGAAGATGAGCTCTCTAAAAGGGGTCTCGCCCCCTGCCTGGCGAGAGGGCCCGTCCCGCGAGCTCGGCTGGCTGGACCGATCCGCGAAACCGTGTCCGGGGAAGAGCTCCCGCACTATCGCCTCCCTCTCGCCCAGATCCACCGGAACCTCCTTTCCGGGATGCTGGCCTAGGAAAAGCTCCCGCGCAGCCACATCCCTCTCACCTGCCTTCACCGGGACTTTCTTCCCGGGGAGCTGCCCTGGGGAGTTCTTGCCTAACAGCGGAACCGCCTCCACAGGAGCCTGCGGCGTCTCCCACTCATTCCTTGTTGAGAAGGCCAAGCTGATCGTCTGCATGACCTCTCGCCTGAAATCCTCTAACATCTTCCTTGTCGCCTCTTCTCCCTGGGTGGGGGATCCTCCTGCGCCAGATCCTTCACCTTCACCTCCTGCCATGGGACTCAACTCAAGATTTTCTTGCACCGACCGCTTCCACGCTCACCACACTAGAACTGTTGAAGCCAAAATTTACCTCAACGAATGTTCACAAACCAAAGTGCAGCCGACGCCTACTTCTCTCAAATTTCGACCCCTGACTAGCTGCTAAGGTCCTAAGACTGACCCAAAGCCTTAGCTGGGAGGTCCCACCTCACACCCGGAAGATCTCTGAGAGCTTCCCCTCCAAAACCAATAGCTGGACTGGGAGCTCTTCAGAAAGCACTGGAGTTAGAGAATAAATGAAAGCCTGCTTTCCAAAGAGCCCCTATGGGTGTTTTTATAGTCTTCTCCTGACCTGAAAATACTAAAATACCCCTGATGGGTCTGCATATAGCCAAATCCCACTGTCATCCCAAGGGCATACAGGTAATTTAACCCGAGGATAATGAAATAATCATAAAATAATCCTTTTTCCTGGGCGCCAGCCCCCACCTCATGGACCTACTTGGCAAGAACCCCGGGCGAGAATGCTCTCGCTGAGCCTTAGCTGGGCTCACCTTGGCGAGATCTCCCGCCAAGAGGGTTCTCACTCTCGGTGGTCTCGACGTCATTATCGTTGGATGCGGCGCTGCTCACTCTACGCCTTCACTGCTAATCACGACGTTGAGCGAGTGGAGCTTACTCAATGTCATCTACAGTCGAACGCGGCATTGAGTGAGTGAAGCTCACCCAACGCCTTCTCGCCCGCCTCCAGGGAGAGCTCCTATTGGGCGGGAGATCTTCTGTCCCGAAGCCTAAAGCTGACCAGAAGACCCGAGTCCTGGTGCGAACGATCTCGCCTATCAGTAAGGGCGAGAACTCTGCCGGTCTGTCGTAGGGCTAACCCGGGACTGGTCCAACCCTGACCACTGAAGTCTTAGTCTTCCTGGTCCTCCCCAGCGAATATGGGGTTGTACACTTCTCGCAGTGATCCACCTCTTGAGAGTCATGGATTTCAAATGCTTGAAGAGGGATCACTACTCCACAAAGATCTAACTCGTGACCCGCGTGCACTAGTATGAGTGGTGCCCATACAAAACACCGTCGGTGCACAATCATTAAAGTAGAATTCCTAGTCAATCCAACTGTACTTCTTGTATAGGATATGTTGGATTATAGCACCCATCGGTAGTGTATTCAATTTCTTCCACATAAGATTCTTAAGTCTATACGTGACCGAATAATTAATAAAATTAAGTCCGCAATGTCAAATGGTTCTCTCTCCAAAATCATGTAAGTAACATAACTCAGTAGGTATCAGAGGGGGGGGGGGTGAATAAGGGTAAATAATATTTATATTTTTTCAATTAATATTTGCTTCAAAAATAATTGCAGAAACAAAAACTAATTTTTCATAATTAAGAATAAATACTTTGTAAATCACAAGAATAAAAAAAATGATAATTTATTGCACAAGTGTTAAATAGAATATAATAAATCTCTATGAAGCTAGAGATCAAGGCAATGAAAAATTACAAACTTATTTTGATTTCACTGGTCCTTCTAACAGGAACCGGCTAGCTATAACATACCTCTTCCTAGGTCTAACTACTAGCCTCCACCTAGATCACAATACGATATTGTCGCTGCTCATAAGGCGGCAAGAACTCTCTAAGTCGCACAAGGACATAGACGCCGCATGTAAGAAGACGATTCTCTCCTAAGCCACGCAAGGACTTAGATGCCACGCACAAGATGACGATCTCCTCTATCAATTATAAATAAGAAATTAAGAAATACATAATAAATTTCAGAATGAAAACCCTCAAAATATAGCGCTAAAGATGCCGACAAATCCATACCAAGGTTGCTTCAGATGCTATGTACGAGTCGTCGCTTCTTTGCTCTTATCCCTTCTTGGGAAGATGGAGTTTTTCCGGAAGATGGATGTAAGACCCCATTTTTTTTCTTTTTCAACCACCGGGGTCTTATGCCAAGAATTGCTGCTTTGCGGTGGCACCAACACTCGGGGAGGCCGCCAATACCAAATGCCAACTCTGCCGGCCTTTTTTGATCACAAAGAGAGAGAAGTAAGTAAATACACTGAATGTAAACATGTCCACATAATCATATATGAATAAAATCATAGCAAGTCCATCAATATATAGAAAGTACTTCAAAAGAACAGTACAGATGAAATATATAAGCGGGCTGAGACCGGTACATAAGATTCCTCACTACAAATCACTCATCGCGGAAGCTATAAAAATACTAAACACTCACGGAGCTGGTCACAGGCGCTCCGGAACTAGACTGGCCCACCTCCCTGCGCACCGTGCTCTACTAGCGCTGGTCCCTGGACTGCTGGCCCCTGTCTCCCATCCGGAGCTCCTGTAATGTTGTGGTTCGAAAACCATTAGTCATAAAGACTAAGCCCAATCATCCCCTACCCCTCCACCCATGGCTCCTAGGCACCGAGCGGAGAGGAGAAAAAGGAAGCTACAAAGGTGGAGAATAAGCAAGGTGGGTGAAAGCGGAAGTAGTCTAACCGGAAATATATATTGTATAATCAACTAAGTATGAAAGGTACATCTAGCAGTTCTAAAATAGTGAACAGTAAGGTAAACATGTAGTAAATCAATATATATATGAAAACAAACAGAAAACAAGTAAGTAAGAAACCTTAACTTATATGAATGCCCATACAAACTTATAAGTTAAGGGGTATTCTGCAAGGATCCCATTGTATAAGAAGTCTCATACCGATTAATACGTTGGGGTGTCGCTTGTATGCAAATATGAGTGAAGTGATATGCTATGACATGATTCATGCAAGTACAACTCACGCACATGACTCTATGCGCACAGACCTTTAGTTCCCCCTGTTAGGGCAGCTAGCTTGACTCCCAGGAAACTCCATAGTGGCAAACAGAGACAGTGGGTCGAGCCCCCCACTCCTAGGCGGGTATCCACACTACCGGGCCTAGCCCTTCCGTACCCCCCTAGAAGAACACAACCTAGAGTATCCGTGTAGTAATGCTGGCTATATCCACCAGACTTTCTTTGGCTAAGTGTCCCACACCGCCGAGTCTACGTACCGACGTCGGTGTGAATGATAGTCAAATACCGAAGACCCACCACCTTATTATGTATTTAAACCCTCGAGCCCTCGGCTCCCCGGACTGTCCCGTCTGTGAATTTACTATTAGGAACTACCGACTGAATGACAATCAAACCAACCTAATCTACTTCCCTAACTACCGGGGTGTGTGAATATGCAACCCTACTTATAAGAGTTGCTCTTTTGGTTTATTATTCCTACGGTTTACGTTAGCCCAGGAATGCCCCCGGCATACCCCGTGAAGGGCTCTCAAAGGGCACTAGGAACTACGATGGGCTGAAGCCCAAAGCTCCCTTTCGTAAGGCACTTAATATTATTGATTTCTACCCATTACCCGATCTCTTTCAAATTACTTTGGATCTAACCTAGTGTATTGAGACTCTTCCTCTCCAACCGGGGTGGACGATCTTTCGTCGGTCCGGAAAACCACTTAACACTAGCCAATCTCACACTCTACTTATCCTGACTTCCAATAAAGAACTTAATTTTACTTACCCTATCCCAACAAGAAAACTACCAAAAGTCCATCTTCCAAAGTTTATTACCCACTCTAGTTCAGTTTCTGCGGTTTTACTATATTTAGACCACCCTATACTATATGATGCACATGATAGGAGTTTCTCCAAATATTCATCCAAAAACCTTAAGTGATTTACTAGGATTCTATCATGACATGATTATCCTAGGTTCAGAAATTTATAATTTTCTTAATTTATTTGGTGTTTAATTAATTTCCTCGAAACTAAACCATGGGTGATTTGAACATGAACTACCCTTTTTACGTATGATTAAAGCCCCACAAAATTATGATAAATACTAGGCAGTAACTTGACAGTAACTTCAAATCTCTCAGAAGTTTTACCATATTTAAAGCCTTGATCCTTAATTGTGAACATATTCACCAATTAACCACTTAGAGAAGTAAATACTATAAATAAGTTTCCAAAAATTCCAAGAAAATTCAAGTATAGTTGTCATGCTTTAAAAGTAATACTGATAAAGTTTCCAAATTTTTCAATGAGTATTAACCTCAAAATCTAATTTAGAAATATAACCCTCTTCCTTAACTTAACAAAGCAACCTCTGTAAATATTCATCTAAAAATTATGAATTAATTTATACATCAATGTGTTGACCTCATAACTCTACTGATCAAGTTACATAATTTTCCAACAATATATAATCTCTGAATCAATTTTTGAATAGAATTGCATTACTAAAAGCCTGTAAAGAAAGTACTAAAAAACCCTCCAAAAATTATAATAAAATTCCAGTGTAATTATATTAGGCTAAAACACTCTCTGCCAAAATTTCATGGAGATCAAGTAACCACAAAATTCATTAAAGATAAAAGCCTATTGGGGCAAATTTAAGAATTATATGATAAGGACTTGAAGTGCTATCCCATAAATTACAAAACAAATACTAGAGGACTTGGGATACCCTAGCATCCACTCTACCAAATTTCAAGCTCATACAAGGGCATTTGATCCCATGCCCTTCACAACACTCAAAAGACCATCCTTAGGGTTTGGCCTTGGGTCCTAGGGAAATTCTGCCCCGATCCACCTAAAATCCATGAGAGGGTGCTAGGAATCAAGACTAGGCAGTGGTCAAAATCTCAGCCTCTGTTGAGGTGATATGACCACTCAAATCACAAAGTACACTCTTGACCTAAAAATCGCTTAATAGGGCAAAGCTTAGGTTTGTTCATTTCCAATCTAAAACATCTCCAAATGAGATGAAAAATTATACAGATCCTTATGATGAAACCAGGGACCACTCACAAAAATTTGGGAGGGTTTGGAAGTCATTAAGCCATTTAATTAATTTACCCTAAGATTATAAAATTATTTCTAAAAACTATAGAAAAACATTCTCCAAAAATTCCCATTTTTGGACAGGCCCTAGATATAACTAGATTAGACTCCCTGCCCAAATTTCAGATCCTTTGGACAAGGGATGAAGGGTGGGCACACATTTTAATCTCTTCTTAGCTCTAGGTATAAATCCCACCAAAAGAGGTGCCCTGGTCAAACCAGTTGACCAAATTGACCCAAATAAATTTTAAAATAAATTATACCCATAGGGATACAAATTATATGTTGACCATTTCCTCATATAGAGCCTCTAAGTATTTTTTCTTAATTTTTCTAAGTGCCTGTTATTTCAGTACAGAAAATCATTTTTAAAAGAGAGAATAATTATCCAGCACAGATCTTGAAGCAGATCCAATAGTGCTGGGTCGTCTTCTTCCTCCAGCCTAGGGCCATGATTGGCCAAACCTGGAGCGCATTCCAGACGCTGCCGCCGGCCATCAAGCCTCCTCTCAGGCCGGCCACCGCCATCACCACCTCCGTTGAGGTGGTGGCCATCGCTGGGCGGCGGCGCGGATGCCGGAGAGGTGGAATCCGGCGAACCCGAGAGCTAAAATTTGTTGCGCGAATAACCAGGAAGAGGAGCCCTTCCCGATCGAGCTTTGTTGAGCTCGATTATCAATCCTAAAGAGTTCTAAGATCTACCCGTAGAAAGAGAGGAGGGGAGGACCTTATTTGCGGACTGAAAGCGTGCAGATCGACGGAAAGCCATTGGCGCGGGGGTGGCGTTGCCAGAATTCTTCTACAGCACAGCACAAAGCTCCAATCCGTCGGGTCAGGGTGGAAACTTCATCTCTGAGTCTAGGGAGCCTTTTTAAAGGGAAGAAATGGGGAGCGGGCGGGTATAGGCTGTCCAGCCATTAATACTTCCTTAAGAGCATGCTTCGGCCATGGTGGAGGGGAGATGAAACAGCCCGAAATGGCTGGAGGACGGCTCCTCTCCCCCATGAGGACTTGAATACAGCCATTAAAGAGGAGGGGAAGGGGCCACGACATCAAGTGTCATTTATGGGTGTGGACGCCGATTTTCGGCCATGGCCGTGGCTCCTCCTTGTTTTCAAAACCGACGGCCACGTGGCATTGACCGGTCAACATTTCTAAAATAAGACTTAATTGGGTCTTAATAAGAGAAACGACCTAATAATGCATTCGGGCCAACTATCTAGACCGGCCCGGTTCAGCTTACCAGCAGCCAAGCTAAAACAGCTAGAAAAAGTCTAAGTAAAATGGCATTGAGTGAGCTCAGCTCACTCAACGCCATCCAAGCCACGACATTAAGTGAGCTTTACTCACTCAATGCCATCCATGCTGCGACATTGAGTGAGCTCTGCTCACTCAACGCCATCCAGGATACGGCGTTGAGTGAGCTCTGCTCGCTCAATGCCATCCAAAATACAGCCCTTCCAAACTATGGCATTGAGTGAGCTCAACTCACTCAACTCCATCCAGATTATGGCATTGAGTGAGCTCTGCTCACTCAATGCCATCCAGCCTACTCAAGATGGCGTTGAGTGCAGTCCGTGCACTCAACACCATCTAGCTTATGGCGTTGAGTGAGCTCTGCTCACTAAACGCAATCCAGCATACTTAAGAAGGGGTTGAGTGCAGTCTGTGCACTCAACACCGTCTAGCTTATGATTTTGAGTGAGCTCTGCTCACTCAACGCAATCCAGCCTACTTAAGATGGAGTTTAATGCAGTCTGTGCACTCAACGCCATCGAGCTTGTGGCATTGAGTGAGCTCTGCTCACTCAACGCCATCCAGCCTACATAAGATCGCATTGAGTGCAGTCTGTGCACTCAACACCGTCTAGCTTATGGCGTTGAGTGAGCTAAGCTCACTCAATGCCATCCAGACTACGGCGTTGAGTGAGCTCAGCTCACTCAACGCTATTCCAAGTTTACGGGCGTGACGGATCGGTCACGGGCGTGCCAGGCCCATGTTGAAATTTCTGAGCTCGCCGATCGTCTTTCTGAGGTCGACGATCGTCGAAGGGGTCACATCCTAGGTCATGGGCATGACGGGTCGGTCACGAGCGTGACCAACCCGTGACTCGAAATCTTGGTCGATAGACTTCAATTCTTTGGTTTCCTAGGGTTCTGTTATGACAAAACCACTTCTAGGGGTCTAGTTGGAAATGGGATGTTACAAATCCCAATAAACAAAACAAAGATTTCGTCCCCGAAATTATGGTTAAGCTTACGGGGGCTCTTATCGGGGAGAAAGAAACTTGAAACATCCCATGAGAAGAGAAAGATTACAATGCGACACCATGTTTGCTATGTGAGGTTTAAAGGTGATTGTCAAATCTAAGACCTATTCGCCCAATTGGCAAAGTCTAGACCCCAATAAACAAAAGATTAGCCCATATTCTTGAAATTTCAGTCCTACTAGTTTAAGATAGGAAAGTAAATTGAACATCTTGAGAGGTTGTAAGGTATACCTGACTGAACAGCTCCGGATACTTTTGTCGCATCAGGTCCTGTGGTTCACAGGTATGCTCCTCCTGTCCGTGGTTCCTCCACAAAACCTTGACTAATGGAACTTTCTTACATCGCAAGACCTGCACTGCCGTGTCATCTATCCTGATAGGCTCCAAGTTTACTGACCGATATGAGTCCACCGGGCCGTCGGCCGAGGAAATCAGCTGTTCAGGGTATAGTAGAGCCCTCCGTAGTGAGGAGACGTGGAAGATGTCATGCAATCCCGCTAACTCCGGTAGTAGCTCCAGTCTATAATCCAAGGGGCCGATTCTCTCCAGGATCCTATAAGGCCCCATATATCTTGGATTGAGCTTCTTCTGCCCGCGAACCCGCGAGACTCCGTGCATCGGCCTTATCTTCAATAAAACTCGGTCTCCTACCTGAAACTCCACCTAACGATGTCTCGCATCGTAGTATTTGGCCTGCCTGCTCTAGGCTTCCAACATCCTATCCCGAATCAATATAATCTGAGTATCCGTATCCCCCACAAACTCCGAGCCCAGTGCCCGCGGATCCTCATCCTGAACCCATGATAGTGGGGTCCTGCACCTTCTTCCATACAACGCCTCATATGGAGCCATGTCTATGCTGGACTGATGGGCGTTGTTGTACGAAAACACGACCAGTGGTAGCAATCTCTCCCAAGGCTCGCCGCGGTCCAAAATACACAGGCGCAAATGATCTTCTAGTGTACGGTTGGTGCGCTCCGTTTGCCCGTCGGTCTGAGGGTGAAAAGCTGTACTGAATGTCAACTGAGAACCCAAATGGGCCTGGACTGACCTCCACTCCCTGGATGTAAACCGCCCATCCCGATCCGAAACGATAGTCTTCGGCACCCCATGATAACGCATAAATAGCTCAATGAACCTCTGTACTAATACACTAACCGGAGCGTCCTTCGCCACTGGAATGAATTTGGCCACCTTTGTTAGCTTGTCCACTATCACCAAGATCGAGTCATTTCCCGCACGGGATCGAGGTAGCACATGTATGAAGTCCATGGCTATATCCTCAAATTTCCACTCCGGCACCGGAAGTGGCTGCAGCAAGCCTGTCGGGTTCCTACAATCTGCCTTTACGAGTTGGCAGGCCTCGCAATGCGTCACAAAGTACGTAATGTCCTTCTTTATACCTGGCTAGTACATCGTCCTCTTCAAATCTTTTACCATCTTGGTGATTCCCGGGTGCACCGTGTATCGGCTGCAGTGAGCTTCTATCATAATGTCCTCCCGGATCTGGCCTCCTGCCGGTATGTAGACCCTGCCTCTGAAACACAGGATACCATCCCTCAAAGAGTAATCTCCTGTTGTTCCTTCCTCCAAGGCTCGGAATATCGGCTCAGCTCTCACATCTAGCTTCTGCCCATCTCTGATGCGGTCCCGGATATCATCAGTAGTAACAACCGATCCCAGGTACTCCAAGTATAACTCTGGGTCATCCTCGGACACTAGTGATATCTGTATCTCCTCGAATGATTTAACCAACTCCAAGGCCATCAGCTGCAGGCCTACTCCTGATGTACTCGCTCTCTGACTCAAAGCATCTGCGACCACGTTTGTCTTCCCTGGATGGTAGTGCATGGTATACTGGTAGTCCGACAGAAACTCCACCCAGCGTCTTTGCCTGATGTTTAACTCCTTCTGTGTGTCTACGTATTTCAAGTTCTTGTGGTCTGAGAAGATATTACAATGTACTCCATAGAGATAGTGTCGCGAGATCTTAAGAGCAAAAACAACTACCCCAATCTCCAAATCGTGCACGGGGTAGTTCTGCTCATGTTGCTTTAGCTGACGGGAGGCATATGCTATTACGTGCCCGTTCTGCATCAGAACGGCACCCATCCCTTGATAGGAAGAATCTGTGTACACCTGGAATCCTTCCTTCCCTGGCGAAAGAGCAAGTGTGAGAGCCGAGGTAAGACGATCCTTCAGCTCCTGAAAAGCAGATTCACATCGTGGTGTCCAAATAAAAGGGGACTCCTTCTTCGTCAGAGACGTAAGAGGGAGGGCAATCTGAGAGAATGCCTTTACGAACTTCCGGTAATAACCGGCAAGTCCTAAGAAACTTCGAACATCCGAGGCCGACTATAATGGTGGCCAATCCCGTACTGCCTGGACCTTCGCCGAATCTACTGGCAAACCTGCTCCACTGATGACATGGCCCAAGAAGGCCACCTCCTTTAGCCAGAACTGGCACTTGCTGTACTTGGCATAAATCCTATGCTCCCGCAGCTTCTCCAAGCTCAAGGCCATATGCCTCGCGTGCTCCTCCTCCGTCCTTGAATAGATAAGGATGTCGTCGATGAATACAATAACAAAGACATCAAGATATTATTCGAACACCCGGTTCATCAAGGTCTTGAATGCGGTGGGTGCATTCGTGAGACCAAAAGACATTACGGTAAACTCGTACAAACCATATCTGCTGCTGAAGGCCGTCTTCTGGATGTCCTCCTCCTGAATAAGAAGCTGGTAGTACCCCGATCTCAGATCCAGCTTTGAGAACCAATGGGCTCCCTCCAGCTGGTCAAATAGATCGTCTATCCTTAGCAAGGGATAAGTATTCCAGACTGTCAACCTGTTCAGGGCCCGGTAATCTATATACAGTCGAAGAGTCCCGTCCTTATTCTTGACAAATAACACCGGAGCTCCCCATTGTGAAGAGCTAGGTCGGACTAACCCAGCCTCCACTAACTCCTAAAGCTGGCTTCGAAATTCAACCAACTCCTTTGGGGCCATTCTATAGGGAGCTCTGGATACCGACTTATCCCCCGGTATAAGCTGAATCTTGAAGTCCTTCTCTCGGTGCGGGGGTAGCCCTGGTAGCTTCTCCAGAAATATGTTGGCAAAGTCTCGCTCTACTAGAATATCTGAAATGGAGTCCTTGGCCACGACCGCCTCAAAAAGGACAAGATAAACCTCTTCCCCCTGCAGATGGGCCTTAATGTCCTGCACGGGTGATAATAATATGCGGGGTGCTGGTATAATACCTTCGATAACAATAAAGGAGTCCCCATACCTCACGGTGATCCTTTATGCCACCCAGTCAATCTGGGCATGGTTCCAGCACAGCAAAGTCATGCCTAGGATCAGATCGTAATCTGGCATCTTCTGAATCATCGTTGGTGCCTCAAACGCCTTCCCGCCGATCTCCGCTTCCATATTACAATGAGCAGAGGTCATTAGCTTTGATCCATCGGGTAGGCGCACCCTCATCATCTTTCCGGTGAACGGCTCCACGCCTGCCAATCCTTTCACGAAATCTTCCCACACAAACGAGTACGAAGCACCGGTGTCGAAGAGCATATGAGCGGGTTTGCCGCTAATGAAGACTATGCCTGAGGTAATTAAGTGTCTTAGTATTCTTGTTGTAGTTTTCTTCTCTTAATTTCTAACTAGGTTATGTCTAGAAAACTTGTTCCTAGGAAAAAAAAATTTTAAAAGTACTGACATACCAGCGATAACCTTCTCCGGGTTCCGGGGCTGTGTCAGGTCTAGAGCATACACTTGCTCCCTTTCTAGCATGTGGCCTCGGCCCTGAAATCCTCGTCCTCGATCATGTCCTCGGACGCCAAACTGTCGGGGAGGTGGGGCGCCCTGATGTGTTTGTGGGGGTGCTCTCTTCATAGGGCAGTTACTCTTGATATGCCCCGGCTGATTGCACTGAAAGCATACTGGTGCCTGCTCTGCTGTCCTTGGCATCTCCAGCATCTGTAAAGGCTGGGGAGCCAATACCCCCTGACTCCTCTGCTCCTTCCCAATCTCCTAGCGAGGTTGATCCCCGTTCCTTCTCTCCCCAATAACCAGACCTCGAGGACATTCTCTACGACCTCCAATCACTGTATCATCTGCCGGTCTCTTCCGGCTCTTGACTGTAAGCTGATCCGCTTCTCTCTTTTTAGCCATCTCAGGAATCCTGGCCAAACTCCCCTCTAAGACAAAGAGGAGGGCCTCTCTCATGTCGTCTTGCAGCCCTTTATAAAACCTCCTAGCATAGCCAACGTCGTCCAACTGATAAGCGTCCGCATAGCCGGCCAGGTGAGTAAACTCCTGATAATACTCCAGCACTATCCTGTTCCCCTGCCTCAACCGCAGGAACCTATCCTCAAGCTCGTCCCTCGCCGACTGAGGTATGAAATTTCCCAGGAGCGCTGCTCTGAACTCCACCCAAGTAATATCTGCGCAATCCATACCCGCAAAGGTGGTGTCCAGCTGTGACTTCCACCACCTCTTTCTGTGTGACTCCAGGCAGGAGACTGCCAAAGCAACTGCCTCCTCAGTGGGGCATTGAATCCCTGCAAGCATCTCGTAGATGGTATACAACCATTCCTCTGTGCATACTACCGACTCCGTCCCCAGGTAGGATGGAGGGGAAGTCCCCGAAAGACGCTCATCCAGTTGGCCCGGGGTTTGGTTGTTGAGTCGGGGCTTGCTGAGCTCTGAAGGCCTCCAGAATGGCCATCAGTTTTCGCCCCATCTCCGTCTGCTGGAACGGAGCTTGAACCAGCAGTGGCGGACCACATTCAGAGCCTGAGGTGTCCCCTGCTTGATGTAGGGGATATCCTTGAGAATCGTCACGGAGGCCACGACGACGCTTATGACACGATCTACGACCTCTAACCCGCACGCTAACGTAAACGCAGCCACAACAATTATTTTATTTATCGTTCGCGCTAACAATACGGATCGCCGTTCCGCAAATAGATCGAATGTTGGCTATAGGCCAAATTCTTTCCGGCTAAATGGGATAATATTGATCCCGAGCGAGCTTTGGGGTTGTACCAAAATAGATCCACCAAGAACAAAATGATTCGAAAGATGGTAGGATCTATCCCAACAAAATAAAAGCGAGGATCGCCAATCCTCTTACGAATCTTTCGGAAATCCAAACGAAAAATACCGATCTATTATTTGATTAACCGCGAAGAAAACAAATCGGAAAAATAACGCAAAATCCGTCCACCACAAGAACTATCTAGAGAAAGAAAACTCTTGGTAGAAATTTTCGTTACCCCTCTCGGATTTGTAGATCCGTGATGCGTGGATCTACCAAGTTTGATCGCTCCTCCTTTGAACGTCCACGGGAAACGCGCTACGGATTATGAACGTGCTAATCTCCTTCACTTCACGCCGTGGAGGAAATCACCTATCTTCTTCCTTGTAAGCAAGCAACTCTCTCATGCATGGGCCAGAAACACCTTTCAAGAGTGGATCTCGGTTGGCCGAAAGCAAGAAAGGATGAGGGCAACCGAGCACTAAGAGGAAGGGGCGGCCGAGAGCAAGAGGGGGAAAGGTGGAGGTCGAGCACTTAGGGAAGAGGAGGGCCTTGGGGCCGGCGGCTTGGAGGAAGAAAAGAAAGAGAGGGGGCGGCGGTTTAGAGAAGAAAGAGGGGGAAATTAGGGAGAAAGAGGGGGAAATTAAGTTAGGCAAATTCAAAATTTGATTTCAATAATATTCTACCCAAAATGAAGAGTTCAAGGCCCTTATATAGGCTTACATCTCAAAGCAAAATATCATGTGGCTAAAGGCACACCACATAAATAAAAATGCAGAAATTAAATAATATAATGTTTTTAAAGAGCCATCATGAAACGGCTATTAGCACACCAAAACAAAAAATATCAGAGATGATTCTTGTTGCGAGGGCGAAGCCTGTAGCCATGACCGCTACGACGTCGCACATCCTTTGCCGGTATATCTTCAACATAGTCATGCTCCATTTGGCCGTCCTGGTGGCCGTCGCCATCACCGTCGCCATCACCGTCGCCATCACCGTCGCCATCAATCCTCCGCCGCTCAAAACGACTCATCTCCGATGAGCGGGCAGACATATAACGGCGTACGAGGTCCGCGTCAAGAAGATCCATCTGTGCAGTAGAGAGCCAAGAGTCGTCCGAATCCGGACGACCACGCCAACGAACCAAAAACCTGTGAATGTCGCCGTCGGGGGTGGGAAACATATCATCCTGCAAATTCCTGTCAGGCAAGAAATCTGTTCGGGGAAATCTCGGAAAAGCGTTAGGTGAAGCAGAAAAACAAGTGTCATCATCAATAGACGGCATACCTCCCGTAGAATTCGAAGGAGAGAACGATCCAGAATTGAGCTCACCCCCCACCCCATTAAATTGTACAGTGGAATTATTAAACGGAGAGACGGACAGTTCAGGTGGTGGAGCAACAAAAAGCGTTAAATCCGAAATGTTAAACACAGGGGAGATTCCCCAATCAACGGGTAATTCTAATAAATAAGCATTTTCGCCTAATTTCTTCAAAATTCGAAAAGGACCGGCTTTCTTGTTCGCTAATTTTTTATGGTGCCCGAAGGAATCCGTTCAGGGATAAGACGAACCATAACCAAATCGCCAATGTTCATGGAGACTGCTCGCCTATGTACGTTAGCATTCGATTGATAGATAGAATATTGCTTAGCTAACGTCTTGCCAATGTGCTCATGGAGAGTGTGAACGTGTGAAGCGAAATCCTGTGCAAATTGACTTGACTTAAAAGAAGGCGGTAACGGAACCAAGTCAAGAGGCACTGGCGCCTTATAACCATGCACTATCTCATTCGGCGACAACCCAGTGGACCTGTTCTTAGAATTATTGTACGCTAGTTGAGCATGCGGAAGAATAAGATCCCACATACCTTTATGTTCGCCCACTAAACAACGAAGTAACCCGCCCAAGCTACGGTTGACAACTTCCGTTTTCCCATCCGTTTGGGGATGATAGGCCGACGAAAACATTAGTTTAGTGTCCATGAGTTTCCAGAGTGTCTTCCAAAAATAACTTGTAAATTTGACATCCCTATCACTCACGATCGTTTTGGGAACACCCCGATGTGCCACGACCTCCTTGAAATATAATTTTGCGACATTTGACGCATCGTAGGTATTATTACTAGCGATGAAATATGCCATTTTAGAGAAACGGTCTACGATAACAAGAATAGAATCGTGACGCCTAAATGTCATGGGTAACCCCAAAATAAAATCCATGCTGACATCTTCCCATGGTACCGATGGAATCGGGAGTGGAGTGTAAAGACCCGTGTTGGTCTTGTTCCCTTTGGCTAGTTGACAAACACGACAACTTCTTACGACTTTGTTAACCATGGGTCTGAGGCCCGGCCAAAAGAATTTATCCTCTACGAGTGTTATCGTTTTGTCTCTACCAAAATGTCCGCCTAGCCCTCCGCTATGCAACTCCCATATGATAAAATGTCATAATGACGAGCGGGGAATACATAGTTGCAAATGTTTAAATAAGTATCCGTCACGGATATAGTACGCCGAAATGGTGGTAGGAGAGCTGTCCTGAGTGGCGAGATAAATTTCCTTAAAGTCTGGGCATTGGACATATTCATCTTTAATCCTCTCAAATCCTATAACTGATACTTCCATGGTAGTTAGTAATAAGGTGACCCTACTCAACGCGTCCGCCACACGATTTAATGTACCCTTCAGATGCTTGATAATGAAGGCGTACTCTTGTAGGTAGGAAATCCATTTAGCGTGTCGTGGGATAATCTTATTTTGAGAATTAACAAATTTGAGGGCCTCATGGTCCGATAATATCACGAATTCTTTTGATATAAGGTAATGTCGCCAATGTTGGAGACAACGAATCATGGCATAGAATTCGCGATCATAATTCGAATAGTTTAATTTTGGGCCGGATAGTTTCTCACTAAAATATCCTAGCGGATGCCCCTCTTGACTTAATACTCCTCCGATTCCTATCCCCGATGCGTCGCATGATAGTTCAAACACTTTACTAAAATCCGGTAATCGTAGTAAGGGGGCTTCAGACATCCGTTCCTTAATCGTTTGGAAAGCGCTAGTGGCCGCTTTAGTCCAACTAAATTCTCCTTTCTTCATACATTCAGTGATAGGTGCCATAATACTACTAAAATTCCGAATAAATCTTCGGTAAAACGTGGCCAACCCGTGGAAACTTCAAACTTCCCTTATATTCTTGGGTTCCGACCACTCTTTAATTGCTTGAACCTTCTTTGGGTCCACATGAATGCAATCTGAGCTCACGATGTATCCTAAGAACTCTACAGAAGACACACCGAATGCGCATTTTTTTAGATTAATAAATAATTTCTCTTTGCGCAATGTGGTAAGGATTGTTCTTAGGTGAGTTTCATGATCCCCCGGAGAGATACTAACACCAAAATGTCGTCGAAATAGACCACTACAAATTTTCCCATGTAGGGTTTAAAGACTTGGGTCATCAATCGCGAAAACGTACTCGGTCCATTGGTAAGTCCCTCTCCAAGCACTAGCCATTCATATAGTCCATCCTTAGACATGAATGCCGTCTTCCACTCGTCCCCCTCCCGTATTCGTATTTGATGATAACCGCTCTTAAGATCCAACTTAGAGAACACGGCTGCTCCTGAAAACATATCTAGCAAATCATCCAAGCGGGGAATGGGGAACCGATACTTGACAGTTATTTTATTTATAGCCCGATAATCGACACACAATCGCCATGTTTTATCTTTCTTCGGGACTAGTAAGGCAGGGACGGCACAAGGACTTTTACTGTGACGTATAAACCCTTTCGCTAACAAATCTGAAATTAATTTTTGCAACTCCTCATGTGAGGAGGGGTTGAGGCGGTAATGGGGCTGATTCGGCAACGAAGAACCCCGGACAAAATCTATCTCATGCTGGATATCACGCATAGGTGGCAACTGAGGTGGTAAGTCCACCGGGTATACATCCTTATACTCTTCTAAGAGAGTGCGAAGGGATAATGGGAGGCTCGCTAATGAGGGTGCATCCTCCTTAGCTTGTAGACAAACTAGCGCGTAGATAACGCCATCCATGAAAGTCTCACGCTCTAATTCTTTCCTACCTATTAGACTTATCATTTTCTTTTCTACCGGCACAATGGTATCTTTGGACGCAGGTGACGGATCCTTGGGCGGTGATGGTTTCAAAACAATGGTCTTACCATTGAATTTGAACTCATAAGTGTTGGCTCGTCCAAAATGAGTCACGTCATAATCATAAAGCCAAGGTCGTCCTAATAAGACATGATACACGTCCATGGGAATTACGTCACACCACACTTTATCAATGTAGTTTTTTAAGGTTAGTGGCACCAAGCATCGCTTAGAAACCGCTATTGACGTCTTGTTTACCCACGCGATTTTATAAGGATGTGGGTGCGGCTCGGTGATTAAATGCATGCGTGCGATGGCATTTTCTGAAACGACGTTCATGCAACTACCGCTATCAATAATGAGTTTGCACCACTTTTCACCGCACTTAAAATTTAAGGTAAATATATTTGTCTGGTTATACTCGTCCAATACTCGCGGTGTGGCCAAAATACATCTCATCACCATCATGTAAGAATCGTCCTCCATGTCACTCGGTTCGCGATCAGATTCTGCTCCATAGTCGATGTCGGCAGGCTCAGTCGTGGAGTCTAATAGGGCTAACGGTTTGCTCTTTGTGGGACACTCACTAGAATAGTGCCCTTGGATTCCGCAAGAATAACACGTGGCGTTAGTCTTGCTAATCCGTCCTATCGGCACTCGCTCGCCGGTGGGATTTCTATTATTCCTAGCAGTAATGATAATGGACTCCGAATCCGTGGATCGATACTTTCCCTTGTCTCGCGCGGAGGAAGATGGATGCGGTCCTAAGAGGGACTTTCCTTTCTGAAAGTTTCGCCCTTTGACTTTGTAGGCGTTGTGTTTTTCAATATCCAAAGCGGCATTGAAAGTGGTGTTAAGGTCCGTTTGACCATAACGCAAGAGCTTTCCTTGAATGTCCGAATTGAGTCCCTTACGAAATCGGGAGAGTGTGACTTCGGGCATCTCACGAACATCGCAACGCACCAACATATCCTTAAGTTGTCCCATGTATTCTGCTACCGAAGAGCTACCTTGACGAAGAGAGGCTAAGTCGTCGAACATTTGTGTCCGGTGATACGTGGGAACATATTGGTCGTGGAGAAGTGCTTTCATGGCAGCCCAACCAATTGGGGGTGCTCCATTAACCGTGCCTAATCGTCTCTCTTCGTTCAACCAGTACGTCTTAGCCCTTCCTAGAAGTTTCATCCGCGCAACCTTCACTTTCTCAACGTCTGTCAGGTCGTGCCATTCAAAATAGCACTCGATTCCCATAATCCAGTCTAGGAATAGCTGGGGCTCTCCCATACCATCATATGATGGTGAATCTATTTTTACGGCCCTAGTTACGTCGAACTCATAATGACCTCGAGGTGGGTACTCATCGTCCAGATCACGTGGGTGATTTTGTCTTTCCTCTCGCTGGTTGGCTGCCGGGGGTTGGGGACCCGGTCGGTTTCTGCCAACGCCGTTGTTTCGGGGCGCCGCTTTGTTTACAGCGAGCCCTTCAATTAACTGTGTCAGTGCGTCAAACCTAGCGTTAAACTCTTCACGTAGCTCGGCGATCATGGCCGGAGCATGCTCATCACCTTGGTTGTTGGCCATGTGTGAGGTGGAGGGAAGATATTCTGTGCCCAGTCTAGTGCGCATGAACGAACGGTACAAATAACAATTTTGACCTGATTTAAATTACGAGTTTGAATTTTTTTGACACAAAACTATTGAGCAACAGGAAAAACTGTTTCAGACTTTTTTTCTTAGAAAAATGAGGAGAAAATTCAGAATTTTTTTTTTATAATTTTTTGCAAAAAATTTTTTTTTGTGTTTTTACTAATTGCAGCCCAACTATGTAAAATTCCGATTTGACGTGATTCGTAACGGAAGTGTGCACCCTAGTGAACGAGGATATCCCTAGGTAAAATGAAAGGATGGTGTCAATTGGGAAATCAACACAACCTCCCTCTGATACCAAATTGAAGTAGGGGATATCCTTGAGAATCGTCACGGAGGCCACGACGACGCTTATGACATGATCTACGCCCTCTAACCCGCACGCTAACGTAAACGCAGCCACAACAATTATTTTATTTATCGTTCGCGCTAACAATACGGATCGCCGTTCCGCAAATAGATCGAATGTTGGCTATAGGCCAAATTCTTTCCGGCTAAATGGGATAATATTGATCCCGAGCGAGCTTTGGGGTTGTACCAAAATAGATCCACCAAGAACAAAATGATTCGAAAGATGGTAGGATCTATCCCAACAAAATAAAAGCGAGGATCGCCAATCCTCTTACGAATCTTTCGGAAATCCAAACGAAAAATACCGATCTATTATTTGATTAACCGCGAAGAAAACAAATCGGAAAAATAACGCAAAATCCGTCCACCACAAGAACTATCTAGAGAAAGAAAACTCTTGGTAGAAATTTTCGTTACCCCTCTCGGATTTGTAGATCCGTGATGCGTGGATCTACAAAGTTTGATCGCTCTTCCTTTGAACGTCCACGGGAAACGCGCTACGGATGATGAACGTGCTAATTTCCTTCACTTCACGCCGTGGAGGAAATCACCTATCTTCTTCCTTGCAAGCAAGCAACTCTCTCATGCATGGGCCGGAAACACCTTTCAAGAGTGGATCTCGGTTGGCCGAGAGCAAGAAAGGATGAGGGCAACCGAGCACTAAGAGGAAGGGGCGGCCGAGAGCAAGAGGGGGAAAGGTGGAGGCCGAGCACTTAGGGAAGAGGAGGGCCTTGGGGCCGGTGGCTTGGAGGAAGAAAAGAAAGAGAGGGGGGCGGCGGTTTTGAGAAGAAAGAGGGGGAAATTAGGGAGAAAGAGGGGGAAATTAAGTTAGGCAAATTCAAAATTTGATTTCAATAATATTCTACCCAAAATGAAGAGTTCAAGGCCCTTATATAGGCTTACATCTCAAAGCAAAATATCATGTGGCTAAAGGCACACCACATAAATAAAAATGCAGAAATTAAATAATATAATGTTTTTAAAGAGCCATCATGAAACGGCTATTAGCACACCAAAACAAAAAATATCAGAGATGATTCTTGTTGCGAGGGCGAAGCCTGTAGCCATGACCGCTACGACGTCGCACGTCCTTTGCCGGTACATCTTCAACATAGTCATGCTCCATTTCGCCGTCCTGGTGGCCGTCGCCATCACCGTCGCCATCACCGTCGCCATCACCATCGCCATCACTGCTGTGGTGTAGGGTTCGTCGCAGGCTATAAGGAAAATTTCCATTTGTTAGTGAACGTATGAATGGAATATAAGAAAGGGGTAGGATTGACATTCACATGTGATTTCCCTTATGGGCACACCATTGCTTCCGCTGCTAGTTTGTCCGCAAACAATGCTCACACGGGGGTGGCCCAAGGTTTGTGGACTACTTCTCTTTCGATCGAGGTCTCCTCTGATACCACTTGTAAGACCCCATTTTTTTTCTTTTTCAACCACCGGGGTCTTATGCCCAGAATTTCCGCTTTGCGGTGGCACCAACACTCGGGGAGGCCGCCACTACCAAACGCCAACTCTGCCGGACTTTTTCGATCACAAAGTGTAACATCCCAATGTTACTTCTAGACCCCTAACTTAGATTTGGGTTAGGCATGGGGTGGGTGTTAGGGTATTAGCTAGGTTTGACCCTAGGTGGTGGGGTGTAGCCAAGTGGGGCCCATCTTAGGACCAAAGTCAAACTAGGTCAAACTAGCCTAAATAGGAACCCTAGCCACACCATGACCCCACCACATGGCCATAACCCTAAATACAATCTAAGTGGACCTAGGCCATGCCACTAGGTCAACATTTTGACCCTAGTTGACCCAAGTCAACTTTGAGCCTAAAGTGGTCAAACCCACATTCATAAGCTCAATTAGCCTAAGTAGGGCACCCCCTTGACCCAACCCAAGTTGGGTGGTGCCATTGGGCTCATGACCAACAAGTGGGGTCAGCCCACTCACCATGTTGACCAAGTCAACTCCCCAAGTCAACAAGTCAACTATTTGACCAAAAGGTGAAAATGTGAGCCCAAGCCATTTCCCATGGGCCAAGCCCACCAAACTTGACCCATGACCAGCCAAGTGGACAAGGACAGCCCCTAACCCCCAAAATGAGGAGAGAGAGTACATGCAAAGGGGCATTTTGGAGAAAACACCTAAAAGAGGAGAGAGAAAGGGGGGTGGTGATGAAAGGAGGCCATGTGGCCTTCATTTTTCAGCCAAGAGGTGCTGGCCGACCACCCCATTTAATTCCAGCAAGATTTCAAGGCATGACAGCCACTTGGCAACCATGGTGAAGCTTCCTATGCTCCAACCGAACTCACCTCGGCCACATCCCCATATACAGCCACTCCAGGCCAAATCCAAGCCCACCATCAGCTTCAGAAGGTCGAGAGGAGTGGAAATCGAGTCCTGGAGCATAGCAATCGGTGGAGAATCGAGTTTTTGGCAAGGAGATCGCCGGAGCTTGCTCGGCCATGGCAACCGCCGCCACACTCGCCACCAACCTCCGATCAAGGTCCGTTTCGCCACCCCTCTACCCGTACTAGCTTCCTAGATCAATTAGGGGAGATATCGGGCTCAATTGAGCCCGATGCCATGAGAGAAAATCTTGATTTTTCCGAGAAATTCATCCCGCTCGGGATCGCCGGCGCCGCCACCTACCGCCGCTTAGTCGCCGGCAAAAGCCGGCCACCACCACCGTGAAGGTGTAGGCACACTTTGCCGGCCATGGCGCCGCCTCAGCCGGCCGGAAATAGCCCCGCAAAGTGGCCCAGGAGGATCCAATTGAGGCCGTCGGTTTGTTGGGGAAGACGATAGGATGCCGTCCAATTGTGCTTTAAGATCCGTGCAAATCATTTTATATGATGAATTAAATTATTTTGAATAGTAGCATAACTGTCACACCTTTCCAGTCATTTTTCATGTGATAATTAAGGCACTTAGAGACATCACCTAAGGTTATAACCTGAATGGAAATTGTAGCCCTAGGTCGTAACTTTCAAATGCCACAATAATCATGGGTTTTCACCCAGTGGTCTGTCCTGTAGGACAATTCTCCTAGGACTGGTCCTAGACTAGGGCAGAAATTAAATTAATTCCTCAGACCAAACCCTTGGTCCAAATGGGCTGAAATTTGGACTAGGTTACTAAATTAGGCTTATCTAGTCCCTCCCCAAAAATCAGAATTTTTGGGGAACATTTTGCTATAGTTTTTACAAGAATACCCAAAAGTAAATAAATGTGATTTTTGGAGTTCTCCAACTCCAATAGGCCCCAAATTTTGGTGGCACCCTCTCATGGGTATATTAGACACATGGTTAAAATTTGGTCTGAATTGATGCACTGCATATTGAGGAATCTCACTTGCATGTTTGAGAAATAGTATTTGGCTTGGGCTGCAAATAGCAATTTTGCAGAATTTCAAATGGCTGCCCAAGCCAAACCAGAAGCCCCCTTGACCTGAGATTTTGGTCAGAGGTATAATTAGGGCATACTTAGGCCCTGCCCAAAAATGGGCTTGATTGAAAAATAAAATATGGGGAAATTACCAAAATATCCCTAGGGCTTAACTAGGTGATTCTTGGAGTTAGCTAACTCCAAATGGCCCCAAATTTTGGTGGCTGGCCCTTAGGGACCATATAGACCAGTGGTAGAAATTTCTCTGAAATTGGAACAAGTCATGTTGGGAAAGACCCACATGCAAGAATTGAACTACTTAGGCTTGGGGTGCACTTAGCCAAAAATGATATACTAAGTATTCAACCTAGTTGAGGCATGCAAAAAATCATAGAATTTATCCCAGTGATTAATTAAGGCATAAACCACCCCTAGAATTAATTATTGGATTTTTGGGATCAAAAATCCCATTATTTGGAATTTTCCAAACATAGGTCCTTTTAGAAAATAAATTGGAAAAATAGATTTTGATAAAAAGGAAATTCCCAAATTCAGTCAAGTCAAAGAATGATGTTTTATTTGACTTAGGAAAATTTTATATCTCTGTTTGTGATCTATTGGAGCAAATACCTTGAAATTACTATTTTACCCTTTTTGTATTTAATTATGATTTGGTGGAATTTCATGTTGGAAAATTGTAGAAATATTTCTATAGTTGTATAATTGTGATAGTAGCCTTGTGGAATAATTTCAGAATTTTTGAATGCACTTTCAATTAATGAGTTAGCATAATGGCATTTTGGTAATTAATTAAGAATGGAATTTGATAGGTCACTACAGTATAGAATTTAATGAAACTCTTCCATTAGTCATAAAGTAGTGATATATATTCTCAGTAATTTTCCGGGAATTTTGGTTAGTATATTTCTTATACTTCATTTGGAAAATGATAAATATGTAGAATCTATATTAATTATGGGATAAATAGAAATATAAAAATGGAAATTATGAGATCTTGTAGACAGTAATATTTTACTCTTTTGCAACTCAGGAAAATTCCCTTAGGTCAGTAGATTTTAATTGATACCAATTCATGTGTAAAATGACCTAGGGAATGATTTAAAGGATTTAATTAAAGGCCTTAATGACCTAGGAAAATTATGGAAATCAATACATTCATTTAATTAGCTCACACCACCCTAGGATAAATATTTGGGGTCTGTTGGCCCAAGGATTTAGAAGTTCGATTTCAGGGTGGTATTAGGTCATGGGCTGCGCATAGTAAAAGTAGATTCTACCTTAGGACCACCGGGGGATAGATCGACGATTGAAGTTGAGTTAGGGAATATGATTGGAAATATAACCCTGGTGGTTAGTGTCATATTAGTGACGAGAGTAAAAGTGCAAGTCTTTGGGTAACCAATAGAGCGGAGGCCGGCGGAAGACCGTCGCCCTTCCGATAATGATAACTTAAGTCATTAGGTTAGTCCTAAAGTAACAATGAGAGTAGATGGTGGATCTTGGGTAGACAACAACTAAAAGTAATTATCCTTGCGAAAGGGAACTTTGGGCTTGTCATCCCATCTTGGTTCCTAGTGCCTTCGAGACCCCTTCAATGGGCATACCTTGGGCAGTCCTGGGATTAACCCCTAAATCACTAAGTATAATAACCGGTAGACAAGAGTAGCCTAATAGGCTAGGTAAAACTGTACTTGTTCTTATCACGGTGCCGGGTTGGAGAGACTTGGAGCCTGTTGACTACTTGCTCGCCCGTGTTGGTTTGAAAGGTATTGGTATGTCTATATGCTCACCCGTACCGGGTTGGAGGGATGCGAGTGGCTTGCTCACCTGTTTCTTAAGGTTGGAGGGATACAAACACTTGCTCACCTGTTTCATAAGGTTGGAGGGATACAAGTAATGAGCTCATCCTAACCGGGTTGGAGGGATACGAGTGGCTTGCTCACCTGTTTCATATGGTTGGAGGGATACAAGCACTTGCTCACCCAAATTGGATTGGAGGGAATGTGTTAGCAATATCAGTACGAGCAGGAAGCTCAGATTAATACCTTGCATGTGCATAAAATTAGTGGCGAGTCACGCGGGACTGGCCAGTCGATGCACCGATGGCAGTACGATGACTCGGGCGAGGGGTACGGGTGGAGGGGCCAGTATGCTATATATATAATACTGCGGAATCCCCGAAGACGTACACTCGACCTACAAGACTGACGGGTAGTCAGCAAAATACGTACGCAAGACTCTAGAGTGCACCTGGGACGTGTACAGAGGCGTATGAGAGGGGTCTAGGTCTAGTAGTGCTTATACCCACCTAGAAGTGGAGTGCCCGCTCCGCTGTTGCCGTAGCCACAACGGTAGTACCCGAGAGTGATGCAAGCTCTCAAAAAGTGGGAACTAAAGGTCTGTGATCACGGAGTCGTGTGTGTGTTGCACTTACCTGCTACATAAATTGCATCATAATCATTCATACAAATTAGGGCATACGCAATCATAGATCCTTATCATATAAATTAGTATGGGCTCTTTTATATGATAAGTTACAATTCCTGGAAACCTTAACTTATAAATTTGTATGGGAATTTTTATAAGTTAAGGTACGTCTGTGATGGTAGATAGTTTACTTTTCAGTACTTACTTTCCTGCTCTTACTTTCAGTTCTTTCTTTTACAGTACTGTTTTACTTACTTGTACTACTTACTTAGAACTGCTAGAGTAGGATAACTATACTTATTACAACTGTTAGTATACTCTTGTCACCTGCTTCCACCTTTACTACCCCTTGTTGTCCTCCGCTTCTTCCTCCCGCTCGGTGCCTAAGAGCGACGGGGCGAGGTGTGGAGGAAACGACTTAGTCTTTTTGACTAATGGTCGGTGACCATACTATTTTTAGGAGCTCGAGGAGGCAGGACTTGAGGAGCAGATGCCGACTACCACTACTGGAGCACAGGTTCAGACGTGATGATTTGAGATGATAGATTCCGCTGCTATTAGATTGAGAGAGTGTGTGATTTGATATTGATGTACTGGGCATATGCCCTTATTACACTCTTTTGTTGTACTCATTGTGGACTATATTTATGTACTCATCATTTCTTTTATATGATATGTACTCTGTGGCTGTGGACTTATGTAGTTTTGTTTACTATATACCTTTCTTCTGTTTCTCATATTGGCCGAACAGGTTATGATCGTTCTAGCCGGCAGGATCGGCGTCTTGCGGTGTCGACTAACCCGTGAGTTAGTGTCACCGTAAGGCGGCGGTTCTGGGCATAAGATCAGGGCTCCCTTGGTAAGGGGGAGGATCTTACAAACTGGTATCAGATGAACAAACGATCATATGAGAAAGAAGTCCACAACACTGGAACACCCCGCTCGAGCATTAGTTTGCGGACAAACTATGCAGCGGAAGCAATGGTGTGCCCATGTGTAAAAAGTCACATAAAACAGTCCATTAGGCGATGAGTTAGGCCAATCCAACTAGGGCATCACCCTAGTTTGACTTACCAAGAGGATTTTGTGTCGTACCTTAGGCCAAAGATCGACTCCAGGTGTAGATTAGTTACGATACATGGATAACCAAGTCGATTAAAGAAAGATTTAAATACCAGAGTCCCTACTTAAGGCTTAAACCTCGGTGTTCCTAAGTCGCATATCGAATAATATTACCAATTCTTACTCAAACTGATAAGGACTACCTCGAGAAGAATTGATGCATAAGCTTAATAGTGGATCAGTAGGGTACTCGTAAGCTTAATCCTAGTACCGATGACTGGATTACGCAAGACAATCACGGTGATAAATACCAAAGATCGAATAAGAATTCAAATTCTAGAAGAGACACTTCCTTGTTTGGTCACATGTTGACCTTGAACAGATTGTCAAATGGTAACCTCGAAGGCCTAAGGTAGATAACATATCAATTAAAGTGGAAATCCATGCCAAAGATTGTTAGCCCTAAGGATTAAGGCATGTACAAGATGACTACATTGTGAATGTCAAAGGAAAATTAACCAAAATATATGGGGGCTTAACCTTTTGTTCATAGGGCTATACTGATAACAACTCGAATTTTTCTAAGCCTTTCTCATTAAGCATGTGTCGCAAGCATAGTGATCTAAAAACTTGACATATTCAAAGATCACTCAAGTAAAGATGAGAATTGTATATACATGACCAGTATGATGATCGAATCCTCCCCGGAAGGTTAGGACTCTCGAAGAACTTCACCCTACTTATTAATCTTAAGCAGCATAGACTGTTAACGACAAGTTGGGAACACAATAAATTCATGAGTGAAATAGGAAAGTAGAATGTTTCGAGAATGGCTTTTCACTCTCATAAGTACCCCAAGACCATAGGGGTAAGTGAAGGAGGAGGATAACAAATTTAGTTCTGTGAAAGATGCATAAACACTGGCTTAGTGATGAATACATATGACCTTGAAGCTAGGGAAGGCCGTATAAAACTTCAAGAGATTTTCCCAATTTCGAGTTTAAGGAAGTAAGTACCCACTTATATCATAGTCTAATGAACACTCGCGATTTCCTTAATACAGACACAATGTAAATCATTACACATACACATGAAATCGGAACAACTCACGATCAAAAGACCGAATTAGAATCGGTATGGGTTGTAGAGGATGTACAAACAATCAAGGTGAGTCTTGATTACCGCATCAACAAGCACGTTTCAAGGACACTCTAAACACCTTAACCCAACCAATGTAACACGTGATTAAAGGACTCAGATGTACCGCGAGGGAAAATAATGTGAAACGATAATTCGAAGTATCTGAATAATTACGTCTACAAAAATTGGTGTACCATAACCCTAGAAATTTTTTTTTAAATCAAGGAAGAATCATCTAAATTTGGAAGAAGTATAAGCATAATGACAGATCACTATTACCCGTAACTACGTAACATACCCAAGTCATCAATTGGAAACATACAGATTGTGATAAAGTAACTTCAAGGTAATATGAAGGAGTGATTGTAAATCTTAACTATTATATGAGAAGAGCCATAAAGGGAAAGCTCAAAAATGTTGAATAAAATTTTGTTTAGGACTTTGAGGGTGTGATGACCCCAAAAATTTAAAAGCAAGTGAAAAGCATTACCGATTCAGAAAGGGTAAATTATAGGAATGATCCTTTGGATGTGTTCCGACGATCACAAGGGGCAAAACAATGCGTTCGATGATATAACACCTACCTTCGGAAAGACTCAGGATATCAAAACAACTCCTGATTAGGAACATGTCGTTATTATCAGAAATCAGAATGAAAATGTTTGATGAATTAATAATCGCCCTCAAAAGGTTCGGGATTTCAATATCAACCCATGGTTAAGGATATGCTATTATCCTTAGAATCGAGTGTTATAATAATCCAGAAGGCTTGACCGTGAGTAGGCAATATGAGCATACCCTACGCACAAGGAAAACAAATAAGTTTCAGCATTGCCTATATCAGATAGTGCAAGGTATGATAGTCTCTACCAGGACATAATAATTTTGAGGATTAAGTTTACACAGGCTCGAGCTAACCTCGTAAGTATAAAAGCTCTAGTTAGGTATTCCCCCATGCGGGTCAATTAAGTTGGCCATATATAGGAGAATTACTATGAGCGTACCAAATTGAAACTTCAAGCACATAAAGGGTTAAATTGTCAAGGCATGACATTTACAAAGGTAACGACTCAACGAATTGAAATATGGTCGATGATTAGTTGTAGCATACGCATATGCATGATCTATTGGTTACGGGTACATCAAGAACCATGGCAGACCGTTGTTAACACCATGACCACCGTAAGGAAATCGATGACAATGAAGAAAATCAAAATTTTGATTGTTATCAAAGGTACAGTAAAATATTCGAGAACAAATGAATGCTTATTAAGATCGATCGATGAAGAAGTCAAGTGCTTCAATTTTGAAAATATGCACTTATAATTTATGGGTTAGATTGAACATGAAAAACGACCGAGGGTCAAAAACTCGTTACCAACGTTCATATTGATAGTAAACGTTTCAGTTATGGAATGAGTCAAGGTTGTACACGTATATATGACCCTTGATCATGATAGCATTAAGAACCAGGATACACACGTGGTAACTTTATGATCGCCAACAGAAGATCTCATGACAAAGATATATAGATCTTGACTATCAAGGGCATATACAAAGGTAACCGGTGCTCAATCAGATTTCCTTTTTGCTAAATCAAAAGTGTATCAGATCTCACCATACCTGAGAAGATACGCTCATAAATTCATGGATTAGACTATATGTAAAAAGTGATCGAGAACCGCTGGTACGAACATCAATATCCATACTGATCGCTTGATGTATGCTCGAAAGGTGAACACACTACGAACCATATATTACTACATGGATAGAGATGTGATGAGTCTTGAAGTTAGGAGAAATATAATGATGATCTTTTCATCACATCAGGATCTCGGAAGTTGATTTACTGCTATACATAATAATGTTGGTCTAATGTATAGGATATCTGGGGATGATTGTAAGTCCATGTTGAATTATAAGTGAAAACCTAGGTGGATCGGAATGGAAAAGATTCCTACTTATGAAGTTGTTGATTTACGAGCACTTGATGATTATGGCTCGTAAGGCTACAATCCAAGGAGTGGTTAAAGCTTATTTTGATCATAAAATGTCGAGGGACTTGAAAACGTGTCCTCACAAAATGAGTAGCCCAAAATATGAGGGAAGTGCATTCGGAAGAGGGTTGTTACCTCTAATGAGTTTTTATGATTCCTGCAATTTGAACCCCGTAGACCCGAACTTAAATTTCGGGGACGAAATTATTTTTTTGTTTATAGGATTTGTAACATCCCAATGTTACTTCTAGACCCCTAACTTAGATTTGGGTTAGGCATGGGGTGGGTGTTAGGGTATTAGCTAGGTTTGACCCTAGGTGGTGGGGTGTAGCCAAGTGGGGCCCATCTTAGGACCAAAGTCAAACTAGGTCAAACTAGCCTAAATAGGAACCCTAGCCACACCATGACCCCACCACATGGCCATAACCCTAAATACAATCTAAGTGGACCTAGGCCATGCCACTAGGTCAACATTTTGACCCTAGTTGACCCAAGTCAACTTTGAGCCTAAAGTGGTCAAACCCACATTCATAAGCTCAATTAGCCTAAGTAGGGCACCCCCTTGACCCAACCCAAGTTGGGTGGTGCCATTAGGCTCATGAACAACAAGTGGGGTCAGCCCACTCACCATGTTGACCAAGTCAACTCCCCAAGTCAACAAGTCAACTATTTGACCAAAAGGTGAAAATGTGAGCCCAAGCCATTTCCCATGGGCCAAGCCCACCAAACTTGACCCATGACCAGCCAAGTGGACAAGGACAGCCCCTAACCCCCAAAATGAGGAGAGAGAGTACATGCAAAGGGGCATTTTGGAGAAAACACCTAAAAGAGGAGAGAGAAAGGGGGGTGGTGATGAAAGGAGGCCATGTGGCCTTCATTTCTTCAGCCAAGAGGTGCTGGCCGACCACCCCATTTAATTACAGCAAGATTTCAAGGCATGACAGCCACTTGGCAACCATGGTGAAGCTTCCTATGCTCCAACCGAACTCACCTCGGCCACATCCCCATATACAGCCACTCCAGGCCAAATCCAAGCCCACCATCAGCTTCAGAAGGTCGAGAGGAGTGGAAATCGAGTCCTGGAGCATAGCAATCGGTGGAGAATCGAGTTTTTGGCAAGGATATCGCCGGAGCTTGCTCGGCCATGGCAACCGCCGCCACACTCGCCACCAACCTCCGATCAAGGTCCGTTTCGCCACCCCTCTACCCGTACTAGCTTCCTAGATCAATTAGGGGAGATATCGGGCTCAATTGAGCCCGATGCCATGAGAGAAAATCTTGATTTTTCCGAGAAATTCATCCCGCTCGGGATCGCCGGCGCCGCCACCTACCGCCGCTTAGTCGCCGGCAAAAGCCGGCCACCACCACCGTGAAGGTGTAGGCACACTTTGCCGGCCATGGCGCCGCCTCAGCCGGCCGGAAATAGCCCCGCAAAGTGGCCCAGGAGGATCCAATCCAGGCCGTCGGTTTGTTGGGGAAGACGATAGGATGCCGTCCAATTGTGCTTTAAGATCCGTGCAAATCATTTTATATGATGAATTAAATTATTTTGAATAGTAGCATAACTGTCACACCTTTCCAGTCATTTTGCATGTGATAATTAAGGCATTTAGAGACTTCACCTAAGGTTATAACCTGAATGGAAATTGTAGCCAGAGGTCTTAACTTTCAAATGCCACAATAATCATGGGCTTTCACTCAGTGGTCTGTCCTGTAGGACAATTCTCCTAGGACTGGTCCTAGACTAGGGCAGAAATTAAATTAATTCCTCAGCCCAAACCCTTGGTCCAAATGGGCTGAAATTTGGGCTAGGTTACTAAATTAGGCTTATCTAGTCCCTCCCCAAAAATCAGAATTTTTGGGGAACATTTTGCTATAGTTTTTACAAGAATACCCAAAAGTAAATAAATGTGATTTTTGGAGTTATCCAACTCCAATAGGCCCCAAATTTTGGTGGCACCCTCTCATGGGTATATTAGACACATGGTTAAAATTTGATCTGAATTAATGCACTTCATGTTGAGGAATCTCACTTGCATGTTTGAGAAATAGTATTTGGCTTGGGCTGCAAATAGCAATTTTGCAGAATTTCAAATGGCTGCCCAAGCCAAACCAGAAGCCCCCTTGACCTGAGATTTTGGTCCGAGGTATAATTAGGGCATACTTAGGCCCTGCCCAAAAATGGGCTTGATTGAAAAATAAAATATGGGGAAATTACCAAAATATCCCTAGGGCTTAACTAGGTGATTCTTGGAGTTAGCTAACTCCAAATGGCCCCAAATTTTGGTGGCTGGCCCTTAGGGACCATATAGACCAGTGGTAGAAATTTCTCTGAAATTGGAACAAGTCATGTTGGGAAAGACCCACATGCAAGAATTGAACTACTTAGGCTTGGGGTGCACTTAGCCAAAAATGATATACTAAGTATTCAACCTAGTTGAGGCATGCAAAAAATCATGGAATTTATCCCAGTGATTAATTAAGGCATAAACCACCCCTAGAATTAATTATGGGATTTTTGGGATCAAAAATCCCATTATTTGGAATTTTCCAAACATAGGTCCTTTTAGAAAATAAATTGGAAAAATAGATTTTGATAAAAAGGAAATTCCCAAATTCAGTCAAGTCAAAGAATGATGTTTTATTTGACTTAGGAAAATTTTATATCTCTGTTTGAGATCTATTGGAGCAAATACCTTGAAATTACTATTTTACCCTTTTTGTATTTAAATATGATTTGGTGGAATTTCATGTTGGAAAATTGTAGAAATATTTCTATAGTTGTATAATTGTGATAGTAGCCTTGTGGAATAATTTCAGAATTTTTGAATGCACTTTCAATTAATGAGTTAGCATAATGGCATTTTGGTAATTAATTAAGAATGGAATTTGATAGGTCACTACAGTATAGAATTTGATGAAACTCTTCCATTAGTCATAAAGTAGTGATATATATTCTCAGTAATTTTCCTGGAATTTTGGTTAGTATATTTCTTATACTTCATTTGGAAAATGATAAATATGTAGAATCTATATTAATTATGGTATAAATAGAAATATAAAAATGGAAATTATGAGATCTTGTAGACAGTAATATTTTACTCTTTTGCAACTCAGGAAAATTCCCTTAGGTCAGTAGATTTTAATTGATACCAATTCATGTGTAAAATGACCTAGGGAATGATTTAAAGGATTTAATTAAAGGCCTTAATGACCTAGGAAAATTATGGAAATCAATACATTCATTTAATTAGCTCACACCACCCTAGGATAAATATTTGGGGTCTGTTGGCCCAAGGATTTAGAAGTTCGATTTCAGGGTGGTATTAGGTCATGGGCTGCGCATAGTAAAAGTAGATTATACCTTAGGACCACTGGGGGATAGATCGACGATTGAAGTTGAGTTAGGGAATATGATTGGAAATATAACCCTGGTGGTTAGTGTCATATTAGTGACGAGAGTAAAAGTGCAAGTCTTTGGGTAACCAATAGAGCGGAGGCCGGCGGAAGACCGTCGCCCTTCCGATAATGATAACTTAAGTCATTAGGTTAGTCCTAAAGTAACAATGAGAGTAGATGGTGGATCTTGGGTAGACAACAACTAAAAGTAATTATCCTTGCGAAAGGGAACTTTGGGCTTGTCATCCCATCTTGGTTCCTAGTGCCTTCGAGACCCCTTCAATGGGCATACCTTGGGCAGTCCTGGGATTAACCCCTAAATCACTAAGTATAATAACCGGTAGACAAGAGTAGCCTAATAGGCTAGGTAAAACTGTACTTGTTCTTATCACGGTGCCGGGTTGGAGAGACTTGGAGTCTGTTGACTGCTTGCTCGCCCGTGTTAGTTTGAAAGGTATTGGTATGTCTATATGCTCACCCGTACCGGGTTGGAGGGATGCGAGTGGCTTGCTCACCTGTTTCTTAAGGTTGGAGGGATACAAGCACTTGCTCACCTGTTTCATAAGGTTGGAGGGATACAAGTAATGAGCTCATCCTAACCGGGTTGGAGGGATACGAGTGGCTTGCTCACCTGTTTCATATGGTTGGAGGGATACAAGCACTTGCTCACCCAAATTGGATTGGAGGGAATGTGTTAGCAATATCAGTACGAGCAGGAAGCTCAGATTAATACCTTGCATGTGCATAAAATTAGTGGCGAGTCACGCGGGACTGGCCAGTCGATGCACCGATGGCAGTACGATGACTCGGGCGAGGGGTATGGGTGGAGGGGCCAGTATGCTATATATATAATACTGCGGAATCCCCGAAGACGTACACTCGACCTACAAGACTGACGGGTAGTCAGCAAAATACGTACGCAAGACTCTAGAGTGCACCTGGGACGTGTACAGAGGCGTATGAGAGGGGTCTAGGTCTGGTAGTGCTTATACCCACCTAGAAGTGGAGTGCCCGCTCCGCTGTTGCCGTAGCCACAACGGTAGTACCCGAGAGTGATGCAAGCTCTCAAAAAGTGGGAACTAAAGGTCTGTGATCACGGAGTCGTGTGTGTGTGTTGCACTTGCCTGCTACATAAATTGCATCATAATCATTCATACATATTAGGGCATACGCAATCATAGATCCTTATCATATAAATTAGTATGGGCTCTTTTATATGATAAGTTACAATTCCTGGAAACCTTAACTTATAAATTTGTATGGGCATTTTTATAAGTTAAGGTACGTCTGTGATGGTAGATAGTTTACTTTTCAGTACTTACTTTCCTGCTCTTACTTTCAGTTCTTTCTTTTACAGTACTGTTTTACTTACTTGTACTACTTACTTAGAACTGCTAGAGTAGGATAACTATACTTATTACAACTGTTAGTATACTCTTGTCACCTGCTTCCACCTTTGCTACCCCTTGTTGTCCTCCGCTTCTTCCTCCCGCTCGGTGCCTAAGAGCGACGGGGCGAGGTGTGGAGGAAACGACTTAGTCTTTTTGACTAATGGTCGGTGACCATACTATTTTTAGGAGCTCGAGGAGGCAGGACTTGAGGAGCAGATGCCGACTACCACTACTGGAGCACAGGTTCAGACATGATGATTTGAGATGATAGATTCCGCTGCTATTAGATTGAGAGAGTGTGTGATTTGATATTGATGTACTGGGCATATGCCCTTATTACACTCTTTTGTTGTACTCATTGTGGACTATATTTATGTACTCATCATTTCTTTTATATGATATGTACTCTGTGGCTGTGGACTTATGTAGTTTTGTTTACTATATACCTTGCTTCTGTTTCTCATATTGGCCGAACAGGTTATGATCGTTCTAGCCGGCAGGATCGGCGTCTTGTGGTGTCGACTAACCCGTGAGTTAGTGTCACCGTAAGGCGGCGGTTCTGGGCATAAGATCAGGGCTCCCTTGGTAAGGGGGAGGATCTTACACAAAGAGAGAGAAGTAAGTAAATACACTGAATGTAAACTTGTCCACATAATCATATATGAATAAAATCATAGCAAGTCCATCAATATATAGAAAGTAGAAAGTACTGCAAAAGAACAGTACATATGAAATATATAAGCGGACTGAGCCCGGAACATCAGAGTCCTCACTACAAATCACTCATCGCGGAAGCTATAAAAATACTAAACACTCACAGAGCTTGTCACAGGCGCTCCGAAACTAGACTGGCCTACCTCCCTGCGCACCGTACTCCGCTGGTGCTGGTCTCTGGACTGCTGGCCCCTGTCTGCCATCCGGAGATCCTGTAATGTTGTGGTTCGAAAACCATTAGTAATAAAGACTAAGCCCTATCATCCCATACCCATCCACCCACAGCTCCTAGGCACCGAGCGGATAGGAGGAAAGGGAAGCTACAAAGGTGGAGAATAAGCAAGGCGGGGGACAGCGGAACTAGTCTAACAGAAAATATATATTGTATAAGCAGCTAAGTATGAAAAGTATATCTAGCAGTTCTAAAATAGTGAGCAGTAAGGTAGACATGTAGTAAATCAATATATATATATGAAAACAAATAGAAAATAAGTAAGTAAGTAACCTTAACTTATATGAATGCACATACAAACTTATAAGTTAAGGGGTCTTCTGCAAGGCTCCCATCGTATAAAAAGTCTCATACCAATTTATACGTTGGGGTGTCGGTTGTATGCAAATATGAGTGTAGTGATATGCTATGCCATGATTCATGCAAGTGCAACTCACGCACACGACTCTATGCGCACAGACCTTTAGTTCCCCCTATTCGGGCAACTAGCTTCACTCCCAGGAACATCCGTAGTGGCAAACGGAGACAGTGGGCCGGGCCCCCCACTCCTAGGAGGGTATCCACACTACCGGGCCTAGCCCTTCCGTATGCCCCTAGAAGAACACAACCTAGAGTATCCGCGTAGTAATGCTGGCTGTATCCACCAGACTTTCTTTGGCTAAGTGTCCCACACTGCTGAGTCTACATACCGACGTCGGTGTGAACGACAGTCAAATACTGAAGACCCACCACCTTATTATATATTTAAACCCTCGAGCCCTCGGCTCCCCGGACTGTCCCTTCCGTGAATCTACCTTTAGGAACTACCGACTGAATGACAATCAAACCAACCTAATATATCTCCCTAACTACCGGGGTGTGTGAATGTGCAACCCTAGTTATACTAGTTGCTCTTTTGGTTTATTATTCATACGGTTTACGTTAGCCCAGGACTGCCCCCGGCATACCCCGTAAAGGGCTCTTAAAGGGCACTAGGAACTACGATGGGCTGAAGTCCAAAGCTCCCTTTCGCAAGGCACTTAATATTATTGATTTCTACCCATTACCTGATCCCTTTAAAATTACTTTGGATCTAACCTAGTGTATTGAGACTCTTCCTCTCCAACCGGGGTGGACGATCTTTCTTCAGTCTCGAACACCACTTAACACTAGCCAATTTCACACTCTACTCATCCTGACTTCCAATAATGAACTTAATTTAACTTACCCTATCCAAACCAGCAAACTACCAAAAGTTCATCTCCCAAAGTTCATTACCCACTCTAGTTCAGTTTCTGTGGTTTTACTATATGTAGACCACCCTATACTTTATGATGTACATGATAGGAGTTTGTCCAAATATTAGTCCAAAAGCCTTAAGTGATTTACTGGGAGTCTATCATGACATGACTAGCCTAGGTTCAGAAATTTATAATTTTCTTAATTTATTTGGTGTTTAATTAATTTCCTCCAAAACTAAACCATGGGTGATTTGAACATGAAGTACCCTTTTTAGGTATGATCAAAGCCCCATAAAATTATGATAAATACTAGGCAGTAACTTGACAATAACTTCAAATCTCTCAGAAGTTTTACCTTATTTAAACCCCCTACCTTAATTGTGAACATATTCACCAATTAACCACTTAGAGAAGTAAATACAATAAATAAGCTTCCAAAAATTCCAAGAAAATTCAAGTATAGTTGTCATGCCTTAAAAGTAATACTGATAAGGTTTCCAAATTTTTCAGTGAGTATTAACCTCAAAATCTAATTTAGAAATATAACCCTCTTTCTTAACTTAACAAAGCAACCTCTGCAAATATTTATCTAAAAATTATGAATTAATTTATACATCAATGTGTTGACCACATAATTCTACTGATCAAGTTAAATAATTTTCCAACAATATATAATCTCTGAATAAATTTTTGAATAGAATTGCATTACTAAAAGCCATTAAAGAAAGTACTATAAATAAACCTCCAAAAATTATAATAAAATTCCAGTGTAAATATATTAGGCTAAAACACTCTCTGCCAAAATTTAATGGAGATAAAGTAACCACAAAGATCATTATAGATAAAAGCCAATTGGGGAAAATTTATGAATTATATGATAAGGACTTGAAGTGTTATCCCTTAAATTACAAAACAAATACTAGAGGACTTGGGATACCCTAGCATCCACTCTACCAAATTTCAAGCTCATACAAGGGCATTTGACCCCATGCCCTTCACAACCCTCAAAAGACCATCGTTAGGGATTGGGCTTGGGTCCTAGGGCAATTCTGCCCCGATCTACCTCAAATCCATGAGAAGGTGCTAGGAATCAAGACTTGGCAATGGTAAAAATCTCAGCCTCTGTTGAGGTGATATGACCACTCAAATCACAAAGTACACTCTTGACCTAAAAATCGCTTAATAGGGCAAAGCTTAGGTTTGTTCATTTCCAATCTAAAACATCTCCAAATGAGATGAAAAATTATACAGATCCTTATGATGAACCCAGGGACTACTCCCAAAAATTTGGGAGGGTTTGGAAGTCACTAAGCCATCTTATTAATTTACCCTATGATTATAAAATTATTTCAAAAAACTATAGAAAAACATTCTCCAAAAATTCCCATTTTTGGACAGGCCCTAGATATTGCTAGGTTAGACTCCCTGCGCAAATTTCAGATCCTTTGGACAAGGGATGAAGGGTGGGCACAAATTTTAATCTCTGCTTAGATCTAGGTATAGATCCCACCAAAAGAGGTGCCCTGGTCAAACCAGTTGATGAAATATACCCAAATAAATTTTAAAATAAAGTAGACCCATAGGGATAAAAATTATATGTTGACCATTTCCTCATATAGAGCATCTAAGTATTTTTCCTTAATTTTTCTAAGTGACTGTTATTTCAGTACAGAAAATCATTTTTAAAAGAGAGAATAATTATCAAGCACAGATCTCGAAGCAGATCAAACAGTGCTGGGTCGTCTTCTTCCTCCAGCCTAGGGCCATGATTACCCGAACCTCGAGCGCATTCCAGACGCTGCCGCCGACCATCTAGCCTCCTCCCTGGCCGACCACCATCACCACCACCTCCGGTTTGGTGGTGACCATCGCCGGGCGGCGGCGCGGCCGCCGGAGAAGCGCAATCCGGCGAACACGAGAGCTAAAATTTGTTGCGGGAAAAACCAGGAAGAGGAGCCCTTCCCGATCGAGCTCCATTGAGCTCGATTATCAATCCTAAAGAGTTCTAATATCTACCCGTAGAAAGAGAGGAGGGGAGGACCTTGTTCGCGGACTAGAGGCGTGCAGATTGACGGAAAGCCATTGGCGTGGTGGTGGCAGCGCCATAATTCTTCTACAACACAGCACAAAGCTCCAATCTGTCGGGTCAGGGTTGAAACTTCATCTCTGAGTTTAGGGAGCGTTTTTAAAGGGAAGAAATGGGGAGCGGGCGGGTATAAGCTGTCCAGCCATTAATGCTTCCTTAAGAGCATGCTTTGGCCATGGTGGAGGGGAGATAAAACGGCCCGAAATGGCTGGAGGAAGGCTGGAAACTCCTCCTCTCCCCATGAGGACTTGAATCCAGCCGTTAAAGAGGAGGGGAAGGGGCCACGGAATCCAGTGCCATTTATGGCTGTGAACGTCGGTTTCTGGATACGGCCGTGGCTCCTCCTTGTTTTCAAAACCGACGACCACGTGGCATTGACTGGTCAACATTTTTAAAATAAGACTTAATTGGGTCTTAATAAGAGAAACGACCTAATAATGCAATCGGGCCCACTATCTATACCGGCCCGGTTCAGCTTACCATCAGCCAAGCTAAAACCGCCAGAAAAAGTCTAAGTAAAATGGCGTTAAGTGAGCTCAGCTCACTCAACGCCATCCAAGCTACGGCATTGAGTGAGCTCTGCTAACTCAACGCCATCCATGCTTCGGCATTGAGTGAGCTCTGCTCACTCAACGCCATCCAGGATACGGCGTTGAGTGAGCTCTGCTCACTCAACGCCATCGAAAATACAGCCCTTCCAGACTATGGCGTTTAGTGAGCTCAGCTCACTCAACGCCATCCAAATTATTGCGTTGAGTGAGCTCTGCTCACTCAATGCCATCCAGCCTACTCAAGGTGGCGTTGAGTGCAGTTTGTGCACTCAACGCTGTCTAGCTTATGGCGTTGAGTGAGCTCTACACACTCAATGCCATCCAGCCTACTTAAGAATGCGTTGAGTGTAGTCTGTGCACTAAACGCCGTCTAGCATATGGCGTTGAGAGAGCTCTGCTCACTCAACTCCATCCAGCCTACTTAAGATAGCGTTGAGTGCAGTCTGTGCACTCAACGCCGTCTAGCTTGTGGCGTTGAGTGAGCTCTGCTCACTCAACGCCATCCAGCCTACTTAAGATGGCGTTGAGTACAGTCTGTGCACTCAACGCCGTCTAGCTTATGGCATTGAGTGAGTTAAGCTCACTCAACGCCATCCAGACTACGACGTTGAGTGAGCTCAGCTCACTCAACGCCATTCGAGGGTCACGGGCGTGTCAGGCCCATGTTGAAATTTCTGAGCTCGCCAATCATCTTTCTGTGGTCGACGATCATCGAAGGGGTCACTCCCTAGGTCACAGGCGTGACGGGTCGGTCACGGTTGTGACCAACCCGTGACTCAAAATCTTGGTCTATAGACTTCAATTCTTGGGTTTGCTAGGGTTCTGTTATGACAAAACCACTTCTAGGGGTCTAGTTTGAAATGTGATGTTATACTAGAGCTTTCTGGAACATTTGCATGAGAACAAACAATTCAAATTCTCTAAGTCTTCATTTTTCAGAAAAACGAGCCACTTTTATATTTTAGCGCAATTGCCCTGCAATAATGGGTATTGCCTGCAAGCGATATCCTCACAGTCTGCCAAGTGTCCCATGATTTAAAACTTCTGTAGGATGAATCTGTTGTTTCCAACCGTGCACTATCGCTTGGGTGATATCAATATCGCCAGACGATATCGAATGGAACTACACGCCTTGGATAAAATGCTGTAACTACCCATGGAGCTATCGCCTGCTTGCGATAGTGGATATCGCCATACAATATCACCTTAGCTCCTCTGTTCAAACCAGAATCCAAGTCCAAATGATTTTAGTGCTAGACCTATGATATCTGCATATCATAAACACCCTATTATCAAATACAAACGATACATTTTATTAGCAAACCAAAAAGCATGGAACGCATGCTCCAACAACTAGCCCCTCTTTGATTTCCTCCTCCGCTATGAGCATTCCGCATCGTCCTAAAGCTAGGCCCCGCTTCTATCATGCCTACTGCAGATCTCTTACCACTGGCCAAAACTCCCAAATGGTCCGCCTCTAACCTCTTTGCCATTTCTATTATCTCTGCTAGGCTCGAGTCTGCTATAAAAAAAATTGCTTGCCTTTGGGGGATCTCGTAAGCCATGTAAAACAGTTTCACGTACCCCCAACCATCCAAACTATAGGAGTTCACAAACCTTATGAGATGCTGAAACTCCCATTGATATTCTGCCACTAACTTGGATCCTCGTCTCAACTACATGAACCTTTTTTCAAGTTCCTCGCGAGCCATTGAAGGAGTGAAATGCTCTAAGAAGGCATCAAAAAATTCATTCCAACTGATGTCAGTGTATACGCGTCCTTTTAAAGTGGAGCCTTTGAGGAACTTCCACCACCTTTTTGCCTGTGATTCCAAGATGGATACAGTTAAAGTAACTTCCATTCTGGCCGGACATCTGATTCCGGCCATCTTTTCTTGAACAAAATCTAGTAACTCCTCAGTACGAACGGACAACTCCGTCCAATGATTTGTAGGCGAGGAAATGGCTCGTAAGATACTCAACCAGTAAGAACCCAGGGATTACTACTAAATTTTATTCTGCTAAGATCTGAATGCGTCTAAGATTGCTGTAAGGGTTTGTCCCAGTTCCGACTGCTGAAATTGAGTAGGTACAGAAGGGGCGGGAGTGCCCACTACTGGCTCTGTACGTGCTAGTATCTACGTATAAAGGTACAAATCTAAGGTCAGGTTGTTTAATCATAGGGTAACAATTCGACATACTTAGTGTGAATTACACATGTGCACACCACTGCTTCCGCTATTTCAGTATGACCCCAAACTGACCAATCGAGCGGGGGTGACACCATTGTTCATTGACTTCTTTAGGTTAGGATCGTTGCAAGCTGATTCCATTAGTAAGACCCCCCCCCTCCCAGAACACAACACACGGCTGAAAGGGGTCTTATGCCTAGAACAGCCGCCTTACGGTAGCATCAACACACAGGTTTACTGGTACTACAGGATGCCTATTCTCTCGGCTCTCACAAATATCATCCATGTAATCCCATCATAAATAATTAATGAAGTCAAAATCCACACTAGTACATGTCCAAAAGAAAAGAGAGTGGTAGCTGTATATCTCCTGAATACATCAGAGTTAAGAACCCTATGGGCTACAACATATAGTATCTCAAAATCTCACATCAGTAATCGACGATAACAAGGGTATCATTGTATTAGGCCCTATCCCCCTAGCCTGGCTTATTTCCTGCATAACCTGCTATTGCAGCTGCTCTATCCATTGGAAGTCCTCCTAAAAAGGTAGTCGTATTAACCGTTAGTCATAAAGACTAAGTGGTAATCTCATCCTCTCACCCCGGTGGATCTTAAGCACCGGGCAGGAGAAAGAAGGAACAGTGTAATGTATATTTATTATATATATATATATATATATATATTTATATATATATATTTATAAATTGTAAGTACAAGCAGGTGGCATATCTCTACATATAGTAAAAGTAACAATAGCAGTGTACATCAAATAATAACATCATTCTACACTAGAAGTACTCTAAGAGTAAGAGCAGTCATTTACAACATTTAATCTACAAATAAAAATAGGACATAACTTATAAAAATGCTCATATAGATTTATAAGTTAAGGATCAGCTTAACAGAAAATAACTCATCATATAAAAGTGCCCATACAAATTTATATGATGAGAATCTTATGCGGTGCAATGCAATGCAATGATGGTTTACGATGCACCCATGCAAATTACGCACTCTGTTTGTTATGTCGACATAGTCCTTTAGTTCCAACTTTTCAAGCAGGTAGCTAACCTCTCAGGCATCATCCATCGTGGCCAAATGGTGATAGTAGAGAGGGAATCTCCACTACTATGCTGGTATCCATACTACCAGGCCTAGGCCTCTGTACGCCTTAATGCTAAAAACACAACAGCGGAGCCTTTACATACTACAGCTCAAAAGTGGTCTCAGGTAAATTTGCACCAAGATCACAGCCCAACTGGCCTATAAATGGCACGAAAGGAGCCTTATGAAACGTATCACCAAAAGACCAAGCCCAATAGTCCACTGAATCAAATTGCTGATATTTTTACAAAACCTCTGGATGAAACTAAATTCAATTATTTTAAAATTGAATTAGGTATGTTGAATCTAGATTAGGTTAGCACAAGCTACCTTTAGTAGAACATGTAAGCTCAAGTTTTCATAGGAAATTTGACTAAGTACCAAGTTTGTGTCGACAGAAGCAGACCTTGTGTCGACAATCTCAGTATGTTGTGTTGACAAAGAAAACGGATGTGTCGAGACAGAAATAATATATGTGTCGACTGAAGAATAGGTGTCGACACAACAATGTCGAGACCATATAACTAGAGGACTTTTGTGTCGACACAGAAGAGTTGGTGTCGACACAACTGTGTCGAGACTTTCAGTTAGCTGATTTTTGTGTCGACACACAAAAATCAATGTCGTCACTCTGTGTCGAGACATGTCGACATTTATGTCGACACTGACATAAGTATGTCGACATATACATGTGTCGACTAAACCTCAGTATTGTCGAGACCTAGACCTATTCTGTCGACGCATATAAGATTTTGTCGACTAGTCCTAGTGCTAAGGCGCGTCTTTTGAACTCCCCTTTACACTTAGACTATAAATAGGTGAAGCCAAATCTGGTTGACTACGCTATCTGATTTCCTGGCTCTACACCCTCTGTCAACGAGATTCATCTTTCCTTTTCACCTCCATCTCTCTCTTCCGGTAATGGAGCGTCATCCAGAAGAAAAGGTGAACGAAGGATATGAGCTGGTCCGTGGTGGGTTCACAATAGCATCACCGGAGATTCAGGGAGTAATTGCCCTAATCTAAGACATCAGTTTGGAATTCTTGGTCTCTGAACCAACCAAGATATGGAAGAAAGAAGTTCTGGAATTTTATTCTTCTGCAACTACAGATGCAGACGGGAAGAAGATGAAAGCTACTGTTCTAGATACCCGGGTGAAGATTACCTTGAAAACCATCTGAAACGCACTCCAACTCCCAAAGGTTAAAGAAGAAGATGACGTACAACCATCTATGATCAAGGAGGCCTTACAATGGTGTGGGTTAAACCCAAAAACTAAGATAGGATCATTTATCAACCGAAAAGGGATTAATTCACAATGGAAATTCCTTTCTGAGATTGTAGGGAAGGTCATTCTGTGTAAAACAGGTGGACATGACAGAATCTCAGCCACCATGTTACACTTGATGACCAGGATCATTTTTTAGCTCAAGACTGATTAGACAACCATAGTATTTGACAAGTTACGTGAAGGTATCAAGAAACTGAACCTGGGGAGAATTTTGAGTCTATGCCTATCATATGTAATACCAGAAGTAATGAGCCAACTTCCTGGTACAAAAAATCAATAATATGAGAAGAATGGACACCAGGATTCTGTCAAGATGGGATAGGGTGTTGACTAAGGAGGTTACTACTCCTCAAAAAAAGATCAAAAAAATACAGAAGAAGAAGAAAGTTGTTCAACAGGAAGAATCATCTAGTGATTCAGAAGAAGAAGTGGTCTTCAGTTCTGATGAAGACATGCAACAACAACATGATGCACAAGGACAAGTGGACAGTAGTATGCACCCAGAGCAACAAAGAATCTCTACTCTAGGGGGAGAAGACCCTTCACCAGCTGTACAAGACACTATACTTACTGATCTACCTGATCAAGGGGTGTAAATGATGCTGCTACACTAGACAGTGAATTAGCAGCTCATACTGTGATGGATATAGTTTTTGATATAAATAAGGAAGCACTACTACATGTAGACGAAGAGGCAGCTGAGGTGCATATAAGGTATACTGCTCAGATTGGGCAAGTAAGTATCTCCTTCCAAGAAATGTCACTGGACAAGGGCATGGAAGTCCAGGGAAAACCATGTATTTTACCAACTAATCTTATTCCTCTTGTTCAAATGTTGCAGGAAGTAACCTTGGAGGAGTTGTTCCCTGACTCCCCAGTAGTAAGGACTGAGGGGGAGAAACAACCAAAGGACAAAGAACTTCCAGAGACTGAGGGGGAGGAATTTTCGAAGGATACTATAGACAAAGAGACTGTTGACATAGAAAGTTCATCTTATGATTATGAAGAAGCAAACTTGGCTAAGAAAAGGAAACTTGTTGTAATGAAGAAGAAAAGCTCTGGCTATAAGAGGGCCTTACAAATAGCCACAACACCTCCAGCACCAATTATGGACTTAAATTCCTTAATTGTCCAATTGTAACTAAAACTAGATGCACAAAGGACTGCTCTTGAAAAGTATGTGGCTGAATCTCATAAGGAGCTGCAAAACCAGCTAGCTCAGGAAATCAAATCAATCAGATTTGAAGTGAGTATGCACAAGAAAGAAATGACAGACTGCTTTGAGAAAGGAGGTCATGCAGTTGTGTATCTGGCCACTCAGCAGCAGGAACTGAAAACTCAAGCAGTTGATTTGGCAGGGAAACATGCCTATATCTTAGAAAATTAATTTAGAACATATGAGAATCTCACGGATTCTCATAAGGAAATTCTCACAAAGATTGCAGCATTATCTGTTGCTGTCAAAATAGAAGTTACAAAACCTATAGATGAAAGTAAGTTCAATTATTTTAAATTTGAACTAGGCATGTTGAATATTGAATAGATATTTACAAGTAGTTGTAACAAAAGTTATTACAATTCTTAAAAGGATGGCTAGTCAGACTTACTTGTCTTCATAACCAAGAAAAACTTTATCTAATCAAGAAATTATATTCAAAACATAAAGTTTGTCTAAGTCAAAGAATTGTGTCGAGACATCACAGTGTGTGTCGACACTATAGGTAGTATTGTGTCGAGACACCAGAATGTGTGTCGACACAATGAGTAGTCGTTTGTAGAGACATTAAAATTTTGTATCAAGACAGTTAGAGGTCGAGACCTTTAGGTTTGAGTCGATAAACATAAACCTTGTGTCGACTTAAGCGATACATCTCGACAGAATAGGTTTTCTATGTCGACACTAGATATTTCCAAATAGTTAGAAAATAACTAAATGTTGCGCACCTTTTCACCTTCAAAAGATTGTTACTATAAATAGGAGGTATAAAGCTTTGCCGACTTCACTCACCAAAAATCTTGAGAGACTAATCACTGTGTGTCGAGACGTAGAAATCCATAGTTGACTCATCTCAAACTCAATCTCTTTCAATAAGAATGGCACCCAAGATGGACGACAATATTAACGAGGGATAAGAACTGGTTTGCAATGCATTTATCTCTACTTCAGATGATATAAAGAAGGTGATTGACCTAGTAAATGAGGCGGGTTTAGAGTATCTTCTTTTAGAACCAACCAAAATTTGGAAGAGAGAGGTATCTGAATTCTACTCTAATGCCTCATTAAATCCAAAGTCAGATAAGATAAAATCCAGTGTTAATGGAGCAAGGATAATTGTAACAACCAAAAGACTGGCTAAAGTCTTTCAGATTCTAAGAACTGCACAGGATGATGACCTGAATTCAAGCAAGACTGCTGAGGCCGTGGAATGGTGTGGACTACCTCAAACCACCACCAATGGAAACTCTTTAAACAGGAAGGGAATGAATTCCTAAGGAAAATTTTTATTTGAGATAGTTGCAAAAGTGCTCCTCTGTAAGACTGGATCCCATGACAGGATTTCAAAATATATGTTTACCCTGATGACAAGGATTATCTTCAAAATCACAACTGACTGGAATAGGGTAGTTTTTGATAAAATTGCAGAAGGAATTCAGAAGCCTAATATGGGCAGAATTATTAGTTTGTATTTGATAAAAGTCATTCCAGATAATATCAATCAGAAAAATTTCTCTAAGATAAATCATATGAGGAGAATGGACTTGAGAATTATGTCTAGATGGGACAGAGTCTTGACTAAAGAGACACCAGAACCTAAAAGGACAAAGGAGGTAACTGGGAAGAAATTTGTGGTAGAACAAGTTGTATCCTCTAGTGATTCTGAAGAAGAGGTGCATTTCAGTTCTGATGAGGATGCTGTGGAAGAACAAGGAAGATCTTCAAGGCATTCCACTAGAACAAGTATACAGGTATAAGGGGAGAACATCCCAGAAAGGGAACAATTTGAGAGGGAGACCCTCAGTGAATTTCCTATGGATACAACTATCACTATTATACTGGATGTTGTTCAGGACCTAGACAAATCAAAAGATCCTGAACATGAAATATCTGAATAAGTGTTGCAGGAAGACAATCCAAAAGAGAATTAAGAAGAGGTTATTTTTTCAAAGGTATCAAACATCCAATGGGAGAGAGTTGAAGATTCTCATATTAAGGTACCTAATGCTGAAATTCAGCATACAGATATTACCATAGACAACATAAATATTAATAAGGGAGGTACAAGAGTTGAGGGGGAGTTGGCCCCAGATACTGACAAAACCAAAGAGACACCTCAAGTTGACGAAGTTAGTTCTTCTGAATCTGAGGAAGCAGAAGCTTCTCAATTGAAGAAAAGGAAGTTTTCTGAAATTAAGAAGAGGAGAAAGAGCTACAAATAGTATCTTAAATCTGGACAACCATCAGCTCCTGCAATGGATAATAGCTCTCTGCTAGTTCAACTACAGATCATGCCTGATAAGCAAAGGCAAGATCTAGAGAAGTATGTAAATGAAAGCAACAAGGAGTTGCCATTTAAACTAGCTCAAGACATCAAGTCAATAAGATTTGAAGTAAATCTCTTGAAAAATGAAATGATTACTTTCTTTGAGAAAGGAGCACATGCAGTAGTCTATCTGGCCAAGCAACAACGGGAATCCTAACAACTACATAATGATGTGGCACTCAAGCAAGGCTATGTCCTTGAGAATCAGAATAGGAGGAATGAAAATATGATAATTATGTATGACACTACTTTGGGAGAAATTAAGAAACAAATCACTGCTTTGGAAACAAAAATTGATTCCACTATCACATAACTAGACAAAACTTAAAAGTCATTTAGAATCTCTACTAAAGGACTTCAAAAATTCTTGATAAGCTTTTGGACAGCAATTTTCTCAGAGTTAAGAACACAATTACATCAGGAATTAATTATCTTGATGTTTAAGTAAGATTTCATAAAAATGATTTGAGGGATCATATTGAACGAGAAGTCATAAAGGGGGAGAGGGTAATGATTAAGGCGAATTTTGAACATGCTACTTGGATATCAAACAATATCAGAGGAACTTTAGTCTTTTCTCCCCCATGGTATGATGGAGATCAAACTGTTGAATCTGGTTGTCAACCACCTCTACTTGAAGCACCTCCTGCTGAAATCTATAATTTTAATTATCTTATAGCACAAGCAAATTTAAAGTCCCTCCAAGCATCTGTCCAACACATGTACAGTCCTCCCCAAGGTTTAGATCAAAATGTAATATGTGAGAAAGTGGACAAGTCTTCTATTGCTCAGGAGGTAGAGACCCAATTATCAAAGAAGAGGTTTAGAGAAAAAGCAGAGCCTAGACAAGATTTTGAGCAATGGAGTCCTACCTCCAGGTCAATAATTCTTATTGCATGGAAGGCTGTAAATGCTAATGTCACAGATAGGGGAAAATGGTATAGTGAACAGGAATGGGACAAACATCTTAAGCAGCAGCAAGTTATTCAAAAGTTCAGATATGATATGAAGAAAGGAAAGCTTCCTGCTGAGTATATCGAGCCCAGTAAATATTTTCCAAAGCCATACCATTACTTTGAAAGACAAAGGCTGAAAGAAGAAGCTATTGCAAAAGCTAAATCTAAGAATGACAAAGGAAAGGAGGTTGCAGAGGACAAAGTGCTTGAGGTCAAAGCAAAGAAACAATCTTGGAAAGGCATAGTTATCAAGGAACCTGGGCTATCTTAGGATATTCTTAGTTTTATATTTCATATGGACAACTTGATCTGTAACTATTTAGTAACCAAAGCTTGTATCAGTAAACTTTATGATAAACAATTAATGGAAATCCTGGCTTATTCAACATTTCATGTGTTGTTAATTAGAACTGAAATTGTTTGCCTTATCTTCTTTTCAGCATTATTGTTTTTAACATGTGTCTTTATTTATGTTATTTTACATATAGTATTGCTCATTATTCTAAATGTCTTTATCATTATATTTTGGAATCATATTGTATATCATTGATTTGGGGTTATGACTTCTCCAAATAGGAGGAGATTGTTGATTTGAAGAAGTAATTTCAGCTCAATGATATACACATAAGTTGTATTTGATGGATGTTAAGTTCATGTGTGCAGGAAAATAAAGCTAAGTACAAAAGTGTTGAGACACTCAGGACTAGTGTCAACACACACTGAACAAGTTGTGTTGAGACAAAGAGAAGCTGTGTCGACACTAAGGATAATTGTGTAGACACACTCTATTTAAGCTGTGTCGAGACTGAAGACAACTGTGTCGACACTCAGGACTAGTATCGACACACTCAATTCAAGCTGTGTTGAGACTGAAGATAATTGTGTCGGCACTCAGGACTTGTATCGACACACTTCACAAGCTGTGTTGTGACTGGAAGCAAGTTGTGTCGACACACAGGACTTGTGTCGACACATTCCACATAAGTTATATCGAGACAAGTTGAAGAGCTGTGTCGACACATTCAGATGTATGTCGACACCACTACAAGAGCAGTGTTGACACCTAGGACTTGCGCTGACACATTCAACTGTCAAGTGTCAACTCTTCAAGAAGATTTGTTTTCTAAGTACAAAAATAAAGACGGGGGTATTAACAACTGTTAAAACTCTCAGATGTCAGTTATTAATCGGATCAGCCGGTTAGTCCTATCAGATCCTATTTAAAGGGATCAACTCTTTAGAGAAAAAGAGAACAACTACGAGAACAACAAGCACAATTTTTTGAAGGTAGATATTTGAAGCATCAGCTACAATTCAGAAGGTGGAGAGAAGCTAGATCAAGAATCATCTTCAACGTTTCTCCAGCCTAGATCAACCCTAATTTCTACTTCAAGAAGATTTAAAAAAGCTAAGAAGGGTTGGATCAGATCTATGTTATCAAGTTCAAAAGGAGCTAATTCATCAAGATCAGATCAAATAACTGTTACTCATATCTCTCTTGTTGGGTTATATTTTCTGTATCAGTTTTCTTTTACCTAATTTCATTGTGTAAGATCTGCCTGTAGATCTGAGTGGAGGAGAATTATTCACTTTATGTTGTAAGCCTGTTTTATAATGGATGAGGTAGGGCTGGGATTGCCTGAGGTAGGAGAAGTTGGTCATTCTTTGAGGTGTAGGGCAGGAGTTGCCTGAGAAGTAGGAGTGAAGATTCATTCTGAGGTAGAGTTCTTGGGAAGAACTTGAGGTGTAGGATCTTGGTGATCTGATAGGTAAGACTTGTAAAGTCTGAGTTGTAGGAGCTAGCTGGGCTATGAGCTGTAAGATCTAAGAATAAAGAGAAGGAGTTTGACCGAATCTAGTTCATTGATAGATAGGCGAAGGGGGAAAGTGGATGTACCCATAAGTTGGGGAACCACTATAAATCTATGTGCATTGTGCTGTGTTTGCTAAATTGTTGTGCTGTGTAAATTTTTTTAATTGCTGATTAAGTTTATCTTGATTATCTGACTTTGTTAATCATTCTAAAGAAAGTAAAACAATGATTATTTAAAAGGGGACCCATCATATAAATTGGACCTATTCACCCACCTCCAGGTCATTATTAATCCTAAAGTAAACATTTACACAAACTTATAGAAAGGGGAGAAACCTCAAGAAAGAGGGTAGGAAGGAAGAGGAAGAGGACGAGTAAGAGGCCGTGGTGGAATGGCCCAAGTCCAGTATTATAACTGTAACAAGTTTACGCACATGAGTTATGACTGTAGACTTCTGAGGAGGAAAGAGGAGACCAACCACTATGCTTAAGCAAGTAACACTAGTGGTGATCCAATGATGTTCTTAACTTACAGAGGAGTTGAAGGTGGTAGAAATGAAGTATGGTACTTGGACAAAGGAGTGAGTAACCATATGTGTTGTGAGAAGAAGTTGTTCACTAACCTTAAACCAAGTGCTAGTGAGGGTAGATTTGGTAATGTTTCAAAAATCTCGGTAGAAGGAAAAGGGGCTATAGTGGTCTCCCTCAATGGCGAGAAGGTGCATCTCAATGATGTGTTCTATGTCCCGAGCTTGAAGAGTAACATCTTATTCCTTGGACAGTTAGTGGAGAAAGGCTACTGCATTCAGTTGAAGGATGGTTCATTAGCTATGCAGAACCGTCGAGAAAAAGAGGTAGTTAAAGTAAAGATGATGAAAAATTGTCTCTTTACGTTGAATATGGATTTTGAGGAGATGCCATGCCTAGCAAGAACTAAAGAGGAAGAAGAAGCTTGGTTGTGGCACCACAGGATGGGTCACTTAGGCTTCACTGGTTTGAAGCTTCTGTCACATGCAAAGATGGTTTAAGGTTTGCCTAAAATCTTACCACCACAGAAGATCTACGAAGCTTATACGAAGGGAAAGCAGAAGCGGCAGACATTTGAAGGTGGCAAATCTCGAAGAGCAAGGAAAAAAACTTGAACTGGTTCACTCTGACATTGCTGGTCCGTTTGATATTGCCTCAGTTGGTGGAAGCAAATACTATATCACATTCACTTATGATTATAGTCAAAAGTATTGGGTATATTTCTTGAAGGAGAAGTCTGAGGCCCTTAACAAGTCCAAGAAGTTCAAGGCAATGGCTGAGAAGGAGAGTGGACAGTATCTAAAGGTACTCAGAACTGATCGAGGTGAGGAGTACACCTCAATATTATTTGATACTTTTGAAAAAGAGCATGGGATTGCTCATCAATTGAGAACAACATACTCACCTCAGCAGAATGGAGTTGCTGAGAGAAAGAACTTGACAATTCAGAACATGACGAGAAGCATAGTAAAGGGCAAGAAGTTGTCGAAGATGTTCTGGGCTGAAGCAGTACAATATGATGTGTACTTGTCAAATAGATGTCCCACAAAAAGTGTGAAGTACAAGACTCCATATGAAGCTTGGAGAGGATGGAAGCCAAGTGTGCAACACTTGAGAGTGTTTGGGTACGTAGCTTATGCTCACATCCCTGATCAAAAGAGGAAGAATCTTGATGTTAAGAGCGAGATGTGTATATTTGTAGGTTATGCTCCGATGAATAAAGCTTATAAGTTATACAATCCTGTGATGAAGAAGGCAATCATCTCTAGAGATGTGTTGTTTGAAAAAGATAGTTGTTTGAGCTGGGATGAGAATGATAGAAGCGTCAAAATAATGTTCTATGACAATGATGAAGAGTAAGGTGGTCATGAAGCTGAAGTTGAGGATGGTTGAGCTAAACCACCGTCACCACCAAGCAGAAACTCAGGGGGAGCTTCTACTCTTACTTTAGTGGAGTAAGCGCCAACATAACAATTCTAATAGAGCAAGCACTAACAAGAGCAGCTCTGAAAGTCCTCAACCAAGGACGAGAAGGTTTGAGGAGATCTACGAGGAGACGGAGCCGATTCAAGCTAACTTTTCTTTATATTGTCTTTTAGCAGATTGCGAACTGTATTCGTATGATGAAGCTGCTCAAGAGAAAGCATGGAGGAAGACGATGGATGAAGAGATGGCATTCAACAAGAAGAATGATATGCTCTACCAACAAGTCACAAGCCCATTGGTGTGAAATGGGTGTACATAGTGAAGACAAAAATGGATGGAGAAGTGGAGAAGCACAAGGCAAGACTCGTTACGAAAGGATACAGGAAAATCCAAGGAATGGACTATGACGAGGTCTTTGCTCCAGTAGTTTGGATTGATGCTATCAGACGAATTATCGCACTAGCAGGTCAGTATAAGTGGAAGATCTGTCAGATGGATGTTAAGTCTGCTTTTTTGAATGGATACTTAGAGTAAAATGTGTATGTCCATCAGCCTCCTAGATATGAAGTGAAAAGTCAAGAGAAAAAGGTTTATAAGCTAAAGACGGCATTGTATGGGTTTAAGCAAGTGCCTCATGTATGGAATGAAAGAATAGATGCATACTTTCAAAAGAATAGGTACATGAAGAGCCAGTATGATTATGCACTTTACACGAAGGTGGAGAAGAATGGAGATATCATTGTCGTGTGTTTGTATGTTGATGACATGATATTTACCGACAATAACACTCTTATGTTTGAAGAGTTCAATAAGATGATAATGAAGGTTCATCACTGGCTAGGTTCCTTAATTACAATTCCTTTGCCTAGCTATCTTATCACTTGCTAGGTTCCTTAATTACAATTCCTTTGCCCGACTTTATCTTTGCCTGTATAGAAGGTTCAGTATCCTAAGCAGGCTTCTTCCCTTTCAGAGCCTTCTTCTTTTGTTCTTCAACCTTAATTTTCTTCCTTTCAAAATAGTGGAATGGCTTTGGAACGTACTTGCTTGGCTCCTGAGCATTAGTAGGTAGCTTCCCAGCCTTAGCACTTCTTCTATGTTGAAGAATGGCTTCTTGTTCAGCTTGGTACTTTTTCCATTCCTGCTCTGAATACCACTTACCCCTATATTGGGTCTTATCCTTTACAACCTTCCATGCAGTCAATATGATATTCCTAGATGTAGGGCTTCATTGATCAAAGTCTGGCTTTAACTCAGCTTGCTCTCTGAACCTCTTCTTAGATAGCTGAGCTTCCTTTTGAGCTTCCAAGGCAGATTCTGACATTTCTACACTTTCCAGAATCACATTTTGTGCCTCTTGTGGAGGACTATACATTTTTTACACTTCCTCTTGAATCATTTCAAAGTCTGCTAAGGGGTTGATCACCTGAGCAACTTCAGGCTGATCTCCTTCAAGATAGGCAGGTTGTATCCCAGATTCTGCAACATTATAATCATCACATAAAGGAGGATATCCAAGAGTGGCTCTGATGCTATTTGAAATCCATTTAGAATGGTCAGAGCTAGCTTTGAATATTAATCTCTCCCCCTTTATGACTTGTCTGGCAATATGATCTCTCAAATCATCTTTTTGAAACCTGACTTGATTAACCACATAGTCAGTTCCTTCCTTAAAGTAATCTCTGAATTTTGTCAAGAAATCAGATATATTCTTTTGAGAGGCTTGAAAAGTGGCCTGAAGAGTAGCTATATCTTCCTTGATTTTCTTTGAAACTTCATCTTTCACAACAGTTGTTAAATCATTAATCGTTTTCAATATAGCAAAGTGTGACTCTTGAAGATTGTCATTCATTCTTATCTGGTTTTCAAGTATATATCCTTGCATTACTTCAATTTCATCCACTTTAACTTTGATATCTTATTTTTACTTGGCCAGGAATACCACAACATTACCTCCTTTATGGAAGCAATCTGTCATCTCCTTTTTATTTTGATTAACTTCAAATCTAATTGACTTGATGTCCTAGGCCAATTGAAATTGTAACTCTTTATGAGTTTCATCCACATACTTTTCTAAAGCTTTCCTTTGCTCATCCAGTTTCACTTGCATTTGGACCAGTAGTGAGCTGAAGTCCATGCTTGGAGCTGATGGTGCTGTGCCTATTTGAAATTGCTTTTTGTATCCAGAACTCTTTTTTCTCAAGGCAACCAGTTTACTTTTCTTATCCATTGAGGCTTCTTCATCGTTAGAAGAATCAGTTGTACTTTGAATATCAACTGTATCCTTACAAACTGTGGCATCCTTAGAAAACTCCCCCTCAGTTCTTGGAATATCTTTTTCTACAGCAATCTGCTCCCCCTCAGTCCTTGCTGGAGGAAGATCGGGGAATAGTTCTTCCATGGTGAATTCCTGTTGTATCTATTTAGAAGGAACAAGATTAGCTTTAAAAATAAAACTTTCTCCCTGAACATTGCTTAGGAGAATACTACCAGATACCACTAGACTGTTGAGGAGATACTTACTTGCACATGTTGAGCTTTTATCTCAATAGTTTCTTGAGATGACTTATTGATTTCAGATACTAAGTTCATTATAGTATCTGCAGCCAAATCACTTTTTAAGGCAGCATCAGTAATGCCTCCCTTTTGGGCAGGCAACTCAGTTGCGTCAATGTTTTCTCCACCTAGAGTGGAGTCCATCTATTATTCTTGGGGCTCACTTCCCTTCACTTGTTCTCGAGCTTCTTTTGGTTGCTGGTCTTCATCAGTGCTGAAGACCACTTCCTCCTCTGAATCACTGGAGGATTCATCTTGTTGAACTACTTTCTTCTTCTTTTTATCTTTCTTAATTTGCTCCTGAGGAGTAGTTACTTCCTTGCTCAGAACCCAATCCCACCTTGACAGAATTCTTACATCCATTCTCCTCATATGATTGATTTTAGATCCAGCTACTTGTTTCATAACATCTGGTATTATAGAAGATAAACATAAACTCAGAATCCTTCCCAGGTTTGGTTTCTTAATTCCTTCTTGAATTTTGTCAAACACTACCGCTGCCTAGTCAGTTTTCACTTTGAAAATAATCCTTATCATTAGGTTAAACATATGGACTGAAATTCAGTCATGTCCACCTGTCTTACATAGTATGATATTCCCAACTATTTTTGATAAGAATTTTCCTTGGGAATTCTTCTCTTTCCTAGTTATGGATGATCCAAACTTGAAATGGTGGCTCAGTCCGCACCAGCTTAATGCTTCTGTAGTTAGGGATGGAGTTATTTCATCAGTATCCTTCTCCAAGGGAAGCTGAAGAGATTTCCTTATTGTCTTCAATTTAAGCTTCACTCGAGATTCTTTAATAGTAGCTTTGATTGTCTTTCCTTCAGAATCCAAGGTAGCTGACAAGTAGATCTCCAAAACCTCCTTTTTCCAAATCATGGTTGGTTCTGAGAACAAGTACTCCAAACCATTTTCTGAAATTAGGGAAATAACACCCTGAATTTCATCCGAAGCCGTCGTGAACCCTTCACGAAGCTCATATCCTTCATTGACTTTGTCTTCTTGATGAGGCGCCATTGACGTAAGAGGTGGAAGTGAAGAGAAGATCTTTGTCGACAGAAGGTATAGAGACAAGAATTCTAAAAGCGTAGTCGATCAGTTTTTGGCTTCACTTATTTATAGTATAAGTGTAAGGGCAGGTCAAAAGACGCGCCTAAGTCGACAAGTTTTCACACATGTCGACAGAAATGACCTAGGTCTCGACAGAACTAAGGTTAAGTCGACACTGCTATGTATCGACATTCTAATGCGTGAGTCGACCATACTTATTTTAAGTCGACACATTTATGTGTCGACATACTTGTGTCAGTGTCGACATACTTGTGTCTGTTTCGACATACTTGTGTCTGAGTCAACACACTTGTGTCCTTGTCGACACAGGCCACTAAAGTCTCAACAGAGATGTGTCGACACCAATTCTTATGTGTCGACATAAAAATTCTCTATGCATAAGGTCTCGACAAGGTTGTGTCGACACCAATTCTTCTATCGACACAGATACTGTTTCTGTGTCGGCACAACCTTTTACTGAGTCGACACAACATACTGAGTGTGTCAACACAACTTGCTTGTGTCGACACAAACTTTGTACTTAGACAAATTTCCAGAGAAATTTGGTGCCTAAATATTCTCCTTAGGGAAGCTTGTGCTAACATATTCTAGGTTCAACATACCTAATTCAATTTTAAAATAATTGAATTTAGTTTCATCCAGAGGTTTTGTAAAAATATCAGCTATTTGATTATCTGCTTTCATAAATTCTAGGCTAATATTTTCCTTCTCTACATGTTCTCTAATGAAATTAAACTTAATTTCTATATGCTTAGTCCTACTATGTGATACATGATTCTTAGCAATAGAAATAGCACTTGTAGAATCACAAGATAGTGGAATTCTACTTATCTGGATTTCATAGTCTTCAAGTTGATGCTTTATCCACATCAATTGTGCACAGCAGCTACCTGCAGCTATATACTCTGATTTAGCTGTTGATATAGCTACACTGGTTTGCTTCTTGCTGCTCCATGACACTAGCCTCCCACCAAGGAATTGACAAGTTCATGTAGTACTCTTCCTGTCTTCTATGCATCCAGCAAAGTCTGCATCTGAGAAACCAGTTAGTAGGAAATCTCAATTCTTACGGTACCAAAGGCAAAGATTAGGTGTGCCCTTAAGATATCCCAATATTCTCTTAACTGCAGTGTAATGAGATTCCTTTGGGCAAGCTTGGTACCTAGCAAAGACACATGTTGAATACATGATGTCAGGTCTACTAGTAGTCAAATATAGTAGGGAGCCAATTGTCCCTCTATACAAAGACTCATCAACAGGCTTCCCTTCCTTATCTTTGCCTATAGGCATATTTGTTCCCATTAGAGTTTCCATGGTAGAAGCTGAGTCCATACCATACTTCTTAATCAACTCCTTAGTGAACTTAGACAGAGATATGGACAATCCACTATCAGTCTGTTTAACTTAATGTCCTAAGAAGAACTTCAGCTCACCCATACTGCTCATCTCAAACTTCCCTTGCATGAGTTTTGCAAACTTTCTACAAAGTTTGTTTTCAGTAGAACCGAAGATAATGTCGTCCACATATATCTGGACTAGTATTATCTTGCCTTTAGATTCCCTATAGAATAGAGTTTAGTCTATTTTTCCTCTAGAGAATTTATTCTCTATAAGAAAAGCAGACAAGGTCACATACCAAGCCCTTGGAGCTTGTTTCAAACCATATAGAGCTTTCCTAAGCCTATATACATAATAGGGAAAATGAGAATCTATAAAACCTGAGGGTTGTTCAACATAGACTTCCTCTTTTAGATCCCCATTCAGAAATGCTAATTTCACATCCATTTGGTATATCTTGAACCCTTGATAGGCAGCATAGGCCAAGAACAGCCTTATATCCTCAAGCCTTGCCACTAGAGTAAAGGTTTGATCAAAGTATATACCTTTATCTTGCCTGTAGCCTTTTTCTACCAGTCTTGCCTTGTTCTTGACTATAGTGACATTCTCATCAAGCTTGTTCCTGTAGATCCACTTAGTTCCTATTATGTTGTGATCCTTAGGTTTAGGCACCAGTTCCCAGACTTTACACCTTTTGAACTGACTTAACTCTTCTTGCATTGTATCAATCCAGTTGGAGTCTTGCATTGCTTCTTCAATCTTCCTGGGTTCTATCTGAGACAGGAAGCTAGAAAAAAGAATTGTGTTCATGCTCCTGCTCCTTGTCAGAACACCTTGACTTGCATCACCAATGATTTGGTGAACTGGATGATCTTTCAGGTTTCTCCTTGCTGGAGGAAATCTGTCAGCATTATGGCTTTCTTCAGTTTCCTCAACTTGATGCTCCACACTGTCTTCTTTATCCAGTGGGACTTGTTATCCCCCTGGATAGCTGGTATCTTTATCTTCATCCAGCCTAGCAGGAACATCTTCATTGATGGTCAGCTTGTCCAGCCTATCTGTTAAACCTATAGAACTAACTAAAGAACTAGACAATTCACTGTTAATAAACATTGACTCATCAAATACAACATGCATAGATTCTTCTACAACTTGGGTAGTCAAGTTGTAGATTCTGTATGCTCTACTTTGGTTTTTGTACCCAACAAATATCCATTCTAGGGATTTGACAAAAAACTTTGTTTGGTAGTGCTTACCATTGACTAGTACAAAACACTTGCTACCAAAGATTCTAAAGTTAGATATGTTTGGTTTTCTGCCTTTCAAAATCTGGTAGGGAGTCATCTTGTGTTCCTTGTTGATGGAGACTCTATTGAGCACATGACATGCAATATTAACTGCTCATCCCATAAGTATTCAGGGAGAGTAGTGTCATTTAGTACTGCTCTACTAGCCTCAATTAGAGTCCTATTCTTTCTTTCAGCAACATCATTTTGCTGAGGAGTTCTAGGTGAAGAGAATTCCTGATGAATCCCAAGTTCTTCACAGAAATTTGTCATACATTCAGACTAAAATTCAGTTCCATGGTAACTTCTGATTTTGACCACTAAACTATTGTATTCATTCTGTATTTGTCTAACAAAAATCTGAAAAACAATTTGGGTTTCAGATTTCTGCTTCGAGAAGAAAATCCATGTATATCTAGAATAGACATCCACAACAACTAGTGTGTATACTTTCCTACCAAGACTGTGAACTGGCATAGGACCAAACAAATCCATATGCATGAGATACAAACATCTCATTGAATCTTTGATGTCAAGTTCTTGGAAAGAGGACTTAGTCTTATTGCCCTTTTGGCAAGCTGAACACGCACCCTCTTTGATGCACTTAACTTGAGGACCATTCCTCACTAATCCCAAGCTGAACAGCAGTCCTATAGACTTATAGTTCAAATGTGCTAGCCTATTGTGCCATTTGACAGATAGAGAAGCTTTCTCTCCTGCAACCAAACAAATAAGTGAGTTGTTAAACTCATAATCTATATTAAGACAATACACATTTTCTTTCCTAGTGCCAGTCAAAATGATCTCTTGATCACTTGACCTTCTTATTTGGCACTCCCCTTTGAGAAAAGAGATGTCATAACCTAGATCACTAAGTTTACTTATGATAATAAGGTTATGTTTTAGACCCTTCACATAAGCCACTTTAGTGATTGTAATTGAATCTCTAGAGATGTTACCAAATCCTTTGATGATTCCTTTTTCTGATCCACCAAAGATACTTTGGGTCCATTCTCTATGGGTACATAGTCCTTCAAAATTCTTCTTGTTTCAGTCATGTGTCTAGAACACCCACTATCCAAGTACCATATTGGGGTTTGGTTACTTGGATTCACATGCAATAAATAAATAATTACTTACCCTTAAAACCCAACTTACTAGTGGGTCCTAGGTCCTTGTTAGTTTGAAATCCTGCAGCTGTTCTAACAGGAAAACTACTCTTGGTTTTAACACTTATGTTAAACCAGCAATCCATGGCAAAGTGACCCACCTTTCCACAACACCAACACTCAAACCTATTATACCTTTTCTTAGGTACAGACATTACTACTTTGTTGCTAGTAGTCTTATTAGGTGTTTGTGCTGGAGGAGCAAACTTCAAGAATTCCTCTTGAATACGATGGGCATGCCTATAGAGTGGCCTATTGGCATTTGTACCCTTGCCCATGTGATTTTCATACTCACAGTGACCATATTTAGTGTCATGATCATACCTGTTAGTAGGATTCACAACCATCTTAAAGAAAATAGGAGGCATAATAGCTAGAGGCTGAACTGGGGCCTTACCTTTTCTATGAGAATTGGTAGCCCTAGTTCTTCCCTTAAAGCCTAGACCAGTCTTCCCTTTATGTGGAATAAAATTATCTATCAAGGGTAAGACAGATTTTGGCTTGGAGAATTTAGCGACTAGCTCTCTCTCTTGCTGAAGTTTTGCCTCCAGTTTCTTGATATGATTCTCTTTGAAAGAGATTGTGCCCATCTTAATAACTGTAATGTTCTTCAGTTTGGCAACCTCATTCAGTTTTAGATCCAACAGGTTTGCTGAATCTACTACAGCCATCTTAAGGGATTCAATTTCCTTGGCCTGTTCTTTAACAAGAAACTTGCTCTTCTTCAGAGCTTGCAACATCCCACCATACTCATCAATGAGTTGGTTTACATCCCCCTCATACTCATATCCAGCCACCTCTTTTGAAGCAGATACTTCTGATTCTGATCCAGTAAAGTAATCTGAAGCTAAAGAGGAATTGTATACCTTACTTGGTCCTGGTTGATCCTGGCACTGATCATCTTAAGATTCAGCCATCAGCCTTTTATAGCAGTGTTCTTCAACTCCATTTATGGAGTCCAGCATCTATAGGAATTCTAGTTCCCTAGAATCCTCTTCTATTGAGAATAGCCCAACATATGCTTCTGCTTCTTCTTCTCCAGATTCTGAAGATGAAGAGTCTATCCAACTCTTCTCCTTCTGAGAAACTAGAAACTTCTCCTTCTTGCCTTTGATTTGCTATTTCTTCTTGTCCTTTGACTCCTTTCTTTTGTCAGGACAGTCAGCTATGACATGTCCAGGCCTGTTGCTGCAATAACACACAATCTTAGTATTAGATTGTTTACTAGTTTTAGAGGCATACCTGTCCTCCTTAGGAGTCTTCTTCTTCCTTTAATATTCATCCTTGGAGTACGATGATGATGATGGCCTGGTTCTCCACTTATTTTTCTTCATGAACCTTTGGAATTGCCTTGTAAAGGCAGTAAAGTACTCATCAGAAGTATGACTATCTGATGTGTTGTTGTCAGAAATTCCTTCTTCTGCCTCAGCACTCCTCTTGGGTGGAGAAGGAGATTTTCTCCTACCCTTTCTAGAGCCTTCAGCCTTGAAGGCTACTGACTTTTCTTTAAACTCAAATCTGCTGCCCTTTTCCTCTTCTTTCCTGGCAGTAAGTTGCATTTCATATGATAGCAGCTTTCCAAACAATGTGGGTGGAGGTGTATCAGCCAGCCTTGCCACTTCTCTGATGGAACAAATCTTAGTGTCCCAATACTTTTTTAGGGACCTAAGAAACTTATCATTCAGTTCATAAGTGTTGAAGACCCTTCCATTGGTCATCAGCTCATTCACTATTCTAAAGAACTTCCTATAGCATTCAGCAATGCTATCAAATTTAGCTTGTCTAAATCTCTCATACTCCTGATTCAGCATAAACTTCCTGTCCTCTCTGACTTTTCATGTGCCCTCCATGTAGAAAATCAATGTGTCCCACATTTCTTTGGAGGTTTTACAGTGGAATAGATTCTTAAATGTGCCATCTTCTAAGGCACTTATAATAATGTTCTATGCTCTTTTGTCTAGTGTTGCCAGGATGATTTCATCCTTGGTAATTTTAGAATAACTCTTTGGAGTTTGAATGTTTGCATCAAGACCTGATACCTTCATCAGAATGAAGGGGTCTTCCTGTACTGTGATATAAATTCTTGGATCAGATGCTTCCATAAACAACCTGACCCTTTCCTTTCAAATGCAAAAGGATTCTTTCCTGCAGATGGGTAATTTCATAGATCCAAATTCCTTTTGATTCTCATTTGAACCCATTCATGATATCTATTATTTGCCTTGGAGAATAACTCTGACTGTTAAGTCAATCTTTGATCAACCTCGCTCTGATACCACTTGAAAGACTTTATTTCAAGAGCCTAAACACTTAGAGTGGGGGGGTGGTGAATAGGTTCTAATCTTTTTTAAATTCTTTTTAGGCAAACAGTTAGATGAATCTTCAGCACAGATTATTTAATACACAGAATATAAAACACATCACAGCATACACCAGATCTATAGTGGTTCACCAAGATATGGGTACATCCACTTTCCCCCATTCGCCTATCCAGTAGATAACTGGATTCAACCTAACTTCCTTCCACTGGCTCGGGTCCGCAGATCTTACAATCTCAGAACAAAAATGATTCCTACAGCTCAGACTTAACCAAGTCCAACCTCAGATTCTTCCCCAGAATCCTACCTCAGGCCTTAGCCCTACCTCAGCCTTTATAACTAGGCTTACAACTCAGACTTATCACAAGTCCTATACCTCCGACTATCAGTCCTACCTCAGCCTTTATAATTTCAGGCTTACAACTCAGATTTAATAATAGATCTTACAAGAAATTGAATGTATAAAGAAATAAAAACATTCACCAGCTAGATTTCTCTGTTTGTGTACCCTTCTTGATCAGTTCTTGAATGAACTGACCCTTCTGATCCAATCCTTACTTAGCTTTTCAAAGCTTCTTGATAGAACCAAAATAAGGTGGATATTCTCTTGTTGTTGAAGTTGATCTTCAGTCAGCTTCTTCCTTAAATTCAGATTGAAATCTGAATCTTACTTGCAGACAACTCTGGATCTGCCTTCATAAGGGTTTCCCCTGTTCTTGTTGATGAAATTCTCTCGTTTCTCCTTTTTATTAATCGATCATCTTCTGCTTGTTACAGATCTTACTCTTATATAGAGATTTCTCCACGGTTACCGACTTATTCTGTTTATAACAAACTTCTGACAGTTCTAACGGAGGTGTCAAACCGGTTGGATATGACAGCTATCAAGTCACCAGACATGTCAGTAGATTCATCAAAGTAATTCCAACTCAGCACAAATCACTCAACAAAATGCTTCATATGTGTCGACAAATATAGTCTAAGTGTCGACACAACTCTTAATGGTGTCGACACAATACTCAAAGTGTCGACACAGTCATACTTCTGATTCTCGACACTTCTTCTATTGTATGTGTCGAGACATGTCCTGTGTGTTGACACAACAACTTCTTGTCTCGACATATCTGTTGAAGACAGATGGCAATGAGTGTTTGTCAAACATCATTGAGTTTGTGTCGACACAAGTCCTGTGTGTCGACACAACTACTTCAAGTGTCGACATAGCTCCTGAGTGTCGACACAGCTTCAGCTTTAAATGTCGACACAGCTTCTGCTTCAGGTGTCGACACAATTCTGGGTGTCGACACAGGACCTTCTTTAGGTGTAGACTATGCTTTGAGTGTCGTCATAACTTCTTCATTAGTGTCGATACAGCTTCTGGGTGTCGACACAACTTCTTCATAAGTGTCGACACAAGTTCTGGGTGTCGACACATCTTCTTCACAAGTGTCGACACTTGTACTTCGAAAATTTCTTAAAATTCTTTAACCTGCACAATGTAACTCAAACATCTATCAAATACAAAATGATGCATATCATTGAGTAAGATGAGACTTCTTAAAATCTGGTACACATTTTTCAATGTACCCAACATGATGCATCTATATAAATGTAGAATCCTTCTTTTCCCGATGGAAGGGTAAGTATGGGAGCTGAGGTGAGTCTACCCTTCAGCTCCTAAAATGCAGACATGCACTGCTCAATCGAAGTGAACGTCGTGTCCTTCTTCGTCAAAGATATGAGGGGAAGTGCTATCTTCGAAACCCTTGTACAAACTTGCGGTAATAGCCTGCAATTCCAAGGAAGCTCTGAATATCCGAAGCCATTTTCGGCTACGGCCAATCCCTCACTGCCTGCACCTTTGCCGGGTCTACTGCCAACCCAGCTCCACTAATAATGTGCCTGAGGAATGCCACCTCTTGGAGCCAAAATTGGCACTTCAAAAACTTCGCATATAGTTAGTGCTCCCGCAGCTTCCCCAGGACTAATGCCAAGTGACGGGTATGGTCCTCCTCGATGTTGGAGTAGACCAAGATATTGTCTATAAAGACTATGATGAACTCATCATGGAACGGCTCAAACACCTGGTTCATCAAAATCATGATTGCGGAGGGGGAATTCATTAGACCCAAGGGCATCACTATGAACTCAAACAAGTCGTAGCATGAGCTAAACGCCATCTTTGGTATATCCTCCTCCTTAATCCGCAGCTGATAGTTGCCCGACTATAGATCAAGCTTAGAGAACCAATGTGCTAACTCTAGCTGATCAAATAGTTCGTCAATCCTTCGTAACAAATAAGTATTCTACACCGTCAATTGGTTGAGCTCACGATAATCGATGCAAAGCCGGAGTGATCTATCCTTCTTCTTCATGAACAAGACAGGAGCTCCCAATGGTGAAGAACTCGGTCTAATAAATCCTACATCCACCAGCTCCCATAGCTTAGTGCTTTACTCCACAAGCTCCTTCGGTGTCATTCAATAAGGTTCCAGAGATAAGGGCCTTGCACCTTGTACTAACTATATCTGGAAGTCTACCCCTCTATGCGGGGGTAGTCCGGGTTGTACAACCCAATATCCAGCGAGTAGGTCAGCAGGAGCCAGACATACCATATCGGGCAGCCTAAGTTCTTAGGCAAGCTTGGTAGGGGGGAGAACTCGGCAGTCTCCGCCTCGCCCAGGCGGGGTGAGATGCTTTTGGGAGACGAGCTTGTACTCGTCATGCCTCGCCCACCGATCTCTGGGCTGGTCGTTGAGCTCTGGGCCTTTCATCGAGCTCTGGGCTGGTCATCGAGCTCTAGGCTGGTCATCAAGCTTTGGGCCTTTCATCGAGATCTGGGCGGGTCGTCGAGCTCTGGGCTTTTTGTCGAGCTCCAGGATGTTTGTCGAGCTCTGGGCTAGTCGTCAAGCTCTGGGCTATTAGTCGAGCTCTGGGCTGGTCGTCGAGCTCTGGGCCTTTTGTCGAGCTCTGGTCGTTCGTCGAGCTCTGGGCCGCTCGCCAAGTTCTGACCGCTCAATGAACTCACAGTAGGTGAGTAGGGAAGGCCAGACCCGTATTCGCCCAAGGTCGAAGATAGGGGGCGAGTGCCAGCTCCATCGAGCACTCGCCGCCCTTGCTAAGAAGGGGTTGTTGAGGGCTACTCGCCTAGTGATCTATGAGGTGTTTTTTCCATTTTTCCCTCACAAGCCAGCTCATAGCCAGTTAGAACAGCAGAGTTACGTTGTTGGCAAACCAAGTTGGGATGCACATAGCATTTCAGAACAGCGGAGGTTGGCTATTTGCAGGCCGTTTTCAGAAATTTATAAATAGGACCCAAGACATACCTCAGATGGCATGCTCACTTGCCTCCCAGCCTTCTAGTGCTTTCTGAGGTACATTAGCCCGACATTGGGCTAAGGAGGGGAAGCGCTCAGAGATCTTTCGGGTGTGTGGTGGGTCCTCCGCGCTGGGCCCTTGGGTCTGTCCCTTGTACTTTTTTCCTTTGTCATTTTTCTTGCAGGAGAGAAGTAGGTGCGCGATCACCCCTTCCACAAGGGTGAACTCCATCGAGACCGAATTCTTGGTTTCAACATTTTTGTGCAGTGAGCATGGAGCGTGGTTAGTACAGAAAATCTTCAGTAGCTCGATGATGGGAGAAGAAGGATGAGGCTCAGACAGGTCTGACTCGCCGCCCCCACCTCTTACCACAGTGGGGATGTTCGAAGATTTCTGGTAGGAGGTGCTCGGCCTCGTTAGGTTCGCACTCAGCGCGCGTGCCGAGTGCTCGACTCTAGCAGTGCTAGTACTCGTGGTCCCGGCCCTTGGCGAGGACGCTCCCGGCAAGCGAGATGGGAAGGAGGTTGCTGAGGAAGGGAGAGGCGGCAAGCTCCCCGGGCGAGTGCTCTTCCCGGGATCGGCAAGCGGCGGCAGGTTCAGCGAGATGGGTGTGCGATACCTCCCAGCTCGCCCAGCAGGGTGAGGCATCCCCTTCAGTGAGCTGGTCTCTTCTGCCCCAGTTCCGGTGGGCTTTAGGGAGCCAGAGATGTGTTACTATGCCGGGAAGGGAGACCCGGTCCAGCACGTCTAGTTGTTTGAGGACATGGTCTCAATTTGACAGATGTCAGTTGGATTCAAGTGCAGGCTCTTCGCCATCACCCTCAAGGAGAAGGCGAGAGAGTGGTTCCACCAGTTGCCGGCCAATTTCGTTTACTGCTTTGAAGACTGATGTTGGGGGTTCATGCTGAGGTTCACCACCTCCAAGAGGAGGAAGAAGGAGTCGAAATCCCTGTTCCACATCATGCAGGGAGTGAACGAGACCCTAGGAAGCTACGTGGATCAGTTCTAAGAGGAGTTGACCCAGGTCCAAGAGATGCTAGGCCATACCCTGATGATGACCTTCACCCTGGGGCTACAACAGGGTTTCTTCTGAATGGAGTTGAAGAGGGTGCTGCCCGTCTCCTATGAGGAGCTGATTGAGAGGGCGGCAAGGGAAGTCAAAGGGGAAGCGTCGAACCCAGAGTTCGCCCGGAAGCTGGATAGGTGGGCCACGGAGGAAGAGAGGCCAAGAGGTGGAAGAGGGCAGGAGGAGAGAAGAGCTGAGCCCTGACAGAGGGAACATCAACAGCAGCAACCCTGGTGGGGGCATCAGGAGCCAAATCATTAGCTAGGGTGGATGCCGGAGTGGCAAGATAAAGGTCCGCGGAGAGGCCACCATGGGGGGATAACCGCCAGGGAGGCTAGTTCCAGTTTTATCCCCCAGGTGGGTTGCAAGGCCAGATACCACCTCTTCCCAACCAGGACCAGGCTATGGCTATAGCCATGGGGGAGAGAGGAGGAGAGCAGCGCGGAGGAGGAGAAGGGAAGTTAGGGTGTAGATGCCATAGTATGACTTCCATCAGGAGGAAGGGCACGCTATGGCTACATGCCCGGAGTTCCTCGAGATGAGAGGAAACAGGGAGAAGCAGCAGCAAGACCGCCAGGGAGTGCGGATCGAGGAAGTCCTTCCTCAAGCAGAGGAGGACAGGTGTGAGGATCGGGCCAATGTTGGGGCCCAGGGAGGGATCAGAGTGATCCATGGGGGGGGGGGATCGAGGCTTCCCAAAAGGCAAGTCTCCACACCATGTACCGTAAGAGTGTTCTATCCACATCCCAGACCCCACCCCCGGAGGATAAGATCACCTTCGCGAGGAAGGATATGCCATACCATGAGGACCCCTTCTGCGACACACTGGTCATCCAAATAGCGGCAAAGAACTTCACCATCTCCCGGATCCTCATCGACAACGGGAGCTCGATCAACGTCATCTTCAAGAAGGCGTTTGACATGATGAAGGTAGAGGCCAATAGGGTTATGGCCTCAGATGGACCTTTGTTTGGATTCTTGGGGGAGAGGAAAGGAGGTCGAAGGGGGAGTGGGACTCCATGTCACTCTGGGGGGCAGTCCCGCACCTGCAGGTTTGTCATCGTGAATGCCCCCAGCAGCTACAATGCAATCTTTATGCGACCCCTCATCAGCGCCTTCCGATGCGTCCCCTCGTCTTTCCACCAATGCCTGTAGGTCAATGCCGATGCGATCCAGGTCTTGGTCCGGGGATACCCCAAGGTAGCAAAAGTGTGCTACGTCATGGTGGTAAACTCCATCTCTTGGCAGGAGGGGCCGAGGAGATGGAGTGGAGGATGGAGGAGGCAGAGTAGGAGGTAGTAAAGATTGAGGAGGAGAACCGCACCCAGGTGGGGGTGGCGGAGGAAGTTCTGGAGTTGGCTGAAGTCATGGCCGTGGAGGAGGCTGAGGAGGAAGTTCCTACCCCGGGTGGGGAGGGCGTTGGAGAGTGGGGGGAGCAGTCCAGGCTGGAGGTTGCGGAGGAGGTAGTGGAGATTGAGGTCCGCATCAGCAGGAGGCTGACTGTCACATCCCCCATTTTTCTCACCATTTAAATAAATCAGAGCAAGAGAAAACTACGAGCTGTGATGCCACGTTGAGCAGGGGATAACTGCCGACGCTCAGGCAACACTCTAAACCTTCAAATCATAAGTTAGAATGATTATAAAACTGGTTCAATTAATTAGCCGTATCCCTCGGCTCAGTGGATCAGATAGTCCACGGTTCGAAAACTAATTTTTATACGTAGCGGAAAATACTTCATTTTTTTATCAACATCCTAAATGAGCGCATAAGTGATCCTGAGGGACCCTTACGCTGACCCAAAATTCTAGTTTTAATTTATACATATATAGGAAAAAATCATCTGTTATACGTAATTTAAGAAAGTACGCTAAGTGAGTTTTCTTTAGAAATCATGCTGATCATGCTTTATACATAATATAGTTGAGGTTTATAGTTTTAAAATAGCTAGCATCCTAGCATAAAACTTCCAGAGCAAGTAAACTAGGTCCCCAAAGACAGGGTAGCAGTAAAAGTAAACATATCTAGTGCAAAAGGTGAAACTACCAGGGGCGTCAACAACTGACACTAACCCACTGGCAAGTACGTATGTCTGTAGAAAGTGCAGTAAAACTACCTCACAATGACTCAAGAGAGTCTCAACAGTCAACAGATGGACCTCCAACAGCACCACAGCAACAGCCACCTACTGGCTACCGCCCAGAACCTGAGGCGTTCAGAAGAAAAATAGAACACCTCAGAGCAAGGAAAAAGGAAAGCAAGTGCTAAAAAGGAAAGTAAGGTAAAAGCAGGTAAGGTAAAGTAAAGTGAGTACAAACTAGAGTAAAAACAACAATGCCCAAGGAAGGGCGAAAAGCAAACCTGCACCAGGTGCGGGTAAACAGCAACTACTCTGCCAAAAAAAAAACCTGCAGAGTCAACATGGCCATGATGCCAAAAAAAATGCTGCAACACCTACGGAAGAAACGCCTAACATCCTAAACTGTGGGAGGCGGCAGTAGCAAAAAAAACAAGAAACTTGGAATCAGGTTGAAAACGTCCCAAATCGCCCAACCACTAATTCCAAGTCAACAAATTGCTCAAGGATTGACACGTGAAGGCACAAAAGACCCATCACTCACTTGCCCAGAAAACTACTCGGGTCAAGGTAAAGAGTGCGGTCAAGGCTACATCACACCACACAACCCATAAAAGAGCCATCCACCACCACTACTGACCACAACCCACGATTCGGCCTTCGGAAGGTAACAGCCGACAAGGGACTTTCGATTCGCGAGCAAAACACTCGGGGAGAAATCAACGCTAAGGAATCCATCGTTGCGGTTACGCAACGCCGTTGCGAGTGAGTACACTCACTCGATTCTAAGCCTAGCGTACGAGCACCGACATCGGGTCGCACGATTAAAAGACGCACGACCATAGGCCGTGCGTGCACAATTACACCTAAACGCCTCAATTAGGCAAACTAGGAACAATCCCAAACCCTAGACCTACACCTAGGCCTAACATAAACTCAACCCGACGCTAACCCACATCTACGCTACACACCTACCGCGACGCCGTCCTAAATCGGAAGCTACTAGCGGGAGGGTAGAAATCCTAATTTTTTTCTAGCGCGTTTTCAATAGGGATTAGGTTAAGGAGAAATTCAATTAACAAATTTCAATTTGCACGAATATATGAAATTAACAAGGAATTGAACAAAAGGGAGGCCAAACGGCGAAAAGAGGAGAAACACTTGCCTCGCACGTATCACCGAAAAATTCGCCGGCACAACGGCGCTATGGCGGACGCCCAAAAGCTCGAAAGCTCCAACAAACTCCAAATCCAAACCTACATAGCATCTATTCAACAAAAAAAAGCACAAGAACACCCAAAAGAAATCCAAAACCGAAATGAAGATCCAAAGAAATCATAGAGGAAAGGTCGAAATGAATAACTAGGCTCGTAGGCCTCGGCGAGGGGAACGCGGATCCGGGCTCGGATCGGAGGAGGGGGCCGGGGCTGCCGGCGGCGGGCGGCGGAAGGAGCGGCTAGGGCTCCGTCTTTCTTCTCCCGCTCGGCTCGGACAGCAGCGCACAGGAAAAAGAATAAAGGGGGGGGGGCTGCTCGGTCAAAGGGGGGAAGAAAACCTAATTGCTAAGTTTATAAATAAACTATAAAGTAATACCTAATATAAATTTATACAACCTTAATTAATCTAATAACTATATCATTAACCTTATTACACCTAATTAACTAAGTGAAATCCTAATTAAGTATGTATACCTATATACTTATACACCTATACACATTTATACATATTTATACCTATTCATCTATGTATACACATACATATACTCTATACACATATACGCATAGACACGCACAAGCAATTTCTTTTTATGAAGCTTCACACGCACGAGCACGTATGCATTTATTCACCGGCACGCCTAAATCAAACAACAACCCAAAATGCGCAAATAAGTAAATACGTCATCATAAAAATGACGACTCGCTAACTAGCGTCCGCCAAAAGACGCGAAAAACAACGCTCTCGGATTCCGGCCAAACTCGCACCGTAGCTAATTACCCGTGCTACAAACACAACGGCGAAGTCGAAAACGACCTCCGACGATCAAACACTCGGGCCGACCTCGCCCAAAGCCAAAACGCGAGGATTCCCTGAACCGCTCAGTCGGGCCTCTAAAACAAACACCGACAGGCTGGGGAACCCCGCAAACAGGCCAAACCCCTAAGAACACCTATCGAGGTACTAAAACAACGGCTCGAGTCAGAAAAATGCCAACGTAACGCCGAAAAAGGATTTAAATAAATCATCGGAAATTCGGGGGCGTTACAGTCACTCCCCCTAACAAAAAGTTTCGACCCGAAACTTTGCGAACACAACCTCTACAACAGAAGGAAAGAAACCAACTACTAGAAAGGGAACGTACCCGACAACTCAGGGGAACAAATGAGGGTGAGCCTCCCTCATAGCCGACTCTAGCTCCCAAGTCGCGCTCTCCAATTCTTGATTCTTCCAAAGAACCTTCACCATCGGAATAGACTTCGTCCGCAACACTCGAGCTTGAGCATCCAAAATGCGGACCGGCACCTCAACATACGAGAGGTTGGGCTCCAACTGGGGCACAGCGTCCAAGACTTGCCCACTGCTCCGCACGCACTTCCGCAACTGGCTCACATGAAAGACATTATGAACCCCCAGGAAGCTAGCTGGCAGATCCAGCCTACAAGCAGCCACACCAATACGCTCCAAAATCCTGAACGGGCCCACAAATCTCGGATCCAACTTCCGATTCTTGCCAAACCTCTTCACTCCTACCATCGGAGACACCTTCAAGAAGACCAAATCATCCACTGAAAACTCCAAATCGGACCTACGCCGATTGGCGTTCTTCTCATATCTCTCCTGAGCCACCCGAAGCTTCTCCCGAATGAGCGTCACGGAGACCTCCATTTCTTCGAGTGCATCAGGACCCAACAAAGGCCTCTCACCGGCCTCGGCCCAAAACAAAGGGGTTCTGCAGCGCCTCCCATACAATGCCTCGAAGGGAGCCATCTGTAGACTCTCTTGGTAGCTGTTGTTGTAGGCAAATTCCATGAGCCGTAAACGCTCGTCCCACGCACCTCCATGATCAAGAATATAGCACCGGATCATATCCTCCACAATCTGATTCACACGCTCGGTCTGCCCGTTGGTCTGCGGATGGTAAGCTGTGGAATACCTCAAATCAGTGCCCAAACCCTCCTGCAAACTCCTCCAGAAGCGTGATGTAAACCGAGAGTCTCGATCTGAAACGATGCTAACTGGAACACCGTGCAATCTAACGACCTCATCCAAATACAACTCAGCAATCTTCTTCATCGAGTAATCGATCTTATAAGGTACGAAGTGCGCACACTTCGTCAATCGGTCCACGATCACCCAAACAGAATCAAACCCCCTCGGAGATCTCGGTAAGCCTGTAATGAAATCCATCGAGATGCTTTCCCACTTCCAAGTCGGGATCTCCAAAGGTGCCAGCTTGCCACCAGGCCTCCCATGGTCGGCCTTCACCCGCCTGCAAGTGTAACACTCCGAGACAAAACGAGCTATATCACCCTTCATCCCATACCACCAGGCGATCTGCTTCAGATCATGGTACATCTTCGTGGATCCCGGGTGGTAGGAAACACTGGATCCGTGAGCCTCTTTGCATACCATAACTCTGATGTCTCCAACTGCGGGGATGCAAAACCTGCCGCGGTACTTCAGAGTACCCGCCTCGTCGATGGAGAAATCTGGCAACTCTCCCCTCTCAGCTCTGAGGTACAAGTGCAACAAATCCGGATCCTCTTTCTGGTGCAATCTGGTGAGAGAAATCCAAGACGGTTTCTGTCACTGACAAACTGCTCTGCAAATCACAGCATCCTGCGGAGATATCCATCAATAAGAACTCCTCCACCAAACAGTCTGCGGTGAGGTTGAAGACCTTCCCCGTCTTCCGGCTCAAGGCGTCGGCCACCACATTGGCCTTACCCGGATGATATTGGATCTCAACGTCGAAATCAGCCACATACTCTAGCCACCGCCGCTGACGCAGGTTCAGCTCCTTTTGTGTAAACACGTACTTCAGGCTCTTGTGATCTGTGAAAATCTTGCACTGAGCTCCATAGAGTAGGTGTCTCCACAACTTCAAGGCAAAAATCACCGCTGCGAACTCGAGGTCGTGCGTAGGGTAATTTCGCTCGTGAGTCTTCAACTGCCGTGACCCATACGCGATCACCTTCCCCTCCTGCATCAACACGCCACCGAGCCCGACATGCGAGGCATCCACATAAACATCATAGTCCTGTCCCTCCGCCGGTAAGGTCAACACAGGGGCAGAACATAACCGGCTCTTCAGCTCCAGAAAGGCCTCCTCGCACTTATCACTCCAAACGAACGCCGCATGCTTCTGCGTCAGCTTTGTCAAGGGCGCTGCCAAGGTAGAAAAGCCCTCGACGAATCTTCTATAATAGCCGGCCAACCCCAAGAAACTCCTGATCTCCTTGGGTGTGCTCGGCCTATGCCAATCCATCACCGCCAATATCTTCTCCGGGTCCACTGAAATACCATCTTTGTTCACCACATGACCCAGGAAGGAAACCTGAGGCAACCAGAACTCGCATTTGCTCAGCTTGGCATACAACTGATGATCCCTCAAGGCGGATAACACCAACCGCAAATGCTGGTCATGCTCCGCCGCATTTCGAGAATAAATCAGAACGTCGTCAATGAACACGACGACAAACTTGTCCAGAAAGTCCTTGAACACCCGGTTCATCATGTCCATAAATGCTGAAGGCGCATTGGTCAGCCCAAAAGACATGACCAGGAACTCGAAATGACCATGCCTCGATCGGAAAGCCGTCCGTGGAACATCCGACTCTCGGATCCTAAGCTGATGGTAACCCGAACGGAGGTCTATCTTCGAAAATACTGAACTGCCACGCAACTGATCGAATAAATCGTCGATTCTGGGCAGTGGATACCTGTTCTTGATGGTGACTTTGTTCAACTCTCTATAGTCGATACAAAGGCGCATCGAACCATCCTTCTTCTTCACAAAGAGAACCGGAGCACCCCAGGGCGACGAGCTTTGCCTTATGAAGCCCTTCTCCAATAACTCATCAAGCTGAGTACGAAGCTCCTCCAGCTCTCGTGGGGCCATCCGATACGGCGCCTTGGCAATCGGGCGCGTACCAGGCTCCAAATCAATCACGAACTCCACATCCCTGTCTGGAGGAAGACCGGGAAGATCGATAGGAAACACGTCAGGAAACTCTCGCGCAACCAGAATCTCATCCAAAAGCGGCACACTGCTAACAGTCCCCAGCACCGAGACTAAGCAAGCAAAACAGTCAGCACGAAATAACCTCTGAGCACATACCGCCGAAATCGCCGGAGAGCCCTGACGTGAATCGCCGTAAATACTCCCAGGCTGGCCGCTGTCCTTCCTGAAGTCCAAGCGCTTTCCCCTGCACTGGATCACTGCATCATATCGGGACAACCAGTCCATACCCAGGATGACGTCGAAATCCTCCAAGTCTATAACCTTCAGATCAGCCTTGGCCAGAAAATCCCCCAACCAAATAGGGCAGTCCAGAATGCCCTGATCTGATATCACGGATTCACCCGAGGGGAACTTGACGCTAAAGGCACCACCAACACGATCAAGAACCCACTGGCACCGCTCGACAAAGGCCCTAGCCACAAAGGAGTGGGTAGCACCTGAGTCAAACAGAACGCGGGCCCAGCGGTTCCTTACCTTAAATTTCCCTATACACAAACGAAATATTAAACGCACAAGCAATTAACAAAACAATAGCAACACTAAAACTGCTACAAAAGAGAAAGTCAAGCGAGGGGGGGGGGGGTTACCTGAAATGACCTGCGTCGAAGTCTCAGCCTCCGCTGAAGATACCACATTCAACTTCCCTTTACCCTTGTCCACCGGCTGAGGCGGAGGTAAAGCCTGAAGCGGAACAGCATGAAGAGCGGACTGAACCTGAGGGCACCTCGACTTAATATGGCCCTTCTGGCCACACTGGTAGCAAACACGATCCTTGGACCAGCACTGAGCAGCATCGTGACCGGGTCGCTTGCAGACAGGACAAAGAACATCCCTCCTAGGAGCACCCTGGATAGCATGCACATGCTCCTTCTTCTGGACCCTTGCCCTCTTGAAGCACCTCTCAGCTGGGTGGCCCGGATGGCCACAGAAACTGCACACTACCTTGCTCTTCTTCTCAGAAGCAGCACCAAGAACCTGGGGACCCTTTTCCTCAACTGACCTCCTCTTCTCGCTTCTCGCCTGCTGTCCGCGCTGCTTCGCGTTCTCGATAGCCTCTACCTTCAAAGCGGCCTCAACTGCCCCTGCATAAGTCACCGCTCCGTGGGCGACCGCTAGCTGTTGAACGTCGCTCCTCAGGCCACCAAGAAACCGCTTCACCCTGTCCTCCTCGGAGCTCACCAAGTTAGGACCAAAGCGACTGAGTTTGCTAAACTCAATCTCGTAATCGCTGACGGAGAGCTGCCTCTGCTTCAGATGAAGAAAGTCATTCATCAGCCTGTCTCGCTCTACTAACGGTAGAAACTTCCTCATCAGGATCTCTTTGAAGGATGCCCAAGTACATCCTCCCACCATGCCTTCCTTCTCTCGCATCCACCAGCCCTTCGCTAGCCCCTTCAGCTGATAGGCGGCTAACATCACCTTCTGGTCCTCAGTCACCCCAGAGTAGTGAAACATCTCCTCTATGGAGATCACCCAGTCATCCAGTACCATAAAGTCCGCCTTACCATCGTAGGTAGGAGGTTGCAGCCGCTGAAACTGGGAGATGAAAGCCATCCCGGGGGCACCACCACTGGAGGCACGAGAGGAGCAGGAGGGGCAGGAGGGGCTAGAACAGCTGTACCCACGGCGGGGTCCTGAACTCCCGGAGTCTGACCCACCGATCCGGATAAAAAGGACTGCATCTGGGCCCGCAACTCCACCACCTGCCTTGATAAGGCCTCGTTGCTCTGCCTCAGACTTTCCACTAACGCATCACTTTGAGCACCGGAGGACTCACCCTCAGACTGGGAGTCGACCTCGTCACTCTACGCTTCGGCGGCATGCTATATAAAAAAAAAAATTAAAACAGATCAAACAATTAGAACTTAGCTAAACTCCTAGGATTAGACAAAAAGAGTACAGACAATACATACATAAATATGATCTTCTACTGCTATACTTGCTCTGAGATTTTATTTTATTTAATACAAAAGGAATGATATGCTTAGCCTAAGATGGTTCACCACCATCACACTAACTCTTGTGCCTAGATCGGGAATGCATGAATTATATTATTTTTGACTCAAAAATTATGTGTGTACACATGTCATCCTGCACGTCTTTAGCTTGGCGCGTTGTGCTTATGCAATGTTATGCTATGTATGAATATGTTATGCATTCTAAAAAGGCCCTAATGCATGCCATGGCGGCGTACACATGAAAATGTTATGCATCCCATAATACATAACATTTTCATGCAACGAAAAAGAAAACGTGCTAGTCGCATCCATGCGGTGAGGTTATGCACCCCATAATACATAACCCTCGCATGTTGCCCCTATGGTGGATCCATATACAAACACATATTATGCATTTCACATTACATAATATGCCCCGTATACTTCATGTTATGCTATGAGTGTAGTGCAGTGTTCGTGCTTCAGCCAAGACGTGTTGATGACATGTCGGTGTGTGTATGATATGACTCTAAACATCTAATACGAACAAGGAAAGGTTGCCCGACCAACTTGTCGAGCAACCTCCCTCTGATACCAACTGTCACATCCCGCATTTTTCTCACCATTTAAATAAATCAGAGCAAGAGAAAACTACGAGCTGTGATGCCACGTCGAGCAGGGGATAACTGCCGACGCTCAGGCAACACTCTAAACCTTCAAATCATAAGTTAGAATGATTATAAAACTGGTTCAATTAATTAGCCGTATCCCTCGGCTCAGTGGATCAGATAGTCCACGGTTCGAAAACTAATTTTTATACGTAGCGGAAAATACTTCATTTTTTTATCAACATCCTAAATGAGCGCATAAGTGATCCTGAGGGACCCTTACGCTGACCCAAAATTCTAGTTTTAATTTATACATATATAGGAAAAAATCATCTGTTATACGTAATTTAAGAAAGTACGCTAAGTGAGTTTTCTTTAGAAATCATGCTGATCATGCTTTATACATAATATAGTTGAGGTTTTATAGTTTTAAAATAGCTAGCATCCTAGCATAAAACTTCCCAGAGCAAGTAAACTAGGTCCCCAAAGACAGGGTAGCAGTAAAAGTAAACATATCTAGTGCAAAAGGTGAAACTACCAGGGGCGTCAACAACTGACACTAACCCACTGGCAAGTACGTATGTCTGTAGAAAGTGCAGTAAAACTACCTCACAATGACTCAAGAGAGTCTCAACAGTCAACAGATGGACCTCCAACAGCACCACAGCAACAGCCACCTACTGGCTACCGCCCAGAACCTGAGGCGTTCAGAAGAAAAATAGAACACCTCAGAGCAAGGAAAAAGGAAAGCAAGTGCTAAAAAGGAAAGTAAGGTAAAAGCAGGTAAGGTAAAGTAAAGTGAGTACAAACTAGAGTAAAAACAACAATGCCCAAGGAAGGGCGAAAAGCAAACCTGCACCAGGTGCGGGTAAACAGCAACTACTCTGCCAAAAAAAAACCTGCAGAGTCAACATGGCCATGATGCCAAAAAAAATGCTGCAACACCTACGGAAGAAACGCCTAACATCCTAAACTGTGGGAGGCGGCAGTAGCAAAAAAAACAAGAAACTTGGAATCAGGTTGAAAACGTCCCAAATCGCCCAACCACTAATTCCAAGTCAACAAATTGCTCAAGGATTGACACGTGAAGGCACAAAAGACCCATCACTCACTTGCCCAGAAAACTACTCGGGTCAAGGTAAAGAGTGCGGTCAAGGCTACATCACACCACACAACCCATAAAAGAGCCATCCACCACCACTACTGACCACAACCCACGATTCGGCCTTCGGAAGGTAACAGCCGACAAGGGACTTTCGATTCGCGAGCAAAACACTCGGGGAGAAATCAACGCTAAGGAATCCATCGTTGCGGTTACGCAACGCCGTGCGAGTGAGTACACTCACTCGATTCTAAGCCTAGCGTACGAGCACCGACATCGGGTCGCACGATTAAAAGACGCACGACCATAGGCCGTGCGTGCACAATTACACCTAAACGCCTCAATTAGGCAAACTAGGAACAATCCCAAACCCTAGACCTACACCTAGGCCTAACATAAACTCAACCCGACGCTAACCCACATCTACGCTACACACCTACCGCGACGCCGTCCTAAATCGGAAGCTACTAGCGGGAGGGTAGAAATCCTAATTTTTTTCTAGCGCGTTTTCAATAGGGATTAGGTTAAGGAGAAATTCAATTAACAAATTTCAATTTGCACGAATATATGAAATTAACAAGGAATTGAACAAAAGGGAGGCCAAACGGCGAAAAGAGGAGAAACACTTGCCTCGCACGTATCACCGAAAAATTCGCCGGCACAACGGCGCTATGGCGGACGCCCAAAAGCTCGAAAGCTCCAACAAACTCCAAATCCAAAACCTACATAGCATCTATTCAACAAAAAAAAAGCACAAGAACACCCAAAAGAAATCCAAAACCGAAATGAAGATCCAAAGAAATCATAGAGGAAAGGTCGAAATGAATACCTAGGCTCGTAGGCCTCGGCGAGGGGAACGCGGATCCGGGCTCGGATCGGGAGGAGGGGGCCGGGGCTGCCGGCGGCGGGCGGCGGAAGGAGCGGCTAGGGCTCCGTCTTTCTTCTCCCGCTCGGCTCGGACAGCAGCGCACAGGAAAAAGAATAAAGGGGGGGGGGGGGCTGCTCGGTCAAAGGGGGGAAGAAAACCTAATAGCTAAGTTTATAAATAAACTATAAAGTAATACCTAATATAAATTTATACAACCTTAATTAATCTAATAACTATATCATTAACCTATTACACCTAATTAACTAAGTGAAATCCTAATTAAGTATGTATACCTATATACTTATACACCTATACACATTTATACATATTTATACCTATTCATCTATGTATACACATACATATACTCTATACACATATACACATAGACACGCACAAGCAATTTCTTTTTATGAAGCTTCACACGCACGAGCACGTATGCATTTATTCACCGGCACGCCTAAATCAAACAACAACCCAAAATGCGCAAATAAGTAAATACGTCATCATAAAAATGACGACTCGCTAACTAGCGTCCGCCAAAAGACGCGAAAAACAACGCTCTCGGATTCCGGCCAAACTCGCACCGTAGCTAATTACCCGTGCTACAAACACAACGGCGAAGTCGAAAACGACCTCCGACGATCAAACACTCGGGCCGACCTCGCCCAAAGCCAAAACGCGAGGATTCCCTGAACCGCTCAGTCGGGCCTCTAAAACAAACACCGACAGGCTGGGGAACCCCGCAAACAGGCCAAACCCCTAAGAACACCTATCGAGGTACTAAAACAACGGCTCGAGTCAGAAAAATGCCAACGTAACGCCGAAAAAGGATTTAAATAAATCATCGGAAATTCGGGGGCGTTACACTGACCCCAGTAGATATGGAGATGATGCTGGAGTGCATCCAAAAGAATGTGGACATCTTTGCATGGAGCGACGCGAAGATGTCAGGGATCGATGCAGATGTCGCCTGCCATCGCCTCAACTTGGACCCGGAGGCTCACCCCATCCAGCAAATGAAGAGGTCCATCGCGGAAAAACTGGCCGAGGCCATCAGGGAGGAGGTGGCCAAGCTCCTCAAGGCTGGCTTTGTATCAGAAATTCATTCCCCCAACTGGGTCTCCAATGTAGTAATGGTTAAAAAAAGAGACGACCGGTGGCGTATATGTGTTGATTTTTCTTTACTTAATAAATCATGCCCCAAGGACTGTTATCCTTTGCCTCGGATCGACGCACTGGTTGACTAAGCCATTGATTTTCCTGTAATGAGCTTCTTAGATGCATTTTCAGGTTATCATCAGATCAGGATACACCCCCATCCCCCACCCCCCCCCCACCCCCTCCCAACATTAAAGATGTCCCATTTATCACGGGGAACGGATGCTACTTCTCTAAAATGATTTCTTTTGGGCTAAAGAATGTAGGGGAGACCTAATAGATGATGATGGACAGGGTCTTTCGAGAGCAGAGGGGGAGGAACCAGGAGGTGTATGTAGATGACCTCATGATCAAGAGCCGAGACATGGACTCCCACCTCCGGGACCTATAGGAGACCTTCGCCACCCTGTATAAGTATATGATGAGGTTGAACCCCCTGAAGTGTATCTTCGAGGCCAGCAGGGGAAACTTCCTGGGCCACCTTCTCACCACCGCGGGGGTAGAGCCGAATTTTAATAAGGTCTGAGCATTCATGGAGCTGGGATCACCTCGGAATTATAAAGAGGTGCAGCGGTTGATAGGGAAGCTGGCAGGGTTGAGTAGGTTCCTTTCTCGGGCTGGGGAGAAGTGATCTCCCTTCTACAAAGCATTAAGGGGAAGATAAAAATTCGAGTTGACCAAGGAGTGTGAGGAGGCATTCCAAGCCCTAAAGAAGCAGTTGACTCAAGCTCCACTGCTCCAAGGGCTGAAGGAGGGGGAGGATCTATACTTGTATCTTGGGGTCGGAGCAAAGGCCTTGTGCTATGTCCTGGTTCGGGAAGAGGGGAAGAAGCAACTCCCCATATACTATGTAAGCCGGGTGTTGAGGAAGGCCGAGCTCCATTATCCCATCTTGGAAAAGTTGCTTTTCACTCTAATCATCTCGGCCCGGAGGCTCCGACCTTACTTCCAGACACAGTAGATCTGGGTGGTGACAGACCACCCCCTTCGCAACAACTTCGAGGGGGTGGAGCATTCAGGAAGATTGGCTAAGTGGTCGGTGGAGCTGAGCGAGTTCGACATCACCTTCGTCCCCCATCTCTCGATCAAGGACCAAGCTATGGCAGACTTTCTTGCTGACTATATGGTCGAGGTAGCGAAGGAAGAACTCACTCACCTAGTTCCACGAAGGGTGATGGTAGATGGCGCTTCGGGAAGGCATTCTCTGGGAGTGGGGGTGATCTTGGAAAGCCCCCAGGGAATGAGAATTTAACAAACGGTGGTGGTGCACTTTCCCATCACCAACAACCAGGCCGAGTACGAGGAAGTTATTGCAGGGCTCCTCCTGGACAGGGAGCTGGGGGTGCATGACGTGGAGGTCCTCACTGACTCCATGGTAGTGGCCTCCCAGATCAACGGGTAGCTTGAGGTAAGGGAGCCTACCCTTCAGTTATACTTGGCAAAGGTGAAGGGGATCATCAACACGTTCCAGACCTTCTCCGTCCGACATGTGCCCAGGGAGGAGAACGAGAAGGTAGACCAACTAGCAAAGCATGGTCCCCGGGTGGGAGGTACCATCACAGATATGTTCCGCCCTTCCATTAAAGAGGGAGAGTTGATGGAGGTGGGTCAACACCCCATGTGGATGGACCCATTCACGACCTTCCTTTCCACAGGGGAATATCCAGAAGGGATAGACAAGAAGAAACTTAAGTATAAGTCGGCATACTATCTCATGCGCGACGGGCAGCTGTACAGAAAGACCCTCTCAAGAATGTTGGCACGTTGCGTTGCCGAGATGGAGGTTAAGAAGATCTTTGAGGTGGTCCACTCCGGGGAGTGTTGAAGTCACTCTGGGAGTTGGACCCTGAAAGGGAGGATTGTCAGGCAAGGGTATTTCTGGCCTACCCTGGGCCGCAATGCGGCCGAGTTCACAAAAAGGTTTCATAAATTCCGTTTATATGCCCCCTCCAGTTGAAATCGGCCCAACGTCTCAGAAGTATTACGGCTCCCTGGCCTTTCTCCATCTGGGGAATGGATTTGGTGGGGCCTTTCACCAGGCTAGCGGTCAGAGGAGATTCTTACTCGTCATGATAGATTATTTTTCTAAATGGGTGGAGGTGAAGGCGCTAGCTAAGGTTACCTCCCAGGTTATCAGAAATTTTGTTTGGGGGGAGGTCATATGCCGATACGGGTTGTCGCGGGCCATTGTCACGGACAACGGACCTCAGTTTGCAAGCACCGAGTTCATCAGCTTCTGTGAATAGCTTGGGATTGATCTTAGATTTGCCTCAGTCCATCACCCTAGGAGAAAAGAGAAGGTTGAGGAGGCAAACAAAATAATTGTGAACCTCTTGAAGAAAAAAAGTTGAGAACTTGAATGGCAACTAGTTGGAGCAGCTCCCCTCGGTTCTCTGGCCCTTAGAACCACCCCCAACACCACCATAGGAGAGACACCCTTCAAGCTGTCCCATGGGTGCGAGGAAGTACTTCCAATCGAGTTCGAGGTATGAACGCCTAGGGTGGTCGAGGCAGAAGCAGGCAGTGAAGGATGGCCAGTGGAAAATGAAGAAGAGTTACGACTCTCCCTCGATAGTGCAGAGAAGGTACGCGACCTCTCTGCCATCCGCCAGGAGGAATTGAAAAGAAGAATGGCTAAGTATTTTGACAAGCACGTCAGGATCAAACAGTTCACAAAAGGGGACTTGGTCCTGAAGAAGGTGGATCTCGTGGGAAGGTCAGTCGTCGTGGGAAAGCTCAACCCCAACTGGGATGGTCCGTACATTATAAAAGAAACATTAAGGTCAGGAGGATATCACCTCAAGAATGTGGAGGGCGAGACCCTATGTCTCATCTGGAGCGGTGATGACTTGAAATGTTTTTTAACTTAACGTCATGTAAGTAGCGTTCCTTTTTCTAATTACACTTGAAGTGGCAATGCTCTCATTGCGATCTATGTGAACGGTTGAAGTGTTCATTTGATATACCCCGAGCAGATCCCGTTGTCAGGCTCCCACCTAGCTGGCAGGGCTGGATGTCACTCGAGGGAGTCTACCCCAGACCCCGAGAAGATCTCGCTGTCAGGCTCCCACTTAGCTGGCAGAGCTGGATGTTACTCGAGGGAGTCTACCCAAGACCCCGAGCAGATCCTGCTGTCAGGATCTCACCTAGCTGGCATGGCTGGAAGTCACTCAAGGGAGTCTACTCAGACCCCGAGTAGATCCCGCTTTCAGGATCCCACCTAGCTGGCAAGGCTAGATGTCACTCAAGGGAGTATACCCAAGACCCCGAGCAGATCCCGCTGTTAGGCTCCCACCTAACTGGTAGGGCTTGATGTCACTCGAGTGAGTCTACCCAGACCCCGAGCAGATCCCACTGTCAGGCTCCCACCTAGCTGGCAAGGCTGGATGTCACTCATGCGAGTCTACCAAGACCTCGAGAAAATCCCGCTATCAGGCTCCCACCTAGCTGGTAGGGCTGGATATCACTCGAGGGAGTCTACCTAGACCCCGAGCAGATCCCGCTGTTAGGCTCCCACCTAGCTGGCATGGCTGGATGTCACTCAGTGGAGTCTACCTTGACCCCGAGCAGATCCCGCTGTCAGGCTCCCACCTAGATGGCAGGTGAGAGTCCACCTAGTGCCAACTAGCTTCACCTATGGGGGGGGGATAGGTGACTTGCAGCCGAATTGAAAATAGGTTGTAAGAATTACAAACAACGTATGGAGACTAAGGTGTCCCTCTTCGTTCGACGACGTGCTCTTGAAGTCAACGAAGAGTCCACAACCCTAGATCTCACTTGGAGAGAATCTCCCCGAGACCGGCGGCGGCGACGAGCGGCGGCAAGGCTCTCGGTGTTGGTGGTGGCAACTGAAGACAGCAGCAAAGCACTGGTGATCCAATCTTCTTAGCGAAGTCGGCAAGGTCTACCAACGGTCAAACGAGGATCGATCGTCTCGATCGATTCGGACGGGGAAAGTTTCCCGATCACAAATCAAGAGACAAAAGATCTCTGGATAGACGCGTGAGACGCTGTGCCCGACTAGACTTCTATCGCCGGGACAGGTAACAAAAACCCCGATCAACGGTGGCGAGCCACTAGCGAGAGGCGGAGAAGGTCGGCCGAGCTCGGTTCCGATCTAGGGCTTGACGGCGGCTTGTTTTTCTTCGATCAGTAATCCGTCTTTTTACTGTTCACAAATACAGCATATTTATACCTTAGGTCATGAAGATGACCGTTGTGGGCCCCACCAGCAGTAAGACCTAAGTCCGGTTCAAAATCCCGTAGATAACGTGGACCGGTCCAGACAGAGTCGGAAAAATACCCAAGTCAAATTCGGCGAGAATCATGGGTGATTCTCGACGAATCGGCGAGAATCACTTACGATTCTCGCCGAATTCTACTTAGAGAATTCTGGCTGTACAGGTTATAGAGGCCGGGGAGAATCGGTGGGAATCACCTTGGATTCTCGCCGACTCGTCGAGACTGCAAAGTCATTCTCGACGAATCGGCGAGAATCACTTGGTGATTCTCGACGATTCTGCCTTAGATGAGTTTTCTGACTGCATCGAGACAGCCGGCCCAACCCGGCGAGAATCAACTAGTGATTCTCGACGACTCGTCGAGAATCACTGAATCACTAGTGATTCTCTACGAATCGGTGAGAATCACTTAGTGATTCTCGACGATTTACACTTAGACGATTCTCGACTCTCAATCTGCAAGCTGGTCTTTGGCCCATCCTTGCTCCTTGTCTGCTCTTGCTTTATCATAGCCCTGTACTTGAAATTAAGTACACCCCAATAGAGAGAGTACACGTAGGCCAACACACTGATCTGCTCAACGAGGGATTACGTCGCGCAGACCCGTGTATATTGACCTACTGCACCCTGACATTGGTGTGTACTTAGCAATGAATAACTGCAAGCACAACTAGAAGAAATTCATCAAATACATAGTGAATTAATCTTAGCTTTGATAGGAGGCTTCCTCAAATCTAGGTAATTGTGGATACAATACCCAACAATCTCCCCCTATTTGACGAAGCTAAAATCCTACTAAGCTAAGATGAATTTCAACATTCCAAATAAAATATGCATAAACCAGAAGAGTGAACAACAAACTTAATCATACCAATGTGAGAGTCAATTAATAAACCACACACATGAATATATAAGTATGAATATCCACACATAACTGTTCACAAGTTTACTTAATAAAAAAGTTTAAATGAGATAATCACAAGAGCTAACATCCTACAGATCTTTGTCCTTAGCTATGTCTTCTTTGAGTTGCTGAGCTAAGAATTTTTTGCTTTGTCGCTCAAAATACTCCTTGGGCTTAGGATAGTATCTCGGAGGGGGAGCTTTGTTTGCCACACTATTGCTTCTGAAGAACAAGTTTCTTTTGGCTTCATACATTTTGTGCTGCTCCCACTCGTATTGGCTATATACGTCATTCCTTTTGACTTGCCCTCCTTGTTGTAACGCAAAGGTGTCTAAGATGATACTTCGTGAGACTGGGCTCCACCTTTCATTCCGCACTTCTTCTTCCTTTAGTCTGATCTTCTTCTCTGCTGGTGTTTCTTTTGACGTTTCTTCTTGAATTTGCCTTTTGCCCTTGGCTTTTGCTATGGCGTCTTGGTCAAACCAGCTTCTTCTTTCAGCCCTCTCCGCAGCTTTCTTCAACTCGACTTCGCCCAGTTGTACTTATTCAGTCCTTATATCACCCTCAGTAGTACCAGCACAGCCCTCATCCTCAGGTGGAGCAACAGGGACATGTGTTCCCGATGCCACTGTTACCAGCCAGTGGGCCGTTTCAAACATGTACCTATTCGAATTATCGAATTTGTATTTGTCAATTATTATTTATTAAGTTGATTAAAGGTGCAGTTATGATGTGGTAGTTTTGAACGGCATACCTATTGGTCTGATCGAAGTATAGAAGTACTAACTCTTGAAGCCCCGCCATCTTAGCGTTATACGCTTCCTCCCCCCTTTTTGGCTTCGGCGGCTATAGAGTTTGTATAGGAATGCAGAGATGCATCAATGTGCTTCACAGTTTTACTGAATTCGTCCAGCAGAGATTTCTGATTTGCGTTCAGCGTTACCATGTTGGCATCAAATTTTTGTATGGTCTGTGCCACCACATGAACATTTTTATTGACTACTGTCAAGTCGTCAATATTCTTCTTAATTCCTTTCATGAGAAGAGATACGGCTGTGTCTGCCTCTGTATATTTTTCATCAAATTTCTTCTTCATCGTATCTAGTTTGTGGTTGATCTGAACCACATTCTTAAGCATGAGATCCTCAGAGTCCCGCAGTCTCTTTAGCACTTTGTTGTGGGATTTCTCAAACGTATCCTTGAGCTCATCTAGCATTCCTTGGACAAAATTGACAGTGTGATTTGCTATGTTTGCTTGAAGTGGAGGAGCTGCAGGCAGACCCTGGTCAGGCTCCCCCGCAAAAGCACTGGGAGAGCTGGATACTAGAATGGAGTCCACAGGGGGAACAAAGGATTGCTCCCCCTCCATCCTTGCATCTGACCGCTCAGGATCTTGTTCCTCAGATGGAACCTCAACATCCTCCTGAGAATCTACTGCTTTCTCATTCTCTGGTACTTCTTCCTCTATCTCAGTCTCCAAGTGATCAGGCTTATCGGCAGAGTTGTGCACATCTTCTTCTACTTCTTTCTCCTCCTCCTCATCAGCCACCTCATCTCCCAGATCATCGTCGATAAGAGCTGCCTCATCGTTCTCAACCTCCACATCATCTCCTACTTCATCTGCCACCATCTCCACAGCATCTTTAGCTATCTGAGAAATATCAGATAAGATGTTTGCAGAACCGGTTACAGGCTCCCCCTCAGTTCCTGCAATCAGGGCGTCAGGAACTTCACTGGGTGCTGCCATAGAATGAGCAGGAGCACTGGTGTCCACGGCCAGAGATGCTGCCTCTTGGTCTATTTCCCTGGCAGCCTGCCCTATTCGACGTTCCCACCGGTCGAATATGCGAGCATCCATCCTTTTCAAGTAGTGTAGAGGCACTACCTTGCTCATATCGAATGTGTCTCCGTCAAGTTGATTCAGATATAGGCTAATGATTCTGCCAAAGCTGGGGGTTCGGAGTGTGTCTTTAATCCTGTCAAAAAGCATGGCTCCCCAGTTGAACTGCTTTAGGCATATGATTGCCACCAGAGTCTTGAACATTTCCCCAGAAATATGGTCGTGGGATCCAGGTTTACAGATTAGAGCCTTCCCAACAATGTCAGACAACAACATTCCTTCCTCGTTCATATCTTTCCTTTTGATTGACCTGGTCCACCTGGCCAATCCACAGAAGGATAGGGTCCTTGCTCTATCCTCTTCCTCCAGGTACTCTTCTTCTTCAAAACTGGATAACCGCAGGCATTGGGTCAGTTTCCTGGCGGATAACTTGATTTTCTTCCCGGCCACTTTGCTCTTGATGGAGGTGTCTTCATGACGGAGCTTCGCAGTTGCAAAGAACTCCAATACTTCCTTGTCCAAGATCTTGCATGGGTGCTCCAGCATGAACTTCAGTCCCGCTTCTTCAAGCATGATGATTATGTTCCAGAACTGATCCGAGGCCTAGGAGAACCCGGTTGTCACTAGCTCACATCCAGTGACCAGGCCTGCAGTAGTCCGTGGGGCCATAGTAAACCTAGGAAGAAGGAGAATACCAATAGGATCTCCGATACCACGAGAGAGAGAGCAAAATCTAACCAAGCTCAAGTCACGAAAAGGGAAAATATGGAGATTACCTAGTGGGGAGAGGCAGTGAAAGTTCCGGTTTATTCACGACGGAGCACCCGAGGACGCCTGAGACGCGGACCTGTGGCGAGAGTGGGCGGCAGAAGGCGTCGGTCGTTAGTTCACCACGAAGTCACGAAGGAGGAACCCACCGGAGTCACGTCGTTAGTTCACCATGGAGTTACGCAGGAGAAGGTCGCCGGGAGGTGAGAGAGACGGGGATTCCAGCGCGGGTTCTCGGCGAAATGGCGAACGGCGGAAGACGAAGGGTCGGAGGGTATCGTCGGGAAGAGTTGGTTTGAAACGATTCCGGGTTTAAGTAATATCCGGATACTTGGCGACTAACATATTCCCGCCGAATGGCTCCCCCGGTTTACAATTTGGTGAGACTTGTAATTCGTTGAGTATGTGATTTGATATGATGAGTATCGCCTATATTCCAACATAATGTTTTTGTCAAGGGTTGGAAGAGCTCAGGAGGCATAAATGCTTCTTCATCCACTAAAGGGATTGCCAAACTACATGGCTTAGAAGGCACATCAACTAGGATTTACTTGACATCATGACAGTGGCTTTGCCAATTTCACCGGTCATTTCTAGATGGATAAGTGCAATAATCTTGATGTCAGAGGTCATGTTCAGTGACTCTTCATGATGTATCTTTTCAATTTTCGGAGGCGGACTTATCCCAAAAATAAAAATGTCAAACTAATCTCTACTAGTGGAAGTAAAGGTTATCTCATACATATACTCCTTCCCAAGGTGAATGAGCATACGCGAATACTTTTTCTATAAGACCATCTAATTTCAGACGAGGTGAATTCATTATTAAGTGTGGATATGTCAACATACATATATACATATATGGAATTATTTATGCGATATGGCTCAAACATTTGGGCTAATTGCAATTACCTGTGATAACAAGACGTAACATTCAAATCATCAGCACAGGTTATATCAGGAGGTCAGTATGCATGTGCCTGTAATGATGGCACTGCTCCCATTCTCGACACTTTATCCATGTCAATCTTGGAGCATCTCCTGTCCAGTTCCCGTCAGGATTGTGGGAACCTAGACCACCCTGCAGGAAAGAGTTATCTTGCCTTAGGAACCCAATAAGTATTGGGTCCTAGGTTCCTGTCAGCATAATAATTGGGATACCTCCCCTAAGGGATCCTGGAGGGAGGACTAACATTGCCTCGAGGATGTGGAAGTCCCCTTGCCTTTGACACAGAAGGGTTGTGCCAACAATTTATGGCAAAATGACCCACTTTGCCACAACACCAACATTCATGAATGTTGTACCGCCGTTTGTGACCTGAACTGGTGACTGAGGTAGTCATAGTCCTAGGTCTAAACGGGATAGTGCCGAATCTGCTAACCGAATTGTCTCTTCCACCGTGACTCATGGATGGGTGGAAGGAATGCATATGGTAGGCGTCATGAGGCCTGGGAGGTGGTGCCTTCCTTTCAGTCAGCCCCCTTCCAAGGTCCCCATGTGTGCCAACAACATGATTTCTAACCCCCCTTTCTTGAGTCCTAGGGAGGTGAGAGGCGCATTGTGAGCTGATGCTGGCAGACTCATGACGAGTAGGGGCAGTGGCCGAGAATACTAAAGGTTTGGTGGAAGCCTGAGGTATCCTCTTCCGGGTGGCCATGATAGCCCTTGCATTCTGGGTGCTTCCACAAGAGGGCTGATCATTCTTGCAGTGACCATGGTTGTTCCTATGGTCATACCTGAATGCATGATGTGTGCCCTTCCTGCTCGGGGTGGGGGGTATGAACACAGTTTCCCCATTTCTCCATGAATTGATGATTTGGGAGATCCACCCATTTTCTGCTTTTCTTTTGATAGCATCTATCTTGGAAAAGTTAGAAACAATCCTCTTCTCGGTCTCTAGACGACTCTCTAGATCCGTGATCTTTGAGTCCTTTACCTTGATGGATTCCAATTGGAGATTCATCAAGGTCTTCAACTAAGCAATCTCTTTAGCTTGCTCCTCCACAAGTAAGTTGCTCTTCTGAAGGGCACTCTCAAGAGAATCAGGATTTTCAATCCTTTGATTGAAGCTATCCATATCCCTTGCATCTCTGGAAGGACTACCCTCTGAATCATTCCTGTCTTCAGGAACTTCAAGAGGAGATGGGCATGAGGAAGAAGTTATCTGCTCATGGCTTTGCTGTTCAGGGTTACCGTAAATATCGGCAGATACTGTTGAGTCAGCTTCATCAGAACTGCTTTCCTCAATTTCTTCTTCAGTCTCTGACAAGGACACAGGAGCCCTGATACTGACAGATTGATCATGCCCTTCATCTTCAAAAATGAGGACCCCTACATAGGCTTCATCCTCTTGTTGACGACAGGTCCCTGTTTTCTCTGATCCCTCCATGAGGTCTGAGATGGTTTGCCACATGGACTTGGCAGTCCTACACTTGTCCACTCTAGAGCGAGATGGTCCAGACCAGACATCAGTGTTGATCTGATGAATCACCTGGTCCAGGTTTGTTGAAGTTGAGACCGGGCGGTCTGTCGGTCTGGCTTGGCGGGTTATTGACCGGGCGGTCTGGCGGTTTGCCTCCAGCGGGTTGGTTGCTGCGTTGAGCTCTGAGGTCCAAGCGGTCTAGCGGTCTGTTACTGGCGACTAGGAGACCGGGCGGTCTAACGGTCTCACTTGGCGGCTTGTCTCTCTCTCTGGCAGTGGCCGAGCGGTTAGCCCTTCTGTCTAACCGCGCGGCTTGTTCCGGTCTGTTGTTCTAGCCGCCCAGATTCTTTTGTATAGTTTTAGTCCCACATCTCTTATTTGTATTCTCTCTTCTCTCCTCCATTCTATATAAGGGAGGCCATACCTTTGTAATAGATACCTTTTTCTGATAATAAAATTTCAGTTATACCATTTCCGGCTTGTTTTAGTTCGCTTCTTACATGGTATCAGAGGAATCGATCCTTTCCTCCTGATTCTGTACTTCTCTCTGTCCGCGCGGCTTGCTTCTTCGGCTTGCGCCCTGTCCGCGCGGTCTCCTTGTCGTTGCCCTCTGTGTGCGCGACCTGTTGCCTTGTTCACTGCGATCTGTCGCCTTGTTCGCCGCGACCTATCGCCGTGTGCCTTGCCTCCTCCTGTTTGCTCTTGCCCTAGTTCGCCGCGACCTGTTGCCTAGTTCGCCGCAACCTATTGCCGTGTGCCTTGCCCTCTCTTGTGCTTCTGTTCGAGCGGACTGTCTGCTTGCCGCTCGACTTCTTCCCCTTTGCTTGTTACTGCGGCCTGGTCGTGGTCTCTCTGGCCGCTGGTGTCTGACATCCTGACCGCTGCAGTTCCTCTTCTGCCTATCCGCGCGGCCTGTTTTCTAACCGCGCGGCTTCCTGTTGTTTGCTCTTATGGCTCTTTCTGATGCTTCTACTTCCACCACTCCTACCGCCACCCCTGTAGCCAATCCGGCTCCTCCTCCTACTCCTTCCGGGAACCTTGGCACCGTTTCCAAGCTTGTCGGCTCCAACTACCCGGATTGGAGCGTCTCTTTCACCTTTCTCCTTCGCTCGCAACGCAAACGCCACCATCTCGTTGATGACCCTCCTCCTACCACTTCCCCTCTCTTTGATGACTGGGATGCGAGTGACGCTCTTGTGCGTACTTGGCTCGCTAACAGTCTATCCGATGAATGCCTTCCCGTCATCCGTCATGATGAGACGGTGAAGGCCGCTTGGCTTCATCTTGCTGCTTTGTATTCCAAAGGGGCTCAGACGTCCCGCATCTATACGTTGTATGCGGACCTCTTTGCCCGGCCTACCTTGTCTCCTGCTGCTGCCTACCAACAAGTTCAAGCTCTTGGGGCTGAGATTCTTCAGAATCGCCCCTTTTCTGCGGATCTGGCTCAACAACACAAGCACTTCCAGGAGCTTCTGGTTGTGTGTTATCTGCTCCGTCTTCCTGACACTTATGACATGATCCGCCAACAAATTCTAGGTGAGGCGGAATCTCCTACCTTAGATGCCACCGCTGCTCGCATCGCCGCTGTCACCTCTCTCCTTCAGCGCCCGCTTCTACCCGCTCCTTCTCCTCCGGATAACTATGCTCATCAAACTCAGCGGAGTGGCTCTGGTAGCCGCAGTCATCAGTCTGGCGGACGTCCTTCTTCCCGCTATCTCTGCTCTCACTACGGCCGCACCGGACACACTCTTGACCGCTGCTGGACAAAACATCCCCATCTTCGCCCCTCGGGTGACTCTTCCGCCTCTTCTTCCAAGCCGTCTGCTTCCGTGGTCACATCATCAGGTAGTGCCCATGTAGTCACTCAAGGTAAATGGCTTATCGACTCCGGTGCTACTAATCATATGACGGGCAATCCTCAGTGCTTCTCTCTCCTCGAACAGCATGATCGGTTGCCCCCGGTCCTCATTGCAGACGGTTCTCCCTCCCCGGTTCATGGGTCGGGAGTGGTTCATGTTACTCCGTCCCTTCGGCTAGAGGACACTCTCTATGTGCCTAAGTTTCCGTGCAATCTGTTATCGGTTACTTCTTTGTGCAAGCAGCTTCAATGTTCTGTAACGTTTACTCCATCTTCTTGCTCTTTTCAGGATCCGAGCTCCCAGCGGACGATTGCTACTGGGACTGAGAGCGGCGGCCTCTACTTCCTCGACAACGTTTCCGCTTTGTCCGCCTTCTCTTCTTCTTGTACGGATCTTCTCCAGTGGCATCTCTGTCTCGGTCATCCTCCACCACGACTTCTGCATCAGCTTCTGCCCCACCTCCCTCCCTCCACTACTCCTCTCCACTGCGAAGCATGTCAACTTGGCAAGCATCATCGTTCCTCCTTCCCGCCGAAGCAAGGTCGGGGCTCTACCCGTCCGTTTGATCTAGTCCACTCTGATATCTGGGGACCTGCTCCTACCCTTACTATTGGTCGGGGTAGTTCTTATTTTGTAACTTTTATTGATGATTTTTCTAGATGTACTTGGGTGTATCTCTTACGAGATCGCTCTGAACTTTTAATGTATGGACCTCCTTTTATCATTTAATCAAAAATCAGTTTGGTGTTAGTGTTAAAACTTTTCGCTCTGATAATGCAAAAGAATACTTAAGTCATGCTTTTACCTCTTTCTGTGTTCAACATGGCGTTATTCATCAGACAAGTTGTGTCTATACATCCCAACAAAATGGGGTGGCGGAGCGCAAAAACCGTCACCTCCTCGATGTTGCTCGCACATTAATGACTCAAATGCATGTCCCTCGCTCATATTGGGGCTATGCTGTTCTTCTTGCTTGCTATCTCATCAATCGCATTCCCTCCTCCGTTCTTCAGGGAAAAACCCCTTTTTCCATCCTTTATCCTGGCAAGGAGCCTTTTCCTCTCCCTCTCCGAATCTTTGGGTGCACTGCTTTTGTGCATGTCCCATCTGCCACCCGTGATAAGCTCTCCCCTCGCTCCACCAAATGTGTTTTTCTGGGGTACTCGGTCACTCAGAAAGGCTACTGCTGCTTTGATCCTGTTCTTCGTAAACAGTTTGTCTCCGCTGACGTTACCTTCTTCGAGAATGCCTCCTACTTCTCGGATGACTCCTCTTCTCTTCCTCCCACCTCGGATTCTCCCATTATTCCGTTCGTTCCCTCGTCTCCTACTGCGATATCCGCTCCTCCTCCGTCTCCGCCCACTCCTCTCCCTCCGCCTCTCTCTCTGCCTCCATCTCCCTCATCTCCGCTGCCGTCACTCTCTCCTCCCGGGCCAGCTCTCTCTGCCACGGATGCTCTGGATGCCGAGGAGCCCGCCGACCTGGATCTTCCTGTAGCTCTTCGCAAAGGGGTGCGGACGTGTACCCTACACCCCCTTGCTGCTGTTGTTTCATATGATCGTCTTACCCCTTCTCGCAGGGCCTTTGCACTGGCTATCTCTGCTACTACCACACCTCGTTCCTACCAGGAGGCCCTTGCCATTCCTCACTGGAAGCTGGCCATGGATGAGGAAATGGCGACCCTCACAGAGCGGGGTACCTGGACTCTTGTCCCTCCTCCTCTTGATACAGATGTTGTTGGCTGTCGATGGGTCTTTGTAGTCAAGTTTGGCCCAGATGGCACTGTCAACCGTTACAAAGCTCGTCTGGTGGCTAAGGGCTTTACTCAAACCTATGGGGTTGATTACTTTGACACCTTCTCTCCCGTGGCTCGTCTCAGCACTATACGGGTCCTTCTCTCTGTGGCAGTCAACAAAGACTGGCCCCTTTCCCAGCTGGATATCAAGAATGCCTTCCTTTATGGTGATCTTCAGGAGGCCGTCTACATGGAGCAACCTCCAGGGTATGTTGCTCAGGGGGAGACACGAGTCTGCCGGCTACAGAAGGCAATCTATGGCCTCAAGCAGAGCCCTCGAGCTTGGTTTGACAAATTCAGCGGCATCGTGGCGGCCGTTGGTTTTGCTCGCAGCGCTGCTGATCACTCTCTATTTATTCGCAAAACCTCTTCGGGACTGGTGGTTCTTGCAGTATATGTGGATGATATTCTTCTCACTGGTGATGACCAGGAAGGGGTAGCCTTGACAAAGCGGCATCTTCGCCAACATCTAGTCACGAAAGATATGGGTTCTCCGAAGTACTTTTTGGGGATCGAAATCTCTCGGAAGCCCAACTCTTTAGTCCTCTCTCAGCGTAAGTATGCTCTTGATATTTTAAAAGAAGCAGGATTGACTGGGGCCAAACCTGCCCGATGTCCCATGGCTGTTGGAGAAGACAAAACCTGGACAGATGATTCGCCTCTTCTTTCAGATGCTTCGCGGTACAGGCGTCTAGTTGGTAAGCTCATATACCTCACCGTGACTAGGCCCGACATCTCCTATGCTGTGGGCAAGGTGAGTCAATTCATGCAAGCTCCCAGGGAGTGCCATCTACAGTCCGCCTTGCGGATCTTGGAGTACGTCAAAGCAGCCCCTGGGAAAGGATTGCTCTTTCAGAAGAATGATCATCTGAGGGTTGAAGCTTACTCAGATGCGAGTTACGCGGATGACAAAGGGGACCGCAAGTCTACCTCCGGTTTCTGTACCTTTGTTGGGGGCAATCTGGTAAGTTGGAAGAGCAAGAAGCAATCTATTGTCTCCAGGTCCAGTGCTGAAGCTGAGTATCGGAGTATGGCATCGACCACTTGCGAGCTAAAGTGGCTACGGGCTCTCATGTTGGATTTAGGAGAGGTCTACAACCATCCTCTACCTATGTTCTGTGACAACAAGGCTGCTATATATATCTCCAAAAATCCAGTCTTCCATGAGAGAACCAAACACATTGAGGTCGACTGTCATTTCATTCGTGAAGAGATTCTGAAGGAACAAATTTGCACTCCCTTCGTCACGTCTGAAAAAGAGCTGGCTGACATCTTCACCAAGCCAGTATCCGCCTCATTTCTTCATATATGTGACAAGCTGGGCATGATCGACATATATGCTCTAGCTTGAGGGGGAGTGTTGAAGTTGAGACCGGGCGGTCTGTCGGTCTGGCTTGGCGGGTTATTGACCGGGCGGTCTGGCGGTTTGCCTCCAGCGGGTTGGTTGCTGCGTTGAGGTCTGAGGTCCAAGCGGTCTAGCGGTCTGTTACTGGCGACTAGGAGACCGGGCGGTCTAACGGTCTCACTTGGCGGCTTGTCTCTCTCTCTGGCAGTGGCCGAGCGGTTAGCCCTTCTGTCTAACCGCGCGGCTTGTTCCGGTCTGTTGTTCTAGCCGCCCAGATTCTTTTGTATAGTTTTAGTCCCACATCTCTTATTTGTATTCTCTCTTCTCTCCTCCATTCTATATAAGGGAGGCCATACCTTTGTAATAGATACCTTTTTCTGATAATAAAATTTCAGTTATACCATTTCCGGCTTGTTTTAGTTCGCTTCTTACAAGGTTGAACAGCGAGAGCTCTGTCTCCGACATCTCTTTGGGATACTTGGGGATTTGAAGATCTTTCCCCGAGCTGGAAGCCTTCATGGGAATGAAGGGACCCTCTTCCAGAATGAGTGATGCTCGAGGGTCGATGGCCTCCAGATGAAATAGTACTCTCAACTTCCATACAGGATAGTACTCCTTTGTACATGAGGGGAGTCTTAGAGGAGGGACATCACAATCCAACTCCATGCTTGAGTCTGAGCTTCTTGTTGACACTGGTGGCAGGATTCTACTCAAGGTGTTAACCTTTTTGATGAGTAACCTCCCTCTGATACCACTTGAGAGTCCACCTAGTGCCAACTAGCTTCACCTATGGGGGGGGGGATAGGTGACTTGCAGCGTATTTGCGGAATTAAAATTGTACCTGCAGAATCAAAACAAACCACACAGCACAGAAAATAACACAGGCAATTTATAGTGGTTCCCTGATTTGGGTATGTCCACTTTCCCTCTTCAACCTATCTCCCAATCAGGGACGACTCGGTCACTTCACCAGCAGGATTGAAATCCAATCCTTGCACTACGGAAGGAACCCTTCCACACGTAGGAGTCAACACTCCCACAACACGGGTTGCACCCAACCCTACAACTAGAGACCAATCGGTCCTTTACAAAGAATTGAAAATAGCTTGTAAGAAATACAAACAATGTATGGAGACTAAGGTGTCCCTCTTCGTTCGACGACGTGTTCTTGAAGTCAACGAAGAGTCCACAACCCTAGATCTCACTTGGAGAGAATCTCCCCAAGACCGGCGGCGGCGACGAGCGGCGGCAAGGCTCTCGGTGTTGGCGGCGGCAACTGAAGACAACAGCAAAGCACTGAAGATCTAATCTTCTTAGAGAAGTCGGCAAGGTCTACCAACGGTCACACGAGGATCGATCGTCTCGATCGATTCGGACGGGGAAAGATTCCCGATCACAAATCAAGAGACAAAAGATCTCTGGATAGACGCGTGAGACGTTGTGCCCGACTAGACTTCTATCGCCGGGAGAGGTAACGAAAACCACGATCAACGGTAGCGAGCAACTAGCGAGAGGCGGAGAAGGTCGGCCGAGCTCGCTTCCGATCTAGGGCTTGACGGCGGCTTGTTTTTCTTCGATCTGTAATCCATCTTTTTACTGTTCACAAATACAGCATATTTATACCTTAGGTCATGAAGATGACCGTTGTGGGCCCCACCAGCAGTAAGACCTAAGTCCGGTTCAAAATCCCGCAGATAATGTGGACCGGTCCAGACAGAGTCGGAAAAATACCCAAGTCAAATTCGGCGAGAATCGTGGGTGATTCTCGACGAATCGGCGAGAATCACTTACGATTCTCGCCGAATTCTACTTTGAGAATTCTGGCTGTACAGGTTATAGAGGCCGGGGAGAATCGGTGGGAATCACCTTGGATTCTCGTCGACTCGTCGAGACTACAAATTTATTCTCGACGAATCGGCGAGAATCACTTGGTGATTCTCGACGATTCTGCATTAGATGAGTTTTCTGACTGCGTCAAGACAGCCAGCCCAACCCGGCGAGAATCAACTAGTGATTCTCGACGACTCGTCGAGAATCACTAGTGATTCTCGACGAATCGGTGAGAATCACTTAGTGATTCTCGACGATTTACACTTAGACGATTCTCGACTCTCAATCTGCAAGCTGTTCTTTGGCCCATCCTTGCTCCTTGTCTTCTCTTGCTTTATCATAGCCCTGTACTTGAAATTAAGTACACCCCAATAGAGAGATTACACGTAGGCCAACACACTGATCTGCTCAACAAGGGATTACGTCGCGCATACCCGTGTATATTGACCTACTGCACCCTGACATTGGTGTGTACTTAGCAATGAATAGCTGCAAGCACAACTAGAAGAAATTCATCAAATACATAGTGAATTCATCTTAGCATTGATAGGAGGATTCCTCAAATCCAGGTAATTGTGGATACAATACCCAACAGCAGGGATGGATGTCACTCGAGGGAGTCTACCCGAACCCCAAGCTGATCCTGGTGTCTGACTCTCACCTAGCTGACAGGGCTGGATGTCACTCGAGGGGGTCCCACCCTCTCCGGGAGTTGTTTGAGAAGATCGTTCTTTCCTAAGGGTATAGAGGATAAATCCCTTATAGATGAGTAGGGGCTCGCAGGCCCAGCTCGGCAGAAAGAAGGCGAGCTCCATCAATACATTCCACCCCCTCCAGTTTTACTTGTGAAATATTTTAACAGCTTTTGCTCGACATTGGCAAGAGAAGAGGAGCTCGAGCGCGAGCTGGTTTGTGGCGAACCCAGCCCGGCGGGTTATCCATTCCTGGTTAACCTGGAGGCGGGAGTGCTCTTGGAATCTTCTCGCGGGGACAAATCCTAAACATGCACTCTAGCGACAAGTTCTATCCTATCGAGGTCCAACAAAGAGGAGGGCTCGCAGGCGAGTGCATCACAGAAATAATGTTCAAGGAAAAGAAGATAGAAAAATTTACTTTTCATTAAGTATATAGCTGATTACAAAAGGGAGAACTCGCCTAGGAGAGGTTACAAAAATAGGGGAGAGAATTACAAGAAAGGAAAAAAAGGGAGTCAGCTCTCGCTTCCTCCACCGGATTGGCGATCTCTGCTAGACCCGCAAGAGGGATCGTCCTTGAAGTCCTTCCCGAAGAACAGGTCGAGGTTGTCTTCCTTCTCGTTGGGCACCGTGGGCGGGAACAGACTCGACATGAGGTCTCGGGTCGTGACCTCCTCGCAGCCCTCCACTAGCACCTGCGTATCCTTCATGATTTCTAGGGTGCATTCGGCAGATTCGATTGAGTTGACCCGCAGCCTTTCCACGACCTCAGATTCACTGAAGATCCTCGGGCTCTTGTATGGGAAGTGGGCTCGCTACCGCCTGGAGTGAGGAAGGCTTCTGCCTGACGGGTGATTTCGCCATGAAGCCCCTTATTTTCCTCGCTCAGCTTCACGTTCTTCCCTTCCAACTTGACAATGTGAGCCTCCAGCTCGGCGGCGCGAGCTTCCAGCACGGCGGAGTGAGTATGGAGCTGGTTATTTTCTTCCTCCAGCCCGACGACGCGAGTTCGCAGCTCCCTAGCGGCCTCGACATCTTGAGGCATGAACGGGTAAGTAAATCTAAAGCTGAAAAATCCCAAGTAAAAGGAGAAAGGGATAACCGGTGCTTACACATCTGCCAGCACCCTTGGCGAGCAATTCCTCGGCAATGTTGAGCCTCCTCTCCAGGTCGGCGACCTTGTCCTTGGTGAGGTCACGCTTCTGCTCAGCCTTCTATAGAAGGTGGCTGAGGTTGAAGCTGCGATGAACCACCATGTGATGGAGCTCCAGTGCACACATGTGGGCCTGCAAGCTCTCATGGACGAGTTGGTGCAGGGTCATGTGTTTGTAAGCCGTGACATCCTCTTGCCTGTAGAGTCCAAAGCCGAGCGCGTAGGCGTAACCGGAGGAAGGCTCGTGGTCTACCCAGGAGGGCTGGAGGGTGGAGACGGAGACCCGGTCAGCCGCCCCGTCCCATTGGACCACGGGATTGCCGGCTGAATCATTCCACCTCCCCCCGAGGCCGAAGAGGGGGTGACTCTTCCGCTGGCCCGGCTCGCGGGCTGCCGCCTTATTAGCAGCTGGAGGAGCGGTGGGATCTCCTCGCTCCTTCCCTTTGTCTGCTGTCTCCTTCAGCGGACTCCTCGGAAATCCATCTGCGGTGTTCTCGGGCGAGCTCATGTACTTGGGTTGTTGATGTTGTTGTTGTTGTCTCGCCCGAGAGACCACCACCGCTTTCAACTTCTTCTGCGGTGTATGGCGGCGAGGCGATCTGGACCCCACAGGGTCATCCTACTTCTTGCCAGAGGAGGGCTTGGACGATGTCGGCTTATCTCGGCAGGCGGCCGCAGCAGCTTTCTCGCGGGCAAGGGGGGAGGGGAGTAGTCCCAGATACTCAAAAGGCGGGTTCTCGGGAATCAGTCGCTCCCCTGCATAAATAACTTAGTTAAAACTCTGATGTATTTGGCGAGATCGGGAAAGGAGAAAAGTTGAAAGGTATACCTTCGCCGGGAAGGACGGGGAGGAGCGAGTCGAGGCCCCTTCGGAGGAAGGCGACCTCGAAGTCCTTGTGGAGAAAGAACTTGTGGAGCTCGACATCATTGCCGGACACAATGGGGGGTCAGTACACCTCCTCTCACTTCTGCTGGGGAGTGTAGGGGAAGTTGCTGAGATCTCCCTTGATGAAGACGATCTTGGTCATCCAGTTGTGATGTTTGTTCATGATCTCGCGAACCTTGATGAAGGAGCCCCCGAAGTAGGCGATGCCATCGGGAGTCGCCTTGTAGGTGAAGAGTTTCTTGAAGACTGTCAGGTTGAACTCTATTCACTCCCTGCGGAGGAAGCATGAGAACGCCTCCATCATGAAAATGATGTTCGAGTTGAGCTACGCGGGTACCGCGCCGAAATATTTCAGGATCTAGCAGAATTCCGGCCAGATAGGAAGGCGCAACCCCATCTCGAAATGCGAGATGGGGAAGGCGAGCTCCTCGGGTTAGAAAGTGTTGATGGCCTCGCCCTCCCTAGGCTTGTGCGCCTCGAAGCAAGGGGCATGAAGTCGGCATAGAACGCTGCGAACTTCTCCTCCGTCGTGTTCTCCTCGAAGAAGCGGTAGTCGATGAAGTGTTGAGTGCACTTGGAGTGACCGTCAAAATCGGGATTGTTCTTACCCAAGATCGTGGAAGTTTTAAGGGACGAGTACAGGTAGGAGGAAGGAGAGAAGGGGAGGAAGGTACAGAAGCAATAAAAGCAGTAAGTTGGGGTAGGTGAGGGGGGTCTATTTATAGGAAAAAGAATCAAGGGTCGAGCCGACCGATCAGTCCAGCTCGCCAACCCCAGCTTGCCGACTTCCTAAACCTATCCCATAGCGTGCCGAACTGAAGGATATTATATTCGAACAGCAATCAATAAAATCTAAAAATATTCTAAGTTATTACAGACCCAGGAAGGATATTGTTCAAAGAAATCAAATGCAAAGAAAGAAAGCAGCAAGTTCGATACACGTATGACCTGAGGGGGCAGGAGGTGAGTGTCGGTAGGCCCGACGGGGGGGCCGTTTTCTACCTACCCTGGCCTCGCATCTCCTTCTATGCAGGTCGACGCGAATCACAGAGCTCGCGGATCCTCTTAGAGCACCTCCGGGCGGCCAGAAGGTTCTCGTCCAGCTCCTCCAACAACGATGAAAGGGACATCGCCTCGCCCTCCAGGTCCTCCCTCACCTCGCCTACTAGCAATGCACACTCCCGCTGCAGCACCTCGTTGTCCTCCCGCAATCGGTGGAGCTTGCATACCATCTTTTTGAGAACCTCAATTCCTCGCTTCGTCAACTCTGGGCCCTCCAGCTCGGAGTCCAGGAAGGACTCTAAGGTCTTCGGGGAAGGAAGGGCCGAGTTGCGAGCTCGCTCATGGGATTTGTCAGCCTCCGATTGAATGAAGAAGGCTGCAAGGATAGTTGAACAATAATATGAAGGGCAAACATGCCAGGACAACTATGGATTAGAACCAATAAAGGACATGACTTATGAGCTCGGGGCCTCGAAGGAGAGGCGAGGTGGAGGAATCTTCAGATTTTTACTAAGGCTCGGAGGGTGTATTCTTGGCGGAAGAAGGCTGAAACCCGGCACTGGGATAGTTCCAGTGCCATCTCTCGAAGTCTCAAAAATCTGAGAGAAGGGAATGCGGGCTGGCAAGCCCGGCCTTTGCGAGCCCAACCCCGGAGTCCCAAAGGTCGGGGATCGGTCGCGTCGACGAACCTCCAGAGTCTTAAATTGCGTGTCGGTAGGAAGGATATCGGCTCGCGGAGAGGTGACCTCGTCGCCCCCCCCGGCAGTCCGGGTCGGCGCAGAGGTCAATGAAATTCCCCTCCTTCCCAGGGGCAAGCAGGGTAGAGGAGCTGGCCTCAGAATCCAGGGTCGTTTTAAAGTCTTGGAAGACTCGCTCGGACGCTTCTGCACCTGGCTTCAACCTCTTGCCAGAATTATACTCGGTCGGGACGCTCTGCGGGATGTTAAGGGGAACGACGGTCAAGCTGGCAACCCGGGTAGAGGAGACCTCGCGAGCCTTCGCAAGCCTCTCTTAGAGCTCCTTGTGGAAAGGCATCTTGGCAAATTTAGAGCGAAGGTGAATGACAAAGGTCACCCAGGTACGTAGTAACATATTTATAGCCGATGGTGGACCCCACCGAAAGATTCTCTGGCTCCTTCCACACTTGTCGAATCCCATGGGGCGGGATGTTTCTTTCCAAGCATATGCCAACCTCGCAAAGAGCGGGGATTGTGTATAACCCCGTATCCGGCGAGAAGGTCAGCAGGAGCCAAACTGACTAGATCGGGCAGTCTGAGTCCCTGGGAGAGCTTGGCATGGGAAAGAACTCAACAGTATCTGACTCGCCTAGGTGGGGTGAGATGCTTTTGGGAGGCGAGCTTGTACTCGCCAAGCCCCTCTCGCTGAGCTCTGGGCTAGTCATCAAGCTCTGGTCCTTTCGTCGAGCTCTGGGCTGGTCGTCGAGCTCAGGGCCTTTCGTCGAGCTCTGTTCTGGTCGTCGAGCTCTGGGCCATTTGTCGAGTTTTGGGCTATTTGTCAAGCTCTGGGCTGGTTGTCGAGCTCCGGGCTGTTCGTCGAGCTCTGGGCTGGTTGTCGAGCTCTGGGCCTTTTGTCAAGCTCTGGCCATTCGTTGAGCTCTGGTCCGCTTGATAACTCTAATTATTTCTATCTTTTTTTTAATTATTATTAATAGTTAGATATTTTATATTAATTTTATAATATTAAGTTTATTTTAACTTGTTTCTATAATTTATATCTATTTGTTCTAATAAAATCATTTTCAATTTTGCAGGGCTGATCTACAGGTTATTTGGAGCAAAAGAAGAATTTTCCTGTTTTCTGCCTAGACATGCCCTGTGACACGCCCTACCTGGGCGTGACACAGGGGCGTGGAACGGGATAATTGAGACCTGCTGCTGAATCTCGTCGACCCGCGCCCAACGTTCGTCAACAGACTAGGTCACAACCGTGTCGAAATATGACACGCCTGTGTCAAAATATGACACGCCCGTGTACCATTTACACGGGACGTGATAGCAAGAAAGAGACCGTTGCCCGCTACCACGTCGGATTAAAATTACACGCCTGGGTCACGGGCGTGACCCAGGGCGTGTCCCGGGCATTTCTACCCAATTATTCTTCCAGGCCAGCCGTTGCCGCCAGAGATCGTTCCTGCTTGACACGCCCCTAGTCACGGGCGTGACTAGGGGGCGTGACATCTTCTTGAAGACCACTTTTACTCCCGCTATTTTCAGCTTCCCGCCATTTTCCAGAAACAGCCGTGACACGCCCTAGGTTACGGGCGTGACCTAGGGGCGTGACCCGTCAGTTAACCAATTTTGGCGGTTTCTCCTCCAACGTTCCCGGGGTTTCAAGACGACGGTTCCGAGCCTGACACGCCCTAGGTCACGGGCGTGACCTAGGGCGTGACCAAACAGAAATTTTCCTATAAATTCCAGACAACTTCAAATGCTCAGGGTCGGATTTTTGGGAGTTGTACTTTTCTGCTTTGCTGTTTTATTCTCTGTAATTTTCATTTCCTAGCCTAGATTACCTTTGTTGTAACTTTAATTTTAGTTATTTTCATTTCAATCATGTCTTTTCCTACTTTATTTTGTATTTCTCCATTCATGATGAGTAGCTAATCTTCTTTCAGCACTTGATCATGATGAACCTTAGAATAAAATAGATCTTTCTCCTTCTTATTAAATGTCTTGTTCTTAATTGTTCTCGCTACGATTTATCTTTGATTTTTATTTCATCGAATTCATATTACGCGGATATGATCTTCGATCTAAGATCCGTATCCAAAATGACCGAGAGGTTGCGGATACGAGGAGATCACTCAAAGATAAAAGGAGTTGAATGCACTCCTCGAGAGAGGACGACGTAAATCTTCCGGATTGGAGTCAAATCCAATAGTGGGGTTCACCGCATAAAGCAAGCTTAGGGGTTTCGACTGGCCGAGAGGTCTTAATCGATCAACCTAAGGTTAGTTTGAAGCATGAGCTCGAGAGAGACGCTTCTATACTTTAGGAACCTCCACGGTCGAGTGAGTATAATTAAGAACTCGCATTACATTATTTTCAAGAAGATTTATTTTAGTCCAAGGGGATTCTAGATCAAGTGCTAGTTTTCTCAATATCAGATTTCTCTTTAGCATCAACTTTAGTTTTATTAATTAGCATAATCAAACCAAGTTTTCTATTGATAAGATAATAGCTTTCCATGTGAGTACAAGTGCTCAACAGGCCCCGATTCGCAATACGACACTTCTTATACTGCATTTCGATAGGTACGCTTGCCTATTCGGGATTCTAGTTTGGTTGTAATTTAACTTCTAGAAAATCTCCATCAAGTTTTTGGCGCCGTTGCCGGGGACTTTTCTTTGTTGATATTTTGAAAGCAAGGATATATTAGTTTTATCTTTTTTTTTATTTCAAAAAAAAAACGAACTTTTTCTTTCAAGAGTTTTATCTTTAAATTTTTATATTTAAAATTTCTTGCGAAAGGGCCGTGCCGGGTTTTCATCCCGCAATACCGCCTAGTACTTGCGAACCCGTCACTGGGTAGCCCTTGGGAAGTCCGGGAAATTTTATTTTATAAATTTTTAAATCTTAAAACTTTTATCTTTTTGTTTTGATTTTGTGTATGACCCGAGGGAATCCGTCAAATCTATTTGATTTGGATCCGGAGATCGAGCAAAGCTTACGGCGACGCCTAAGACTCCATGACCTCAATTCTCCAGATTTGGTTGAGGAATCCGTAGGTAACACTTTTTCTTCTTCATCATCTACATCGTATTCTTCTTCTTCTTCATCTTCTCCTTCTTTTTAATTTTCCTTTAATTTGGGTAATCAAAATCCAAATATGGCCGAAGAACGGACTATGTCCGACTATGCCCGACCAAATTTGGATGAGCAGCAATCAAGTATTGTTCGACCCGCTATTGCGAACAATAATTTTGAATTGAAGCCAAGCATCATTCAAATGGTACATCAATCTGTACAATTTGATAGGCTTCAAGATGAGGACCCAAACGCGCATATTTCTAACTTTTTAGAAATATGTGTTACTTTTAAAATCAACGGAGTTTCTGATGATGCCATCCGGCTAAGGCTTTTTCCTTTTACATTGCGCACCAAAGCTAAGCAGTGGTTGGGTACTCTACCAAGAGGCTCAATCACTACATGGGCCGAGATGACGGAAAAATTTCTCACGAAATATTTTCCGCCCGCTAAGACGGCCAAATTGCGCAATGATATTACTTATTTCTCCCAAGTTGATACGGAAACGTTATATGACACTTGGGAGCGATTTAAGGAATTACTTCGCCGTTGTCCGCATCATGCAATCCCCTATTGGTTGCAAGTGCAGACCTTTTATAATGGCCTCAACTCTCAAACGAGGCAACATATCGATGCAGCCGCCGGTGGAACGTTAAATAACAAAACACCGGCGGCCGCCCAAGAGCTTATAGAATGTATGTCCATGAATACGTATCAATGGAGTACACCTCGGTCTCGTCCACCTAAACCGGCCAGGATGTATGAAATAGATATGATTTCTAATTTATCTCTCCAGATGGAGAAGATGCAAAAACATATGAACGAGATGACTGCTTCCTCGTCTACGCCTTCCTATGAGCCCCAATTTTGGGAGCCTTCTACTATTGCCGAGCATGTGGATTGCATGGGTAATCCGAATCGGCCACCTTATAATCCGAGTCATAATTTTGGTAATACCTATCACCCGGGTATAAGGAGTCACCCCAACTTCTCTTGGAGTAATCCAGGGAACGCGGCTCGCCCACCAAACACAATCTCACTAGGATATTTTCCACCACAAGCTCCAAAAGCTCCCAATCTCGAGGAGTTGTTCGCAAAATATACGAGTACAAATGATGCCAATATCCGGAATCTCACCGGATCTCTTCGTAATATGGAGACTCAAATTGGACAAATTGCAAAAATGCTCTCTGATCGACAACAAGGAGCGCTACCGGGCAATACAGAGCCCAACCCAATGGAGCAAGCCAAAGCCATCACTTTACGGAGCGGGAAGGAGGTAACCACTTCTACAATTCCGGTTGAAACTTCTCCAATTCCGGTTGATACGGAGGTAACAATTTCTTCATCTTCTCCTCTGATTAAGCCTTCTAGTTATATTAAACCAAAACCTTATCAACCACCTCTTCCCTATCCGTCTAAATTGCAAAAAGACCGGATAGATGAGCATCACGGAAAATTTTTAGATATGTTTAAACAAATCCAAATAAATTTACCGTTATGCGAAGTAATAGCACAAACGCTGAAATATGCTAAGTACCTCAAGGATCTTTTATCAAATAAAAAGAAACTTGAGGATATCTGCACGGTTGAATTGAACACGGAGTGCTCGGCGGTTTTACTTAATAAATTGCCTAAGAAATTACCTGATCCGGGTAGTTTCTTTATACCTTGTTCATTTGGCGATTTATTGGTAAAACGTGCGTTAGCCGATTTAGGTGCCTCAATAAATTTAATGCCTTATTCTTTAGTTAAGAAATTGGGTTTAGGAGAACCTAAACCCACAAGAATGAGCATTCAATTGGCAGATCGGTCTATCAGATATCTGATGGGTATTATTGAGGATGTGCTTGTCAAATTTGACAAATTTATCTTTCCGGTAGATTTTGTCATCTCTGACATCGAAGAGGACACCGAGGTACCACTCATTCTCGGTCGCCCATTTCTTGCCACCTCGCGCGCAGTTATAGACGTTAGTAACGGTAAACTTCTCCTTAGAGTCGGAGATGAAGAAGTTACCTTTACTATTGACACGTCTATGAAAAATTCGCTCTCCAATGACGACTCATGTTACTATTTAGAGGCTTCCCCCAAAGAAGACTTCATTCCTTTTTCTGAACATTCTTTATCGTCTAATGATCATAACGCATATTTTGAAAATTTAGATTTAATTACTTATGAAAATAGTGATAAGGATTCGATCACTCGCACACCTACTTTTGAAATTTTGGAAATTGGTAGTGATCGTTTGAAAACTTCTTATGATTAACCTCCCTCACTTGAACTAAAACAATTGCCTGATCATTTAGAATATTTATTTTTAGCGGAGGATTCTAAACATCCTGTTATTGTGTCGGCCTACTTGACCGATGATGAAAAATTTAAATTAACTAATATTTTAAAACGTCATCGCCGCGCAATTGCGTGGAAGATCACGGATTTGAGAGGAATTAATCCCTCCTTTTGCACCCATAAAATTTTATTGGAAGAAAACGCTCACAAAACAATTCAACCTCAATGCCGGCTAAATCCTAACATGAAGGAGGTAGTCAAGGCCGAGGTGATTAAATTATTAGATGCGGGCATCATCTATCCGATTTCGGATAGCTCTTGGGTAAGCCCGGTGCAAGTGGTGCCCAAGAAAGGAGAATTAACGGTAGTTCCTAATGATAAAAATGATTTAATTCCTACTCGAACCGTTACCGGATGGCGGGTTTGCATCGACTACCGTAAATTAAATGATGCAACCCGAAAGGATCATTTTCCTTTGCCGTCCATTGACCAAATCCTTGAACGGTTATCCGGGCACTCGTTTTATTGTTTTCTTGACGGTCTCTCGGGATATTTCCAAATCCCAATCGCGCCCGAAGACCAAGAGAAAACAACCTTCACTTGTCCGTTTGGCACCTATGCCTATCGAAGGATGCCTTTTGGTTTATGTAATGCGCCGGCAACCTTCCAAAGGTGTATGCTAGCGATCTTTGATGAACTAGTGGAGGATATCATGGAGGTCTTCATGGACGATTTCTCCGTCTTTGGAGACTCTTTTGATTTATGTTTAACAAATCTTTCCCGTGTACTCCGAAGATGTGAGGACACGAACCTAGTCTTGAACTGGGAAAAGTGCCATTTTATGGTGCGGGAAGGTTTGGTCTTAGGCCATAAAATTTCTAGCAAGGGTATAGAGGTAGATAAAGCAAAAATTGAAATTTTAGAAAAATTACCTCCACCCTCAAATGTTAAGGCCGTTCGTTGTTTTTTGGGGCATGCCGGTTTCAATCGCCGGTTTATTAAAGATTTTTCTAAAATCACAAAGCCCCTTACACATTTATTAGAAAAAGATGCACCTTTTATTTTTGATGAAGATTGTTTGCGCGGTTTTTCTCTTATTAAAGAAAAATTGATAAACGCACCAATCGTGATAGCTCCCAATTGAGAACTTCCTTTTGAAATTATGTGCAATGCTAGTAGTTTTGCTGTTGGTGCGGTCTTAGGACAACGCATCAATAAAAATTTTCATCCGATATATTATGCGAGCAAAACACTAACCACCGCACAAGAAAATTATACAACCACCGAAAAAGAACTTCTTGCCGTAATTTTTGCCTTTGATAAATTTCGTTCTTACCTTACTTTATCCAAAGTTATTGTTTTTACCGATCATTCGGCCTTGTGTTATCTACTAACCAAAATAGATGCAAAGCCTCGATTGATTAGGTGGGTATTTCTTCTCCAAGAATTTGACTTGGAGATTCGGGATAAAATAGGAGCTGAAAATCTTACGGCGGATCATCTTTCTCGGTTGGAGAACCCCAATTCAGAGGAGCTCAAAGAGGAGGACATCAATGATACATTTCCTGAGGAGCGCCTCCTCGCTATGCATAAGGTAATCACTCTCCCCACTCCTTGGTTCGCCGAATTTGCAAACTTTCTTGTTGCAAGATTCCTCCCGAATGGTTTTTCTTATCAAGAAAAGAAGAAATTCTTTTCAGATTTGAAAAATTATTTTTGGGAGGATCCATTTCTCTTTCGAGTTTGTGCGGACCAAGTAGTGCGGAGGTGTGTTTCTCATGAGGAGGGCGCAGAAATTTTAAAACATTATCACGAGGGACCCGCCGGTGGGCATTATAAAGCTAATCGGACGGCTCGGAAAGTACTTGAAGCAGGCTTCTATTGGCCGAGCATCTTCAAGGACGCTCACACACATGTAAGTCGTTGTGAACAATGCCAACGCTCAGGTAATATTTCCCGCCGAGATGAAATGCCCTTAAATTTATTTCTAGAAATTGAAGTTTTTGATTTATGGGGAATCGACTTTGTCGGCCCGCTACCAACTCCCTTTGGAAATAAATATATTCTGGTAGCGGTTGACTACGTGTCACGGTGGGCGGAAGCGCAAGCTCTCCCCACCAATGACGCCCGAGTCGTGACCCGATTTCTTAAACAACTATTTTCACGATTTGGAGCACCGCGGGTAATAGTTAGTGATAGGGGCACACACTTTTGTAACGCACAATTTGCTAAAGTATTATCTAAATACGGCGTTACACATAGGTTAGCCACCCCTATCACCCTCAAACTAGTGGCTAGGTAGAAGTAGTTAACCGAGAAATTAAACGAATTTTAGAAAAAACGGTTTCTACTAATAGGAAAGATTGGTCGGTCAAGCTTGATGATGCTCTATGGGCTTATCGGACCGCATACAAGACCGCTATCGGTTGTACGCCGTATCGATTGGTCTATGGGAAAGCATGCCACTTACCGGTTGAGCTTGAACATCGTGCCTTTTGGGCACTTAAATTTTTAAATCTTGATGAAAATTTGTCCTCCGAGCTCCGTAAATTCCAACTTAACGATCTCGATGAGTGGTGCTCCCTCGCTTATGAGAGTAATAAACTCTATAAGGAGCGCACCAAATTTTATCATGATAAGAAAATTAAGCACCCAAAAGACTTTAAACCGAGAGACCAAGTCCTTTTATATAACTCGCACTTACGCTTATTTCCGGGTAAACTTAAGTCCCGTTGGTCCGACCCCTTTGTCGTAAAGGAGGTTTGGCCTTACGGGACGGTTATTATTTCACACCCGGAAAAAGGCAACATTAAAGTGAATGGGCACCGGCTAAAATTATTTTTTGCCGGTGATAATATTAACGAAAAATTAGACAACATAATGTTGTCAAACCCATAATAAGCGCGCGCCACTATGGTCGAGCTCACCGACCATAAACAAAGCGCTCGTGGGAGGCACCCCACGGTTATCTTTTCTTTTTTATTATTTTCTAATTTTCTTTTTAAGTTTATTTTTACAGGCTTGAAGGACATCGCTGCATGACGATCGAGTGGAGACGAACGTCGAATCTTCGTATTTCTTCAAGTCGGTAAATTTTAATTTATTTTTATTAGGCTCTTTAACATAATGATGATATAAAAAAAACAAAAAAAACAAAAAAAAAATATATTTATTAAAAAAAATTTTAAAAAAAAGAAATTTTTTTTCTCGTACACGCGTCCGTCACGCCCGTGATCCATAAGTCACGGGCGTGTCCCGGGCGTGTTTTGCCAAGACTGCGGGAGGTTCCTCCTCCCTCGGTTTTCCCGCCCGTCATTCGGATATGACACGGTCGTGTCATTTATTGTCACGGGCGTGTCGAGCCCGTGTCGCGGGTATCCGAGGCATTGACTAGTCACGCCTCGGATTCCTTCTTAACGAGTCAGATTTGACTGACACGCCCAGAGTCACGGGCGTGACTCTGGGGCGTGACTGAAGAATCTGATGCCTTCGTATCGGATGCTCTTTGGATTCCCCTACACGCCTGACATCACGGGCGTGTCACTCAGAGTCACGGGCGTGACTCTGAGACGTGACCCCGAATCTGAGGTATTCCGCCTCGGATTCCTTTCTGCTTTGACCCGGGCTTGTCACGCCACCTGTCACGGGCGTGACAGGGGGGGCGTGACCGATCCGAAAACCCTATAAATAGGAAGTTTTTTCCTCCCCTCTTCTCTTCACACCTCCACCCTTCAACCCCTCTCTTCTCTCCTCCCTTTGGCCGAAATTTCCTCCACATTTCTCACCATGCCTCACCACCACGCTCGCTCCTCCGCATCTTCCTCCGAGCACCCCGCCGATCCAGCCTCGGCGGAGGCCATGCTCCTATTCGAGAATGCCACCCAGCAAGATCGAAGCGAGAGACTGAGCGCCAAACCCTTTGGCGTGTTCCGGATCTTGGATTAGGCCATCCTCGCCCAATTCGGAGCAGCGGAGCTAGTTCGGGAGCTCATCTCTGCCCAAGGGTGGGCTCCCCTTTTCTCCATTTCTGAGCCTGCTTTCCTCGAGCTCACCATTGAGTTCTTGGCCTCATTTGAGTCCCGTTGGGCAGCGGAAGATGATTTCATCGTCTTTCGCTTGGGCGGGATGATGCACCAGCTCACCATCCGCCAACTCAATGTCGCCATGGGCTTTTGCTCGGAGGCCTTTTCAACTTCCCCCGCTTACCCCGACCTAAAAACTGATTTCCCTCCCGACTTCAGTCTCCCTACTTTTTGGTCGGAAATTAGTAATGGCGTCGCCCCCTACACACCAAAGAAATCTAAGGGTAGTCACCTCATCTCCCCCGCTTTGCGCATTCTACACAACCTTCTCTCTTTCACTCTTTCCGGATGAGGCGATAGCCACAGCGTGGTGACTTGGGCGGACTTACTATACTTGTATAGTTTGTTTTACCGGGTCCCACTCAACCTTGGTTACATGCTCGCCATTTTCTTTCGGCACCAGGCCAAAAATGTGAGATTGGGAGCGGTGCACGACAGGAATTTCGTCACTTTCCTCGCCAAGCAGACCGGCGTGTGGGCTGCTCTTCCGCGGCTCACTTGCATGCAAACGCCGCAGCCTCTTCAGTTCCCGACCCTTCAGGCGCTTGGTTTAGCTCGTCGACGAGCGGGCAAGTTTGAGGCTATTCCCACGTTAGTTGGTGGATGAGCTCTTGATCTTGATCATGGTGTCGGTCCCAGCGGTACTCCTCATTCCCCCCAGATTCCGCCACCACCGCTGCACTCTGCTCCAGCTCCCGATCCTCCAACTTATTGGGACCGGCAATTTGGGTTGCTCCATACTTGCATAGACCAGATGCAAACCCATTTTGACGGTCGATTCGCTTCTTTTGATGCACGCTTCACCGTGCTCGAGCGAAACCATGCTTCCTCCATAACGCATATTACTCGCGAGTTCGCGAACATGCGGACTTTCTATCAGGAGCACGAGGACGTTTCTGACTAGGAGTAGCTGCCTTTTCATTTCTTTGAATCTGTAGAGGGTCACCTCTTTGTATCTGTATCTTTTATTTTTATGTAGTTGTTTTTCTTATGATAAAACAATATTCCAAAAAAAAAATCTATAAAATATTATGTTTTGCTTTCATCATCTTGTACAGGTCTCTTTTGATGCTGGATTGCATTTTTAGGGAAGTCTCCTCTCTTCTCTTTTCTTCTTTATTTTTACATTGGGGACAATGTATTGTTTAAGTATGGGGGATGGATATTTCTCAAGCAAAACATATAAAAATTTTCCAAAAAAATTTTTAAAACAAAAACCACAAAAATTTTTTTAAAACAAATTTAAAACTCAAAAAAAAATTTTATTTCGTCTGAAAATTTTGTTTTTCCAAAAAAAAAAACGAAAAAAATTAGAAAATCAAAAAATAAATTAGAGAAGTCTTTATTTCTATATTTATTCACATGCAAAATTCCTAGTAATTGAACTTGTTTATAGTGTTTAGAGAATTTTAATGTTTTTATTGAATGTTGAATTTTGGAGTAAAACTGTTGGCCATGTTGTGTTTCTAGTTAAGTGTACGTGTAAGTAGAATTTTATGTAGATTTAAATATTCAGCATATATTTAGATTTTCATTTTTCTAAATGCGTGGAAATGTTTTATTTTACTTCAATTATGAAAACCGGTAAAACTTTAAAATAATTTAGGTGAGTAAGTAGAAGTTTGCTAGAGAGATATTTCGCGGACCAAGAAAGAGGTATTCTTTCTCGATGTCTAGAACTTGCCCTCTAGCTATTCTCAAGATTTTGCATAAGTTAGACTAATTAGCATAAATATGATTTAGGCACTTCTTTTGGTAGTTTGAGCTTTTGTACCCGTACCTAAAATTTTTATCTTTGTTAAGCCATTTTGAGCCTATTTCCCTATTCCTTTGTTTTAAGCTCCACCAAGCACTTTATCAAAGCCTAAAAAGCAACCTAATTGCACACATAAGACCAAGCTTGAACATAAATATACAAACATGGTTTGTGAGCGATTAGGAGCCTTTTATTTTTGGTGGCTCTTTTCTTATAAAAAAAAGGAGTTGATTTATTTTTCTCCCCTCTTCAAAATAAAGAAAAAATTATCATTAAAAAATGAAGAGGTAGAAAAAAGAAAAAAAAATTTAATATGACGAGAGAGTTAAAAAAATAAGAAAAGAAACAAAAGAAATAGGAATTTGGCTACGTTCTTAAGAGCCATAACAAATCTTTATGTACAAGCTTCTCTAGGTTTTGGTGTGACTAGCCATCGTGTTTATCTTTGATCACCCTCTCCAAAACCTAAGCCTATATTTCAACCTAATTAAGCCCTATTTATTTATGTTTATAAGTTAGACTAGTGTCGTGGCGAGAGTGTGAAAGGGCAAGCCTATGGCCATCGACATTGACGGATTTCTTTGGAGGGTATCTTAATCTTCGTTTGTGCAATGTTATCTTAGTACACACGCTACATTCTCCCTAAATAAAATTTTAAGATTTACCGGATTTTTCATTTTAAAAGTAAAAATAATAGTGAAAACGCATTTTAAAGAAAAGTAAAAACTTAATTTGTATGCTGAGTAAGTCTTTCTACAAAAATAAATACAAACATAGGCATAAGACTTCGCATTTTACTCCTTAGGTTCAATTTTCTTTTCTAGCATTTTAAATTTTTCTACTCCCTATAAGAAGTTGTTTGCTCGGGACTAGCAAACGGATAAGTATGGGGGTATTTGATAACTCTAATTATTTCTATCTTTTTATTATTATTATTAATAGTTAGATATTTTATATTAATTTTATAATATTAAGTTTATTTTAACTTGTTTCTATAATTTATATCTATTTGTTCTAATAAAATCATTTTCAATTTTGCAGGGCTGATCTACAGGTTATTTGGAGCAAAAGAAGAATTTTCCTGTTTTTTGCCTAGACACGCCCTACCTGGGCGTGACACAGGGGCGTGACACGGGATAATTGAGACCTGCTGCTGAATCTCGTCGACCCGCGCACAACATTCGTCGACCGACTAGGTCACGCCCGTGTCGAAATATGACACGCCCGTGTACCATTTACATAGGGCGTGACAGCAAGAAAGAGACCGTTGCCCGCTGCCATGTCGGATTAAAATTACACGCCAGGGTCACGGGCGTGACCCAGGGCATGTCCCGGGCATTTCCAGCCAATTATTCATCCGGTCCAGCCGTTGCCTCCAGAGACCGTTCCTGCTTGACACACCCCTAGTCACGGGCGTGACTAGGGGGCGTGACACCTTCTTGAAGACCACTTTTACTCCCGCCATTTTCAGCTTCCCGTCGTTTTCCAGAAACAACCGTGACACGCCCTAGGTCACGGGCGTGACTTAGGGGCGTGACCCGTCAGTTAACCAATTTTGGCGGTTTCTCCTCCAACGTTCCCGGGGTTTCAAGACGACGGTTCCGAGCCTGACACGCCCTAGGTCACGGGCGTGACCTAGGGCGTGACCAAACAGAAATTTTCCTATAAATTCCAGACAACTTCAGATGCTCAGGGTCAGATTTTTGGGAGTTGTACTTTTCTGCTTTGCTGTATTATTCTCTGTAATTTTCATTTCCTAGCCTAGATTACCTTTGTTGTAACTTTAATTTTAGTTATTTTCATTTCAATCATGTCTTTTCCTACTTTATTTTGTATTTCTCCAATCATGATGAGTAGCTAATCTTCTTTCAGCACTTGATCATGATGAACCTTAGAATAAAATAAATCTTTTTCCTTCTTATTAAATGTCTTGTTCTTAATTGTTCTCGCTACGATTTATCTTTGATTTTTATTTCATCGAATTCATATTACGCGGATATGATCTTCGATCTATGTCCATATCCTATGTAAGACCCCCTTTTTTTCTTTTTAAACCACCAGGGTCTTAGCCTAGAATTGCCGCTTTGTGGTGGCACCGACTCACGGGAAGGCGACCACTACAAAACGCCAATTCTGCCGGCCCTTTTCGATCACAAGAGAGAGAAGTAAATAAATATAAAATGTAAACAAGTCCACATAAACATGTAAATAAAAAGTGAAATCACATCCAGTCCATCAATAGATAATAAAAGAAAATAGATAAATGAGCTCGAGCCCAATACATCAGAATCCTCACTACAAGTCACTCAACGCGGAAGCTATAAAACTACTAATCACTAACGGAGCTGGTCGCAGGTGCACCAGTGCTAGACTGTCCCACCTCCATGCGCACCGTACTCCGCTAGTGCTGGTCCCTGTCTCCCATCCGAAGCTCCTGTAATGTTGTGGTTCGAAAACCATTAGTCATAAAGACTAAGCCCTATCGTCCCCTACCCCTCCCACCACTGCTCCTAAGCACCGGGCGGAGAGGAGGAAAGGGAAGCTACAAAAGTGGAGAATAACCAAGCAGGTGACAGGGAAGCTAATCTAGTAGTTATTTAGAATGAAATAGGTCTAACAATCCTGCGGCAGTAAGTAATAAGGAGAGCAATTAATTAAGTAGCAACTTGTATAAAAAGGCAGCTAAAGAATAGTAAGTAAACAAGCAAGTAAATAAGTATGTAACCTTAACTTATATGAATGCACATACAAACTTATAAGTTAAGGGATCTTCTGCAAGGCTCCCATCGTATAAAAAGTCCCATACCGATTTATACGTTGGGGTGTCGGTTGTATGCAAATATGAGTGTAGTGATATGCTATGCCATGATTCATGCAAGTGCAACTCACACACACGACTCTATGCTCACAGACCTTTAGTTCCCCCTGTTCGGGCAGCTAGCTTCACTCCCAGGAACCTCCGTAGTGGCAAACGGAGACAGTGGGTCGGGCACCCCACTTCTAGGCGGGCAACCACACCACCAGGCCTAGCCTTTCCGTACGCCCCTAGAAGAACACAACCTAGAGTATCCGCGTACTACTGCTGGCTGTACTCACCGGACTTTCTTTGGCTAAGTGTCCCACACCGCCGAGTCAGCGTACCAAGGTCGGTGTGAACGACAATCAGATACCGAAGACCCACCACCTTTATTCTGTACTCCAACACTCGAGCCCTCGGCCCCCCGGACAGTCCCGTCCGTGCATCTACCTTCAGAGCTACTGTCTGAATGCCAACCAATCCTATTATTCTACTTTCCTAGCTATCGAGGGGTGTGTATGTGCAACCCTAGTTATACTAGTTGCTCTTTTAATTTATTATTCCTATGATTTACGTTAGCCCAGGACTGCCCCCGGCATACCCCGTGAAGGGCTCTCAAGGGGCACTAGGAACCAAGACGGCGGCATTACGGCCCGAAGTTCCCTTTTGCAAGGCACTTATTATTATTGGTTGATCTCCCTTAACCCGATCCTCTTTTAGTTACTTTAGTTCTAACCCTAGAGTATTAAGACTCTTCCTCCTCTTCCCGGGATGGACGATCTTTCGTCGTTCCCGTACTCCCTTATCCTTAACCAGTCTCATACTTTACTTATCCTGACTTCCAATGATGAACTCAATCTTAGCTTGCCCTACCAACCATCAACTACCAGAATTCCGTGGTTTTACTATATGCAGACCATCCTAAGCTATATGAGGTACACAAGGGGAGGTACTCCAAATTGACATCCAAATCTCCTATAATATTTATTGGAGGTCTACCATAACATAATTTGTCTAAATCCAGAAACTTATAATTTTCCTAATTAATCTGATATTTATTTAATTTTCCCAAAGGACGGGCCATGGGTCATTTTAAACATGAACTACCTGATCCTCCTAAGTAATGGCTACCCAAAAATCATAATCATTAAATAATAGCAAGATAACCGCAAATACAAATTTTAAGAATTTTACAGAAAGTATTTAACCTCTAATTAATTTATCCAGTATAATCGTGTTAATCCTACGTAAAGAAGGAAGCACTGAAATTATTCATCGGAAAATTATAGAAAAATTACTAATCAGTAGTATGATATAGAAAAGATCTTTGTGCAAAGAATCATAATTTTACCAGCTTGCTAAACACCACTAAAGTTTTAATCAAATATTCAAGGTAAAACAAACTTAATGAAGCAAGCCTTAGAATTAAACTTCCAAAAATCCCATAAAAATTCACAGAGATTTAAAATCATAATAAACGTTCTCTACTTAAATTTCATCAATTTCCAGGAAGTGTGTATTTCATAATAAATTTTCTAAGCAAATCATTCAAGCTTCTAAATCGTTAATGAAGTATCCAAAATAATGATCTTAAAATTCATAGAAAAATATCCAGAGCTTGTACCATCCCTATAATTCAATCTACCCAATTCTCATCACTTTTCAATGTGATTTGGTGTCATTTCCTATCTCTAAAAGTTTTGCACCCTAAACTAGGGTTAGATTTTTAGATATCCCAACAGTCTCCAAATCTACTAAGATTTCAATCAGAGAACTATATGGTCCCTATGGTCCTCTTCACCAAATTTCGGGTCAATCCAAGGTCATTTGACACCATGGCCTTAACAAACCACCAAGATCCATCCTTAGGGTTTGGCCTTGGTTCTTAGGGCAAACTTACCCCGATCCACCTCAGACTCTATAAGGGGGTGCTAGAGAATATTACTAGCCTATGGTAAAAATCTCAGCCTCTGTTGAGGTGATCTGACCACTCAAATCTCAAAAGTGCACCTTTAACCTAAGACCCCTTATTAGGGCAAAACCTAGGTTTGTTCATTTCTAATCCAAACCATCTCCAAATGAGATAAAAAATTATACAGAACCTTATGGTGAACCCAGGGACCACTCACCAAAATTTGGGAGGGTTTGGAAATTATTTAACCATCTAATTAAATTAAGCTAGGATTATTGAGTTTTTCTAAAAACTATAGAAAAATATTTCCCAAAAATCCTAATTTTTGGACAGCATCTAGATATAGATAGGATTAGGCCACACCCCAAAATTCAAGTCGTTTTGATGACTGGTTTGGAGTGGGGAATTTTTCTAAGGTCAGGATACCCTATGGGTAGACCTCACCAAATTGAGTGCCGAGGTCTATCCAGTGGTCCAAAATGCTTGAAACAAATTTTAAAATTCCCTAGACTCCAAGAGGTGCAATATTGGTGTTGACTATTTTTCCTGCAGGAGCCCGAAAATCTAATTTAACGGCACTGTTCATCTTTTTCTATAGCCCGAAACCAGAGCCCGAAACTTAATTTCCTGTAGCTTTTCCAAGCTATTTTCTGGCCATCCAGCCATCTCCCTGGCCGGCCACCACCACCACCACCTCTGTTGAGGTGAGGGCTATCGTCGGGCGGCGGCACGGCCGCTGGAGAGGCGGTTTCCGGCGAACCCGCCACCATGAAATTTTCGGAAAAGCATGGAAAACGCTCACCCGATCTGGCTCTTTTGAGCCTGATATCTCTCCTAACGATTTCTAAGATCTATCCGCAGAAGAAGAGGGAGGGGAGGACCTTGTTCGCGGGCTGGAGGCGTGCAGAGCGTCGGGAAGCCATTGGCGCGGTGGTGGCGTCGCCGGAAATTCTTCAACAGCAAGGGGGAAATCTGAAACAGTTTGATGGAGAGTGTAACCTTTTCCTCTTGCTCTTAGGAGTCTTTTATAGATCAGCGCGTGGGGAGGGGAACGGATGAAACTTCATGACCATTAATATTTCTTCTTAATAACGTTTTGGTTATGATGCAGGGAATTGAATTGCTGGAAACGAAGAGATGTTTGCCAGGTGGCGATTTCCTATTGGACCAACATTTCCTTAATTATTTACATAATTAAAGTAGGAAACGGCCCATAAATACTCTTGGTTTTCATTCCCATAGTCAGAATTTATTATGACGTCGGTTACCGAAATTTCCAGTCTGGCTGACGTTTTGGCCTTGGTCACGGGCGTGACACATAAATCACGGGCGTGACAGGCCCGGTTAGCCAATTCTGGGTTCGACGATCGTCGAACTGAGATCGACGATCGTCGAAGGGTGGTCACGGGCTTGACACTTGGGTCACGGGCGTGACAGGCCCGTATGGCCAATTCTTGGTCGACGACCATCGAACTGAAATCGACAATCGTCGAGCGTGGTCACGCCCTATATCACGGGCGTGACATTGCGGGTCACGGGCGTGACATGCCTGGTGACTAATTCTGGGCCGACGACCTTCGAACTGAAATCGACGATCGTCGAACGTGGTCACTCCCTATGTCACAGGCATGACATTGTGGGTCACGGGCGTGACATGCCTGTGTGGCAAATTCCGTGCCTGACGATCGTCTACCTGAGATCGACGATCGTCGAAGGAGTCACGCCCCAGGTCACGGGCGTGACACCTGGGTCCCGGGCGTGACAGGGCCGGGTTGAAAATTCTGTGCCCGACGATCGTCTCCCTGAGATCGACGATCATCGAATGAGTCAAGCCCTAGGTCACGGGAGTGACGGGTCGGTCATGGGCGTGACCAACCCGTGACCCGAAATCTTGGTCGATTTATTTCAATTTTTGGGCTCCCTAGGGTTCTACCACAACTAACCGACTCCTAGGGGTCTAGCCGGAAATGGGATGTTATAAATCCCAATAAACAAAACAATGATTTCATCCCCGAAATCAAGGTTAAGCCTACGGGACTCTAATCGGGAAAAGAAGCTTGTAACATCCCATGAGAATTAAAGAAATTACATCTCTACGTTATGTTTGCTTTGTGCGGTTTCAAATCTAAGATTAATTCGCCCACTTAACTAGGTATATACACCCCAATAAACAAAATATTAGCCCCTATTCTTGAAATTTCAGTCCCATTGGTTTAAAACAGGAAGGCAAATTGATTGTCCAGAGGGGTTGTGAGGTATACCTGACGAAAAAGTCCCGGGTATTTTTGTCGCATCAAGTCCTGTGGCTCCCATGTATGCTCCTCCTGCCCATGATTGTTCCACAGAACCTTGACTAGCGGAACCTTATTCCGTCGCAAGACCCGCACTGCTGTATCGTCAATCCTGATAGGTTCCATGTTGGCTGACCGATCCGAGGCCACCAGGCCATCTGCCGAGGAGATCATCTGCTCAGGGCATAGCAGAGCCCTCCGAAGTGAGGAGACGTGGAAGACGTCATGTAATCCCGCCAACTCCGGCGGTAGCTCCAGTCTATAGGCTAAGGGGCCGATCCGCTCCAGGATCCTATAAGGCCCCATATATCTCGGACTGAGCTTCTTCCGCCCACGCACCCGCGAAACTCCGTGCATCGGCCGTATCTTCAAGAAGACTCGGTCCCCTACCTGGAACTCCACCTGACGATGCCTCGCATCGTAGTATTTCGCCTGTCTGCTCTGGGCTTCCAACATCCTATCCCGGATCAATCTAATCTGAGCATCTGTATCTCCCACAAACTCTGAGCCTAGTGCCTGCGGGTCCTCATCCTGAACCCATGATAGTGGGGTCCTGCACCTCCTTCCGTACAACGCCTCGTATGGAGCCATGCCTATGCTGGACTAATGAGCGTTGTTGTACGAAAACTCGACCAGTGGCAGCAATCTCTCCCAAGGCTCGCCACGGTCCAAAATACACAGTCGCAACAGATCCTCCAGTGTACGGTTGGTGCGTTCTGTCTGTCCGTCGGTCTGAGGGTGAAAAGCTGTGCTGAATGTAAATTGAGAACCCAGATGGGCCTGGACTGACCTCCATTCCCTTGATGTAAATCGCCCATCTCGATCTGAAACGATAGTCTTGGGCACCCCATGATAATGCACAAACTGCTCAACGAACCTCCGTACTAATACTCTGACCGGTGTGTCCTTTGCCACTGGAATGAATCTGGCCACCTTTGTTAGTCTGTCCACTATCACCCAGATCGAGTCATTCCCAGCACGGTATCGAGGTAGCCCATGTATGAAGTCCATGGCTATATCCTTAAACTTCCACTCCGGCACCGGAAGAGGCTGCAGCAAGCCTGCCGGGTTCCTGCACTCCGCCTTCACGAGCTGGTAGGCCTCGCAATGCGTCACAAAATACGTAATATCTTTCTTCATACCCGGCCAGTACATCGTCCTCTTCAAATCCTTTACCATCTTGGTGATCCCCGGGTGTACAGAATATCGGTTGCAGTGAGCTTCCGTCAAAATGTCCTCCCGGATCCGTCCTCCTGCTGGTATGTAGACTCTGCCCCGGAAACACAGGAGCCCATCCCTCAAAGAGTAATCTCCAGTCGTGCCTTCCTCCAAGGCTCGGAATATCGGCTCAGCTCTCTCGTCCAGCATCTGCCCATCTCTGATGCGGTCTCAAATGTCATCAGTAGTAGCCATCGACCCCAGGTACTCCATGTACAGCTCCGGGTCATCCTCAGACACTAGCGAAATCTGCATCTCCTCGAATGATCTAACCAACTCCAAGGCCATCAGCTGCGGGCCTACTCCTGTCGTACTCGCTCTCCGGCTCAGAGCATCCGCGACCACATTCGCCTTCCCCGGGTGGTAGTGCATTGTATACTGGTAGTCTGACAGAAACTCCACCCAGCGTCTCTGTCTGATGTTTAACTCCTTCTAGGTGTCGACGTACTTCAGATTCTTTTGGTCGGAGAAGATATCACAATATATTCCGTAGAGATAGTGTCGCTAGATCTTAAGAGCAAAAATGACTGCCCCCATCTCCAAATCGTGCACGGGGTAGTTCTGCTCGTGCTGCTTCAACTGACGGGAGGCATAGGCTATCACGTGCCCGTTCTGCATCAGAACGACACCCATCCCCTGATAGGAAGCATCTGTATACACCTGGAATCCCTCCTTCCCTGATGGAAGAGCAAGGATGGGGGCCGAGGTAAGACGATTCTTCAGCTCCTGGAGGCAGATTCGCATCGTGGTGTCCAAATAAAAGGGGACTCCTTCTTCGTCAGAGACGTAAGAGGGAGGGTAATCTGAGAGAACCCCTTTACGAACTTCCGCTAGTAACCGGCCAGTCCCAAAAAACATCGAACATCCGAGGCCTACTTTAGTGGTGGCCAATCCCGTACTGCCTGGACCTTCGCCGGATCCACTGCCAGACCTGCTCCACTGATGACATGGCCCAGAAAGGCCACCTCCTTTAGCCAGAACTGGCACTTGCTGTACTTGGCATACATCTCATGCTCACGCAGCTTTTCCAAGGTCAAGGCCAGATGTCTCGCGTGCTCCTCCTTCGTCCTTGAATAGATAAGGATGTCGTCGATGAATACGATCACGAAGACGTCTAGATACTCTTCGAACACCCGATTCATCAGGGTCATGAATGCGGAGGGTGCATTCGTGAGCCCAAACGGCATCACTGTAAATTCGTACAAGCCGTATCTGCTGCTAAAGGCCGTCTTCGGGATGTCCTCCTCCCAAATGCGAAGCTGGTAGTATCCTGACCTCAGATCCAGCTTTGAGAACCAATGGGCTCCCTCCAGCTGGTCAAATAGCTCGTCTATCCTTGGTAAGGGATACGTATTCCAGACCGTCAACCTGTTCAGAGCCCGGTAATCTATGCATAGTCGAAGGGTCCCGTCCTTCTTCTTAACGAACAGCACCGGAGCTCCCCATGGTGAAGAGCTAGGCCGAACGAACCCGGCCTCCACTAACTCCTGAAGCTGGCTTCGGAATTCCACCAACTCCTTTGGGTCCATTCGATAGGGAGCTCTGGATACCGGCCTAGCCCCCGGTACGAGCTGAATCTGAAAGTCTTTCTCTCGTTGCGGGGGTAACCCTGGTAGCTTCTCCGGAAACACGTCGGCGAAGTCCCGCACTACTGGAATATCTGCAATGGAGTCCTTGGCCACGACCGCCTCAAAAAGGACCTGATAAACTTCTTTCCCCTGCAGGTGGGCCTTTACGGCCTACACAGACGATAGTAAGGTGCGAGGTGCTGGTATAATACCTTCGATGACAATGAAGGAGTCGTCGTGCCTCACGGTGATCCTCTTCGCCACGCAATCGATCTGGGCATGGTTCCAATACAGCCAAGTCATGCCCAGGATCAGGTCGTAGTCTGGCATCTTCAGAACCGTCGTTGGTGCCTCAAACGCCTTCCCGCCGATCCTCACTTCCATATTGCAATGAGCAGAGGTCATTATCTCTGATCCATCGGGTAGGCGCACCCTCATCATCTTCCCGGTGAATGGCTCCACACCTGCCAGTCCTTTCACAAAATCCTCCGACATGAACGATTGCGACGCACCAGTGTCGAAGAGGGTGTGAGCGGGCTTGCCGCTAACGAAGACTATGCCTGGGATAATTAAGTGTCTTAGTATTCTTGTTGCAGGTTTCTCCTCTTAATTTCTAACTAGGTTATGTCTAGAATACTAGTTTATATGATAAAAATTTAAAAGTACTGCCATACCTGTGATAACCTGCTCCGGGTTCCGGGGCTGTGTCAGGTCTAGAGCATATACCTGCTCCCTCTCTGGCCTGCGGCCTCGATCCTGAAATCCTCGTCCTCGGTCCTGTCCTCGTCCGCCAAACTGTCGGGGAGGTGGAGCGCCCTGCTGTGCTGGTGGGGGGTGCTCGCCTCATAGGGCAGTTCCTCTTGATATGCCCCGGCTGGTTGCACTGAGAGCATACCGGTGGCTGCTCTGCCACCCTTGGCATTTCTAGCATCTGTATAGGTTGGGGAGCCAATACCCCCTGACTCCTCTGCTCCTGCCCAAACTCTTGACGAGGCTGATCCCCGTTCCTTCTCTCCCCAATAACCTGGCCTCGAGGACGGTCTCTACGTCCTCCAATCACTGTATCATCAGCCGGTCTCTTCCGGCTCCTCACTGTAAGCTGATCCGCCTCTCTTTTCTTAGCCATCTCCAGAATCCTGGCCAGACTCCCCTCCGAGACGAAAAGGAGGGCCTGTCTCATGTCATCTTGCAGCCCCTTATAAAACCTCCGGGCATAGCCAGCATCATCTAACTGGTAGGCGTCCGCATAGCGGGCCAGGTGAGTGAACTCTTGATAGTACTCCACCACAGTCCTGTTCCCCTGCCTCAACCGCAGGAACCTATCCTACAGGTCATCTCTCGCCGACTGAGGTACTAAATGTCCCAAGCGCGCTGCTCTGAACTCCTCCTAAGTAATATCAGCACAGTCCATCCCTGCAAAGGTGGTGTCCAGCTGAGATTTCCACCACCTCTTTCCGTGTGACTCTAAGCAGGAGACTACCAAAGCGACTGCCTCCTCCGTGGGGCATCGAATCCCTGCCAGCATCTCGTAAATGGTGTCCAACCACTCCTCCGTATGTACTGCAGACTCCGTCCCCTGGTAGGATGGAGGGGAAAGTCCCCGGAAGACAGTCATCCAATTGGCCCCGGGGTTTGGCTGTGGGGCCGGGGCTTGCTGAGCTCTGAAGGCCTCCAGGATTGCCATCAGTGTTTGCCCCATCTCCGTCTACTGGAACGGAGCTGAAGCTGGCGGAGTCGGGACCACATTCGGAGCCTGGGGTGTCCCCTGATGCGATGTAGGGTTCGTCGCAGGCTACAAGTAAAAATTCCATTTGTTAGAGAGTGAATGGATGGAATTTAAGAAGAGTTAGGATGGACTTTCACATGTGATTTCCGTTATGGGCACACCACTGCTTCCTCTGCTAGTTTGTCCGCAAACTAAGCTCGCACGGGAGTGACCCAAGGTTTTGTGGACTACTTCTCTTCCGATCGAGGTTTTCGCTCTGATACCACTTGTAAGACCCCCTTTTTTTTCTTTTTAAACCACCAGGGTCTTAGCCCAGAATTGCCGCTTTGCGGTGGCACTGACTCACGGGAAGGCGACCACTACCAAACGCCAATTCTGCTGGCCCTTTTCGATCATAAGAGAGAGAAGTAATTAAACATAAAATGTAAATAAGTCCACATAAACATGTAAATAAAAAGTGAAATCACATCAAGTCCATCAATAGATAATAACAGAAAATAGATAAATGAGCTCGAGCCCAATACATCAGAATCCTCACTACAAGTCACTCAACGCGGAAGCTATAAAACTACTAATCACTCATGGAGCTGGTCGCAGGTGCACCGGTGCTAGACTGTCCCACCTCCATGCGCACCGTACTCCGCTGGTACTGGTCCCTGTCTCCCATCCGGAGCTCCTGTATTGTTGTGGTTCGAAAACCATTAGTCATAAAGACTAAGCCCTATCATCCCCTACCCCTCCCACCACGGCTCCTAAGCACCGGGCGGAGAGGAGGAAAGGGAAGCTACAAAAGTGGAGAATAACCAAGCAGGTGACAGGGAAGCTAATCTAGTAGTTATTTAGAATGAAATAGGTCTAACAATCCTGCGGCAGTAAGTAATAAGGAGAGCAATTAATTAAGTTGCAACTTGTATAAAAAGGCAGCTAAAGAATAGTAAGTAAACAAGCAAGTAAATAAGTATGTAACCTTAACTTATATGAATGCCCATACAAACTTATAAGTTAAGGGATCTTCTGCAAGGCTCCCATCGTATAAAAAGTCTCATACCGATTTATACGTTGGGGTGTCCGTTGTATGCAAATATGAGTGTAGTGATATGCTATGCCATGATTCATGCAAGTGCAACTCACACACGACTCTATGTGCATAGACCTTTAGTTCCCCCTGTTCGGGCAGCTAGCTTCACTCCCAGGAACCTCCGTAGTGGCAAACGGAGACAGTGGGTCGGGCCCCCCACTTCTAGGCGGGCATCCACACCACCAGGCCTAGCCCTTCCGTACGCCCCTAGAAGAACACAACCCTCGAGCCACCACCTTTATTCTGTACTCCAACCCTCGTGCCCTCGGCCCCCCGGACAATCCCGTCCGTGCATCTACCTTCAGAGCTACTGTCTGAATAGCAACCAATCCTATTATTCTACTTTCCTAGCAATCGAGGGGTGTGTATGTACAACCCTAGTTATACTAGTTGCTCTTTTAATTTATTATTCCTATGGTTTACGTTAGCCCAGGACTGCCCCCGGCATACCCCGTGAAGGGCTCTCAAGGGGCACTAGGAACCAAGACGGCAGCATTACGGCCCGAAGTTCCCTTTCGCAAGGCACTTATTATTATTGGTTGATCTCCCTTAACCCGATCCTCTTTTAGTTACTTTAGTTCTAACCCTAGAGTATTAAGACTCTTCCTCCTCTTCCCGGGATGGACGATCATTCGTTGTTCCCGTACTCCCTTATCCTTAACCAGTCTCACACTCTACTTATCCTGACTTCCAATGATGAACTCAATCTTAGCTTGCCCTACCAACCATCAACTACCAGAATTCCGTGGTTTTACTATATGCAGACCATCCTAAGCTATATGAGGTACACAAGGGGAGGTACTCCAAATTGACTTCCAAATCTCCTATAATATTTACTGGAGGTCTACCATAACATAATTAGTCTAATCCAGAAACTTATAATTTCCTAATTAATCTGATATTTATATAATTTTCCCAAAGGACGGGCCATGGGTAATTTTAAACATGAACTACCTGATCCTCCTAAGTAATGGCTACCCAAAAATTATGATCATTAAATAACAGCAAGATAACCTCAAATACAAATATTCAGAATTTTACAGAAAGTATTTAACCTCTAATTAATTTATCCAGTATAATCATGTTAATCCTACGTAAAGAAGGAAGCACTGAAATTATTCATTGGAAAATTATAGAAAAATTACTAATCAGTAGTATGATATAGAAAAGATCTTTGTGCAAAGAATCATAATTTTACCAGCTTGCTAAACACCACTAAAGATTTAATCAAATATTCAAGGTAAAACAAACTTAATGAAGGCCTTAGAATTAAACTTCCAAAAATCCCATAAAAATTCACAGAGATTTAAAATCATAATAAACGTTCTCTGCTTAAATTTCATCAATTTCCAGGAAGTGTGTATTTCATAATAAATTTTCTAAGCAAATCATTCAAGCTTCTAAATCGTTAATGAAGTATCCAAAATAATGATCTTAAAATTCATAGAAAAATATCCAGAGCTTGTACCATCCCTATAATTCAATCTACCCAATTCTCATCACTTTTCAATGTGATTTGGTGTCATTTCCTATCTCTAAAAGTTTTGCACCCTAAACTAGGGTTAGATTTTTAGATATCCCAACAGTCTCCAAATCTACTAAGATTTCAATCAGAGAACTATATGGTCCCTATGATCCTCTTCACCAAATTTCGGGTCAATCCAAGGTCATTTGACCCCATGGCCTTCACAAACCACCAAGATCCATCCTTAGGGTTTGGCCTTGGTTCTTAGGGCAAACTTACCCCGATCCACCTCAGACTCTATGAGGGGGTGCTAGAGAATATTACTAGCCAGTGGAAAAAATCTCAGCCTCTGTTGAGGTGATCTGACCACTCAAATCTCAAAAGTGCACCTTTAACCTAAGACCCCTTATTAGGGCAAAACTTAGGTTTGTTCATTTCTAATCCAAACCATCTCCAAATGAGATGAAAAATTATACAGAACCTTATGGTGAACCCAAGGACCACTCACCAAAATTTGGGAGGGTTTGGAAATTATTTAACCATCTAATTAAATTAAGCTAGGATTATTGAATTTTTCTAAAAACTATAGAAAAATATTTCCCAAAAATCCTAATTTTTGGAAAGCATCTAGATATAGATAGGATTAGGCCACACCCCAAATTTCAAGTCGTTTTGATGACTGGTTTGGAGTGGGGAATTTTTCTAAGGTCAGGCTACCCTATGGGTGGACCTCACCAAATTGAGTGCCGAGGTCTATCCAGTGGTCCAAAATGCTTGAAACAAATTTTAAAATTCCCTAGACTCCAAGAGGTGCAATATTGGTGTTGACTATTTTTCCTGCAGGAGCCTCTAGGTATTTTTTCCCAAATTATTTAAAATGGCAGATATTTCATTTAGAAATTGTTTTCAAAATAAAATCTAATTTAACGGCACTGTTCATCTTCTTCTACAGCCCGAAACCAGAGCCCTGAAACTTAATTTCCTATAGCTTTTCCAAGCTATTTTCTGGCCATCCTGCCATCTCCCTGGCCGGCCACCACCACCACCACCTCTGTTGAGGTGAGGGCTATCGTCGGGCGGCGGCACGGCCGCCGGAGAGGCGGTTTCCGGTGAACCCGCCACCATGAAATTTTCGGAAAAGCATGGAAAACGCTCACCCGATCTGGCTCTTTTGAGCCCGATATCTCTCCTAACGATTTCTAAGATCTATCCGCAGAAGAAGAGGGAGGGGAGGACCTTGTTCGCGGGCTGGAGGCGTGCAGAGCGTCGGGAAGCCATTGGCGCGGTGGTGGCGTCGCCGGAAATTCTTCAGCAGCAAGGGGGAAATCTGAAACAGTTTGATGGAGAGTGTAACCTTTTCCTCTTGCTCTTAGGAGTCTTTTATAGATCAGCCCGTGGGGAGGGGAACGGATGAAACTTCATGGCCATTAATATTTCTTCTTAATAACGTTTCGGTTATGATGCAGGGAATTGAATTGCTGGTAACGAAGAGATGTTTGCCAGGTGGCGATTTCCTATTGGACCAACATTTCCTTAATTAATTATATAATTAAAGTAGGAAACGGCCCATAAATACTCTTGGTTTTCATTCCCATAGTCAGAATTTATTATGACGTCAGTTACCGAAATTTCCAGTCTGGCTGACGTTTTGGCCTTGGTCACGGGCGTGACACATAAATCACGGGCATGACAGGCCCGGTTAGCCAATTCTGGGTTCGACGATCGTTGAACTGAGATCGAAGATCGTCGAAGGGTGGTCACGGGCGTGACACCTAGGTCACGGGCGTGACGGGCCCGTGTGGCCAATTCTGGGTCGACGACCGTCGAACTGAAATCGACGATCGTCGAGCGTGGTCATGCCCTATATCACGGGCGTGACATTGCGGGTCATGGGCGTGATATGCCTGGTGACTAATTCTGGGCCGACGACCTTCGAACTGAAATCGACGATTGTCGAACGTGGTCACGCCCTATGTCACAGGCGTGGCATTGTGGGTCACGGGTGTGACATGCCCGTGTGGCAAATTCCGCGCCCGACGATCGTCTACCTGAGATCGACGATCGTCGAAGGAGTCACGCCCCAGGTCACGGGCGTGACACATGGGTCACGGGCGTGATAGGGCCGGGTTGAAAATTCTGCGCCCGACGATTGTCTCCCTGAGATCGACGATCGTCGAATGAGTCACGCCCTAGGTCACGGGCGTGATGGGTCGGTCACGGGCGTGACCAACCCGTGACCCGAAATCTTGGTCGATTTATTTCAATTTTTGGGCTCCCTAGGGTTCTACCACAACTAACCGACTCCTAGGAGTCTAGCTGGAAATGGAATGTTACATCCTAAATGATCGAGAGGTTGCGGATACGAGGAGATCACTCAAAGATAAAAAAATTTGAATGCACTCCTCGAGAGAGGACGACGTAAATCTTTCGGATTGGACTCAAATCCAAAAGTGGGGTTCACCGCATAAAGCAAGCTTAGAGGTTTTGACTGGCCGAGAGGTCTTAATCGATCAACCTAAGGTTAGTTAGAAGCATGAGCTCGAGAGAGACGCTTCTATACTTTAGGAACCTCCACGGTCGAGTGAGTATAATTAAGAACTCGCATTACATTATTTTCAAGAAGATTTATTTTACTCCAAGGGGATTCTAGATCAAGTGCTAGTTTTCTCAATATCAGATTTCTCTTTAGCATCAACTTTAGTTTTATTAATTAGCATAATCAAACCAAGTTTTCTGTCGATAAGATAATAGCTTTCCTTGTGAGTACAAGTGCTCAACAGGCCCCGATTCGCAATACGACACTTCCTATACTGCATTTCGATAGGTACGCTTGCCTATTCGGGATTCTAGTTTGGTTGTAATTTAACTTCTAGAAAATCTCCATCACCGCTCGCCGATTTTTGACCGCTCAATGAACTCGCGGCAGGCGAGCAGTGCAGGCCAGGCCCATACTCGCCCATGGTCGAAGATAGGCGGCAAGTGCTAGCTACATCGAGCACTCGCTGCCCTTTCCGAGCAGGGGTTTATGAGCGCTACTCTCCTAGTGATCTGTGAGGTGTTTTTACAATTTTTCCCCCGCTGGACTGCCCATAGCAATTTAGAACAATGGAGTTATGCTGTTGGCAGACCTAGTTGGGATGTATATAGCTGTTCAGAATAGCGAAGGTTGGCAATTTGCAAGCCATTTTCAGAAATCTATAAATAGGACCCAAGGGGTACCTCAGAAGGCATGCTCACTTGCCTCCCAGCCTTCTAGCGCTTTTCAGGTACCTTAGCCCGGCATTTGGCTAAGGAGGGTAAGCACTCAGATATCTTCCGGGTGTGTGTTGGGTCCTCCGCGCTGGGCCCTTGGGTCAGTCCCCTGTTCTTTTTTCCTTTGTCATTTTTCTTGCAGGAGATAAGTAGGTGCGTGATAACCCCTTCCCCAAGGGTGAACTCCATCAAGACCAAATTCTTGATTTCAACACGAGCAACTTCTCCGAAAATACGTTAGGTAAATACCGAACCACCGAAATATCACCAATGGTGGCCTCCGCCTCCGTCATCTCAAAACAAATCACGCATACCTCCTCTCCATGCTCTTGGTCCTTAACAACCCTGTACAGATGATAATAATAGTCAAGAGGTAGGCATAATACCTTTGAAGACATCCTATGAGTTTTCGTGTTTCAATGTGATCCTCCTAGATGGGCAGTCGATCTTGGCATGGTGCTAGTGTAGCCACGTCATGCCCAGAATCAGATCATAATTCGGTAGCGGTAAAATCATCGATGGCGTGTCAAACAACTTCCCTCGAATATCTACGGACATATTGCACTTTGTAGTAGACAGCACCTCTGATACGTCGAGAAGTCAGACTATCCTAGGGAGTCCAGGTAAACGTTGACATCTATCCAAATCCTTCGCGAAATCTTCCGAGACAAAAGAGTGTGATGCTCTCGTGTCAAATATGTGAGGCCAGGCTTACCGCACACATGTACTATGCCTGAGGTTGTTTGTTTCAATTTTTATCAACTATCTATATAAAGGCTTATTAATTTACTATACAAACAATTCAAAGTACAAAATTGTAAAGTACCTGTGATGACCTCCTCAAGGTTCCTAGGCTAGGCAAGATCCAGCGCATATATCTGCTCTGGCCTTCGTCCTCCACTTTTAGTTCCTCATCCACGACCTCGTCCTCGAACTCTACCTCGCTATACCATAGGGACTACTGGAGGTGGAGGAGGTGGAGGAAAGAGATGTGGGCAGTGGGCTCTGATGTGCCCAGGCTAGTGGCATCCAAAGCATACCACCGGAGGGCATCCTCTATCATCAAATCTCCACGGCTCTTGGATGTTTGGTGGTGGGGCTGGCACTGCGGGAGGTCGCTACTCTGGCCTAGCACCAGGATGTGGACGTCCTCTACCTCCCCTATGCCTCATGAGCCTGCCCCTCTACGATCTTCTACTGCTCATACCATGATACATCCCCTCAATTGGTCTCTTCCCTTTGACATGCACATCAGATGATCTGCCTCCCACTTTTTTGTCGTCTCGATAATCTTTTACAAACTGGCCTCCGAGATGAATAGAAGATCCTACCTATGCGAGTCCTGAAGTCCTCTATAAAATTTCTTTGCATAGTCCTCACTCAGGGGAATACCGAATCCTGCCAAATGTGAAAACTCCCGCTGGTACTCCAGCATCGGCCAGTTTTCCTGCTTGAGGTGTAGAAACTGATCCTACATCGCATCTTGGTCCATCAGGGATACAAAATGCTTCAACATGGACTATCTAAACTTGTTCCAGCTGATCTGAGAATACTCATAATAAGCAAAAGTTTAGTCCATGAGGGACTTCCACCCTCTCTTAACATCGTCCGCTAGTGTCGTAACTGCTAAGGCAATTGCCTGGTTGCCCTCGCAAAGGATCCCCGCTAGCATCTCCTAGATAGTGTCCAACCACACCTCCATCTTATTGGTCGTCTGTCCCATAGTAAGTCATAGTGGAAAGTCCTCGAAAGGTAGTCAGCCAGTTTGAGCTCGAGTTCGACTGTGGTGCTGGAGCCTGCTGAGCTCTAAAGGCATCCAGGATGGCTGTGAGAGTTTTGCCTAACTTTGTCTATTGAAAAGGAACAAAAGCTAACAAAGGGGGAACTATAGCCTGCAGTTTGAAACACTTCAATTGTTAAATAAAGTTGGCCTCATCTCATTTATGTGGACAAACGATGTGATTTTCTCATATGGACACACCATAGCTTCCACTGTTTAGTTTGTCCACAAACTGAAGCTCGAGCAGAGTGACTCTGTGGTTTATGGACTTCTTTTGCTTATGATCGTGGTATGGTGATACCAACTATGAAATCCCTCCTCCCGAGAAATGAGCATGGCCGAGGAGAGATTTTATTCCCAAGACCGTTGCCATATAATGACACCAACTACGAGTTAATTATCGCCACAAGCCAACGACCCTGCCGGCAAACATGATTATTCACACAACCAACCAAAGAAGAAGTAAACATGTCCACACATCAAAGTATATATATATATATCCAAATAAAGGTCCACATGACATAAATGAAAGAGTACATGTAATAAGGCTTATGCCCAGTACATGAACACCATAAAATATATCTCTCTCTCAACTAACAACGTGGAAGCTAAACCATATAATCATCAACCTGACATCGGGTAGTAGTAGTGGTAGTGCATGGCACCGGCTCCTCAGATCCTGGTATCTCAATCACTGGCTCCACCCGGTCAAACTGCGACAGCATCTCCACGTGTCCCTAAAATGATGTGGTCAAATGACTATTAGTCAAACTAGACTCAGCTGCTTTGTCCCTGCCTCACCCGTGTGACTCCTAGGCCTTGCGCGGGAGGAAGAAACCGGAGGACAAAAAATAACAGAATGTACATCAGGTGATAGTGGTATATATAGGTAATTCTATAGCAGTTTTATATCAGTATAAGCAGTAAAATGGACAACAACAAGCACAGTATAAAAGTATAGTAAGAGGAACTAAGTTAAACTACTAAAGCAAAGCAATAATACTATCATCACAGAAGCGTACCCTAACTTATATGAATGCCCATACAAACATATAAGTTAAAGTTTCTGAAATAATAACTCATCATATAAAAGAGCTCGTACTAATTTATATGATGAGGATCTACAAGTGCGTATGTTACGTCATGCTATGCAATGCAATGATTATATAACTCACATACACGACTATGTATACAGAATATTCATGCATCCCCACTTTTTGGAGGTGGATAACCACTTAGGTACCAACCATTATGGCTCACGGTGGTAGTGGAGCGGGTGTCTCCACTCCTAGGCGGGCAGGCACACTACCAGGCCTAAACCTCTCGTACGCCTCAACGCGAAGAACAGAACATCGGAGACCCTGCGTACTCTTGTTGGTAACTACTAGTTTTCTGTGATCGGGTGTGCTCATTGGGGACATAGTCCTCCAGACCTCGGTATAAACATCCTACTGGTCTCCCTAAAGGCTTACACTCTGCACTAGAGTAATCATACTTCCATCGGTGTGCCGATTGGACCATACTGAGTGACCAACATAATAAATACAAACCAGGTATAACAATTATAACATCCCATTTACGGCTAGACCCCTAGGAGTCGGTCTGTTGTGACAGAACCCTAGGAAGCCCAGAATTGAAATACATCGACCAAGATTTCGGGTCACGGGTTGGTCATGCCTGTGACCGACCCGTAACACCTGTGACCTAGGGCGTGACCCCTTCGACGATCGTCGATCTCAGAAAGACGATTGGCGAGTGCAGAATTTGCTACCCGGGCCTGTCACGCCCGTGACCTACGTGTCACGCCCGTGACCTAGGGCGTGACCCCCTTCGACGATCGTCGATCTCAGGAAGACAATCGTCGAGCGCAGAATTTGCAAGCCGGGCCTGTCACGCCCGTGATCTACGTGTCACGCTAGTGACCTAGGGCGTGACCCCTTTCGACGATCGTCGATTTCAAAAAGACGATCGGCGAGTGCAGAATTTGCTACCCGGGACTGTCACTCTCGTGACCTACGTGTCACGCCCGTGACCTAGGGCGTGATCCCCTTCGACGATCGTCGATCTCAGGAAGGCGATCGTCGAGCACAGAATTTGCAACCCGGGCCTATCACGCCCGTGATCTATGTGTCACACCTGTGACCTAGGGCGTGACCCCCTTCGACGTTCGTCGATCTCAGAAAGACGATCGACGAGTGCAGAATTTATAACCCGGGCCTGTCACGCCCGTGACCTACGTGTCACGCCCGTCACCTAGGGCGTGACCCCCTTCGACGGTCGTCGACCTCAGGAAGACGATCGTCGAGCGCAGAATTTTCAACCCGGTCCTGTCACGCCCGTGACCTACGTGTCACGCCCGTAACCTAGGGCGTGACCCCCTTTGACGAACGTCGACCTCAGTTCGACGAACGTCGACCTCAAATCGACGAACGTCGACCGAATAACACCTATCACGCCCGTGACCTACGTGTCACGCCCGTGACGAAGGCCGAAACATCGGTTCAGGCCCGAAATTATTCTAACACGCGTTATAATAAATTCTGGTATGGAAATTTACACCAGGAGTATTTATGAGCCGTTTCCTTCTCTAATTACTTAATAAGAAAGAGTAAGTGTTGGTACAATAGGAAATCGCCATCTGGTAAACATATCTTCTTATTCCAGCGTTTCCTTTCATCCACCATAGCCGAAATATTATTAAGAGAGAGCATTCATGGCCATGAATGCTTCACCCTTTCCCCTCCCCACATGGAGATCTATAAAAGACCCCATAGAGCAAGAAGAGAAGGTTACATTCTTGACCAAACGGATTCAGATTATTGTTCTTGCTGTAGGAGAAGTTCGGGAACGCCACAATCGCGCCATGACAATCCGACGTTCATCTCGCCTCCAAACCGCTAACAAGGTCCTCCTCTACTTCTTCTCTTATGGGTAAATCTTAGGATCGTAGAATGGAAGTTCGTGCTCAACAGAGCCGGACCTATCTCGAGTTTTCATGGAGAAACCATGAAAAATATATTTTTTGGTACGCCGGAAATCGCCACCTCCGGCGACAGAACAACCGCCGACCGATAGTCATCGCCTTGATAGAGGCGGTGGTTGTGGTGGCCGACCAGGGAAGTGACCGGACGGCCGAAGACGGATCACAGAAGAGCTACAGGAAAAATATGTTTCTGAGTTTAGTTTTCTTGTTATGTAGAAGATGAACAGTAAAAGCATTTTTATTATTTAAAAATTATGTAAATAATTTATATAGAAAAGATACATTAAATGGGCATATTTTGATGCTGCAAAACGAGGCACTTAGAGGTCGATTTAGGGAAAATGTCCAGTCACAAAAGTTGTAGCCCTTCGAGTCTAGATTAAAATAAAATTGCTTTCAACTCGTTTGGTTAAGCGGTTTGACCGCACCGCCCGTTTTAGTAGAGGTTGTACCTAGAGTTAGGCAGGAACTAAAATGAATGCCCACGTTTCGTCCCTTTTCCAAATGACCTGAAATTTGGGCAAGAGGTTATCCTTAGCCATACCTAGAGGCTGTCTAAAAATTAGAATATTTGGAGATACTTTGCCTAAATTTTTATATTTAATTTAATAAAGTTAGTGTAATTTATTTAAGTGGTCAAATGACATCCAAACCCTTCCAAATTTTGGTGAGTGGTCCATGGCAATAAAACCTAGCTTTGTACAAAATTTCAACTCAATTGAATGAGTTTTGGATAGGAAGTCACCTATTCTTAAATAGGCATTAATGAGGCGTTTTTGAGTAAAAAGTGCACTAAGAGGTTGGAACGGTCAAATCACCTAACTAGAGGCTGATATTTTGACCACTGACTTGGAAGTGTTATTATAACCCACTTGGAGAAAATGGTGTTGTTTAGGGTTGTTTTACCTTAGGATCCAAACTCAAACCCTAAATGGAGGGTTTTGAGGGTTGTGAAGGACATGGGGGCAATTGCTCTCGCATTGCCTTGATATTTAGTAAAGTTGACATTAGCATGATATAAATCATTTGGATGGAATCTTTGAGGAGTTGGAGACAGGTAGATACCTCAAAACCTTAACCCTAGCTTTAGGGTAAAATACCAATTAAGTAAAATCTATCACTAAATATTATCTAAAAGCTGTGAAACTCGGGTATAGTAAGTTTTGGGGCGGGTAAAATCTAAAACAATTTTACTAGAATTTTATGATGTCTATTTCCAACACTTCATTTGTAACATTTATTATAGCTCTAATTGATTTTTTAATTATTTGGATCTTTCCGTTCATTAAATCCCCATGAAATCTTGGAAGTAAATGTTTTAGGTCAGAATGGTTGCTCCGGAATTTTTGTTTAATTTTTAGTTGAGTAAATCTAGTACCTCCTTCACAAATGTTAAAAAAACGTTTTATGGTTTAAAATTAATCATGGATGATATTGCTGCTAACAAAAATTATGAAACTTGGCCAATGCTATTTTTAAGGTTGTACCTGCATGATATAATTTATTTATAATTTTTGGATGGATATTCTCTGTACTTGATTCATAAATAACGAAAGAAAGAAAATAATGCTAAAATAGTTTTAGTGCTCTTTTGATGATAGAAAAATTGTGATACCTTGGATTCACCGTATTGAGATAGCACAATATTTTTAATAATTTTGTTGGACATTGATGGTTAAAACGCCGGCTCTTATTTAAGTGTGAAAGTGGAGGTTTTTATTTAGAAAAAGAAGAGCGTTTTATTTTGTTATAAACCGAGTTTTAACGAGAGGGAGGCAAGTGCACCTATCGCGTGTAGTACAGGATATTCCGGTGTGGAATATCAGGGTCGTATTATTCTCTGGGCCTGCTTAGCTATATCTACTCTTTCCCTGAAAGCCTATTATTTTACCGATAATATTTTAGGTGGATTATATAAAAAATGAAATGACGAACATAAAAATAAATATAATACAGAAAATGAAAGCAGGAAATAAAGTGCAGAAGTCCGATGAAGAACTCGGCGCGACGCTATCAAAAAGAGAATTGAACTAAAGTAAACTTTTAATAAAAAGAGATCCTAAATTTCAAATTAATTAAGGCGGAGACTCGGCCGTGGAGGTTCCTTAGATATGAGCTCACCTTGGTCTAGGGATATCGCTCACCTAAACGCTAAGACTATTCGACCGATCGCTAGACCGACGAAGGATTCCTCTTAACGCCCGCATTACGCTGAGAACCCCGCTATTGGGTGGGGAACCCAATCCGATAGAGTCGCGCGCCTCCTCTCTCGAGGGTTAGCGCGGAGCTCTCTTTACCCAAGGGTGATCGGTCCATACGTGCGGCCTCTCGGCGTTGCGTATGGATAACGGAAATAGAGCCCGCACATCGATTATGCGGTCCTACGCGTCGTTAACCCGGGGCAAACCTTAAGAAATTTAATTAAATAGAAAACAGGACCTTTAATTATTTAAAGCCATTTTATCTGTCCCAATGCTCTTCGATATCGAGGGCTAAGGGCAGTTAGCCACTCATCGGAATGGGGACACTTACGCTAGAAAGCAATAAAGAAAGCAGTAAGAAAGCAGTAAAGAAAGCTGAAAATTGCAAGTCCTACTCAAACGAGTAGGACTGAAGAAAGCAGTAAATGCAAATCCCGGCTCAAATGAGTGGGCGGGGGTAAATTTATCTCATACACGCACGCACTCTACAGAAAAGTAAAATCACACTCGCGCACTCTACTTGAAAGAAAACACACGCACACACAAAGTTATCCTACTCAAGTGAGTAGGAAGAAAATGAAAGCAGTAAAAAGACAAGTCCCACTCAAACGAGTGGGCGGGAAATGAAAGCTGAGCGCCATTTAACTCTTAACGAGTAGACAGAAATAGATGCATACGCACACACTCTACAGAAATTGAAATAAAGCTATAAAATCTAACTCATACACGCACACACACTTGCAAAAATAAGAAAAAGCAAAGTGACTGAAAAATTAAAACAACTGCATTTCTACCGCTAGAATGCGGTAGAAATGCATAAAAAGTGAAAATAAAAATTAACCGAACAAAAAGTTTTGAAAATTAAAACGAAAAGCTAAGTGCTCGGAAAATTAAAACGACTGCATTTCTACCGCTAGAATGCGATAGAAATGCATAAAAATATGAAATAAAATTTAAACGGAGCGAAAAGTTTTGAAAATAAAAAGCTAAAATGAAGTTGACGAAAAATTATAACGACTTTTCATTCTTAAGTTTTTATAAAAGCTCATAAAAAGTGAAAATAAAACTAAAAAGGACGAAAAGGTTTACAATCCTAAAGAGGCTAAGTTAAATAAAATCAATATGAACACTTTTTAGGTGTTTTTATAAACCCTTAAGAATGAAAATAGTGAAAAGAAGAGAAAGCTAAAGCTAAATAGGTGCAGAATATGAAAATAAAACGGGCATTATAACGGCTAGAAAGTGCGATAAAATCCTAAACTAAACTAATTTATAAAGCTGAAAAAGATAAAACATGAAAAGAACAAAAAAGGGAACGAAAAATTACTTAAGTTAGGGCGCTTAATTGAATTCCAAGCCATGCGAAGAGAGAAAAACTAACATTTTATAAATAAAAAGGCTATTACAAAGTAGAATAAAGCAAACATCCTAATACAAACTAAGAGAGAGAGGGGGGATAAAATTCTCCTTACATAAGCATGAGAAGCCATTTGGGCAGCACCTAGCCTAAGGAATTTGGACCAAAAAGTGGACAGAAATCTCATACAGCAGCTGCCCTTTTATAGGCAAAATTTCGGGTAGGTCACGCCCTAGGTCACGGGCGTGACAGGGGGGCGTGTCAGTACTGTTCATGAGCTAATCGGGTGATTGGACTGGAAAGTTGACTTCGGCTGAAAACGTGGTGGTCACGCCCCAGGTCACGGGCGTGATAGGTGTCAGTCACGGGCGTGACTAGGGCGTGACGGGGAGCTGGATCTGGGGATTTGACGCGAGCTTTGACTTCGGGGCAGCCCACGTGGCGGACACGGGCGTGACACAATTGTCATGGGCGTGACAGGGGGGCGTGACCGGGATAGCTGGCATCCTGATGTCGGCAGCGTTGACTGTTTGACTAAGCGTTGCGTGTCGGCCTCGACACGGGCGTGACGGGCTTTGATACGGGCGTGACGTTGGGCATGTCGGGCTCGGAACAGTGAAATTACATGTTTTGACTGGCTGATTGCGTTGAGAGCCTGACACGCCCGTGTCGGGGGGTGACACGGGCGTGATATGGCCGAAAAAATGTTTTTCTGGAAAAATTCAGAAAACAAAAAAGCTAAGTTAGAAATAAAAAATTACAAAAAAGAAACAATTTATTAAATAAAACAAACTAAAAAATATAAAAATAAGCAAAAATGACATAAATAAAATACGGAAATATAGGTATATTTACAACTCATCAGACATCTTGCATGAGTACTTAGGGTAGTTCATGTTCAAACCGGTATCCCTTGGAATTTTTGAGGAAATTAATTAAATACCAGATAAATTAGGAAAATTACCATTTTCTGGATTTAGACAAATTATATCATGATATACCTCCAGTAAATAATTTAGGGCATTTGGATGAGTATTGGATCATTTCCTAACCGGTTCGACATATAGTCTAGGTTGGTCTGCTTATAGCAAATTGTTAAATTGCAATAGGACATGATCTGGGATAGTTGTTGGAGTTAGTCATTTTGTCTGGGTGGATAGGTGTGGCTGATTTCACAATAGGATGATATGAAGAGTAGTGAGAAGTGGTGTTGGCTAGAGTTAGGAGGTGCTCGGGTTCGGCGAAAGATCGTCTTTCCCGAAGAGAGGAAGGTTAAAAATCACCCTAGGTTAGTCTATCGTAATATGAGAAGGGAATGGGTAAAGGTAATCAACCAATAACAATAAGTGCCTTGCAAAAGGGAACGATGGGCTTCAGCTACCATCATAGTTCCTAGTGCCCTTTGAGAGCCCTTCACAGGGTTTACCGAGGGCAGTTCTGGGTAAACGTAAACTATATTAACAAACTGATAAGAGTAACATAGTAATTAGGGTTGCACGCTTCACAAACATTGTTGCACAGGAAGATAGTTTGGAGCTTCGGCTCGGTTGGCTAAGAGATAGACAGAATGGTCCGGGGAGCTTCGGCTCGGTTGGTTAAGAGACGGACAGAATGGTCCGAGGAGCTTTGGCTCGATTGTTTTGTTACGTTAAACTTACATGTGCATAAAAGGAAAGAAAATTAAGGTGGTGGGTCTTCGGTATTGGAGGGTCGATGCACCAACGCCAATACGCTGACTCGGCAAGTGTGGTTAGCACTTCACCAACAGAAGTCCGGTGCGCTAGCCGGCAAGAGTACGCAGGATTCCGCTTCATGCATCTAGCGTTGAGGCGTACGATAGGTCTGATCGGTAGTGCTTTACTGGTTTAGAGGTGGGCGAGGCCAAACCCACCGCTTCCGTCTGCCACTACGGAGGTATCCTGGGAGGTAACGACTCCGAAAGGGGGAACTAAAGGTCTGTGTGCACAGAGTCGGGTGTGTGAGTTGCACTTGCATGTTCCATCATACCCAATTGCATGTCATGTCATATTCGAATCATTTAACCCTGACACCTAAAGTATAAGTGGAATGAGACGCTTATACATTAGGACTTGCAAAACGACCCCTTGGTCTATAAGCTTGTGTGGGCAAGTTTATAAATTAAGGTTAAATTCAATAATTATATGCTGATGTTTGATAACTGAAACCCCAACGTATATGTGGTATGAGACATTTTATACGATGGGAGCCTTGCAGAAGATCCCTTGACTAATGCGCTTCTGCACATAAGTTAAGGTTACTTTACCTACTTTCTGTTTCTGTCATATTTATTATAGAATTGCTAGATTAGTTCCATTGCCATCTGTTCCTTTGTTTTAATCTCCACCTTCATGTCCTTCCCTTTCTTCCTCACCGCTCGGTACCTAGGAGCCATGGGGGAAGGGGTAGGGGATGATAGGGCTTAGTCTTTATGACTAACGGTTTTCGAACCGCATCATTTTAGGGAATCGTGGAGCCCAGCACGGAGGAGCAGCCCCAGAGACCAGTGCGCTTGGAGATGGGGCAGTCTAGCTCCGGAATTCATACAACCAGGACTGTGAGTCTCGACCATGAGTAGATGTACTGTCTCTGCTTCCGCATGAGTGATTTGTAGTGAGGACATGATGTACCGGGCATAAGCCCGTATTTTTAGTACTCTGATATACTATTCTGTGGACACTCCCTTCGTGGAGATTTTATTTCTATATATGTGATTTTCATGTGGACTTTCTTTTACTTCATTGTGCTACCTTTCTGTGATGGGATTGGCCGGCAGAATCGACGCTTTGTAGTTATTACCCTTCGGGGCGTGAAGGTGTCACCGCAAAGGGGCGGTTCTGGGCCTAAGACCCAGGTGTTTAAAAAGAAAAAAAAAGGGGTCTTACAAGTTATATCAGAGGGAAACATCGATCTGGAATAGGTAGAAGTCCACTAAACCTGGGTCACTCCCGCGCGAGTTTAGTTTGGGGACAAACTAAGCAGCGGAAGCAGTGGTGTGACCATAAGGGAAATCACATGTAGAAGTCCACTTCTTCATTAATTGGAATTCTTCTTTGTAGCCTACGGAAAACCCTGCCCCCTGCAGGAAGCACCTCCGACTGCAAAGAACATATCACATAATTATCTAGTCAACGAGTTAGACCCAGCCCACTAGGACTCACTACTAACCATGACGACTTATAGTATGTCCTAGTTCGAAATAAACCCTGGGTATGAACCTGTTTAAGGTAAGGAGATACCCAAAATGAATAAAAGGAGGAGTTTAACATGAGAATGACAACCTAATAGATAAACTCAGGTGACCCTACGACCCCTATCAAGGATTACTCAAATCATTAGACTGATTTAAGGAGAATTGAGATCAATAATCCATTAGTAGAATGGTAGAAGATAAGTAGTCTTAACCCTCGTACAGGTAACAAGATTTCTAAAAGACAATCTCAAAGACAAACACCGAGGGTCAGATATGAATTCAAGTTCAGAAGATACACATTTGGGATTAGGAACATTTTGACCCGGATAAGGCTTTCGTAAATGTGACTCAAAGAGTTTAAAGTATGGGGTATGTTGACGAGTTTCAGGGTGGAATCCCAAGTCGAAGATTGATGCCCTGGGAATTGTGCACCCAGCTAGGATGGATATAACATGGTAATATCAAAGATACTTAGCCCAAGGAAGATAGGGGCTTATCTTTTGTTTATGGGGGCTTGTCTTTAGTTTATTTGGCAAAATAGGATTGACTTGGGTTTCCATAGACCTAATTTAGAGAATGCGGCGTAACCAACATAGTGAGGTTGAAGTCGATATAATTCGACGTTATTTGGGCGAAGGTAAGATTTTGTAAAAATAAGATTAGAATGTTGACCTGTAGCATTACTAAGATAATGACATGGTAATAAGACGCAGTATTTCTGAGGATTAACTATTATCATGTAAAATTAGATGACGGCAGACTTAAAGAAGACGATGTTTTGGTCAGGGATGAAGAAGGACATTACATACTTCGTGACTCATCGCGAGGCATGCTAGTTGGTGAAGGCGGAGTACAGGAACCCCGCTGGATTGCTACAGCCACTCTCGGTGCCAGAGTGGAAATTTGAAGACATCGCGATGGACTTTATTCATGGACCTCCCCGATCACGGATGGGAAACAACTCGATTTGGGTCATCGTCGATCGTTTGACGAAGGTGGCCAGATTCATTCCGATCAGAAAAGATGACTCGGTTGGGGTACTAGTACGTAGATTCATAGAGTAGTTCATTCATTATCACGGGGTGCCCAGGATGATCGTGTCGGATCGGGATGGTCGGTTCACATCCAGGGAGTGGAGATCCGTGCAGGCTTACTTAGGCACGCTATTGACCTTCAGCACCGCATTCCACCCCCAGACGGATGGGCAAACGGAACGCACCAATTAAACACTGGAAGATATTTTGAGGCTATGCATTTTGGACTGCGAGGAACTGTGGGAGAAGCTCCTACCCCTGGTCGAGTTCTCTTATAACAACAGCTACCAGTACAGCATCAGGGATGGCGCCTTATGAAGCCTTGTATGGGCGGAGATGCAGGACCCCGCTTTCTTGGATTCACGACGAGGATCCGAAGGCGTTGGGATTGGATTTTGTTGAAGACACCGAGGCTCAGGTGAGACTGATCAGAGACAGGATGTTAGAGGCGCAGAGCAGACAGGCTAAGTACTATGACGCCCGGCATCGTCAGGTGGAGTTTTAGGTGGGGGACCAAGTTTTTTTGAAGATCCTGCCCATGCATGGAGTTTCACGGGTATGTGGTCGGAGAAAGAAGCTCAGCCCTAGGTATATGGGCCCTTACAAGATCCTGGAGCGGATCGGGGCCCTAGCTTACAGGCTGGAGTTGCCACTAGAGTTGGCAGCTCTGCATGACGGCTTCCACATTTCTTCGCTGAGGAGGGCTCTACTACGCCTGGAGCAGCAGAATTTGACCACCGAAGGGCCGGTAGCTTCAGACCGATCTGTTCACTTAGAGCCGGTTCGATCGATGATAAAGGAGTACGTATCTTGCGCCGCAAGAAGATCCCCTTTGTCAAGGTTCTGTGGAGGAACCGTGGTCAGGAGGAGCACACCGGGGAAACGGAGGACCTGATGAGGCAAAAATACCCGGAGTTGTTCAGTCAGGTATACCTCACCACCTCTTGGTATACTTTAAATAACCTTCTTGTATTGAACCGGTAGGACTAGATAAGGTAAATTGAGAACCTAGGCATGCGCAGGAAAGTAGGGGCTAATCTTTTGTTTATTGGGGAGATTGCCTTCGTTTATCAAACAAGTAACCTCGCTTCGACTCAATGGGAAAACCATATGGGATGTTACAAGTTTATTTTATTCCAGTAGAAATCCCCGTAGGCTAAACTTAAATTTTGGGGACGAAATTTTTGTTTTGTTTATTGGGATTTGTAACATTCCATTTTTGGCTAGACCCCTAGGGTTCGGTCTGTTGTGACAGAACCCTAGGAAGTCCAAGAATTGTAATACATCGACCAAGATTTCGGGTCACGGGTTGGTCACGCCCGTGACCTAGGGCGTGACCCCTTCGATGATCGTCGATCTCAGAAAGACGATCGGCGAGTGAAGAATTTGCTACCCGGGCCTGTCATGCCCGTGACCTACGTGTAACACCCGTGACCTATTGCGTGACACCCTTCGACGATCATCGATCTCAGGAAGACGATCGTCGAGCGCAAAATTTTCAACCCAGGACTGTCACGCCCGTGATCTACGTGTTATGCTCGTGACCTAGGGCGTGACCCCCTTCGACGATCGTCGATATCAGAAAGATGATCAGCGAGTGAAGAATTTGCTATCCGGGCAAGTCACGCCCGTGACCTACGTGTCACTTCCGTGACCTATAGCGTGACCCCCTTCGACGATCGTCGATCTCAGGAAGACAATCGTCGAGCGCAGAATTTGCAACCCAGGCCTGTCACGCCCGTGATCTATGTGTCACGCCCGTAACCTAGGGCGTGACCCCCTTTGACGATCGTCGATCTCAAAAAGACGATCGGCGAGTGCAGAATTTGCAACCCGGGCCTGTCACGCACATGACCTACGTGTCACGCCCGTGACCTAGGGCGTGACCCCCTTCGACGGTCGTCGACCTAAGGAAGATGATCGTCGAGCGCAGAATTTGCAACTCGGGCTTGTCACACCCGTGACCTACGTGTCACGCCCGTGACCTAGGACGTGACCCCCTTCGACGAACGTTGACCTCAGTTCGACGAACGTTGACCTCAGTTCGACGAACGTCGACCTCAACTAGACGAACGTCGACCGAAGAACACCTATCACGCCTGTGACCTATGTGTCACGCCCGTGACGATGGCCGAAACGTCGGTTCAGGCCCGAAATTATTCTAACACGCGTTATAATAAATTCTGGTATGCAAAGTTACACCTGGAGTATTTATGGGCTGTTTCCTTCTCTAATTACTTAATAAGAAAGAGTAAGTGTTGTTCCAATAGGAAATCGCCACCTGGTAAACACCTCTTCTTATTCCAGCGTTTCCTTTCCTCCATCATAACCAAAATATTATTGAGAGAGAGCATTCATGGCCATGAATGCTTCACCATTTCCCCTCCCCACATGGAGATCTATAAAAGCCCCCTTAGAGCAAGATGAGAAGTTACACTCTTGACCAAACTGATTCAGATTATTGTACTTGCTGTAGGAGAAGTTCGGGAACACCACCACCGCGCCATGACAATCTGACATTCATCTCGCCTCCAAACCGCGAACACGGTCCTCCTCTACTTCTTTTCTTATGGGTAGATCATAGGATCTTAGAATGGAAGTTCGTGCTCAATGGAGCCGGACCTATCTCGAGTTTTCATGGAGAAACCATGAAAATTATAATTTTTGGTACGCTGGAAACCGCCACCTCTGGCGGCCGAACTATCGCCGACCGATAGCCATCGCCTTGACGGAGGTGGTGGTGGTGGTGGCCGGCCAGGGAAGTGACCGGACGGCCGACGACGGATCACGGAAGAGCTACAGGAAAAATATGTTTCTGAGTTAAGTTTTCTGGTTCTGTAGAAGATGAACAGTAAAAGCATTTTTATTATTTAAAAATTATGTAAATAATTTATATAGAAAAGATACATTAAATGGGCATATTTTGATGCTGCAAAACAAGGTACTTAGAGGCCGATTTAGGAAAAATGGCCAGTCACGAAAGTAGTAGCCCTTCGAGTCCAGATTCATTTAAAACTTATTTCAACTCGTTTGGTTTAGTTGTTTGACCGCAACACCGGTTTTAGTACAGGCTATACCTAGAGTTTGGCAAAAACTAAAATTAATGCCCACACTTCGTCCCTTGTCCAAATAACCTAAAATTTGGGCAGGAGGTTATCCTTAGCCATACCTAGAGGCTATCCAAAAATGAGAAGTTTTGGAGATACGTTGCCTAAAGTTTTTGTTTTAATTTAATAAAGTTAGAGTAATTTATTTAAGTGGTCAAATGAAATCCAAACCCTCCCAAATTTTGGTGAGTGGTCCCTGGCAAAAAAACCTAGCTCTGTACAAAATTTCAACTCATTTGGATGAGCTTTGGATAGGAATTCAGCTATTCTTAACAAGACATTAATGAGGCGTTTTTGAGTAAAAAGTGCACTAAGAGGTTGGAACAGTCAAATCACTTCAACAGAGGCTGATATTTTGACCACTGACTTGGAAGGGTTATTATAGCCCACTTGGAGAAAATGGTGTGGTTTAGGGTTGGTTTACCCTAGGATCCAAACTCAAACCCTAAATGGAGTGTTTTGAGGGTTGTGAAGGACATAGAGGTAATTACTGTTGCATTGCCTTGATATTTAGTAGAGTTGACATTAGCATGATATAAATTATCTTGATGGAATCTTGGAGGAGTTGGAGATAGGTAGATACCTCAAAACCTTAACCTTAGCTTTAGGGTAAAATACCAATTAAGTAAAATCTGTCACTAAACATTATCTAAAAGCTGTGAAACTCGGGTAGAGTAAGTTTAGGGGCGGTTAGAATCTAAAGCAATTTTACTGGAATTTTATGATGTCTATTTCCAGCACTTCATTTGTAACATTTATTATAGCCCTAATTGATGTTTTAATTATTTGGATCTTCCCGTTCATTGAATCCCCATGAAATCTTGGAAGTAAATGTTTTAGGTCATAATAGTTGCTGTTGATTTTTTGTATAATTTTTAGTTGAGTAAATCTAGTACCTTCTTCAAAATGTTAAAAAGGGGTTTTATGGTTTAAAAATTAATCATGGATGATATTGCTGCTGAAAAAAATTATGAAACTTTGCCAATGCTATTTTTAAGGTTGTACCTGCATGATATAATTAATTTATAATTTTTGGATGGATATTCTCTGTACTTGATTCATAAATAACGAAAGATAGAAAATATTGCTAAAATAGTTTTAGTGCTCTTTTGATGTTAAAAAAAATTGTGATACCTTGGATTCACCGTATTGAGATAGCAAAATTCTTATAATATTTTTGTTGGACATCTTGCATGAGTACTTAGGGTAGTTCATGTTCAAACCGGTAGCCCTTGGAATTTTTGAGGAAATTAATTAAATGCCAGATAAATAAGGAAAATTGCCATTTTCTGGATTTAGACTAATTATATCATGATATACCTCCAGTAAATAAGTTAGGGCATTTAGATGAGTATTGAATCATTTCCTAACCGGTTCGACATATAGTCTAGGTTGGTCTGCATATAGCAAATTATTAAATTGCAATAGGACATGATCTGGGATAGTTGTTGGAGTTAGTAATTTTGTCTGGGTTGATAGGTGTGGCTTATTACAGAATTGGATGATATGAAGAGTAGTGAGAAGTGGTGTTGGCTAGAGTTAGGAGGTGCTCGGGTTCGGCGAAAGATCGTCTTTCCCGAAGAGAGGAAGGTTAAAAATCACCCTAGGTTAGTCTATCGTAATATGAGAAGAGAATGGGTAAAGGGAATCAACCAATAACAATAAGTGCCTTGCGAATGGGAATGATGGGCTTGAGCTACCATCATAGTTCCTAGTGCCATTTTGGAGCCCTTCACAGGGAATACCGGGGGCAGTCCATGGTTAACATAAACTGTATTAACAAACAGATAAGAGTAACATAGTAATTAGGGTTGCACATTTCACAAACACTGTAGCACAGGAAGATAGTTGGGAGCTTCAGCTCGGTTGGCTAAGAGACGGACAGAATGGTCTGGGAAGCTTCGGCTCGGTTGGTTAAGAGACGGACAGAATGGTCCGGGGAGCTTTGGCTCGATTGTTTTGTTACGTTAAACTTACATGTGCATAAAAAGAAAGAAAATTAAGGTGGTGGGTCTTCGGTATTGGAGGGTCGATGCACCGATGCCAATACACTGACTCGGTAAGTGTGGTTAGCACTTTGCCAACAGAAGTCCGGCGCGCCAGCCGGCAAGCGTACGCAGGAGTCCGCTTCGTGCACCAAGCGTTGAGGCATACGATAGGTCTGACCGATAGTGCTTTACTGGTTTAGAGGTGGGCGAGGCCCAACCGACTACTTTCGTCTTCCACTACGGAGGTATCCTGGGAGGTAACGGCTCCGAAAGGGGAACTAAAGGTCTGTGTGCACAGAGTCGGGTGTGTGAGTTGCACTTGCATGTTCCATCATACCCACTTGCATGTCATAGCATAATAGAATCATTTAACCCTGACACCTAAAGTATAAGTGGAATGGGACGCTTATACATTAGGACTTGCAAAATCACCACTTGGTCTATAAGCTTGTGTGAGCAACTTTATAAATTAAGGTTAAATTCTATAATTATATGTGGATGTTTGATAACCGACACCCCAACATATAAGTGGTATGGGACACTTTATATGATGGGTGCCTTGCAAAAGATCCCTTGGCTTATGCGCTTCCGCATATAAGTTAAGCTTACCTTCCCTACTATCTATTTCTGTCATATTTATTATAGAATTGCTAGATTAGTTCCGCTGCCACCTGTTCCTTTGTTTTAATCTCCACCTTCATGTCCTTCCCTTTCTTCCTCACCGCTCGGTACCTTGGAGCCAAGGGGGAAGGGGTATGGGATGATTGGGCTTATTCTTTATGACTAACGGTTTTCAAACCGCATCATTTTAGGGAATCGTGGAGCCCAGCACGGGGGAGCAGCCCCAGAGACCGGTGCGCTTGGAGATGGGGCAGTCTAGCTCCAGAATTCATACAGTCGGGACCGTGAGTCTCGACCTTGAGTAGATGTTCTGTTTTTTCTTCCGCATGAGTGATTTGTAGTGAGGACATGATGTACGGGGCATAAGCCCGTATTTTTATTTCTCTGATATAGTATTCTGTGGACACTCCCTTCGTGGAGATTTTATTTCTATATATGTGATTTTCTTGTGGACTTGCTTTTACTTCATTGTGATACCTTTCTGTGATGGGATTGGCCGGCAGAATCCGCGCTTTGTGGTGATGACCCTTCAGGGCGTGAAGGTGTCACCGCAAAGGGGCAGTTCTGGGCCTAAGACCCCGGTGTTTAAAAAGAAAAAAAAGTGAAGGTCTTACAACAATACCATACCGAGCCTCCAGCTCGCAGGTTCAACCCATCTTGATATCGGCCAACAACTCGAGCCACTAGCTTGTAGGACAAACAAGCCCTATATCATTCCAACCCACTCATAGGTGAGATTTCTATAACATTCCTTAATCCTATCAGACTACTCTTGTCTAACTTCCAGATTACTTAGCGATTTATGGTTAACATTGGTCTTCCCGAGGTCTACCCTGTGAAAGGCACGCAACGGTACTAAGAACTATGATGAGCTGAAGTCCATCGCTCCCTTTCTCAAGGAACTTAGTAATGTTATGCACCCTTAACCAAATCCACTCTCAGGGTTACTATGTGTGTGACCTCTCCAAAGTATGAACTATTGAAAACACTAATTTTCCAAAACTGTTAATTGCAGATCATATGATCTTGTATGTGTGTATGAATAGGAATCCTCCTAACACTTGAGCCAAGGACATAATATTATTTCCTAAGACCAATCATGACATCTTAGACCTAATTCAAGAGATTTATAATTTTCCTAAAATAATCAGCAATTATTATTATTTTCCCAAAAAATTTTTTCTACATGTGATTCTGAACATGAAGTGTCACTTTCTGTTATCAAACTAGTAAGATAAAATTATTCAAATATCATCTTAAGTAATAATGGCTCTGGACCAAATTTCAAATCATTCCAATAATATTTGATATTAAATTTATAATTACAAAAATCTTATCCACTAGATCAAGTTACACATGAAGTACTACAAATATTCAACAAATAATTCCACAAAATTTACTGAAGGTAAAAAATGGTAAATAATTATTTATTCCAAAATTTTATAATTTTACAACTTAATTTGAGCATAAATATCTCAATAATATAGAAGAGGAAAAAATCAAAATTATAACTTCAAGCCTAAGATTCTGAATTTAAAAAATTCCAAATAATTCATCCAGTGTTTACAATACTAAATATTTGCTATTGGCAAGGTATCATATTTTTTTCAACTATTTTAGTCACCCTAATTTCACTAATACATTTTTGTAACAAAAATACTAAGTAATTCATTTGTTAAGCAAACCAACTCCAAATATTCTAAAACTTCTTTAGGAGGTGTACTTTCACTAAATAATTGCAAGTATAAAATATCACTTGATTTTACCAAGTCAATCTTGTTAAATTCACAAGATACACCTTTTTGACTAAATGCACACCACATCACATACAACATGACAACTTGCAAGTGGGATTCACCAACCTAAAGTGGTCCAAAGGGTCTGAAATTTTTATCAGGACCTTATAGCTCCATAGTGAATCTCACCAAAATTTTGGATTACAATAAATATTTGTCACCAAAATATTTCAATTTTATGAACAATAACATTTATCCTAAAACTATAGGAAAATTTTATCCAAAAATTCTCATTTTTGGACTGTAGGTGTATCTATGGCATATGCTTACATGTCCCAAATTTCATGTCAAAACTCTTAGCCAAACAAATGTTATTAAGAAAATAGTGACTGTCTTACCCTAAGGACCAGTCCCATAAGAATAGCCCTACAAGGAGATACATTGCTCCAAATGACCTGATTTTAATTTTTAATTATAGTAGACTCAAAGGGCTACCTTGTTAATGTTGGGAACTACTCATGATTTAACCTTAAGAGCCTCCTTTTTTATGTTTCCAAAAAGGAATATTAAAAGGGACAAAATATATAAAAATTAATATAAATCCAAATGATCAACGGTGGTTTTTTCGTCTTCCTCCTCTAGCCCATGACCAAGATCAGCCCGACTAGTAGCGTTTCTACAGCCATTTTCCGGCCAACCGACTACTTCCCCGTCAGGCCACCACTACCACCACCTTTGTTGAGGTGGTGGCTATCGACCGACGATGGTTTGACCCCCGGAGGTGGTGCTTTCCAGCGAACCCGCCACCATGGAATTTTAAAAAAATCTCCATTTTTCTCACATTGGATCGGGCTCTGTTGAGCCCAATTTCTCTCCTATTGGATCTAGGATACTAGCACAAGGGGAGAGGAGGAGAAACATGCTTGATTTCGGGCTTGAATGCGGCTACTCCGGCAGGTGGACATGGGTTTTGGCATTTTCCGGCGAACCTCTCCCGATCTCGATTCTTCACCGTTTGTAGCGATCCAAGAGTCGATTTCAACTGCTTGAGGCCAACTAAATGTGATGAAAGGATCGAATTGAGCTTTGGGGGCCTCTATATAGGAGATCCAAGTTTTGGTTGTTATGTTCATGGTCATTAAAGGCCCTCCTTAATAGTGGCCAACCTATAACTATTAGAAACCTCCTCCTCTTCATTAGGGAAGATGAAAGGAGTGGTTGGGGAAGAAGAAGGGAGTGTCACTTGGCCTCCCTCCATTATTTTCCCTCCAAATGAAACTACCCTCCGAATTACCCCCATTAAATAACATAATTAAAATAATAAATTAGATTAAATAAATAAGAAAATTTAGTGGGCCTTAGGATGGGACTTGGGCAAGGCCTTAGTGTAAGACCCCCCTCTGGGAACACAAAACACGGCACGAGGGGAGTCTTATGCCCAGAACAACCCGTCTAGCGGTAGCGCTAGCACTCGGGCTAACCTGTACAACACGACGCCTATCTTGCCGGCTATAACCAATATCAAACATTGCCAACCCAACCAAACATATAATTTGAAGCCAAATCCACACCTAAGCATATAGTCCAAAAGTACAACATATAAAAGAAGCTACAATAAGCTTCTACACTATCAGAGTACGAGTAAATCTTGCCCATAAGTGCTGCAACAAGAGTCTCTCAAAGACTCACATCAGAGACTGACGGTAGCGACGAGACCGTCCCTTTAGGCCCTGCCGTCCTGGCCTGGCTGTCCTGCTACAAAACTTGTTGCTGCTCTGTATGCGGGGTTTCCTCCTAAAAAGTAAGATGTAGCAAACGTTAGTCATAAAGACTAAGTGGATATCACATCCGCTCCCTCGACAACTCCTCGGCACCTGGCGGAGAAAGGAACAGGGTACAATATATTTATATAAAGCAATAGTACAAACAAGTGGTATAGAGTGATTAGTAATCAATGTATATATATCAGCACAATAAATGTGCAAACCATTTTCCCTAGCAGTTCTATCATATACAGTAGAATATGAAAGTGTAAAGTTACAACAGAAAGTAACTCAACTTATATGAATTTCTATACAGACATATAAGTTAAAGATCGGCTCAACAATAAAGTAACTCATCGTATAAGAGTGCCCATACAAACTTATATGATGAGGATCTTGTGAATGTATTGTATGTAATGATATGTATGCAATGCAAGACTCACCCATGATCATGTACAAGCAATTGCTATGTCGACACAGACTTGTAGTTCCCACTTTTCGAGTAGGTAGCTAAGCTCTCAAGCGTCAACTATCGTGGTCAGACGGTGACTGTGGAGCGGGCATCTCCACTACTATGCTAGCATCCACACTACCTAGCCTAGGCCTCTATACGCCTCAATGCTAAGAACACAACAGTGGAGCTCACATGCGTACTACAGCTAAGCAGGAGTCTTGGGTAGATGTGCATCGAGAACCAAGCCCCGAACTAGCCTATGTTGTCACAACCCGCATTTTCTCCGAATTAAGAATTATCAGAGTGAGAGAAAACACGCGTCATGATGCCACGTCAAGCAGGGGATAACTGCTGATGCTCAGGCAAATCCAACTACAATCGTTATGCAAGAAAATCATGTGCTTAATGAATAGAAAATCAGTTATGTTTAGAGTCTGTATCCCTCGGCTCAGTGGATCATCTAGTCCACAAAAGAAAACTATATTTAAACGCTGCGGAAAAATACTTTAATTAGGCTTTACACCCTAAAGAGCGCATAAGGGTCCCAAGAGAACCACTCATGCTATGCAAGACACTACACTTAGTTTATATAATATATATAAGAAAACGGTTTTCGTACGTGATTTGGAAAATAGTGATTAAGTTTACAAAACATGCTGATCATGAGCTTCATTTATAATAATAATTATAGTTTAAAAATAACTAGCAACCTAGCATAAAACCTTCTCAAAGCAAGTAGACTATCTCCAGAAAAATAAATGGTAGCAGCAATAGTATATATCTAGTACAAGCTAAAACTACTAGTGGGCGCCAGCAACCTGACACGAACCCACCAGCACACATATATATCTGTAAGAAAATACTGAAAACAACCTCACAAACAAGATAAACAAAACTCCAAAGTCCTGGAGTCCACCAACAACAACACCTCCAACTAGCCACCAAACTGGCTACAGCTCAGAACCTGGGGTATTCCAAAAGAAAACAGAATACCTCAACAAGCAAAAATCAAGGTAAAACTGCATGAAAGAGTCAACCAAAAGGACAAAATAACAGAAAACATGCAGTAGAAAGAGTCACAACTGTCCAAAACAGGACAACAAGAAATGCACAACGTGCAAAGAAACAGCAACGACCCAGCCCAGGAACAACATCCTGCAGGGCCTACTAGACTACCAAGAGTCAGAATGCTGCAAACTACCAAAGAAGAAACTTCTAACACCCTAAACTGCGGGAAGTGATAGTAGCAAAAACAACAACGAGGAACCGGATCGAAGGCAAACGCAGTCCCCCAATCCACCATGTCCAAGTCAAAAGCTCGAGGGTCAACACGTGAAAACACAAGGGACCTTCCACCCGACATGCCCAGCCCGTACCTGGAGCAAGAAATCCATGGGTGGCCTTGGCTATATCACACAACTCCACCCCCATAAAGAGCTACAACCACCACTACTATCCACGACCCACGATTCGGCCTTTAGGAAAATAAAGAAAACGGCCGACAAGGAAAACCCAGAAATACAACTGGAAAATCCACTCGGAAACGAAATACAAGGTAAAGGAAGAGTGTTGAAATAAACCAACACGACTAGGCGTTGAGTGAAACGCACTCAGTGCCTACCTAAACTTTGGCCTTGAGTGAGCTAGCCTCACTCGCCGCCAAAATTAAGTTACTACCCACAAGCCCACTAAAGAAAACGGAGCTCGACGACAGTCGAACGACCAAGGCAGAAGATCCAGAACTCAAGTAGTTGCCTGCCACTTGAGTATCTAAACTCCCGCACTCGAAACCATCTAAATTCGCCTATCAAAAGAAAATATACAAAGCGCACGATCAGTGACGCACGATCAGTGGTCGTGCGCACTCATCGGCTGATGATCGTGCGAAACGAACCTGGAAAACCTGACAGAAAACCTAGCAACTGCGCACGATCATTGTCGCACGATCAGTGGTCGTGCGCACTGTTGCCAGCGCTCGTGCGATTGCCCGAGACAGAACTTTGGAAACTGAAATTTATACGCGCACGAATAGAGGCACACGACCAGTGGTCGTGCGCCCTAAAGGTTAATGACCGTGCGCGGCAAACCTGCACCGTTTGGAATTTTCGAACGACACCGGAACGCGCACACGACTCACGCCACTGCAGTAGCAGTAGACAACCATCAACGCCGCACGCTACTACCATTCAAACTATGTCTAACCATTCGAATAATGCCTTAACGAAGGAAAATTGGCAACCACACCCCCCCTCCTAACACTCCCTCTCGGCTATGCCCGAACCAGAGCAACCATAAGAGCAAGGGAAACAACGGCTTCACGCCGACAATTTGGATTCCAAACACCACAACATAGGGGGGGTTTCAGTAGGAAGAACTAAGCCCTATAGTTAGCAAGAAACGAGAACAACAAGGCCTCTAACCTGGGCTAACCGGGATTTCAATTTCAGCAAATAAAATCAAAGAAAACACTTGGCAAGGGCAAGAATACCACTTGCCTCAAATTTCAGCGAAGCTTTGGACCGCTTTCCTCCTATTCGCACGGATCAAGACGGTCGCAACACCTAGAACAAAGACTCGGCCATTAATGGCGGAAAACTTCCAAAACTGAAAATTCCAATCCTTCCAAAACTCCACGAAAATCGAATTTCTTACCGCAGGAATGAAGGTCTCGACGAGAGCAATCCGAATCCACTCTCGGAATCGAATTCCGTCCACAAACGCTCCGGGAATCGGCGTCCGAAGGCAAGGTAGGCGGTTAATCCGTTTCCTCGTACAGGACCGGCGGTTTCTATCGTGAGGAAGAAGATGATCGATGGCTTTTCATTCTAATAAATATATATATATAATTATATAATTATATTATTAATTACAAAATTACATAAAGCACCAAATCGACGCGAAAACCAAACTACCTCGGAATTCGACGAAATTCGCACCGTAGCTAAATACCCACGCTACGAACACAACGGCGAAGTCGAAATTAACTTTCGACGAACAGAACTCGAGTTATACCCAAACAAAGCCAAACACAAACATCCCCCCGAGAGGCCACACCGGGTCACCAAAACGACTCGGTTTGCTAGGGAGATCTTGCCAACAGGCTACCAAACAGGGCACTCAGTTCTAAGGAGCTAAACCATACTCCACACATGGCACAAGCCACGGAAACGCGTCATCGTAACGCCAAACGAGAATAAAAATAATCGCTGAAAAGACGGGGCGTTACAGTCACTCCCCCTAAAAGAAAGTTTCGTCCCGAAACTTTACGCACAACCCTCCTACAAAAGTAGGAAAAAGTAACAAATAGAAGTTACAAAGGGAAACATACCGACCAAATCAGAGAAACAGGTGAGGGTACGCCCTCCTCATGGCCGACTCTACATCCCAAGTCGCGCTCTCCAAATCCTGATTTTTCCATAGAATTTTCACCATCGGTATGGACTTCTTTCGCAGCACACGCTCCTGAGAATCCAAAATACGAACTGGCACCTCAACGAAAGAGAGGTTGGGCTCTAACTGGGGCACAACATCCAAGAGTTGCCCACTGCTGCGCACACACTTCCGCAATTGGCTAACATGAAAAACATTATGAACACCAGGGAAGTTCGCTGGCAAATCCAATCTATATGCAGACACACCAATCCGCTCTAAGCCCTCAAACGGGCCCACATACCTTGGGTCCAATTTCCGATTTTTACCAAATCTCTTCACACCAACCATTGGAGAAACCTTGAGGTATACATGATCCCCTACTGAAAACTCCAAAGCAGACCTACGCCGATTGGCGTTCTTTTCATACCTCTCCTGGGCTAAACGAAGCTTCTCCCGAATAAGCTTCACGGCGACTTCCATCTCTTCTAGAGCATCAGGACCCAACAAAGGCTTCTCACCAGCCTCAGCCCAAAACAACGGAGTCCTACAGCGCCTCCCATACAAGGCTTCGAACGGAGCCATCTGCAAGCTTTCCTGATAACTGTTATTGTAAGCAAATTCCATGAGTCGCAGACGCTCATCCCACGCTCCACCGGGGTCTAAAATATAGCACCGGATCATATCCTCAACAATCTGATTGACCCGTTCCGTCTGCCCATTGGTCTGAGGGTGGTACGCAGTAGAATACCTCAGATCCGTACCCAAACCCTCCTGCAGACTCTGCCAAAAACGAGAAGTAAACCGGGAGTCTCGATCAGAAATGATGCTAACCGGCACACCGTGGAGTCGGATGACTTCATTCAAGTACAACTCCGCTATCTTCTTCATCGGGTAATCAATCTTATAAGGCACGAAGTGAGCACACTTCGTCAATCTATCCACTATAACCCAAACAGAATCAAATCCTCTCGGGGATTTTGGCAAACCCGTAATGAAGTCCATAGATATACTCTCCCACTTCCAAGTCGGGATATCTAGCGGAGTCAACTTACCACCAGGCCTTCCATGATCGGCCTTCACACGCTTGCAAGTGTGACACTCAGCAACATATCGGGCTATATCTCCTTTCATACCATACCACCAAGCAATTTGCTTTAAGTCATGGTACATCTTCGTAGATCCTGGATGGTAGGCAACGCTGGAACCATGAGCCTCACTGCAAATCATACTCTTAATGTCCCCAACAGCGGGAACGCAAAACCTGCCGCGGTACTTCAAAGTACCCGCATCATCAATAGAAAAATCTGGCAACTCTCCCTTCTCTGTCCTGGTAAAAAGGTGCAACAGATCCGGATCGTCCTTCTGATGCAATCTAGTCAAAGAAATCCAGGACGGCTCTTCCACTGATAAGCTACTCTGTAAACTACAGCATCCCACTGAAATATCCATAAGGAGGAACTCCTCAACTAATCGATCGGCGGAGAGGTTAAAGATCTTTCCCGTCTTTCGGCTCAGGGCGTCGGCCACCACATTGGCCTTGCCCGAATGATACTGGATTTCCACATCATAATCCGCCACATACTCAAGCCACCGCCGCTGACGCAGATTCAACTCCTTCTGCGTGAACACGTACTTCAGGCTCTTATGGTCAGTAAAAATCTTGCACTGAGCCCCATAAAGTAAGTGCCTCCACAACTTCAACGCATAGATAACCGCTGCAAACTCAAGGTCATGCGTAGGATAATTCCGCTCATGAGTTTTCAACTGCCTTGACCCATAAGCAATTACTTTTCCATCCTGCATTAATACGCATCCCAGACCTATATGCGAAGCATCCACATATACATCATAATCCACGCCCTCAGTAGGTAGGGTCAGAACGGGAGCAGTACACAATCTCCTCTTTAACTCCTGAAAAGCTTCTTCGCACTTCTCGCTCCAAACAAAAGCCACATTCTTCTGAGTCAGCTTGGTCAATGGTGCGGCTAGAGAAGAGAAACCCTCCACGAATCTCCTGTAATAGCCAGCCAACCCTAAGAAACTTCTGATCTCCTTAGGAGTATTCGGCCTACTCCAATCCGTCACTACTGCAATCTTTTCTGGGTCAACCGAGATCCCATCCTTGTTCATCACGTGGCCTAGAAAAGAAACCTGAGGCAACCAAAATTCGCACTTGCTCAACTTGGCGAATAACTTGTGGTTCCTCAACTCTGATAGGACCAAACGCAAATGCTGCTCGTGCTCCTCAGCACTGCGAGAATAAACCAACACGTCATCAATGAAGACCACAACGAACTTGTCTAGGAAATCCTTGAACACCCGGTTCATCATATCCATGAAGGCTGATGGTGCGTTGGTCAGACCAAACGACATCACCAAAAACTCAAAGTGCCCATGCCTCGACCTAAACGCAGTCCGTGGAATATCTGCCTCACGTATCCTGAGCTGATGATAGCCCGAACGAAGATCGATCTTGGAGAACACCGTGCTACCATGCAACTGGTCAAATAAATCATCGATCCTCGGCAGAGGGTACCTGTTCTTGATAGTGACCTTGTTCACCTCTCTATAGTCGATGCAAAGCCGCATCGACCCATCTTTCTTCTTTACGAACAAAACAGGAGCACCCCAAGGCGACGAACTCTGCCTGATAAAACCTTTAGCCAACAACTCATCTAACTGAATTCGCAACTCCTCTAACTCACGAGGGGCCATCCGGTACGGCGCCTTAGCAATAGGACGCGTACCCGGCTCCAAATCAATAACAAACTCCACATCCCGCTCAGGAGGGATACCAGGAAGATCATCAGGAAAAACATCGGCGAAACCACGAACAATAGGAATCTCCTCCAAGCGTGGCACGCTAACAACGGTTCCAACCGCCGAGACTAAACAAACACAACAATCAGAAAGAAGCAATCTCTGAACACATACCGCAGAGAGAACAGGAGAATCCTGACACGGATCAGCATACACGCTGCCGGGCTGACCGTCGTCCCTGATGAAGTCCAAGCGCTTTCCTTTGCACTGAATGACCGCATCATACCGAGAGAGCCAGTCCATGCCCAAAATGACATCGAAGTCCTCTAGATCAATAATCTTCAGATCCGCCTTCGCAAGAAAATCCCCCAACAAAACCGGGCAATCCAAAATACCCAAATCTGACAACACAGATTCACCAGAGGGAAACTTGACACGGAAGGAATCCCGAACACGATCTAGAGACAACCGATGACGCTCCACAAAGGCTCTAGCCACGAACGAGTGGGTAGCGCCGGAGTCAAACAGGACACGCGCCCAGCGGTTCTTCACCTTAAATTTCCCTATAGGAACACACAAAGCTAAGGAACTAGCACAACAGTACCGCAAACAATCTAGCAACTAAACTACCAGGCTAGAAAGAAAACAACAAACTACTAACCTGAGATCACCTGGGTCGAAGTCTGAGCCTCCTCGGAAGAAATCACGTTCAGCTTCCCTTTTCCCTTGTCCACATGCTGAGGTGGAGGTAATGCCTGCAATGGAACTGCAGGAAGAGCTGACTGGACCTGAGGACACCTCGACTTAACGTGACCCTTCTGCCCACACTGATAGCAGACTCTAACCCTGGACCAACACTGGGCTGCATCATGCCCGGATCGCTTGCAAACTGAACAGGAGACATCTCTCCCAGGAGCACCCTGAATAGCATGAACCTGCTCCTTCTTCTGAGCTGCCGCCTTCTTGAAACACCTCTCAACAGGATGGCCTGACCGGCCACAAAAACTGCACACCACCCTGCTCCTCTTTCCTGGAACAGCATCAGGTACCAGGGGTTTCTTCTCCTCTACCAACTTCCTCTTATCCTTCCTCAACTGCTGGCCTCTGCTCTTCGCCGTCTCAATGGCCTCAACCTTAAGAGCAGCCTCTACAACTCCAGCATAAGTCACTGACCCATAAGCACTGGCCAACTGCTGCACCTCACTCCTCAAACCACCGAGGAATCGCTTAACTCGATCAGCCTCAACGCTGACCAATCCAGGGGCAAAACGGCTCAACTTACTAAACTCTATCTCATACTCACCCACCGTGAGCTGCCTTTGCTTCAGATAGAGGAAATCATTCATGAGGCGGTCACGCTCGACCGAGGGTAAGAACTTCCTCAACAGCATCTCCTTGAACATCTCCCACGAGCATCCAGCCACTAAGCTCTCCTTCTCTCTCAGCCACCAACTCTTAGCCAATCCTTTAAGCTGATAGGCGGCTATCATCACCCTCTGATCATCTGCAATCCCTGAGTACGAGAACATCTCCTCCATGGAGATCAGCCAATCGTCTATCACCATGAAATCTGCCTTCCCATCATAAGTGGGAGGGCTCAGCCTCTGAAACTGCGAGATGAAGGCCATCTCTGCTGGCACCACCACTGGAGGCCTCAAGGGTGCAGGAGGAGGAGGAACAGCTAACCCCCCTGCAGGAACTTGCGCACCCTGAGCCTGCCCTGCCACAACTGCCACCAAAGACTGAATCTGGGCTTGCACTTCCTCCAACTGCATCCCCATAGCTTCGCTACTCTGACGCAGACCCTCGATCACCGCATCGTTCTGAGCTCCAGAAGATTCACCCTCAGACAGGGGAGTCGATCGGGTCGCAGGACGCCTAGCCATCCTAAAAAAAATCAATACAACGCAAATCAGAACCAAATCCCACGACTAGAACCGACTACCAGTACAGACAATACACATGTAGATATAGACTTAAAGCTGCTAAACTTGCTCCGAGAGTTTATCTTCTTCACAATAATTAGATGATATGCCCTATCCTAGGATGGTTAACCACCACCTCACTAACTCTTGTGCCTAGATCGGATGCATGAACTTACGTTAGTTTGAAAACTTATGTGTGTACATATGTCATCCTGCAAATCTTTAGCTTGGCGCGTTGTGCTTATGCAATGTTATGATATGCATGATTGTGCTATGCATTCTAAAAAACAAAGGCCCTAATGCATGATATGAGCGGCGTACACATGAAAATGTTATGCATCCCATACTACATAACATTTCCATGCAACGAAAAAGAAACGTGCTAGTCGCAGTCATGTGGTGAGGTTATGCATCCCATACTACATAACCCTCACATGTAGCCCCTATGGTGGATCCATATACGAACACATATTATGCATCCCATACTACATAATATGCCCCGTATACTTCATGTTATGCTATGAGTGTAGTGTTCGTGCTTTTGCCAAGACGTGCTGATGACATATCGGTGTGTGAATGACATGATGCTGAACTACTAACAGCATCCAAGGAAGGTTGCCCAACTAACTTGTCAAGCAACCTCCCTCTGATACCAACTGTCACAACCCGCATTTTCTCCGAATTAAGAATTATCAAAGTGAGAGAAAACACGCGTCATGATGCCACGTCAAGCAGGGGATAACTGCTGACGCTCAGGCAAATCCAACTACAATCGTTATGCAAGAAAATCATGTGCTTAATGAATAGAAAATCAGTTATGTTTAGAGTCCGTATCCCTCGGCTCAGTGGATCATCTAGTCCACAAAAGAAAACTATATTTAAACGCTGCGGAAAAATACTTTAATTAGGCTTTACACCCTAAAGAGCGGATAAGGGTCCCAAGAGAACCACTCATGCTATGCAAGACACTACACTTAGTTTATATAATATATATAAGAAAACGGTTTTCGTACGTGATTTGGAAAATAGTGATTAAGTTTACAAAACATGCTGATCATGAGCTTCATTTATAATAATAATTATAGTTTAAAAATAACTAGCAACCTAGCATAAAACCTTCTCAAAGCAAGTAGACTATCTCCAGAAAAATAAATGGTAGCAGCAATAGTATATATCTAGTACAAGGTAAAACTACTAGTGGGCGCCAACAACCTGACACGAACCCACCAGCACAAATATATGTCTGTAAGAAAGTACTGAAAACAACCTCACAAACAAGATAAACAAAACTCCAAAGTCCGGGAGTCCACCAACAACAACACCTCCAACTAGCCACCAAACTGGCTACAGCTCAGAACCTGGGGTATTCCAAAAGAAAACAGAATACCTCAGCAAGCAAAAATCAAGGTAAAACTGCATGAAAGAGTCAACCAAAAGGACAAAATAACAGAAAACATGCAGTAGAAAGAGTCACAACTGTCCAAAACAGGACAACAAGAAATGCACAACGTGCAAAGAAACAGCAACGACCCAGCCCAGGAACAACATCCTGCAGGGCCTACTAGACTACCAAGAGTCAGAATGCTGCAAACTACCAAAGAAGAAACTTCTAACACCCTAAACTGCGGGAAGTGATAGTAGCAAAAACAACAACGAGGAACCGGATCGAAGGCAAACGCAGTCCCCCAATCCACCATGTCCAAGTCAAAAGCTCGAGGGTCAACACGTGAAAACACAAGGGACCTTCCACCCGACATGCCCAGCCCGTACCTGGAGCAAGAAATCCATGGGTGGCCTTGGCTATATCACACAACTCCACCCCCATAAAGAGCTACAACCACCACTACTATCCACGACCCACGATTCGGCCTTTAGGAAAATAAAGAAAACGGCCGACAAGGAAAACCCAGAAATACAACTGGAAAATCCACTCGGAAACGAAATACAAGGTAAAGGAAGAGTGTTGAAATAAACCAACACGACTAGGCGTTGAGTGAAACGCACTCAGTGCCTACCTAAACTTTGGCCTTGAGTGAGCTAGCCTCACTCGCCGCCAAAATTAAGTTACTACCCACAAGCCCACTAAAGAAAACGGAGCTCGACGACAGTCGAACGACCAAGGCAGAAGATCCAGAACTCAAGTAGTTGCCTGCCACTTGAGTATCTAAACTCCCGCACTCGAAACCATCTAAATTCGCCTATCAAAAGAAAATATACAAAGCGCACGATCAGTGACGCACGATCAGTGGTCGTGCGCACTCATCGGCTGATGATCGTGCGAAACGAACCTGGAAAACCTGACAGAAAACCTAGCAACTGCGCACGATCATTGTCGCACGATCAGTGGTCATGCGCACTGTTGCCAGCGCTCGTGCGATTGCCCGAGACAGAACTTTGGAAACTGAAATTTATACGCGCACGAACAGAGGCACACGACCAGTGGTCGTGCGCCCTAAAGGTTAATGACCGTGCGCGGCAAACCTGCACCGTTTGGAATTTCCCGAACGACACCGGAACGCGCACACGACTCACGCCACTGCAGTAGCAGTAGACAACCATCAACGCCGCACGCTACTACCATTCAAACTATGTCTAACCATTCGAATAATGCCTTAACGAAGGAAAATTGGCAACCACACCCCCCCTCCTAACACTCCCTCTCGGCTACGCCCGAACCAGAGCAACCATAAGAGCAAGGGAAACAACGGCTTCACGCCGACAATTTGGATTCCAAACACCACAACATAGGGGGGGTTTCAGTAGGAAGAACTAAGCCCTATAGTTAGCAAGAAACGAGAACAACAAGGCCTCTAACCTGGGCTAACCGGGATTTCAATTTCAGCAAATAAAATCAAAGAAAACACTTGGCAAGGGCAAGAATACCACTTGCCTCAAATCTCAGCGAAGCTTTGGACCGCTTTCCTCCTCTTCGCACGGATCAAGACGGCCGCAACACCTAGAACAAAGACTCGGCCATTAATGGCGGAAAACTTCCAAAACTGAAAATTCCAATCCTTCCAAAACTCCACGAAAATCGAATTTCTTACCGCAGGAATGAAGGTCTCGACGAGAGCAATCCGAATCCACTCTCGGAATCGAATTCCGTCCACAAACGCTCCGGGAATCGGCGTCCGAAGGCAAGGTAGGCGGTTACTCCGTTTCCTCGTACAGGACCGGCGGTTTCTATCGTGAGGAAGAAGATGATCGATGGCTTTTCATTCTAATAAATCTATATATATATAATAATATATAATTATATTATTAATTACAAAATTACATAAAGCACCAAATCGACGCGAAAACCAAACTACCTCGGAATTCGACGAAATTCGCACCGTAGCTAAATACCCACGCTACGAACACAACGGCGAAGTCGAAATTAACTTTCGACGAACAGAACTCGAGTTATACCCAAACAAAGCCAAACACAAACATCCCCCGAGAGGCCACACCGGGTCACCAAAACGACTCGGTTTGCTAGGGAGATCTTGCCAACAGGCTACCAAACAGGGCACTCAGTTCTAAGGAGCTAAACCATACTCCACACATGGCACAAGCCACGGAAACGCGTCATCGTAACGCCAAACGAGAATAAAAATAATCGCTGAAAAGACGGGGCGTTACATATGTTGTTACCCGAAAGGAGCCTCGGAAGAAGCACGATGACCAAGCCCAACCGTTCACTTGGCACGGAAGGATCCCCGAGAATGAGCACCGAGGACCAAGCCAAACCACCCAAGGTCTAACCGTCAACTCCCGTCGGTGTGATGACTGGCTAGCCCGTAGACCTGACACACTATCCTTAACCCAGGATTACGACACTACGTGTCGACTCACACCGCATGCAATTTCACATCTCGAGCTCAACAGCACACAAGGGATCATCACCGAGTCCCTTATCAACACAATCAATCAAGTGCGGCAAACACTCACGCACTATCAACCCTTCAACATTTTCTTGTATCCAAGCATTCAAGGGTTCCATGTAGAAATTAGGTGGTAAGCCACCTAGTACAACATAACATCACTCACTTCTACCCGTATAGAGACACGACCCTACGCAGTGGACTAAAATACACGTTCCATTTACCATATGTATCCCGCGAGTATGCACTAACCTTATTCAATCCTCTTCCACATAATATTCATCGCTTTGCTAGTGTCATGCTCATCTTTACCGGTTCACATAACTTGTTTGTTTATACAATCCAACTCAACAACCCACTAGTTCACATAAGGATCTATCAACCAAATCATTTCGTTCAAGTACGTTTCACTTTGTCATTTGATTACAAAGGATATATCCAACAACTCACAACAATCCCTCTACCACCTCCTATCATGGATTTATTTAAACCTGAGAACAAAACGTGCAAGACATGAGTAAAGTACAGAATCCAAATGGGGACTCCTGATGCTATAGGAATCCACTGAAAATGTTTAACCCCTCGTTGGAAAGGTATTTCCAAGGGCTACAATTTTTGTATTCGGTCCCTCACCCAGATAAGACCATAACACACTTGAAATCAGCATCAAAGTCTGCTGCGTACAGATTACAGTTTCTTCACGCTTAGCTTGGCAACCATCAATTTCGATCAGACTTTCCCGTGGCTACAGACTTTTCCTGAAGACGTGCAACCACTCGTTGGAAAGGTATCCAAGGGATACGACTTTTGTGTTTAGTAGAAAGCCCAGATCTTGCCATATCTTAACTGAAAATGGCCACGAAGATTGCTGCGATCAGAATACAGATTTTTACATGCATATTAAGGCAGAACAAACGACATCGGTTCGTCTTCCTCCTCTAGCCAATCTTCCAAATTCACATCAGAAATTCCTCCTCCCTTTTCACCCTCATGAGGCCATTTCTCTTCACGAAACTGTCCCTCATCTTCACATAGAAGGAGGAAGAGGTTGAAGACACAACTATCCATAGAGCACAAGCCCTAGAATGGCTTCTTCCTAGGAACATCATCTCGCAAGTCTAGACTCTTTTGAGTCGACATCTCACCTAGATATATCTACAGATCTAGCACTAAGGGAGAGGGGAGGAAGCTCTTCTTGTTTTCGGCGTTTCCACCATTTCCGACAAAGGATCTCGTCACCCTTCTAGATGACATCTTCTTCTCCTCGGCGGCGGTGGTTCTTCACAGATGAAGGTTAGCTTCAGCACCAGTATCTCTACATAAATGGCTTGGAAAGAGGATGAAAAACAGCTAGGATTTCAAAAATCCTTTATATATGGAACCAGCACGGGTAGGGACACGCCTGTGTCCCTACCCGTGTCCTGCTCGGGCGAAGCGTCATCGATGGTTCGTCTGCCATTTGGACACAAAAACACGGGTAGGTACACGCCCGTGTCTCTACCCATGTCCACGTGACAAGGTCGTGTTCATGCCCGTGTCCTACCCGTGTCCTGCTCGGGAAACACGGCCAGCTTCCTGGAGACATTCACACAAGTAGAGACATGCCCGTGTCCCCACCCGTGTCCTGCTCGGGAAACACTTGGACACATGTACATGGGTAGGGTAACGCTAGTGCACTACCCGTGTCCTGCTCGGGAAACACGATTGACGATTCCAGTTACACACAAGGGTAGGACACTCCCGTACACCTACCCGTGTTCACATACACACGGGTATGGACACGCCCGTGTCACTACCCATGTCTTTCTCTGGAAATTCCATGAATTTCCAATCCTTACACCAGAGTAACACACGGGTATGGACATGCCCGTGTCACTACCCGTGTCACTACCCGTGTCCCACTCTGGACGTCATTTCACCTCCCTTACACAAGTGTAAGCCTAGTTGCCAGCACTCCCTGAGCCCAAGACAGCTCCCTTGACTTAAAAATGCACATGAGGGGCCTAGCGCGAATCGGTACGTTACAAATCCTATAAACAAAATAAAAGATTTTGTCCCCGAAATCAGGCTAAGGCTATGGGGAGAGAAAAACATGAAATTAAAAGAGACATATGCTTTTTAAATATTACCTTGATGAAACAACTCCGGGTAAAGCTTTCGCATCAAGTCCACCGGCTCCCATATATACTCATTTTCCCATTGTTAGACCACAACACCTTTACCAAAGAAACACTCTTACGCCGCAAAATTCTTGTCTCATTGTCTATTATCTGCACCGGATCTAGTCATGTAGATTTATCAGTTGCTACCGCTCCATCAGCGGTGGGGATATGTTGATCGGGCCACAACAATGCCTTTCGGAGAGACGATACATGGAACATGTCATGAAGGTTCCCCAGCTCTGGTGGTAACTCCAACCGGTAAGCCAAATGGCCAATCATCTCCAATACGGTGTAAGGTCGTACCTTGGGCTGAGCTTCTTCATACCACATACCCGTGACACTCCATGCATCAGCCGGATTTTTAGAAACGCTTTGTCACCCACCTGAAATTCCACCACCTAGTGCTTCGCATTATAATATTTAGCTTGCCGACTTTGAGCCTCAAGAATGCGGTCCCGTATTAGTCTAACCACCGCATCAGTGTCATCGATGTATTCAATACACAAAACCTTCGGGTATTCATCTTGTACCCATGACAAGGAGGTTCTACACCTTCTTCCGTAAATGGCTTCATGGGGTGCCATCCCGATACTCGCCTGGTGATTGTTGTTATAGGAAAACTCCACCAGGGGCAAGAACCTTTCCCATGGCTCTCCTCTATCTAACAAACACAGTCTCAAAAGGTCCTCCAATATCCTGATGGTCCTCTCAGACTTCCCGTCCGTCTGAGGGTGAAACGTTGTGCTAAAAGTAAGGCGCAAGCCAGAATATGCTTGTACCGCCCTCCATTCTTTAGAAGTATACTGACCATCCCGATCAGAAACAATTGTCTTTGGCATGCCATGGCACAGTACAAACTGCTCCACAAAGAGGCACACCAAGATATCAACGTGAGCTTCTTTCTTCATAGAAATAAACCGGTCTATCTTCGTAAAGCGGTGAATGATTACTCATACTGAATCATTCCCGGAGCGTGAGCGAGGCAAACTTTGTACAAAGTCCATGGAGACATCCTCGAACTTCCACTCGGGGATGGTAAATGTCTGTAATAATCCACCGGGGCTCCTGCATCTTGCCTTCACCCTTTGACAGGCCTCACAGTGCGTAACAAAATATCGGACATCCCTCTTCATTCCCCGCCAACACATGTTCTTCCGCAAGTCGGCGTACATCTTGGCAATCCCAGGATGCACAAAATACTGAGTGCAATGTGCCCCGCTCAGGATATCATCCCGAATATTTCCTCCTTTTGGAATGTAAAGCCGACCATGGAGATGAACGAGGCCGTCTTTTAGGGAATACTCCTCAGTAGTCCGATCTTCAATTGACTTGATTGTTGGGGCCAGAGCCGAATCTTTTCCTTGCTCCGCCCAGATTCGGTCTTGAATATCACAGACTATGCTCATCGCGGTTAAGTTCCCTGTATACCCTTCCGATTGGTCTTTATATACTAGGGTGATCTCCATCTCTTCGAGCATCCGGGCTAACTCCATTCTCATCAATCGGGACTCTGATTTTGATTCCGGCAACTTTCTACTCAACACATCAGCTACGGAATTTGCTTTTCCGAGGTGGTAGTTCAAAGTAAATTCATAATCGCATAAAAACTCTAACCACCGCCGCTATCTCAAAATCAATTCCTTTTGTGTACGGACGTACTTTAGATTCTTGTGGTCTAAAAAGATTTCACAGTGGATGCCGTATAGATAGTGTCTCCAAATCTTCAAGGCGAACACCACTGCTCCAAATTATAGATCATGTATCGGGTAGTTGATCTCATGCTTCCTAAGCTATCTTGAAGCATATGCAATCACATGCCCGTGCTGCATCAATACCGCTCCCATCCCTTGATACGACGCGTCAGTGTAAACTTGAAATCCTTCCTTCCCGGATGGAAAGGCTAGGATGGGTGCGAATGTAAGTCGGTCCTTCAGTTCCGGAAACGCAGCTTCACACTAAGGTGTCCACTCATACAACACACCTTTCTTTGTCAGAGTAGTAAGAGGAAGGGCAATCTTTGAGAACCCTTTTACAAACTTGCGATATTACCCGACAAGTCCAAGGAAGCTCCGCAAATCGACCGCTGACTTCAAGGGCGACCACTCCTTTACAACACGCACCTTGGCCGGATCTGCTGTTAACCCATCCCCACTGATCACATGGCCTAAGAAGGCAACCTCTTGGAGCCAAAATTCGCACTTGTTGAACTTGGCAAACAAGGCATGCTCTTTTAGCTTCTTCATTACCAAGGTCAGTTGTTCTACATGCTCTTCCTCCGTCTTAGAGTAGACCAAAATGTCATCGATGAAAATGATGATGAAGACATCAAGATGAGGCTCGAACACTTTGTTCATCAGGCTCATGAAAGCTGAAGGGGCATTTGTGAGCCCAAACGACATCACAGTGAACTCGTACAAGCCGTACCATGAGCTAAAGGTCATTTCTAAATGTCATCCTCCTGTATTCTCAACTGATAATACCCCGAGCACAAATCCAATTTGGAAAACCAATGCGCTCCTACCAATTGGTCGAACAACTCATCGATCTTAGGTAGCAGATAGGTGTTCCGTACCGTCAGTCGGTTGAGCTCCCGATAGTCTATACATAATCGCAAGGTTCCATCCTTCTTATTAACAAACAGAACATGGTCTCCCCAAGGTGATGAGCTGGGGCGAACAAACCCTGATTCTACCAACTCTTGCAACTGAACTTTAAACTCTGTGAATTCCTTCGGGGCCATCCGGTAAGGGGACTTGAGACGGGCTTGGCTCCCGGTACTAGCATAATTTGAAAATCCACTTCTCTATACGGGGGTAATCCTGGCAATTTTTCAAGAAATACCTCAAGAAAATCTCGCACCACTCGCACGTCCTTCATATCTATTTTCATCTCTTTCAGTTCAAAACATATCATATAAACTTCATCCCCTCTCATGTGAGCTTTCATGGCCATAATTGAAGATGATAACAAATGAGGCGCGAATTTTATACCTTGAAAGATGACATTAGTGTATCCATGTCACAAGTAAATTCCCTTCTCCGCGCAGTTAATTCTTGCGTATGGCCAATCCAGCAATGCCATGCCTAGAATGAGATCGAATTCTGGTATTCTCAAAACTGTGGCAGGGGTATCAAAAGTCTTTCCCCCAATGAGTATCTCCAATTCGCACTTGTTGATTGTAGTCATCTCAGAGCCGTCTGGGAGGCGTACTCTTCGAGCAATACCAGTGATGTATTGCACTCCTTCTAGATCTTTAATGAAGTCCGCAGACAAAAACGAGTGAGAGGCACCAGTATTTTAACGTATAGGTTGGTTTCCCTCTGACCACCACAGTGCCTAAGTACTAATAGCAATACTCAAGGCTAGATATCTAGTATGTCTTAAGCAACTTAAGATTAATAATGAAAATGTGATAACTAACTACAACAGACCGGCAATCACGTCATGTGGGTTCCGCTCCTGTGTCATGTCTAGTGCGAACACCTGATTCCGAGCAGGTCTGGGGTTTCCTCCTCGTGGTCCTCTTCCTCGACCACGCATATCTCCCCGCCCTCGAGGAGCAATCGGAGGGGGAAGAGCAAGAAGCGCATTTCCAAATAGTTACGGGCAGTAGCGTCGAATGTGGCGCGGTTGGTTGCATTCGAAGCACACTCGCTCATGCTGCCCCCCGGGTTGCTGAAACTGTTAAGGCTGTGGTGGTAGAGGCAATGCTGGCGGCTGTGGAACTGGGTGCTCCACTCTAAAATTCCGGTGGAAATGTCTGCCACCTCTCTGGTGTACTCTTCCTCCTCTGTAGTCGTGTCTCTTTCTATTGCTAGGGACAGCTTCCATCACTCCCTCAGCAGGTCTCTTACCGCTTCCCAAGTGGTATGCTTATAGCCTCTTTGCCATGTAAATTATTTCCGCCAAACTGGATTCCGCTATAAACAAAAGGGCCTACCTCAGGGGGTCTCGTAGCCCTTTGTAGAAGCGCTTAGCGTATCCTCTGTCATCCAAGTCATATGAGTAAGCAAATCTCACGAGATGTTGGAACTCTCGTTGATACTCCATGACTGACTTCGATCCTTGCTTTAGCTGTAAAAACCTCTCTTCGAGTTCATCTCGACCAGACAAGGGAATGAAGTGCTCTAAAAAGGCTCCCGAGAACTCGTTCCAGCTGATCTCTGTATACACTTGCCCTTGAAAGGTGGAGCCCATGAGGGACTTCCACCGACTCTTTGCGTGTAGTTCTAGGAGTGTCACTACCAGGGTCACAACCATGTTGCTTGGACAATTAATTCCTACAAGCAGTTCTTTCATGGTGTCGAGCCATTCCTCCGTACGCACTGCTGACTCTGTCACAAGGTAGGTAGGAGGGGAGAGAGCTCGGAAAGTGCTCACCCAATTGGAGCACGGAGCTTGTTGTTGTACGAGGGCTTGTTGGGATCTGAAGGCATCCAGGATAGCTGTGAGAGTTGCCCTAGCTCTGATTGCTAGAATTGTGTGGGTACGGATGGGGCGGGGGTGCCCCCCACTGGCACAACGTGCACTAGGATCTACACGTAGAATACAAACCTAAGGTAAGGTTGGCTAATCTTAAATTCAAAGTTGGACATACTAAGTGTGAATTACATATGGGCACACCACTGCTTCCGCTAAGTCAGTTTATCACCAAACAGACTAATCGAGCAGGGGTGGTACCATTGTTGAATCACTTCTTTAGTTCAGGATCGTAGCAAGCTAATACCATTTGTAAGACCCCCCCCTCCTAGAACACAAAACACGGCACGAGGGGAGCCTTATGCCTAGAATAGCCTCCTTGCGGTAGCGCTAGCACTCGGGCTAACCTATACCACACGATTCCTATCCTGCCGGCTATAACCAATATCAAACATTGTCAACCCAACCGAACTTATGATTTAAAGCCAAATCCACACATAAGCATATAATCCAAAAGTACAACATATAAAAGAAGCTACAACAAGCTTCTATACTATCAGAGTACGAGTAAATCTTGCTCATAAGGGCAACAAAAAGAGTCTCTCAAAGACTCACATCAGTCACTGACGGTAGTGACGACACCGACCATTCAGGCCTTTCGTCTTGGCCTGGCCGACCTACTGCAAAACCTGCTGCTGCTCTGTCTGCGGGGTTTCCTCCTAAAAAGGAAGACATAGCAACCGTAATTCATAAAGACTACGTGGCTATCACATCCACTCCCCCGGTGACTCCTCAGCACCGGGCGGAGAAAGGAACAGGGTATAATATATTTATATAAAGCAATAGTAAAAACAAGTGGTATTGAGTGATTGGTAATCAATGTATATATAACAGCACAATAAATGAGCAAACCATTTGCCCTAGCAGTTCTATTATCTACAACAAAATATGAAAGTGTAAAGCTACATCAAAAAGTAACTCAACTTATATGAATGCCCATACAGACATATAAGTTGAGCATCGGCTTAACAGTAAAGTAACTCATCGTATAAGAGTGCCCTTACAAACTTATATGATGATGATCTTGTGAATGTAATTTATGTAATGAAATGTATGCAATGCAAGACTCACCCATGATCAAGCACAAGCAATTGTTATGTCGACACAGACTTGTAGTTCCCACTTTTCGATCAGGTAGCTAACCTCTCAAGCGTAAACTATCGTGGCCAGACGGTGACAATTGAGTGGGCATCTCCACTACTAGGCTGGCATCCACACTAACAAGCATAGTCCTCCGTATGCCTCAACGCTAGGAACACAACAGCGGAGCTCACATACGTACTACAGCTCAGCGGGAGTCTCGGGTAGATGTGCACCGAGAACCAAGCCCCGAACTGGCCTATGTTGTGACCCGAAAGGAGCCTTAGAAGAAGCATGAGGACCAATCCCAATCGTTCACTTGGCATGGAAGGACCCCCGAGAATGAGCACCGAGGACAAAGCCCAACCGCCCATGGTCTAACCGTCAACTCCCGTCGGTGTGACAACTGGAGAGCCCGTAGACCTGCCACAATATTCTTAACCCAGGATTATGACACCACGTGTCGACTCACAACGCATGCAAATTTCACATCTCAAGCTTAACAACACACAAGGGCTCCTCACCGAGTCCATTATCAACACAATCGATCATGTGCGGCAAATAATCACGCACTATCAACCCTTCCACATTTTCTTGCATCCAAGCATTCAAGGGTTCCTTGTAAACCTTAGGTGGCAAGCCACCTAGTACAACATAACATCACTCACTACTACCCTTAGAGAGAGACGACCCTACGCAGTGGACTACAATACACGTTCCATTGACCATATGTATCTCGCGAGTATGCACTAACATTATTCAAACATCTTCCACATAATATTCATCGCTTTGCTAGTGTCAATCTCATCCTTACCGGTTCACATAACTTATTTGTTTATACAATCCAACTCATCAACCCACTAATTCACAAAAGGATCTATCAACCAAATCATTTCATTTAAGTACGTTTCACTTCGTCATTTGATTACAAAGGATCTATCCAACCACTCACAACAATCCCTCTACCACCTCCGATCATGGAATTACTTAAACCTGAGAACAAAATGTGCAAGAAATGAGTAAAGTACAAAACTTCAAACGGGGATTCTGATGCTATAGGAATCTAGTGAAAAAGTTTAACCCCTCGTTGGAAAGGTATTTCCAAGGGCTACGATTTTTGTATTCGGTCCCTCGCCCAGATCAGACCGTAACACACTTGAAATCAGCTTCAAAATCTGTTGCGTACAGATTACAGTTTCTGCATGGTTAGTTTGACAGCCATCAATTCGATCAGACGTTCTCGTGGCTACAGACTTCGTCTGAAGACGTGAAACCACTCGTTGGAAAGGTATTTCCAAGGGATACGACTTTTGTGTTTAGTAGAAAGTTCAGATCTGTCCATATCTTAATTGAAAATGGCCACGAAGATCACTACGTGCAAAATACAGATTTCAGCAAGCATATTAAGGAGGAACGAACGACATCGGTTCGTCTTCCTCCTCTAGGCGATCTTCCGAATTCACATCAGAAATTCCTCCTCCCTTATTAACCCTCATGAGGCCATTTCTCTTCACGAAACCGTCCCTCATCTTCACATAGAAGGAAGGAGAGGTTGAAGACACCACTATCCATATAGCACAAGCCCTAAAATAGACTCTTCCTAGGGAAATCATCATCTCCCAAGTATAGACTCTTTTGAGACGACATCTCACCTAGATATATCTACAAATCTAGCACCAAGGGAGAGGGGAGGGAGCTCATCTCATTTTCGGCGTTTCCACAATTTCCGGCAAAGGATCTCGTCACCTTTCGCGACGACATCTTCTTCTCCTAGGCGGCTGTGGTTCTTCACGGATGAAGGTTGGCTCCAGCACCAGTCTCTCCATAGAAATGGCTTGGAAAGAGGATGAAAACCGGCTAGGATTTCAGAAATCTTATATATATGGAACCAATATGGGTATGGACACGCCCGTGTCCCTACCAGTGTCCTGCTCGGGCGAAGCATCGTCGACGGTTCGTCTGCCATTTGGACACACAAACATGGGTAGGGATATTCCTGTGTCTCTACCCGTGTCCACGTGACACGGCCGTGTTCATGCCCGTGTCCTACCCGTGTCCTGCTCGGGAAACATGGTCGGATTTCTGGAGACATTCATACAGGTAGGGACAGACCCGTGTCTCTACTCGTGTCCTGCACGGGAAACACTTTGACACATGTACATGGGTAGGGTCACGCCCGTATATCTACCCGTGTCCTGCTCGGGAAACACGATCGACGATTCTAGTTACACACACGGGTAGGACACCCCCGTGCCCATACCCGTGTTCACATACACACGGGTAGGGACATGCCCGTATCACTACCCATGTCCTTCGCTGGAAATTTCATGAATTTCCAATCCTGACACCAAAGTACCACACGGGTATGGGCACGCCCGTGCCACTACCCGTATCCCACTCTGGACGTCATTTCACCTCCTTTACACAAGTGTAAGCCTAGTTGCCAGCACTCCCTGAGCCCAAGCCAGCTACCCTGACTTAAAAATGCGCACGAGGGGCCTAGCGCGAATCGGGACGTTACAAATCCTATAAACAAAATAAAAGATTGTGTCCCCAAAATCAGGCTAAGGCTATGGGGAGAGAAAAACATGAAATAAAAAAAGACATATGCTTTTTAAATATTACCTTGATGAAACAACTCCGGGTAACGCTTTTGCATCAAGTCCACCGTATCCCATGTATACTCATCTTTCCGATGGTTATACCACAGCACCTTTACTAAAGGAACACTCTTGCAGAGCAAAATTCTTATCTCGTTGTCTACTATCCGTACCGGCTCTAGTCGCATGGATCTATCATTTGCTACCGCTCCATCAGCGGTGGGGATATGTTGATCGGGCCACAACAGCGCATTCTCGGCAACCTACACATACTCTTGCACGGCAGGGAGGGAGATGCTAGGGACATCCCAATCCCGAGCTTTGAGATCATCTCCCCAGGATATAACCTTTCGGGTCGCAGAAAGAGCTTGACCTTGCCCCCCACATATATCTTTCGGGGGCAGCCGAGCTTATCCCGTAAGTTACACCTGCATAGGGCCATCTCGCGTAGTTCTTCTGAAGCAATTGTCTATCATGTTCACCAGGATAAATTGTCCTTACAGGTATCCCTATCCAATCTGAGGTGGAAGAATATTCTAAGCCAACTCGTCACTCGCCACCTGCTTCCCCCAACAGGATAGAAAACTTCCTGGACATCTCGCTAGACTCTGTCGAGCTAAGGAGGCGAGTCGTCGAGGTCTTGAAGAAGCAGTGGCTCCTGCTCCCCAGGATCCAGGACAATGATCTCAATAAGCGGAGGCTATAGGCGCTAGAGCGAGACTATGAGCTGCTCGCAGATGTCGTGAAGCGTAGCTCGTCAAGCGGGATGACATCCCCAGCCCCTCTTATGGATAGGATCAGCAAGAACATGCGGTTCATCCACCAGGATCTGGAGCTAGTCCGCAAGTTTAACAACCCGTGCTGACCTCCGGGGATGGGGATGCGAGGCCAGGGTAGATGGAAATGGATCCCTAGTTGAGCCTACCAACACTGTCCCCCCAGCCCCCAGCTTGCACGTGTTTGAAATAAATGTTCTTCTGCTTGTTGTTGTTGTTGTAATTTCTTTCCCTGGATTGTGAGGAAGCTCTTCTAGCTCCAAGGGAGAGGGGAGGAAGCTCATCTCGTTTTCGGCATTTCCACCATTTCCGAAAAAGGATCTCGTCACCCATCTCGACGACATCTTCTTCTCCTTGGCGGCGGTGGTTCTTCACAGATGAAGGTTGGCTCCAGCACCAGTTTCTCCATAGAAATGGCTTGGAAAGGGGATGAAAAACGGCTAGGATTTCAGAAATCCAATATATATGGAACCAACACGGGCAGGGAAACGCCTGTGTCCCTACCCGTGTCCCTACCCGTGTCCTACTCGGGTGAAGCGTCGTCGACAGTTCGTCTACCGTTTGGACACCCAAACACGGGTATGGATACGCCTGTGTCTCTACCCGTGTCCACGTGATACGGTCGTGTTCATGCCCGTATCCTACCCGTGTCCTGCTCGGGAAATATGGTCGGCTTCCTGGAGACATTCATACAGGTAGGGACATACCCGCGTCCCTTCCCGTGTCCCTACCTGTGTCCTGCTCGGGAAATACATTGACAGATGTACACGGGTAGGGTCACGCCCGTGTCTCTACCCGTTTCCTGCTCGGGAAACATGAACAACGATGTCAGTTACTCACACGTGTAGGACACCCCCGTTCCCATACCCGTGTTCACATACATACGGGTAGGGACACGCCCGTTTCACTACCCGTATCCTTCTTTGGAAATTCCATGAATTTCCAATCCTGACACCAGAGTACCACACGGGTATGGAAACGCCCGTGTCACTACCCGTGTCCCACTCTGGACGTCATTTCACCTCCCTTACACAAGTGTAGGCCTAGTTGCCAACACTCCCTGAGCCCAACCCAGCTCCCCTGACTTAAAAATGCGCACGAGGGGCCTAGCGCGAATCGGGACGTTACAAATCCTATAAACAAAATAAAAGATTTTGTCCCTGAAATCAGGCTAAGGCTTTGGGGAGACAAAAGCATGAAATAAAATAGACATATGCTTTTTAAATATTACCTTGATGAAACAACTCCGGGTAACGCTTTTGCATCAAGTCCACCGGCTCCCATGTATACACATCTTTCCCATTGTTAGACAACGACACCTTTACCAAAGGAACACTCTTGCGGCACAAAATTCTTGTCTCGTTGTCTATTATCTGCACCGGCTCTAGTACCACAGATCTATCGGTTGCTACCGCTCCATCAGCGGTGGTGATATGTTGATCAGTCCGCAACAGCGCCTTCTTGGCAACCCACACCTACTCTTGCACTCGCGGTGGGAGATGCTGGGGAACTCCCAATCCCGTGCTTTAAGCTCATCTCCCCATTATATAAACTTTCGGGTCGCGACAAGAGCTTGAGCTTGCCCGCCACATATATCTTTCGGGGGCAGCCGAGCTTATCCCGTAAGTTACACCTGCATAGGGCCATCTCGCGTAGTTCTTTTGAAGCACTCCTCTATCATGTTCACAAGGATTAATTTCCCTTGCAGGTCTCCCTGACCAATCTGAGGTGGAAGAATCTTCTAAGATGACTCGCCACTCACCACCTCCTTACCCCAACGCGATAGAAAAATTCTTGGACATCTCGCTAGACTCTGTCGAGCTGAGGAGGTGAGTCCTCGAGGTCTTGAAGAAGCAGTGGCTCCTGCTGCCCAGGATCCAGACAACGATCTCAACAAGCGGAGGCTGCAGGCGCTGGAGCGAGACTACGAGCAGCTCGCAGACAATGTGAAGTGTAGCTCGACAAGCGGGATGACATCCCCAGCCCCTCTCATGGACAAGATCAGCGAGAACATGCGGTTCATCCACAAGGAGCAAGTCCGCAAGTTTAACAACCCATGCCGACCTCCGGGGATGGGGATGCGAGGCCAGGGTAGATCGAAATGGCTCCCTAGTTGGCCTACCAGCACTCTCCCCCCAGCCCCCAGCTTGCACGTGTTTTAATAAATGTTCTTCGGCTTGTTGTTATTGTAATTTCTTTCACTTGATTGTGAGAACTACTATCTATAATGATATGGAATTTTTTTTGATTTTACTGCTTATTGATTCTACATAATATGTTGCTCTTTAGATTCATCTCGCTATAAGATAGAACAGGTCGCAGGGTCGGCGAGTCGGGGTCGATTAGCCGGACTGACCGGTCGGCTCGGCCATTAATTTTGTTTTCTATAAATAGGCCCTCTAACATACCCCCAGACCATCTCCTTTACCGCAGACATACACCCTCTTCTTATTGCCCTTCTCACCACTTCCACTCATTCCAGAATCTCTGGAATAATGGGAAAGATTCGACCCGATGAAGACGGGAGGTCCAAGTGTGCTCGGCAATTCGCCGAGTACAACTTCTATTAGGGAAACACTAGCGAGCAAGAGCTCGCCGATTTCATTGCCAACTACATCGTCGTGGGGTTCTCTGCGCGCCGACCCGCGGAAGGCGAGGCCATAAACTCATTCTTCGAGGATGAGCATGCCTTCCTCATCTTTCACTTTGAGGTGGGTTTATGCCTCCCCCTATGGTCAAAGATATGCTAAATCCTGAAGTACTACGGGAGGTCCCAACCCAGCTGAACTTGAATGTCATCGCCGTGATGGTGGCATTCGCCTGCTACCTCCGCTGAGAGAGGATAGAGTTTAACCTGATGGTCTTCAGGAAGCTCTTCATATACCGCGCGACCAATGATGGGGTCGCCTTCCTGGCCGGCTCGTAGTTCAAGGTCCGCAAGACGGCCAACAAGAACAACAATTGGTTCTCGAAGCTCGTCTTTATCAAGGGTGATCTCGGCAACATAACCTTCTCGCCTCAGTATAAGAGCGAGGAGTTTTACCGACCCCCAACGATGACGGGCAATGAAGCCGAGCTGCACAAGTTCTTCCTCAGCAAGGACTTTGAGGTTGCCTTCCTTCGAAGGGGCCTCGACTCGCTCCTTCCGGTTCTGCCCGATGAAGGTATAACTCCTTCCTTTCTTTCCTTATTGGGCTCGCCAAAAATAAGAAATTTTTCTAACACAAAGTTATTCTCTGCAATTGAGCAGCTGAGCCCCAAGCACCAACAATTTGCGAACTCGGGACTGTACCCTGACTCACTCGCGCGCGAGAGGGCTGCCGTCGAGGCTTGCCGAAGCGAGTTGGGTCTCGTCAGGTCCTCATCCAGCAAGAAGCGACCTGATCCCACGAGCTTCAGCTTGCCTCGTCGTCCCCCGCCGCCAAAGAAGATGAAGAAGTTGATGGCAGTCTCTAAGGGGAGACAATAACAACAACAACAAATATACCATAGCTCCCCACAGACGATGCCAGAGAAGTCGCTATAGAAAGACCAAGGCATGGGCGACATGCCTGCCCCCTCCACCGTCGAGGAGCTTGCGTCCCGCGAGCCGGGCTTGCCAAAAGACCACTGGAAACTTTTGTCTCGGTGGGAAGGCCAAGGACCAGCTCGGCGAGCCAATGGTCCAATGGGATGAGAAGACTCACAGGGTCTCTATATTTTCCCTCCATCCCTCCAGGTTGGAGCCCCACCCTCCCAATGGGAACGCCTATGCCCTAGGGTTCGGGATGTATGGCCGCGAGGATGCTGTGGGCTACAACGAAATGATACTCCAGCGGCTCACCCATGAGAGCTTGCGAGCTCAAATGTGCACGCTGGAGCTCGCGCACTTGTTGACTCCCCACATCTTCCACCTTAGCCACAACTTGGTGAAGGCAGAGCTGGAGCGGGATGTCGCGAAGAACGATGCCGCCGACCTAGCAAGGTGACTAGGGATCGCCGAGAACATCATCTTTAAAAATGTTGGCGGGGTGGTAAGTATCGGCTGACCCCTTCTCCTTTTCATTTAGGTTTTTCATAATTTCTTACCTTTTCTTGCCTTATAGGATGCCGAGACTGCCGACTGCCTGCGCGCTCGCACCGCCGAGCTAGAGGAGAAAAACAAGGCACTGGAGGAGAAGAACAAGGGGCTCCAGGGCAAGGTCACGCGTATAATGGACATCATCCTCCTCCCCTCTAGAGGCGAGTCGGGCGCCCCAGTGCAGAGGCCAAAGATCTTCAGTGAGGCAGAGGTTTCCAAGAAGCTGCATGTCAACTCCATCAGCACCGCTAACTATACCCTATAAGTCATGCGGGGCATGTAGGTTTTGATGGAAGGTTGTGAGGAGATGAATTTGAGGGACTTGGTGTCGGAGCTGTTCTCCCCTCCCGCTTTCCCTAGCGAGAAGGAAGACAGATTCAGCTCTCTCTCAAGGACGTCTCTGGCTATAAAAATGACAATTCTAGAGGGGAGGGCGGGATCTAGCTAACCTTATTTTAACTTTGTAATGATCCCCTATAATTTTTTAACTTCGCCGAGGTGAGCCCCTTTTGTAATTAAATGTATATTAATGAAAAAAATACTTTGTTGAATCTTCTTCTCTTTTGTGTGTTTATTTGTTGCACTCGCATGCACGCCGCTCCTTCACTGCATGACCTCGCTAGGATAACATTCGCCGTTAGAATGTACCTGAGTTAGGATACATACCCGCGAGGAGACCCCGAGATCTCGCCAGCCCTAGACAATCAGGAGGTAGACCACTCGTCGCGCAGGACCCGTGAACACCCAGCTCACCTGCGAGATCTCTTCTTTCTAGATATTTGTTCTAAGATAGAAATTTCTTCGAATTTTTCCAAGTAAATTCGCCATGGTATGGAGTACAGTTGCTGAGCATAGCCTTGGATCGCCCTTCTGCCGAGATCTCGGCTCGCCCTTTTGACTATTCCTTGCTTAGATAGTGCCATCCCATTTGTATTGCCGAGATCTCTACTCACCACTACCATAACGCCTGGAGGTTGCTGGGACTAACTCTTTATTTTTTCCTTGCGACCTTTTCCATTAGCTTCTGTCCCAAGCTTAGTTTTAACTGCCTTATGCTGAGTAACAAGAGTAGCCCGGGGACTGATTCTGGGGGGAGAGCTATGTCCACCGAAGGTACCGGCCCTTCCAGCTAGGTGGAAGCCTGAAAGCGAGAGCGTCTAGGGACTTGGATCCAGAGCAGGGAAGATGTCCAACGAGGATCCCGGCCCTGCTAGGTAGGTGAGAGCCTAAAAACGGAGCATCTTGCTACTTGGCTTCAGAGCAAGAACAATGTCCATCGAGGATCCCGACCCTACCAGCTTGGTGGAAGCCTTACAGCAGAGCATCTCGTGACTTGGCTCCAGAGCAAGAACAATATGAACCGAGGATTCCGGTCCTTCCAGCTAGGTGGAAGCCTGAAAACGGAGCATCTCGTCACTTGGTTCCAGAGCAAGAACAATGTCCACCGAGGATCCAGGCCCTGCTAGCTAGGTGTAAGCCTGATAGGGGAGCATCTCATGACTTGGATCCAGAGCAAAAACAATGTCCACCGAGGATCCCATCCCTATTAGCTACATAGAAGCCTGACTGTGGAGCATCTTGTGACTTATATCCAAAGAAAGAATAATGTCCACCGAGGATCCTAGCCCTACCAGCTAGGTGGAAGCCTGACAGCGGAGTATCTCGTGACATGGCTCCAGAGATAAGAAAATGTCCATCGAGGATCCCGGCCTTGCCAGCTTGGTGGAAGCCTAACAGCGGAGCATCTCGGGACTTGGATTCAGAGCAAGAACATTGTCCATCGAGGATCCCGGCCCTGCCAGCTAGGTGGAAGACTGACAGTGGAGCATCTCGAGGCTTGGCTCTAGAGCAAGAAAAATATACATCGAGGATCCCGACCCTGCCAGCTAGGTGGAAGCCTGACATCGGAGCATCTTGGGGTCTTGAGAAATCTTGGCCTACCACGAACACCATTGCCAAAGAAAAGCCGAAATATCAAAGGATTTAATTATTTAATGAAGGAATGTTTGTACATGTTTCATGGATAGAAATGATTTAAGTCATCACCACTCCAGGTATGACTTAGGGTCTCGCCCTCCACATCCCCGAGGCGATACCCTCCTAACCTCAATGCCTCCTATACAATGTACAGAATTTTCCAGTTGGGGTTGAGCTTCCCCATGGCAGCTGATCTTCCAGCTGTATCCACCTTTTTCAAGACCAAGTCCCCCTCCGTGAACTGCTTGATTTGAGCGTACTTGTCAAAATACTTTGTCATTCTTCGCTTGACCTCTTCCTATCAAATAGCTGACAGGTCGTGCAGTTCCTCCACCATGTCTAGGGAGAGTTGTAGCTCATCATCGTTCTCAACTCGCCACTCTTCTCTACCTCCTTTTGCCTCAACTACCCGAGGTGTCTGGACCTCGAGTTTTATAGGAAGTACTACTTCGTAGTCGTGTGAGAGCTTGAAAGGGGTCTCCCATGTGGCTGTGTTAGGGGTGGCATCAAGGCCAAGAGGACTGAAGGAAACTATTATACCCATCTCCCCTTCGAGTTTTCAACTCTCTTATTCAAGAGGTTCACGATGATCTTGTCCGCCGCCTCCACCTGCCTGTTGCTCCTGGGTTGGTGTACCGACGTGAACCTGACATAAATCCCAAGTTGCGCGCAGAAATTGATGAACTCGGCGCTGGAAAATTGTGTCTCATTGTCCGTGATAATGGTCTGGGGCAGTCCATATCAGCAGATGATCTCCCCCCATACAAAGTTCTTGATTACTTGGAAGGTCACCTTGGCCAATACCTTCACCTCCAACCACTTAGAAAAACAATCGATCATGACAAATACTAAACTCCTTTGCTTAATGGTCTGGGGGAAGGGTCCCACCAGATCCATTCCTCAGATGGCAAAGGGTCAAGGTGTCGTGATGCTCCTGAGATGCTGAGCTGGTATAAGTTGGTGAGGGGTAGACAACTGACACTTGTGGCACTTCTTCGTGAACTCAGCAGTGTCATGACCCAGGGTTGGTTAGAAATAACCTTGCCTAACTATCCTCCCCTCCAGGGTCTGGCTCCCAGAGTGACTCCCGCACTCACGGAATGGACCTCTTCCAAAATCATCGGGATATCCCTCTCGGCCATGCAACGCGCGAACATCCCCGAGAGGGACTTCCTATACAGCTTCCCGTCGCACATGAGGTAGTATGTCGACTTATGCTTGAACCATTTCTTGTCCATCCCCTCTAGGAATTCCCCTGTGGATAGGAAAGTTGCAAAAGGATCCATCCACGGGTGGTGTTGGTCTATCTCCATCTGCTCCCCCTCTTCGATGGACGGGAAAAACATGTTGGCGATGGTGCCACCCACTCATGGTTCGTGCTCGACCAATTGATCCACCTGCTCATGTTCTTCCCTTGGAATGTGCCGGATGGAGAATGTCTGGAACATGCCGATTTTCCCCTTCACCTTTGCCATGTACAACTAGAGAGTTGGCTCCCTTACCTCGAACTCCCAATTAATCTGGGAGGCCGCCACCATGGAGTCTGTGAGGACCTCTACATCATACACTCCTAGCTCCCTTGCTAGGAATAATCCTGCTATAACTGCCTCGTACTCGGCTTGATTGTTGGTGATGGGAAAACATATTACCACTATTTTCTCAATCCTTGCTCCCTGGGGGCTCTCCAAAATCACCCCCACCCCAAGGAATGACTTTTTGAAGCGTCATACACCATCACCTTCCAGGGAACTGGGAGAGTGAGTTCCGCATCTATCACCTTGACCACTAATCAGCAAGAAAGTCGGTCATCGCCTAGGCCTTGATCGAGAGGCAAGGAACAAAGTATATGTCAAACTCACTCAACTCCACCAACCACTTTGCCATCCTCCTCGAGTTCTCTACCCCCTCAAAGATGTTGTTGAAGGGGTGGTCAGTCACCACCTGGATGGAGTGTTCCTGGAAATATGGTTGGAGTCTTCGGGCCGAGATGACCAGAGCAAACGCCATCTTCTCTAAGATCGGATATCAGAGATCCGCCTTCCTCAAGAACCTACTCACATAGTAAATAGGCAACTGTTTCTTCCGATCTTCCCAGACCAAGATGGAGCTCAAGGCCTCAGATCCCACCCTAAGATACAGGGACAAGTCCTCCCCTTCCATGGGCACTTAAAGGCAACTGCTTCTTTAAGGCTTGGAATACCTCTCGAACTCCTGTGACCACTCGATCTTCTGACCTCCCCTCAATGCTTTAAAGAAGGGGGAGCTGTAAGACCCCTTTTTTTTTCTTTTTCAAACCCGGGGTCTTAGGCCCAGAATCGCCGCTTTGCGGTGACACCTTCACGTCCTGAAGGGTCATCACCACAAGGCGCCGATTCCGCCGACCATTTCGATCACAGAAAGGTAGCACAATATAAGAAGTAAGAGCAATGCAGTCCACATTAATAAAATCACATATATATAATAAAGCTCCACGAAGGGAGTGTCCACAGAAAGCATCAGAGTGCAGCATAATGTAAAACTAGAAATAAGGGCATAAGCCCTGTACATCAGAGTCCTCACTACAAGTCTCTCATGCGGAAGCGAAAACAGAAACTACTCAAGGTCGAGACTCACGGTCCCGGCTGTGTGAACTCCGGAGCTAGACTGCCCCATCTCTAGGCACACCGATCTCTGGGGCTGCTCCTCCATGCTGGGCTCCACGATCCCCTAAATGATGCGGTTTGAAAACCGTTAGTCATAAAGACTAAGCCCTATCATCCCCTACCCCTTCCCCCATGGCTCCTAGGTACCGAGCGGGGAGGAAGAAAGGGAAGGACATGATGGTAGAGATAATCAAGAAACAGGTGACTATGGACTTAATCTAGCAAGATGTATTCGGTGAGCAGTTAATATGATTGTTATAATAGGTCTAGCAATAAGAAAAGCAAATATATGAGTTTAAACCTTCACTTATGCGAGAACACATAAGCAAAAGGGATCTTTTGCAAGGCTCCCATCGTATAGAGTGTCCCATACCACTTATACGTTGGGGTGTCGGTTATCAAACAGCAATGGTTGTTATATATTGAAATTAACCTTTGATTTATAAACTTGCCCACACAAGCTTATAGACCAAGGGGTCGTTTTGCAGGTCCTAATGTATAAGCATCCATACCACTTATACTTTAGGTGTCAGGGTTAAATGAATCGATTATGCTATGACATGCTAGTGGGTATGATGAAACATGCAAGTGCAACTCACACACCCGACTCTGTGCACACAGACCTTTAGTTCCCCCTTTCGGAGCCGTTACCTCCCAGGATACCTCCGTAGTGGCAGACGGAAGCGGTGGGTTGGGCCTCGCCCACCTCCAAAACCAGTTAAAAGCACCACTGGTCTGACCTATCGTACGCCTCAACGCTTGGTGCACTAAGCGGACGCCTGCGTACTCTTGCCGGCTGGCGCACCGGACTTCTGTTGGCGAAGTGCTAACCACCTCGCCGAGTCAACGATATCGGTGTCGGTGCAATCGAGCTCCCGATATCGGAAAACCCACCACCTTAACTTTTCCTATCTTATGCACATGCAAGTTTAATCGCAAACACACAAAACTCGAGCCGAAGCTCCCCGGACCAAACGTCCGTCTCCAACCAACCGAGCCGAAGCTCCCCGGACCATCCCGTCCGTCTCTTAACCAACCGAGCCGAAGCTCCCCGGACCATCCCGTCCGTCTCTTAACCAACCGAGCCGAGGCTCCCCGGACCCAAACGTCCGTTTCCAAATCACCGAGCCGAAGCTCTCATCAATCTTCCCGTGCCAACAGTGTTTGTGAAAAGTGCAATCCTAGTTACTAAGTTACTCTTGCCAGATTATTATTACAGATTACGTTAGCCCAGGACTGCCCCGGTATACCCGTGAAGGGCTCTCAAGGGGCACTAGGAACCAAGACGGCGGCATTACGGCCCGAAGTTCCCTTTCGCAAGGCACTTAAAATTATTGGTTTATTTCCTTAGCCCGATTCCCTTCTCATATTACAATAGACTATCCTAGGGTAATTTTTTAACCTTCCTCTCTTCGGGAAAGACGATCTTTCGCTAACCCGAGCACCTCTTTACTCTAACTATCACCACTACTCATTACTCTTTATATCTTCCTCAGATCATGTCCTATTGCATTTCACAATTTACTAAATGCAGACCGACCTAGGCTACATGTCGAACCGGTTATGAAATGATCCATTACTCATCCAAATGCCCTAAATTATTTACTGGAGACTTACCATGATATAAATGACCTAAGTCCAGAAAATGGAAATTTTTCTAATTTATTTGGCATATAATTAAATTCCTCGAAAATCCCAAGGACAACCGGTTTGAACAAGAACTACCCTAAGTTCTAATGCAAGATGTCCACCAATTTTATGATAAATACTAGGTTATCTCAATAGGTTAAATCCTAAGTATCATAATTTTTCTATCATTAGACGGGCATGAAAACTATTTTAGAAATAATCTCTAACTTCTGTTGTTTATGAATCAAGTACAAAAAATATTCTTCCAAAAATTATAAATAATTTATGTCATGCAGATAAAGGCCTAAAATTAGCACAGGCCAAGTTTCACAATTTTCCAGCAAGTATTTTATCCATAATTAATTTTTAAACATAAAAGCCCTTTCTATCATCTGTGAATAAAGTACTAGATTTACTCAACATAAAAATTCTATAAAAATCCAGGGATCAATGTTCTACTGGTCAAGATCTAAATCCAGAATTTTAACTGATTATAATTAATTTAAAGCCTCCAAATAATTGAAACAACAAATCGGGCAATAATCCATTAACACATGAAGTATAACATTTATCAATCATAAAATTCCAGGAAAATTATCATAAGTCTAAAACATCCTAAAACTCCCTCCTCCCGAGTTTCATAATTTTTGGATTAGTATTAGTGCTTAAAATAACTAAATTACATTTCTAACCTAATTCAAACTCTCAACTTCCGAGGTACCCAATTACCTCCAATTCCCTCACTATTTCAACCAGATGGTTTTCAGCATATCATGCCACTCTCCTCCAAATTTCAAGGGCATACAAGAGCTTTTGCTCCTATGTCCTTCACAAACCTCAAACTCCCACCCGTTGGATTTGAGCCAATCTCTTAGGGTAAAATCCACCCTAATCCACACCATGTTACCCAAGAGGGTAGGCATAGACTCAACAACTCAGTGGCCAACAACTTCAGCCTCTTTTGAGGAGATTTGTCCACTCCATCTCCAATCGTACTTTTCCCCAAAGTACCCCTCACCAAGACCTATCTAGGACTTGATACTTCCCTTTTCAAAACTCGACCAATCGAGTTGAAATTTTGTACAGATCTTAACATTGATGCCAGGGACAACCACCCAAAATCTGGGGGAGTTTGGACTTAATTTCATCTCCTAATTAATTTTATATTGTTTATTAAAATTTTACAAAAACTTTAGGCAAAAGTTCTCCAAAAATTCTCATTTTTGGACAGCCTCTCGATACACATATTGTAGATCTCCAGTCCAAATTTCAAGTCATTTGGACATGTTATGAACCGTGGGCAACCATTTCAATTTCTGGTTAGCCTAGGTCTTGATCCCACCAAAATGAGTGCTGTGGTCAAACCACTCACCCAAATTGAATAAAATCAATTTTAAATTAAAGTAGACCTAGAGGGCTACAACTTTTGTGACTGGTCATTTTTCCTGAATCGGCCTCTAAGTGTCTCGTTTCGCAGCCTCAAAATATGTTCAAATAATCTATTTTCCATTAAGTAATATATAATAATCTATGTATTATAATATTAATTCTACTGTTCATCTTCTTCATGAACCCGAACAGACACAGGAAAACATTTTTCCTGTAAGCATTCCGTGATCCGTCGCCGGCCGTTCGGTCACTTCCCTGGCCAGCCACCACCACCACCACCTCCGTTGAGGCGATGGCTAGCGGTCGGCGGTGGTTTGGCCGCCGGAGGTGGCGGTTTCCGGCGAACTCAAAATATCCTTTTCATGGTTTTTCCATGAAAACGAGAGATGGGTCCGGCTCCGTTGAGCGCGAACCTCCTTTCTAAGAATCCTAAGATCTACCCATGAAAGAGAAGGAGTAGAGGAGGACCTTGTTCGCGGTTTGAAGGCGAGAAGAACGACGGGGTGCCATGGCGCGGTGGTGGCGTTGCTGAACTTCTCCTACAGTAAGAACAAGGATCTGATCCGATTACTTGAGCGTGTAACCTTCTCCTCTTGTCCAGGTGGGCTTTTATAAATCAGGAAGTGGGAAGGTGAATGGGTAAAACCATTATGGCCATGAAGGCTCCTCCCCTTAACGTTTCGGTTACGGTGAAGGGATAAGAAACGGTGGAAACTGAACAGGTGTGTCCAGCTGGCGGTTTTCTATTGGACCACCTTTTCCTCATTTATTATATAATTATAGAAGGAAAACGGCCGGAAGTTACTCCTGGTGTAACTTCCCACACCAGCATTTATTACCACGCGTGTTAGAATAATTTCGGGCCTGAACCGTCGTTTCGGCCAATGTCACGGGCGTGACACAAAGGTCACGGGCGTGACAGGCCCGGATAGCCAATTCTGGGTTCGATGATCGTCGAACTGAGATCGACGATCGTCGATGGATGGTCACGGGCGTGACACCTTGGGTTACGGGTGTGACAGGCCCGAACGGCAGATTTTGGGTCGACGATCGTCGAATTGAGATCGACGATCGTCGAAGGCTGGTCACGCCCTAGGTCACGGGTGTGACCTCTAGGTCACGGGCGTGACATGCCCGAACGGCAAATTTCGAGGCCGAGGATCGTCGAATTGAGATCGACGATCGTCGAAAGCTGGTCACGCCCTAGGTCACGGGCGTGACACTCATGTCACGGGCGTGACATGCCCGGGCCGCAAGGTCGACGATCGTCTCACGGCGATCGACGATCGTCGATGGGGTCACGCCCATAGTCACGGGCGTGACACCTTGGTCACGGGCGTGACATGCCCAGACAGCACGTTCGACGATCGTTTCGTGGAGATCGACGATCGTCAAAGTAGTCACGCCCAGGTCACGGGCGTGACGGGTCGGTCACGGACGTGACCAACCCGTGACCCGAAATATTGATCGCTTTATTTCAATTTTATGTGTTTCCTGGGGTTCCGTCACAACTAACCGACTCCTAGGGGTCTAGCCGGAAATGGGATGTTACAAATCCCAATAAACAAAACAAAAATTTCGTCCCCGAAATTGAGGTTGAGCCTACGGGGATTTCTATCGGAATAAATTAAACTTGTAACATCCCATACGATCTTTCTATTGGGTTCAGGCGACTGTTCGTTTGATAACGAAGACAATCTCCCCAATAAACAAAAGATTAGCCCCTACCTTTCTGATTAAGTGCGCATGCCTAGGTCCTGGATTTTCCGTATCTATTCTTAACATTCCAAAACAAGAAGGCAATTTATAGTATACCGAGAGGTGGTGAGATGTACCTGACTGAACAACTCCGGGTATCTTTGCCTCATCAGATCCTGCGGTTCCCAGGTGTGCTCCTCCTGACCGTGGTTTCTCCACAGAACCTTGACTAAGGGGATCTTCTTGCGCCGCAAGATCCGCACTCCTTTGTCGTCGATCCGAACCGGCTCCAAGTGAACAGATCGGTCTGAAGCTACCGGCCCTTCGGTGGTCAAAATCCGCTGCTCCGGGCGTAGTAGAGCCCTTCTCAGTGAAGAGATGTGGAAGACGTCGTGTAGAGCTGCCAGCTCCGGTGGCAACTCTAGCCTGTAGGCTAGGGGTCCGATCCGCTCCAGGATCCGGTAAGGGCCCATATACCTAGGGCTGAGTTTCTTCCTCCGACCGCGCACCCGTGAGACTCTGTGCATGGGCCGGATCTTCAAGAACACTCGATCCCCTACCCGAAACTCCACCTGACGATGCCGGGCATCATAGTATTTAGCCTGTCGGCTCTGCGCCTCCAACATCCTATCTCTGATCAGTCTCACCTGAGCCTCGGTGTCTTCAACGAAATCCGATCCCAGCAGCTTCGGATCCTCGTCCTGAACCCAAGAAAGAGGGGTCCTACATTTTCGTCCATACAAGGCTTCATAAGGCGCCATCCTGATGCTGGACTGGTAGCTGTTATTATAGGAGAACTCGACCAATGGTAACATCTTCTCCCACGGCTCCCCTCGGTCCAGTATACACAATCGTAGTAGATCCTCCAAGGTCCTGTTGGTGCGTTCTGTCTGCCCGTCCGTCTGAGGGTGGAAGGCCGTGCTAAAAGTCAACGGGTGCCCAAATATGCCTGCACTGACCGCCACTCCCTGGATGTAAACCGTCCATCGCGGTCCGACACTATCGTCCGGGGCACGCCATGATACCGGACATACTGCTCCACAAACTTCCGTACCAGCACTCCCACCGAGTCATCCTTCCTGATCGGTACAAAGCGGGCCACCTTCATCAACCGATCGACAATCACCCAAATCGAGTCGTTCCCCGTCCGAGACCGGGGAAGACCATGTATAAAATCCATCGCTATATCGTCAAACTTCCACTCCGGCACCGGGAGTGGCTGCAACAGTCCTGCGGGGTTCCTGCACTCTGCCTTCACCAACTGACACGCCTCGCAATGGGTCACAAAGTACGTAATGTCCTTCTTCATGCCCGGCCAAAACATCATCCTCTTCAAATCAGCGGTCATCTTTGTGATCCCCGGGTGCACCGAGTACCGGCTGCAATGCGCCTCCATCATAATATCCTCTCGGATCTGGCCTCCTGCGGGTATATATACTCTGCCTCTGAAGTGGAGCAAACCATCTCTCAGGGAATAATCTCTTGTCGAACCTTCCTCCAAAGCTCGGAACATCGGCTCCGCCCACGCATCTGTCCTCTGTCTGTCCCGAATGCGATCCCGAATATCGTCTATGGCCACCACCGATGCCAGATACTCCCTATACAGAACTGGGTCATCCTCGGACACTAGGGATATCTGCATATCTCTGAATGACTGGACTAGCTCCATGGACATAACCTGGGGCCCAGCTTCGGAAGTGGCAGCTCTCCGGCTCAACGCGTCGGCCTCCACATTTGCCTTCCCTGGATGGTAGTGCATCTCATACTGATAATCTGCTAAGAACTCCACCCAACGCCTCTGCCTGATATTCAGCTCCTTCTGCGTGTCCACATATTTCAGGTTCTTGTGATCGGAGAAGATATCGCAGTGGACTCCATAAAGATAATGGCGCCAGACCTTCAGAGCAAAAACGACCGCTCCCATCTCGAGGTCGTGCACCGAGTAGTTCCTCTCATGGGTCTTCAGCTGGCGGGAGGCATATGCTATGACATGTCCATTCTGCATCAGCACCGCTCCCATCCCTTGGTATGATGCGTCGGTATACACCTGGAATCCTTCCTTTCCGGATGGAAGGGCCAGAATAGGGGCCGAGATGAGTCGGTCCTTCAGCTCCTGAAAAGCCGCGTGGCACTGCGGGGTCTAAACAAAATGTGCCTCCTTCTTTGTCAAAGATGTGAGGGGGAGGGCAATCCGAGAGAACCCCTCCACGAACTTCCGGTAGTAACCGGCAAGTCCCAAGAAACTGCGTACATCGGTGGCTGTCCTCAGCTGCGGCCAATCGCGAACTGCCCGAATCTTTGCTGGATCTACTACTAACCCGGCTCCGCTGATGAAGACTATACCTGGGGTGATTAAATATCTTAGGGTTCTATAAAGAATTTTCTTTCCTTGTTAACCTATCTAGTGCGATTCTGAGTTTTAACAACTTAAAGGGAGATTCTATGAAAATAAAGAAACATTGCAGCGTACCTGCGATGACCTGCTCCGGATTCCGCGGCTGCGCAAGGTCCAAAGCATATACCTGCTCTCTTTCCTGTCTACGATCTCCCCACTGGTATCCACGACCACGGCCGCGTCCTCGGCCTCCGTAATGTTGAGCTGGTGGGCCGCCCTGATGTGCTGGAGGTGGTGCCCCCCTCATGGGGTAGTTCCTCCGAATGTGCCCAATCTGATGACAAAGAAAACACTCTAGTGGGGGATACGCCATTCCCCCGGGTCTCGGCATCTCCTGCATCCGAAGAGGGGGAGGGGCTAATACCACCTGTTCCCTCGGCTCCTGCCTCACGTCCTGACGAGGCTGGTCCTCTGTCCTCCTCCCCTCTGGTACAACACCCCGCCGCTGGTCATTCCTACCTCTCCGTCCCTGATCCTCTGCTGGCCGCTTTCGGCCCCGGGTGGCGTGCCAATCTGCCTCAATCCTTTTGGCCATCTCCAAAATCCGGGAGATGGGCCCGTCAGATACGAACAACAGAGCCTCCCTCAAGTCCTCCCGCAGGCCCTTATAGAACCTCCTGATATACCCTGCCTCGTCCAGCTGGTAGGAATCTGCGTATCGAGCCAGATGGTCAAACTCTCGATGGTATTCCACCACGGTCCGGGTACCCTGCTTCAGCTGTAAGAACCGCTCCTCCAAATCATCCCTAGCCGACTGCGGAACGAAATGCTCCAGCAGTGCGGCCCTGAACTCCTCCCAAGTAATTTCCGCAACCTCCCTATCAGCAAAGGTCGTGTCCAACAGCGTCTTCCACCACCTCTTTGCATGGGACTCCAGGCAGGAGACAACCAGAGCCACCCTCTCCTCCATGGACAACCGAATCCCGGTCAGCATCTCGTACATGATATCTAGCCACTCTTCCGTCCGAACTGCCGACTCTGTCCCCAAATAGGACGGGGGAGAAAGACCCCGGAAGATGCTGAGCCAGTTGGCCCCCGGATTTGGCTGCGGGGCCGGAATCTACTGGGCCCTGAAGGCCTCCAGAATGGCAGTCAGGGTCTGTCCCATGTCTGACTGAAGGAAAGGAGTGGGGGCCGGTGGGGGTGGTGCCACATCCTGAGCCTGTTGAACTCCACCTTGCGGCGTAGTCCGTGCTGGAGGCTGCGTAACAAAAACACACGCTGAGAAAACGTTCAAATATTACATAAAGGTGGACAATTTATATGTGATCCCCATATGGGCACACCACTGCTTCCGCTGCTTAGTTTGTCCCCAAACTAAACTCGAGCGGGGGGTGACCTAGGGTTTGTGGACTGCTACTTCCTTCTAATCGATGTTTCCTCTGATACCACTTGTAAGACCCCCTTTTTTTTCTTTTTCAAACCCGGGGTCTTAGGCCCAGAATCGCCGCTTTGCGGTGACACCTTCACGTCCTGAAGGGTCATCACCACAAGGCGCCGATTCCGCCGGCCATTTCGATCACAGAAAGGTAGCACAATATAAGAAGTAAGAGCAATGCAGTCCACATTAATAAAATCACATATATATAATAAAGCTCCACGAAGGGAGTGTCCACAGAAAGCATCAGAGTGCAGCATAATGTAAAACTAGAAATAAGGGCATAAGCCCTGTACATCAGAGTCCTCACTACAAGTCTCTCATGCGGAAGCGAAAACAGAAACTACTCAAGTCGAGACTCACGGTCCCGGCTGTGTGAACTCCGGAGCTAGACTGCCCCATCTCTAGGCACACCGATCTCTGGGGCTGCTCCTCCATGCTGGGCTCCACGATCCCCTAAATGATGCGGTTTGAAAACCGTTAGTCATAAAGACTAAGCCCTATCATCCCCTACCCCTTCCCCCATGGCTCCTAGGTACCGAGCGGGGAGGAAGAAAGGGAAGGACATGATGGTAGAGATAAATCAAGAAACAGGTGACTATGGACTTAATCTAGCAAGATGTATTCGGTGAGCAGTTAATATGATTGTTATAATAGGTCTAGCAATAAGAAAAGCAAATATATGAGTTTAAACCTTCACTTATGCGAGAACACATAAGCAAAAGGGATCTTTTGCAAGGCTCCCATCGTATAGAGTGTCCCATACCACTTATACGTTGGGGTGTCGGTTATCAAACAGCAATGGTTGTTATATATTGAAATTAACCTTTGATTTATAAACTTGCCCACACAAGCTTATAGACCAAGGGGTCGTTTTGCAGGTCCTAATGTATAAGCATCCCATACCACTTATACTTTAGGTGTCAGGTTAAATGAATCGATTATGCTATGACATGCTAGTGGGTATGATGAAACATGCAAGTGCAACTTACACACCCGACTCTGTGCACACAGACCTTTAGTTCCCCCTTTCGGAGCCGTTACCTCCCAGGATACCTCCGTAGTGGCAGACGGAAGCGGTGGGTTGGGCCTCGCCCACCTCCAAAACCAGTAAAAGCACCACTGGTCTGACCTATCGTACGCCTCAACGCTTGGTGCACTAAGCGGACGCCTGCATACTCTTGCCGGCTGGCGCACCGGACTTCTGTTGGCGAAGTGCTAACCACCTCGCCGAGTCAACGATATCGGTGTCGGTGCAATCGAGCTCCCCGATATCGTAAAACCCACCACCTTAACTTTTCCTATCTTATGCACATGCAAGTTTAATCGCAAACACACAAAACTCGAGCCGAAGCTCCCCGGACCAAACGTCCGTCTCCAACCAACCGAGCCGAAGCTCCCCGGACCATCTCGTCCGTCTCTTAACCAACCGAGCCGAAGCTCCCCGGACCATCCCGTCCGTCTCTTAACCAACCGAGCCGAGGCTCCCCGGACCCAAACGTCCGTTTCCAAATCACCCGAGCCGAAGCTCTCATCAATCTTCCCGTGCCAACAGTGTTTGTGAAAAGTGCAATCCTAGTTACTAAGTTACTCTTGCCAGATTATTATTACAGATTACGTTAGCCCAGGACTGCCCCCGGTATACCCCGTGAAGGGCTCTCAAGGGGCACTAGGAACCAAGACGGCGGCATTACGGCCCGAAGTTCCCTTTCGCAAGGCACTTAATATTATTGGTTTATTTCCCTTAGCCCGATTCCCTTCTCATATTACAATAGACTATCCTAGGGTAATTTTTTAACCTTCCTCTCTTCGGGAAAGACGATCTTTCGCCTAACCCGAGCACCTCTTAACTCTAACTATCACCACTACTCATTACTCTTTATATCTTCCTCAGATCATGTCCTATTGCATTTCACAATTTACTAAATGCAGACCGACCTAGGCTACATGTCGAACCGGTTATGAAATGATCCATTACTCATCCAAATGCCCTAAATTATTTACTGGAGACTTACCATGATATAAATGACCTAAGTCCAGAAAATGGAAATTTTCCTAATTTATTTGGCATATAATTAAATTCCTCGAAAATCCCAAGGACTACCGGTTTGAACATGAACTACCCTAAGTTCTAATGCAAGATGTCCACCAATTTTATGATAAATACTAGGTTATCTCAATAGGTTAAATCCTAAGTATCATAATTTTTCTATCATTAGACGGGCATGAAAACTATTTTAGAAATAATCTCTAACTTCTGTTATTTATGAATCAAGTACAAAAAATATTCTTCCAAAAATTATAAATAATTTATGTCATGCAGATAAAGGCCTAAAATTAGCACAGGCCAAGTTTCACAATTTTCCAGGAAGTATTTTATCCATAATTAATTTTTAAACATAAAAGCCCATTCTATCACTTGTGAATAAAGTACTAGATTTACTCAACATAAAAATTCTATAAAAATCCAGGGATCAATGTTCTACTGGTCAAGATCTAAATCCAGAATTTTAACTGATTATAATTAATTTAAAGCCTCCAAATAATTGAAACAACAAATCGGGCAATAATCCATTAACACATGAAGTATAACATTTATCAATCATAAAATTCCAGGAAAATTATCATAAGTCTAAAACATCCTAAAACTCCCTCCTCCCGAGTTTCATAATTTTTGGATTAGTATTAGTGCTTAAAATAACTAAATTACATTTCTAACCTAATTCAAACTCTCAACTTCCGAGGTACCCAATTAGCTCCAATTCCCTCACTATTTCAACCAGAGGGTTTTCAGCATATCATGCCACTCTCCTCCAAATTTCAAGGGCATACAAGAGCTTTTGCTCCTATGTCCTTCACAAACCTCAAACTCCCACCCGTTGGATTTGAGCCAATCTCTTAGGGTAAAATCCACCTAATCCACACCATGTTACCCAAGAGGGTAGGCATAGACTCAACAACTCAGTGGCCAACAACTTCAGCCTCTTTTGAGGAGATTTGTCCACTCCATCTCCAATCGTACTTTTCCCAAAGTACCCCTCACCAAGACCTATCTAGGACTTGATACTTCCCTTTTCAAAACTCGACCAATCGAGTTGAAATTTTGTACAGATCTTAACATTGATGCTAGGACAACCACCCAAAATCTGGGGGAGTTTGGACTTAATTTCATCTCCTAATTAATTTTATATTGTTTATTAAAATTTTACAAAAACTTTAGGCAAAAGTTCTCCAAAAATTCTCATTTTTGAACAGCCTCTCAATACACATATTGTAGATCTCCAGTCCAAATTTCAAGTCATTTGGACATGTTATGAACCGTGGGCAACCATTTCAATTTCTGGTTAGCCTAGGTCTTGATCCCACCAAAATGAGTGCTGTGGTCAAACCACTCACCCAAATTGAATAAAATCAATTTTAAATTAAAGTAGACCTAGAGGGCTACAACTTTTGTGACTGGTCATTTTTCCTGAATCGGCCTCTAAGTGTCTCGTTTCGCAGCCTCAAAATATGTTCAAATAATCTATTTTCCATTAAGTAATATATAATAATCTATGTATTATAATATTAATTCTACTGTTCATCTTCTTCATGAACCCGAACAGACACAGGAAAACATTTTTCCTGTAAGCATTCCGTGATCCGTCGCCGGCCGTTCGGTCACTTCCCTGGCCAGCCACCACCACCACCACCTCCGTTGAGGCGATGGCTAGCGGTCGGCGGTGGTTTGGCCGCCGGAGGTGGCGGTTTCCGGCGAACTCAAAATATCCTTTTCATGGTTTTTCCATGAAAACGAGAGATGGGTCTGGCTCCGTTGAGCGCGAACCTCCTTTCTAAGAATCCTAAGATCTACCCATGAAAGAGAAGGAGTAGAGGAGGACCTTGTTCGCGGTTTGAAGGCGAGAAGAACGACGGGGTGCCATGGCGCGGTGGTGGCGTTGCTGAACTTCTCCTACAGTAAGAACAAGGATCTGATCCGATTACTTGAGCGTGTAACCTTCTCCTCTTGTCCAGGTGGGCTTTTATAAATCAGGAAGTGGGAAGGTGAATGGGTAAAACCATTATGGCCATGAAGGCTCCTCCCCTTAACGTTTCGGTTACGGTGAAGGGATAGAAACGGTGGAAACTGAACAGGTGTGTCCAGCTGGCGGTTTTCTATTGGACCACCTTTTCCTCATTTATTATATAATTATAGAAGGAAAACGGCCGAAGTTACTCCTGGTGTAACTTCCCACACCTGCATTTATTACCACGCGTGTTAGAATAATTTCGGGCCTGAACCGTCGTTTTGGACAATGTCACGGGCGTGACACATAGGTCACGGGCGTGACAGGCCCGGATAGCCAATTCTGGGTTCGACGATCGTCGAACTGAGATCGACGATCGTCGATGTATGGTCACGGGCGTGACACCTTGGGTCACGGGCGTGACAGGCCCGAACGGCAGATTTTGGGTCGACGATCGTCGAATTGAGATCGACGATCGTCGAAGGCTGGTCACGCCCTAGGTCACGGGCGTGACCTCTAGGTCACGGGCGTGACATGCCCGAACGGCAAATTTCGAGGCCGACGATCGTCGAATTGAGATCGACGATCGTCGAAGGCTGGTCACGCCCTAGGTCACGGGCGTGACACTTATGTCACGGGCGTGACATGCCCGGGCCGCAAGGTCGACGATCGTCTCACGGCGATCGACGATCATCGATGGGGTCACACACATAGTCACGGGCGTGACACCTTGGTCACGGGTGTGACATGCCCAGACAGCACGTTCGACGATCGTTTCATGGAGATCGACGATCGTCGAAGTAGTCACGCCCAGGTCACGGGCGTGACGGGTCGGTCACGGGCGTGACCAACCCGTGACCCGAAATATTGATCGCTTTATTTCAATTTTATGTGTTTCCTGGGGTTCCGTCACAACTAACCGACTCCTAGGGGTCTAGCCGGAAATGGGATGTTACAGGAGCAATTCTCTCCCGCCCAAGAGAGGAACCTGCTCAGCCCGGCCAACTTTAATATCAGCCTCTGGACCTCCTTCGTATTTCGAGGCAACGCCAACTCCATGATCGCCCTCACCTTATCAGGGTGGAGCTCTACACCTATAGGAGTAAGGAGATGGCCTAGGAACTTAACCCTGCTTGCCCCAAAGACATACTTCAAGGGTTCAGCCTCATTTTTTATTTTCGCAGGGTACTAAAGGTCTCCTCCAAATCCCGGAGATGAGAGTCCACCTCCCGAATTTTGATCATAATATCACTTATATACACCTCCAAGTTCCTCCCCTTTTGCTCTCAGAAGACCCGATCCATCATCTTTTGATATGTTGTCCCCGCATTCTTTAGCCCAAAGGGAATTAGCTTGTAGTAGTAGCACCCGTCCCCAGTGATGAAGGAGACATCTTTTATGTCGGGCGGGTGCATACTGATTTGATGATAACTTGAAAAAGCATCTAAGAAACTCATCACAAAAAAACTGACAGCTGAGTCAACCAGTACGTTGATCCGAAGCAAGGGGCAATAATCCTTAGGACATGATTTATTTAACAAGGAAAAATCAACAAACATTCTCCACCAGCCATCTCCTTTTTTACCATACGACATTGGATACCCAGCCAGGGTATAGAATTTTGGACCCGTCCTTGGGGAGCTTGGCCACCTCTCTGATGGGCTCAGCTAGCTTGTCTGCGGTTGTTGGAACCGACAAGGGCCAATTCCTCCTAAAGCTCGGATCTAAAACTGCAACTCACGCCTACTCTCTCTGGACCACGCTCTCAACAGAACCCTTAGAGGAAAAGACCGGGGGTTTTCAGCTTGGAGGTCCCACCTCTTACCCAGGAGAAAAAGGAATTCTCCCCCTCCCTAGCCAATGCTGAGCTAGGTGTCTAAGTAGGAGAAAGAGAGAAGGGTTCAACCGCCTTTCTCAGACACCTTACCGGTCTATTTATAGGCCTCAGAATCTGAACTGCAAATAACCAAAACAAGCACCTGTGAAATTACTAAGATACCCTGGGCTAGGTCTGCCAACAGCCGAACTCCGCTGTTGGGAAAGGCTAAGGCAGACCACCCAGGGTAAAAAGGTAAAAAACCTCGGAGGCTAAAAAAAGATGAACCGTTTGTCAATTGAACCGGTTCCTACCCAGTTGTTGAACCGGCCTTTACTCTTTCTGCCGGACCGGTGCTCGGCGAGAGGGCCATCTCGCGACTGAAAACGCCATCTCGTAGGCGAGACCCCTTGTCGCCAAAAGGCTTTCCTACGACCTCCCGCCTGCCAGGGGAATGGACCTTTTCTATGGTCCCTCTCGCCCAGCGCGAGCGGACCCAACCTAGGCCCCCCTCGCCTAGCGCGAGTGGATCCATCTTTGGGCCCCTCTCGCCTAGCGCGAGTGGATCCATCTTTGGGCCCCTCTCGCCTAGCGCGAGTGGATCCATCTTTGGGCCCCTCTCGCCTAGCGCGAGTGGATCCATCTTTGGGCCCCTCTCGCCTAGCGCGAGTGGATCCATCTTTGGGCCCCTCTCGCCTAGCGCGAGTGGATCCATGCTTCCTCTGAGGACTCCTCTAATCCCCATATCCGTCGAGCCCTTTCTCGTGAGCCCGAGGTTGTACACAATCCCCGCTCTTTTCGAGTTTGTCTAAGCTCGAAAAGAGAAGTCCAACCGAGGCTCACGTCATCCTAGCGACTTTATGGCGGAATCTTTCTTTTTTCTTTTTAGGTGGGATTCTCTTCCCTCCTGAGCCTATAAATACCGGGATCCTTCTTGAGTGCAAGAGACCTCTTCTCTTGATTTTACCCCCCTTTAATTCCGCTGCTATGTCTCTTAGCAAGAGCTTCCGCGATCGTATCGCGTTGGTGCGCCAGCGGAATAAGGCAAGCGCGGCGGCCTTAAACCTCATTCCCGTTCGCACTTCTTCCTCCCCGCTGCCCTCTTCCTCTCGCCCGAAGAAGGCGAGGACAACTGATCTTGTTCCCTCGTCGGGAGAACCCTTTCCAGACCCTCCGGAGAGACGCATCCCTCCTACTTCACCGCCTTCTAAGGGAAAAGAGGTAAGATCATCGTGTACCTTCCTCGTTTGTTATCTATCCTTCATTACTCCTTCTGCTGTCGGTCTTCAGAAAAGTTATGCGCCTCCCCATCAGTCGGGTAGCACACAAGCTCACCTCGCCGACCATCGTCCAAATTCCGTCTCGCCTCCTCCCTCCACTCCTCCTTCGACTCTTGGTGGAAAAAAGGACGAGCCTTTCCATGCTGCTGGGACCTCTCGCCACTCTGGTTAGGACTTTGTTGCCTTGGGCTTTTGGCCTCTATCGCCGCATACCTTTGATTATGGCCCTTCTTATTCTGCTTTTTACTATGCAGATATGCGAGTGGACTCATCTGCTGAAGACTCGCCTGCTGAGGAGCGCTTGAGGCGAGTAGCCTCCTCACCTCCTCCTCCTTTGGACGAGATCGAAGATTACCTTGGCGATCCTATGGATCCCTTAACAATGAAGCGAAAGGTGGCGGAAATGCTCCGGAAGCATGCCTTGATAATCCAAGATCTGGAAAAGGACAAGCATTTTGCAGATCGGCGGATCGACTGGCTGGAGGTGGAAGTTGCTCGCTTGACCTCCGAAATTGATGCCGATATCGAGATAGACGAGACGGATCCCCAGGCGATTCTGAGCGAGGTCGACCAACAGCTCCGTCTCGCGCGCCGTGGCGTAGACGCGGCTCGCGCCTTTCACCTTCCCCACCGTCCTCCCTGCACAAGGGGCCGTGGTGGGGGTGCTGGCGATGGCATAGGGACTGAGTCTCTCGCGCCGTCTCGCGCCCTTAGTTTCTTTGTATTGCTGTGTTTTGTAATAATGTTTCCTTTCGCGGCTAACGCCCGAACCCTCCAGGTCCCATGAATGGGCTGCTCGCTATACGCGAGATGAACAATTTTAATAACTTCTTTTAATAGTTTCCTTGATAATAGACCGTTTTATTTTCATATTTCGATGGTACTGTCTCGCCCCCGGCTTGAGGATTCACGTAAGATCACGCCAATCGAGGCTAGGAGAGAGAAAAGGGCGGCCGCCTCTTCCCCTTCCTCGGCATTATATATTTTTTTTTTTGCTTCCTCTTATTTTTCCTACTTACCTAACAGGCTATAAATACACCCTACCTCCAGGGCCCGGATCATGCTTTCGTGACCTCGGCGCCCCCCCGCTTTACCCCTCTTTTCTCTTCCTATTGCGAGCAAGTTCCGCCGGCGCTTCATCTCGCCCACTCTTCTCGCCTTCTCCTTTCGCCTTCTTGGCCTACCATGGGAAAAAGGAAGATTGAGGAAGGCGAAGGGCGAAGCCGATGCGGGAAGCGATTCAGTGACCACGACTTTCCTCCCGGGCGGATTTCCGAGGAGGAATACAACGCCTTTACTCGGGATTTTTTGCCGGCGGACTTCGAGTCCCGCCCCCCAAAGGTGGGCGAATCGATTAATACATTTTATCCTGATGAAATCGCCTTCCCGTCTCGCATTTCGAGGCGGGGCTGAGGTTGCCCCTCTGGCCAGAGGTGAAACAGGTCTTAAAATACTTCGGCACTGTCCCCGCGCAACTGAACCCAAACGCCATCTCGGTCCTTGTGGCCTTCGCCTGCTACATGCGTCGGGAGCGAATCGAGTTCAGCCTGAACTCCTTCCGTAAGCTTTTCATCTACCATGCCAACGCCGACGGCGTGTCCTATTTTACGGGGCAAGGGCTCAAAGTGTGCGAGACGCCCAACAAGAATCACCACTGGCTCACTCGCTTCGTCTTCATTCGAGGTCACATAGGGGGTATCCCGCGAGCGCCTGTGTCACCAGCCGAAGTTTTCTATACCGCCCCACAGGTCAGCGGCACGGACAAGCTCCTCTGCGACTTCTTCGCTGGCAAGAACTTCGAAGTTCAATTCTTGAGGCGTGGTCTCGACTCCCTCCTCCCCGTGCTTCCGGGCGAAGGTAAACCCTCCCTCTCTTTTTTCCTTATTTCTGTCTCTCGTTTCGAACCGTATTTATAAACGTCTCGCCTCGCCCTTATAGGAGAAAGAATTGTTCCTGTCCGCCCTCCTTACAAAAGTAGCATCAAGCCCTCCAAGGAGGTTGCCCTAGCTACAATGGCAACCGAAGCGGCGAAGGATACTCTGCCCCCCCCCTGAAGAAAAGAACTGCTGAAGACCCCGCTCCGTCTCGCCCAAGCCCCTCAAAGAAGACGAAGACCAAGAAAGGAATGCCTCCTTCCTCGGGAAAAGCGAAACGAGTTCGTGCTACGGTGCTGGAGGTGTCGGGCTCCCTGTCTCCTATTTCCCTGGGATCCCAATCTCCTAAGTCACCTTCTCAGCTCCCCCATCGGCGGGCTGTCTCGCCAATTGGCGAGACGGGCCAATCTGCCCTTCCCGCTGACAAACTCCCCTCGTCCTCCAAATCCCCGACTCGCGAGGCAAGTTCCTCCAGCCGCCCGGCTCCTTCCACCCACCCTAACTTCAACATGGGTCCTTCGGTCCCAGATGCAGCTGATGACCCTACCCTGATATGGGACCAGGAGGTGAATCGGGTCTCCATCTCCACTCTCCTTCCCTCTTGGGTAGAGCGAGACCATCCTACGTCCCACGCGTTCTCTTTAAGCTTCGGACTCTATGGCGGCTCAGAGCGAGGACCCGCCGCTGAACTGCCCTCGCGGGACCTGATCATGAGGTCCGCACAATCTCATCTGCGCTCGCTAGAGCTCTCGCATCAGCTCTCGCGTCGCCTAATTTTCAATAATCAGAAATGGAGAGAATCGGAGGCCAACTTAGCGGCGGAGCGTGAGAAGTCTACAGATCTTGAAAAGAGGCTGGCCACGGCTGAAAACCTCCTCGCCAAGGCTCGCGGTGGTGTGGTAAGCACTCAACCCTTAACTCCCTCCTTTTCTTTGCTTCTCCTTAACTTCTTTCTAACGAATAATCCCTTCGCAGGATGCCGAGACTGCCGATAGGATGCACTCGCGCATAGCCCACCTAGAGGAAGAAATTAAGGGCAAGGACTCCGAGATCATTCGGCTTCAGGAGGCCGCCCTCTCGCCATCCCGCGGGGTGATCCCTCAACCTCCTCCACCTCACTATTCCCATGCCGAGGTGGAGGAGCTCTGCAAAGATGCTAACATCCGGACCGCCGAGCTGGTCATAAAGATGATGAAGGAAATGGAAGTCGTCAAAGAAGGCTGTGAGGATGTTACCGCCCGCCACCTGGTGCCAGAAATTTATGGCGAGGAGGAAAGCGGTTCGTCCTCCAGTGCGGAAGAATAGGGTTTCTTATAGTCCCCCCCCCCTTTTTTTTGCACACTCTGTACTAAGGCGTTTTTGTACTAAGGCCTTTCTCACATATATATATATATATACACATTTTTGTGCTTGATGTCTTGCCTCCCTTTTTTTTTTTTTGCTTTTGCCTTTTTCCCGTGGTTGGAGTTTTCCCTTTATTTGCGAGACGGGTCACGATTCACCTCGCCTGTCGCTAGTAAGGCTGGCTTGACCTGTGATGCGAGTGGGTGAGCCCTTGATGCTCTCGCACCGAGGATGTGTCATTTCCCCTCGCCTTGATTCTGATCCCTCCTGGCGCGAGTGGGCTTCTTAAATTGCTTTTATGACTAGTTATACCTGCGAGACGAGGGTGCTTTTCTTCTCGCCCTTTGGCCGAAGAGCTGGCCCCTTGCTCTGGGCGTGGGTAGTCGGGTTCTCGTTACACTCGCCCGGGGATGGTGTCCCTTCCACTCGCCTTACTTTTGGACCCCCCCCAGGCGCGAGACGACCTTGAGAGACCAACGCCTCCCCTCTCTTTTAAGAATAAGGATCCTGCCTTTGTTTGCCTAAATCATGAGTTCTCCTTGTAGGAAGTCCCCACCCATGAGGGTATGCTTCAAAACCAACCCCAACCACCGAGTGAGCCTACAGACCTGCCAGCTCGATGGTAGCCTGGACAGCGGTCTTCTCGGGGTCTCCCTCCAAAACCAACTCCAACCGCCGAGTGAGCCTACAGACCTGCCAGCTCGATGGTAGCCTGGACAGCGGGTCTTCTCGGGGTCTCCTCTCCAAAACCAACTCCAACCGCCGAGTGAGCCTACAGACCTGCCAGCTCGATGGTAGCCTGGACAGCGGGTCTTCTCGGGGTCTCCTCTCCAAAACCAACTCCAACCGCCGAGTGAGCCTACAGACCTGCCAGCTCGATGGTAGCCTGGACAGCGGGTCTTCTCGGGGTCTCCTCTCCCAAACCAACTCCAAACCGCCGAGTGAGCCTACAGACCTGCCAGCTCGATGGTAGCCTGGACAGCGGGTCTTCTCGGGGTCTCCTCTCCAAAACCAACTCCAACCGCCGAGTGAGCCTACAGACCTGCCAGCTCGATGGTAGCCTGGACAGGGGTCTTCTCGGGGTCTCCTCTCCCAAACCAACTCCAACCGCCGAGTGAGCCTACAGACCTGCCAGCTCGATGGTAGCCTGGACAGCGGGTCTTCTCGGGGTCTCCTCTCCAAAACCAACTCCAACCGCCGAGTGAGCCTACAGACCTGCCAGCTCGATGGTAGCCTGGACAGCGGGTCTTCTCGGGGTCTCCTCTCCCAAACCAACTCCAACCGCCGAGTGAGCCTACAGACCTGCCAGCTCGATGGTAGCCTGGACAGCGGGTCTTCTCGGGGTCTCCTCTCCAAAACCAACTCCAACCGCCGAGTGAGCCTACAGACCTGCCAGCTCGATGGTAGCCTGGACAGCGGGTCTTCTCGGGGTCTCCTCTCCAAAACAGAATCCTCTTGCTTTGAGATGATGGCTACCTGTGATTGCGTGGCGGTACCAGAAGGCCATGTTAAGTTTGTTAGTATTGAAAGAGTGAGAGACCACCATCCCGTACAGAATAGAAAATGACCACTACAGAAAGGCATTAAGGATAAAATCGCTTTAGATCGTCGCCGCTTCGGGCGCGATCGAGGGGTGCCCCGTCCACATCCTGGAGGTGGTACCCCCCTGATTTCAGGACTTCCTTTACAATAAATGGACCTTCCCAGTTGGGGTTGAGCTTCCCGACGGAAGCCCCTCTTCCTGCCGCATCCACTTTCTTAAGGACCAAGTCCCCTCTCTCAAACTGCTTGATTCTGACGTGCCTATCAAAGTATCTTGACATCCTGCGCTTGACCTCCTCCTGTCGGATAGATGCCATATTTCTAGACTCCTCCACCAAGTCGAGGGAGAGCCTTTGTTCTTCCTCGTTGTCTGCCAGCCATTCCTCGTCTCCCTTTTTTGCGGCTACCACCCTGGGAGATTCAACCTCAAACTCGATAGGTATGACGGCCTCGGAACCGTGAGAAAGTTTGAACGGCGTCTCTCCGTGGCCGAGCTTGGCGTGGTCCTCAAAGCCCAGAGGACGGAGGGGAGCTGTTCCACCCAACTTCCCTCAAGTTTTCTACCTTTTTCTTTAAGAGATTCACAATGACTTTATTCGCAGCCTCCACCTGCCCATTGCTTCGGGATGGTGTACCGAAGCAAACCGAAGGTCTATGCCCAGCTGTACACAAAAATCCACGAACTCTCTGCTGGCAAATTGTGGTCCGTTATCCGTGACAATAGCCAAAGGGAGCCCATGCCTACAGATAATTTCCCCCCATACAAAGCTCTTGACCACCTGGGACGTTACCTTTGCCAACGCCTTCACCTCCAGCCACTTTGAGAAATAATCTACCATGACTAGCAGAAATCTCCTTTGGCCACTGGCTTGAGGGAACGGACCCACCAGATCTAGCCCCCATATGGCGAAGGGCCACGGAGCTGTAATCGTGCGTAACCTCTGGGCCGGGAGAAGCTGGAGAGGAGCGAACTCCTGGCACTTCCTGCACCTTCTCGCGAATTCCTCGGCATCCTTCCTAAGGGTGGGCCAGAAATAGCCTTGCCTCAACACCCTTGCCTCCAAAGTCCGACTCCCGGAGTGGCTGCCACATTCCCGGAGTGAATCTCCTCTAGCACTCTCACGACCTCCTCCTCAGATATGCACCGAGCCAACAGGCCTGACAACGTCTTGCGATATAAGACCCCCTCCTTAAGCAGGTAGTACGCTGACTTGTACCGGATTTGCTTCTTCTCAAGCTCCCTTCAGGTAAACGTCCCGTCATCAAGTAGGTGGTAATCGGATCCATCCAGGATCTCGGATGATCCACTTCCATCAGTTCTCCTTCTTCGATGGAGGGTCTGAAGAGCTCCATCGTGGTTCCTCCGGCCCGAGGACCGTGTTTGGCGAGCAGGTCTGCCCGAGTATTTTCCTCCCTTGGGACATGTTGAATCGAGAAACTGCGGAACTGCCCAATGATCCCCTTTACCTTTGTTAAGTATAACTGGAGGGTGGCTTCTCTTACTTCGAATTCTCCCTTGATATGCCCTGCCACTAGCATAGAGTCAGTGAAAACCTTGATGTCTTGTATGCCGAGCTCACGGGCCAACCTCAGCCCTGCTATAATGGCCTCGTACTCTGCTTGATTGTTGGTGAGGGTGAAATGAACCCTCAGGGCCTGTTCGATCCGCGTCCCCTCAGGGCTTGTCAAAACCATCCCTCCCCCAAAAGAATTCCTTCCCGAGGCCCCGTCTACGAGCATCTCCCAAGCCACTACGGGAGACGTTTCGGCCTCCTTGACCTCCACCACGTAATCTACCAAGAAATCCGCCACGACCTGAGCCTTGACTGCCAACCGAGGCACGAAAGAGAGATCAAACTCGCTGAGCTCTATCGACCATTTAGCTAACCTCCCCGAATGCTCCACCCCTTCCAGAATACGGCGGAGAGGGTGGTCCGTCACTATTTGGATTGTATGGGCCTGAAAATAGGGTCTGAGCTTCCGGGCGGAGACGACGAGAGCAAAAGCTAGTTTTTCCAGGATAGGGTACTTTAGCTCCGCCTTTTTGAGGACCCTACTTACGTAATAGATTGGGAATTGCTTCTTTCCTTCTTCTCTTATGAGAACCGAACTCACCGCCTCTGCTCCCACTCCCAGGTACAAGAATAGAACCTCTCCCTCTCTTGGGCCTTGGAGTAGCGGCGCCTTGGTAAGCTGCTGCTTAAGGGCTAGGAAAGCCTTCTCGCACTCGGAGGTCCACTCAAATTTCTTCCCCCCCCTCAATGTCCGAAAGAAAGGTGAACACCTTTCTCCTGCTCTAGAGAGAAACCTGCTAAGCCCCGCCAACTTGCCGGTGAGACGTTGGACCTCCTTGGTATTTGTCGGGGACTCTAGTTCTAGGATCGCTTTCACCTTGTCTGGGTTAGGCTCTACTCCCGATGGGGTGAGGAGATGTCCTAGGAACTTTCCTCTGCTAGCCCCAAATACGCACTTCAACGGGTTGAGCCTCATTTTGTACTTTCTTATGGTCCCAAACGTTTCCTCTAGATCCGCGATGTGGGACTTGAGGTCTTGGCTTTTGATCATCAAATCATCCACGTAGACCTCGAGGTTCCGTCCCTTTTGCTTTCGGAAAATCCGATCCATCATCCGTTGGTAGGTTGCCCCCGCATTCTTCAGCCCAAAAGGCATCATGTTGTAGCTGAAACACCCATCCTCGGTGATGAAGGTGACATCCTTGATGTCCGGAGGGTGCATGCGTATTTGATGATATCCTGAAAAAGCATCTAAAAAAACTCATTAGTGAAAAACCGACGGCTGAATCAACCAGCGCGTCGATTCGAGGCAGAGGATAACAATCCTTGGGGCATGCTTTATTCAAAAGAGAGAAGTCGATACACATTCTCCATTTCCCTTCCCCTTCTTCACCATTACAACATTACTCACCCACCCTGGATACTTGTTCGCCGATATGAATCCTGCTTGGAGCAGCTTCTCCACCTCCTCCCTGATCGGTTTGGCCATCCTGGAAGCGATAGCCCTCTTCTTTTGCTGGATGGGACGAATCTGGGGATCAAGGTTGAGACGATGACATGCCACGTCTGCGTCGATCCCTGGCATGTCGGCTGCGCTCCAAGCAAAAATATCAATGTTCTCCTGCACGCATCTCCTGATCTTCTCCTGGTCCTCAGGGCCGAGCTCACCACTAACTTTAATCTTTTCTGCCCTTCCTTCCTTTGTCAAGATGTTCATCTCCCGTACTTCGACTGCAGCCCTCAGCCTTGAGGGCTCTTCTTCCTCCTCCTGATCTATCGGAGTCCTCTCTTCCCTCTCTAGCCTCTCCTCCTGCCTCCCGAGCTCTTGCCTCCGCCCGCTCCTTCCTTGACTGCCATAGTTACTTCCCTCCTGAATCTCTCTCCCACTGCCTCAGATCCTCTCCCAGCGGCGAATCTTCCATCTCTCCTATCTTCCTTTTCTTCCTTCCTACTTCTTCCTCTCCTCCTCCGGGCTCCTGCTTTCCTGCCATTACTGGCTCCACCGTAATGCCACCACCCAACTCCTCAACTCCATTCTCCTCTTGCTCCTCTCCTCCGACCCTCAGCTCTCCTGCCATTACTGGCTCCACCGCAATGCCACCACCCAACTCCTCAACTCCATTCTCCTCTTGCTCCTGTTGCTCCATCCTCTTCTCTAATTCTTCCGCGTCACCCTTCCATGAAATAGTGTTTACTGCAGTTACGTAGCACTCCCGGGCCGCCTTCGGATCTCCTCTTACCCTGATCTGGGTCCCTCCTGAATTGAGTTTCAAACACTGATGAAAAGATGATGGTACACATCTGAAGGCACTAATCAAGGGGCGCCCAAAGATGGCGTTGTAGCTGCTGGGAGCGTCCACTATCACAAAACGGCAGTTCCTGGACAGCCCTCCCAGAGTTACCTGAAGACCGACTCCCCCTTCTACTTCTTTCCTTTCTCCCGAGAATCCAAACAGCGGTCCATCGGCTGCTAACACCCTCCTGGCTTCCACCCTCATCTCATTGAACGCCTTTTTGAAGATAACATTAACCGAGCTTCCATTGTCCACTAAGATCCTTGATACCGTGAAATTCTCTATAGCTGTTCGAATCACCAATGCATCGCAGAACGGATCTTCGTGATCTGGCAAATCTTTCCTAGAGAAGGTGATCTTCTCATCCGGGGGGGGGGGCTTGCGACGTCGAGGCGACACCTCGACGGTACATTGTATGAAGGCTGGCCTTTCGGGCGGCTTCCATCCCTACTCCACCATGAATTACCCCGATCCCCCCTCGGTCCCCCACATCCGACCGGTCTACACATCTATCTTCCTCCCCTGCTCCGGTCATCTCTACTATTCGTGCTGGTTGCTGCTGTTCTCCCGTCCCCTTCTCCCCTTCAGCTCTAAAAACTCCGGGCAAGTAGCTGTCGCGTGGCCCTCCTCCTCATGGAAGTCACAGAATGGCGTAGCTACCTCCCCCTCCTGCCTTCCCTCCTGGGATTCCTCCTTCTCCCTGCTCCTGCTCCTCCCCTTCCTCGCTCTCTTCCCCTTCCTCTTCCCCGGCCTATGGCCATAGCTTGCTGAGGCGGGGGTGGGAGTGGCCTCGGGCCATGTCCCCACCCCAGCTGCTGAAACCTCCCTGGTCCTCCCTGGTAGTAATTCCTTCCCCCCGGGGGAAGACCTCTTCCTTGCCCTTGAACCGGGCCTCCTGGCTGCCTCCAAGCCAACTCCTGATGTGCCGGTCCCCTTGGCTCCTCCCTCCTTCTTCCTTCCTGCTGCTTCGCTCCTCCCGGCTCTCTCGACTCCACTTCCGTCAACCGTGCTAGCTTCTTGGCAAATGCCGGATTTGCCGCCTCCATCGCTATCTCTTTGGCTGCTTTTTCCATCAACCCTTCAAACGACAAGGGTGCCTTCCTGGTCAAACTCATTTTGAAGAAGCCTTCCCTGAGCCCCACCGTAAAGGCCATTTGAAGAGCGAACCCTGGCACTTCCTGAATGTCCAGAATTTCCTCTTGGAAACGATCCACGTACTGGGCTAATGATTCATCGGCCTTCTGCTTAATCAGGAAGATGGACTCCGGGTTTTTCTTCCTCTTCTTTGAGGTCGAGAAGCGCAGCTGGAAGCTCCTACTCAAGTCTTCAAAGCCATATATTGATCCTGCCGGGAGTTGGTGAAACCAATCCCTAGCTTTGTCTTTCAGGGTGATTGCAAAGAGGCGGCACTTGAACGCGTCGGTCATCGGCCTGATGGAGACCGCATCTTCAAACCATTGCAAGTGTTGAAGGGGGTCATCCTTTCCCACATAATAGATCATCTCGGGCTCACGGAAACCCTCCGGGACGGGAGCCGAAAGAACCAGCTCGCAAAAGGGCGATCCTCTCGCTGGGGGTCTCGCCGTTTCCACTCGCGCGACGAGATCTACTGGCGAGACGGCGCTCGCCGGGCCGGGGAACAACTCCCTTCCCGCCAGATCTCGCCCGCCTCCTTCCACCACCTTCTCCTTTCCGGGCCGCCCTCCTGGTGCATCCTCGCCCACCCTTGCCGAGACGGCTCCTTCCGGAGGCGAGAGGCCCGGCCCCTGAGGTAGAGGGGTCACGCACTCGCCTCGCTGCGAGATCTGCTGCAACATCCCCATGATGCCCCCGATGGACGCCATGAATTCTTCCCTCCCAACATATCCTCCTGGGTTCTGGGACCCGCCCTCATTTCCTCCGCCCTCATCTCCTCCTCCTAGGTCTCCTGCCATGAGGTGATCCAAAGTTCTTCGACGCAGGCTGCGATCCACGCTCACCGCACCATAAATGTTGGAACCGACAAGGGCCAATTCCTCCTAAAGCTCGGATCTAAAACTGCAACTCACGCCTACTCTCTCTGGACCACGCTCTCAACAGAACCCTTAGAGGAAAAGACCGGGGGTTTTCAGCTTGGAGGTCCCACCTCTTACCCAGGAGAAAAAGGAATTCTCCCCCTCCCTAGCCAATGCTGAGCTAGGTGTCTAAGTAGGAGAAAGAGAGAAGGGTTCAACCGCCTTTCTCAGACACCTTACCGGTCTATTTATAGGCCTCAGAATCTGAACTGCAAATAACCAAAACAAGCACCTGTGAAATTACTAAGATACCCTGGGCTAGGTCTGCCAACAGCCGAACTCCGCTGTTGGGAAAGGCTAAGGCAGACCACCCAGGGTAAAAAGGTAAAAAACCTCGGAGGCTAAAAAAAGATGAACCGTTTGTCAATTGAACCGGTTCCTACCCAGTTGTTGAACCGGCCTTTACTCTTTCTGCCGGACCGGTGCTCGGCGAGAGGGCCATCTCGCGACTGAAAACGCCATCTCGTAGGCGAGACCCCTTGTCGCCAAAAGGCTTTCCTACGACCTCCCGCCTGCCAGGGGAATGGACCTTTTCTATGGTCCCTCTCGCCCAGCGCGAGCGGACCCAACCTAGGCCCCCTCGCCTAGCGCGAGTGGATCCATCTTTGGGCCCCTCTCGCCTAGCGCGAGTGGATCCATCTTTGGGCCCCTCTCGCCTAGCGCGAGTGGATCCATCTTTGGGCCCCTCTCGCCTAGCGCGAGTGGATCCATCTTTGGGCCCTCTCGCCTAGCGCGAGTGGATCCATCTTTGGGCCCCTCTCGCCTAGCGCGAGTGGATCCATGCTTCCTCCTGAGGACTCCTCTAATCCCCATATCCGTCGAGCCCTTTCTCGTGAGCCGAGGTTGTACAGCGGTGGACCTCTTCTTTTGTTGAAAAAGATGGGCCCTTGGATCCAGGTTGAGACGGTGGCAGGCCACATCCGCATCAATCCCCAGCATTTCTGTCGCGCTCCATATGAAGACATCCACATTCTTCTGGATACACTTAAGCATCCTCCCCTGGTCCTCCGAGCTCAGCCCCCCACTGATCCGCACCTTCACCACCCAGCCTCCTTGGGTAAGAACCTCCATCTCACCATCTCCTCGGCTATCTCCAACCGGGATTGCTCTTCTAACTATCCAATAGCTCCCTCACCTGGGACCGAGACCTCCTCCCCGGCCATCACCTCGGTCGGCTCCTCCAGAATTCCTTCCGCCGCTTCCACCTGGGTGCGGATCTCTTCCTCCACTTCCATATCCTCCATCTATCCTTCGACCTCCTTCTTGGACAGCTCCTCCATCCTCCTCTCCATCTCCTTAGCTCCTCCCTGCCAAGAGATGGTGTTCACCACAGTGGCATAACACACCCTTGCCACGTTGGGTTCTCCCTAGACCCTGACATGGATGCCCTCAGCGTTGAACTTCAAGCACTTATGTAAAGTTGAGGGCATGTAGCGGAAGGAACTAATGAGGGAATGTACAAAGATAGCATTGTAACTACTTGGCACGTCCATGATGACAAACCTGCAGTTTCTAGACTGCCCCCCAAGGTAACATGGAGTCCTACTCCTCCTTCCACCTCCTTCCTCTCTCCTGAGAACCCAAAGAGAGGTCCATCCGAGGCCAGCACCCTCTGGGCCTCCACCTTCATCGCGTCGAATGACTTATTGAAAATGACATTGTAAGACCCCTTTTTTTAAACCACCGGGGTCTTATGCCCAGAATCGCCGCTTTGCGGTGACACTAACATACCTGGGAAGGTTGTCACTACAAAACACCAATCCTGTCGGCCATACCGATCGCAGAAGAGTAGAATTAAGTATAAGAGTACATGTGTAAATGAAACTCAAAACTAGTCCACCAGAATCACATATATATAAATAATTCACCACGAAGGGAGAGTCCAAAGAAATGATAAAGCAAGGTAATAAAGAGGGCTCCTGCCCGATACATCATGATCCTCACTGCAAATCACTCAACGTGGAAGAAAATCTATAATATCTACTAATGATCGGGACTCACTGTCCTTGTTGGCTAAACTCCTGTGCTAGACTATCTCGTCTCCAAGCGCACTGACCTCTGGGGCTACATCTCCTAGTTCGGCTCCACGATTCCCTAAAATGATTTGTTCAACGACCGTTAGTCAAAAATACTAAGTCCTATCATCCCCCACCCCTCCCCCATGGCTCATAGGCACCGAGCGGGAGAAGGAAAGGGAAGTTAATGAAGGTGGAGAGTAACAAAGGTAAGAAGGTGGCGACAGAACTAGTCTATCATGAGTTCATAAACAGAGCAAGTATATGTAAGCAGTAGTAGGTAAGAAGCATAAATATACACAAGAACAAGTGAGTAAGTAAAGTAGGAGAAGGTAAAGTAAGTAAATAACCATGACCTATAGGAATGCCCATACAAACCTATAGACCAAGGGGTCATTTTACAAAGCCTATTGTATAAAGTGTCTCATACCATTTTATACAATAGGTGTCAGTGGTTATATGCAATGATGATGATATGACATGCAAGTATGCTATGATGTTATTCATGCAAGTGCAACACACACACTCGACTATGTGCACACAGACCTTTAGTTCCCCATTTCTGAAGCCTAACCTCCAAGGATACCTCCATAGTGGCAAACAAAAGCGGTGGGTTGAGCCGCACCCACCTCTAAACCTATATCAACACTACCAGTCAGACCTATCGTATGCCTCAACGCTGGTGCACTAAGCGAAGCTCCTGCGTACTCTTGTCGGCTGCACACAGAACTTTATTTGGCCAAGTGATAACCACACTTGCCGAGCCAACGTATTGGTGTTAGTGTGACAACTCTCGAATACCAAACACCCACCACCTTATATATTATGCACATGCAACCTTAATATACTTTTCCACCAAGCCAAAGCTCCCTAGACTATCCTATCTGTCCCAATTATCTACCAGCCAAAGCTCTCCGGACTAACCCATCTGTCATAATTATCTACCGAGCCATCCGCTCGCCGGGCTAACCTGCCCATCACTAAAACCACCGAGCTTATCGCTAGCGAGACCCAACCTAACTCCCACAACACCTGGGAGTGTGAGTGTAAGTGAAATCCTAGTTATACTAATTACTCTTAAATTTTGATTATTCTTATAGTTTAGATTAGCCCAGGACTGCCCAAGGTATTCCAGGTGAAGGGCTCTCACAGGGCCCTAGAAACTATGATGGTAGCTGAAGCCCATCATTCCCTTTAACAAGCCACTTACTATTATTGATTATTACCTAGGTCCCAATCCCATTTAATGTTTTACTGGATCTAGCCCTAGAGAATTTTGACTCTCTCTCTCTCTCTCTCCATAAGAAAGACGATCTTTCATCGATCCCGAGCACCACTTAAAACTACTCAATCCAATCACTTCTCATCATGACTCTTAATGAAGCTCACTTTTCTCCTTACAAAACCAGTAAACTATTAAGCCCATCTCCATATGTCCATTACACAGGTTATCACAATTTCCGCAGTTTTTCTAAATGTAGTCCAACCTAAGCTATATGATGTACATGATAGGAGGTACACAAAATTTTCATCCAAATGCCCTAAGATATTTATTGGGGGTCTATCATGACACATTTAGCCTAAATCCAGAAACTTGTAATTTTCCTAATTAATTTAACATTTATTAAATTTTCCCCAACATTAAACCATGGATGGTTTGGAACATGAAGTACTAGATTTCCTTAAGTTATGGCCACCCAAAAATTAGGAACAATATATGATAGCAAAATATCAGTAAATTGAAAATTTCACAGACTTTTATAAATGTAATAACCTCTAAATAATTAATTCAACGTAATTCAAATAATTAGAGCTAATGAAGGGAGTATCATAAATTATAGTCCCAAAATTATATAAAAATTACCAGAGTCTTATAATGATCATAACACACTACTGACGGAGTTTCATGCAATTACAAGGTCAGTGAGTCATCTATAAAAATACTTCAAATAATTCCATTAAAGTGCACTTTGTGAAGAAACATTCTTATAAACTCATCCAAATGACATGTGATAATTTTCTAGACTTTATTATGCCCTAAAAAGTTCTCTTGCAATGTAACATAATTTTCCAGCTAGATATAATTTTGATTATCTATTTATCAAAATATGGTGCACTAGTTCACTTAAGACATGAAGTATTAAGAGGAAATGTCCAGATGATCCAAATAATTTACTAGTGTCTTTAAATGATATTTAATTAACCTTACAAGAGTTTTTTATCATTCTAAGTTAATCTAACCATGGTTACTTCAAAATCATCAAAAAGAGCAAGGTGGAGATTCTACCTACAAGTATGATCTATTGTTTTCTAAACATCCTATAATAAATTTCATGGGTCAATAACACTATAAAATTACTCCTACAAAAATCTCATGAAAATCCAAGATCATATGACCCTTCAACATTTTCATAAAATTTATAGGCCCAAATAATCCCTAATTGGTTTAAGTTGTGTGCCTAAGTCTAAATGTCACCAAATTTCTTCCTAGGGCATTTGACCACCCTAAGATCACATGGACTAAACACCAAGTCCATACAAAGACATATCACCTCATGTCCTTCACAAACCCTCAAAGTTCATCCTTGGGGTTTGAACTAGGGTTCTAGGGAAAATCCACCATAATCCACCCCAAACTCCATTTGAGGGTGTTTAATGTCATAACAGAACATTTGCCTAAATTTCAACCTTTGTTGAAGTGATTTGATCACTCAACACCACAAAGGACAAATTTTCCCAATTACCCTTTTTGGGGCCAAGGCTAGGGTTTAACAAATTCCATACCAATCCATCTCCAAATGGAATGGAATTTTATACAGTCCTATATGGACCCAAAGAACCACTCACAAAAATTTGGGAGGGTTTGGAGGTCATTAGACTCTTTAAATAATACATACATAGATTATTAAATTTCTAAAAAAACTTTAGGAAACTTTTTTCCAAAAATTCTCATTCTTGTATATGTTCTTATGTATAGGAAATAGTAACCCCCATCCAAAATTTCAAGTCACTTGGATGGCTGGATTGATGGGGGCACTGAAAATAATCTCTAACCTAGCCTAGGTATAGACCTCACCAAAATGAGTGTTGTGGTCTGACCTGAACTCCAAATTGGTTCAAACTAAATTTAAAATAAACTAGACTCATAGGGCAATAACTTCCATGTAGACCACTTTACTATAGGGGAGCCTACGTATTTTTAGTAATTAATTTAAATCAACCCAATAAATGTGACAGAAAATACATAAATCAAAACTTAATATACTAGATCTAGCACAGATCTTAAAGCAAATCAAGTGGCTACCTGTTTTCTTCCTCCTCCTGCCAATGGCTGAGATCATCTCTACCTGGAGCATATTCCAATCCCATTTTTCGGCCATTCGACCACCTCCCTAGCCGGCCACCACGGCCACCACCTCCATTGAGGTGGGGGTTATTGTCGGGCGGCGGCACGGCTGCTGGAGGGGCGACTTTCGGCGAACCCGATAGGAAGCACAAATCTGAAAATTCATGGAATTTGAAGCTTGGAATTGGCTCAACTGATACCAATTTTCACCTATAAAGATTCCTAAGATATAACCCATGAAGAAGGAGCTGAGGAGGACCCGATTTGCGGCATGAAGATGTGCGCTTTGCCTCCTCACCAATTCCGGCCACCAAACTCTGGCTCCTTTGCAACCTCTACACCATCCTCAACGGAAATGAAAAGAAATCAGGGGAAACGATTTCCCTTGCCCTGCTGAAGGTCCTTAAAGAGGGAATTGGGGAGAGGAGGCTTGAAACTCCCAAATGTCATTAAACTCCATTAATGGCCATTAACTCCACCCCTTCGGTTTCAACCAAATTAAGGGGCTGAATCAAATTAATGGTCGGCCACCTCCAGAAACTCCTCCTCTCCCTACGAGGAATAAAAACCCCATAAAAGTGGGAATTATGAAGCCTCCATGGCCATGATGGCCATTAATCTCAAGCTTTTCTCTCTCCTCCAAATCACTAATTCCAGAAGCTTAGTCTGACCAATTACAGAAGCTTATTCCATTCGTCAAACTCCGCTCGATGAATCTGCTCTATTCGTCGATCTCCGCTTAGGTTTGCTCCAGGCTTTCGTCGATCTCTGCTCGACGATTTCGTCGAGCGCTACTCTACGATTTCTTGCAAAGTATGCTCCTAAGCCAAATCCCACAAATGATACTCCATACTATATCTTGCAAAATATTACTCCATACTTAGGGATGCTATAGTGGATGTGGATATCAAAGAATGAGCATAAATAAAGGAAGAAGAGAAGGAGGTACTGGTCTCCTCCTAAGCAATTTAGGAAAGACCCTCCTCCTCCTCCTGCATCTTCAGGGGCCTCTTAGAATGTATCTCAAAGATCTGCACCAGTCACTAAAACCTATAAAAGACATTCCAAGCCAGGCAATCAGCAGCATTCATCTCAAAGCCAACCTCCTCCAGCTACATATAAGAGAAGTACTGCAGACTCCTTTGATGATTCATAGAAGGACTCAAGTCCTAAAAGGCCAGCATCTCCTCTAACACCATTTGTAGATCCAGAGCAAGAGATAACAGCTAAAATGGCCAGATTTCAGGAACTGATAGGACTCTCTCTAATCAACAAAGCAAAAACTGAAGGAAATGATCCCTCTCAATTTTCAACTATGTCTTCATACAGGAAGGAAGAACTTAAAAGGTATGTTAAGGCAAATAAATTCTTTAATGTTGATGATTACATGAAATTGCACCCAGAAGTTGTAGTTCCAAGAGCAATATCTCTCAATATAATTGGTGCATCAGACATGACCATGTAAAAGTGACAAGCTGTCAATCCTAAAAGAGAAATCATTTCAGACAGCCTTTTGAGAAGCCTAAGAAAGAAAAGCCTAAGCAGAACAAGTGTTTTTGTTTTTGTTTTGTTCTTATTTTGAACTTTGTATGTTTAATCATGAAGCACCATCTGTAAATACCTGCAGAATGTTTTATTTCTGTCAGATATATATTTTTATGCTTTATGATTGTTTCTTTGATCTTATTTTAGTGACCTCACCCAAATAGGGGGAGATTATTGGATCCCTATTTGGATTTGGCTAGGTTCACTAAATTAGGTTGAGTCTGACCCATATTGTATAGCAAGGGTCAACAATCAATTCTTTTAGATAGATTCTCAGCTATACAAACTCAGAGCGCAGATTTGGCAAGTTATTTCAGTATGCAGTTCACAGAGCTCAGGTCGAAGAACAGGAATTCTCAGGTCGACGAACTTGGAACTCCAGTCGACATATTCCCTTCAGAGGTCGACGATTTCTGTACCGAGCCAGAATGAGAAGTTTTCCTTACTTCTGTCCCTTACTTTCTATATTACTTAACAGTAATATTCCTCAGTAATTAATGTTCATATTCCCCTGAATATAGCTGTTATTGGCAGCATTAATTATGGTCTTCATCAGGTTAATTACTTGCTTATTTTATTAGGGACAGTTGGGGAAACTCATTTAAGTTAATATTCCAGCCATTTCTTTCTCCAGGGCAATCAACAATTAATGCCAGAAATTCAAATTTCAAAGAAGAAATTATTGACTGCAGAATATATAAGAGATTTTCTCTTTTCAGTCGATATACACTAAGCTAGACATCAGAAGAGAACATACAGCACACAAGAATACAGAGAGACATATACTAAACATTCATAACTCACTCCCAGTGCAAAAAACATTCTGTTTTCTTCCTTTTCCATTCTGAAGACTGAAGAAGAAAATCCATCACTATCAAGAGTCTTCTTCAACCTTCTTCTCCAGGAACATTAAAGGACAGTACATCCTGAATCAGTCAGAAAGATCAAGGATTGTTTCCAGACAAGGCGGAAGACCTACACCATGAGCAAGGCTCCATCATTTTTAACCAACTCTACTTTTTAGAAGGAGTGTTGACAACTACAGAATCCACAAGTCTTCTCTGATGTTTAGAGAAAAGAGAAGACCTTATCACCCCTCCTCGCATCTCCTATAAAAAGGGTTTATTAACTCCCTTCAAAAGTTTATTCTTGGTTTTTGGGCACCTGATCAAAAGACTAAAGGGATGTTAGATCTCCCTGGAAATAGATCTTGTGGTTGCAGTTACCTGATCAAAAACCTGTTAGTGGATTCCTACCTGGGTGGTAAAAGAGTGGATGTACCCAGGATGGGGAACTACTATAAAATTTCTTGTGTTGTCTGTGTGTGTTCATTTTCTTTCTGTTCTTATTGTGTTATGATAGATAGATTAGCTTAACCAGTCTTTTATTTCCTTCGATATTATTATTGGTATCACCTATTTTCAACTCTGATATAAAACTAAAAAATAGCCAAAGTTTTAAATACTCTAATCACCCCCTTAGAGTAAATCAGATCTAACCCCCATCTTTAAGGCATTCTTGCCCAGGGTTGGAGTCATGACAACTTGGACCATTGGTGTCGAGCACTTAGTGTGTGTGCCGAGTGCAAACTTGACTAGGCTAAGCACCTCCTAACGAAAATCTCCGAACATCCCGATGGTGGCGAAAGGATGAGGGGTGGCGAGTCAGCCCTGCCTGAGCCTTGTCCTTATACTCCACTCATCGAGCTCACTAAAGATTTTTTGTGCTTATCACTCTCCACGCTCACCGCACCAAAATGTTGAAACTGAAATTAATCGGCTTCTGTGGAGTTCGAACCCTTAGGGAAGGGGTGATCTCACACTTACTTCTCCCTCACAAGCTCAAACAGCCAGAGACTTAGAATAAGAAACGAACCCAAGGCTCCAACACGGAGGTCCCACCATACACCCGGAATATCTTAGAGCGCTTCCCCTCCTTAACTAAGTGTTGAGGTAAGAATACCTCAAAAAGCGCAAGAAGACCAGAGCATAAGTAAGCATGCCTTCTGAGGTACCCCCTTGGGTCTATTTATAGTTTTCTTAAAATGATCTTCAAATAGCCAACCTACGCTATTCTGAACAGCTATGTGTAGTCCAGATTTGTCTGCCAACATCATAAATCCGCTGTTCTGAAAGGCTAGGGGCAGGCCAACAGGAATATAGTGGTAAAAACACAACACTAGGAGAGTGGCCCCTGAAAACTTCCACTCGCACGGGGGTGGCGAGTGTTCGATGGTGTTAGCACTTGCCGCCTCCCTATAGCCCTAGGCGAGTGAGCGCAAGAAATGCCTCACACGCCAACTGCCTGCTGAGATCTATGGGCGAGTGCGAGCCTGTTGTTCTACTCGCCCCTGCTCCACTCCACCCCACCTGGGTGAGGCAACCGATCTGCCGAGATCTCACTCAATGCTAAGAAAGAGGCGTCGAGTGAACAAGCCTCACTCGATGTCGGGGCAGAAGGCGTCGAATGGACTCAACGCCGGGGGAAGGCGTCGAGTGGACTCGGCGCTAGGGGAAGGGGTCGAGTGGACTCAGTGTCAGGGGAAGGCGTCGAGTGGACTCATCGCTAGGGGCCCAGCTTGCTTGGCTTGGCTAATCTTGCTAGTCTGGCTCCAGTCAATCCCTACTTGTCGGATATGGGGTTGTACATACCGATTGGAGGTAATAAGGTTGTTTCTAGCATATAAAGCTCACAAAGAATTCAAAGAAAATCAAATGGATATGAAATCTGCCTTCCTCAATGGAGAATTACAGGAGGAAGTATATGTAGAACAAACTCAAGGTTTTGTAAATTCATCTCACCCTAGCTATGTTTACTATTTGAAGAAAGCATTATATGGTCTCAAACATGAACCTAGAGCCTGGATTGAGACCTTGTCTAACTTTCTCATAAAAACAAGTTTTTAAGGGGAAAATAGATAAAATAATTATTCCTAAGGGAAGTAAAAGACAAGATTTTACCAGCCCAAATTTATTTAGATGACATAATCTTTGGATATAGATATGATAATCTTTGTAAAAGATTTGCTAACTATGAGAAAATCTAAATAACAAGCTTAGCCTTCTACAAAAAGTTAAGTTTTATGAGTTAGACTCCCTATTTAAAGGGAGAAGAGAAAGAAAGAATATACAATAGACGATATGGGACTAAAATTCAACATACGAATAGGCTGTTGAAAGAGTAAAATGAAGATGCTAGATGGAATAGGGGGTGGGGCCCATTGCCTTAGTTTTAATAAAATAAAATAATTCTTGTATGGGAGTGGTTAAGAAGTCAGAAGTATGGCGGACGCAGTAGTTTATAAAAAGGCAGTAGCATGCCGTGTACAGGGCTCGATGAAGTGCGACAGGGCGGGGTGCTTGATGATGTGGCGGGCTGCGGCGGTGTTGTAGAGGAGGGGCTCTACACAAGTAATCACCAGTCTCTACATAGTCAATTTTCACCATCCTGATAAGCAATGTGCTCAATACAAGTGGATAGATGCATAAGACTGCAAAACTTTAGGTCTGATCACTTGATCATCAGGAAAAAGCAACAGTCTCTACCCACTGCTTCAGCTCCACCTCAATCTATAGCTTTAGCTTCTCCTCAGACCGCGACTCTATCTGCAGCGACTTTAAACTTTTGTATGCCAAACCCACAGTAGTGGGTTGAATGATCCCAAGATGGCTAGAACTCTGACCAGATCGCTAGAGGAAGTCCACAACACAGCGAAATCAGACCGCCAAGGTTAATTCACACAATCAATTCGCTAGACTGCCTAGTTCAAGCCTCCAGACCGCTAATCCTCCAGACTGCCTGGACCAAGCCTCTAGACCGCTAAACTGCTAGGCTTCCTGACCAAAGAGCCAGACCACCAAGATCCATAAATTCTAACACTCCTCCTCAAGTTGGAGCATATATGTCAACCATGCTTAGCTTGTCACAGACATCTAAAATAAAAGCGGACACTGGTGTGATAAACACGTCTACAAGCTCCTTGTCAGAAGTGATGAATGGAGTACAGATTTTATTCTTCAAAATTTCTTATCTGATGAAGTGGCAGTAAACTTCAATGTGTTTTGTCCTTTCATGATAAACTGGATTCTTTTATATATGTATAACTGCCTGATTGTCAAAAAACATGGGTAAAGGATGGTCATATATCTTCCCCAAATCAAGCATAAGGGAACACAACCATTTCAACTCGCAAGTAGTCAATTTCATTCTTCGGTACTCAGCTTTAGAGCTTGATTGTGACACAATAGACTATTTCTTGCTTTTCCAGCTGACAAGTTTTCCTCCCACAAAGGTGCAATAATAAGAAGTCCACTTTCTATCTTCTTTATTATATGCATAGCTAGAATTAGAATATGCTTCTACCTTCAGATGGTTATGTTTTTGAAACAATAACCCCTTTCCTGGAGACCCTTTCATGTACCCTAGAATTTTTAAGGCAAAATGAAGATGACATACTCTCGGAGATTGCATAAACTGACTGACCTTTCTTACAACATAACAAATGTCTAGTTTTGTAACAGTCAGATAGATTAGTTTTCCCACGAGTCGCTTGTACATAGTACTATCTGAAAGAAGAGGTGTATCCTCCATCCAACTCTTTTTATCACCAACGATCATAGGACAATGAACAGGTCTTGCCCCAAGAAGGCCAATTTCTTTCAAAAAATCTAACGCATACTTCCATTATGAAAGCACCATAGAGTTATTTTCCGCGAGATTTCTATTCTAAGAAAGTACTTTGGAGAGCCCACCCCTTTGTAACAAAATTTTGCTGAAGATGTCTCTTTGCTAGATTAACTTCTTTCTTATCATCACCAGTAACGAGAATATCATCTACATAGACAGCAAGAACCACAAGCCCTTTTGTAGTCTTGCGAATAAAAGAGAGCGATCAACAGAACTCTAAGTGAAGCCAACAAGAGAGATAACCTTGCTGAACTTATCGAACCAGGACCGTGGACTTGGATTTAGACCATAATCTATCTTACATAACTTGCATACCTAAGACTCCCCCTAAGCAACATACCTAGTAGGTTGATCCATGTAAACCACCTCTTGTATATCACCACACAGGAAGGCATTCTTCACATCTAATTGATACATCTCCCAACCTTTGTTAACCGCTATAGAGAAAAGAACACAGATAGTGCTGATGCAAATAACTGGGGAGAATGTATCAAAAATTCAACACCATATGTTTGAGTAAAGACAAAGGCAGCAAGGCTAGTCTTATAACAGTTAATAGTGTCATCTGGATTAAACTTGATGACAAAGACCCACAGGAAACCAACGATATCCATACTTAGAGGAGCAGGGATAAGAGTCCAATTAAACCTTTGGGTTAAGGTCTTCATTTCTTTATCCATTGCTATTTCCCAATACGGAACAGGAAAACTCTCCAGATAGTTAATTGGGACAGCATTTGCCGAGAAAGCAAGGGAAAATCTCTTTCTAGCTAGAGATAAATGATAATAGGAGACAACATTATAAATAGAATGTTTAGTGCATGTTTTATCCCCCTTTCGTAGACCAATAGGAAGGCCAAGATCCAACTTGTCTTCTGCAGTAAATCCATCCGTCAGAGGGATTTCTAGCCCAGTAACTATCAGCAATAACTCCAAAGGAAAGGGAGAATCAGAAGACATGCAAAGATAGAGGAACTGGTATAGGAAGAGGAGATAATGGAATAGAAGGAGGAATGGAAACTGGTGAAGGAGTGAAAACAATAAGAAGAGATGGTGAAATATCAGATGGTAGGGGAGTGGAAGCTCGAGAAAATTAAGGCATATCTTCAAAGAATGTAACATCAGCAGAAATAAATTGTTTCCTGAGCAGGGGAACAAAGCATTGATATGCCTTTTGGGTCAGACAGTAGCCCATAAATACGCACTTTACCGAGCGACGTGAAATCTTGTCATTACCATAAGAAGGAGAATGCACAAATTTTGTGCAACCAAATACACAGAGAGGTAAAGAAAACTATTGAGGTCCTGGATGTAAAATGGAGAATATGGTGTTTCCCTGAAGAACCGATGAGGGAATACGATTGATGAGATAACAAGACCCTGCCTTAGACTTCAACTATATCCTACCTCAGCCTGTCCACATCCCTACCTCAGAGCACACAAAGACATACAACTCAGATACCCAGTTGGTCTCCTACCTCAGATTCACTCCAATCTTACCTCAGACCTATACAAGATCCTACCTCAAGCTTAACTCTAAGCCCTGCACTTAGATGTAAATGGATCTTACACAACAGAGATTTATACAATGTTTACAAAAATTGACTCAAAAATATATTACTTTAAGCTTGAGTCTTCTTATGCTTTCTTGGATGAAAGCTATCATCTGAAATAAAAACTGAACGAAGTTGTCTTGAACTTGAGATCAGGTTCAGTGATGTTCTGCTTGTTTGAAGAAATGTACAAATTTCATCTCCTTCTCCAATAGGAAGATGGGCTTCCTATTGTAATTCTTAAGAGCTAACTTGTAGCACAATCTATCATCACAAAGATCTTCTTTGTTAGCTTAACGACCCTTTGATGCTTCTAAGAGTTTTTTTGTTTTTCTTACATTAGGGTTGATGAACCCATTCAGTAACTTTTATTTCTACATCCTCTCCAATAGTAGAAACATCGAACACTACAAGACAATGTACTTTTCAAATACGAGTGATATGACATATGCTTTCGATGCTTGTTGACTTTTGATCCTGCCTTTCTGGAGAACACAACGATAATCTTTCCATTAAGACAATATTATTGTGTGAATGTTTCTTACAAAACGGTATTGTATTTGACGTAGAAAATCTGCTTCACTAATGCTAAAGAGACGGTATCGTTGTGTAGAGACTTCTTACACAACAATATTGTTAAGTCATCTTTACTCATCAAGGCAGTGTAGTCCTGGGCTTCACAATACAACACCGAGACCAGTTAAGAGTAAAGTATTTGTTCATTTGTTGTCTATGCAGATCTTCTGTCTTGTTGGAGTTTGCTGAACATATGTAAAATAAAGCCTACACAAATCACAACATACTTGCATCAAATACAAACTATACTTATCATTATATGGAGGACTTCTTCAAATCAGGTACATTGTGGGCAATATACCCAAAACTCTTCCCATATTTGAAGAAGTCAAAACTCCATAAATGATAAGATACATTCATGAAATAAACATGTTACAAAACCATATAGAGATAAATCCATGATAACAACTGGAAGAGGATTACAACACATTCAACATAATAGTTATATAAAAGGATATTATACGAACGACATGTATATTTTAAAGAGGATATACTATATGAACATTATTAAATAGGGATTTTCTTCTCTTTTCCTTTCCCTACTAACATCACCCTAGTCATCCTACTCCTATCCCCATCCTCTAGTTGTTGTTGCATATCTAACATTCTTTTCTGCATCTTTGCATCTTGATCATTGATCTAAAGGATCATGGATGCTCCTCTAGAAGATGTCAATGCATCTCCTATTTTGACTCCTCCTGTTGGATGGAGTGGGAGTTCAAACCATGGGGCATCATTTTTCTCCCATTTCTATCTTCTTCAAAGAGTCTCCTAATCCTGTCTACCATGAATTGCTCCACATGATGCTCAAGAGTTTTCATCAAGTGATTGTTTTTTGCTCTTTAGCTCAGATATTTGAGAAGAGAACATTTCTTGAACCATTTCTATGGCTTTGTACATATGTGACTCAATGAGAATTCTCTGTTCATTCATCATCAATCTCATTTGATCACCTTGGACAACATTGGTTATAATTCTTGCCACAGGAGTAGCTTCCCCCTCACTTGGTGTAGTGGTCGGGTCACGAGCTTTTCCCAAAGTCTCCCCCTTAACATAAGACATACTAACAGACTTGAACCTTGGTTTTTAGGGTTTTTTAAGATAAGGAGGATGGGATGATACTAACGTAAGGAAGCAAGATATGAGTTTACTAATCCTCATGCACTTATATAAATGAGGAAAACGTAAGATAGAGGCAAAAAATTATTAATATTCCTCGAAATGCGAAACATCTCATACCCAGATCTGTTTGATTAAGCTCGCAAAAAGATTGAGGGCCATGATCTGTCCTTTTAATAGTAGTTGTGACATGGGGAATGGGCTTTGTATATAATCGAGAAAACGCAGTCTAATCCAAATCTTATGAATTTTGATACAGATCTTGACTTGACAGCCTGTTAGAAAAATATTTATTTTCCTCCACAAAACGATCATGACGATGAAGGCGATATTGATCCAGTATATTTTGTTGCACATAAGAATCAAAATGATCTAGATGATAATGATTCAATCCAGTAAGTATATCAAATTTGACATCTTCATGGATCCAAACAATAAGCACACTTACTGTGTTTAAGTTATTAGACGTATTCTTAGATATTCCTACATACATGGTTAGAGACCTAACATCTACTAGATTGCATGTAATAGCATTATACTACCATGATTAACAGAAAAGGTTAATCTCAATTTGCAAAAGTATTCTAAGTTAAGCATACCCTACTCAATTTTAAAGAAATTGATATTTGCTCCATCCAGTGGCTTTGTAAAGATATCTTCCACTTCCTTATTAGTGGGGACAAACTCAAGGCAGATATCTTCCTTTTCAACATGCTCTCTAATAAAGTGGTACCTTATCTAAATGTGCTTAGTCCTGCTGTGTGAGACGAGTTTCTTAGCAATTGAGATGACACTTGATGAATCATATAACATAGGAGTTTTACTTATATATTGGGTTTAGTCTTGCAATTGATGTTGAATCCATAACATTTGAGCATAACAGCTTCCGGCTGAGATGTACTCTGACTCAGCTATTGAGATAATAACACAGGTTTGCTTCCTTTTACACCAGGATACTAGTCTTTTCTAATGGAACTGGCTTGTTCCTGAGGTCCTTTTCCTGTATTCTTTGTAACCAGCAAAATCTACATATGAAAAACTAGTGAGATCAAAATCATTATTCTTAGGGTACCAAATGCCAAGATGTTGTGTGCCCTTAAGGTATCTTAGAATTCTCTTTACAGCTGAGTAATGAGATTTCTTAGGGCATTTCTAGTACCTAACACATGCATAAGTTGCATTGATTATATCAGGTATACTACAAGTCAAATAAATCAAGAAGCTAATTGCACACCAGTACATGGATTCATCATAAGGTTTCACTTTATTATCCTTGTCTAGAGATATATTTGACCTTATAGGAATTTTCATTGTGGACGTGCTCTCCATACCAAAATATTTGATTAACTCCTTAGTGTACTTAGTCTGGGAGATGAAAATTCTATCTTCAGACTATTTCACCTATAGTTCGAAGAAATACTTACGCTCCCTCATACTTCTCATCTCAAACTCCCATTGCATTATGTTAGCAAACTTATTGCAAAAGTTGTCATCTGTATACTCAAATATGTTTTCATCAACATATATATAGACTAAAAGAGTCTTGCCCTTTACTTCCCTAAGGATTAATGTATTGTTTATATTCCCTCTTGAGAACTTATTCTTAATGAGAAAGGTAGATAGAATTCCATACCAAGCACTTGGTGCTTGCTATAACTCATATAGAGCTTTCTTAAGAAAATAAACATAATTAGGTGAGTAGGATTTACAAAACCTGATGGCTGCTCTATATATACTTCCTCTTTTAGGTTACCATTCAGTAAGACTGGCTTCACATTTATTTGGTAGACCTTGAATCCTTTGTAGACATCAAATGCAAGAAATAACCTTATTACTTCAAGCCTTGCAACTGGAGCAAATGTCTGGTCAAAGTCAATGCCTTCTTGTCTGTACACTTTTGCCACCAGCCTTGCCTTATTCTTCATAATCACTCCATTCTCATCTAACTTATTTCTTAAGATTCGCTTGGTTCTAATTATATTGTGTCATTGAGGTTTTGGAACCAACTTCCATATCATACATCTATTGAACTGGGGTAGTTCTTCCTACAGAGCCATGATCCAGAATGAGTCTGTGTATGTTTATTTAAACCTTTTTTGTTCTACCTGAGAGAGGAAGCTCAGATATATGGCGTCATTGTGTATTATACATTTAGTTGTGACCCCTGGCTTGCATCCCCAATGATCAAGTTGCTGGGGTGACCCTTCAAATGCATGGTTGTCGCATGCATCCTTTCTGTAGTTTGTTGTATTCCTATGGCACCTTTTGTCTGCTGATTCACATCTACAGCATCTTGAGCTTCATCTAATGGCTCAATTTTTTCACTTGTAGTTGTATCAGGTGAAGTTATCTTGCTTGAATTGGGCTTCTCATATATAAACAACTCTTCCATATTCTGTTCTGTACTTATAACATAGAGAGAACTAGACCAGACCTTGTATATCAGGCTAGTCTCATCAAATACAACATAGATTATTTCTTCAACAACATTAGTATTCTTGGTGAATACTCTATAGGCCTTGCTATATGAGTAGTATATAACCAGAATACCCTCACAATATTTCTCTACAAACCTAGTTAAATGATTTTTTCTATTATTTAGAATATAGCATTTGCAACTAAAGATTCTAAAATGTGATAATATTGGTTTTCTACCCTTCTACAGTTCATAAGGTGTTTTCTTGTGATCTTTGGTAATAGAGGATCTATTTAAATCATATCAAGCAGTGTTGACTGTCTCAGCCTAAAAGTATTCTGGTACTGAGGTGTCACTCAACATGTTTCTTACAACCTCAATCCGGGTCCTATTCTTTCTCTCAGCCACTCTATTCTGTTGTGGAGTTCTGAGAGAAGAGAACTCTTGGGAGATACCTTGATTTTGACATAAGTCTGCTATAGCCTCATATTGAAATTTTGTTTCATTGTTACTTTTCACTTTGACCACGGAACAGTCCAATTTATTCTAAATTATTTTAACCAAAGTAATGAAGATGTTGAGAGTATCTGAATTCTTTCAAAGGAAGAAGACTCATGCATACCTAGATTGATCATCAAATATCACAAGTGTATACAATTTCCCTCCTAAACTTTTAATGGTCAAGGGACCAAAAAGATCCATGTGCGATATATAAAAACACTTGATATAGTCTTTATGAGTAATGCTATTAAAAGTGTCCCTAGTCTGCTTGCCCATTTGACATGCATAACATAGACCCTTTTTAATATATTTTAAATTTGGATCATCCCTAACTAGATTTTCAAAGAAAAACATACATATAGTTTTGTATTTAATGTGAGCTAATCTCTTGTGTCACTATACACAAAGAGATTCCTTATCATTATATACAAGATATATGGGAGTTGAAGATTCAAAACATATAAAATCTAAGCAATAAACATTTCTGCTCCTAATTCCTAAGAGAATTATCTCTAAGTCAATTGACTTTTTGATCAGGCACTTGTTTTGTGGAATTCAATGACATAGCCTAAGTCACACATTTGACTTATGCTTATAAGATTGTGTTGTGACACTTCCACATAAGCTACTTTTGTGATAGATATTATGTCATTGGTAATCATACCATAGCCTTTTGTGATTCCTCTATCTGAACCTCCAAAGATGACCTTTGTTCCATTCTTTACTGAGGCAAAATCTTTTAGTAGTCTTCTTGTTTCAGTCATGTGTCTAGAACACCTAATTTCCAAGTACCATATTTGTTTATGACTGGTACTTGAACTATCTTGCAAGATAAATTTAGTTTACCTTAGGAACCCAACCAACCTTAGGTCCTTGGTTCCTGTCAAAATTTGAAACAATTTTTTTATTGAAAGAAACACTAGCTAGAAAGGCTTTCTTTATATGAGGCACTGTTGGATTATACCAGTAGTTTACAGTAAAGTGCCCCCACCTTACCACAACACCAACACTCATAAATGTTATGCCTTCTCTACTGATCTACCTTGGGAGTAGAATGTGTATGTGATTTATTTAGTTCATAATTGAAGGCCTTTGCATTCTTCAGGTTTCCCTTAGCAAGTAGCTGGTTGTCAGCATGATGATAGGTGACATTACATGACAGTACTATTTTGTTAGTCACATATATCACTTTATTAGTCACTTGTTGCTTCTTAGGAAGAGGCCTTTCGTGGGTGGACTCATCCTTACCTTTGAAAGTTGGAGATGGAGTATCAAATACAAATAGTTAATAATGCTCCATCTGTATTTCTTCATGGGGAGCCTTTAGTGCATTCAACCATATACCATTTATTCCTCCCTAATTAGGAACATTTTTTACCTTACTAGAGGAACATCCATTTTTCCAGTGACCATACATGTTATCATGATCATAATTATTGGATAGAAGAAGCACCCTATGAAAGGTGGTTTGAGGCACAAAAACTTCAACTTTTTCTTAATTTCTAGTTTCTGCTGCCTTTCTATTATAGCCTGCTTCACCTTTGAATGGAGTAGAGAAACCAACAATGATAGGCAGCATAGTCTGTGGCATGGAAAACATAGCCACAAGCATCCTGTCCTTGAGGAACTTTTCTTCATGATCCATAATATTCTTGGTTTTATGACTAATAGTGCCAAGATGAATTATTGACATCCCGCTTAGCTTGTTGATCTATTTGCTCATTTGGGTTAGTTGGGTAGTAGTCTCAAGGCATTTAAACTTTGCTAGTTTGAGAGATGCATTCTCCTCAACTTACTTTTCTTAGCAAACTGCTTGCTTTTCTTCAAGGCTTCTAGAAGAGCACTATACTTATCAATCAAATGACTGACATCATCCTCCAAATCTAAGTCGTCATCCTCTTTAGATGATGAGGGTGCTTTAGATTCTGCACCAGTTTTATACATTGAATCAGATGAGGAAGAAAGAGCTAGAAGAATTACCTCATCAGTATGGGTGTCATCCTGATCATCCACATCTGTCATGGCCTTGAGACCATAACTTTATGTCTCTTCATTGTCATTGTCAAAGTGTTAAAAAGGATCCCTGATTCCAATCCTTACATTAGGGGTTTATTCTTCTTCACTGAGAGCCATAAGCCCAATGTAAGCTTCTTCCTCTTATGACTCAAAATAGTCATAGTAACTTTTGCTCCAGGTCTTTTCCTTCTTTGATAAGAAGGTCTTCTCAGTCTTCTTTCCCTTATAGTGCTTCATATCACCTGTAGCATATCTTTATTTCCTCTTGACTATGCAATCAGTAATGACATGCCCAGACCTATTACAGCCATAGCATATTATGCCAGATATATGTTTACTCGGTTTTGAAGCAAACTTGTCCCCATTTGGGGGCCTTATTGTATTTGTTTGGAATGGTATATTCCATCTTAGAGCTGGAGAAGGAAGGTGGTTTATTCTTTTGCTGCTTCTTCCTGGTATGCATCTTCTTAAACTACTTGGAGAATATTGCAAATTCTACACTAGTAAGCTCAGCTTCCGAGGTGTTGGGCTCAAGGGTTTCTGAGTTAACAACCTTTGTTAGAGAAGAAGGCATTCTCACCTTGCTTCTCCTTGTGCTTTCAACCTTAAAAGTCACAGTTTTCTCATTGGTGTGAGATCTGACAGTAATATTATCTTCATTCCTTGTATTGAGCTACATCTCATTGGAGAGCAACTTCCCAAATAAAGTATGGGGAGGAATGTTGAACAGATTCCCCATCTCCCTAACGACATAGATCTTATTGTCTTATTCTCTTATTAGGTACCTCAAGAATTTATCATTCAGCTCGTAGTCAGTAAAGACTCTGCCATAGGTCTTTAGCTCATTTACTATTTTGAAAAAAAATCTCATAACATTCAGTAATGGAATCCTTCTTCTCATGCCTAAATGCCTTATAATCCTAGTTTAGAAGGGATATTCTATTATCCCTAACCTCTTCAGTACCTTTTATGTACACTATCAATGTATCCAACATCTCCTTGGCAGTTCGACAGTGGATACAGTTCTGGAAGGTGGAGTCATCTATGGCACTCATAATGATGTTCTTGGCCCTCTTATCCAAAGTAGCTAGAACAACTTCATCTCTATTCATCCCAACATATAACTTGGGTACTTACAGATTTGTATTTATAGAGGAGCCCTTCATGGGGATGAAAGTCCCATCCTCAATAGTGATATAAATCATTAGATTTGAATCTTCCATAAATAACTTGACTCTCTACTTCCAGATGCCAAAGTTTTTTTTTCTATATATAAGAAGCTTCATAGAACTAAGCTCTTTGTAGCCTTCACTGGAAGTCATTATGTTTAAGCTAACTACCCCTTTTAGGAACTTGGTTAGACTGTTAATTCTTTGCCAACTAACCTCACTCTGATACCACTTGAAAGAATATGGGGGGTAGTTTAAACACCTAAGGGGAGGAATAGGTGCTTTTTTGTTTTTAGCCTTTTGAAAGTTGTAAGTTATTTTATCAAGAAAGTAAAAAATAAGTCACAACACAAATGACACACACAGATTTATAGTGGTTACCTAGAGTATGAGTATATCCACTTTCTCTCACCACCTATCAAGTAGTATGCTAGACTCTATGAAATCAAACTTTCCAGATCCAAGATCTTACATATCAGATTCCTCAGAATCTTACCTCAGGTCTTCAGCAAGAACCTACCTCAGACTTCAACAAAGTCCTAACTCAGGTTGTCCACAACCCTACCTCAGAGTACAAAGACTCCTAAGACTCAGAGACCAAGTTAGTCTCCTACCTCATATTCACTCCTTGAATCCTAACTCAAATCTATATCCTACCTCAGGAATAACTCTAAGCACTACACTTAGATCTAAATGGATCATAAGCACTAGAGATTTATACAATGTTTACAAAAATGGACTCAAAAAGATATTACTTTAAGCTTGAGTCTTCTTGTGCTATCTTGGATGAAAGTTATCTTCTGTATTAGAAATTGAATAAAGTATTCTTGAACTTGAGATCATGTTTAGTGCTTTCTTGGATGAAAGTTATCTTCTGAATTAGAAATTGAATGAAGTATTCTTGAACTTGAGATCATGTTCAGTGTTGTTCTACTTGTTTGAAGAAATATATAGATTCTTCTCCTTCTCTTCTCCTTCTCTAGTAGGAAGATGAGCTTCTTGTTGTATTGCTTGAGAGCTAACTTACATCACTTACTATGAATACTAATATATTCTCTATTAGCTTGACGACCCTTTGTTGCTTCTAATAGATTGTTCGTTTCTCTTGCATTCGGGTTGATTAACCCCTTGATTTACTTTTATATTTATGTCCTCTCTAACGATCAAAATATATGAAACTACATGCCAAAGTACTTTTCAAATGCGAGTGATGTGACATACTTTTGGCGCTTCTGTTAATATTCGATCCCTCCTTTAATTATTACACAATAATAATCTTTCTATTAAGATGATATCATTTTGTGGACGCTTCTCACAAAATGGTATTATACTTAGCGTAGAAAATCTGCTTAACTGATGCTAACGAGATATTATTGTTGTCTAGAGACTTCTGACATAATGATATCGTTGAGTCATCTTTACTCATCAAGACGGTGTAGTCCTGGGCTTCACAATACATCACTTAGACCAATTCAAAGTTATGTATCAGTTCATTATGGTATATATAAATCTTTTGTCTTGTTGGAGTTGACTGATCATATGTTAAACAAGCAGTCATGCACGGGGGACCCTGTACATGCAACATTTATCGTAGGTGCGACATTTATCGTGGGGGCGACAATTATCATGGGAGCGACAATTGTCGTGGGTGCAATATTTGTCGTGGGTGCAACATTTCTCATGGGGTGAGACATTTGTCGTGGGGTGCGACATTTGTCATGGGTGCGACATTTGTCGTTGGGGGCGACATTTGTCATGGGGGCGACATTTGTAGTGGGGGCGATTTTTGTCGTGGGGGGCGACATTTGTCGTGGGGGGCGACAATTATTGTGAGGGGGGGGGGGCGACATTTGTCTTGAGGGAGACATTTGTCATGGCGGCGTCATTTGTCTTTGGGTGTGACATTTGTCATAGGGGCAACCTTTGTCATGGTGGGTGCGACATTTGTCGTGGGTGCAACATTTGTCATGGTAGACGACATTTGTTGTGGGCAACAATAGTTGTGTGTGGCGACCAATGTTGCGGGCGACAACAATGATTGTGGTCGGTGACAATAAGCGTAGGTGACAACAGTAGTTGTGTATGGTTACAATGGTCATGTGCGGGCACATTTGACGGTGTGGTTGCCATTTTTCACCTATAACAAATGGTGAGAATGCTAAGTGTATATATTTTAGTTAACAATATCAATTGATGCTCCAGCAAGAGTTTTAAGTTTAAAATGGTGAGAATGCTAAGTGTATATATTATCCAAATAACTGTCATAGGATGCAGTGAATCAAGCAACACACCATCACATCTAATGTTCAATTAAAATTACATCAGTAACCGCTTGACTGATGTAATTTTATTATTACTGAATAACCCATTTTCACAAAAAAGATTGAAAAGCTAAAAATATATGAATTTGAGTTCCGGACAACTGCAAAGCTTGTTTAACTAAGGCTTCGTTTGGGGGGACATAGGCTCCATTTGGGGGGACTTTTTTTTCGCCGGTCAAGCGGTAACGACCGCATGAACTAGACCTTAATTAAGGCCCTATTCATTCGGTCGTTATCGCTTGACCGACGAAAATAAGTCCCCCCAAATGGAGCCTTATTTTCACCGGTCAAGCGATTACGACCGAAAAAATCGGACCTTAATTAAGGTCCACCCAAACAGAGCCTAAATCATCTCATCATATGACCAAAAAATTAGAGATGGCCAGAATATATTAAGGGTGTTGTTACTAGCAAACCCAATTTGGTTTCTAGCAAACCATTACTATTAGCAAACCCTCATTTTTCAAAATGGCTATTTGAAAACCATTTTGTTACTAGTAAACCAACATAATTTTTTTTAAAAAAAATTAAATTTTGTTTAAAACATTCATTCTTTCAAAATAACTCATTACATATAATGACATTACAAATGATTTCAAATGTATTCATTCAACCAACTATGTTAGCATTAGAAATGAGTCAAAATGCCGCAAAATTTTGTTTAGTGTGTCCAAAACTTTTTATTTACACAAAATTTCATCATCTGCACCGAAATCGTTAAACAAAATATTGCCCGACTTAGAAATATATTTGATTTTTAATTCCAATAAGGGTATGTTGTATATACGAGTTAAGTGTATATAAGAATATATGCGTCTTTTTGAACTGCGTTTTATACGTATATTTTCATGAGAAGTGTTCAACATGAAAGTTGTAGATCTCAACGTTGAGATATACAACTTTCATGTTGAACACCTTTTGATTTGATGCAATTTAGACCCCCGATTTGGCTCTTGAAAAAAGTCACGCCGAACATATGTACGGACGCCCGAGATCGGCGTGACTTTTTTCGGAGATCAAATCGGGTGCTTAAACAACTTCAAATTAAAAAGTGTCAGCATGAAAGTTGTTGATCTCGACGAGATCTACAACTTTCATGTTGAACACTTTTTAATTTGAAGCTGTTTAGATCCCCTATTTTTGCACCCCAAAAAAGTCACGCCGAAAATTTGAACGAACATCTCGTTCCGTACATGTCTTTTTTCGGGCTCAAATTGGAGGCCTAAACGGCTTCAAATCAAAAAATGGTCAACATGAAAGTTGTATATCTCATTGACATCTATAACTTTTGTGTTGATCACTTTTTCAAATGATAAATATTTGGGGCTCAAAATTCAAAAATGCAAAAATTACAAAAAACAAAATTGGTTTGCTAGTAGTAATTTATGTGAAGACAAAAAAATGCAAAAAATAGCTTAATCTATTTTTATGGTTTGCTAGTAATGAAAGTGGGTTTGCTAATAACATCACCTTATATTAAAAGTTCAACGATAAAGAAGTAAGACATGAATTAAAAAGCCTGCTAATAAATGGTGATTGAAATGAAAGGCCTTGAATAATGCGACCCCTCCATCTAATCTTTAATGGAACTACTTGTTATCATAACACATGCATATTAAAATATCATTCTTCTCATATTAAAATAACATTTGCACATGAAAAAATTTAATGGTCTTTCTTGATATCATAATGCAATGCCTTGCCTGCTTGGATAGAAATCAAAGATTGTATGCTATGGAATTTTTCAAATATACGATACAATTATTCGAGAATAATAAATATGGTAATCGAATGTAAGATTGTATGATGTCCCCCATGCCTCGACTCAGTTGTTATCAATAATTTTCATGGGGTTTCTCCCCTCGCCGATCTACGACAATCTATAAATGTTTGTATAGAGTTTGCTAGCAAAGAATAAACTAACGATTACATATACATATATATATATATATATATGCATATTAAATCGGCATAATCCTTGAAATAATTTATGAATTATTACCACAATAGATATACATCACTTTTAATTCCAATGAATTATAGTTTTGTAATCATGTAATAGAACGTATTATCTGCAAAATAGAGATTCACATGTAAAATAAATATCTACATTTTTAAATTTAATTTATCAAATATGCTCTTGGTAATGTGTATCCAGAAAACCAAAATACTCAACCGCGACAGTACTTCGACCGTGACAGACACTGTTCTACGCCCCTATCTTAGGCGACATGGGGGGGGGGACTTGCGGCGGGCGTGGCGACACGTGGTGGGGGCGGCGACATTTGGCTAGGGTAGTTTCATTCGGCAGGGGTGGCGACATTAAGCGGGGGTGGCAACATGAGATTCAGCCAAGATTTTTGAAGATATAGATTACGGCGTGTATTTATTTAGAGTAGAAGTTAGGCATTATTGGATACTCTCAAAACTCTAGATGATTAAGAAATAGATGGGGGGTAATGAAGTAATTAAAGAGGGGTACCTACTCAACATATCTTCCAAACTCTCCTGCCAATCTACCATAAGCCCTCAACGTCTCTTCAGAACTCTAAAAAACTCTGAAATCATCATACTCAACTTTCAAAGTTTCAAACTCAAAAAAATGAATAAATAGAAAGGGGGTAATCAAGTAATAGACTTTCCTTGTGCAAATTGCCTGATGATTTTTACATAAGATCGTGAATACTTTAGTACAAAATTTCCTGATTATTTTTACAATTAGAATCTTAATTAGGTTCAACATTTTTTGAGGGGGGTTATGTGGCTGCAAATTCTAATTTTTATTTACATTTATAATTGTGTTCTTTGATTTTTAGAATGTGTTTTATGTTGTTGATGGTTGTTTCTTTATTATACAGTTTCGGTTGTCCGGTTCTGTTTTTGTAATAGTTTTTACAATTGATTAACTTTGGTGGTAAAACAATCTAGATAGAGGCCATCTCCGAACTATCATGCTTTCCTTATTGAAAAAATGAGCCTAATTACCTAAACTAAATAGAAATTCAAATGGAATTAGTTTAATAAAAAATTTAGCCAATCAAATATACAATTAAAAGTAATCTAAGATCCAATCTAAAAATACAGAGTGAGTTGGTGCAGGTTGTGTTTTATATAGGTCTTAAAGACTGTTAAATTTACTATACCCTTAAAGTTACAATGAAAAACTTTCTTTGCTTACCTTTATTTTATCCAAAGCTTTATTTGATATTAAGCTAAACCCTTAAATGGATGCCATCAAAGGGGCTGACCCCATTTGTGCTCTTCTCCGAGAAGAGTAAATTGCACAGACATTCAAATGGAATTAAGTTGAAATAAATGTTCTCATCCAAAGTGGCAGAGGAGTGAATATTTCTTCCATGTAGGATAAATTTGTTGTGTGCGTCTGGTTGCGTTTAATCATGTCAGGAGTCATGAATGTCAGTAAGAGGTCCCTCTAATGTTTTGTCATTGATCTTCAAAAGATAGGAACAAAGAAATATGATTTCTCCAGATCTGGGAAGTGGAGCCCGGCTAGATCTAAGACTTTTTATTTAGAAAAGAAAATAGTTACTGAGAGGAGAGGAATGAATCAGTAGTTATTGCCTTGATCAATATTACTGACACTATCTCGAAAACCAAATGGAAGAAGATATAACCCTAGATCTACTGTCTAGAGAATCGCACTTTATCTTAAGACAGCTGGTTTTTCCAAATGTAAAAAACATTGAGGCTTTATTCACCTCCAAGAAAGGTGGGTCGCTTTCAGGCAAGCCATATTTAGAGGAGAAGCATATGGCATTTTGGATTAAAAAAAGCTGAATATTAGAAGCATTGCGATGAAACCATAAATAAATCAAACTATCTCATTTAAGCGCAAGAGAGAAAGGGAAAAAAAATTGGTGGTCATACCTTGAAAAATGCAGGAGCGACGAAGCCCTAAAATGGGGGAGGCGAGAATGTACGAAGCAACGAAGTGGAAGTGGATTTGGGGCTCTCCATGGTCGCCTTCCCAGCAGAAGCCAAACCGCTCCTTCCTCTCTGACAGTCCCTAGGAGCAGTTATACCTATGGAGGATGAGGAGGCGGAAATGAGGTATCTAAAGGTGTAGAGTTTTTTTACCACTTGAGGTGTGCCAGAGAATATGAATAGACCTAAATGGCGAGGCTTGTGACGGGCTTGTAGAAGCAGAAAGAGGAGGAGATGAAGATGTAGGCGCTGCCCTACCTGCGCAGAAGAAGCAACGAAGAAGTCGGGTATCAGGATTTTACGGCGGATGAACAGTACAGCTCTATTTTAATTAAGTACTAATCCAGCCGAAAGACCAAAATATCCCCATGATAAACAAAAAAACTGTTTTTTATGAAGGCATTGTCACATTAAAATGTTACATCATGGGGTGTTTAGCTCCTTGCTTATAGTATAAAGATAAATCGTACACAAATCACAACATACTTGCATCAAATACAAACTATACTTATCACTATATGGAAGACTTCTTCAAATCTGGTATATTGTGGGCACTGCACCCAACACAAGTAAATTACTCTCCATATCAAGAATTGCCAGAGCATCCACTTCTAAAAAATACCCGAGTTTATTGTGACTACACTCCTCTAAAACACTATGAAGAATCTTGAGATGATTATGATTACTCTCCTGAAGTTGACTATGCAGGGACATCCTCATCTAAGAAAAGGAAGGTTGTTCAAAGTGAAGAGGAGATATTATCAAGATAAGGGAGGATTTAAATTCAGAACATGCCTGGTTATAAAGCATGGAGCTTAGTGTTCCAAAATATAATCTTATACACTTGGGAAAATTTTGGGAAGTTAGGGATAAACACCTCAATATACTACAATTTAGTAGAGTGGGATAAGCATGAGAAGCAGGAGGTAAGAGGAAGAATTCACAAGAGGAATCATCCAAATGGACATCCTCCTTCTCCAATATGTATTCCTAAGCCTCTTGTATATTTCCAAAGGCAAAAGATAAAGACGGCTGGAGAAAATTTCTGAGGGCTGAAAGACTATGGGTTAAACTGAATTTTTGTTGGGATTTATATTTTATTTATCTTAATGAAAAACTCTATAATTTCTGATCATTTATATATAATCATGAATGTTTTGTCCTCTATGCATTTTTGTTTCATTAATATTTTGTCTTTATGTTTATTGTCTTATGAGCTTTTGACTTCTTCCAATAGAAGGAGATTTTTGGAAATTTTGTCTACAAGATTCTTGATTTTAAGAAGGCCTCGAGATTACAATGAACATCTTTTATTTGATGTGTGTGTTAGTTTTGATGTGATGGGTTTAATATAAATGCTTGGATAATCTAGTGCTAGACCTTTGGTCGCCCAAATAGGATCTTGCCCTTATAATTTCTCAAGGTGCAAAATTCATGTTGACCTTTGATCTAATCCTATATTAGACAAGACATTATTATAAGAAAAATCATTGAAGTTAAACTAACTTAAAGATAGAAGCTAAAATTATTCGAAGTCAAACGTTGACTGCATAAGTTAGAAGCTAAGTATTGTTTCAACTGCATCAACTGAATAACTTAAGAAAAATGTCAACTACATCGACTGAATGACTAATAAAAAGTCGACTGCATTGACTATAGGCTAAGTTATTTATCGACTACATCGATTGCAAAGATAAGAAACTTGTCGACTACATCATTTGGAAGACTACATATTTTATCGACTCCATTGACTAGACTGTGATAGAAGGTTTTCTACATAGTTATGTGCGTAAGTGTTGGATGCTTTAAGTCGAGTTCTTAAAGTACAACATGTCGGATGCATCACATCCAAAAGTGCTGAAGGAATTTTTTGACTGCATTAGCTGAAGTTTACTTAGAAATTTTAGTAGCGTGAAGCATGTGCTAACATCTCTCTGCTATAATTAAGACATAGATTGCACATCTATTCAAATGAATTAAAATTCAATTTCTATTGCGATTATCAAAATGCTTTTTGAGGAAAAGAATTATTCACATTGAATTCAGAATCATGCCTTTTGAAGAACATTCCTTAGGCAAATATTCTAGTCGTTGGAGCTTTTTTCCAAACAGTAATCCTTCTGTCGATCGAGTCATCTATAAAAAGGGACTTGAAAATTAAACAGAGAGAGATATACACATTCATACACATATAAATTTTTCTGTGCAAGTTTTATGCAGTTCTCAATCTTTCAAATTTTCTTTGAAGTCTTCAATAATTGCAATCTCTAGAGAGATTTTCTTCCAAGTCTCAACTCAACGACATTCTTTTGAAGAACTTTTACCTGTGGACAAAGTGTTCTTGATTTTGTCTAGTTTATTCTAAGCAAGTACATTCAAGTGCTGATCAAAGAAGAAGAAGTCTACACAATGCTTATATTAAAGACTTAAGTTTTATCATTTTAGTCAAACACTTTATAACTCTTTTGTAATTATAGGATCCTTGTAGGATCTGAGTTTGCTATAAGATTCTAGTGAGAATCTTAGTTATAGGATCTTTGTGATCTGAGGTAGGATTTATAGAATAGATCAGAGTATAGATTTCTAGTTATATAGATTGAGGTAGAGTTGTGTTTGGCCTGAGATTAGGATCTTGAGATAAAATATCTGAGTGGTTGGACCTTGAGTTGAAGGTCTGAGGTTGGGGACTGTTTGTTCCGAAGTTGTAAGATCTTTGGATCTGAGAAAGATTGAAGAAGTTGGCCTAAGCTAGCACTCTGCTAGATAAGTGAAGGGGGAAACTATATGTACTCATAATTGGGAAACCAATAAACATCTTGGTGTACGGTGATGTGGTTGTGTTTTGTTTGTGCTGATTTACTACTCTGTTGTGCTTAATCAAAGAAAATACAAAGAAAGTATAAAATCAATAAAAAACATATTCACCCCCTAGGTGATTAGACAAAACTTAACTTTCAATAGTTATACATACAATTGAGATTAGTGTTATATATTATATTGTAATTTTAGATGGAGGTAGAGAGAATTGAAATGGATAGATTTAGTGTTTTTAAAAGAACACGAACTGACAAACATGTCAAGATTTAGTTTGAAGCAAAAGATCTTATTGTAGGTTTCCTTTTTTTATTATGGACTTTCATTCCAAGGAAAAAATGATTTAATAGAAATTATTTTGTATCTTCATAATGCATGATGAAGTGAATAATTTGTATGAAAAGTTACCTAAGGAGGAGCTCACTACAAAATAAAATGAAGCTTTCTTTGTTAAGTTCATGAGATTGAATTGCCATGGTCGTGTGCTTACATGGGGTTTTGCTATAGGCAATACACAATCAAGTGAGGAAGCATCAAAATCAATTCATTTTCAAATTCAAGAGGAGGTGCAATCTCAATTTGATTCTCAAATTGCTCAAATGAAGCAAAAATGTATGAAATGACACACGTTTAATAAAATATGTAAATGCTTTTAGAGCATGCAGGAATTCCATTAACACCAACAATGAATAGAAAGGATGATCCTTCCATTCCATCTAGCACTGGATAGTTTTGTATTTAATGTTTCTTTTCAATTACTAATTTTTTTTTAAAAAACATCTCATATTTGAAATTTTATAGGTTGGAGTTGAACATGATGATGCTTTAGAAGACAGAGAGCTGGATGACATGATGCATCATTCAACAAATTAATATGTTATAGTTTTTTGATTAGTTTTATTTTGTTGTTCGGTAATGATTATAATTGGAGTTTTTGGATGATTCCATTTTGCTTTGTGCTATAAACTATTGAAGACAATTCATATGAATTAATATTATTCTTTTTTATCCATAAATCATAATGAAAGTTATTACTTGAAGGTTAGCTAGTCACATAGAGGGGGGGGGGGTGAATAGCTCTTTTTAGTTTCACTAATACTTTTTGTGTTGTTTATAATTTGGTTATCTAGAGCTTGTCCTAATTACCTGCAATACAAAAAGGAAACAAGCAACACTACAAGCACACAATAATTTATAGTGGTTCCCCAATTGGGTACATCCACTTTCCCTCCCACCTATCCAACTGATTTGTTTGACTAGGCACAAACTCCACCAAAATGCTCCTCAGAGCTTATACCTAAGGCCCTCAGCCTTACACATAGATTCTTTTCAAAATACAAACTCAAGACCACAAGGGTTCCTACATCAGAGCCCTGCAGTGCTCCTACAGCTCAGTGTTCCACTGACCACCTACCTCAGCCTTACTTCTAAGGCCTACAGCTCAGGCACAAAGTGCCCTACAACTTCAGGAACAATGCCTTACTCTCAGAGTGCTGCAGCACTCCTACAACTCAGTACCTATCTAAGTATCTACAACTCAGCCTAATCCAAGGTCTATAACTCAGTGATACACTTTTCACCTATAGAACAGTGACTCACCAATCACCTACCTCAGGCACTAGGCCCTACACTCAGGCTGGAAGGACAGCCCTACCTCAGATCTACACTTGAATCCTACCTCACAGACCAACACTCTCCTACCTCAAGAAATTAATCCCTACAGCTCAGATCTACAGTTGGATCATACCTTAGTACACCATTAAGGCAACTACCTTAGTGACAAATTTGTCACCTACCACTCAGGCATAAAGTTCCCTACACTCAGATTCAGATAAACTGAATCCTACAGGAAATAATTAAGTAAAGTTGAAATACTGACTCAGAGATATATCTCTGAGTCCAACATGCTGGACTGAGCAGATATCAATCCAGCCCACTTGCTGTAGAAAGGATGAGTCTTCTTCTATAGCTACTTGCTATCGAAGGCTTACAATCCTTCACACATCTCTCTCCTTTTGCTGATTGTATGAATCAGCTAACTTGTTCTCAAGGAAATAATCATGCTGAAGTTTCAGCTATCTTCCTCACTTAGCCTTTTGGCTTGCCTGCTGGACTTTTGCTTTCAAGCTTGTCGAAGAAAATCGAAATCCAACTGCCTCTATTTTGCTTTATTCTTTCTTTCTGGTTCACGGTTTCATTCTCGTGTTTTTGTTAACCCAAATCTTCTTTTCTTCTCTTTCTTTTATACCAGTTGATTTGAAATCAACATCACTATCTAAATGTGGGCCCAGTCAAGTATGGTGAGCACCACCTCCCTCAGAAGAAGACAAACAGTAGCTTATGGCGCTACTGTAGCTTTCCCGCAATGGCATGATGTATTTGGCCTGCGCTCGACGATCGTCGATCTGAGTTCGACGAATTATGTGTTTAGCTCGACAAACTTCAGAATCTTCAGCTTTGACTTGAGCTCAAGGAAATGCGAGCTCAGGTCGATGAACTCTGAAACTTCAACCTTTAATCCTGAGCTCGACGATCTATGAGCTGAGCTCGACGAACGCCAAATCTGTAACCTTAAACTTGAACTCGACGATCTATGAGATGAGCTCGACGAATGCAGAATTTTTAACCTTCAACTTGAGTTCGACTAAAGACGGGCTCTGGTTGATGAACTTTAACCTGAGATCGATGATCTGTGAGCTGAGCTCGATGAATGCTGAATCTTTAACCTTCAACTTGAGCTCGATGAATAACGGGCTCAGGTTGATGAACTTTAACTTGAGCTCGACGATCTATGAGTTGAGCTCGACAAATTCCACTTTCTAGACTTAAAAGATTTCTGCTGGCTTTGTATCAGCGGTTCCTTGTCAACTGTCTCAACGGATTCTTCTTCACAGCTGAGACACTTCTGTCTCAGCGGTTTATCAACTGTCTTAGCGGTTTTCTTCTTCACAGTTGAGAGTATCTTCTGTCTCAACGATTTCTTCTTCACAGCTTAGACTGTCTTCCGTCTCAGCGGTTTAGTTGAGACCAACACTTCTCTCAATGATTTGTATTGAGCTTCTCAGCTATCTTAACGGTTCTATTGAGATATTCTTCTCAACTGTCTCAGTGGTCTCAGTAGTTTTTGACTTAGTCAAATTGTCGGACTTCCAGCATCCTCCTCCTGTTCACCTGTCCAATCAAGGACAACCTGCATGCAATAGCTCAAGCATACATCAAATACATTATATGTGTATGTCATTGACCAGTTTCACTACTTTCAAATCTGGAACATTGGGGTCAATGAACCCAACACACACACACAAAATTATATATATATATATATATATATATATATAATTAAAAAATTTTTCTTTTAATATGCACTTTTTTGCTACCATATGCTTATGAAAAAGGTTGTGTATTAAAGGTCTAGCTTGATATGAGCTCATAGTATTTGAGAGTATACATAAAGTTTCTTGAAGAGAAAAGGAGATAAAATAAGACAATACAAACACCTATTTGCGAATGTTCGTTTGCTTAATTAATTATCAATTTGATAATCATTCAAAAAGTTTTATCCACGTGGTGAAATCGTAACAAATAGTATAACCCTATGTTTTTTAGCCATGGGAAAAAAATCATGGGAAATAATCAATTAAATTTTAATTTCCATAAAAATATATAAATTAGACTAATAGCCACTACCTGAAACGACCATGGCAAATAGTTGACAAAACAGAGGATTTTAGCCACAATTTAAATCAGTGGCTAAAGCGTATTTGCCAAGATATGAGCATAGCAAATACTTTTTTTCCACTATTATCCACACCTATTTGTCATAGGCAGGCCATGGCTTATAATCTTTTGCTACAGTGTTAGACTTTTAGACAAGACAATTGTCATGGCTAACGATCCAGTTTCCTGTAGTGATACATAGTTATAATTTATCACTTTTACTAAAGATTTATACTTTTTATTAATCTTGAATATTTGTTATATAATGAATGTCTCACTGTTTAGCCATCTCATCACAGTACCTTGACCATACTGAAAAAAAATACTTGGTAGATACAATCTTTATCCATTTTCGATATAATTAAGTGATTGTCAACTACTTACATGCACACTACTTAATTTTTTTTTGTTTGTGGGAAAACAATCCTGATTGTATTCATTAATGTTTACTTTCAATCAGTAACAAAATAATTTGGCAAAATGTTTTCATTAAAACAATATTTTAAAACACTCAAATGCCTATCTGTAGCTTTTACATGTTTCATCTAACAAGAATGCAAAACAAGAGATAATTGTCTGATTTATAGAGGTTATGCCAATAATTCAAAACTCTTTATATGTGCAATTTCTTATATGCATGGCATAATCCATCAAAAAAAGAGTTCGAGAACACAAGGTAGTAGAGACTATAAATATAAGCACCCAACATCAGTTGAGCTCTAAAATTTAAATGTGGCACTATCAAATTCATTGAATATTTTTATTACTTAATCATTTATAGAATATGTTAAATCTTCACCCCCAATAAAAAAAAGTAGGCAAAGATGTCATATTTCCTTAGTACCTATTTAATTAGTACATAATGAGTTGGCTTAACCTTTTTTTCCATATATGTATGTCCAATGTCATTTCTATTTATTGTGATAATCATTTTGCTACCTCCACTATCAGTAATACCATGGATCGACGAAGCACATAGAAGTGGACTGACACTTAGTCAGAGAAGCAATTTTTTCGACGCACCAAAAAAGCACTCCACTACCAAGGCTCTCAATGGAAGAACTCAAAACTTATGTGCTGAGCTGGGCATGATTGACACATGGACTATAGGTATTGGATATATGCTGCTACAATATATACTGCTTTTAGATGTTGTTGCATATCCTATTATTCTAAGAATATTCTTATCTAATGAGAATATTCCCTTTTTGTGTTGTTAAGTTTTCCACTATTAGGAGAGAGGCACTCCCATATGTTAATATCCAGAAATATTAGAAATTTATTCCATAATTATGTAAATAAACCACTAAAATGAATCTAAGCCCTTCATTTGTTTTTATTGATCTAATTCCAAAAATATTCTCATCTTATGAGAATATTCCATTTTTGGGAAGTTAAGTCACGCTCTATTAATAGAGTCACTCTCATATGTTAATAGCAAGAAATATTATAAACTTATTCCACAACCTTGAAAATTATAACCAAAATGAATCTAGGCCCTTCAATTAAACTATTAATCTAATAGAAAGTTGTTGGAGCATGCGTTCCACACTCTTTGGTTTGAAAATAACAAATCCTGAATTTATTTGATCATAGTGTATTTGTGGTCTGCAGATATAACAAGTACAACACTCTGATAATTTTCGATTATCGACGTACAATAATTTTTACAAAGTTGAGATATCGCTGGCAACTGTTACTCTCGCCACGCGTCAGCATGATTATGTCAGCCATGACAAAGCCAACAATTCCAAACGGTTTCTATAATGCGCATTATCAGAGATAGCTCTAGACGATATAGTGCTATCGCAGTGCGATAGGCCCACAACCGTACCCGATCTCTTGCATCTCGGTGCAGTTATTACCGAGTGGGACATATTGCAGCTAGTGAAGATATCATAGGCAATATCGTGCTATCACTGCGTGATTGTGCATAAATTATAAATGGGCTGAAATTCGGGAATTTGACGTTACACACCTCCTTGAGCCTTGATCTCATGCATCTCCAGCTAGATAACTTCGTGAAACCAGAAAAACTCCTAAGTGTTCGTGAAATCACAAGAGTGAAGAAGGCTTCGATCAGGCTTCTCATCTCCAGCAATCTTCGCAAGGATTTTTCGGCCTCTTTAGCACTCAAGACCTGAGGGAGTTTTTATTCTCAGATTTCATTTTCTATTTCATTCACTTTATAATCATTAGAGAATTTGCCGCCTTGTGAGTGACGACTTGGGTCGTGCGTAATTTAGGGGGAAATCACCATTGCATGTGCAGCGACTAGGTCATGGTGAGATCTTTGGGGAGGCTAGTTGTTGTATCTAGGGAGAGATTGGCTTTAGCCAGACGGTCCTTGAGAGAAGGATTGGTAAATTCAAAAAAGAGATTTTTCTTTACAGCCTTGGTTTGAAGCTTTATTGAAATCTTTTGTTTGTAATTTTAATCACTTATGAACTAAATTTGTATTTCAATTTTCTTATAAATTTCTAAATGTCTATTATGAATATTTAGTTGTTAGGCATAAAATTACAATTTGCCCTTATTCCCGTGCCCCTCTAAGGGTGCTTCAAGATCCAACACATGGTATCAGAGTAATATTTCTCCAAAATGGGTTCACCACCGGGAGAAATGGCACATAATGATCATTTGTTTTCTGAGGGTCAAGAACTTAGCAAACCACCTTTATTCACTAGCACAGATTAAAACTACAAGAAAAAATGAATACAATGCTTTTTATTGCGTTAAATATAAATGTATGGGGAATGGTAGAACAGTGCTACACTCCACCTATAATGGAAGTTAGGAGTGTTACTATGAAAAAATAGAAGGATAAATAGGACTATCTAGACAAACTTTGTAGCAAAAATAATGCTAAGGCCATATACGCTTTATTTTATTCAATAGATAGAACTTAATTTAATAGAGTTTGTGCATGTAAAACTTTTTATGATATTTAAAATTTACTTGAAGTTACTCATGAAGTTACATCGCAGGTGAAGGACTCGAAGTTGTTTTAATTGAATTCAGAATTTGAGAAGTTCAGGATGAAGGTTGACGAAGACGTTGAGTCTATGTACATAAGGTTTACAAAAATTGTCAACGACTCCGAAGTCCTTGGAAATAATTTATCCAATGGAGATTTGGTAAGAAAGATTTTAAGATCACTTCTCCCAAAGTTCAATCAAAAGGTAACCGCCATCTTGAAATCACATGATCTTAAAACTCTTCAAATTGAGAGCCTCATCGGAAATCTTAAAACCCACGAAGTAGAATTAAAAACAACAACAGGAGTATAACTTAGAACCAAAGAAGAAGACATTTGCATTTAAGTCTAAGAAAGAAGTGGAGAGTGAAATGGATGAAGAGGATGAAGAGGATGAGGAGAGTTTATTTGTAAGGAAATTTAAGAGGTTTATGAGGAATCCAGAAAGGAGAAATTAATTCAAGAAGTACTTTAACAAAAAAGAGTCTGGAGCTAAGAAAATTAGAGGAAAAGTCGTTGCTGAGGAAGAAGAAGAGCATCTGCCACCGGAGTGCTATCATTGTAGAAGGATTGGTCATATTAGAAACAAGGGCCCAAAGTATTTGAAGGAGAAAAAAGAGAAGTGGCATGACAAAAAGAACAAGAAAAAGGTTTTAAAGGAAAAAACTTGGGATGATTCGCCATCTGAAGGTTCAAGTGAATCAGGTTCAGAAGAAACCGAGGAAACCAACATGTGTTTGATGGGAAAGAGTATTTTATCATCCGAAGATGAATGCTGTGTCCAAAGAGACATTGAGGTAACTCCAACTTATGAAAAATTATATTCTGAATTTTTACAAACATGAAATTTTTTTCATAAAAGCCTTAAAGATATTGATTTATTAAAATATGAAAATAAAAGGTTATTAAAAGAAAATAAAACAATAACTAGTGAATTGAAAGTGCTTGGGAAGGAGAAGGTCACTTGTCAAGAGTGCAATCACTATTTGGCAAGGATAAAGAATTAGAAGAAGCTCTTACTAAATCTGAATCCAAAGTAGATTCTATTACCAAAGAAAAGAGGGACTTAGAGAGATGTTAAAAAAACTTCTCAATCTCAAGTAGAAAGTGGCAAAAAGGCATTTGTAAATTGGTGCGCTATGTTAGTCACCAAAAAACAGCTTTGAAATCCCGATCCATGATCTAAATTTGGTTATTAAGAAATTTTGAATTTGCCAAAAATCACTAGATACGATTTTAGCCAACCAGTGTAATGGATATGCAAAGTGCAGACTTGGATAAGTCACTGAAGTTATCGCCCTACTATAACTACTACCGCTGGCAATAACTCAAAGTCTATAAAATTAAATTTTAAGAATAATTTTTCTATTGATCAACCATCTTCCAGTAAGAGTCTGAATTTAGTTGTGAAAAAAGGCAGCATCACCTTTTATTACTTATGCCAATTGTAATAGGTTTGGACACACTACTGGCTCTTGTAGGATGATAGGACATAGTTTAGTTAAACAAGTATGGGAACCTAAGGCATCCACCTACTCTATGGGAGACACCACTTGTATAACTAGATCTTTACTCTCATCTCCTTTTTAGGTGTGTTGGTAGGTTATGGGAAAAGAATACGTGTGGTTCTTGGACTCAGAATATTCAGAACACATGACAGGCAACAAATCCTTGTTCCTTAGCCATGAAATGAAGAAAGGAGGAGTAGTGAATTTTGGCGACAATGGTGAAGGTAGAATCATGGGCATCTGTGTAGTTGGTTATGATTTATTTACTATTTCAAATATTTTATTTGTATATAGTCTGCAACATAATTTAATTTTCATAAGTAAATTATGTGATAGAGGCTTAAATAATTTATTTGAATCATCTTCAAATATTTTAAAAATTATTAATTCAAAAATTCAAGTAATTGTTTTTAACGCACCAAGAATTCACAATATTTATATGATTATTTTTCATGATCTCTCTCAATCTTCACTTAAATTTTTTATTTTAAAAAATGATGAATTAGGAATGTGGCATAGGCAACTTGGTCATTCTAGTACAAAACTTGTTGTTAAACTTTCCAAAAATAAATTGATTAAGGGTTTACCTTTGCTAGGAGGAAAGCTTTCTTCTTTATGCACATCGTGTCAAAAAGGAAAATTCTCAAAATCATCTTTTAAAAGAAAAAATATTGTTTCAACAACTAAACCTTTACAATTAATTCACATGGATGTATTTGGTCCAGTTACTACTCAAAGTCTAGGAGATAGAAAATATACATTTGTTTTGATAGATGATTATTCATGTTTTTGTTAGATAATCTTTTTAGTTTCCAAATCCCATGTGTATTTTGAGTTTACTAAATTATATATTCGTATTCAAAATAAACTTAATTTAAAAATTAAATGCATACGATCAGATCATGGAGGCGAGTTTGAGAATAATAGATTTATTTCTTTTTGTACTGAATTATGGATTAAGCATGAATTTTTTGCTCCTCACATACCAAAACAAAATGGTGTAGTGGAGAGGAAATATAGAATTCTTCAAGAACTAGCATGCACTATATCATCTGAATATAAATTACCTAGATCATTTTTGGCTGAAGTTGTTAGTACTGCTTGTTATGTGATAAATCGTGTCATGTTGCATCCATTTTTAAAACTTACTCTATATGAGCTATAATATCAAAAAAGCCTAATATATCTTATTTTAGAGTTTTTGGATGTAAATGTTTCATTTTAAATACAAAATATGCTTTAGGTAAATTTGATTAAAAATTTGATGATGAATTTTTATTGGCTATTTTCAACTAGTAAAGCTTATAGAGTCTTTAAAAAACAGACAAAATAGTTGAAGAATCAATTCATGTTAAATTTGATGAGTTTGTTCCTTGTGTAAAAGCTAATCCTACTGGAAATGATGAAGAACCCCTTCCTATTTTGGAGAAGGATGATGAAGAAATCCTCAAAAAATAAGAATAAGAAGATAAAGAACAAAGAGAAGAAGAAGTTGAAGAGTTTGTGCCTCAAGGAGAACTTATTTTTTCAAAAGATCATCAAAAAGAATTGATAATTGGAGAACTATCAAGAGGGGTATGTACTCATTCTTCGTTACATGATTTATTTTCAAACATTTGTTTTGATTCCAATATAGAACCTAAAGATATTTCAACCGCTTTAAATGATGAGTCTTGGTTTTTAGCTATGAATGCTGAACTTAATCAATTTGAATGTAATAAGGTTTGTAAACTTGTAGAGAGACCATCTGATCATCCCATTGTATGAGTTAAATGGATTTTCAATAATAAATTAGTTAGTGAATCTAGAATCACTAGAAATAAAGCAAGGCTTGTAGCAAAAGAATTTTCTCAGATTGAGGGGGTAGATTTTGATGAAACATTTGCACTTGTATCACGTCTAGAAACAGTTAGAATTTTTCTTGCTTTTGTTAATTTCAAACGATTTAAATTATTTCAAATGGATGTGAGAACTATTTTTTAAATGAGTACATTAAGGAAGAAGTTTAGGTAGAACAATTCCCAGGTTTTATGATTGAAATTTTTTTGGATCGTGTTTATAAATTAGAAAAAGTGCTTTACAATTTGAAACAAGCACCTCATGCATGGTATGAAAGATTGACTTTATATTTGCTAAAGAATGATTAAAAATGGGTAGTGCTGATTGTACACTCTTCATTAAGCATGTTAATGATGATTTAGTAAGTTTAAAAATTTATGTGTATGATATTATTTTTGGAGCCACTAATAAAAGTTATGTAATGATGTTGTGAAAGTTATGAAAAATGAATTTGAAATGAGCATGGTTGGAGAACTAACATATTTTTTAGCATTCCAAATTACTCACAAAAATGTTGGTATTTTTATTTGCCAATCAAACTATATTCATGATGTTCTTAAAAAAATAGATTTGAAAACCTTAAGAAAGCTAGTACTCATATTAGTGTTTCATTAAAGTTTGGAAAAGATGAAAGTGGTATTTTTATTGATCAAACTTTATATAGAGGAATGATAGGATCTTTATTATATTTAACTACATTTAAATCTGATATTATGTTTGCAGTTTGTTTATGTGCTAGATTTTAGGCAAATCCTAAAGAATCTCATTTGAAAGTGGTTAAACGAATTTTTAGATATCTTATTGGTACTTAAAAATTAGGTTTATGGTATCCTCATAATGGTGATTTTATCTTACATGATTATTTTGACACTGATTATGCTGGTTATTCTTTTGATCGTAAGAGCACAAGTGGCACACACTTGTCACTTTTTAGGTCCTTTACTTATTTCTTGATCGAGTAGAAAATAGAATTTTGTTGCTCTCTTTACCATTGAGGCTTAATATATTGCACTAGGTAGTTATTGTGCGCAAGCCTTTTGTATAAAACAAACTCTTGAAGATTTTGAGGTAAAACAATAAACTATAGTACTAAAATGTGATAATAAAAGTGCAATCGATCTAACATACAATCCAGTACATCATTCACGGTCTAAACACATAGATGTTCGACATCATTTTATTAGAGGCCATATTAAAAAGGATAATATTAAAATCAATTTTATAGGAAGTAATTCACAACTTACTGATATTTCACTAAGCCATTTACTAATTCATGCTTTTCTACACTAAGACTAGATTTAGGTGTCCTAAATATTTCAAACTAGAAATATACTAACTTATTTTAAAAAAAATAACAAAGAGACTATTACATCACACAAAGTCAACATTAAGATAATCATCACACACATTATCAAGAGTAATCTAAACCATCATAGATGGCTTTAACATAAAGTAACACAACTAATTTTCATGTCTCACATCATAGAAAATAAGAAAATCTGATAATTCACTATTGCCGAGCGACAGCTGCCATCGCCCTGCAATAGCTCCAGTAACCTCAACCTGCAGAAAATCAAATTAGAACTCACAATCCTTGCCTATGTCTAGCTGGTCCTCACTCGAGTTCTGGTCTCACTACTATCTTGGTCGTCTCATACATCGAATAAAATGACGAGGAGGATCCTCCACTGGACTCTCCCACTATTTTTATTCTGTCGGTGTCGCTTTGAGTTTCAAACCTCGAGCGATGAAATCAAAAAATTTCTTCATTCCTTTAAGCCTCATAGTCATCTCGGTATATCGTGTCTCCACCATATTATATAGGCCATCTATTTTTCCTCATAGCAATCCACCTTGAGGAAGAGGAGGAACAGTCGATGTAAAGGCTTCACCTCGAGTTAGTCGCGGTACGGCTGAAGTGGATGCTTCACCATGACTAGTCAGGAATCTAATCATCTCAGTGTTGTAGATAGGGGGAATACAGTCGTCTACATATAAACTTTGGTGGATCCATTTATACTTCGAATATATAACTCACTGAATCATGCTTCTAAATGGAAGTGTGTTTATCTATTTCCTCATAGAATCCTTCATATTATAAGTATAGTGAATCACAGATAAGTCTAAATCAGCTACATCAAATGGCTCCTTCTATAAAATCTTATAAGTAACCAAAGTGAGTTGTGTAGTGATCATTCTACTGTCTCCTCCTTTCAATAACATTGTGTTCACCATGTACGCATCGGGGTTGAGAGTCATTGTGGAGTAGATAAGTATTTTAATTGCAGTTCCATGAAGATGTATATTATCCTATGTTCAATTTCTATCCTTGTGATAGTTCTCTACTATATCAAGTACATTCTCACAGTCATTCAAACTCATTCCTTAAGTCTTTATAAGAGATCTCAACTATTCCTCTTTATATGTGAGATCTCACTCCATTCAACCCGGTGTGTGCGGGATCTTCCAAATGATTATAAAACTCCCTCACAAATATAGAAAAAAACATTTCTGGGATGATCATAGATATTATACCTGATTATTAACTTTATAGTAGTCTAAATCACCTAGATGGGGTGAATAGGTTGCTTGGTTTCTTCTTTTTATACTTAGTTATTTTGCCCAATAAAAACACACACAAAAGGCACACTGTGGTTTATAGTAGTTCCTCAAGGTATGGGTATATTCACTCTCCCTCTCCACCTCTCTACCAGTGTGTTAGATAAGGCAACCTCCTCCAAAACTCAGCTCAAGGATCTTACAACACAGATCCCTTGGGATCTCTCAGGTCTCTTACAAGACACTACCTCAGGCCACAGCCCTACAAACTCGGAGTACACTCTAATCCTATAGCTCAGTGACCCTCCTGTTCACTTACCTCAGACATATCAAGATGCCCTACCACTTAGTCTAGGAGGACAACCCTACACTCAGGCACACATGCCCTACACATAGGCACACATGCCCTACACTCAATCTCAACAACCTTACACGCAGGCTTAACAGCCCTATACTCAGGCTCAATAGCTCTACACTCAGTTCCAAGACTGTACAGTCGGAAAAACAATGTTCTTACAGAGAATATATGTAAATGATTACAACAGAAGACCTTAGATAATAAACCTTCAGGCTTTGTCTTCTGATGTACTTATACAATAATTTATTAGCTTGGAGCAAGACTGGAAAATGGTTTTGCAGCTTAAGCCCTTGCTCCACCATGATCTCCTGTCTTCAGCAGAAGGAAGAAGATCTACCACTTTAGTCCAGAGTGACTCAAAATGTTCTCCTAAACCTGATTAACAAGAATAAATTATCTTCCTAAAATTGAAGTTCACAGCTATCAAGAAGATTGAATTCTCCCAGTTCACGACCGAGAATAACTTTCTGCTATGTTAGATTTCAGTTTTTCAGAACTTAGCACTTCTTGGCCGAACTTCTGTTCCTTTGACCTAAGTGTTTCTTTTATATCCTTCAGCATATCAATGGCTCTTTGACATTATACTGACACCGCATGACCATGAATAGATAAAGTTATCTTATTTTATCACCTTTCCGCCAAAAATAGATCACGCCTTTGTAACAGCTCTTTTTGAAAGCTTCTCAGCTTATTAGCTGAGCCTGGCTTCTGTCTCAGCAGTTACGCTGAGACCAGGCTATCTTGTCAGCCATTACAATAAGATTAGACTTTCTGTCAGTGGAGCTTAGACTGGCTTCTATCTTAGCAGCAAATCAGCTCCGTCTCAGTTCTTTCACTGAGACCAGACTATCTTCTCAATGGATTGATCCTTAAACAACTGAGAAAAAGCAACAATATCCAGTGAAGTTCTAACCTTATTTTAGGCAAACTTAAACCTGTAATAATAAGAAACAAAGCGGTTTATCAAATACAATATGCACTTAGAATTGTAGATGATGCATCTTCAAATCCAAGAAATATTTAAGGGCAATATTCCTAATAATCTCCTTCTATTTAAAGAAGGCCGAACACATAACAAAGCTATTATGCATTAACAAATAAAATATATCAAGAAAATTTTGAAATTTTGAATAATCATAGTCATGAAATCATAACAAAAATATAGTTAACAAGTATAAGCACTTAAAGTTCTATTACAACCAAACAAAAAAAAATAAAATCTAAGGTTCATTCCTCCTCTTCTTTGATGTTGAGCTTGAACCTTCATCTTGGGCAACACAATCAACTTTGCACTTTGGGCTCTGTTCTTCTATCACTTGAAATGCAGAAATGGTTTGGGTAAGTACTTGGAGGGCATCCTTCTAGGATTGTTTCTCTTAAACAAGTTTTCTTTGAATATATTTTCCTTTAGGGAATTCCTCTTTAGGTGCTTTATCCATTCTTCACTAGGATACAAGCTATCTATATTCTTTAATGGCTGGCCATGACTTAACTATGCATTTATGATATTATTTTCTGAATCATCACTCAAGTATTTATAATCAGGGTTTGAAGATTTATCATTCCTTCTCTTTTCCATGAATTTCTCAACCAATATAGTCCCTTCTATCTTCCTTTTGGCTGTAAGTTATGCATCCTATGCATCCCTTGCTTGAGCATGGAAGTCAAAATCTTTGTGCCTAGACGTATATAGTATAGGAAGATTTAGAGCTATCCTTGTTCCTTGAAGTACTTCGAGAGCTCGCTCAATAATGTTCTTAGCTTTGTTCTCCCCAACCCCCTTTTTGGCTTCTTCACATATCTTGTTTTCCAACTGTTTGGTATTAGTTTCAAACCTGCTTGATAGAGTTTGAAAGATATTTTCAGAGCCTACTTTAAGCTCCTCTTTAAGCAGATAAGCTTCTTCTGTGGATGTATAGGTTGTAGAGGTAATATGATTGTTTATGTGATCAGCAGCTTGTGTTATGACCTCATCGGTTTGACTTACAAAATTCTTAATTAAGACTTTTATCCATTGATCTGAGGATTTCAAATTGAGCCTTGATTGTGCTTGATGCCTGATCAAAACATTTGGTCATCTGATTATTTAGGTGATAAGTCTCACATTCTAGTAGGTTTATTTCAAATAATAATTCGGCTTTCACTCCTAAGATATATTGATATATGTAGGCTTTGAGTGAAAAGGCATGCTCGTCCAATAGAGAATTTATTGAGGTGAGAATGAAGTTGTTTGTTGATGTTGTGGATGGAGAATGGTGTTGCACTAGTGAACATCTCACCTTATCCTCTTGAACACCAAGCCTATGCAGGCTTTGAATTGATGTCTCATCTACTAGGGAGGATAGAATTACCTAATTCTGAGTAGGGACCCTTGGAGTCTTCACCTCAACATTAGCATCATCATCAGCATTATTAGAAGATTGCTCTTCTATCAGCACATGCTCCCCCTCAGATGGTGCACTCACCTTTTTTGGAATAGATGAATCCAAATTCCCTTAAAGATCATCAGCTGATTCCATTTACTCCTCCTCAACAGATTCACCTAATGCTTCAGGCACATCCAGTACATCATTATCTACTGGAACATCTTTAGAATTTAAGAGCAACACGGACTTCTTCAACTTGCTCTCCTCCAGCTTGACTTCTGCCCGACTCATTATTGACTTGAACACTATCAAAGGACAGACTTTGTTCAATACTAACCTGAACACCAACATCTGATGGGGTTACAGACTCAGAAAAAGATTCAGAACTATCAGACCCAATATCCTTTTTCCCTTCTTCCTTGGACTTTTCTTTCAACTCAGTATATTTACTCATTGGAAGAACCCTAGTAAACCTTTCCAAGGTTTTGATATTCACCCTCTTCAGGTAATGAATCTTAGCACCTTGCCTCTTATTAAATTGGTCAGGATAGGCATTGATGAGATAAAGAGATAGTATTTTTCCTAATTTAGGAGCCTGCAGACAATTAATAATTCTCTAGAGTATGGCATTTTCCCAATAAGTCTTCTTTTGCAAAATAATCCTTGTGATTAACTCAAACATTGGCATGGAGATTGTGTCATTAGATCAAGTTTGCATAATATGCTTTTCCTACAACTTCAGCTAGCAGCTTTCCTTTTTGGTTGAAGTTCTTTCCTCTTAGTGATCTAGTCTTGGCATCATTATACTAACACCATTTCAGGACATGGTCTCTATCCTTGTTAGAAATCTCATCCTCTATATCACTATCAGATGAAGGAAATTGAAGAGCATTGGTTAACCTCTTTAGAGTAATCTTAATCCTTGTACCTCCAACTTTGGATTTTAGTGAAGTTTTGGAGGGAGAGGTCTTTACATTGATATAAAACTCCAGATATTCTGTCTTAGGAATGGATGATGGTTCAGAGAGAAGATATTCTAACCCTAGGGCATCAAGCATTCCAATAACTTCTTTAATCTCTTCTGACACATGAAAGAAACAATTCCTAACAATCTCATATCCTTTCTGCAGATCTTTGGTATATTTTGGAGCCATTTCCTCTGAAACACTTGACGCTGAGACGATGGAAAGGAAGTGTTAGTCTCAACGGATGGAAGGGATTAATGGTTTAATGGCTTTCAATTTACTTTAACTTTATTTATAGTAAGGGTTTTGGAAATGAGGGGTCAGCCTAGATGATTATTTTGATTGATTTTGATAACTTAAAATTAATTGATTTTAATTAATCAGCCCATCTCAGCGGTTGCACTAAGATATATTGATAATCCTCTAGGATAGGGTAATATGTATATACCATTGAGACTATCTCAGTGGTCCCAATGGTCCAGCTGAGACTTTATCAGCTGATTCAGATGACCTCACTATCTAAAAGTGCACACATGTCAAACCAGATAGCAAACTCTAGTTAAAAAGGGTCATTTATGACTTATGAATTTTTAATTAGGGTTTTCAACCTAACATGCCACTAAGAAATTTCTAGCAGCTATCAAATCCTAACAATGTTACTACTCATTTCCAGCTAGTTAAGATGACTAATTAATGTTATTCTAACATCATAACTGATTTCTAACATAATTGCAAACTATGATGAGATGACATCTGAAATTGTTGAAACTGAAAACTTGGTCTTTGTGGAGTTCACCCTTAGGAAAGGGGTGATCGCACACTTACTTATCTCTCGCGAGCCAAACAACTAAGGAAAAAGAACAGGGGACAGACCCAATGGCTCGCCGTCGAGGTCCCACCACACACCCAAAAGATCTTAGAGTGCTTCCCCTCCTTAGCCATGTGTCGAGATAAGGATACCTCAAATAGCGCAAGAAGACCGAGGCATAAGTAAGCATGCCTTATGAGGTACCCCCTTGGGTCTATTTATAGATTTCTGGAAATGTCCTACAAATAGCCAACCATCGCTATTCCAAACAGCAATATGCAGCCCAACTGGGTCTGCCAATAACATAACTCTGTTGTTCTAACAGGCTATAGGTATGATAACGGGAGAAAAATAGTAAAGATAGATCTCAGAAAAACTGGGTGAGTTGCCATCTAAAACCTCTACTCGCCTGGGGCGGCGAGTGCTCGATGGAGCTGGCACTCGCTGCATCCACTCGCCTGGGGCGGCGAGTGCTCGATGGAGATGGCACTCACTGCCTCCCTACGGCCCTGGGCGAGTGCGGGCCGAAAAACTCCCCACTCACCAAAAGGTGTGAGTGTTGCGCAAACAAGACACTCGCCTCCTCAGCACCCCATTATGGGTCTAGCTTTACTCATCACCTGAGAGCAGAAGGCGCCTACTACAAGCGCGTCACTCAATGACTAGGAGAGGCGTTGAGTGACTGGGCCTCACTCAATGCCAAGCACAAGCGTCGAGTGACAGGTCCTCACTCAATGCCAAGGAGAGTTGTTGAGTGTCTGGAGCGACGAGTGCTCGATGGGGCTGGCACTCGCTGCCCCCTATGCGCCTGGGTGAGTACTAAACTAGGCCTTACTCTACTCTCCTGCTACTTGTCGAAACCATGGGGTGAGTGCGAGCTGACCTGCTGCACTCGCCCCTCACTAGTTCCACCCCCACCAGGGCGAGCTTAGGAGGAAACTGAGCTCTCGCTTAATCCCATATTTTATGGGATGAGGACTGGTGACTCCTAACACCCACTACTCATTGGATATGGGATTGTACATAATCCTCGCTCTTTGCGAGGTTGGCAAAAGCTTGAAAAGAAACATCAAACCCCACAATATACCGAGAGTGTGACAGGAGAGGGAGAATCTTTTGGTGAGATCCACCGGCAGCTATATATATGTCCACGTACCGGGGTGTCCTTTGCCATTCCTCTTACTTGACCTCATAGAGATGCCTCTTTCAAAAGAACTTCAGGAGAGTTTGCTCATGCTCAGTAGATGAATGTCGTCCATGCCGCTGTGCTTACCATGGTGATCCCCAGCTCGGAATTGTACAAGCCACAACATGACCATCCCGCCAAAAGGCTAAATCCATTCCCCAGGTTGTCGAGCTGATCCCTTAAGATCTGGCCTCCACTTCAAGCCATGGGCTCTCTTCCTCTCATGTACCAGTCTCCAAGTCAAAAGGGAAGGAGGTCATTGAGGTACCTGCCGATTTGGCCGACCGACAAGCTGATTATGGCACTTCCACGCCGCGAGTTGACTCCCCTCTCCATGACTCATGACCTCCAACTCCTCCTGAAACTTTCCTGAAAAATCCATCGCCTGCCTTCAGGACCATGGGAATAGACCAGCTGAAGCTAAGATTGCCAGCTCGCACTCCTTCTCAACAGCTTGCACCTGCTCCTACACTTGCGGGGGAAAGGGTCGGAGACATCCCGGTCCCCAACTTCAAACTTCTTTCTCCCCGGATCCATCCCTCAGGTCGTGACAAGAACCTAGCCTTGGCCCCTTCGTACACCTCCTAGGGGGTAATGAGCTCCTCTCGTAAGTTCCACTCCCACAAGATCATCTTGCCTGGTTGTTTTGAGGTATTTGCCCCTTCTATTCACTAAATTTTTCTGCAGGTCTTCCCCCTCCTTCTGATATTGAGGAATCTTCTAAACAAGCTTGCCACTCGCCACCCCCTGAACCTGGGGTGGAAAGCTTTCTAGATAATTCTTTGGATCTCACAGAGCTGAGACAGCGAGTGGTGGAGGTCTTGAAGAAGAAGAATGCCACGCTGCGCCAACTTCGGGCGGACAACGCATATAGAAAGTAGAGGCTGCAGGCACTAGAGCGGGACTACGTGATACTCGCAGATGAAGTGAAGGACAGCTTGGCGAGAGAGATGATGTCCCCCACCCTACTTATGGAGAAGATCAATGGAAACCTGCAGGTCCTCTACCAGGACCTGTACCTGGTCCGCGAGTTCCTCAATCCGCGCCAGCCTCCGGGGATGGGGACACGAGGTCGGGGTAGATGGATATGGTACCCCAGCTGAGCTTACTGGCCCTCGCCCCCCCAACTCTAGCTCGTGCGTGTTGGTGAACTTCTTCCTCGATTATGATTTCTTCAACAAACTGCGAACTTCCCCTATCTGTAATAACTTAAAACATTTCTTAGATTTTAACATGTTGATTGCATTACACGCTATTTTCAATTTTACCTTGCTTTAAAGTTGGTCGGTTCACAGGGTGCGCGAGTTAGGGTTGGTGCGTGAGTTAGGGTTGGTGCGCTAGGCGCAACAAGCTGGGCTGATCGGTCAGCTTGCCATAAATCCAGTTTTTTTTATAAATCGGCCCCCTCACCAACCCCCAGACCATCTCCTTTACTGCCAGCCTTCACCTCCCCCTGCTGCTTTTCCCACTACCTCCACTCACACCCCAACCCTTAGAACCATGGGTAAGATGTGACCTAATGCCGACAGGCGATCAAAGTGTGCTTGGTAATTTGTCGAGTACCGATTCTTCAAAAGGAATACCACCGAGCGTGTGCTCACCGAGTTCAAAGCCGACCTCCTTTCCCCTAGTTTTGAGGCGCTCCGGCCTAGGGAGAACGAATTCATCAACACCTTTTACTGGGACGAGCTCACCTTCCCCATCTCGCACTTCGAGGTGGGGTTTCGCCTGCCTCTCTGGCCGAAAATCCGCCAGATGCTCAAATATTTTGGGGCAGTACTAGCCCAACTGAACCCGATTGCGATCGCCATGATGGTCACATTCGCGTGTCTCCTCCGCTGAAAGCGGATTGAACTCAATCTCGCCATCTTCCGCAAACTCTTCACCTACCGTGCGACCAACGAAGGGTCACCTTTCTGATGGGCCCAGACATCAAAGTTCGTAAGACCGCAAATTAGAACCATAACTGGGTTTCCAAGGTCGTGTTAATCAAAGGCAACCTGGGTAACATACCCTTCTCCACTAGCAGAAGAGAGAGGAGGTATATCGGCCCCCCAACGCTACCGAGCGACAATGTCGAGCTGGACAAGTTCTTCCTAGGGAAGGACTTCGAGGTCTCCTTCCTTCGAAGGGGCCTTGACTCGCTCCTCCAAGTTCTTCCCGGCAAAAATATAAACCTTCCCTTTATTTTTGATGGGCTCGCCAATTGATAACAATGCTTCTAACCCGTTACTCTCTACATGGTAGTGGTCAATCCCCGAGCATCCACCTTATGCAAACTCAGGACTCTACTCAGACCCGCTCGCGCGCGAGCGAGCAGCCGCAGTAGCTTTCCGCGGCGAGCATGGGTCAAGTAAACCTTCCTCCAGTAGGAAGCGACCTGGCCTCAAAGGGTCCAGCTCGCCTCGGCGCCCCCCGCCGCCAAAAATGTTGAAGCAAGCCCTGGTCTCCAAGAGGGGACAACAATAACAACAATAAATATTCGTGATCTCGCCGGAGACCACCCCATAGAAGTAACCAGAGAGCCCACAGGAGGATTCAGTAGAAAAAGATCAAGGGGATGGCGAGGCCCCCGCTTCCACATCCGCCGAGAGGCCCGTGGCCAGCGAGATGGGCTTATCGAAGAGCCACCCTCTCTTCGGCCTTGGGTGGAGATCAAAGGACTCAGCTGGCGAGCCAATGGTACGATGGGATGAGCAGACCCACATGGTCTCCATCTCATCCCTCCATCCCTCCTGGTCAGGTCGCCAACCCCCCTCTGGTCACGCCAACGTGCTTGGATTCGGCATGTATGGGCGCGAGGATGTCGAGGCCTACAAGGGCATTACCCTATTCTAGCTCAGCCATGAGGTCTTGCAAGCCCATGTGGGCCCTAAAGATGCATCACATGGTGGTCCGTCGCGGCTTCAACCTCAACCACCTCCTGCTAAAAGCCGAGCAGGGTCATGGCATCACGAAAGACAATGCCACCGGCTTGGTGAGGTAACTTGAAACCACTGAGAACCTTCTCACCAAATTCGCTGGCGGGATGGTACTTGTCGGCAACCCCTTCCCTTTTTACTTAAGGTTTTTCACATATTTTTGTTCTTACCACTCTTTGCCTTGAAGGATGCTGAGTCCGCGAGCGAGCTACGAGCTCGCGCCACCGAGCTGGAGGGGGAGAACGAAAAGCTGAGGGAGGAGAACAAAGGGCTTCTGAGTGAGCTGATCTGGTAGACGGATATCTTCTTTCCTCAGCTCGTTGGCGAGACGAGCATTCCCCCCAAGTGGCCAAAAGTCTTCAGTGAGGCCGAGGTCGCCGAGAAGTTGTGTCTTAACTCCATCAGCAATGCCGAGTACGCCATGAAGATCATGAAAGATATGTAGGTGCTGGTGGAGGGCTTTGAGGATGTATTGGTCATGGAGCTAATATTGTACCTTCTCCTTATCCTCCCCCTTGTCGAGAAGGAAGTGAGCTTTGACTCGCTGCTCAGCGAGGTGTTGGGGTTCAAGGATAACTGATCCGGGGGGAGGGTGAGAACTAGCTTTCCAACTTTTTCTTTTTGTACTGTAATTCCCCCCCTCCCCCCCCCCCCCCCGTTTTGTAATCTTGCCGAGGCGAGCTCCTTTTGTAACAACATACATCTTAATGAAAAGGAACTTAACATATTTCTTTTATCCTTCTTTTCCTTCTTCTTTTATTCTCAACGTATTATACTCGCGCGCGAGTCTCCCCCCTGTTGGGCGACCTCGATAGGATATCACTCGCCGCTAGAATGCACTTTTAGGATTCGCGCCTGTGTTGAGACCTTGAGAGCTCGCACGCCCTTAGATAATCAATAGGAAGGATACTTGCCGCTCTTGGCTCGCGGTGACCCTGCTTGCCTGCGAGTACTCTTTCTCTTAGGGGTTTGGAAGAAGTCAAATTTCGCAAGTAAAATCTCAGGGGGATGGAATGTGTTCATCGGGAACCGGCTCGCCTTGCCTTCCTTAGTAGAGACTGAGATCTCAGCTCGCCATGGTCGACTCATCCTAGAATTGTCGAGCCTAACCCTTTGCAATACTTCTGATCTTTCCTTCCAGACTCAGCTCTAGGGTCATAATGAAATCACTCGAGGATCCCGACTGTGCCAGCTAGGTGGAAGCTTGGAAGCGGGAGCATCTCGGGACCTAACCCCAGAGCGAGAATACTTTCCTTTGGCAAACCTCCAGGCGCTACCATCAGCCCCATCAGCTAGGTGAGAGCCTGATGGCAGGTGTTGAGCATCCATCGGACTCAGCCCTCCAGGGTTATAATGAAGTCACTCGAGGATCCCGACCCTGCTAGTTAGGTGGAAGCCTTATAGCGGGAGCATCTCGGGAACTAACCCTAGAACGAGAATACTTTACTTTGGCAAACCTCCGGGTGCTACCACCGGCCCCATCAGCTAGATGAAAGCCTGATGGTGGGTGTTGAACATCCACCGGACTTAGCCCTCCAAGTTCATAATGACTTCACTCGAGGATCTCGGTCCTGCCAGCTAGGTGGAAGCCATGTAGCGGGAGTGTCTCAGGACCTAACCCCAGAGCGAGAATACTTTATTTTTGCAAACCTTCAAGCGCTACCACCGGCCCCATTAGCTAGGTGAGAGCCTGACGGCAGGTGTTGAGCATCCACAAGACTCAGCCCTCCATGGTTATAACGTCGTCACTTGAGGATACCGGCCATGCCAGCTAGGTGGAATCCTGGCAGTAGGAGCATCTCGAGACCTAACCCCAGAGCGAGAATGATGTCCACCGAGGACCCCTGCCCTGCCAGCTAAGTTAGAGCCTGGCAGCGAGAGAAAGCTCGGTACTTATGGAAACTTCGGACTTTCATGAATATCATTGCCAAAGAGAAAAAATACCAAAGGATTTCTTATACATTAAAGGAGAGTACGTACATACTTTTATGTATAGAAACGTTTCAATTCAACTCCACTCCAGGTGTGACTAAGGGTCTCTCCCTCCACATTCCAGAGGAAATATGCCCTGAACTTAATGCTTCCTATACAATCTATGGGCCTTCCTTGTTGGGGTTGAGCTTCCCCACTGCGGCAGATCTTCCTGCCGCATCCACCTTCCTCAGGACCAAGTCCCCTTCCGCAAACTGTTTGACCCTAATGTACTTGTCAAAATATTTAGCCATTATTCGCTTAATCTCTTCCTATTAGACAGCTGACAGGTCGCACAGCTCATCCTCGTTCTCGGCCCGCCTTCCTTAGGACCACCTTCCTCACTCACTTTCCTCAGGATCATGTCAAGGGAGAGCCAAAGCTCGTCCTCGTTCTCAGCCTGCCATTCTTCTACACCTTCCTATACTGCCACAACCTATGGTGTCCGAACCTCGAACTCTATAGGAAGTACTGCCTTGTAAACGTGTGAGAGTTTGAAAGGGGTGTCCCCTATGGCTGTGTTGGAGTGGTTCTCAGGGCCCGAAGAGTCGAAGGAAGCTGCTCCACCCAGCTAACCTTAGAATTCTCCACTTTCTTCTTGAGGACATTAACAATGATTTTGTTCTTCGCCTCCACCTTCCCGTTGCTCCTGGGATGGTGGACCGATGCGAACCAGAGATCGATCCCAAGCTATCCGTAGAAATTGATGAACTCAGCACTGGCGAACTGAGTCCCATTGTCCGTGACAATGGCCTGTGGAAGGTCGTGTCGGCAGATGATCTTTCCCCATACAAAGTTCATGATTACCTGGGAGGTCACCTTGGCTAGCGCCTTCACTTCCAACCACTTAGAAAAATAGTCGATCATCACCAGTAGGAACTTCCTCTGCCCGCTGGCCTGGGGGAATGTCTTACCAAATCCATTCCATAAATGGTGAAGGGTCGGGGGGCCGTTATACTTTTGAGTCACTGATCTGGTTGGAGTTGGAGAGGGGCAAACAAATGGCCTTTGTGACAATTCTTTGAGAACTCTAAGGCATCCCGGCTTAGGGTCAGCCAAAAACACCCATGCTGGATGACCCTTCCTTCGAAGTTTCTTCTCCTCAAGTGGCTTCCACACTCCCCGAAATGGAGCTCCTCCAAAATTCTTTGGACCTCCCTCTCGGCCACATAATATGCCAACATCCCCGAAAGAGTCTTCCTATACAACTGCCCGTCGCGCATGAGGAAGTATGCCGACTTGTGCTTAAGCTTCTTCTTGTCCATCCTTATGGATAGGAATGTTATGAATGGATCCATCCACGAGGGATGTTGGTCCACCTCCATCAACTCCCCCTCTTCGATGGGCAGGCGGAATAGGTCGTTGATTGTACCCCCCATCCGGGGGCCATGCTTGGCCAATTGATCAACCTGCTCATTTTCCTCTCTAGGCACATGAAGGATGGAGAAGGTCTGGAACATGCTGATGACCCCCTTCACCTTTGTCAAGTATAACTTGAGAGTTGGCTCCCTTAGCTCGAACTCCCCATTGATCTGGAAGGCTACCACCATGGAGTCAGTGAGGACCTCCACATCATGCACTCCTAGCTCCCTGGCCAGGCGCAATCCTGCTATCTCTGCCTCATACTTTGCTTGGTTGTTAGTGATGGGAAAGTGCACCATCACTGTTTGTTCGATCATTGTTCCCTGGGGCTCTCTAAGATCACCCCCACCCACCAAGGAATGTCTTCCCGACGCGCCTTCTACCATCACCTTCAAGGGAAACGAGCGAGTGAGTTCTGCCTCCACCACCTCGACCACATAAATTAGCTAGAAAGTTGGCCATTAGTTGGTCCTTGATTGAGAGGCGCTGGACGAAAGAGGTATCGAACTCACTCAGCTCCACCGACCACTTTACCAACCTTCCTAAATGCTCCACACCCTCGAAGATGTTGCAGAGGGGATAGCCAATCACAACTCGGATGGAGTGTGCCTAAAAATAGGGTTGGAGCCTCCGAGCTGAGATAACCAGAGCAAAGGCCAACTTCTCAAGGACGAGGTTCCGGAGTTCCGCCTTCTCAAGACCCTTATCACGTAGTATATGGGCAACTGCTTTTTCCTCTCTTCCCAAACCAGGGCGGAGCTCAAGGCCTCTGCTCTGACCTCTTAGAAAAAATGATAGCTCCTCCCCCTCCTTCATCCCTTGGAACAGGGGGCCTGATTTAACTGCCTCTTCAAGGCCCGAAACGCTTATTCGTATTCCTTAGTCTATTCAAACTTCGTTCCTCCCATCAATGCTTTAAAGAAGGGAGAGCACTTCTCCCCAGCCCGGGAATGTAACTGGCTTAGCCCTGCCATCTTTCCTGTCAGCCATTAGACCTTCTTAGCATTCCGAGGTGACCCCAATTCCATGATCGCTTTGACCTTGTCAGGATTCAGCTCCACCCCTGTAGGGGTCACAAGGTGGCCCGAGAACTTCCCCTGCTAGCCCCGAAGATACACTTCAAAGGGTTCAACCTCATCTTCTATTTTCGTAAGGTACTAAAGGTCTTCACCAGGTCCTGGAGGTGAGATTTTGTCTTTTGACTCTTGATTAATAGATCATCCATGTACCCTTCAAGGTTCCCCCCTATTTACTCCCGAAAGACCTGTTCCATCATCTTTTCGTATGTCGCCCCTGCATTTTTCAACCCAAAGGGATTCATCTTATAAAAGTAGCACCCATCCAGTGTGATGAAGAAGACATCTTTCATATTGGGAGGGTGCATCCTGATTTGATGATAACCTGAAAATACATCTAAAAAACTCATTATAGGATGACCAACGACTGCATCAACCAGCGCATTGATTCGAGGCAAGGGATAATAATCCTTAGGACATGATTTATTTAGCAAAGAAAAATCAACACACGTTCTCCACCGGCCATCTCCTTTATTAACAATTACAATGTTAGAGACCCAGCCGGGGTATTGAATTTTGGATACAAAGCCGACCTTCAAGAGCTTGGCCACCTCCTCCCAAATGGGTTCGGCTAGCTTGTCCACAATGGACCTCTTATTCTACTAGATGGGGCGAGCTTCTAGATCAAGGTTGAGGCAGTTACATGTAAGGTCTGCATCGATCCTCGACATCTCTGCTCCGCTCCAACAGAAGATGTCCACGTTCTTAAGGATGCATGCAACCATCCTCTCCTGGTCTATCGGGGTCAGCCCTCCGTTGATACGCACCTTCACCACCTTGACTCCAAGGGTGAAAACTTCCATCTCCACCACCTCTTTTGCTGACTCTAGACGAGATTTCTCTCCCCATTATCCAATATCCCCCTCTCCTTGGACAAGGACCTCCTCCCCAGCCTCTTACATGGCCATTTCCACGGCTGGCTCCTCCTGGATCTCCTCCACCACCCCCACATGGGTGCGGTTCTCTTCCACTTCCATCTCCATTCCTCCTACCTTTTGCTCTGCCACCTCCTTCCTCCGCTCCATCTCCTTAGTCCCCTCTTGCCAATAAATGGAGTTCCCTGCGGTGACGTAGCATTCCATTACCACCTTGGGGTTTCCTCGGACCCGGACCTGGATCCCCTCAGCATTGAACTTAAAGCATTGGTTGAAGGATGAGGGGATGCAACGGAAGGCGCTGATGAGGGGCCATCTGAAGATGGCATTGTAGCTGTTGGGGGTGTCCACGATGACGAACATGCAGTTTCGGTCCACGATGACGAACATGCAGTTTCGGGACTACCCCCCCCCCCCCTAGAGTGATGTGGAGCCCTACTCCTCCTTCAACCTCCATCCTTTCCCCTGAGAACCCAAACAAAGGTCTGTCCGAGGAAAGCACTGATAATACCTTTTGTAGTCTAAACTATTAGGGTATTTTCAGGTTTTTAATACACAAATCATGTCTTGTAAGCTTATATGTTGACCTCCTTTTGTATATATTATTATCACTAATGTGTTCTCTTCTTTTTGCAGGTTTTCACAGCTTTCGGCCAAAATGACCTGACACGGCCCTCTCTAGGCGTGTCACCGGGCGTGTAACCCGGTCCTGAGGAAGTTTGCTGCCAGAACCCAAATCCCAAGAAAAACACTTGACACACCCCCCTGAAACGCCCTCCCTAGGCGTGTCTCTGGGCGTATCACCCTCATCCCGAAGCCTGCAGGCTGCCATTAAAGATTTTCTATTGCTGCACGTCAACACTACCTGACACGCCCCCCTGACACACCCTCCCGGGGCGTGTCACCGGGCGTGTACCACCTTTTTCTATTTTTGACAGATTTCCGACCAATGATTTTTACGTGATGTGCCTTACACCTCCCCTACATGGGCATGTCTCAGGGGGTGTCCACTGTTGTCCAAAAGCAATCACGCCCCCATGACACGCCCTCCCTAGGCGTGATAGGGGGCATGACCGACCCAAAAAAAGTCTATAAATTCAAGGCTCCCCCTTATGTACAGAGAATTTGTGGGGTTAGAGGGGAGGTGCTGCCCTTTTATTTCTTGGAGTTTTTCATGTCTTTCCTTTAGTGCTCTTCCTCTCTCTCTTTCTCATTTTAAGCTTTTCTTAATTCTAGTTTAGTGTACCCTTTTGTAATAGCTCTTGTAATTTCTAAAGTAGCTTAATGTTAATGCTAGCCTAGGTTTCATTTCCATGCACTTGTAATCTTTTATTTCAAAGTTGTAGCTCTCTTTTAGCATTAATATAAAGTGCCCTTTTACTTTGTTTTCATAATGTTCTTCTACACATCTCTCTTCCTCCACTTCTCCATGATTAACTAATCCTCCTTGTACTTGATCTTGATGATCTTAGGTTCGAGTTAATTAAGTTATGATGCCTTAAGTTTACTTTTTCTTTTAGGGTTTAGGCCTTCGATTTACTCTTGAAAATTCATGTTTGGAGTTATATCATCGATATATAATTTTCATCTTTGTTTTCACTATTAGCTAGCCGAGTTGCTCGTAGTTTTAAGTGAACACTCATGAGTAAAGAGAGTTGCACGCACCCCTCGAGAGAGGCAGATGTTAAATCTCTCGGATTAAAGTGAAATCCAATAGCGGGGCTCACCACGTAAAGCAAACTTTAGGTCTCCAATTTGGATGAGAGTTCGATCGGACCTCCTAATCTCAGTTGGGCAAGACTTCGAGAGAAGCTTGTTCAAGCTTTAGGAACCTCCACGGTCAAGGACCTTTACCTTATTAAGTTAGGGTTTATTATCACATTTTATTCAACTTTTGCCGAGGTGATTCTCGATCAAGTGTTTTTCTATTCATCGTTTCAACCCCTCATTGTAATCACTTTCAGTATCTATTTATTTAACTGCAAGTAGTTCTCTTTTTAGCGCAAATATTTCTTTTCTTAATTACAATTTGTTTTCTTTTAACAACCCAAAAACAATCCTTTGATAAGGTAATACTCTTCGTGTGAGTAAAATTACTCAACAGTTCCCGGATCTTAATACGACACTTGTGTCCCCTTGCTACAATTCGATATACTTGTCTAGATGGATTGCTAGTCTAGTTCTTATTTTCTTCACGATTAGTAGACACCAAGTTTTTGGCGCCATTGCCGGGGACCAACTTTTGTTGATAATTCAAAATCATGACCCTGTACTTTTATCATTTCTATTTCTCACCCCCTTTCTTAAAAAATAAAAATTAAAAAAACATATTAATGCTCTTAATAGAAACCCACATCACAATTTTTCTACACCAACTAACTCTCTCGAAAAGGGCAATGTTGCTTAAATACCACTATCTTGTCTAGTACCTTGTGAACCCTTATTTGGGTAGTCCTTGGGAAGTTCGGGAGTTAAAACATTAAAAAAAATCTATTTCAAAAAAAAATAACTCTTTTTTTCTATTTTTTTCTCTTCCTTTATCTTCTCTTCTTTTAGTGCATGACCCACAGAAACCTATCAGTTATTTTGGACTTGGACCACGAAATTGAGTGTACTCTTTGGAGAAGATCGCGATTTCAAGGCCCTACTCTCCAAATAACGATTGAGGATTTCGAGTCATTTTCTACCTTAAGAATGAAAGAACCTGATGGGGACGACGACCCTCATCTTGATGACGATGCAGTTGACGACGATCCACCGCCACCACCCAAGGATCTGCGACGCCGCAACGTTCGTGACGGACAACGTTACAACCTTCGCCCTCGGCACATGAAGAACTTTATTTAATTTGAGTTTGTCTTTTGTTATGTTATTTTTGGGACATTTAATCTGGTCTGCGTTTAGCCAGCCTTTGCTACAATTTTATTTTTATTTTGGTCTGCGTTTAGCCGGCCATTGTTGTTTTATTTTGTAAGGGCTGCATATAGCCCTTGGTGTGTGCTTGGCTATATATATTAAGCCATGAACTATGTAAAAGGCAATTTTGGAAGAGAATTGAAAACCCTAAAAATCCTTGCTCCTCTCCCTCTCATCTTGTGGCCGCCCCCCTCTCTTCCTCTCTTTCCCACTCTCCAAGTTTCGGCCTAGCTTAGGCCGACCACCCCTTCCCTCCACCTTCTAGCCGCCGACCCCTCTCTTTCTTCCTCCCCATTCCTCTTTTCCCACTCCATCCCTCTCTCCCTCTCATATTGCTCTCATAATTTTTGGCCAACTCCAAGAAGGATCCCCTCGGCACGACTACGGATTGGGAAGGCTTTACCAGGCGTGACATGGCGAAGGCGGACGTGTGCATCTTCTTGGTTCATCTCCGGAAGGCTATTGGAGGGAACGATCATTGTTGTGGATCCAAGATCTCGGATCTACAAACTCCGAGTGGGTAACGAAACCTCCTACCAAGAGTGCTCTTTTCTTAGATTTTTCTTGTTGGTGGATGAGTTTTGGCGTGACTTTGGAAGCATCGGAATTTTCGTGGTTATTTTTCTTGCGGATTTGCGTTTTTCTGGATATTTCTTTAAGAGTACGAAAAGGATTGGCGATCCTTGCTTTGTTCTTGTTGGGGAAACATCCACCCTTTTCGAATCGGTTTGTTTTGGTGGATCTTTCTTTGGTACAACTCCGCGCTCGTCCGGAATTAATATTATTCCTTTTAGCTTGTGGGGGTATAAGCCTATAGCCTATACTCACACTCTAACGGTTGCTACTCGTGCGCTGCGTTAATAAAGATTAGGCATATTCGGGGCTGCGTTATTTGTGTGTTTGGGTAGAGTGGAGCGGCGTTGGTTCTTGTTCGGAGACGTGTGCGGCCACCGCGATCCGGTGGCCTACGTCAAATTTGGTATCAGAGGGAGGTTGTGTTGGTTTCCCAACCGACACCATCCTCTTGCTCTTCCATAGTTGGATTTACGATTCTCGCTAGGTTGCGCACAGCCCGTCACAAACCTTAACTAAATCTGAAATTTTGCTGAATTTGGTCTGCTAATAGTAAAAAAAAAAAAATATTCAGAAAAATTAGAAAAAAATTCTGGGAGCTCATCATTTTTTTCTAAGCGTAAAGGTCTAAAAAATCATTTTTGTTTGCTCAACGGATTTGTGTCAAAAAAATCTTCCTTTATAAAATTAATCTGTCCAGACCTATCCTAGTTTTCAGCTGTTCATGCGCACTAGGCTTGGGACTGAATATTCCCCCTCCACTTCTCAAATGGCTAACCACCATGATGATGACCACACACCGGCCACCATCGCGGAGCTTCGGGAAGAGTTCAACACTAGGTTCGATGCTCTGACACAATTAATACAAGGGTTGGCTGTCAACCAAGCGGTGCCCCGTAATCCTGCTGCTGGGATACCCAGACCGGGTTTTCCTCCCCAGGCCGCTCACCCACGCGATGATAGGCACCACCAATATCACGAGCAGGATGATGAACACACGCCACGAGCCCCTTATGAGTTTGATTTAGCTAGAGCCGTTAAGATTGACCCACCCTCATACGATGGTATGGGTGAACCCCAAGCATTTCTAGATTGGGTCATGGAGATCGAGTGTTACTTTGAGTGGCATAACCTAACGGACGGCGAGAAGGTGCGGGTAGCACGAATGAAGCTTATGGGAAGGGCCAAAACCTTCTGGTTAAATGAAGAGAGGCGACTAGGTACCGCGAATGGTTTACCCCCAATTGGGTGGAATGCCATGAAAGCTCTTCTGACTGATCAATATGTCCCCGCGTATCACCGAACTCAAATGTTCGACGAGTTAGCCACCCTTCACCAGGGGAGCAAATCGGTAGCGGAGTACATGGGACTCCTTAAGGATATGATGGTACGTTGCGAGGTTAGAGAAATGCCCGAAGTTACGCTTTCCCGTTTCCGTAAGGGTCTAAACCCGGACATCCAAGGCAAGCTTCTGCGTTATGGTCACACGGACCTCAACACTACCTTCAACGCTGCTCTGGATATCGAGAAACATAATGCCCACAAAACTAAGGGGCGATCCTTTCAGAAAGGAAAATCTATTCTCGGTGCCCCGCCCACGTCCTCCATGGGGGACAAAGGAAAATTCCGTTCTACTGATTCAAGCTCCATCGTTATTACAGCTCGGAACAACAAATATCCCAACGGCAAGAGAGTTCCGATAGGGAGAGTTAGTAAGACTAACGCCACTTGTTTTACGTGCGGGATACAAGGGCACTACGCTAGTGAGTGCCCCTCTAAATCGAAGCCCTTAGCTCTTATGGACTCCTCCTCTGAGCCCGCTGAGATTGTCTATGAGGCCGCGGACGAGTCTGAAGGCGAGCCTAGTGATATGGAAAATGAGTCTTACATGATGGTGATGCGTCGCATTTTAGCCACCCCGCGAGTATTGGACGATTATAATAGGACGAGCATCTTTTCTCTGAATTTTAAAAGCGGTGATAAGTGGTGTAAACTGATCATTGATAGCGGGAGTTGTATGAATGTCATTTCGGAGAATGCCGTCGCGCGAATGAAAGTAAACACGGAACCACACCCCCAACCATATAAGATCGCTTGGGTCAACAAAACCTCCATTGGGGTGTCCAAGCGATGTCTGTTTCCACTAGTTATCAAGGGGTACGTAGATAAGGTGTGGTGCGACGTCATCCCCATGGACGTTTGTCACGTATTATTGGGGCGTCCGTGGCTCTTCGATTATGATGTGACTCACTTCGGTCGTGCAAACACCTATGAATTCAAGTTTAACGGCAAGACCGTCACCTTGGCTCCCACTCCACCTAAGGACCCCTCGATCGCCTCTTCAGACACAATTGTGCCCGCTGAGAAGAAAACGTTGACTCTAATTGGTAGAAAGGAACTCGAGCGTCACTCCTTCGTTGAGGGTATCCTTTATGCGCTAGTTTGCCTACAAGTCAAGGGCGATGAGCCGTCATTTTAGAGTCTACCACCGGCATTGCGTGATCTTTTAGAAGAATATAAGGATGTGTATCCGGAAGAGTTGCCCGCAACGTTACCCCCGTTGCGGGATATCAAACATGCCATCGATCTCATCCCGGGTTCCTCCCTACCCAACCTACCACATTATCGATTGAATCCGTCCGCCCACGCGGAGCTGCAAACCCAAATTGCTGAATTATTACAAAAGGGATTTATTCGTCATAGTAAAAGCCCTTGCGCCGTACCCGCCTTGCTTGCACCCAAGAAAGACGGGACATGGAGAATGTGTGTGGACAGTAGAGCCATCAATAAAATCACTATTAAATACCGTTTCCCCATCCCGCGTTTGGACGATCTATTGGACATGTTAGCCGGGGCCACGATCTTTTCGAAATTGGATCTTAGGAGTGGCTACCACCAAATACGGATTAGGGAAGGGGATGAGTGGAAGACAACGTTTAAGTCAAAGGAAGGACTTTATGAGTGGCTAGTAATGCCGTTCGGGCTCTCCAATGCCCCCAGTACATTTTCTCGGATGATGACCCACGTATTTCAACCGTATATGGGGAAGTTCATCGTTGTCTACTTTGATGATATACTCATTTTTAGCACCTCGACTACCGATCATGCGAGGCACTTGAGGACTATTTTGGAGACGCTCCGAACGGAGGAACTGTTTGTCAATATTAAAAAGTACACGTTTCATGTGCCATCTGTGGAGTTCCTCGGATACATTGTTAGCTCGGAGGGCATACACGTAGATCCCAAGAAGGTCCAAGCCATTGTAGATTGGCCGGAACCCTCCAACATTAGGGAAGTTAGGAGTTTCCATGGTCTAGCTACCTTCTACCGCCGGTTCATACGCGACTTTAGTAGCATCATGGCTCCCATCACGGAGTGCATGAAGAAGGGTGACTTTGTGTGGTCCAAGTCCGCCACCAAAGCGTTCCACACGATTAAGGCCCGAATGTCGTAAGCACCCCTCTTGCGATTACCGGATTTCAATAAGGTCTTTGAGTTATCTTGTGATGCGTCGGGGATTGGTATTGGGGGTGTCTTAAGTCAGGAGGGGCACCTGGTTGGTTACTTTAGTGAGAAACTAGCGGGACCTAAGCTCAATTACTCTAACTACGATCGGGAATTTTATGCCATCATTCGGTGTCTCCAACACTGGAGGCACTACCTCCTGCCTAAGGAGTTCGTTATACTTTCCGATCACAAGGCGTTACGATTCATCAACTCGCAAGGTAAAATCAGTCCACGCCACGCGAAGTGGGTATCCTTCTTGCAGGAGTACTCCTTTAATATTAAACACCTGAAGGGCAACCTCAATCGGGTAGCTGATGCTCTGAGCCGCGTCTCCCTTTTATTGACCACACTTGAGGTTAAGGTCATAGGTTTCGAGCGTATTAAGGACGAGTATGTTCATTGTCCGAATTTTAAAGATATCTACCTATCCACCCAGAGCGAGTCACCCACGACCATTTCTACGTACTATCTCCGTGATGGCTATTTATTCAAGCACGCTAAACTATGCATCCCTCGTTCCTCCCTTCGCCACTTTATAGTTTGGGAATTACATAGTGGCGGCCTCGGCGGCCACTTTGGGCGGGATAAAACCATTACCTTAGTGGAGGAAAAATTTTATTGGCCCGGTCTCAAGTCAACGGTACACAAGGTGGTCGGATGTTGTAGAGCGTGTCAATTGGGAAAGGGGAATAAAACGAATGCGGGTCTTTATACCCCCCTCCCGATCCCTTCTGTTCCTTGGGAAGATATTAGCATGGACTTTGTCTTAGGCCTTCCCGTCACGTTTCGACGTCACGACTCCGTTATGGTGGTCGTCGACCGGTTTTCGAAGATGGCCTACTTCATTGCTTGTCACAAAACCGATGATGCGTCTCATGTCGCCAAACTATTTTTTAAAGAAGTCGTAGGCCATAGGGGTGTCCCTAAGACTATTGTCACGGATAGGGACGTGAAATTCACGAGTTATTTTTGGAAAACGTTATGGAAGATCATGGGCACTAAGCTCTTATTTTCCTCGGCTTACCACCCACAAACGGATGGCCAAATAGAGGTAGTTAATAGGAGTTTGGGTAGTTTACTTCGTTGTATTGTGGGGGATCATAAGGGCACGTGGGATCTCATCCTACCACATGCACAATTGGCCTACAATAACTCCAAAAATAGGTCCACCGGACTCTCACCCAATGAAATTGTGCACGGCTACAAGGCACCCGTGCCTCTTGACTTAGTCCCCTTACCACCAACTTATAAATCTAGTCAGTTTGCTCAGGATTTCGCCTCACATGTTCACACCCTACACAAACACATCAACCAAACGTTAGCAAAACAATATGCCTCTTATCAAGCTAACGCCAACGTACATCGAAGGGAAATCTACTTTAATATCGGCGATTTGGTTATGGTGCGTCTCTCCCCCGAACGGTTTCCGACGGGAACCATAAAGAAATTAGCAAATAAGAGAGCCGGTCCGTTTCGTATTTTAAAGAAATTAGAAGAGAATGCTTATCTCTTGGAAATACCCACTGATTGGGGTATATCCCCCATTTTCAATATTTCTGATTTAACGCCTTATATCTCACCACCACTCGAATTATCTGTCTCCCCGTTTTTGTCCACTACCAATTCTAATGGGTTTGGGGGTGAAGCTTTATCTGGATCGTTCTCTCCAGCAGCTGCCACCGGGGGTATGTCGCCTAATGAACTTGCTACATTTCCATCTTCGTCGACTAACGTTTTTTCAAGTTTCCCCAAGACTGTTTTTGTGCCTGACAGGATTATTCGGGATGAGGTGCTTTCCTCTCCGCATGGCGACTCGAGACGGTTCTTGATCCGATGGCGTGACCGCCCTGCCTCTGATGATTCTTGGCTCTCTCCTTCGGAGATGGCCCTTCTGGACAAAGATCTCCTACAGCAGTACCTGCTCCCCTCCTCATCGGTGATGAGCCCTTTCGAGCGGGGGAGGGTTGATGGGGACGACGACCCTCATCTTGATGACGATGCAGTTGACGACGATCCACCGCCACCACCCAAGGATCTGCGACGCCGCAACATTCGTGACGGACAACGTTACAACCTTCGCCCTCGGCACATGAAGAACTTTATTTAATTTGAGTTTGTCTTTTGTTATGTTATTTTTGGGACATTTAATCTGGCCTGCGTTTAGCCAGCCTTTGCTACAATTTTATCTTTATTTTGGTCTGCGTTTAGCCGACCATTGTTGTTTTATTTTGTATGGGCTGCATATAGCCCATGGTGTGTGCTTGACTATATATATTAAGCCATGAACTATGTAAAAGGCAATTTTGGAAGAGAATTGAAAACCCTAAAAATCCTTGCTCCTCTCCCTCTCATCTTGTGGCCGCCCCCCTCTCTTCCTCTCTTTCCCCCTCTCCAAGTTTCGGCCTAGCTTAGGCCGACCACCCCTTCCCTCCTCCTTCTAGCCGCCGGCCCCTCTCTTTCTTCCTCCCCATTCCTCTTTTCCCACTCCATCCCTCTCTCCCTCTCATATTGCTCTCATAATTTTCGGCCAACTCCAAGAAGGATCCCCTCGGCGCGACTACGGATTGGGAAGGCTTTACCGGGCGTGACACGGCGAAGGCGGATGTGTGCATCTTCTTGGTTCATCTCCGGAAGGCTATTGGAGGGAACGATCATTGTTGTGGATCCAAGATCTCGGATCTACAAACTCCGAGTGGGTAACGAAACCTCCTACCAAGAGTGCTCTTTTCTTAGATTTTTCTTGTTGGTGGATGAGTTTTGGCGTGACTTTGGAAGCATCGGAATTTTCGTGGTTATTTTTCTTGCGGATTTGCGTTTTTCTGGGTATTTCTTTAAGAGTACGAAAAGGATTGGCGATCCTTGCTTTGTTCTTGTTGGGGAAACATCCACCATTTTCGAATCGGTTTGTTTTGGTGGATCTTTCTTTGGTACAACTCCGCGCTCGTCCGGAATTAATATTATTCCTTTTAGCTTGTGGGGGTATAAGCCTATAGCCTATACTCACACTTTAACGTTTGCTACCCGTGCGCTGCATTAATAAAGATTAGGCATATTCGGGGCTGCATTATTTGTGTGTTTGGGTAGAGTGGAGCGGCGTTGGTTCTTGTTCGGAGACGTGTGCGGCCACCGCGATCCGGTGGCCTACGTCAGAACCCAACGTAGAGGAAGCCCTGCATATGCCTATATCCTAGTATGCAAGGCCGAATCTAGAGGGTACAAAATCAAGCATAGTTCGCCCTACTGTAGCTAATAATAACTTTGAACTAAAGCCTAGCATAATCCAAATGGTGCAGCAGTATGTGCAATATGATGAACTTCAAGATTAAGATCTGAATGTGCACATCGCTAGATTTCTTGAGATTTGTGACACCTTTAAAATCAATGGTGTTACAAATGATGCTAGCAGGCTAAGACTCTTCCCCTTCTCCCTTATAATTAAAGATAAACAGTGGTTGATGACTCTGCCAAGAGGGAGAATCACCACTTGGAATCAACTAACTGACAAATTTCTGACAAAGTATTTTCCGCTAGCTAAAACTACAAAACTTAGGAACGATATTTCTGCCTTTTGTCAAATAGATTCTAAATCTCTATATGAAACCTAAGAAAGATTTAAAGAACTCTTAACGCGATGCCCCCATCACGTGCTGCCTGTATGGTTTCAAGTGCAGATGTTTTATAACGGGTTAAATCAGAATACAAAGCAAATCATAGACCCAGCTTCCGGTGGTACTTTAAACCACAAAACCCTGGAAGAAGCACTTGAGCTTTTCGAGGACATGACAATGAACACATATCAGTGGAATATGCCTAGACCTAGCCCAAACAAACCTGCAGGTATAATTGAAGTAGACAACGTTACCTAGCTGTCCCTACAAGTGGAAATACTAACCAAAAAGATAACGGAGATGTCTACTGCCTCCGCCCCTCAGGTATGGGAATCTGCAACTACTGTCCCCGAACAAATAAATTATGTTAACAATATGCCTAGGAATACTTTTAATAATTTTTCAGCTGCAAATTTTCTTGCGCTGGGCTTTGCTTTTCCGAATAGTTATAAACCCGCTTTACGAAACCATCCCAATTTCTCGTGGAGTAACCCTTCGAACGCAATGTGCCCGCCACCATAAAATGATATTTCTACACCACCTCCACCTCTTCAAAATTATCAAAAACCTCTAAGCTTGGAGGAAATGTTTTCAAAATATATGAATATTAATGACGCAACTATAAGAAGCCTAGCCGGATCTGTTAAAAGTCTAGAGAATCAAGTAGGAAAACTAGCTAAAATTATATCTGAGCGGTCCGCCAGGTCTCTTCCTGCCAATACCGAGCCCAGCCCGAGAGAGCAAGCGAAAGCTATAACTCTTCGGAGTGGGAAGCAAGTTTCTGATATGGTTAGAGAAGAGCCTGAGGCACGCTCCGCCCCCATTTTGAATATTCCACCACCTGTTGAAAAAGAAGTTATCACTCCGCTTTCTGCTTTAGAAAAAGATCTCGCTCCACCACCCATTTTTAAAAATGATCCAAATCATTCATACCCTTCCCAACTTAAGAAACAACGTCTTGATGATTAGTATACCAACTTATTAGAAATGTTTAAGAACCTTCACATAAATCTACCCTTCCATGAAGCGATTTCCCAAATGCCGAAGTACGCTAAGTACTTAAAGGACCTCCTAACAAATAAGAAGAAGTTAGAGAACTTATTGCACGTCACGTTAAATGTCGAGTGATCAACTGTCTTGACAAATGGTTTACCAATGAAGATCAGTGATCCGAGTAGTTTTTTTATACCGTATGTCTTTGGTGATCTCTTTGTAGAGCATGCATTGGCCGATTTAGGTGCAAGTATCAACCTAATTCCCTTCTCGTTATTTAAGAAGTTAGGAATTGGTAGGCTCAACCCCACGCGTATGAGTATCCAGCTCGTCGATATATTTGTTAAGTACCCGTTAGGAATAGTGTAGGAGGTCTTAGTCAAAGTCGACAAATTCATCATCCCGGTGGATTTCGTCATATTGGACATCGAAGAAGACGTCGAGGTTACCCTGATCCTTGTCCGACCCTTCCTTGCCACCTCCCGAGCTATTATTGACGTAAGCAATGGCAAGCTCTTCCTACATGTAGGCGATGATGAAGTGACCTTCTCTATCACCCCTACGATGAAAAATACCCTGGAGAATGACGACTCCTATTTCTTCTTAGATACCTTAAGTGATGTATCTTCTTACAACATTTCTGAAGTTGAATTTTCTAATTTGTGTTCTTCCTCAACTTTTCCAACTAAAAGTATGCAAGAAACCTCCATGGCCATTGATTCACCCCCTTCCAATTTTCCGTATAATTTAAAAGTCTACGAAGATATTATTTTTGAAAAAGAAAGAACTTCCAAAACATCTTATGAAGAACCCCCTACCCTAGAATTAAAAGAACTACCTAAACATCTCAAGTATGCATTCATAGAAAAAGATTCCAAACTATCAGTGATAGTTTTGACCTACTTAACTGAATTACAAATGACAAACTCCTTCTAGTTTTACGAAAACATTGCCGAGCCATCGCCTGGCAGATATCTTATATTAAGGGCATAAGCCCATCTTTTTGCACTAACAAAATCTTAATGGAAGATATTTCGCGTAACTCCATCCAACCTCAGCGGCATATAAATCTGAACATGAAATAAGTCGTAAGAGGTGAGGTTATGAAACTCTTAGATGCAGGAATTATCTATCCAATTTCAGATAGTAAGTGGGTTAGCCCTGTTCCGGTAGTGCCGAAAAAGGGAGGGATAACTATAGTTGTGAATGAAAATAATGATTTAATCCCGACACGGATGGTGACGAGGTGGCAAATGTGTATTGACTATCGTAAGTTACATGAATCCACCCGCAAGGACAACTTTCACTTGTCGTTAATCGATAAAATCTTAGAGAGATTATCCAGGCATAGCTTTCACTGTTTTCTCGATGGCCTCTCGGGATATTTTCAAATCCCTATCTCACCTGAGGACCAGGATAAAACTATGTTTACTTGCACTTTCAGCACCTTCTCTTACTGAAGAATGTCGTTTGGGGTTTGCAATGCGCTAGCTACATTCCAAAGATGCATGTTATCTACCTTTGACAAGTACGTAGAAAGTATTATGGAGGTATTTATGGATGATTTCTCCGTGTTCGGCGATGCTTTCGATAGTTGCTTAGAAAACTTAGAAAAAATCTTAGAAACATACGAAGAAACTAACCTCACCCTAAATTGGGAAAATTCCATTTTATGGTGAGGGAAGGGTTAGTCTTAGGACAAAAGATTTTTTGCTTGAGGGATTGAAGTAGATATCGCTAAGATAGAAGTAATTGAAAAGTTGCTGCCACCTATAAATGTTAAAGCTATAAGAAGTTTCCTAGGTCATGCTGGCTTTTACCGCCATTTCATAAAAGACTTCTCAAAAATCACCAAAACCTTACTCAACTCTTAGAAAAAGACGCCCCATTTATTTTCGTTGACCTTTGTCTATCTGCTTTTGAAACAATTAAAGATAAACTAATTTATGCACCAATTATGATAGCTCCATTGTGGGACCTTCCTTTTATGATAATGTGTGATGCGAGTAGTTTTGCTATGGGAGCCGTATTAGATCAACGAATATCTAAAAACTTCCACGCTGAAAGTAAGGGTTAGATCTGATATAGTCTAGAGGGGGGGGGGGGGGGTGAATAGAGTATGTCTATGTGCTTTTTTAATATTTTCTTCTTTAACAATATACTATCTTTACCTTTAACAACTATATCTAACTATTATAGATTAAAGTAAATCAAAGATCACATAATATCTAACTAACACAGCCACAACAAGAACAGAAAAGAAAGAGCAACCAGACGACACAAGAAATTTATAGTGGTTCCCCAAACTAGGTACATCCACTCTTCTACCACCCTTGGTAGGAATCCACTACAGGTTTTGATCAGGTGATTGTCAATATTGAGCTTTTGATCAGGTGCTCAAAAAACAAACCTCAAGTCTTTTGGTAGGAGACTTGCAACAAGAATAATTTTGAAGGGAATTAAAACCCTGTACAGAGGTGGGAATGAGAGAGTGATGTAAGTCTTCTTTTCTCAAGTCAAAATGAGAAGACTGTGTGGATTCTTATTTGTTGTCAAATCTCCCCCTGAGATTTTGAATGGTTAAGGAGTGGAAGCTTTGTTCAAGGGTGTAGGCCTTAAGCTTTGATGATCGCTCGACAGCAGGCTTCTAGACTGATAAGTATGTTTGTCTCTTGGAAATCCCTTTGAGCAGACTGAGGATAGAAGAAGAAGATCAAGATTTTCTGTCTCTGTATATTGTTGATGTCGTGTGTCTTCTTCTTTTCAGCAGAATCGGGACTCATTAGTTTGTCGACGACCATTTGAATTTTCAAATTATTCCTGTAATCAATGCTGATGACGTTGAGAATTACAGGGCATTGATTACTTTCCCCAACTGTTTCATTGAAAAAATGGCAGAAAATAATCTTGATGAAGACCATAATTAATGCTATGTCTAACGGTAATATTCAGAGAATGTTAGAGCATTAATTACACAGGAATTACTGCAATATAATAGGAATAGAAGGAAGGAAATAACTTAGTCTGGAATCGTCAACCAGAAGATAGAATTCGTCGAGCTGAGTCCATAGTTCGTCGAGCTAAGTATTGTTGTTCGTCGAGCTGAGTTACAAGATCATCGAACTCTGAATAGCTTACTGCTCCTTTGACAAAATCTTCTTGTTTTGTGCTCTAAGTTTGTTGACCTGAGAACAGCTTTGGCTTTGAGTGAATTATGTCGCTGAGTCCATTTTGGCACAGAGTGATCTTTGACATTGAGAGATGAAGTATTAGTCGACCTGAGAATAGAGATCGTCGAAATCTGTTAAGAGAAGTTTATCTCTGAGTTATTCGAGCTGAGTACGACTATCGTCGACCTGAGATCGACGAACGTAGATCTCTTTATAATTCTTGATTTCTCTAAGTCTTGAGTCTTTGGAAGTGTTATAGGTTGGTCATTTGATCTGTTGACTCTAAGAACATGGCCTAGACTCTAGAAACACATAAAATTTGACCCTTCTATACAATATGGGTCACAACCTAAGAAGATAACCTAGCCAAAATCACCTAGGGATTCCAACAATCTCCCCCTATTTGGGTGAGGTTACTTCAAATAAACAAAAAACAAAAAAAAATCACAAAACAAAATGAAGTAAACATAGCATGAAAACTGAGATAACTGATAGTACAAATAAGGTATCAGTACCTTTATAAAGCTATGTACCCAGATTGTTCGCAGAAAACACAGAAAATAAACAGTTTCAATGTTCTTTTGAAGGTCAGAAGACTTAGCAAATTTTATTTTCCTACTTGGGTCTTGAGCTTGTCTCATAGTCATGATCATGTCAGCATCTCCAAGAGTCTTTTGAGAGGTGGTTCTAGGAACCACATCTTCAGGATGTAGACTCATATATTCCTCAGCATTGAATAACTTCCCTATATGGTATCTTTCAAACTCTTTCTTTCTGTAGTTTGACATGGTAGAGAATTGAGATGGATCTTGGCCTTTTTCTCTTGCTTGCCTGATTTGAGAAAGAGCCACAGATTCCTTGAATCTAGCCATTCTTGTAGTTGGACTAGCTTCAGGATCATAAGCTGGAGTTGGAAGTTCTTCAGGGCTATTAGCTTTGCCTGGAGATGGAGGAGGGGAAAATGTTGGCTTAGAAATAAAATGTTTAGCTGACTGATGTCTCTATTTGTGCTGACTATCTCCATAAGAATGAGAGGGTCTTCCATGTTTCTGATAAGTTTTAGTGAGAGTAGGTTTAGTGAATCCTTCTGAGCTCTGAGATAAGGTTCCTGAGGCACCTACAGCTGGAGAAGGAGGAGGAGGATCTCTTCTGAACCTTTGTGGAGAAGGAGAATACCTCCTGCTTTTCTTCCTTGCTTTATTTTCATTTTTAGATAGCCACATCCATGCTGGCATACCCTTGTATGGAGTTATGTTTTGTACGATATAATATTGTGTATCATTGGTATTTCAAGGTTTGGGATAAGGAGGAGGTGGAGCTTTCCTTTTCTTTGAGGCTTGCTTTTTCTTTCCCTTTGGATCTTCATCAGGGTCATCATCATCATCATCATCATCATCAGATTGTTGTTGAGGATTGTCATACAATGAATCTATCTCTTTTAAAAGCTCTGCAGAAATGGAAGATTCTATATGTTGTAAAAGAGTTGGAGGAGGAGACTCAACTGGTGCTGGAGGACTTCTTAAGATAGAGCTCACAACAGCTGCCTTGTTCTCTTCTTCAATATCATCCATGATCAGATCATCTAAATCAGGCATTAGAGTATTATCCATGACAAAAATGGGTGCAGAAAATGATTCAAGAGGAGGGAAGGCTCGAACTGAGTCAGCCTTAGTTGTCATTGTTGGAGTCTTAGGGGTCTGAGCAAGATTGTCTTGAAGTTGCTTATCAGCTTCAGAACTTATTGGTATTGAATAAGGAACAATAGCCATTGATGTCTTGGTAATTTCTGCTAGAGGGAGGCTTAAATAAGCTGTATCAAAAATCTTTAATAGTCTATCCAAGTCAATGGTAGGATGAATGACAACATCACCCACAGAATTTATTTCAGTTATTACTAACTCATCAATGTCCATGTCAGTTTCAATAAAATGAATGAAATCAATCAAATCTGAATCTATACAGTCTACTACTGCTTTTGCTTCTGCTTGAACTGCTGGAGCTGCTTGAACTGCTTCTGCTTCTACTTGAACTGCTGTAGCTTCTTCATTGAATATCTCCCCCTGCCTGGGTTCAGTGAAAACTGGAGCCAGGCTCCTACTTGATGAGGGGGAAGCAGAGAAGCAACAAATTATATGGAGAGGGAGGTGATTGAATCAATAAGAGGTGTAATGGCCTCTATGATGAGTGTTTTCAGAAGAGGTGTAAGAAGGTTAATGACGGGGGAGACAATGGAGGGGTCCAGGAGAGTGGAGGTAGGTAATGTTGTAGTTGTTGGGGAAGGTGGAGGTGGAGTGTTTGGGTGAGAGTTATCTGAGGGAATGTGAAGAGGGGAGGACAGGAGATTGAATGAGGGTAGGGTGGATAATTGAGTGGGAAGAGGGGATGATGGTGGTGTTGGAGGTAGGGTGACATGGAAAGATAGAGTGGGTGTACCATGTTATGATGGAGTTGGTGTAAGAATGTGAGTATGAGGTGAAGAGATGTGGATTGGGGAGGATGGAGGGGTGTGAATTTGTATGGGGGCTGTGGATGGAGTTTGAATGTGAATGGCTGGTGAAGGTGATGGAAGAGATGGAAGGGTGGGATGGTCCGCTTAAGTAGGCTGGGGAGTGGCTGGTACAACCCTTGTATTCTCAGAAGTTCTGGTGGAAGAGGAAGGAGCCTTGGTTGGCTTTGTAATGGTCCTCTCCCAATTGCCAAAACGAGAACAGGTAAGTCTCTTTGAAGCATTAATGGATATGGTCGGGGAGACCATGGATCCAACAGCCTTTTTTTTAGGAAGATCCCTATGATCCTTCCAAAATATACCAACTTTTTATTATTCTTCTTTTTGATAAGATCAAACAAAACTTGAGCCCAGTTTATGGCTTTCTTGTTTACTATTGCACACATAACCAGGAATTGATGTCTGGTAATATAATAATGTGCAGAGTGCTTTCCTAGTAGCACTTTCCCTATAATATCTGCAAGGAACTTATATTCAGCAGATAAATGCTTTTTAAGCAGTTTTTGTGGGGTTTCTCCTGAATAACCTATGAGGCTAAGCATCATATCAAACTCTTCAATTTCAATTTCTAATTCCTCCTCACCATTATGCAATCCAAATATTTCAGTTAAAACTGCGGGAGTGAGGGAGATGGCATTACCAGTGATAGTCCCTATCAACACGTTCTCCTCCGTGGTAGATGTATAGACCCATTCCCTGATCTCTGTTCCACAGATTTTGATGCGTGCTGATAGCAGATTCATGAGATGTTGGTCTTCTAGAGTTTGTAGAATGTTCACGAATACAAGATCTGAGTATTAGAAGGATTCGAAATCCAGATCGAATCCTGTATCAAACTTCATCACTGCAAGAGAGCCTGCGGGGATCGCCACGAGAATACCTGCAAGAAAAGTCGAAGATCAAGTGCAAGAGAACTGAAAGCGCGGGATGGAGGTCGAAGAAAACCTAAATATAGTGTTTTCCTGAATATGAACCGACAGACTACGTTCCATGAAAAATGAATAGATCTTCGATCTGAGGTTGACGAAATAATTTGGACTTAAATGATTCATCGATCTCATTCTGAAGGGTTGAAAATATTTCGTCGATCTTCATTCGATGAAAGTTTTCTGAAGTAGGTTCGTCGATCTCAGTTCGACAATACTAACTTCACACAGAGAGTTTGTCGATCTCCGTTCGACGAATATCTCACAAACTTCCCTCAGTTCATCGATCTCTATTCGACAAACTTTGAAAAATTCGTCGAGTGCAGACAGAAATTAAACTAATTCTTCTCCATTTATCATTCCAAGCTGATTTATGAAGAACAAATGATTTCTTTCATCCATAGGTTTGGGGAAGATATCAGCTCTTTATAAATCAGTGTAGATATAGACAAGATTAATTTTAGTTTTGTCTACCGACTCTCTAATGAAATGATGCCTAATGTCTATATGCTTAGTTTTTCTGTGATGAACTGGATTTTGTGCTATGGATACAGCACTTGTGTTATCACATAGTAATGTTGAATTATTTAAGTTGAAACCATAGTCCAGTAGTTGGTTTTGAATCCACAACATTTGGGAACAGCAACTCCCAACTGCAATATATTCTACTTCAGCAGTTGATGTTGACACAGAAGACTGATTCTTGCAAAACCAAGACACTAATCTTATACCAAGGAACTGACAAGTTCCTGAGGTACTTTTTCTGTCAACTCTAAATCCAGCAATGTCAGCATCTGAGTATCCAGTTAACCCAAACTCTGACTCAGTAGGATACTAGAGACCTAGACTAGGAAAACCCTTTATATATCTCAAAATTCTTTTTAGAAAAACTAGATGGGATTCTCTAGGGTTCACTCAGAACCTAGCACAAAGGCATGTAGCAAACATAATATCAGGTCTACTTGCTCTGAGGTATAGTAGGGACCCAACAATGCCCCTATATAGTTTTTGATCCATAGGTTTTCCATATGCATCAGAGTCTATTACAGTATTAGTAGGCATGGGTGTTTTCTTTGCTGAGGCCTCAGCCATCCCAAACATCTTTGTAAGCTCTTTGGAATATTTAGCCTGGGAAATGAAGATGCCATCAGGGGCTGCTTCACTTGGAGACCAAGGAAGTAGAAAAGCTCACCCATGCTACTCATCTCAAATTTTGAATGCATTAGATTAGAAAATCTTTTGCATAATTTGGGATCAGTAAAGCCAAATATTATATCATCTACATATATTTGTACAAATAGCATTTTATCATGATGCAATTTGGTAAACGAAGTCCTATCAACTATGCCTCTTGAAAAAACATGCTCTAATAGAAAGCTGGCTAAGGTCTCATACAAAGCTCTTGGAGCTTATTTTAAACCATAGAGAGCCTTGTACAACTTAAACACAAAAGAGGGATGAGTTGGAGAAATAAAACCCAGAGGCTGTTCAACATAAACCTCTTCTTTAAGTTCCCCATTCAAGAAGGCACTCTTCATATCCATTTGATAGACTTTGAACTTTTTGAATGAAACATAGGCCATAAATATCCTTATTGCTTCTAGCCTAGCAACTGGAGCAATGGTTTGATCATAGTCAATCACTTCCTCTTGTTTATACCGTTGAGCAACAAGCCTAGCCATGTTCCTCACAATCACACCTTGGGCATCAAGCTTATTTCTGAATACCCATTTGGTTCCAATGACTGGGTAGTCTTTTGGTCTTGGAACCAAATCGCAAACCCCGCGTCTCTCAAACTGATTGAGCTCTTCTTGCATTACAATGATCCAGTGGGGATCTTGCTCTGCATCAGATATGGATTGAGGCTCAATTTGAGAGAGGAAACAGGCATGCATCAAGTCTTGGTAAAGTTGATGCCGTTTCTGTACACCTACTGTTATGTCTCCAATCACTTGGGATCTGGGATGATCCCTCAGTGTGACAAGATCAGTAGGTGGACTTGGTTCATCAACAACATTTGGGAAGGATTCCTCTTATGGAATTACTTCTATTGTGGTGGGGGGTTCAACTTCATCCATATTTTCTTCATCACTTTCTTCATTGGCTTGTTGAGAAGACTGGGATGTAAATTTTAATTCATCTAATTTCTCACACTAGTTGTTTACCTGCAAGGGGTTTCTGGTAGAAATTTCTTTCTCCTTGTTAAACATGTTAGTCTCATCAAATATAACATGCATGTATTCTTCTATTTTCAATGTGGATTTTTTAAAAACCCTAAAAGCTTTACTGACTTGGGAATATTCTAGAAAAATTCCCACTGCAGCCTTTGCTTCAAACATTCTAATGTGCTTTTTGTCATTATTATGAATATAGCATACACAACCAAAAACTTAAAAATAGTTAATTATTGGTTTCTTCCCTTTGAGCAATTCATAGGGGGTCTAATGTTTTAGTTTGGGTATCAAGCTTCTGTTCAGGATATAGTTTGCTGTGCTCACTACCTCTGCCTAAAAGGATAGGGGCATGTAAGCATCTGCAATTAATGTGCATGCAGCTTCAATGAGTGTTCTATTTTTCCTTTCAGCTACCTCATTTTATTTAGGAGTTCTAGGAGCTGAGAAGCAGTGTCTTATACCTTCTTTCCTACAGAACTCTAGCATAAGAAGAGACTCAAACTCAGCGCCATGATCACTTCTGGTCAATGCAACTTGAGTAGAATACTCAATCTGTATGTTCTTGAGAAAATCTGTAAGAACTTGAAAAGTATCTGACTTTGCTCTCAAAACGAAAACCCAAGTGAATCTGGAGAAGTCATCTACAACTAATAAGGTATAAGACTTCACTCCTAAGCTTTATACAGCAACATGGCCAAAAAGGTACATATGTAGTAAGTATAAAATCCTAGGTGAATCACTCTTATTAATGGATTTAAAACTAGATTTAGTTTTCTTGCCTAGTTGACAAGCCCTGCAGAGGCCTTCCTTCTTGTAGGGGCCAGAAGGTAAACCTCTCACAAGGTTGTCCTAATCTCTTATGCCATAAGTCATTTTGACTACTAATTAAGTTAAGCAGACATATATCTGATGTAATAGAATAGAAATTAACTAAATATATGTTTCCTTGTCTACTGCCAATTAAAACCGGTTTGTTTTCTCTTGAGGTAATAGTACGGGATTCAGAGTTGAATGATACCTGATAACCTTCATCACAGAGTTGGCTTATGGAGATGAGATTATGCTTCAGTCCACTCACATATGGAACTTTCTTGAAAGTTAAAGCTCCAATCCTGATTTTGCCATAGCCCTCTGTTTGGCCACAATTTGAATCACCAAAGATGACCTTTGGTCCCAACTTGGACTTATAGTCAATTAAGTTATCCTTGCTGCCTATCATGTGCTTAGAGCAGCCACTATCCAGATACCAGTGTTGATTATATGCTGAATAGGTCTTCAGCTACAAGTATTGATAGTTTAACTTTCAAGGCAGCCTAAACACCTAGAGGGGGGGGGGTGAATAGGTTCTGCTTCTCTTATAAAAACTTCTAGGCAGAATTCAATTCAATAGCTAACACAATTTTCACAGCAATCACAGAAAATAAAACATCACAGATTGCACAATGTTTTATAGTGGTTCCCCAAGGTTTGGGTACATCCACTTTCCCCCTTCACCTATCTAGCAGTATGCTAGATTCGGCCAAACTTCCACTTATCTCAGATCAACAGATCCTACAACTCAGAACCCAACTGGTTCCTACAACTCAGGCACAACTGCCCTACCTCAGCCTTGCCCCAAGGCCTACAACTCAGAGAATATCCTTCTCCTACACTCAGGCAAACAGCCCTACCACTCAGAGTTCAACACTCCTACACTCAGCCTTTATAACATAGGCTTACAACTCAGATCTGTGTAAACAGATCCTACAGAAATATAGAAAAGATTATTAAACTGTCTTGCCAAAGTTGAGAGAGAAAAGGCCAAGACAATTCTTGATCAGCTGATGCAATCAACTATATCTTAGCCTTCTTCAAAGCTTCTTGAAAATGAACTTAGCTGAGTTGATTCCAAACAGCTTCTTGAGAATCCACTGGTGGTTTCTTTCTTCTTCTTCTAATTCAGGCTTGATCTCTCTCTATCCAGCACTTTGAAAGATTCTTCTGAATTCTGATTAGAACTCTTCTTAGATCTATCCTTAGATAGTCTTCTTAGATCTCCCGGAGAAGATCTTCTTAAGTGACTAGCACTTTCTTGAAATGAATTGGATTGTGATCCTTCTCTTCCTTTTTGATTCAAAGTTGTTCAAAAAGGACTAACTGTTATCGTTCTGTTCTCCTTCTGAATCAGTCTATTTATAGACATTCTTCATGGTAACCGGCTGATCCGGTTTCTAACCGTTTTCTGACAAGTCTGACAGCTTCAGTTAACCGGTGATAACCCACAGCTGTCAAGTCCTCAAACAAGTCCTGTGCCTAAGTCTTGAACCACAAGTTGTTGACACAGTCTGTCAGAAAGTGTCGAGACCATCTGTCTATCTGTGTCGACACAATTGACTTTGGTGTCGACACAGTCTTCAGTGATGTCGACTAAGTTGCCTTTGAGTCGACACAGCTTCTTCTGAAAATAACTTGGTCTTAACTCTTCAGTGTGTCGACACAAGTCCTGTGTGTCGACACAGTTGTTGTAGAATTATAACTTAGTAAGTGTCGACTTAGCCTTCAGGTGTCGACACATTCTGCTTTAATGTGTCGACCTAATCACAATGTGTCGACACATTCTACTGGTGTCGACAAACTTGAGGTCGACTATTTTCTTCTGTGTCGACACATTCTGCTTATGTCGACAATCTTGAGATCGACTATATTCTTCTGTGTCGACACATTCTCCCAATGTTGAGGTCGACGCTTTTCTACTGTGTCAACACAAATTCCCAGAGTTGTGTCGACTCTTTACTTCTTCTGTGTCGACACTTTTTCCCAGTGTAGTTGTAGACTAACTGCTATGTGTCGACACTGCTTCCCAGTGTTGTGTCGACTCTTTTCTTCTGTGTGTCGACACTGCTTCCTCTGTGTCGACACTTGGACTTAGAATTTTTCTGCATACTTTATCAATTCTTCACCTGCACATGTCAACTTAAAACAACATCAAATACACCTTGATGTATATCATTGAGCTAGGTTGGGCTTCTTCAAATCAGGTACACATTTTCCAATGTACCCAACAATCTCCCCCTATTTGGAGAAGTCATAACCCCTATAGCCAATGATATACACCATTTATAAACAGTACTAAATGATGATTAATGACATAACAGGAATATTTTAATATAAACAAAACATAAAAACAAATCATCACAGAATGCACATTATAATATGCCAAACAACATTTTGTTTATAACTGGGTAATGTTTGATTACAATGTTTTACATTTAATGATTACATCATAACATTACAAAACACTATAAAAGAACTTGAAACAAAATCAGGCTTGATCAGGCTCTTTAATTATAATTCCTTTGCCAGATTGAATTATAGCTGTCACAGGAGCTTCTGAATCTTCAGCTATCTTCTTTCCTTTAAGATCAGCTTTCTTCTGAGCTTCTTCCTTGATCCTTTGCCTTTCAAAATAATGAAATGGCTTAGGGAAGTATTTGCTTGGCTCCTTAGCATCAGATGGCAGTCTTCCTAGCTTGGCTTTCCTTCTGAATTGTACTATTGCTTCTTGTCTTGCCTCATACTTCTGCCATTCTATTTCATTGTACCACTTGCCTCTCTCATGAACTTTATCTTGTACAGCTTTCCATGCAGTGAGTATTATGTTCCTTGAAGTAGGACTCCACTGCTCATAATCTGGCTTCAGTACAGCCTGCTCTCTGAATTTCCTCTTTGCTACTAGAGCATCTTGCTGTTCTTTTAGAGTAGCCTCAGGCTTATCAACCTTTCCAAAGACAATATTAGTAACCTCCTTTGGAGGACTATACATTTCTTGAACCTTCTGATCAATCATTTCAAAATCTGGAGGGGGGTAAATGACTTGGGCAACCTCAGGTTGAGTGCCTTCAAGTAGATTTGATTGTATTCCTGATTCAGCTACCATAGCATCATCACACAATGGGGGATATCCCAAAGTGGCTCGAATGCTATTGGTCACCCATTTAGAGTGCTCTGAGCCTACATGTATTAGCATCCTCTCCCCCTTTATGGCTTCTCTAGAGACATAATCTCTTAGATCTTCCTTTTGAAATCGAATTTGGCCATCCAAATAATTCACACCCTCTTTGAAAAATGGTCTTAACTTTTGAAGCTTGTCAGATATTTCTTTCTGAGAGGTGGAGATGGCAGTCTGAACAGATGTAATGGCAGCTTGAAAATTCTTATCAAATTCTTCCTTTTCTTTGGCTCTATCTGCAGGCAGACCTGGAACAATCTTCTTTACCTCCTCAATGATCTCATTATGAGATTCAGTTAAATTATCATTCATTCTGATCTGATTGTCCAAAACATAACTTTGCTTCAAGGCAATGTCATCCACTTTTGTAGTGATAGCCTCCTGTTGTTTAGCTAGATAAACCACAGCATTGCCACCCTTGTGGAAGCAATCTGTCATTTCAGTTTTATGCAAGTTGACCTGAAACTGGATGGACTTGATATCCTGAGCTATGTCAAACTGAAGTGACTTGCTATTCTCATCAACATACTTTTCCATAGCCAACCTTTGTTCATCCAATTTTACTTGTAGATCTATCATAAATTTGTTGTAATCAAAGGCTGGAGATTCTTGTAGAGGTGTGGTCTGTAAAGCCTGCTTATAATTCTTGCTTCTTCTCTTGAAGACAACAAGTTTTCTTTTCTTTGCCATCCTGGCATCTTCAGTTTCTGTGTCAGATGAAGTATCTACATGAATTCTTTCTTGAGGATGATGAATTGTATCAGTTCCAGGGACCTGTTGCTCAGCTTCAACATCCACTGGCTCACCCTCAACCTGTGGCTCAATTTCAGTTTCCTGATCAATGTCCATACCTATGGACTTCTCAATATCTGGTCCACCTCCTTCTTTATCAGCAGTAGTATCAATATCTGGGAACAACTCCTCCATAGTAAATTCCAGTTGAGCTGTTACTTCTACAGCAGTTAAATCTTGAGGACAAGTTTAACTGTGCTTCCTCTTGTACTTGCACTTCAGTATTTGTTGTATCTGGAGTAGGAGTGGACACTAGCTCCCCTGAACCTGTGCAGGAATAAGAATATGAGCAATGTCTTTTATAGTAAAATACATTAGCTCCCCCTATACCTGAGCAGGAGTAGATACCTTTGGAGCAGGAGTGGAAACTGGCTCCCCCTGCATCTGTGCAGGTGTTGACACCTTCCTGGACAACAGTTGTGTCTGGCTGATCTTCAACCTGTGTCCTCAGGGGGTCTTCTTGTAATTGTTCAGATTCTTGATTTTGTGTAGGGGATTGCACAGGGGTGTCTGGCCTGCTCTCTTCAGGCACATCCTTGGACAGCACCCTATCCCACCTGGAGAACAATCTCATATCCATTCTTCTCATATGATTAATCTTACTCCCTTGCAGTTGCTGCATCACTTCAGGAATCACTCCAGTGAAGTACAGGCTCATGATCCTAGCCATGTTAGGCTTCTTGATTCCTTCTTTGATCTTGTCAAAGATCACTCCTGACCAATCAGTAGGAATAGTAAAAACTATCCTGGTCATCAGGCTGAACATATAGGCAGAAATCCTATCATGTCCACCTGTCTTGCAGAGGATTACCTTCCCAACTACTTCTGACAAGAATTTCCCTTGTGATTCATACCCTTCCTGTTGAAGGCAGCTCCAATCTTCAATCCTGAATCCAGTCCACACCATTGAAGGGCTTCCCTTGTCTTAGATATAGGAACTTCCTCTTCATTCTCAACTACTTGCAATTGGAAGATTTTTCTTAAACTTCTTTGGTTAATCTTTACCTTAGTCCCTTGAACAGTGGACTTAATCTTGAGGCCAGTAGAATGGACTGATGCAGAGATAAAGAACTCGTGCACCTCCTTCTTCCAGATTTTAGTAGGTTCTGAAATGAGAAATTCTAACCCTGACGCAGAGAGGAGGGTGATAACTCCTTGAACATCTGGCGGCGCCTCTGCAAAGGCCTGGCGCACCAACTCATACCCTTCATTGATGTTATCTTCAATCCTTGGCGCCATCGTTTTGTCGAGAAAGCTTGAGAGAAGAGAGAAAGATAGACTGTCGACACAGGGTTTTAGTCTCGAAAACCTTGGAAGCGTGTCGACAGAATGAGATTTTGACCTATTTATAGCCGCAGTTGAAAGAAGTTCAAAAGGCGCCAAAAACAGTCAAAATGTGTCGACACAGACGGAATGTGTCGACACAAACTTCTACCGTCTCGACATTACTTCAACCTACTATGTGTCGACACCAATTTGTGGTTATGTCGACACCTTAGATAAACAGAAATTCTGTGTCGACTCTAAGGATAAGTGTCGACACATATTCTGTAAGTGTCGACACCATTTTCCTGGTTGAGTCGACATTACATTTCTGGTTAAGTCGACAATATAACTCTTAAGTGTCGACACATATTCTCTGTGTCGACACAATATTTCTGACTTGTCGACATAATTTCTCTGAGTCGACACATTACTACTGAATGTGTCGACACATTCTTACTTAGCCAATTTCTGTAACTTCAATGTGTCCTTTTTAACACTTGATTATGTTGTTGTTATTACCTTTACTTATTTATATACCACTTCAATTGCATTGTTAATGATTTTGTTAATACATTAATCAATGGTTAACATACCTAATTCAATTTTGAATTTATTGAATTTGGTTTCATCTAAAGGCTTAGTAAACACATCTGCTATTTGATAATCTGTTTTTACAAATTCCAATGAGATGTCTCCTCTTTCTACATGTTCTCTAAGAAAATGGTATTTGATTTCTATATGCTTAGTTCTACTATGAGAAACTGGATTATTAGCAATAGAAATAGCACTCTTTGAATCACATAAAAGGGGTGTTCTACTTACCTGAATACCATAATCCTTAAGCTGATGCTGCATCCACAATAGCTGTGCACAGCAGCTTCCAGCAGCAACATACTCTGACTCAGCTGTGGAAATTGCCACACTGGTCTGCTTCTTACTACTCCAAGATATTAGTCTTCCTCCCAGGAATTGACAAGTACCTGTAGTACTCTTTCTATCCTCTCTACATCCTGCAAAATCTGCATCTGAATAGCCTGTTAGTAGAAAATCTCTATTCCTAGGGTACCAAAGACCTAGAGTAGGAGTGCCCTTTAGATATCTCAGAATCCTTTTGACTGCAGTATAATGAGATTCTTTAGGGCAGGCTTGGTACCTAGCACAGACACATGTTGCATACATAATGTCAGGTCTACTAGCAGTGAGATATAGTAGAGACCCAACTATTCCTCTATACAATGATTCATCAACAGGTTTACCTGTCTCATCTTTGCATATAGGCATACTAGTTCCCATAGGAGTTCTCATGGTGGAGGATGACTCCATACCATACTTCTTAATTAATTCTTTGGTGAACTTAGACTGGGATATGGACAATCCATCATCAGTCTGTCTTACTTGGAGTCCCAAGAAGAACTTAAGTTCTCCCATACTGCTCATCTCAAACTTCCCTTGCATAAGTTTGGCAAACTTTTTACAAAGGTTATTTTCAGTAGATCCAAAGATTATGTCATCAACATAGATCTGGACTAAGATGATCTTTCCTTTGGATCCCTAAGGAATAGAGTTTTGTCTATCTTTCCTCTTGAGAATTTATTCTCAATGAGGAAGGTAGACAGGGTTTCATACCAAGCCCTTGGAGCTTGTTTTAACCCATACAAAGCTTTCCTAAGCTTATACACAGAATCAGGTTTAAGAGAATCTACAAAACCTGATGGCTGCTCTACATATACTTCTTCTTTAAGATCACCATTCAGAAATGCTGACTTCACATCCATCTGGTATACTTTGAAGTCTTGGTAGGCTGCATAGGCAAGGAACATTCTGATTGCCTCCAGCCTTGCTACTGGAGCAAAGGTTTGATCAAAGTCAATCCCTTCTTCCTGCCTGTATCCTTTTGCAACTAACCTTGCTTTATTCTTCACTATTATCCCACTTTCATCTAGCTTGTTCCTATAGATCCACTTAGTGCCAATTATGTTGTGGCCTCTTAGTTTAGGAACAAGCTCCCAGACTTTGCACCTTCTGAATTGATTCAGCTCCTCTTGCATAGCATCAATCCAGTGCTGGTCTTGGATAGCTTCTTCAAACTTCTTAGGTTCCATTGGGACAAGAAACTTGAATGCAAAACTGTGCTTTGATTTCTGCTTCTAGTTTGCACTCCTTGTCTTGGATCACCAATTATCTGATCAGTTGGATGATCTCTTAGATATCTTATAGCTGGAGGAAGATTCCCTTCAGGTTGAGCATCTCCAGCTTCTTCATTCTGCTGAGCCTCTTGGTTTTCATCAGCTTCCATTATCTCTTGTACTCCCCCTGGACAGCAGCCTTCATTTTCCAATGCTCCATCTTCCTTTGAAGCTTCAGCAATGGAAGAGCTTGTCCATCTTCTTGCTTATACCTGTTGAGTCATTTGATCTACAAGACAAACTCACAATTGATTAACCTTGTTTCATCAAATACAACATGCACAGATTCTTCAACAACTTGAGTAGTTAAGTTAAAGACTCTATAGGCCTTACTATTTGTGCTGTACCCAACAAATATCCCATCCTGGGATTTGGCAGCAAACTTAGTCAAATATGACTTGCCATTGTTAAGTATATAGCACTTGCAACCAAAGATCCTAAAATAGGATAGAATTTGGTTTTCTGCCTTTCACAATCTCATAGGGAGTCTTTCTGTGGCTTTTGGTGATAGAAGCCCTATTGATGACATGACAAGCAGTGTTAACTGCCTCAGCCCAAAAATATTCTGGGAGAGAGGTGTCACTCAATAGAGTTCTACCAGCTTCAATTAATGTTCTATTCTTTCTTTCAGCAATTCCATTTTGCTGAGGGGTTCTAGGTGAGGAGAACTCTTGGAAAATCCCAAAGTCTATACACAAGTTTGTTATGCTTTTAGATTGAAACTCAGTACCATGGTCACTTCTGATTTTGACCACTGTACTATTCAGTTCATTCTGAATTTGCTTTACAAAATTAAGTAATACACTTGGGGTTTCAGATTTTGTCTCAGAAAGAACACCCATGTAAATCTAGAATAGTCATCTACAACCACTAGAGTGTAGACCTTCCTACCTAGACTGTGAACTGGCATAGGACCAAAAAGATCCATATGCAAGAGGTATAAGCACCTCACAGAATCCTTGTTTTCAAGGCTTTGAAATGAGGTTTTTGTCTGCTTGCCCTTTTGACAAGCTGAGCATACCCCTTCCTTTATACACTTAACTTGAGGCCCATTCCTCACTAGTTCTTTACTAAAGAGTTGGCCAATTGTCTTGTAGTTTAGATGAGCCAATCTCTTGTGCCACTTAACACATGAGAAGCATTGTCATCAGCTACAAGACAAATGGGGGAAGCCTTATTCTCACATTCAAAATTAAGGCAATACACATTTCTCTTCCTATACCCAGTCAATATGATCTCTTGATCACTTGACCTTTTGATATGACATCCATCCTTACCAAATGAAATGTCATATCCTAGATCACTCAGCTGGCTTATGCTTATTAGATTATGTTTCAAACCTTTTACATAGGCCACTTGGGTGATAGTAATTAGGTTAGAAGAAATGTTACCAAACCCTTTGATGACTCCTTTTTCAGATCCACCAAAGATCACTTTATGTCCATCTTTGACAGATGAATACTCCTTCAGCAGCCCCTTTGTTCCAGTCATATGCCTGGAACAACCACTATCCAAGTACCATATAGGGGCATGGTTACTTGGATTCACCTGCAATACAGAATTACTTACCCTTAGAACCCAAGTAAGTCTTGGGTCCTTGGTTCAGGTTAGCATTAATAAAGTTATCATAACCTCTTCTAACAGGTAGACTCTTATTCTTTATAACACTTGTGTTATACCAGCAGTCTAATGCAAAATGGTCCCTCTTGCCACAACACCAACATTCAAACTTATTGTATCTAGATCTAGATACATCCTTGTCAGAAGAAGTTCTGTTCATTGCTGGTGCTGTTGCTACTTCACCTACTGATTTCTTAAAACCATTTGGTTTATGACCATAGGTAGGCCTGCTTGCCTTAACACCCTTGTTCTTCAGAACATTTGTCTTAATATGACCTTGAATGTCTTCATGATCATATATGTTAGAAGGCACTTTCTCCTTACTAAACCTTATGGGGACTGAAAGGTTTAGTGGCTGAATAGGGACTTTGCCTTTCCTCTTGAATCTGCCAGCCCTGGAGTTACCTTTAAATCCTAATCCAGCCTTACCCTTCTGAGTGACAAATTCATCTATCAAGGGTAAGACAGATTTTGGCTTAGAGTAACTAGCCACTAAATCCCTTTCAATTCTAAGTCTGGCCTCCAGACTCTTTACTTGATCATTAGTATAATTAATTGTGCCCATCTGAATAATAGTTATATTCTTCAGCTTGGCAATTTCATTTAATTTTTGATCAAGGACTTTTTCTAACTCAGTTGTTGCTACCCTTAGTTCAGCAATTTCCTGAGCCTGTGTTTTAACCAGGTTCTTGCTTTTCTTAAGGGCCTGCAACAAGTCCCCATACTTGTCTATCAATTGATAGACATCTCCTTCAGATCCAGATGCATCTTCATCACTTGATGCAGATGTAGCTGATTCTTCACTTGTACTACAAACAGATGTACAGGAAGGACAATTTACCTCATTAGGACCAGACTGATTCTGGCATATGTCCTCTTCTGATCTTGTCATCAAACCCATGCATTGATGTTCATTGATGGAGTCTAGCAACTGCATAAACTCCTCTTCCTCAGATGCAGCATATAGTCCAATATATGCTTCAGCTTCAGATCCTGATTCTGAAGTTGACTGGTCTGACAGACTTTTATCTTTCTTTGCTACAAAGGATTTCTCCTTCTTGCCTTTCTGATAAGTCTTCTTCTTTTCTGAAGATTCCTTCCTTTTGTCAGGACAATCAGCCACTACATGTCCAGGCCTATTGCAACAATAGCAGACAATCTTTGAAGTAGTGGCTTTGCTGGGCTTTGATCTGCTTTTCTCTTTCCTTGATGACCTTCTCTTCTGATAATAGTCATCAACTTGCTGTGATGTGGAAGGCCTAGACTTCCATTGCTTCTTTTTCAAGAACCTTTGGAATTGCCTAGTGAATGCAGCAAAGTCTGCATCTGAATCACAGCTAACTGAACCCTTATCTGAATTTTCAGAACTATCTTCTTCAACTTCCTTAGGAGGAGATGGTGATTTCCTCCTATTCTTTCTGGTGGCTTCAGCATTAAATGCCACAGTCTTTTCTCTATGCTCTCCTCTTGAGTTTCTTTCCTCCTCCTTCCTTACCATAAGTTGCATTTCATAGGATAGCAACTTTCCAAACAGGGTTGGAGGAGATATTTCTGCCAATTTAGCCACTTCTCTTATGGCACAGATCTTTGTATCCCAATCCTTTGATAAGGATCTTAAGAATTTGTCATTCAGTTCATAGGTACTGAAGACTCTTCCATAGGATATTAGCTCATTCACAATTCTATAGAATTTCTTATAGCACTCAGTTATGCTATCAGATTTTCCTTGTCTAAAGCTTTCATACTCCTGATTTAGCATAGACTTTCTGTCCAGCCTTACTTCTTCAGATCCCTCCATGTAGACAATCAATGTGTCCCACATCTCCTTGGAGGTCTTGCAGTGAATCAGATTCTGAAATGTTGAATCATCTATGGCACTGACAATGATATTCTGTGCCCTTTTATCCATGGTTGCCAAGATGATTTCATCCTTGGTCATTTCTGAATAAGTCTTTGGTATTTGGATATTTGCAACAAGAACAGATATCTTCATTGGAATGAAGGGCCCTTCTTGTACTGTGATGTAAATCCTTGGGTCAGATGCTTCCATAAACAATCTGACTCTCTCTTTCCAGATCCCAAAGATTTCCTTCTTGCATATGGGTAATTTCATAGACCCTAGCTCCTTATGATTCTCTCCAGAACCCATCTTCTTGAATCTTGAATCTGCCTTTCAGATCTACCTCAGACTGTTAAGTCCTTTTTGAGGAACCTCCCTCTGATACCACTTGATAGTTTAACTTTCAAGGCAGCCTAAACACCTAGAGGGGGGGGGGTGAATAGGTTCTGCTTCTCTTATAAAAACTTCTAGGCAGAATTAAATTCAATAGCTAACACAATTTTCACAGCAATCACAGAAAATAAAACATCACAGATTGCACAATGTTTTATAGTGGTTCCCCAAGGTTTGGGTACATCCACTTTCCCCCTTCACCTATCTAGCAGTATGCTAGATTCGGCCAAATTTCCACTTATCTCAGATCAACAGATCCTACAACTCAGAACCCAACTGGTTCCTACAACTCAGGCACAACTGCCCTACCTCAGCCTTGCCCCAAGGCCTACAACTCAGAGAATATCCTTCTCCTACACTCAGGCAAACAGCCCTACCACTCAGAGTTCAACACTCCTACACTCAGCCTTTATAACATAGGCTTACAACTCAGATCTATGTAAACAGATCCTACAGAAATATAGAAAAGATTATTAAACTGTCTTGCCAAAGTTGAGAGAGAAAAGGCCAAGACAATTCTTGATCAGCTGATGCAATCAACTGTATCTTAGCCTTCTTCAAAGCTTCTTGAAAATGAACTTAGCTGAGTTGATTCCAAACAGCTTCTTGAGAATCCACTGGTGGTTTCTTTCTTCTTCTTCTAATTCAGGCTTGATCTCTCTCTATCCAGCACTTTGAAAGATTCTTCTGAATTCTGATTAGAACTCTTCTTAGATCTATCCTTAGATAGTCTTCTTAGATCTCCCGGAGAAGATCTTCTTAAGTGACTAGCACTTTCTTGAAATGAATTGGATTGTGATCCTTCTCTTCCTTTTTGATTCAAAGTTGTTCAAAAAGGACTAACTGTTATCGTTCTGTTCTCCTTCTGAATCAGTCTATTTATAGACATTCTTCATGGTAACCGGCTGATCCGGTTTCTAACCGTTTTCTGACAAGTCTGACAGCTTCAGTTAACCGGTGATAACCCACAGCTGTCAAGTCCTCAAACAAGTCCTGTGCCTAAGTCTTGAACCACAAGTTGTTGACACAGTCTGTCAGAAAGTGTCGAGACCATCTGTCTATCTGTGTCGACACAATTGACTTTGGTGTCGACACAGTCTTCAGTGATGTCGACTAAGTTGCCTTTGAGTCGACACACCTTCTTCTGAAAATAACTTGGTCTTAACTCTTCAGTGTGTCGACACAAGTCCTGTGTGTCGACACAGTTGTTGTAGAATTATAACTTAGTAAGTGTCGACTTAGCCTTCAGGTGTCGACACATTCTGCTTTAATGTGTCGACTTAATCACAATGTGTCGACACATTCTGCTGGTGTCGACAAACTTGAGGTCGACTATTTTCTTCTGTGTCGACACATTCTGCTTATGTCGACAATCTTGAGATCGACTATATTCTTCTGTGTCGACACATTCTCCCAATGTTGAGGTCGACGCTTTTCTTCTGTGTCGACACAAATTCCCAGAGTTGTGTCGACTCTTTACTTCTTTTGTGTCGACACTTTTTCCCAGTGTAGTTGTAGACTAACTGCTATGTGTCGACACTGCTTCCCAGTGTTGTGTCGACTCTTTTCTTCTGTGTGTCGACACTGCTTCCTCTGTGTCGACTCTTGGACTTAGAATTTTTCTGCATACTTTATCAATTTTTCACCTGCACATGTCAACTTAAAACAACATCAAATACACCTTGATGTATATCATTGAGCTAGGTTGGGCTTCTTCAAATCAGGTACACATTTTCCAATGTACCCAACAAGTATAACACTTAGTTGTTCTTGACCCAGGTGACCTTGGGTCCTTGTTGATTTACATAGGAATAACTGGAAATATATGAGCATTCAGGTTGATCTTTATAGCCTTTGGGATGATATCTTCTGGGTGGTATTATCCATGTGCTAAAGGGATTAAAGTTGCTCTTAGAATTTGGATTTCTGTTGTTAAAATCTGGGATCCACGATTTCTGGTTGGATCGTCAAATTGAGCTCGACGGTGTTGGATGAGATCGTCGATCTCTACTTGAAGAATGAGAGTATTCATTTTTGGAGTACCAAAATTGTCGATCTCTATTCGACGAACCATACTGATATCGTCGATCATAGATTGAAGAATGATTATTAATCAAGTTTGCGTTCAGCGATCGTCGTTCTGAGTTAGACGATCTGTTCATATATCGTCGATCTTCGTTCGATGATAATTGCTGAACATTGTCATTTTTGTTTTTCTGATTATTGAGGTTATTTTTAATTTCAATCTGTTCAAGAACTTTATTAACCCTATTGACCTGTTCAGTATTTTTCTTTCCTTTGTCGGATATAAACTTTACTGGTTTGGAAAGATTGTTTTTCTGAATTATAGGTGGATCACTAGGGGAGGCACCTAATCCTAGTTTACTATTATTAATCCTAGAATTTACAGTACTGGTGATATCTAATAATTGTAGACTTTTCCCATTTAAGAATTCTTCTAATATCTTGGCCTTGCTAAGTTCAGATTTCAAAAAGGATATTTGTTAATTAGTAGAGATAAGTTCATTTGTTAGGTTTGCATTCTCTACAATAGTTTTATCTAGGTCATTTAATTTTTCTCTGAGGAGTTTGATTTCCTTCTCAGAGCTAATTAAGTCTAATCACAAATTTTTAAATTCAAGTTTAAATTCCTCTGATTCAAAATCATAAGAGGCTATTACCTGATCCTCAGCTGATAAGAGCTCTTCATCTTCAGACTCATCAGCATCTGATCTGTTATTGCCTACCTCAATAGCCATGAGGCAAACTTCTTTGGCCTTCTTCTCTTCTTCATCCTCACTGGAGCTGGTGGAGGTTGACTCTTCTTCAGTGTCACTCCATGACTCAGCAACAAAGCCCTTGTTCTTCCTCTTGTGCTTGTTTGAGGAAGGCTTGCTGTAGTGACCCTTCCTTGAGTCACCCTCCTTTCTTCTATCCTTCTTCTGAACTTCTAGGCACTCAGAGATGAAATGCCCAGGTTTCTTACAGCCAAAACACACTACTTCTTAAGATGGTGTTTTGTCACACCTTGGCTTGTCTTCATACTTTGATAGTTTCCTTCTGAAATCTTTTCTAGCCATCTTAAAAAATCTCTTGGCAAAGAGACTCATCAATTCTTCATTCATAGGAATGACATCAGAGTCTCCTGCAGCTTTGAAAGCTATGTTGTGCTCTTTCTTAGTTGGTGTAGAAGTCTTGACTTTAGCTACTGCTTCCCTTAATTTTATCAGCTGCTCATAGGACTTTAGCTTTCCTAGTAAAGCTTCAGTTGAGATCTCTGTTTTGCTTCTGGCTTCTCTGATGGTCCAAATTCTTGAGTACCATGTGATGGGGAAGCATATGAGGATCTTTTCATCCACTTTAGTCAAAGTGATTTCCTTATCTAGAGTCCTTAGCTCACTGATAATGGAGCTGAGTCTGTTGTACATCACTTCCACTATTTCAGCTTCATCCTTTTTGAAGTTTTCATATTGAGTGATGAGGTTGGATCTTCTATCCTTCCTCTCATCTGCTGATCTAGCCACCATCTGGTTCAGGGAGTCCTAAATGGCCTTGGCTGATGGGCACTCAGCAACCTTTTGAAATATCTCATCTGACATTGTTTGAGCCAATATGTTCATGGCTCTGGCATCAGCTATCTTTGCCTTTCTTTGTGCATATGTCCATCCAAGGGGTGGAACTTCACTCATGTCTGTGTTAAGTTGATGAGTTTGAAGCCACTGGAGCTGGTGGTCCTGTTAAGATGGAATTAAATATATCCTCATCAATAGAATTCATGTAGAGTCTTATTCTTGCCTTCCAGAGTGTGAACTTAGACAAGTTACACACTGAAGGTCTGGTGCTTGCATATTCTTTGTTCTATGCCATGTTGTTTAGATCTAGAAGATGTAAGAGAACAGATCTAACTTAGGATCTTTGGTTCAAGGGTTAGCTTATACAACCAAAAGAACCTCCTCTTATACCAATTAAAAGTTAGGGTTAGATCTGATATACTCTAGAGGGGGGGGGGGTGAATAGAGTATTTCTATGTGTTTTTTTTAAAATTTTCTTCTTTAACAATATACTATCTTTACCTTTAAAAACTATATCTAACTATCACAGATTAAAGTAAATAAAATATCACAGAATATCTAACTAACACAGCCACAACAAGAACAGAAAAGAAAGAGCAACCAGACGATATAAGAAATTTATAGTGGTTCCCCAAACTAGGTACATCCACTCTTCTACCACACTTGGTAGGAATCCACTACAGGTTTTTATCAAGTGACTGTCACCAGTGAGCTTTTGATCAGGTGCTCAAAAACCAATCCTCAATTCTTTTGGTAGGAGACTTGCAACCATAATAATTTTGAAGGGAATTAAAACACTGTACAGAGGTGGGAATGAGAGAGTGATGTAAGTCTTCTTTTATCAAGTAAAAATGAGAAGACTGTGTGGATTCTTATTTGTTGTCAAAGATCCCCCTGAGATCTTGAATGGTTCAGGAGTGGAAGCTTTGTTCAATGGTGTAGGCCTTCAGCTTTGATGATCGCTCGACAGCAGGCTTCTAGACTGATAAGTATGTTTGTCTCTTGGAAAGCCCTTTGAGCAGACTGAGGACAGATGAAGAAGATCAATATTTTCTGTCTCTGTATATTGTTGATGTCGTGTGTCTTCTTCTTTTCAGCAGAATCAGGACTCATTAGTTTTTCGATGACCATTTGAATTTTCAAATTACTCCTGTAATCAATGCTGATGACGTTGAGAATTACACGGCATTGATTACTTTCCCCAACTATTTCATTGAAAAAATGGCAGGCAATAATCCTGATGAAGATCATAATTAATGCTCTGTCTAACGGTAATATTCAGAGAATGTTAGAGCATTAATTACACAGGAATTACTGCAATATAATAGGAATTGAAGGAAGGAAATAACTTAGTCTGCAATCGTCAACCAGAAGATAGAATTCGTCGAGCTGAGTCCATAGTTCATCAAGCTAAGTATTGTTGTTCGTCGAGCTGAGTTACAAGATCGTCGAACTCTGAATAGCTGACTGCTACTTTGACGAAATCTTCTTGTTCTACGCTCTAAGTTCGTTGACATGAGAACAGCTTTGGATTTGAGTGAATTATGTCGCTGAGTCCATTTTGGCGCTGAGTGATCTTTGGCGTTTAGAGATGAAGGATTAGTCGACCTGAGAATAGAGATCGTCGAACTCTGATAAGAGAAGTTTATCTCTTAGTTAGTTGAGCTGAGTACGACTATCGTCGACCTGATATCGACGAACGTAGATCTCTTTCTAATTCATGAATTCTCTAAGTCTTGAGTCTTTTGTAGTGTTTTAGGTTGGTCCTTTGATCTGTTGACTCTAAAAACATGGCCTAGACTCTAGAAACACATAAAATTTGACCATTCTATACAATATGGGTCACAACCTAAGAAGAGAACCTAGCCCAAATCACCTAGGGTTTCCAACACATGCCATTTATTACGCGAGTAAAACACTCACATTTGCACAAGAAAATTACACCACGACGGAGAAGGAATGCCTAGCTGTTGTCTTTGCCTTCGATAAATTTTTGCCATATATTACCCTTTCAAAAATTATAGTATTCACGGACCACTCGGCCCTCAAGTACTTACTTGCTAAGACAGATGCCAAGCCGCGCCTGAAATGCTGGGTCTTACTCCTCCAGGAGTTCGACTTAGAAATCCGCAATAAGAGGGGGGCCGAGTATTTGGTCGCCGATCACCTCTCTCGCCTAAATAATCCGTATATAGAAAATTTAGATGAAAAAATGTTTAATGATTTCTTCCCAGATAAAAGCTTTTTTCTATTAACACTTCTCCTTCCCCTAGTTTGGAAACATTGTTATCTATTTAGTGGCACGTGTCCTTCCGAAGGAGTTCTCCTCTCAGCAAAAGAAGAAATTCTTTTCTGAGTTAAAGAATTATTTTTGGGAGGACCCGCATCTTTTTCGAGTTTTTGCGGACCAGGTAATAAGGAGATGTGTTTCTTTTGAAGAAGGATAAGATATTCTAAAACACTTACATGAAGGACCGACTGGTGGTAACTATCAAGCTGCTCGCACCACTCACAAAGTTCTCTAGTGGCCTAGCCTGTTTAATGATGCGCAAACTTTTGTGAGTAGGTGTGATATTTGCCAACGGTCGGGCAATATTTCCAATAAAAATGAAATGCCGCAAAATAATTTCCTCGAGTGCGAAGTTTTCGACCTCTGGGAATTGATTTTGTTGGCCCCCTTCCTTCTAGCTTCGGGAACAAATACATCTTAGTTGGTGTAGATTATGTTTCACGATGGGTTGAGGTCCAAGCTCTTCCAACTAACGACTCCCGAGTCGTAATTGCTTTCTTAAAAAAACTATTTTCTTGATTCGGTGCTCCAGGAGCCATCGTTAGTGATAGGTGTTCGCATTTCTGTAATGCACAGTTTTTTAAAACTCTTATAAAATATGGAGTTACGCATAAGCTTTCAATTTCCTACCACCCCCAAACTAACGGGCAAGTCGAAGTAGTGAACTGAGAGATAAAACATATTTTATAAAAGACTGTTTCCACTTCTAGAAAAGACTGGTCAAGCAAATTAGACGATGCTCTATGGGCCTACCAAACAACATACAAAACATCCATCGGATGTACGCCATATCGGTTGGTTTATTGAAAATCGTGTTATTTACATGTAGAATTAGAACATCATGCTTTTTGGGCCTTAAGGTTTTTTAATTTCGATCCCCACTCTGTCGGCGATTTTCAAAAATTTCAACTTAACGAACTCGACAATTGGCGCTCTTACGCATACAAAAATAACAAATTTTATAAAGAGCAGATGAAATGTTTTCACGGTAAGCACTTAAGGCACCCAAAAACCTTCAAATCGGGAAACCAAGTTCTTTTATATAATTTATGTTTACGTTTGTTTCCTGGCAAACTAAAGTCACGATGGTGTGGGATATTTTTTGTTAAAGAAGTTTTTTCGTATTGCACTGTGTTAATTTCACACTCTGATAAGGGTGATATCAAAGTGAATTGGCAGCGTCTTAAACTCTATTTTTCTGGTGATGATGATGTTAGTCCGAACAATGTTAAGTTTCTTCTGCATGAACTTTAACTAACTTAAGACTATTTATTTTTGTTAGAACTATAAATATTATTTTGAACAATAATCTTTTGGAAAATATTATTTTGTTTAGTCGAGCTCAAACGATATTTTAAATAAAGGGTGCTCTTGGGAGGCAACCCAAATTTTTTTTTCTTTATTTTACAATTTTTGCCCCAGATGGCTCCGAAAAGTTGAAACTTCTGCGATCGCCTGCTCCAATGTTGCTGAATCCATCACGGAGTCCAACGAAGATATTTGAAGAAGTTCCAAAGCGCAAGCATGGGGGAGCGGCATCACTCAACATTCGTGACACATATGTAAGGGAAGTACCTGTTTTTCAATTCTGTACATTCATTTCTATTTTAATTTCTCTCTCTCCTTCCCCTCCTTTCTCCATTGAGGGCAATGCCCATATTAAGCTTGGGGGATGATTTCCTCCTTCTCATGTCTTTATTTTGTTTTCTTTAAAAAAAATCTAAATCAAAACTTTTATATTTATATAGATCTTAAAAATCCAAAAAATAGAGAATATTTCAAAATAAATATATATATATACCATTTGTTTTTTACTTTAATAGTTTAAACGAACTTTGGTATTTCAATAGTATCCCTTGCTTTTTGTTTTCTTTTTCTCAATATCCCCTATAACAAATTAGCTAATTATGATCGTTCTAATCGTTCTTTTTAATTATGTTTTACAAGTAAAAGTTTGGTCATGCTGTGTTTCTAATTCACGGTAGCATATTAATGTGAAACATTTTTCTAAAAACTCGCATTTTTATTATGGTTTTAGTTATTTATTTTCTTTACTTTCTTAAAACTCTTTCATCCACTATTTCCTTTTTGTTTTTGGATAATTTTGTAATGTCAACTTTTGATTAGTGTAGTAGATGTGAACGATTCAAGTCGCTTATTATGTCTATTTTCAAGATAATTTCGTTAGTCTTCATTTATTATCTAGGATTTGCTTTTTGAAATTTTTCAAAGCTAATGCTTTAGATAAATTTAGAAGAATTAAAATGATTTAGGCAATTTTTGATTTCGTTTGAGCCTTCTTGCCAACCAAAAAAATTTATACCTAGTTAGCCGCTTTTGAGCTTTTTTCCGATTTCAATTGATAGCTCCACTTATCATTTCATTTTCACCAAAGCTAAAATTTTCCAACCTATCTAATATCACTAACCTTTTGAGTTTCATTAAAATATTTCATGATTATGATAGAGTTGTTTTGTGATATATTTGGAGAACTTCTTGAAAAAGTATGCTCAAAAGAAGTGTTTACTTTTGTTTGGCCAATTTCAAAATGAAAAAAATTTTATTTATGGCCTTTGTTTTGAAAAAAATGGAAAGAAAAGAAAATGGAAAAGAAAAAGAAAGAAAAATATTTTATTTATGATGAAATTTGAAACTCTTTATTTTGGTTTAGTGTGATTTTAAAGAATCCTTGTTTATCTTTGAATTCCACTCCTAATCATAATCCTAAACCAAACGTTTCAGTTCTAATAAGCCCTTTTGATTCATGTTTTCGAATTTTATTTATTAGTTAAGTAAAGAAGAAAATTAGATTAGTAAAGTTTTGGATTTAAATTTAGATTTTTGTTATTTGATTGATATAGTTATAATGTGTCTCTTGGATATAGTAACAACTCAATGCGTTTTTTCATTTTGTTGTTTTGCTTAAATTTATTTAAAGAATTTTGTTAAAATTTTGGATGATTTGTTTTCGTTAGTCAAGTTTATAAATTATTAAACCATGCCTAAGAAACTGTTTTAGATTTACGTTTCACCTTCTCCCTACTTAGAATTTCAGATAGTACTTGTGTAAGTATAATTAGAACTTTTTGATTAGTCACTTTTTATGTTAGCTAGTTTTTATATCTTTGCTTAGGTACAAGCAAAGCTTAAGCTTGGGGGATTTTGGTAGTACGTTTTGTAGTCTAAACTATTAGGGTATTTTTAAGCTTTTTAATACACAAATCATGTCTTGTAAGCTTATATGTTGACCTCCTTTTGTATACATTATTTCCACTAATGTGTTGTCTTATTTTTGCAGGTTTTCACAGCTTTCAGCCAAAATGACCTGACACACCCCCTAACACGGCCTCCCTGGGCGTGTCATAGGGCATGTAACCCGATCCCGAGGAAGTTTTTTTCCAGAACCCAAATCCCAAGAAAAACACCTAACACGCCCTCCCTGGGCGTGTCTCTGGGCATATAACCCTCATCCTGAAGCCTACAGGCTGCCATTAATGATTTTTCGCTACTGCACGTCAATAGTATGTGACACCCCCCCCCACCACCCGACACACCCTCCCAGGGCGTGTCACTGGGCGTGTACTACCTTTTTCGACGTTTGACGGATTTCTGACCAATGCGTTTGATGTGATATGCCTTACACGCCCCCCTACACAGGCACGTCCCAGGGTGTGTCCACCGTTGTATAGAAGCAATCATTATTCTCGCCAGAATCTAGAACCGGAGGTCAACCCCGTACCTGACACGCCCCCTGACACGCTCTCCCTAGGCATGACAGGGGGCGTGACCGACCCAAAAAAGTCTATAAATTCAAGGCTCCCCCTTATGTTTAGAGGATTTGTGGGTGACAGGGGAGGTGCTGCCCTTTTATTTCTTGGAGTTTTTTATGTCTTCCCTTTAGTGTTCTTACTCTCTCTTTTTCTCATTTTAAGATTTTCTTAATTCTAGCTTAGTGTACCCTTTTGTAATAGCTCTTGTAATTTATTTAATAGCTGAATGTTAATTTTAGCCTAGGTTTTATTTCCATGCACTTGTAATCTTTTATTTCAAAGTTGTAGCTCTCTTTTAGTATTAATATAAAGTGCCTTTTTACTTTGTTTTCATAATGTTCTTCTACCCATATCTCTTCCTCCACTTCTCCATGATTAACTAATCCTCCTTATACTCGATCTTGATGATCTGAGGTTCGAGTTGATTAAGTTATGATACTTTAAGTTTAATTTTTCTTTTTAGGGTTTAGGCCTTCGATTTACTCTTGAAAATTCATGAATGAGTTATATCATCGATATATAATTTCCATCTTTGTTTTCACTCTTAGTTAGCCGAGAATCTCATAGTTTGAAGTGAACACTCAAGAGTAAAGAGAGTTGTGCGCACCCCTCAAGAGAGACAGACGTTAAATCTCTCGGATTGGAGTGAAATCTAATAGCGGGGTTCACCATGTAAAGAGAGCTTTAGGTATCCGATTTGGACGAGATTTTGATCGAACCTTCCTAAACTCAGTTGGGCACGACTTCGAGAGAAGCGTGTTCAAGCTTTAGGAACCTCCACGGTCAAGGACCCTTACCTTATTAGGTTAGGGTTTATTATCGCATTTTTAATCAACTTTTTCCGAGGTGATTCTCGATCGAGTGCTTTTCTATTTCATCATTTCAACCCCTCATTGTAATCACTTTTAGTAGCTCTTTATTTAACTTCATGTTGTTCTCTTTTTAGCACAAATATTTCTTTTCATAATTACAATTAGTTTTCCTTTAACAAACCCTAAAATAATCCTTCGATAAGATAATAGTCTTCGTGTGAGTAAAATTACTCAATAGTTCCCAGATCTTAATACGACACTTGTTTCCCCTAGCTACAATTCGATAGGTATACTTGCCTAGATGGATTTCTAGTTCGGTTCTTATTTTCTTCGTAATTAGTAGACACCAAGTACCCTCTTGGACTATACTTTCATCGCATCAAACACCTTTTTGAAGATGACATTGGCCAAACTTCCATTGTTAATGAGGATTCTGGAGATAGTAAGCCCTTCGACCGCAGTCTTAATGACCAGCACGTCACAGAAATGATCCCCATGATCCAGCATGTCACCCCAAGAGAAGGTGATATTTTCCTTCGGGGGTGGGGTCTGGGATGTGGAGCCAACGCTCCTTCGATATATGGTGTGGAGGCTTGCCTTCTGGGAGGCCTCACCCCCCCCCCCCCCCTCGTGGATCACTGTGATCCCGCCATAGGACCTAACATCAGCCCAATCCTCACAACTATCCTCCTCTGCTCGAGGCAGGACTTCCTCGATTCGCACCTCCCGGCGGTCCTATTGCCACTACTCCCTATTTCCTTTCCCCTTGAGGAACTCCGGGCACGTGGTCGTAGCATGCCCCTCCTCCTAGTGGAGTCGTAGTAAGGCAGCTCCACCCGGACCTCCTTTCTCCTCCTCTGCTGACCTCTCCACCTCTACATGGCTATTATCATAGCCTGATGTTGATCGGGAAGAGGAGGCCTCTGGCCCTGCCTCCATCCTAGAGGGTGGAACTGTTCCTAGCCCCCATGGCGATTGTCTCCTCCGTGGAAACCTCTCCGCTGGCCTTAGTCTTGCCACTCCAGATGTCTCCAGCCAAGTCGGTTGTTTGGATCCTGACGCCCCCATCTGGGTTGTTGCTATTGTTGTTGCTACTACTCCCTCTGTCGGGGTTCAGCTCTCTTAACCTCCTGACCACAGCCACCTCCCGGCCCCTTCTCCTCTTCCGTGGCCCACTAGGTCAACTTCTTTGTGAACTCGGGATTTGACGCTTGTAATGTCCCTGATTTTTCGGTATTTATTTTATTCACGTAATGGCGTAATTTTGATGTCAAGGCGTTACGTTAGCGCATGTTTGGCATGTTTTGCGGCTAGAGCATGTTTTTTTCTCTTTAGGTTTTCAATGTGACTTGGTTTAGCCTGTTTGCAAGCTTCCATTTCGAGTCGGATCTGTTTTGGTGACTCGGTGGAGCCTTTTTGGGAATGCTTGTGTTTTGGTTTCGGGAGGTGTTTGCCCAATTTTGGTGTGTTGGATTCTAGTTTCGACTTCTCCGTTAGATTTGCAGCATCTGTATTTATCTACGGTGCGATTTTTGTAAGATTCCGAGTTATGATGGATTTCGGATCGTTTTGGATTAATTGATATAAATTGTAATGTAATATTGTGTTATAATAATTAATTATAATTATATATATATATACATATAAAATCGGGCATTAGGTCACGCAGTTACTATTCATCGTCTTCCCAAAACCCGAGCGGCGGACATTTCGCGGAAGGGCGGACGGAGCAAGCTTTCGACCGGCTTTATAAGGAGTTCAGGTGGTCGGTTCCGACGATTGAGAGGAGATTTGGAAATATTTCGGCGAGGGCTTCGCAATCGTGGTAAGATCTTCTTATTTCCCTAGTTTTTGTGAGTTAGGGTTTGAGTTTTTGACCTCCTTTCTCCTCCAAAAGTTTCAGGAAACATTGTTAGGGTTGTTCTACGGCCGATCCTTGTGCGGTGATAGCAGATGGCGTATCTTCGAAGGTTCATGGCAAGTGGATCTTTCCCCCCTTGCATGACCATCTTTTTCTTACTTTTCTTCTCTCCCTTCTCCTCCCATAAAAAATAGGAGTAGCATAGTTGAATCATGAAAGAATCCCCCTAGGTTAGGGCAGGACTTTCGGCCAAGCCATAGGAACTAGGTTTAGTGTCTAAGGTATTTTCGATGAGTATAGTTGTTTAGCCTAAGTAGAAATACGCGGGTATCAGGTAGAAATTGGGCGAGTATCGCCGAATTTGGATAATTAAAATTCGGTATAATTAGGTAGGTAAATTTCGTCGAGTATCGGTAAGAAAATTCGTCGAGTATCAGTTAAGATGCGATAAGTAAGATTAGAAATTTATTATGTCATATTCGTCGATTATCATGGGCTGGCCTAAGGAAAATTCGTCGTATATCATGGGACAATTTGTCGAGTATAGAGTCATCCAGTATAGGATGTCTTTTAGCCTATGTGTTTTTCGGCGAGTATCGATGAGGAATTCGTCGAGTATCGTTGATTGTCGCAAGTCATTTTTGCCGAGTATAGAAGGATTCTCCGTATATCAACTTACGATTCGTAGAGTATCATGCTAGATCGTCGGGTATACTCGCCGAATCTAGCCAGGACTTAGAATTTTTCGCTACTGTTGGTCTGATTCGTTGTGTATGGTCCGTAGAGTTGTTTTAGGACTTGTTTAAGTTTTTCTTTTGGTTTAGACATGGGATTTGGTTAGGGTTTGATGTTTCTTTGGCTGTGAAGGTTGGCAGTGGATAAAGGATCGCCAACTAGACTTCCGTTTGTGGAGTATTACACTTAGTGGTTGTTTGGTATCTGTTTTTAGGACTGTTGGTTTGGGTTGGGACAAATGGTCACAACCGCAGGGCCTTATTTTTTTAAAATTTGGGTTTGGGAGTTTGGTATGGGACAATTGGTCACTGACTCCGACTTAATTGATATTTCCAAGTGTTAATGATTCACATTTTTGAGTTGTTTTGTACTCAGTTTGCTTCTTATATTAGTCTATGTTGTTCATGTTAATACTTGCAGATTTTGTCGAAGTTGGGCTTTGTTCCGCACTTGATGCATTTATCCAATTAACTCTTTTATTACAGACTTTTTTACTGTACTTGTATTTATTTGGCTAATCAGATGTGGTTTTCAGCATTTCTTTTACTCAGTTTTGGGAAACCCTTCCTTGCTTTTGTACTTATTTCTGATTATTTTCCTTTGCCACTTGTATTTTCTTGCTGAGGTGTTCTTCCTTTGAATGCCTCAGGTTCAGGGAAGTAGCCGGTTGAGCGGATATTTTTGGGAGTTTGCTAGTGGACTGCTGTGTTGCAGAAGTTTTCCTCACTATAGTGAGGTAGTTTTGAGCTTTCTTTGTTAGTACAGACATACATAACTTCCGTGGGTTCGTGTCAGGTTATTGATGCCCACTAGTGGTTTTCTTTTGAAATATTAAGTACTATATTAAGCTATTGGGTTGCCCTTTTCAATGTGGTTGTTTATACTTGTTCTCTGGGAAAGCTTTATGCTAGGTTGCACTGATAGGTATTTTAAAATATAAAAACTATTATTACTACTTCATGCATGCCATATTTGAAAATCAAAATCAATATATTTAAACAATCATAAAAGCTACTTTTACTATTATTAAATTTTTGAGTCTTGCAAATTATGAGTTGTCCTCTAGGGATATTTATACTCATGTAGGATGTTAAATCAATCTAATTAAAGTATTTCAGCAGCATATAATTATATTTTACTAGTGTACTAGTTGATCCACAGAGCCGAGGGATACGGTTCACTGCTTAACTAAAAATGGATTTTCTCTAAATAACTCACAAATCTTTTGTAAAGGTGTTTAGTGGGAGTTTTACCTGAGAAACTATTGTTATCTCCTGCTGATGTGGCATAATTACACGCATTTTCTCTTATTTTGATATATTGTTTAATGCGGAGAAAATGCGGGTTTTGACAATGCCTCCCCATTGACTTCCCTCGTCGCCCTCTCTATCAGCTCCTCTTAGGAGAGAGGCGACACCCTCTTCAACTCCATCCTGAAGAAACCTTGTTGCAGCCCTAAGGTGAAGGTCATCATCAGGGTGTGTCCTGGCATCTCCTGGACCTAGGTGACCTCCTCCTGGAACCGGTCAGCATAACTCCCCAGCATCTCGTTCACTCCCTGCTAGATGTGGAACAGGGACTCCGACTCCTTCTTCCTCTTCTTGGAAGTGGTGAACCTCAACATGAACCCCTTTGTAGATCCTCGAAGAACTAGATTGAGCTGGTCGGTAGCTTGTGGAACCACTCCCTCGCCTTTTCCTAGAGGGTGATGGAAAAGAGCCTGTAAGACAACATTTTTTCCTTAAAACCACCGGGGTCTTATGCCTAGAACCGCCGCTTTGTAGTGACACCAACACACCTGGGAAGGTTGTCACTAAGAAATGCCGATCCTGCCGGCCATACCAATCGCAAAAAAGTAGAATAAGTATAAAGAGTGAAATAAAACTGAAATACTGGTCCACCAGAAATCACATAAATATAAATAATTCTCCATGAAGGGAGAGTACACAGAAATGATAAAACAAAGTACTAATAAGAGGGCTCTTGCCTGATACATCATGTTCCTCACTACAAGTCATTAAACACGAAAGTAAATCTATAATATCTTCTAAAGGTCTGGACTCACTGTCCCTACTGGCTGGACTCCCGTGCTAGACTGCCTCGTCTCCATGCGCACCGACCTCTAGGGCTGCCTCTCCTGGTTCGGCTCTACGATCCCCTAAAATGATTTGGGCAACGACCGTTAGTCTAAAAGACTAAGTCCTATCATCCCCCACCACTCCCCCAATGGCTCCTAGGCACCGAGCAGGGATAAGGAAAGGGAAGGTAATGAAGGTGGAGAGTACAAAAAGGCAGATGACGGTTGAGCTAATCTAGTAGTTCTATATAAACACGTAGAGTAAAGCAGTAAGTATATGAAAGGTAAATAAAGAAACATGTTACCTTAACTTATATGAATGCACATACAAACTTATAAATTAAGGGGTCTTCTACAAGGCTCCCATCGTATAAAGAGTCTCATACAAATTTATACAATGTGGTGTCAGTTATAAGCAAGTGATAAATATCCAAAGGAAAATAACCATAACTTATAAGCATGATAAACAAGCTTATAAGCTAAGGGGTTGTTTTGCAAGGCCTATTGTATAAAGTGTCTCATACAAATTTATAAAAAAGATGTCAAAGGTTAAATGCAATTATGTTGGAACACCCTATTACTAATTTGGGTAAGGATCACTATGCTTGTCTTAGGAATCCCAGTTGACCTAGTTGTATAGTTGAGAAGGTCAACATTAGAATGAGTCTAGGGCTTAGAACTTAGGTTTGGAGCTGCCCCCAGGACCATTCCAAGATCAAGGTTGAAGAGCTAAGTCTAAGGCAATTTTTGTCGAGCTCAGGTCGATGAATCGTCGAACTCCGTTCGACGCTCTCTGAGCTCAACTTCAATATATCGTCGAACTCCGGTCGATGATCTTCGAGCTCAGATCGACTATCTGCTTTTGGCTAGCTTCTGCTTAGTCATCGAACTCCCCTCGACTATCTTCTAGCTCAGTTCAACGATCCCTCCTTCAAGTTATTTCTCAGGTCGCTGAGCTCGGTTCGACGATCTTCGAGCTCAGATCGACGTTTTCTGTCTGCTTGTCTCATTTCATCTATGAGCTCAGTTCGACGATCGTAGAGCTCAGATCGATGTTTTTTTTTAGAGAGATCGACGCTTTCAGGAATTCAAATGCTGCTGTTCTTTGGAATGTTTTTGAATATTATCAGTAGTTATGTCAGAAGATCTCCCAGCCGTTTGTCTTTATTCTGGAGCAAGTTTCAAGGAATTATTCAGAGAATGTTTGCTGGACTTTCCTCTAGAAGACAAGACTCTTTTTGGAAGACATTTATGACTCCCAACGGCTAATTTGGACAAGGAAACTTCAGAAAATTTCAATTCCTCTCTTCTGTTTCTTAAGATATACAGAATACACAAGAGAAAAGAAATACACAGATTAACAAGAAAGAAAGTGAACACACAGAATAGAGAATACTGATAGCAGAAGAACAACAGAAGAACTGTGACTTCAAAAATCTTCTTGCTGACTGAAAAGTGTTCACAATCTCATCTCAGAACTCCAGACACCTCATTTTTCAGCCTTCTTGCTGAAACCATCCTTTGCTGGAGATCAAAGTTCTGAAGACCTATCACCCTAGAGCAAAGCTTCTTTTCCTGAACCTTTCTACATCTCAGGGGGAGCATTGACATCATCAATCCACTTGTGCTTCACTCATTTGATTGAGAACAGAGAAGACACCCTTCACTCTTATTTTTCTTTTCCTGTTGTAAAAGGGTTCTTGAACTCCCTTCCAAAGTTCTGTCTGGTTCTGAGAGCCTTGTCAAAACTCAGTGGTGGCAAGACACCTTACCAAAAAATCCAGTTTTGGTTTTTGAGCACCTTATCAAAAGCTCATTGGTGTCAGGACACCTGATCAACTCATCCTGAGTGGATTCCTACCAAGGGTGGTAGAAGAGTGGATGTACCCAGGTTTTTGGGGAACCACTATATTTCCTTGTGTCTTCTGGTTTGTTTATGTGATTTGTCTGCTGTGTGCTGTGCTCTTTACTTCTTAGTTTTTAACTTCTTACTAGCACTCTATACTATATTATAAATTGAATTTTATATGTGTTGTTTATTTCAACTGTGAAAACTATTTTAAAATACTCTATTCACCCCCCCTCTAGAGTTGAGATAGATCTTACCCTCACTTTCAATTGGTATCAGAGGCAGGTTGGTTGCTCATACAGGCTAACACCTGAACCAAAAAGATCCTTGATAAGATCAATCTCTTAAGGGGATTATTTTCTATACATCTATCTTTTTATTTAAAGACATGGCACAGAACAAAGATTATGCAAGCACCAGACCACCAGTGTGCAACCTTTCTAAGTTTACACTCTGGAAGGCAAGGATTAGATTATACATGAATTCTATTGATGAAGACATTTTCAATTCTGTCTTGACAGTTTGTCCAACTCCACCAGCAAGCTCAAGTACAAGTGCTGTTCCACCTCCTTCTAGAACAGATGCAGATATAAAGAAGTGGAAGATTGCAGATGCTAAGGCTATGAACATCTTAGCCCAAACAATGTCTGATGAAATTTTTCAGAAGGTAGCTGAATGCCACTCAGCCAAAGAAATCTGGGACAAACTCTCTGAAATTGTCTCAGGATCTGCTGATGAAAGGAAAGATAGAAGATCTCATCTGATAAGCCAATATGAGAACTTCAAAATAGGAGAAGCTGAATCAGTGGCTGACATGTACAATAGACTAAGTCTAATTGTCAATGAGCTAAAAACCCTAGACAAAGAAATCTCACTGACTGAGCTGAATGACAAAATCCTGATGTGCTTCCCCAGCACTTGGGATTCAAGAATCTGGCCAATCAAGGATGCCAGAAGTTTAAATGAGATTACTATTGAAGCTCTACTGGGCAAGCTCAAATCCTATGAGCTGCTCATTAAAAATAGAGAAGAAGAACAAAAGGCTACCTCTCCAGCCACAAGGAAAGAAAAGACCATAGCCTTCAAAGCTGTAGAAGAGGAGCCTGAAGATAAAGCTACAGGAAATGATGAGCTCATAAGTCTACTGGCCAAAAGATTCTACAAGATGGCCAGAAAAGACTTCAGAAAGAGACCATACAAGGGTCATGATAAACCAAGGTATGATAAATCAAACAACAATAAAGAAATTATATGCTTTGGTTGCAGGAAACCAGGCCACATTGTGCCTGACTGTCCAGAAAACAAGAATAAGGACAAGAAGGAAAGAAGAGAAAGAAGAAAAGAAAAGGATTACAAGAAGAATAGCTCAGACAAAGCCTCCTCCAGCAAGAACAAACATACAAGGAAGGGCTTTGTTGCTGAGACATGGAGTGAGACTGAAGAAGAATCTGAAGCCTCATCCAGTTCCAGTGATGATGAGGATGATGCAGATGAAAAACAATTTTGCATGATGGCTATCAATGCCTTACAGCAAAACTCTGATGAAGAATCAGAATCAGATTCAGAAACTCAACCAGATGAAGATCAGGAAATCAACTCTTTTGATTTTAATTCTGAGGACTTCAAAGATGAATTTAAGACACTGTGTCTAGATCTATTAAAATCTGAGAAGGAGATAATCTCTCTCAGGAATCAATTATCTGAGCATAGTGTCCTAAACTCAAAGAACCTCAAACTCTCTGAGGTGTTAGAATGCTGTAGGGAGGAGATAGCCTCACTTAAAAGTGAACTATCAAAGGCCAAAAAGTTTGAAGAATCCCTAAATGGGAGAAGTATCAGACTGATGGACATCATAAGTACAGTGAACTCTAGATTTAATAGCACACTGGGCTTGGGTGCCTCATCCAGCCAACCTATAATTTTGACAACTCCAAACAAGTTTGTCTCTGACAAAGGAAAGGGAGTAATAGAGGTACCCAGGAAGAATGCAGATCTGTCAGAGAAAAATTCAGTTCAACAGATGGCGTCGAGCAGAGCTCGACGATCTAACTATAGATCGTCGACCTCAGCTCGACGATATCCAAACTCTGAACTTCAGCATAATCGATCTTCGAACAGAGATCGACGATCTGACCCAAGATCGTCGACCTCAGTTCGACGATCGTCGAACATAAATCAGGACTGTGAACATTCCTTCAATGGCACATCTAGATTCAATCCTAGAAGTCCCACATCCCAAGGCTTTAATCCCTATACTGAATGGATAGTACCTCCTAGGAGATACCATCCTGAAGGTTATAAGGATCAACCTGGGATGTCCTTCATTTCAGAATTCAAGGGATATCAACCTAGGCCCAAGGTTAACTGGGTCAAAAACAAATAAGCTGTTTTTGTGCAGGTGAAGACCTATCCAGCATCAAACCATCAATGGTATCTGGATAGTGGGTGCTCAAAGCACATGACAGGGGACAAGGACAACTTCACTTCCTTCAAAGCCAAGCTTGGACCCAAAGTAATTTTTGGAGACTCAAGCTTTGGAACTACAAAAGGATATGGTGCAGTCCAAATTGGCTCAGTCACATTCAAGAAGGTGGCATATGTTGAAGGACTCAAGCACAACTTGATAAGTATCAGTCAACTGTGTGATGAAGGATATCAAGTGACATTCAACAAAGCCATATGCAAGGTCAAGTCAGAGGACAACACAATTGTGTTGACAGGTAACAGAAGAGGTAACATTTACTTGATGGATTTTCATTCACCTGTAGTAGATATTTGCCTGTTCAATTCCATTTCAAAATCTAATATTTTATGGCATAAGAGACTAGGGCATATTAACCTTAGAACCATTGCTAGGCTATCCAAAGACAACCTTGTTAAAGGACTACCTTCTCGTCCCTACAAGAAGGAAGGACTTTGCAAGGCTTGTCAATTAGGCAAGCAAACTAAAAGTAGTTTTAAATCAATTAATAAGAGTGATTCACCTAGGATTTTGTACCTGTTGCACATGGATCTTTTTGGACCCATATCTGTACAAAGCCTAGGAGGGAAATCCTATACTTTAGTGATTGTAGATGACTTCTCAAGATTCACTTGGGTATTCTTTCTGAGGAAGAAGTCTGATAACTTCAAGTGTTTGACAGATTTTTCTCAAATGCATTCAGATTGAGTTCAATACTCACATTGCCCTGATCAGAAGTGATCATGGGACAGAGTTTGATTCTCTTCTCATGCAAGAGTTCTGTCAGAGTGAAGGGATCAGGCACACTTTCTCAGCCCCTAGAACTCCTCAACAAAATGGGGTAGCTGAAAGGAAAAATAGAACACTCATTGAATCTGCAACTACATTATTGGCAGATGCTCACCTACCTCTGTCCTTTTGGGCTGAGGCAGTGAACACCTCCAACTATGTGTTGAACAGAAGCCTGATACACAAACTGAAGGGCAAGACTCCCTATGAATTGCTCAAAGGGAAGAAACCTAAAGTAAACTATTTTAAAGTTTTTGGTTGCACTTGTTTTATTCATAACAATGACAAGAAATATCTAGCAAAATTCCAAGCTAAAGCTGATGAAGGAGTGTTTCTGGGATACTCCATGATCAGCAAGGCCTATAGGGTTTATAATAAATCTTCCTGTAAAATTGAAGAATCTGTTCATATTATTTTTGATGAAGCTAACATGTCTTTCAAGGAGAAGAATGCTTCTACCATAGAACCTCTGCAGGTACATTCTCTAGCTGAAGACTTGAATAAACTGCAAGTTGCTGAAAAGAATTAGAGCAGTGATGATGAAGAAGAAGTTCAACATCTTGAAGGAAATCATCCTGAAGAGCCAGTTGCTGTTCCACTAGAGGAGACAACAACACAGGCTGGTGAACAATCAACACTCCCTATTGATTTAGTAACAACAAGAGATCATCCAATCACCCAAGTAATTGGAGAGATCTCAGATGGTGTGCAAACTATAAATCAGGTCAACCAAAACCTGATGCACACTTGCTTCCTATCTCAAATTGAGCCTCAATCCATTCAAGATGCAGAGCAAGATCCACACTGGATCATTGCAATGCAAGAGGAGTTGCATCAATTTGAAAGGAACAAGGTTTGGGAACTAGTGCCTAAGCCAAAGGATCATCCCATTGTTGGAACAAAGTGGGTATTCAGGAACAAGCTGGATGATCAAGGAGTTATAGTCAGAAACAAGGCAAGGCTAGTTGCGCAAGGGTACTCTCAACAAGAAGGAATAGACTATGATCAGACATTTGCACCAGTTGCAAGGTTGGAAGCCATCAGAATATTCCTAGCCTATGCTGCTCACAAAGGTTTCAAAGTGTATCAAATGGATGTAAAGAGTGCATTTCTCAATGGGGACATCAAAGAGGAAGTCTATGTTAGACAACCTCCAGGTTTTATCTCTCTAACTCACCCTGATTATGTTTACAAATTGCATAAAGCATTATATGGTCTCAAGCAAGCTCCTAGAGCATGGTATGAGACCCTAGCATGCTTTCTTCTGGAAAATGATTTTGTTAGGGGGAGAGTAGACCAAACTCTTTTTATTAGAACCCATAAGTCCCATACCCTACTTGTGCAAATTTATGTAGATGACATTATTTTTGGTTCTACTGATTCAAAATTGTGCAAAAAGTTTTCCAAGCTTATTCACTCTAAATTTGAAATGAGTAGCATGGGTGAGCTGTCCTTCTTCTTAGGACTGCAAGTCAAGCAACATGCTGAAGGCATATTTATTTCTCAAACCAAGTATGCAAAAGAATTGGTTAAGAAATTTGGTATGTCTGATGCATCATGTATGAAAACACCCATGCCCTCAAATGTTGTAATAGATGCTGATGAACATGGGAAACCTGTTGATCAGACAACATATAGAGCAATAATTGGCTCTTTATTGTACCTTACAGCTAGTAGGCCTGATATAATGTTTGCCACATGTATTTGTGCTAGATTCCAAGTTAGCCCTAGAGAGTCACATTTAATCTTAGTTAAGAGAATTCTTAGGTATGTTAAAAGTTGTCCAAATCTAGGACTCTGGTATCCAAAAGAATCAGGATTTGAATTAACTAGATTTTCAGATGCTGATTATGCTGGATGCAGAATAGACAGGAAAAGCACCAGTGGAACATGTCAGTTCCTTTGTGACAGACTTGTCTCCTGGTTTTGTAAGAAGCAAACATCTGTGTCAACTTCAACTGCTGAAGCTGAGTATATGACTGCAGGCAGTTGTTGCTCACAAATATTGTGGATACAAAATCAGCTTCTAGACTATGGTTACAACTTAGAGAAGTCTAAAATTTTCTGTGATAATACTAGTGCTATCTCTATAGCACAAAATCCAGTCCTCCATAGTAGGACAAAACACATAGAAATCAGTCATCATTTTCTAAGAGATAATGTAGAGAAAAATAAAATTGAACTTCAATATATTCCTACTGATTTGCAAAGGGGAGATATTTTCACCAAACCTTTGGATGAAAAGAAACACAGTTTCTTCCTAAATCAGTTAGGCATGTTAGATGGAGGAAGCCTTAATTAAATTACAAGATTTTGAAAAGCTAAAACAGACCAAGACTAGGCAAAAAATCCTTCTTTTTGTGTCTGTAGAATGAGTCTAGACTCTGAACTGCGCTCGACGTTTTCCCCAAAATCGTCGAACAGAGATCGACGATTTTCCAAAAATCGTCGACCGGAGATCGACGCTTTTTTAGTCGTCGATCTGAGTTCAGAGCCCTCGCTAGAACTAGGCTTTCTCTCTTTCTGATCAGAGGCCGTCGAGCTGAGCTCGACGTTTTTCAACATCGTCGAACGAAGATCGCCGATTTTGAAGACTCTTCAGATTCCCTCTGTAGCCCAAATCGTCGAGCTAAGCTCGACGTTTCGTCGAGCTGAGCTCAACGATCTTCCTTTTCGCCGTCGAACCCTAATATAAAATCTTTTTTTAGCCGTCGTTCTCCTTTTGCGCTTTCATACTCTGCAACTTTCTTTCTTTTCCCTCCAAATTCTCTACGCTTGGTCGTTTTTGGTTTTCTGTTGCAGGTGAATATGGCTGAATCAAGTGCTGCTATTGCTAAGATAAAGTTCGACACAGGCTTTGACATCGACATAAACTCCTTCGATGGAAGCGACCAGCGCTTCAAGGACATCCTAAACTTATTCAGAGAACAACAGCTAACTCCAATAATGACTACAAGGATGAAGATCGCATCAGAAGAAATTAAAGAGTGGTGTTATACCGCAACAGATGAGACTGAGAATTCTGTTGTCGGCACCATTAAGGGGACTCAGGTCCTTCTATCCCTGGCTCTTTTAACAGAAGTTTTTCAACTCAGTACTGGAGAAGACTCCATTGAACTGTCTGGAGAGGAGTATGACTCCATGCTGGATAGGATGGGTCACAATGCAGTCAACCCTCATAAGCTATTGAAGAAAAATCTGGCTATAGAATTTCAATTCCTGGCTGATGTAGTTGGGAAGGTGTTGTTGGCCAAGCACTCAGCTCATGACACCATATCCAGATATCAGTTCTGCCTGATGGGAGCTTTATTAGATAAGAAACACCTTGACTGGGGCTCCATCTTCTTCACTCTGATTAAGAAGAAGATAAATAAGACTGCAGTTAGTTGTGGGAGAATCTTAGGGGTCTATCTGCACAACAGGTGCCCTGACCTTTTAACCTCCTCTGGCATGTTCATGAATGCATCCAAGAGGCTTTCCTGTGCCCTCTTCAGTAAATGGGACAGGCAGATCATAAACCCCTCCAGGGCTGCTGCACCACTTCATTCAGGCACAAGGACTATTTCAGTCACTCCTCCAGCAGAAGAGCTGCCTGCTTCTTCCCCTCCTCCAGCCATATCCACCCAAGCCGTCACCTCCTCACCACCAGTCACCACCATAATCATCTCCTTCCCAATTACCATTTCCTCACCTATGTCATCCCCTCCACTATCCACCTCAGAGGAATTCCATCCTCTCTTTTCCTATTCAACTTTCACCCTACCATCCTTCTCACTTATAGATGATTCCTTCATGGATGATTCACCCTCTACTCCTCCTGAGCCACCCTCAACCTCCTCCTTTCAACAAATGCTCCATGACATTCTCTCTCAACCCTCCTTCACACCCTCTCTTACTTCCCCTATCTCCACCTCAACCTCCTCTATCTCCATAATTCCATCCTCTGAACCAACCATTCCCTCTCCACCTTCCTCAACATTTTCAGTTTCAGCCACCATCCCTCCATCCTCCTTTGCTCCTACCTCTGCTCAAGCCCCACTTGAGCATGTAGATCTTCCTAGTTTGGCAGACATGCTGTATGAGTTGCTAGCTCCCAAGCTGGCATCTCTACTGGAGTCTTCCCTGGCTCCACTCCTGAAGCAAGTCCAGGAGCTGTCTACCAAGCTTGCCTCCCTTTCCTCCTCCCAGGCTATCCCTTCTTCTGGGTGCCTTGATTCACCTCTCTCTGAACCAAGGCAGGGGGAGATGCCTTATGAAGAAGTGGTTATGCCAGCTGCTGATCATATGTCTGCTCCAGCTCCAGCTCTTGGATGTGCTTTTGCACTGAATCTGCAGAGGCTGCTATCTATATTTGATACAGTCCATTTCAGCTGTCTGCCTGCAACTCCTGCTGAAGATTTGTCTAAGGCCATTGTGCCTGTATCTATCTGTGATCCCAACCATATTGATTCCTACATCAAGTCTTGGAAGGCTGTGGATATCTCTGATGCTGCTACTAAGGCCACTGTGCCTCTTTCTGTTGAAATTGCTGCTGCTGCTACTGCTGACATAGAGATGATTCCAGCAACTGATGCTGATGAAATTGCTGTTGAGACTGCTGATGAAGAGCTTGCCTCATACTTACTAGATCCCACTCCTGCTGTTGCTGCTCCTGCTCTAGTGTCTGCTGTTGATTCTGTCTGCTCTGCTGCTGCTCTCTCTCCTCCTGCTCCTGCTGTTTCTGCAAAGCTTAAAGCTCAAGAAGAGCATATCAGAAGAATTGATGATCTGTATGATCAACCTCAAAGTTCTGAGAGTGATCAGTACAGGACTGATTCTGATGATTCTGCTAGCACTATTGCCAAGAAGAGAAAAGCTAGAAGTAAAGCAATGATGTCAGTCCCTCCTGCCAAAGCTAAAGACTCCAATGATATTCCATACTACATCCTGCATGACTGCCCCATCTCTGAGCCATGGATGCAATTCTCCAAGAACCAACTGAAAGCCATGAAGAAGAGAAGGAAGCTTGATAAGTTTGAAAAAGGCTCTTCACAATATCAGCCTCCTCCTCCTCCTCCTCCAGATTCTGGATCAGGCTCAGCCTCTCAAGCTCCAGCTTCAAGACAAAGCTCCTCTCAATCCTATCCTAGATACTACCAAAGGGGACAACATCAAAGAGGATATCAACCCAGAAGGGGTAATTACAGAGGAAATCAAAGAGGACAAAGATCCTATCAAAGGGAAGGACAAGGCCACTCTGACTCTACTTCAGGTCCTTTCCCTTACAAGCTGAAAGACACAATTGTCTCCAGGACTCCTTCTACTGATTCTGAAATCATCAACAGATATGAACCTCCTATTCCTTTTGAAGATCCTGAGAACAACCCTGTGTCCTGGACAGCCAGAATGAAAGAATTGGCTGCCCTTGATCAAATAAAAAAGGCCAGAGAACAAGGCAAGGATACTTCAAACATAACTACTTTATCAGAGTAGAGAAATAAAGAACTAGAGAGATATGCATCAAGGAAATTCTTCAATCCAGAAGACTATATGAAGCTGCACCCTGAGGCTGTTGTTCCAAGGCCCAAATCTCAAACTTCTCTAGGTGCAGAAGATGACAGAAGGTCAAAGAAAGAAAGTCAGAATCCTAATAGAGAAATTTTATTTAAAAAAGGGAACTGAAAAGAAGTGAACTGTGTAAGCTGAACATCACTCTCCCCTGGATATTTGCTGTCTATTTATCTGTGATCTGCTTTGCTGCTATATATCTTCTCTGCAATTTTGTATTAGCTTCTGTATTGTTGTATGCTTTTTATTCCCTATGATTGTCTGTAAATAGTAATCCTAACCCAAATAGGGGGAGATTGTTGGAACACCCTATTACTAATTTGGGTAAGGATCACTATGCTTGTCTTAGGAATCCCAGTTGACCTAGTTATATAGTTGAGAAGGTCAACATTAGAATGAGTCTAGGGCTTAGAACTTAGGTTTGGAGCTGCCCCCGGGACCATTCCAAGATCAAGGTTGAAGAGCTAAGTCTAAGGCAATTTTCGTCGAGCTCAGGTCGATGAATCGTCGAACTCCGTTCGACGCTCTTTGAGCTCAACTTCAATATATCGTCGAACTCCGGTCGACGATCTTCGAGCTCAGATCGACTATCTGCTTTTGGCTAGCTTCTGCTTAGTCGTCGAACTCCCCTCGACTATCTTCTAGCTCAGTTCGACGATCCCTCCTTCAAGTTATTTCTCAGGTCGCTGAGCTCGGTTCGACGATCTTCGAGCTCAGATCGACGTTTTCTGTCTGCTTGTCTCATTTCATCTCTGAGCTCAGTTCGACGATCGTAGAGCTCAGATCGATGTTTTTTTTAGAGAGATCGACGCTTTCAGGAATTCAAATGCTGCTGTTCTTTGGAATGTTTTTGAATATTATCAGCATTTATGTCAGAAGATCTCCCAGCCATTTGTCTTTATTCTGGAGCAAGTTTCAAGGAATTATTCAGAGAATGTTTGCTGGACTTTCTTCTAGAAGACAAGACTCTTTTTGGAAGACATTTATGACTCCCAACGGCTAATTTGGACAAGGAAACTTCCGAAAATTTCAATTCCTCTCTTCTGTTTCTTAAGATATATAGAATACACAAGAGAAAAGAAATACACAGATTGACAAGAAAGAAAGTGAACACACAGAATAGAGAATACTGATAGCAGAAGAACAACAGAAGAACTGTGACTTCAAAAATCTTCTTGCTGACTGAAAAGTGTTCACAATCTCATCTCAGAACTCCAGACACCTCATTTTTCAGCCTTCTTGCTGAAACCATCCTTTGCTGGAGATCAAAGTTCTGGAGACCTATCACCCTAGAGCAATGCTTCTTTTCCTGAACCTTTCTACATCTCAGGGGGAGATTTGACATCATCAATCCACTTGTGCTTCTCTAATTTGATTGAGAACAGAGAAGACACCCTTCACTCTTATTTTTCTTTTCCTGCTGTAAAAGGGTTCTTGAACTCCCTTCAAAAGTTCTGTCTGGTTCTGAGAGCCTTGTCAAAACTCACTGGTGGCAAGACACCTTACCAAAAAATCCAGTTTTGGTTTTTGAGCACCTTATCAAAAGCTCATTGGTGTCAGGACACCTGATCAACTCATCCTGAGTGGATTCCTACCAAGGGTGGTAGAAGAGTGGATGTACCCAGGTTTTTGGGGAACCACTATATTTCCTTGTGTCTTCTGGTTTGTTTGTGTGATTTGTCTGCTGTGTGCTGTGCTCTTTACTTCTTAGTTTTTAACTTCTTACTAGCACTCTACACTATATTATAAATTGAATTTTATATGTGCTGTTTATTTCAACTGTGAAAAACTATTTTAAAATACTCTATTCACCCCCCCTCTAGAGTTGAGATAGATCTTACCCTCACTTTCAAATTATGATGATATGTCATGCAAGTATGCTATGATGTGAGCATGCAAGTGCAACACACACACTCGACTCTGGGCATACAGACCTTTAGCTCCCCCTTTCTGGAGTCTAACCTCCCGGGATACCTCCATAGTGGTAAACCGAAGCAGTGGGTTGGGCCTCGCCCACCTCTAAACCGGTATCAGAACTACCAGTAAGACTTATCGTACGCCTTAATGCTAGTACACTAAGCGGAGCTCCTACGTACTCTTGTCGGCTGGCGCACCAGACTTTATTTGGCCAAGTGCTAAACCACACTTCCCGAGTCAGCGTATTGGTGTCGGTGCGATGACTCTCCAATACCAAAGACCACCACCTTTACCTTATGCACATGCAATATTACCATGATTTTCCACTGAGCCAAAGCTCCCCGGACTATCTGAGTCAACGTAATTGTGTCAGTGCGACGACTCTCCAATACCAAAGACCACCACCTTTACCTTATGCACATGCAATATTACCATGATTTTTTACAGAGCCAAGGCTCCCCGGACTATCCCGTCCGTCACAATCATCTGCCGAGCTAAAAGCTCCCTAGACTAGTCCGTCCATCACAACTATCTACCGAGCCATCGGCTTGCCGGGCTAACCTGCCCATCACTAGAACCACCGAGCCCGCCGCTCTTGTGATCCACCTAACTCCCACAACACCGGGGAGTTTGAGTGTATGTGTATTCTTAGTTATACTAGTTACTCTTAAACATTGATTATTCTTACGGTTTACGTTAACCTTGGACTGCCTAGGGCATTCCCTATGTAGGGCTCTCGGGGGAACTAGGAACTACGATGGGTTGATGCCCAAAGCTCCCTTTCACAAGGCACTTATTGTTATTGGTTAATACTCGATTCCTAATCCCTTTTAATATTACTCTGGATCTAACCCTAGTGTGTTTTGACTCTCTCTCTCCACAGGAAAGACGATCTTTTGCGATCCCGAGCACCTCTTAACACTAGTCAACCCAACACTCACCTCATCATAACTCCTAATTAAGCTCTTTTTTCTCTTTACCAATATCATTAAACCAATAACCCCATCTCCCTATGTCCATTTCTCATGTTTTCACAATTTCCGTAGTTTTACTAAATGCAGACCAACCTAAGCTATATGATGTACATGGAAGGAGGTGCTCCAAATTTTCATCCAAATGCCCTAAGATATTTATTGTGGGTCTATCATGACATATTTAGCCCAAATCCAGAAAATTATAATTTTCCTAATTAATTTGTCATTTATTAAATTTTCCAAAAGTTAGGTCATGGGTAATTTTGAATATGAAGTACTAGATTTCCTTATGTTATGTCCACCCAAAAATTATTATCACTATATGATGCCAAAATAACCTAGAATACTAAGTTTCACAAACTTTCATAAACGAATCAGTCCCTAAATAATTAATTCAAGATAAATAGAATAAATAGAATTAAAGAGAGAAGTACCTCAAAATATTATCCAAATATTATACAAATATTACCAGGGCTTTAATATGATCATAAATCATCACTGACTAAGTTTCATAATATTCTAAGTTAGTTTAATCATGATTTTATCAAAATCATCCTTAGGGGCAACATAAAGATTATAACTACAAGTATGAGCAAATGTCATCCAAACATCCTACAATAAGTTCTAGAGGCTCATATTGTTAAAAACTCTTCTACCAAAATTTCATAAGTATCTAAGATCATATGACCCATCAATATTTTCCTAAAATGTAAAGGCCTTAACAAACCCTAATTGGTTTAAGTTGTGTGCCTAAGTATAAATATTACCAAATTCCTCCCTGGGGCATTTCACCACCCTAGAATCACATGTACTAAACACCAGGTCCATACAAGAACCTATGACCCTATGCCCTTCACAAACCCCCAAAGTTCAACCTTAGGGTTTGAACTAGGGTCCTAGAGCAAATCCACCCCAAACCACCTCCAACTCCATGAGAGGGTGTTTTAACTTACCATGGAGCTTTGGCCCAAGTCCCACCAAAACCTATCCAAATCAAACCTAATTGAGCTGAAATTTTAACCACAGTCATACCATGACCCTAAGAGACAAACACCAAAGGTTTGGTGGGTGTAGAGGTCATTAGACCCCTTAAATAATTTATGTAATGTTTATTAAATTTCTACAAACACTCTAGGAAAATGTTTTCCAAGAATTCCCATTTTTTGATATATTATAGGTATAGGAAAGAGTGACCCCCAACCAAAATTTCAAGTCATTTGGATGGATGGATTTATGGAGGCACTCAATTTAGACTCTGGTCAAGCTTATGTATAGGCTACACCATTTTGCGTGTTGTAGTCAAACCACTTACCCAAATGGGTTGAAATAAATTTTATTTTAAAGTAGATTTCAAGGGCCACTTTTCAAGTTTCTGCCCTTAAAAGTCTCATTTATCTAATTTAAAGGGGGCACAATAAAAGGTTAAAAATGTAAAACATAATTAATAAATATAATAACTGTTTGTACAGGAATAACCGACGGCTCAGATTTTTTCTTCTACGTCCAGCCCATGGCCATGATTGACCGAACATGGAGGTGTTTTCCAAGCCTTTTTCTGGCGATCCAGCCCCATCCCCGGCCAGCCACCACCACCACCACCTCCATTGAGGTGGTGGCTATCGTCAGAGGGCGGCACGGCCGCCGGAGGGGGGGGGGGGGTTTCTGGCGAACCCGAGAGGAAGATTTTTATGGAAAATCTGAAATTTTTCTCTCCCAATCGGGCTAAATTGAGCCCGATTTCTCTTCTAAATGATCTAAGGATCTAGCCCACGAAGAGAGAAGTAGAGTAGGACCTTCAACCGTGCTTCCCGATAGGTTTGGTGGTGGTGCACCATGGCCGGATTTTGGAGCTTCGGGTATGTTGCAACCGCACAGTGGGAGGGCTTGATTCCTTCAGAAAAAGTGTGGAAACTCCTCCCCTCTGCCTGGTGAAGCTTTTAAAACACTCAAATGGGGGGAGGGGAAGGGCCTAAGCTTCAAAACCATTAATGGCCTTGAAGATAATTTTCGGCCAATGAAAAGCCCACTGAATCCATCACCTGTACAGCCTGGACAACATCTTGATCTCCTCCTAATTCATCAGGGGAGATGAATCATGCCATTGGGGGTGAAGGGGGGAAGCCCCTTGGCCTTCCAAGCCATTAATGACCTTCCATCGCATTTTCTCTCTCTTCCATTAAAGGAGAAAAATGGAGTTTTATCTCTCCAGATCATCAAGGCCGATTATGATCTCCTCAATCTTATTGGCACCCCACTAACTCATATTATTAATGTAAATGAGGTTAGCCTTAGTTGGGTAAATGGGCTTGAACTTGAGTTTGCCCTTTTGAGTCAACTTGACCTAACACTTGAGTAGAGTTGGCCTAGGTCAATTTGACCTTTTGGGTTGACTCCAATGGATCTTTAGTTACTCAATGGCCTCTCCTAAGGTTTAGGAATACTTTGGCAGGGTTTGTTGGGCACATTAGTCGCCAATTGTCATTAGTTAGGTCACCTTGCCCAATTTAGGTCTATGGTTGTCTTAGATCAATTTGACCACTTTGGGTTGACCCCAATGAATCCCTATGGCTCTAATGGACCCTATAATTGGTTAGGGATGTTGTGGTGAGGTTATGGAGTCATGGTGAAGCCCTATGGTCATCCTAAACTATTGTTTAGAATTCTACTATTTGCAGACCATGGTGATTTCCAACTCCATGCCTAAGCTCACTTGGTCTTCTTGGGCTTCCTAGGGTTTTTTCATTACCTAATCATGACAAAACCACTCATAGGGGTCTAGTTGGAAATGGGATGTTACAAATCCCAATAAACAAAAATAAAAATTTCGTCCTTGAAATTCAGGTTAGGCTGCGGGTTTCTACTAAGAGTAACTGAATGTAACATCCCATAGGAAGTTGAATGTATACTTTACCCGGAGAGATTCAGGTACCTCTACGGCATCAGATCCGGTAGCTCCCAAGTATTCTTCTCCTTCCCATGGTTCTTCTATAGGAACTTGACTAGCAGGACCTTCTTGCGCGGCAAGACCCGCACCGATGTATCATCCATCCTGACCGGCTCACAACAGATTGAATAATCAAAAGTTGTCGAGCCATCTATACCAAGAACCTATTTTTCGGCCGTAGTAGAACCTTCCTAAGAGTGGAGACGTGGAATACATCATGCAAAACCGCTAACTTCGGCGGTAGCTCCAGTTTGTAAGCAAATGAGCTGATCCGCTCCAGGATCCTGTAACGCCCCATATTCCTTGGACTGAGCTTCTTTCGCCCGCATACCCGTGAGACTCCATGCACCAAATGTATCTTAAGAATACACAGTCTCCATCCTGAAACTCTACTTGGCAATGTCGCACATCGTAATATTTTGCCAGTCTGCCCTAGGCCTCCAGCATTGTATCTCAAATCAGTGACACTTGGGTATCTGTGTTATCCACAAATTTCGAGCCGAGTGCCTTTGGATCCTCATCCTAGATACAATACAGTGGAATCCTACACCTCCGTATGAGGGTGGAGAGCTGTGTTGAATGTTGGTTGAGAGCCCAGATAAGCCTGGAATAATGTTCTCTCCTTGGACGTACACTATCCATCCTGAGTCGACACGATCATCTTGAGCACACCATGATAATGGACAACTACTCACAAATTTCATGAAACACCCACGAGAGTTTTCTTCCGGGTTGGGGTGACCCCAACTATCTAAGCCATCATATCATTAATGTTCCAATTATAATTATGCCTGAAGTGGGAATGAGGAATCCTGTGTATGAAAATCCCTATTTATATCCTCGAACTTCTACTCTAACTCGGGCAGTGACTGTAATAGTTCCCAGAAAATTCTTGCACTTAACCTTCATCGGTTGACAGACCTCACCGTGCGTCATAAAATCCCTGACGTCCTTCTTCACTCTAGGGAGATACACGTTCCGAGATACACCAAACTTACGATGATCAAAATTATAGTTTATATGGGTATACAACGGCTCTATAAAATCTCCACTTCACAATCAGATTCTTAGCCCTATGAATACGCCCGAGTAGCGTCAAATACGGTTTACTCCAATTACATTATATTCACGACGCAAAGTTTTCTAGATGAGGTCTAAGGAAAACCCAAGTCAATAACTAATTTGCCCATTAAACAAAATACAAGCCCCTAATAAACAAAAGATAAGCCCCCAATAAACAAAAGATAAGCTCCTACCTACCTTTGGCTAAGTATCTTTGATATTACCATGTTATATCCTTCCTAGCTCAGTGCACAATCCCTAAGGCATCAATCTTCGACTTGGGGTTCCAACCTAAAACCTGTTGATATACTCCATACTTTAAACCCTCCGAGTAACATTTACGATAACCTTATCCGGGTCAAAATGTTCCCAATCCCAATTGACTCTTCCAAACTTGAATTCCTATCCGACCCTCGGTGTTTGTCGTGGTGGTTATCTCTAGGTAATCATGTTACTGGTACGAGGGTTGAGACTATGTGTCTTCTACCATTCTGCTAATGGATTATTGGTCTCAATTCTCCTTAAAGCAGTCCTACCAGTTTGAGTAATCCTTGATAGAGACCGTAGGGCCACCTGAGTTAATGGCTTAGGTATTCATTCTCGTGTTATACTCCTCCTTTATTCTCTTTTTGTATCTCCTTACCTTAACTAAGTTCATACCCAAGGTCTATTTTGGACTAAGGAATACTACTAGTCGTCATAGTTAGTCACATGTCCTAGTGGGTTGAGTCCACCTCATTGACTAGAGAGTTATATGATGTGATATTTGCAGTTGGAGGTGCTCCCTACTAGGGGCAGGGTTTGCCGCAGGCTACAAGGAAGAATTCCAATTGTTTGCTAATGTACAAAATTGAATGAATGAAAAAGTGGACTATTACATGTGATCCCCCATATGGGCACACCACAACTTTTACTGCTTAGTTTGTCCCCAATCTAAACTCGAGCGGGGGTGACCCAGGGTAAGTGGACTACTACTTTTCCGATCGAGGTTTTCTCTGAAACCACTTGTAAGACCCCATTTTTTCCTTAAAACCACCGAGGTCTTATACCTAGAACCGCCACTTTGCAGTGACACCAACACACCCAGGAAGGTCGTCACTACAAAACGTTGATCCTGCCGGCCATACCAATCGCAAAAAAGCAAAATAAGTATAAAGAGTAAAATAAAACTCAAATACAGTCCACCAGAAATCACATTAATATAAATAAGTATCCACAAAGGGAGAGTCCGCAGAAATGATAAAGCAAAGTACTAATAAGAGGGATCCTGTCTAATACATCATGATCGTCACTACATGTCACTCAACACGGAAGTAAATCTATAATATCTTTTAAAGGTCTGGACTCACTGTCCCTACTGGCTGGACTCCCGTGCTAGACTACCCCGTCTCCATGCGCACTGACCTCTGGGGCTGCATCTCCTGGTTCGGCTTCACGATCCGCTAAAATGATTTGGTCAATGACTGTTAGTCTAAAATACTAAGTTCTATAATCCCCCACCCCTCCCCCAATGTCTCCTAGGCACCGAGCGGGGAGAAGGAAAGGGAAGGTAGTGAAGGTGGAGAGTACAAAGAGGCAGGTGACAGTGGAGCTAATCTAGCAGTTTTATATAAACAGGTAGAGTAAAGCAGTAAGTATATGAAAGGTAAATAAAGAAACATGTAACCTTAACTTATATGAATGCACATACAAACTTATAAGTTTAGGGGTCTTCTGTAAGGCTCCCTTTGTATAAAAATTCTCATACCAATTTATACGATGAGGTGTCAGTTATAAGCAAGTGATAAATATCCAAAGGAAAATAACCATAACTTATAAGCATGCTACACAAGCTTACAAGCGAAGGGGTCGTTTTGCAAGGCCTATTGTATAAAGTGTCTCATACCAATTTATACAAAAGGTGTCAAAGTTTATATGCAATGATGATGATATGTCATGCAAGTATGCTATGATGTGAGCATGCAAGTACAACACACACACTCGACTCTGTACACACAGACCTTTAGTTCCCCCTTTCTGGAGTCTAACCTCCCAGGATACCTCCGTAGTGGCAAACGGAAGTGATGGGTTGGGCCTCGCCCACCTCTAAACCGGTATCAACACTACCAGTCAGACCTATCATACGCCTAAACACTTGTGCATTAAGCGGATCTCCTGCGTACTGTTGCTGGCTGGCTTACCGGACTTTATTTTGCCAAGTGCTAAACCACAATTGTCTAGTCAACGTATTGGTGTCGGTGCGACGACTCTCCAAAATCGAAGGCCCACCACCTTTACCTTATGCACATGCAATATTACCATGATTTTCCATCGATACAAAGCTCCCCGGACTATCTCGTCTGTCACAATCATCTACCGAGCAAAAAGCTCCCCAGACTAGTCCGTCCGTCCCAACTATCAACCGAGCCATCTGCTCGCCGGCCTAACCTGCCCATCACAAGAACCACCGAGCCTACCGCTCATGTGATCCACCTAACTCCCACAACACCGAGGAGTGTGAGTGTATGTGTATTCCTAGTTATACTAGTTACTCTTAAACATTGATTATTCTTACGGTTTACGTTAACCTTGGACTGCCCAGGGAATTCCCTATGAAGGGCTCTCAGGGGTACTAGAAACTACGATGGGCTGAAGCCAAAAGCTCCCTTTCGCAAGGCACTTACTATAATTGGTTAATAACCTATTCCCGGTCCCTTTTAATATTACTCTGGATCTAACTCTAGTGTGTTTTGACTCTCTCTCTCTCTCCACAGGAAAGATGATCTTTCATCGATCCCGAGCACCTCTTAACACTAGTCAACCCAACACTCTCCTCATCATGACTCCTAATGAAGCTCTATTTTTCTCTTTACTAAGATCAGTAAACCAATAACCCCATCTCCCTATGTCCATTCCTCAAGTTATCATAATTTTCGCAGTTTTACTAAATGTAAACCAACCTAAGCTATATGATGTACATGATAGGAGGTACTCCAAATTTTCATCCAAATGCCCTAAGATATTTATTGTGGGTCTATCATGACATATTTATCCCAAATCCAGAAACTTATAAGTTTCCTAATTAATTTGCATTTATTAAATTTTCCAAAAGTTAGGCCATAGGTAATTTTGAACATGAAGTACTAGATTTACTTAAGTTATGACCACCCAAAAATTATTATCACTATATGATCCAAAAATAACATAGAATACTATGTTTCACAAACTTTTATAAAATAATCAACCCCTAAATAATTAATTCAAGATAAAAAGAATAAATAGAATTAAAGAGAGAAGTACCACAAAATATTATCCAAAATTATACAAAAATTACCAGTACTTTAATATGATCATAAATCATCACTAACTAAGTTTCATAATATTCTAAGTTAGTTTAACCATGATTTTAACAAAATCATACTTAGGGGCAACAAAAAGATTATAACTACAAGTATGAGTTAATGTCTTCCAAACATCCTACAATAATTTCCAGAGGCTCATATTATTGTAAAAACTCTTCTACCAAACATTTATAAGTATCAAAGGTCATATGACCCATCAATATGTTCCTAAAATATAAAGGCCTAAACTAACCCTAATTGGTTTAAGTTTTGTGCCTAAGTATAAATGTAACTAAATTCCTCCCTAGAAAATTTCACCACACTAGAATCACATGTACTAAACACAAAGTCCTTACAAGAACATATGACCTTATGCCCTTCACAAACCCCCAAAGTTCAACCTTAGGGTTTGAACTAGGGTCCTAGGGAAAATTTACCTCAAACCACCTCCAAATCCATGAGAGGGTGTTTTTACTTACCATGGAGCTCTGGCATAAGTCCCACCCCCTTTGGGTGAGAATTGGCCCCTCCATGCCCCAAACACTCTTTGCCCTAAATTAACCCCTTAAGGGTATGTTGACCTAGGTCATGATTGAAAAAACCTGAAGGTGTTTTCCAAGCCTTTTGTCGGCGATCTGATCCCCTCCCTGGCTGACCACCACCACCACCACCTCCGTTGAGGTGGTGGCTATCGCTGGAGGGCGGCACAGCCGCCAGAGGGGCGGTTTCCAGCAAACCCAAGAGGAAGATTTTCTTAGAAAATCTGAAATTTTTCTCTCCTAATCGGGCTCAATTGAGCCCGATTTCTCTCCTAAATGATCTAAGGATCTATACCACGAAGAGAGGAGTAGAGGAGGATCATAAATCGTGCTTGCCGACTGGTTTGGTGGTGGTGCGCCATGGCCGAATTTTGAAGCTTCGGGTATGTTACAACTGCACAGTGGGAGGGATAGATTCCTTCAGAAAAAGTGTGGAAACTCCTCCCCTCTGTCTTGTGAAGCTTTTAGAACACTCAAATGGGGGAGGGGAAGGGCCTAAGCTCAAAGCCATTAATGGCCTTGAAGGTAATTTTTGGCCAATGAAAAGCCCACTGAATCCAGCTTCTGTATAGCCTGGCCAACCTCTTGATCTCCTCCTAATTCATCAGGGGAGATGAATCATGCCATTGGAGGTGAAGGTGGAAGCCCCTTGGCCTTCCAAGCCATGAATGGCCTTCCATCTCATTTTCTCTCTCCTCCCTTAAAGGGGGAAAATGGAGTTTTCTCTCTCCTGATCATCAACGCCGATTTTGATCACTCTTCCAGCCTATTGGAACCCCACTAAATACTGTTATTAATGGAAATGAGGTTAGCCTTAGTGGGCGAAATGGGCTTGAGCTTGAGTTAGCCCTTTTTAGCAACTTGACCTAACACTTGAGTAGAGTTGACCTAGGTCAATTTGACCTTCTGGGTTGACTCCAATGGGTACTTAATGACTCAATGGCCTCTCCTAAGGTCTAGGAAGAAATGGATAGGGTTGGTTGGGCACATTAGAGGCCAATTTCCCTTAGTAAGGGCACCTTGCCCAATTTAGGCCTATGGTTGTCTTAGGTCAATTTGACCACTTTGGGTTGACCCCAATGGATTCCTACGACTCTAATGGACCCTCTAATGGGTTAGGGATGTTGTGGTGGGTTCATGGAGTCATGGTGAAGCCTTATGGTGATCCTAAACTATTATTTAGAATTCTACTATTTGCAGACCATGGTGATTTCCAACTTCATTCCTAAGCTCACTTGGTCTTCTTGGGCTTCCTAGGGTTTTGTCATGACCTAGTCATGACAAAACCACTCTTAGGGTTTTAGTTGGAAATTGGATGTTATAGAGTCTGCACTTGAAGGCATCCGACATCTGCCTTATCGAAACCACATCCTCAAACTATTGGGTGTGTTTGATCGGGTCATCCTTCCCGGTGTAGTAGGACATCTCCGGCTCCCTAAACCCCTCCGGAACTGGAGCTAAAGAAACCAACTCACTAAAGGGGCTACCTCCCTATGCTAAGCGAGCTGGAGGATCTTGCCCCCCCCCATCTCGCTGAACCGGCCTCCACTCGCCGACCCGGGGAAGAGCACTCGCCGGGGAGATCGTGCCCACTCCCCTCCTCTATAACCTTCTTCCTGGATCTCCAAGCCGAGGCATCCTTGCCTAGAGCTTAGTCGGCGGCAACTAGGACAGCTGGTGTCGAGCACTCGGCATGCGCGCCGAGTGCTAACTTGAAGAGGTCAAGCACCTCCTACATGAACTCCTCGAACATCCCGACCGTGGCGAGAGGGGGAGGGGGTGGCGAGTCGTCCCTATTCGAACCTTGCCCTTCTCCTCCAATCATCAAGCCTACTAAAGATTTTTTATGTTGACCACTCTCCACGCTCACCGCACCAAAAATATTGAAATCGAAAACTCGGTCTCTGTGAAGTTCTGCCTTGGGGAAGGGGTGATCGCACACTTACTAATCTCTCGCGAGCCAAACGACTAAGGAAAAAAGAATAGGGGACAGACCCAAGGGCTCGGCATGGAGGTCCCACCACACACCCGGAAGATCTTAGAGCACTTCCCCTCCTTAGTAAAGCGCCGAGCTAAGGATACCTCAGAAAGCTCAAGAAGATTGGGGCACAAGTAAGCATGCCTTCCTAGGTACCCCCTTGGGTCTATTTATAGATTTCTGAAAATGATCTGCAAATAGCCAACCTCCGCTGTTCCAAACAACTATGTGCAGCCCAACTGGGTATGCTAACAGCATAACTCCGATGTTTTAATAGGCTATAAACATGCTAACTGGGGAAAAATATTAAAGATACATCTCAGAAAAACTGGGCAAATAGACCTCTTAAACCTCCACTCACTTAGGGCAGCGAGTGCTCGATGGAGCTGGCACTCGCCATCTCCACTCGCCTGGGGCGGCGAGTACTCGATGGAACTGGCACTCGTTGCCTCCCTATGGACATGGGCGAGTACGGGCCAAAAAACTCCCCACTCGCAAAAATATGGGAGTGTTGCGCAAACCAGACACTCACCTCCTCAGCACCCCACTATGGGTCCAGCTTTACTCACCGCCTGAGAGCAGAAGGCGTCGACTGCAAGGGCCTCACTCAACGCCTATGAGATTCTTTGAGACTGGGCCTCACTGAACGCCAAGGAAATACGTCGAGTGGCAGGTCATTACTCAACGCGAAGGAGAGGCATTGAGTGTTTGGAGCGATGAGTGTCTAGTGGGGCTGGCACTCGCTGCCCCCTATATGCTTGGGCGAGTAATGAACTAGGCCTGCCTTTACTCTCCCGCTACTTTTCAAATCCCTGGGGCTAGTGCGAGCCGACTTGCTCCACTCACCCCTCACTTTTCCACCCCCCCCCCCCCCCACCAGGGAGAGCTGAGGAGGACACTGAGCTCTCGCCTCCTCCCGGATTGCCTATGACTTGTATTGGTGACTCTTGTCGCCCACTACTCGCTGGATATGGGGTTGTACAAAAATGTAGAGATAATAATTCTACAATTAGAATAGCACATGCTTAAAAAACAATTTGAATGCAAATGAATTATTCTACATTAAGCATCCCTAACTCAATTTAAAGTGATTGAACTTAGATTCATCCAATAAATTAGTGAAGATAGCAGCAACGTGATTGTCAATGGAGAAAAATTCAAAACAAATATCTTCACTCTCTACATATTCTCTAATAAAATGATATCTAATTTCTATATGTTTAGTCCTGTTATGAGAGACATGATTTTTAGCAATGGAAATTGCACTAGATGAGTCACAAAATAAAGGGGAGTGACTTACCTTTAGGTTTTAATCCTCTATTTGATGTTGTATCCACAAGAGTTGTGCACAGAAGCTCCCTGTAGAGATGTATTCAGGCTCAGCAGAGAATATTGACACACTAGTCTAATTCTTACTGCTCCATGAGATCAGTCTCCTTCCTAAGAATTGACAAGTACCACTCTTACTCTTCCTATCTTCATTGCACCCTACAAAATCTTCATACGAATAGCCAATTAGTTCAAAATCATTGTTTCTAGGCTACCAAAGACCAAGATGTTCGATGCCCTTATGGTATCTCAAAATCTTCATTGTAGTTTAGTAGTGAGATTCCTTAGGGCATGCTTGATACCTAGCACAGACACATGTTACATATATGATATCTGGTCTACTAGTAGTCAGATACAACAAGGATCCAATGATACATTTGTATATGGATTCATCAAAGGGTTTTCCCTTTTCATCCTTGTCCAGGGAAGTGTTGGACCCCATGAGAGTTTTCATGGTAGAAGCTTATTCCATTCCAAACTTCTTAATAAGCTCCCTGGTGTACTTAGTCTAAGAGATTAAAATCCCTTCATCAGATTGTTTTACTTGGAGGCCTAAAAAGTACTTGAGCTCTCACGTACTACTCATCTCAAACTCTCATTGTATAAGGTTAGCAAAACTTATGCAAAAGTTGTCATCAGTAGACCCTAATATTATGGCATCCACATAAATTTGGACTAGGAGACATTTGCCCATTGTTTCTCTGAGAAATAATATACTATTTATCTTTCCCCTCAAGAACTAGTTCTTAATGATGTACAACCCCGTATCCGGCGAGTGGGTCAGCAGGAGCAAGGCCGGCCAAATCGGGCAGTCTGAGTCCCTAGGCGAGCTCATCCTAGAGAGGTCGGTAGTAGCCCCGACTCGCCCAGGGGAGGTAAGATGCTTCAGGGAGGTGAGATTGTACTTGTTGAGCCCCGCTCGTCGAGCACTGGGCCTTTCGTCGAGCTCTAGTCCTTTTGTCAAGCTCTAGACCTTTCGTCGTGCTCTGGTCCTTTCGTCGAGCTCTGGGCCTTTTGTGTAGCTCTGGGCCTTTCGTCGAGCTCTAGGCCTTTCGTGTAGCTCTGGGCCTTTCGTCGAGCTCTGGGACTTTCGTCGAGCTCTGGGCTTTTTGTCGAGCTCTGGTGCTTTCGTCGAGCTCTGGTCCTTTCATCGAGCTTTGGGCCTTTCGTTGAGCTCTGGGCCTTTCGTCGAGCTTTAGTCCTTTTGTTGAGCTCTAGACACTCAACGAACTCGCGGCTGGCGAGCAGTATAGGCCAGGCTCGTACTCGATAAAGTTCGAGCAGAAGCAGCGATCATCGGCTGCATCGAGCACTCACTGCCCCTGCCGAGTAGAGATTGTTTAGGGCTACTCTCCCTATGCTCTGTGATGTTTTTTTACCATTCTTCCCTCGCTGGCCTCCCTATAGACAATTAGAAAAGAAGAGTTACGTTGTTGGCAGACCCAGTTGGGTTGCACATTGATGTTTAGAACAACGGAGGTTGGCTATTTGCAAGCTGTTTTCAGAAATTTATAAATAGGACCCAAGGGGTATCTCAGAAGGCATGCTTACTTATATCCAAGTTGAAAGACTTAATTTCAAGAGCCTAAACATCTAGAGGGGGGGGGGTGTGAATATGTTCTAAACTTTTTATACAATTTTTATAGGCAAACAGCTAGATTAAATTTTGCACAGATAATTCAAAGCAAAGACCACAATTCACAACATAGCATACACCAGATTTATAGTGGTTCCCCAAGGTATAGGTACATCCACTTTGCCCCTTCGCCTATCATGTAGATAATTGGATTCAGCCTAACTTCCTTTCACTGGCTCGGATCCACAGATCTTACAACTTAGAACCAGAATGGTTCCTATAGCTCAGACTTAAACAAGTCCTACCTCAGATTCTTCCCAAGAATCCTACCTCAGGCCTCAGCCCTACCTCAGCCTTTATCACTAGGCTTATAACTCAGACTTTTCACAAGTCCTACACCTCAGGCCCTCAGCCCTACCTCAGCCTTTATAATTTCAGGATTACAACTCAGATCTAACAATAGATCCTACAAGAAATTGAATGATATAAAGATACTGAAAAATTCACCAGTTAGATTAATCTATTGGTGTAGCCTTCTTGATTAGTTCTTGAATGAACTGACCCTTCTGATCCAACCTGACTTAGCTTTTCAAAGCTTCTTGATAGAAAAAAAAATAAGGTGGATCTTCGCTTATGTAGAAGATGATCTTCAGTCAGCTTCTTCCTTAAATTCAGAATGAATTCTGAATCTTTCTTGCAGACAGCTCTGGATCTATCTTTGTAAGGGTTTTCCATGTTCTTATTGAAGAATTCTCTAGTGTTGTTCTTCTTCTTCTTATGTTGTATCTCTTCTTCTTTTGTTGTCACAGATCTGACTCTTATATAGAGTTTCCCAATGGTTACCGGCTGATCCGGTTTGTAACAAACTTCTGATTGTTTTGACAGAGGTGTCAGAGCGGTTGGTTATGATAGTTGTCGAGTCAACATTAAAGTCACTTAATTCGTCAAAGACTTTCCAACTCAGTACATTCTACTCTGCAAAACTGCTTCACATGTGTCGACATATATAGGCTAAGTGTCAACACAAGTCTTAATGATGTCGACACAGCATTCAATGTGTCGATTGAGTCAATCTTCTACTACTCGACACTTCTTTTATTGTATATGTCAACACAAGTCCAGTGTGTCAACACAAGTCTTCATGTTCTCGACATAACTACTGTAGACAGATGGCGTTGAGTGTGTATCGACACAAGTCCTATGTGTCGACACAAGTCCTTCTGGTCTCGACATAGCTGTTGCAGACAGATGGCATTGAGTGTGTGTCAGATGGCGTTGAGTGTGTGTTGACACAAGTCCCGTATGTCGACACAATTGCTTCTGATCTCGACACAGCATTTTGAGAGTTGATGTGTCTACACAAGTCTAGTGTGTTGACACAACTGCTTCCATTGTCAACATAGCTCCTTGGTGTCAACACAACTCCTGTATTAAGTGTCGACACAAGTTCTGCCTCAGGTTTCAACACAATTATAGGTGTCGACACAGCTGCTTCTTTAGGTGTCGACTCAGTTTGAGTGTCGACAAAAATTCTTCATAATTGTCGACTAAGCTTGGGTGTCAACATAACTCCTTCATAAGTCTCAACTTAGCTTGGGTGTCGACACAACTTCTTCGCAAGTGTCAACACTTGTACTTAGAAAATTTTCTTCAAATTTTTGAACCTGCACAATGTAACTCAAACATCTATCAAATAAAAATTGATGCATATCATTGACTAAGATGAGGCTTCTCCAAATCTGGTACATATTTTTCAATATACCCAACAATCTCCCCCTATTTGGAGAATTTGTAATCCTTAGTCAAAGATATACACCTCTCATAATAAAACATAATAGAAATAGAATTGCATAAATTTCACAGCAGGTTAACATATAATCATTGTAAACAACAAAAATTAATACTAAAACTGATTTCATTTAATTTAGAAAAATGATATGTTTACAAGATTTTCTATTAGAAAAAAAAACAAAATATTACATTATTCTTTGACATAAGCCTAGCTATCCTATTACTAACTAGGCTCCTTAATAACAATGCCTTTTCTAGACTTGATCTTAGCCTGGAAAGGAGGTTCAGTATCATCAGCAGGCTTCTTTCCTTTCACAGATTTTTTCTTTTGTTCTTCAGCCTTTATTCTCTGCCTTTCAAAATAGTGAAATGGCTTTGGGAAGTACTTGCTTGGCTCCTGAGCATTAGCAGGTTGCTTCCCAGCCTTAGCACTTCTTCTGTTTTGAAGAATAGCTTCCTTCCCAGCCTGATACTTATTCCATTCCTGCTCTGAATACCATTTACCCCTATCATGGGTTTTATCCTTCACAGCTTTCTAGCCAGTCAGTATAATGTTTCTGGAAGTAGGACTCCATTGCTCAAAGCTTGGCTTCAACTCAGCCGTTTCTCCGAACCTCTTTTTGGATAGCTAAGCTTCCTTCTGAGCTTCTATGGCAGCTTCTAATATTTCTACTTTCTCCAGAATAAAATTGTGTGCCTCTAGTGGAGGACTATACATTTTCTGAATGTCCTCTTGAATCATTTCAAAATCTGCTGGGGGGAAAATCACCTGAGCAATTTCAGTCTGATCTCTTTCAGTATGAGCAGGTTGTATTCCATACTAAGCTACATTATCATCATCACAAGGGGAGGATATCCAAGAGTTGCTCTGATGCTATTTGATATCCATTTAGCATGATCAGAGCAGGCTTTGACTACTACTCTCTCCCCCCCCCCCCCTTTATGACTTCTCTATCAATATAATCCCTCAGATCATATTTTTGAAATCTGACTTGATTAATAACATAGTCAGTTCCTCTTTATAATAATCTCTGAAATTTGTCAAGAAATCAGACATATTCTTCTATGAGGCTTGAAATGTGGCCTGAACAGCAGCTATATCTTCCTTGATATGCTTTAAGACTTCAGCTTTGACAGTAGTTGTTAGAGCATCAATTTTTGTCAAGATAGCATGATGTGAATCTTTAATATTCTTATTCATTCTCAGTTGATTCTCTAGTACATAACCCTGCTTTACTGCAATATCTTCCACTTGTACTTTCAGATCCTTTTGTTGTTTGGCCAGGAATACCACAACATTACCTCCCTTATGGAAGCCATCTGTCATTTCCTTTTTATTTTGATTAACTTCAAATCTAATAGACTTGATATCCTGAGCCAATTGGAATTGTAACTCCTTGTGAGTTACATCCACATATTTCTTCAGAGATTGTCTTTGCTCATCCAACTTAATTTGCATTTGGACCAGTAGAGAACTTAAGTCAAAGCTTTGAGCAGGTGGTGTTGTGCCTGTTTGCAAGGCCTTTTTGTAGCCGGGACTCTTTTTTCCTTAAGGCAACTATTTTTCTTTTCTTAGCCATTGAGGCTTCTTCATCATCAGAAGTTTCAGATGTACTTTGTATATCAACTGTGTCCTTATCAGTTGGAGCATGCTGATACAGCTCCCCCTAAGTCCTTGGTAAATCTTTTTCTTTGATTTGTTCCTCCCCCACCCAGTCCTTAGCAAATCCTTTTCCAGCTGGGATTGCTCCCCCTCAGTTCTTGCATTAGGTAAATCAGAAAAGAGCTCTTGTGAACTCTTGTTGCACCTATATAAGAGGAACAAGATTATTTTGAACAGCAAAAGGTTTTCCCTGGACATCCAGATTTTCGTCCAGGGCCCTCTTTTTAAAGGAGATACTTACTTGCTCATTTTGAGTTTCTTTCTCAACATTGTCTTGAGCTGTATTATTGATTTCAGATACTATGTTCATGACAATATCTGTAGCAAATTCACTCTCAAGGGCAGCTTTAGCAATGCCTCCCCCTTGGGCAGGCAACTCAGTTTGTTCAGTATTTTCTCCCCTGGAGTTGAGTCTATCTATTGTTCTTGGGGCTCGCTGCCCACCACTTGATCTTGGGCTTCTTTTGGTTGCTGGTCTTCATCTGAGCTGAAGAATACTTCCTCTTCAAAATCACTAGAGGATTCTGCTTGTTGAACAACTTTCTTCTGTTTTTTATCTTTCATAGTTTGTTTCTGAGGGGTACTGACATCCTTGGTCAGAACCCTATCCCATCTTGACAGAATTCTCAAATCCATTCTCCTCATGTGATTGATTTTGGATCCATCCACTTGTTTCAAAACATCTGGTATTACTGAAGATAAACATAAACTTAGGATCCTTCCCAGGTTTGGTTTCTTCACTCCTTCTTGGATCTTGTCAAACATTACTGCAGCCCAGTAAGTTTTCACTTTGAATATGATCCGTGTCATCAGATTGAACATGTGGACTAAAATTTGATCATGTCCACCAGTCTCACATAGTATCACCTTCCCAACTATTTTAGACTAGAACTTCCCTTGGGAATTCATCCCTTTCCGAGTTATGGATGATCCAACCTTGATATTAGGGCTCAGCCCGCACCAACTTAATGCTTCTGTAGTCAGGGATGGAGTTATTTCATCTGTATCCTTAACTAAGGGAAGCTGAAGAGATTTCCTGATTGTCTTTAGTGTAAGTTTCATTTGGAAATCCTGAACTATTGCTTTGATCTTCTTCCCTTAAGTATCCACGCTTGCAGTTGAATAGAATTCCAAAACTTCCTTCTTCCAAATCTTGGTTTGTTCAGAGACCAAGTACTCCAAACCATTCTCAGAAATTAGGGCACTTACACCTTGAATTTCTTCTGAAGCTGTCGTGAACCCTTCACGAACCAGCTCATATCCTTCATTGACTTTGTCTTCTTGATGAGGCGCCATCAATGAGAGAGATGAGAGAGAAAAGAATAGAAGGTCTTTGTCGACAGAAGGTGCAGAGCCAGGAATTCTGAAAGCATAGTCGACCAGATTTTGGCTTCACCTATTTATAGTATTAGTGTCAAGGGCAGGTCAAACGACGGGCCTTTGTCGACAAATTAGCATACGTGTCGTCAGAAATGACCTAGGTCTCGACAATACTTAGTTTAAGTCGACACAACTATGTGTCGACATGCTAATGTCTGAGTCGACAATACTTATATTAAGTCGACACATCTATGTGTCGACATGCTTGTGTCAGTGTCGACACACTTGTGTCTATGTCGACACAGGCTATTTAAGTCTCGACAAAGTTATGTCGACACCAGTTCTTCTGTCTACACAGATACTGTTTTTGTGTCGACACATCCTTTTTCTGTGTCGACACAACATACTGAGTGTGTCGACACAACTTCCTTGTGTCGACACAAACTTTGTACTTAGACAAATTTCCAGAGAAATTTGGTGCTTACATATGCTACTTAAGGAAGCTTGTGCTAACCTATTCTAGGTTCATCATACCTAATTTAATTTTAAAATAATTGAATTTAGTTTCATCTAGAGGTTTTGTAAAATTATCAGCTATTTGATTATCTATTTTCACAAACTCTAGGCTAATATTTTCCTTCTCTACATGTTCTCTGATGAAATGAAACTTAATTTCTATATGTTTGGTCCTACTGTGTGATACAGGATTCTTAGCAATAGAAATGGCACTCGTAGAATCACAAAACAGTGGAATTCTACTTACCTGGATATCATAGTCTTCAAGTTGATGTTTTATTCACATCAATTGTACACAGCAGCTACCTGCAGCTATATATTTTGATTCAGCTGCTGATATAGCTACACTGTTTTTCTTCTTGCTGCTCCATGACACCAGCCTCCCACCTAGGAATTTACAAGTTCCTGTAGTACTCTTCCTGTCTTCTTTGCATCCAGCATAGTCTGCATCTGAGAAACTAGTTAGAATGAAATCTCTATTCTTAGGGTACCAAAGGCCTAGATTAGGTGTGCCCTTAAGATATCTCAATATTCTCTTAAATGCAGTATAATGAGATTCCTTTGGGCAAGCTTGTTACCTAGCACAGACACAAGTTGCATACATAATGTCAGGTCTACTAGAAGTGAAGTAAATTAGGGAGCCAATTATCCCTCTATACAAAGACTCATCAATAGGTTTCCCTGCCTCATCTTTGCCTATAAGCATACTTGTTCCCATTGGAGTTTTCATGGTAGAAGCTGATTCCATACCATATTTCCTAATCAACTCCTTGGTGAACTTCGACTGAGTTATGGACAAACAACTATCAGTCTGTCAAACTTGAAGTCCCAAGAAGAACATAACTCACCCATAAGGCTCATCTCAAACTTTCCTTGCATAAGTTTGGCAAAATTTTTACAAAGGTTATTTTCAGTAGAACCAAAGATAATGTCATCCACATATTTCTAGACTAGTATTATCTTGCCTTTAGATTCCCTATAGAATAGATTTTTGTCTATTTTTCCTCTAGAGAATTATTCTCATCAAGGAAAGCAGACAATGTTGCATACCAAGCCCTTGAAGCTTGTTTCAAATCATATATAGCTTTCCTAAGCCTATATACATAATAAGGAAAATGAGAATCTACAAAACCTGAGTGTTGTTCAACATAGACTTCCTCTTTTAAATCCTGATTCAGAAATACTGATTTCACATCCATCTGGTATACCTTGAACCCTTGATAGGCAGCATAGGCTAAAAACAGCCTTATAGCCTCCAACCTTACCACTAGAGCAAAAAGGTTTGATCAAAGTCAATACCTTCCTCTTACCTGTAGCCTTTAGCTTCCAGTCTGGCCTTATTCTTGACTATGGTGTCATTCTCATCAAGCTTGTTCCTATAGATCCACTTAGTTCCTATTATGTTGTGATCCTTAGGTTTGGGAAAAAGTTCCAAGACTTTAAATCTTCTGAACTGACTGAGCTCTTCTTGCATAGCATCAATCCAGTTGGAGTCTTGCATTGCTTCTTCAATCTTCTTGTGTTCTATTTGAGATAGGAAGCTAGAACATAGAACTGTGTTCATGCTCTTGATCCTAGTTAGAACCCCTTGACTTGCATCACCAATGATTTGGTGAGCTGGATGATCCTTCAAGTGTCTTCTTACTGGAGGAAATCTGTCAGCATTATGGATTTCTAAAGTTTCCTCAACATGATGCCCCATATTGTCTTCTTCATCCAATGGGACTTGTTCTCCCCCTGGATAGCTGACATCTTTTTCTTCATCCAGCCTTGCAGGAACTTTATCATTGATGGTCAACTTGTCCAGCCTGTCTATTAGACCTGTAGAACTAACTGAAGAACTAGACAATTCATTGTTAATCAATCTAGACTCATCAAAAACAACATGAACTGACTCTTCTATAACTTGAGTAGTCAAGTTGTAGACCCTGTATGCCCTACTGTTATTGTTGTACCCAATAAATATCTCTTCTAGGGATTTAGCACCAAACTTTGTTTGGTAGTGCTTACCATTAACTAGAACATAACACTTGCTACCAAAGATTCTAAAATAAGAAATATTTGGTTTTCTGACTTTCAAAATCTGATAGGGAGTAAACTTAATTTTCTTATTTATAGATGCTTTATCTAGAACATGACAAGCAGTGTTTACTGCCTCAGCCCAGAAATATTCAGGGAGAGTAGTATCACTGAGTAGAGTTCTACCAGCCTCAATAAGAGTTCTATTCTTTCTTTCAACAATTCCATTTTTCTGAGGTGTTCTAGGTGAGGAGAACTCCTGATGTATCCCAAGTTCTTCACAGAATTTTGTCATACATTTAGACTGAAATTTAGTTTCATGGTTACTTCTGATTTTTAACACTGAATTGTTAAATTCATTCTGAACTTGTCTAACAAAAGTCTGGAAAACACTAGGTGTTTAAGATTTCTACCTCAAGAAAACACCCAAGTGTATCTACAATAGTCATCTATAACAACAAGTGCATATACTTTCCTACCAAGACTGTGAACTGGCATAGGACCAAACAAATCCATATGCAAGAGATATAAACATCTCAATGAATCTTTGGTATCTAGTGCAGGAAAAGAGGACTTGGTCTATTTGCACTTATGGCAAGCTGAACACACTCTCTCTTTAATGCACTTGACTTGAGGACCATTCCTCACCAGACCAATGCTAAACAGCAGTCCTATGGACTTATAGTTCAGATGAGCTAGCCTTTTGTGCCATTTGACACATGGTGAAGCTTTCTCATTTGCAACTAGGCAAATAAGTGAGTTGTTCAACTAACAATCTAGGTTAAGACAATAGACATTTCCTTTCCTAGTGCCAGTCAAAATGATCTCTTGATCACTTGACCTCTTAATTTGGCAATCCCCTTTGTGAAAGGAGATGTCATTACCTAGATCACTAAGCTGACTTATGCTAATCAGGTTATGTTTCAGACCCTTCACATAAGCCACTTTAGTGATAGTAATTGAGTCACAAGAAATGTTACCAAATCCTTTGATGAATATTTTTTCTGATCCACCAAAGATGACTTTGGGACCATTCTCTATGGGTACATAGTCCATCAACATTCTTCTTATTCAAGTCATGTGTCTGGAACAGCCACTATCCAAGTACCATATAGGGGTATGGTCACTTGGATTCACCTGCATCAAATAAAGAATCACTTACCCTTAGAACCCAATTTGCTATTGGGTCCTAGGTCCTTGTTAGTCTGTAATCCTGCAGTTGTTCTAATAGGAAAACAACTCTTGATTTTAACACTTGTGTTAAACCAGCAATCCATGGCAAAGTGGCCCACCTTGCCACAACACAAACCCTCAAATCTATTATACCTTCTCTTAGGTATAAACTTTGCTACTTTGTTGCCACTAGTCTTGTTAAGTGGTGGTGCTAGAGCAGCAAACTTTAAGAATTTCTCTTGTACATGATGGGCATGCCTATAGAGTGGCCTATTGGCATTTGCACACTTGCTAGTGGGATTTCCATACTCACAGTGACCATGAGTAGTGTCATGATCATACCTATTTGTAGGATTCATCACCTTCATAAAAAAGATAGGGGGTTTTGCAGCTAGAGGCTAAATAGTGGCCTTACCTTTTCTATATGAATTGGTGGCCCTAGTTCTTCCCCTAAAACCCAAACAAGTCTTCCCTTTTTGTGAAATGAAATTGTATATTAAGGGTAAGACATATTTTGGCTTGGAGAATTTAGCCACTAGCTCTCTTTCATACTGAAGTTTTGGCTCAAGTTTCTTTATATGATTCTCCTTGAAAGTGATTGTGTCCATCTGAATAACAATAATGTTTTTCAGTTTGGCAACCTCATTCAATTTTAGATCTAATAGCTTTGTTGAATCTGCTGCAGCTAGCTTAAGAGACTCAATCTCCATGGACTTCCCTTTGACAAGAAACTTGCTCTTCTTCAGAGCATGCAACAACCCACCATACTCATTAATGAGTTGATGTACATCTCCCTCAGAATCAAAACCACCACCTTCTTCTTGATGTTGATGTTACTGATTCTGATCCAGTAAAATAATCAGAATCTAAGGAAGAAATGTATACCTTACTAGGACCAGCCTGATCCTAGCATTGATCATTTTCTGATAGGTCCATTAGCCCTCTACAGCAATATTCTTCCACTCCATTTATGGAGTCCAGCATTTGTAGGAATTTTAACTCCTTAAAATCCTCTTCAGTTGAGAATAGCCCAACATATACTTCAGTATCTTCTTCTCCTGATTCAGATGATGAAGAATCTATCCAGCTCTTCTGCTTCTGGGCAACAAGGGATTTTTCCTTATTGCCTTTTACTTATTATTTCTTCTTGTCTTTTGACTCCTTCCTTTTGTCAGGATAGTCAGCTATGACATGTCCTTACCTGTTGCAACAATAGCACACAATCTTAGAATTAGATTGTTTACTAGGTTTAGAAGCATACATGTCCTCCTTGGAAGTATTCCTTTTCTTGTAGTACTCGTCCTTGGAAAAGGATGTAGAAGGTCTGGTTTTCCACTTCTTCTTCATGAATCTTTGGAACTGCCTTGTGAAGGATGCAAAATTCTAATCAGAAGAGTGGCTATCTGATGTGTTGTTGTAAGGATTTCCTTCTTCTGCCTCAACACTCCTACTGGGTGGAGAAGGAGATTTTCTCCTGCCCTTTCTTGTGCCTTCATCCTTGAAGGCAACTGACTTTTCCTTGTGTTAAGTCCTGCTGCTCTTCTCTTCCTCCTTCCTAGCTGTAAGCTGCATTTCATATGAAATCAGCTTTCCAAATAGTTTGGGAGGATGAGTATCTGCCAGCCTTGCCACCTCTCTGATGGCACAAATCTTGGTGTCCCAATCCTTTGTCAGAGATCTCAGAAACTTATCATTCAGTTCATAAGTGTTGAAGACTCTTCCATAAGTCATCAGCTCATTTACAATCCTGAAGAATTTCTTGAAGCATTCTGTTATGCTGTCATTCTTGGCTTGTCTAAAGCTCTCATACTCCTGATTCAATATAGACTTCCTATCCTCTTTGACTTCTTTTGTGCCCTCCATGTAGACAATCAATGTGTCCCACATTTCCTTGGAGGTTTTATAGTGCACCAGATTCTTAAAGGTGGCATCATCTATGGCACTTACATTAATATTTTGTGCCCTTTTGTCTAGAGTTGCCAGGATGATTTCATCCTTTGTCATCTCAGAATAGTTCTTTAGGGTTTTCATATTTACATCCAGTGATGATACCTTCATTGGAATGAAGGGGCCTTCCTATACTGTGATGTAAAGTCTTGGATCAGATGCTTCCATAAACAACCTGACCCTTTCCTTCAATATGCCAAAGGATTCTTTCCTGCAGATTGGTAGTTTCATAGATCCAAACTCCTTTTGATTCTCATTTGAACCCATTCTTGATATCTGTTATTTGCCTTGGAGATTCACTCAGACTGTTAGGTCAATCTTTGAGTAACCTCCCTTTGATACCACTTGAAAGACTTGATTTCAAGAGGCTAAACACCTAGAGGGGGGGGGGGGTGAATAGGTTCTAAACTTTTTATATAATTTTTATTGGCAAATAACTAGATTTAATTTTGCACAGATAATTCAAAGCACAGACCAAAATTCACAGCACAGCATACACCAGATTTATAGTGGTTTCCCAAGGTATGGGTACATCCACTTTCCCCCTTCGCCTATCAAGTAGATAACTTGATTCAGCCTAACTTCCTTACACTGGCTCAGATCCAAAGATCTTATAACTCAGAACAAGAATAGTTCCTACAGCTCAAACCTAAATAAGTCCTACCTCAAATTCTTCCCAAGAATCCTACCTCAGGCCTCAGCCCTACCTCCGCCTTTATCACTAGGCTTACAACTCAGACTTTTCACAAGTCCTACACCTTAGGCCTTCAGCCCTACCTCAGCCTTTATAATTTCAGGCTTATAACTCAGATCTAATAATAGATCCTACAAGAAATTGAATGATATAAAGATACTGAAAAATTAACCAGGTAGATTTCTCTATTGGTGTAGCCTTCTTGATCAGTTCTTGAATGAACTGACCCTTCTGATCCAACCTTACTTAGCTTTTCAAATCTTCTTGATAGAACAAAATAAGGTGGATCTTAACTTGATGTAGAAGATGATCTTCAGTCAGCTTCTTCCTTAAATTCAGAATGAATTCCGAATCTTTCTTACAGACAACTCTGGATCTGCCTTCGTAAGGGTTTTCCCTATTCTTGTTGAAGAATTCTCTAGTGTTGTCCTTCTTCTTCTTATGTTGTATCTCTTCTTCTTTTGTTGTCACAGATCTGACTCTTATATAGAGTTTCCCAATGGTTACCGGCTGATCTGATTTGTAAAAACCTTCTGACAGTTCTGACAGAGGTGTCAAACCGAATGGTTATGATAACTGTCAAGTCATCAGTCAAGTCACTTGATTCGTCAAATACTTTCCAACTCAGCACATTCCACTCTGTAAAACTGCTTCACATGTGTCGACATATATAGGCTAAGTGTCGACACAAGTCTTCATGATGTCGACATAGCATTCAATGTGTCTACTCAGTCAATCTTCTGCTACTCGACACTTCTTCTATTGTATGTGTCGACCCAAGTCTTCATGTTCTCGACATAATTGCTACAGACAGATGATGTTGAGTGTGTGTCGACACAAGTCCTGTGTGTCGACACAAGTCCTTCTGGTCTCGACATAGCTGTTGTAGATAGATGGCATTGAGTGTGTGTCAGATGGCGTTGAGTGTATGTCGACACAAGTCCTGTGTGTCGACATAATTGCTTTTGATATCGACACAGCACTTTGAGAGTTGATGTGTCGACACAATTCCAGTGTGTCGACACAACTGCTTCCAGTTTCGACAAAGCTCCTCGGTGTCGACACAGCTCCTGTATTAGGTGTCGACACAAATTCTACCTCAGGTGTCGACCTAATTCTGGGTGTCGACACAACTGCTTCTTTAGGTGTCGACTAAGTTTGAGTGTCGACACAACTTCTTCATAAGTGTCGACTTAGCTTGGGTGTCGATACAACTCCTTCATAAGTGTCAACTTAGCTTGGGTGTCGACACAGGTTCTTCACAAGTGTCGACACTTGTACTTAGATAATTTTCTTCAACTTCTTGAACCTGCACAACGTAAATTAAACATCTATCAAATACAAATTGATGCATATCATTGACTAAGATGAGGCTTCACAAAATCTTGTACATATTTTTCAATGTACCCAATACCGGTCTTCTACAACTTTTTGAGGTTGCCTTAGCTCGGCTCTTGGCTAGGGAGGAGAAGCACTCTAAGATCTTTCAGGTGTATGGTGGGACCTCCGCGCCGAGCCCTTGGTTCAGTTCCTTATTCTTTTCCTTCTCATTTTGCTTGTAGGAGAGAAGTAGGTGTGTGATCACCCCTTTTGAAAGTCTTGTTTTCAAGGTTAGCTAAACACCTAGAGGGGGGTGAATAGGTTTTTGTCTCTATTTAACTTTTCTAACTTGTTATTAGATTTTTGTGCCTGTGATTAGGTTAGTTATAAGTTTTCAAGAACATCCACAGACGACACAATAATTTTATAGTGGTTCCCCAATCTTGGGTACATCCACTGTCGCTTTGCGCCTATCTAACAGTATGTTAGATTCGGCTCTCCCTCCAAAACACAGCTACTAAATAGCTTACAACACAGATCCCGCAAGACCATACAGGTCATACAGACCTAACACTTAGGCACTAAGGCAACCCCAGATCACAAAGACCTTTCATCCGGCACAAAGCCAAACACAGGTCACAAAGACCTTAGCCTTTATAATATAGGCTTACAACTCCAGATTAACCAAGAATCTTTACACAAGAAGAAATAAAGAATGAGATGATTCGACACCAGAGAAAGATCTCTGTGTCTCCTTCTTCCTGGACTGAGTAGATATTGTCCAACCAATTACTGTTGAAGACAATAGGTAGGCAGTAGCATCTTTCTTCGAACAGCTTACTTTTCTCTACAGAATTTGAAGATCTGCACCATCAGAATGGATTCTGATCCTGCTGTTGCAGATGGTAATTACTTCAGCTATCTCCTTCCCAACACGGTTCTCTATGCAGAACAACTTCTTCAGCTTGGCGAAAATGGCGAGTAAGAAGATGAAGTTCGGCCGCACTTTTTCGTTTTCAGAAAACTTAGACAAGGAATTTATTCGATTTATTGCTCTGGCCAATTTGCTTATTTTTATTCTCTGAAGGACAATTGAGTAGTGGGTCCCACCACCAGGATTGATGGCTGAGATTAATCCATTAAGCGCATGCCTTCCATTTAATCTATATTCAATGGCTCCTTGCTACATGTGGGCCCTAGCACTTTATGATGGAAATATTCCTTGGAAAGTGTAGAAGATGATGATAGCTAGCCACTAATGTCTAGGGCAGCAATTCCGCACCATTTTAATTTTGGTTGATAATTTGACTTTGCTGACTTAAGTATGACTCAGCATCTCTGAACTTAGACAAAATTCAATCATTAGAACCAAAGGCATTGAGTGAGTATGTATCACTCAACGCCATAACACTTAGACAAAATTCTGTCCATGTATTGAGCTCGATAAAATCTGAGCTCCATTCGACGAACGTCGAGCTCAGCTCAACGAAAGCACAAGTTCAGTTCGATGAAATGTAGACTTAGAACGACGAAAGGCCAAAATCAGTTCGATGAACTCCAGGCTCAGTTCGACAAACACTGAGCTCAATTCGACGAAGCTGATCTCGACGAAAGCACAAGCAGTCCAATCATTTGGACTTAGCCAAATTTCTATTTCACGGCATTGAGAGCGTCGAGAGCATTGAGTGAGCTTGACTCACTCAATGCTATTTGTCTTAGCAAATAATTCTGCGCCTTGGCGTTGAGAGAGTAAGTTAAACTCAACGCCTGTTGACTTAGTGATAATTTTGCCCAACTTATCTATGGAGTTGACTGGAACTACAACACTCAACGCTAAAGTTGTATGGTGTTGAGTGAGTAAAACACGCTCAACGCCTGTGGACTTAGCCAAAATTTTTGGCTATCTGCCAGTTAGGCTGAGATAGACTCAACGCTATATGTTATATGGCATTGAGTGAGTTGTCCTCACTCAATGCCTGTGGACTTATGCAAATTTCTACTAGACAATATTGAATCCATACCTCTGGCGTTGAGTGAGCTTGCTCCACTCAACGCTTGTGGACTTATTCAATTTTTGTTATGTCCAGCAACCACTTATTATGTCCACATGTCCAATCACTATGATACGGAATACCTGCACTCAAGACCTCAAATGCACATCAAATACAGATGATGTGTTTGTCATTGAAATGTTTGACTTCTCACAACTCAGGGACATTGGGAACAATGGACCCAACACCTTTCCCAATGGTGAAATCCACAGAGACTGATTTTTCGGTTTCAATAAATGAGAAATGCAGAAAAGGTTTCACACCAAGCCCTTGGGGCTTGCTTTAAACTATATAAAGCTTTCTTTAGTTTATAAATATGATTAATGAGGGTTGGATATACAAAACCTAAGGGTTGCTCCAAATATACCTCTTCGTTGAGGTTACCATTTAAGAATACTGACTTGACATCCATCCGGTAGACTTTGAATCCCTTATACGCAGTATAGGCAAGAAACATCCTAATGGCCTCTAACCTTGCAACTGGGGCAAAAGTTTGGTCAAAGTCTATTCCTTCTTCTTGCATATAAGCTTTAGCCACAAGCCTTGCCTTGTTCTTGATGATTACACCACTCTTATCTTGCTTGTTCCTATATATCCACTTGGTGTTAATGATGTTTTGTCCTTATGGTTTTGGCACCAACTTCCATACCTTGTATCTCTTGAATTGTTGTAATTCCTCTTGTATGACACTGATCTAGAAGGTGTCTTTGTTTGCTTCTTCAAACCTCTTCAGCTCAACCTAAGACAGGAAGCTCAGTAATGAGGCCTCATTGTGAACTCTATTTCTTATGGTAATACCTTGATTTTCATTCCTTATAATGAAATTCCTTGGGTGATCTCTCAGAAGCCTGGTTGCAGCAGGCAATCTGTCAACTACTTGCTGGATTTCTTCTACAACATCTTCTTCTTCAGTAATCTGATCACCTTTAGCTGGATTTGCTCATTCATTGAGTGCTTTAATTTCTGAATTAATCCTATTTGAGCTGGGTATGTCTTGAATAGAGAGCTCTTGCATTTTCTAATCATTACCTACAAGAATAGGAGTGTTGGACAAGCCCTTATAAAGCAGGCTAGTTTCATCAAAGACAACATGCATAGATTCTTCACTACATGAGTTTTCTTATTGAATATCCTATAGACTCTACTATGTGATTTATATCTAACAAGAACACCTACATTGAATTTTTTTAGCAAACTTAGTATGTTGAGCTTTTCCATTATTTAAAATGTAGCATTTGCAACTAAAGATTCTAAAATATGAAATTATTGGTTATTTCCTCTTCAGAATTTCATAGGGGGTTTTCCCTTGGGCCTTGTTAATGGAGTCTCTATTCAGAAAATAACTTGCAGTATTGACTGCCTCAGCCCAAGAAATATTATGGGAGTGAAGAGTCAATAAGTAGTATTCTAGTAGCCTCTATCAAGGTCCTATTTCTTCTCGTAGCCACTCCATTTTGTTAGGGAGTTCTGGGAGAGGAAAACTCTTGGTAGATACTAAATTCTTGACAGAACTTTGTCATGGCCCCAGATTGAAACTTTATACCATGGTAAGTTCTTGTTTTGACCACAGTACATTGCAACTCATTCTGAATTGCCTTGACATAATTCATAAAGATATCTTGGGTATCTGACTTGTTCTTAAGGAAGAATACCCATGTCATCAATAACCACTAGGTTATACAACATCCCACCTAGGATCCGAATGGGAAAAGGACCAAATAAGTATATATACAATAGATAAAGGCATCTTTTAGTATCTTTGGAGCCAATATTATTAAAGGTGGCCCTAGTTTGCTTGCCCCCTCCTTGTAGATAGCTGCATCTCATAAGAGAGCAGCTTTCCAAATAGAGTATGTAGAGGAGTATCAGCTAGCTAGGCCACCTCCCTTATGGAATAGATTTTTGTATCCTAGTCTCTAGTTAGAGACCTCAAAAACTTATTTTTTAGCTTATAGTTGCTGAAGACCCTTCCATAGTTCCTCAGCTCATTGACCACCCTGAAGAATCTTTCATAACATTCAGCTATGCTATCCTTGCTATTTTGGCTGAAGGCTTCATATTCCTGATTTAGCAGGGATTTCTTATCATCCCTTACTTCTTCAGTGCCTTCCATATACATAATTAGTATATCCCACATTTCTTTACCAGTTTTATAGTGCACCAAGTTTTGAAAGGTGGAGTCATCAATTACACTTACTATGATATTTTTAGCTCTCTTATCCATAGTAGCAAGTGCAACTTCATCCCTAGTCTTCTCAGTATATGACTTGGGCACTTTCATATTTGGATCAATAGTGGAGGTCTTTTGGGGGATAATGTCCCTCCTTAATAGTGATATAGACCCTAGGGTTTGATACTTTCATGAATAGCCATATCAAAATCTCTTGAGACAATGTATCTCCTAATTTTGGATCTAAAGATCTAGCACCAAGGAAGAGGGTAGGAAGATCTAAAAATTTTCGACCATGGATCAAGTTCTCCTTCTTGGCGGCATGGTGTGTTCAACTTTCAATGTAAAGTTTCATTCGTTAGTTCTTTTAGGCAGGAGCTATTAACATGATGAAGAAGAAGAATTTTTCCCTGATTGTAAGTATAAAGTTCGGCCATGCCTTAGAATGACTACCACACCATGTGTTATTGAGCCGACTACGCCCGACATGTTGACATGGAGCGTCCCCCTCCAGTCGATGATGGTGATCTAGTACATGTTGATATGGAGGCTCCCCTTCCTGATGATTTTGGCGACCCGGTTGATTATGGTGATCTGGTACATATTGATATGGAGGCTCCCCTTCCCGATGATTTTGGCAACCCGGTTGATGTTGATGTCGGCACGCGACTGATGATACGTCACCACCATCGGAACATGATTTGCTATGACATGTTTGGTTCGTTTCTCGCCGCATCTCCAACCGCTACAATGTCCGCGACCGTTCTCGTCAGTGCTATGTTAAACTATGTTACTACCTATTTTAGCATCTATTTTATGTTTTGATGTCATGTTTATTTGGCCTTCTAATAGCCTTGTTATTTGTTATTATTTGGCCTTTATTTAGACATGTTTGGTGCGCTTTTAGCCCTTGTGTTTGTAAAGCATATAAGAGGCTAAACCTTGATGTTTTTTGTAGCTTGGATGAAAAACAAATACCCTAATTTTAGAAATCTGAAATCTCTTTCCCTCTTCCTCCTCCCTTGGCTGCCGCCCCTTCCTATCTTCCCCCTCCCCTTGGCTGCTGGCCCCTCCTTTCCCCCTATTAAGGACAACCACTTCTCTCCTCTCCATGATCCAAGCAACCCGAGCAGCCACCCCTCCTCTACCTGAGCAGCCACCCCCTCCTCCACCCGAGCAGTCACCCCCCTCCTATACCCGAGCACCCAACCACTCCTCCACCCGAGCAGCCTTTCCAAACAAACCCGACCAGCCACCATTAAGTCTTGGATCGACCAACCATCTCTCCTTGGTCGACACCGGGACAAGGCATCTCCTCCGGCGTGACCCGAGGAAGGCAATTTGCTTTCCCTCCAATCGACATGGTTACAGTGGAATCGAAAAGGAACGATCCTCTCATACTCATCAACATCCGAGCGGGGTAACGAACATTCCTCCACTAGTTGTTGTGATTTCCCTCTTGATAGATCTTGTGGCATATGCATGTTGCGTGGCTTGTGAAACGATTGAATTTTGTGGTTAATTTCTTCATAGATCTTGTTGGTGTTTTCCATTTTCTGTTTAAGTTTTGTTAGGCGTGGCGACCCTCATTTTATTTTGTTGGGAGAGAACCACCCTTGTCTGAATCATTGCATTTCAGTGGATTCTCTTTTGGTACAACAACGCTTGACCGAACCGTGTGGGTTCCTTTCTCTTGAAAGGACCTTGGCCAATCGCCTTGGCATTATCTTGAAGGCCTTTGTGAACCCTCCGTATTCTAAAATACCATGAATGTCAGAGTTTTAAAGTTGCTGCATTTTAGGCTTAAGTGTGACGTGAGAGTTACCGGAGAGCATTGCATTTAGTTACGTCTGTCACCATAATGCTAAAAGGATGAGCCTACATCAATGTGTCTCTCTCTTACTGGACCATACATGGTTATAATATAAAAACAAGACTTTTAAAAGAATTTTTCCTCAATCTATACATGTCCCGACGTATCGTACCTTTCTTTTGTTCATGAGTAATCAAGACATCGAGTATGAAATTTTCCAAGTCCATACATCGATTGCTCTCGATAATTCAAGAAGACTATTCGACGTTTCGTCGAGACAATAAGTAGTGTTTTTCGAGTCCTTTCGATCAGCACAAGTCCTTTCGACGATTCGTCGAGTCCTTTCGATGAATTTGTCGATTCCTTTCGATGAATTTACCGAGTCCTTTCGATGAATTTGTCGAATTCTTTCGATGAGTTCGTTGAGTTCTTTTGACGAGTTTGGCGATTCAGTAATCAAGATAGAACGAATGAGTTTCAACAAGTCCACTCGTCGAGTACAATCGACGAATCTTCGAGATCATTCGATGATTGATCGACACAATACGAAGGGTTTGTCGAGTCTACTTAGGAGTTCCCTCATTTGGTTTGGGCCCACTAGCCACTCAAGGCGACACAGAACACACACAAGGGGTCTACGTAAAAAAGAGACATTACAAATCCTATAATAAAATAAAAAGATTTTATCCCCGAAATTGAGGTTAAGTCTATTGTTAACAAAGCACGAGGTATGCAAGGCAAGTTTTGAATTTACCTTGGGGAAAGAATATTGGGTAGCATTGCTACATAATTTCCATTGGATCCCAATTATACTCCTCTTTCCCATAGTTGGACTATAGAACCTTAACAAATGGAACACATTTTTGCCTCAGCCTTCGTACTCCTGTATCTACTATCTATACATGCTTTAGTAGGATAGATCTATCAGAAGTCAAAGGGACAAATGTAGCAGTGACAAACTCCTCAAGCCAAAGTAGTGCCTTCTAAAGGGAGGACATATGAAAGACATCATGTAAGTTCTCCAGTTCTTGAGGTAGCTCCAGCCTATAAGACAAGGGACTGATCCTCTCCAAAACAGTATAAGGCCCTATGTACCGTGGGCTATGCTTCTTTCTTCTATGAATATGTGATACCCCACGCATTGGCCTAATCTTTAAGAAAACCTTGTCACCCACTTGGAATTCCATGATCTTGTGTTTCGCATCATAGTACCTCGCCTGCCGGCTCTGAGCCTCTAGCATGTGATCTCGGATCAACCTAATCATAGCATCAACCTAATCACGTCATCGATGTACTGTACCCCAAATGCCTTAGGATCCTCATCTTGGACTCATGATAAAGGCGTTCTGCACCTCCAACCATAAAGTGCCTTATTGGGCATGATGCAAGCCCATGGTTTTGACGGATTAAACTACGCGCACTGGGGTTTTCGACAATTAAATTAGGGTACGTGGCAAGCAATATTTTCTCTAAACAATTCTACCAAATATTCAACTAATTTAGCAACACACAAAACAAAAGGACGCTAGCAGTTTTATAGATTTAGCAAGGGCTGAAGGCCAATGTTTGCTCAAGCGAATAGGACCCACACGAATCAGACGATTAGCTATTAAAATTAAATTATACGCTAACATTCACTATTCTAATAATAGAAAATTCGGGCTAAATTAGTGATTTAAAAATTAAGTCCAAATCAATCCCAAAATTAATTAATATTAGGGTATACCCAATCACATGAACGCAAGGGAAAATCAAGGGTTATGAACCCGATTTCTTCTAGTGTTCACGAGATCTACCCGTTCCAATTATACGAGAATATACAAGAAAATAATGCTTGAAAATTCATATTTTAATTAGCACAATTTCAATACAAATCAGGACTAAATACTAGCCTTCTAATTCCACCAATACCTCACAAATTTATAGAAGAACTCACAAGAAGAGGTTTTAGTAAATCGTTACCCAATCCCAAGAAGTCCATCCAAAAGATGAGTGGAGGAATCACACACGACGATGGTTGATTTTCTATTTCCACAACAACTCCACAGATACGCTTCGGACGATGAAGACGCTCGCTGTTTTCCTTTTGCAAAAACCTAGGAGAGGGGATCCCTTGAAAGGCCAATACATATAAGGGAAGAGAGAGAAAAGGTGATGAGAATAATTTTCCCAAGATGTTTGGTCATGATCGGATTTTGTATGGAAGATTGTTCTGGGTTTGGCTTTCGTGATGAAGAGGGTGGTCGGCTTAGGTGTTGAGGGGAAGAGAGAGCTCGGTTTTGGATGTGGATGGGGTGGTTGGGTTGGTGGTGGGAGTTGGTGGCCGAGGGAGAGAAAGTGGAGGGGGAGAGGGTAGTAACTTTGAGTAGGATGAACCCTAAGGTGGGTGGAGGTGGCCGACAACTTGGAGGAAGATGGGGGGGGGGGGGGCTCGGGTTATGTTGTGTAGAGGGTGGGTTGGTCAGTTTTATTTGTAAGAGGAAGGAGGAGGAGGAGAGGAAGGGAGGCCGAATAAAGAGAGGGAGAGAGGGAGGAGAGGCCGACGGCCAAGAGGGAGGAGATAAAGGGCTGGCCGAAATTTTGGAGAGGAGGAGAGGAGAGAGGGAGGGAAATCTCAAGAAAGATTAGGGTCTTCAATTCTTATTCATTCTCAACTAATTTCTTCATAAACATGTCAATATATAGCCTACACCACTCAATCTCCACCCTTGAAAATTAAACCACTCATGATGGTTATATGCACCCATCTTACATATGAAATGAAATTATTAAAAATAACACATGAAATAAAAATACATGAAATAAACACTTAAAATAAAATTGCTAAAAATATAAATAATAAAATATATAATTATAATTATGTAGTTTATAATTATATATTTTATTTATTGTCGGCGGCGGATGTCGAGCAAAAAATGTAGCAATGACAGTGTTGGCCAAGAAACATCGTGGTTGACTCCCAGCTTCGAGCTTGCAGCAACGACCGTCCCAATCCACGAACTCTCTATGATGGGGATACACACCGCATCAGCATCTTCGCCGTTAATCCTCCCGCACTCAAAATTACACATCACCGATGAGTGGCCCGTGAGGCGAGAATAGTTAGAAACACTAGCAACATGGGGAAAATATGGCCCTACTATCCATGTCATAGTAGCATGTACATCCATCAACACTGAGAACTTGTTTGGCAAAGAAACAACAGAACTTCCGAGGAAACTCAAAAGGGTGTCAAGCAAAAGAAATAAAACTTGAATCTTACCATCCGGTTCAAGAACCATGGAATCAACGTGGGAAATAGACACATCAAAACTAACACTCCCCATCCCAAGAGAACATGTAGTGGTAGAGAAGAACAACGAATAAAGCCACTCAGGTGGAAAAGAGACATATAGTAAAAAGTCCGGAAACTTGAAATAAAGTGAAACACCCTGTGCTATATAAAAATCTGAAATAAAATCATGAAATCCGACGTTCTTCATAATCATGGATGGGTCGGCGTTCTTACGTATTAATTTATTAACGGAGCCAGAAGGCATCCGCTCGGGGACTGACCAGACTAAACCCAAATCACTAAATCTAATATCGGACGGTCTCAAAAAGGAGTGGAAATGCGTACGACATAACTTAAAATGAATCATTAATGTCCAAGATAAATGAATAGAGAATCCATGTGCTACATGACTAGACCCAAATGCGGAGGATAAGGGGGTTATGTTAGATGGCACGGGAGCCTTATAATAAAAGATGAATTTAATGGGCTCTAAAACCACAGTCTTAATTTTACCCTTAATATTCTTACGCTTGGCATAAAGAAATTCCAAGGTGAACTGCTCATCATAAACAATTTAATTGGATGCTCCCGGATGTGAAAAGATGTGCGAGCAATTCAACTCAAGCAACCCAACTAAAGTCACTAACGTGAGGAAATGAGGGTCATCAAAAGGCGATGTGTAAATGCGTGCGACCGGGTGTGGTATATAAGTATGTATATGGGACACCATAACCAGAGGCACAATTGCCAATGAATCAGAATCAGACGTAGTAGAGGACGGAACCATAGTCGGATACGTAGAAAAATGAGCTGTCAAAAGTGACGCGTAGTCATGTTTATGAGGTGCTGTGAAAAGTCCAAATACTAGTGCGCTAAACATAGTGATATCTATATGCTGATACAAATCCAATGTAGGAACTAATAAAGTGGGTGTGACACAAAAACTCAGACTAGGTCTACCGGTTTCACGTCCTAAAAAGTCAACTAATGTGTGCAAATAAATATGGGGATGGGTCGGTAAAATCAAACCCAGGATAAAATCTGAATCAGTATTGATTTCACCCAATGGTGACAACATCAAAGAACTCTCACCCGAGTGTACAACCAATGAATCATCCAAAAATACCATTCCCTAAGATGGTATCTCATCCACAATTAAAATAGGGGCATCCTCACTTTCAGACTCCTCAGATAACTCAGATACAGTCTCAGTGGTTATAATCGTAGACTCTAACACGATGGGGATCGTATCCTTGAGAAGGAACTCAATACTAGGTTGAACATACATAATGCTAGTACGGCACGTAATAGGCAAAAGGATACTCTCACAGATTAGAATATCATCATCCCAGACATCATCTTCCAAATCACTAGGTATTCCCTCAAATTAAGACTCATCAGAATCATCGGGCACTAACGTACATGTCAGAATACTCTCACCTACGGGGTCATCCTCAGAATCAAGAGATACCACATCTACATCAGAATCCTCATTGATTTCAATCACAATCTTAGGAGGCTCAGTCTTCGGCTAACGGAGGCAACACCCAAGCAGTAACATTTTTGGCGTCCAAAACATAAGTCCTATTAGGAATGGTTTCCTTAAAAGTGGGTGGTGGTCCTAAGATGGACTTTCCCTTCTGAAATGATCGAGTCTTATTCTAATGAGCATTGTGCTTCTCCATATCCAATGCAGAATTAAAATTGGTGTTTAGGTCGGTGTGCCCATAATGCAATAACTTACCCTGGGTGTCAGGGTTTAACCCCTTACAAAACCTAGAGAGGGTGATATCTGGCATCTCCTTCACACCACACCTAACCATCATATCCTTAAGAAGTCTCATATACTCAGAGACCGACTTATTACCTTATTTAAGGGAAGCCAAATCATCTGACATCTGCGTTCGATGGTACGTAGGGACGTACTGTTTTGTTAACATGGCCTTCATGTCTGCCCAACCAATAAGTAATTTATCGTTTTCAGTTCACAGACGTCGTTCCTCATTTAACCAGAATATCATAGCTCTACCTAACAAATTTATTCTCGCCACTCGCACCTTATCCATGTCAATCGACTTATAACACTCAAAGTAGCACTCTATTTCCTTCACCCAGTCAAGGAAAACTTGGGGACACCCAAAACCATCATAAGTAGGTGCCTCAATTCTAGTGGGAGGATAGGCGTGGGGACAGTTGGTATTCCTATGTCTTGAAGGCAAGGCTGGGGTGTGTTTAGCCATGGCATTATCATACCAATAGTCTAAAAGGGAAACGTGAACGTCATAGTCCATATCAGTGAGAACCAAAGAGAACTCTCGATCTGATTCTTATGCACATGCAATGAAAATGAACCTGACCCACTAAACTCTATGAAAGACGGAATTGTTCCCGCTTAGCAACTAGGATAATAAAATATTATTTTTGATTTTCTGGATGAAAATAACGAGATTATTAAAAAAAATTATATTTTTTTGCAGGAAAATAAAAAATTTAGGCCGCTATTGGCAGACTAGAAAATTTTGTTTTTGTAATTTTGACAAATAAACGTGCAAGATAAGTGCGTGTCGACGTGCTAATAAAAGGGGGAGGGGTCCAATTAGGAAATTGACGTGAACCTCCCTATGATACCAAATTGATGCAGGCCCATGGTTTCGACGGATTAAACTACGCACAGTGGGGTTTTTTATAATTAAATTAGGGAACGTGGCAATCAATATTTTCTCTAAACAATTCTACCGAAAATTCAACTAATTTAGAAACACACAAAACAAAGGGATGCTACCCCTTTTATAGATTGAACAAGGGATAAAGGCAAATGTTCGCTTAAGCAAATATGACCCACACGATCCGGACAATTAGCTATTAGAATTAAATTATATGCAAACATTCACCATTCAAATAGAGTTATAAAAAAATATTTTTACAGAAAAGATAAAAGCAGATAAACTAAGCTAATCAAACCACAGCACAAGCACACAAGAACACAGAAAGCACAACCAGACAACACAAGAATTTTATAGAGGTTCCCCAACTGGGTACATCCACTCTTCTACCACCCTTGGTAGGAATCCACTACAGATTTTTATCAGGTGACTTCCACCAATGAGCTTTTGATCAGGTGCCCAAAAACCAACCCTAAAGTCTTTTGGAAGGAGACTTGTGAACCAGAATAATTTTGAAGGGAATTAAAACCCTGTACAAAGGTGGGGTTGAGAGAGTGATTTTGTATTCTCTTTCTCAAGGTAAAACTGAGAAGACTTTTATGGAATCAAAGATGTTGTTAAAGCTTCCCGTGAAATATAGAAGGGTTCAGGCTGGGAAGCTTTGCACAGGGTGAGTAGGTCTTCAACTGAGACTTGATCCAAGAGCTTTAGACAGATGATGCTTGAATTTCTTAGCAATGGTCCTGGAAGAGAAAAACAAGAAGATTATTGATTTGTAAAAGTTATTCTTCTTGCTTTTTCTTCAGAGCACTGACAGAATGAGAAAACTGATGAAGATCTGCTCCAGAAAGATTTTAGGATGTTAGCAGGAAAAAATTTCTGTCTTTCGCTGAGTATCTCTCTGTAAATCTATCTTGGCAAAAGAAAAATTAATATGTACAACCTTCTTCTCTGAGAGATGATAAGAATAATTCTATGACTTGAATTTTAAAAACATTCCTTTTATTATTCTGTAGGAATCGAGGAGAGGAAACAGCTACAATATCTGCAATAAATGATTTCCTTAACTGTCTTTGGCATATAAGTCAAAATAATAACTCTGTGAAAACCTGTAGTTAATGCTGCACTGGAAACAGCTATAAGCCTTGAAAATATCAGCATTTACTACTAGAGATTTGATTCATTAAATAGCCTTGACAAAATAAGAATGAAATCTTCAAGACAGTTGAGCAATAAGATAGTCGAACACAGAGAAATAGTCGCAGAGTTGAGATAAGAGAATGTCGAGCTGAGACTGGAAATCGTCGATCTGAGTTCAGAGGTTGTCGGGCTCAGCTCAGAGATCATAGCTCTGCGATTGTCGATCGGTGATCGACGATCTTCGAGCTGAGTTCGACGAAAGTCGAACTAATATCAGATCTAATGATTTCTTCTGAGTCTTGGTCTGGAAATGAAGTCCAAAGCTGGTCTATATGAGATCTGCTCAACTAAGACTAACTTAGACCTATACTTTGACCCTAACTATATAAGTGTGTCAAACCACCTAGGAGTGAACCTAGCCCAAATCAAACATGGGGTTCCAACAATCTCCCCCTATTTGGGTGAGGTCACTCAACATAAAAGAAATAGCAAAAACAATACAGTGCTATAGGTATCTGATATGGTATTGAAATAAAAATCACCAGATATAGTTTAACATATAGTTCATATATAATCCAGATAGAGCAAAAAAACAAAAATAAACAATAAAGAGTTCAAAGAACATAGGGTTTATCAGAAGGAGGAGCCGCCGAGGGTTTAGAAAATATGATCTTCCTGGAAGGATCTTCTACTTCTTTCTTTGACATCTTCATATCTTGATTTCCTAGAGACTTCTGAGAAACTGCTATAGACACAACTTCCTCAGGATGAAGATTCATATACTCTGATGGATTAAATACTTTCTTTTTAACCTGCAATCTGTCAAGCTCTTTCTCTCTTTAAGATGACGTAGTAGTGAATTAAGAGGATCCTGACCTTCTTCTTTATCTTTATTCAATTGAGATAGCCCAACTAATTCATTCAACCTTGCCATTATGAAGTTGGGGTAAAGCTTATGATCAGAGGAGGAGAGGGAGGTCTCTCTGAACTAGCTTCCTGAATGAGATGGAATTCTTAACTGAGTAGATTGAGCCTTGAAATTTATAGCCACTAGATTTTGCTGCTTCTGACTGGAGTACAAAGATCTGGGAGGAGGAACTTCACAAAATTTTCCTTTAGGCTTTGCAAAAGAAATGGGCCTTTGAGACGAAGAATGTTTATCTGAAGATCTAATTGGAGGAGGAGGATTTGAGGATCTGTCCTGCCTCTGATAGGTCTGGGTGATAGGAGTATGTTTGAGCAGCTAAACAAGAGGCTCCTGCTATTTGAAGGGGAGGAGGAGGTGGACCTCTCCTAGACTTTTAAGGAAGAGGAGGAGAATACCTTCTACTTTTCTTTCTAGCCTTCTGCTCATTTTTCGATATCCACATCCAATGAGACATACCTGGATAAGGTGTAATCTTCTAGAGAATATAATACGGAGTGTCATTCTGAGGATTTAGCTTTGAGACTGCTTTAGATGGATCTTTCCTTTTCTTGGACACTATCCATTTATTGTCATCAGAATCAGAATTTTTTACTTCATCATCATCAGATGATTCTTGGGGATTATCATAAAGAACATAAATCTCTCTAATTACATCCTTTAGAGTTTCTTTATCAGCTGGAGGAGGGATAACTTCAGCAAGGGCTACTTTAGTTTCCATAGAAATATCTTGAGCAAGGATGTCATCAAGACTTGGAATGGGCCTATTATCCATAACATAGGATTGCCCAGATGATCTTGACATCTGGTAATCAGACTGTTCTGCTGGAGGAACTACAAAGCTTTCCTTTAGTTGTCTAACAACTGCAGGACTTAGAGAGGGAGTGCAGCATACAATAGCCAAAGAGGATGGCTTCCAAATTGGAAGACAATCTAGAAATAGTGTGTAGAAAGTACTCAATAACTCAAGTATATCCACTGTGGGATTTATGCAACAATCACCAACAGTCAAAGATTCTGGAAGAACTATTTCTTCTAAATCTGTATCAATATCAATAACTTTTGTGTCTAGTGCCATTTGATCATCTGAAGAGACATCCTCCTACATATCTGCTGAGACTGCTGCTGCTAGAGAAATCAGAGGAGCTTCCTCATGGAATATCTCCCCCTTTCTGGCTGTAGAGGAATTTATAGCCAGGCCCTTAAAAGAAGGGACAAAGGAAAGGGCAATAACTCTTTGGGTAAGATTGATGATGGAGGCAGATAAACAAAGCTAATCTAACCACAAAACAAGCACACAAGAATACAGAAAGCACAACCAGACAACACAAGAATTTTATAGTGGTTCCCCAACTGGGTACAACCACTCTTCTACCACCCTTGGTAGGAATCCACTACAGGTTTTGATCAGGTGACTGCCACCAATGAGCTTTTGATCAGGTGCCCAAAAACAAACCCTCAAGTCTTTTGGAAGGAGACTTGTGAACCAGAATAATTTTGAAGGGAATTAAAACCCTATACAAAGGTCGGGATGAGAGAGTGATTTGTCTTCTCTTTCTCAAGGTACAACTGAGAAGACTTTTGTGGATTCAAAGATGTTGTCAAAGCTCCCCCTGAAATATAGAAGGGTTCAGACTGGGAAGCTTTGCATAGGGTGAGTAGGTCTTCAACTGATATTTTATCCAGGAGCTTTAGACAGATGATGCTTGAATGTCTTAGCAATGGTCTTGGAAGAGAAGAACAAGAAGATTCTTGATTTATAAAAGTTCTTCTTCTTACTTCTTATTCAGAGCACTGATAGAATGAGAAAACTGATGAAGATCTGCTCCAGAAAGATTCTAGGATGTTAGCAAGAACAATTTTCTGTCTTTTTCTGAGTGTCTCTCTATAAATCTATCTTGGCAAAAGAAAACTTAATCTGTATAGCCTTCTTCTCTGAGAGATGATAAGAATAATTCCATGACTTGAATTTCAAAAACATTCCTTTTATTATTCTGTAGGAATCGAGGAGAGGAAACAGCTACAATATCTGCAATAAATGATTTCCATAACTATCTTTGTCATATAAGTCAAAATAATAACTCTATGAAATCCTGTAGTTAATGCTGCACTGGAAACGGCTATAAGACTTGAAAATATAAGCATTTACTACCAGAGATTTGATTCAGTAAATGGCCTTGACAAAATAAGAATGAAATCTTCAAGACAGTTGAGCAATAAGATAGTCGAACACAGAGAAATAGTCGCAGAGCTGAGATAAGAGATCGTCGAGCAGAGACTGGAAATCGTCGATCTGAGTTCAGAGATTGTCGGGCTCAGCTAAGAGATCTTAGCTCTGTTATCGTTGATCAGAGATCGACGATCTTCAAGCTGAGTTCGACCAAAGTCTAATTAATATCAGATCCAATGATTTCTTCTGAGTCTTGGTCTGGAAATGAAGTCCAAAGCTAGTCTATATGAGATCTGCTCTACTAAGACTAACTTTGACCTAGACATTGACCCTGGGTATACAAGTGGGTCAAACCACTTAGGAGTGAACCTAGCCCAAATCTAACATGGGGTTCCAACACAAGGCCTAAAGGCCAATGTTCGCTCAAGCAAATATGACCCACACGATCCGGAAAATTAGCTATTAAAATTAAATTATACGCAAACATTCACCATTCCAATAAGAGAAATTTCAGGCTAAATTAGTAATTTAAAAATCAAGTCCAAATCAATCCCAAAATTAATTAATATGAGGGTATACCAAATCACTTGAATGCAATGGCCAATCAAGGGTGACAGACCCGATTTCTTTTAGTGTTCACGAGATCTAACCGTTCGAATTATACGAGAAAATAATGCTTGAAAATTTAGATTTTAATTAGCACAATTTCAATATAAAACAGGACTAAATACTTGCCTTCTAATTCTACAAATAACTCATAAATTTATAGAACAAATCACACAAAGAGGTTTTAGTAAATCAATACCCAATCCCAAGAAGTCCGTTCACAAGATGATTGGAGGAATCACACACGACGGTTGTTGATTTTCTATTTCCACGCCAACTCCACGAATCTGCTCCGGACGATGAAGACGGTCGCCGTTTTCCTTTTGCAAAACCCTAGGAGAGGGGATCCCTTGAAAGGCCAATATATATAATGGAAGAGAGAGAAAAGGTGATGATAATAATTTTCCCAAGATGTTTGGTGATGGTCGGATTTTGTATGGAGGATTGGTTGGGGTTTGGCTTTGGTGATGAACAGGGTGGTTGGCTTAGGTGTTGAGGGGAAGAGAGTGCTTGGGTTTGGATGTGGATGGGGTGGTCGAGTTGGTGGTGGCAGTTGGTGTCCATGGGAGAGAAAGTGGAGGGGGAGAGGGTGGCGGCTTGGAGTAGGCCGAACCCTAAGGGGGGTGGTGGTGGCTAGCAACTTGGAGGAAGATGGGGGGGGGGCTCGGGTTAGGTGGTGTAAAGGGTGGTCTGGTCGGTTTTCTTTGTAAGAGGAAGGAGGAGGAGGAGAGGAAGGAAAATCGAATAAAGAGATGGAGAGAGGGAGGAGTGGCCGGAGGCCAAGAGGGAGGGGACAAAGGGGGTGACTGAAATTTTGGAGAGGAGGAAAAAAATCTCAAACAAGATTAGGGTTTTCAATTCTTATTCATTCTCTACTAATTTATTCATAAACATGGCTATATATATCCCACCACTCAATCTCCACCCTTGAAAATTAAACCACTCATGATGGTTATATGCACCCATCTTACCTATGAAATGAAATAATTAAAAACAACACATGAAATAAAAATACATGAAATAAACACTTAAAATAAAATTTCTTAAAAAATAAAATATCTAAAAATCCATGAACTCTCTATGACGGGGATCCACAGCTGCATCAGCATCGTCACCATTGGTGGTTATTATTATATGAAAACTCTACCAATGGTAAAAGACTCTCCCACGGCTCTCCCCTATCAAAAACGCATAACCGCAGCAATTCCTCCATAGTTCTAATAGTTCTCTCAGACAAGCCGTTAGTCTGAGAGTGAAAAGCCATGATGAAGGTAAGACGAGAGCCCAAATATGCCTTAAATGCCCTTTATTACTTAGAGGTAAAACGACCATCACGGTCTGAGACTATTTTCTTGGGCACCCTATGGCATCAAACGAACTGCTTCATTAAGAGATGCACCAACACATCAACATGCACCCCCTTCCTCATCGGGATAAACCTTGCAACCTTTATCAAGCAATCCACAATCTCCCAAACTGAATAACTACTAGAGCGAGATCGGGGAAGGCCGTGGACAAAATCCATGGAAATATCCTCGTATATTCACTCTGGGATGGGAAATGACTACAATAATCCACAAGGGCTCTTGCACTCCATATTCACATTCCGATAAGCATCGCATTGTCTAATATTGTATGTGACATCTCTCTTCATTCCTGGCCAAAACATGGTCCTCCGCAAGTCAATGTACACCTTGGCAATTTCGGGATGCACCGAATAGTTGGTGCAATGGGCCTCTCTCAAGATATCTTCTCGAATCCCACCGCCTGCGGGAATGAAAACACTGCCATAGAAATGAATTAGGTCTTTATCTAGCACATATCTCACAGCCGAGCCTCCCATAATTTCTTAAAACACAGAGGACAAGGAAGCATACTTCCCTTGCTCTTCCCGGATCCGGTATCGAATGTCACAAACTATACTCATGGTGGCCAGGTACTCCGTATAGGACTCAGGATAAGCCTTAGACACCAGTGTAATCTCCATCTCTTCAAGTACTCGAGCCAACTTCATAGTCATTAACCAAGACTCGGGGCTCGACGTGGGTGCCTTCCTACTTAGAGCATTCTCCACAGAGTTCACCAACCCTGGGTGTTAATTCATTGTAAACTCATAATCACATAGAATCTCCAGCCACCGCCGTTGCCTTAAGATCAAATCTTTTTGGGAGTAGAGGTACTTCAAGTTCTTATGATCTGAAAAGATCTTACAGTAGATGTCATATAGATAGTGCCTCCAATTCTTCACGGGGAAGATCATTGCTCCTAGTTCAAGGTCATGCACTTGGTAATTCATTTAATGCTTCTTAAGTTATTTAGAGGCATACACAATCATGTGTTTGTGTTGCATCAACACCGACCCCATGCCTTGGTAGGATGAATCAATAAAATCTAGAATCCTTCCTTTCCTGATGGGAGGGCGATGATTTGTGCAGAGGTGAGGAGGTCCTTCAGCTCTTGGAATGTAGATTCAAACTTAGGTGTCACTCCTTCACGGCACGCACCTTCGTCGGATCTACTGCTAGTCTAGTTCCACTAATAATATGCCCTAAGAAAGCAATTTATTGGAGCCAAAACTCATACTCTCTGAACTTTGTAAATAAACAATGCTCCTTTAGTTTCTTTAAAACTAAGGCCAAGTGCTTTGCATGTTACTCCTCTATCCTTGAGTAGACCCAAATGTCATCAATAAATATGATGACAAAAGCATCCAAATACATATCAAACACTCTATTCATCAGACTCATCAATGCAGAAGAGGCTTTTGTGATTCCAAACAACATCATAGTGAATTCGTATAAGTCGTATCTCGTGCTAAACACTATTTTCTAGATATCTTCTTCCTGTATCCTAAACTGATAGTACCCCAACTGCAAATCAAGCTTGGAGAACCAAAACACTCCCACCATCTGATCGAATAGCTCATCGATTCAGGGCAAAGGATAGGTGTTCCACACCGTCAATCAGTTGAGCTCCCAGTAGTCTATACACAATTACAGTGATCCATCCTTCTTCTTAACGAACAAAATAGGGTCTCTCTAGGGTGATGAACCTGGATGAACAAACCCTGATTCTTCTAACTCTTGCAACTCAACCAAAAATTTACTAATTCTTTTGGGGCCATCCTATAGGGGGTCCAAGAGATGAGATTGGAACTTGGTACTATCTTAATCAGGAAATCTACTTCCCTAGGCGGGGGTAAATCAGATAGCTTTTTGGGAAAAACCTCAGGAAAATTCTGAACCATTGGTTCATCCTTCATGCTAGCCTCGATCTCTTTCAGCTCAAAACATATCATGAACATTTTATCCCCCTTCTTATGGGACTTAATTACCTTAATAGAAGATAATACCATTCTGGGTACAAATCTAATACCTTAAAAGACATCCACTGAATATTCGTGTCTCAAGGTGATCTTCTTTGTCGCATAGTCGATCTTGAAATGATGCCAATCCAGCCAAGTAATGCATAGAATAAGATCAAACTCTAGCATTCCCAATATTTATGTAGGGGTTTTTAAGAGCTTCCTTGTAATGGACACATCCAAGTCATACTTTGCAGACGAGGTCATCACGGAGCCGTTCGGAAGGCATACTCTTCGAGTGACTCTGGTGAAATGTTGCACACCATTAAGATCCTTCATAAAGTTCACTGAGATGAACGAATGGGCGGCAACGGTATCGAATAAAGTATATGCAGGACTCCCACTAACAGTCATAATGCCAAAATGTTAAGTTATAACATTTCAAGACCAGGTTTTTAGCTCCATTTTAGGAATGCTATGGAAGAATTTTTATAAGCATATCATAATTAGTTTAACAATGAGATACCTGCAATAATGTCTTGTGGTTCCCACTCCCGTGTCTTATCCAAATCAACACCTACTCTCGAGCAAGTCTAGGGTTCCTGGCTTGTAGTCCTCGTCCTCTAACACATCCTTGTCCTCGTTGAACTGCTGGAGCAAATATGGGATGATTTGGAACATTCCGAACCAATTGTGGGCAGAAAAGAAAAATGTGGTCCTGCTGGTGACAATGGAAGAAACCTTCCCTGAAGTGCTCCCTGGGATGTCGATATGCATGAATCTACTGGAATGGGGGTAGTGCTAACTGTGGGTCCGGATGCTTTATTCTAAAATTTTGATTGAAACATCCGTCGCCTCTATCGTGGTTTCCTCCTTTGCCTTTGGCAAGCTGTCTGCTCTTAATAGGCCATGCCTCCATTACACCTTCTGATGGTCTCTTCCCAATATCCTGGACCCAAGGATGTTCTTCTTCCAATCTTTCTCCAAGTCTATAATCTGAGCAAGTCTCGAGTAAGCTATAAACAAATGGTCCTGACTTAGAGTCTCTCGCAAACCTTAAAAAAACCGTTTTGCATAACTGCGATCATCCAAGTCATTGAAGTTAGCAAACTTGTCAAGGTGCTGAAACTCCTGTTTGTACTCCACCAGTAATTTAGATCCATGTTTCAGCAGTAGGAACCTTTCTTCAAGTTCATCATGAGCAGTAGAGGGGGAAAAATTCTCTAGAAAAGCATAGGAGAACTCATTCTAACCGATGTCGGTGTAAAGATGCCCTTCAAAAGTATAGCTCATAAGAGACTTCCACTACCTCTTGTCATGCAATTCTAAGATGGATATTGCTATGGTGACATCCATGTTGGCTATATATCGAATTCCAGGCATCAACTCCTACCAAGAATCCAACCACTCCTTCGTGGGAACAACTAACTCTATCCCTTGATAAATGGGTAGAGAAAGAGCTCGGAAGGTGCCCTGCTAATTGGAGCCCGGGGCATGTTGCTGCACCGGGACCTGTTGAGACCTGAGGCATCTATGATTACAGTTAGTGTCTGCCCCAGCTCTGACTACTAGAAGGGACAAGGGATCGGAGGAATGAGAATGGCTGTCATTGGATCGGTATGTACTAGAATATTCATACAGAGTAATAATTTAAGGTTAGGTTGGCTAAACGTAAGGTAACAGGTAGACATACTTACTGTGAACCACAAATGGGCATACAACTTCTTATACTAATCCAGTTTGTCAGCAAACTAAATAATCCCCTTCCCGAAACACAAGATACGGTCAAGGGGAGTTTTATGCCCAAAACAGCCACCTTTTAGTAGCATCAGCACATGGGCTAATCTGTACCACAAGTCGCCTATTCTGCCGGCTAATTTTCGGATATCACAATGACAACTCAACAAAAGAGAAGAACACAAAAGTCATGATCCAGAAAAGTAAATGTCCAAAAGTAGTATAATAAAATAGGAACCTACATCAACTTCTTTAATATCAGAGTATAATAAATTACCCAAAGGGCTATAACAATATGCTCAAAAATGCTTACATCTGTCTTTAAGGGGACTGAAGGCATCGTAGTATCAAGACTTGTCCCCCTAGCCTGACTGCCCTCCTGTACGGGGTGCTGTTGCTGCTCCGTCGGCGGGGTGTCCTCCTAAAAAGGTTATTGCAACTACTATTAGTCATAATGACTAACTGGCTTCACATCCTCTCACCCCGATGACTCTAAGGAACCCGATGGAAGGAAGAAGGAGGTGATAAATCATACTCAGTAGTACAAACAACAAGTGACAAGAAGTAATAATAATTAGACTGTTATCTTACATTAACATTTGGGTAAGAAAACAAGTATTAACAAGGAGCATCATCAAGAGTGTTAGTATATCTATAGTAGCATATAAACAACAACAAAATTGTAGGAACTGAATTTAACTTAACTTATGAGGATGCCCATACAAGCTTATAAGTTAAGGGTCTTGTACAGTAAAAGTAACTCATCATATAAAAGAGCCCATACTAATTTATATGATGGGGATCTTATGCGCTGCAATGCAATAAAATGTAATGTAATGATGCTCCCATGCTTACACATGCACACTATTTACTATGTTGACAAAGAACTTATTTCCCACTTTTTGAGAGGTAGAGACCCTCTCTGGCATCACCCATCGTGTCCAAATAGGGATAGTGGAGCAGGCATCTCCACTACTAGGCGGGCATTCACACTACAAGGCCATGGCCTCTGTACGCCTCAATGCTAACAACACCAATAGTGGAGCTCTTGCGTACTATGATACAGAAGGTGTCTTGTGTAGATAAGCACCAAGAGCCCAACCAAACTGGCCTAAAATAGCATAGAAGGGGGGTAACACATGATAAAATTATAGGGTTTTGGGTTCTTCGAGAAGTAAACACCAAAGAGCCCAGCCCAACAGGCTCACAAGCACGGAAGGGGTCTTTTGGAAGAAAGCACTAAAGAACCCATCCCAACTGACAAAAGTCTATCTGCCAACTTTCGTCGATGTGACGATTGTTAAGCATGAAGACTTGCCACAAGTAATCCTCAACTTAGGATTAATCAAAAACAGTGTATTTACATACACTCATGCAGTCCTGCAGTACCAACGAGCCAAGAAGATCCCATGGACTTTCAACCGTGTCCTTACACAATGCCACCTAGTATATAACATATACTATCATCAGCAATATTTCCTCAAACACGTGATTAAATTAAGTGATTAAGACAACCAAAATCCCCTTAATATTTTTTCCATGTGTCATTGTTAACATCTTGAACTTTCACACTAAATTTCAGCTCCTTCAAATCATCATGACAACCATTCACGCCCAAATAATTTATAACATTTTATTTGCAGGTCTCATCAAGTATATATTTATATATATCAAAATAATGAACTAAACAGGAAAGTCCATATTATCTTCAAGCAATTATCTATCAGTATTTACAAAGCTTCTGACAAACAGTTTTAGAGAAATTCACGAGATATCCAAATCTGCACATTTACAATGCAGCTTACGGAAACTTCATTTTCCCAGAGCTACATACCTCCAAACATCAAGTTTAACCCCATGCCAGAAAGGAATTTCCGAGGCCTACAACTTTCTTATAAAGACCTAGGTTCAGAACTAAATCTATCACACATGAAATCGGGTTTGAACCCAGCAACACAGATTTGGAAAGATTCTGTCGAATAATAATAGCTTAACCAATTTTAGAGCAGAAACATCTAATTCACTTTAGGGAGATATATAGCTTGTTAGAAAATATGTGACCACTTGTTAGAATAGTCTTTACCTGGGCTACAACTTTCATGTTGAGCCTGAGGTCTTAATCTAAATATATCATGCCTAAAAATAGGCTTGAAGTCTGTCACAACACATATAAGAGATTTATGCTAAGTATTTTAAGTAATTTCTGGCACAACTCTTAAAGTCAGATGGATGTACTGTTCATCTTCTTCCCTAGTAAACTAACAAGAGGTATTTAACTTCTCACCTTCATTTCTCCCTCAATAGACAACCGTTCTTCACAAAATCAAGTCCGTCGCATTCGTATTTAAGAGAAGAAGTGATTGAAGATAATTTCATGGTGATCAACGCTCTAGAACGAAAGTTCTAGCATAGCCTTCTCCTAGGAAACTCCGTTAATCTCCCAATGTCGAACTCTCTTGAGCTGACGTCTCTCTTAATTTTGGATCTAAAGATCTAGCACCAAGGGAGAGGGCAGGAAGATCCCCAAATTTCAAGCCATGGATCGAGTTCTTCTTCATGCCGGCATGGCATGTTCGGCTTTCGATGTACTATTCTGTTCGTTCATTTTTTCAGGGAGGAGCTATTAGCACGATCAAGAAGAAGAAGAATTCTTCCCTAATTATAAGTATAAGTACGGCCATGCCTTGGAATGACTACAATGCCATGTGTCGCTCTCCTATTGGACCATACTTGGTTATAATATAAAAATAAGACTTTTTAAAGGCTTTTTCGCCATTTCGTTGAAGTCCCGACGTACCATACCATTCTCTAGGCCGTGAATAATCAAGACAGTGAATACGAAATTTGCCAAGTCCATTCGTCGAGTGCTCTTGATATTTCGTCGAGACAATTCGACGATTCGTTGAGACAACAAGAAGAGTTAGTCGAGTCCATTCGATCAGTACAAATCCTTTCAACGATTCGTCGATTCCTTTTGATGATTTCGTCGAGTACTTTCGATGATTTTGTCAGGTCCTTTTAATGAATTCGCCAAGTCCTTTCATAGAATTCACCGAGTCATTTTGAAAAGTCCATCGAGTTCTTTTGATGAGTTTGGCGAGTCAGTATTCAAGACAGGACAAATGAATTCCACCATGTCCATTCGTTTAGTATTATCAATGATTCGTCGAGATCATTCGACGATTCGTCGAGACAACGCAAAGGGTTTATCGAGTTTACTAAGGATTTCTCTTATTTTGTCCGGGCCCACCAGCCACTCAAGGCAACTTGAACATGCACGAGGGTTCTAGGTCAAAATAGGACGTTACACATCAACTGGACCATTATTGCTTGACGATATTGCTATCACCAGCGATAGCTCAAGAACTTCAACTTGTTTTTTTTCAACCATGGGAAACCTGGGGTATTACACTAGAGCTCATCTTCCTTCACTTAGCAAGCTTCCTTCCTACATCCTTTACCCTTTGTGTTTGTCTCTCAAAATTCTTGAATGGCTTTGGGAAATGTATGGGAGGAGCCATGTTAGGATTTGACAAATTCTTGTAGGTATTGCCGTGAGCTTTTTCTCTTTAATTCCTGGTTCATGTGCTTAGTCCACTCAGTAGAGTGATATAATTTTTATATATCCTTTTTGACTTGCCCAAACACTCTTGATGATTTAGGATTATGTTTTATTATTTAATGCACCATTTCTCATAGTCTGTATGTTTCTTATCCCCTCTTCTCTTCTTTTTCATGAAATCCTCCTCAGGAGACAATAATTCTTCTTCAGATTTCCATTTCCATTTCCTTGGTCTATGCTGGATAGATGATTGTGTAATAAGTTATGGTTTGTATTTAGTTTGTTCCTCCGAGAATTCTGCAAGAGGCAAATTTAGAGCATTTCTCGCCATCTGAAGAATATAGAGTGCCTGATCAACGGCTTATTTCTCCCCCTTTCTGACCTATTCAAAAATACTTTATTGAAGGTCAGCTTTGTAGGACTCAATTCTGTAGGTTAGATTCTGCTTTAATTCTTCTTGACCTTGCATGATAACTTTTTTGTTGGTGTCTAGGTTTTTCTTGGGTCCATTGATCATATTGTCCCAAATTTTAAGAAGGCCCACAAGTAAATAATATACACATGATTGCATTTGATACGTGTTCAAGTTTAATATATGCAAGTTGTCTAATGTTCCATAAATAGATTGGGTGTCATGGTAAGAATGCCATTTGGACTCAAGACAGGATGCTAGAAAATCAAAAATCTGGCCAATTATAGAAGCGTTGAGAGAGTATACTTCACTCAATGCTAGAAGGCCTAAAAGCATTGAAAGAAAATCATGCATTCAAATCCTCAATGATATTGGACTCAAATCAGGTTAAGTCTTGAAGCGTTGAGTGAAGACTGTTCACTCAACGCCCACTCAAAAGGAAATCTGTCTAAGTAAAGAAGCATTGAGTGAATAAGGCTCACAAATGCCTTATCAATAATTCAGCAAAATCTAGAATCTTTAAGTCACAAATCTTTACTCAATGCCTATATTTAGAAATTTGGAATAAGTCTAGAAGCAATGAGTGTAGAAGGCTCATTCAACGCCATTATTTAGTATAACTGCCAAGTCAGGAAGAGTTGAGTAAAGTAGATTCACTCAACACCTTCAATCAGAAGAATTCTGCCAAGTATAAATGCATTGAGTGTTAATGGTTCACTCAAACCCTTATCAATTTAGCAGTCTGAGCTAAATAAGTTGAGAGATAAACGCTTACTCAACGCCATAAGAAGCATATTTTTTACTATGTGTTTTTGCATTGAGTCACAAAGATTCACTCAACGCCTATGCAAATTTACTGTGAAAATTGCTAAGTCCACAAGCATTGAGCCATGCTGAAATCATACAAATTAAAATTAATCGGGATTTGCACACTAGAAGACAAACATCGCCGAATACTTTCTGAACAATAGTTAATTCTAAAGTAACTTTACAACTACTATTTTGGCTGGCCCATACAGATCAAAGAGTCGTTGGATGGAGGGAAATAAAAATACCTTATAGAGAAATTAAAAGAACTCGGGAATCCATGACTCTGGGATTTACATAAGAGTTATAGAATACAGAAAGTGGCTTTTTGATTGAAGTGATAAGAATCAAAAATCTCTAATTTGACTTCAGCAAGAATAAAAACCCTAATTTTCTATAAAAGGTGGAGTAGCAGAGCACTCCAGAAAATTACTATTCATCTTCATGGCTACTTCTTTTAATACTAATATATTAAAGCTTGAAGAAACAGAGATCTGCATCAGTTCTTCCCAGTACAAGCAGAACAACTCTGAATATCAAGAATCTTGTATTTGTGAAGAGTTAGGACTATGTTTACTTAGATCAGGAAGGTGAATTAGAGGACCATTTATCTGGAGTAAAACATCACAAAATCATTACTCAATCTGTAGGATCATTGTTTGATCTGAGCTGTAAGACTGTGTTATAAAGGCTGAGTGTAGGAGCTGAGTCTCTGAGTTGTAGGATCATATTTATGATCTGAGGTAAGGCTTGTGCTCGATGTAAGATCTCTGTATAGATTTTAGATAGGAGATCTATGAATCTCTGAGTATAGGGTTGCTAAGCCTGAGGCAGGAGTTGCTATACTCTGAGTTGTATGAGTGAGTTTCACTCTAAGGTGTAGGACCTTTAGGGATCTAAAGTGTAAGCTCAAGGAGCCAAGAAAAAGGAGGAGTTAGTCGAATCTAGCTCACTGCTAGATTCTTGTGTGTTGTTGTGACTTTTGAAAGCTAAACAACTAAAACTAACACACAACTTGACCAAAGATTAAAAGATTTAAACATACATATTTAACCCCCCCCCCACTAGGTGTGTAGCTACTATTGAACAAAGACATTCAAGTGGTATTAGAGGGAGGTTGTTAAAAAAGGACTTAACAGTGTGAACAAACCTCCAAGTGTAGTTGAAGATTATCTCCATGTGTTCTTGTGAGAACCCTAAGGAGTTGTGCTCTACGAAATTTCTTTTATTTAGGAAGGTAAATTTTGGGATCTGGAAGGAAAGGGTAAGGCTATTTATAGAAGTCTAAGACCCTAGGATATTCCTAACTATTCAAGAGGGACCTTTCATTCCCATGAAGGTCTCTGCTATAGATGCCAATATCCAGACACCAATGAAATACATTGAAATGACCAAGGATGAAGTCATTCTTGAAACGATGGACAAAAGGGTTCAAAACATAATTGTTAGTGTCATAGATGACTCCATATTCCAGAACTTTGTCTACTGCAGAACTACTAACGATATGTGAGATTCTTTGATAGTGTATATGGAAGGGATAGAGGAGGTGAGGGGTGATACGAAATCCCTCTTGAATTAGCAGTATGAGGCCTTGAAGCAAGACAACAAATATTCCATAGCTAATTGCTATGCAAAGTTCTTCATTATAATGAACAGTCTGATCACTTATGGCAGACAGTTCACAAACTATGAGCAGAATGACAAGTTTTTTAGTTCTCTCAACAAGGAATGTGATATCAAGATCTGTACCATTAGAGAGTTTGGTAACATGGCCAACATTATGCCTCAAAACCTGTTTGGAAAGCTATTGTCTCATGAGATATAGCTGAACGCTAGAAGGGAAAAAGAAGATGCTGTTAGAACTCTCAACAAAGTGAAGGCTGTGGCCTTCAGGGCTGAAGCAACAAAGAGGAGTAGAGAAAATATTCCTTCTCCAAAAAGGAGAGCTGCAGAGTAAGAGTGCTAAAATCCCAGCTCCTCAGGCAATGAACAGTCAAATAAAGAACTGACTGTAAATCCCCAAATTCCTAAAGGCAGGAAATAGGTCTCTGAAGGTTATCACCCGGTGGTAGCTTGTTACTGCGCGACTGTAGCTGGGGAATTAAAGTGTCAGAGCTCTCGGGAAGCTATCACCTGTCATTATGGTTATCGTTGGCGATAGATGGTTCAATTTAATTGACGAAGTTCTCGGGTGGCTACCGCATGGAGTTAGCCTTACCACAAAGAGGTAGAAGAGCATTTATGGCACGTCCACGTGTCAACGCCCGATTAGAGTTTTGAGCGGTGGTATCCTTAAGAAGCTTAATGATTGAGGTACCGCACGGCGGTTACTTCTTACTGCATGGCGGTAGTGCTCGTAATCTGAATTCTAATTAGAGTCGTGACTGTTCACTGGTTTTATTCCGGGATCTGATGGCTGGAGGTTTCCCCTGCTAATATATGGCTGAGATAATAGGGTACCATCTCACTTTTCCTTTGGATCTTCTATTTCTAAGTGTTAGGTAGAAGAGAGAGTGAAGAAGGAATAAGAGGAAGGAGATCTCTCCACTGTTGGAGTTCTGAAGCTTCGATTCACATGACAAGTCTGGTTCTGTGGAGGCAAGATCATTGCAGTCGCGTTCATCCGTCTAGATCTTTGCCATCACACCGAAGAGAGCCCAAAGGGTAACAATCCTCTACTTGGACATATGAAGTCTGCTTCCCTTTTCATTAGAAACTCTCTCCCATAAGTATGCAGTGAGTGTGAGGCTTTCCTTCAGATAGATGTGGCATATCCCTGTAGTTTTGCATTTAGAGTTCAGAATCGAAGTACGAACATAGGCATGGTTTGTGAAGCCCATCCGAACAGGTTTGTATGGATTGGTGATGTTTTCATATGCTTTTTTTACTGGAGAAGACTCTGTACTGTATGTTTTTCGGGTTTTCTACTCCGTAGATTGCAGTAGGGAACTTTGGGGACTAACTCCAAGGAGCACTCGGAAATCTTGGCAGAATCGCATTTTTACTAGGTACCACGCGGCGGTAGTGTTACTGTCGACGGTAGATCTATGAGAGAGCTGTTGTGAGGCCTGTCTCGTCAAGACCTATGGGCTAATATTGTGGGCAAGAGTGCTTGGAGAGCCCAGCTTGGTGGCTTGAGAGCCAAGAAGTGAACATAACGCGGTTTTGTGTGTTGGAATCGAAAAGAGGAGGTCGACCTTAGTAGAGGGAAGGGCTTTTCATCATTACCTAAGGGATTAGTATTTACACACGAGAAAATCTCATCAAATTTAACATGAATAGTTTCTTCAACCACTTTTGTCCTTTTATTATAAATTCTATAAGCTTTACTAGTTGAAAAATAACCAATAAAAATGCCTTCATCACATTTTTCATCAAACATGCCTAAATTATCTTTAGTGTTCAAAATCAAGCATCTACAACCCAAAACATTAAAATAAGACACATTCGGTTTCTTTTGAAATTACAATTCATAAGGTGTTAATTTCAAGAAGGGTCGATGCATATCACGATTAATAACATAACATGCAGTACTAATAGCTTCAGCCCAAAATGATCTAGGTAACTTGTATTCTAATAACATAGTACGAGCTAGTTCTTGTAAAGTTCTATTTTTTCTCTCTACCACATCATTTTGTTGAGGTGTGCAAGGAGCAGAAAATTCATGTTTAATTTCTAACTCGTTACAAAAAGATACAAATTGTTCATTATCAAATTTACCTCCATTATTTGAACGAATGCATTTTATTTTTAAATCTAATTCATTTTGAAAACGAACACATAATTTAGAAAACTCTAATACAGCATCAAATTTTTACGATTAGAAGATTGTCCAACATAAATGAGAATAATCATCAATCAAAACAAAAGTGTATTGTCTACCTCCTAGACTTAGTGTATTAAATGGACCAAATAAACCCATATGAATCAATTGTAAAGGTCTAGTAGTGGAGATGACATTTTTGCTCTTAAATGAAGATTTTTAAAATTTCCTTTTTGACATGGTGAACATAAAGAAGATAGATTTCCATGTAAAATAGGTAAACCTTTAACTAGTTTATTTTGAGATAATTTTACAATTAGCTTGGAACTAGAATGTCCAAAACACCTATGCTATAAATCTAATTCATTATTTTTAGACATAAAACATTTTAATGAAGAATTTGATAAATCATTCAATTTAATCATGTAACCATTTTGAAATCTTGGAGCAGTATGAACAATGCCGTTTGTTTTGGAATCAATATTTTGCACATGTTTGAAGATGAGTCAAATAATTCATTTAAACCAATATCGCATAATTGACTTATAGAAATTAAGTTATGCTTCAAACCTTTAACACACAAAACATTTGAGATAGTAATTGACTTGTTACCCACTACTCCAATGCTGATGATCTTTCCTTTTCCACTATCGCCAAATGTGGCTACTCCTCCTTTCTTCATCTCTAGGCTAAGGAACATTGATTTGTTGCCCGTCATGTGCTTGGATCACCCTGAGTACAAGTACCACAAATCTTCTTTGCCCCTAGCCTGCAAATACACCTAGAAAGAGGATGTTAGAACCCTAATTGTGATTTCGGCTAGGATCACTATTATGATTAATTAGAAGACCCAACATGTATAGTCTATGGTCTTAAGATTTTTCCAGGGTCAATATCAGCAACATGATGTTAGATTATTGGAACCTACCTTCTGAAGACTTCAGATACAGAAGACATTAGAGAAAAAGTAGTTAAAAGTATGCAGAAAAAGTCGCCCGATAAAAGCTGAAATAAGTTCGATGATCGTCAATCTCAGATCGACGAACTCAGAGTTCCTTCTCTGAGTTGAGCTCGACGAATGTCAAGCTGAGGTCGATGAACTACTTTCTCTAATTTAAAGTTTAGCTCGATGAAGGACTTACTCACTTCAACAAACTTGGAGCTCAGATTAAAGAAGTAAATTATTTAGTTCAACGATCTTGGAGCTCAGCTCAACGAAAGAGAGTTATCAGCTTGACGAACTTGGAGCTCAGGTCGACGAAAATTTGCCGTGTTTGACTATCTCCTTACAGGTTTTGTTCGAAAAATTCTCTGCAGTTTTTCAGTTCAAGTAATGACGGTTCGATTTTAAATTAATTCAATTAAGTAATACTCTGATAATTAATGCATTATATTCCCAATGAATATAGTCGTTACTAGGCAACATTAATTATGTATTTCACAGAGTTATTACCATACAAAAAATACTGGGACAATTATGGAAATGCATTCAAGACAATATGAGTCGTTCCAACTCTCAGAGATTATGCAGACAATTTCAAGGAAAGATTTTTAAATTCAAAGGTTCAAAATCTAGTATCATATATATACTCCTTCAAAAAATTGCAGATGAGAATAAATGTAGAATAGAGTGTAGAAAATAAGTGAAGAACAAATACAGTTTAACATACAGAGTTCTTCATCATCTGCTTCAAGCTTTCAAGGGACATCAAATTAAATATCAATATGAAAGTTTTGCTGAAGAGCAACATCAATTTTGAAGGCCTACACCCTGAAGCAAAGCTTCCATCTCCTGATCTTCTACACAACTCACGGGGAGCTTTGACATAATCAACAATCCACTAGTCTTCTCAAAGATTTGTGACAGAGAAGACAAAATCATTTTCATTTTTCTTTCACTGTGTACAGGGTTTTAACTCACTTCAAAAGTTATCTTTTTGGTTCACAAATTACCTGATCAAAAGACTTAGGATTTGTTTTTGGGCACCTGATCAAAATCTCAAAGGGTTGCTAGATCTCTCTTAGAAAAATAGATCTTATAGTGACAGGACACCTGAGCAAAAACCTGTGGTGGCAGGGCACCTGAGCAAAAAAACTGTGGTGGATTCCTACCTGGGTGGTAGAAGAGTGGATGTACCCAGGTTTATTGGGGAACCACTATAAATTCCTTGTATCGTCTGGATTGCCTTTACTTATTTTATTTGTGTGCTATGATTATTTATTTTTCAAATACATATATACCACCTACTTTAATCCGATATAAAAACAACTTAATTTTTTTAAAATACTCTATTCACCCCCCTCTAGAGTTAAGTTAGATCAATCCCTCACTATCAATTGGTATCAGAGGCAGGCTATTTGGTTTAACCGGCTAACACATGAACTAAAAGATCTTTGATAGATCTTATTTACTCTAGTTTGTTCTTTTTCTCATGACACAAAATAAAGAGTATTCAAGCACCAGACCTTCAGTGTGCAATCTAGATAAGTTTGCACTTTGGAATGAAATGATAAGACTTTAAATGAATTTTATTTATGAGGACATCTATAATTGAATTTTGACAGGACCACCACTACTAGTGGCAACTACTAGCACTAGTGAAGTTCCACCACCTGAGTGGACTGAAGCTCAGAAGAAGGACAAGATTGTTGATGTCAAAGAAATGAACATTCTGGACCAGACTATGTCAGATGAAATATTCTAGAAAGTTGTTTAATGCACTTCAGTAATGGCAATCTGGGATTCTCTCAATGTTATGGTAGCAGGATCTTCAGATGAAAGAAAAGAGAGGAGATCACATCTGATCTCTCAGTATGAGAACTTCAAGAAGGAAGAAGTAGAATCAGTTACTCATATGCACAATAGACTCAACCTTATAATCATTGAGATGAAATCAATTGACAAGAATATCACATTGACAAGGATAAATGATAAGATCCTTTTGTGCTTCCCTAGCACATGGGATTTAAGGATCTGGCCAATCAAAGAAGCCAAAAGCCTCAATGAAATCTCTATAGAGACCTTGTTGGGCAAGCTCAAATCTTATGAGAAGCTCATCAAGACCATAAAAGCTGAACAAAGAACCTCTTTTTTAGTAAGGAAAGAGAAAAGCATTCCTTTTAAAGCAACTAAAGAAGTAGTAGCCATTCTAGACAATGATGAACTAATGAGTCTCTTGGCTAAGAGATTTTACAAGATGGAAAGAAAGGACTTCAGGAGAAGATCAACAAGAAATTATGATAAGACAAGGTGTGATAAGACACCAACTAAAGAGATTGTCTATTATGGGTGCAGGAAACTTGGACATATACTTCCAGAATGTCTAGAGAACCAGAAGAAAGAGAGGAAGATGAAGAAGAACTCTAAGTTGTATACCCACAAGCGCTCCTCCAGCAAACACAAGAAGAAGGAGAGGGGCTTTGTTGCTGAAACATGGAGTGAATCTGAGGATGAATCTTCATCTAGTTCCAGTGAGGATGAAGAAGAATCTAAGGCCAGAGAGGTCTTCTTGATGACAATCAATGCATCATGCATCCGCTCTGAAACTGAAATTTCTGAAGCTGAATCTTAATCAAAAGAAGATTAGGTAATTTCTTCTTTTGATTTTTCTTAAGAACAATTCAAAACTGAATTTAAACTATTATGCAAAGATTTAATCAAATCTGAGAAGGAAATCAAATTTCTCAAAGAAAAATTAATTGAATATGATAATTTATTTTCTTAAAATTTTAAACTTAAAGATGATTTAGACAATGCTTTAGAACAAATAATATCCTTAAAAACTAAATTATCTGAGGCTAAGGAGTTTGAAGAATACCTTAATGGGAGAAGTTTAAAACTGATGAATATCACAAGTATAGTAAATGTCAGGCTAAATGGCAAATTGGGCTTGGGAGCTTCATCTGGTCAGCCTCCTTTGTTACAGAAAAACCTATTATCTACTCTTGTAAAGTTTTTTTCTGAAAAAGGAAAAGAAAAATAAGAAGATGTAAATAATGAAACTGAAGTTTTTCACAAGACTAAACAAAACAAAAAGAAAAATTTTCATAAAAATTATGTTCAACATGATTCGTCGAACCGAGCTTAATGAAATAGCTATTATTCGTCGAACTCAGATTGACGAACTATGAACCCAAGAATTCCAATATAATTATTCTACTAATTGTGCTCGACAATCTCAATATGGTTCGTCGAACCACAATCGACGAATGTGGGGCGCAGAGAATGAATATTTCCATTCTGTGAATGGAGTTTGACGAACTCATCCCTATTCATCGAATGCAGATTGACGAACTTATTTTAGTTCGTCGAACGCAGAATTTTTTAACAGGAACTTTAATTCTTTTAAAACTTTTAATCAAGCTAAAACTTCTATTAATCCTTTTGCCTAGTGGATCATTCCTTCTAGGAGATTTCATCAACTAGGTTATAAGGATCATCCTGAATTTTCCTATATTTTTAGTAATAAGTTTGAAAGAAATCAAGGACCCAAGGTTACCAGGGTCAAGAACACCTAACCTATTTTGTAAGCAAGTGAAGAACTATCCTACCACAGAGGAACAGTGGTATCTGGATAGTGGGTGCTCTAAACATATGACTGGAAGTAAAGTAAATCTAACCGACTTCAAGTCAAAGCTTAGACCAAAGGTAATATTTGGAGACTCCAACTATGGACAAACAAAAGGCTATGGAAATGTCAAAGTTTGAGTAGTTACCTTCAGGAAGGTAGCTTATATATGTAGTCTCAAGCATAACCTAAAATCCATAAGTCAATTATGTGATGAAGGTTATCAGGTATCATTCAATCAATCTTCTTACATTATAACTTCTTGTTACAACAAATCTGTTTTAACTGGAATTAGACAAGGAAATATATATGTAGTAAATTTTAAATCTACTAATTCAAAAAATTGTTTATTTAATCAATTTAGTTCAACCAATGAATTATGTCATAAGAGATTAGGTCATGTAAACCTTAGAAATATTACCAAATTATCTAGGGACAACCTTATTAGAGGGCTGCCTTCTGGTTTTTATAAGAAGGAAGGACTCTGCAGGGCTTGCCAATTAAGCAAGAATCTAAAAATAGTTTTAAATCTCTTAATAAAAGTGATTCACCCAGGATTTTGTACTTGCTACATATGGACCTTTTTGGCCCTATTACTGTACAAAGTTTGGGAGGAATTTCATACACTCTAGTTATTATTGATTACTTCTCTAGATCCACTTGGGTGTTCTTTCTTAGAAACAAGTCCAATAACTTTAAAGTTCTTACAGACTTTCTTAGGAACATCAAGATTGAGTACTCTACTCAGGTTGCATTAATCGAAAGTGATCATGGCACTGAGTTTGAATCTCTTCTATTGAAAGAATTTTGTGATAAGGAAGGTATTAGACATTATTTTTCTACTCATAGAACTCCTAAACAAAATGGGGTACCTAAAAGGAAAAATAGAACCCAAATTGAATATGCTTGGACATTACTTACAGATGCTTACATGCCCCTATCCTTTTTGGCAGATGTTGTAAGCACATCAAATTATGTTCTTAATAGAAGTTTGATTCATAAACTTAAGGGTAAGACTCCCTATAAATTACTTAAAGGGAAGAAACCTAAATTAGATTATTTTAAAGTCTTTGAATGCAAGTGTTATATTCATAATAATAATAAGAAACACTTAAGGAAATTTAAAGCCAAAGATGCAGAAGAAATTTTCCTTGGATATTCCCAAGTCAGCAAGGCTTACAAGGTTCTTAATAAATCAACACTAAAAATGGAAGAGTCTGTTCATGTATCTATCTATGAGGCTAACATGTTTTACATGGAGAAGGATTCTTCTACCATAGACTCATTGTAGGTACCCTATTTATGTGAGAAGTTGGATGATTTAAACCTTAAATAAGAGGTTACTTTGCATCGCTCTCCAAAGATTGATGAAGAAAGTGATGAAGATTATGTTGAAATTTTTTAACCAACAACAACAAATGTAATTCCATAAAAGGAATTAACTCCACTAGCTGTTCATGTACTTACTCCACCTGCTGATCTTGACACACTTAGAGATCACCCTATATCTCAAGTGATTGGAGACATATTAGTTGGTGTGCAAACAAGGCATCAACTCATCCAAGATCAGATGCATGATTTCTTCATTTCTCAAATTGAGCCTCAATCCATTAAAGATGCAGAGGAATATCCCCACTTGATTATTGGAATGCAAGAGGAGCTCAATTAATTTGAGAGGTGAAGATTTTGGGATTTAGTTCCAAGACCCCAAGACTACCCAGTCATTCAAACTAAATGGGTCTTTCAGAACAAGTTGGATGCACAAGGATTAATAATAAGAAATAAAGCTAGGCTGGTAGCCCAAGGATAGTCACAGGAAAAAGGCATTGATTATGATCAAACCTTTTCTCCTATTACAAGACTTGAAGCTAGCAGGATCTTTCTTTCTTATGCTACATTCCAGAACTTCAAAGAATATCAGATGGGTGTAAAAAGTGCCTTTCTAAATGAAGAACTTCAAGAGGAAGCATATATTAAACAGCCTCTATGTTTTATTTCTTCAACTTATCCCTCTTATGTTTTTAAGCTGCATAAAGCACTTTATGGTCTAAAGTAAGCCCCAAGAGTTTTTTATGAGACCTTGCCATGTTTTCTTTTAGAGCATAAGTTCATTAGAGGCATTGTAGATAGGACTTTATTTATTAGACATCATAAATCTAAAATTTTGCTAGTACAAATATATGTAGATGATATAATCTTTAGTTTTACTGATTCCAAACAGTGCAAAAGGTTTTCAGGCCTGATGCATTCAAAGTTTGAAATGAGTAGCATGGGTGAACTATCCAACTTCCTTGGTCTTCAAGTGAAGCAAACCACTGATTGTATATTTATATCCTAGTCTAAATATGTTAAAGAGCTACTTAAAAGATTTGGGATGTCAGATGCCTCAGCCATAAAAACACCCATGCCCTACAATGTTTTAGTTGATTCTGATGAGCAGGGCAAACCATTTGATCAGAATATATATATGTCTATTGTTGGGTCCTTTTTATATCTTACAGCTAGTACGCCTGATATTATGTTTGCTACTTATATTTGTGATAGATTTCAAGTCAACCCTAAAGAATCTAACCTTATTATACTAAAAAGGATTTTAAGAAATATAAAGGGTTGTCCTAATATAGGACTTTGATATCCTATTGAGTCAGAAATTGAATTAACTGGATTCTCAGATGCTGACTTTGCTAGATGTAGAGTTGACAAGAAAAGCACATCAAGAACTTGTCAGTTCCTTGGTTATAGGCTTGTGTCTTGGTTTTTCAAGAAGCAAACATTTGTGTCAACTTCAAATGCTAAACCTAAATACATTACAGAAGGTAGTTGCTATTCACAGATTTTGTGGATTTAAAACCAACTTCTAGATTATGGTTTCAACTTAAATAATTCAACCATATTTTGTGATAATACCAGTGCAATTTCAATTGCACAAAATCTATTGCATCTTAGTTGGACCAAGCATGTAGAGATAAGGCATTATTTCATTAGAGACAATGTGGACCAATATAAAATTAATCTTGTCTTTATCTCTACTAATTTACAAAGGGCAGATATTTTCACCAGACCCTTAGATGAAAAGAAAAATCTGTTCTTCTTAAATCAGCTAAGTATGATTAATGGAGAAGCTTTAATTTGATTTTTGTCTGTGGTCGACGAATTATCCATTTTTCGTCGAATGGAGATCGACGAACTGTAATCTCTTTGTGGAGTGTTCATCGAATGGAGATCGATGAACCTTCCTTTGTGAAACTTTTCGTCAAACGGAGATCGACGAAGTTTTTTTCAGAAAATTTTTCGTCGAACGAAGAACGACAAAATGTTTTCTTCTCTTCAAACTTAGATCATCGCTTTTATTTATATGCGAGATTTGTCATCAAACTGAGTTTGAAGTTTTTATTTTTCGTTTGACGGATTTCTCCTTTTCATCCTCTGAAAACTTATAATTAGGTTTTAATCGAACTCCATCCCGCTCTTTCAAGTTCTCTTGTACTTGATATTTTCTCTTTGCAGGATAACAATGGCGATTTCTGCGGAGACTCTCTCTAGGATGAAGTTTGACGCCGGTTTTTACATTGATATTGATTCCTTCAACCATTCTGACCAGATATTCAAAGACATTCTCTAGTTGTTCGAGGCTCAACAACTAAGGAAGTTTATGACTACCAGGATAAAGCTTCCTGTATTTGAAATAAAGGAATGGGTCTATACTACAAAGACTCCAAACTCCTCCATAATCCTTGGATCAATATCTGGACAACATGTTCCTCTAACACCTATTATTCTTACTGAAGTTTTTGGCTTTATTAATGGGGAAGATAAAATAGAATTATCTAGTGCTAAGTTTGATGAAATGTTAGAAAGGATGGGTCACTCTCAGGGAAACCCTGATCATTTGTTGAAAAAAATATCTCTGTTGAATATAAGTTTTTCGCTGATGTTGTGGGCAAGGTAATCTTGGGCAAGCATACTGCTCATGATTACATAACAAGACACCAGTTTTTATTAATGAGTGTCTTGGTGAATCAAAACTAAGTTAATTGGGGAGGAATTTTGTTTGATTCTATTAAGAAAAATTGAATAAGAAGGATATAGGATATGATAGGATTTTGGGCATCTTCCTTCAGGCCAAATCCCTAGAATTATTAGTCTCCCACACCATATTTATCAATGCTTCCAAGAGGCTCACATCAGCCCTCTTTGGAAGATGGGAGAGGGTCATCACTAAGCCCTCTAGGGCTTCCTATTCCAGGACTACTTCTAAGGACACATGGGCTCCTGCAACCACTCCTTTAACCTTAGAAGAAGTTCCTCCTCTTCATCCCACTCTTGGTCATTTACCACCTCCCCCCTCCATCACCCAGATAGTCATCTCCTCCTCCTCGATCAAAAACCTATTTTTTTGAGGAACTTCCTCCATCACCTCTAGCATCCATGGTCATTGAATACATTCCATCACCTCCACATTCTCTAGTTCCTCAATCACCACTACCATCTCATTTTATTGAGTACATTCCTTCTACTTATTTTCCCACATTTAATCTACTCTCTCCTCCATCTCCACCTCATTCACTAGTTCAGGAATTTATTCTAGATGAACTCCCATCTATCATCCCTCCATCTTCAATTCCACAAGCATTCACAATCTATCCAAACAATCATCAACCTTCCATTACATCTACTTCCACTCAAAATCCACCATCTACATCTACTCAGAACTCTTATGAGTTTATGTATTTGTATTTTTCTTCTATTGCTAATAATATTCTTGAATTTATTACTCCTACCCTCAAAAAGCTAATAGAAGAAGAAGTAGCTCCTATTATTGCTTCTATTACTTCCCTATCTTCTCAACTTGCCTCCTCCTCTGTTGTCCCTTCTTCTGGGGGCCTAAATTCAGGTTTCCCTGGATCTAGGCAGGGTAAGATGCCTAATGAAGAAGCTCCATCAGCTCTTACTCCAGTCCTAGCAGTAGAAGCAGTTATTTTTAAAGATACAGAGATGCTTAGTACAGTTGAAGAAGTAGTTGTAGAAACTCCTAAAGTTGCTACTATTGGGGATGTCTCTATTAATCCCAGAGTCAACTTGAGTTCTTTATTATCAGTTTTTGATACTCTGCACAACAGTTTTTCTCCAGTTTTTGGGAATAATTCTAATAAGGTTATAGTAGGTTATACAGCTCCTATTAGCTCTTTAGTTCTAGAAAAACAAAGAAACAGTCTTTCAGTTATTTATCCTAGTAATAATCTAGTCCCTGATACTGTAGCAGCTATTGAAAAAATAGATCTTATAGAGAATTTTTTTCCCCTCCAACTTATGCATGGGATAAATACCCTAGGCCCAATTTTGATGATATCATGTTTCAAAATAAGGATACAGATGATATAGATGAACAACCACAGGTTAAAAGAGAAGATATAGTTACACAGCCACAGGCTTAGACATGAATATCTATTGATGTGTTAAAACAGATTGATGCTCTATATGATCAACCAGCTGATGAATCTGATAATCATTTAGAAGATTAAGAAGACACATATGATTTTTGTTCCAAGAAGAGGAAATTTAAAAAAAATGCTCCAGCTAAGGTTGTTTCTAAACCTTCCTCTACAGCTGATATTCCATACTACATCCTGCATGGGATTACTCTCACTCCAGAAACTCCACACTAGATGAGATATTCTAGGAATCAACAGAAATCCAGAAAGAAGAGTAGAAGATACTCTCCACCTCAACAATCTAGGAGAGGTCCTCCTCCTCCAACTCTAGTAGCAGGGTCAGCAGGAAATGTCTCTTCATCTCAAAGGTCTACAACTTCTCAGCAATCCAAACATTCTAACCAAGAACAGGATAGACCTTCAAGGTCTGAGTCTCACAACAGCCAGAGCAGCCATCAACATTAAACTCAAGAAAGGACACCATCTCCAATAAATTATCCAGAGATGTATCCCAACTTCAGAATGGCCAAGTTCAATGAGATAATAGCTCTTTCTCAGATTAGAAAGGTAGAGAAGAAGGGAAGGATATATCCGAATTCTCAATAATATCTCACTATAGACAGAAAGAGATAGATAGGTATGCAAAGGAAAATCTATTTAATGTTGACCAATATATGTCTTTGGATCAAGAGGCAGTTGTGCTTAGAGCTACTTCTGTGAAGATTTTTTATTCTGAATACATGAAGATGACACAGAGAGAAGCAGAAGACCCTACCAAAAAAGTGATTTTCACTAAACCTGCTTCAGATTTTTCTTCTACAGCTTCACAGAAGGATTCAAAATTCTTTGCTTATGCTTTTTAAACTCTATTATTGTTGTAATATTCTAACAAGACACATTTGTTCATATCTGCTGAATAATTTATAATTCTGTCAGATACTTTCTTGCTTTCTGATTTTCTTTGTTTTTATAGTGTCCTCGCACAAATAGGGGGAGATTGTTGGAACCCAACTTGTGATTTGGGCTAGGATCACTATTAGGATTGATTAGATGACCCAATATGTATTGTCTATGGTCATAGGATGTTTTCAGGGTCAAGGTCAATCACATGATGTTAGATTATCGGAACCTACCTTCAGAAGACTTCAGAGTAAGAAGGCTTTAGAGAAAAAGCAGTAAAAAGTAAGCAGAAAAAGTCGTCGATGAAAGCTGAACTAAGTTCAGCGATCGTCGATCTCAGATCAACGAACTCAGAGTTCCTTCTCTAAGTTAAGCTCGACGAAAGTCAAGCTGAGTTCGACGAACTGCTTTCTATACTTTGAAGTTCAACTCGACGAAGGACTTACGCAGTTCGATGAACTTGGAGCTCAGATTAAAGAAGTAAATTATTAAGTTCAATGATCTTGGAGCTCTGCTTGACGAAGAGAGTTATCAGCTCGACGAACTTTGAGTTCAGGCAGACAAAAATTTACTGAGTTTGATTAACTCCTTCTAAGTTCTGTTCGACTAATTCTCTACAGTTTTTAAGTTCAATTAATGACAGATCGCTTTGAAATTAATTCAATTAAGTAATACTCTGATAATTAATACATAATATTTCCAATGAATATAGCCGTTACCAGCAGCATTAATTATGGATTTCACAGAGTTATTACCACACCAAATTACTGGGACATATATGGAAATGCATTGAAGACAAATTGAGCCATCCAACTCCCAGAGATTATGCAGACAATTTCAAGGAAAGATTTTAAAATTCAAAGGTTTGAAATCTGTTATCATATATATACTCCTTAAGAATATTGCATATGAGAATGAATTTAGAATAGAGTATAAAAAATAAGTGAAGAACAAATACAGTTTTACATACAGAGTTATTCATCATCTACTTCAAGGTTTCAAAAGACATAAAATCAAATATCAGTCTGAAATTTTTGCTGAAGAGCACTATCAAATTTGAAGGCCTACACCCTGAAGCAAAGCTTCTATCTCCTGATCATCTACACAACTCAAGGGGAGCTTTGACATCATCAATAATCCAATAGTCTTCTCATAGATTTGAGACAGAGAAGACAAAATCATTTTAATATTTCTTTCACTGTGTACAGGGTTTTAACTCCCTTCAAAAGTTAACCTTTTGGTTCACAAGTCACCTGATCAAAAGACTTGGGATTGGTTTTTGGGAACCTGATCAAAAGCTCAATAGGTTGCTAAATCTCCCTTATAAAAATAGATCTTCTAGTGATAGGACACCTGAGAAAAACCTGTGGTGGCAGGGCACCTGAGCAAAAACCTAAAGTAAATTCCTACCAGGATGATAGAAGAGTGGATGTACCAAGTATTATTGGGGAACCACTATAAATTCCTTTTGTTATCTGGATTGCCTTTACTTGTTTTATTTGTGTGCTATGATTTTTTATTTTTCATATACATATATATCATATACTTTAATCTGCTATAAAAACAACTTAAAGTTTTTAAAATACTTTATTTACCCCCCTCTAGAGTTAAGTTAGATCTATCTCTAACTTTCAGAGGATGAGAGTAAAGATCTGGTTACCCAAGTGATTCCTCCCATAGTGTAGGTGGAAGCCTTAGGTACCCAGACTTGTTTAACAGAACAATGTCCCATCTTCTTACACATGTGAGTTGTGTGACCAAACTTATTACATTTGGCACATGTGATGATGGAAGTTGACGAGTTTTTCCAAATGAGTTTTCAATTTTTTTTGGGAGCAGCAGTGACAGTAGATTTATTATTATTTTTTAAACAGGTGATTTTTTTAATTTTTCCTTATTGCCAGTGACAGTGGATGTCGCCGGGCGATAGTGTTCTGGAGAGTATCCGATTGTAAATTTGGCCGAACCATAGCATTGGCTCGCCAAAATTATATTCAGTGATTTTTGGCCCATTCAAACCTTGTTAGTGGACATTTCTAAAAAACAGACTCGACATCTCAATTCGGTGTTTTCAGCAACTATTGTCCCGCATCGGTTTGCGAAGGTCTTTTTGCTGCCTTATACTTGAGATTGAGAAAGCTTTAGAAATCTCTCTAAGGTCTCTTTTTCTCTTGTAAGAGATTAAGCCCGAGACTGAGACTTAGAGAGATCTTTCTCAAGTTCTAGTATTCTTGTCGAAGAGGGACAATGCTCTTGACAAGATGCTTTCTCCTTCCCAAGTATTTTTTATCTAATTTTATAACCTTTATTTTCTTTTAAAAGCTCTTTATTTTCAGATTTGAGTAATTTATTCTCATTTAAGATTTTGTAAAAATATTTGCATGTGTGCAAAAATTCAGTATATAAATCTTCATAAGAAGGAGGATTTACCTCAGTGTCGCTCTAGACACTACTTTAGTCATCAGATGATGAGACATTGTTTCTCATCAGGCACATGTTGGCCTCCTCTTTAGTCTCTGAGCTTGAACTGCTTGCTTCCTCAGATGTGACGTCATCCCAAGTTTCAGCCTTCAGAACTTTCTTCTTATCCTTTTTCTTGTGCCTCTTTCAGCTCTTTCAGATATTTTGGGCACTTGATTTTTATTTGGCCAACTCTCCTGCATTGATAGCACTCGGGTGGTGGTCTTTCTTCGTCATCCTCTCCATCAGCTTGGGCTTTTACTTTTCTAAACCCAGATTCTTGCTTCTTGAAAAATTTTCTGAAAGCATTTCTTCTTTAAGGATTTCTCATGAACTTCTTGAACTTCTTCACGATCAAACTCTCTTCATCTTCATCGTCATTCTCATTGGACTCACTTTCCACTTCCTTCTTGTACTTCAACGCCAATGCTTTCTTTCTTGGCTCTAGACTATACTCCTGTTATTGAATCCTCAGTACCACTTCGTGGGTTTTATGATTATCTATTAGATTCTAAATTTGGAGAGTCTTTAGATTGTGTGACTCCGAGATGGCAGTCACTTTTCGATTGAACTTTGGGGGAAGCGATCTAAGTATCTTTCTCTCCAAATCTCTGTTTGAGAAACTTTTTCCTTAAATCTTTGAGTCGTTCATGATCTTGCGGAACCTTGTTTATATGGAGTATACATCTTCATCAACCTCCATCTTGAACTTCTCAAACTCTGACTCTAACTGGAAAAGCTTTTAGTCTTTCACCTAAGATGTACCTTCATAAGTAACTTCAAGGAGATTCCATATATCATACGCAGTTTCACATGAACAAACACGATTAAACTCAGTCCTATCTAACGCGCAGAATAAGGCATTCATTGCCTTAGCGTTATTCTTATAGTGAAGCTTATCAATTTCGTCCCATTTGTCCTTTGGTTTCTCTATTGTGACACTTCCTACTACAGTTATAGGGGAAGTGTAGAATGTTTTTATCATGCCCCATACTTCGATATCTAGAGCTATTAGAAAGCATTGCATTCGAGCTTTCCAATAGTTATTGTCTGTGCCCGTGAATAAGGGAGTTCTACTTAAACCTTGCCCCTCAGAAAATGCGTGAGTGTTTTGTGCCATCACTCCCGGTGGTAAAACAGATTTCAGAGTAACCTTCCTCTGATACCAAGTATTGGATAGTGTGCTCCCTTAGAGTGTTGGGGGTGGGGGTGGGGTGGGTGGGTGAATAAGGGTTAATAAATTTACTTTAACTAAACAGAGTTTACTTGGTGAAACACAAGGAAATAAAGACTAATTTTTCATAAGCAAAATTGAACACTCAGAAATTTATAAAGACAAAAATATTAATAATTTATTTCAAAAGTGCTAAATCTGAATACAATATATTGTATAGATCTAGAGACAAAGGCTTGTGAAAAATACATTTCCTTTTGATTTTGCCGGATCATCTACAAAGAACGGGCAGGCTAAAGTGTATCTCTCCCTAGATCTTGATACTAGCATCCCCTAGATCTAACCACAATCTAGACGCTGCACATAAGGAAGCAATTTCTCCCTAAGCCGCTCAAGGACTTGGACACCATACACAAGGCGGTAATTCTATCCTAAGCCACGCAAGGACTTAGACGCCATGCACAAGGCGGCGATTTTCTCTCCCTATTATAATTGGAATAATGAACAAAACAAAAAAGAATACTTCAGAATTCAATTCCCTCTAAACGACGAGCTGGAGATGCCGATGAATACTTACTAGGGTTTCTTTGAATGTTATGTACATGCCGTAGACCTTTCGCGCTTCTTCATTCTTAAGAGTATGGAGAAATTCTGGATTCTGGAGCTCTCTAGATCGTATAAACAGGAAGGAACACTCCAGGTAGTGAAAATCGTGATCTCCAAAAAAAATTGACTGGCTTTATATGTTAGCGATATCGCCTGGCGACACTGGGTATTGCCAACAGGCGATATCGTTACCTACAGCCACATGTCCCACGTATTCCTAATTTTCATATCGCAGATCGGTCATGTCAATCATGGCCTGTCACTTAGCGATATCCGATTTCGTCGGGCGATAGTGAAGAAACTATCAGCCGTGTGGAGATTGTGCGTTAATTGCTCATGCCACTGTCTCCTATAGGCGATACCCAATATCGCCTGGTGATATCTCCTGAGCTCATCTGTTCTGACCCTTTTCAACACCCAAATTCCATTAGATTTAAACCTGTGATATCTGCACATCATAAATATCAAATGATCAAATACAAACGAGATTTTCTATTAGCAAACTAAGAAGTGTGTAACGCATGCTCCAACACCTGGGAGCACCTAGATGTTCAAGGATATGAAGAAACAATTATAGTGGCAAGGTATGAAGAAATACAGAGCGTTATATGTGGCGAAATGTCAGATGTGTGCCTTGGTAAAGGCCGAATGCCAGAAGCCTGGAAGATTCCTAAATTCCTTACCTATACCGCAGTGGAAATTTGTTGACTTCTCCATGGATTTTGTGCATGGCCTATCGATATTGCACAAGGGGAACGATGCTATTTGGGTGGTCATTGATCGTTTAATGAAGGTGTCGCATTTGTTTCCCAATAGGAAGGATGATTCAGTGGAGAAGCTGACGAAGCTTTATGTTGACATCATAGTTGATACTAAAATCGCAAAGGTGGAGAAGATGGGTTAAAGGGAAGAGAAAGTGGATGTGGGGGAAGTTGATAATATTCTCCGATTCTATATCCGATAAAGACAAGCGTACCTTATCATTTATAGTATAGGATACTAAAGATTAATATCAAGGTCGTATTTCCCTGGGGCGTAATGATTACTTCTACTTCGAGGAGATCGCTATTATTTTTTCATATGATTTTTAAGATTAATTTTATTAACTAAAAATAGGAACTAAATTACTAAGCTAAAAAGAAAACTAAATTACTTGCAGAATAAAAGTGTTAGAGCTAAAGAAAAAGGGGAGTACTCAATCTTGAATCACATTAAAATAAGAAAATCAAAATAAAATAATAAACTAATTCTAAATAAAGTAAAACACCTTGACCGTGGAGGTTCCCAAAGCATGAACACACTTCTCTCGAAGTCGTGCCCACCTAAGTTTAGGAAGGTCCGACCGAACTCTCGTCCAAATTGAAGACCTAAAGCTCACCTTAAGTGGTGAACCCCGCTTTTGGATTTCACTCCAATCCGGGAGATTTAACATCTGACTCTCTTAAGGGGTGCATACAACTCTCTTTACTCTTGGATGAATGATTCAAACTAAGAGCCACTAAGCTAACTAAGAATGAAAACCCAAATGGATACTATATACCGACAATATAGTCCCACTAAATAAAAACCAAGCGTAAATCAAATGTAATTACTTTAAGAAGAAAAAGAAAGCTAAAACATCATAACTTGATCAACTCATTCTGAGATCATCGCGATTAAGTACAAATAGGATTAGTTATTTATAGTAATAGGGAAAGAGAGGGGTAAATAATAAAGGTGCATTTAGAACAAAATGAAAAAAAAGAGAGAAAGCAAACTAAAATTCTTTTTAAACAAAAGCGATTACAACTAGGAATGGAGATTACAAGTGCATAAAAATAAAGCTAACTACGGATATTACACTAATAAAAAGAGATTACAGGTAAGTAAAGTACAGTGCATGAAAAGTAAAACATGAAATGGAGGGAGAGAGAGAGCAAAAACATATGGAAAAACACAAAACCTAGGAATTAAACTAGCAGCACTTACCCTCTCCCAAAAACTTGGTCTGGAAAGCTTGGAAAGGCCTGGTATTTATAAGTAAAAAAACTATCTAGGTCATGCCCCCTGTCACGCCCGGGGACGGTGTGTTAGGTGGCGTGTTAAGAATGGAGTTAATCTTGGGCACTAGATTCTGGCGAGAATGATGATTGCTTCTGTACATTGGTGGACACGCCCTAGGACACGCCCGTGTAGGTTGGGCGTGTAAGGAACATCGCGTCAAAATCATTGGACGGAAATCTTTCAGTCGTCGGAAAAGGTTGCACATGCCCTAGGGCCACGCCCGTGTCGGGGGCATATCACATACGTGTTGACGTGCAGCAATGGAAAAACTTTAATTGCAGCAATTGGCTTCAAGATGAGGGTGAAATGCCCAGATACATGCCCAGGGAGGGCTTGTTAGGGGGGCGTGTCAGGTGTTTTCTCTCGAGATTTTGGTTCTTGCAGCAAGCTTCTTCGGAATCTGGTTACACGCCCTATAACACACCCAGGGAGGGCGTGTCAGGGGGGCGTGTCAAGTAATTTTTGCTGAAAGCTGTGAAAACCTACAAAAATAGAAGAAATTATTAATTATATTATTTACATAATAAGAAACTAAAAGGAACCTAAAAATACAAAAATAAAGATATTTAAAACGAAAGTAAATATATTTTTACTCTAATAAATTAAGCTAAAATATGCATCATCAATAGTTCATTTGTACGGCGTACCCCGGAGAATCGTTAGTGATCGAGATGGTCGGTTCACATCCAATGATTGGAGGCTCATTCATTAGTTGTTGGGTACGAAGTTGAACTTCAGTACGGCTTTTCACCCACAGACAGATGGTAAGACTAAAAGGGTGAACAGGACAATGGAAGATATACTTCCTATGTGTGCTTTAGATTTTGGGAAAAGATGGGAGGACCATCTTCTTATGATTGACTTCGCGTATAATAACAGTTACCAAACCAGTATTTAGATGATGCCTTTTGAGGCACTGTACGGTAGGAGGTGTCATACTCTATTGTCTTGGGTAGAAACAGGAGAATCGAAGATGTACAAGCGAAGGGACGTTGAAGATGCTACTCCAATGATATTGTTGATTCGAGAATACCTACCTATTGCTCATGATAGGCAGACCAAGTACTATAATGCCAAGCATCGGAATGTGGACTTTGTAGTGGGTGATTGGGTATACCTCAAGATAAAACTTTTTAAAGGCGTATCAAGGATTTGACGCTTAAAGAAGCTTAGTCTGAGGTATGTTTGGCCTTTTGAGATCTTGGAGCGTGTTGGTGAGGCCTCCTTTCTTTTGGCACTTTCGGTGGAGTTGAGCGGTTTGCATGATGTATTTCACATCTCAGTGCTGTGGAAGGCTATCCAAAAGCCTACTCAAGTGATTGTTGTGAATCAAGTGACGATCGGATCGAGGACGTAGAGGTCAAACAGCTGTGAAACAAATCCATTAAAATTGTAAAGATCCTTCGGGACAACTGTGGTCGAGAAGAGCTATCTTGTGAGAGCGAGTAAACTATGAGGGAGGAGTTCCCTGAGCTTTTTCACTGAGGTGATCAGTTTCACTGCTTTCTTTTTGTATTTTCCTATAATGTCAAATTTTGGGACGAAATTTTTTTTAGTGGGGGAGATTTGTAATGCCATAAATTCCTTAATGCAGGAAATAGTTATTTGAAGGTTATTGCCAGGCGGTAGCTAGTTACCATACGGCGGTAGCATTGTAATTAAACTGTCAGAGCTCTCTGGAATCTATCGCCCAGCATTATGATTACCACTGACGATAGACGGGTCAATTTAATTGACGAAGTACTCGGGTAGCTACCGCGTGGCATTAGCCTTATAGTGGAGCGGTAGAAGAGCAATTATGGCACGCCCACGTTTCAACGTCAGATTCGAGTTTTGAGCAATGGCGTTCTTAAAAAGCTAAACGATTGAGGTATATTGAGGCGGTAACTTATTACTACGTGATTGTAGCACTCGTAAACTGAATTATAGATAGAATTGTGACCGTTCGCTGGTTTTATTTAGGGATCCGACGGCTGAAGGTTGCCCCTATGGGTATATGGCCGAGAGAGTAGGGTTCCTTCTCACTTTTCCTTTGGATATTTTCTTTCTAAGTATTAGAGAGATGAGAGAGTGAAGAAGGAAGAAGAGGAAGGATATCTCACCACTGTTGGAGTTCTGAAGCTCCGATTCACAAGACGAGCCCGGATCTGTGGACGCAAGATCATTGCGGTCATGTTCATCCGTCTAGATCTTAGGCATGGAACCGAAGAGAGCGCAAAGGGTAACAATCCTCTACTTGGACATGTGAAGTACTCTTCCCTTTGCATAGGAAACCCTCTCCTGTGTGTGTGTGGTGAGTGTGAGGCTTTCCTTCGAGTAGATACACTATATCCCCGTAGTTTTGCATTTAGAGTTTGAAATCGAAGTATGGACATAGGCATGGTGTATGAAGCCCATCCGGACAGGCTGGTCTTGATTAGTGATGTGTTTCATATGCTTGTTTCGCCGGAGAAGACTCTGTGATGTATGTTTTTTGAGTTTTCTATGCGGTAGATTGCAGTAGGGAACTTTTTGGACTAACTCCAAGGAGCACCCGGAAATCTGGGAAGAATCGTATTTCTACTATGTACCGCGCGGCGGTAGTGTTACCGCCTGCGGTAGCTCTGTGAGAAAGCTATTGTGAGGCATGTTTGGTCGAGACCTGAGGGAAGTGTTGTGGGGTTGAGTGCTTGGAGAGCCTAGCTTGGTGGCCTGAGAGCCAGCCAGTGAACATAATGCGGTTATATGTGTTGGAATGGGAAAGAGGAGGTCGACTCGCGTCATGGCTTACTACGCTCGGTGATTTTAGCATCGGGATATGACCGAACTGCACCCAGTAACTATGTCGATCAACCTGTGGGTAGTGGTACCTGTCGTAGACGTAGTTATGAGTCTTAGGCCTTGATTCGAAAAGACTATTTACTGCTCATGTATGTTGGCCGTCATTGAGTACGGTGGTGGGACCCTGGTTTTTGTCCGGTACACTAAGATCTTGCCTAGAGTGCACGGGGCGTGTGGTCGTAGGAATAGCGTTTGTGGTGAAGTGTGCTTATATTTCACTTTCGTAGCCATATTCTGTTTTGCTAATGTTATGCAGGGAAAGTGCACCGCCGCCCCGGGTTAGGGGTGGGGTCGTCTTAATTTTGTCATCCTTAGCTGACTGTTGCTTTTTTTGCCACCGTTCGATGGATTGATCACTTGCAGGAATAAGTGAGCCAAGTGGAAAGTAGCAGGCTGAAGCCCTTGTTCTTGTGCTGGCCCTTGAAGGCCAAAGTGAAGTGTTTTCCTTTACTACATTCATGTATGGCTGGCCTGCGTGCCGAAGTCTTTAAAACACATATTGTTTTAGTCAACAGTTGTAAGTCAATAAGGTCGAGACTCTTTGTCTATTCTTACTTTAATTCCTATCTTAGACTTTAGTGGACATTCAGGTTTTGTGATGGGTTCTTCCAATATGTTTAAAAGCTTCTACTAGAATTCTCTGTGTTAGGATTCAAAATTTTATTTTAGTAATTCGGTATTATTATGTAACTCCAATGACTATCCGTGGAATATGGCATGGGGCCCCGACCGGACCTTCTATTATATTCCATGTGACGGATGAGGGTGTTACACTGACCCTATACTCCAAACCATTCAATAAAATGTTGAGCTAGAGAAGATAATGAAAGAATCGGGCTCTTCAAGCTCCACCTCAAGAAAGCCTTTTTCCAGCATGAAGAAGTCTAGAAAAGACAGTTCTATGGAAAGGTATGATTCTAAGCAGAATAAACATATTAAGACTAATGTTGTCTGTAATGGTTGCAAAAGATGTTGACATGTCATTGCTGACTATCCAATCAAGAGAAATAAGAATAAGAAATCTGATGACAAGAAGTATTACAAGGATAAGAAGGCTGAAAAGAGCTTCTTGGCTAAAAAAAAATCAGTTTGTCAGATAGTGATTCAGAGTCTTCAGAATCAGATGAAAAAGAGGCCTTCATTTGTCTCATTTCAATTAAAGTGGAGGCTGATCATCCAGCTACATAATTTGGTATAAGAGCTCCATTATACTTGTTGACAGTGACTTTGAAGAGGATGATTAGTTCAGCCTCATGGCCTTAGCTAAAGACAATAAGGACAACTTTATTTCTGATGAGGTACACTCTCTCCCCAAATCTCCTTCTATCTATGAGACTGGCTAAGACTCTGAAGAATCCACTTCATCTAGTGGGGATGATGGATCAGAATCTTATGATGATAGCAATCAATAGATTGACAAGTATTTTGCTATTCTTGATGCTCTGAAGAAGGGCAAGAAGCTTGTCAAAAGATAAGCTAAGGAGAATGCCTCTCTTCAATAATCTACTTCCCTGTAGTTTGAGTCAGCTCCCTTGCTAGCTCAGATGAGGAGGGAAGTGAATTAGCTGAAGACAATCTTACTAATCCTAATTGGCGCCATTAACTAGAAGAACAAGATCATCATGGATCTTGAAGAGAAGCACATCAAAGAGAGGATACTAGTGTCTGAATTTTCTAAGCCCAAAATAGTGTTGCAACTTCTTGACTCCTTCAGCTCTAAAATGATAATAGAGGTTTTGGGTTCAAGTGGAATACTAGAGCTACACATTCTAAAGAGAAAAGGCATTGCTCCAGATGTGCCTCAGATAACCTTTCAGAAGGTAATTCTCCCTTCCAACAGGTATGACCACGACAGTATGTATGGTCACTAAAAGATTAGTTAATCTTCTTGTAAGGATACAAGTGTATCTTACAATGGAAGAAGAATGGGCGTGATATTGAGTGCATTAAATGCTCCCCATGAGAAAATCCAAATCTCCTATCATGGACCATTTGTGTTTGGTGCTCCAGCTGCCACTCTCAAGGATAATTTTATGGCCAATTTCTATGTTCCTTCAGCAAATAAAAAGAATTTGAGAAAATCAACATGTAAGCCCCACTTAGCTGTTTTTGATGCCATCAATACCCCGTCAGCTAAAAAGAAGACATCTGTCGGTGTATTTCATAATAAACCTAGTGTACCTACTAGAAAACTTACTTTTAGTCAAATACTTACTGAAAAAATAGGAAGAAGGTTGTTGTTCTTCCCTTTGAACAGATTAAAACAGATAGCTTGCATTCTACAAAGGATGTTTTGAAGAGGAGATACAATATCCAAGATTGTTGGTGCTGTGGTAAGGTGAGTCACTTTGCCATAGATTATTATCATAACCCAAGTGTACCAAGGGCAAGGGTGAGTCTTCTTGCTAGGGATGTACTAGACATAGTCATTCTCAAGCTAACATGAACCAAGGACCCAAACCCTTTGGGGTCACTAAGGTAAATTAATCTGTGATTACAGGATAGTTGATAATGTATATTTTAGATTAATTTATTAGGGTAAAAAATATATTTATTTTCGTTTTAAATCTCTTTCTTTTTGTATTTTTAGGTTCCTTTTAGTTTCTTTTTATGTAAATAACATAACTAATGTTTTCTTCTCTTTTTTTGCAGGTTTCCATAGCTTTCGGCCAAAAATGCACTAACATGCCCTCCCTAGGAATGTCATAGGGCGTGTAGCCCGATCCTGAGGAGGATAGAGGCCAGAAGAGTTTCCCGAGAAAACTACTTGACATGCTCCCCTGACACACCCTCCATGGGCATGTCATAGGGCATGTCACCCTCATCCTGAAGCCTGCTACCGCATTTAATGATTTTTCACCAATGCATGCCAATAGTATTGGCACGCCCCCTATACGAGCGTAACTCCGGGCGTGTACCATCTTTTTTCGACGTCTAACGGGCGTGTCCCAAGGCATGTCCACCATTGTATCGAAGCAATCATCATTCCCGCCAGAATCCAGAGCCCGAGGTCAACTCCGTACTTGAAACGCCCCCTGACACACCCTCCCCAGGTGTGACAGGGGGCATGACCAACTCGAGAGAAAAGTCTATAAATACCAGGCCATTCCAAGTATTTCAGACCAAGTTTTGGGGAAAGGGGAGGTGCTGCTAGTTTCTTTTTCTGCTTTTTTGTGTTTTTTTTCTTATGTTTTGCTCTCTCTCTCTCTCCCTCAATTTCTATCTTTACTTCCATGCATTATAGTTTACTTACCTGTAATCTCTTTTTATTACGGTAATATCAGTGGTTAGCTTCCCTTTTACGCACTTGTAATCTCGATTCCAAGTTGTAATCCTTTTATGCTTTTAATAAAATTCTAGTTCGTGTTCTCTTTTTTATTTCTCTCTCTCTCTTTAGTTTTCATACACCTTTATTATTTCCCCTCTCATTCCCTTTTACCATAATTAACTAATCTTCATTTGTACTCGATCGCGACGATCTGAGAATGAGTCGATCAAGTTATGATGTTTTAGCTTTCTCTTTCTTCTTAAAGTAATTACCTTTGATTTACTCTTAGTTTTATTTAGTGGGACTATATTGTCGGTATATTGTTTCCATTTGGGTTTTAAGTCTTAGTTTGCCGAGAGGCTCGTAGATTGAATCGATCACCCAAGAGTAAAGAGAGTTGCACGCACCCCTCTAGAGAGGCAGACGTTAAATCTCGTAGATTGGAGTGAAATCCAATAGCGGTGTTCACCACTTAAGGTAAGCTTTAGGTCTTCGATTTGGATGAGTGTTCGGTCGGACCTTCCTAAACTCAGTTGGGCACGACTTCGAGAGAAGCGTGTTCATGCTTTGGGAACCTCCACGGTCAAGGTATTTTAGTTTATTTTGACTTAGTTGCTATTTTATTTTGATTTTCATAATTTATAGTGATTCTAGATTGATTACTAACCCTTTATCATTAGCTCTAACCCTTTTTATTTTGCAAGTCATTTTGTTTTCTTTTTAGCTTAGTAATTTAGTTCCTGTTTTTAGTTTAGTAGATTAATCTTAAACATCATTTGATAAAATAATTGCGATCTCCTTTCTTATGGAGAATTTGGTCACTCTCGCGAGGAATGTTGGTTAGGATACTCTTCATCTGCCCATGATTTTATCCCTTTCGGATCGGATCAATTTAGCCAAATTGCTCCGTCAGCGAATTTTTCTTCATGGGGGTTATGATGATTTTCAAACGCCTTCATACCCTTGTCCTCTGATTTTTTCTGATTTTAATTTTTCCAGAAATTTCTTGAATGGACATTTTGATCCTAGCCCTACTTTGAACTACTCAGGGTGGCAACACCTTGATCATTCTTGGGGCCAAGGTGATCATCAACCCATTCCATCTCAATATTTCTCAGCCTTTTCTCCGTATTTTCTCCGCAAGTTTGCGCGCCTCCTGTTTTTTATTTTAGCGAAAATGAAATCATTTTTGATTCTGTAGCATTTGATGCACGCATCAATGCTCATTTCAAGGTTATTTTTGACGATTTAACTTCTGAGGCCGAAACTATTTTCTCGTCCTCCACCTCCTATTTACCTTTCAAATGATGAATCTTTGGATTTTCCGCAGTGCCTTCAATCACACGGAGAAGAAGATAATCAGAAATTCCATTGTGCTTTCAACCTCTCTAGGATGAAATTTCCATTGATATCCTGATTTGTTTTTCATGTTTCAGAGAATGACAAACTTTCTTGTGTTTGATCTTCCGAGGAGATTGATTTTTCGTATATCTCGGTTTGCTCCCAATCTACGAAAATGATTGATATTCAAGTGCAGCAATTAGATATTTTTACCCAAAAAATTTCTTGTGATCAGCTGCGGCCTTCTTCTTTTTCTTCTCTCCCCCTCCTTCCAAATATTCCTCTTTCTTTTCTACTTTAATTTTTCCTTCTAAATTAGTTTTTAGTTCTTCTTCTTCTTCCCCTTCTAATAGTTTATTTTCTTTTACTAACAAATTTTCTTTTTTTTCTTTTCTATTTTATTAAAAAAATAAAAAATTACAAAAAAATAGTTATTTTTCCTAAAAAATATTTTGTCACTCGCGCCGCAACGCATATTACGTGAGCTGCCATTAAATTTCTCTTTTTATTTTCCATTTAGCTAACAAATAACATCGAGCTCAATCACGATAACCAAAGAGCACTCTTGGGAGGCACCCCTTGCTTATCTGTTTCTTTTGTTGTTTTTTTTTATTTTGTTTTGTGCAGGAATAAGATCTCAGGTGTTTGTGCCGTTTCTCGCCTCTCAACTTTGACTCGAACCTTTCTTTAGCTCAAGTTCAGGGGGACGCATTTTTCAACATCTGGGCATCAAGCGCTAGGGAAGCATCTTTTCCATTTCTTCGCATTTCTTTTTCTTCTTTTCTCTCTTTTCCCAACTCTGTTTATACTTAACTTTAAACATTGGGGACAATGTCTAACTTGAAGTATAGGGGAGTGTTTCTTTAGTTAGTTTACTTTAGAAAAAGTCAAAAAAATATATATATATAAATTTTTTTGAAAAATCCAAAATATCTATATATATTTTTGAAAAAAAAACTTAAATTAAATTGATTTAATTTTGGCCAAATCAATTAGTACCCCGCCACTTTGCATTTTATTGTTTTTTAAGCTCATGTCTACTTGATTAGTTTGAATAAATTAGATTAGTTTTTTATTTAACTATGTAAAGGTAGTAGTATGTTGACTCATGCAGTGTTCCTATTTTGGGTAGTATGCTATTTTTGAAAAAATTTCTTGAATCTTTTTCACTTTTCCTTAGCCTTTCTTGTATTTCTTTTACTTTTATAAAACATATCATCCTATATTTTTCCTTATTAAAATCTTTTTAAACGTTAATTAGTATTAAGTGTAGTAGACACAAACCGGTCTAAATGCTTATTATCATAATTTTCATGAAAGCAAACTCTCTATTTTCTATTTTTGTGCTTATCTCCTTTTGAAATTTCAAAGCTTTACTTTGAGTAAATTTAGGAAGCATGAAAATGAGCTATGCATTTCTTTTTAAATGTTTGATCCTTTGCACCCCGCCTAATAATAATCATTGCTAGCCATTTTTGTGCCTTTTCCTTTCCTTTTTGTAGACTCACTTTTTATTTTACCACGACCAAATAGCTTACCTATAAACACGCTTTTAATTTGTTTTTGAGCTTTAATTGCTAATGTGAATCTTTTTGAAAAATTTGTTGAAAAATCCTCGAATTATCTTTTTCGACAAAAGTGGAAATATTTAAGTCTGAAAAATTAGAAAAAATGAAAAATGAAGAAAAAAAATATTTTATGAAAAAAGTAAAAGAAAAGAAAAAAATGTGAAAAGTATTTATTTTGGCTAGCATTATTTTGGTGAAGCTCATATCTTTTTGTTTTAAGTGTACAAATTCCCCTCGTGTTTATCTTTTGAATATCGCACCCTAAAAAACCTAAGCCTAACTGTACGCCTAATTAATGCCCTAGTGATTCATGCTTCCTACATTTACTTTTTAGTATAGTAGCGAGAAAATAGATTGAGCAAGTGTTTTTTGATAGAAATATTGAACTTTGTCTTGATTTACTATGATTTTAATTTGTCTCTTAGACTTTAGTAGTGACTCAATGCGCTTTTTACTCGTTACTTTATTAAGTTTTAATTCTGTAAAAAAATTTGGGATGATTTGTTTTTAAATTTAGTGAAATTTATAAAAATTTTTGCTAAGTTAAAGTAGGAATTTTCAGTTCTTTTTCAAAATTTCTCCACCTCTAAATTCCTGTCTTACTCGTTTATAGAATTTTTTAAACTTTTCAATTAATCCCCTTTATTTTCTCTAACTCGTAGTCTTTGCTTGAGGACAAGCAAAATAATAAGTATGGGAGAATTTTATGATGCATATTTTAGCTTAATTTATTAAGGTAAAAAATCTATTTATTTTCTTTTTAAATCTCTTTCTTTTTGTATTTTTAGGTTCCTTTTAGTTAATTTTTATGTAAATAATATAACTAATGTTTTCTTATCTTTTTTTGCAGGTTTCCACACCTTTCAGCCAAAAATGCACTGACACACCCCCCCACCCCGACACGCCCTCCTTGAGCGTATGATATGGCGTGTAGCCCGATCTCGAGGAGGATTGTTGCCAGAAGAATTACCCGAGAAAGCCCCCTTGACACGCCCTCCATGGGCGTGTCACAGGGCATGTCATCCTCATCCCGAAGCCTGCTACTTCATTAAATGATTTTTCACCCATGCACCCCAACAGTACTGACACGCCCCCTATACGGGCGTGTATCTGGGCATGTACACTATTTTTTGACGTCTGATGGATTTTCGACCAATGATTTTGACGTGACGTGCCTTACACGCCCTCCCTACACGGGTGTGTATCAGGTCGTGTCCACCATTGTACAGAACCAATCATCATTTTCGCCAGAATCTAGAGCACGAGGTCAACTCCGTATTTGATATGCACCCTAAAACGCCCTCCCCCGGCATTATCATTACGCCTCAGGGAAATATGACCTTGATATTTATCTTTAGTATCTTATACTATAAACGATAAGGTACACTTGCCTTTATCGGATATAGAACCGGAGAATATTATCAACTTCGACCATATCCACCTTCTCTTCTCTTTAACCCCTCTCTTCCACCTTTGCTATTCTTAGAATCAATAGTCCACGTACCCATTAAATGCCAATATGGTACTTGGACAGTGGATGTTCCAGACATATGACTGGAAAAAGGAGCTATATTAAGGATTATACTCCAGTGAGGAATAAACCTAAAGCCATCTTTGGTGGTTCAGACAGAGGAGTTAGCAACGGCTATGGTATGATTACCAATGATTTAGTCTCTATTACAAAAGTAGCTTATGTGGAAGGATTGCAACATAATCTGTTCAACTTAAGCCAAGTATGTGATATTGGCAATGTCATTGTCTTCCACAAGGATAAGTGTCTGATCAAAAGGCCAAGTGACCAAGAGGTCATTTTGAAAGGCAGTAGGAGTGGAAATATTTACTATTTCAATTTATTATGTATAAGTACAGACTCTCCTTTATGTCTTGTTGTAAGTGATAAAGTCTCTTATTATGTGCAATGACACAAGAGGCTTGCTTGAATTATAAGGCAATCAACAAGCTCTTTAATGAACGGCTAGTCAAAAATGCACCCAATCTGAGATGCACCAAAAATGACTTTTACTCTGGATGTCAATAGGGCAAACAGGCAAAGGCATCCTTTAAGAGCATTGTGGCCAAGGATTCTGTTGGGTACATTGGGAATTGTGTACCCGATTTGGAGAATCCTTTTCAACTCAATGATATACACAAAATTATATTTGATGTATGTTAAGTTTACATTTGCAGTGTCTATGATCGAAGAAAAATAAACTAAGTACAAAAGTTTCGAGACACTAGACAATTGTCGACACCTTTGTAAAAGCAGTCCTGAGACCAGGAATTAAGTTGTGTCGACACTCAAGACTAAGGTCGACACCCTTATTCAATTAGTGTTGAGACATGAAGCAAGCTGTGTCGACACCAAGAACTTGGGTCGATACCGTTAGTAAAGAAGCAAGATTTGCCGACACTCAGTACAAGTTTAGACACATTTTACACAAGTAATGTCGAGACTAGAAGTAAGCTGTGTCGACACTAGTGTCGACATATTTTACACATGTTATTTTGAGACTGGAAGCAAGTTGCATCGACACTCAGGACTACTGTCGACATATTTTGCACAAGTTATGTCGTGATTGGCAGCATGCTGTGTCGACACTCAGGACTTGTGTCGATTTATTTTACATAAGTTGTGTTTAGACAAGAAGCTAGCAGTGTCGACAAACTCTATTGTTATCGACATACCTATAAGTGAAGTGTCGACACCCAGGACTAGTATCGATAGAATCTAAGTATAGAAGTGTCCACACCTTTATGCGGAAGCTCACAGACAGAAATACTTCAAAGTACAAAATTCAAAGCCTGAAGTTCTCACAACTATCAGAACTTTAAGATGACAGTGGATTCACCGGGGCAGCCGGTCACTCTTGCCAAAGCATATATAAGAAGACCAACACCACTGAAATAGAGTGAAAATTCTCAATTTTTCTTATATAAGTCTGTCAGAACAATTCAGTAGAATTCTTAAGGGGAGAGGAGTCAGATCGTGGATCTACTTCAATCTTATCCATCCAAGTTCAACCCTACCTTCTCTTTCAAGAAGCTTTGAAAAAGCTAAGAAGGGTTGGACCATTTTCTTCACAGCCAAGATTAAGGAAGTAGATTTCACATCAATATCTGATCAAGAAGAAGTCACCAATCTCTTTCTTCCTGGGTGACACTTCAAAACTCATATTCTTTTTGTTATATCAATTTTGTAAGATCTATCAGTAGATCTGAGTTGTAGGAGATTTATTTCTCTGGGTTGTAAGCTTAGATTATAAAGGCTGAGGTAGGGCAGTGAGCCCGAGGTAGGAGAAGGGGGTATTTATTTGAGTTGTAAGAACTTGAAGGTTCTGAGGTTGTAGGGCACAAGTTTTCCTGAGGAGTAGGAGTGGAGGATCACTCTGAGGTAGTGTTCTTGAAGTGGAACTGTGTTGTAAGATCTTGAGGATCTGAGGTACGACATTGCTTTGTTTGAGTTGTAGGAGCCATCTGGGCTCTGAGGTGTAAGATCTGACGATCTGAGTAAAAGTAAGAAGAAGTTTGGCCGAATCTAGTTCAATGCTAGATAGCCGAAGGGGGAATGTAGCTGTACCCATAAATTAAGGAACCATTATAAAATTACTGTGTGTTGTGTTGTTATTATTCAAAGTAGATTTGTGTTGTGATTGTTAAAATTAGATTTGTGTTGTATTTGGTAGATCAACAGTGTTATTGAATATTATGGATGTGTTAATAAACACACTAGGAAATTTCTGTGATTTAAAAGGATCCAAGATTAAAATTGGACCTATTCACCCCCCTTCTAGGTCACTCTCTATCCTAAACAAACACTTTATAATTGGTATCAGAGCCAGGTTCACTGTGAAGGCACAATAGTCTAATGAGAATCCAATGGATTAACTGAGAATAAATCATGGCTCAAATAGAAAACCAATCCTTCAAACTCCCAGTCAGCTCTAAAGAAAACTATGGGATGTGGAAGGAAAGGGTTAGGCTCTTCAAGGAGGCTGCAGATCCAAGAATATTCATCACAGTATTTGAAGGACCTTTCATACCTATGAAAGTGTAAATTCTTGATTCCAATATAAGCACACCTAAGACCTATATAGAGATGGACAAGGATGATATAATTCTGGCCTCTTTGGACAAGAGGGCTCAGAACATAATTGTTAGTGCTATAGATGACTCCACATTCCAAAACTGGATTCATTGCAAAACATCCAAAGAAATGTAGGAATCATTGATTGTATATATGGAAAGCACTGATGAGGTTAGAGATGACAGAAAATCTCTATTAAACAAGCAGTATGAAGCCTTCAGGAAAGATAAGAAAGACACAATGGCTTAGAGCTTTGAGAAATTTATCAGAATAGTGAAAAACATGAGAAAAAATGGCAGTAGCTTCACTAATTATGAACTCAATCACAAGTTTTTGAGGTCCCTGAATAAGGAATTGGAAATCAAGATTTGTGATATTAGAGAAATGGGAAACTTAGCCAATATAGAACCCCATGCTCTATTTGGCAAGATGTTTTCTCATGAGCTATAGCTGAATCTCAGGAAGTCTGAAGAAGACTCAACAAGAGCATTTATTAGAGAAAAGTTTATGGCCCTAAAGGCTGAGATATCCAGGAAAGTCAGGGATAAATCTTCTCCCTCAGAAAGACAGGATGCAATCTCAGAATTCACATAATCTTCCTCATCAGGAGTGGACATGACTGAAGAAGAATTATCACTCTTCTTAAGCAAATTCATGAAGATGTTGAGGAGATGAAGGCAGGGCAACTGGAAGGGTCAAGCTGGAGGCTCTTTTCATTAGAAGACAGATCACTCAGAGAAACCTAGTAAAAAGAAACCTGGGGACAAGTATGGTTCTTCCAAGAATAAACACATTAAGACTAATCCTGTTTGTTATTGCTGTAACAGGCAAGGGAATGTCATTGCTGACTTACCAGTAAAAAGGAAGGAGAAAAATTCTGAAAATTGGAAGACTCGACAATACAAGAAGTTTGACAAAAGCCTCTTGCCCAAGAAGCAGTCCACTCTTTCAAATAGTGAGACATATTCATCAGAATCAGAAGACATGGAGAATCTTTTGGGTTTATTGGCCATTGAGGAAGCCAGCAACAGAAGAAGAACCACACTGTCATGCAGTGATAATGAAGACTTTACAGATGAAGGGTGATGACCCTAGCAGACGAAGAAGATCAGTATTGTTCAAATTCTACCAAGGTAAAACCTCTTACTACTAGTTTTGCCTCAGGCTCTAGAATAGCATTCAAGAATGAATCATGTTCATATTCTTCTAATAATAGTGAACATGGTTCAGATTCTGAAGCAGATTTCAACACACTCATTGACAGATATGGGAAGTTGTTGAAGAATTTGATTACAATAAAAGATCTAGTTAAGAAACAAGCAAAAGAACTAGAGTCTCTGAGAACAGTACCTTTATAGTTGGAGAGGGACAACATTAAGTTTGACCTTCAAAAATTGAAGCTCATAGACTTAACCAATAAAATTAATAGTTAGACTGAGACTATTATAGAACAAGACAAGACTATTAAGGACCTAGAAGCAAAGCTTCTTAAGGAATGACAACTCCTGAAATAGTTCTCAAGACCAAAGTCTGTGCTACCTATTATTGATACATTTTCTACACCATTTAGAAGTGGTGTAGGATATATTGAGGACAGTAAGATCAATAAGAAACCCGAGCATAAGGGTAAAGCCCCAATGGGTCCAGCTAAGCAACCAACCAAGCACCTGACTTCTAACAGATGCAAGGGATCATGTGTTCCAGGAAACATGAGTTTTGAGTGCACTACCAGCAAGGTCAATAAAGAGCCTTGTAGGAAAGGACAAAAATCTAATGGCTATAAGGCCCACAGACCACCACAAGGAGTGATTAATCTAAGGAGCCAAAGAATTCTTCGATCTCGTCCCAATGCACAACACCTAAATATTAAAGGTAAGGGTGTCAATGTTGCACCTCTACCATGGAATCTGAATATCAACTCTAAGTTCCGTGAAGTACAACTTCAAAGGTACAACCTAAGAGAATATATAATAGATTTGAATGTTGGTGTTGTTGGAAGGTTGGGCATTTTGCCCTATATTGTTGGTACAATCCAACAACATTCTATTTTAAGTCACAAACTCATCTGTTCAGAAATCCTGATGTGCTTCACACAGTTAAGTATAACAAGAACCAAAGACCCAAAACTATTTGGGTGCCTATGGTTAATTAATTCTGTGATTGCAGGTGAATCCAATAACCATAGAAATGTTAGTATGGTACTTGGACAGTGGCTATTCCAGGCACATGACTGGAACAAGAAATCTGTTAAGGGACTATGCTTCAGTAAAGGATGGACTAAAAGTAATCTTTGTAGGTTCAGAAAAAGTCCTCACCAATAGATATGGTAACATTTTTAAGGGTCTAGTGACAATCACAAAAGTTGTGTATGTGGAAGGATTGAACCACAATCTGATAAGCATAAGTCAGTTGTATGATATAATTTTTGAAATCATATTCCACAATAATAAGTGTCTGATAAGGAATGTAAGTGATCAAGAGATCATCTTGTCAGACACTAGGAGTTAAAACATTTATTGTCTAAATTTCTTAAGTATAAATGAGAATTCTCCTGTATGTCTAGTAGCATGTGAGAAAGACTCTTTGTGTGTGAATTGGCATAAGAGGCTAGCTCACTTAAATTATAGAGTATGGGCAAGTTGTTTTCTTTGGACTTACTTAGAAATGGACCCCGGCTAAAATGCTCCAAAGAAAGCATGTGTTCTGCATGTCAAAGTTGTAAACAAACAAAAGTCTCCTTTAAGAGCATTCAGTCCAAAGATATTGAGAGGTGTCTGTACTTACTTCATATGTACCTATTTGGTCATATGCAAATTCTTAGTTTAGGTAGGAAGTCTTACACCTATGTGATTATAGATTATCACTTTAGATTTTCTTGGGTATTCTTCCTAAGGTGAAAGTATGAAACCCTAGACATTCTTGCTGATTTTATCAAATGAATTCAAAATGAAAAGGTCTGTTATGTGGTCAAGTTCAGAAGTAATCATAGCACAAAATTTCAATCTGAAAAAATAACAAATATCTGTAAAGAACTTGGAATCTTTTAGGAATTCTCCTCTCCTAAAACTCCTCAGCAAAATGGGGTTATTGAGAGGAAAAATAGAACTCTAATTGAGGCCGCTAAAACTATGCCAAGTGACACATCTCTCCAAGAATATTTATGGGCTGAGGCTGTAAACATTGCTTGTTATGTTCAGAATTGGGCCTTGATCAACAAAAGTCATAACAAGACTCCCTATGCACTAATGAAAGGCGGAAAACCAAGTCAATCCTATTTCAAGATCATTGGAAGTAAGTGATGTCTTAGACAATGGGAAGACTTAGCTAACTATGTTTTTAGAGAAGTCCTATGAAGGTATCTTTGTAGGCTATAGTTATCATAGCATGGCATATAAGATCTACAAGTTAAAACATCAAGTGATAGAAGAATCAATTAAAGTTATTTTTTATGAAGCTTTAGTCTTACATAATATACTATATAACAATTTTAGTCTAAAAGAAGTTGACTCTAAGACTAAAATATTAAATATAGGTGATTCATAAGATATAGAATTAGAGGCTAGAAATAATGTTGTAGTTCCTATAGAAGATACAGTCACTCCCCAGGGGGAGGAAGAGGTTCATCCATATCTACCTGAAGAAGTTGGTGATGGTAGGAATCTTCCTATAGCTATTAGACACCTTAGAGATCATCTTATTGATCAAATAATAGGTGATGCTAGGCTATGAGTGACTACTAGGAGTACATATTATAAAGAGGTTCTATTTTCTAGCTTTCTCTCTCAGATGGAATCTAAGAAGTATGAAGAATGCAATTAGACCCCAACTAAATTATGGCAATGCAAGAGGAGCTAAATCAATTTGATAGATGGAAGGTCAGGAGTCTAGTTCTTAGACCTAGAAATCACAATGTCATAGGAACTAAGTGGATATATAGAAATAAATTAGATGCGAATGGAGTAATTGTTAAAAATAAGGCAAGACTTTTGGCTAAGGGGTATAGACAAGAGTAAGTAATAGAATTTGACCAAACATTTGCATCTGTAGCTAGGCTAGAAGCAATTAGATTGTTTTTAGCACATGCAGCTTACAAAGGATATAAAGACTACCAGATGGATGTTAAATCTGCATTCTTAAATGGTACATTGAAGGAAGAGGTCTATGTAGAACATCCACCAGGTTTTGTAAATCCTAAACTTATCTCTCATGTCTTCAGATTATATAAATCATTGTATGGGTAAAAATAGGCACCTAGAGCCTGGTATGAGATCCCGTCTTACTTTCTCATAAAGAAAAAGTTCCTTATGGGGAACATAGATAAGACACTATTCCTAAAGGACATCAATGGATCAAGCATCCTAGTCTAAATTTATGTAGATGACATCATTTTTGGTTCTACTAATGAGCTGCTATGTAGAAAATTTGTCAAGCTACGTAGAAAATTTTCCAAGCTTATGCTATAAAAATACTGAGATATCTAAAGGGCATACCCAATTTTGGGAGTTGGTATCATATGAATGGTGATTTTGATCTAATAGGATACATATATGAAGATTTTGCAGGATGTAAAGAGGACAGAAAGAGTAGATATGGAACTTGTCAATTTTTGGGGAGAAGACTCATCAGTTGGAGCAGTAAGAAGCAAATAATTGTAGCTATTTCAACAGCTGAGTCTAAGTATATATCAGCAGGGAGCTGCTGTGCACAATTACTATGGATTCAGCATCAACTCCTGGACTATAGTGTACAGCTAAGTAAATTTGTTATGTATTGTGATTTTACTAATGCTATCTAAATTGCTAATATTCCTGTTTCTCCTAGTAGACCCAAAAACATAGAAATCTGATATCACTTTCTTAGAGAACAGGTTGAAAAAGGCAATGTTTACATTATACTCCAACTGAAAATCAAATTGCTGACATATTCACAAAACCTTTAGCTGAAAACAAGTTCAATTTTTTCAAGTTTGAACTAGGAATGTTAAACATAGAATAACCATTTTAATTAGTACCTAAAAAAATCCCTGTTCAATTTTTTTGGTAGACTTAACAAAGTCTACCAACCAAAATAAACAAGTAAGACATCACAAATGTCAAGAATCTACATTTCAGAAAACAAAATTTGACTAAGTCAAAAATTGTGTTCAAACACAAAAGTGTGTGTCGAGACAGTTGAGAAAGTGTCGAGTCACTAGACAGTGTGTCGAGACCCTAAGGTATGTGTCGAGAGATATAAATCTTGTGTCGATTTAAGTCGACACATCTCGATAGATAACTTTCCTTATGTCGAAACTAGGTATTTACCCAAAAATTTAGAAAAGTCTAAATGCACCGCGCCCTTTCATCTTCAGGAAAGACTTAACTATAAAAGGTGTGTGAGAGTAGAAGTTGACTACGCTTTCTTGATCTCTTGAACTTTTCCTCCCTGAGTGTCAATACCTATAATTCCTTTAGTCGACACATCTTTTTCTCAATTTATCTCAACTCCAATGGCTCCAAAGAACGATGACAACATTTTTGAAGGGTATGAACTTGTGCGCCACGGATTTGACTCAGCGTAAGAAGAAATTAGGAATGTTATTGACCTAATCAATTAAACTGGAATAGAATATCTACTTTTAGAACTGATAAAGATATGGAAACATGAAGATTCAGAGTTCTTCTCTAATGCTAAAATAGATTCAAACTAAGAAAAGATCAAGTCTAAGGTAATTGGAGCAAAAGTGAAAATCACAATCAAAAAATTGGCCAAGGTTTTTTGAATTCCAAGAATCGATCAGGAAGATGAAATTGACACCACCAGGGTTATCGAACTAATGGTGTGGTGTGGATTGGCTCCAACCACTATGATTAAAAGTACCTTAAATAGTAAGGGTATAAATACCAATGGCAAATTCCTGTCTGAAATAGTAGGAAAAGTGCTGCTCTTCAAGACTGGAGCACATGACAGAATTTATGCTTCAATGTTTGAACTGATGACATTAGTTATATTCAAAGTCAAGACCAAGTTGAGCAAGATTTTATTTGATAGGATAGCATAGAGTATTAAGAAGCCCAACATGGGAAGAATTATAAGTCCCTACATAGTGCAAGTCATTCATGATAGTTTTAATATTAAGCTTGGATCAAAGATAAACCATATGAGGAAGATGGACTTCCGGATTTTAGCAAGATGGGACAGAGTTTTTACAAGTGAGACATGATGCGTAAAAATCGTCTTACGGACTATAATCCGAATAGGCAAGTGTACCTATCGTTTTATAGTATAGTGATAAAAATATATCAAGGTCGTATAAAAACTCGGGGCAGGCAAGTACTATTACTCACAACGAATCGATTATCCTACCGAATGTTTGATGAGTTTTGAAAATGAAAATAAACTAAATTTAAAAAAAGAAAATAAACTATTGCAAAAGAGTGCTCGATCGACGATTCACTTTGAAATAAAATAACGAAAGAAATTAGTTTAGCATTTACACTTCTATTAAGACCGTGACGGATCCGATATTAGGAAGTAATCTCGCTAGAGCATTAAATCCCCTAACTTATAGACGTTTTGACCAAAATCTCTTTCAAGTCAAAAAGTCCTAAAGTCGCATTACCGAAGTGACCCGCACTATTGGATTTGACTCCAATCCGGAGGATTTACGTCATCCTATCTCTTGGGGTGCGTTCAACTCCTTCCTTCCTTGATTGATCTTTCATATTCACGAGCCTCTCGGCTTCTCAAATATGAGATCGGATGCCTACTACCGTATACCGTAATACGGAGTCGACACGATAAAAATCAAAGAAGGATCAAAAATAGAAAAATACAAATCCAAACATAAATTAAAAGAGGCGTTATTTCATCGCAAATAGAGGAAGAAAACAAAAGAAATGGAAATTGCATTATCATTAAACTAGGAATAAGAGTACATAAAAAAGATAAAAAATACTACACTATTACATGGAGAAATGAAATAAAACAACAAGAAAATAAATACTTGCAATGGAAGCTTTCTCTCTAACTCTCTACATTAGCATTCTAACAACTACAACAAAAACTCTCTCCAAAAACTACTTAACAAAACTAGAGGGATGAGGTTCCTTTTATAGGAGAGGGAGAAATGTTCTAGATGGAAATGAAGAGGGGGGAAGACAATAGGGTGGCCGGCCATGTAGGGGGAGAAAGATTCATGCATGGAATTTAATTAAGGGGAGAGAGAATATGGGAGGTTCATGTATGATAAGAAATAGAAGGAGAGAGAGTGGAGGCTACATGCATTGTATTTAATTTAAGGGAATGACATAGAAAATATAAAATGGAGAGGGGGAATGAATGTGGAATAAAAAGAAATAAAATAGAGGGGGAGAAAGATAGTGGCCGGCCATGTAAGGGAGAGTGCAAGCATGCAATAAATGATGGGGAGCGAGGGCATGAGGTAGTGCTTTGTATTTAATTAATGAGGAAGAAGGGGGCCGGCCACATGAAGGGGAAATGCATGTAATATATTAAATGATGAGGGAAGAGAGAGGGGCTGCTCCAAATTCTTGGTCTTGAAGTTGAACCTACATATAAAACATTATCAAACAAAATAGTCAAAATAACATTATAATAAAGATAACAAAGATAATAATATTATTATAACAAAGATAACATTTTATAACATAACACTAATCATAATAACATGACATTAGTTGTTTGAAACTAAACTAAAGATAATAATATTTATAAATAAAGCTAACATAACAATAACATAAAACATAAAATAACATCAATACATATAATAAAACTATAATAACACAACAACATTATAACAAGCATACAAAAACACAAACTTATAATAAAACTTAGGGATTTTGACTACTAAATTACCCCAAAAACGATGACTAAAACAAGTCATCAAACTCCCCCATGCTTAGGCTTTTGCTATTCCAGAGCAAAAGGAAGAGAAATATTTATAAGCCATTATAAAATTTTCAATTCAACTAAAAATTTATTTATATCAAAGTCTAGCCAAAATTAAAATTTAGGGATTTAAGAATCAAGTCCTAAATTATGAAATTAAAGTGAAAAGAGAGAAATATTTAGCCAAAAATTCTCTAATAAATTAACTAGTACTCAAAATTGAGTAAATTGCAAACAAGGTTAGATTAAAATTATAAAAACCTTAACTTGAAAGAAACTTAAGGAAAAATTGCAACCTAATACTTATGCTCTCCCAATATTTTAATTTAAAAACTAAGACAATAATATTGGCTAAGGGGTTTAGGGAGGAAATTAACATGAAGAGGTCTTTGATTGGAGGTGATCATCATTATTTTTTTACACCCCACACAATTTTGTTTTGTTTTTTTTAAAATATATATGTAATACCAGAAAATGATAGACTAACATCCTATCACTTCCCCCGACATATATGAACTTTTAATTCCTCTCTTCATTTTTGGGTTGCATATGTGTACCAGAGAATAAGGAACTAACATCTCATTATTCCCATGACATATGATCTAACAATAAAAGAAAGAAAAAGAGGATTGGGTAAGGATAAGAGGTTAAACAAGATTTTAGAAAATAAACTAAAATACTAGAGAGCAACTACTAGAAGATTGAGATTTCCTAAGAATCTAAAAGCATGAGGTAATAATCATTAGAATCCAAAATTGTTAAGCAAAATTACTACAAAATTGAAACTATTTAAAATAAAAGAGAAAAAGTGCTAAATAAATTACTCTAAGCAAATTAAAACCATAAGATTATCCTTAAAACTAAATCACTAAATATTAAATTTAACTAAAAATGATGAAATTAAAGTTTAGCAAAATAAACAAAAATGCTTATAAACTAACTCAAACTAAATTTCTGAAAATAACAAAAAGCTAAGCATGAGGTTTATTTATTTTTTTTATTTTTTGACTTTTTTCATTTTTTTTGGGTTTTGAAATATGATCTTTATTTTGAAATTTTTTATTTTTCTAATTTTTTTGGATTTTACATTTTCTAGCTAAAGAAAAAGTAGTACCAGAGAAACTTAATAAAACTATACTAAATTTTTTTTTGTTTTTGAAGAAATTTAAAACATTTTTTTTTGAAAAGAAAGAAGAAATAAAACAACTAAACCCTCCCCCATGCTTAAATTTTGCATTGTCCTCAATAAAAATAAAAAAGAAAAAAGAAGAAGAAAGGGGAGGGGGATGCAATAAAGAAAATAATTAAAAAGAAAACCACTTCCCCGGATTTGTAAGGCCGAATGCAGATGTCGCTCCCCCATGCTTAAGCTGGACACCAGCTCAAGCCTAAGGAAGAGAGGAAATGATGGAGCCAAACGAACCGCCGGGGGGGTTTTATTCCTGCAAAATAAAACAAACAAACAAAAAAAAGATAAAGATAAGATAAGCAAGGGGTGCCTCCCAAGAGCGCCCTCTGTTTAACTTCGTCTGAGCCCAACATTATTTGTTAGCTAAATGAAAAATAAAAACTAAAGTGAAGAGGTAACTCCCTAAGTATGCGCTTAGGAGAGTAAATAAAAAAAAGAAAAATTGAAGAAGCGCACCGATATACGGTGGAATCTTCAAGAGAATGACGCCCGCAAAAGAACAGACGAAGTTATAGAAGAACTCTGCCGTATGTAAAACGGGAAAGAAGGGATCGTCAAAAGAAGAGGAAGAAAAAGAAGAAGAAATAAAAAGAGAAATAAAAGAAGTAGAAAAAGAAATTTCATCAACAAAAATTTCACAAGGAGAAGAAGAGTCTTGTGAAATTTCGGGAGAAGAAGGGGTAGAGAGAACTAAAGGAGAATCATCTAAAAGAAAAGAAGAAGAAGAAAAAGGTTCGCTAAAAATATAAAAATTTGGAACAGCTAAATTTTAAAGCATAATGGAATCACAAACGTCTTCAGAAGGAGGAATAGGAGACGTCACGTCATCCTCAATGGGTAAGAAGCACACCGGAATATCCATAGGGGTGTCTTCCAAAGGAGGAAGGAAACAATCCGGGATATCCGAATAGTTATCTTCCTCGAGAGGAATAAGACAAGCCGGGATATCCGGAGACTCATTACTTGAAGAAATTGGAGGAGACGGATAAGACGAAGAAAGCGAAGAGGCCTCACGAGAAAGATAATCCATAATGGTTTTGAAATGCGAATTAATATTATCAATAGAAGTTTGCAATTCAAGAAACCCATTATCGATAGAATTAAAATTATAATTTGGAGGCGCGGCGCTTTGCGGGGCAAAATCATAAGAAAAATAAGACGGGTTCCCCATCTCCCAAGTTGGATAAAAATTGGAGTAAGGGTCAAATTGGCCATTTTGACCTTCCCTAGAAAAATTAAAATCAAAAGAGGGAGGGGTTCCTGAAAGACATTCAGAATAAAAGTGGTCAGGCGACCCGCAAAAAGCGCAAAAATATGACGATTCCATGAAAAAAACTGTTAACAAAAAGAAAAAGAAAAATTAATAATTTTTTTGATTTGTTTTTTTTAGATATATATATTTTTTGAAAATAGATTTTTTTTATGGATTGGCTCCCGAACTTCCCAAGGGCTACCCGGTGAAGGGTTCGCAAGGTACTAGGTAAAATGGTGGCGCTTAAAGCCCCTTACCCTTTTCGAGAGATTTAAGGTTGGGTAGAAATTAGATGATGTGGGCTGATTATAATATAGATAATAATAATAATAATATTAATAAAAAAAAATTTTAGTAGAAGTGATAAATTCGATGCTTTCGTAATATTGCCAAAAAAATCCCCGGCAATGGCGCCAAAAACTTGATGCAAAAAATCGTCTCACAGACTACAATCCGAATAGGCAAATGTACCTATCATTTTATAGTATAGTGATAAAAATATATCAAGGTCGTATAAAAACTCTAAGTACTATTACTCACAACGAATCGATTATCCAACCGAATGTTTGATGAGTTTTGAAAATAAAAATAAACTAAATTTAAAAAGAGAAAACAAACAATTGCAAAAGAGTGCTCGATCGACGATTCACTTTGAAATAAAATAACGAAAGAAATAAGTTTTGCATTTGCACTTCTATTAAGACCGTGATGGATCCGATATTAGGAAGTAATCTCGCTAGAGCATTAAATCCCCTAACTTATAGACGTTTTGACCGAAATCTCTTTCAAGTCAAAAAGGCCTAAAGTCGCATTACAGAAGTGACCCGCACTATTGGATTTGACTCCAATCAGGAGGATTTACGTCATCCTATCTCTAGGGGTGCGTTCAACTCATTCCTTCCTTGACTGATCTTTCATATTCACGAGCCTCTCGGCAACTCAAATATGAGATCGGATGCCTACTACCGTATACTGAAATACGGAGTCGACACGATAAAAATCAAAGAAGGATCAAAAATAAAAAATACAAATCCAAACATAAAATAAAAGAGGCGTTATTTCATCGCAAAGATCGTCGCGATCGGGCACAAAATAAAGTTAGCTACGCATAATAGAGGAAGAAAACAAAAGAAATGAAAATTGCATTATCATTAAACTAGGAATAAGAGTACATAAAAAAGATAAAAAATACTACACTATTACATGGAGAAATGAAATAAAACAACAAGAAAAAAAATACTTGCAATGGAAGCTTGCTCTCTAACTCTCTACATTAGCATTCTAACAACTACAATAAAAACTCTCTCCAAAAACTACTTAACAGAACGAAAGGGATGAGGTTCCTTTTATAGGAGAGGGAGGAATGTTCTAGATGGAAATGAAGAGGGGGGAAGACAATAGGGCGGCCGGCCATGTAGGGGGAGAAAGATTTATGCATGACATTTAATTGAGGGGAGAGAGAATATGGGAGGTTCATGTATGATAAGAAATAGAAGGAGAGAGAGAGGAGGCTACATGCATTTTATTTAATTTAAGGGAATGACATAGAAAATATAAAATGGAGAGGGGGGAATGAATGTGGAATAAAAAGAAATAAAATAGAGGGGGAGAGATATAGTGGCTGGCCAAGTAAGGGAGAGTGCAAGCATGCAATAAATGATGGGGAGAGAGGGCATGAGGTGGTGCTTTGTATTTAATTAATGAGGAAGAAGGGGTCCAGCCACATGAAGGGGAAATGCATGTAATATATTAAATGATGAGGGAAGAGAGAGGGGCTGCTCCAAATTCTTGGACTTGAAGTTGAACCTACATATAAAACATTATCAAACAAAATAGTCAAAATAACATCATAACAAAGATAACAAAGATAATAATATTATTATAACAAAGATAACATTTTATAACATAACACTAATAATTATAACATGACATTAGTTGTTTGAAACTAAACTAAAGATAATAATATTTATAAATAAAGCTAACATAACCATAACATAAAACATAAAATAACATCAATACATATAATAAAACTATAATAACACAACAACATTATAACAAGCATACAAAAACACAAACTTATAATAAAACTTAGGGATTTTGACTACTAAATTACCCCAATAACGATGACTATAAACAAGTCATCAAGACACCTGCAGTTGAGAAGAAGAAGGAGAAGAAGAAGATAATAGTAGTAGAGGAAGAAGATTCTTCCAGTAATTCTGAAGCACAAGATAGTTCAAGCTCAAATAAAAATGATGGTGGAGAACAAGAGAATTCTACAAGACCCTCTCTTGGTATTAGGGATCAGATGCAGGGGGAGACAATATAAGAAAAGTAACACATTGAGGGGGAGAAACTGAATGATCTGCCAGAACTAGAAATGGACACAGTCAATATAATAATAATGGAAGTTGTACAAGAGCTGGAATAAATAAAGGTTCCTAAAAAAGAAATGCCTGAAAAAGAGATTGAAGATACACTTTACAAGTCCACTGAAGAGAAAATTATTCTAAATACTGATTTAGATGTCTAGGGGAGATAACTACTACTCAAGAGGACCCTGTTCCTGGTACTTGCGACACATTCATATAATAATCCACAAAGTATTCTCAGGGTGGGTCTATCTAGTACAACTTATTCACTAACAAGTACCCATATGATGACTTGATATCACAATATCATGATCTGTGATAACCGATCATCAATTAATGCATATGATAGTCTTACTATACCATCATTTCCCTCAGCTTCTAAGATGATACATCGTTTAGAGACCATTTAATAATGAAGCTTCATATAAAACATAGACCCTCACATTCAAGTAACACAATTAAATTCTTATGGAAGCAAACATTTTAAGTATTAAAGTCTGGAAAATCCCTAACTCCCAAAATTCCAATCAAGGCAGCATACGGTTACCAGTTCAGTGGTCAGGCTCGATGGATAACGAGCTAAGATACAAAAACTATCAAACAACTAAAAGGACCCAAGGCACTGTGGCAAGTAGGTCCCACCATATACCCAGAAGCTTAGAAGAAGTAACCCCTCCACAACCAAAAATGTCCAAACTAATTTTTTGGAGTTTCAGCGGGGCTCACCACTTAAGGCGAGCTTTAGGTCTTCGATTTGGACGAGAGTTCGGTCGGACCTTCCAAAACTCAGTTGGGCATGACTTCGAGAGAAGCGTTTATATGCTTCGGGAACCTCCACGGTCAAGGTAGTTTTACTTTATTTAGACTTAGTTGTTATTTTATTTTGATTTTCTTATTTCATTGTGATTCTAGATTGAGTACTAACCCTTTATCATTAGCTCTAACCCTTTTTATTCTACAAGTAATTTAGTTTTATTTTTGGCTTAGTAATTTAGTTCCGTTTTTAGTAAAGTAGATTAATCTTAAAATCATTTGATAAAATAATAGCGATCTCCTCGAAGTAGAAGTAATCATTACGCCCCAGGGAAATATGACCTTGATATTAATCTTTAGTATCCTATACTATAAATGATAAGGTACACTTGCCTTTATCGGATATAGAATCGGAGAATATTATCAACTTCAACCACATCCACCTTCTCTTCTCTTTATCCCCTCTCTTCCACCTTTGCTATTCTTAGTATCAATAGTCCACATACCCATAAAAAGCCAATATGGTACTTGGACAGTGGTGTTCCAAACATATGACTGGAAAAAGAAGCTATATTAAGGATTATACTCTAGTGAGGAATAGACCTAAAGTCATCTTTGGTGGTTCAGAAAGAGGAGTTAGCAAAGGCTATGGTATGATTACCAATGACATAGTCTCCATTACAAAAGTAGCATATGTGGAAGGTTTGCAACATAAACTATTAGACTTAAGCCAACTATGTGATATTGGCAATGTCATTATCTTCCACAAGGATAAGTGTCTGATCAAAAGGTCAAGTGACCAAGAGGTCATTTTGACAGGCACTAGAGTGGAAATATTTACTATTTCAATTTCTTATGTATAAGTACAGACTCTCCATAGTGTCTTGTTGCAAATGAGAAAGTCTCTTATTGTGTGCAATGACACAAGAGGCTTGTTTACTTGAATTATAAGGCAAACAACAAGCTCTTCAATGAAGGGCTAGTAAAAAATGCACCCAATCTGAGATACACCAAAGATGACATTTACTCTTGATGCCAATATGACAAACAGACAAAGGCCTCCTTTAAGAGCATTGTGGCGAAGGATTCTGTTGGGTACATTGGGAATTGTGTACCTGATTTGGAGAAGCCCTTTAAATTGAATGATTTACACAAATTTATATTTGATGTATGTTAAGTTTACTTGTGCATTGTCTATGATTGAAGAAAAATAAACTAAGTACAAAAGTGTCGAGACACTAGACAAGTGTCGACACATTTGTAAAAGCAGTGCTGAGACAAGGAATTTAGTTGTGTCAACACTCAGGGCTAGTGTCGACACCCTTATTCAAGTAGTGATGAGACAGGAAGCAAGCTGTGTCGACACCCAGGACTTGGGTCTACACCGTCAGTCAAAAAGCAAGATGTGCCAACACTCAGTACAAGTGTCGACACATTTTACACAAGTCATTTTGAGACTAGAAGAAAGCTGTATCCACACTAGTGTCAACACATTTTACATATGTTATTTTGAGATTGGAAGCAAGCTGCGTCGACACTCAGGACTAGTTTCGACACATTTTACACAAGTTATGTCGATATTAGCAGCAAGCTGTGTCGATACTCAAGACTTGTGTCGACATATTTTACACAAGTTGTGTTAAGATAAGAAGCTAGGAGTGTCGACACACTCTATTGTTGTCGACATCCCTATAAGTGAAGTGTCGACACCCAGGACTGGTATCAACATCAATCTTCTCCATCCAAGTTCAACCCTACCTTCTCTTTCAAGAAGCTTTGAAAAGCTAAGAAGGGTTGGACAATTTTCTTCACAACCAAGATTAAGGAAGTAGATTTCACATCAAGATTTGATCAATAAGAAGTCACCAATATCTTTCTTCCTGGGTGACACTTCAAAACTCAAATTCTTTTTGTTATATCAATTTTGTAAGATCTATCAGTTTATCTAAGTTGTAGGAGATTGATTTCTCTGAGTTGTAAGCCTAGATTATAAAGGCTGAGGAAGGGCTGTGAGCCTTAGGTAGGAGAAGGGGGTATTTCTTTGAGTTGTAGGAACTGGAAGGTTCTGAGGTTGTAGGCGACAAGTTTGCCTGAGGAGTAGGAGTTGAGGATCACTCTGAGGTAGTGTTCTTGAAATGGAACCTGAGTCGTAAGATCTTGAGGATCTGAGGTACAACATTGCTTTGTCTGAGATGTAGGAGTCAGCTGTGATCTGAGGTGTAAGATCTGAGGATCTGAGGAAAAGTTAGAAGATGTTTGGCCGAATCTAGTTCATTGCTAGATAGGCAAAGGGGGAATGTGGATGTACCCATAAATTGCGGAACCACTATAAAATTATTGAGTGCTCTGCTGCGATTATTAAAAGTAGATTTGTGTAATGATTGCTAAAATTAGATTTGTGCTGTATTTGGTAGATCAACAGTGTTATTGAATATAATGAATGTGTTAATAAACACACTAGGAAATTTTTGTGATTCAAAAGGAGCTAAGATTAAAATTGGACCTATTCACCCACCCCCCTCTATGTCACTCTCTTTCCTAAACAAACACTTTACAATTGGTATCAGAGCCAAGTTCACTGTGAAGGCACACCAGTCTAGTGAGAATCCAAAGGATTAACTTAAAACAAATCATGGCTCAAAGAGAAAACCAATACTTCAAACTCCTAATCAGATCTAACGAAAACTATGGGATGTGGAAGGTAAGGGTTAGACTCTTCAAGGAGGCTGTAGATCCAAGAATATTCATCACAGTATTAAAAAGACCTTTCATTCCTATAAAAGTATAAATTCTTGATGCCAACATAAGTACATCTAAGACCTACATGGAGATGGATAAGGATGATATAATTCTGGCCTCTATGGATAAGAGGGCTCAGAACATAATTGTCAGTACTATTGATGACTCCGCATTCCAAAACTGGATTCATTGAAAAACATCCAAAGAAATGTGGGAATCATTGATTGTATATATGGAAGGAACTGATGAGGTTATAGATGATAGAAAATCTCTATTAAACCAGCAATATGAAGACTTCATGCAAGATAAGAAAGTCACAATGGATGAGAGCTTTGAGAAATTTTTCAGAATAGTGAACAACCTGAGAACATATGGAAGTAGCTTCACTAATTATGAACTCAATGACAAGTTTTTGAGGTCCGTGAATAAGGAATAAGAATTCAATATTTGTGATATTAGAGAAATGGGAAACTTAGCCAATATAGAACCCTAGGCTCTATTTGGTAAGATGTTGTCTCATGAGCTACAGCTGAATCTCAGGAAGTCTGAAGAAGACTCAGCAAGAGCATTTAATAGAGAAAAGTCTATGGTCCTAAAGGCTGAGACATCCAGGAAAGTTAGGTAGAAATCTACTCCCTCAGAAAGATAGTATGCAGTCTAAGAATGCACTGAATCTTCCTCATTAGGAGGGGACATGACTGAAGAAGAATTGTCACTCTTCTAAAAACAATTCATAAAGATGTTGAGGAGAAGAAGGCAAGGTAGCTGGAAGGGTCTAGCTGGAGACTCTTCTCATTAGAAGATAGATCACTCAGATAAACCCAGGAAAAAGAAATCTGGGGATAGGTATGGTTCTTCCAAGAATAAACACATTAAGACCAATCATGTTTGTTATTGCTATAACAGGCAAGGGCATGTCATTGCTGACTGCACAGTAAAAAGGAAGGATAAAAAGTCTCAAAATTGGAAGACTCGACAACACAAGAAGTTTGACAAAAGCCTCTTGGCCAAGAAGCAGTCCACTCTTTTAGATATTGATACATATTCATCAGAATAAGAAGAGGAGGAGACTCTTTTGGGTTTATTGGACATTGAGGAGGCAAGAAACAGAAGAACCACACTATCATACAGTGATAATAAAGACTGTATAGATTAAGGGTGATGACCCTAGCAGAAGAAGAAGATCAGTATTGTTCAAATTCTACCAAGGTAAAACCTCTTACTACTAGTTTTACCTCAGGCTCTAGAATAACATCAAAGAATGAATCATGTTCACATTCTTCTAATAATAATGAACATGGTTCAGATTCTGAAGTAGATTTCAATACACTCATTGACAGATATGGGAAGTTGTTGAAGACTTTGATTACAAGCAAAGATCTAGTTAAGGAACAAGCCAAAGAACTAGAGTCTCTGAGAGCAGTACCTATATAGTTAGAGAGGGTCAACATTAAGTTGGACCTTCAAAAATTGAAGCTCATAGACTTAACCATTAAAATTGATAGTCAGACAAGGACTATTGTAGAATAAGACAAGACTATTAAGGACCTAGAAGCAAAGCTTCTTCAGGAAAGATAGCTCTGGAAATAGTTCTTGTCACAACCCGCATTTTCTCCGAATATAAGAATTATCAGAGTAAGAGAAAACACGCGTCATGATGCCACGTCAAGCAGGGGATATCTGCTGACGCTCAGGCAAAACAAACTACCAACTTAATGAAAGAAAATCATGTGATTAATGATTAGAAAATACGTTATATTTTAGAGGCCGTATCCCCCGGCTTAGTGGATCACCTAGTCCACAAAAGAAAACTCTATTTATACGCTGCGGAAAAATACTTTATTTAGGTTTGACATCCTAAAGAGTGCATAAGAGTTCCAAGAGAACCACTCATGCTATGCAAGACCCTACATTTAATTTATATAATATATAAGAAAACGGTCTTTATACGTGATTTGGAAAAATAGAAATTACGTTTTATAAAACATGCCGATCATGAGTTTTATTTATAATAATAATTATAGTTTTTAAAAAAATAACTAGCAACCTAGCATAAATCCTTCTCAGAGCAAGTAGACTATCTCCAGAAAACGGTAGCAGCATAAGTATATATATATCCAGTACAAAGGTAAAAACTACCAGTGAGCGCCAACAACCTGACACGGACCCACTGGCATATATGTATGTCTGTAAGAAAGTACTGAAAAACTACCTCACCAACAAGGCAAACGGAACTCCAAAGTCCAAATGACCACCAACATCACCACCATAAACTAGCCACCCAACTGTCTACAGCTCAGAACCTGGGGCATTCCAAAAGAAAACGGAATACCTCAGCAAGCAAAACAAGGTAAAAACTGCATGAAAGAGACAACCAAAGGGACAAAGTAACAGAAAAACATGCAGTAGAAAGAGTCATAACTGTCCAAAACAGGACAACAAGAAAAGCACTACGTGCAAAGAAACAGCAACAACCCAACCCAGGAACAACATCCTGCAGGGCCTACTAGGCTACCAAGAGCTAAAAGTGCTGCAAACTACCAAGGAAGAAACTTCTAACACCCTAAACTGTGGGAGGAGGTAGTAGCAAAAACAAACAACGAGGAACCGGATTGGAGGGAAACTCAGTCCCCCCATCCACCATGTCCAAGTCAACAAGCTCGACGGTCTACACGTGAAAGCACAAGGGACCTTCCACCCACACATGCCCAGCCCGTACCTGGAGCAAGAAAAAAACAAGAGTGGCCTTGGCTAAATCACACAACTCCACCCCCATAAAGAGCTATAAACCACCACTACTAACCACGACCCACGATTCGGCCTTTAAGAAAGTAAAGAAAACGGCCTACAAGGAAAAACCAGAAATATAACAAGAAAACCACTCGGGAACGAAAAACAAGGTAGGAAAGAAAAGGTGTTGTAATGACTCAACACGACTTGGCGCTGGGTCCTCACGACACCGCATTGAGTGAGCTTCACTTACTCAACGTGCCACGCAAAACGACACTAATACAACAACTACTCTTACGTTACTACCTTAACACAACGCAAAACACTCAATCCCACATAACCCGCGCATCGATGCCAGCTAAATACGGAGCGAAAGGAAATATTCAGAGCGCACGATCGGTGGCGCACGATCGGTGGTCGTGCGCGGTCATCGGTTGATGGTCGTGCGAAGTGAACCTGGGAAACCTGACAGAAAACCTAGCAACTGCGCACGATCAGTGGCGCACGACCGGTGGTCGTGTGCACTGTTTGCCAGCACTCGTGCGATATCCGAGACAGAGTTTTGAAAAATAAAAAGACAGCCGCGCACGAACAGAGGCACACGACCAGTGGTCGTGCGCCCTAACGGTTGATGACCGTGCGCGGTTAACCTGTACCGTTGGGATTTCCTGGACGACACCGGAACGCACACACGACCCACGCAACTACAGTAGTAGTAGGAAACTACCAACGACGCGCGCCACTACCATTCAAACTATGACTAATCATTCGAGACGGAAAATAGGAGATAAAACGATAGAAACAATAGGCTTTAAACAAAAGAAAACAACATGGCAAGGGCAAGAACACCACTTGCCTCGATTTCCGGTGAAGCTTGGTCGGCTTTCCCTCCTCTTCACGCTGCACTAGAAAGAGCAGCAACAAAAACTCACCTAACAAGCAAATCCGAACTTTAATGGCGGAAACCTCAAAAACCAAAAATTCCAATCCCCCTAAAACTCCATGAAAATCGAATTTCTTACCGTAGGAATGAAGGTCTCGACGAGAGCAATCCGAATCCACTCTCGGAATCGAATTCCGTCCACAAACGCTCCGGGAATCGGCGTTGGAAGGCAAGGCTCGGCGGTTTCCCGTTTCCTCTCGTACAGGGGCGGCGGTTCAAGTGGGGAAGATGAGCGTGCATTTCATCCAAACCAAATACTTAACCTATATATATATATATATATATAATATATAATAATATAATTTATTACAAAATTACATAAAGCATCAAAACGACGCGAAGATCGAACTACCTCGAAATTTGACGAAATTCGCACCGTAGCTAAATACCCACGCTACGAACACAACGGAGAAATCGAAATTAATTTTCGACCAACAGAACTTGAGTTATACCCAAATAAAGCCAAACACCAACATCCCCCGAGAGGCCACACCGGGTCACCCAAAACGACTCGGCTTGCTAGGGAGATCTTGCCAACAAGCTACAGAATAGGGCACTCAGTTCTAAGGAGCTAAACCACACTCCACAAATGACACAAGCCACGGAAACGCGTCATCGTAACGCCAAACGAGAATAAAAATAAACGCAGAAAAAATCGGGGGCGTTAGAGTCACTCCCCCTAAAAGAAAGTTTCATCCCGAAACTTTACGCACAACACTCCTACTAAAGAAGGAAAAGTAACCAATAGGAGTTACAAGAAGGGAAACATACCGATCAAATCAGGGAAACAGGTGAGGGTAAGCCCTCCTCATGGCCGACTCTAGCTCCCAAGTCGCGCTCTCCAAATCCTGATTTTTCCATAGAAATTTCACCATCGGTATGGACTTCTTTCGCAGCACTCGCTCCTGAGTATCCAAAATACGAACCGGCACCTCAACAAAAGAGAGGTTGGGCTCCAATTGGGGCACAACGTCCAAGACCTGCCCACTACTGTCACACACTTCCGCAATTGGCTAACATGAAAAACATTATGAACTCCTGGGAAGTTTGCTGGCAAACCCAATCTATAAGCTGACACGCCAATCCGTTCCAAGATCTCGAACGGGCCCACATACCTTGGGTCCAATTTCCGATTCTTACCAAACCTCTTTACACCCACCATTGGGGAAACCTTAAGAAATACAAGGTCCCCTACAGAGAACTCCAAAGCAGACCTACGCCGATTGGCGTTCTTTTCGTACCTCTCCTGAGCTATACGAAGCTTCTCCCGAATAAGCTTCACGGCGACTTCCATATCCTCCAGCGCATCAGGACCCAACAATGGCCTCTCACCAGCCTCGGCCCAAAGCAACGGAGTCCTACAGCGCCTCCCATACAAGGCTTCGAACGGAGCCATCTGCAAACTTTCCTGATAACTGTTGTTGTAAGCAAATTCCATAAGTCGCAGCCGCTCATCCCACGCTCCGCCGTGGTCTAAAATAAAGCATCGGATCATATCCTCAACAATCTGATTCACCCGCTCCATCTGCCCATTGGTTTGTGGGTGGTACGCAGTAGAATATCTCAGATCCATACCCAAACCCTCCTGCAGACTCTGCCAAAAACGAGAAGTAAATCGTGAGTCTCGATCAGAAATGATGCTAACCGGCACACCGTGGAGTCGGATGACTTCATTCAAGTACAACTCCGCTATCTTCTTCATCGGGTAATCAATCTTATAAGGCACGAAGTGAGCACACTTTGTCAATCTATCCACTATAACCCAAACAGAATCAAATCCCCTCGGAGATTTTGGTAAGCCCGTAATGAAGTCCATAGATATACTCTCCCACTTCCAAGTCGGGATCTCTAACGGGGTCAACTTGCCACCAGGCCTTCCATGATCGGCCTTCACGCGCTTGCAAGTGTGGCACCCAGCAACAAATCGGGCTATATCACCTTTCATGTCATACCACCAGGCAATTTGCCTTAAGTCACGGTACATCTTCGTAGATCCTGGATGATAGGCAACGCTAGTTCCATGAGCCTCTCTGCAAATCATACCTCTAATATCCCCAACGGCGGGGATGCAAAACCTGCCGCGGTACTTCAAAGTACCCGCATCATCGATAGCAAAATCTGGCAACTCTCCCTTCTCTATCCTGATGAACAAGTGCAACAGATCCGGGTCGTCCTTCTGGTGCAGTTTGGTCAAAGAAATCCAGGACGGCTCTGCCACTGACAAACTACTCTGCAAACCACAGCATCCCACTGAAATATCCATAAGGAGGAACTCCTCAACTAACCGATCGGCGGAGAGGTTAAAGATCTTTCCCGTCTTTCGGCTCAGGGCGTCGGCCACCACATTGGCCTTGCCCGGATGATACTGGATTTCTACATCATAATCAGCCACATACTCTAGCCACCGTCGCGGGCGCAGATTCAACTCCTTCTGCGTGAACACGTACTTCAGGCTCTTGTGGTCAGTGAAGATCTTGCATTGAGCCCCATAAAGTAGGTGTCTCCACAGCTTCAACGCATAAATAACCGCTGCGAACTCAAGGTCATGCGTAGGATAATTCTTCTCATGAGTCTTTAGCTGCCTTGACCCATAGGCAATCACCTTCCCAACCTACATTAATACGCATCCCAGACCTACAAGCGAAGCATCCACATATACATCATAATCCACACCCTCAGTAGGCAGGGTCAGAACGGGGGCAGTGCACAATCTCTTCTTTAGCTCCAGAAAAGCCTCCTCGCACTTTTCGCTCCAAACAAATGCCACATTCTTCTGAGTCAGCTTGGTCAACGGTGCAGCTAGGGAAGAGAAACCCTCCACAAATCTTCTGTAATATCCAGCCAACCTAAGAAACTCCTGATCTCCTTAGGCGTACTCGGCCTACTCCAATCCATCACTGCTGCAATCTTTTCTGGATCGACCGTGATCCCTTCCTTGCTCACCACGTGGCCTAGAAAAGAAACCTGAGGCAACCAAAATTTGCACTTGCTCAAATTGGCGTATAACATATGGTTCCTCAACTCTGATAGGACCAAACGCAAATGCTGCTCATGCTCCTCAGCACTACGAGAATAAACTAACACGTCATCAATGAAGACCACAACGAACTTGTCGAGGAAATCCTTGAACACCCTGTTCATCATATCCATGAAGGCTGATGGTGCGTTGGTCAGACCAAACGACATCACCAAAAACTTAAAGTGTCTATGCCTCGATCTAAATGCAGTCCGTGGAATATCCGCCTCACGGATCCTGAGCTGATGTTAACCAGAACGAAGATCGATCTTGGAGAACACCGAGCTACCGCGCAACTGGTCAAATAAATCATCGATCCTCGGCAGAGGGTACCTGTTCTTAATAGTGACCTTGTTCAATTCTCTTTAGTCGATGCAAAGCCGCATCGACCCATCTTTCTTCTTTACAAACAAAACAGGAGCACCCCAAGGAGACGACCTTTGCCTGATAAAACCTTTAGCCAACAGCTCATCCAACTGACCTCGCAACTCCTCTAACTCACGAGGGGCCATCCGGTACGGCGCCTTAGCAATAGGACGCGTACCCGGCTCCAAATCCATCACAAACTCAACATCCCGCTCGGGAGGAAGACCAGGAAGGTCATCAGGAAAAACATCGGCGAAACCACAAACAATAGGAATCTCCTCCAAGCGTGGTATGCTAACAGCGGTTTCAACCGCCGAGACTAAACAAGCACAACAACCAGAAAGAAACAACCTCTGAGCACATACCGCGGAGATGACAGGAGAATCCTGACACGGATCAGCATACACGCTGCCGGGCTGACCGTCATCCCTGATGAAGTCCAAGCGCTTTCCTTTGCACTGAATGACTGCATCATACCTAGAAAGCCAGTCCATGTCTAGAATAACATCGAAGTCCTCCAGATCAATCATTCTTCAGGTCCGCATTCGCAAGAAAGTTCCCCAACAAAACAGGGCAATCCAAAATGCCCAAATCTGACAACACAGATTCACCAGAAGGAAACTTGACACGGAAGGAATCCCGAACACGATCTAAGGTCAACCGATGTCGCTCCACAAAGGCTCTAGCCACGAACGAGTGGGTAGCGCCGGAGTCAAACAGAACCCGCGCCCAGCGATTCTTTACCTTAAATTTCCCTATAGGAGCATAGAAAACTAAGGAACTACCACAACAATACTGCAAACATTCTAGCAAATAGAACTACCAGGCTGGAAAAACAACAAACAACTAACCTGAGATGACCTGGGTCAAAGCCTGAGCCTCCTCGGAAGAGATCACGTTCATCTCCCTTTCCCTTGTCCACACGCTGAGGTGGAGGTAAAGCCTGTAACGGAACTGCAGGAAGAGCTGGCTGAAACTGAGGACACCTCGACTTGATGTGACCCTTCTGCCCACACTGAAAGCAGACTTTATCCTTGGTCCAACACTGGGCCGCATCATGGCCGGATCGCTTTGCAAACGGAACAGGAGACATCTCTCCTAGGAGCACCCTGAATCGCATGAACCTGCTCCTTCCTCTGAGTTGCTGCCTTCTTGAAACATTTCTCGCAGGGTGGCCTGACCGGCCACAGAAGCTGCACTCCACCTTGCCCCTCTTTCCCGGAGCCGCACCGGGTACCTGGGGTTTCTTCTCCTCCACCGACTTTCTCTTGTCCAACCTCATTTGCTGGCCTCTGCTCTTCGCGGTCTCAATAGCCTCCACTTTCAGAGCAGCCTCTACTATACCTGCATAAGTCTCTGACCCATAAGCACTGGTCAACTGCTGCACCTCGCTCCTCAAACCATCGAGAAATCGCTTAACTCGATCAGTCTCAACGCTGACCAATCCCGGGGCAAAACGGCTCAACTTGCTGAACTCTATCTCATACTCACCCACCGTGAGTTGCCTTTGCTTCAGATGCAGGAAGTCGTTCATGAGGCGGTCACGCTCGACCGAGGGTAAGAACTTCCTCAATAGTATCTCCTTGAACACCTCCCAAGAGCATCCGGCTACCAAGCTCTCCTTCTCTCTCAGCCACCAACTCTTAGCCAAACCTTTAAGCTGATAGGCGGCTATCATCACCCTCTGATCATCTGTAATCCCTGAGTACGAGAACATCTCCTCCATGGAGATCAGCCAGTCGTCTATCACCATGAAATCTGCCTTCCCATCATAAGTGGGAGGGCTCAGCCTCTGAAACTGCGAGATGAAGGCCATCTCTGCTGGCACCACCACTAGAGGTCTCAAGGGTGCAGGAGGAGGAGGAACATCTAACCCCCCCCCCCCCCCCCCCCGCAGGGACTTGCACACCCTGAGTCTGACCTGCCACGACCGCCACCAAAGACTGAATCTGGGCTCGCACCTCCTCCAACTGTCTGCCCAAGGAATCGTTACTCTGACGCAGACTCTCGATCACCGCATCTTTCTGAGCCCAAGATGACTCACCCTCAGACAGGGGAGTCGATCGAGTCGCAGGACGCCTTGCCATTCTAAAATCATAACAACACAAATTAGACCCTACTACAACGTCTAGAACCAAATACAAGTACAGCCAATACATATATAGATATAGACTTAAAGCTGCTAAACTTGCTCTGAGAGTTTATCTTTTTAACAATATTTAGATGTTATGTCGTAACCTAGGATGGTTAACCACCACCTCACTAACTCTTGTGCCTAGATCAGGAATGCATGACTTTTATATTAGTTTGAAAACTTATGTGTGTACATATGTCATCCTGCCAGTCTTTAGCATGGCACGTTGTGCTTATGCAATGTTATGATATGCATGTTTGTGTTATGCATTCTAAAAAGGCCCTAATGCATGTTATGAGCGGCGTACACATGAAAATGTTATGCATCCCATACTACATAACATTCTCATGCAACGAATAAGAAAACGTGCTAGTCGCAGCTATGTGGTGAGGTTATGCATCCCATACTACATAACCCTCACATATTGCCCCTATGGTGGATCCATATACGAACACATATTATGCATCCCATACTACATAATATGCCCTGTATACTTCATGTTATGCTACGAGTGTAGTGTTCGTGCTTTTGCCAAGACTTGCTGATGACATATCAGTGTGTGAATGACATGATGCTGAACTAATAAAAAGCAAACAAAGGAAGGTTGCTCAACTAACTTGTCAAGCAACCTCCCTCTGATACCAACTGTCACAACCCGCATTTTCTCCGAATATAAGAATTATCAGAGTAAGAGAAAACACGTGTCATGATGCCACGTCAAGCAGGGGATAACTGCTGACGCTCAGGCAAAACCAACTACCAACTTAATGAAAGAAAATCATGTGATTAATGATTAGAAAATCAGTTATATTTTAGAGGCCGTATCCCCCGGCTTAGTGGATCACCTAGTCCACAAAAGAAAACTATATTTATACGCTGCGGAAAAATACTTTATTTAGGTTTGACATTCTAAAGAGCGCATAAGAGTTCCAAGAGAACCACTCATGCTATGCAAGACCCTACATTTAATTTATATAATATATAAGAAAACGGTCTTTATACGTGATTTGGAAAAATAGTGATTACGTTTTATAAAACATGCCGATCATGAGTTTTATTTATAATAATAATTAGAGTTTTTAAAAAAAATAACTAGCAACCTAGCATAAATCCTTCTCAGAGCATGTAGACTATCTCCAGAAAACGGTAGCAGCATAAGTATATATATATCCAGTACAAAGGTAAAAACTAGCAGTGAGCGCCAACAACCTGATACGAACCCACTGGCATATATGTATGTCTGTAAGAAAGTACTGAAAAACTACCCCACCAACAAGGCAAACGGAACTCCAAAGTCCAAATGACCACCAACAGCACCACCATAAACTAGCCACCCAACTGGCTACAGCTTAGAACCTGGGGCATTCCAAAAGAAAACGAAATACCTCAGCAAGCAAAACAAGGTAAAAACTGCATGAAAGATACAACCAAAGGGACAAAGTAACAGAAAAACATGCAGTAGAAAGTGTCACAACTGTCCAAAACAGGACAACAAGAAAAGCACTACGTGCAAAGAAACAACAACAACCCAACCCAGGAACAACATCCTGCAGGGCCTACTAGGCTACCAAGAGCCAAATGTGCTGCAAACTACCAAGGAAGAAACTTCTAACACCCTAAACTATGGGAGGAGGTAGTAGCAAAAACAAACAACGAGGAACCGGATTGGAGGCAAACTCAGTCCCCCCATCCACCATGTCCAAGTCAACAAGCTCGAGGGTCTACACGTGAAAGCACAAGGGACCTTCCACCCACACATGCCCAGCCCGTACCTGGAGCAAGAAAAAAACAAGAGTGGCCTTGGCTAAATCACGCAACTCCACCCCCACAAAGAGCTATAAACCACCACTACTAACCACGACCCACGATTCGGCCTTTAAGAAAGTAAAGAAAATGGCCTACAAGGAAAAACCAGAAATATAACAAGAAAACCACTCGGGAACGAAAAACAAGGTAGGAAAGAAAAGGTGTTGCAATGACTCAACACGACTTGGCGCTGGGTCCTCACGACACCGCATTGAGTGAGATTCACTTACTCAACGTGCCACGCAAAACGACACTAATACAACAACTACTCTTACGTTACTACCTTAACACAACGCAAAACACTCAAGCCCACATAACCCGCGCATCGACGCCAGCTAAATACGGAGTGAAAGGAAATATTTAGAGCGCACGATCGGTGGCGCACGATCGGTGGTCGTGCGCGTTCATCGGTTGATGGTCGTGTGAAGTGAACCTGGGAAACCTGACAGAAAACCTAACAACTACGCACGATCAGTGGCGCACGACCGGTAGTCATGCGCACTGTTTGCCAGCGCTCGTGCGATATCCGAGACAGAGTTTTGGAAAATAAAAAGACAGCCGCGCACGAACAGAGGCACACGACCAGTGGTCGTGCGCCCTAACGGTTGATGACCGTGCGCGGTTAACCTGTACCGTTGGGATTTCCCGGACGACACCGGAATGCGCACACGACCCACGCAACTACAGTAGCAGTAGGAAACTACCAACGACGCGCTCCACTACCATTCAAACTATGACTGATCATTCGAGACGGAAAATAGGAGATAAAACGATAGAAACAATAGGCTTTAAACAAAAGAAAACAACTTGGCAAGGGCAAGAACACCACTTGCCTCGATTTCCGGTGAAGCTTGGTCGGCTTTCCCTCCTCTTCACGCTGCACTAGAAAGAGCAGCACCAAAAACTCACCTAACAAGCAAATCCGAACTTTAATAGCGGAAACCTCAAAAACCAAAAATTCCAATCCCCCTAAAACTCCACGAAAAATCGAATTTCTTACCGTAGGAATGAAGGTCTCGATGAGAGCAATCCGAATCCACTCTCGGAATCGAATTCCGTCCACAAACGCTCCGGGAATCGGCGGTGGAAGGCAAGGCTCGGCGGTTTCCCGTTTCCTCTCGTACAGGGGCGGCGGTTCAAGTGGGGAAGATGAGCGTGCATTTCATCCTAACCTAATACTTAACTTATATATATATATATTAATATATAATAATATAATTTATTACAAAATTACATAAAGCATCAAAACGACGCGAAGATCGAACTACCTCGAAATTTGATGAAATTCGCACCGTACCTAAATACCCACGGTACGAACACAACGGCGAAATCAAAATTAATTTTCGACGAACAGAACTCGAGTTATACCCAAATAAAGCCAAACACCAACATCCCCCCGAGAGGCCACACCGGGTCACCCAAAACGACTCGGCTTGCTAGGGAGATCTTGCTAACAGGCTACAGAATAGGGCACTCAGTTCTAAGGAGCTAAACCACACTCCACAAATGGCACAAGCCACGGAAACGCGTCATCGTAACGCCAAACGAGAATAAAAATAAACGCAGAAAAAATCGGGGGCGTTACAGTTCTCAAGACCAAAGTCTGTGCTACCTATTATTGATATATTTTCTGCACTATTTAGAAGTGGTGTAGGATATATTGAGGACAATAAGATCAATAAGAAACCCAAGTATAAGGGTAAAGCCCCAATGGGTCCAGCTAAGCAACCAGCCAAGCATCTGACTTCTAACAGATGCAAGGGATCATGTGTTCCAGGACACATGAGTTCTGAGTGCACTACCAGCAAGGTCAAAAAAGAGTCTTATAGGAAAGGACAAAAATCTAATGGTTATATGGCCCACAGACCACCATAAGGAGTGATTAATCAAAGGAGCCAAGTAATTATTGGATCTGGTCCCAGTGCACAGCACCAAAACCTGAAAGGTATGGGTGTCAATGTTGCACCTCTACCATGGAATCTGAATATCAACTCTCAGTTGTCCAGAAGTACAACTTCAAAGGTACAGCCTAAGAGAAGATATAATAGATTTGAATGTTGGTGTTGTGGGAAGGTTGGGCATTTTGCCCTATATTATTTGTACAATCCAACAACATTCTCTTTTAAGTCATAAACTCATCTGTTCAGAAAGACTGATGTGCTTCACACAGCTAAGAATTACAAGAATCAAGGCCCCAAAACTATTTGGGTACCTAAGGTTAATTAATTCTGGGATTACAGCTGGATCCAAGTACCATAGAAATGCCAGTATGGTACTTGTATAGTGGCTATTCCAGGCACATGACTTGAACAAGAAATCTATTAAGGGATTATGCTTCAGTAAAGGATGGAGTAAAAGTAATCTTTATAGGTTAAGAAAAAGTACTCACCAATAGATATGGTAACATTTTTAATGGTCTAGTGACAGTCACAAAAGTGGCTTATGTGGAGGAATTGAACCACGATCTGATAAGCATAAGTCAGTTGTATGATATAGGTTTTGAAATCATATTCCACAATGTTAAGTGTCTGAAGAGGAATGCAAGTGATCAAGAGATTATCTTGTCAGGCAGTAGGAGTGACAACATTTATTGTCTAAATTTCTTAAGTATAAATGAGAATTCTCCTGTGTGCCTAGTAGCAAGTGAGAAAGACTCTTTGTGTGTGTAATGGTATAAGAGGCCAGCTCACTTAAGTTATAGAGCTATGGGTAAGTTGTTTTCTTTGGACTTAGTTAGAAATGGACCCCATCTAAAATGCTCCAAAGAAACCATGTGTTCATTATGTCAAAGTTGCAAACAAACAAAAGTCTCCTTTAAGAGCATTTAGTCTAACGATACTGAAAGGTGTCTGTACTTACTTCATATGGACTTATTTGGTCATATGCAAATTCTTAGTTTAGGTAGGAAGTCTTACACCTATGTGATTGTAGATGATCACTCTATATTTACTTGGGTATTCTTCCTAAGGTGAAAGTATGAAACCCTAGACATTCTTGCTTATTTTGTCAAATGAATTCAAAATGAAAAGGGTTGTTATGTGGTCAAGTTTTGATGTGACCATAGCACAGAATTTTAATCTGAAAAAGTGACAAATATCTATAAAGAACTTGGGATCTTTCAGGAATTCTCCTCTCCTAGAACTCCCTAGCAAAATGGGGTTATTGAGAGGAAAAATAGAACTCTCATTCAGGTTGCTAAAACTATGGCAAGTGACACATCTCTCCTAGAATATTTATGCTTTGAGGTTGTAAACATTGCTTGTTAGGTTCAGAATAGGGCATTGATCAACAAAAGTCACAACAAGACTCCCTATGTACTAATGAAAGGCGGAAGACCAAGTCTATCCTATTTTAAGATCTTTGGAAGTACGTGATATGTCTTAGACAATGGGAAGACTTATCTAACTAAGTTTTTAGATAAGTCCTATGAAGGTATCTTTTTAAGCTATAGTTATCATAGCAAGGCATATAGGATCTACAAGTTGAAACATCAAGTGATAGAAGAATAAATTAATGTTTTTTATGAAGCTTTAGTCTTACATAATATACTATCTAACAATTCTAGTCTAAGAGAAGTTGACTCTAAGATGGAAATATTAAACATAAGTGATTCATATGATATAGAATAATAGGCTAGAAATAATGATGTAGTTCCTATAGAAGATACAGTACCTCCCCGGAGGGAGGAAGAGATTCATCCATATCTACTTAAATAAATAGGTGATCTTAGGAATCTGCCTGTAGCTGTTAGACACCTTAGAGATCATCCTATTGATCAAATAATAGCTGATGTCAAGGTAGGAGTGACAACTAGGAGTACACATTATAATGAGGTTCTGTTTTCTAGCTTTCTCTCTCAGATGGAACCTAAGAAGTATAGAGATTGTAATTAGACCCCAACTAGATTATGGTAATGCAAGCGGAGCTAAATCAATTTGAGAGATGTAAGGTCTGAAGTCTAGTTCCTAGACCTAGAAATCACAATGTCATAGGAACTAAGTGGATATATAGAAATATATTAGATGCAAATGGAGTAATAGTTAAAAATAAAGCAAGACTTATGGCTAAGGGGTATAGACAAGAGTAAGGAATAGAATTTGACCAAACCTTTGCACCAGTAGCAAGGCTAAAAGACATTAGATTATTTTTAGCACATGCAGCTTACAAAGGATATAGAATCTACCAGATAGATGTTAAATCTGCATTCCTAAATGGTACATTGAAGGAAGAGGTCTATGTAGAACAACCACCAGGTTTTGTAAATCCTAAACTTATCTCTCATGACTTCAGATTACATAAAGCATTATATGGGTAAAAATAGGCACCTAGAGCCTGGTATGAGATCCCGTCTTCCTTTCTCATAGAGAAAAATTTCTCTAAGGGGAAGATAGATAAGACACTATTTCTAAGGGACATCAATGGATCAAACATCCTAGTCTAGATTTATGTAGATGACATCATTTTTGGTTCTACTAATGAGCTGCTATGTAGAAAATTTGTCAAGCAATGTAGAAAATTTGCCAAGCTTATGCTATAAGAATACTGAGATATCTAAAGGGCACACCGAATCTTGGCCTTTGGTATCCTAGGAATGGTGATTTTGGTCTAACAGGATACACATATGATTATTTTGCAGGATGTAAAGAGGACAAAAATAGTAGATCAGGAACTTTTTCATTTTTGGGGAGAAGACTCATCAGTTGGAGTGGTAAAAAGCAAACAAGCGTAGCTATTTCAATAGCTGAGTCTAAGTATATATCAGCAGGGAGCTGTTGTGCAAAATTACTATGGATTTAGCATCAACTCCTGGACTATAGTGTACAGCTAAGTAAAACTGTTATGTATTGTGATTCTACTAGTGCAATCTCAATTGCTAATAATCCTGTTTCTCCTAGTACACCCAAATACATAGAAATTAGATATCACTTTTTTAGAGAACATGTTGAAAAAGGCAATGTTTACATTATACTCCAACTGAAAATCATATTGCTGACATATTCACAAAACCTTTATATGAAAACAAGTTCAATTTCTTCAAGTTTGAACTAGGAATGTTAAATATAGAATAACCATTTTCATTGGTACCTAAAAAAATCCCTGTTCAACTTGTATAAGTTAAGTAACAAAGTCTACCAACCTAAATGAACTAGTAAGACATCATAAATATCAAGAATCTACATTTCAGAAAACAAAATTTTTACTAAGTCAAAAATTCTGTTATGACACCAAAGTGTGTGTCGAGATAATTGAGAATGTGTTGAGTCACTAGACAGTGTGTCGAGACCCTATGGTATATGTCGAGAGATATAATTCTTGTGTCGATTTAAGTCGACACATATCGATAGATAACTTTCCTTGTGTCGAAACTAGGTATTTACCAAAAATTTTAGAAAAGTCTAAATTCAGCGCGCCCTTTCGTCTTTAGGAAATATTTAACTATAAAAGGTGTGTGAGAGTAGAAGTCGACTATGCTTTCTTGATCTCTTGAACTTTTGCTCCCTGAGTGTCGAGACCTATAATTCCTTTAGTCGACACATCCTTTTCTCAATTTATCTGAACTCCAATGGCTCCAAAGAACGATGACAACATTTTCGAAAGGGTATGAACTCGTGCGTTATGGATTCGACTTAGCGTAAGAAGAAATTAGGAATGTTATTGACCAAATCAATGAAGGTGGAATAGAATATCTACTTTTAGAACAGAAAAAGATCTGGAAACATGAAGATTCAGAGTTCTTCTCTAATGCTAAACTAGATTCAAACTCAGAAAAGATCAAGTCTAAGGTAATTCGAGCAAAAGTGAAAATCACAATCAGAAAATTTGCCAAGGTTTTTTGAATTCCAAGAATCAATCAGGAAGATGAAATAGACACCATAAGGACTGCTGAAGAAATGGTGTGGTGTGGATTGGCTCTAACCACTAAGATTGGATGTACCTTAAATAGGAAGGGTATGAAACCCAAGGCAAATTCCTGTCTGAAATTGTAGGAAAAGTGCTGCTCTGCAAGACTGGAGCACATGATAGAATTTCTGCTTCAATGTCTGAACTGATGACAAAAGTTATATTCAAAGTCAAGAAAAACTGCAGCAAGATTGTTTTTGACAGGATAACATAGAGTATTAAGAAGCCCAACATGGGAAGAATTATAAGTCTCTACCTAGTGCATGGAATTCATGACAGTCTTAATCTTAAGCTTGGATCAAAGATAAACCACATGAGGAAGATGGACTTGAGGATTTTAGCAAGTTGGGACAGAATTTTGATAAGGGAGACACCTGTAGTTGAGAAGAAGAAGGAGAATAATAAGATAATAGTAGTATAGGAAGAAGATTCTTCCAGAAATTCTGAAGCACAAGACAGTTCCAACTCAAATAAAAATGATGGTGGAGAATAAGAGAATTATCCAAGACCCTCTCCTGGTATAAGGGATCAGATGCAGTGGGAGACAATATAAGAAAAGGAACACATTGAGGGGTAGAACCTGAATGATCTGCAAGAAATAGAAATGAACACAGTATGTTGGATCCCTAGTTGGATTTGGGCTAGGTTCACTAAGTTAAAATATGACCCAACATGTATAGACTAGGGTAATGGTTGTGTCCGAGAGTCTAGGTTAAGTCCATAGAGTCAACAATGCCAGGGATCAACCTTCAACAAAGTCAGATACTCAAAACTTATAGAATTCAAGACTTAGAAAATGGAGTTCTACGTTCGTCGATCTTTGGTTGACGAAAGTCATTCTCAGCTCGACTAACTCAGAGACAAATCTCTGAGCTCAGCTCGACGATCTTGGACCAGCTGGAAAAACTCAGGTCTCAGGGCTCAGAGGTTGACGATCTTGGATCTTAGCTCAACAAACTTGATGCACAGAAGAAGAAAGTTATAAAGCAGCACTCAGAGGTCGATGATTGTTGATCTCATCTCGATGAACTTGATGCACAGAAGAAGAAAGTTATCAAGCAGCATTTAGAGGTTGACGATCTTGGTTCTCAGTACGACGAACTATGGACTCAGGTCGACGAATCTAGTCTTGGCTGTTTTCCTCTTTTGTCCTTATTATGTGGCAATGATTCCTGAATAATTAATGCTCTAATATTCTCTGAATATTTCCGTTAGACAAGAGCATTAATTACGGTCTTAATAAGGATTATTGCCTACCGTTTTTCTAATGGACAGTTGGGGAAACAAATTAATGTCAAATAATTCCAAGGCCGTCAGCATTAATTATAGGAAGAATTTCAAAATTAAAAAGGACTTCCACATAGAAAATAGAAAGATGTGAAGTTCTCTTTCTTCCAAACACAGAGACACAATCTGAGAGACATACATAAATCTTGAGATTGAAAATCGATCAGTCAAGAATCAACAGCGGCTATACAAGAAGAAGAACACTTCTGAAGAAGAATAACAACCATCCAAATCAAGTGTCTTCTTTGACATACTCTAAGGAACTCTCTGAAGGACAACAATACTTCATATGTTAAAATAGTTCCTGAAGTTCTTCTTGTCAAAATTGAAAGCTTGAAGTCTTATCACTCTGAATAAAAAGTTCCATCCCTCCCTGAATAAACTCAATATTTCAGGGGGAGCTTTTTGTCAACATCAACTCCTCTAGTCTTCTCAATTGTAATGAGAAAGAGAAGACACCATCACTCTCTCACCCTCTCTGTAAAAAGGGTTCTCTACTCCCTTCAAAACTGATTCTTGGTTGCAAGTATCCTAACCAAAAGACTTGAGGTTCGGTTTTTGAGCACCTTACCAAAACCTCATTGGTGGCAGTCACCTGATCAAAAACCTGAGTGGATTCCTACCAGGGTGGTAGAAGAGTGGATGTACCCAGTTTGGGGAACCTCTATAAATTCTTGTGTTGTCTGGTTGCCCCCTTTTTTTGTTCTTACTGTGGCTGTGTTATTTAGTTTTTCCTGTGATTTCATTTATTTCATTTGGTATTATGTGATATAGTACCTAAGTTTATGAGAATTTCTTATAGTTCAGAAAAAGTTTTCAATATACCCACATACTCTATTCACCCCTCCCCCCCTCTAGAGTATATCAGATCTAACCCTTACTTTCAATTGGTATCATAGGACGTTCTTTTGGTTGTACAAGTTAAAACCTTGAACAAAAGATCCTAAGTTAGATCTGTTCTTTAACTTTACTAGACTTATCTATACAACATGGCATAAAACAAAGAATATGCAAGCACCAGACCTCCAGTGTGTAACTTGTCCAAGTTCACAATCTGGTAGGCAAGAATTAGGCTTTACATGAACTTTATTGATGAAGATATATTTAATTCTATCTTAACAGGACCACCAGCTCCAGTGGCTTCAAACTCAACTACATCAACTAACCTGAGTGCAGTTCCACCCCCTGGATGGACAGATGCACAGAAGAAGGCTAAGATAGCTGATGCCAAAGCCATGAACATACTGGATCAAACTATGTCTGATGAAATATTTCAAATGGTTATTGAGTGTCAATCAGCCAAGGAGATTTGGGATTCCCTAAACCAAATGGTCGTTGGATCAACAGATGAGAGGAAAGACAGAAGGTCAAATCTCATCACTCAGTATGAGAACGTCAAGAAGGATGAAGTATAGATAGTAGAAGTAATGTATAATAGACTTAGCTCCATCATCAGTGATCTAAGGACTCTAGACAAAGAATTCACTTTGGCTGAAGTGAATGCCAAAATCCTTATATGCTTCCCCAGCACATGAGACTCAAGAATATGGCCCATCAGAGAAGCCAGAAGCATGACAGAGATTTCAACAGAATATCTTCTAGGAAAATTAAAGTCCTATGAGCAGTTGATCAAAGCAAGGGAAGCAGCTGAGAGCGCTAAGTTGTCAACCTAAATCACCTTGAGGGGGGTGAATAGGTGAATTTTGTGTCAAATGCAGAATAAAAAAAATATAACACAGCACAGATCCGTAATCAAGCAATCACACAGACGACAAGAGATTTATAGTGTTTCCCCAATCTTGGGTACGTCCACTTTTCTCATCGATCTAACAAATCACTAGACTCGGCTACTCCACTATCTCGGATTGCAAAAACAATCCTACACCTCGGAACCACGTTCCTATAAAACTCGATCCCAAATGGATCTACACTTGGAAGATAAAACTTCCTACCACTCGGAGAAAGATCTCCTACAATGAAATTTGTTTGAATAAAGTTTACAAACAAGAATATCACAGATCTAGATCTTTGACGTAATCTTATTCTTGAGAGCTTTTCGGTTTGAACAGAAACAATTGAAGAAGACTTGACTGAGATCCACGATTCTGAGATCTGGAATCACCACGATCAAGAAATTAAATCAGAGACGATAAAGCACGGAGAGATCGGATGATTCTTCTTGAGTCTGGATCGCTAAAGAATCAGAGATCGATAGCTGAAGCTGAGAGAAGACGATCCAAAGCTTCTTCCGAAAATGGTAATGGCGGCGGATGAGAAAATTAGGGTTTTCGGGATTTTCTCTTTCTTAAAAGATAATCTCTGTAAACGCGTATCTTTAGTCAAATCTGAAAAGACCTATTTATAGGCTATCTCCAATGGTCATAATCATAATTAAGATTGACACGTGGACCAATCAGAAAAAGGTTAATTTCAAATCTCCGTCAATTCTGGACTTAACGATTTCTAGAATTCGGATCCGACATACTCGGGTTAGATAAGATACTCGAGTATAAAGGTCTGCTACTCGAGTAGATAAGAGAAACATGTACTCAAGTAATAGAAATGACTACTCGAGTGCCTTGGAAGAACTACCTGAGTTACTCTAGACAGATTACTCGAGTAAGTAGAAACATCTACTCGAGTACTAATCCAAACTACTCGAGTATAAGAAAAATATACTCAAGTGCTAAGCCAGTCTACTCGAGTATAAGAAGGATCTACTCGAGTGCTAAGCCGCTTACTCGAGTATATGAGCGAATTTACTCAAGTATGTGGACTTGGAAATATTTAGACTGAACAGTTAGCCCTACTCGAGTATAACTAAGAGACTACTCGAGTATGACTAAGGCTCTACTCGAGTACACAAACACCTACTTGAGTAAGGAAAAGAGGTACTCGAGTATATGAATGGATTTACTCGAGTATATAGACTTATAAACTTTTTGAGATGAGAAGTCCAGATCAACTCGAGTACGATCAGAACACTTACTCGAGTAACTTGAGAACTACTTGAGTATGTAATCCAATCTACTCGAGTACTAAGTCACTTACTCGAGTATATAGAAGATACTACTCGAGTATGTGGACTTAGAAAAAATTTCTTCTGATAACGTCTTCAATACTCCAGAGTCCAGTAGTCCAAGTGCATGGAAACAAAGTGTACCCCAATAGAGAGGCTATACATGAGTCAACACCTTGGATCACACAATGAGGAATTACATTGTATGGTCCTGTGTTTGATGACCCACTATAGACTGACATTGGTTTACACTTGGTAATAGAATCCTGCATGCACAACTTAAACACAACATCAAATACAACTTAATTCATCTTAGTTTCAGGTCTGACTTCCCACAAATCTGGGGTATTGTGAAGACAATTCCCAACAATCTCCCCCTATTTGTAGAAGTCAGCACCCTTTGCACTAAGATGAATTTCTAGAAAAGAAATGATCATCTATAACAACAAGCAATAGAAAATGACTAAAATAGATAATAATAGCAAATAAGGGAACCATAATCAGAATTAGATATATTAAATAGAAAGATTTTCCAGTTCCACAAAACACTTTCAGGGGTAATTCTCTCTGTGATGTTTAGCTTTCTTCAGCTCTTGCCTTTCCAAATAACTGAAGGGTTTAGGAAAATAAGTCTTTGGCCTTGGAGGAGCTGCTGGATTGTTGAATCCCCATTGTCTGTCATGTAATCTGATCTTGATTTGAGATACATCATAGGCTTTCCATTCTGAGTAGCTAAAGAATTTGTCTTTATTTTCCCCAAAATCAGTTACCAGCTTTAGAGTGTCAAAGATTAAAGATTTGGAGGTTGGACTCCAAACTTCTGAATGTACTGACTCTGATCTGCCCTCTGAAGCTTGAGCTTGCTCTCTCTTAGGTGCAGAACGGCTAGCAGAAGCGCCGTCACCATATTTTCTTTTCTTGCTGGGGCCACCTTGATCAGCAGGTCTTCTAGAGGAGGAAGTACCTCGATCAAAGTTCCCCTGAGAGCTGGCAGGGACATCCTCTTTCCACACTTCAGAATATGAAAGAGGAGGCTCAGACATCTCTCCAGTAGGTCTGGGAGAGAAGGATGGCACTGCCTCTGGAATGGTAGCATGAACCTGGGCATCAGATGGAGGATGTTCCTCAAGAGGATCTAAGCTTTTAGGAATGATGGAGGGGTCGAGCTGGAATTCTGGAAAATTCTGATTATGTACCCAAACTGCAGTGTCATAAATGTATAATTTGACAGACTGTAGCTAGGCTAGAATATCTGCTTTCATGGTGTTAACTAATCCATCAAGGGTCTCTTTAGACTTGGTAGAGATTTCAGCAGAAATTTTCTCAACTTGTTCTTTCACTATTTTCTCCCCCTTGTTGATTTCTACAGATAGCTTTTTAATAGCTTCATCTCTGAATGTGCCTACTTTGTCACAAACTTTCAACACATTGGCTTCAGCTCTTTGGTCTAGCAGAATCTGGTTATGTGCCACTGTTTCAGCTTGATTTCTGACTTCACCCATGCTGGTGATGGTGTGATCTATCGCTTTTCCACCTATTTTGAAGAGTTGTTTAAGTTCATCTGTGTTGGCTTGAATTTCTACAAAGCCTCTACTCATCTCAGTTTCAAGAGTAGAGACCTTATTGTTAACAGATTTCAGAGACTCATCAAAGTAATTTCTCTGTTCTTGGAGCATCTTCTCAATCTTATTGATTAGGTCTGAGGAGCTGAGGGAAGCAGAAGATGGAGCACTGGGAGAAGTAGAGACCTGAGGGAGCTGAGAGACTGAGGGAGCCCAAGGAGGGATTTCTTTCATAACCACTGAGCTAGCAGTTCTCTTGGTGGGAGTGATTTCTATTGAATCCAGGGGATCTGTGAAGGAGGGGAGAGTGAAGGCTAATGTTCGTAGAGGAGGCTCAACAGGTTCTGGGGATAACTCCTCTTCATCGGACAGGATGATACTATCATGTTGTTCTGCTTCTTCAATGGGAGACTGAGCTGAGGATGGAGAGGGTTCCTTAAGAGGGATCTATTCATCTTGTACCTGAACCTCAGGAGTACCAACAACTGGGTCTGCTGGAGGTAGGGGAATGTCTGACCTTAGTTCTTTAATAAGTTTATCAATCTCTGCAGCTGTGGACAGAAGGTCTTGTTGAACTTGAATCTCTGGGGAAACTTGAATATCTGCTGGAATTTGTACATCTATTGGAATATCTTCTTGAGGAGGAGAAGGAGAAGGATCTCTGACTGTCTGGGAGGGAAGTTCTATAATCAGAATCTAGGAGCTAGATGAGGAAGGCTCCCCCTCAACAACTGTACCCTGGGTGTTAGTAGCTTGATGTAGAGGAGGAGATGGAGTCCTGTCATCAGCAACATGCTGTGGGCTGGGGACATCTTCATCCATAATGACTTTGGAGGCTTGGGGAGTCTTCTTGAGTTGGATTTCATATCTTTGAATGGAGGATATGGATACCTTCTTCATGTGATGGAGGGGAGTTCCTTTAAAGAAATCAAACACTGTAGGATTAATCTCATGGAGGAGGAGTGAGATAATCCTAGCATAGCTTGGTTGTTTCACACTTTCTCTGATCTTGTCCAGTATCATCATTCCAAACTGGAATTTCTTCCGGCAGACTATGGCTTGTATAACATCAAAAAAATTTTGGAAAATTTCTCTGAGGGAATAGGTTTTGCATAGAAGAACTTTGACAATCACATCCACAAGGAATTTGCCCTCTGAATTGTAATCTACACGGCGGAACGAATATGCTTCATACGGGTTTATTCCACAGAAGAAACTGGTTCTCTCGGAATCTTCAGGAGTCAGATCATCTTCTTCATCCACCACTGGCAATTTTAACAGAGTAGCTAAGGAAGTTTTGTCCAGACGGATTTTTATCCCACTGACCTTGGTTTTGAGTACCTTGCCATTTCTCTTGACCTTGAGATTTTTGTAGAACTCTTCCACTGCAGAAAATAGGATCTTACACAGCGTCTGTAATAGGAACGACAGCCCGACTGTGTCAAGGAGAATGAGAAGGTTTCGGAAGTCATCAAAGAGATTGGCGATTCCATCTATAACCATTTCGGACCCGATTTCGATCTTGGATGGAGGAGCCATCGAGTTTTGGAGTAACGGATTCTGGAGAAGACAACGCTCTGCGGTTCTGGAAGGCGAAGCGCCGACGAGTACTCGAGAAAGGTTTCGTGGAAATGGATTATGGGATCATTCTATTTATATACATAACCCTAATTAGGTTTAAGATTGGGTTTTAAAATAAAACATACCTTATGGGGGGCGACAAAAATCGAGGTGTGCGAAAAGAGAAAAACGAGATTTTCGAAGTTCTGGAATTTCCAGGTACTCGAGTATATATCGGCATACACGATTAATCTGTTGTAACCTACACGAGTAAGTCGAAGACCAAGTAGATCATTAAGTACTCGAGTGGGTTACTAAGTACTCGAGTATGAAGAATATGTACTCGAGTGAATTTTTTTTTACCTACACGAGTAGATACTTTGAGTGTAGTCGTGTAACTACTCGTGATTGTTTCCAAGTACTCGAGTATGTGAGTACACTTACTTGAGTAAGTCACTTAGAAAAAATATTTTTCTCGAAGCACTGATCTTTACCTCCACCAACTTTTAACTCTGAGACTTTGATAGAGACCACTAATCTTCTTTGTTGAGCATCCCAAGTTCAGTTTTGAAGAATGAGAACTTGGTCTCATCTAGCGGCTTCATGAATATATCTGCAACTTGCCTATCTGTGGAGACGTATTGTAGATCTATGTCTCCATTCTCCACATGCTCCCGGATGAAGTGATATCGAAGCTCTATGTGCTTTGTCCGGCTATGGGAGACTGGGTTGTTGGCGATTGCTATTGCACTGGAAGAGTCGCAAAACAGAGGGATGTTCTGGAACATCATGTTATAGTCTTCAAATTGATTCTTGATCCATAGAAGCTGTGCACAACAGCTCCCTGCAGAGATGTACTCTTACTCAGCCATTGAAATTGCCACATAGTTTTGCTTCTTACTGCTCCAGGAAATAAGTCTCCTTCCCAGGAATTGGCAAGTCCCAGAAGTGCTTTTCCTGTCGTCTTTACTTCCTGCAAAATCTGCATCTGAAAATCCAATTAGTTCACTGTCATTACTTCTTGGGTACCATAAGCCAAGATTTTGTGTACCTTTGAGGTATCTCAAGATTCACTTTGCAGCAATGTAGTGAGATTCCTTAGAGTTCACCTAAAATCTAGCACATACATATGTGGAAAACATTATGTCTGGTCTACTTGCGGTAAGGTAGAGCAAGGACTCAATTATGCTTCTGTACTTGGTTTCATCAAAAGGTTTCCCTTTCTCATCCTTGTCCAGAGACATAGCTGAGGCCATTGGAGTCCTCATAGAGGTTGCGTTCTCCATTCCGAATTTCTTAAAGTACCTCTTTGGTGAATTTAGTTTGTGAGATGAAAATTCCATCCTCAGATTGTTTCACCTGAAGCCCTAAGAAATACTTCAGCTCTCCCATACTTCTCATTTCAAACTTGCCTTGCATAAGTTTAGAAAACTTCTTGCAGAGGTTGTCATCCGTAGAGCCAAAAATAATGTCGTCAACATATATTTGTACCAGCAAAATCTTGCCTTTTATTTCCCTAAGAAATAATGTCTTGTCTATCTTTCCTCTTGTGAACTTGCTCTCAAGAAGGAAGCTAGACAGCGTCTCATACCATGCTCGGGGAGATTGTTTAAGACCATATAATGCTTTTTGCAGTAAGTAAACATGATTGGGAAAGTTTGAATCAACAAAACCTGGCGGTTGCTCTACATACACTTCTTTCTTAATGTTACCATTTAAGAAGGCAGACTTTACATCCATTTGATAGACTGTAAAGCCCTTAAGTGCAGCATAAGCAAGGAATAGCCTGATCGCCTCCAGTCTTTCCACTAGAGCATATGTTTGATCAAAGTCGATTCCTTCTTCTTGACGATAGCCCTTGGCGACAAGTCTTGCTTTATTCTTTATAATTGTGCCATCTTCGTCCATCTTATTCCGGTAGACCCATTTTGTCCCGATGACATTCTTACTCTTTGGTTTAGGAACAAGTGTCCAAACTTTGCAATGCTTGAACTGATTCAACTCTTCTTCCATGGCTAGTATCCAGGATGCATCCGAGTTTTGCTTCCTCGAACTTCTTAGGTTCAACCTGTGATAGAAAGCTCAAGAATAAATTCTCGTTAGTTGTACCTCTCCGGGTTCTGACACCATCCTGAGGATCTCCTATGATTTGATCTAAGGGATGATCCTTCAAGTGTCTGAACTCTAGATTCCTTGCATCTAGGATCTCTTCAGCCACTGGTGTTGCATCTTCAGCTGGGATGTGTTCTTCATCTTGATCATCTACCTCTCCAATAGGGGTTGTAGAGGTGATCTTGATGAACGTCTCATCTTTATCTTGAGTAGGCTCATCCAAGCTAAGTTCCTTCATCTTTGTACCTGCATCTTCAATGAGCACACTAGAAGAGTTGCTTTGCAGCAAACTCGTCTCATCAAATACAATGTGTATTGATTCTTCTACCACCAGAGTTTTTCTATTAAATACTCTATAAGCCTTACTATGGCTACTGTAACCTACAAAAATACCTTCAAAGCTTTTCTCGCTAAACTTGGTAGTGTGATACTTGCCATTGTTAAGTACAAAGCACTTACAACCAAAGATTCTAAAATATGAGATGGTTGGTTTCCTGCTTTTTAAAAGTTCGTAAGGAGTCTTATCATGGTTCTTGTTGATGAGAGCTCGATTTTGCACGTGACAAGCGGTGTTGACGGCTTCAGCCCAGAAGTACTCTGGAAGTGAGGCATCACTCAACATGGTCCGGCAAGCCTCTATGAGTGTTTTGTTCCTTCTCTCAGCTACTCCATTTTGCTGTGGAGTGCGAGGAGAGGAAAACTCATGAAAGATACCTTGACTTTCGCAGAATTCTGTCATGGCTCCAGACTTGAATTCTGTTCCATTGTCACTTCTGATTTTGACTACGGAACAGTTGTATTCATTCTGGATTTGCCTAACAAAACTAGTGAAAGTATTGAAGGTATCTGACTTGTGTTTCATAAAGAACACCCACGCAAAGTGCGAGTAATCATCCACAATAACCAACGTATATTCCTTACCTCCCAAACTTCTAACTTGCAGTGGACCAAACAAGTCCATATGGAGAAGTTGTAAGCTTCTATTGGAATCCTTGCCTATTATGCTTTTAAATGATCTCCTTGTTTGCTTGCCTTTGATACAGGCGTGACAAAGATTGTCCGTAACGCACTTGACATTAGGGGCATCACGTACTAAGTTTTGGGAGAATAGTTTATTAATAGTTTTGAAATTAATATGTGCTAGTTTCTTGTGCCATTGGTCAGCGAGAGATGCACTACTTTTTGCTAAAAGACATACTGGTGTAGAGGAGTCAATACAAATGAAATTTAAATAGAAAATATTTCTTCTTCGAGTGCCTGATAAAACAGTTTCCATGTTGTCAACCGATTTTATCAAACACTTGTCAGCATGAAATTCAACCACGTATCCTTTGTCGCATAGTTGGCTTATGCTGATGAGATTGTGTTCCAATCCTTCAACATAGGCTACATCCGAAAAGGATACGCTACCGTTAGTAATCATATCGTAGCCTTTAGTTATTCCTCGATCTGAACCTCCAAAGATGACCTTTGGTCCGTTGCAGACTGAGGTGAAATTCTGGAGTAGGCTTCTTATCCCGGTCATATGCCGAGAGCATCCACTGTCCAAGTACCAGATTGGCATTTTGGTGGTCTTTGGACATAACTGCAATTACAATCACTTAGCCTTAGGAACCCAAACAAGTTTGGGTCCTTGGTCTCGAGTTAGAATACTCCCCCTACGAGCATTAGCCTCATGAGTGGTCATTCTCATGTTGCTAACTTGTGGGGTTGTAGCATTTCTAGGATTGAACCAACAATCGATGGCAAAATGACCAATTCTGCCACGGCACCAACAGTCGAACCTGTTGTATCTTTGTCTGGTGTATTCCTGCTTGATTTTCTGAAGTGATGGTCTAACAGGAACTTCACTCTTGGAGGAGGAAGCTTCATGATGGTGGCAGCTACATGAAGTCTTCTCCTTTATAGGCTTTTCCACAATAGGTTTTACTTTTGGTGTCTTCTTGATGTTATGACCATGAGCATATGGTCCATTGTTCTGAAGTTGAATCTCTTCATAAGGTGCCTTAAAGACACTCTCGCCAAAGTTACGAGGACGAGTCCAACCTTGGTATCTTGACTTAGGCTTCTCGGGGATCGGCCTAAAGAAGTGTCCATAGGTGGACTCATAGTCAAGTTCGTTCGTAGGAAAGATAACTTTCTTGAACAATACCGGTTCCAAGGGAGCTTTCCCCTTTTATTTAGCTAGAGCCTTCTGGGCAGCCTTATTCTTTCTCTTGGCCTTGTTTCTCCTAGAAGATTTACTAGAAGCACCAATGTGGCCTATACCAGCATCCTTGGCCTTAGCTGAGAACTCAGCAACGAGTGGAAGAACTGTCTTAGGCTTGGAGAAACTCTCAGCAAGTTTCTTCTCAGCCTCGAGTTGTTGTTCCAATTCTTTGATGATTTCATCTTTAAGGTCGAGGTGCTTGAGAGCTTGATTGTATTCTTCCATAGCAACATTGAAGTTCTCTTGAAGAGAATTAGTCTTGGTGACTTCTTCCCTCAAGCTGCTCTCACTAGCCTGTAGAGATTTTATTTCTTTGGCTTGAGTTTTCACGACTCTGCGTCATTTTTCGTAAGCCGTGAGTAACTCCTTATACTGTCCCATGAGTTCAAATTCATCTTCAGAGGAATAGCCCTCTTGCTCATTATCATCATCAGATTCAGAGAGAGGAGTGTGAGATTTTACCTCCCCAGTGAACTGGGGGACTTGTTCATCATCAGAGTGAGCCATGAGCCCGAAGTAAGCTTCCTCTTCTTCACTCGACTCAGATGAGTTGGAGTCGCTGAGAGTTTTGCTCTTCTTGGCTAATAAGCTCTTCTCTGTCCTCTTCTTATGGTAAGAAGATTTCTTTTCCTCTCTTCTGCCACCCTCTTTCTTCTTGTGAGGGCAGTCCGCGATTACGTGACCTGGCTTATTACAACAATAACAAACGATGTCAGTTGAAATTTGTTTGTTCTGTTTGGAGTTACCTGTCATGGCTGCTCGAGCCATTCTTTCGCTGATCACCGTTATGTCGTGATCTTCTGTATGACGCATCTTTGCCTCTCCATTGCTTCTTCTTATTCAAGAATTTCTTGAACTGCCACAAAAGCAAAGAGAACTCTCCTTCAGATAATTCTGAGCCTGAGGTGCTTTGCTCTGAGCCTTCTTCTTCACTTACTTCTTGAGGAGGTGCTGGCGAGGCAGCTTTGCCCTTCCTTGAACTGTCATCCTTTAAAGCAACTGAGTTCTCTTTTGAGGAGAAGCGACTTATCTCTTCTTCGGCTTTTCTGGAGTTGATTTGCAGTTCATAGGACATCAGCTTGCCAAATAGATTCTGTGGATCTGTCTCTGCTAGTCTGCCAAACTCCCAGATGGCACAGACTTTATTGTCCCATTATTTGGTGAGAGATCTCAGAAACTTATCATTTAGCTCCCCATTAGTAAAGACTCGGCCATACACTCTCAGTCCATTGACTATCTTAAAGAAGTTTTCAAATGTGTCAGCTATGGGTTCCTTGTGACCTTGTCGGTAGGCTTCATATTTCTGATTTAGTAGGGACCTCTGATCATCCCTCACTTCTTCAGTACCTTCCATTAAAGTAACTAGGGACTGCCACATCTCTTTAGTTGATTAGCAATGAATTAGATTCTGTAGCATTGAGTCAACGACTGCACTTGCGATAATAATTTTAGCTTTCTTATCCAGGGAGACAAGTGCAATCTCGTCTTTATCCAAGTCCATCAACTTCTTTGGGACCTTTTTGGTTGGGTCTATTTTTGATGCAGTCATAGGAACATGCGGACCTTCTTCCACAATCATGAAGATCCGAGGGTCTACTGCTTCCATGAAGAACTTAACTCTTTCCTTCCACATAGGAAAATTGTTCTTGGTGCAGATAGGGAGCTTAGCAAAATCCTTGGTCTTACTCATGCTTGATACTTCTCTGGAGACAACTTGATGAGGATTAGATCAAGGTGTTAACCTTTTAACGATCAACCTCCCTCTGATACCAATTGTGAGCGCTAAGTTGTCAACCTAAATCATCTAGAGGGGGTGAATAGGTGAATTTCGTGTCAAATGCGGAATAAAAAAAATATAACACATCACAGATATGTAATCAAGCAATCACACAGACGACAAGAGATTTATAGTGGTTCCCCAATCTTGGGTACATCCACTTTTCTCACTGATCTAGCAAATCACTCGACTCGGCTACTCCACTATCTCGGATTACAAAAATAATCCTACACCTCAGAACCACGTTCCTACAAAACTCGATCCCAAACGGATCTACACTCAGAAGATAAAACTTCCTACCACTCGGAGAAAGATCTCCTACAATGAAATTTGTTTAAATAAAGTTTACAAACAAGAATATCACAGATCTGGATCTTTGACGTAATCTTCTTCTTGAGAGCTTTTCGGTTTGAACAGAAACTATTGAAGAAGACTTGACTGAGATCCACGATTCTAAGATCTGGAATCACCACGATCAAGAAAGTTAATCAGAGACGATGAAGCACGGAGAGATCGGATGATTCTTCTTGAGTCTGGATCGCTAGAGAATCATAGATCGATAGCTGCGGCTGAGAGAAGACGATCCAGAGCTTCTTCCGAAAACGGTAATGGCGGCGGATGAGAAAATTAGGGTTTTCGGGATTTTCTCTTTCTTAAAAGATAATCTCTGTAAACGCGTATCTTTAGTCAAATCTGAAAAGACCTATTTATAGGCTATCTCCAATGGTCATAATCGTAATTAAGATTGACACGTGGACCAATCAGAAAAAGGTTAATTTCAAATCTCCATCAATTCTGGACTTAACGATTTCTGGAATTCTAAGCCGACATACTCGGGTTAGATAAGATATTCGAGTATAAAGGTCTTCTACTCGAGTAGATAAGAGAAACATGTACTCGAGTAATAGAAATGACTACTCGAGTGCCTTGGAAGAACTACCCGAGTTACTCTAGATAGATTACTCGAGTTAGTAGAAACATCTACTCGAGTACTAATCCAAACTACTCAAGTATAAGAAAAATCTACTCGAGTGCTAAGCCAGTCTACTCGAGTATAAGAAGGATCTACTCGAGTGCTAAGCCGCTTACTCGAGTATATGAGCGAAGTTACTCAAGTATGTCGACTTAGAAATATTTAGACTGAACAGTTAGCCCTACTCGAGTATAACTAAGAGACTACTCGAGTATGACTAAGGCTCTACTCGAGTACACAAACACCTACTCGAGTAAGGAAAAGAGGTACTCGAGTATATGAATGGATTTACTCGAGTATATGGACTTATAAACTTTCTGAGATGAGAAGTCCAGATCGACTCGAGTACAATCAGAACACTTACTCGAGTAACTTGAGAACTACTCGAGTATGTAATCCAATCTACTCGAGTACTAAGTCACTTACTCGAGTATATAGAAGATACTACTCGAGTATGTGGACTTAGAAAAAATTTCTTCTGATAACGTCTTCAATACTCCAGAGTCCAGTAGTCCAAGTGCATGGAAAAAAAGTGTACCCCAATAGAGAGGCTATACATGAGTCAACACCTTGGATCACATAAAGAGGAATTACATTGTATGGTCCTGTGTTTGATGACCCACTATAGACTGACATTGTTTTACACTTGGCAATAGAGTCCTGCATGAACAACTTAAACACAACATCAAATACAACTTAATTCATCTTCGTTTTAGGTCTGACTTCCCACAAATCTGGGGTATTGTGAAGACAATTCCCAACAGCAGCAGCTGAAGTGAAGACTCCTACACAAACTAAGAAGGAGCACAGCATAGCTTTCAAAGCTACAGAAGACTCTAAAGTCATTCTAGTAAATAAAGAGTTGATGAGTCTCTTTGCCAAGAGATTTTTCAAGATGGCCCGAAAGGTCTTCAGAAGGAACCCTTCTAAATATGAAGGTAAGCCAAGATATGACAAAACACCCTCTAAAGAAGTAGTGTGTTTTGGGTGCAGGAAACCTGGGCACTTCATTTCTGAGTGTCCAGAAGCTCAAAAGATCACAGAAGAAAGGAGAAGGACTCAAGAAAGAGTCACTACAACACGTCTTCCTCAAGCAAGCATAAGAGGAAAGACAAGGGCTTTGTTGCTGAGAAATGGAATGATACTGAAGAAGAATCTACATCCTCCAGCTCCAGTGAGGATGAAGAAGAGCAGAAAGCTAAGGACGTCTGCCTCATGGCTATTGAGGCAGGCAGTAGCAGATCAGATACATATGAGTCTGATAATGAAGAACCTCTATAAGCTGTAGATCAGGTAATAGCTTCCTATGATTTTGAAAATAGAACTAGGTAAGGCAACATCACTGTAAAAATGGCAAAATTAACTAATGAACTAATGTCTGCTAATAAACAAATATCTTTTCTGAAAACTGAACTAGGTAAGACAAAACTATTAGAAGAATCACTGAATGGAAGAAGTTTACAATTATTAGATATCACTTATTCTGTAAATGCTAGAACAAATAATAGCAAACTAGGACTAGGTGCCTCCTCTAGTGATCCATTTTTGATTCAGAAAAATAATCTTTCGAGACCAGTAAAATTTTTATCTGATAAGGGAAAGAGGAACACTGAACAGGTAAATAAAGTTAATAAGATTCTTGAACAAATTGAAACAAAAAATAAGCTCAATAACCAAAAGAATTACAGAAATAACAATGTTCAACAGTTATCATCAAACTCAGATCAACGATATATAAACGGATCGTCGAACTAAGAACGACGATCTTTGAACGCAAACATCAGTAATAATCATTCTTCGATCTATGATCGACGATACCAGTATGGTTCGTCGACCAGAGATCGATGACTTTGGTACTTCAAGAATGAAAACCTTCATTCTTCGAGCAGAGATCGACGATCTCATCAAACATCTTGGAGCTCAGGTCGACGATCCAACCAGAGATCGTCGAACCCAGATCTTAATAACAGGAACTTAAATTCTAATAACAACTTTAATCCCTTCACTCAATGGATAATTCCACTTAGGAGATACCATCCTAAAGGGTATAAAGATCAACCTGAATGTTCTTACATTTCTAGTTATATCTATGTAAATCAACAAGGACCCATGGTTACCTTGTTCAAGAACAACTAACTGCTTTATTTGCAGATGAATACCTGTCCAGCATACAATCAACATTGGTATCTTGACAGTGGCTTCTCCAAGCACATGACAGGCAGCAAGGACAACCTAATTGATTACAAGTCCAAGCTAGGACCAAAGGTCGTCTTTGGCGACTCTAACTGTGGCCAAACAGAGGGCAATGATAAAGTCAGGATTGGAACAGTAACTTTCAAGAGAGTTGCATATGTAAGTTGACTAAAGCATTACCTTATCTCTATAAGCTAACTCTGTGATGAAGGTTATCAGGTATCATTCAACTCTAGCTCCTATACTATTACCTCTAAAGAAAACAAACCTATTTTAATTGGCAATAGACAAGGAAAAATATACCTAGTTAATTTTCATTCTGTAACTTCAGACATATGTTTACTTAACATAGTTAGGAGTCAAAATGACTTGTGGCATAAAAGATTAGGGCATGTAAATCTGAAAAATATTGCTAGGTTATCTAAGGACAACCTTGTTAGAGGACTACCTTCTGGCCCCTACAAGAAGGAAGAACTCTGCAGGGCTTGTCAACTAGGCAAGCAAACTAAATCTAGTTTCAAATCCATTAACAAGAGTGATTAACTTAGAATATTGTACTTACTACATATGTACCTTTTTGGCCCTGTGGCTGTACAAAGCCTAGGAGGGAAATCTTATACCTTAGTGGTTGTAGATGACTTCTCCAGATTCTCTTGGGTATTCTTTCTGAGATCTAAGTCAGATAAATTCAAGGTTCTTACAGATTTTCTCAGGACCATACAGATTGAGTACTCTACTCATGTTGCATTGATCAGAAGTGATCATGGTACAGAGTTTGAGTCTCTTCTTAAGCATTAGTTCTGTGAGAAGGAAGGTATCAGGCACTGCTTCTCGTCTCCTAGAACTCCTCAACAAATTGGAGTAGATAAAAGGAAAAATAAAACACTCATTGAAGCTGTAGGCACATTAATTGAAGATGCTTACATGCCCCTATCCTATTGGGCAGAGGCAGTGAGCACAGCAAATTATGTCCTGAATAGAAGCTTGATACACAGACTAAAACATAAGACTCCCTATGAATTGCTCAAAGGGAAGAAACCAATAATAAATATTTTAAAGTTTTTTGTTTTGTATGTTATATTCATAATAATGACAAAAAGCACATTAGAACGTTTGAAGCAAAGGCTGCAGTGGGAATTTTTCTAGGATATTTCCAAGTCAGCAAAGCTTATAGGCTATTTAATAAATCTACATTGAAAATAGAGGAATCTATGTATGTTACATTTGTTGAGGCTAACATGTTTTATAAGGAGAAAGTGATTTCTACCAAAGACTCCTTGCAGGTACACAACTTGTGTAAGAAATTAGATGACTTAAACCTTACCCCAAAAGTTGTACCTCATCCTTCTCAACAAGTCAATGAAGAAAGTGATGAAGAAACTATGGGAGAAGCTGACCCCCCCCCCCTACAACAACAGAAGCTACTCCACAAGAAAATGTCTCTCCAAGTGATATTGCAGAACCAACTCCACCCACTGATTTTGTCACACTGAGGGATCACCCCAGATCCCAAGTGACTCGAGACATAACTGTAGGTGTACAGACAAGGCATCAACTCAACCAAGATTTGATGCATGGTTGTTTCCTCTCTCAAATTGAGCCTCAATCTATAACTGATGCAGAATAAGAACCCAACTGGATCATTGCAATGCAAGAAGAGGTTTATCAGTTTGAGAGATGCAAAGTTTGGGTTTTGGTTCCAAGACCAAAAGACTACCCATTCATTGGAACCAAATGCGTATTCAGAAATAAGCTTGATGCCCAAGGAGTGATTGTGAGGAACAAGGCTAGTCTTGTTGCTCAAGGGTATAGGCAAGAGGAATGGATTGACTATGATCAATCCTTTGTTCTAGTTTCCAGGCTAGAAGCTATAAGGATATTTCTGGCTTATGCTGCATTCAAAAAGTTCAAAGTTTGTCAAATGGATGTGAAGAGTGCTTTCTTAAATGGGGAACTTAAAGAAGAGGTTTATGTTGAACAACCTCCAGCTTTTGTTTCTCCAACTCATCCCTCTTATGTGTTTAAATTGCATAAAGCTCTCTATGGTTTAAAGCAAGCTCCAAGAGCTTGGTATGAGACCTTAGCCAGTTTTGTCTTAGTGCATGGTTTTTTAAGAGGAATAGTAGATAGGACTTTTTACAAAAATGCATCATGATAAAATATTGTTAGCACAAATATATGTAGATGACATAATATTTGGTTCTACTGACCCAAAATTATGCAAAAGATTTTCTGATCTAATGCATTCAAAATTTGAGATGAGTAGCATGGGTGAGCTCTCCTACTTCCTTGGTCTCCAAGTGAAGCTGCTCCCTGAAGGCATCTTCATTTCCCAGGCTAAATATGCTAAAGAGCATATTAAAAAGTTTGGGATGGCTGATGCCTCAGCAAAGAAAACACCTATGGCTACAAATGTTATAATAGATTCTGATGTGCATGGGAAACCTGTGAATTAGAAATTATATAAAGACATTGTTAGGTCTCTACTATACCTTACAACAAGCTGACCTGATATCATGTTTGTTACATGCCTTTGTGCTAGGTTCCAAGTGAATCCCAAAGAATCCCATCTAGCTTTTCTAAAAAGAATTTTGAGATAAATAAAGGGTTGTCCTTGTCTAGGTCTCTGGTATCCTACTGAGTCAGAGTTTGAGTTAACTGGATACACAGATGCTGACTTTGCTGGATGCAGAGTGGATAGAAAGAGTACCTCAGGAACTTGCCAATTCCTTAGTATGAGATTGGTGTCCTGGTTTTGCAAGAAACAATCATATGTGTCCATATCAACTACTGAAGCAGAATACATTGCAGCTGGCAGTTGTTGTTCACAGATGTTGTGGATTCAGAACCAACTCCTGGATTATGGATTATACTTAAATAATTGAACTCTATTATGTGACAACACAAGTGATATAGCTATAGCACAAAATCCAGTCCATCACAGCAGAACTAAACAAATAGACATAAGATATCATTTCATTAGAGAATGTGTAGACAAAAATAAAATCAATCTTCTCTATATCTACACTTATTTACAAAGAGCTAATATTTTCACCAAACCCCTGGATGAAAGAAATCACTTGTTCTTTATAAATCAGCTTCAAATGATAAATGGAGAAGGTTTAGTTTAGTCTATGTCTGCAATAGACAAATTTTTCATAGTTCGTCGAACGGAGCTCAGCGAACTAGGAAAAGTTCTTGAGATTTTCGTCGACCAGAGATCGATGAACATTCTGTGAGTGAAGTTATTTCGGCGAACTGAGATTGACGAACTTAATTCAGAAAACTTTCGTTGACCAGAGATCGACAAAATGTCTTCAAATCTTTAGACTGAGATCGACGAACAGTTTAACTCAAAATTATTTCGTCGACCTCAGATCGAGGATCTTTTATTTTTCGTGGAACGGAGTCTGTCGGTTCATATTCTAGAAAACCTTATATTTTAGGTTTTCTTCGACCTCCCTCCCGTGCTTTTAGTTCTTTTTCACTTGATCGTCATTTTTCCTTTGCAGGTGCTCTCAATGGCGATTCCCGCTGGATGTCTTGCTTGTATGAAATTTGATACTGGTTTTGACTTGGATTTTAAATCGTTCCAGTACTCTGATCAAGTTTTCCTGAACATTCTTCAACTGCTTGAAGATCAACAACTAAAGACTCTTCTTTCAAATCGTATCAAGATATCTTCTACAGAAATCAGGGATTGGGTGGATACAGCTACTACAGACGAGAACACAATGACTGGCACCATCGCGGGTAATGCTATTTCTCTTACCCCCGACACTATAACTGAGATTTTTAGATTGAAAAATGGTGAGGATGAATTAGAAATAGATTCTGAAGAGTTTTATTTGATGCTGAGTGCAATGGGTTATTCTGGAGACACCCCAAACAAACTACTTAAGAAATATTTGTCTGCCGAGTATAAGTTTCTCACAGATATAGCTGGGAAGGTATTGCTCGGGAAGCACACAGCACATCATTACATCAACAGGCATCAGTTCCTGGTTATGTGCGCCATAGTAAATAAGAAAGCTGTGAACTGGGGACAAATTCTGTTTGATTTGATTAAAAAGTAGAATAATAAGAAAGAGGTGTGTTTTGGAAGGATCCTAGGGATCTTCCTCAAGGAAAAGGTTGTAGGATCCCTGGTCTCTTCGACTATATTCATCAATGCTTCAAAGAGACTCACCTGTGCTCTTTTTAGCAAGTGGGAGAGTACCATCACTAAGCCAACTAAGGCTACCTCCTCCTACACTAAAACTTCTGAGAGTACAAGGGCTGCACCAGCCTCTCCCCACCCCACTGAAGGGATCCTCTCCACCCCTCCACCACTTCCTGCCCCTCATGTTCCATCCTAATAACAAGCCCAACCAACTCCACCCTCCACTACCATCCTAATCCATACCCCAACACCACCAACCTCTCTAATTCCCTCTTGCCCTACACATATACTATCCCCTCCTCCTTCACCTCAGCCTGATACCTCCATACCTACATCACCCAAATCCCCTCTTCCCTCTCATCTTGCTGATATCCACCACATCAACCTCTCCTCATTCCCATCCTTCAATCTATTATCATCTCCACTTCACACTCCCTCTCCTCAACATGACTTCACCCTAGACACTCCCATTTCACCTCCACCTATCACCCCCTCAGCAACTGCAATCTTCACTCAACCAACTACTGCCACGCCATCCAGTTCTCCAAACCTGGATCCATCTCTTGTCACCCCACTCATTACTCTCATCACAGGCAGGGGGAGATACTTCATGAAGAAGTAGCAGCAGTTGCAGCAATAGCAGCAGAACCAGTTGTATAGGTCTCAGATATAGTAGGTACAGCAGTAATGGATACAGAAGTAGAAGCTGATGATACTGATTTATTTGATTTGATTAATTTTACTGAAACTGACATGGAAATAGATAAGTCAGTTATACTAGAAATAAATATTGTTGGTGATATTTTTATTAATCCCATAGTAGACTTGATGAGTCTATTAAGATCTTTTGATATAGCTTATCTAAGTCTCCCTCCAGCTGAGTGTACTAAGCCGTCATTGGTTATTACCCCCTATTCTTCTCCAATAATCATAGAAGTTGTCAAATAACTCAAGGCCAGTTTTGCTATCCCTGCCACTCCATCGTCTCCACAGATTGTTTCTCCCATTGTATCTTCTCCCATGGATCAAGTATTTATAATGGATGATTCTCCAGTTCCAGATCTAGATGCCTTGATCTTAGCTAACATAGAGGAAGAAAATAAGTTAGCTTCTCAATGTACAAATGTATACAGTTCTCCACTTCCCTTTACAGTTCCATCTCAGACAGAAAAGAAAACAATTTCTGAGGACACGCTAAAAGAAATTGATGATATGTATGACAATCCTCAACCTTCTGATGATGATGATGATGATTCTAATAAGGATCAAAAGAGGAAGAAAATCTCTAAGAAAAGGAAGGCTCCTCCTCCTCCTGCTCCCAAGCCTGGAAATATAAATGAGACTCCATACTATATTTTACAAAACATAACCCCATACCAAGGGATGCTAGCCTGGATGTGGCTTTCAAAGAATGAACGAAAGGCCAGAAAGAAAAGCAGAAGATACTCTCCTTAACCAGCTCATAAATACAGGAAGGATCCTCCTCCTCCTCCTCCTCCTCCAGTTGTTGGTGCTTCAGGAACCACTTCTCAAAGGACAGATGCACCTTCCAAGCCTACATTCACCAGAACTTATTAGAGGTAGGAAGGGTCATCTAGACATCAATCTCATGGAAGCAGTCAGCAAAGAAGTATGGGTTGTACAGAGCAGATAAAAAAAGTAGTCTATTAGAAGCCAGAGTTCTCTCCTCCCCAACAACATGCTGAACAAAGAAGGCATCAGTATCACACAAACCTAAAGGAAAATATAGTGAAACTGCAGCTCCCAAGTCACTATACATTCAGAGTGATGAAAGCCATAAAGCAACAAACTTTCAAGCACAGTCAACTCAATTCAGGCCTGCTACTCTACTACCCTCCCAAGATGATCAATCATCTATCAGTCAGGATGTTGATCCTAATTTCAGGATTGATAGGCTTCAAGAATTGATTGGTCTGTCACAGATAAAGAAGGCCAGAGAAGAAGGAGAAGATCCAACCAAGTTCACTACCATGTCCTCATGTAGAGAGAAAGAACTTGAAAGACTTCAGGTGAGCAAGAAGGTATTTAATCATGCAGATTATATGGCTAGACACCCAGAGGCTGTAGTTCCCAGAACCTCCACCCTGACAGTGATTGGAGTAGCAGATATGTATATATCAAAGAAAGAAGCTGCTAATCCTGACAGGAAAATCATTTTTACTCATCCTAGGGATAAGAGCAAAGAAGCTCAGCCAAAGGAGAAGAAACAAAAAAACTAGAACTTGAACTACTATTTGGTATATTTTTGATAAACTGTGTTTTCTTATTACAAAGCTGACTATGTAAATATATCTACTGCATTTACTGTTAAATTTTCTGCCAGATATATATTATGTTCTTGCTTTGTACTTTTCTTGTATTGAGTCTGTTATTGGTGACCTCACCAAAATAGGGGGAGATTGTTGGATCCCTAGTTGGATTGGGGATAGGTTCACTAAGTTAAAATATGACCCAACATGTATAGACCAGGGTCATGGTTGTGTCCTAGAGTCTAGTTCAAGTCCTTAGAGTCAACAATGCCAGGAATCAACCTTCAACAAAGTCAGAGACTCAATACTTAGAGAATTCAAGACTTAAAAAGAGGAGTTCTACGTTCGTCGATCTCCGGTTGACGAAATTCGTGCTCAGCTCGACTAACTCAGAGACAAATCTCTGAGCTCAGCTCGACGATCTTGGACTAGCTGGACAAACTCAGGTCTCAAGGCTCAGAGGTCGACGATCTTGTATTTCAGCTAGGCGAACTTGATGCACAGAAGAAGAAAGTTATCAAGCAGCACTCAGAGGTCGACGATCGTGGATCTCAGCTCGACGAACTTGATGCACAGAAGAACAAAGTTATCAAGCAGCATTTAGAGGTCAACGATCTTGGTTCTCAGCTCGATGAACTGTGGACTCAGGTCGACAAATCAAGTCTTGGTTATTTTCATCTTTTGTCCTTATTATGTGGCAATGATTCCTGAATAATTAATGCTCTAATATTCTATGAATATTGTCGTTAGACAAGAGCATTAATTACGGTCTTCATCAGGATTATTGCCTGTCGTTTTTCTAAGGGACAGTTGGGGAAACAAATCAATGCCAAATTATTCCAAGGCCGTCAAAATTCAAAAGGACTTCCACATGGAAAATATAAAAATGTGAAGTTCTCTTTCTTCCAAACACAGAGACACAATCTGAGAGACATACATAAATCTTGAGATTGAAAATCGATCAGTCAAGAATCAACAGCGGCTAGACAAGAAGAAGAACACTTCTGAAGAAGAATAACAACCATCCAAATCAAGTGTCTTCTTTGACATACTCTCAGGAACTCTCTGAAGGACAACAATACTGCATCTGTCAAAATAGTTCCTGAAGTTCTTCTTATCAAAATTGAAATCTTGAAGTCTCATCACCCTGAATAAAAAGTTCAATCCCTCCCTGAATGAACTCAATATTTCAGGGGGAGCTTTTAGTCAACATTAACTCCTCTAGTCTTCAATTGTAATGAGAAAGAGAAGACACCATCACTCTCTCACCCTCTCTTTAAAAGGGTTCTCTACTCCCTTCAAATGTGATTCTTGGTTGCAAGTCTCCTAACCAAAAGACTTGAGGTTCGATTTTTGAGCACTTTACCAAAAGCTCATTGGGTGCAGTCACCTGATCAAAAACCTGAGTGGATTCCTACCAGGGTGGTAGAAGAGTGGATGTACCAAGTTTGGGGAACCACTATAAATTCTTGTGGTGTCTGGTTGCCCCCTTTTTTTGTTCTTGCTGTGGCTGTGTTATTTAGTTTTTCCTGTGATTTCATTTATTTAATTTGGTATTCTGTGACATAGTACCTAAGTTTAGGAGTACTTCTTATAGTTCAAAAAATGTTTTAAATATACCCACATACTCTATTCACCCCCCCCCCCTCTAGAGTATTTCAGATCTAACCCTTACTTTCACAATAGATATAATAATAATGGAAGTTGTACAAGAGCTAGAACAAACAAAGGTTCCTGAAATAGAAATGCCTGAAAAAGAGATTGAAGATACACTTTACAAGTCCACTGAAGAGAAAATTATTCTTAATACTAATTTAGAAGTCTAGGGGAGATAACTACTACTCCAGGGACCCTGTTCCTGATAACTACTACTCTAGAGGACCCTATTCCTGATACTGATTTAATATTCTAGTGAATACTTTGTACTGGACGATACCAATTACAATGGTTGAGGGGGAGTTTGAAGATCATCCCCCAAACACTGAAACACCTAAAGAGATAGCATCTGTTGAGGTGGTTAGTTCTTCTGAATTAGAAGAGGAAGAAGCCTCTCAACAAAGAAAAAAAAACTATTTGAACTTTAAAGGTGATGTAAAACTTATAAGAAGATTATTCAGTCTGGCATAACTCCAGCTCTTGTTGTGGATTCAAGCTCAATTCTTGTTCAACTATTGATTATGCTAGATCAACAAAGGAGTCAACATGAGAAGTGTGTAGATGAAAGCAATAAGGAGTTACAGTTTCAGCTGGCTCAGGACAATAAATCTATAAGATTTGAAGTAAATATATTAAAAAGGATATGACCGATTTATTTAAAAGGGGAGAAAATGCTTTGATTTACATTGCTAAATAGCAGCAAGAATCACAGAAAGTGGAGAACGACATAGCTATAAAACAAGGCTATGTCATGGAAAATCAAACAAGAATGAGAATATGATAATTATGCATGATACTACATTGGAAGAATCAAAGAAACAAACTACTGATCTAGAAATTAAGATAACTTCTGCCCCAAAGGCCATGGAAACTCAGCTAAAAACTCATTCAGCCTCATTGATTAAGGATATCAAGGCTTCTGACAAGGATTTGGATGACCATTTACTGAAAGTCAAGAATTCTTTAACCTCAAGACTCCATTATCTAGATGGTCAAATAAGATTTCACAAAAATGATTTGAGGGATCATATGGAAAGAGAAGTCATAAAGGGGAGAAGGTAATGATAAAGGCTAGCTCTGAGCATGCTACTTGGATTTCAAATAGCATCAGAAACACTCTTGAACATCCTCCCCAACGATATGATGGAGAATAAACTATTGAGTCTGGCTGCCAATCAGCTCACTTTGAGGCCGTTCAAAATCATGGCCAATTCATGTACAGACCAGCATATTTTGAGGACATCCAAACTGCTGTCCAATCCATGTATAGTCCTCCAGGTCAAATTCAGAATGTAATATATGAGGAGGTTGAAATGACTGATTTGTTATATTAAAAGAAAAGGAAACTCAATTGTCAAATAAAAGTTTCAGGGAACAAGCAGAAGCTAGGACAGATTTTGAACAATGGATTCAACCTTCAAGATCTATTATACTCACAGCATGGAAAGATGTCAATATTAATACAGCTGATAGGGGAAAATGGTATATAGAGCAAGAGTGGGCTAAGCACTTAAAGCAGCAGGAGGTCATCCAAAAATTTAGAAATGATCTGAAGACAGGGAAGATCCTAGAGAATTCTGTTGAGCCCAGCAAATACTTCCCCAAGCCATATCACTATTTTTAAAGGCCAAGGCTTAAGGAGGAAAAGATCTCTAAAGCCAAGAATGACGGAGGCAAAAAGATAGCTGATGACAATGTGCCTGAAGTTAAAGCCAAGATACAATTTGAAAAAGGGATTGTCATCAGAGAGCCAGATCTTTCCTAGAATATTCTTGAACTCTTGTAATTTTATTTTTTAAGAACTTTGTAACAAACTAAAAAAAGTAAACTGATAAAAAATTTGAATGAAAAGTTTGTTTAAACTTGGTTATATTAGTGTGTTCATTCCTATGTTCTTCATATTTTTGTACAGTATTTTTTATATATATCTTTATCATAATATTTTGGTATTATGGTGTATATCATTAAATTGGGGTTATGACTTCTCCAAATAGGCGGAGATTGTTAGGTACATTAGGTATTGTGTTCCTAATTTGGAGAAGCCCCTTCAACTCAATGATATAGAGAAATTTATATTTGATGTATGTTAAGTTTTCTTGGGCAGTGTCTATGATTAAAGAAAAATAAACTAAGTACAAAAGTGTTGAGATACTAGACATGTGTCGACACCTTTGTAAAAGTAGTGTTGAGACAAGGAATTAAGTTGTGTCGACACTCAGGACTAGTGTTGACACCCTTATTCAAGTAGTGCTGAGATAGGAAGCAAGCTGTGTCGACTCCCAAGTCTTTGGTCGACACCATCAGTCAAGAAGCAAGCTATGTCGACACTCAGGACTAGTGTAGACACATTTTAAACAAGTTATGTCGAGATTGGATGTAAGCTGTGTCGACACTCAGGACTAGTGTCAACTTTAACACCCAAAAAAGGAGTAGGAAGTAACAGGCTAAATCGTCGAACAGGTCAAACGGAGTTCGACGAACGTTCTATTTGACGTTCGTCAAACCATGTTAGACATTTTAGTTGAACTCTGTTCGACATTCGTAGAACTTTATTCAGCATTTTAGCATGTTACTTCCTACTCTTTTTTGGGGTGTTACATCAACAAATTTTACACAAGTTATGTCGAGACTGGAAGCAAGTTGTATCGACACTTAAAACTAGTTTCGACAAATTTTACACAAGTTATGTCGAGACTGGAAGCAAGATATGTCGACACTCAAGAGTTGTGTCCACATTTTACACAAGTTGTGTTAAGACAAGAAGCAAGAAGTGTCGACACACTCTATTGCTGTCGACATCCCTATAAGTGAAGTGTCAACACCCAACACTTGTGTCGATAGAATCTAAGTACAGAAGTGTCAACATCTTTAGGTAGAAGCTCACAGATAGAAATTATTCTAAATCCAGAATTCAAAGCCTGAAGTTCTGACAATTGTCAGAACTGTAAGATTTCAGTGGATTAATCGGGGTAGACGGTCACACTTGCCAAAGACTATATAAGAAGACCCACACCACAGAAATAGAGTGAAAATTTTTATTCTTCTTATATAAGTTTGTCAGAACAATTCAGTAGAATTCTGAAGGTGGAGAGGAGGCAGATCGTTGATCAACTTCAATCTTCTCCAGCCAATTTAAACCCTACGAAAAAGCTAAGAAGTGTTGGACCATTTTCTTAACAGCCAAGATTAAGGAAGAAGATTTAAAATCAAGATCTGATCAAGAAAAAGTCATCAGTGTCTTTCTTCCTGGGTGACACTTCAAAACTCAAAATTTTTTTTTCATATCAATTTTGTAAGATCTATCAGTAGATCTGAGTTGTAGGAGATTTATTTCTCCGTGTTGTAAGCCTAGATTATAAAGGCTGAGGTAGGGCTGTGAGCCTGAGGTTGGAGAAGGGGGTATTTCTCTGTGTCTTAGGAACTGGAAGGTTCTGAGGTTGTATTGTAAGGGTTTGCCTGAGGATTCGAAGTGGAGGATCACTCTGAGGTAGGGTACTTGAAGTGGAACCTGACTCTTACGATCTTAAGGATTTAAGGTAGGCATTGCTTTTTCTGAGTTATAGGAGCCAGCTAGGATTTGAGGTGCAAGATATGAGGTTCTGAGGAAAAGTATGAAGTTTGGCCGAAACTAGTTCATTTCTAGATTGGTGAAATAGGAAAGTGGTTGTACCCATAAATTGGGGAACCACTATAAAACTACTGTGTGTTGTGCTGTGTTTTGTACTGTGATTATTAAAAGTAGATTTGTGTTGTGATTGTTAAAATTAGATTTGTGCTATATTTGGTAGATCAACAGTGTTCTTGAATATTGTGGCTGTGTTAATAAACACACTAGGAAATTTCCATAATTTAAAATGAGCCAAGATTTAAATTGGACCTATTCACCCCCCCCCCTAGGTCACTCTCTATCCTAAACAAACACTTTACAGATTATGAGAGGTATTTATATCTCTTGCATATTAACTTATTTGGTCCTATGCTAATTCATAGTCTAGGTTGAAAGTCTACACACTTATGATAGTTGATGACTATTCCAGATTTACTTGGGTATTCTTTCTTATGAAAAAGTCTGAAACCCTTGACAATTTTGTGACCTTTGTTAGGCAAGTTCAGAATGAAAAAGGATAGTTCTGTGGTAAAAATAAGAAGTGACCATGGTACTGAATTTCAGTCTGAAGGGATGACAAAGTTCTGTTTAGAGCAAGGTATTTTTCAGGAGTTTTCTTCACCTAGAACACCTCAGTAAAGTGGGATTGCTGAGAGGAAGAACATGACTCTCATAGAGGCTGGTAGGACATTGCTCAGTGACACTTCTCTCCCAGAATATTTTTTAGCTGAGGTAGTAAACATTATGGCGACGTTGTTGATGCGGCCATTGATCCCCGACATTGGGAATTTGTTAATTGGGAAAATGCACGTCATGATGCCACGTCAGTAGGGGATAACTACAGACACTCAAAAAAAACCCCTACTTTACACGCAAAGAATGATCTTTAAGTATTTAGAGAAAAAATCCAGTTTAAGTTAAGCAGTTAGTCGTATCCCTCGGCTTAGTGGTTTTTTTAGCCCATGAGGAAAATAGTTATACACTGCGAAAAATACTTCTTTTATGAGATTAAACATCCTACATGAGTGTAAACTCTCCTAGGGAACAACTCATGGTATGCAAGACTCTATGTTTATAATAATAGTAAAAATAGATTTTACGGTCGCTAAATATAATGAGTTAGAATTTTAAAACATGCAATACATGAAGTAATAATAGTAGTTTTATACTTGAAAATACATAACATGCATTTCTAGCATAAAACATCCCAGAGAGAAAGTAATCCAATTCATTACAAAGAAACTTCTAGTTGCTAACAAAGTATCAAAAATCAACTATCCTGCAGGCGTCAATAATCTGACACGAACCCACATAAAACAAAACTATGTCTAAACTAGGTAAGGTAAACTAAAACAACAAAATTCCTCGCAACGGCGAGGTGAAAACTAGAGCCAACACTGCTACTCAGGAACTCCAAACCAGCTCCACTACCTGCTAAAGATCCGAACCTAATGCATTCCAAAGATAGAACACCTCAACAAGAGGGTACAAGCGGTGGCAAAAAAAGTAAGTCAAAAGTAAACAAAGGTCAAAAAGGGGTACCAACCCAAGACCAAAAGTGCTGAAGTAAACTACCAGGTAAAGTACCAAAATCAGAAAAGAGCACTTACATGAACTGTCACGTACAAAAAATTGCACCAGATGAACAAGGCTAAAAAGGTGAAGAGCTTGATTAAATCCTAAGAAAGAATTCTCAAAACATTATTAGCCACATGTGGTCAACTCTACCCAAAAACCCAGGCGAGGTGGTCACTCATCTAGATACACCCTCACAGATATAATATTCGTCTAATTGTGGGGGAGACTCATACACTCCACCATTCACCGTAGATGCCTAAACACCCGATAGAGTTCCACAAGGTGCTAATAAAGGGAAAAACTATTACGGCTGTGGTTCCGTCCACTAACACCCGCAACAAACCAATATAAATCTTAAGACTTGGCACATCGGATTCTACTAAACATTTCTAGACTTAAGAAGCGGTTAATCAACCTTTAGGAAGGATTTACAATCCTAGATAAACTCTAACATGTCCTACATAATAGTTAGGGGAGATTAAAGCCAACAATTTATCATATCATCAAAATTACAAACAACGTTACAATGTTGAATTATCATAACCAGAACATAATAATACAAGTATATTTTAAAAGGAAGATTAAACATATCTATTAATCAGAATGACAAAAGTGTAGAAAGATTAAAGAAAAAGAGATTAACAGTTATCATCAAGATCTAAAAAAAGAGGGAGGAAAAACCACCACTTGCCTTGTTTTCGCTGGAGAAGACCTCCAAATCGTACCTCGACGTAGATTGGGGCTGAGGAAGATGGGGGAAGTCGAAATCTGAACAAAAATGGTCGAAATATAGGTTAGGAACAAAAACCCTAACGAGAAAAACACAAGAAACGAGGAAAACTTTACCACGATGATGTAGCTCTCGCTGAGAGCTTTCAGGATCTATGTTCGGTACAAGATTTCGAGCACCAGAGCGCCTTCGGCGGCCACCGGAAGAATCATAGAAGAACTTTCTCTCTCTCGCTCAAGCCGCTCTGTTTCTGGAGATGAACAGGAGTTCAATCTAAATAGAGGAGGATGAAGAAGTATGTATATTTATATAATGTATGTATTATTAAAATAATCATACCTAAGAGAACGAACTGGGGTCGGCTGAACCGGATTTTCCGAGACGAAGGTAAGGATTTCTCGAGATCAACCAGACATTTCTCGAGAACAAAGTAAAGCTTTCTCGAGAACAAGACGAGGCTTTTTCGGAAATAAGGGAAGATCTCGAGTAGTAGAAGAGTCTTCTCGAAAAATGAAGGAGACTTCTCGAGAACAAGAAGACATTTCTTGAGAACAATATAAAGCTTTCTCGAAAACAAGACGAGGCCTTCTCGAGAACAAGGGCAGATCTCGATTACTAGAAGAGACTTCTAGAGAAATGAAGGCAGCACATCCCGAGAATCAAAGATGGATTTCTCGAGAATAAGGAAGAATTTCTCGAGAACTAAACTGCATTTCCCCAGAATAACAAGGTACTTCTCGAGAACAATAAAAGGTTGTCTCGAAAACAAGGAGAGGCTTCTCGAGATCTGGTCAGGGTTTCTCGAGAATAAGGAAGGGTCATCTCGAGGAAAATTAGGTCATTAATAGAGTTTTAGCTTTGTCTAATTTTACAATAATCAGTCAACAATACGAACTAAAAGCCCTCTGATTTGGATGAAAAGTTGCACCATAGACGGAAGCCAGCGCTATGAATCTAACAGTGTAGACAAAAACACTAGAATCCGACGCACCATTCTTAAGACACTAACATCAAATGCTTACACAAGCAAAAATCTTCACAAAGATCCAAACACGCGCCGAAACTCCAAAATGCTCGGATCTCAATAAAACTTGACAAGTCAAAAACCTCAAAACTTCATCCATTCAATCAAGAAAAACATTTAATACAATCAAATTCCCAAAATCTGGTTTAACAGACCCAACAGACGCAAAAACGCACTAACGGTGCAGCGCCGTCAACATGACAATAAAAGTAATTCCCTGACATAATAAATATGATGATACCAAATCAAATAATATCATCAGAAAAATCTGGGGCATTACAGTCACTCCCCCTAAAAAGAAGTTTCGTCCCAAAACTTAACACAACTTCAAAACAAAACCAAAACGAGAAAATCAAACACATCCAAAGGCATGGAGTCATACTAGAAACTAAGAGAAGAGATGCAGATGAGATTCTCTCATTGCCGACTCCAATTCCTACGTCGCGCTCTCGACGTCTTGATTTCTCTTAAGAACCTTAACCATAGAAATTGTCTTCCTCCGCAAAACTTGATCGAGAGATTCCAAAACACGGACAAGCTATTCCACATATAAAAGGTTGGGTTGAATCTAGGGCACCGAGTCATGGACTTGACGATCACTATGAACACACTTCTGCAACTAGCTCACATGGAACACATCATGGACACAAGGGAATGTAGCAGGTAAATCCAGTCTATAAGCTGACACTCTGATGCGCTCAAGAATCTGAAAAGGTCCCACATACCGGGGGTCTAACATGTGGTTCCTTCCAAACCTTTTAACCCCTAACATCGGAGAGTCTTTCAGAAAAACCATGTCCCCAATGTCGAACTCCAGATTGACCCTTAGGCGATTTGCGTACTTTTAATAACTCTCTTGTGTTATATGGAGCTTTTCTCGAATATGAGTTACAACACAATTCACCTATTCAAGGGCTTACGGACCTAGCAGCGGTCTCTCACCAACTTCAACCCAAAACAAAGGTGTCCTATAACGCCTTCCGTACAAGGCCTCAAATGGGGCCATTTGAAGACTCCCTTGATAACTATTATTATAAGAAAATTCCATGAGTCTGAGGCAGTCATCCCAAGCACCACCAAACAATTTTCTTCAGATCTTGATACATTTTTGTGGAACGAGGATGGTAGACAACATTGGAACCATGAGCTTCATTACAAATCTTAGCCCGAATGTCACCAAAAGTGGGGATACAAAATCTACCCGATATTTCAGAGTATCTAACTCGTCCAAAGAAAAATCAGGTAGCTTTCCCTTCTCAGTTCTATTCCAGAGATGCAACAAATCATTGTCATCCTTCTTGCGTACTCTAGAAAGAGAAATCCAAGAGGGCTATTCTGCTTCTAAACTATCAAGAACAGTACCAATCCCAACTTTAATGTCCATCAACAAGAATTCTTCCACTAGGGACTGCACAGATAGATTGAAGATTTTGGCGGTCTTCCTACTCAAAGATTCGACAACTGCGTTACCCTTTCATTGATGATAAAGAATCTCCACTTCATAATCTGCCCCATACTTTAACCACCCACGCTGGTGCAGATTCAGCTCCTTCTAAGTGAAGACGTACTTCAAACTCTTATGGTCTGTATAGATCTTGCACAGCACGCAATACAATAAATGTCTCCAAAGCTTCAGCGCATAAATTACAGCAACAAACTCCAAATCATACGTAGGATAGTTTCATTCATGAATATTTAATTGTCTTGATCTGTACGTGATCACCTTTCCTTCTTGCATCAAAACACAACCAAGTCCTATGTGTGATGCATCCACATACACAACATGCTCGACTCCTTCAATAAGCAAGGTTAAAACTTGAGCAGTACACAATCTCTTCTTCAATTCTTGGAAAGCTTCTTCACACTTATCACTCCAAATGAATGCGGTGTTATTTTGTATAAGTCTAGTTAGAGGAGACGAAAACACAAAGAACCCTTCCACGAATATTCTATAATAGCCAGCTAGACCTAAGAAGCTCCTAATCTCCTTAGGTGTAAAAGTCTCTTCTATTTCATCACACCAGAAATCTTGGTCGTGTCTACGGAAATACCGTCCTTGCCCAAAATATTGCCCCGAAAGGAAACCTGGGGTAACTAGAATTCGCACTTACTTAGCTTGGCATAGAGTTTGTGCTCTCTCATGTTTGACAAAACTAAGCGCAAGTATTGAGCAAGCTCCTCAACACTACGGGAATACACGAAGACATCATCTATGAACGCGACCACGAAGTGATCCAAGAAATCCTTGAACACTATTCATTAAGTCCATGAAAGGAGAGGGGGCATTTGTCAAACTAAAGGACATCACTAAGAACTCAAAATGCTCGTGCCAGGAACAAAAAGTCGTCTGTGGTATATCGGCCTCACGGACCCTCAACTGGTGGTAGCCTGATCGAAGGTCAATCTTTGAGAACACAGCCCATCCCCACAACTGATCAAATAGATTATCAATCCGTGGCAACAGATATCTGTTCTTGATGGTAACCTTATTTAACTCTCGATAATCTTTGTAGATCCTCATGGAACCGTCTTTCTTCTTTACGAAAAGAAAAGGTGCACCCCACGGAGAATAACTCGGCCTAATAAACCACACTGCAGCAACTCATCCAGTTGAGTGCGCAACTCTTCTAACTCAAGCGGAGCCATACAGTACGGTGCCTTAGCAATAGGGAGAGTACCCTTCTCGAGATCTATCACAAACTCCACCTCTCTCTTGGGAGGAAGTCCTTCAAGACTATTAGGAAAGACATCTGGAAACTCTCATAGCACCGAGATATCCTCAAGACGTGGTGTAACAAAAGCTGTTTCCAAAACAGAAATAGAAACAAGATACGCCTCGCCATCAGACTCTAGAGCTCGACAAGAACGTATCGCAGAAATAATGAGGGAACCCTTGCCCTAAAAACCAAAGACACTCATAGGTTGGTCGTTGTCCATCTTGAAGTCTAGTAAATTTTCCTTGCACTAGATGTCTGCATCATACTTGGACAACCAGTCAATGACCAAAACCATGTTGAAATCTGCCAGATCCAACACAATCAGATCCGCAAAAGCTAAGAAATTTCCTAGACAAATAGGGCATCTCTGAATTACCTGATTTGATATCGCCAGATCTGTTGGAACAACCTAATACTAATTTGGGTAAGGATCACTATGTTATTAGGATTCTATTTTGACCTTGCTGTATAGTCTGATAGGTCAATTAGAATGAGTCTTTGGGTTAGTACTTAGGTTTTAAAGCTTCCCTCAAGACCTTCTAAAGATCAGGATTCAAGTGCTGAGACAAAGACAATTCTCGTCGAGCTCAGGTCGGCGAAACGTCGAACTCAGGTTGACGATCTCTGAGCTCAGTTCCATAAGGCGTCGAACCCAGGTTGACGATCTTCGAGCTCAGATCGACGCTCTGTCTCTAGTTGTTTTCCTAGTCGCTGAGCTCAGGTCGACGATCGTAGAGCTTAGGTCGACGTTTTCTGTCTCTAGTATAAATCCAATCTATGAGCTCAGGTCGACGATAGCTGAGCTCAGGTCGACGATTTTTTCAGAGAGGTCGACGTTTTCAGGATTCAAATTTTTGACAGTTATGGAATTCATTCAGATTTATTTTCAGCATTAATGACAAAGGATTATATAGCCGTTTCAAGCAATCTGGTGCAAGTTTCAAGGAAGAATATTTAGAATGTAACTTAGGACATTCCCCAGAGATAGTTGTCAATTATGGAAGTCATTTATGATAGAGTAACGGCCATCTAAAGTATGGATCTGATATACTACCTAGAGAATTATTCTGAAGAGAGAACAGACAAGATTTTAAAAAGATATACAAAAGAGAGAACAAGAAATTCAATCATCAAGAATTCAGCTTCTAAGAATAGACTCAGTAGAAAAAAAGCTCACAGAATTACTGAGTCAGAATTCTAAAAGAACACAAGGAACATCATTGTGAAGGAGATCATATGCCTTTCTACTCCTTTAAGCTTCAAGTGTTCAAAAGCATCATTATCAAGGACTCCAGACATCACACATTTCAGCATCTGCTGAAATCATCTATTACTGGAGATCTGAAGCAACTGAAGGCCTATCACCCTAAGCAAAGCTCATCTTCATGAACCCTTACACATCTCAGGGGGAGCTTTGACAACATCTTCCACTTGTCTTCTCTTAGATTGTTGACAGAGAAGAACAACTCAACTAATTTTCTTTTTCCTTTCTCTCCTGTAAAAGGGTTTCTCAAAACTCCCTTCAAATGTTTTGTGGCTGGTTTCTGAGACCTTGTTTAAACTCAGTGGTGGCAAGACACCTTATCAAAAAATCTAGTTTTAGTTTTTGAGCACCTTATAAAAAGCTCATTGGTGCCCAGGACACCTGATCAACTATTCCTGCAGTGAATTCCTACCTAGGGTGGTAGAAGAGTGTATGTACCCAGGTTGTTGGGGAACCACTATAGCTCCTTGTGTCATCTGGCTTGCTGTGCTTTTTGCTTTGCTGTGTGCTGTGTGTTTCTTTTTTCTTACTGCTTTAGTGTTTACTTTTCTACTAGCACATTACACATATAAGTAAATTAAGTCTTCCACTGCTTTACAATTTTAATTGTAAATTATTTTAAAATACTCTATTCACCCCCCCCCCTCTAGAGTGAAGATAGATCTTACTCTCACTTTCAAGAACTCCGGAGGGAAGCTTGACGTTGAAGGAATTTCCTAATTGATCCACGTTCTAACGATGTTTATCTACAAAACTCCGCGCCACAAAGGAATGGGTGGCACCTGAATCGAAAAGAACGTGCGCCTACTTATTCTTCACCTTAAACTCCCGTAAAACCGTAGCACACATAGCTAAATGAACGAAAACTAGGACAAATAATGGAGAGTAAAAGTTACACTAGAATATTACCTGATATCACTTGGGTAGTGGTTTGAGCTTCCTTCCTGGTCACCAAATTCAGATTTAATTTCCCTCTCTCCTAGTTTGGTGATAATGGCAGAGCGCGGAGTATGGCAGGCTGTAGTGGGGACTGAGCCTGGGGGCATGAAGACTTAAGGTGCCCCTTCTACCCGCACTGGAAGCAAGCCTTATCCTTTGACGAGCAACGACTCACGTCATGTCCCTTCTTTGCACAGAACGAGCACACCAGATCTCCTTTGGGTGCATCTTGGATATCTAGCACCTGCTGCTGCTTTAGAGTGGCATTTCTTTTGAAACACCTTTCGTAAGGGTGGTCGGATCGACCACAGAAGCTACATATTTCTCACTTTTCCTCTTCGAAGAAGGGCCAGAAGCCCTAGAGCTTCCATCCTCATTGTAACAACCCGACCCGTTAAATAACATATAATAGAAGGTCCGGCTGGGGCCCTGCATTATATGCCACAAACAGACGGCGAGGTCACAGGTTAATATCAAAATACCATCGCACCCTAACCCAAATCATTCTTGCGGAAGTTTAAATGTTGCACGAACTCAATCCATGAATGTCCATTACTATATAAATAACACATTTATATACAAGACTAGGAATATATACAAACACACAACTCACGGCCTTAATGCCTTACAAGTTTCTCTTTAAAAACATATGACTTCATACATCGGAACGGAGGCCGGCCACACATGAAATCCAAATCTTCGCAGCAACAGCAGCACAATGGGCTTCAGCCCACTCAATCTATTTCAACAATAACAAGGGCAGCACCTGTATATGGACATCCACCCCATGGATGATAAAGAAAGCAACGGTCAGCATTCAGCTGACACATTATAACGACCTTACCCCTTACTCGTGGTAGTGGTTCCTTCCATATATGCAATACAATCACAACATGTATATATATCAATACACAACATAATCACAAACGCCGGTCTTCGTTCCAGACGCTCCGTGCACTCAGGGCACGCTTACGGTGTATCGAAACATCCTTCGTACACCAATGACTAGAGGTTCTTTACTTGTTGGCGATGGAGCATAGTCTACTACAGCGCGCAGACTGGAGACCCTCTCTCCAATCCCATTCAGAGGTAGTAACCTCACGGCAACCATGAGCACTATCAGTCGACCTACCCACGTAGTGTAACAAGCATAGGGTAATGGCCTCGCTACATTACTACCAATCGACCGCTCACTCGATCCTACCACTGAACTAGTTGGGTGGCCCACCCACTCAGAGGTTCTTAACTTGTTGACCATGGGCATCAACCGCCAAATCCCTATTGAAGACCTCTCGCACCCAGCAACTCAGAGGTACTCGCTTACAATAATCTGATCATTTATCTTGGTGGGTGGTGTAACGTCCCGATTTGCGCTATGCCCATCATACGCGCTAATGAGTCAGAAGAACTTATTTAGGCTCAGAGAGTGCAGGCGATCAGGCGCGCACTCGTGGGGAAAAGAGAGGTTTGGTTTGTGTAGGACACGGGTAGAGACATGGGCGTGTCCCTACCTGTGTGCCGTGTGTGTAGAGTTCTCGAGAGGTGTCGAGTGGTTCTCGAGAAAGTGTGTCACGAGCAGGACATGGGTGGGTACACGGGCGTGTCCCTACCCGTGTGTGTCGAGTTCTCAAGAGGTGTCGAGTTCTCGAGACGTGTCGAGTGGTTCTCGAGAAAGTGTGTCCCGAGCAAGACACGGGTGGGGACACGGGCATGTCCCTACCTATGTGCATCGAGTTCACGAGAGGTGTCGAGTTCTCGAGAGGTGTCGAGTTGTACTCGAAAAAATGTGGCCCGAGCAGGACACGGGTAGAGACACGTGCGTGTCTCTACCCGTGTACACATCTTCAAAAGCCGGCCGTGTCACCCAGGGCAAGACATGGGTAAGAACACGTGCATGAACACAGTCGTACATGTGACACGGGTAGTGGACACGGGCGTGTCCCTACCCATGTTGGTGTCCAAGCGACACTCTAACCGTTGACGCCGTTTTGCCCAAGCAGGACACGGGTAAGGACACGTTCGTGTACCTACCCGTGTCACTTCTGTATAAAAGAGAAAAATATGAGCCCTAGCCATCTCATTCTCTTACAAACCCAATTTTCTGAAGAGGAACTTCTGGAGGAGGTAGATTTTGCTGGAGCCAACCAACCCCGTGAGGAAACGCCACCGCCGTCAAGGGAAAAAACGATGCCAACGAGAAGGATGACAAGATCCATGGTCGGAAATGGAGGAACCACTGGAAATGAGGTGAGCTTCTTCCCCTCTACCTTGGTACTAGATCTATAGTTATTTTTAGGCTAGGCATCGACTCAAATGAGTCTTGATGTGTGAGAAAAAGATTTCTAGGAGGGGCTTTCTAAAACTTTGTGTTCTAATGTTTAGTCATCTTCAACTTCCCCTTCTGCAAAGTGATGATGGGGGTGGATTTGTGAAGAGGAATGACCTTAGGAGGGTGAATAAGGGTGGAGGAACTTCTGGTTGTGATTTTGGAAGACTGGCTTGAGGAGGAAGATGAACCGATGCCGTTCATTCCGCTTCAAGATGCGTGCAAAAATCTGTGTTCTTCACGCAGCGACCTTCTTGGCTATTTTAAGGAAGGAAAAGGTCAGATCTGGGCTTTCGACTAAACAAGAAAGTCGTATCCCTTGAAATTACCTTTCCAACGAGTAGTTACATGCCTTCAGGTGAAGTCTATAGCCACGGGAATGTCTGATCGAAGTAGAGGTTGTAGACAAAGCACGCAGAAATTGTATTATGTACGTAGCAGGCTTTGAAGCCGATTTCATGTGGGGTACAGTTTTATCTGGGTTGTAGACTGAACAAGAAAGTTCTAGCCCATGGAAAGAACTTTCCATCGAGGGGTTACACAAACTTATCAGATTCTTGTAGCCACAGGAATCTTCGGTTGAAGTTGTTGTCCTGCAGGTGTTCTGCACCTGAAATTACTGGATTAGTTTTATAATTGAATTTGATCTCGGAAGAGGTTTTGTAACAATCCGATGTTAAGTCGTAGGAAAATCATAATATGTAGGGTTGTGATAATTCAACGCATGATGAAACTATTGGATAGGCCCCACGTAAACTAATGGTGAAATGGTATGTGATTGAATGAAATGACTTTGTGGGGGATAGTGAACAGATGATAATTAGTGGTCTAATCACGAGAATACTAGAACTTGTGTATTCAGTCAGTGTTGATTGATATGGACATGTGTTGTGATAACCGGACGAGTAACTCACGTGCTCACGAGTAGTTTGGTTGGTAAACTAAATGTTATTGGTGTCGTCAGAAGAGTCATGAATGGACAGTTGGGCTTGGTCCTCGGTGTTCATGTCCCGAGGCATCCTCCGTTCCTAATGGTCGGTTGGGCTTGGTCCTCGCGCTCATTTTCGAGGCTCCTTACGTAACACAGTGTGGTTTAGTGGCTCTTGGTGTGAGTAAACACGCGGTGTCATAATCCCGGGTTAAGGATAGTGTGGCAGGTCTACAGGCTCGCCAATCGTCACACTAATGGGAGTTGATAGCTAGACCTTTGGTGGTTGGGCTAGGTCCTCGGTGTTCACATCCCGAGGCTCCTTCCGTGCCAAGTGAATGGTTGGGCTTGGTCCTCATTCCCTTTTCCGAGGCTCCTTCCGTGTCACACATAGGCCAGTTCAGGGCTTGGATCTCGGTGCACATCTACCCGAGATGCCCGCTGAGCCATAGTACGCATGTGAGCTCCGCTGTTATGTTCTTAGAGTTGAGTCCTATGAAGGCCTTGGCTAGGTAGTATGGAGTCCAGCCTAGTAGTGGAGATGCCCGCTCCACTGTCACCGTCCGGCCACAACGGTTGACGCCTGAGAGGTTAGCTACCTTCTCGAAATGTGGGAACTTCAAGTTTGTGTCGACATAGCGAGTGCATGTGCGTGTTCATGGGTGAGTTATTGCATTGCATACATGTCATTACACTCCATTGCATACAAAAGATCCTCTTCGTATAAGTTTTTATGGGCACTCCTATACGATGAGTTACTTACTGCTGAACGATCCTCAACTTATATGTTTGTATGGGCATTCATATAAGTTGAGTTACATTCTATTATAATATTATACTCTCATGCTGCTATAGATAATAGAATTGCTAGAATAAGTTATTGTTTATTTATTACACTGCTTAATTTACATTGAGATATACACCCTGCTTGTACCTAAGTTTCATTTATATTGTACCCTATTCCTTTCTCCGCCCGGTGCCGAGGAGTCGTCGGGGGAGCGGATATGCAGCCACTTAGTCTTTATGACTAACGATTGCTATGTCTTCCTTTTTAGGAGGAAACCCCACAGGTGGAGCAGCAGGTTATGCAGCCGTACAGCCAGGCCAGGACGACAGAGCCTGAGGGGACGGTACCGTCGCTACCGTCGGTTACTGATGTGAGTGTGAGAGGCTTTTGTTGTACCCGTTTTGGGAAAATTATTTACGTACTCTGATGTTAGAAGCTTGTTGAAGCTTCTCTACTGTTGATTATATTATAGACTTTCTGCTTGGTGTGGATTTGACTTCTATGTTATATTTGGTTGGATTTGACTTTTATGTTATATTTGGTTGGGTTGGCAATGCATGATATTGGTTATGGCCTACAGGATAGGCGTCTTGTGGTGCAGGCTAGCCCGAGTGTTAGTGTTACCGCAAGGCGGCTGTTATGGGCATAAGACCCCTCTCATGCCATGTGTTGTGTTCCGGGAGGGGGGTCTTACAAATGGTATCAGCTTGCTACGATCCTGAACTCAAGAAGTCATTTAACAATGGTGCCACCCCCTTCGATTGGTCAGTTTTGGGACAAACTGACTTAGTTGAATCAGTGGTGTGCCCATATGTAATTCACACTAAGTTTGTCCATCTTTGAACTTAGATTAGCTGACCTAACCTAAAGTTTGTACCTTACGTGTAGATCCGAGTACATGTTGAGCCGGTGAGGGGCACCCCCGCCCCGTCCGTACCTACACAATTTCAACAATCCGAGCTAGGGCAGACGCTCACAGCTATCCTGGACGCCTTCAGGTCCTAATCTCAGCAAGCCCCCATACAACAGTAGGGTCCGGGATCTACTCGGTTAGGAACTTTCCGAGCTCTCTCCCCTCCTGCTTACCATGGGACGGAGTCGGCAGTGTGTACGGAAGAATGGCTCGACACTGTACAAGAACTATTATCAGGAATAAGGTGCCCAAACAACATGGCGGTGACCCTTGTAGTGACACTCTTAGAGCTGCACGCCAAAAGGTGGCGGAAGTCCCTCATGTGCTCCACTTTTCAAGGACGGATGTACACAGATATCAGTTGGAGCGAATTCTCTGAAACCTTTTTAGAGCATTTCATCCCCTCGGCAGCTCGGGATAATCTTGAAGAGAGATTTTTGCAACTGAAGTAAGGGTCCAAGTCGGTGACAGAATAGCAACGGGAGTTTCAGTACTTGGCTAGATTTGCTGACTCTTATGAGTTGGATGATAGAGGATACGCAAAACGATTCTACAAAGGATTGCGAGACCCCCCCCCCTGAGTCAACCCCTTTTGTTTAAAGCGGACTCTAGTCTAGCCGAGATTATTAATATGGCAAAGAGGTTGGAAGCTGACCATTTGGAAAGTGGCAAGAGGCCAGCTGAAGGTGTGATGGAAGCCGAACAAAGCAATAGAAGGAGATTTGATAATAGAGGAGGAAGATGATATCGAAGAGGTGGCAGACGTTTCCCCCATAATTTTAGGATGGAGCGCCCGGTTCCACAACCGCCAGGATTTCCTCCACCTCAACAATTTCAACAACCTGGTGGGCGGCAGGAGCGAGTGTGCTTTGAATGCAACCAATTGGGCCACATTCGACGCTACTTCCCGCAACTATTTTGAAATGTGCCCCTTGCTTTCCCTCCGGCAGCTCCTCAAGGGCGAGGGCACATGCGTGGTCGAGGACGAGGACCACAAAGAGGAAACCCTGGGCCGGCTCGGGATCAGATGTATGCGTTGGACATGACTAAAGAGCGGAACCCTCAGGAGGTGATTGCATGTATGATTACAGTTAGTCATTTTATTTTCATTAATATCCTCAAGTTGCTTAAAATATATTAGACACCTAGCTTGAGAATTATTATTGACACTTAGGCACCATAATGGTCGGCGGGAAATCGGCCTATACATTATTCGACACTGTTGCCTCGCACTCTTTTGTGTCTGAAGACTTCACCAAAGATATAGATGGAGTGCAGTACTTCACTGGTATTGCTCGAAGGGTGCGCCTTCCAGATGGATCGGAGATGACGGCAACCGCGAAGTGCGAGTTTGAGGTTCTCCTTGAAGGAAAGCTCTTCGACACCCCTGCCACAGTCTTGGGAATGCCAGAGTTCGACCTCATTTTTGGCATGGTATAGCTAGATTAGCACTATGCGAAGATTGACTGCGTGGAGAAAAGAATCTCGTTGAGACATGGAGACTCGGAGGTCATCTTTCAAGGTATTAACTTCGCACCTCGTAGGATATTATCTTCAGTCCAGGCTTTAAAAGACCACATGAAGGGGGATGAAGTTTTCATGATCTATTTCGAGATGAATGAGTTGGTGTTGGATATCAAGGATGTGCGGGTGGTGCGTGATTTCCCCGAATTGTTTCCGGAGAAATTGCCAGGATTACCCCCACACAGAGAAGAAGATTTTCAAATCAAGTTAGTACCGGGTGCCAAGCCTGTCTCCAGGACTCCTTATCGGATGGTCCCAAAGGAACTCGCGGAGTTTAGGATTCAATTGCAAGAGTTAGTAGAATCAGGATTTGTTCGCCCTAGATCATCACCATGGGGAGCCCCTGTCCTATTCGTTAAGAATAAGGATGGAACCCTGCGATTATGCATAGACTATCGGGAGCTCAACCGACTGACGGTACGAAACATCTATCTGTTACCTCGGATCGATGAGTTGTTCGATCAACTGGTGGGAGCGCATTGGTTTTCCAAGCTAGATTTGCGCTCGGGGTATTATCAATTGAGAATACAAGAAGATGACATTAAGAAAACGGCTTTCAGCTCAAGGTACGGCTTGTATGAGTTCACAGTGATGCCATTTTGGCTCACTAATGCCCCATCAGCTTTCATGAGCTTAATGAACAAAGTGTTCGATCCCTACCTAGATATTTTCGTCATTGTTTTCATCGATGATATCTTGGTCTACTCCAAGACGGAGGAAGAACACGCCGGGCATCTAGCCTTAGTACTAAAGAAGTTAAAAGAGCACGCCCTTTTCGCCAAGTTCAGCAAGTGTGAATTCTGGCTTAAGGAGGTTGCCTTCTTTGGTCTTGTGATCAGTGGGGCTGGGCTAGCTGTGGATCCGGCCAAAGTGAGTGATGTGAAGGAGTGGTCGCCGTTGAAGTCAGCGTCTAACGTGCAGAGTTTCCTTGGACTTGCCGGGTACTACCGCAAATTTGTAAAGGGATTCTCAAAGATTTCTCTTCCTCTTACTTCCCTAACAAAGAAAGGTGTGCCGTATGAGTGGACACCCCAATGTGAAGCTGCGTTCCAAGAACTAAAGGATAGAATTACATCCGGATGCATCATATCAAGTAATGGGAGCGGTATTGATGCAGCATGGGCATGTGATTGTCTACGCTTCAAGACAATTGAAGAAGCATGAAATCAACTACCCAGTACATGACTTGGAATTGGGTGCAGTAGTGTTTGCCTTGAAGATTTGGAGGCATTATCTATACGGCGTTCACTGCGAAATATTCTCGTATCATAAGAACTTAAAGTATGTCCATACCTAGAAGGAACTAAATCTGAGATAGCGACGGTGGTTAGAGTTTTTGTGCGATTATGAATATACCCTTAACTACCACCCCGGAAAAGTAAATTTTGTAGCTGATGCTTTGAGCAGGAAGGTACCGGAAGCAAGTTCCGAGTCCCGATTGATGCGTATGGAGTTAGTTCAGATGCTTGAGGGGATGGAGATCACCTTGGTGCACAAGGACCAACCGGATGGGTATACGAAGTACTTGACCGCAATAAATATAGTTTGCGATGTGCGAGACCGGATCCGGGCAGAGCAAGGAAGGGATGAGGCTCTGGACCCGACAATAAAGTCAATTGAAGGTGGGACAACTAGCGAGTACTCTCTTAAGGACGACCTTTTTCATTTCTGTGGCCGGCTTTACATTCCCAAGAGCGGAAATATTCGGGTGGAAATCTTGAGAGAAGCACACTGCTCTCAGTATTCTGTGCACCCTGGGATTACTAAGACGCATGCCGACTTGCGGAAGACCATGTGTTGGCCGGTGATGAAGAAAGACTTCAGGTATTTTGTTACGCATTGCGAGGTCTTCCAAAGAGTGAAGGCAGAAGGTAGGAGCCCCGGTGGATTGTTGCAGTCATTGCCCATCCTCGAGTGGAAGTTTTAGGATGTTTCCATGGACTTAGTCCACGATTTGCCTCCCTCCCGCTAAGAGAATGATTCGATATGGGTAATCGTTGATCGCTTGATGAAGGTAGCCCGTTTTATACCTATGAAGAATGAAGCACACGTGGATGTTTTGGTATGCCTTTTTGTGGAACAATTCGTACGGTATCAAGGCGTGCCAAAGACAATTGTTTCTGAACGAGATGGTCAGTTTACCTCTAGAGAATGGAAGGCGGAGCAGGCATATTTGGGTTCGCGTCGTACCTTCAGCACAACGTTTCACCCTCAGACTGACGGGCAATCTGAAAGGACTATCAGAACATTGGAAGACTTATTGAGGTTGTGTGTGTTGGATAGAGGAGAGTCGTAGGAAAGGATCCTACACTTGGTAGAATTCTCATACAACAACAGCCATCAAGCTAGCATCGAGATGGCACCCCATGAAGCCCTTTATGGAAGAAGGTGTAGAACACCCTTGTCTTGGGTGCAGGATGAAGATCCGAAGGCTTTGGGAATTGAATACATAGATAATACTGATGTGGCTGTGAGGCTAATACAGGACCGCATGCTCGAAGATCAAAGTCGCCAAGCAAAATATTATAATGCAAAGCACCGGATGGTGGAATTTCAAGTGGGAGATAAGGTATTTTTAAAGATAAGGTCGATGCATGGAGTATCTCGGGTACATGGTGTGAAGATGCTCAGCCCAAGGTACGTTGGGCCCTACGTCATCTTTGAAAGGATTGGCCCGTTGGCATATCGATTGGAGTAACAGCCAAAGCTAGAGAATCTTCATGATGTATTTCATGTGTCGTCACTCTGAAAGGCGTTGTTGCGGCCTGAACAATATGTTCCAACCACTGACGGAGAAGTTGCGACTGATAGGTCGGTGCGACTAGAGCCTGTGCGGATAGTATAAAGCGAAACGAGGACCTTGCATCGCAAAAGTGTTCCGCTAGTGAAAGTGCTGTGGTCCAATAATGGGAAAGAGGAGTATACGTGGGAGCCGGTGGACTTGATGCAGAAGCGCTACCCGGAGAAATTTCATCAAGGTAATCTTTAAAATCATATTTCATTTTATGTTTATATATGTTTTTCTCTCCCCGTAGCCTTAACCTGATTTCGGGGACGAAATATTTTATTTTGTTTATAGGATTTGCAATGTTCCGATTTGCGCTAGGCCCATCGTCCACGCTTTTGAGTCAGGAGATTTGATTTAGGCCCAGAGAGTGCAGGCGATCAGGCGCGCACTCATGGGGAAAAGAGAGGTTGGGCCTTTGTTGGACAGGGGTAGAGACACGGGCATGTACCTACCCGTATGTCGTGTGCGTTGAGTTCTCGAGAGGTGTCGAGTTCTCGAGAGGTGTCCAGTTCTCGATAGGTGTCGAGTGGTTCTCGAGAAAGTGTGTTCCAGGCAAGAAACGGGTAGGGACACGGGCATGTCCCTACCCGTGTGCGTCGAGTTATCGAGAGGTGTCGAGTGGTTCTCGAAAAAGTGTGTCCCGAGAAGGACACGGGTTGTAACACCCCAGAAATCTCCAAAAGCCAAAGTGGGATTCAGGTTGGCTGACAAAGCCTGAGAAACAGGCGTGTCTCAGGGCGTGTCAAGTGTACACGGCCTGGGACACGGGCGTGTCCTAGGGCGTGTCCCTATTCTCGACGAGTTCTCGAGCCCTGATTGTCGAGTGTGGAACACGGCCTGTGACACGGGTGTGTCACAGGGGCGTTTTTGGCACACGGCTAGGGACACGGGCGTGTGCCTTAGTCGTGTCCTGCTCGGGTAATTTTGGAGATCGTGTTACAGGGGTGACACGGCCGGGTACACGGCCGTGTACTGTGTGACACGGGCATGTCAGGCTTGACACGGGCGTGTCAATGCCCGTGTTCTGGTTTATTTTAAGTTTGTTGTGCACCGCTTCAGGAACACGGCCTGTGACACGGGCGTGTCACAACCCGTGTTCGGCCCAGGAAATCAAATTCTGGGCTGATCAGAGCCGTTCATTTTCTTTGACCAAGATCCAATGGTCTAGGCTCTTCCCTGGGTTCATAAGGCCGGGATTGAAGAGGAGAAAGTTCATTTGAGTTTCATCTTTCTCTTTCTAAAGTTAAGAGAGAGGGGAGAGCAAAGCAAGGAAGAAGAAGAGGAATCCGGCTGCCGGTCGTGTTGCGGTGGTCCAAATCGCTAGCCGAGTTCAGATTTACGAAGGCAAGGCTGCTACGAAGGCTTTCATCCGTCTCAATTCTCTCCATGGCTCCGAGGAAAATTCCAAGGGTAACGATTTCTATCTTGGACATTTGAAGTCCTACTTTCCTGCATTTGCATAGGGAAAACCCGTCCCCGCGAGTGTGCGGTGGGTTTTGGTGTCCCTTGGGGTAGATATGTGAAGTCCCCCTTGTTAGAGTCCGGAATTGGAGTACGGATCTAGGCATACTGTGTGAAGCCCATCTGGACGTGTTGGTCTGGATTGGTGATGCTTGTTTGCATTCGGAGGAATATCCGAGAATTTGATTGTTTGTGTACAATCTGTGGTGCATACCTGTTGCTTGGTGTAACAGGAAGTACTGGAGGAAGTCCAGGAAATTGTGCGAGTTGGGTTCAACTCTTGTGGTGAACGGGCAAGGTGAAGTTGTACCCGCGTCAGACCAGTCTTAAGTCTGACGATGTGAGCAACGGGATAGACGGATCTATACCTGCGTTATGGTTTTCTAACCTTGGGTGCTTAAGGCCCTGTTAGGATCACATAGCGTGAGTCGATTGCTTGCGTGCCGATCAAGACAAGAATGCTCATTGGTGGGATCCGACGTTTCCGGTACACCCAAATATGCCCTGAGTGCATGGAGAGTCAGACCGTCGTGCCGACGTTTGTGATATGTATTGACTGTGCAGTCATGCACTTCTTGCGTGGTTTGCTTTATATATATCATATTGGAAAATGCTATGCAGGGATGGAATTCCGCTGCCCCGTGCCAGGGGCAGGGTCGTTATAATTGGTCAGCTGAATGCTGACCGTTGCCATGTTTGCCACCGCTTGGTGGATTGGTTCTTGCTGGTGCTGGAGGTGCTGGTCCGAGCGGGACTTAGCGGGCTGAAGCCCAAGCTGCGTTGCTGCCCTAGAAGGCTTTGTTTGTTTTGTTTCTTCTTATTCATGTGTGGCCGGCCTGCGTGCCGATGTCTGTAAACCACACCTTGTTAAGAGAAATTTGTAAGGCCTTAAGGCTAGATGCTTTGGTTGTATACATTCCTATGTTTTAGTGGACAGTTCTTGTTTTGCTTGAGTTCAAGTTTTTCAACCGTGAAGCTTTTGCTAGAATGCTCTGTGTTAGGATGCGTTGGTTTTGATATTATTTCGTAGTGTATCCGCCTGTTTGTGGAATATGGTTTGGGGCCCTGGCCGGACCCTCTATTATATTCTTCTTGACAGGTAGAGGTGTTAAAATTTGGTTTCAGAGGGAGGTTTCGATCCTCCGACCTGTGGGTTATGGGCCCACAATGCTTGTTGGTCGTTATAACACTTAACTTGAACTCAGGAATGTCCACTTAGGAATGCAAATACTCTTGTTTGTTGAACTTGTGTATTATTTTTGTATGTTTGCCATTTTACTTGGTCGCTAAATTGTGTGTTTTACACATATAGGTGACTAGAAGTGTTGTGGGTCAATCCGAACCTAAACATTCTGTAGAAAGTGCGGCACCAGCTGAGGTGCCCACACCTCCTCCATCTGCTAAAACGGTACGTTTCATCACGGAAACGGTACTTGCTGTGATGAATGCTCAGCAGGCTAGGCAGGCATGTCCTGCAGTGGTGCCAACGCATGCTGGGGTACGGCAAGAACCAGTAGAAGCTGTAGTTGATCCGCGGGCAGCAGATCAACAATTGAAGCAATTCTTGAGCTTCAATCCTCCACAATTTACTGGGGCAGGGTCACCGGCCCAAGCAGAGGATTGGCTTGCAAGGATCAAGAGGATCATCAGAGCGATCAAGGTTGAGGAGGGACAGAAATTTATGTTGGCCACTTTTCTACTGGAAGGAGAGGCTCGTTTATGGTGGGATGAGATTGAACTGCATCACTTGGCTGGTAGACAACTTGCATAAGTCTCGATGGACGAATTTTCTCAGTTGTTCTTGGCACAACATCTACCAATGCAGCAAAGGATATCGATGGAAATGGAATTTCAACAGTTAACTCAAGGTGATCGTAGTGTGGATGATTACATACATGAGTTCACACGTTTGGGAAGATATGCGAGTACAATCTTCGTCGAAGAAGAGCGTAAGACTAGTAGGTTTAATGCGGGACTGCGAGATGAGCTGCGGTATTTGCTCTCGAGTTCTGTGAGTCAGGGATTTCAAGCCTTAGTCTGTACGGCTCGGTCTTTGGAGACAGACATGAAAAGAGAGCAGGCAAAAGGGACCTTTGCTGTGACTCAGCCCGATTTCAATCAGCCGCGTCCGGAGAAGTTTGGGTACCGTAAGAGATGGGGAAAGAAGTCCAAGTCTACTGGACAAGCTCCTTCTGCGACTGTGACAGAGACATCTGGGTATGGATCTCGCGCTTGTTTTACGTGCGGGAAGTTGGGACACTTCGCACGTGATTGCCGAGTTGGTCCTCCAAAGGGTGACAAGAAGACGGGAGCGTCTTATGTGGAGAAAGGGAAGACTGTGGTGGACTCTTCTGCCTTGCACGCGCAGCCCAGGGTCTTCAAGCTTTGATAACAGGAGGCCATTAAGCAGGCAGATGTCGTCACAGGTGCGTGCAGTTTTTAATGTTATTTTATCCTGTGTGTTGTGCTTGTTTTGATTGTGATGTTTTTGGGTTTGTCCTTATACGAGAGTATCCGACGCAAGCACTGTTTGACACAGGTGCTTCACATTCGTTTCTATCTGAAGAGTTCGTCTTTCGTGTCGGGGTACCTATTCGGACCACGACAGGCAGTGTAAAGGTGTTTTTACCTAACAGATGTTTGATGTGCATGGATAAATCTTGTTGTCTTGAGGTCACGATAGGGAGTTGGGAGTTCAAGGTGGAAACATTAGTATTGCTGATCAAGGAATTTGATATAATCTTTGGTATGTACTGGCTGTCAGAGCAGCGTGCCTGTATAGATTGCACTTCAAAAGAGGTCACACTTGGGCAGAATACCAAACAAGAGACCAAGTTCATTGGTATACAAGGGATGAGTGGGATGTTGTTATCTGCTCTCCAAGTCGTTAAGGCAGTTCGGAAGGGTGCGGAGTTGTTCTTCACACTCGTAGAGGCGGTGGCGCCAAAGGCCAGTGTGAGTGAAGTGCCGATTGTGTCAGAGTATGCTGATGTGTTTCCAAAGGACCTTCCGGGGTTACCTCCCCATAGGGAAATCGACTTCGCTATCAAGCTGGTGCCGGGTGCAAAACTTGTGGCCTGTTCGCCGTATTGGGTAGCGCCAAAAGAGATGGTCAAACTAAAAGTTCAGTTGCAAGAACTATTGGAGCAGGGATACATACGCCCAAGTATGTCACCTTGGAGCGCGCCTGTTCTTTTTGTGAAAAAGAAAGACGGTAGTTTGCTGCTATGTATTGATTATCGCGAACTGAATAAGCTGACGGAGAAAAACAAGTATCTGATTCCTCGGATCGATGACTTGTTCGATCAGCTAGCGGGCTCAACCGTCTATTCCAAGTTGGATTTGAAATCCGGGTATTACCAATTGCGGATTGGGTAAGGTTACATTCCCAAGACAGCGCTTGGCACACGCTACGGTCATTATGAGTTCACAGTGATGTCGTTCGGCTTATGTAATGCGCCTTCGGTATTCATGGATCTCATGCATCGAACGTTCCGCGAATACTTGGATCTGTTTGTGATTGTTTTCATTGATGATATCCTCGTATACTCTCAGTCGGAGGAAGATCATGCAAACCATTTGCGGTTGGTATTGCTTACCTTGCGGAGAAATAAGTTATATGCCAAGTTCTCTAAGTGTAAGTTCTGGCTCTCGTCGGTGGCTTTTCTGGGCCGTATGGTAAGTGGAGAGGGCATAGCGGTGGATCTGGCAAAGATAAGTGCCATTCGTGATTGTCCAGGGATGTCTTCGGTGGCCGAAGTAAGGAGTTTTCTTGGACTGGCAGGCTACTATAGACGATTTGTGGCGACCTTCTCCCGGATTGCTTTTCCTTTGACTACGTTGACGAGAAAAGATCAGATGTTTGTTTGGACGTTGGAGTGCGCGGGAGCTTTTGAGGAGTTAAAAGGTCGTTTGACCACGACGCCTGTTTGATGTCGCCTTGTGGTACAGACGGTTTTGAGATATACAGTGATGCGTCAGGAAGCGGCTTAGGCTGCGTTCTCCTACAATTTGGATAGGTGATCATTTATGGCTCACGTCAATTAAAGGTGCATGAGTGTAATTACCCCGTCCATGACTTGGAGTTGGCGGCGGTGATCTTTTCGCTAAAGTTGTGGCAGCACTATCTTTATGGCGTGAAGGTAGATATTTATACAGATCATAAAAGCCTAAAGTATCTGCTCGATCAAAAGGATTTGAATATGCGACAAAGGAGGTGGATGGAATTCCTAGGGGATTATACCTTCGACATTCACTATGTTCCCGGAAAGGGAAATATGGTCGCTGATGCCTTGAGTCGTCGGACTCCGGTGCGGGCAAGTTGGTTGCGGATACATGATGAGCGTCTAATCCAGGAGTTGGAAGTGTTGGAGATATCTTGTGTTGAAAGGGATTCTTTGGCCGATGCATGCTTGAATTGGATGGAGGTTCAATATGACCTTGCGGACAAGGTTCGGCGGGCAACGGAGTTTGATGAAAGTCTCAAACGCTATGCCAAGGAAGGGTCTTGTGACCAATTCTCCTGGGATGACGGGTTATTACGGAAGGATGGCCGATTGTGCGTCCCTTGTGCGGGTAAATTGCGAGAAGAATTGTTATATGAAGCACAATTTACAAAGTACTTAATTCACCCTGGGAGCACAAAGATGTACAAGGACATGAAGAAATTGTTCTGGTGGCCCAGTTTAAAGAAGGACGTAGCCGAGTATGTGGCTAAGTGTCGTACTTGTGCTTTGGTAAAGGTAGAGTGTCAACGGCCTAGTGGTTTCCTGAAATCATTGCCAGTTCCGTAGTGGAAGTTTGAGGATATTTCTATGGATTTCGTGCATGGATTGCCGAGATCTCAACGTGGGAATGACTCAATCTAGGCGATTGTCGACCGATTAACAAAGTTGGCTCACTTCCTACCAAACAAGCGGGACGATTCAGTGGAAACGTTGGCGTGTCACAGGGGCGTGTTTGGCACACGGCTAGGGACACGGGTGTGTGCCTTAGCCGTGTCCTGCTCAGGTAATTTTGGAGATCGTGTTACAGGGGTGACACGGCCGGGTACACAACCGTGTACTGTGTGACACGGGCGTGTCAGGCTTGACACGGGCATGTCAATGCCCGTGTTCTGGTTTATTTTAAGTCGGTTGTGCACCGCTTCAGGAACACGTCCTGTGACACGGGCGTGTCACAACCCGTGTTCGGCCCAGGAAATTAAATTCTGGGCTGATTAGAGCCGTTCATTTTCTTTGACCAAGATCCAATGGTCTTAGCTCTTCCCTGGGTTGATAAGGCCAGGATTGAAGAGGAGAAAGCTCATTTGAGTTTCATCTTTCTCTTTCTAAAGTTAAGAGAGAGGGGAGAGCAAAGCAAGGAAGAAGAAGAGGAATCTGGCCGCCGGTGGTGCTGCGGTGGTCCAAATCGCGAGCCGAGTTCGGATTTACGAAGGCAAGGCTGCTACGAAGGCTTTCATTCGTCTCAATTCTCTCCATGGCTCCGAGGCGAATTCCAAGGGTAACGATTTTCGTCTTGGGCATGTGAAGTCCTACTTTCCTGCATTTGCATAGGGAAAACCCGTCCCCGCGAGTGTGCAGTGGGTTGTGGTGTCCCTTGGGGTAGATATGTGAAGTCCCCCTTGTTAGAGTCCGGAATTGGAGTACGGATCTAGGCATGCAGTGTGAAGCCCATCTGGACGTGCTGGTCTGGATTGGTGATGTTTGTTTGCATTCGGAGTAATCTCTAAGAATTTGATTGTTTGTGTGCAATCTGTGGTGCATACCTGTTGCTTGGTGTAGTAGGAAGTACTGGAGGAAGTCCAGGAAATTGTGCGAGTTGGGTTCAACTCTTGTGGTAAACGGGCAAGGTGAAGCTTTACCCGCGTCAGAACATTCTTGAGTCTGACGATGTGAGCAACGTTATAGGCAGATCTGTACCCGCATTATGGTTGTCTAACCTTGGGTGCTTAAGGCCCTATTAGGATCACATAGCGAGAGTCGACGGCTTGCGTGCCAATCAAGACTAGAATGCTCATTAGTGGGATCCGGCGTTTCTGGTACACCTGAATGTGCCCTGAGTGTACGGAGCATCGGGTCGTCATGCCGACCTTTGTGATATGTATTGACTGTGCGGTCGTGCACGTCTTGCGTGGTTTGCTTTATATATATCATATTGGAAAATGCTATGCAGGGATGGAATTCCGCTGCCCCGTGCCAGGGGCAGGGTCATTATAATTGGTCAGCTGAATGCTGACCGTTGCCCTGTTTGCCACCGCTTGGTGGATTGGTTCTTGCAGGTGCTAGAGGTGCTGTTCCGACCGGGACTTAGCGGGCTGAAGCTCAAGCTGCGTTGCTGCCCTCGAAGGTTTTGTTTGTTTTGTTTCATCTTGTTCATGTGTGGCCGACCTGCGTGCCGATGTCTGTAAACCACACCTTGTTAAGAGAAATTTATAAGTCCTTAAGGCCTGATGCTTTGGTTGTATACATTCCTATGTTTTAGTGGACAGTTCTTGTTTTGCTTGAGTTCAACTTTTTCAACCGTGAAGCTTCTGCTAGAATGCTCTGTGTCAGGATGCATTGGTTTTGATATTATTTCGTAGCGTCTCCGCCTGTTTGTGGAATATGGTGTGGGGCCCCGGCCGGACCCTCTATTATATTCTTCTTGCCGGGTAGAGGTGTTACACGGGTGGGTACACAAGCGTGTCCCTACCCGTGTGCGTCGAGTTCTCGAGAGGTGTCGAGTTGTACTCTAGAAAATGTGGCCCGAGCAGGACACGAGTACAGACATGGGTGTGTCTCTACCCGTGTGTACATCTTCAGAAGCCGGCTGAGTCACCCGGGGAAGGACACGGGTAAGAAAACATGCATAAACACGGCTGTGTCATGTGACTTGGGTAGTGGACACGGGCATGTCCCTACCCATGTTGGTGTCCATGCGACACTCGAACCGTTGATGTCGTTTCGCCCGAGCAGGACACGGGTAAGGACACAGTCGTGTCCCTACCCGTGTCACTTCTGTATAAAAGAAAAAAAAATGTTACCTAACCATCTCATTATCTTACAAACCCTATTTTCTGAAGAGGAAATTCTGGAGGAGGTAGATTTTGCTGGAGCCAATCAACCCCGTGAGGAAACGCTACGGTCGTCAAGGAAAAAAACGATGCCAACGAGAAGGATGAAAAGATCCATGATCAGAAATGGCGGAACCACTAAAAATGAGGTGAGCTTCCTCCCCTCTCCCTTGGTGCTAGATCTATAGTTATTCTTAGGCGATACATCGACTCAAATGAGTCTTTATGTGTGAGAAGAAGATTCTAGGAGGGCCTATCTAGAACTTGTGTTCTAATGTTTAGTCATCTTCAACCTCCCCTTCTTCAAAGTAATGATGTGGGTGGATTCATGAATAGGAATGACCTTAAGAGGGTGAATAAGGGTGGAGGAACTTCTGGTTGTGATTTGGGAAGACCGGCTTGTGGAGGAAGATGAACTGATGTCGTTCATTCCGCTTCAAGAAGTGTGCAGAAATCTGTGTTCTGCACGCAGCGACGTTCTTGGCTATTTTCAGGCAAGAAAAGGTCTGATCTGGGCTTTCGACTAAATAAAAAAGTTGTAGCCCTTGAAATTTCCTTTCCAATGAGTGTTTACATGCCTTCAGGTGAAGTCTGTAGCCACGGGAATGTCTGATCGAAGTATAGGGTGTAGACTAATAGCGCAGAAATTGTATTTTGTACGTAGCAGGCTTTGGAGCCGATTTAATGTGGGGTACAGTCTGATCTGGGTTGCAAGCCGAACATAAAAGTTTTCGCCCATGGAAAGAACTTTCCATCGAGGGGTTACACGCACTTACCGGATTCCTGTAGCCACAAAAATCTTTGGTTGAAGTTGCTGTCCTGCAGGTGTTCTGCACTTGAAATTCGTAAATTAGTTTTATATTTGAATTTGATCTCGGAAGAGGTTTTGTAACAATCCGACGTTAAGTCGCAGGCAAATAATAATATGTAAGGTTGTGATAATTCAACGGATGATGAAACTATTGGATAGGCCCCACATAAACTAATGGTGAAATGATATGTGATTGAATGAAATGACTTTGTGGGGGATAGTGAACAGATGATAATTAGTGGTCTAATCACGAGAATACTAGAACTTGTGTATTCGGTCTGTGTTGATTTATATGGACATGTGTTGTGTTAATCGGACGAGTAACTCATGTGCTCACGAGTGATTGGGTTGGTAAACTAAATGTTCTTGGTGCCGTGAGAAGAGTCATGAATGGATAGTTGGGCTTGGTCCTCGGTGTTCATGTCCCGAGGCGTCCTCCGTGCCTAATGATCGGTTGGGCTTTGTCCTCGCGATCATTTCTGAGGCTCCTTACTTACCACAGTGTGGTTGAGTGGCTCGTGGTGTGAGTCGACACGCGGTGTCGTAATCCCGGGTTAAAGATAGTGTGGCAGGTCTACGGGCTCGTCAATCGTCACACTGATGGGAGTTGACAGCTAGACCTTGGGCCGTTGGGCTTGGTCCTCGGTGTTCACGTCCCGAGGCTCCTTTCGTTCCAAGTGAACGGTTGGGCTTGGTCCTCGTGCTCTTTTCCGTGGCTCCTTCTGTATCACGCATAGGCCAGTTCGGGGCTAGGATCTCGGTGCACATCTACCCGAGACACCCGGTGAGCCGTAGTACGCATGTGAGCTCCGCTGTTGTGTTCTTAGAGTTGAGGCGTATGAAGGGCTAGGCTAGGTAGTGTGGAGACCAGCCTAGTAGTGGAGATGCCATCTCCACTGTCACCGTCCAGCCACGACGATTGACTCCTGAGAGGTTAGCTACCTGGTCGAAAAGTGGGAACTTCAAGTATGTGTCGACATAGTGAGTGCATCTGCGTGTTCATGGGTGAGTCATTGCATTGCATACATGTCATTACACTCCATTGCATACACAAGATCCTCATCGTATAAGTTTATATGGGCACTCCTATACGATGAGTTACTTACTGCTGAACGATCCTCAACTTATATGTTTGTATGGGCATTCATATAAGTTGAGTTACATTCTGTTATAATACTATACTCTCATGCTGCTATAGATGATAGAACTGCTAGAATAAGTTGTTGCTTATTTATTACACTGCTTAATTTACATTGAGATATACCACCTTCTTGTACCTAAGTTTCATTTATATTGTACCCTATTCGTTTCTCCGCCCGGTGCCGAGGAGCCGCCTAGGGAGCGGATGTGAAGCCACTTAGTCATTAGGACTAACGGTTGCTACGTCTTCCTTTTTAGGAGGAAACCCCACAGGTGGAGCAGCAGGTTATGTAGCCGGACAGCCATGCCAGGACGACATGGCCTGAGGAGACGGTACCGTTGCTACCGTCGGTTACTGATGTGAGTGTGAGAGGCTTTTCTTGTACCCGTTTTTGGAAAATTATTTACGTACTCTGATGTTAGAAGCTTGTTGAAGCTTCTCTACTGTTGATTATATTATGGACTATCTGCTTGGTGTGGATTTGACTTCTATGTTATCTTTTGTTGGATTTGACTTCTATGTTATATTTGGTTGGGTTGGCAATGTATGATATTGGTTATGGCCGGCAGGATAGGCGTCTTGTGGTGCAAGCTAGCCCGAGTGTTAGTGCTACCGCAAGGTGGATGTTATGGGCATAATACCCCTCTCATATCGTGTGTTGTGTTCCGGGAGGCGGGTCTTACAGGTGGCCTACCCACTCACAGGTTCTCGCATCCCTCTCTCAATAGCGGCACATAGTGTCGCTTTCTAGTCCATCATACGGCTCGTACCGAGCATACAACCAAAGGAGCTATGCAAAGCTTCCTTACCACACTTCACAAGCGTCCTCACACACACCGCATGCTATTCGTTGTATACACAGAGTCTTATACGGATCGCAGCATCACCAATCCAAACTATACGTCCAGATGGGCTTCACACAGCATGCCTATTCCGTACTACACACTTCCGGATCTAAATGCATACTTAACCACTGGAATCACTTACGCTCTTTCATCTTTTGATAGAAGATTCCATAGATATACATACATAAACAAAGGGCTTCACCTGCCCAAGAAAGAAAGACCGTTACCCTTGACAATCGCTTTGGCACCATGAAAGAACTAGCCAGTGGGAAATCACCGTAGCGGCCTTTCCTCAGCAACGATGAACTCGGCTCGCGATTCGGACCTCTGAAGCTCCTCGGGCGGCCGGAAAGCTTCTCCTTCTTCCTTCCTTTCTCTCCTCTCTCTTTCTTCACTTTAGAAAGAGAATGTCCAACATAAGAATGAGATATTCATCTCCATTCTCGACCTTATAATAGCAGGGAGGAACTTGGACCATAGGATCCAAATAGAAGGGAACGAACGGCCTCGATCTTCTTTGAAAAGCATCTATACAGAGTTAACACGGCCTGTGACACGCCCGTGTCACAGGCTGTGTTCCTTGAGGGGCTATAGAACCGACTCAATCTAGATCAAAACACAGGCTACGACACGCCCGTGTCACTTCCTGACACGCCCGTATCAACCAATACACGGTCGTGTGACTGGCCGTGTAACCCCATCAACACAGAGCCGAAACACCCGATAAGAACACGACTAAGGACACGCCCGTGTCCTTGGCCGTGTACCAAACACGCCCCTGCGACACGCCCGTATCATAGGCAGTGTACCACACTAAACGTAACTCCACTCAATGACACTCAACGCCACCCGGTTGTCACCCATAGTAGGAAATGCCCTGGGACACGCCCGTGTCCAAGGCCGTGTTGCCTCTCTCCGATCGTTGACCGTGCTATCTCGAGAACTCGACTCGATGCACACCGCAAAGGACACGCCCTGGGAAATGCCTGTGTCCCAAGCCTTGTGTACTGGACACACCCTGGGACACGCCCGTGTCCTAGGCCGTGTCACCTAGCTTGAACTCCAAATTACAATTTGGGGTGTTACAATCCTCCCCTCCATAGAGAAATTTCGTCCTGAAATTTAGCGCAATGTAGATACCAACAAAACCACTCCTTTATTGCAAATATACAAGACGATTCGGGGTTACTCTCCCCACGGTCTCGCATCAACACAAGTGTTTTCACAAACACACATACATACAATATATACAAAGTACAACATAAAAGCAAGAAAGTGCACACTCAACTTTATTTCCGCTCATCTGCGTCTCTAAGCAGCTTCTTGACATCTTCCTGCAACTCAAGGATAAACACTCGAGGCAGTTATACTTCATGATGTGTGCTTTGCGGCTCCTGCACTTCGAGATTGTACACTCGAGGTTGCGCCCGGGATGCAGATGATTCTGCCATAGCTTTGCCCTTTTCTTCATAGGTCGCACCAGACTTTTTCTCACCCTTCGAGGCACCACTCCAAAAATCTCGGGCGATATGCCCCTGCCTCCCAAAATTAAAAGACGTACGTGTCTCCACACGTCCTTGCCCGTACGTTGCTCCAAAAGTAACATTCGACTGAGCTTGTTAAGCAGGCCTGAACCGCTTCATATCACGTTTCCTAAACTCCGATTGATCGGACTGCGGAACTTTGAAATCCGACTTTTCTGCCGGCAAGTTTTTTTTGTCCTGCACCCGTTTCAAATCCTTCTCCAGCGCACAAGCTGTATCTACTAAGGCTTGGAAGCCTTGGTTCACTGAACTCGGAAGTGCCAATCTCAACTCATCTCGGAGTCCCTCATAGAATCTATTCGTATTCCGCGATTCTTCTGCAAAAGTCGACCGCGCATAACGCCCCAGCCTGGTAAATTCATGCAGGTAATCATCCACAGACTTCTCCCCCTGCAGCAGACGTTGGAATTAGTTCTCTATAGCAATTCTCCACGATACTGGCAAATACTTTGGCCAAAACAATATGGAGAATTCGTCCATCGAAATCGCTCCCAGGCCTCTGCCTGCCAATTGGTGCATCTCGACTTCATCCCACCGCAGTATCGCCTCTCCTTCTAGTAAGAAAGTGGCTAACGTAACTCTCTGCCCCTCATCAATCCTGAGCATTGTCAGGATCCTTTTCACTCTTTAAAGCCAATCTTATGCCTGCGTTGGGGAATTCCCCCCGATAAATGTAGGTGGATGAAAATCCATAAACCTCTTCAATTGCTCGTCAGTCGCTCGCTCGTCCACCCGAGCTTCAACACACTCTTGCCTTGAGCAAACCCGAACTGGCTCCACTATAGGCCTTGCCTGCCCAATCGGTTGTGCTTGAAACATGGTAAATATCGCGTCCGCAACTAAGCATACGGTTTTCACAGAAGGAGGAGGTATGGGCACCTCAGTTGGTGCTGCACTCTCATCTGAATGCAGGGGCTCAGACTTCCCAGCACCACTCCTTGTCTCCTATATGTGAATAAGATATCAATAATCAACCTCCAATCCAAAAGGCAAACATACCGAATACACCCGCGCACATTCCTAGTGGACATTCTTGAGTTCAATTATGTTAAAACGGTTCACACATACACGTGTGCGCCACCTGACAAAAGAATTCGGCCACAAATTCGAAAGCGGAAAACCGATGGGCCCTCTGATACCAAATGTAACAACCCGACCCATTAAATAACATATAATAGAAGGTCCGGCCAGGGCCCCACATTATATGCCACAAACAGACGGCGAGCTCACGGGTTAATACCAAAATACCATCGCACCCTAACCCAGAGCATTCTAGCGGAAGTTTAAAAGTTGCACGAACTCAATCCATGAATGTCCACAACTATATAAATAACACATTTATATACAAGACCAGGAATGTATACACCGCTCACGTCCTTAAGGCCTTACAAGTTTCTCTTTATAAACATATGACTTCATACATCGGCACGCAGGCCGGCCACACATGAAATCCAAATCTTCGCATGCCCTTCGAGGGTCTACTAGCAACATCAGCACAAAGGGATTCAGCCCGCTCAATCCATTTCAGCATCAACAAGGGCAGCACCTGCATATGGACATCCACCCCATGGGTGATAAACAAAGCAACAATCAGCATTTAGCTGACCAATTTTAACGACCCTACCCCTTAACCGGGGTAGTGGATCCTTCCCTGCATGCAATACAATCACAACATGTATATATATCAATAAACAACAACATCACAAATGTCGTCCTTCGTGCAAGACGCTCCGTGCACTGAGGGCACGCTTACGGTGTATCAGAACATCCTTCGTGCACCACCGACTAGAGGTTCTTAACTTGTTGGCTATGGAGCATAGTCTAATACAACGCGCGGACTGGAGACCCTCTCTCCCATGCCATTCAGAGGTAGTAACCTCATGGAAACCGTGAGCACTATCAGCCGACCTACCCACATAGTGTAACAAGCCTAGGGAAATCTCCCCATTACATTGCTACCAATCGACCGCTCACCCAATCCTACCACTAAACTTGTTGGGTGGCCCACCCACTCAGAGGTTCTTAACTTGTTGACCATGGGCATCAACCGCCAAATCCCTTTTGGAGACCCCTCGCACCCAGTCACTCAAAGGTGCTTGCTTACAACAATCCGATCATTGAACTTGGTGGCTGGCCTACTCACTCAGAGGTTCTTGCATACCTCTCTGAACACCGACACATAGTGCCGCTTTCCAGTCCATAATACGTCTCGTACCGAGCATACAACCAAAGGAGCTATACAAAGCTTAATTACCACACTTCACAAGCGTCCTCACACGCTCCAAAAGCTATTCGTCGTATTCACAGAGTCTTCTCCGGATCGAAGCATCACCAATCAAGACTATACGTCCAGATAGGCTTCACACTCCATGCCTATTCCGTACTACACACTTCCGGATCTAAATGCAGACACAACCACTGGAATCACTTACGCTCTTCCATCTTTTGATGGAGGATTCCATAAATATACATGCATAAACAAAGGGCTTCACCTGCCCAAGGAAGATAGACCGTTACCCTTGACGATCGCTTCGGCGCCATGAAAGAACTAGCCGGAGAGAAATCACCGCAACGGCCTTGCCTCCGTAACACTAAACTCGGCTCGTGATTTGGACCGCTGAAGCTCCACCAGCGGTCGGAAAGCTTCTCCTTCTACCTTCCTTGCTCTCCTCTCTCTCTTCACTTTAGAAAGAGAATGGCCAACATAAGAATGAGATATTCATCTCCATTCTCGGCCTTATAATAGCAGGGAGGAACTTTGACAACAAGATCCAAATAGAAGGGAACGAACGGCCTCGATATGTATTGAAAAGAATCTATACAGAGCTGACACGGCGTGTGACATGCCCGTGTCATAGGCCGTGTTCCTTGAGCGGATTCAGAACCGACTCAATATGGATCAGAACACGGGCTATGACACGCCCGTGTCACTTCCTAATACGCACGTGTCAACCAGTACACGGCCGTGTGACTAGTCATATCACCCCATCAACACAGGGTCGAAACACCCGAGAAGAACACGGCTAAGGACACGTCCGTGTCCTTGGCTGTATGCCAATCATGCCCCTGGTACACGCCCGTGTCACAGGTCGTGTACAACACTCAATGCCACTCCACTCAATGTCACTCAACGCCGCCTGGTTTTCACCCCGAGCAGGACATGCCCTGGGACACGGCCGTGTCCCAGGCCGTGTCGCCTCTCGCCGATCGTCGACTATGCTTTCATGAGAACTCGACTCGACGCACACCGCAGTGGACACGCCCGTATCCAAGGTCATGTGCACTGGACACGCCCTGGGACACGCCCGTGTCCCAGGCCGTGTCACCCATCCTGAACTCCAAATTACAATTTGGGGTGTTACACTAATCACCTTTCCTCTTCTCTTTTCTCACCGCGACACCTCGATTCTTGGCGTTTTCAATCGCCTCAACTCTCAGAGCGGCTTCCACGGCCTAAGAATAACTTTCAGCTCTATAAGCGCATGCCCACTATTGGACATCTATTCTTAGTCCTCCTAGGAAATGTTTCACTCTTCCCTCCTTTGAAGCTACCAAATCAGGAGCAAATCTACTCAACTTTCTAAACACAATCTCATAATTGCTCACTCTCAACTGTCTATGCTTCAAATGCAAGAATTATTTTTCAGACGGTCCCGCTCGACCGAGGGTAAAAACTTCTTAAGCACCATATTCTCAAAAGATTCCCAAGAGCATCCTTCACCTAGGCTCTCTCGTCGTAAGTGGGAGGTCCCAATCGCTGGAAATGCGAGATAAAATTAATCTCTGGTGTTAGCATCATTGGGGGCACCAGACGAGCAGGAGTAACAGGTACGGCTTGACCCATGATAGAATCTTGCACTAAGGGCTGCTGCGCTGGAGCAGCAGACAAAAAAACTGAATTTGTGATTGCATCGTAACTATTTGTCTCGATAGAGCCTCATTGCGCTGACGTAGACTCTCGATCATCGCATCACTATGTGCACCTAATGACTCACCCTACGACTAGGGAGTCGACCTTGTCGCAGGATGTAAAATCCCTACCCGTTACATGGGATATAGTAGAAGGTCCCGCCGGGGGCCCACACCATATTCCACGAACAGGCGGAGAAGTTACTTTATAATATCAAAACTACCAACAATTCCAAACACAGGGCATTCTAGCGGAAGCATCAAGGTTGAAAACGTTGAACTCAAGTACAACAAAAGAAATGTCCACTACTAACAATTAGGAATGAAAACAACCAATACACAAGGTACATGGACTTATGGCCTTACAAGTTTCTCTTAACTGGAGTGTGGTTTACAAACATCAGCACGTAGGCCGGCCACACATGAATAAGAGTAAAGCAAAGTAAAGCCTTCAAGAGCAGCAACACAACTAGGGCTTCAGCCTGCTATTTATCGATTGGGCCAGCTCCACCTGCAAGAAACAATCCACCAAGCGGCGGCAAACAGGGCAACGGTCAACATTCAGCTGACCAATTATATGGACCCTGCCCCTGGCACGGGACAGCGGAATTCCTTCCCTGCAAAGCATTTTATTAACCAGCACATATATACTATAATCCACCATGGCTGTGCACATCCGCACTAACCAATACATAACACAAATGTCGGCACGACGACCCGACGCTTCGTACACTCAGGGTACCTTATTGGTGAACCGGAAAATCCAGGGTCCCACCACCTTTTCAAGGTCTCTCTCGCTTACGGTCCAGAATGAGCATTCCTAGTCATTACGGCGCACAGGCTTACGACTCTCGCTATGAGATCCTATCAGGGACTTAAGCACCCAAGGTTAGACAACCATAACATGGGTACAGATCCGCCTTGCCCGTTGCTCATCATCATTAGTAGTCACACCAGACTGACGCGTGTACAACATCTCCTTGCCCGTTCACCACCAAGGATTTTAGTTGTAGCATAACGACCCAACAACACAACATGGTACTCATGACCACACGAGTTGAACACCAAGTATAAACTCTCACATTTTCCTGGACTTCCTCTAGTACTTCCTGCTGCACCAAGCCACATGTATTCATCAAGGGACTCCATACAAACAATCATTGAACACAGAGTCTTCTCCGATTTGCAAACAAAACATCACCAATCCATACTACTCACTTCCGGATGGGCTTCACACAGAATGCCTAACCGTACTACTCACTTCTTGTTCTAATACAACAAAGTAAGGGATGAACAACAAATCCCACCGGAATCACTTCGCATTCCACCTTTTTGGTGGAGGATTCGTATGCAAATGCAGGAAAGAAGGACTTCACATGTCCGAGTGGAAAATCGTTACCCGTACAGCACATTTTGGCGCTATTGAGAAAAGTATACGGTTGGAAAGGACCACAACGCTCTTGCCTCCGCGAATCTTAATTCGGCACGCGATTCGGACAACCATAGCTCCACCGGCGCCCGGATTCCTCATCTCCTACCTCCTCTTTCTCCCCCTCTCTCTTCTCCTTAGAAAGAGAAAGCCAAAGATGAGATGAGGAATAACTTCCCCATTCTCGTCCATAAACCATCAAGAGGCAAGCCAGGGCCGTTGGATCGTACTTAATAAAAACAAACGACCCAGATTAACTATGAAAATCATTTCAGATGGCCGACATGACTTTGCACATGGCCATGTGCCTGGCCGTGTACCCTGCTTGCACACAAAATCATCGATCTAGAGCAGGTCACGGGTTGAGACACGCCTGTGTCCAAGGTGACACGCCTGTGTCAACCAAACTGGCACGCCCGTATCGGTGGGCGTGTTCCATAACTGACCTACCGAACCGACACGACCCTTAGTGGACACGGGTCCTGACACGCCCGTGTCAGGATTGACACGGCCGTATAGACCACGACATACCTGTGTCCCAAGCCATGTACACGCCTCTCGACACAGCCCAGTTTCTATAGAAGGACACAGCATATTGACATGCCCGTGACCTCCAGCCGAGAAATTCCCAGGGCTCTAGAACCCATAAGAACACTTACCATACCTATAGTGTTTTTGGGGCATTAAAATTCTCCCCCTCTTATAAGAATTTCGTCCCGAAATTCACTAAGCACAAAATAAAATTATATACTATGCAAATATATACTACAGTTCATACAAATGGTTATAACAATACAACAGAAATAGCAAAGGAAATTCAGTATGCATGGCTTGTTCCTGTTCCCATGACAACTCTTCTCGGCCACAATTGTCCCATCGGACCTTCACCATCCCAACATCTTTATTTCATAGTTGTTTAACCGCCGTATCCTCGATCTGAATCGGCCTAACCTTCGTCGTTATCCCATTATCGACAGATACTCGATCCGCATCAACCAACTGAGATGGCTCTTTAACTGCTTTCCTTAATACCGAGACATGAAACACGTCATGCGAACCACTCAGTTCTGTTGAAAGCGTTAACCGATAGGCAACCTCACCAACACGTTCTACCACTTCAAACGATCACAAATACCTCGGGCTCATCTATTTCAGACACCGGATCCTAGACATGCCCTTGAAGGGTTTAATCTTTAGGTATACCCAATCGCCCACCGCAAACTCAACTTTTCGGTGCTTGGCATTATAGTACTTTGCTTGCCTGTCTTGAGCCACCAACAATCTTTCTCGAATCAACCGAATAGTCGAGTTAGCATCATCCGTTTCTTTTTGCTTATACAACTTCGATTCGCCAGTCTCCGCCCAAGCCAAAGGGGTATGGCACTTCCTATCGTATAAGGCCTCAAAGGGTGCCATCTGAATACTATCTTGATAGCTATTGTTGTAGGAGAACTCGATCATATATATATGATATTCCCAACTCTTTCCGAAATCTAGTGCACACATTAAGAGCATATCCTCCAACCTCCTGTTGGTCCTTTCGGTCTGACCATCCGTTTGAGGATGAAGCGCCGTACTGAAATGCAATTTCGTACCGAACAGTTGCTGAATTACCCTCCAATCTCCCGAAGTGAAACATCCATCACGATCACTAACGATGTTATGTGGCAAACCGTGCAATCGTATAATGTTATCCACTTATAACTTTGCCAACTTGTCAACTGAGGCGTCCTTCCGGTTCAGGATGAAGTGTGACACCTTAGTTAACCGGTCCACAATCACCCAAACTGCATCATTACCGCAGTTCTACCTCGCCAGCCCATGCATGAAATCAATCGAGATGTCATCAAATTTCCATATAGGAATAGGCAACTTCAGAAGACCACCTGGCCTTTGGCATTCAGCCTTAACCAAGGCACATGTCTGGCATTTCGCAACATAATGTGCTATATCCTTCTTCATTCAGGCCACAAGAACATTTTCTTCATATCCTTATACATCTTCGTGCTCCTGGGGTGAATTGAATATTTTGTGAAGTGGGCTTCATACATCAATTCTTCACGAATTTTGCCCCTACTTGGGATGCACAAACGTTCGTCTCCCCGCAAAAGGCCGTCCTCAAAAGAAAACTGAGAACCTGAACTCTCCACTGCATACCATTGTAGACTTTTATCAAGTTCTGTTGCATGTCGAAATCTATCCATAATGTCACATTGTACCTCTGTCCAGTTCAAACATGCCTTTGTACTGGAATCCTTGTCAACACAAGAAATGTTTAAGACTTCCAGTTCTCGAATTAGGCTTTCATCATGCCTTAGCAACCAATTAGCCCTTGTCGGAGTCCTACGACTCAAGGCGTCCACGACGATATTCCCCTTACTGGGAGTGTAGTGAATCTGAAAAGTGTAGTCTCAAAGAAACTCCATCAACCTTATCTGTCGCATGTTGAGATCCTTCTGATCCAACAGATATTTAAAGCTATTATGGTCTGTGAATATATCAACTTTCACGCCATATAGATAATGACTCCACAGTTTAAGTGCGAATATTACAACCGCCAATTCCAAATCATGGATAGGGTAATTCCGTTCATGCACCTTCAACTGGCATGAGCCATAAGCTATCACCTTCACAAACTATAGAAGAATACAGCCTAATCCACTCCCTGATTCATCACTATAAACTTCAAAGCTGTCCAAACCACATGGCGATGACAAGATTAGCGCAGTGGTCAACCGACTCTTTAGCTCCTCGAAAGCTCGTGCATATTCGGGCGTCCAAACGAACTTTTGATCCTTCCTCGTCAGTGTGGTCAGAGGAAAGGATATCCAAGAGAAATTCTCTACGAAGCGCCTGTAGTAGCCCGCCAGTCCAAGAAAACTCCTTACCTCCGCCACAGTAGTAAGAACAGGCCACTCCCGTATAGCAGCAATCTTAGCTGGATCCACCGCAATGGCCTCTCCACTAACCACATGGCCAAGGAAAGCCACTAACGACAACCAAAATTCACACTTAGAGAACTTGGCGTAGAGCTTGTTCTTCCTCAGGGAGTATATGAGGATATCGTCGATAAAGACGATTACAAACAGATCCAAGTATTCCCTAAACACCCGAGCATTACATCCATGAATACCGATGGACCATTGGACAGCCCAAACGACATTACGGTGAACTCATAGTGACCATAACATGTTTCGAACGCTGTTTTGGGTATGTCACTTTCACGAACTCTCAAATGATAATAACCTGACTTCAAATACAACTTGGAGTATACAGTCGAGCCAACTAACTGGTCAAACAAGTCGTCAATCCGTGAAATCGGATATTTGTTCTTTTCCTTTAACTTGTTTAGTTCTTTGTAGTCAATACATAGATGCAAGCTACCGTCCTTCTTCTTCACAAAGATAACTTGCGCGCACCAAGGTGATTGACATGGACGTATGTAGCCTTACTCTAGTAGTTCCTATAACTGAACCTTCAACTCTGCCATTTCCTTTGGCGCTACTCGATATGGCGAGCGAGCCACAGGTTTAGCACCTAGTACTAACTAGATAGCGAAGTCGATCTCCCTTTGGGGTGGTAACCCTGGAAGACTTTTCGGAAACACATCAGCAAACTCTGACATAATCGGCATCTCACTAATACTGGCCTTAGGCTCCACAGCCTCAATAAGTTTGAAGAATAACTTCGCACCCTTCCGAAATGCCTTAACGACTTGGAGGGATGATAACTGTATCCTACGCATCCCTCACATGTCATTGAACTTAGTCTCTTGATCGGTATCTTGACCCAGTGTAACCTCTTTTGAAGTGCAATTTATACTGGCATGCTGCTCTAAAAGCAGTCCATACCGAAGATAATATCGAACTCAGATATCGGTAGCACTGATTCGTTCACAAGGAAATCCCGACTTCCTATCTTTACTTCCACACTACATGACTTATCCGCGCACAACACACATCTGTTAGGTAGGAGCACCTTAATACTGTCTGTCATGGTCCATGCAGGTACCCCGATCCATAAGACAAAGTCTTCAGATAGAACCTATATTACCAAAATTAAAACAAGCACAGCACAAGGCACAAAGTAAAACTACAAACTACCCGTACCTGTGATGACGTCAGCCTATTTGATAGCCTCTTGTTTCCCGAGATTGAAGACCCGGGGCAGCACCTGAGATGCAGAAGACTCCGTCACTATCTTCCCTTTCTCCGCATACGACGCTCCCACCTTCCTTTCGCCCTTTGGAGGGCCAGAGCGACAGTCACAAGCAAAGTGCCCCAGCTTTCCACACGTGTTACAAGCTCGAGAACCATACCCATAAGATTCCTCTGTCACAACATCTGAAGGGGCTTGTCCAGCATATTTGGACGTCTTTCCCCATCTCTTACGGAACCCAGGCTTCTCTAGACGAGGCATCTTGAACTCTGGCTTTGTCACTGCCATGTTCCTCTTGCCCTTTGTCCTCTTCAAGTCCTTCTCCAAAGACCTAGCCGTACAGACCAATGCTTGAAATACTTGGCTCACAAAACTCGATAGCAAAAGCCTTAGCTCATCCCGCAGTCCTTCATAGAATCTACTGGTCTTACGCTCCTCTTCGGTAAAGATAAATCCTACATAACATCCCAGTCGAGTAAACTCATGGAGATAGTCATCCACACTCTTTTCTCCTTGAGTCAGCCGTTGAAACTCCGATTCCATACCAATCCTTAGCGGCGTCGGCAAATGCTTTGCCAATAACAACCGAGAGAACTTCACCATCGAGACTTTAGTTAACTGCCTGCCTGTCTGCCAAGTGATGCAGTTCGACCTCATCCCACCAAAGCCGAGCCTCTCCATCCAGCAGGAAGGTGGTTAACGTTACCTTCTGCTCCTCCTCAACCCTGATTACTGTCAAGATCCTTCTTATCCTTGAGAGCCAATCCTCCGCCTAAGCCAGCAAACCGGTCCCATCAAACGTTGAAGGATTGAAGCTTATGAACCGCTTCAGTTATTGATTTGCTGCTCGAAGATCAACCACAAGTTCTAACAGTTCTTGCCTTAGCCAAGCCTGATTTGGCACCGCTGCAGACCTCGCCTGTCCAGCCTGCTGAGCATTCATCACAGCAAGTACCGTCTCTGTAATCATACGAACAGTTTCAGCAGAAGGAGGAGGTATGGGCACCTCCACTGGTATAAGACCCCATTTTTTTTCTCGATCAAACCCCGGGGTCTTATGACCAGAACCGCCGCTTTGCGGTGACACCTCCGCGCCAGGGAAGGTTGTCACTACAAAACGCCGATTCTGCCAACCTTATTGATCACAAAAGTAGCTATAGAATAGTAAGAAAATGCAGTCCACATCCAAATCACATATAATAAAAATCCCCACGAAGGGAGTGTCCAAAGAATAAATAAAAGAGTACAGAAAAGAAGGCTAAAGCACGGTACATCAATATCCTCACTACAGATCTCTCATGCGGAAGCAAAAATGAAACCTCACTAGAATTCGGTACTCACGATCCCAGCTGGCTGTACTCTTGAGCTAGACTGCCCTGTCTCGAATCGTACCGGTCTCCTGGGCTGCTCCTCCCTGCTGGGCTCCGCAATCCCCTAATATGATGTGGTTCGAAAACAATTAGTTTATAAGACTAAGCCCTATCATCCCCCGCCCCTTCCCCCATGCTCCTAGGCACCGAGCGGGGAGGAAGAAAGGGAAGGACGTGAATGTGGAGAGTTAAACAAATAGGTGATAGGGGACCTAGCTAGCAATTTATAATCATGTGGTAATAAGTAAAGTAATAAAAGAAATCAACCTTCACTTATGCAAGTATACATAAGCCAAGGGATCTTCTAGAAAGCTCCCATCATATAAAATGTCCCATACCATTTTATATGTTGGGGTGTCGGTTGTCACAAGCAATACAGATACATATAGAAATAACCTTAATTTTTAAACATGCCCACACAAGCTTATAGACCAAGGGGTCGTTTAGAAAGTCCTAATGTAGAAGCGTCCCATACCACTTATGAATTTGGTGTCACAGGTTATTATGAATGATTATGATATGCTTCTACATGGTCGGTATGTTATGATGAAGCAGTGAAACTCACACACCTGACTTTGTGTACAAAACCTTTAGTTCCCCCTTTCGGAGCAGTTACCTCCCAGGATATCTCCGTTGTTGCAGACGGAAGCGGTGGGTTTGGCCTCGCCCACCTCAAAACCAGTATAGCACTACCGGTCTGACCTATCGTAAGTCTCAACGCTTGGTGAATAATGCGAACTCCGGCGTACTCTTGCCGACTGGACCGCCGGACTTAGCTTTGGCGAAGTGTAAAACCACACTTGCGGAGTCATCGTAATAGCGTCGGTGCTATGACAACCCAGTACCGAAGACCCACCACCTTAATTATTCCATTTTATGCACATGCAATATTCTTAAAAGAAATCAACAAGTCATGCCCCCAGACTAACTGTCTGAATCCACCTCAAATCGGGACTAAGCTCCCCGGACTAACTGTCCGGCTCAATTTCCAAACCTCATCCCTTTGGACACCGCGGGATGGCGCCCCTTTGAACACCTCGGGACGACTTATCCATTTCCAACCTTCTATCCAACTAGTGTGTGCAACGTGAAGCCCTATTTTCCACCTTACTCTTTAAGTTAATCTTCAGGTTTACTTTAGCCCAAAATTGCCCAACTCTCTTGTTACTTTATAGTTATCCTAACGACTTAATATGTTATTAGAAGTGCGGCGGTCTTCCGCTGTACCCCATGATTGTTGCTATATCAGCTTGCACTCCACTATCGTCACTAACACTACCCTCCAGGGTTATTCTTCCAATCGTAATATTCAACTCAATAGTCGTTCTATCCCCTGGTGGGCCTAATGCTATGTACCCATTTTACTAAGCACAACCCATGACCTAAAACCACCCCGAAGTCGAACATCAAATTCCTTGGTTCACCAACCCCTAATTATTTATCCTAGGGTGGTATGGACTAAGGTAGTGAACAGGTTGATTTTCATAACTTTCCTAGGTAATTAAGACCTCTAATTAAATCATTTAAATTCATCCCCTAGGTCACCTTACACATGTGTTGGGTACATTAGAAAATGTGTACCTGATTTGGAGAAGCCTCACTTAGCTCAATGATATACATCACGGTGTATTTGATGTTATTTTGAGTTTATATGTGCAGGTTTAGAATGTGCTAGAATGCAAGAAAAATATTCTAAGTCCATATGTCCACACCTGAAGAAGCTGTGTCGACACTTCAGTAAGATTGTGTCGACACTTGGAAATTACTGTGTCGACACTTCAGTTAGTTTATGTCGACACCGGGAGGCTGTGTCGACACATAGAAAAAATTAGTCGACATCAACTGTGTCGACACCGGGAGGCTGTGTCGACACACAAGGGCAGAGTCGACAACAACTGTGTCGACACCTGGAGGCAGTGTCGACACACGCTATGTTTTGAGTCTACATCAACTGTGTCGACACACAGGACTTGTGTCGACACACAGGACTTGTGTCGACACACAGCTGAGTCTAGACCAAGTTGATTGCTGATGAATGGTGAAGTGTTTGTGTCGAAACAAATAATCAGTGTCGACACATTCTCAAGATGCAGTATCAAGAAGCTGTGTCGACATCAAGGCAGCTATGTCGACATCACCAAAGGCTGTGTCGACATTTAAGTCACTTGTGTCAACACATATTGACAGTTGGTCTCGACACTTTATGACAGTCAGTCTCGACGCTTTGCTGACAGAGTAAAAGGCTCAAGAATTGTTTTAAGACTTGACAGCTGTGAGTTACAACAGGTTTACTGAAGCTGTCAGACTTGTCAGAAGTTAGTTATAAACCGGATCAGCCGGTTACCATGGATGAAGTCTATATATAGATGGATTCAGAAGAAGGAATTGACAGTTAATGAATGATTCATTATTGACACAAAAACACAACTTTGTGACAAAGATCTCTGATCAAGAAAGTGCAAGGCACAGAAGAAGATCTTCGTGTGAAGATCTAAGAATACATTCTGAAGTGATCATTCACTCAGTTTCAGTCTAAGTTTGATTCAATCAAGAATTCTGAAGTATCATTAAGAGGTTTGGATAGAGAGAGATCCAGTTATTTGAAGTCAAGCAGGAGACATTCACAGGTCTCTCAAGAAGCAGATACTGAACTAATCTATCAAGAAGATTCAGATTTATTTCTGAAGTCTAAAAGGAAGCTGCCAGTCAGTTATATTCAAAGGAAATCAACCCAACTAAGTTCAGATTCAAGAAGCTTTGAAGAAAGCTAAGATCAAGTTGATTTCAGCCATCAGCCTCTTCAAGAAGCTGATCAAGAAAGTTCTTATCCCTTCTCTCTCAACAGGGGTAAGAGATTATAAAATTCCTTATCAAATTCTGAAGGATCTATTCATTGATCTGAGTTGTAAGCCTATTTTATAAAGGCTGAGTGTAGGAGATTTATTCTCTGAGTGGTAGGGCTGTTTATGCCTGAGTTGTAGGAGAAGGTATTCTCTGAGTTGTAGGCTTTGTGGAAAGGCTGAGGTAGGGCTGTTTATGTCTGAGTTGTAGGAGAATGTATTCTCTGAGTTGTAGGCCTTGTGGCAAGGCTGAGGTAGGGCTTGTTAGCCTGAGTTGTAGGAATCTTATAGGGTTCTGAGTTGCAGGAATCCTTCTGGATTCTGAGCTAAAGGAAGAAGTTAGGCCGACTCTAGCATACTGCTAGATAGGTGAAGGGGGAAAGTTGATGTACCCAGACCTTGGGGAACCACTATAAATCTGTGTGCAATCTGTGATGTGTGTATGATTGTGATTGTTGTGCTGTGTTAGCTATAGAAATATCTGATTTATTCAAAGAAATGTAGTTATATTCTGCCTTAAGTTAAATCAAGGAAAAGTACCTATTCACCCCCCCCCTCTAGGTGTTTAGGTAGTCTTGAAAGTAAAACTATCAAGTGGTATAAGAGGGAGGTTACTCAAAGAAGGACTTAACAGTCTGAGTTAGATCCCTAAGGCAGAATCAAGAATCAAGAAAATGGGATCTGGAGAGAATCACAAGGAACTAGGGTCTATGAAATTACCCATCTGCAGAAAAGAGATTTTATGAATCTGGAAAGAAAGGGTTAGATTGTTTATGGAGGCCTCTGACCCAAGGATATATATCACAGTAAAAGAAGGTCCATATATCCCAATGAATGTGTCTGTTCTAGATGCAAATAAAAAAACTCCTAAAGATTTTTCTGAAATGACCAAGGATGAGATTATATTGGCAACTATGGATAAAAGAGCTCAGAATATCATAGTGAGTGCCATAGATGATTCTACTTTCCAAAATTTGATTCAGTGCAAAACCTCCAAGGAAATGTGGGACACTTTGATTGTCTACATGGAGGGTTCTGAAGAAGTTAGACAAGACAGAAAGTCTACGCTCAATCAAGAATATGAGAGTTTCAAACAAGGGAAGTCTGATAGCATATCTGAATGCTACAAGAAATTCTACAGGATAGTGAATGAACTGATGTCCTATGGAAGGGTCTTCAGTACTTATGAGCTGAATGACAAATTCCTAAGATCTTTGAAAAAGGATTGGGATACCAAGATTTGTGCCATTAGAGAAGTGGCCAAACTAGCAGACATTTCTCCTCCAACCTTATTTGGAAAGTTGCTATCATATGAAATGCAACTAATGGCTAGGAAGGAGGAAGAATGAAATACAAAAGGAGAGCATAGAGAAAAGTCAGTGGCCTTCAAGGTTGAAGCCACTAGAAAGAGCAGGAGGATGTCTCCATCACCTCCTAAGGAAGTTGCTGAAGTTATCTAAGAGAATTCACACATTCAAAACTTAGATAGCAGTGATTCAGATGCAGATTTTGTTGCCTTTACAAGGCAGTTTCAGAGGTTCTTAAAGAAGAAGCAGTGGAAGTCAAGGCCCTCCACATCACAGCCAGGTGATGACTACTAACAAAAGAGAAAATCATCAAGAAAGGAAAGGAGCAGGTCTAAGCCCAGCAAAGCTACAACATGAAAAATTGTTTACTATTGCTACAATAGGCCAAGACATGTGGTGGCTGAGTGTCCAGAAAAGAGGAAGGAGTCAGCAGACTGAAAGAAGACTCAACAAAAGGGCATGAAGGAGAAATCCTTTGTTGCTAAGAAGGAGAAGAGTCTTACAGATCAATCCTCCTCAGAGTAAGAATCTGAAGCTGAAGCATACATTGGACTGTTTGTATCTAATAAAGAAGAGGAGTTTATGCAATTACTGGACTCCATCAATGAACAAGAAGACCATCAGTGCATGGGACTGATGGCTGAATCAGAAGACAACAAGTGCCAGGATCAGCCTGGTCCCAGTAAGGTACAAAGTAATTCTAGAATTTCTGATTATAGTACTGGTTCAGAGTCAGATTCATCTTCATAAAGTGATGAGGATGGATCAGAATATGAAGGAGATATTCATCAGTTGATAGATGAATATGGGGACTTATTGCAGGCACTTAAGAAAAGCAAAAACCTAGCCAATAATCAGGCTAAGGAAATTGCAGATCTTAAGATGATCGCATATAGTTTAGAGAAAGAATTGGATCAACAAATGAATGAGGTTGCCAAGCTGAAAACTATTACTGTTATTCAGATGGGTACAATCACATATAAAAATGATCTAATTAAAGGTTTGGAAGTCAGACTTTAAGCAGAGAAATATTTGGTGGCTCGTTACTCTAAGCCAAAATCAGTCTTACCCTTAATAGATAAGTGTGTGGCCTAAAAGGGTAAGGCTGGAATAGGCTATAAAGGTAACACCAGGGCTGCCCATTTCAAGAGAAAGGGCAAAGCCTCTGTTCAGCCATTGAATTTTAAAGTCCCTATAGTTTTTAGAAAGGTGCATGAGCTTTCTAATAAGTATGATCTTGAAAACACTCATAGTCATAAAAAGATTGATGTTCTGAATAACAAGGGTGTTAATGCCAATAAGTAATCCCATGTTCATAAACCCCATGGTTATAAGAAATCAGTGGGTGTAGCTGCAGCAGCACCAGCACAGAACAGAAATTTTTTGGCCAAAAATGTATCTAGACCTAGATACAACAAGTATGAATGCTGGTGCTATGGAAAGACAGGCCATTTTGCCTTAGACTACTAACAACAAGTATGAATGCTGGTGTTAGGAAGAACAACAGTCTACAAGTTAGAAGAGCTGCTAGTAGTTTTGATATGAATGGAGCTAACTTGAACCAAGGACCCAAGACTTACTTGGGTTCTAAGGGAAAGTAATTTTGTATTGTAGGAAAGTCCAAGTTGCCATGCCCCTATATGGTACTTAGATAGTGGATGTTCCAGGCACATGATTGGAATAAAGGGGCTGATGAAGGAGTACACATCTATCAAGGATGGGCCTAAAGTAATCTTTGGTGGATCTGAAAGAGGAATCATCAAAGGATTTGGTAACATCTCTTCCAACCAAATTACCATCACTCAAGTGGCTTATGTAAAAGGTTTGAAACACAACCTGATAAGCATAAGTCAGCTGAGTAATCTAGGATATGACATTTCATTTGTTAAGAATGGATGTCATATCAATAGGTCAATTGATCAAAAGATCATTTTGACAGGATATAGAAAGAGTAATGTTTATTGTCTTGATTTTGGGTGTGAGAACAAAGGTTCTCCTATTTGTATTATAGCTGATGAGAAAGAATCTCATTGTGTCAAATGGCAAAAGAGGCTGGCTCATCTTAACTACAAGACAATTGGCCAACTCTTTAGTAAAGAGTTAGTGAGGAATGGTCCTCAAGTTAAGTGTATAAAGGAAGGGATATGTTCAGCTTGTCAAAAGGGCAAGCAGACAAAATCCTTTCATAGCCTTGAAAACAAGGATTCAGTGAGGTGTCTATACCTCTTACATATGGATCTTTTTGATCCTATGCCAGTTCATTGTCTAGGTAGGAAGGTCTACACTTTTGTGGTTGTAGATGACTATTCTAGATATTTCTGGGTGTTCTTTCTGAGATAGAAATCTAAAACCCCAAGTGTTTTACATAGTTTTGTCAAACAAATTCAGAATGAACTGAACAGTACAGTGGTCAAAATCAGAAGTGACCATGGCACTGAATTTCAATCTGAAAGTATGATAAGATTATGTGAAGAATTCTAGATTTTCCAAGAATTCTCCTCACCTAGAACACCACAGCAAAATGGTATTGATGAAAGAAAGAATAGGACATTGATTGAGGCTGGTAGAACTATATTGAGTGACACTTCTCTCCCAGAATATTTTTGGGCTGAGGAAGTAAACACTGCATGTCATGTACTCAACAGGGCTTCTATCACTAAGTGCCGCAAAAAGACTCCCTATGAGATTATGAAAGGTAGAAAACCAAATTTATCCTATTTTAGGATCTTTGGTTGCAAGTGTTATATCCTTAACAATGGCAAGTCTTATTTAACTAAGTTTGCTGCCAAATCCCAAGATGGGATATTTGTTGGGTAGAGCAACAATAGTAAGGCTTATAGAGTCTACAACTTGATTACTCAGGTTGTAGAAGAATCTGTACATATTGTATTTGATGAAACAAGATTAATCAACAGTGAGTTGCATTGTAGTTCATGCAATCCAATAAGTATAAGCAATAGGATGGACAAGCTTTCCATTGCAGAAGGCTCAACTGTAGATGAAGTATTGGGAAATGATGGCTACTGTCCAGGGGGAGTACAAGACTCTCTAGAAGCTGATGACAACCAAAAGGTGCAGTATAATGAAGAAACTGGAGGTGTTCAGCCAGAAGGAAGTCTACCTCCAGCTATAAGACATCTAAAGGATCATCCAGCAAATCAGATAATTGGTGATCCAAGACATGGAGTGCAAAACAGAAGTAGAAATCTGAATACAGTCCTGCACTCAAGTTTTCTATCTCAACTAGAGCCAAAGAAATTTGAAGAAGCTATCCAAGACCAACACTGGATTAATGCTATGCAAGAGGAGCTTAATCAGTTTAAAAGATGCAAGGTCTGGGAGTTGGTTCCTAAACCAAAAGACCACAACATCATTGGTACAAAGTTGATTTTTAGGAACAAGTTGGATGAGAATTGAGTTATTGTGAAGAATAAAGTAAGATTGGTTGCAAAAGGATACAGGAAGGAAGAGGGAATAGACTTTGATCAAACATTTGCCCCAGTAGGAAGACTGGAAGCAATCAGAATGTTCCTTGCCTATGCAGCATATCAAGGCTTCAAGGTATATCAAATGGATGTGAAATCAGCATTCCTGAATGGTGATCTAAAAGAAGAAGTCTATGTAGAGCAGCAATCAGGTTTTGTAGATTCTCTTAAACCTGGTTATGTCTATAGACTTAGGAAAGCATTGTATGGGTTAAAGCAAGCCCCAAGGGCTTTGTATGAAACCATGTCTACATTCCTTATTGAGAACAAATTCTCAAGAGGTAAAATAGACAAAACTCTATTCCTAAGGGAATCTAAAGGGAAGATAATCTTAGTTCAGATCTATGTAGATGACATAATTTTTGGGTCTATAGAAAACAACCTTTGCAAGAAGTTTGCCAAACTTATGTAAGGGAAGTTTGAAATAAGTAGTATGGGGGAACTTAAGTTCTTCTTGGGACTCCAAGTAAGACAGACTGATGATGGATTGTCAATATCCCAGTCTATGTTCACCAAAGAGTTAATTAAGAAGTATGGTATGGAATCATCCTCCACCATGAGAACTCCTATGGGAACAAGTATGCCTATATGCAAAGATGATGTAGGAAACCTGTAGATGAATCTTTGTATAGAGGAATAATTGGCTCTCTATTATATCTCACTTCTAGTTGACCAGACATTATGTATGCAACATGTGTCTGTGTTAGGTACCAAGCATGCCCTAAATAATCACATTATACTGCAGTCAAGAGGATTTTGAGATATCTAAAGGGCACACCTAATCTAGGCCTTTGGTACCCTATGAATAGAGATTTTCTACTAACAGGTTATTCAGATGCAGAATTTGCAGGCTGTAGAGAAGATAGAAAAAGTACTACAGGTACATGCAAATTCCTGGGAGGAAGATTGATATCTTGGAGCAGTAAGAAGCAGACTAGTGTTGCAATATCCACAGCTGAGTCTGAATATGTGGCAGCAGGAAGTTACTGTACACAGCTGTTGTGGATTCAATATCAGCTAAGGGACTATGGTATTCAAGTAAGTAGAACACCTTTATTGTGTGATTCTAAAAGTTTCATTTCTATTGCAAACAATCCTGTTTCACATAGTAGGACTAAGCATATAGAGATAAAATGCCATTTTCTTAGAGAACATGTACAAAAAGAAGACATCTCATTAGAATTTGTTAAAACTGATTATCTAATTGCAGATGTATTTACTAAGCCTCTGGATGAAACTAAATTCAATAGATTTAAAATTGAATTAGGAATGCTGACCATAGGTTAGTTTACCAAAAAATTGGCTAAGTAAAATGGTGTCGACACATTCAGAAATGTAGTGTCGACACAACCAGAGTAATGGTGTCGACACTTACAGATTTATTGTCGACACTTATAATAAGAGTCGACACAGAATTTCTGACGAACTACTAAGTATCTCCTGTGTCAACATATCATCAATTGGTGTCGACACATAGTAGTCAGCGCCGTGGTTGTGATAATAGAAGTTTGTGTCGACACATTCAAACAGTGTCGACACTTTTACACAGTTTTTGCCCACCTTTTGATCTTCTTTGATTAGAAGGGTATAAATAGGTCAAGAACTTATTATGTCGACACGCTCACTAGGGTTTCGAGACAAAAACCTTGTGTCGACAATCTCTCTCCTCTCCAATCAAGCTTTCTCTTCATTCCAATGGCGCCCAAGGTTGAAGACAACGTTAATGAAAGATATGAGTTGGTTAGGCATGCATTCGACGATGTCGACTCAGAGATCAAACAAGTCATTTCACTTCTTGCAGAAAACAGATTAGAATATCTTGTCTCTTAACCTAGTAAGATATGGAAGAAGGAAGTATTCGAGTTCTATACTACTGCATCAATGGACTCAATTGGCTTGAAGATCAAATCCATTGTTCATGGAGAAAAAGTCAAGCTATCTCAGAAAAGGTTGAGCAAGATTCTCCATCTTCCTAGAATACAAGATGAGGAAGAGGTACAAGCCTCAAGGACCAGGGAGGTGCTTCAATGGTGTGGATTGGATCCAACCATAAAAATAGGATCTGCCATCAACAGGAAGGGCATGAATCCTCAGGGGAAATTCCTGTCTGAAATAAAAGGAAAGGTGATCTTATGTAAACCAGGTGGCCATGATAGGATATCAGCCTATATGTTCAGCCTGATGACAAGGGTGATCTTTAAGATTCAAACAAATTGGTCAGCAGTACTGTTTGATAAGATAAAAGAAGGGATAAATAAGCCAAACTTTGCTAGGATTATGAGTCTGTACCTGGCTGGAATAATTCCAGAGGTCATGCAACAGATTCCTGGATCAAAGATAAACCACATGAGGAGAATTGACATAAGGTTATTCTCAAGATTGGATAGAGTTCTTTCTAAAGAAATGCCTGATGTTGACAGGCAAGAGCATGGTCCTGAAGATGCATAAGTCCAGGAAGATACTATATCTGCACAGGTGCAGGGGGAGCCAGTTATTTCACAAGTGCAGGGGGAGCTGGAAAGTATACAAGTCCAGGACAATGGTGAAAATGCACATTTACAGGGGGAGCCAGAGTCTGAACAGGTACAAGAGGAAGAAAGAATCAATTTATCAAAGGACATTATTTCTCAAACTGATCTAAATATTTCTAGAGTTGCTGGTGCTGTTGAGAAAGTACAATCTCCTGCTCTCACACAACAAGAATTTACTCTTGAAGAGCTGTTTCCTGATCTTGGAGGAGAAGCAGATAAAATGGAGACCCTAAGATTTGAGGGGGAGCAAGTAAGGGTTGAGGGGGAGCAGGTTGATATAGAGGAAGAGCAACAAGTAGATGAGAAAGAAATTTCTTCCACTCCTCAAGAGAGAGTTACTATTGAAAGTTCTTCAGAGTCTGAGCATGAAGAAGTAAGGGAGGCAAAGAAGAGAAAATTAATGGTCTTTAAGAGAAGAAGTCAAAGCTATAAGCAGGCTTTACAAGCTACTTCTTCCCAACCAGCTCCTACAATTGATTACAACAAACTTTTGGTGGATTTAAAAGTCAAAATGGATGAGCAGAGATTGGCTCTTTAATAGTATGTAGATGAAAGCCATAAGGCTCTTCAATTTGATCTGGCACAAGATAAAAAATCTATAATATTTGAAGTTAATCAGAATAAAAAAGAGATGATAGATTGCTTCCATAAGGGAGGCAATGCTGTGGTATTTCTTGCAAAACAACAAGCAGAAATAAAAAAACAAGTGGATGAAATGGCTGTTAAACAAGGCTATGTCCTTGAGAATCAAATAAGAATGAATGCCAATCTGACTGAATCACATAATGTGATAGTCATTGAGTTTACAAACACTGTTGTTGCAATGACTGAAGCTAGAAATAAGGAAAAAGAAGAATATGATAAGAAGCTACAAGCTGCCCTAGATACAGTTTAAACTGCAATCACTTCATCTGAGAAGTTAATTAGTGACAAGCTTTAAAAGTTAAAGCCATTCTTTAAATATGGAATCAATTACCTGGATGGGCAAATAAGATTTCAGAAAGAGGACTTAAGAGATCATATGACCAGAGAAGTCATAAAGGGGGAGAGGGTATTAGTCTATGCTGGATTTGATCATGCCAAATGGGTAACCAACAACATAATAGCCACTCTGGGATATCCACCCTTGTGTGATGATGATAATATGGCTGAGCCAGGGGTGCAACAAATTATACTTAAAGGTGATCAACCTAAGGTATCCCAAGTCATTTACCCTCCTGCAGATATTAAAATGGTACATCAACAAGTTGAGTCTATGTACAGCCCTCCACAACCAATTACAAATGTGATTATTGAAAAGGTTGATATGCAAGATACTGTTATCAAAGCTCAACAAGATGCTCTATTATCAAAGAAAAGATTTAGAGAGCAAACAGAATTTGAGCCAGACATTGAGCAGTGGAGCCCCACTTCAAGGAATATAATTTTAACTACCTGGAAAGCTGTAAAAGATCAAGTACATGAAAGGGGAAAATGATACAATGAGAAAGAATGGCAAAAGTATGAAGCCAGGCAGTAGGCCATAGTTCAACACAGGAAAAAGGCTAAGAGGGGGAAGCTACCTCCTGATACTCAGGAACCTAGCATGTATTTCCTAAGCCCTTTAATTATTTTGAAAGACAAAGGATCAAGGCTAAAGCACAAAAGAAAGCTGAGTTGAAAGGAAAGAAGCCTATTAAAGATACAGAACCTATTGTGCAGGCTAAGATTAAATCTGGCAAAGGGATTGTCTTCAAGGAGCCAGTCCAGCCATAGTCTAAGTTTTACTAGTTTTTGTTTAAGAACTATATAATTGTTAGTTCGTTAAAGAAATCAATGTAAACAAATTGTAACAAACATTTTTGAGTTAATATACAAAACATTATTCTGTGATCATTTACTTTTACATCTTTATTCTATGATGTAGCTATGATATGTTTTTTGTTTATTAAGTACCCTGTAATTTTATGCTTATATACATCATCAGGTTTATTTTCCAAGTGGTGTATATCATTGGCTAAAGGGTTATGACTTCTCCAAATAGGGGGAGATTGTTGGGTACATTGGAAAATGTGTACCTGATTTGGAGAAGCCTCACTTAGCTCAATGATATACATCAAGGTGTATTTGATGTTATTTTTAGTTTATATGTGCAGGTTTAGAATGTGCTAGAATGTAGGAAAAATATTCTAAGTCCATATGTCGACACCTGAGGAAGTTGTGTCGACACTTCAGTAAGATTGTGTCGACACTTGGAAATGGCTGTGTCGACACTTCAGTGAGTTTATGTCGACACCGGGAGGCAGTGTCGACACATAGAAATAATCAGTCGACATCAACTGTGTCAACACCGGGAGGCTGTGTCGAGACACAGAGGGAGAGCCGACAACAACTATGTCGACACCTGGAGGCAGTGACGACACATGCTATATTCTGAGTCTACATCGACTGTGTCGACACACAGGACTTGTGTCGACACACAACTGAGTCTAGACCAAGTTGATTTCTGATAAATGGTGAAGTGTTTGTGTTGACACAAATAATTAGTGTCGATATATTCTCAAGATGTAGAATCAAGAAGCTGTGTCGACATCAAGGCAGCTATGTCGACATCACCAAAGGCTGTGTCGACACTTAAGTCACTTGTGTCGACACATATTGACAGATGGTCTCGACACTTTATGACAGACAGTCTTGACGCTTTGCTGATAGAGTCAAAGGCTCAAGAACTATTTGAAGACTTGACAGCTGTGAGTTACAACAGGTTTACTGAAGCTGTCAGACTTGTCAGAAGTTAGTTATAAACCGGATCAGCCGGTTACCATGGATGAAGTCTATATATAGATGGATTAATAAGAAGGAATTGACAGTTAATGAATGATTCATTATTGACACAAAAACACAACTATTGTGACAAAGATCTTTGATCAAGAAAGTGCAAGGCACAGAAGAAGATCTTCGTGTGAAGATTTAAGAAGACATTCTTAAGTGATAATTCACTCAGTTTCAGTCTAAGTTGGATTCAATCAAGAATTCTGAAGTATCTTCAAGAGGTTTGGATAGAGAGAAATCCAGCTATTTGAAGTCAAGCAGGAGACATTCATAGGTCTCTCAAGAAGCAGATACTGAACTAATCTATAAAAGATTCAGATTTATTTCTGAAGTCTAAGAAGGAAGCTGCCAGTCAGTTATATTCAAAGGAAATCAACCCAACTAAGTTCAGATTCAAGAAGCTTTGAAGAAATCTAAGATCAAGTAGATTTCAGCCATCAGCATCTTCAAGAAGTTGATCAAGAAAGTTCTTGTCCCTTCTCTCTCAATAGGGGTAAGATATTATAAAATTACTTATCAAATTCTGTCGGATCTATTTATAGATATGAGTTGTAAGCCTATTTTATAAAGGCTGAGTGTAGGAGATTTATTCTCTCAGTGGTAGGGTTGTTTATGCCTGAGTTGTAGGATAAGGTATTCTCTGAGTTGAATCCCTTGTGTCAAGGCTGAGGTAGGGCTGTTTATGCCTAAGTTGTAGGAGAAGGTATTCTCTGAGTTGTAGGCCTTGTGGCAAGGCTGAGGTAGGGCTTGTTAGCCTGAGTTGTAGGAACCTTATAGGGTTATGAGTTGTATGAATCCTTCTGGATTCTGAGCTAAAGGAAGAAGTTAGGCCGACTCTAACATACTGCTAGATAGGTGAAGGGGGAATGTGGATGTACCAATACCTTGGGGAACCACAATAAATCTGTGTGCAATCTGTGATGTGTGTATGATTGTGATTGCTGTGCTGTGTTAGCTATAGAAATATCTGATTTATTCAAAGAACTGTAGTTATATTCTGCCTTAAGTTAAATCAAGGAAAAGTACCTATTCATCCCCCCACCCTCTAGGTGTTTAGGTAGTCTTGAAAGTAAAACTATCAACATGAAGTATTACAATTTGTAATCCACTGACCTAAGAAATTTATCCTGGATTGTATATTGATAAAATATTACTAACTACAGAATTTCATAATTTTCCTTAAATTATTTACATTTGTTCCCTAGTTAATACAAGAATCCCATAGTTGCCATTTTCCAAATGAAGTATATGAAATGCATGAGTCAAAATTCCGATAAAATTACAGGGCATACATATCAACATTTTAAGACTAATGACAAAGTTCCAATAACCTTTACAGTGTAATGGCCTATCAAATTGCATTCTTAATTATTTACCAAATTGCCATTATGCAAATTTAAAAATTATCAGTGCATCCAAAAATTTTTGAGATAATTACCCAATGATAATCATGCAAATATACAATGCTATTAATAATTTCATAATTTTCTGATAAGTATTTTCATCAAATCATGAATAATTGCAATATGGGTAAAATGGTAATTTCCATGCATTTACTAAAAGGTTCTCAAACAGGAATGTTAATTTTTACTAAGTCAAGTATAACCTCCATTTATAATTTGACAGAGTTTGGTGGTCCTTACTTAGTCAAAACCTTTTTTTTCCAATTATTTCTTTAAAAAGGTGTATATTCTTTAAAATTCCAAATAATGGGATTCTCGGTCCCAAAAATTCCATAATTACTCTGAGGGGTAAAATTTACCCTAATGAACCTCTGGAATTAATTTCATGATTTTTGGATGTCTCAATTAGGCTAAATGTACAAAATTTCATTTATAACTATTTGCACCCAAAGGCTATACATAGCCAACACATGAAAGTGGTTTAACAAAAATGCAATGGTCCAAATGTGCTAAAAATTTAACCATGCCCTAATAATGTACCCATGGACATGCCACCAAAAATTGGGGCCTTTTGGAGTTGAACTACTCCAAGAATCACCTAAACAAGCCTAGGGGTATTTTAGTAATTCCCCCCCCCCCATTTTTAATTCCAATTAATCCCATTGTTGGGCAGGGCCTAAATATTCCATAAACCAGTTGCTGCCCAAAATCTCAGGTCATTTGGGCATATGGATGGACTTGGGCATCCCTTCTAATTTTCTGCATTTTTGTTATTTGCAGCCCAAGACAATTCGTTTTTCAGATCTTGCAAGTGAGATATCTCAACATGAAGAGGGATAAATGGACTAATATTTCTACCATAGGTCAAATATACCCTTAAGGGATGGCCACCAAAATTTGGGGCCATTTGGGGTTGGTATGCACCAAAAATCAACATTATTTGATTTATCAGAATTTGACTAAAACTATAGGAGTATTTTCCCCACAAATTCCCATTTTTAGGGAGGATCTATATATGCCAAAATAAGCCACATGCCCAAAATTTCAGCCCATTTGGACTTAGGTTTTGAGCAGGGCACTAATTTTAATTTTTGACCTACCCTAGGACCAGCCCTAGGAAAATGGATCTATAGGGCAGCCTACTCAACCAAATTAAATGTGTAATATATTAAATTAAAGTTAACTCAAAGACCTATGATTTTTATGTTAAACACTTTTTATTAAAGGTGCCAAAGGTGCCCTAAATTTTACATGCAAAAAGTTTGTTTTATAAGTCAGGATTTAACACTATTCATATAATTAAATAATACTGGAATTATAATATATTTGCATGGCACTAATCCTAAAGAAAATCGGATGGCATGTGTATTTCTTCTCCAAAACACAGGGGATGTCCAGCCCGATAACTAGGGGCTCTCACGGGCGGTTTTCCGGCGGCCACCGGCGGCGCAACCCCCGGCAAACTTCATCTCCACCCTCACGGTGGTGGTGGCAAGCACTGCCGGCAGCTAGGGCAGCGAAAAATGGTGGCGCCACCCAACCCGAGAAGCTTCAGAACTCCATTAATGGAGAAGGAGGCAAGCTAGGTTTGGGCTCATTCGAGCCCGAACCCTATCCCTAACAGTCCTAAGATCTACAGCAAGAAGAGAGGGGTGAGGGAGGACCTTCCCGGCAGCCATTCTACGTGAGGAGCGGCGGGGAGCAATTTCCGGCGGTGGTGGCGGCGTTTCCCAGGTTTCACAGCTCCCATCTCTGGTTCAGCCTCCTCTCTCTTGGGAAAACAAATGAAATGGGGCTAAGAGGGGTGAGATGAGTAGAGGATATATGGGGGGCGATGATATCAAGGGGGAGGCGATAACATCAAGGGGAGGTCGGGTTGCCTTGTTCTTGTCACCAAGCTTGAATGGGTGGGCCCCACTTGTTCAAGCTCCTCCTAATTGGGTTAAATGGGTCGGCCAGCCCATGTGTGGGCTAAGGGAATGTGTGGGGAGGAGGGTATGAAGCCACATGGCTAGGTAGGGTTGGTTTTGGGCTTGGGCTTTCATCCAGGCATGCAAATGTTGGCCCCACTTGCTCCCATTCCTCCTAAGTGGGTTAAATGGGTCGGCCAACCCATGTGTGGGCTGGTGGCATGAACACAAGCGGGCCCAAACTCAATATCACCCCAAAATATCTTTTCTCTCTCCTATTTTATTCAAATTCTCTCTCCTAGGTTAATTCTCAAAATATCCAAGCATGAAACCCATTTTTCTCCTCCCTATGGGGTATGAGATGACTTTCACCCATTGGGTGGCATTGGGTTAGTTTGGGTGGGCCCAACCCAAGGAATGGGGCTTAGGGTCATTTTTGGCTAATTAGGTCAAAGTGTTGACTGGGGTCTACATGGGTCCTATGGTTGACCCTATGACCTACCCTAGGGTCCACTTAGGTTGGACTTACTTGGCCCTTCAATTCTAGGGTTTCTGGGTTTTACTATTTGTAGACCAAGTGACACTCAACTGAAGCCCTAGGTTCACTTGGTCCTTCATGGTTCTCTAAGGGTTTGTCCTGACCTAGTCAGGATAAAATCACCCCTAGGGGTCTAGTTGGGAAAATGGGATGTTACAAATCCCAATAAACAAAATAAAAATTTCGTACCCGAAATTAAAGTTAAGTCTACGGGGTTTTTTTATCGGCAAAACTAAAGTTTAACATCCCATAAGTGAGTTGACATGCCTACTTGCTTAATATAACAAGGGCTAGCCCCAATAAACAAAATAGATTAGTCCTTATCCTTTTAGATGATTCTATGAGTAAAAGCAATTAGGAAGAATGCTTAAACCACTTGAGGAGTTACGAGGTATACCTGACGAAATAGATACGGATATCTTTCCTGCATCAGGTCTTGTGGCTCCCAAGTATGCTCCTCTCGTCTATTGTTCCTCCACAAGACCTTTACTAGCGGGATCTTCTTACAGCGCAAGACTCGTATCCCCTGATCGTCGATCTGTATCGGCTCCAACTGTACAGATCGATCTGAAGCTACCGGCCCATCAGTGGACGTAATCTGCAACTCCGGGCGTAGTAGAGCCCTCTTGAGTGAAGACACGTGAAAAACGTCGTGCAAGCCGGCTAGCTCCGGTGACAGCTCCAGCCGGTAAGCTAGGGGACAGATCCGCTCCAGGATTTTGAACGGCCCCATTTACCTCGGGCTAAGCTTCTTCCGCCGACCACGTACTCGTGAAACCCAATACATCAGTCAGATCTTAAAGAACGCCCGATCCCCTACCTGAAACTCCACTGGACGATACTGAGCGTCATAATATTTCTCCTGTTTGCTCTACGTCTCTAGCATTCTATCCCGTATCAGCAGTACCTGTGCCTCAGTATCCTCAATAAATTCTGTGCCCACAGTCTTCGGATCCTCATCATGTATCCTAGACAACGGAGTCCTACACTTCCGCCCATACAACGCCTCATATGGAGCCATCCGTATACTGGACTGATGACTGTTATTGTATGAAAACTCCACTAGGGGCAACATCCTCTCCCATGGCTCTCCACGATCCACAATACACAGTCTCAGCAGGTCCTCCAGTGTCCGGTTGGTGCGCTCTGTCTTCCCATCTGTCTAGGAGTGGAAGGCCGTACTAAAAACCAGTCGAGTACCCAAGTATGTCTGTACAAACCTCCACTCCTTGGACGTGAATCGTCCATCTCGATCCGACACGATCGTCTTGGGCACCCCATGATATCGCACAAACTGCTCTATGAACCTCCGTGCCAGTACTTCGACAGTATCCTCCTTCCTGATCGGGATGAATCTAGCCACCTTCGTCAGTGGGCCAACGATTACCTAGATAGAATTGTTTCCTACCCGTGATCGAGGGAGGCCATGGATGAAGTCCATCGGGATATCCTAAAATTTCCACTCCGGCACCGGGAGTGGCTGCAATAAACCAGCGGGATGTCCGCATTCCGCCTTCACTAACTAGCATGCCTCGCAGTGGGTCACGAAGTAGGTGATGTCCTTCTTCATGACCGTCCAGTATAGATTATTCGTCAAATCTGTTATCATCTTAGTGATCCCGGGATGTATAGAATATCTGCTATGATGGGCCTCGGCCATGATGTCCTCCCGAATCTGGCCTCCATCCCGTATGTAAGTCTGACCTCTTAAACATATCAGATCATCTCGTATCATGTAGTCCCCAGCTGAGCCTGCCTCCAAGGCCCAGAAAATCGGCTTTAGCTTGGCATCCTGCCTCAGCCAATCTCTGACTCTGTCATGTATATCATAGGTGGTGCTCATAGCGGCCAGGTACTCCTCGTACAGCTCAGGGTCATCAGATGATACCAGGGTGATATGCATCTCTTAAAAACTCCATAGTAGCTCCATGGACATAAGCTGGGGCCCTGCTCCAGAAGTGGAAGCTCTCCGGCTTAGTGCATCGGCCACCACGTTTGCCTTACCCGGATGGTAGTGCATCTCGTACTGATAGTCCGCTAGAAACTCCACCCATCTGCGTTGTCGGATATTCAGTTCCTTCTGCGTATCAACATATTTCAGATTTTTATGATCTGAAAATATGTCGCATTGGACACCATAGAGGTAGTGCCGCCAGACCTTCAATGCAAATATAACTGCTCCAATCTACAAATCGTGAACTGGGTAGTTCTGCTCATGTTTCTTTAGTTGGCGGGAGGCATTAGCGATCACATGTCCTTTTTGCATCAAAACTGCTCCCATGCACTGGTAGGAGGCATTTGTATAAACCTGAAATCCATCTCTCCCCGAGGGGAGGGAAAGTATCGGGGCCGAAGTGAGTCTTCCTTTCAGCTCTTGGAACTCCGTCTCGCACTGTGGTGTTTAGACAAACGGTGTATCCTTCCTCGTCAGAGAGGTAAGTGGGAGGGAAAGTCTAGGAAAACCCTCTACAAACTTCCGGTAGTAGCCGACAAGTCCTAGGAAGGTCCGTACATCCGTAGCTGTCTTCAACTGTGGACAATCTCAGACTGCCTGAATCTTGGCCGGATCTACAGCCAACCCTGATCCACTAATAACATGTCCGAGGAAGGCCACCTCCTTCAGCCAGAACTGGCATTTACTGAATTTGGCATATAATTGATGTTCCCGTAGCTTCTCCAAGGTGAGTGTAAGATGCCTCTTGTGCTCCTCCTCGGTCCTCGAGTAAATGAGGATGTCATTGATTAAAACGATGACAAACACATCTAGATATGCCTCGAAGACCCGATTCATGAGAGTCATGAACGCTGACGGTGCAGTTGTGAACCCGAAGGGCATCACGGTAAACTCATAGAGTCCATACCTATTACTAAAAGCAGTCTTCTGTATATCCTCCTCTCGGATCCACAACTGATAATAGCCCGATCTCAAGTCCAACTTCGAGAAGAAGTGGGCTCCTTCCAACTGGTCGAACAGCTCGTCTATCCTTGGCAGAGGATAGGTATTCCTGACTGTTTGCCGGTTCAATGCCCGGTAATCGATACACAACCTGAGTTTTCCGTCTTTCTTCTTGACGGACAACACTGGGGCTCCCCAAGAGAAAAGCTCGGCTGGACAAACCCGACTTCCACCAACTCCTGCAACTGACTCCGGAACTCTGTCAGCTCTCTTGGGGCCATGCGGTAGGGAGCTCTTGATGCCGGCTTAGCCCCTGGCATAAGCAATATCTTGAAGTCCTGCTCTCTGTGCGGGGGTAGCCCTGGTTGTTTCTCCGGGAAGACGTCCGAAAAATCTCGCACCACTAGAACGTCGGATATAGATCCCGTGACCTCCGCCATCTCGAAGAGAATCTGATAAATCTCGTCGCCCTGTATGTGGGCCTTGACGGCCTGAATAGATGATAAGAATATATGGGAGGCGGATCTAATACCTTCCATCACGACGAACGAGTCCCCATATCTCAGGGTAATCCTCTTAGCCAAGTAGTCAATATGGGCATGGTTCCAATGGAGCCATGTCATACCCAGAATCAGATCATAATCAGGAAGCAACAGAATTGTTGCTGGAGCTGCGAAGGGTTTTCCGCCTTTCCCTGCTTCCAGATGGCAATGGGATGATGAGAACAGCTCCGAACCGTCGGGTAGCTGTATCCGTAACATCTTGCCTGGTATCCTCTCCACGCCTCCTAACCCTTGGATAAAGGTCTCCGACACAAACGAGTGTTAAGCACCCGTGTCGAAGAGAGTGTGTGCGGGCTTGCCGCAAATGAAGACGATGCCTGAGATTGTAAATTTACTTAGAGTTCTATTTCTGTTTTTCCTGCCTAGTCTTAATAATTCAAGTTCATGAAACTACTTTCTATGAAAGAAAAGGACTTAAGTAAAAAAAAGAAAACTTCTCGGTCGTACCTGTGATTACTTGCTCCGGGTTCCTGGGTTGAGCAAGGACCATTGCATAAATCTACTGTCCTTTCGGCCTGCGGTCTTTTCCCTGATATCCGCGTCCTTGGCCACGTCCTCGGCCTCCATAATGCTGAGTCGGTGGGGCAATCTGCGGTGCTGGTGGAAGCATCCCTCTCATGGGACAGTTTCTCCTTATGTGCCCCACCTGATGACAGTAGTAACATTCTGGCGGAGTGTAAGCCCCACCTCCCGGTCTCTGCACATCTCGCATCTGAATAGGCTGAGGGGCCAGTGTCACCTGCTCCCCCGGCTCTTTCCTCACCTCCTGTCGAGTCTGATCCTCCTCCTTTCATACCTTTGGCGCACGACCTCACCGCTGATCGTTCCGGGCTCTCCGGCTTTATCCTCCGTTGGCCGCTTCCGGCCTCTGGTGGTTAGCCAACTTGCCTCTAACCTTTTTGCCATCTCCAGAATACGAGTGATAGGCCCATCTGAAATGAAAAGAAGGGCATCCCTCATTTCTTCACGTAAACCTTTTTTGAACCTCTTGAGGTATGTTGCCTCATCTAGCTGGTAAGAGCCTGCAAAACGGGCCAGATGGTTGAACTCTCAATGGTACTCCACCACCGTCCTGGTACCTTGCTTCAACTGCAAGAAGCGGTCCTCCAGCTCGTCTCGGGCCGACTACGGAACAAAGTGCTCCAACAGCATGGGCCTGAACTCCTCCCACGTCACCTCGGCAGCCTCCCTACCAGCAAAGGTAGTCTCCAGAACTGTCTTCCACCATCGCTTGGCATGAGACTCCAAGCAGGAAATAACTAGTGGCACCCTTTCCTCCCAAGGGCTCTGTATCCCTGTCAGCATCTCCTCCATAATGTCTAGCCACTCCTCTGTCTGAACTACTGCGTCTGTCCCCAAGTAGGACGGGGGAGAGAGTCCTCGAAAGATGCTGAGCCAGTTGGCTCCCGGGATAGGCTGTGGAGTCGGGGCCTGTTGTTTCCTGAAGGATTCCAAGATAGTCGTCAGACTCTGTCCCAGTTCAAACTGTAGGAACTGAGTGGGAATTGGCGGCAGTGGTGCAACTTTCGGAATCTGCGGAATTCCACCCGGTGGTGTAGGCAGTGCTGGAGGCTGCGCCATAAAATTTATCGTAAGAAATTTTTCAACCTTAATGAAAATGGACAATTATATATGTGATCGCCACATGGGCACACCACTGCTTCCGCTGCTTAGTTTGTCTGCAAACTAAACTCGTGTGGGTGTGGCCCAGGGTTTTAGCGGACAGCTACTTGATGGATCGTGGTTTGCCTCTGATACCAGTTTGTAAGACCCCCCTTTTTTTTCTCGATCAAACCCCGGGGTCTTATGCCAAGAACCGACGCTTGGCGGTGACACCTCCGCGCCCGGGAAGGTCGTCACTACAAAACGCCGATTCTGCCGGCCTTATTGATCACAAAAGTAGCTATAGAATAGTAAGAAAATATTGCAGTCCACATCCAGATCACATATAATAAAAATCTCCACGAAGGGAGTGTCCACAGAATAAATAAAAGAGTACAGAAAAGAAGGCTAAAGCCCAGTACATCAATATACTCACTACAGATCTCTCATGCGGAAGCAAAATGAAACCTCACTAGAAGTCGGTACTCACGATCCCAGCTGGCTGTACTCCTAAGCTAGACTGCCCTGTCTCCAATCGCACCGGTCTCCTGGGCTGCTCCTCCCTGCTGGGCTCCGCGATCCCCTAATATGATGTGGTTCGAAAACCGTTAGTCTATAAGACTAAGCCCTATCGTCCCCCACCCCTTCCCCCATGCTCCTAGGAACCTAGCAGGGAGGAAGAATGGGAAGGACGTGAAAGTGGAGAGTAAAACAAACAGGGGACAGGGGACCTAGCTAGCAATTTATAATCATGTGGTAATAAGTAAAGTAAGAAAAGAAATCAACCTTCACTTATGCGAGTATACATAAGTCAAGGGATCTTCTACAAGGCTCCCATCGTATAAAATGTCCCATTCTATTTTATACGTTTGGGTGTCGGTTGTGACAAGCAATATATATACATATAGAAATAACCTTAATTTATAAACTTGCCCACACAAGCTTATAGACCAAGGGGTCGTTTAGCAAGTCCTAATGTATAAGCATCCCATACCACTTATACATTAGGTGTCACACGTTATTATGAATGAATATGATATGCATCTATATGGTGGGTATGTTATGATCAATCAGTGCAACTCACACACTTGACTTTGTGTACACAAACCTTTAGTTCCCCTTTTCGGAGCCGTTACCTCCCAGGATACCTCCGTAGTGGCAGACGGAAGCGGTGGGTTGGTCCTCACCCACCTCAAAACCAGTATAGCACTACCGGTCTAACCTATCGTACGCCTCAATGCTTGTTGCACAAAGCAGACTCCTGCATACTCTTGCGGACTGGACCGCCGGACATAGCTTTGGCGAAGTGTAAAACCACACTTGCCGAGTCATCGTACTGGCGTTGGTGCTACCACAACAAGTACTGAAGACCCACCACCTTAATTATTCCCTTTTCTGCATATGCAATATTCTTAAATAAATCAACAAGTCATTCCCCCGGACTAACTGTCTGAATCCACCTCAAACCGGGACTAAGTTCCCCGGACTAACTGTCCGGCTCAATTTCCAAACCTCATCCTTTTGGACACCGTGGGATGGCGCCCCTTTGAACACCTCGGGACGACTTATCAATTTCCAACCTTCTGTCCAACTAGTGTGTGCACCGTGAAGCCCTATTTTCCACCTTACTCTTTCAGTTTATCTTAAGGTTTACTTTAGCCCAGGACTGCCCAACTTTCTTGTTACTTTACAGTTATCATAACGACTTAATATGTTATTAGAAGTGCAGCGGACTTCCGCTGTACCCCATCATTGTTGCTGTATCAGCTTGCACTCCACTCTCATCACTAACACTACCCTCCAGGGTTATACTTCCGATCGTAATCTTCATCTCAATAGTCATTCTATCCCCTGGTGGGCCTTATGCTATGACCCATTTTACTAAGCGCAACCCATGACCTAAAACCACCCCGAAGTCGAACTTCCAATTCCTTGGGTCACCAACCCCTAATTATTTATCCTAAGGTGGTATGGACTAAGGTAGTGAACAGGTTGATTTTCATAACTTTCCTAGGTAATTAAGACCTCTAATTAAATCATTTAAATTATCCCCTAGGTCACTTTACACATGAAGTAGTACAATTTGTAATCCACTGACCTATGGAATTTATCCTGGATTGTATATTGATAAAATATTACTACCTACAAGAATTCATAATTTTCCTTAAATTATTTACATTTATTCCCTAGTTAATACAAGAATCCCATAGGTTCCATATTCCAAATGAAGTATATGAAATGCATGAGTCAAAATTCCAATAAAATTACAGGGCATATATATCAATATTTTAAGACTAATGGCAGAGTTTCAATAACCATTACAGTGTAATGGCCTATCAAATTGCATTCTTAATTATTTACAAAAATGTCGTTATGCTAATTTAAAAATTATCAGTGCATCCAAATTTTTTGAGATAATTACCCAATGATTATCATGCAAATATACAATGCGATAAATAATTTCATAATTTTCTGATAAGTATTTTCATCAAATCATGAATAATTACAATATGGGTAAAATTGTAATTTCCATGCATTTACTAAAAGGTTCTCAAACAGGAATATAAATTTTTCCTAAGTCAAGTATAATATCCATTTATAATTTGACAAAGTTTGGTGGTCCTTACTTAGTCAAAACCTATTTTGTTTTCCAATTATTTTTTTAAAAAGGTGTATATTCTTTAAAATTCCAAATAATGAGATTCTCGGCCCAAAAATTCCATAATTACTCTGAGGGGTGAAATTTACACTAATTAACATCTGGAATTAATTTCAAGATTTTTGGATTTCTCAATTAGGCTAAATGTACAAAATTTCATTTATGACTATTTGCACCCCAAGGCTATACATAGCCAACACATGAAAGTGGTTTAACCAACATTCAATGGTCCAAATGTGCTGAAATTTAACCATGCCCTAATAATTTCCCCATGGACATGCCACCAAAAATTGAGGACTTTTGGAGTTGTACTCCAAGAATCACCTAAACAAGCCTAGGGGAATTTTAGTAATTTCCCACCCATTTTTAATTCCAATTAATCCCATTGTTGGGAAGGGCCTAAATATGCCCTAAACCAGTTGCTGCCAAAAATCTCAGGTCATTTGGGCCTATGGATGGACTTGGGCATCACTTCCAATTTTCTGCATTTTTGCTATTTGCAGCCCAAGATAATTCCTTTTTCAGATCTTGCAAGTGAGATATCTCGACATGCAGAGGGCTAAATGGACTAATTTTTCTACCATAGGTCTAATATACCCCTAAAGGATGGACACCAAAATTTGGGGCCATTTGGGGTTGGTATGCCCCAAATATCAACATTATTCGATTTATCAAAATTTTACTAAAACTATAGGAGTATTTTCCCCAAAAATTTCCATTTCGGGGGGGGGGGGATCTAGATATGCCTAAATAAGCCACATGCCCAAAATTTCAGCCCATTTGAACTTAGGTTTTGGGCAGGGCACTCATTTAAAATTTTGACCTACCCTAGGACCAGTCCTAGGAAAATAACTCTATAGGGCAGCCTACTCAACCAAACTAAATGTGTAATATATCAAATTAATGGTAACTCAAAGACCTATAATTTTATGGTAAGCACTATTTATGAAAAGAGTAGGGGTGCCCTAAATTTGACATGCAAAAGGTCTATTTTATAAGTCAGGATTTAACACTATTCATATAATTAAATAATACAGGATTTATAATATATTTGCATGGCACTAATCCTAAAGAAAATCGGATGGCCTGTGTATTTCTTCTCCAAAATGCAGGGGATGTCCAGCCTGATAACTGGGGGCTCTCACGGGCTATTTTCCGGCGGCCACTGGCGGCGCAACCACCGGCGAAACCTCCACCATCAAACCCTAAACCCTAAACCCAGCTAAACGGAAAACCCTAAACCCTAAACCCTAAACCCTAAACGAAAGCTTCAAACTCCCTAAATGGAGAAGGAGGCAAGCTAAACCCAAACCCTAAACCCTAAACCCTCCTAAACCCTAAACCCTAAACAACAAGAAGAGAGGGGTAAGGGAGGACCTTCCTGGCGGCCATGCTACGTGAGGAGCGGTGGGGAGCCATTTCCGGTGGTGGTGGCGGCGTTTCCCTGGTTTCACAGCTCGTAGATCAGGTTCAGGCTCCTCTCTCTCAGGAAAACAATTGAAATGGGGATGAGAGGGGGGAGATGAGTAGAGGATATATGGGGGGCGATGATATCAAGGGGGGAGGCGATATCATCAACGGGAGGTCGGGTTACCTTGTTCTTATCACCAAGCATGCATGGGTGAGCCCCACTGGTTCAAGCTCCTCCTAATTTGGTTAAATGGGTCGGCCAACCCATGTGCGGGTTGAGGGAATGAGTGGGGAGGAGGGTATGAAGCAACATGGCTAGGTAGGGTTGGTTTTGGGCTTGGGCTTGCCTCCAAGCATGCAATGTGCGCCCCACTTGCTCCCATTCCTCCTAAGTGGGTTAAAGTGGTCGGCCAGCACATGTGTGGGCTTGTGGCATGAACACAAGTGGGCCCAAACTCAATATCACCCCAAAATATCCTTTCTCTCTCCTATTTTATTCAAATTCTCTCTCCTAGGTTAATTCTCAAAATATCCAAGCATGAAACCCATTTTTCTCCTCCCTATGGGGTATGAGTTGACTTTGACCCATTGGGTGGCATTGGGTTAGTTTGGGTGGGCCCAGCCCAAGGAATGGGGCTTAGGGTCATTTTTGGCTAATTAGGTCAAAGTGTTGACTGGGGTCAACATGGGTCCTATCATTTACCCTATGACCTACCATAGGGTGCACTTAGGTTGGACTTACTTGGCCCTCCAATTTTAGGGTTTCTGGGTTTTACTATTTGCAGACCAAGTTACACTCAAATAAAGCCCTAGGTTCACTTGGTCCTTCATGGTTCTCTAAGGGTTTGTCCTGACCTAGTCAGGACAAAATCACCACTAGGGGTCTAGTTAGGAAAATGGGATATTACAACTGGTGCCACACTCTCATCGGAACGTTGGGGTTCTGACAGTCTTGCATGACTTCTAGTCACTTATATGTTTAAGAAACTCAACTTAGCGACTAAACAAAATGGAAAACAAATAAAAAGGAATACGCAGATCTTGCAAACAAGTGTATTTTAATTCCCAAGTAGACATTCTTGAGTTCATTTTGTGTTATAATGACAGCACTTACACGTGCTCGCCATCTCTCCAAAGAATTCACCCACGAATTCGGAAGAGAAATACCTTCAAGATGATACCAAATTGTAAAATCCATACCCGTTACATGGGATATAGTAGAAGGTTTGGCCGAGCCCCCACACCATATTCCACGAACAGGCAGAGAGGTTACTTTATAATATCAAAACTACCAACGATTCCTAACACAGAGCATTCTAGCGGAAGCATCAAGGGTGAAAACTTTGAACTCAAGTACAACAAAAGAAATGTCCACTACTAACAATTAGGATTGAAAACAACCAATACACAAGGTACATGGCCTTATGGCCTTACAAGCTTCTCTTAACACGAGTGTGGTTTACAAACATCAATACGTAGGCCGGCCACACATGAACAAGAGTAAAGCAAAGTAAAGCCTTCAAGGGAAGCAGCGCAATAAGGTCTTCAGCCCGCTATTTCCCGCTTGGGCCAGCTCCACCTGCAAGAAACAATCCACCAAGTGGCGGTAAACAGGGCAACAGTAAGCATTCAGCTGACCAATTATAACGACCCTGCCCCTGGCACTGGGCAGCAAAATTCCTTCCCTCCAAAGCATTTTATTAACTAGCACATATATACGATAATCCACCACGGTTGTGCACAACCGCACTAGCCAATATATAACACAAACGTCGGCACGACGGCCCGACGCTCCGTGCACTTAGGGCACCTTATTGGTGAACCGGAAAATCTTGGGTCCCACCACCGTTTCAAGGTCTCTCCCTTACGGTCCAGAATGAGCATTCTTAGTCATTACGACGCGCAGGCCTAATACTCTCGCTATGAGATCCTAATAGGGACTTAAGCACCCAAGGTTAGACGACCATAACGCGGGTATAGATCCGCCTTACCCGTTGCTCATCATCGTAAGTCGTCACACCGGACCGACGCGGGTACAACATATCCTTGCCCGTTCGCCACCAAGGCTTTTAGTTGTAGCACAACGACCCAACAACACACAATATGGTACTCATGACCATACGAGTTGAACACCAAGTATCATCTCTCACATTTTCCTGGACTTCCTCTAGTACTTCCTGTTGCACCAATCCACAGGTATTCATCAAGGGACTCCATACAAACAATCAATGAACACAGAGTCATCTCCGATTTGCAAACAAAGCATCACCAATTCGTACTACTCACTTCTGGATGGGCTTCACACAGAATGCCTAACCGTACTTTTCACTTCCGGTTCTAATGCAACAAAGCAAGGGATGAACCACCGATCCCACGGGAATCACCTCGCGTTCCACCTTTTTGGTGGAGGATTCCTATGCAAATGAAGGAAATAAGGACTTCACATGTCCGAGTGGAAATCGTTACCCTTGCATCACGTTTTGGCGCCATGGAGAAAAGTACATGGTTATAAAGGACCGCAACGCTCTTGCCTCCGCGAATCTCAATTCGGCACGCGATTCGGACTACTGTAGAACCACCGGCAGTCAGATTCCTCTTCTCCTACCTCCTTTTTGCTCTCCCCTCTCTTATCCTTAGAAAGAGAATGCCAAAGATGAATGAGGAATAACTTCCCCATTCCCGTCTATAAACCATCAGGAGGCAAGCCAGGACCGTTGGATCATATTTAATAAAAACGAATGGCATAGATTAACTCTGAAAATCATTTCAGATGGTCGAACACGGCTTTGCACACGATCGTATGCCTAGCCGTGTTCCCTGCTTTCACACGAAATCATCGATCCAGTGCAGGACATGGGTTGAGACACGCCCGTGTCCTAGGTTACATGCCCGTGTCGCCCAAACTGGCACGGCCGTGCCGCTGGGCGTGTTCCATAACCACCCTATGTAACTGACACGACCATTAGTGGATACGGGTCCTGACACGCCCGTGTCGACCATGACATAGCAGTGTCCTGAGCCGTGTACATGCCTCTCGACATAGCCTAGTTTCCAGAGAAGGACACCACATGTTGACACGCCCGTATCATCTTTGACATGCCCGTGTCGGCACCCCTTACACGCCCGTGACTTCCAACCGGGAAATTACCAGGGCTCCAAAACCCATAAAAACACTTCCCATACATATAGTGTTTTTGGGGCATTACACAGGATGCTTTGGCAGCATTTCTAAAAGGGCAAACGAACAACTCATAAAAATCACTCTTACAACTCGGCCACATAACTTAGTTCAGACCATACTTAAAAGACACTTGCTTATGCTGCAACTTGCTCTGGGATTTTACAATGATGCTATGTCCTACTTAGGATGATATGCTCTCATCCTATTGAATTATGTGCCTATGATATGAATGCATGTATTCTTTATTCTGATTTAAAATCAAGTGTGTACCTGTGTTATCATGTAAACCATAACTTACCACGTGTGCTTATGCAATGATATGTTTTGTTTGCAGTGCTATGCATTATAAAAAGGCCTTAATGCATGCTATGAGCAGTGTACACCTGAAATGTTATGCATTCCATACTACATAACATCACATGACACGAGAAAAGGAAACGTGTTAAAGGGCATCCATGTGATGGTCGTTATGCATCCCATACTACATAACTGTCACATGTTGCCTCCTATGATGGATACATATACAAAGATATATTATGCATCTCATACTACATAATATGCCCCAAATACTTATTATCATGATATGAGTGTAGTGACTATTCTTCGACTAAGACATACTGATGGCACATCAGTGTGTGTGTATGAAAATGAATTAAGGAATCCAAATCTACAACAGATTGGCTAGTTCGACCAACTTGTCAAACCTACCTCCTTATGATACCAACTATCACAACGCCCATTTTTACCTCATTTAATGATAAATCAGAGTAAGGGAAAATGCGCGTCATGATGCCACGACAGTAGGGGATAACTACGGACGCTCAGGCAAAAACCCCTACTTTACACGTAAAGAAAGATCTTTAATTATTTTGAGAAAAAAATCCAATTTAAGATAAGCAATTAGCGGTATCCCTCGGCTTAGTGGTTTATCTAGCCCACGAGGAAAATAGTTATACACTGCGGAAAATACTTTATTTATGAGATTAAAGATCCTATATGAGTGTAAATGCCCCTAGGGAATAACTCATGATATGCAAGACTCTAGGTTTATAATAGTAGTAAAAATAGCTTTTACGGTCGCTAAATATAATGAGTTAGAATTTTAAAACATGCAATGCATGAAGTAATAATAGTAGTTTTTATACTTGAAAATACCTAACATGCATTCCTAGCATAAAACATACTAGAGAGCAAGTAATCTAATTCATCACAAAGAAAAAAACTAGCAGCTAGCAAAGTATCCAAAATCAACTATCTTGTTGGCATCAAAATTCTGATACGAACCTACATAAAACTAAAGTATGTCTGAACTAAGTAAGGTAAACTAAAACAACAAACTACCTCGCAATGACGAGGTGAAAACCATAGCCAACACTGCTGCTCAGGAACTCTAAACAAGCTCCATTATCTGCTAAAGCTCTGAACCTGGGGCATTCCAAAGACAAAATACCTCAACAAGAGGATACAAGCGGTGGCAGAAAAAGTATGCCAAAATTAAATAATGGTCAAAAAGGGGTACCAACCCAAGACCAAAAGTGCTGAGGTAAAGTACCAGGTAAATTACCAAAATCCAAATAGAGAACTTATGTGAACAAACATGTACAACAAATTACACAAGATGCACAAGGTTAAAAAGGTGGAGAGCATGATTAAATCATTAGAAAGAATTCTCAAACTTTATTAGGCACATGTGGTCAACTATAACCAAAAACACAAGCGAGGTTGTCACTCATTTGTACACACCCTCATAGATATAATATCTGTCTAATTGAGGGGGAGACTCATGCACTCCACCATTCACCGCAAGCGCCCAAACACCCGGTATAGTTCCACAAGGTACTAATAAAGGGAACAACCATTGTGGCGGTGGTTTTGTCCGCTAACACTCGCAACAAACCAATATAAATCTCAAGACTTGGCACATCGCATTCTACTAGACATTTCGAGAATAAAGATTCGGTTAATCAACCTTTAGGAAGGATTTACAATCCTAGATAAACTCTAACATGTCCTACATAATAGTTAGGGGTGATTAAAGCCAACAAATTAATCATATCATCAAAATCACAAACAACGCTACAAGGTTGAATTATCATAACCAGAACTTAATAATACAAGTAGATTTCAAAGGGAAGATTAAACAAATCTACAATTCAGAATGACAGAAGTGTATAAATATTAAAGAAAAAGAGATTAATAGTTATCATCAAGATTGGAAAAAAGTGGGAGGAGGGAAAAATACCACTTGCCTTGGTTTTGCCGAAGAAGACCTCCAAATCGTACCTCGGCGTAGATCAGGGCTGAGGAAGACCGGGGAAGTCAAAATCTGAACAAAAATGGTCGAAATATAGGTTAGGGCCAAAAACCCTCACAAGAAAAACTCAAGAAATGGGGAAAACTTTACCACGATGACGTAGCTCTCACTGAAAGCTTTCAGGATCTATGTTCGGTTCAAGATTTCGAGCACCGGAGCACCGTCAGCGGCCACCGAAAGAATAATGGATGAACTTTCTCTCTCTCGCTCATGCCGCTCTAGTTAAGGAGATGAACAGGAGTTCGGTATAAATGAAGGAGGATGAAGAAGTATGTATATTTATATATAATACATGTATTATTAAAATAATCATACCTAAGAGAATGAATCGGATCGGCTGAATCGGATTTTCCGAGACGAAGGTCAGGATTCCTCGGGAACAACCGGACATTTCTCGAGAACAAAGTAAAGCTTTCTAAAAAACAAGACGAGGATTTCTCCGGAATAAGGGCAGATCTCGAGTACTAGAAGAGGCTTCTCAAGAAATGAAGGAGACTTCTCAGGAATAGGAAGATATTTCTCGAGAATAATATAAAGCTTTCTCGAGAACAAGATGAGTTCTTCTCGAGAACAAGGGTAGATCTCGAGTACTAGAAGAGACTTCTCGAGAAATGAACGCAGCCCTTCCCGATAATCAAAGATGGATTTCTCAAAAATAAGGATGAATATCTCGAGAACTAAACCATATTTCCCCAGAATAAAAGAGTACTTCTCTAGAACAATACAAGACTGTCTCGAGAATAAGGAGAGGCTTGTCAAGATCAGGTTAGGCTTTCTCGAGAATAAGGAAGGGCCATCTCGAGAAAAGAAGATCATTAATAGATTTTTAGCTTTGTCAAATTATACAACAATCAGTCAACAATACAGACTAAACGCCCTCTGATTTGGTTGAAAAGTTGCACTGTAGATGTAATCCAGTTCTACGAATCTAACGGCGAAGACAAAAACATTAGAATTTTACGCACCATTCTTGAGGCACAAACATCAAATGCTTACACAAGAAAAATCTTCACAAAAATCCAAACATGCGCCGAGACTCCAAAATGCTCGGATCACAATATAACTGGACAAGTCCAAAACCTCAAATCATCATCCTTTCAATCAAGGAAAACATTCAATCCAAACAAAATCACAAAATCTGGTCAAACTGAGCCAACAAATGCGAAAATGCACTAATAGTGCAGCGCCGTCAACATGACGTTACAAGTAACGCCCTGACATCATAAATATGACGATACCAAATCAAATAATATCATCAGAAAAATCGGGGGCATTATAACCTTCAAATAAAATATATAATTATAAATTAAATATTTATAATTAAATATGTTAATTAATTTTAATTTTAAGCATTTTATTTTAAATGTTTTGTTCCATGCTTTAAATTACTGTATTTTTAATTCATGTATGATGGGTGCCTATAACCATCAAGGGTGTTTTATTTCATACTTTAAATTATTGTATTTTTTATTTCATGTATGATGGGTGCCTATAACCATCATGGGTATTTCTATTTAATGTAGGGTGGATATTAAGTGGTGTAGGCTATATAAGCCATGTTATGAACAGTTTTGCAATGTTGAATGAAGAAAAAGAAAACCTAAAATTCAAAGTGAATTTTCCCCCCTCCTTCTCTCAAGAATTTCGGCCCCCTCATTGCTCCTCCTTTTCTTCCTAGCCGCCGGCTACCTATCTCCCTCCTTGGAAACTGTTGGCCACCATCCTTCCCCTCCTCTCCTCCTCCTCCTCTCTTCTAATTCCAGCCAAGCCGCTTCTCCCTCTCTCTCCAAAACTGCCTTCCCCCTCTCTCTCTCCCCCTAGCTGCCGGCCACCCTAACCCTTCTCTCAAAGTTTCGGCGACCCTCACCACCACCTTCTCCTTCACAACCAAGAAAACTGACCACCCTCACAACCGCCAATAAATCGAGCAGCCCCTATTCCTCAAAACCTGACCACCACCATCAACCCCTTAACCCGACCAAACCTAATCTCCCCCCTTGGAATTTTGTAATAATCCCACCACCTTTTCTCTCTCTACTCTAGAATAATTTCGGCGATCAAGGTTTCCCTCTTCTAGCCTTTTGCAAAAGGAAGAACGTCTTGTGACTTCATCGTCCGGTGCAAATCTGAGGATTTGTGTGGAAATTGATCCATCCACCGTCGTGTGTGCTTCCTCCACTCATCTTTAAGGACAGACTTTCTTGGGATTTGGGTAACGATTTCTAAATCATCTCTTGTGTGTTTCTTCTATTTTATTGTGAGATTTTGGTAGAATAGAAGGCTAGTATTTAGTCCTGATTTATATTGAAATAAGTGCCTTAATTAAAATCTGATTTTCAAGCATTTATTCTTCCGAATAGTTTCATATAAATTGGATCGGGTAGATCTCGGGAATGCTAGTAGAAATCGGATTCATTATCCTTGATTTCTCCTCGGGTTCAAGTGATTTGGTCTACCTCATTTTAAATTAATTTGGGATTGATTTTGGACTTTGTTTAAATCGTTATTTTAGTCTGGATCCTCTCATGTTGGGTTTGTGAATGCTTGCGGGTAAATTAAATTTGAATTGCTAATTCTGTAGATTGGGTAGATCCTATTTGCTTGAGCGAACATTGGCACATTTCCTTTTATTAGTCTCTAAAATGGGTAGCGACCCTTTGATTTTGTGCGTTGTTAAATTGGTCCAATCATCGATAGTATTTTAGAGAGATCTTGCATGCTACGTAACTTGTATAATTGTCCGCACGTAAAAGAATGTAGTTTTATTCATTGGAACCCTTGGCCTGCATCAATTTAGTATTAGAGAGAGGTTCACATCAATTTCCTAATTATCACCCTCCCCCTTTTATTAGTACTCAGACACGCACTTGTCTTGCACAATTTGTTGTAAAAAAAAAATTATTTTTGGTCTTCAAATAGCGGCCTAAAACTTTTATTTTTCTGCAAAACAATAAAAAAGACATTTAATAATATCCTATTTATTTTCAGCAAGAAAATCAAAATTATATATTTATTACCCTAGTTGCTAAGCGGGAGCAAATCCATCTGTTATAATTTTATAGGGTCAGAATCTTTAATTCATTATACGCGCACAAGATTTCGAGTTGGTTTTTCTGTCCCGTCCCCAACAAAAATTTCCTATGACGTCTATACTTCCCGATTAGAATATTTACATGTTAAATTCATCGCTAATCACACCCCAGCCTTGCCCACATATCAGAGGAATACCGACCGTACCCAAACTTTTCCTCCCACTAGGAATGAGGTACCCACTTATGACAGTTACTGGAGTCTTAAAAATTTTAGGGACTAGATTAAGGGAATAAAAATTTATTTTGATTATCACGAATGGGACGACCACCTCAAGGTTGTCGTAGCCCGAGAGAGATTAGTAGGTCAAGCCCAGGAGTTTTGTCTAAACGAAGAGCGTCGTGTGGGTGGTTATCAATATGCTTGGCCGCAAATGCGTAGCCTTCTCTCTTTTAAATTTGACACCACCCACCTCCATAATAATAGCACCAAACCCATTAGCAAGAATAGTTGTGGCACTAGATCCCCACCTGACCATAGGAGTGACATATTCCCTCAAAATAGACCCTTTCCCTAGGTTGGTATAGCTACCCATAGCATACCTGCACCCACCTATGGAGGAAAGGAAAAGGTGAGGTCCCCTATCCCCAAGTTCTATACAAGTGACTTTTAGGACTGCTATGAGCCCCCGGGGTGAGAGTAGTCCAATTTGTTGGGGCAGACAGACGATTATGACATGTGAGTATAGTGGCGTATCGAATCTTGGTTCCATTGTGTGTCATATTCCTAATACTCCCGTAGTCCCTTTTGAGTCCCCCCCTGAGCTGCCTGATCTAGTCATTGACTCTACAGATTAGTCGGAGGTTTTGTCTAGGACTAAGCCTGCCAGTGAGGGCGAGGCCGATTTAACTTACGATTTTAGTGACGTTGAGGAGCTTGGATATCCTAGTGACCTGGATGAGGATTTCTCCTCAAAGGTATTACCCCCTGGGATTCTCCCACTTCCTTTCGACTATATTTCTGAGTCATCTCCCTTGATTTTCATGGTGTCTTCTGATTTGCCTATGTGGGAACACATTTCAGGTGAGCCGGTAGAGTCACCTTGTGCTGAAAGTTTACCTAAAAGTGATTTAGGTAATGACCTGTTAGGACACGAGCTGTTTCCTTCTAGTTCAAGACATTTTTAGGCGCCCATTTATTTAGCTTCCCCATTGGACTTATCAGGTCGGATATGTGTGAACGAGTTATTAGTTGACGTGTTCGGTCTTTCCACCTCCATTTGTAGATCTGACTATGCTTTTCTGGGGATAGACCGTTCATCTGATCGCACGACATTAGGCAAAACCTCATTTAGGACCCCTTGTGATTCCTTGGCAATTGTGACTCTGGATGTGGTACCTCCTAAACACACTTATATACCACACCCGGTTGCACGAATCTACCCACCGCCTTTTGATCACCATCATGTCCATACGTTAGTGACTATAGTTGGGCCCCTTGATTTGTATCGTTCGCACATCCTTTCACATATGGGAGCGTCCAACTCTATTGTTCATGATGAGTGGTTCTCCTTTGCAAATCTTCATGCCAAGCGTGAGTATATTAAAGTCAAAATTAAAACTGCGGATTTTGAGCCCATTGAAATTTTTTTCATTATAAGGCTCCCGTGCCACCTAACTTTACCCCCTTATCCTCTGCATTTGGGTCAAGTCATGTAGCACATGGTTTCACTCCTCACGGTCGTAAGTTACATAGGCGCACTTTTAAAAAATTAATCCATCAATATGCGTTTAATTACTTATATGCCATACATGTATCTAGGATGTTAGAGTTTCATTTAAATTTATGTCGAACACACTTTCGCTCCCTTCTGAGACCGTCCTACACAAGAGTTAGTGATTTGGGTTTAGTCTGGTCAGTCTCCGAGCGGACGCCTTCTGGATACATTAATAATTTAATACGTAGGAACTCTGACCTATCCATGGCTATGAAGAACTTCGGATTTCATGCCTTTCTTTCATATTTTTATAAAGCACAGGGTGTTTCACTTTACTTCAAGTTTCTGGACTTTTTACTGTACGTCTCTTTTCCATCTGAGTGGCTTTCTCCGTCGTTTCTATCTGCCACTAAATGTTCTCATGGGTTGGAGAATGTTAGTTCTACCGTATCTATTTTCCACGTGGACTCCTTGGCTCTTGAACGAGATGGTAAGAATCAAGTTATTTTTCCTTTGCTTGACACACTTTCGAGTTTCCTCGAAAGTATTGTTGTTTCTATGTTTGGCAGGTTCTCATTACTGTGGGATGATCATGCTACTACAACTTGGATTTTGGGGCAAGATTTGCTCCATATTGCTGTAGCTTTCGACTGTTCTCCCCTCACTGGCCATTCATCGGTGATGAGTACTTTTGAGTGGGGGAGGATTGATGGCGACGTTGCTGATGCGACCGTTGATCCCCGACAAAGGGAATTTGTTGATTGGGACAATCGATGCCATAAGCTTGAATATGGAATTCTACCACGACATTGTTCTCCAACGCCGCTACATGTTTTGCCCGATGCCCGCCGTTACAAATAAAATATATAATTATAAATTTAATATTTATAATTATATATTATTTAGCCATTTTCATTTTAAGCATTTTATTTTAAGTGTTTTATTTCATGCATTAAATTATTGTATTTTTAATTCATATATGATGGGTGCCTATAACCATCAAGGGTGTTTTATTTCATTCATTAAATTATTGTATTTTTTATTTCATGTATGATGGGTGTCGATAACCATCATGGGTATTTCTATTTCATGTAGGGTGGAGATTGAGTGGTGTAGGTTATATAAGGCCATGTTATGAAGAGTTTTGCAATGTTGAGTGAAGAAAAAGAAAACCTAAAATTGAAAGTGAATTTTTCCCCCTCCTTCTCTCAAGAATTTCGGCCACCTCCTTGCTCCTCCTTCTCTTCCTAGCCACCGGCTCCCTATCTCCCTCCTTGGCAACTTTCAGCCACCATCCTTCCCCTCCTTTCCTCGTCCTCCTCCTCCATTCTAATTCTGGACAAGCCTCCTCTCCCTCTCTCTCCAAAATAGCTAGACCCCTCTCTCTCTCTCCCTAGCCGCCGACCACCCTAACCCTCCTCTCAAAGTTTCGGCCACCCTCACCACCACCTTCTCCTTCATAACCAACAAAACCGACCACCCTCACAACCCCCAATAAATCGAGCTGCCCCTTATTCTTCAAACCCGACCACCACCATCAACCCCTCAACCCAACCACCACATAATCTTCCCCTCCTTGGAATTTTGCAATACTCCCACCACCTTTTTTCTCTCCTCTCTAGAATAATTTCGTCCATCAAGGTTTCCCTCTCCTAGGGTTTTGCAAAAGGAAGAATGTCTTGCGACTTTAGCGTCTTTTGTGGATCCGATGTTTTGCGTGGAAATAGATCCATCCACCGTCATGTGTGCTTCCTCCACTCGTCTTTGTGGATGGAATTTGGGTCACATTTTCTAAATCATCTCTTGTGTGTTTCTTCTATATTATTATGAGATTTTGGTGGAATATAAAGCTAGTATTTAGTCCTGATTTATATTGAAATTAGTGCCTTAATTAAAATATGATTTTCAAACATTTATTTTACCGAATAGTGTCGTATAAATCGGATCGGGTAGATCTCGGCAATTCTAGTAGAAATCAGATTGATTATCCTTGATTTCTCCCCGGGTTCAAGTGATTTGGTTTTCCTCGTTTTAAATTAATTTTGAATGAATTTTGGACTTTGTTTAGATCGCTATTTTAGTCCGGAACCTCTCGTGTTGGGTTTGTGAATGTTTGCAGGTAAATTTAATTTGAATTGCTAATTATCCGGATCGGGTAGTTCCTATTCGCTTGAGCAAACATTATCACATAGCCTTTTGTTTAATCTCTAAAATGGGTAGTGACCCTTTGTTTTTGTGCGTGGTTAAATTAGTTGAATCATCGATACGATTTTACAGAGATCTCGCATGCTACGTAACTTGTCTAATTGTCCGCACCTAAAAAAGTGTAGTTTTATTCATCAGAACCCTTATCCTGCATCAAAACACTGCTTATCAAATCCTAAATAGAGCATCTATCAACAAGTATCACAAGAAGACTCCCTATGAGATTACGAAAGGAAAAAAAACCAAATCTTACCTATCTCAGGATCTTTGGAAGCAAATGCTTTGTGCTCAATAATGGGAAGTCCTACTTGATAAAGTTTTCTACCAAATCCTTTGAGGGAATTTTTGTTGGGTAAAACTACCACAATAAACTATAGAGTCTACAACTTGAAGAACCAAGTTTTATAAGAGTCTGTCAATATAGTATTTGATGAGTCTTCTATGATTAAGAGTGAGCTGACAAGCTACTCTAGATCTGTAGATGCAAAATTGATGTTAGACATGTTGAGCATCAATGACACTCCTCCTACTGTATAAGAGGAAAGTGATGGTATGATCATTCCTGAAGAATGTCCAAGTGCACTGGACATGGATGAAGATCATCATGATCTAGTAACTGAAGTTCAAGGTGCTGAGGATAATATGCTAGCTGCTATCAGACACCTGAGAGATCGTCCTATAGATCTAATCATAGGAGATGCAAACTAAGGAGTTACAAAAAGGAGAAAAAGCCTCAATATTTCCATGTATTCAAGCTTTCTGTCTCAAGTTGAACCAAAGAAGTTTGAAGATGCCAACATAGATCCATTTTAGATTGTGGCGGTGCAAGAAGAACTGAACCAGGTTAAGAGATGTAAAGTCCAAAAGCTATTTCCTACAGTACATAGACATAACATCATTGGAACCAAATGGATTTATATAAATAAACTTAATAAGAATGGTGTTATCATCAAAAATAAAGCTAGACTGGTTGCCATGGGATACAGTCAAGAGGAAGGTGTTGATTTTGATCAAACTTATACAGTAGTTGTTAGACTTGAGGTAATCAGACTATTCCTTGCATATGTTGCATACGTGGGATTTAAGTTCTACTAAATGTATGTTAAGTTAGCTTTCCTTAATGATGACCAAAAAGAGGAGGTCTATATTTAGCAACCCTCAGGTTTTATTAATCCTAACTTTCCTGAATATGTGTTTCAACTAAGAAAAGCTTTTTATGGGTTGAAACAAGCACCTTAAGTATGGTATGGAACCATGTCTAGCTTTCTTATTGAGAACAAATTCTCAAGGGGGAAGATAGACAAAATATTATTCCTTAGGGAATTCCAGGGTAAGATTATTCTAGTCCAAATTTATATAGATGATATAATTTATGGGTGTACTGATAGTGGCCTTTGCAAGAAGTTTGCTAAAATTATGCAAGGTCTATTTGAAATGGGTAGTGTGGGTGAACTCAAGTACTACAAGGGCCTCGAAGTTAGACAATAAGAGGATGGGTTTTTCATCTCTCAGTATAAGTTAACCAAGGAGTTAATCAAAAAGTTTGGAATAGAGAGTGCCTCAATAATGAATACTCCAATGGGGTCAAGTGTGCCAATAGACAGGGATGAGACTGGGAAACCTATTGATGAAACCTCATATAGAGGCATAATTTGCTCCCTCCTCTACTTGACTACTAATAGGCAAGACATTATATATGCTACATTTGTTTGTGCTAGGTAACAGACATGCCCTAAATAGTCTCATTATTTTACTGTTAAAAGAATTCTAAGATATCTCAAGGGCACACATGATCTTGGTCTGTGATACCCTAGGAATAATGATTTTGATCTAATTGGGTATTCAGATACAGATTTTGCAGGCTGTAGAGAAGGCAGGAAAATCATATATAGTACCTATCAATATTTAGGGAGAAGACTGGTATCATAGAGTAGCAAGAAGCAGACCTCTATAGTCTTCTCCACTACTGAATCAAAATATTTTTAGCTAGAAGTTTCTATACTCAGCTACTATGGATTCAACATCAACTCCAAGGTATTGTGATTCATCTACAATAATCTATATTGATAGAAATCATGTGTCTCTTAGCATGACTAAGCACATAGAGATTAGATATAATTTCATTAGAGAGAATGTAGAAAGGGAAGACATATGTCTTGTGTTTGTCCCCACAGACAAACAAGTGGCTGATATCTTCACTAAGCCACTAGATGAACCCGAGTTCAATGTAAGACCCTCTTTCGGAACATAACACAAGGACGAGGGGAGTCTTATGCCTAAAATATCCACCTTACGGTAGGTCAAGACACGGGTTGACTGGTACTATAAGATGCCTATCCTGCCGGCTCTCACAAATAGCATCCATGCCAACCCAACCAAAAGAAATTCATAGAAGTCATAGTATCATAATAAGTAAATGTAAAAATGCAGTACATGAATAATAAGGCACTATATCAGTTCCTTTAATATTAGAGTACAACAAAAATTACCCGGAGACTACACCACAACGCTCAAACTCACATCGGTCACCGAAGGAAGCGAGGGTATCATCGTATCAGGCCCTATCCCCCTAGCCTGGCTACCCTCCTGCATAGCTTACTGCTGTTGCTACTCTATCCACTAGGTTTCCTCCTAAAATGGTAGACGTAGTAACCTTTAGTCATAAAGACTAAGTGGCTATCACATCTACTCTCCCCAATGACTCTTAGGCACCAGGTGGGGGAAAGGATAAAAGGTACAATATATATATAACTGTGAGTACAAGCAGGTGGTATATTTTTATTCATCATTAGAGTAGCAACAACATTGTATAACATGTAATAAAATCATTCTACACTAGTAATTCTATAAGAGCAAGAGCAGTCAACAAAAATATATAATTCTACAATAGAAATATAACATAACTTTTAAAAATGCCCATACAAATTTATAAGTTAAAGATCGGCTTAACAGAAAGTAACTCATCATATATAAGTGCCCATACAAATTTATATGAAAATGATCTTATGTGATGCAATGCAATGATGGTTTATGATGCACTTATACAACTCAAGCACTCTGTTTTGCTATGTCAACATAGTCCTTTAGTTTCCACTTTTCGAGCAGGTAGTTAACCTCTCAGGCATCATCCATCGTGGCCAGATGGTGACAATAGAGAGGGCATCTCCACTATTAGGCGGTATCCACACTACCATGTCTATACCTCCGTATAACTCAATGCTAAGAACACAGCAGTGGAGACTCATATACTATAGCTCAGAGGGGTCACGGGTAGATGTGTACCAAGAACACAACCCAGACTAGCCTATTGTACGGGTATGGAATGAGCCTCTGTGAGTGTATCACCAAAGGACCAAGCCCAACTGTCTACTCGCTTGAAAGGAGCATTGGGAGTGATCAACGAGGACCAAGCCCAACCGCCCATGGTATATCTGCCAACTCCCGTCGGTGTAATGACTGGAGATCCGGTAGACCTGCCACACTATCCTTAACCCAGAATTATGACACCACGTATCAACATACACCACATGCAATTACACTTAGCCATGCCATCAAATATCCCTGGGCTCAACCTGAGTCCCTTCTCATCATACAAAACCACGTGCTTAAAAGCACGCAAGGGCTCCACACCGAGTCCCTTATCATCATACCAATCCCGTACTCAAAAGTACAAAAGGGCTCCACACTGAGTCCCTTATCATCATACCAATCAAGTGCTTAAAATCACTTAAGGTCTACCTTAGCATGAAGGACAAATCCTCTTAGTTGTCAATCCCATCATATCTTCATCACTAGAGATAAGTGACTAACAAATCACATAGTCATGGGCATTTTCTCATCTAGCCCTTCTTTTATAATTTAACATGCACATGTATATCAATTCATTCTTCTTTCCTCAAATTCTATATTATTACACATTCAACATGTCATTTATGTTGGATCATGTGGCCAAACTTAGATGGGGGTGAATAAGGTTTGACACGTTAATTAAAAACTCGAAATAATTTGACCAGGAAAAACTTGTTCTAGAAGCTACCGCAGGGTGCTAGCTTGCTAGCACGCAGTGGTAGTGCACAAACCCCGTTTTCCTGGGCAAATTTACCTTTTGAGAAATACACCCCCTTTAGAGATCCACCAGAGAGAAATGAGAATAATATACACTGAAATAAAAACACAAATAACTTTATTCAATCAAGATAAAAAAGAGTTTTATAATTAAAAAAGTTTGATCTCTGTGATGCCGGAGATCGGAGGCCGTGAAGGAATAAACTCGTTTGGTTTTCTATATTGACCCACTACCTGGACCAGTTGGCTCTCTCCCTTTCCCTTAAAGATAGGTATTCAAGGAAGCTCTTCGTCTTCATGCAAGAAAGTGTCTTAGAGCCCAACTAGATCCCCCGATATAGACATCCCTTCCCCGGGATAATTTCTCATGGAATCCTCCCCGGATTCTGACGACCGTGCCGGTCGTTTTTCCTCACCATAAGAACACAGAAAAAGAGAAAATCACAAAAAGATTAAAGAAGAATTTAGATTGAATCTCCCTCGAGACGATTTCTCCGTTGAACTATCTGTGACTGGTGCTTAAGATCTTCGTGTGGATGTAACCGATCAACTTATTATAGTCAATGATGTCATTGTCTAACCAGAGATCTTTGTGCGCGAATGAGAGGGAGGCCGTTTTATTTTCCTTTGACGGAGATTGTGTTTCGGTGCTCTAGAGGCGGCACACAAACCCTAGGCTTGAGAATAGGTGTCTTCTTGTCTCCGGAAAGAAAATGAAGTCTTTTATATGTTTTTTTAAAATAGGTTATTGTCGGCGAAAGAGCTATTGCCCGATAGTAGGTCGACGTGCTTGATGCCGAAAACTGTCCTGCCAATTTGGAAAAATTTCCAAAAAGAATATTTTCCACTTTTTTGTGCTAGCGTGGCATGGTAGTAAGCTAGCGCTTGGTGTTAACCTAGTCATCTCGACATACTCAACGCACTCGACGTGCGTTGAGTGAGATACCGCGGCATGATAGTAAGATAGCGCTATGTGGTAGCATCCCAAGCGCCTGGCTAAAATAAATCCAAGGATAGCGCGAGCATGCTAGGAATATTTCCCCTCAATGTTCCCTGGATTTGAAGAGGCTTCACCATCGATACTACGAGCATAACTGGATTTAATGTATGTTCAAGTTTAATGTGTGCAGGATGTCCTTTGGAACAATGATTTGACAGGTTCTCTAAGTGACAATGACAGGTGGACACAAGGAAGAATACTTGGAAGACAGAAATTTGTCGAAGTCCACAGGAGTTAAGTGAAGCTACTTCACTCAACTCCATATGTCAAGAAGCATTGAGTAAAGCATGGGCAGTCAAAGCTTGATTGATTGACAGATCAAAATTTTGCTTAAGTATACAGGTGTTTAGTGAAGGCAGATCACTAAACGTTATATAATAGGAGGCATCGAGTAAATCTCTGACAGTCAAATCTTGAGTATTGGCAGAGAAGAAATCTGGCTAAGTTCAGAAGAATCGAGTGAGGACAGCTCACAGCTCACTCAATGCTGAAGATAGAAGCGTTTTGTCATGCTCAGACAGTCAAGGCTTCAGCATTAGTAGAGAAGAAATCTGGCTAAGTACAGAAGCATCGAGTGAGGACAGAACACTCAACGCCTAAATATAGAAGCATTGAGTCAAGCACAAGAAGTTAATGCATCTGAGAATCAGAGCAGGATTCTGGCTATTTCCAAAAGCATTGAGTGAAGATAGTTCACTCAATGCCTAAAGAATAAAGCGTCGACAGAATTGACTGATGTCAAAGCTTAAGAAGATATAGACATAAAATCTGTCTAAGTCTAAAATCGTTGAGTGAAGGCAGTTCACTAAACGCACACTCAATAGAGAAATCGTCTAAGTACAAAATCTTTGAGTGAAGGCAGTTCACTCAACGTCTCATCAAGAAGATAGACAAATCCAGAAAGTGTTGAGTGAACCTAGCTCACTCAATGCCTTCACACAGATAAATATCAACTAAGTACAGAAGAATTGAGTGATACCTATTCACTCAACGCCTCATCAAGATGACAGGAAAGTCAAGTATGTGTCTAGTGATGATGGCTCATTCAACGCACTGAACTCCTATCAAAAGAAAGTTTGTCTAAGGACAAAAGAGTTGAGTGAAGGTCGTTCACTCAACGCACTCAACGCCTAATGGTTTAGAAAATCGGCTAAGTTTATATCCATTGAGTGATGAAGGTTCACTCAATGCCTGGTAGTGCAGATTATTTTGCTAAGTGTTTTTGCATAGAGTGAAAGCCGTTCACTAAACGCACTCAATGCCTGTGATGAACTGTCTGTATTTGGCTAAGTCTACAGATGTTGACGTCAGCAAAATTCAAAATTGTTGCGAGAAGTCTACAACACGGGACAAATGGCGTCGCATGCCTACTGTACGACATTTACTGATAAAGCAAAGTTGCAGCCACAACTTCAGTGGGCCCTACTACTCAAAGAGCCGTTGGATGTCGGAAGATAAAAGCGACTGATCAGATAATAAAAAATTAACTTTTTGAAAAGATGAACTTAATCTTCTTCCTCGCTACACAGTTGCAAAGCCTGAAGAACTAGTTCAATCTTCTGATCTAAGAGTTCAAGCAGATAGTTGTTGCTATTCTAACCAATAACAACAAGTTTAGAGATAACTCCCTGAGAAAGAAGAAACAGTAAGGGCTAATTGTAGTAGCATCATCTAGAAGCTGATCCAAGTTAGTTGTTGGCATTCTCACCTGCAATAGCAAGTTCAGAGACACTTCTCTGAGAAAGAAGAAGCTGTAGGATCTTGTGGCGCCCTTAGAGGGGGGGGGGTGAATAAGGGCTCTTTCAAATTTTAACAAGCTTTTTGTAAAATTGAGACGCACTAATGAAATGAAAAACAAGATTATATTTCTCCAAAATATGTATGTAAAATGATTCCAATAAAGCTTGAAATCAAGGCTTACAACGATAATAGTTCTTAGCTTTTTCACCGATCCTTCTCCCAAGGACCGGTAGGCTATATAGTCAATATCTCCCTAGATATGGCTACTAGCCTCCCCCTAAATAAAACCTATGATCTAGACGCTGCTCACAAGGCGGAGATTTACTCCTAAGCCTCACAAGGACCTCGACACCACACACAAGGCGGTGATTTTCCCCTAAGCCACACACGGACTTAGACACCACACACAAGGTGGTGATTTTCCCTTCCCAATTACAAAGATAAAAAGTGAATATGAAAGTACAATAGTAAAACTTAAAAACTCCCTCAAAATAATGAGCTCTGAAGATGATGGTGGACCGATGAGAAGATCTCCAATCTTGAACGCACGGTCGTATCTTCTTCGCTCTTGAGATTTCAATGGACCAAGGGAGTTCGTCTGGAAACGGAGATGAAGGCTCTTCAAATTCTCTGGGAAAACTAAAGCTCTGCACCAATCAATCAATTCCCTGAAATTTGGCCGCATATATATCTTTATGCTATCGCCGGCGTTAACGTTAACGCCACACGATAGTGATAACTCTCCGTTGCTCGACACGTGGCACACGTCGCGCGGACTTTCAGATCTGAGTGGAGAACGTGATGATCGTGGGATATCGCTCGGCGATATCGGTATCGCCTCGCGATATCGTTCAACCGTGACATCGTGTGTGGCATCATGTGGTTCAAGGCTGACGTCAGCAGTAACTGTCCATGTTATCGCCCGCGGTAGCGTTATCGCCAGCGATAGTGTGACTTTCCATTTCTTCAATGCTATGCTCAGCCATTCCTTAGTACTTAAAAAACCTGTTATCCCTGCACATTTAAAACACATACCAAGATCAAATACATCCGGGATTTGTTATTCTCAAACTAAGAAGTGCGGAACGCATGCTCCAACAATCTCCCCCTTTTGATAATAACAAATCCACTAAGAAAGAAATTGCATGAGATCAGGAGAATGTGAAACAATTTAGATAATCATTATGAACCAAAGTGCATAAATAGTTATAATTAACTCCCCCTATTTAAAAGAAATAATTACCCCTATTTAAAAGAAATAATTACTCCCCCTATTTAAAAGAAATAATTACTCCCCCTAAATGTACTAATCAATTTATTTCGTAACTTAATCTCCCCCTTTTGTTATTAGCAAAAGATGGTGGAAAAAAAATGAGTGACAATTGCGGAAGCTGAAAGAAGTGAGAGAGTAATAAAATAGTCATAGAATTTGGAAATATGAGGAGTATGATAACAACATTAACATCCATGGAATAGTATTACCATAAAATTTTGAATTTTATCAGAAAAACAGTTTGTTGTGGAGAAAATTAATTTAAGAGTTGAATTTAAACATTGAAAATTTGTTAGGCCAAGATATCAAAAGCATTAGAAACGATGAAATAGAAGAGAAAGACTATGTCCGGTCCAATTCTCATGAGAAGAAAGTTTATAAATGATAATGATGTGTACATGTGAAGAGTGATTTAGTATACATATTCCTTAAGAATTAATGTTACATGAAGGTTTGTAATATACTAATACATGCAGCTAACATCTTTACATAAATAACTTCATATCATAAAGATTGTAAAAAAAAAGTGGCCAAGTTTGTTTGCACAAGACACTTTACAATCCTTTTCAAGGTGCTCAACCTCACAATACTCATTAAGACTTATCAGGAGGGTGAGTAGAGCTTGATTGGAGTATCCTAGTCAGTTTAATTTATTTTTTTTTTGTTGCATTCATTTTTATTTATTTAGAAACTTTGACTTAGGACTCCGAATTCACTTGTATTGCAAACATAAAAAAAATGTTTTTCTCAGAATGGCCATCAGTTTTGAAAACCAATATGAATGAAGCATAAATTAAAGTGGTAGCGTTGTATTCGAATCATTGAAACAAACCAAGAACATGAAATAAGAAACTTAAGTATGTGTAACTATCACCCCGTGTCAGTGGAAGCACATTATCAAGCATAAAATGTTACTCATACTTAGAGGCATGCGGAAACAAGTCTATGCAAGTTCTAGTCATCAAAGGTATAGAAAGATATCGAGTGCAAGACAAAATAAAAAAAATGTTTAAAGTACTGATAAATTAAATATAACTCATGTATTAGTTTTTGTAGCCTGATAATCATCCAAAAATTTTCAGTAACACTAGAATAAAGGGTGTTACAAAGATGTCAGAAGATTAGGGAAATTGGGGATGTAAAATGCACTATCGCCAGCGGTAACGATACCGCGTGGCGATAGCGCTTTTTGTTATAAAAGTCGGAAAATTGGATAGGACCGACACCTTTAGTCATTTGACCGAGCCTGGACCCTGTTTGCTTCGTCTTCCTCAGCGGAAACCCTCAAAAAACTTCAAAAAGGAAGGTGAGATCTCTCTTTAAGGTTGTGTTTTCAAAACAAAAACTATAGATTTGGATTATAGATGATGAAAGATGATAGATCTAGCAAAAATTTTTAGTTTTGGTCATATATTTTATTTGGAAAGAATTTTGAAGAAAAGATTTTATGTTGATGCAAACTCCTTACAAAAGATGAGGTATATGTGGTTTTTTTTTCAGATTTATGTAATTTTATGAACATTACTGATTTTGGTAGAGGAGATCTATACGAATTTTCCAAAACAAATAGTTTTGCGCTACCGCCCGGCGATAGCACTATCACCGGCGATAGGGAGGATTTCTGGTAAAAATTAATTTTTGTGTTAACATGATTTTGTCATAAATTTTTTCCAGGAGATGGCATCATCATCCCGTGCACGAAAAAGTAACAGCCGCAACCCACATGCATCATATCACACATACCCGGGAATTGAGAATGCGTCGATTGGTGTTGCGAAACTTTTGGACGAAACATTGCCTCCGCATATCTATGAACTTCTTGTGGAGTCAGGTATAATGTCTCTCATTATACCCAACCTTTTTAGCTCCATTTTTGTAAGGGATTTCTATAACAATTTAGAAGATCCTAAATATACGGGCTTGAATGGAGGAGTAAGGTCTCGTATCCAAGGAATTGAAATGGAAATTACGCATGCTGATCTAAGACGAGAATATAATCTTACCACTTGTGAGGAAAATTTTATGGATATAGTGGAGAATTACCGAAAGGATCGTGATTGGAGTATATTGAATTAAGTCCTGCACGGAAAGGAAAATAGGAATTTGATTCAAGACATCTCATCACTCTCTCGTGACGCATTCGTGATTCAAGATATATTAAGAAACACGGTTATGTTGAAGGCCGGGGACACAAGGAAGATCACGGCTCAATTGAGCTTAGTGACTTACTATGTATTAGAGAGAGTTAAGTTTGATGTGGCGGATTTTGTGTTATCCATCATACGATATACGTATAAAATGAAGCATCCCCTTAGGAGGAAACTGGATACACTTCCTTTAGGAAGTGTTATTCAAAGAGTAGTATATCAGAAGTATGCTTGGATAGATCAAGAGTTCTATATTGACGATTGTATCCCGGCGATACATACGGTAGAGCCTGCTAGAGGTCCATCTCCAAGGGCTGCCTCGTCATCAAGACAACCACTCCAAAGAGGAGGGTCTTTGCGTGAGTCGATTGACGATCTAAGAGAGACAGTGGAGGAGATGAAAGAGGAACAAAAACGTAGCCATTCCGGTTTTCGAAAATTCATGAAGTTTCTGGTAAAGGGACTGAAGTTAAAGCCAACTCCGGAAGAAGAACGAGAATGGGGGAGTCCAGTCGAGGATCCTCCATGACATTCGATAAGGCGGACGCGAAGGCCTAGAGAACCAACTCCAACTTCCAGTGAAGATGTTAATGTTTCTACAGAAGAGAACATGGATGAATGATTTTGTATTTTCAGTGATGTAATATGTTGATGTTGACTAATTCTGGGATATTGCCGGCGTTAGTACTGTCGCCTGGCGACAGTGAAGACTCTATTAATTTGTGTGTTTGATGCTTGTATTTCCCTTTTTAAGTGTTAACCTATGTGCTGTGCAACTTTTTGTTATATTTTGTTGGTTTTAATTAACTAAATGATATTTATATATGTTTTCTAATCGTAGGCCTATTTTACAAAACTAAAATCTCGTTATTAGTACAATTTAGACTTATAATTCTAAGATTCCAAGTTCTAATCTTAACCTTAAAAAGCGTGAATCATTAAGCGGTTTTGTGAAAATATCTGCTATTTGAGAATCTGTTCCAATAAAATTTACTTTAATATGTCCTTTCTTTAGGTGATCTCTAATAAAATGATGACGAACATCTATATGTTTGGATCTAGAATGTAACACAGGATTGTTCGTTAAATCGATAGCACTTTTGCTATCACATTTTAATTCAACATTATTTTGGTGTATGTCAAAATCTTCTAGTGTTTGTGTCATCCAAAGTGCTTGAGCACAACAACTACCAAGTGCAATATATTCGGCCTCAGTAGTGGAGAGGGCAACAGAATTCTGTTTCCTACTCGACCAAGAAATAAGTGTTGGGCCGATGAAATGACAAGTGCCACTTGTGCTCTTTCGATCTAAGGAACACCCCGCATAATCAGAATCAGAATATCCATGTAAGATAAAAGAGTCATTATGAGGATACCATAAGCCTAGTGTAGATGTTCCTATTAGATATCTAAAAATACGTTTCACCGCTTTTAAATGTGATTCTTTTGGATTTGCTTGAAATCTTGCACATAAACAAACGGCAAACATAATATCAGGCCTAGAAGAAGTTAAATATAATAATGACCCAATCATACTTCTATAAAGGGTTTGGTCAATTGAAATACCACTTTCATCTTTTCCCAATCTCAATGAAGCACTCATAGGAGTATTGGCATGTTTAAGGTTTTCAAATCCAAATCTTCTCAACATATCATGAATGTATTTAGATTGATTAATAAAAATGCCATCATTTCTTTGTGTAATTTGAAATCCTAAGAAAAAAGAAAGTTCTCCTACCATGCTCATTTCAAATTCATTTTTCAAATTTGAACTACTTCATTACATAACTCTTCATTAGTGGCTCCAAAAATAATATCATCAACATAAATTTGCAAAATAACTAACTCATGATCAATTTGCTTAATGAAGAGTGTAGAGTCGGCACTTCCCATTTTATAATCGTGCTTTAATAAGTATTGAGTTAATCGATCATACCAAGCACGAGGCGCTTGTTTTAACCCATAAAGTGCTTTGTCTAATTTATAAACATAAGTTGGATATTTTTCATTTATAAAGTCAGGGGGTTGTTCTACATAAACCTCTTCTTTTATATACCCGTTTAAAAATGCAGTTTTAACATCCATTTGATATAATTTAAATCTTTTAAAGCAGGCAAATGCAAGAAATATCCTAACCGCTTCTAATCTAGCAACGGGTGCAAAAGTTTCATCATAGTCTACCCCTTCTAGTTGTGCATAACCTTTTGCAACTAATCTGGCTTTATTTCTAACAATTCTAGAGTCACTATCCAATTTATTTTTAAAAATCCACTTTACTCCAACTAAAGGATGATTTTTGGGTCATTCTACAAGATTCCAAACCTTATTACGTTCAAATTGATTAAGTTCTTCATTCATTGCTAAAAACCAAAATTCATCATTTAAAGCGGTGGAAACATCTTTTGGTTCTATTTCAGAGACAAAGCATAAATTTGAAAACAAAACATGTAAAGAAGAACGTGTACTGACCCCTTTTTGTGGATCTCCAATAATAAGCTCCTTTGGATGTTCCTTTATAAATATCAATTCACTTGGAGGCACATATTCTTCTCTTTCTTCTTCTTTTTCTTCTTCTTTTTCTTCTTTATACCCTCCATGTTCTTCATCATCATTTTCCACTAAAGGAAGGGGTTTATCTTCTTTTCCTGTAGTTTTCTTATCTACACATGGAACAAACTCATCAAACCTAACATGAATGGATTGTTCAACTATTTTTGTTCGTTTATTAAAAACTCTATAAGCTTTACTGGTTGAAGAATACCCAATAAAAATTCCATCATCACACTTTTCATCAAATTTTCCTAAGGAATCTTTAGAATTTAAAATAAAACATTTACAACCAAAAACTTTAAAATAAGAAACATTTGGTTTTTTATTGAAAATTAATTCATACGGAGTTAATTTTAAAATAGGGCAAAGCATTATTCTATTAATTACATAACATGCAGTACTCACTGCTTCAGCCCAAAAAGATTTTGGTAGTGTAAATTCAGATAACATTGTACGGGCTAGCTCTTGAAGAGTCCTATTTTTCCTTTCCACTACACCATTTTGCTGTGGTGTGCGTGGAGTGGAAAACTCATGTTTAATTCCTAACTCCGTACAAAAAGAAATAAATTTTTCATTTTCAAATTCCCCTCCATGATCCGAACGTATGCGTGTAATTTTTAACTCAAATTCATTTTGAATACGCAAACATAATTTAGAAAATTCGGAATACGCATCAGATTTAGAAGTTAGAAATAAAGTCCAACAAAAACGTGAATAATCATCAACCAATACAAATGTATATTTTCTACCACTAGCTAGAAACATTAATTGGCCCAAATAAATCCATATGAATTAATTGGAGTGGCCTAGTTGTAGAAATAATATTTTTACTCTTGAAAGATGATTTTGAAAATTTTCCTTTTTGACAAGGCTCACATAAAGAAGATAAATTCCCATTTAGCAATGGTAAACCTTTTATTAATTTATCTTTTGAAAGTTTTTTAATTAACTTGGCACTAGAATGTCCAAGTCGCCTATGCCACAATTCTAACTCATCATTTTTCGACAAAAAACATTTTAAGGTAGAATTTGAAAAATCATGAAATTTAATCATATATACATTATGACACCTGGGTGCGGTAAAAATAATTTCATTTGTTTTTGAATCAATAATTTTGCATAAGTTTGTGGAAGATTCAAATAAAACATTTAAACCCTTATCACATAATTGGCTAATAGAAATCAAATTATGTTTTAAACCTTCTACGAACAAAACATTTGAAATTGAAAAACTTTTGTTACCTATAACACCGATGCCGATGATTTTTCCTTTTCCATTATCTCCAAATGTTACAACTCCACCTTTCTTCATCTCCAGGCTAAGGAACTTCTCTTTATTGTCTGTCATGTGCTTTGAACAACCCGAGTCCAAGTACCACACGTCTTCTTTGTCCTTCGCCTGCCAACACACCTAGAAAGAGGATGTGAGTAAAGATCTGGCTACCCAAGTTGTTCCACCAATAGTATAGGTAGAAGCCTTAGGCATCCAGATTTGCTTAATTTTACTTTTTCCTTTCTTCCAGCACGAGTCCGTGGTGTGACCAAATCTATTGCATTTGGCACATGTAATGTAATGAGAAGAATATAACTTCTCTGGACTTTTACTGTAAGAATGTGTAGCATCATTTAACTTATTATTATCAGAAATTTTAAAATTCGTTTTTCTGGAATTTTCGCTATCGCCGGCGGTAGTGGTTATCGCCGGGCGATAGTTTCCAGTCGTGTATCCGAGTCCAAATCTTCCAGATCCGTGACATTGGTAACCTAAGATCATATCCAGTGATCTTTGGCCCAATCCAAACTTTTTCATGGCTAGTGTTAAGTCATGAATCTGGTTCCTCATTTCAGTATTCTCGGATACTAGATTTACACATCTACGTTCAAAAGCTTTCTTTCCTTCATGGACTTTGGAAATAGAAGTTTTCAGATCTCTCTCTAAAATCTCATTCTTTTTTGTGAGAATTTTTATCTTTGAATGAGATTTGGAAAGAGATTCTTCAAGCTCTTTTATTCTTCCCATAGAGTGATCACACTCTTGGCAAGAGACTTTCTCTTTTCCAATAGTCTTAATTTCATTCAACAATTTTTTATTCTCTTTAATTAAAACTTTATTTTCAGTTTTAAGAATATCATTATCTTTTAAACTTTTTTCAAAACATTTGCAAGTCTTTAAAAATTCAGAAAATAATTCATCATAAGTTGGAGGAGTTACCTCAGTGTCGCTTTGGACACTGCACTCGTCATCAGATATGACGCTCTTTCCCATTAGGCACATATTGGCCTCCTCTTCCTCGCTTGAGCTTGAACTGCTTGCATCCTCAGAAGTAGTATCATCCCATGTTTCAGCTTTCAGGACCTTCTTCTTCCCTTTGTGCTTCTTTTCTTTAAGTTCTTTCAAGTACTTTGGACACTAGCTTCGAATGTGTCCTAACTTCCTGCAGTGATAGCACTCCGGTGGGGGTCTCTCTTCCTCCTCATCGTCATCCTTTTGTTTTTTCTTTCTAAACGTCTCCTTCTTAAAATATTTTTTAAAAGTATTTCTTCTCTCCGGATTTCTCTTAAATTTTTTAAACTTTCTAACAAAAAGACTTTCCTCATCCTCTTCTTCCTCCTCAGAGTTACTATCTTCCTCTTTCTTAGATCTTAGAGCCAACCCCTTCTTCTTTGGCTCCATATACTCTTGTTGTTGAATTTTTAATTCAACTTCATGAGTTTTTAAGTTCCCAATCAGGCTTTCAATATTAAGAGACATAAGATCGTGAGATTCAGAAATAGCCGTCACTTTGGGATTAAATTTAGGGGGAAGAGATCTAAGAAGTTTTCTCACCAAGTCACCATTTGAGAAATTTTTACCCAGCACTTTTGAGTCATTTACTATCTTGGTGAATCTGGTGTACATTGAATCTATGTCCTCATCCACTTCCATCCTAAACTTTTCAAATTCCGACTCCAGTTGAAACAGCTTCGAGTCCTTCACCTGCGAGGTACCTTCATGAGTAACTTCAAGTAAATTCCAAATTTCATAAGCATTATTGCAAGCACAAGTTCTATTAAATTCAGTTCTATCTAATGCACAAAATAACGCATTCATGGCTTTCGCATTATTTTTGCACCTTAGCTTATCTTGATCATCACATTTATCTTTTGGTTTTTCCATTTCTACCTCTCCTACCGTATAAGTGGGATGAGCATAATTAGTCTCTACCATATTCCAAACTTCAATGTCAAGAGAAATAAGAAAACATTTCATCCTAGTTTTCCAGTAATTATAGTCAGATCCAGTAAATAGTGGAGGTCTACTAATTCCTTGCCCCTCAGAGAAAGCTTGGTCATGCTGCGCCATAATTCCTGGTGGTGAAACCGTATTAGGAATAACCTGCCTTTGATACCACTTGTAGGATCTTGTGGCGCCCTTAGAGGGGGGGGGGGGTGAATAAGGGCTCTTTCAAATTTTAACAAGCTTTTTGTAAAATTGAGACACACCAATGAAATGAAAAACAAGATTATATTTCTCCAAAATATGTATGTAAAATGATTCCAATAAAGCTTGAAATCAAGGCTTACAACGATAATAGTTCTTAGCTTTTTCACCGATCCTTCTCCCAAGGACCGGTAGTCTATAGTCAATATCTCCCTAGATATGGCTACTAGCCTCCCCCTAAATCAAACCTATGATCTAGACGCTGCTCACAAGGCGGCGATTTACTCCTAAGCCTCACAAGGACCTCGACACCACACACAAGGCGGTGATTTGCCCCTAAGCCACACAAGGACTTAGACACCACACACAAGGTGGTGATTTTCCCTTCCCAATTACAAAGATAAAAAGTGAATATGAAAGTACAATAGTAAAACTTAAAAACTCCCTCAAAATAATGAGCTCTGAAGATGATGGTGGACCGATGAGAAGATCTCCAATCTTGAACGCACGGTCGTATCTTCTTCGCTCTTGAGATTTCAATGGACCAAGGGAGTTCGTCTGGAAACGGAGATGAAGGCTCTTCAAATTCTCTGGGAAAACTAAAGCTCTGCACCAATCAATCAATTCCCTGAAATTTGGCCGCATATATATCTTTATGCTATCGCCGGCGTTAACGTTAACGCCACGCGATAGTGATAACTCTCCGTTGCTTGACACGTGGCACACGTCGCGCGGACTTTCAGATCTGAGTGGAGAACGTGACGATTGTGGGATATCGCTCGGCGATATCGGTATCGCCTCGCGATATCATTCAACCGTGACATCGTGTGCGGCATCATGTGGTTAAAGGCTGACGTCAGCAGTAACTGTCCATGTTATCGCCCGCGGTAGCGTTATCGCCAGCGATAGTGTGACTTTCCATTTCTTCAATGCTATGCTCAGCCATTCCTTAGTACTTAAAAAACCTGTTATCCCTGCACATTTAAAACACATACCAAGATCAAATACATCCGGGATTTGTTATTCTCAAACTAAGAAGTGCGGAATGCATGCTCCAATAGAAGCAGCCAAGGCAAGCCCTAGATATAGTAACTTCACAGCCTATGTAGATCACTCCTGAAGAACTTTTTCTGGAGCTGTGAAGACGATAGGGTTAAGTTAGTCTCAGTCTTGGAAGGCAGGCTGAGAGAATGTCTCTCTGGAGTCAAATCAACACAAACAAACCATTCTCTCTTTAGGATCCTTTGGATCTGAGTGTAGGCAAAATTTATAAAGGCTTAGGTAGGATCCCTATGTAAATTTCAGTTGTAGGGCCTTTGGGCTTGAGGTAGGACCCTTACATATATTTGAGGTAGGGCCTTTGTGCCTGAGCTGTAGGAGAGTCATTCTCTCTAAGTTGTTAGGAATTCCTCCTAGCCTGAGTGTAGGACTTATGCTCAAATCTAAGGTAGGTGATCTTTGGATCACTGACCTGTTGGATCAATTATTGGATATGAGTTGTAGGGACTTATTCCTGAGGTAGGCCTTTGAGGAGACTAAGATATCCTGAGGGATCTGTGTTATAAGCTCTTTGGAGCCAAGTTCTTAGAAGTGCCTTGTCTAATATACTATTAGAAAGGTGGGAGGCATAGTGGATGTACCCATAATCAGGAGAACCACTATAAATATTATGTGTACTGTTGTTGACAGTCTTGAAAGCAAAGTATAACTAACTCACAACACACCTAAAATAAGAAATAAATTAATATGGCACGAAAACCTATTCACTCCCCTCTAGGTGTTTAGCTACCCTTGAAACTAAAGACTTTCAAGTGGTAACAGAGGGAGGTTGCTCAAAAAGGACTTAACAATTTCAGTTGATCTCCAAGGGTAGATAAAAGTATTATACATATGGGTTTAGGAGAGAACCATAATGAGCTGGGTTCCATAAAGCTTCCAATCTACACGAAGGAAAGCTTTTGGATCTAGAGGAGTGCGTCAGGCTTTACATGGAAGCACCTGACCCAAGGATCTTCATAACTGCTCAAGAGGGACCTTTTATCCCCTTGAAGGTCTCAGCTCTTGATGCAACTGTCTAGACACCCAAGAAGTATTCAGAGATGACCAAGGATGAGGTCATATTGGCTACAATGGACAAGAGGCCCTGAACATAATTGTTAGTGTCATTGATGACTATACTTTCCTGAACCTTGTCCACTGCAGAACATCCAAGGAGATGTGAGAAACTTTGGTGGTTTACATGGAAGGCACTGTTGAAGTAAGGGATGACAGGAAATCCCTGCTTAATCAAGAGTTTGAATCCTTCAGGAAGAGAAAGAATGATAGCATTTCTGAATGCTATGAGAAATTCTTCAGAATAATGAATGAGCTGTGGACCTATGGGAGGTTCTTCAACCATTTTGAGCTGAATGAAAAGTTCCTCAGGTCTCTAACTAGAGACTGGGATACAAAGATCTGTGCCATCAGAGAGGTGGCAATGTTTGCTAATACTCCCCCTCACACACTATTTGGAAAGCTGCTCTGTTATGAGATGCAGCTATTTGCAAGGAAGGAGGAGGAGACCATCAGTAAATTCCAGGCCAAGGAAAGGACTGTGTCATTCAAAGCTGAGAGAACCAAGAAGTACAAGGAGAGGATTGCCTCACTACCAAGGAGGCATGCTGAATCAGACAACTCAGAGCCGAGCACATCAGACAGTAGTAAGTTTGATGAAGATTTGCTGCCTTCATTCGGCAATTTTAGAAGATGATGAAGAGAAAGAAATGGAGGAGCAGACCTTCCTCCTCCTCTCATCACAGGAAGGAAAACTATATGACTGAGAAGAAACACTCTGAGGGAGACCGGTATGAATATAAACCTAGTAAACATATTTCTTCTAAAGTTGTTTGTTATTGCTGCAGTAAGCCAGGTCATGTCATAGCTGATTGTCCTGTAAAAAGAAAGGAAATTGGTGAGAATAAGCATCACCATCTTGTAAGATAATCTTATGGGTTGATAATCACCTAGAGGGGGGGGGGGTGAATAGGTGTCTTTTAAAATTCTTTATTACTTAAATTATATGTTCAACAAAAATTATGTTCGGCAAATAATGTTCTTGAGAAATAAGCTTCACAGAAACTCAACACAATTAAACCACAAAATACAACACATTCAAATCTCAGAACACAGCATAAGCACAAGCAAATCACAGCACACAGAGAATTTATAATGGTTCCCCTATCTAGGGTACATCCACTTTCCCCCTTCTTTCTCACTAGCAATGTGCTAGATAAGGTTATATCTCCTCCTCTTCAACTTAGATCCAAAGATCTTACAGGCTCAGTTTCTGTTAAGAAACCTACACAAAGACCAACAGGTCCTACCTCAGAGATTCACCCAATCTCCTACCTCAGGTCCCTCAAGAACGCTACCTCAGCCTTAATAACATAGGCTTACACCTTAGTGATCTCACTCAAATCACCTACCTCTGGTCCCTCAAGAACCCTATCTCATACTTTATAAATAAAGCTTACAACTCAGAGATTATCTCTTCTACTCACTCAGATCTCACAAAGATCTTATAAAGATTAAGAGGTAAATATTATCAGAAAAACGAAACTGTAATCTGACTTGTCTGAATGAATTCAGATTCTTCAATTCAGCTGTACATAATTAAATCTTAAAGAATAATCTGGATAAAGAGATACTTCTCTAGATATGCAAACTTCTTGATGATCAGTTTGATTTCCTTGAAGAATTTGTAGAACAGATCCACTTGAATCTTCTGATCACTTAATGAAAGGATCTGAAGATCTTCTTAAAAATTTTCATCTTCCTTCTCTTCCTTGGAATTATCAACATCCCCTGACTTGGAAGAAATTAGAATGAGAATTTCTGATCTGTTTTTCTTTTTTTTTTAAAATTCCTTCTGTGAAGACAACCCCTCTATTTATAGACTTTGTGCATTACTGGATTCTTATTGATGACATCCTCATGTGACATCATTCTTCAAATTCTCTTTTAAACTGTTTCTATTGTGATACCACATTATTGTAGCTGATGTGATATTTCTGACTTGTCCTAACACTTCTGTATTGACTCTGCACATCATTAGAAACATAAGTGTCGAGATGTCCAAAGTGTATCGACACTAAATTACTTAAGTGTCATTAGAAGGTGTCAAGACATCTATGCAGTCTCAAAACAATTTTACTTAGAAGAATTTTTAGGCATAACTTGAAAGTGTCGAGACAGTTTACTTATCTCTACACAACTGTCATCTGTGTCGATATATATAAATCTACACTATATCGAGATAATTGAATTGTCTCGACATAAATGTATGTTGGGTGTAAACACTCTTATATTTTCTTTAATTCTTCACTGCGTCGAGACAGTTGAATTATCTCGACACTCCAGTCTGCTAGTGTCAACAGTTGTTTAAGTCTATACTTCAGTCTCCTATGTGTCGAGACAGTTGTATTGTCTCAACACTATTATCTTAAGCTTTAAAGTGTGGAGATATGTGACTTCTCTCGACACTGCTGACTTATTATTAAGGTGTCAAGATCATTGACTTATCTCGACACTGCTGACTTAGTCTTGAAGGTATCGATATAGCTGATTTGTCTCGACACTGTTGTATTGAATCTTCAATGTGTCGAGTTAGTGGACTTGTCTCGACACTGCTGACATAGACTTCAAAGTGTCGAGATAATAGACTTGTCTCAACCCAACTTCTATAAAGCTGTCGACATAGTTAAAGTGTGTCAACACTTTTGTACTTAGCCAATTTTCTGCACTGTAAGTTGCTAGATGCTGACTGTGCCGACTTCACTCAACACTTTGCTGACTTCACTCGATGCTTTTTTACTTAGACAATTTTCTTCACTTTTTAGTCAGCTTCTTAGAGTCCACCTGTCAATGTAACTGGGACCACTTGTCAAATCAATATGACATAGGCAATCTGCAAGCATAAACTAAAATATACATCAAATACTTATTTGTGTATATCATTGAGTTGAAGGGCTTCTTCAAATCAAGTACATTGTGTCTAATGTACCCAATATTGTCCCCCTATTTGGAGAAGTCATAACCCCAATTTAATGATATACACCACAATACCAAAATACATTAATTATGATGTATAAGAAAAATGCTGAACAAAATTAAAAGAACACAACAATAATAACACAGATATCACTAGGTGCAACCAAAGTTTTCATTCAAATTTATTCAAAGATTACATCTTTCAGTTTTGTTACAAAGTTCTTAAAACAAAATTACATAGTTTTTTAGAAAAGAAAAATAAACTAAGAATCTTCTAGCTCCTTGATGACAATGCCTTTTCCAGATTGAATTTTATCTTTGACTTCATGCACTTTATCATCAGCCACTTTCTCCTTTCCCTTAGCATCCATAGCTTTAGTAATTTCTTCTTGCTTGAGCCTCTGCCTCTCAAAATACTGATAGGGCTTAGGAAAATATTTGCTGGGTTCAATAGAGTCATTTGGGGTCTTCCCAGCCTCCAGATTTTTTATGAATTCGTAGAGGATCTCTTGCTACTTTGTGTGTTTGACCCACTCTTGCTCTGAATACCATTTTGCCCTATCAGCTATATTATTATTGACTGCTTTCCATACTGTGAGAATAATGGATCTAGAAGTTGAACTCCATTGCTCAAAATCAGGCATTGCTTCAGCCTATTCCCTAAATCTTTTCTTTGATAATTTAGCTTCTTTTTTCCTTTAATAATTCAGAAGCAGTCATCTCCACCTCTTCACATACAATATTCTGAATTTGTGGTGGAGGACTGTACATGGACTGGACAGCAGTTTGAATAGCCTCAAAAGGAGTTGGTTTGCAACCAGACTTAGTAGTTTTGTCTCCATTATACCATTTAGGAGAATAGCCAAGAGTGTCTCTAGTGCTATTTGAGATCTAAGTAGCATGCTCATAGCTTGCCTTTAACATTACACACTCCCCCTTTACGACTTCTCTTTCAACATTATCTATTAATTCATTCTTGTGAAATCTTACTTGTCCATCTATATAGATGATTCCTTTGGATATAGAATTCTTGACCTTGAGCAGATTTTCATCCAATTCTTTGTGAGAAGTCTTCATTTCCTTAATCAAAGAGTCTGCATGTGTAGATAACTAAGATGTAACATCCTTGGAGGTACAGGTTATCTTGGTCTCCAAAGTAGTAGTCTGCTTAGCTATCTCTGCCAAGTAGTATCATGCATAACTATCATATTCTCATTCATTCGTTTTTTATTCTCAAGGACATACCTTGTTTAACAGCTATTACATCTTCAGTTTTCTTTGATTCCTCTTGTTGTTTAACATTGTATACCATAACATTTGATCCTCTCTGAAAGAAATCAGTCATGGCTTTCTTCAATAGATTTACCTCAAATCTAATTGACTTGATTTCTTGGGCCAGCTGAAACTGCAACTCCTTATTTCTTTCACCCACATACTTTTCTAGTTGATTTCTTTGTTGATAAAGCATTATCTATAGTTGAACAAGAAGTGAGCTTGAATCCATTGTAGGATTAGATGTTGGTCCAGACTAAATAATCTTCTTATAGCTTCTACTTTTCTTCTTTAGTTCAGATAACTTGCTTTTATTTAACTAAGAGGAATCTTCCTCCTCAAATTCTAAGGAACTAATCATCTCAAAAAATGTAGGCTTTTTAGCTATGTCAGTATTTGGGGCCTGAACTGCTAACTCCCCCTCAACCATTGCAACTTCTTTACCAATGTTGGTGTTATCCATGTTGACCTCATCTTGCTGAGCTTCTGCATCAGGAATAGGGTCTTCTAGAAGTTCAATCATCTCCCCTAGGATATTTATTTCATTATTTAGAAGTATTTATTCTTCAATATCTTTGGGGATTGAATCCTCAATCTCTCTATAAGTCCTTCCCTATTCAGGAACCTCTGCTTGCTTTAGCACATTGTCTAGCTTTTGTACCACTTCCATTATTAATGTAATTACTATATCCATTTCAATATCTAGAATATTATTAAGGTTCTCCACCTCAATGGGATCCCTATCTGGGATTGTCTCCCCTACACCTGATCAGCTATTCCAGGTGAGGGCCTTGGAGATTTTTTGCTATTGTATCATCCTATTTTGCTGAGGTAGAACTTTCCCGTTCTTTCGATTCACTAGAAGAATCTTCTTCCACAACTACAACCTTCTTCTTATTATCTTTATCCTTCTCCACTACAGGTGATTCCTTTGATAAAACTCTATCCAATCTTGCTAAAATTCTCATATCCATTCTTCTCATATGATTAATTTTTGATCCAATTTTCAGATTGATTTTGTAAGGAATGGCTTGCACTAAGTATAGACTTAAAATTTTGCCCATATTAGTCTTCTTGATACTTTCTGTAATTTTATCAAAGACGACTCTACTCAAGTTAGTCTTGATTTTGAAAATAATTCTGGTCATCAGCTACAAACTAAATGCTGAGATCTTATCATGTTCCCATGTCTTGCACATATGCACCTTACCTACTATTTCAGATAGGAATTTTCCTTGGGTATTCATACCCTTCCTGTTCAAGGTGCTTGAAATCATTGTGGTTGGAGCCAATCCACACCACTTAAAGGAATTTGTAGTCTTGGAAGCATCAAGGTCATCATCCTGATCAATTCTAGGTCTTTGAAAAACCTTGGCCAATCTCTTGGTCGTGATTTTAACTTTTTCTCCTTTCACTTTAGATTTAATCTTGTCTGAGTTTGAATCCAGATGAGCATTGGAGAAGAATTCTGAAACTTCTCGTTTCAAGATTTTTGGCAGTTCAGATAGCAGATATTCCAGACCTACTTCATTGATTAGGGTTATCACATTTCTAATTTCTTCATCTGTTGAGTTGAATCCATGGCAATAAAGCTCATACCCCTCAAAGATGTTATCGTCAATCTTAGGAGCCATTGGAGATGAGTGAAAGGATTGACGAGTGTCGACTGATCTAGGTCTTTGGTCTCGATACTCAGGAATCAAAAGCTCAAGAAATCAAGAAATCCTAGCCGGCTCTTACTATCACACAACATTTATAGTCTAATCTTTCCTAAAGATGAAAGGGTGCACTGCATTTAGACTTTTCAAAATTTTTATGGTAAATATCTAGTCTCGACACAGGGAAAAATTGTCTGTCGAGATATGTCAACACAAGTCGATACAAGGATAATGTGTCCCGACATATACCTTAGGGTCTCGGCACCCTTATGTCTCAATAATTACTTTAGTGTCTCGACACTTTACAGTTATGCAGTGTCGACACACTTTCTGGTGTCTCGACACATTACTATTTATTATTTCAACACACTTTCTGGTGTCTCGACACTTTCTCAGATGTCTCGACACATTCTCTTGTGTCTTGACACAACTTTTAAATTAGACAGTTTTCTTCTCCAAGTTAAAGATACTTGACATTTAGGAGGTCTATCCTTGATCTCTAAATAAGTAAACTTGATTACTGACTAATTACTTTATTCTAATTTTGTAACTTTTTAAGTGTGCATCAATTACTCAAGATTCAACATTCCAAGTTCAAACATAAAGAAATTAAATTTCTCTTCTTCTAGGGGCTTTTAGTAAAAAATATCAGTAATTTGTTTATTTGTTGGAATAAATTCTAAACTAATATCTTCATTTTCTACATGCTCCCTAATAAAGTGATATCTAATTTCAATATGTTTTGTTTTACTATGTGACACAGGATTGTTTGCAATAAAAATAGCACTAGTAGAATCACAAAATAAAAGAATTTTACTTAGCTTTATATTGTAGTCCTGTAATTGATGTTGGATCTAAAGCAATTATGTACAACAACATCCAGCTGAAATGTACTTAGATTCAGTAGTGGGTATTTCTTCACTTATTTACTTTTTACTGTTCCAAGATACTAGCCTTCTCCCAAGAAATTAACATGAACCAGATGTGCTTTTCCCGTCTTCCTTAAATCCTGCATAATCATCATCTAAAAAGCCTGTTAGTTAAAAATCACTATTCCTGGGATATCATAGGAAAAGATTAGGTGTGCCCTTTAGATATCTCAATATTCATTTAACTACTGTATAGTGAGATTTTTTTGGGCATGCTTGATACATAACACAACATAAGTGGCTTATATTATGTCTCGTCTGCTGGCAGTTAGATAAAGAAGTAATCCAACTATGCCCATATATAGGGTGATATCAACTGGCTTGCAAGCACCATCCTTGTCTAAAGACATACTGGACTATGTAGGAGTTCTCATTGAAGTGGTTGTTTCTATGTCATACTTCTTGATTTACTCCTTTGTGATCTTAGACTGACTGATGAAAAGTCCATCTATAGTTTGCTTAACTTGGAGACCCAAGAAAAACATGAGTTCACCCATGTTACTCATCTAAAACTTACCTCGCATAAGTTTTAGCAAACTTACTGCAAAGATACTCATCATTAGAACCAAATATAATGTCATCAACATATATTTGTACTAAGATGGTTTTGCCTTTGACTTCCCTTAGGAATAGTTTTTTGTCTATTTTTCCACTTGAGAATTTATTCTCTAGAAGGAATTTAGATAGAGTCTCACACAAAACCCTTAGAGCTTGTTTTAACCCATTGACAGCTCTTAATAAAAGATAAATATGTTTAGGTTTAGTAGAGTCAACAAAACCTGATGGTTGCTCAACATATACCCTTTTTTAAGGTTACCGTTAAAGAGGGTTGACTTCACATCGATTTGGTAAAATTTGAATCCTTTATAGGTTGCATATGCCAGGAAGAGTCTAATAACCTCCAATCTATCCACTGGTGCAAAGGTTTGATCAAAGTCTATACCCTCTTCTTTTTTATATCCCTTTGCAACCAGTCTAGCTTTGTTTCTGACTATAACACCATTCTCATCCAGTTTTTTCATGTATATCCATTTATTTCCTATGATGTTACAGTCATCTAGTCTGTGAACCAGCTTCCAGACTTTACATCTCTAGAACTGGTTCAATTCTTCCTACATTGCACCTATCCAAAATGGATCTATATTGGCTTCTTCAAATTTCTTTATTTCTGTATGAGACAAAAAAAACTTAAGTACATCATATTTTTGTGATGTCTAATTCTTAGGGTTACACCCTGAGCTGCATCTCCAATGATCAATTCTCTTGTATGATCCCTTAGATGTCTTACAACTACAGGAAATGTGACTATATTTCTTGGACAAGCTACATTTTGTTACTGAGTTTCTTTTTATGGTTGTTCCTGTGCAAGCACTTCTTCAACAATATTGACTCCATCTTGTATATTTTGGCTTGTTGGAACTAAATCTTCTATAGATAGCTCCTTTAGCTTCAAGTCTTCTCCTATTGTGCTTGATGTAACTGGTTTAGCATTGTAAAATATAGAACTTTCATCAAATACAACATGAACAGAATCCTCCACAACTTGATCCCTAAAGTTGTAGACCCTATAGGCCTTACTGTGGTAACTATAACCAACAAATATTCCTTTATAAGAATTCTCAGCAGATATAGTTATGTGTATTTTCCAATTATTTAGGACAAAACATCTATATCCATAGATTCTAAAATAGACCAAATTTGGTTTTTTGCTCTTCATTAGTTCAGAAGGAGTCTTATTCAACCTTTTGTTGATTAAAGCTTCATTAAGAACAAGACATGTTGTGTGAATTGCTTCAACCTAGAAATATTCTGGGAGAGAAGAATCACTCAGCATGGTTCTTTCAGCTTCAATGAGAGTTCTGTTCTTTCTCTCAACAATCCCATTTTGTTGGGGTGTTCTTGGAGTGGAAAACTCTTGTTGAATCCCAAGTTCTTCACAGAACTTTGTCATGCATTATGATTGAAATTCAGTTCCATGATCATTTCTGATTCTGACCACAGAACAGTTCAATTCATTTTGTATTTATTTGACAAATGTCCTGAATACATCAGGTGTGTCAGACTTTTTCCTTAGAAAGAAAACCCAAGTAAATCTGGAATAATCATCAACAATCACAAAAGTATAGACTTTCCTTTATAGACAATTAATTGGCATAAGGCCAACCAGGTCCATATGCTAGAGGTATAAGAACCTTATTGAGTCATTGGTTTCAATACTTTTGAATGAAGCTTTTGTCTTCTTGCCGTTTTATCATGCAGAGCAAATGCTCTCCTTAGAGCATTTAGTGTTAGGATCATTCCTAACTAGCTCTTTACTAAAAAGTTTTCCTATGACCTTGTAGTTCAAAAGAGCTAGCCTCTTGTGCCATTTTAAATAGTGTGAGACTTTTTCATTGGCAACTAGACATAAGGGTGAGTCTGACTTTAAACAAAGAAAATTCAAACAATAAACATTCCCACATCTAGTTTCTGTAGAGCTGACCTCTTAGTCACTTGACTTCTTTATTAGGCAATCATCCTTGTGGAATGAAATGTCATAGCTAAGGTCACAAAGTTTGCTTATACTTATAAGTTTGTTTTGCAACCCTTCCACATAAGCTACTTTAGTGAAAGTGAATAAGCCATTTGAGATCTTACCATAATCTTTGGTAATTCCTTTGTCAGCTCTACCAAAGATCACTTTTGGTCCATTCTTCATAGGGATAAATTACCTCAAATTTCTCCTTATTCCAATCATGTGTCTAGAACACCCACTATCCAAGTACCAGATGGATCTATCTTTGGTTCTTGGACATTCCTGCAAAATAAGAATTTATTTTTCCTTAGGAACCCAAATTGTCTGTGGTCCTAGGTTCTTGTTAATTGTGGCTCCATTGAGACTACCTATAAACTTCTTAATTGGGTACATTTTCTGAGCATGAGACACAGTGTTATTGAACCAATAGTCTAAGGCAAAGTATCCTACCTTTCCACAAAACCAGCATTCATATCTGTTGTACCTTCTCTTTGGAGGAACAAAAGGAACTTTGTGCTGACATTCCTTATGACAGGAATCAGCAAACTTGATAGTTGTATTTTGACTAAGAGCAAAATGGTTGTTTTGTCCCACAGTTACAACTGCCCTCCTTGGAGTAAGCACATTTGGAATATCTTTCCTATTCACATATGATTTTGGTCTAACTGGTCCAGGCCTCTGGGTTTCTTTTCCCTTAGTCATAAACACAGGTTGTGGAATGACTGGACCATTTTTTCCTTGTCAGCTTTTTGCCTCTTCTTCTCTTAGGTTTAACAAAACCAAGTACACTTCCATGTTTTCCAGAGAAGGTATTTATAATGGGCAACATAGTTTTAGGTTTAGGAAATAGTTGTACTAGTCTTTTCGCATTTAGGAGTTTGAGTTTTAACTCATGAATGATTTCATTTTTTTATTTTATCAACATAATTTGACCATCAATTATCTTAGTAAGCTTTGCTAACTATGAGCTTTGAAGACCTATCTTCTGAATATCAATCTTATGATGATACTCAGGACCTTTTAGTGATGCAATCTCTATAGCTTGTTCATTGACAAGCTTCTTGCTATTTACAAGAGCTTCCAACAATTTTCCAAATTTGACTATAAGCTGCTGCAGTTCAGCCTCAGGGTTAGACTTATATGAATCAAACTTTGAGTCACATGAGTCTCGCTCATCAACAGTCTCATTAACAGAATTTGTAGAATAATAGGAATTGTTAAAGATTACATAAGTATCCCGACATTAAGCAATTTCTATATCTAGATTATCAGACAGTGCCATCAAATTAACCTCCATATCATCTTCAGAATCACCATAAATGATGAAGTTGTGGAGTTATTCCCCTTATATATGGCCTCTCTGATGAATTCTTCTTCATAGGAGTTCAGTCCAGCATGTTCTTCTTTTAATTCAGTTGAATTAGCATCACTATCAAATAAGGTCTTTGACTTCTTTGCCATCAGACCCTTTTCTAATTTCCCGTCTTTATAGAACTTCTTTTCTTTTGAAATTTTTTTCTCATTTCTTTTTAAGGGATAGTGAGGAATGGCATGCCCAGGCCTGTTACAGCAATAACAGATAATGTTAGTCTTAAATTTTTTATTCTTGATGTGAATCATGCCTGACCATAGATTTGACTCTATGTTTGTCTTTGCTTTTACTGATACTTGGTCAAGTAGATTTCTTCTTATTCCACTGTTTCCTTCTTTTCATCATTTTCTTGAATTGCCTTGTAAATAGTGCCAATTCAAAATCTGATAATTTTTCTGATGAAGAAAAGGTTAAAATGCTATATGTTTCTTCATCCCTTCTTGGTTATGATGGGATTTCTCTTCTAGACTTCTTTGATGTTTCTGCTTTGAAGGCCATAGATTTAGTCGTAGTATAACTTCTGCCAAATTCAGCTTCAGCTTTTCTAGAATTTTGTTGAAGCTCGTGTGACAATAGCTTCCCATAAAAGTCATGGGGTAACATGTTTCTCAGATTCCCCATTTCTCTTACAGCACAAATCTTGATGTCTCATTCTTTATTTATGGATCTCAAAAAATGGTCATTAAGCTCATAATTTGAGAATTCACTGCCATAATTCTTTAAGTCATTTACTATTCTAAAGAACTTTTCATAACATAGTTCTATAGAATCAGTCTTTCCTTGTCCGAATGCCTCATACTACTGATTTAGTAGAGACTTTATGTCATCTCTTATTTCTTCTGTACCTTCCATGTTGACTATGAGAGTGTCCCACATCTCCTTAGATGTTTTATAGTGAACTAGATTCTGAAGAGTTGAATTATCAATTGCATTGAAAATTATGTTTTGAGCTCTTTTATCCATGGTGGAAAGAATCACCTCATCCTTTGTCATTTCAGACAGTTTCATAGGAGTTTGAACATTTTCATCTTGGACAGATATCATCATTGGAATATATGATCCTTCTTATACAGTGACAAAGATTCCTAAATCTAATGCCTCCATAAACAATCTCACTCTCTGCTTCCATATAGCAAAGTTTTCCTTAGTATAATTTAGCAGTTTCATATAGCTGAGTTCGCTGTGAGATTCACAAGCCATTAGATCTTATATTTTTCAACTACCCTTTGGATCTTTTTAAACTACCCTTTGGATCTTTTTCTGACTGTTAAGTCTTTCATGAAGAACATCTCTCTGATACCACTTAAAAGATAATCCTATGGGTAGATAATCATCTAGAGGGGGGGTTCTGACTGTTAAGTCTTTCATGAAGAACCTCCCACTAATACCACTTAAAAGATAATCCAATGGGTAGATAATCATCTAGAGGGGGGTGAATAGGTGTATTTTAAAATTCTTTGTCACTTAGATTAATTATTCAGCAGATAATGTTCATGAGAAATAAGCTTCACAATAACTCAACATAATTAAACCATAGAAAACAACACATTCAAATCTCAAAACACAGCACAAGCACAAGAAAATCACAACACACAGATAATTTGTAGTGGTTCCCCTATTTAGGGTACATCTACTTCCCCCTTCTTCCTCACTAGCAATGTGTTAGATAAGGTTATATCTCCTCCTCTTCAACTAAGATCCAAAGATCTTACAGGCTCAATTTCTATTAAGAAATCTACTCTCAGACCAATAGGTCCTACCTCAGAGATTCACCCAATATCCTACCTCAGGTCCCTTAAGAATACTACCTCAACCTTTATAACACAGGCTTACACCTCAGTGATCCCACTAAAATCACCTACCTCAGGTCCCTCAAGAAACCTAGCTCAACATTTATGTTGGTACCCTAGTTTTGATTTGAGTTTAGTCCTCTCCTTTGTGCCCCTTGACCCAAGAAATATCTATGGTCAATGGTTAGGAGTCTAGCTGTAGAGTCCTCACTTTTCCAGATTGAGAATTTTGTTAAGTAGGTTTTTCGTTCGACGATAGTCGAACGCCGCTCGACTATCGTCTATCGGCTGATCGACGATCGTCTATCAGTTGGTCGACGCTTTGTCTGCGTTGATAGTTCGACTATCTGTTGATAGGTCGACTATCTGTTTTGCGTTGATAGTTCGACTATCTGTTGATAGTTCGACTATCTGCTTGGCGAGGTAGTTCGACTATCTGTTCTGATAGATCGACTATCTGATAGTTCGACTATCTGTTGGTAGGTCGACTATCTGTTCCGCCTTGATAGTTCGACTATCTGTTGATAGATCGACTATCTGTTTCATCTTGATAGTTCGACTATCTGTTGATAGTTCGACTATCTGTTGCCTTTGATAGTTCGACTATCTGTCCTGATAGTTCGACTATCTGATAGTTCGACTATCTGGTTTGTTTTGATAGTTCGACAATCTTTTGATAGATCAACTATCTGTTTTCTGAGGTAGGTCGACTATCTGCTTGATAGGTCGACTATCACTGTGCGCTTGATAGTTCGACTATCTGTCCTAGATAGATCGACTATCTGATAGTTCGACTATCTGTTCTGATAGTTCGACTATCTGCCGGGGTAGTTCGACTATCTTCTTCGATAGGTCGACTATCTGGATCGTTCGACTATCTGCCCGATAGTTCGACGATCTCCGTGCGTCGTTCGACGATCTTCGAGGGTCGTTCGACGTTTTCTGTCTGCCTTTGTATTTTGTATTTATTTATTATATTTAATTAATTAATACATTTTCTGGCACATTATTTCAAGCTGTATGATAAAATTTCCAGGCATTATTTGCTCTATTCTTTTTGCCTGAGTTAAAATCTTTTTAGATAAAGTTGTTTGTCTTATTAGCTGTCTTTATAAACTACTTTATCTATTGTCAGCCCTTTATAGCCGTTAGACTGAAAAGTCTTCTTTTGCTATAAAGAGATTATTTCTGATGTGACTTTATTTAGTCCTTCTGTTATTTGATTTAAGCCTGCAACTTCTTAGAAAGTGGTTTATTCCCTTTATAGAATGTTTTGCTGCAGAGATATTTCTGTCTTCTTGATATTTACAGCCCAGGTCTCAAGGCTCAGAAGAAGACAAACAATTCAAATGGAAGAGAGCCGTTGCTTGCTGATGATTATAAAAAGGACCCTTTGAAGAAGGATTCAAGCTAGTGTTACTCATATTCTCAAGCTCTCAAGCCTTCATCCAGTTCAAGCTTCCTGCTCTCAGCAAATTTCCATCTAACTGAGAAGTGTTAAGATCTTCATCTCTTCTTCACCTGAGTTCTCCTGCTTTCAGGAAGTTCAACTCAGAGTTCCTTTGAAGAAGAAGAAGATAGCTGCTTGAAGATCTTTTGATTTTATTATTTATTTTCTTCCTGTAGCTTTTCCTTCAGAACTTTCTGAAGAGTTTTCTGCACTGAAGCAAGACTTCACCTGGACATTCTTGAGCCAGGGGGAGCCTTGATTCTTTAGAGCATTCTAGCTCAGTGCAAGTTTTTGTGCTTCTCTAATCTATTGTAAAATAGAGAAGACATCTTAACCTTCTTCCCCCTCCTGTACAGGGTTATTACTCCCTTCAAAAGTATCCCTTGGTGGCAGGGCACCTGATCAAAAACCTGTGCTTGGTTTTTAGACACCTGATCAAAAGTCTAAAGGGTTTCTGGATCTACCTAAAGCAGATCCTGTTGGTGGCAGGGCACCTGATCAAAAACCTGAGTGGATTCCTACCGTGTGGGTAGAAGAGTGGACGTACCCAAGTTGTTTGGGGAACCACTATAAATTTCCTTGTGTCGTCTGGATTCCTTTGTTTAATTCCTGTATTGTGGCTGTGATTAGATATAACTAGGTTGCTAGTTGCTGATTAGGTTTTTCCAAGCTTAACTGTAATTACAGTTAGCTTGTGTTTGTACACATCACTTGTGTTAGGCTTTAAGGTTCAATCAATATCTATAATCTTTTCATTCCGCACTTCACTCCAAGGGAGTTGGGTAGACTATTAAGTTTTGTCTGTGCAAAATTTGACAACTCTATTCACCCCCCCTCTAGAGTAGTATCTATCCCTTCACTTTCAATTGGTATCAGAGCCAGGTTGACTGACTGTATAGGCTAACACCTAAGTCATAAGATCCTGATAGATACCAAGAGCTTATAGATATTCACTATCATGGCCCAATCTAAGGATTATTCTAGCACCAGACCTCCAGCATGCAACTTAGCAAAGTTTGGCATCTGGAAGGCAAGGATTAAATTATATATGAACTCTATTGATGAAAGCATCTTTGCTTCTATTTTGTCAGGTCCCCCAAGAGCACCTGCTGCTGTCACTGCCTCATCATCTGATATGAGTGCAGTGCCTCCTCCAGACTACAATGATGAATACAAGAAGGCCAAAATTGCAGATGCCAAGGCAATGAACATACTGGCTCAGACAATGTCTGATGAGGTGTTCCAGAAGGTGGCTGACTGCTCCTCAGCAAAGGCCATGTGGGACACACTGAACCAGATTGTAGCTGGTTTAGCTGATGAAAGGAAGGACAGAAGGTCCAACCTGATCTCACAGTATGAGAACTTCAAGAAAACTGATGCTGAATCAGTTGAAGCTATGTACACCAGGCTCAGCTCAATCATCAATGAGCTGAGGACCCTGGACAAGGACATATCATTGACAGAGGTCAATGATAAGATTCTTATGTGCTTCCCTAGCACATGGGATCTAAGAATCTGGCCCATCAAGGAAGCCAGAAGTACTAATGAGATCTCAACTGAAGCTCTCCTCGGCAAGCTCAAGTCTTTTGAGCAAGTGCTGAAGACCAGAGAAGCAGAAGCTGAAGCCAAGACCCCCACTCCAACAAGAAAAGAGCAATCTCTAGCTCTTAAGGCTGCAGATGTCTCTGAAGGCAGCCAATCTAATGAGGAACTTATGGCATTGTTTGCCAAAAGATTTCTCAAGATGGGAAGAAAGGAGTTCAGAAAGAAGTCTTCACGATATGAAGACAAACCAAGGTATGATCGCTCTCCTGCTAAAGAAATCATTTGTTATGGTTGCAGGAAGCCTTGGACATATCTTGCCAGAATGTCCAGAGGAGAAGAACAAAGAAAAGAGAAAAGAAAAAGAACAACACAGGAAGCACTCCAAGCCATCCTCCTACAAAAACAAGAAGAAGGAAGAGAGGTTTCATTGCTGAAACCTGGAGTGATTCTGATGAAGAATCCTCCTCATCAAGCTCCAGTGAAGATGAGGAAGAGAAGAAGGCAAAAGAAGTTTGCCTAATGGCAATAGATGCCTGCAGCAACCACTCTGCTGCAGAGAGTTCTGATTCTGATGAAGAGATGCCTACTGAAGATGAGGTACTTTCTTCTTATGATTTTACTTCAGAAGAATTTAAGTTAGAATTTAAATCTTTATGTTTAGATTTAATTAGCTCAGAAAAGGAAATAAAAGAACTTAGAAATAGGTTAGCTGACTCAGAATCAATAGCCTCTGAAAATGTTAGGTTAAAGGAAGAACTCACTACTTGTAGTGAAGAAGTTAAATTTCTTAAAATAGAGTTAGCTAAGTCTAAGAGATTAGAAGAATCCCTTAATGGTAGAAGCCTTAAGCTGTTAGAAATTACCAGCATGACTAACACTAGGTCAGGTAATGATAAACTAGGCTTAGGAGCTTCTCCCAGTGAACCCCCAGTCCTTCTTAAAAATAATCTTTCAACTCCAGTGAACTTCATTTCAGCTAGTGGAAAGAAGAACACTGAGCAAGTAAATCTGGTAAATAAAACCTTAAAGAAAGCTAAGAGAGAAAAGAGAAAGAAGTTTTTCAAAGAAATGCAAAGAGCGTCGAACGCCGCTCGACGATCGGAAGCTCCATGGTCGAACGAAGCTCGACGATCTGAGCGCCCATCGTCGAACGTCGATCGACGATTTCAATATGATTTTCAAAATCATAATCAATTCCATAGAAACCTAAATGAGAATAGAAACCCTAGGTTTGTTGACCCATCATCTGCATGGAGAATCCCACCTAGGAGATCTCACCCACTAGGTTATCACCCTCAGCCTGCATTCTCTTATATTTCCAGTTTTTCTTATGTGAAAAACAAGGGACCCAAGGTTACCTGGGTCCACTCTGTCTAAATAATTGTCTTGCAGGTGAAGGCCTATCCAATCACTCAAAATAAGTGGTATTTGGATAGTGGATGCTCTAAGCATATGACAGGAAATAAAGATCTACTGTCAAAGTTCAAAGCTAAGCTTGGCCCAAAGGTTATCTTTGGAGACTCCAGCTGTGGTCAGACAGAAGGCTATGGCAAGATCACAATTGGAGCAGTTACTTTCAAGAGAGTTGCTTATGTCAATGGACTGAAGCATAATCTGATTTCAGTCAGCCAGCTATGTGATGCTGGCTACCAGGTTTCATTTTCTAATTTCTCTTGCAATATTACTTTAAATAATAATGTTGTTTTAGTAGGTATTAGAATAGGTAATATTTATTTAGTAGATTTTAATTCATCTCATTCTGAAATCTGCCTGTTTAATAAAGTAACCCTTAATAATAATTCCCTATGGCATAAAAGGCTTAGTCATGTAAACCTTAAAAATATATCTAGGTTATCTAAGCACAACCTTGTTAGAGGTTTACCTTCTTGCCCCTACAAGAAGGAGAGTCTATGCAAGGCTTGTCAGCTAGGCAAGCAAACCAAGAATTCATTTAAATCTGTAAATAAAAGTGATTCTCCTAGAATCCTGTATTTATTACATTTGGACCTTTTTGGCCCAATAAATGTACAGAGTTTAGGAGGGAAGTATTACACATTAGTAATTGTAGATGACTTCTCTAGGTTCAGTTGGGTTTTCTTTTTGAGAACTAAGTCTGATAACTTCAAAGCCCTTACAGACTTTCTATTATGTGTGCAGACTGAGTACTCTACTCATGTGGCCTTGATCAGAAGTGATCATGGTACTGAGTTTGACTCTCTTCTCATGCAAGAATTCTGTGAGAGAGAAGGTATCAAACATAGCTTCTCAGCTCCTAGAACTCCCCAACAAAATGGGGTAGTTGAAAGGAAGAATAGACACTAATTGAAGCTGCTAGTACATTGTTGGCAGATGCTAACATGCCTCTATCCTATTGGGCAGAAGCTGTTAGTACAGCCAACTATGTCTTGAATAGAAGTTTGATACACAAACTTAAGTGTAAAACTCCTTATGAGTTGCTTAAAGGAAAGAAACCAAAAATTAATTACTTTAGAATTTTTGGCTGTATTGTTTATATTCATAATAATAATAAAGAATATATTAGAAAATTTGAAGCAAAAGCTTCAATGGGAATCATGCTTGGATATTCCCAAGTAAGCAATGCTTATAGGGTTTATAACAAATCTACCTGTAAGATAGAAGAATCTGTGGATGTATCATTTGATGAGTCTCAGATGTTTTACAAGGAGAAGGAAAATTCTCCTTCCTCCAGTTCTTTGCAGGTACATGATGCCCCTCAAGAAATTCTTCAACTATCAACTCTTCAGATCACTGAATCAGACAGTGATGAAGACATTGCTGAAGCTGTTGAAGCTGTTGTTGTACCACCAACAGTAGATCAAATTCCTCCTGAGGAATTAATCCCAACTGTTGCTGAAGATCACATCCCACCTGCTGATATTGTCACACTTAGAGATCACCCCACATCTCAAGTGATTGGAGACATATCAGCTGGTGTGCAAACAAGACACCAATTAAGACAGGATGTGATGCATGCTTATTTCCTCTCACAGGTTGAGCCCCTCACCTTTAAAGATGCAGAGCTAGATCCCCACTGGATCATTGCAATGCAAGAGGAGCTCAATAAGTTTGAGAGATGTAAAGTTTGGACTTTGGTTCCAAGACCTAAAGGCCAACTGATCATAGGCACCAAGTGGGTGTATAGAAACAAGTTAGATGCAAATGGAATTATAGTAAGGAATAAAGCTAGGCTTGTAGCTCAGGGCTACAGACAGGAGGAAGGTATAGACTATGACCAAACCTTTGCTCCTGTTGCAAGGCTAGAAGTAATAAGGATCTTCTTGGCCTATGCAGCCTTCATGAAGTTTAAGGTGTTCCAAATGGATGTCAAAAGTGCATTCCTAAATGGTGAGCTTAAGGAAGAGGTGTTTGTTGAACAACCACCAGGGTTTGTTTCTTCAACTCAGCCTTCTCATGTTTTTAAGTTGCAGAAAGCTCTTTATGGACTAAAGCAAGCTCCTAGGGCCTGGTATGAGACCTTAGCTAGTTTCCTGTTAGAGCACAACTTTACTAGGGGAGTAGTTGATAGAACCCTTTTCGTCAAGCATCACAAGGACACAATCCTGTTAGTTCAGGTGTATGTAGATGATATTATTTTTGGCTCCACTGATCCCAAACTGTGCAAAAAGTTTTCCAACTTGATGCATTCCAAGTTTGAGATGAGTAGCATGGGTGTGCTGTCTTACTTTCTTGGTCTCCAAGTTAAGCAAGATGCTGATGGTATCTTCATCTCCCAATCCAAATATGCCAAGGAATTGGTAAAGAAATTTGGGATGGCTGATGCTTCAGCAATGCCTACACCCATGGCTACTAATGTAGTTATTGATTCTGATGATCACGGCAAGCCAGTTGATCAAAAGAATTATAGGGCCATTGTTGGTTCCCTATTATATCTAACTGCAAGTAGGCCAGATATAATGTTTGCTACATGCCTTTGTGCTAGATTCCAGGTCAACCCCAAGGAATCTCATCTGATTCTTCTAAAGAGAATCTTGAGATACCTGAAGGGATGTCCAGATCTAGGACTTTGGTACCCAGCTGAGTCAGAATTTGAATTAATTGGATATTCTGATTCTGATTATGCTGGTTGCAGAGTTGACAGGAAGAGCACCTCAGGAACTTGCCAGTTCCTGGGAGAGAGATGGGTCTCTTGGTTCTGTAAGAAGCAGGCTTCTGTCTCAACTTCAACTGCAGAGGCTGAATATATAGCAGCTGCCAGCTGTTGTTCACAGATCCTGTGGATTCAAAACCAGCTTGTGGATTATGGTTACTCACACAAGAACACCAAGATCATGTGTGATAGTACCAGTGCCATTTCTATTGCACAAAATCCAGTGCACCACTCTAGAACCAAGCACATTGAGATTAGGCACCATTTCCTGAGAGATTGTGTGGAAAAGAACAAGATCTGTCTTGAGTTCATATCCACTGAGTTTCAGAGAGGTGATATATTCACCAAGCCTTTAGATGAACAGAAGCATCTGTTCTTTTTAGTTCAACTAGGCATAATTAATGGACGAGACTAAGTGTGACTGTATCTGCCTATGTTGAAATCTGTTTGAAGATCGTCGAACGATGATCGAAGATCATCGAACGGATTAAGCCTATCGTCGACCTCTGGTTAATGATAGCTTATCTGTTTGAAGATCGTCGATCGACGTTCGACCATCGTCGAACAGGTTGAGCTCATCGTCGATCTCTGAACGACGACAGCTTGTTGCTTGTGAAGCCAGAAATAGCCGAACGATGGTTCGACTACTCTGCTTCTGAGCCGATCGTCGAACGGCCGTTCGACTATCGGGTCATGTATTTTTTTAATAGATCGACTATTCCCGGTCTAATATAAAGCCGATAGTCGACCTAGGTTAAAAGATCTTGTGTTTTATCGTCGACGGAGCGTGCCCTTTCGCATTCTGCTTTCCCGCTTGCGATTTCCGGGCGTTTCGTCTTCTTCGTTCTCTGCAGCTTTCTCGAGCTTTCTCCAGCGAATCCATGGCGGTTTCCCCAGCAGTTCTAGCCGTCGTGAAGTTTGATGCAGGATTTAGCGTGGATTTCGACGCATTCAGCAGCTGCGATGCAGGAATAGTAGAAGTTCTACAGCTTTGTAGGGATCAAGGATTAGAGAAGTTAATGTCTGCAAGGATTAAGATCAACATTCCAGAAATCAAAGAATGGGCTTTCACGTCGTCTTCCACAGACGAATCGATGATTGGTACCATCGGCGGAGAAGAGGTAATCCTGACTCCGGCCGTTTTATCTGATGTTTTTGAATTAGTTATTGGTGATGAGGATTATGAGCAAGATGCTCCGGAATTTGGAAGAATGCTGGTTGAGCTGGGACATGCTGAGGGCATTCCCACGAAGCTGCTCAAAGTGAATTTTCCTTTCAAGATCAAGTTCCTGGCTGAGTTAGTAGGAAAAGTGCTCCTGGGTAAGCACTCTGCCCACGATAATATAACAAGGCAGCAATTCGCACTCATGTGTGCGATTGTTAATCAAAAAAGGATAGATTGGGCAGCAGTTGTGTTTGATTTAATCAGGAAAAAGACTGGTAAGAAGGAAGTCACCCTAGGAAGGGTCATTGGAATCTTCCTTAAAGAAAAATACCCCCAGCTGCTAAGTTCAACTGCAACAACAATCAATGCAAGCAAGAAGATGGACCCCAACTTGTTCTCTAAGTGGAAGAGAACGTTTGTGAAACCTGCTCCAACAACATCTGAGGACACAAGGACTGAATCAGTCGCTCCTCACCATGTTGAAGCTGGCTCAGCTCTTCCTTCCTCCTCCTCTGCTTTGCCATCTGCCTCAGTTGAAGTACCATCAACTTCAGCTGAAGTACGACCTTCTTCCTCTGCTGCTCCAGAAACAACTACGGTTGTTCCTCTTTCCCCTCCAGCTTCTCCTCTACCTGCTCATCTGGCTAGGATATCTGCTCCTAGCTTTGATTTGTTAGGATCAGAGAGAATTCCTACTCCTCCTGTATCTCCCGTTCATTCCCAATTCATTCCCCAATTAACTCTCCTGCTCCATCACCTGCTCCATCTCCTGCTCGATCCCCTGTCCACACCATTTCTCATCCCAGCACCACTACCATATCTGCTGCAGCTCCATCCACTTCACATCCTTCATCTATTGAGATCTCTAATGAGCTTATCTCCCGCATTGTGGAGCTGATTACCCCCTCAATCAAAACCATGATTGAAGAGGCAATCGCTCCCCTTGCAGCCTCCATTGATCTCTTATCTGCCTCCATCAAATCCCTTTCAAAATCTGCTGAGCCATCTTCCTCAAGGGGCCTGGTTTCAGTATCTACTGAAATCAGGCAGGGGGAGATGTTCAATGAAGATGCCTCAGACCATCCTGCCTCCCCTCCAGCTATAAAAGATTCAGTCATGTCTGCCCAGGAAGAATCTGCTCAGGAAGAAATAGTTCCAGATGTTGTCATGACTGCCCAGAAAGAGATAGATCCAGCTGAGGAAGAAATAGCTCCAGCCCAGGAAGAATCTGCTCCTGCTGAGAAAGAAATAGCTCCAGTTTTGTCTGATAAGGAAATAGCAGATGGAATCTTGTTATCTGAGATTGCAGTTAAAGTCTGCTTAGAAGATCTTACCTCTCCTGTGATTGCTAGATTCCTAGAGGGAATTATAACTTCATATCTGAATGAATCATGGGAGATGGTTAAGTATGAAGGTAACTCTTTCATTCGTTTTGTTGATGAGTCGATTAATTTGATAGTTTGTGAATACCTTGAGGGAATGATTATCGCTTATTTAGCAGATATGTATTCATAATTTTACAGATGTTATTAAAGAAGATTTAACTGCTCAGATCATAGCAGTTGTTTCTGAGGCTGACCCAAGTATTCTTGCTACTCAAGTAGATCCTGAATTGGAATTCTTTTTAGATAATAAAGAAGATGAGTCTGAGAAAGATGAAGTCAAAGTTGACTCTCCTGTTCTGAGTTTGGAAGAAGTTCAAGCAAGAGCAGCCTGGGATTTAAGAGTACAATCTCTAAAAGAGAAAGAGAAAGATCTGCAAATTGAAAAGTCAACCATCTGGGATGACTCTCCAGGGTTGGACTTAGATTCCCTTCTGGCTCTGGATGCCATGGAAGAGGAAAGGGAGAAATCTGCTTCAAAGCTTAAAGAAAAGGCTGTTTCAGAAGCCTATGATCCTTATGAAAATCCTCCCTCATCTCATTCTGATGATGATGATGATTCTGATGTTTCTGAGAAGTCAAAGAGAAAGAAAGCTGCCTCAAAGAAAAGAAAAGCTGCTCCTCCTCCACCTCCCAGTAAGGATAATGATATTCCCTATTACATTCTGAAGGGCATTGACCCTAAATCCAAGGATTTTCAGCACTGGATGAGGTTTTCAAAGAATCAGCAAAAAGAAAGAAAAAGGACTAAGAGGTATGATAGTCCTGTCTCAAGATGGACTCCCAGAGGTCCTCCTCCTTCTCCAGGTGCAGGAGCCTCTGGGAACCTATCAGCTAATCCTGCTGCTTCTTCTGGAAGATCTGCTTCTTTTCAGCCCCAGCCAAGACAAGGTTATCAAAGCTCTCAAGACAAATCATTTTCTGGTTCTCAAAGACAAATGAAGGAGACTGTGGTTCAAAGACCAACCTTTTCCCCACCTCCTTCTCCAAAGAAGAGAATTACTTCTCCAACACCAGTTTAGACTGAGGAAATTGTTTCAAAAGGTAAATAGTTTACTTTGTTTTAAGATTTCTAGCAAGACCTCTTTTGCTAAGTATTCTCTAATGTCTTATCTAGTTATTCAAGAAAAAATAGCTGATGCTGCTTCTCCTGAGCCTGTGTATGAAAATCCTGAGCTCGATCCTAACTTTAGGATGGCTCGCTTTCAAGAGCTTGTAGGAGCAGCCCAAATAAGAAAAGCTAGAGCAGAAGGAAAAGATGTGACTGGTCTAACTACCATGTCAGCTTACAGAAAGAAAGAATTTGAGAAGTTCCAGGTTAATCCTGAGATTTTTGATCCATCAAAATACATGGAAAAGCATCCTGAAGCTGTTGTCCCCAGGGCTACAGAACTGAAGATCATTGGTGTGCAGGACCTGAAAATGTCAAAGAAAGAATCAGATGACCCTCTAAGAAAAATTTATTTTGTTTCTAGTTCTTCTGATCCTTTACCAGACTCTAAAGATTCTTAATAATTTGATTAACTGCTGTGCTATATTTGTTTATCTGTTTAATAATCTGCTAGTTAATTGTTAACTATTTTCTGTATTATTTTATTGCTCTTTAGCTAGTTTTATGTTTTAGATGTTGAGAGACTTAACTCAAATAGGGGGAGATTGTTGGTACCCTAGTTTTGATTTGAGTTTAGTCCTCTCTTTTGTGCCCCTTGACCCAAGAAATATCTATGGTCAATGGTTAGGAGTCTAGCTGTAGAGTCCTCACTTTTCCAGATTGAGAATTTTGTTAAGTAGGTTTTTCGTTCGACGATAGTCGAACGCCGCTCGACTATCGTCTATCGGCTGATCGACGATCGTCTATCAGTTGGTCGACGCTTTGTCTGCGTTGATAGTTTGACTATCTGTTGATAGGTCGACTATCTGTTTTGCGTTGATAGTTCGACTATCTGTTGATAGTTCGACTATCTGCTTGGCGAGGTAGTTCGACTATCTGTTCTGATAGATCGACTATCTGATAGTTCGACTATCTGTTGGTAGGTCGACTATCTGTTCCGCCTTGATAGTTCGACTATCTGTTGATAGATCGACTATCTGTTTCATCTTGATAGTTCGACTATCTGTTGATAGTTCGACTATCTGTTGCCTTTGATAGTTCGACTATCTGTCCTGATAGTTCGACTATCTGATAGTTCGACTATCTGGTTTGTTTTGATAGTTGGACAATCTTTTGATAGATCGACTATCTGTTTTCTGAGGTAGGTCGACTATCTGCTTGATAGGTCGACTATCACTGTGCGCTTGATAGTTCGACTATCTGTCCTAGATAGATCGACTATCTGATAGTTCGACTATCTGTTCTGATAGTTCGACTATCTGCCGGGGTAGTTCGACTATCTTCTTCGATAGGTCGACTATCTGGATCGTTCGACTATCTGCCCGATAGTTCGACGATCTCCGTGCGTCGTTCGACGATCTTCGAGGGTCGTTCGACGTTTTCTGTCTGCCTTTGTATTTTGTATTTATTTATTATATTTAATTAATTAATACATTTTCTGGCACATTATTTCAAGCTGTATGATAAAATTTCCAGGCATTATTTGCTCTATTCTTTTTGCCTGAGTTAAAATCTTTTTAGATAAAGTTGTTTGTCTTATTAGCTGTCTTTATAAACTACTTTATCTATTGTCAGCCCTTTATAGCCGTTAGACTGAAAAGTCTTCTTTTGCTATAAAGAGATTATTTCTGATGTGACTTTATTTAGTCCTTCTGTTATTTGATTTAAGCCTGCAACTTCTTAGAAAGTGGTTTATTCCCTTTATAGAATGTTTTGCTGCAGAGATATTTCTGTCTTCTTGATATTTACAGCCCAGGTCTCAAGGCTCAGAAGAAGACAAACAATTCAAATGGAAGAGAGCCGTTGCTTGCTGATGATTATAAAAAGGACCCTTTGAAGAAGGATTCAAGCTAGTGTTACTCATATTCTCAAGCTCTCAAGCCTTCATCCAGTTCAAGCTTCCTGCTCTCAGCAAATTTCCATCTAACTGAGAAGTGTTAAGATCTTCATCTCTTCTTCACCTGAGTTCTCCTGCTTTCAGGAAGTTCAACTCAGAGTTCCTTTGAAGAAGAAGAAGATAGCTGCTTGAAGATCTTTTGATTTTATTATTTATTTTCTTCCTGTAGCTTTTCCTTCAGAACTTTCTGAAGAGTTTTCTGCACTGAAGCAAGACTTCACCTGGACATTCTTGAGCCAGGGGGAGCCTTGATTCTTTAGAGCATTCTAGCTCAGTGCAAGTTTTTGTGCTTCTCTAATCTATTGTAAAATAGAGAAGACATCTTAACCTTCTTCCCCCTCCTGTACAGGGTTATTACTCCCTTCAAAAGTATCCCTTGGTGGCAGGGCACCTGATCAAAAACCTGTGCTTGGTTTTTAGACACCTGATCAAAAGTCTAAAGGGTTTCTGGATCTACCTAAAGCAGATCCTGTTGGTGGCAGGGCACCTGATCAAAAACCTGAGTGGATTCCTACCGTGTGGGTAGAAGAGTGGACGTACCCAAGTTGTTTGGGGAACCACTATAAATTTCCTTGTGTCGTCTGGATTCCTTTGTTTAATTCCTGTATTGTGGCTGTGATTAGATATAACTAGGTTGCTAGTTGCTGATTAGGTTTTTCCAAGCTTAACTGTAATTACAGTTAGCTTGTGTTTGTACACATCACTTGTGTTAGGCTTTAAGGTTCAATCAATATCTATAATCTTTTCATTCCGCACTTCACTCCAAGGGAGTTGGGTAGACTATTAAGTTTTGTCTGTACAAAATTTGACAACTCTATTCACCCCCCCTCTAGAGTAGTATCTATCCCTTCACTTTCAATTTATCAATTAGGTTTACAACTCAGAGATTATCTCTCCTACTCACTCAGATCTCACAGAGATCCTACAAAGATTAAGAGGAAAATATAATCAAGAAAACCAAACTGTAATCTGACTTTTTTGAATGAATGTAGATTCTTCAATTTAGCTGTACTTAATTAAATCTTGATGAATAATCTGTCTAAATAGATAATAATCTGGATCTGCAAACTTCTTGATGATCGACTTGATTTCCCTGAAGATTTTGTAGAACAGATCCACTTGAATCTTCTGATCACTTAATGAAAGGATCTGAAGATCTTCTTGAAGACTTTCGTCTTCCTCCTCATCCTTGCAATTGTTGTCCTCCCCTGACTTGGAAGAAATTAGAATGAGAATTTCTAATCTGTTTTTTTTAATTCCTTCTATGAAGACAACCCCTATATTTTTACCCTTTGTGTATTGCTAGTTTCTGATTGATGATATCAGCATGTGACATCATACTTAAAATTTTCCTTTAAACTATTTTTGTTGTGATACCACGTTACTCTAGCTGATGTGATATTTCTGACTTGTCCTGACACTTCTATGTCTACTCTGCACATCTTCAGAAACGTAAATGACGAGATGTCCAAAGTGTCTCGACACTAAATTACTTAAGTGTTCCTAGAATGTGTCGAGACATCTTTACAGTCTAGACCCAATTTTACTTAGAAGAATTTTCAGGCTTAACTTGAAAGTGTCGAGACAGTTGACTTGTCTTGACACAACTGTCATCTGTGTCGACATCTATAAATCTGCACTGTGTCGAGATAGTTGAATTGTCTCGACATAAATGTCTACTGGGTGTCGACACTCATATACTTACTTTAATTCTTCACTGTGTCGAGATAGTTGAATTTTCTAGACACTCCAGTCAGGTGGTGTCGACACTTGTTTAAGTATACACTTCAGTCTCTTATGTGTCGAGATAGTTGTATTGTCTCGACACTATTGTCTTAAGAATTAATTTGTCGAGATATTTGACTTTTCTCGACACTGCTTATTTAGTCTTTAATGTGTCGATATAGCTCACTTGTCTCGACACTGCTGACTTAGTCTTTAAGGTGTTGATTTAGCTGACTTGTCTCCTCACTACTGACTTAGTCTTCAAGGTGTCGAGATAGCTTACTTGTCTCGACACTTCAGTATTCAATCTTTAATGTGTCGAGTTAGCTGACTTGTCTCAACACGTCTGACTTAGTCTTCAAAGTGTTGAGATAACAGACTTGTTTCAACACAACTTCTACAAAGGTGTCGACATCACTGAAGTGTGTCGACACTTTTGTACTTAGCCAATTTTCTGCACTGCAAGTTGCTAGATGTTGACTGTGCTGACTTCACTCAGCACTTTGCTGACATCACTCAATGCTTTTCTACTTAGACAATTTTCTTCACTTTTTATTCAGATTCTTAGAGTCCACCTGTCAATATAACTTGGACTACCTATCAAATCAATAAGACATAGGCAACCTGCAAGCATTAACTAAAATATCCATCAAAATATATTTGTGTATATCATTGAGTTGAAAGGTCTTATTCAAATCAAATACATTGTGTCCAATGTACCCAACACATCTCAAGGTCAAGAAGGAAAAGAACTTCATTGCAAAGAAGGATAAGATTTGGAGTCAGTATGACTCATCATCTTTTGAGTATGAAGAAGAAGAATCCTACATAGGGCTATTTGTTGCTGATAAAGAGAAAGACTATCCCGCTGCTAGGATAGGCATTATGGCCCCTCTATCACATAAAGATAGTGACTCAGAGCAGGATGATGCAGATAAAGATGCCAATAACTTCTACGGGCTGATGGTCATGCCAGATGAAGAATCCAGTCAAGATCAGCCTTGTCTAGAAAAGGTATATTCTCTATCTTGATCCTCTTTTGACACATATTATGAGACTAGTCCAAATTCTTATGCATCATCATCCTATGATGAAGATGGTTTAGAATTTGTGGAAGATGTCAATAAATTGATTGATAAGTATGGTTCCCTTCTGGATTCTTTGAAAAAGAGCAAGAAGATGGCCAAGAAGTTAGCTGAGGAGATTACCTCCCTTCAGCTAGCTGCTTCCCAGCAGGCTGAGAAAATATCCTTGCTGGATCAGAAGACAAGGGAAGCCAGCCAACTAAACAACATTACACTCGTCCAGATTGGGACCATTAACTACAAGAACAGTCTTATTAAGGATCTTGAAGAAAAGCTCCAAAGGGAGATAAGGATTATGGCTAGTTTCTCTAAGCCTAAGTCAGTGTTACCCTTGATAGACTCCTTCTCTTCTTAAAAAGGGTAAGAAGGGGTTGGGATTCAAAGTAAACAGTAGAGTTGCCTATCCCAAAGGGAAAAGCAAAGTCCAAATTCAGCCCCTGATATCTAAGCCTCCCATCCCTTTTAAGAAGGTGATGTTACCTTCAAATAGGTATGACCAAGAAAGCATCAATGGTAACTAGATGAACCGTAGATCCACAAATGTGAAAAAAATGTTCACAGCTATTGTGGAAGATATAGAAAGGGGATGAGTACCTTAGAGGCTCCCCATGAGGAAATTCAAATGACCCATCATGGACCATTTGTATTTGGGGAACCTGCCCCCACACTCAAGAATAAGGCAGTGGCCTTTTCTCAAGATCTCTCAACACACACTCAGACTAAGGGCGAGTCTGTCAATAATCTAGACTTGGGCATTTCTGAGTCCATCAATAGTATGTATTCTATAAAGAAGTCCACAGTTGGTAGATCTCAATAAAAACCAAGTTCTTCTACTGGCAGACTAACCTTCTGTCAGATTGTGGCTGAGAGAAATAAAAATAAGGCTGCTCCTCTTCCTTTTGTATAGTTAGATGTTAACCAAACTGCCAGACCTGCTAAGAAAAGAAGATATAATATTAATGAGTGTTGCTATTGTGGAAAAGGGGGGCATTTTTCCTTAGATTGATGACATAATCATACTGTGCCTAGAGCTAGTGGTATTCTACCTATCAAAAAATTTGTAGGAAGACAAGGTCTATTTCAGGCTAACCAGAACCTAGGACCTAATAAAAATTGGGGTCCAAAGGTAAATTAAAATCATGTTTTGTAGGGTATTCCATGTGCCCATACCCCTATAAAGTGTTTGTATAGTGGATGTTCCATGCACATGATTGGAATAAGGAGCTACTTGAAGGAGTACACTCCAGTGAAGGATAGACCCAAAGTAATTTTTGGTAGTTCAAATAGAGGAGTCACCAGAGGCTATGGTAAGATTACCAATGGCATAGTCACCATCTCAAATGTTTTTTATGTTGAAGGGTTGAAACAGAACCTGATAAGTATAAACCAACTCTCTGATCTTGGATGTCATTGTATTATACAAGGATAAGTGTAAAATTAAGAGGTCAAGTGACCAAGAGGTCATCTTGATTGGCACTAGGAGTGAAAATGTGTATTATCTAAACTCTTTTGTTTAGGTAAAGACTGCCCTATATGTCTAGTTGCAAATAAGAAAGTCTCATATTGTGTACAATGGAACAAGAGTTTAGCTCATTTGAACTATAAGACCATTGACAAGCTCTTTAGTGAAGAGCTAGTTAGGAATGGTCCTAAGATAAAATGCACCAAGGAAGGCATTTGCTCTGCATGCCAAAAGGGCAAGAAGACCAAATCTTCCTTCAAGAGCAGTGGGACCAAAGACTCTATGAGCTGTTTATACCTCCTGCATATGGACTTATTTGGTCCTCTGCCAGATCATAGTCTAGGAAGGAAAGTCTACACTCTTATGGTTGTTGATGACTTTTCTAGGTTTTCATTGGTTTTCTTTCATTTGAAAAGTATAAAACCCTCAATATCTTCAGGACTTTTGTCAAGCAAATTTAGAATGAGATAGATAGTGCTGGTGTCAAAAACAGAAGTGACCAAGGGATTGAATTCTACTCTGAAGGCATGATAAGATTCTGTGAAGAGCGAGGGATTCATCAAGAACTTTATTCTCCAAGAACACTCCAGCAAAATGGGATTGCTGAGAGGAAGAATAGAACTCTCATAAAAGCTGGTAGGACTTTTCTAAGTGACATATCTCTCCCAGAATATTTCTTGGCTGAGGTAGTAAATACTGCATGTCATGTCCTAAACAGAGCTTCTTTCACCAAGAGCCAAAATAAGAATCCCTATGAGATTATGAAGGGTGGAAAACCAAACTTGGCCTATCACAGGAACTTTGGAGTAAATGCTATGTGTTAAATAATGGGAAGTACTATATGTCCACGTTTGTTGCCAACTCCTATGATGGTATATTTGTTGGGTATAATAATCATTGCAAGGCCTATAGGAACTACAACTTGAAAAAGTTGTAGAAGAGTCTTTTAATGTAGTATTTGATGAGTCAACTATGATTAACAATGAGCTGCCTAGCTCTTCACCTAGACCTGAAGGTATAGAGCTGTTGATGGACAAGCTTACCATCAAGGAAGCTCCTCCAATAGTATAAGATGAAGTTGAAGGTGTGTGCATTCTAGAAGGAGTACAAGGCACACATGATGTGGATGAAGATCAGCAAGATACAGCCACTGAAGATCAAGATATTGAAGGAAGATTGCCTCCAACTATCAAGAATTTAAGGGATCATCCCAGACATCAGATCATTGGTGAAGCTAGCCAAAGAGTCATGACCAGAAGTAGAAGTCTTTGCACAACATGTTATTCAAGATTTCTGTCACAAGTTGAGCCCAAAAGATTTGAAGAGGCCAACATAGATAAGTTCGAGATTATTGTAATGCAAGAGGAACTGAACCAATTCAAGTTATGTAAGGTATGGAAGCTGGTTCCCAGACCACATGGACAAAATGTCATTGGAACCAAGTGGATCTATAGGAATAAGCTTGATGAAAATGTCAATATAATCAAGAATAAAGCTAGGCTGGTGGCTAAGGGATACAAACAAGAAGAAGGTATTTACCTTGATCAAACCTTTTCCCCAGTATTCAGATTGGAAGCCAACAGACTATTCCTTGCATATGTTGATGTCAGCCTTCCTGAATGGTGACTTAAAGGAAGAAGCATATGTTGAGCAACCATCGGGTTTTGTTGTTCTAACTCACCTGATTATGTTTATAGACTTAATAAAGCTCTAATAGGTTGAAGCAAGACCAAAGGGCTTGGTATGATAACTAGGTCTAGCTTCCTCATCGAGAACAAATTCTCAAGGGGAAGATAGACAAGACTCTATTCCTAAGGGAATCTAAGGGCAAGATCATCCTAGTCCAAATTTATGTAGATGACATAATTTTTGGGTCTACTAAAGACAACCTTTGCAGGAAGTTTGCAAAACATATGCAAGAGAAGTTTGAAATGAGCAGTATGGGTGAGCTTAAGTTCTTCTTTGGCCTCTAAGTAAGGGACACTAAAGATGGATTTTCTATATCCCGGTCTAAGTTCACTAGGGAGTTAATCAAAAAGTTTGGAATGGATAGTGCCTCCATCATGAAAACTCTCATGGGATCAAGTATGTCTATAGACAAAGATGAGGCAAGGAAACCTATTGATGAAACTTTGTATAGAGGGATAATTAGCTCCATCCTATATCTTACTATAAATAGGCCATGCATCATGTATGTTACATGTGTTTGTGCAAGATATAAGGCTACCCCTAAAGAATCTCACTAATCTGCTGCTAAGTGAATTTTGAGATATCTTATGGGCACATTAGATCTTGGCCTATGGTACCCTAGGTATAGAGATTTTGAACTAATAGGCTATTCAGATACATATTTTGTAGGCTATAGAGAGGACAGGAAAAGCACATCAGTCACCTGTCAGTTCTTAGGAGGAAGTCATGTGTCTTGGAGCAGCAAGAAGTAGACAAGTGTGGCTATTTCCCCAGCTAAGTCAGAATATATATCAGCAGGAAGTTGCTATTCACAGTTAGTGTAGATCCAGCATCAGCTCCAGGACTACAACTTCACAATAAGTAACACCCCCATGTACTGTGATTCAACTACTGCAATCTCCATTACTAGGAATCCTGTCTCTCATAGTAGGACTAAGCATATTGAGATTAGGTATAATTTCATTAGGGAACATGTGGAGAAGTAAGACATCAGTCTTGAGTTTGTCCTTATAAAGAAGAAATTGGATGACATCTTCACTAAGCCACTAGATGAAGTAAAGTTCAACACCTTCAAGTTTGAGTTGGGTATGCTAAACTTGGTATAGCTTCAGTTGCTCCTTATCTTATTTTTGTTGCAGGAATTACTCCTCTTGCAGGTTGTTAAAATTTTTAGTGGTATCAAGATAGAAAATGAATAATGTGTCTATTAGAGAGAATGATAGAAGATGCTCCTGTTGAGCGGGAGAAAGTACAACACTTACAAGAATAAGTTCAGCTTTCTTTTTAAAAGGAGCAAGAAGCTACATCAGTGGAATTCCAAGATCAACACTCCTGATCTGTTTGTCCTCAGGACAATGCACAGGCTGAGGGTGAGATTAACTCTACACTCCCTTCTCTAAAGATGGAATGCTGCTGCTAGAAGGCCAACACCTCCCTGACTATATTTGTTACTGAAAAAGTCATAAAGATGGAGAAGACAATGATCAAGGAAGGACGACTCAAGATTTTAAGTGATTCCATTCGACTGTTAAGTCAGTGGTATCGACTCAAGTGGTATGATCTCTATTCAAGTGGTATGATCACTATTACAGTGGAATTAGGTTAGGATCAAGAGAAAGTTCTCCCAAGATCCTATCTCTTCCCTCATTAGATGAATGCCTATTTAAGAAGCCAGAAAGAGGGATGAGTGGGAGAGCAATACATGACATGTTGAGTCAATTCATATACTTAGTGGAGTGGGAGAACAATGACTGCATGTAGAGTCAGTGCATAATACTTGGAAACGTTCAAGTGGTTTGAGGAGAGCAATGACTTGATATGTAGTCATTACATTAAAATTGAGAACTTTGAACAAGCAACATCTGCTAGCTTACATTTGCTTATTTGATATGATTTATGTGTTAATGCATCTTAGTATTGCTATGTGTTCTGCCTTCTTCAAATAGAGGGAGATTGTTGGGAATATTGCCACTCAATGTTCCCTATATTTGAAGAGGATCCACCATAATTACTAAGAGCATAATTGTATATGATATATGTTCAAGTTAAATGTGTGCAGGATGTTCTTTGGAATAATGATTAGATAGGTTGTCTAAGTGATAGTGATAGGTGGACACAAGGAAGAATACCGGGAAGAATGAAAATTGTCTAAGTCCATAGGCATTGAGTGAAGTCAGTTCACTTAATGCAAGATGTCAAGAAGCGTTGAGTAAAGCATGGGAAGTCAAAGCCTAACTGATTACAGAGCAGAATTTTTGTTAAGTCCACAGGCATTGAGTGAAGGCAGTTCACTCAACGCCATATAACAAGAGGCCTCGAGAAAAGCTCAAACAGACAAAACTTCTGCATTAACAGAGAAGAAATTTGGCTAAGTTCAGAAGCATCAAGGGAGGACAGTTGTAACGCCCCCAATTTTTCTGCGATTATTTAATTCTTGCTTGGCGTTACGTCGACGCAATTTCTTGGCTTGTGTCATCTGTGGAGTGTGGTCTAAAGTCCTTAGAACTGAGTGGCCTATTTTGTAGTATATTGGCAAGATCTCCCTAGCAAGCCGGGTCATTTTGGGTGACCCGGTGTGGCCTCTCGGGGGATGCTTGTGTTTTGACTTCGGGTGGGTATAACTCGAGTTCTGTTCGTCGAAAGTTAATTTCGACTTCTCCGTTGTGTTTGTAGCGTAGTTATTTTGCTATGGTGCGAATTTCGTCGAATTCTGAGGATTTTCGATTTTCACGGCGTTTGGTATTTTATGAAAAATAAAACAATTTAATAATTATTATATTAATAATTATTTTAAAAAGGTGCGGGTGCTGGGCTGTTACTGTGGTGTCTCATTATATAATACTTTATTAATTAGCTAATTAAGATTAATAGGGGTCTATATATAGGATAGTTAAGACTTAAGAGAACCGTTCCTGTTTATCTTCCCGAACCCGTCTGCGGCTGTTCGCGAAAAGAAGCGGAGAAACCGCCGAACCTGCTCCCCTTCGGACGCCGATTCCGGGAGCGTTTGTGGACGAAATTTGATTCCGAAAGCGGATTTGGATTGCTCTCGCCTAGACCTTCATTCCTACGATAAGAAATTCAGTTTTCGTGGTGTTTCTAGGGGTATCAATTATCTAGGGTTGTCCGTTTCCACCATTAAAGCTCCAGATTTTCTACATTAGGTATTGTTGCTGCAGGTGCCGAGTTAGGATAAGGGAGGCCGACCAAGCTTCGCTGGAAATCGAGGCAAGTGGTGTTATTGCCCTTGCCTAGTATTGTTCTCTTTTAATCTTTGTTCTTGCGGCCGTAGAAAAGCTTGTCTAGATTGTTTTTGCTATGTTAATAAAGCCCCGTTAGCCCTAGGTTAAAAACCCTATTCATGCTTGAAATCGGGTACAAATTCCCAACTGTTAGTAGAGAAGCCTTGTTCTCGAGCTGTGTGAGTGCTTGAGGGTTGGGTCGATTCTTCCTGTGCAGTAGTTGTAGCCGGGTAGAGCGGCTAAGCTTTAGTTTAATTTTTTATGCAAATCGGTCTTGCTTAGGCTCAGGTTGGATGAATATGTGCTGGCCTGTAGCAAAAGCTTTACCTGTACCCAGTCTTGCTTTTTAGTATGATTCAGGGCTTGGCGTTGAGTGTGGTGCATACACTCAACGCAAGGTCTTCTTGGACTTGGCATTGAGTGTGGTGCACACACTCAACGCCGGGTCTGCTTGGACTTGGCATTAAGTTTTGTGCACACACTCAATGTCGGTTCTGCTTGGACTTGGCGTTGAGTGTGGTGCACGCACTCAATGCCGGGTCTTCTTGGACTTGGCATTGAGTGTGGTGTACACACTCAACGCCGGGTCTGCTTGGACTTGGCGTTGAGTGTGGTACACACACTCAACGCCGGGTCTGCTTGGGCTTGGCGTTTAATGTGGTGCACACACTCAACGCCGGGTCTGCTTGGTCTTGGCGTTTAATGTGGTGCACACACTCAACACCGGGTCGGCTTGGGCTTAGCGTTGAGTGTGGTGCACACACTCAACGCCATTGCTCCTTGATCTATTCTTTTGCGGCTAAGTATCGTGTCGTTGAGTGAGTCGACCTCACACAACGCCATGGCTGTCCAGGCGTTGAGTGAGGCGGACTCACTCAACGCCACAGCCAATCAGCGTGGTTATGTCAGATGGCGTTAAGTGAGTGGGCCTCACTCAATGCCATGGCGGTTTAGGCGTTGAGTGAGGTGGGCTCACTCAACGCCGTGGCCCTTTCTTGCGGTTAAGTATTTTGGCATTGAATTAGTCGACCTCAATCAACGCCAAAGTTGTTTTGGCATTGAGAGAGGTGGACTCACTCAACGCCACAGTTGGTTTTTTTTGCGGCTAAGTGCTAAGGCGTTGAGTGAGTGAACCTTACTCAATGCCATAGCTATTTTGGCGTTGAGTGAGGATAGCTCACTCAATGCCACAGCTAGTGTTGCTGAAGGCGTTGAGGGAGTTGACCTCACTCAACGTCGTAGCTGTTTTGGCATTGAGTGCGGTTAGCTCACTCAACACCACAGCCAGTGTTGTCGAAGGCGTTGAGGGAGTGGACCTCACTCAACGCCGTAGATGTTTTGGCATTGAGTGAGGTTAGCTCACTCAACGCCACAACCAGTATTGCTGAAGGCGTTGAGTGAGTGAACCTCACTCAACGCCATAGCTATTTTGGCGTTGAGTGAGGTTAGCTCACTCAACTCCACTGTCCGTTTAGGCGTTGAGTGAGTGGATCTCACTCAACGCCATGCCCTGTTGAGCCATCTCAACGCTTTTCCCTTACCTTGATTTTCTCTCCCGAGTGAATTCCTAGATTTTTGAGGTTCCTTGTCGGCTATATTTTTCCAAAGGCCGAATCGTGGGTTGTGGTTAGTAGTGGTGGTTTGAAGCTCTTAATAGGGGTGAAATTGTGTGACTTAGCCTTGGCCACACTTTTATCTTGTTCCAGGTACGGACTAGGCAAGTTGGTGGGAGGTCCCTAGTGCTTTCACTTGCAGACCCTTGAGCTTTGTTTCTTGGAAATGGTGATTGGGGTACTGAGTTTTCCTCTAACCCGGATCCGCGTTATTTTTGCTACTACCATCTCTCACAACTTAGGGTGTTAGACGTTTCTTCCTTTGTTAATTTGCAACGTTTGGGCTCATGGTAGCCTGGTAAACTCTGCAGGATTTTTGGGCAGGGTTGTTTTTATTTCCTTGCGCATAGTGCTTTTCCTTTTTGTCTTACCTTGGATAGTGGTACTTGTTACGGTTTACTTACTCTTCTTGCTTATCTTTTAGCCTAATTTTTCTGTACAGCTTACTTGTTTAGCTTGCTAAGGTATTCTTTTCTTCTTTGAATTCCTTAGGTTCTGGTTAGTAGCCGATTAGGAAGCTAGTTGTTATGTGCTGTTGTTGGTGGTCTCTCGTACTGTGGAGATCAGTTCCTTGGTCTTGTGAGGTAGTTTTGTGTTTCTTTCTTACAGACATACTGTAACGCCCCAAAATGTTGTAGGAGCGACGGGGATCGAATTTGTCCAAGACAGATTTTTGGTGCAGGTGACACGGGCCCCGACACGGGCATGTTGGAGGCCGTGTCGGGCATGTCGAGATCGGGCCGTCGAGCTGGCCGTGTCGTCGACCAGTGCAGGTCGACGATGGTCGTGTGGTGGAACATGGCCTAGGACACGGGCATGTCCTAGGCCGTGTCACACCTAGGCTGTGCGGTTGGGTACACGGGTAATGACACGGGCACGAACACGAGCGTGTATATTTTGACACGGGCGTGTCTGATGCCGTGTCACCAAGCCGTGTACCTCTCTGACTGCGAAGTGTTGATAAATTGCACACGGGGGGCGTGACACGGGTCCCGACACGGGCGTGTCGCAGGCGACACCCGCGTGTCGGAGGCCGTGTCACATGCCGTGTTGCTGGTTTTCAATTTTGGTTGAGACGGCGAATGAGCTACACGGCCAGGCACACGGCCGTGTGTGAACCCGTGTTCGGCCCAATTTTTGGGATTTTAGGTCTAATCTCGACCGTTCGTTTCATTGGCTTTGGATCCGACGGTGGGGGGGCTGCTCCTGGGTGGTTTTAGACGGGAATAGGGTTTTGAAACCCTTATTTCTCTTGGGTACTCTCTCTCTAAAACCTAGTTTCTCCACTAACGAGGTAGGCGCAGGGTTTCATGACCCTGGTCAATTCGGCCCGGTCCTTGGAGAAGGACATGAAGAATGTCCAAGCGAAGAAGGAATCCGGTAGTAAGAAAACGGAGTTCAAGGCACCGACTACGTCGAAGTCGGGCTACCGCAGATTCTATAAGAAAGCTAAGATGTCGGGTCCAGCTACTTCAGGTGCCTCGGGGGCAACTACCAATCGAACCCCGGGTGCTTGTTTCACGTGTGGAAAGACGGGGCACTTTGCCCGTGATTGCTGGAGTGTACGCTCAAAGTCCGAAAGGAAACAAGGAGCTACCTACGAGGAGAAGGGCAAAGCGGTGGAGTCGACCGCGTCCCACTATGCTCCGACTCAGCCTAGAGTCTATAACTTGGGCCAGCAAGAGGCCATCAAGCAAGCGGATGTTGTGACAGGTATGAGTTAATTTATAGCAAGTTAGCTTTAATACCATTATCTATTGCTTGTTAGCCTAATATTGTTTGTATAGGCTTTGTTGTGATTAGTGATAGTCCGGCACAGGCACTGTTCGACACGGGAGCTTCACATTCCTTCTTGTCCGAAAGTTTCATATCGCGCATCGGAGTCCCTTCTTCGATGGCGAAGGACAAGTTGGATGTGCTACTACCGAATGGGTGCTCGATGCGTGCGGACAGGGTGTGCGCCGTAAAGGTTCACATTGGGAGCCAAGAGTTCGACTTGCTAGCATCATTGCTGCCGCTAGTAGAGTTCGACGTGATCTTTGGGATGGATTGGCTGTCAGAGCAGAAAGCTTGGATTGACTGTGACCGGAAGGAGGTCAAGCTGGGTGTAGGGCGGGAGACTACATTCGAGGGGCTAAAGGGGTCGAGCAAGACACTGATGTCTGCTCTTCAGGTGGTGAAGGCGGTTCGTGCTGGTGCAGAGCTGTTCTTCACAATAGTGGGGGCTATAGAGCCAAAGTCCATGTTGGATAGCATTCCCTTGGTTTGCGAATACCCCGATGTGTTCCCGGATAGTCTTCCCGGAGCCCCACCGCAGCGGGAGATTGATTTCACCATCGAGCTCGTGTCGGGGGCCAAATCGGTGTCACGTACTCCGTATAGGTTGGCGCCTAAGGAGATGGCAGAGTTGAATGTTCAGCTAGAGGAGCTGATGGAGCAAGGGTATGTGCGTCCAAGCTCGTCGCCTTGGAGCGCACTGGTCCTCTTCGTTAAGAAGAAGGATGGTAGTATGCGGTTGTGTATCGACTACAGAGAATTGAACAAGCTGACGGAGAAGAATAAGTACCCGATCCCGAGGATGGATGATCTCTTTGATCAGTTAGTCGGATCGTCGGTATACTCCAAGTTGGACTTGAAGTCGGGGTACTATCAGCTGAGGATCGGGTAGTGTGATATCCCGAAGACGGCGTTCAGTACAAGGTATGGGCATTTCGAGTTCACGGTCATGCCGTTTGGACTGACGAATGCGCCATCGGTGTTTATGGACCTGATGAACAGGACGTTCCGAGATTTCCTGGATCGCCTTGTGATCGTCTTTATTGACGATATTCTAGTGTACTCGCAGTGAGAAGAAGATCACTTCAAGCACTTGCATCTGGTGTTGGAGACTTTGAGGAGGAATGAACTTTATGCGAAATTCTCCAAATGCGAGTTCTGGCTACCCTCGGTAGCGTTCCTTGGTCATATAGTGAGTGGGGAAGGTATAACGGTGGATCCGGCGAAGATTGTTGCGATACGGGAGTGGCCTGCGTTGTCTTCTATTGCGGAAGTCCGTAGTTTTCTCGGGCTTGCCGGATATTACAGGCGGTTCGTAGAGAACTTCTCGCAGTTAGCTTTACCTCTCATGAAGTTGACAAGGAAGGATCAGAAATTCTTGTGGACGCAAGAGTGCGTGCAAGCTTTTGAGGAGCTGAAGAGACGGTTGACCACGGCGCTGGTGCTTAGTTCGCCGAGTGGGACCGAGGGCTTCGAGGTGTATAGCGACGCTTCGGGTAGTGGCTTGGGATGCGTGTTGTTGCAGCATGGGAGCGTGATAGCGTATGGGTCGCGTCAGTTGAAGGTGCATGAAAGAAATTATCCGGTACACGACTTGGAGTTGGCGGCCGTGATATTTGCACTCAAGTTGTGGAGGCACTACCTATACGGCATAAGGGTCGATATATACACCGATCACAAGAGCCTAAAATACTTGTTGGATCAAAAGGACCTTAATATGAGGCAGAGGAGGTGGATGGAGTTCCTAGGGGACTATACCTTCAAAATACATTATGTACCCGGGAAGGGCAACGTAGTTGCGGATGCGCTGAGCCGCAGGGCTCCCGCCCAAGCCAACTGGTTGTCGGTGCATGATGAGCGGCTAGTACGGGAGTTGGAGGAGCTTGAGATCTGTTGCGTTGATAGGCAGACGAGCGCCAAAGCAATGTTAAACTGGACAGAAGTTCAGTATAACCTGGCTGACCGGGTTCGGCAGGCATTGGAGTTAGATGACTCCATGAAGGAGCTTATGGAGGCCGCTCTGGATGGGTCAAATTCCCAGTTCTCGGTGGAAGATGGTTTATTAAGGAAGGGTCATCGGTTGTGCGTCCCGAGTGGGTGTAATCTCCAGGCAGAGTTGATGTACGAGGCTCATCATACCAAGTACTCAATCCACCCAGGGAGCACGAAGATGTATCGTGAACTCAAGAAGCTGTTTTGGTGGCCGGGGCTCAAGAAAGATGTGGCGTTGTACATAGCTAAATGCCAAACGTGCTCCTTGGTGAAGGCAGAATGCCAAAAGTCGGGAGGATTTCTGAAGTCCTTGCCTATACCAGAGTGGAAATTCGACGATATATCTATGGACTTTGTGCACGGGTTGCCAAGGTCGCAGAAGGGGAACGACACCATTTGGGTGATCGTAGATCGGCTAACCAAGGTGTCGCATTTCATTCTGCATAGGAAGGATGATCCAGTGGAGAAACTGGCAAAGTTGTATGTTGACAATATTGTTAGACTGCATGGTGTGCCCCGTAGCATTGTGAGTGATCGCGATGGGCGGTTCACATCAAATGATTGGAGGTTGGTGCAGCAGATGCTGGGAACAAAGTTAAAGTTCAGCACAGCTTTTCATCCGCAGACGGATGGGCAGACCGAGAGGGTCAATAGAATGATGGAGGACATGCTCCACATGTGTTTTCTAGACTTCGGGAAGCATTGGGAAGACCACCTGTATTTGGTGGAGTTCGCGTACAACAACAGCTACCAAGAGAGTATACAAATGGCGCCCTTCGAGGCCCTGTATGGTAGGAAGTGTCGCACGCCGTTATCGTAGCTCGAAACGGGTGAGGCAAGATTGTACAAGAAGTAGGAGGTGGAGAGTGCTACCTCGTTAGTGCGGATCATTCGGGAGCGCTTGTTGATCGCTCAGGACCGGCAAGCAAAGTATTACAATGCCAAGCACCGGAACGTGGAGTTAGCGGTAGGCGATTGGGTATACCTGAAAGTGAAGCCGTTCAAGGGGGTTTCGCGGGTGAGACGCTTGAAGAAGCTGAGCCCAAGATACATTGGACCTTTTGAGGTTCTGGAGCGAGTCGGCGAAGCTGCATACCGTTTGAAGCTATCGGTGGAGTTGAGTGGGTTACACGATGTGTTCCACATTTCTGTGTTGCGGAAGGCGGTGCAGGAGCCTTCGCAGGTGATCGCAGCTGATCAAGTGCCGGTGGACGAGGGGTTGACGACTAGGGTCAAGCCCATTCATATCGAAGATGTTGAGGTCAAGAGACTCCGTAACAAGGAGATCCTGATGGTTAAGGTCTGGTGGGATAATTGCGGGCGTGAGGAGCTCTTTTGGGAATGGGAGCAGACTATACTGGAGGAGTACCCAGAATTGTTCCGCTCAGGTACTGATTTACGTTAAGTCCTGTTTGTCCTTTATTAATTTCGTGGACGAAATTCTTTAAGGGGGGGGGGGGGGTAGAATTGTAACGCCCCAAAATGTTGTAGGAGCGAAGGGGATCGAATTTGGCCAAGACAGATTTTTGGTGTAGGTGACACGGGCCCCGACACGGGCGTGTCGGAGGCCGTGTCAGGCGTGTCGAGCTCAGGCCGTCGAGCTGGCCGTGTCATCGACCAGTACAGGTCGACGATGGTCGTGTGGTGGAACACGGCCTAGGACACGGGCGTGTCCCAGGCCGTGTCACACCTGGGCTGTGCGGTTGGGTACACGGGTAATGACACGGGCACGAACACGGGCGTGTCTATTTTGACACGGGCGTGTCTGATGCAGTGTCACCAAGCCTTGTACCTCTCTGACTGCGAAGTGTTGATAAATTGCACACGGGGGGCGTGACACGGGTCCCGACACGGGCGTGTCGCAGGCGACACGGGCGTGTCTGAGGCCGTGTCACATGCCGTGTTGCTGGTTTTCAATTTTGGTCGAGACGGCGAATGAGCTACACGGCCAGGCACATGGCCGTGTGTGAATCCGTGTTCGGCCCAGTTTTTGGGATTTCAGGTCTAATCTCGACCATTCGTTTCCTTGGCTTTGGATCCGACGGTGGGGGGGGGGGGGCTGCTCCTGGGTGGTTTTAGACGGGAATAGGGTTTTGAAACCCTTATTTCTCTTGGGTACTCTCTCTCTCTAAAACCTAGAGAGAAGGGAGAGCTTGGAGGAGGAAGAAGGAGGTCAACTCCGGCGGCCGGTGGAGATTCGGGGCTCCAAATCACGAGCCGTCTTCGGATCCGCGGAGGCAAGGAGATTGCAGTGCTTTTCATCAGCATAGTTTTTCATGCAACCGCGGAAGAACGCAAGGGTAACGATTTCTCATCCTTGGGCATATGAAGCCCTCTTATCCTTTGCATAGGAAGCCCTCTCTCGCGAGTGAGCGAAGAGTTGGAGCGTTCCTTGGGGTAGATATGTGAAGTCCCCCTTGTGTAGAGTCCGTAGGCGTAAACGGACATAGGCATTGTGTGTGAATCCTATTCGGACATGTTGGTCCGGATCGGTGATGTTGCATTGCATTTGAACCGGGCAAGAATCCGGATGTTTGGGTGTTTTCGGGTTTTCTACGTGGTAGATTGCATCAGGGAGCCTTGGAGATTAACTCCAAGGTGCACCCGGAAAACTGGGCAAAAGAGGGTTTTGCCAGCACGGTGGCCGGGGAGCCAACGTGAACATAACCGGGTTATGTGATTGTTGTGGTGGGAACGGGACTCGGTGAGTCTTGACCTGCGCATATGGCTTAAATTGCCATTGCAGTGTGAGCACGGGTCAGGCGGAACCGTACCCGGTCTATGTCGTTCGGTAGGACCGTTGGCATGGATGAGGGTCTTTGGCGGTCTATGGCTTAAATTGCCGTGACCAAGGTCAGGAAGACAAAATGCTCATATGGATGACCGTCCAAGAGGCGGTGGTTGATTGGGAACGTCTATGGCTTGAATTGAAGTGACGTTGGCCGGTTCGCCGAGAATGTTCCCTGAGTGCAAGGGGTGTGTGGCCGTGCGAGCCCACGCCTGTGGTGAAGTGCAAATACTTTATATAATTGCCTATGCTAATAAAGTGCAGGGAAAGAGCATTGCCGCCCCGAATGTCGGGCCGGGATCGTTATAATTTGGTCAGCATTGCTGACCATTGCTATTGTTTGCCACCGGGCGGTGGTTTGTGGCTTGCAGGTGCTGCGGAGCAGAGCGGGAAATAGCGGGCTAAAGCCCTTATTGCTGTGCCGGCCCTCGAAGGCCAAATTGCTTATGTTTGTTTCCCGTTTTCATGTATGGCCGGCGTGCGTGCCGAAGTCTGGAAAACACTTCTTTTATTAAGTGAACAGTGTAAGGCCTTAAGGCCATTTCTCTTGGTTGTATGTATACATTCCTGAGTTTGTAGTGGACATTCATGCTGTTGTGGCTGGGTTCTTATTTCTTTTGCAACTTAATAAATTGCTTCCGCTAGGTGTTGTGTAGGACGACATGATTGGTTGAATGGTTTAAACGCGTAACCAACCGGTCTGTCCGTAGTATATGGCGTCGGGCCTCGGCCGGACCTACTGCTATATGCTATGCGACGGATAGGGGTGTTACACATACATACTTGCCAGTGGGTTCGTGTTAGTTTATTGGCGCCTACTGGTAGTTTTACCTTGATACTAGATATGTTATCTTTTTGCTGCTACCTTTTTCTGGAGATAGTCTACTTGCTCTTGGGATGATTTATGCTAGGTTGCTAGTTACTTTTAAATCTAAAATCACTATTATAAGTATATCTCATTATCAGCATGTTTTACAAAACTCAACAACTATTTTCCAAATAACGTAAAAAGATCGTTTTCCTATATATAGTATAAATTAAATGGAGGGTCCTACATAGTATAAGTTGTCCTCTAGGTACACTTATTCACTCTTTTAGGATGTCAAACCTGAATAAAGTATTTTCCGCAATGTATAAGTATAGTTTTTAAATTGTGGACTAGAGGATCCGCTAAGCCGAGGGATACGACCTTTAAAATATTACTGATTTTTTAATCATTAAACTTATGAATTTTCATAAAGTAAAATAGATAGTATTGCCTGAGCGTCAGCAGATATCCCCAGCTCGAAGTGGCATCACGATGCGTGTTTTCTCATACTCTGATGTTTCTTAAATTTTGAGAAAATGTGGGTTGTGATAGTTGGTATCAGAGGGATGTTTCTTGACAAGTTAGTCGGACAACCTTCCCTTTTGATTGCATTGGTAATTTAGCATCATGTCATTCACACACCGATATGTCATCATCATGTCTTGGCAAAAGCACGAACACTACACTCATAACATAACATGAAGTATACCAGGCATATTATGTAGTATGGGATGTATAATATGTGTTCGTATATGGATCCACCATAGGGGCAACATGTGAGGGTTATGTATTATGGGATGCATAACCTCACCACATGGCTGCGACTAGCTCGTTTTCTTTTCGTTGCATGAGAATGTTATGTAGTATGGGAAACATAACATTTTCATGCGTATGCCGCTCATAACATGCATTAGGGACTTTTTAGAATGCATAGCACTAACATGTATAGCATAACATTTCATAAGCAGAACGTGCCAAGCTAACGACTGGAAGGATGACATATGCACACACATAAGTTTTGAGTCAAAAATAATATAAGTTCATGCATTCCCGATCTAGGCACAAGAGTTAGAAAGGTGGTGGTAAACCATCCTAGGTTAGGCATAACATCAATTCTTGTAAAAAAATAAACTCTCAGAGCAATTTTAGCAGCTTTAAGTTTATATTTATGTATGTATTGTCTGTACTTGTAGTTAGTTGTAGCGTTGTACTAGGATCTGACTAATGTTGTTATGATTATAGGATGGCGAGATGCCCATTGACTAGGACAACCCCTCTGTCTGAGGGTGAGTAGTCTGGAGCGCAGAATGATGCGCTGATCGAGAGCCTGCGATAAAGTAGCGATTCCTTGAGCAGGCAGATGGTGGAGATGTGAGCCCAGATCAAGTCTCTTGTGGCAGTTGTGGCAGGACAGACTCAGGGAGTGCAAGGCCCTTTAGGGGGGTTAGCTGTTCCTCCTCCTCCTGCACCCCTGAGACCTCCTGTGGTGGTGCCAGCAGAGATGGCATTGATCTCGCTGTTTCAGAGGCTTAGCCCTCCTACTTATGATGGGAAGACAGATTTCATGGTCAAAAATCATTGGCTGATCTCCATGGAGGAGATGTTCTCGTACTCCGGTATTACAGATGATCAGAGAGTGATAATAGTCGCCTATCAGCTTAGGGGTTTGGATAAGAGTTGGTGGCTTAGAGAAAAGTATAGCTTGGTAGCTGGTTGTTCTTGGGAAGAATTCAAGGAAATGCTACTGAGGAAGTTCTTGCCTTCGGTCGAGCGTGACTGTCTTATGAACGACTTCCTCCACCTGAAGCAAAGGCAACTCACAGTCGGTGAGTATGAGATAGAGTTCAGCAAGTTGAGCCGGTTTGCTCCTTGGTTGGTGAGTGTTGAGGCTGATCGAGTCAAGCGATTTCTTGGTGGCTTGAGGAGCGAGGTGCAGCAGTTGACTAGTACTTATGGATTAGAGACTTATGTAGGGGTAGTGGAGGCTGCTTTGAAGGTGGAGGCTATCGAGACCACAAAGAGCATAGGCCAGCAAATGAGGAAGGACAAGAGGAAGACTGTTGAGGAGAAGAAACCCAAGGTACCCGGTGCTGCTTCGGGAAAGAAGAGCAAGGTGGTGTGTAGCTTCTATGGCTGGTAAGGCCACCCTGTTGAGAGATGTTTCAAAAAGGCAGTAGCTTAGAAGAAGGAGCAAGTTCATGCTATTCTAGGTGCTCCTAGGAGTGATGTTCCCTGTTCTATTTGCAAGCGACCCGGGCATGATGCTGCCAAGTGCTGGTCCAAGGATAAAGTCTGATATCAGTGTGGGTAGAAGGGTCACATCAAGTCTAGGTGTCCTCAGGTCCAGCCTGCACTTCATGCAGTTCCACTTCAGGCACTACCTCCGCCTCAGCGTGTTGACAAGGGCAAAGGAAAGCTGAACGTGATCTCTTCCGAGGAGGCTCAAGCTTCGACTCAGGTCATCTCAGGTTAGTTGTTTTTCCATCTTGAAAGTTTTATTTACTAGAATGGTTATAGTTTTGTTTTGGTAGTTCCTTAGTTGTATATACTCCTATAGGGAAATTTAAGGTGAAGAACCACTGGGCGCGTGTTCTGTTTGACTCCGGCGCTACCCACTCATTTGTGGCTAGAGCCTTTGTGGAGCGACATCGGTTGACTCTAGATCGAGTTCATGATACCTTCAGCATCAAGTTCCCTTCTGGTGAATCTGTGTTATCATATTTGGGCATTCTAGATTGCCTAGTTTTTTGGGGGGACTTTCTTACGAAGGCAGACTTGAAGATGATTGATCTGGAGGACTTCGATGTTATTCTGGGCATGGACTGGCTGTCTAAGTATGATGCGGTTATTCAGTGCAAAGGGAAGCGCTTGGACTTCATCAAGGACAATGGTCAGCCGGGAAACGTGTATGCTGATCCGTGCCAAGATTCTCCTATCATTTCTGCGGTATGTGCTCAGATGTTGTTTCTTTCTGATTGTTTTGCTGGTTTAGTCTCGGTGGTTGGGACCACTGTTAGTGTACCGCATTTGGAGGAGATTCCCGTTGTTCGTGGTTTCGCTGATGTTTTTCCTGATGACCTTCCTGGTCTTCCTCCCGATCGGGATGTTGAGTTTGTGATTGATTTGGAACCAGGTATGCGTCCTATTGCTAAGGCGCCGTACCGGATGGCCTCTCGTGAGTTAGAAGAGTTGCGAGTCCAGTTGGATGAGTTGTTGGCAAAATGATTTATCAGGCAGAGTTCGTCGCCTTGGGGTGCTCCTGTTTTGTTTGTAAAGAAGAAAGATGGGTCGATGCGGCTTTGCATCGACTACAGGGAGTTGAATAAAGTCACTATTAAGAACAGGTACCCTCTGCCGAGGATCGATGACTTATTTGATCAGTTGCGCAGTAACACAGTGTTCTCCAAGATCGATCTTCGTTCTAGCTATCATCAGCTCAGGATCCGTGAGGCAGATATTCCACGGACTGCGTTTAGATCGAGGCATGGACACTTTGAGTTCTTGGTGATGTCGTTTGGTTTGACCAACGCACCATCAGCTTTTATGGATATGATGAACCGGGTGTTCAAGGATTTCCTAGACAAGTTTGTTGTGGTTTTCATCGATGACGTGTTGGTCTATTCCCGCAGCACTGAGGAGCATGAGCTGCATCTGCGCTTGGTTCTATCGGAGTTGAGGAATCACAAGTTATCCGCCAAGCTGAGCAAGTGCGAGTTTCGGTTGCCTAAGGTCTCGTTTCTAGGCCACGTGGTGAACAAGGTTGGGATCTCGGTCGACCCAGAAAATATCGCAGCAGTGATGGATTAGTGCAGGCCAGGCACGCCCAAGGAGATTAGAAGCTTCCTAGGGTTGGACGGCTACTACAAGAGATTCGTGGAGGGTTTATCTACCCTGGCTGCACCTTTGACCAGGTTGACTCAGAAGAACGCGACCTTTGTTTTGAGCGAGAAGTGCAAAGAAGCCTTCCTGGAGCTCAAGAGCAGATTGTGCACTGCTCCCGTTCTGACCCTACCTACTGAGGGTGTGGAGTATGATGTGTACGTGGATGCTTCGCATGTTAGTCTGGGTTGCGTGTTGATGCAGGCTGGAAAAGTGATTGCGTTTGGGTCAAGGCAACTGAAGACTCATGAGAGGAATTACCTTATGCATGACCTTGAGTTTGCAGTAGTGATTTATGCGTTGAAGTTGTTTAGGCATCTACTTTATGGGGCTCAGTGCAAGATCTTCACTGATCATAAGAGCCTAAAGTACATGTTCATGCAGAAGGAGTTGAATCCGTGCCAGCGTCAGTGGCTAGAGTATGTGGCTAATTATTATGTTGAGATCCAGTATTATCCAGGCAAGGCCAATGTGGTGGCCGACGCCCTGAGCCGGAAGACGAGGAAGATCTTTAATCTCTCCACTGATCGTTTAGTGGAAGAATTCCTCCTTATGGATATCTCAGTGGGATGCTGTGGCATGCAGAGCAGTTTGGCAGTTGCAGAGCCGTCTTGGATTTCTCTTATTAGGTTGCACCAGAAGGATGATCCGGACCTGCTGCACTTATACCTCAGGACTGAGAGAGGGGAGTTGCCGGATTTTTCTATCAATGATGCGGGCACATAGAAGTACCGTGGCAGATTTTGCATCCCCGCTGTTAGAGACATAAGGGGTATGATATGCAGAGAGGATCATGGATCCAGTGTTGTCTACCATCCAGGCTCTACAAAGATGTATCATGATTTGAAGCAGATTGTGTGGTGGTATGGGATGAAGAGTGATATAGCCCAATTTTTTGCTGAGTGCCACACTTGCAAGCGTGTAAAGGCCGATCACGGAAGGCCTGTTGGAAAGTTGACTCCGTTAGAGATCTCGACTTGGAAGTGGGAAAGTATTTCGATGCACTTCATCACGGGCTTACTGAAATCTCCAAGGGCATTTGATTCTGTTTGGGTTATAGTGGATAGACTGACGAAGTGTGCTCACTTCGTGCCGTATAAGATTGACTATCCAATGATGAAGGTAGCAGAGTTGTACTTGAATGAGGTCATCAGATTACACGGTGTGCCTGTTAGCATAATTTTTGATCGAGACTCTCGGTTTACTTCTCATTTTTGGTAGAGTCTGCAGGAGGGTTTGGATACAGATTTGAGGTATTCTACTGCTTACCACCCACAAACCAATGGGCAGACAGAGCTGGTGAACCAGATACTTGAGTATGTGATCAGATGCTACATTCTAGACCACGGTGGAGCGTGGGATAAGCGATTGTGACTTATGGAGTTTGCATATAATAACAGTTATCAAGAAAGTTTGCAAATGGCTCTGTTTGAAGCTTTGTATGGGAGGCGCTGAAGAACTCCCCTATTTTGGACTGAGGCAGGTGAGAGACCTTTGTTGGGTTCGGATGCGCTCGAGGAGATGGAATTCGCAGTGAAGCTTATTCGAGAAAAGCTTCGTATAGCTCAGGAGAGATAGGAGAAGAACGCAAACCGGCGCAGGTCTGACTTGGAGTTTTCTGTAGGGGACCTTGTGTTTCTTAAAGTTTCCATGATGATTGGTGTTAAGAGGTTCGGTAAGAACCAGAAATTGGACCCGAGGTATGTGGGCCCGTTTAAGATTGTTAAACGGATTGGCGTGTCAGCATATAGGTTGGATTTGCCAGCAAACTTCCCAGGTGTTCATAACGTATTTAATGTAAGCCAATTCCGGAAGTGTATGCATAGCAGTGGGCAAGTCTTGGATGTTGTGCCCCAGTTGGAGCCTAATCTCTCTTTTGTTGAAGTGTCGCTCCGTATTTTGGATACTCAAGATCGGGTGCTGCGGAGGAAGTCCATCCCGATGGTCAAAGTTCTATGGAAGAATCAGGATTTAGAAAGCGCGACTTGGGATTTAGAGTCGGCTATGAGGGAGGCCAACCCTCAACTGTTTCCCTGATTGGATTTGTATGTTTTCTTCTTGTAATGTTTGGCTTGTTACTTTTCCTTCAATAGTAGAAGTGTTGTGCGTAAAGTTTCGGGACGAAACTTTCTTTTAGGGGGAGTTACTGCAACACCCCTGATTTTTCTGCGATTATTTAATTCTTGCTTGGAGTTACGTCGGTGCATTTTCTTGGCTTGTGTCATCTGTGGAGTGTGGTCTTAACTCCTTAGAACTGAGTGGCCTATTTTGTAGTCTATTTGCAAGATCGCCCTAGCAAGCTGGGTCGTTTTGGGTGACCCGGTGTGGCCTCTCGGGGGATGCTTGTGTTTTGACTTCGGGTGGGTATAACTCGAGTTCTGTTCATCGAAAGTTAATTTAGACTTCGTCGTTGTGTTCGTAGCGTTTATATTTAGCTACGGTGCAAATTTCGTCGAATTCTGAGGATGTTCGGTTTTCGCATCATTTTGTATTTTATGAAAAATAAAACTATTTAATAATTATTATATTAATAATTATTTTGAAAAGGTGTGGGTGCTGGGCGGTTACTGTGGTGTCTCATTATATAATACTTTATTGATTAGCTAATTAAGATTAATAGGGGTCTATATATAGGATAGTTAAGACTTAAGAGAACCGTTCCTGTTCATCTTCCCGAACCCGTCTGCGGCTGTTCGCGGAAAGAAGCGGAGAAACCGCCGAACCTGCTCCCCTTTGGACACCGATTCCGGGAGCATTTATTGATGGAATTCGATTCCGAAAGCGGATTTGGATTGCTCTCGCCTAGACCTTCATTCTGACGGTAAGAAATTCAGTTTTCGTGGTGTTTCTAGGGGTCTCGATTTTCTAGGGTTTTCCGTTTCCGCCATTAAAGCTCCAGATTTTCTGCTTTTGGTATTATTGTTGCTGGTGTCGAGTGAGGATAAGGGAGGCCGACCAAGCTTCGCAGGAAATCGAGGCAAGTTGTGTTCTTGCCCTTGCCTAGTATTGTTCTCTTTTTCTCCTTGTTCTTGCGGCCGTAGAAAAGCTTGTCTAGATTGTTTTTGATATGTTAATAAAGCCCTGTTAGCCCTAGGTTAGAAACCCTATTCTTGCTTGAAATCAGGTACAAATTCCCAATTGTTAGTAGAGAAGCCTTGTTCTCATGCTTTGTGAGGGCTTGAGGGTTGGGTCGATTCTTCCTGTGCAGTAGTTGTAGCCGGGTATAGGGGCAAAGCTATAGTTTAATTTTTTATGCAAATCGGCCTTGCTTAGGCTGGGGTTGGATGAATTAGTGTTGGCCTGTAGTAGAAGCTTTCCCTGTACCCAGTCTTGCTGTTTAGTATGATTCGGGGCTTGGCATTGAGTGTGGTGCACACACTCAACGCCGGGTCTGCTTGGACTTGGCGTTGAGTGTGGTGCACACACTCAACGCCGGGTCTGCTTGGACCTGGCATTGAGTGTGGTGCACACACTCAACGCCGGGTCTGCTTGGACTTGGTGTTGAGTGTGGTGCACACACTCAACGCCGTTTCTTCTTGGACTTTGCGTTGAGTGTGGTGCACACACTCAACATCGGGTCTTCTTGGGCTTGGCGTTGAGTTTGGTGGACACACTCAACGTCGGGTCTGCTGGTCTTGGCGTTGAGTGTGGTGCACACACTCAATGCCATTGCCCCTTGATCTGTTCTTTTGCGGCTAAGTATTGTGGAGTTGAGTGAGTCGACCTCACACAACGCCATGGCTGTCTAGGCATTGAGTGAGGCAGACTCACTCAATGCCGCAGCCAATCTGCGTGGTTATGTCAGATGGCGTTGAGTGAGTGTTCCTCACTCAACGCCATGGCGTTTTAGGCGTTGAGTGATGCGGGCTCACTCAATGCCGCGACCCTTTCTTACGGTTAAGTATTTTGGCATTGAGTGAGTCGACCTCACTCAACGCCAAAGCTGTTTTGGCATTGAGAGAGGTTGACTCACTCAACGCCACAGTTGGTTTTTTTAGGCTAAGTGCTAAGGAGTTGAGTGAGTGAACCTCACTCAACGCCGTAGCTGTTTTGGCATTGAGTGAGGTTAGCTCACTCAACGCTACAACCAGTGTTGCTCAAGGCGTTGAGGGAATGGACCTCACTCAACGCCGTAGCTGTTTAGGCATTGAGTGAGGTTAGCTCACTCAATGCCACAGCCAGATTTGCCGAAGGCATTGAGGGAGTGGACCTCACTCAACGCCGTAGCTGTTTTGGCGTTGAGTGAGGTTAGATCACTCAAGGCCACAACCAGTGTTGCAGAAGGCGTTGAGTGAGTGAACCTCACTCAACGCCATAGCTTTTTTGGCATTGAGTGAGGTTAGCTAACTCAACGCCACCGTCAATTTAGGCGTGAGTGAGTGGATCTTATTCAACGCCATGCCGTGTTGAGCCATCTCAACGCTTTTCCCTTACCTTGATTTTCTCTCCTGAGTGAATTCCTTGATTTTTGAGGTTCCTTGTCGGCTATATTTTTCCAAAGGCTGAATCGTGAGTTGTGATTAGTAGTGGTGGTTTGAAGCTCTTAATAGGGGTGAAATTGTGTGACTTAGCCGTGGCCACACTTTTATCTTGTTCAAGGTACGGGCTGGGCAAGTTGGTGGGAGGTCCCTAGTGCTTTATCTTGTAGACCCTTGAGCTTTATTTCTTGGAAATGATGGTTGGGGTACTGAGTTTGCCTCCAACCCGGATCCACGTTGTTTTTGCTACTACTATCTTTCTCAACTTAGGGTGTTAGACATTTTTCCTTTGTAAATTTGCAACGTTTGGGCTCATTGTAGCCTTGTAAACTCTGCAGGATTTTTTGGCAGGGTTGTTGTTGTTTCCTCGCGCATAGTGCTTTTCCTTTTTGTCTTGCCTTGGGCAGTGGTACTTGTTACGGTTTACTTTCTCTTCTTGCTTATCTTTTAGCCTAACTTTTTCGTACAGCTTACTTGTTTAGCTTGCTGAGGTATTCTTTTCTTCTTTGAATGCCTCAGGTTCTGGTTAGTAGCCGATTAGGCGGCTAGTTGTGCTGTGCTATTGCTGGTGGTCTCTCGTACTGTGGAGATCAGTTCCTTGGTCTTGTGAGGTAGTTTTGTGTTTCTTTCTTACAGACATACATACTTGCCAGTGGGTTCGTGTCAGTTTGTTGGCGTCCACTGGTAGTTTTACCTTGATACTAGATATGTTATCTTTTTGCTGCTACCTTTTTCTGGAGATAGTCTACTTGCTCTTGGAATGATTTATGCTAGGTTGCTAGTTACTTTTAAACCTAAAAACACTATTATAAGTATATCTCATGATCAGCATGTTTTACAAAACTCAACCACTATTTTCCAAATAACGTAAAAAGATCGTTTTCCTATATATAGTATAAATTAAATGAAGGGTCCTGCATAGTATAGGTTGTCCTCTAGGGGCACTTATGCCCTTTTTTTGGATGTCAAACCCGAATAAAATATTTTCCGCAGCGTATAAGTATAGTTTTTAAATTGTGGACTAGATGATCCACTGAGCCGATGGATACAACCTTTAAAATATAACTTATTTTCTAATCATTAAACATATGAATTTTCATAAAGTAAAGTAGATAGTTTTGCCTGAGCGTCAGCAGTTATCCCCTGCTCGATGTGGCATCACGATGCGTGTTTTCTCATACTCTGATGTTTCTTAAATTTGGAGAAAATGCGGGTTGTGACAACAGCTCACTCAACAGCTGAAGATAGAAGCGTTGAGTCAAGCTCAAACAGTCAAAGCTTCAGCATTGGCAAATAAGAAATCTGGCTAAGTCTAGAAGCATCAATTGAGGATAGCTCACTCAATGCCTGAAGATAGAAGTGTTGAGTCAAGCTCAAGCAGTCAAAGCATCTGAGAATCAGAGCAGGATTCTGGCTAAGTCCATAAGTGTTGAGTGAAGGAATTTCACTCAACGCCTAAAGAATAAAGTGTTGATAGAAATGAGTGATGTCATGTAACACCTCTACCCGTCAAGAAGAATATAATAGAGGGTCCGGCCGGGGCCCCACACCATATTCCACAAACAGGTGGAGACGCTACGAAATAATATCATAACCAACGCGTCCTAACACAGAGCATTCTAGCGGAAGTTTCACTGTTGAATCTTTGAACTCAAGATAAAGAACAATGTCCACTATAACATAGGAATGTACATAAACATCAAAAGAGTCTGGCCTTAAGGCCTTACAACAATTTCTCTTAACATGAGTGTGGATTACAGACATCGGCACGCAGGCCGGCCACACATGAACAAAAGAAACAAAACAATGCCTTCGAGGGCAGCAATGCAGCTTTGGGCTTCAGCCCTCTAAGTCCCGCTCGGACCAGCACCTCCAGGACCTGTAAGAACCAATCCACCAAGCAGTGGAAAATAGGGCAACGGTCAACATTCAGCCGACTAATTATAACGACCCTGCCCCTGGCACGGGGCAGCGGAATTCCATCCCTGCATAGCAATCTTCCAATATGATATATATAGCAATTCAAGCAAGACGTGCACGCCCGCACAGTCACATATCACAAACGCCGGCACGATGGCCCGACGTCTCGTGGACTCATGGCACTCTCGGGTGCACCGGAAACACCGGATCTCACCATTGAGCATTTAGTCCGGCATGCAGGCCCAGGACTCTCATTATGCCGTTGACGAAAGCCCAATGCCTTGGCGCTCTCATGTCCAGCCTACATAACGCAGGTACAGATCAGCCACCCCCCGTTGCTCAAATCGCCTTGCCCAACCAAGTACATCGTACCTGAGGCCACATTTAAAGGCGCGGGTCGGTTTCACCTTGCCTGTTCGGCACGAAGCCTTTTCATACAGTTATAGCCCAACGCTCAACCGCACACAAAGTGATAACTCACGGCCACAAGAGTTGCACCCAACTCTCACAATTTCCTGGACTTCCTCTAGTACTTTATCCATCATGCATACAAGCAATAATCACGGAGTCTTCTCCGATATGCAAACAAGCATCACCAATCCAGACCAATATGTCCGGATGGGCTTCACACAGTATGCCTAGATCCGTACTCCAATTCCGGACTCTAACAAGGGGGACTTCACATATCTACCCCAAGGGACGCCACAACCCACCGCACACTCGCGGGGAAGGGTTTTCCCTATGCAATGCAGGAAATAAGGACTTCACATGTCCATGAAGGAAATCGTTACCCTAGGAACTCGCTTCGGAGCCATGGAGAGAAATTGAGACGGATGAAAGCCTTCGCAGCAGCGTTGCCTTCGCAAATCCGAACTCGGCTCTCGATTTGGACCACCGTAGCACCACCGGCAGCCGGATTCCACTTCTTCTTCCTCACCTTGCTCTCACCTCTCTATTAAAGCTAGAAAGAGAAGATGAAACTCAAAATGAGCTTAGCCTTCTCCTTCCCCGGCCTTATCAAGCCAGGAATGAGCCCCAGCCACAGGATCTTCTTTAAGGACAAAATGAACGGCCACGATCTGCCTGAAAATTATACTTTTTGGCCGACACGGCCTGTGACACGCCCGTGTCATAGGTCGTGTACCCTTAAGCGGCACACATACCGACTGAAGACTACCAGAACACGGGCATCGACACGCCCGTGTCAAACCTGACACGCCTGTGTCAGTCATGTGACACGCCCGTATCACCCATGTTACACGGTACTCAACGAGCGCTAAAACCAGTCAGAGCAGTACACGGGTAGGCACACGCCCTTGGACACGCCCGTGTCAAATCTGACACGGCCGTGTTCAAGGCTTGGTTCCGGGCCGTGTACATTTCTGACTCAAACCGGCTATTTATTGAGTGACACGCCCTGGGACACGCCCGTGTCCCAGGCCGTGTACCACCGACACGCCCTGGGACACGCCCGTATCCCAGGCTGTGTCAACCAGCCTGCACCTCAAATCCAATTTTGAGATTTTTGGGGTGTTACATGTCAAAGCTTAAGGAGATGTAGATGAAAATTCTGTCTAAGTTCAGAAGCGTTGAGTGAAGGAAGTTCACTCAACGCCAACTCAACAAAGAAATCGGCTATGTACAAAAGCATTGAGTGAAGGCAGTTCACTAAATGTCTCATCGAGAAGATATTCAAAGGAAGAAAGCGTTGAATCAAGATAGCTCACTCAACGCCTTCATACTGATAAAAACCAACTAAGTATAGAAGAATTGAGTGAAGGAAGAAAACATTGAGTAAAGGCTCACTCAACGCACTCAATGCTATCAACAAAAAGTTTCTCTAAGGACAAAAGCGTTGAGTGAAGTTCGTTCACTGAACGTACTCAATGCTTAATAGTATAGAAATAGTAGCTAAGTTCAAATGCATTGAATGATGAAGGTTCACTCAATGTATGGTCGTGCAGATTATTTGGCTAAGTGTTTTTGTGCCGAGAGAAGGCCATTCACTCAGCGCACTCAATGCCTGTGATGAACGGTATGAATTTGGCTAAGTCCACAGATACTGACGTCAGCAAAATTCAAAATCGTTGCAGGAAGCTTATAGTACGCATCAAACGGTGTTGCAGGCCTACTGTACGACATTTACTAATAAAGAAAAGTTATAGCCAACAACTACAGCGAGCCCCTCTGCTAAAAGAGCCGTTGGACGGCGGAGGATAAAAATGGCAGATCAGATAATAGAAAATTAACTTTTTGAAAAGCGGAATTATATCTTCTTCCTCGTGACATAGTTGCAGAGCAGGAAGAACAAGTTCAATATTTTTTTCAAAGAGTTCAAGCAGATAGTTGTTTCCATTATCACCTACAACAACAAGTTCATAGAACTCTCTGAGAAAGAAGAAATAGCAAGGGCTAACCCTAGCTGCAGCATCTGGAGGCTGATCCAAGTTAGCTATTGGCTTTCTCACCTGCAACTGCAGTTTCAAAGACACTTCTCTGAGAAAGAAGAAACAGCCAAGGCAAGCCTTAGCTTAGTAACTTCATAGCCCAAGCAGATCATTCCTGAAGTACTTTTTCTAGAGCTGTGAAGAAGATAGGGTTGAGTTAGTCTCAGTCCAGGAAGGCAGGCTCAGAGAATCTTTCTCTGGTGTCAAATCAACACCAACAAACCATTCTCTCTGTTGGATCTTTTTGATCTGAGTGTAGGCCTAATTTATAAAGGTTGAGGTAGGATCCCTGTGTAGATGTAAGTTGTAGGTCCTTTAGGCCTGAGGTAGGATCCTTCTTTAGATCTGTGGTAGGGCCTTTGTGTTAGAGCTGTAGGAGATTCATTCTCTCTAAGTTATAGGGCTATCCTCCAAGCCTGAGTGCAGGACTTGTGCTCAAGTCTTAGGTAGGTGATCTTTGGATCGCTGAGCTATAGGATCCAATCTTTGATCTGAGTTGTAAGGCTTTATGCCTTAAGTAGGTCTTAGAGGAGACTTAAAGATCCTGAGGGATTGATGAGTTCGATTAATATAGGGTTTTCCGGACTCATCTGTCTTATTATCTTGCATGTGCACTACTATTTCAGTAGGAAAAGCCATATATTTGATTAGGGCTTCACATAGCCATTGTTGCATTGTTTTGGCCCATTTTTGTTTGCAAATTGCACCGAGATGTCGAGGGTAAGTACTGGGGTAGTCCCCGTGCGGATTTGATTGTTTTATGCTCTATATTGGTGCTGGGAGCCTTTGCTCCAGCTTTGGTTTTTGGCTAAGCAGGTGGTGCGTTTTCCCCAAATCAGGGATTCTGACTTGTGAAAAACGCACGGTTGTGCGTTTCCTTAGCCTACGCTTTCTGCCTAATCGTGCGTTTTACTCGCAGGAAAATAGTCGAGCAGAGCTCGACGAATATCGTCGGGATGAGCTTGACAATCTTCACGCACGATTAACGCGCAGTTTCTTCTTAACCGTTTGTGAAGGAGACGCACTGTTTTCCTGTAACTGTTTAGTTTATATCGTTCTGTGGATAATCGTGTGATTTGTTCACGCACGGGCAGAAGTTCCCGTGCGCAAGTAAAACGCACTGCTCCACCTCCTTTCCGGGATTCTCAACACTCTGTAGTTTCCTGTGCGATTTCCTTCACGGACGTGTGGCAGCGTCTGTGCATGAGTAAAATGCACGGGTCAACGTATCTTCTTCCGCAAGCTTTTTTTTGTAAGTTAATATCGCACGGTTAACACACGATAGTGCGCCAAACTGTGTGTGACCATTTTTCTAACCTGCTTGTATTTAAGTTTATGAGTTGCTGGAGCAAGGGCAGTCTGCCATTTCCGCCCCTTTGAGCGGGAAAATTCAACAGCAGCCACTTTTTCCTCTCACCTCCTTGGAGAGCATGTTCGACCACTTTTCTTCCTAAAAACTTCACCGCAAGCGAAGATCTTCCGTCGTTTCCTTCATCTCCTTCTCAAGCATAACATTTGGAGCTCCTTCTTGCTGCTATTGGAGAGTTTTCCGGTGACTACCAGCCTTCACGGTTGGTAAAGAAGATGGGGAAAAAGCCTTTGAAGTAGGTGACAACACTTTAAGCTTCCTTGGACGTCAACCACCGACCGCGCCCGGACAAAGACCGACAACCTTTGACTCCAGCCGAGAATCATGGCTAGCCTTCATGCATTGGGTTTTAAATCTCCTCTTTTCTCTCAATTGGATGTGTTTCTTGGCTTTGGATGTTTGCTGATCTTGCTAGGAGCTATTAATATTGTTCATGATGGATTTTTATTGCACACGTTGTTGTAGTTCTTAGTTTGGTATTACTTCCTTAGCTTGCATTGGGTTATTGCTTGGTGATACACCGCACTAACGTGTGTTAGGGGTTGGCTTAGCAAAGAGGTGCTTTCGACCCTCAACGGTTACAACTGCACGCCCTAATACTCATCAGAGTATTCCACCCTTGAGAAACAGTGAAGGCGACCTGCGTAATTAATTTTAGTTATTGTAGAACAAAAACTCATCCCCCGAAACTTCATTTCATTTGCAATCATTTTCCAACAAGGAAGAACACACTCCCAATCTACACTCCTCAAGAGATTCGATACTCGGAGGATAACTCCAATAGTTTATTACTTGACTACAATCGGTGCACTTGTCGAGAGTGCATCAGGGATCTATGTTGTAAGCTCTTACGAGCCGAGTTTGGAGAAGCTCCTTATCTAACACATTTTTAGAAAGGTGGGAGGGACGGTTGATGTACCCATAATCTGGGGAACCACTATAAATCTTGTGTGTGCTGTTATTGACTGTCTTGAAAGCAAAGCATAACTAACTCACAACACACCTAAAATTTGAAAGAAATTAAAAAGTCCCAAATACCTATTTACCCCCTATGTGTTTAGCTATCCTTGAAACTAAAGACTTTCAGGGCGGTAGAGCTAGCGGGCGCGATAAGAAGGTAGCGCTGCGCGGTTGCATCCTAAGTGCCTGGCTGAAATAAATACCAGGCTAGCGCGGGCGGTAGAGCTAGCATGGCCTGGTAGCAACCCGAGTGCCATGTCAATTTAATTAAGGCTTTCTCCTGACAGTAACTGCTACCGCTATGCGATCGGTGCTAGAGGAGAGTTTTCTCACTTCGTTGGAACCTGTAAACCTGCACACTCTACGAAACACAAAATGTGATCAAATATAACATGGGAATTGATATTATCAAACTAAGGAAATGTGAACCATCAGCCCCAACAAACTCCCCCTTTTGATAATATCAAATCCCGTTCATTATATAAAACAATGAGATGCATGATATAGCGCATATAAGAAATAATCCTTAAAAAAAGTCAGGTTTAAGGTTACATATAACTTGCCCTACACACATACTCGCCCTATATGCGTGTTCTATGTGCTCCCCCTATCTACGTGCACACAGGTTAACAAGCTCCCCCTATATGTGAGCTTCCTTAACCACTGAATCATGAACATTCTAATCTCCCCCTTTAATGTTATCAAAAGGGGGGGGGGTAGATCGAAAAACGACTACACGCATGGATGGGGACAAAAAATTGTATTTGATAAGCATGATCGAGATCAAAGAATGCAGGTTATAAAGGAAATCTAGAATCGAACACAATAGGGGTGACCAAACATAAATCAGAGAATATAAAGCATACAAATCCAACCGATAAGCGGAGTACACAGAAATAGTTTAAATAAGTTTTAAGAGTAAAAACAATTGGACAACACATGTTAAACACAACACACAAATATTTAGATTACAATGCTAAGAGAGTTATAGAGTTAAACACATTGTAACGTTTATGAGTCAGGAGTAGAAATCGTGTACTAGTACCTGCGTGCTATAGACATACAATATTGTGTTAGTCCAATTCTTATGCATGAAAATATTAGATAGAGCAATGACGTGTGAAAGTGTAGCATCAAAAGAGAAAACATCTAGTAGAAAACATTCATTATATGTTTTATCTCAATAATTTACTATGTTATCATAAGAGAAATGATGTGAAAAATCACGTCACATTTCCATCTGTCATACCAAGACTAGAACTAGGGGCACTAAGCTTAAGGTTCAGTCTTTCACAAGATCGAGACGATTCTTTTGACCAAGGTGCTCATCCTCACATTGCTCATAAAGACTTAGCAGGAGGAATGAGTAGTGTTTGGGAGGTATCCTTGGCATATTAGTTGATAGCATGTTTTTTTCATTTATGAGTTTTGTACTATCAATTTTATAGTTTTGATTGCAAGGACCCCAAATCAATCGAAATCTACCCACATAGATAGATACACTTTAACTTGTATACAAAGACATGATCACTAAAGATTTTCCCAAAGTTCTATCTTTTGTATAGGTACATGTATATTGTGACATTGATTATTCAAGTTATTTCTAATGTATTAGACAAAATATCACGAGTGATAGCATTTAAGCATATATTTACTACATGAGTGCTCCTTTTAGGGATGTGTGAACAGTGTAAAGTCATTATGTTACCGAAATCCTCACACATACCTAGAGTCATATTCAACATACACTAATATGTCTAGTCGCACTCATTAGCAAAGTACCTATAGATTTGACACAACATGACAGAAGTAGACAATTTCCACAGGATTAACAATCTTAAGTCAAACATTGTACATAATCATAATGGTCTAGGTTCTAGCCAAGTGTGTATCCTAAGAGTGAAGAAACAACAGTTTTTTAAAAAATATTTGGGATTTATAATTTTTTTGTTTGTGATATTCTAAAGAAAACAAAATAAATAAACAAAGCAGATAAAACAAAAAAATCAACACAAAATTTATTGACATCGATGACCAAGAGACATGAAATTATGTTTGTGCTCTGTATATGAACAATTATGAAAAATACATAAAAACATGCGACCCAAGCACTATGACGACACCCTTGCACTGTACTAAGTGATGGATGGGCATGAGGAGCTGCACACGTTTCATAGGGTGGGGTTTGTGTAATGCCCCAAGATTTCAAAATAGGAAAAGGGCTTTCTGGAGGTTACCGCCCGGCGGTAGGGCTAACACCGGCGGCAGCTCTAGGATAGTTGGCTTCAGGTGCCAAGAGCATTGAGAGCATTGATTAAGGTGAGGTGACTCAACGCCTAGTCTACCACGTGACGGTAGGTTTCTATCGCGCGGCGATCGCCATTTTATTGTCTGAGTTATCGGGAAGTTAGCGCCCGATGGTAGGGTTACCGCAGATGGTAACTTGGCAATTTATTTGTCTAAGCACTCAGATTTTTGCCGCGTGGTGGTAGTTGCTATCACGTGGCAGTAGCTACCGCAAGGCGTTAGCATCTTATCGCGTGGCGATAGAGATTCTGTAACCGCATGGCCGAGTGTCAACCTATGATTTGACGGCCTGGGCAGTTGCGCTCGAATTGAGGCATTGAATTGGAGGTACTGCGCGGTGGTAGTTAGTTACCACGTAGTGATAGTTAGTTACCATGCGGAGGTTGCTTTCTTTATATTCCTGGATCAGCCGTTTCACTTCATCTTCTTGGAGTTGAGAATTGGTCGGGTCTTTTGGAGGAGCAGCAGCAGCGCCAAAAAAGTGAGTTTTTGCCGCCGTTCAGGATTTGGAGTTCGGATTTGCAAAGTGAGTTCGGACCTACAGAGGCAAGGCCGGAGCGGTCGATTTCAACCGTCTAGATTTCTCCCTTGGTGTCAAAGAGCAATAAAAGGGTAACGATCCTCTTCCTTGGGCACGTGGATGTGGTTCTCACCACGTGAAGATCCATCTATCCCCGTAGCTTTGCATTTAGATCTGGAATCAAAGTATGAAATAGTGAATGTGAGGGATAGATTTTATCTTTACTCTATAGGGGGTTAATAGAGTATTAAAAATTATTAACTTGTTTTTATAGCGGATTAAAAGATAGTGATATATATATATATATGTATATAAAGAAGATCACATTACACAAACACAGAAAGCAATCAGCACAGATGATAGAAGGATTATAGTTGTTCCCCAATAAATCTGGATACATCCACTCTTCTACCACCCTGGTAGGAATCCACTACAGGTTTTTGATTAGGTGCCCTGCCACCATATGTTTTTGCTTAGGTGCCCTGCCACAACAGGTTATTGCTCAGGTGCCTTGCCACCACAAGATCAATTTTTCTAAGGGAGATCTAGCAACCCTTTGAGCTTTTGATCAGCTGCTCAAAAACCAAACCTAATTCTTTTGATCTAGAGACTTATGAACCAAAGATCTAACTTTTGAAGGGAGTCTAAACCCTATACACAGTTTATGGAATAAAGAAAAAGGTGATGATGTTCTTCTCTATCCATAATCTCTGAGAAGACTAGTGGGTTGTAGAAGCAGAAAGCTCCCCCTTATTTGAATAGAATTTATGATCAGGTGAGGGAGTCATTTCTTCCGTGTGTAAGCCTTCTTTGAAAACTTCTTCTTCCAGTAAATGTTTCTAAGAGATGTGAACTTTTGTCTCAGATTGAATATTTGTTGCTAGAAGAAAATAACTTGAAGCAGAAAGCTTATTCTCTGTAAAACAAGATGTTTCTCAAAACTGTAACTGTCTCTGTCTGAAGCAGAAAAACTTCCTAGCATATATTTTGAATAATAAGAAGAATTCAAATATTTGAATTCATTAACCCTGAAATGGCTGGAGAATTCCCGAGAATGTAACTGCTTGGGAATTAATTAGCAATAAACTATGTGATAAATCCACATTTAATGCTGCCTCTAAACGACTATATTCGTTAGAATATTTAGCATTAAATAATAAAGTCAAGGCTGTTTGTAATTAAGCCTTTTAATTTATTCGGCCTTCATAATATATAATAGTCTGAAAATAAGCATGAAACTGTTCTGCCATCTTCAAAGAAAACTACATAAAACATTTCTTAGAAATCGTCGAACACTACAAACATTTCGTTGACCTGAGCCTGGAGTTCGTCAAACTGATTCTTCATATTCATCGACCTGAGCTCAGAGTTCGTCGAGCTGAGCTTGACATTCGTCGATCGAATTTTCAGAGTTGAGGTTAGAGTTCGTCGATCGGAGCTCAGCTTTCATCGAGCTCAACTCAGAGTTAGAACACTGAGTTTGTCGAGCTGAGCTCGATATTTGTCGAACTCAGCTCAACTTTTGTCGAACTGATTTTCTGAACTATAGAATTCTTCTAAGGAAAATTACCCTGGAAAAAACCTATGACCCTAGACTATACATGTTGGGTTAATCTAAACATCTTAATAGAAATCCTAGCCCAAATCAAAACTAGGGTTCCAACAATCTCCCCCTATTTGGGTGAGGATACTATTTACAAAAAACATAAAAAATATATCTAGAAGAATTAAAATGTTCAGTAGATATATGATATAGTGCTATGAGAGCTCAAAAATAATTACAACAAAGTTTAGAATAAAAGCAGAAAACTAAGAATCCTTTTTAGAAGCATCTGAAGGACAATCTAAAGAGGGTTTGGTAAAGATCAACTTCTTGGTAGGATCTACAACTTCCTATTGAGTCATCTTTAGATCTTGAGAGCCAATAATCTTCAAGGAAGTAGCTCTAGGCACAATTGCCTTTTGGTGTAAACTCATATATTTATCAACATTAAATAGGTTCTTTACCTGATACTTGTCAAGCTCTTTCTTTCTGTAGGATGACATAGTTGAAAATTGAGATAAGTCCTTCACTTCTACCTTGGCTTTATTAATTTGGGATAGAGAAATAAGCTCATTAAACCTTGCCATTCTGAAGTTGGGATCCAACTCTGGATCATAAGTTGGTGAAGGAGGCCTCTATTGGCTTGATTTATCCTTCTGATTACTTTGAGATGTCTGTTGTTGGCTGCTTTTATTTCTTTATTATTATTTCTATCTTCTTTGGCCTGAATGCTGCTGGCTGCTGCTCTGAGATGTTCTGGAATGATGATGAGAGTGAGAGGAAAACCTGTGAGATTGAGAAGTAATCCTGCTGCTCTTGCTGCTGGAGGAGGAGGAGGAGGTCCTTTCAATTCTTCTAGGGTGGAGAATTGTATCTCTTCATCTTTTTCCTGTCCTATAGCTCATTTTTGGAATACCTCATCCAGTGGGGAATATCTGGAGTGAGGGGTATATTATGGTTAATATAGTTAGGAATATTAGCCTATGAAGAAGGTTGAGGAGCAACCTTAATAGGAGCCTTTTTCTTTGCTTTCCTTTTCTTTGAACCAAAGTCTTTTGAAACATCTGATTCAACATCATAATCATCATATTCTTCCTCAGGATAATCATAAAAATCATCTAAATTTTTAATTAAATCTTCATTATCCTTTAATTGCACTTCTGGCTATATATTCATAATCTCCATAACAGCTTGAGTTTGCATATTATCATCTTCTGGCATATCAGCAAACATAATGTCATCCATATTTGGCATTGGAGTTTCATCCTGCACATAAGTGGGAGGGGAAAAACCTTGCTCTATGACAATTATTATATTCTCAACTATTATACTCTCAGAGACTGAAGAGATACTAGTAGGAATATTACTGAAACTAGATCTAATCTCCTCTAAAACTGAAAAATCTACTAGAGCAGTATAACATACTATAGCTTTAGCAAGCTCATTCACATAAACTGGATAACTACAGTGCAGAGTATCAAAATTTTTTAAAAGAGTAAATAAATCAACTGTGGGATTAATGAAAACATCAACAACAGGAATGATTTCTGGAGCTAGAACTTCTGTCAACTCTTCTGCAACTGAAATTCCAAGCATTTTTGAATCTTTATTATCAACAACTACTGCTGCTGTTGTTGCAAAAAATAAGACTGCTGCTTGAGCAGCTTCTTCATTACACATCTCCACCTGCCTAGATCTAGGGATACCTGAATATAGGCCCCTAGAATAAGGGACAAAATAGGAGGAGGCAAGTTGTGAAGAAAGAGTATTGATGGTAGCAATACGAGGAGACACAATATCATCTATCAGTTTTTTGAGTGGAGTGATGAATTCAAGAATGTTGGCAGAGATAGAAGAAAAATCTACATATATATTATCATTAGGATTAGCAGATGTGGAAGGTATATTAGCAGTAGAAGAAGATAGTGTGGAGCAGGTTGGACAGATGGTAAAGGCATGAGGAATAGATTGTGTGGATGATGGAGGGATGACAGAGGGAATGTCATCAGGGATGATTTCAGGAATGATTTCCTGGATTAGGGAATGAGATTGAGATGTAGGAGTTTGAGGAGGTGGAGATGAGTGTAACAGAGATAAATGAGGTGGATAAGTGAGAGGTGGAGATGTGGGTGACTGATGAGTAGGTGAGTCAATAAGAAATAAGGTGGATGGAATATCTACATATATTACAGGTTGTAGAGGTGATGACTGAGGAGAATTATGAATTGGGGATATAGTGTGGAAAGATGTGGAAGGAGCATTGTAACGCCTCCATCTATCAAATGGAATATAACAGAGTGTCCAGCTGGGGCCCCACGCCATAATTCACAGACAAACGACAGAATCACGTAGGAATATAAAAATTTCTTTCTACTCGCATCTTAACTCAGAGAATTCTAGCGGAAGATTTTAACTTGCAACAACTCATCATATTGAATGTCCACTAAATATATAAACAACACATTTATATATATCACCAGGAATGTATACAAATACACAAACGCTCAAGACCTTAAGCCTTACATGTTTCTCTTAACAGGTGTGGTTTCATACATCGGTACGCAGGCCGTCCACACATGAAAATACAATTCTTCACACAGTCATCAAGGGCCTATATGCAGCAAGGGCTTCATCCTGCTCAATCCAATTCAACCCGTCAGCACCTGTATATGGACATCAACCCCAAGGGTGATAAACAAAGCAACAGTCAGCATTCAACTGACAAAATAATACGACCCTACCCCTTACCCGAGGCAGTGGTTCCTTCCCTGCATACATCGCAATCACAACATATATATTTTATATATCACAATAAGTGCTCTCACACACAACATCATCACAAACGTCGGCCTCAGTTCCAGACACTCCGTGCACTTAGGGCACGCTTACAATGTACCGAATTTTCCTTGGTACCACCACCGATTAGAGGTTCTTAACATGTTGGCTATGGGGCATTTGTCTACTACAACACGCATGTTGGAGAACCCCTCGCCCATCCCAATTAGAGTTGTAAACCTCACGGAAATAATTGAGCATTCTAGATCGACCCACCAATGTAGTGTAACAACCCGGTATTTTGCCCGCATCCCCCTATTGCATTATCACTAATCGATCTCTCATAACGCAGGTACAGGTCAGCACTTTACCGTTGCTCAAATCGCCAATAACGCACATCTTGATGCGGGTCGGCTTTCCCTTTCTTATTCAACACATAGATCACTTATAGCTTACAGCTCACGCAGTGCACACGACACAAGGAGCTCACACAAAGCTTCCTAGGTATTTTGGAAGTACTCACAATTCACAGGCACCCTCACAAACTTCGTAAACTACTCGTTTCATACACAGAGTCTTCTTCGGTTCTCAACATAAACATCACCAATCCAGACTAACCGTCTGGATGGGTGATGAGTTGTAAATATACCTATATTTTCGTAATTATTTTAAGTCAATTTTGTTTATTTTTGTCTTTTTTATTAGTTTTATTCAATAAATTACTTATTTTTGTAAATATTATTTCTAACTTAGCTTTATTTTTATTCCAGAAAAATTCCAGAAAAATTCCAGAAAAAGTCAAAATGTTGACTGACACGCCCGTGTCACATGACCGACACGCCCGTGTCATGCCCTCGACGATCGCAGACCACTGGTTGCCAGCTCGACGATCGGCGTTGATCAAACCAAGTTCGACACGCCCCAAGACACGCCCGTGTCAAGGTGTGACACGGGCGTGACTTAGCCACCTGGACCGACGTGATGCGCGCGACTTTGCGGCCGGACTGCGCCCAGATCGACGTCCCCGACACGCCCCAGTCACGCTTGTGACTGACACATGTCACGCCCGTGACCTATGGCGTGACCGCCATGTTTTCAGCCGAAGTCAACTTTCCAGTCAAGTCACCCGATCAGCTCATGAATAGTGTCGACACGCCCCTCTATCATGCCCTAGTCACGGGTGTGACCCACCCGAAAATTTGCCTATAAATAAGAGCTTCTAGGAAGCTTATTTTGTCCACTTTTTTGGTCCATCTTACTTAGGGGAGGTGCTGCCCGTTTGGCTTCTAAGCTATGTAAGGAAAATTTCTCCCTATCTTTCTTAGTTTGTATTAGGTTGTTTGTTTTAGCTTTTCTTGTAATAGCCTTTTTATTCAATAAAATGGTAGATTTTCTATCTTGCAAAGTTGAAATGTTCAATTGGAAGCGCCCTTCTTAAGTAATTTTTTCGTTCCCTTTTTGTGATTCTCTTTTTATGTTTTCTTTTTAGCTTTCATAACTTAGTTAGATTTAGGATTTATCGGCATTTCTAGCCGTTGTTATGCCCGTTTTATTTTCATTTTCCGCAATTTTTAGCTTTAGCTTTTTATTCTTTATCATTTTCATTCATATAGGTTTTATAAAAACTCCCCTAAAAGTGTTCGTTTTTTATTTTCTTTAACTTAGGCTCTTAGGAATGTAAAACCTCTCGTTCCTTTTTAGTTTTATTCTCACTTTTTTGGAGGTTTTATAAAAACTTATGAATAAAAATGTAGTCGTTATAATTTTTCGTCAACTTCATTTTAGCTTTTTAATTTCAAAACTTTTTAGTCCCTTTAATTTTTATTTCATCTTTTTATGCATTTCTACCGCATTCTAGCGGTAGAAATGCAGTTGTTTTAATTTTTCGAGTACTTTCATTTTGCATTTATTTGCAAAACAATTTCGCTCGGTTAATTTTTATTTTCACTTTTTATGCATTTCTACCGCATTCTAGCGGTAGAAATGCAGTCGTTTTAATTTTTCAGCAACTTTGTTTTTCTTATTTTTGCAAGTGTGTGTGCGTGTATGAGTTAGGTTTTATTGCTTTATTTCAACTTCTGTAGAGTGCGCGTGTGCGTATGCATTTATTTCTGCCTACTCGTTAAGAGTTAAATGGCGCTCTGCTTTCATTTCCCGACCACTCGTTTGAGTGGGACTTGTCTCTTTACTGCTTTCATTTTCTTCCTACTCACTTGAGTAGGAAAACTTTGTGTGGGTGCGTGTGTTTTCATTTCTGTAGAGTGCGTGTGTGTGTTTTACTTTCAAGTAGAGTGCGTACGTGTATGAGATAAATTTACTCCTGCCCACTCATTTGAGCCGGGACTTGCAATTTTATCGCTTTCTCAATTATGTAGAGTGCGTGCGTGTAGGAGATAATTTTACCGCTTTATTTATCGCTTTCTTCAATTAAGAAGAGTGTGTGCGTGTGTGCATTTATTTCCGCCTACTCATTTGAGTAGGGCTTGCTTTATTTAATTTTCTTTATGGTTTTGAAGTGTGTGTGAGTGCCTGCATCAATTAGCCTTCAATTTATCTAATTGTCCTATTTTTCGTGTTTTCTCTTATAATTGTTCAGTGCTTAATTTAACACTCACGCTTCACCTAAAAACATAAAGTCGTCCCCATACCGATGAGTGGCTAATCTCTTTTAGCCTTCGGCTTCGAAGAGCATTGGGACATATAAAATGATTTGAAATAATTCAAAAAAACTTTATTTTTATTTTAATTTAAGGACTTAAGGTTTACCCCGGGTTAACGACGCATAGGACCACATAATCGATGTGTGGGCTCTATTTTCGTTATCCATACGCGACGCCGAGAGGCTGCACGTATGGACCGATCCCCCTTGGGTAAAGAGAACTGCGTACGCCCCCTCGAAGGAGGAGAAGCGTAGTTCTGCCGGATTGGGTTCCCCACCCAATAGCGGGGTTCTTAGCGTAAAGCGGGCATTAAGAGGAATCCTTCGTCGGTCTAACGATCGGTCGAATAGTCTTATTGTTTAGGTGAGCAATATTCCTAGAGATAAGTGCGCTCATATTTTTGGAACCCCCACGGCCGAGTGCCTTTTATTAATTTTAAAACAAAGTTTAATAATTGTTGAGAATTATTTTAGTCTTAATCCGATTCGATGCCGAGTGTTAACCCGTCATCGAACTAACTTAGCAAAATTCTGCTCTCTTTCTTTCCGTTTTAATTAAACAAAAAAATCCCACCTTACTGATAGTAAGATAATAGTGTTCCTGGAAGAGTAGATATAATCAACGCGTCCCCGAGAATAATACGTCCTCGGTATTTTCCCGAATACCGAGTACTACTTGCGATAGGTGCACTTGCCTCCTCTCGTTAGAAAACTCGATCTTCTAACCGGCCCGCGGAATCTAACCATTTCAAACCAACCACAGTAGGTCTCTGTTCCGCGGCCATCAAGTTTTTGGCGCCGTTGCCGGGGAACGAACCCAGCATTTTTGAAGTGGATGCCACTGCTCAGCTAGCCCTCCAAGTGGAAAGGCTAACTAAGCAGGTGGCGGAGATGTCTATTGCCTCCTCCACTACGCCTTGTTTTCTCCCCCACTCTAATGTCTGCGTAGTCGACGAATTCGTGGACTACATGGGAAATCCGGTGCGTCCCTCCTTTCAAAACAACCCTTATAGTAGCCACTATAATCCGGGTTGGAGGAACCATCCGAATTTCTCCTAGAGCAACCCGAACAACGCACAACGTCCCCCTCCCCCTCCTTTTGCGCCAACGTTTCCTCCTCCCCCTCCTATGAAGCCATCCCCGGTGGAGGAAAATTTTAATCGTTATGTCGCGTCCAACGAGTCCAATATCCGGAACATCACCGGATCGCTAAAAAATTTAGAACTCCAGGTTGGACAGCTGGCGCGACTTATGTCGGAACGCGCCCTGGGGGCACTGCCAGGGAACATGGAGCCCAATCCAAGGGAAACCGCGAACGCTATAACCCTCCGTAGCGGTAAGGAGGTGGTCGATCCAAAACGGATCGATCCTCAGGTACATATTTCACCTCCGACCCCTCTTCCCTCTTCTTCGATTACGCAACCCTTACCGATTTTTAACGACAAAACTATTTTAAACAAGGCGTTGCCCTACCCGCATAAGTTAGATAACGAGCGAGTAAACGCGCAATATGAAAAATTTATTTTATTACTTAAACAAATTCACATTAATGTTCCTTTTTGCGAGGCTATCTCGCAAATGTCTAAATATGCGAAATTTTTAAAAGAACTACTTTCTTATAAACGCAAACTCGAGGATATTTCGCATATATCTCTCAACGCTGTCTGCTCGGCGGCTCTTACTAGTAAATTGACCTCAAAACAAAACGACCCGGGACGGTTCTCCATCCCGTGCCTTTTTGGCGATGTATTAGTAACATACGCCTTGGCAGACTTAGGCGCGAGCATTAATTTGATGTCGTTCTCGCTCTTCCTGCGTTTAGGTTTGGGTACTCCTGCTCCTACCAATATGCGCATCCAACTAGCGGATCGCTCGGTTAGGTTCCCCATCGGGGTTGTTGAGGATGTCCTTGTCCGAGTAGACAAGTTCACCTTCCCGGTGGACTTCGTCATCTTGGACATCGAGGAAGACGCCAACGTACCAATAATACTTGGTCGCCCTTTCCTCGCGACCTCACGTGCGTTAATTGATGTAAGTAATGGTCAGCTTCTCCTTCGGGTAGGAGACGACCAAGTTACTTTTTCTATTAACTCCTCTATGGAAGACTCATCGCCGAGCGACGATTTCTGCTATTCTTTTGATTCTTTTTATGGAGATTGTTCTCCGGTTTTCGAGTCCGAGTTTTTAAACGAAATTTTTTTTTCGCTCGAAAATTTTTATTGCGATGAGGACGCGTCTACGAATATGCCTTTTGAACCAATTGGTTCAAAAGACATTAGCACTAAAACCTCACTAGAAGAACCGCCCACCTTAGATCTCAAACCATTACCCGAATCCCTCAAATACGCCTTTTTGGGGAAAAATGATACACTCCCGGTAATCATTTCTTCATATTTAAGTGATTCAGAGACCTCCGATTTATTGGAGGTTTTGCTTAAACATCGCCACGCAATTGCGTGGCAAATTTCTGACCTAAAGGGGATTAACCCTTCTTTCTGCACTCACAAAATTTTCTTAACCGATAATTGCCGCAAAACCATTCAGCCCCAGCGACGTCTTAACCCAAACATGAAAGACGTGAAAGCTGAGATAATTAAATTATTAGATGCGGGGATTATTTATCCCATTTCTGATAGTGCATGGGTTAGTCCCATTCATGTCGTGCCCAAGAAGGGCGGTCTAACCGTAGTGGCGAATGAGCACAACGAGCTCGTCCCAACTCGTACTGTTACAGGTTGGCGTGTGGTCATCGATTATCGCAAACTAAATGAAGCCACCCGCAAAGACCATTTTCCACTACCGTTCCTTGACCAAATTCTCGAGCGTCTTTCCGGTCATCCTTTTTATTGTTTTCTCGACGGTTTATCGGGGTTTTTCCAAATCCCCATTTCCCCCGAAGACCAAGAGAAAACCACTTTTACTTGCCCCTTTGGCATCTTCGCCTATCGAAGAATGTCATTTGGCCTCTGCAATGCGCCGGCTACATTCCAAAGATGTATGCTAGCAATTTTCGGTGAGCTAGTAGAAGATATTATGGAAATATTTATGGATGACTTTTCTGTATTCGGATGCTCATTCCCGGATTGTCTTCGTAATCTTGATCGTGTCCTCCAACGATGCGAGGACACGCATCTTGTTTTAAATTGGGAAAAGTGTAACTTTATGGTTCGAGGAGGTTTGGTCCTCGGCCATAAGATTTCGATTAAGGGGATAGAGGTCGATAAGGCCAAAGTAGAAATCATAGAAAAACTTCCTCAGCCGACAAACATAAAATTCATTAGGAGTTTCTTAGGCCACACGGGCTTTTATAGGCGCTTCATTCAAGATTTTTCAAAAATAACAAAGCCGCTTACTCGCCTCTTGGAAAAGGAATCATCTTTTGTCTTTAGTAGCGATTGCGAGTCTGCTTTTAATTTTATAAAACAAAAACTTATCAATTCTCCAATTCTAGTGGCCCCTAATTGGTCCCTTCCGTTCGAAATCATGTGCGACGCTAGTGATATTGCCTTAGGAGCCGTTCTTGGCCAACACGTAGAAAAACATTTTCATCCTATTTATTACGCTAGCAAGACGCTCACTTCCGCACAAGTGAATTACACGACGACGGAAAAGGAACTCTTAGCTGTCGTTTTCGCTTTCGATAAGTTTCGCTCGTACCTTACGCTTTCTAAAGTTATCGTTTTTACCGATCACTCCGCCCTTAAATATCTATTAGCTAAAGCCAGCGCGAAGCCCCGCCTTCTTCGATGGATTCTCCTCCTACAAGAGTTTGACTTGGAGATCCGAGATAAGAAGGGCACGGAGAATCTAGCGGCAGACCACCTCTCCCGTTTAGAAAATCCGGGTGCGGAAGCGCTCGTCGAATCTGAAATGAATGACAGATTCCCTGAGGAACGCCCTCTCGTCATTCATTCGTCTTCGTCATCTTCGCCTTGGTTCGCAGATTTTGCGAACAACTTAGTCGCGCGGGTACTTCCAAAAGATTTTTCAAGTCATCAAAAGAAGAAATTCTTTTCCGACTTGAAAATTTTTTTTGGGATGACCCATTTCTTTTTTGTATCTGCGCGGACCAAGCGGTTCGAAGATGCGTCGCGAGAGTGGAGTGCACACAAATATTGAGGCACTGCCACGAGGGTCCAGCCAGGGGGCACTATCAAGCTAACCGGACCGCTAGGAAGGTGTTAGAGGCGGGCTACTTTTGGCTCACTCTCTTCAAAGACGCGCACAATTTTGTGCGCGCATGCGATAGCTGTCAGCGGTCGGGTAACATCTCACGTCGAGACGAGATACCCCAAAATATGTTTTTAGAATGCGAAGTTTTCGATTTATGGGACATAGATTTTGTTGGCCCCCTACCTCCTTCTTATAAAAATTCTTATATTTTAGTGGCGGTCGACTACGTATCACGGTGGGCGGAAGCGCAAGCTCTCCCCACCAACGATGCGCGAATCATCGTTACATTTCTAAAAAAATTATTTTCTCGCTTCGGCACACCTCGCACTATTGTTAGTGATAGGGGAACGCATTTATGTAACGCTCTAATGGCTAAGACGTTAGCTAAATACGGAGTCACGCACAAACTTGCCACCCCCTACCACCCGCAAACAAGTGGCCAAGTTGAGGTAGTAAATCGAGAGATAAAACGCATATTATAAAAAACCGTTTCACTTAATAGGAAAGATTGGTCCGCTAAGCTCGACGACGCGTTGTGGGCGTATCGTACGGCGTACAAAACCGCTACCGGTTGTAACCCGTTTCAATTAGTCTATGGCAAAGCGTGTCATTTACCCGTAGAACTGAAGCACCGCGCACTTTGGGCATTAAAATTCTTAAACCTCGACTCTAACTTAGCCGCTCAAAATAGAAAACTGCAACTAAACGAGCTCGATGAATGGCGTGCGAATGCTTACGAGAGCAATAAGTTCTATAAAGAGCGTTCTAAGTTTTATCACGATCGAAAAATTAAAACCCCCAAAATTTTTTCTCCGGCGATCTAGTCCTTCTTTATAATTCTCATCTTAAACTTTTTCCTGGCAAACTCAAATCCCGTTGGTCCGGTCCCTTCTTAGTTGAAGAAGTTTTTCCATATGGGACCGTACTCGTCTCTCACCCGGAAAAAGGCTCGTTTAAAGTAAACGGTCATCGATTAAAGACTTACAAAGCGGGCGACCCTGTGATCGAGTATAGCGAAACCATATCCCTCCTCGACTTATAAACCCTACACTATAGTCAAGCTACGCGACTATAAACACAGCGCTCCTGGGAGGCACCCCTCGTCTATCTTTTTTACGTCTTTATTTATTACATTTTCTATTTTTCTAATAAATGCAGGGTTTCTAATGGGCTTCCCCGAGCGCGGATCAGGGACGTTTTCTGCCCCCTCTTTTTGTTTTTCTGTACATATTCCTGCTGTCTTGTTCCTCATGCTTAGCATACAACATTGGGGACAATGTTGGATCTAAGTATGGGGGTGTTTTCGTATTTTCGTACTTTCTTTTTCACTTACAAAAAAAAACAAAAAAAACAAAAAAAAAAAAAAAAAAATTTATTTTAAAAAACAAAACTTCAAAAATCAAAAAAACAAAAAAAAAAAATCAAAAAAAATTTTCAATTAAAAATTTTGAAGTTTCATTTTTGAAACTTTGACTTATTTTTAACTTTGTCTGCGAGATCCGGCTCATCGAGCCATCCACATAACGAGTCATCTCGCGGCAGCACTTTTGTATATTTTTGTAAATATTCTTGTAAATATTTTTTGTAAATAATTTTTTAAGTACTTTTTGTAAATAGTCTTTCTCTTTCCCCTCTCCCTTTTTTTCCCTCTCATCCTTGTAAATTTTTTTTTCTTTTTCCCAAATTTTTGTAAATAGAATGAAAATTTCATAGAAATACAAAAAAATTCACAAAACTTAAAAATTCAAACAAAAAATTTTATTTTCGCATCTTTTCTTTTTTCTTTTTAGTATGTATATATTAAAGATATAAATACAAAAATACAAAAAAAGAGCATAACTTCAAAAAAAAAACAACAAAATTTTTTTTTTATGTAAGTTATGAAACAAATAAATCAAACATCTCATTCTTAAGTTTCTTGTTATCCAAAACTTTCGTTTTGAGTTTATTTATATGCGAATTTGATCAATTCTTTGTTCACTATTCATTTGTTAATTATAGATTGAAAAATCTAAATAGTCGGGGTTAAGTTTTAAAAAATTTATTATACTTTGTTAAAAATAGGGGACTCGCTTTAGGCACTACTTCTAATTTTTCATAGATAGGAGCATGTGTACCATGTTAGAAAATAACGACTATAGAATTCAATTATGCTTGCTTTTAGCTTTCTGAAACATTGGAACGTACAATTTATAAAGGTTGCTCTCAATTATTTTTCAATTAAAAATCTAGTTCTCTTTTCTCCCCTTACCTATCATAACCTACTTGGTATGATAAAAATATTTCCCCAAAACGAAAAAGATCTTATGTCAATGGGAATAAGATTTAATTCCGTAAACATAGGCACCCAATAAATTAAAAGATTATACGTTACGGAGTAAGAGAATAAAATTCATTACTCCAACACATATACATTGGGTTATTTTTATTTATGAAGAAGAAAAATTTTATGTTAAGGAAAATAAGATTTCGTTTTCCTTTAACATCCAAATCAAAAATGGAGGTTCGAGAAAAAAATAACCTCGCCTCAAAATCCAAGCATCTTCAAAAACCAACATCAACCCCCCTTAGCCAATTTCATGACTCTAGAATTAATTCAAAAATCTTTTTGAGAGCATAATTCGTAAATTGCATTATTTCCGATAACACTCCTATAAGCTAAAGTTCGTATAACTCCAAACTATTTTTTGTTAATCTAACCAATATAATTATTGCTTTCTATTTGATTACATCAAGAAGTCTTTTGGCCAAAACCTTTGCCCTGTTTAAATCATCTAAATAATTTTAGGACTTAACTCTTATACCCCGTATATTTTTATTTTGATCTCTCTTATAATTAATTTAGCGGTAGCATAACTTAGGGTTTCTTATTATTCCTTATAAGTTCACCTCAAACTTTTGCTCTGGAATAACAAAAGCTTAAGTATGGGGGTGTTTGATGAGTTGTAAATATACCTATATTTTCGTATTTTATTTAAGTCAATTTTGTTTATTTTTGTCTTTTTTATTAGTTTTATTCAATAAATTGCTTATTTTTGTAAATATTATTTCTAACTTAGCTTTGTTTTTATTCCAGAAAAATTCCAGAAAAAGTCAAAATGTTGACTGACACGCCCGTATCACATGACCGACACGCCCGTGTCACGCCCTCGACGATCGCAGACCACTAGTTGCCAGCTCGACGATCGGCGATGATCAAACCAAGTTCGACACGTGCCAAGATACGCCCTTGTCAAGGTGTAACACGGGCGTGACTTAGCCACCTGGCCCGACGTGACGCGCGCGACTTTGCGGCCGGACCGCGCCCAGATCGACCTCCCCGACACGCCCCAGTCACGCCCGTGACTGACACATATCACGCCCGTGACCTAGGGCGTGACCGCAACGTTTTCAGCCGAAGTCAACTTTCCAGTCAAGTCACCCGATCAGCTCATGAATAGTGTCGACACGCCCCCTATCACGCCCTAGTCACGGGCGTGACCCACCCGAAAATTTGCCTATAAATAAGAGCTTCCAGGAAGCTTATTTTGTCCACTTTTTTGGTCCATCTTACTTAGGGGAGGTGCTGCCTGTTTGGCTTCTAAGCTATGTAAGGAGAATTTCTCCCTATCTTTCTTAGTTTGTATTAGGTTGTTTGTTTTAGCTTTTCATGTAATAGCCTTTTTATTCAATAAAATGGTAGATTTTCTGTCTTGCAAAGTTGAAATGTTCAATTGGAAGCGCCCTTCTTAAGTAATTTTTTCGTTCCCTTTTTGTGATTCTCTTTTTATGTTTTCTTTTTAGCTTTCATAACTTAGTTAGATTTAGGATTTATCGGCATTTCTATCCGTTGTTATGCCCGTTTTATTTTAACTTAGGCTCTTAGGAATGTAAAACCTCTCATTCCTTTTTAGTTTTATTCTCACTTTTTTGGAGGTTTTATAAAAACTTATGAATAAAAATGTAGTCGTTATAATTTTTTGTCAACTTCATTTTAGCTTTTTAATTTCAAAACTTTTTAGTCCCTTTAATTTTTATTTCATCTTTTTATGCATTTCTACCGCATTCTAGCGGTAGAAATGCAGTTGTTTTAATTTTTCGAGTACTTTCATTTTACATTTATTTGCAAAACAATTTCGCTCGGTTAATTTTTATTTTCACTTTTTATGCATTTCTACCGCATTCTAGCGGTAGAAATGCAGTCGTTTTAATTTTTCAGCAACTTTGTTTTTCTTATTTTTGCAAGTGTGTGTGTGTGTATGAGTTATGTTTTATTGCTTTATTTCAACTTCTGTAGAGTGCGCGTGTGCGTATGCATTTATTTCCGCCTACTCGTTTAGAGTTAAATGGCGCTCTGCTTTCATTTCCCGCCCACTCGTTTGAGTGGGACTTGTCTCTTTACTGCTTTCATTTTCTTCCTACTCACTTGAGTAGGAAAACTTTGTGTGGGTGCGTGTGTTTTCATTTCTGTAGAGTGCGTGTGTGTGTTTTACTTTCAAGTAGAGTGCGTGCGTGTATGAGATAAATTTACTCCCGCCCACTCATTTGAGCCGGGACTTGCAATTTTATCGCTTTCTCAATTATGTAGAGTGCGTGCGTGTGGGAGATAATTTTACCGCTTTATTTATCGCTTTCTTCAATTAAGAAGAGTGTGTGCGTGTGTGCATTTATTTCCGCCTACTCATTTGAGTAGGGCTTGCTTTATTTAATTTTCTTTATGGTTTTGAAGTGTGTGTGAGTGCCTGCATCAATTAGCCTTCAATTTATCTAATTGTCCTATTTTTCGTGTTTTCTCTTATAATTGTTCAGTGCTTAATTTAACACTCACGCTTCACCTAAAAACATAAAGCCGTCCCCATACCGATGAGTGGCTAATCTCTTTTAGCCTTCGGCATCAAAGAGCATTGGGACATATAAAATGATTTGAAATAATTAAAAAAACTTTATTTTTATTTTAATTTAAGGACTTAAGGTTTACCCCGGGTTAACGATGCATAGGACCACATAATCGATGTGTGGGCTCTATTTCCGTTATCCATACGCGATGTCGAGAGGCTGCACGTATGGACCGATCCCCCTTGGGTAAAGAGAACTGCGTACGCCCTCTCGAAAGAGGAGAAGCGTAGTTCTGCCGAATTGGGTTCCCCACCCAATAGCGGGGTTCTTAGCGTAAAGCGGGCATTAAGAGGAATCCTTCGTCGGTCTAACGATCGGTCGAATAGTCTTAATGTTTAGGTGAGCAATATTCCTAGAGATAAGTGCGCTCTTATTTTTGGAACCCCCACGGCCGAGTGCCTTTTATTAATTTAAAAAAAAGTTTAATATTTGTTGAGAATTATTTTAGTCTTAATCCGATTCGATGTCGAGCGTTAACCCGTCATCGAACTAACTTAGCAAAATTCTGCTCTCTTTCTTTTCGTTTTAATTAAACAAAAAAATCCCACCTTACTGATAGTAAGATAATAGTGTTCCTGGAAGAGTAGATATAATCAACGCGTCCCCGAGAATAATACGACCTCGGTATTTTCCCGAATACCGAGTACTACTTGCGATAGGTGCACTTGCCTCCTCTCGTTAGAAAACTCGATCTTCTAACCGGCCCGCGGAATCTGACCATTTCAAACCAACCACAGTAGGTCTCTATTCCGCGGCCATCAATGGGCTTCACACAGCATGCTTATTCTGTATTACACATTTCTTGATCTAGATGCAGACTCAACCGGGGATATCAACTATCAACCCATTGGAATCACTTACGCTTTCCACCTCTTGGTGGAGGATTACATGCACATGCATAAATGAGGACTTCACTTGTCCAAAAAGGAGATCGTTACCCTTGATGATCTCATTGGAGCCATGGAAAACTAGCCGGATGAAAAGCACCACAACGGCCTTTCCTCCACAGATCTGGACTCAGCTCGTGATTCGGGGCTCTGAAGCTCCACCTGCGGCCGGATTCCTCCTCCACCTCCTTCCCTGCTCTCCCCACTCTCTAACTCTTTTGAAAGAGAAAGGCCTTTGATAAATAAGAGTTTATCCCTCAACTCCTGGCCTTATAACAGCAAGGAGATTCCTGGACAATTGGATCCTATTTGAAGGGAATGAACGGCCACGAATCGCCCTGAAAATCACTTTCTATGGGAGAACATGGCTTGTGACACGCCCGTGTCACAGGCCGTATGCTTTAAGAGGAAAAAGAAACCCCCTCTTCCATACTAGGACACGGCCCTATGACACGCCTGTGTCACATGCCATATGTCAGACACGGCTTCGGACACTCCCGTCTCCAGCCCGTGTTCATCTATATTCACAGACCGGCCAAAACACAAGGAAGGACACGACCCTTGACACGCTCGTGTCCCAGGTCATGTGCCCAACTTCGAGGAGCATCGAGTGCATTTTGTCGACCTTACGAGAAAATGTCGAACGCATAGCAGGACACGTTCCTGGACACGCCTGTGTCATAGGCCTTGTGCCACACTCGACATCTCATTGTGTCATACTCGAAACCGCCCTGCTAACACACAGAAGGACACGGCCCTTGACACGCCCGTATGACTGGCCGTGTGAAATTGTCCAGGCACCAAACAGAGTTTTGTGGTATTAAAGTTCTCCCCATCTTAAAGAAATTTCATCCTGAAATTTAGCTCAACTATAGACACCAACACAACGACTCCTTTGTTGCACTTTTTATAGAACGACCTGGTTTAAAGCTAAGAGGCCAATGCTTTTTTCGCCCCACGACATCGCATAAAGACAAGTCTGTAACAAACATATTGTCAGACATAGATATAACTTGTACTTTATTACATCACGAAGATAGCAAAGTGCGCTATTTATTTTATTTCCGCTAATCCGCATCCATCATACTCCGCTTTTTGGCCTCCTGTTATTTCAGATTATACACGCGAGACTGTTGTACTTCATAATTTGAGATTTGCGGCTCCTGTAATTTTAGATTGTACACTCGAGGCTGCGCCCGGGATGCAGATGACTCGGTCACTACCTTGCCCTTTTCCTAATATGATGCACCTGTATTTTTCTCATCCTTTGGAGGGCGACTCCAACAATAATGGGTTAATTGTCCCTGCTTCTCACAATTAAAACATGTACGTGTCTCAACACATCCTTGCCTATATGTTGCTCCCAAAGCCACATTCTAAGGAGTTTGTTCAGCAGGCCTGAACCACTTCTTTTCTAGTTTCCTAAACTCCGATTATTCCGATTGCGGCACTTAGAACTCCGGCTTTTCCACCGCCAAGTTCTTCTTGTCTTTCACCCCTTTCAAATCCTTCTCCAGCGCACGGGCTGTATCTACTAATGCTTGAAAGCCTTGGTTCACCGAACTCGGGTGCACCAACCTCAGCTCATCACAAAGTCCCTCATAGAACCTATTGGTCTTGCGCTCCTCCTCAGCAAAAGTAGACCCCACATAGTGCCCCAGCCTGGTAAACTCATGCAGGTAAGTATCAACACTACACTCACCCTGCACTAGACGTTGGAACTACTTTTCCATTACAATTCGTTGTGACACTGGAAAATACTTTGCCCAAAATAACCTTGAGAATTCCTCTATCGATATCTCCCCTAGTCCTCTACCCGCCAAGTGGTGCAATTTGACTTCATCCAACAAAAGCCTTGCCTCTCCTTCCAGCAGGAGAGTGGCTAAGGTAACTTTTTACCCCTCCTCAGTCCTGATTGTTGTCAGGATCCTCTTCACTCTTATAAGCCAGTCCTCGGCCTACGTTGGGGAACCTGCCCCTACAAACGTAGATGGACTAAATCTCATAAACCGTTTCAGTTTCTCGTCAGCTGCTTGCTTGTCAATCAGAGCCTCAACACGTTCTTGCCTCATATCAAGCCATACTGGCACCACTGCAGGCCTTGCCTGCCCAATAGGTTGTGCATTTAGTGCTGCGAGCACTACCTCAATAACTAAACGTATGGTCTCCGCCGAGGGAGGTGTGGGCGCCTCAGTTGGTTCCACACTCTCTGAGGATTATTGGGGATCCGACTGCCCCACACCACTCCTCATCACCTATAAGTGTACAAAACACCATTAACGTCCATTCAATAATGACAAACATACCTAGTATACAAACTCACGCTCCTCAAACACATATATTACATTCCTAGTGGACATTCTTGAGTTCAAATATGTTTTCCCTACTAAACCCTATTCTCTGATACCAATTTGTAACGCCTCCATCCTTCACATGGAATATAAACGAGGGTCCACTCGGGGCCCCATGCCATATTTCACAGACAAACAGAGAAATCACGTATGAATATCAAAATTACTTTCTACTCGCATCTTAACTCAGAACATTCTTGCAGAAGATTTTAACTTGCAAGAACTCATCATATTGAATGTTCACTAAATATATAAACACCATATTTATATATATCACAAGGAATGTATACAAATACACAAATACTCAAGGCCTTAAGGCCTTATATGTTTCTCTTAATAGGTGTGGTTTCGTACATCGGCACGCAGGCCGACCACTAATGAAAATATAATTCTTCGCACGGCCTTCAAGGGCCTACAAGCAGCAAGGGCTTCAGCCCGCTCAATCCAATTCAACATGCCACCACCTGCATATGGACATCCACCCCATGGGTGATAAACAAAGCAACAGTCAGCATTCAGCTGACCAATTATAACGACCCTACTCCTTACCCGGGGCAGTGGTTCCTTCCCTTCATACATCGCAATAATAACATATATATTTAATATATCACCATAAGTCCTCTCATGCAAAACATCCTCACAAATGTTGGCCTCAGTGCCATACACTCCGTGCACTCATGGCACACTTACGGTGTTTCGAAGTATCCTTGGAACCACCACAGATTAGAGGTTTTTAACTTGTTGGCTATGGGGCATTAGTCTACTATAACACACATGTTGGAGACCCCCTCACCCATCCCAATCAGAGGTGTTAACCTCACAACAACAATCGAGCATTCTAGATCGACCCACCATTGTAGTGTAACAACCAAGGATTTGGCCCGCAGCCCCCCATTGCATTATCACCAATCGATCTCTCATAACGTAGGTACAGGTCAACACTTTTTCGTTGCTCAACTCGTCAATAGCGCACATCTTGACGCATGTCGGCTTTCCCTTTCCTGTTAAGCACACAACTCACTCAGAGCATACATCTCACGCAGCGCACACGATACAAGGAGCTCACATAGAGATTCCTGGGTATTTTGGAAGTACTCACAATTCACAAGCACCATCACAAACACCATAAACTACTCGTTTCATACACGGAGTCTTCTCCAGTTGGCAAGATAAACATCACCAATACAGACCAACTGTCTGGATGGGCTTCAAACAGCATGCCTTTTCTATATTATACATTTTTGTATCTAGATACAGACTCAACTGGGGATATCAAGTATCAACCAATTTGAATCACTTACTCTTTCAACCTCTTGGTTGAGGATTCCATGCACATGCATAAAGGAGGACTTAACTTGTCCAAGAAGGAGATCGTTACCCTTGACGATCTCTTTGGAGCCATTGAAAACTAGCCAAATGAGAAGCACCAAATCGACCTTTCCTCAATAGATCTGGACTCGACTCGTGATTCGGGGCTCTGAAGCCCAATCGGCGGCCAGATTACTCCTCCACATCCTTCCTTACTCTCCCCACTCTCTAACTCTTTAGAAAGAGAAAGGCCTTTGATAAATGAGAGTTTATCCCTCAACTTCCGGCCTTATAATAGCAGGGAGATTCCTGGACCGTTCGATCCTATTTGAAGGGAATGAACGGACACGAATCGCCCTGAAAATCACTTTCCTGGGCCTAACACGGTTTGTGACATGCCCGTATCATAGGACGTGTTCTTTAAGCGACAAAAGAAACCGCCTCTTCTAGACCAGGACATAGCCCTATGAGACGCCCGTGTCACAGGACGTGTGCCAGACACGGCTTCGGACACGCCCGTGTCTAGCCCGTGTTCATCTATCTTCACAGACCGTCCAAAACACAGAGAAGGACACAACCCTTGACAAGTCTGTATCTCAGGCCATGTGCCCAACTCCGAGGAGCATCGAGTGCATTTCGTCAACCTTACGGGAACACGTCGAATGCATAGGACATGGACTTTGAAATGCAAGTGTCCTAGGCCGTGTGCCACACTCAACATCGCCTTGCGCCATACTCGAGAATGCCCTGCCAACATAGAGAAGGACATGGCCCTTGACACGCCCATGTCACAGGCCGTGTGAAATTGTCCCGGCACCAAAAAGAGTTTTGGGGTGTTACAATTCTACCCCACTTAGAGAAATTTTGTCTCGAAATTTAGCTCAACTGTAGACACTCACACAACCACTCTTGTGTTGCACTTTTTATAAAATGACCCGGGTTTAGAGCTCAGAGGTCGAAGCTTTTCTTGCCCCACGGCATCGCACAAAGACAAGTCTGTAATAAACATATTGTCAGACATACATATAACATGTACTTTATTACATCACGAAGATAGCAAAGTGCACTCTTTATTTTATTTCCGCTCATCCCCATCCCTCATACTCCGCTTTATGGCCTCCTGTAATTCTAGATTATACACGCGGGGATCCTGTACTTCACGATTTGAGATTTTCGGCTCCTGTAATTCGAGATTGTATAATCGAGGCTGCGCCCGGGATGAAGATGACTCTATCAATGCCTTGCCTTTTTCCTCATAAGACGCACTTACCTTTTTCTCACCCTTTGGAGGGCCACTCCAACAAGCACGGGCTAAATGTCCATGCTTCCCAAAATTAAAACATGTGCGTGTCTCAACACGTCCTTGCCCATATGTTGCTCCCGATTCAACATTCGAAGGAGTTTGTTCAGCAGTCCTGAACCTCTTTTTGTCTCGTTTCCTAAACTCCGATTGTTCTGACTATGGCACTTTGAACTCCAGCTTTTCCTCTGCCAAGTTCTTCTTTTCCTGGACCTGTTTCGAATCCTTCTCTAGCGCACGGGCTGTATCTACTAACGTTTGAAAGTCTTTGTTCACCGAACTTGGGAGCACCAACTTCAGCTCATCACAAAGTCCCTCATAGAACCTATTCGTCTTTCACTCCTCCTCAGCGAAAGTAGACCCCGCATAACGCCCCAGCCTGGTAAACTCATGCAGGTAAGTATCAACACTACTCTCACCCTGCACCAGGCGTTGGAACTCATTTTCCATTGCAATTCACTGCGACACTGGCAAATACATTGCCCAAAATAACCTTGAGAATTCCTCTATCGATATATCCCCTAGTACTCTGCCTGCCAAGTGGTGCAATTCTACTTCATCCCACCAAAGCCTCACCTCTCCTTCCAGCAGAAAAGTGGCTAAGGTAACTTTCTGCCCCTCCTCAATCTTGATTGCAATCAGGATCCTCTTCACTCTTGCGAGCCAGTCCTCGGTCTGTGTTGGGGAACCCGCCCCTACAAATGTAGGTGGACAAAAACTCATAAACCGTTTCATTTTCTCGTCAGCTTCTTGCTCGCAATTAGAGCCTCAACACGATCTTTCCTCGCACCAAGTTGTACTGGCACCACTGCAGGGCTTGCTTGCCCAATAGTCTTTGCATTTTGTGCTGCGAGAATCGCCTCAATAACTAAACATATGGTCTCCGCCGAGGGAGGAGGTGTGGGCTCCTCAGATGGTGCCACACTCTCTGCAGATTGTTGGGGATCCGACCGCCCCACACCACTCCTCATCACCTATAAGTGCACAAAACAACATTAACGTCCATTCCATAATGGCAAACATACCTAGTATACATACTCACGCTCCTCAAACACATGTATTGTATTCCTAGTGGACATTCTTGAGTTCAAATATGTTATCCCTACTAAACCCTATCCTCTGATACTAATTTTTAACACCTCCATCCATCACATGAAATATAATAGAGGGTCCGGTCGGGTCCCCACGCCATATTTCATAGACAAATGGCGGAATCACGTATGAATATCAAAATTACTTTCTACACGCATCTTTACTCAGAGCATTCTAGAAGAAGATTTTTACTTGAAAGAACTGATCAAATTGAATGTCCACTAAATATATAAACAACATATTTATATATATCACTAGGAATGTATACAAATACACAAACGCTCAAGGCCTTAAGGCCTTACATGTTTCTCTTAACATGTGTGGTTTCATACATCAGAACGCAGGCCGGCCACACATGAAAATATAATTCTTTGCACTTCCTTCAAGGGCCTACAAGCAGCAAGGGATTCAGCCCGCTCAATCCAATTCAGCCCGTTAGCACCTGCATATGGACATCCACCCCAAGGGTGATAAACAAAGCAACGGTTAGCAATCAGCTGAACAATTATAATGACCCTACCACTTACCAGGGTCAGTGGTTACTTTCCTGGATGCAATCACAACATATATATTTTATATATCAAAAAAAGTGCTCTCACGCAAAACATCATCACAAATGTTGGCCTCAGTACTAGACTCTCCGTGCACTCAGGGCACGCTTACGGTGTACCGAATTATCCTTGGTACCACCATCGATTAGAGGTTCTTAACTTGTTGTCTATGGGGCATTAGTCTACTACAACATGCATGTCGGAGACCCCCTCGCCCATCCAATCAGAGGTGTTAATCTCACGTCAACAATTGAGCATTCTAGATCGACCAACCATTGTAGTATAATAACTCGGTATTTTGCCCACAACCCCCCATTGCATTATCACCAATCGATCTTTCATAATGCAGGTATAGGTCAGCACTTTCCCATTGCTCAACTCATTAATAGCGCACATCTTGACGCGGGTCAGCTTTCCCTTTCCTATTCAGCAAACAACTAACTCAGAGCATACAGCTCACGCAGCGCACATAATACAAGGAGCTCACATAGAGCTTCCAAGGTATTTTGGAAGTACTCACAATTCACAGGCACCTTCACAAACTCCGTAAACTACTCGTTTCATACACGGAGTCTCTCTAGTTCACAACATAAACATCATCAATCCATATTAACCATCTTGATGGGCTTAACATAGCATGCTTATTCCATATTACACATTTCAGGATCTAGATGCAGACTCAATCTGGGATATCAACTATCAACCCATTAGAATCACTTACGCTTTCCACATCTTTGTGGAGGATTCCATGCACAAGCATAAAGGAGTACTTTACTTGTCCAAGAAGAAGATCGTTACCCTTGACGATCTCTTTGGAGCAATGGAAAACTAGCTGGATGAAAAGAACCGCAATGGCGTTGCCTCCACAGATTTGGACTCCTCTCGTGATTCGGGGCTCTAAAACTCCACCGGCATTCGGATTCCTCCTCCACCTCCTTCCTTTCTCTCCCCACTCTCTAACTCCTTAGAAAGTGAAAGGCCTTTGATAAATGAGAGTTTATCCCTCAACTACCAGCCTTATAACAACAAGGAGATTCCTGGACCGTTTGATCCTATTTAAAGGGAATTAACGACCATGAATCGCCCTGAAAATCACTTTCTTGGACCGAACACGACCTGTGACATGCCCGTGTCACAGGCCGTGTGCTTTTAGTGGCAAAAGAAACCGCCTATTCCAGACCAGGACACGACCCTGTGACATGCCCATGTAACAGGTCGTGTGCCAGACACAGCTTCAAACACGCCCATGTCCAACCCATGTTCATTTTTTTTCACAGACCAGCCAAAACACAGAGAAGGACACGGCCCTTGACACACCCGTGTCCCAGGCCATGTGCCCAACTCCGAGGAGCATCGAGTGCATTTACGGGAAAACGTCAAACGCATAGCAGGACACCGCCATGGACATGCCTGTGTCATAGTCTGTGTGCCACACTCGACACCGCATTTCTCCACACTCAAGACTGCCCTGCCAACACAGAGTAGGACACGGCCCTTGACATGCCTGTGTCACTGGAGGTGTGAAATTATCCAGGAACCAAATAGAGTTTTGGGGTGTTACAAGCATCTTCAGTGAGAATTTGTTGTTTAGAAGGTGATGACTTCCTAGGAGAACTGCGGATAGATGGAGGAGGAGAAGAATGAGGGGAGCAAAAACTTATCGTAGGGATTGGTGAGTGGCTAGAGCAACCCTAGTGCCTTCAAAAGTTATTCTGTAAGAAGTAGACATGGAAGGTTTAGGGATGACCCTCTCCCATCTTCTAAATAAGGCAGATGTCAGCCTCTTGGATGCATTTATGTGGATGGTCTCGGAGACTAAGAGTTCAGGTCACTTGGCTTGCTGGAAGATGCCCCGAACCTTTCCATAAACAACATCCTTCTTGTTGATTTTCTTCTTAATTGATTCAAACAAAATCAAGCCCCAATTAACAAATTTCTGATTAACTAAGGCACACATCACAAAGAACTGGTGCTTAGTTATATAGTCATGGGAAGAGTGTTTGGCCAATATGACTTTTCCAACAATATCAGCCAAAATTTATATTCTATAGAGAGATTTTTCTTTAAAAGATGATTAGGCTTTCCTTTATTATGTCCCATTCTATTTAGCATTTCAGTAAACTCAGTGCTAGAAATTTCCAAGTCATCTTCACCAATAATAAATCCAACAACTTAAGATAAACTATCAAGTGTTAGAGAAACCTGATTGCCAGAGATTGTTCCAGTAATTGTTGTTTGATCAACTAACTTTGTAGTGTGTACCCACTCTATAATTTTAGTAACTGGAAGTTTCAGTCTTGTTGTCATAAACTTCTTCAAATTTTGATCTTCGAATAGTATCGGAATTTCATGAAAGATTTGATCAGAAAGTTGAAATGAGTCTATGTCAATGTCAAAGCGTGCATCAAACTTCATCGCCGCAAGAGTTGCTGGAGAAATCGCCATTCCCTGCAAAAATAGAAGAGATCAAGCGCAACGGGAAATTGAAAGGTGCATGATAGAGTTCGATGAAAACCTAGTTATAGGTTTACATAAGTTGAAAAGAGGAACTCTGTCCGACGAAAACAAGAAATCAAACTCTTGTTTGACGAGAAAACTTGAAAAGAAATGTGTTTCGTCAATCTCCGTTCGACGAAAGTTTTGCATAAGAAATATATTTCGTTGAGCTCCGTTTGACGAAACATACTTGAAAACAATCTGTCGATCTCAATTCAACGAAAAGTTTCTCAAAGAAAGTTTGTCAATCTCTATTCGATGAAAATTTCCCGAATAGCTCACAGTTTGTCGATCTCCGTTTGACGAAAGGTGGGAAATTCGTCGAGCACAGACAAAAATCAAATTAATGATTCTTCATTAATCATGCCTAAGTAATTTAAAAAGAAAAGATATTTCTTTTCATCTAAGGGTTTAGTGAAAATGTCTACCCTTTGTAAATCAGTAGAAATGAAAACAAGATTAATTTTATTTTTTTCTATATTATCTCTAAGGAAATGATGTCTAATTTTTATATGCTTAGTCCTACTATATAGAACTGGATTTTGTGCAATAGAAATTGCACTGGTATTATCAAAAAATATAGTTGAATTATTTAAGTTGAAACCACAATCTAGAAGCTAATTTTGAATCTACAAAATCTTTGAGCAACAACTACCAGCTGCCATATATTCAGCTTCAGCAGTTGAAGTAGACACAAATGTTTGCTTCTTAAAAAACCATGACACAAGCCTATCACCAAGAAACATACAAGTTCCTAATGTGCTTTTTTTGTCAACTCTGCATCCAATATAGTCTGCACCTGAGAATCCAAATAATTCAAATTACTTTATATATCTAAAAATTCTTTTTACCAAAGTCCTAGATTGGGATAACTTTTTATATATCTCAAAAATTCTTTTTACTAAAATTAGATGAGATTCTTTAGGATTTATTTGGAATCTAGCACAAATACCGGTAGCAAACATAATGTCTGGTCTACTTGCTGTTAAATATAATAGAGACCCAATGATGGCTCTATATATTTTCTGATCAACAAGCTTACCATGTTCATCATTATCAACTACAACATTTGAAGGTATGGGTATTTTCATAGCTGAGGCATCTGACATCCCAAATCTTATAAAAAGATCCTTAGCATATTTAGATTGGGATATTAAAATACCATTAGGGGATTGGTTCACTTGGATACTAAGGAAGTAGGATAGTTCACCCATGCTACTCATTTCATACTTTGAATGCATTAGGTCAGAAAACCTTTTGCAAAGTTTGGAATCAGTAAAACCAAATATTATATCATCTATATATATTTGAACTAGCAAGATTTTAGATTTCTGATGTCTAATAAATAATGTCCTTCTACTAGGCCTCTGTTAAACTTATTTTCTAACAAGAAACTAGCAAGAGTCTCATACTAAGCTCTTGGAGCTTGTTTAAGACCATAAAGAGCTTTGTTTTGTATAAATACATAAGAAGAGTGAGTTGGAAAGATAAAACCTGGAGGTTGTTCAACATAAACTTCCTCTTTGAGTTCTCCATTTAGAAAAGCACTCTTAACAACCATCTGATATACTGTGAATTTCTTGAATGCTGCATATATAAGAAATATTCTGATAGCCTCTAACCTTACAACAAGGGCAAAAGACCGGTCATAATCTATGCCTTCCTCCTGTGAATAACCTTGAGCTACCAGTCTTGCTTTATTCCTTATAATTACTCTTTGAGCATCCAACTTATTCCTAAAGACCCATTTGGTTCCAATGACTGGATGGTCTTTGGGTCTCGTAACTAAGTCGGAAACTCTATATCTCTCAAACTGATTGAGTTCCTCCTACATAACAATGATCTAGTTGGGGTCTTGTTCTGCATCTGTGATTGATTGAGGTTCAATATGAGAAATGAAATAAGCATGCATCCGATCTTGATTTAATTGATGCCTTGTTTGCACACCAGCTGACATGTCTCCAATCCCTAGAGATCTAGGGTGATCCCTAAGTGTGATAATGTCAATGGGTTGAGTTGGTTCTTCAATAACCATTTGTGGTGCTAATTCCTCTGGTGGAATTTAATTAGCCACAATATTTTCAGCATAAATTTCCTGAATTTCTTCATCACTCCCATCATAAGCAAACTGTTGAGAAGGATTTGATATATCCTCTTGTGTTAGAATTAAATCATCCAATTTCTCACATAAATTTGGTACCTGAAAATTGTCTATTGTAGAGATGTCTCTCTCCTTGAAAAACTTGTTAGTCGCATCAAATGAAACATGAATAGATTCTTCAATTTTAAGAGATGATTTATTATAAACACCATAGGCCTTGCTAACTTGAGAATATCTAAAAAAAATTCCCTCTACAGCTTTGGATTAAAATTTCTTTAAGTATTTCTTATCATTATTGTTAATGTAACATTTACAGCCAAAAAGATTAAAATAATTTACTTTAGGTTTCTTAGATTTAAGTAATTCATAGGGGGTCTTACCCTTTAGCTTATGAATTAGACTTCTATTCAGAACATAATTTGCTGTGCTTACTACCTCTTCCCAAAAGGATAGGGGCAAGTAAGCATCTGCAAGTAATGTTCTAGAAGATTCAATCAGGGTTCTATTTTTCCTTTCAGCTACTCCATTTTATTGAGGAATTCGAGGAGCAAAAAAACAATGCCTGATACCTTCCTTCTCACAGAATTCTTGCATCAGAAGAGATTCAAACTCAGTGCCATGATCACTTCTGATCAATGTAAACTGAGTAGAGTATTCAATCTTGATGCTCTTAATAAAATCTGTAAGAACTTTAAAGTTATCTGACATGTTTTCCTGAAAGAAAACCCAAGTGAATTTATAGAAATCATCAACAATAACTAAGGTATTTGAATTCTATCCCAAGCTCTGTATTGCAATGGGTCCAAACAGATCCATATGTAGCAAGTACAAGATTCTTGGTGAATAACTTTTAGAGATGGATTTTAAAAAAAAAATTAGTTTTCTTGCCTAATTGACAAGCCCTGCAAAGTCCTTCCTTCTTATAGGAACCAGAAGGTAGTGCTCTAATAAGATTGTCCTTAGATAATTTAGCTATAGTCCAAAGATTTATATGTCTTAATCTCTTATGCCATAGTTCACTTGTTTTACTAATCTGATTAAATAAATAAATTTCAAATTTTGCTGAGTTAAAATTAACTAGATAAATATTTCCTTTTCTAATTCCAGTTAAAACAATTTTGTTTCTATCAGAAGTAATTGAACATAAAGACTTATTAAATGCTACCTGATAACCTTCATCACATAATTGGCTGATGGAGATGAGTTTATGCTTGAGACCATTCACATAGGCTACCTTATTTAAGGTAACTGCTCCAACTTTGACATTGTCATAGCTTTCTTTCTGTCCACAGTTGGAGTCTCCAAAGATCACTTTATATCCAAGCTTTTCTTTGAAATCACTCAGGTTTGCTTTTGATCCTGTCATGTGTTTTGAACACCAACTATCCAAGTACCATTGTTTCTCTATGGTAGGATTGTTCTTTACCTGAAAAAAAAAACAGATTAGTTGTTCTTAACTTATGTTACCTTGGGTCATTGTTTACTCACATAATGATTACTAATAATGTAGGAACAATCTGGTTGATCCTTAAAACCTAGTGGATGAAATCTCCTAGGAGGAATAATCCACTGAGCAAAAGGATTAACAATTTTTGGTGATTGATTATTGTTTTGAAAATAATTATACTTTATATTTTGAAATACAGGGTTCGATGAATTAATTTGATTTCGTCGAGCTTCGTTCGACGAAATGTATCGATTTCGTCAAACTCTGTTCACATAATGATAGAATTCATTATCCGTGCTCCTTGTTTGTCGATCTCAATTCGACGAATCATTTTGATTTCATCGAGCACCTGCAGTTTAGTAGTTGTACCCAAACTCTGCGTTCAGAGTTCATCGATCGCTGCTCGGCGAATGATACTGATTTTGTCGATCTTGTTCGACGATTTTTGTGGAACATAATTTTCCTGAGAACTTTAATTTTTCTTTGGTTTATTCTTCTGAAAAACTTTAGTATCTTTATTTGTAACTTGTAATACTTCATTTCCTTTAGCAAATATAAAATTTATAGGAGGTTATAGAATATTTTTCTGCAAAATATGAGGCTGACTAGATAAAGATCCCAAGCCCAGTTTGCCATTTAGTCAGGCATTCACTGTGCTTGTTATATCCATCAATTTTATACTTTTCCCATAAAGTGATTCTTCAAACAGCTTAGCCTCTTTTAATTTATTTTCTAAAGAAAGTATATTATCATTAGCATTTTTTAAATCTTCTTTAAGTTTTATGTTTTCAGAAGAAAAATTATCTAATTCAACAAATTTCTCTCTGAGAAGTTTTATTTCCTTCTCAGACTGAATCAGGTCTTTACATAGCAATTTAAAATAAGTTTTAAATTGTTCTTAGTTAAAATCAAAGGTAGAGATTACCTGATCTTCTTCTGATTTTTTTTCCTCTTGCTTCTTCTTCTTCATCTTCACTGGAAATGGTTGAAGACTCAAAGTCTGATTCACTCCAAGTCTCATCAACAAATCCTCTTTCCTACTTCTTGTATTTGTTGGAAGAGGGCTTGTGCGAATGCTTCCTTGAGTCTATCTCCTTCTTCTTTTCCTTCTTCATATACTCAGGACATTCTAGAAGGATATGTCCTGGTTTCCTGCATCCATAACAAACTATTTCTTTAGTAGGAGTTCTATCATACCTTGGTTTGTCTTGGTCTCTGGAAGGTCTTCTCCTGAAGTCTTTTCTAGCCTTTTTTTAGAATCTCTTAGCCAGTAAACTCAGATTGTCTTCATTCTCTGGAAGAGCTTCTAATTTATCTATTGCTTAAAAAGCAATACTCTTTTCTTTCCTAGCTAAAGGTGAAGCCTTTTGCTCTGCTTCCCTGGTTTTGATGAGCTGCTCATAAGATTTAATCATGCCCAACATGGTCTCAGTAGATATCTCATTGACACTTATGGCTTCTATAATTGGCCAGATTCTAGAATCCCATGTGCTAGGGAAAAAACATGAGGATCTTATGATTGACTTCTGTCAATATGATATCCTTCTCAATGGTTTACAGCTCATTAATAATGAGACTGAGTCTAGTGTACATGTCTGCCACTGATTCAGTTTCACCCTTCTTGAAGTTGTCATATTGAGAAATTAAGTTGGATCTTTTGTCCTTTCTTTCATTTGTAGAACCAGCAACCATTCAATTTATGGAATCCCAAATGTCCTTGGATGAAGTGCATTCATCAACTTTTTGGAAAATGTCATCTGACATTTTTTGAGCTAATATGTTCATAGCTTTAGCATCAGTAATCTTTGCTTTCTTCTGTGCTTCTGTCCATTCTGGAGGTTGTACAACACTTGTACTTTTTGTTGTAGGTGGTGTAGGGGGACCTGTCAAAATAGTGTTATAAAGTCTTTATCAATAGGATTCATGTAAAGCCTAATCAGTGCCTTCCATAGTACAAACTTATTTAGATTGCAAATTGGAGACTTGGTGCTTGAAAACTCTTTGTTTTGTGCCATGATAAATTTCTAGGTAAACTAAAATATATCAGATCGTTTGGTTCACGTGTTAGCCTATAAAACCAAAGAACAACCCTCTGATGCTAATTAAAAGTGAGGGATAGATTTTATCTTTACTCTAGAGGTGAGGGGGGGGGGATAGAGTATTAAAAATTATTAACTTGTTTTTATAGCGGATTAAAAGATAGATATATATATATGTATATAAAGAAGATCACAGCACATAAACACAGAAAGCAATTAGCACAGACGACACAAGGATCATAGTGGTTTCCCACTAAATCTGGGTATATCCACTCTTCTACAACCCTAGTAGAAATCCACTACAGGTTTTTTATCAGGTGCCCTACTACCATAGGTTTTTGCTCAGGTTCCCTGCCACCACTAGATCAATTTTTCTAAGGGAGATCAAGCAACCCTTTGAGCTTTTGATCAGGGGCCCAAACACTGAACCTAAGTCTTTTGATCAGGTGACTTATGAACCAAAGATCTAAATTTTGAATGGAGTTAAAACCCTTTACATTGTTTATTGAATAAACAAAAAGGTGATGATGTTCTTCTCTGTCAATAATCTCTGAGAAGACTAGTGGATTGTTGAAGAAGAATGCTCCCCCTGATTTGAATAGAGATTATGATAAGGTGAGGGAGTCCTTTCTTCATTGTGTAGGCCTTCTTTGAAAACTTCTTCTTCCAGTAAATGTTTCTAAGAGATGTGAACTTTTGTCTCAGATTGAATATCTTTTGCTGGAAGAAAAAAACTTGAAGTAGAAAGCTTATTCTCTATAAAAAAAGATGTATCTCAAAACTGTTACTATGTCTGTCTGATGCAAAAAAACTTCTGAGCATATATTTTGAATCATAATAAGAATTCAAATATTTCAATTCATTAACCCTTAAATGGCTGGAGAATTCCCGAGAAGGTAACTGCCTTGGGAATTAATTAGCAATAAACTCTGTGATAAATCCACATTTAATGATGCCTCTAAATGGCTATATTCGTTGGAATATTTAGCATTAAATATTAGAGTCAAGGCTGTCTGTAATTAAGCCTTTGAATTTATTCTGCCTTTAGAATATTAAATAGCCTGAAATTAAGCCTGAACCTATTCTGCCATCTGAAAAGAAACTGCCTAAAACACTACTTAGAAATCGTCTAACTCAACATACATTTCATTAACCTAAGACTTGAGTTCGTCGAACTGATTCTTCATATTCGTCGACCTGAGCTCAGATTTTGTCGAGATGAGATTGACTTTCATGGACCGGAGTTTCAGAGTTGAGGTTAGTGTTCGTCGACCAGAGCTCAGCTTTCGTCGAGCTTAACTTAGAGTTAGAACTCTGAGTTCATCGACCTGAGCTCGGCGTTCGTCGAACTGTGCTCAACTTTCGTTGAACTGATTTTTTGAACTCTGGAATTCTTCTAAGGCAAATGACCCTTGAAAAACCTATGACCCTAGAGTATACATGTTGGGTAAATAGAAACATTCTATTATTAATCCTAACACAAATCAAAACTGGGGTTCAAATAAATAGGCATATTATCTGAAGGCCATCCGAATGGGTTGGTCTGGATTGGTGATCTCTAGAGATTTTGTATGTCGGAGATGACTTTTTTGTAAATACATGTATTTCGAATTTGCGGGGTGTGCAGATGACTGCGTTGAGAGTACTGGGGGTAGTTTCCAAGAAAACACCCAAGAATGGGGAAGAACCGGCAGTCTATCGTCTATCTTGAGGCGGTAGTGCTGCCGCCGACAATAGCTTCCAGTAAGCTATGTGTTTTTTTGTGAAGCATATCTCTAGGAGACCTGAGGGCTATAATTAGATTGAGTGTGAGTTTAAATTTCTCAACTATTGATGTTTGTCTCTTGAAGACCTGGGGGCCTATTTTGGGGAGTGTGAGCTTAAATTGCTGAGCTAAGGTCGCCATGAGAGCTAACCTAAGATCATAACAAGGTTATTAATTGTACGGAAATTGGAAAGGGGATGCCGACCCATGTCTTTGCTGACAAGCCTGACGAATTGAGCACGGGAATTGGCTGAACTATACCCAACCCTTATCGTCCGTCTTGGAGTGAGTCATATTGTGGATATGCAGATCATTATGACTTTGCTAGAGGCTTGGTTTGTTGTCTCTAACTTTTACCCTGTGAGACTAAAAGCTCAAACATTGTTGACAGTGAGTGAATGATGGTTCGACACTCGAGGTCTTGTGCACCAAGAGTGTGCCTTAGAGCATGGGGCATTGGGCATTTTCGCCAACGTCTGTGGCTAACAGTGCTTAAGTTGCACCTTTTGATTTCCTTGTTATGATTAATCTAATGCTTACAGGGAAGGAGCACCTCCACCCCGAGTGAGCGGTGGGGTCATTATAATTTGGTCAGCTAATACTGACCTTTGCTTTGGATTGCCACCTTTGCGGTGGAATGTTGTGTGCCGGTGCAGCTGAGCCAAGCGGGAAGTAGTGGGATGGAGCCTAGAAATTCTATGTTGGACCTTTAATGCGAAAGTGAATTACTGGTGTTATTTTATGGTTCATGTGTTGTCGACCTGCGTGCCGAAGTATGTAAGACATTTTAATTCAAGTTGAACATTGTAAGGCCGTAAGGCAATGAACATATTTGTGTATTATTTTACATTCCTAATTATAGTAGTGGACATTCATGTAGTTGTTGGGTTCTATTTATAACTTCTAAATTACCTCTGCTAGAATGTACTATGAGTTAGGATACACAATATTGGATTATGGTTTCAGTTTAGTAACTCCTTGGTCATTCCATGGTATAAGCGTCGGGTCAAGGCCGGACCATCTGTTATATGCTATGTGATGGATGAGGGTGTTACAGTGTTAATCCCATATGCACATACAAGGACCCACTCAACCTAACACTCTTTCCCCTAATTCCACAAAAGTACCTATTGAAACCCTTCCCCGGTTAAGGATAAGACATGGATTATAAGGTAGCGTTCCTAATGCACACAAACCTACGTCCCCGCTAGTGTGAGACACATCATAGTAAGCCTTGTGTTGTAATTTATATTAACTAAGAAGCAATGAAGATACCAACATTGATCGAAATATTTTAGTATGGGAAAAAAATCTTTCAACTGGCGGTTGAGATACCGCAGCGTAGTGGCCCTAAAATATATAAACGACGGTTCACGCCGAATTCTTCATTCATACTCGTTCACTCTCTCACCTCCGCGTATAGTGTTTTCGCCAGTGCTTCCGAGATCTAGGTAATCTCCTCCTTTTTTTCTCTTTATTTTCAAGTGTGATGAGTTTAGAAGTGTAATTTGTTGAGTGCTAGTTGTTTTGGACATGATCCATGGTGGTTTCACGAAGTCTTTGAGTTGGTTTTGAGATTATTTGCCACGGATCTTCCTCGATTTCATGGGTCTACCATTTATGACCTTCGATCTCTTCCCCCTACACGTTATAAAGTGCAAATAATGGAAAATGGATTTTTGGTGGAGATCTAGTGGAAGAAGATGGAGTGTAGTCTATCATGGTACCGCGCGGCGATAGTAGATTACCGCACCGCGGTAGCCTCCAGAAAACCATTCTTCTGGTTTTAATGAATGTTATTTTTCATGGTCTTCCAGGTTATGGCCTCTTACAGCTCCCAACCACGCCGACGAAGTTTCTCAAAGCAGTCTTAAGTGCCTGCCCCCACATTCTCTGCCATAGACGAGGGGACCATAATCGTCCCGATGGTTAATGAAAGATCTAATTTTCAAGGTAGCTAGAAACCTAGAGGGGTGGGGGTGAATAGGTTGGTCTAGGTCTTTTGAGTTTCTTTATACTATCTAAATGTTTCCTTTTAGCTTTCATCTTTTGGTGATCAAGAGCTTGTCCTTAACACCTGCAATTAAGAAAAAGAAAAACAAACATACAAAAACCACACAAGTATTTTATAGTGGTTCCCCAAAATAATGGGTACATCCACTCTCCTCCCACCTTGCTCAATTTCTATTAGTCAAGACATTTCTCCAAAAAAATTCTCAAAGGAGCTTACACCTTAGATCCCTCAGGATCTCACAGTCTCCTCCAAGACTTACACCTCAGCCACAAGAGCATACACTCAGTGATACAAATATCACCTACCTCAGGCAATTAAACCCTACCTCTCAGGCTATGGAGGATAGCCCTACCACAGATCTACACCCAGAATCTGCCTTAGGTACAAGTGCCATACTTCTCACTGTGTAAAACTCACCTACCTCAGATCCTAGCAGGATCCTACACTCAGAGAGGAACCCTATCCTATAGCTCAGGCAAATTTTCCCTACCTCAGGCCCAAGGCCCTACAAATCAAATAAAGAAGGATCCTACAATAAGAGATAATTTAATTAACTTTGACACAGAGAAATTTCTCTGTATCAACAACTAGAGCTGAGAATTTTCTGCTCTAACTCTCCTCACAGCAGAGAAAAACTTTTTTGGGAGATCTCAGAAGCTTACTCCTTAACTTGGTTTAGAAGACTAAAGATCTGTTGATCTAGAGTCTTCAAGCATCTAACTGAACCAGCCAAAGGCTGAAGGTTCTTCTTTCTTCAGAACTATTTATGATCCTGCTATGGCAGATGGAGACTACAAAGCTATCTGAACTGTTCATGCTGGGGAGATTCAAGCTTTTTATAAGCAACAATGGAGAGGAAGATGAAGTTGGCTGCTATCCTTTTTGAATTGAGTAAGCCCTAAAAAGGTTGTTCTTTTCTGGGCCCCATCTCATAATTTTATAGTTTGTTGATCCACGACTCTAAAAGATCAGCGGGCCCCACTTGCAGCTTCCAACTATGCCTTGCTTTAACGGAAGAAGACCTACAGTAGCTTCGCAGCAGATTTTGTCGAGTTCTATAGCTTTTCTGTACCTGATTTGAACTTAGTTGATTTTATCGATTACTCTGACGTCAGCACCTATGGAATTAGCCAAAATCGAGCATTAGTAGAATAGGACTTGAGAGAAAGAGCTTCACTTAACACCAAACCACTTAGATAGATTTATGTCTGACTAAGCATTGAGAGCATTGAGTGAACAAGCTCCACTCAATGCTTTTTGCCTTAGCAAACTCTTCCTGCTTCTCTGGCATTGAGAGAGTTGAGTGTGTCTTCATCACTCAATGCTTTTTGCCTTAGAAAAGCTTTCAGCAATTTAGGCATTGAGAGTGTTGAGTGAGCTTGTCTCACTCAACGCCTTTTGCTTTAGCTAAATTTCTGTGTTTAAAAACAATGGCTTTGACTGACTGAGTGTTACTCAACACTTAAAAGGCTATGCCATTGAGTGAATGACCTTCACTCAGTTCCTATGGACTTAGCCACATTTCTGCCTCTTAAACCTTATGCTTTGACTTGTCTCAGTAAGCCTCACTTAACTCTAAACTGAATTCGAAAAATGTTGAAACGAGTTTGACGAACGATGAGCTCAACTCGATGAACTCTGAACTTAGTTTGACTAACTCAGATTCCAGTTTAACTTACATCCTTTTTGTTGTATGGCGTTGAGTGAGTTGACTTTACTCAATGCCTGTGGACTTAACCACTTAACTCTGAACTCAGTTCGACGAATGCTGAACAGAGTTCGACGAACGATGGGCTCAGCTTGACAAACTCGTAAATTAGTTCGACTAACTCAGATTCTAGTTTAACTAACAGCCTTTTAGCTGTATGGCATTGAGTGAGTTGAATTCACTCAACTCTTGTGGACTTAGCCACATTCTCAGCTTGCCACTACTTTGTCTTTGACTATACAGGCTACACTCAGTACTATAAGTCATCTGGCATTGAGTGAGTTACCTTCAATCAATGCTTGTAGACTTAGAAAGATTTTAGCCACTTAGGGTACCTGTACCATCACTGACATCTACAGATATATGTATAGTATTGAAAAGATTGACTTTCTCAAATCTAGAATATTATGGGCAATGGACCCAACAATCTCCCCCTATTTGAGGAAGTCAAAACTCTTAAGCCAGTGAGTCAATGACATGCACAGAACCATGCAGCAATAAGAATAATAACAGAAAACTATATAATATAGAAGTGATCTATAATTATCACACTTCCCAGCATGCAGAGTGGAAAATCACTTCACCTGCTTCCCCTGAATTGCTTCTACCACACACATGAACATAAATCTGATCATCTGATCATCCTTTTCCTCCCCCTTTTTGACTTCAACAAATAGCTGGTAGGATTCATCTGATCATCTGTTTATCTTATCATTTGCTCCCCCTCAATTAGACAGCAGTGAATTGTTCAAATTGTGCTGGACATGCTCCCCTCAATTGTAGAATCTTCATTTCTTTAAAGAATAGTTCCATCTGCAAAATATTAAATAGCTTACAACTAGATGAGGAGCAACTGAATCTATACTATGTTTAACATACACAACTCAAATTTGAAGTGTTAAACTTGGCTTCATCTAGTGGCTTAGTGAAGATATCAGCCACTTGATTGTTTGTTAGAACAAACTTAAGGGTGATGTCTTCACATACCACATGCTCCCTAAGGAAATGATATCTAATCTCTATGTGCTTAGTCCTACTATGGGATACAGGATTCCTAGCAATTGAGATTGCACTAGTAGAATCACAGAATAAAAGAGTTCTACTTATCTGGAGGTTGTAGTCTTTAAGCTGGTGATGGATCCACAGCAACTGAGCATAGTAGCAACCTTCAGAGATGTACTCTGACTCTGTAGTTGATATTGCAACACTGGTTTGTTTCTTATTGCTCCAAGATACCAGTCTCCCTCCCAATAACTGACAGGTGCCAGATGTGCTCTTCCTGTCCTCTTTGCAGCCTGCACAATCTGCATCTGAATAGCCTATTAGTTGAAACTCCCCATTCCTAGGGTACCATAGGCCAAGATATGGAGTGCTCTTAAGATACCTCAAAATTCTCTTAGCTGCAAAGTAGTGAGATTCTTTAGGGCAAGACTGATACCTAACAAAAACAAATGTAGCATACATAATGTCTGACCTACTTGCAGTCAGATATAGAAGTGAGCTAATTATCCCTCTATACAAAGTTTCATCAATAATTTTCCCTGACTCATCTTTTCCTAAAGGCATACTTGACCCCATGAGATTTAGCATGGTAGAGGTGTTCTCCATGCCAAATTTCTTTATCAACTCCCTAGGACACTTAGAATGGGATATGGACAAGCCATCATCAGTCTGTCTTATTTGGAGGCCCAAGAAAAACTTAAGTTCACCCATACTGCTCATCCCAAACTTCCCCTGCATATGTTTAGCAAAATTTTTGCAGCAGTTGTCATCAGTAGATCCAAAGATGATGTCATCTACATAGATCTGAACTAGGATTATCTTACCCTTAGATTATCTTAGGAATAATGTCTTGTCTTTTTTCCCCCTTAAGAATTTGTTCTCAATGAGGAATCTAGACAAAGTCTTATACCATGCTCTAGGGGCTTGCTTCAGCCCATATAGAGCTTTCCTAAGTCTATAAACATAATCAGGTGAGTTAAAAAAACCAAAACCTGGCTTCTTCGAACGACATCGTGATCACTCTACGCTTTGTCGAAAGGCGTCGTATTCACTCGATGAATTTCGACAAATCCCACTGCCCGAAAAAATTCTAATCCAAGAATCATATGCGTCGAGTATCACTCGATGCTTCGTTGAAAGGAATCATGATCACTCGATGCTTTGTCGAAAGGCATCATGATCACATGACGAATTTCGACGAATCCCACAACCAGAACATTTTCTAAATCCAAGCGGCATATGCGTCGAGTATAACTCGATGCTTCGTCGAAAGGGGTTTTGATCACTCGATGCTTTTAAGTCTAGTCGACAAACTCGACACTTTTGAGTCCAGTCAACGCACTCGATGATTTGAGTCCAGTCGACGCACTTGACGCTTTGAGTCTAGTAGACGTACTCAACTCTTTGAGTCAAGTCGATTCACTCGATGCTTCCCAAATCCAGTGCACCCCAAGCCCGAGTCAACTCTTTTGACTAAAAATGCATGCAAGGGGTCTAACACGAAATGAGACGTTACATTCAACACCTTCAAATTTGAGTTGGGTAATCAAGAAAGATATGGACTAACTGTCTAGTCGTAGAGTGCATTGAGACAACTCTAAGCGTCAGAAGCGTCGAGTGCATTGAGTTCACACAACAAATTTATTCTGGAAATTCCGATTACGGCTATCTCCCAGGATTAATCTCAGCCGTAGATCGAATCGTGTTAATCACGATAGGTTTGCGCCTCTCCACATTATCGAATAAGGGTAACTATAAATAGAAATGCATACATAAAATTAATAACATAGATCCTAGCCCTATTCGACTGTCTGCATCCTTGCAAAGTTTTCTCGAGCAAGCTCTTCAACTCTCCAGAAATTCAAAGTTTCATTGGCGCCCAAAGGTATGGTTTACCTATTCGAGGGATCAAAACTTGTTAGGAATGGGTTCAAGGAAGCACCTGAAGAAGTTCAACTGGTTCTTCACTAATTACAGGTCGCCGACCTAGACATTGTACTTTCCCAACAAAGTTATATCTGGAAAAGAGAGGTATTAGAACTGTACTCAAATGTCAAAGTTGACTCCTCTTCTAATAAGATAAAGAATTCAATTAGTGGGCACAAGATTACGATTACCTCAAGAAGGATGAGCATAGTTTTGAACATGATATGGTTTGGACTGTCATATGAGGAAGATGAACATTTTCTTAAGTATGTGATGTCAGATCTCAAATGGTGTGGCCTTTCAAAGCACACTACTAGTTTTATTCTGATGAAAGAAATGAATCTGAAGGGAAAGTTCCTGGCTGATGAAATATGCAAGGGCTTGTTATGCAAAATGGGGTCTCATGACAAAATTTTCATGAAGATGTTTGAGACAATGACAAGAGTAATTCTATCAAAAAGGACTACTTGGGGAAGGATTATTTTTTAAAGAATAGTTGAATGTGTTCCAAAACCCAACTTAATGAGAATACTGTCCATATACTTGTATAGTTCTATTCCAGGGATCCTCAATGTGAGGCTAGAAAAAAAGATACATCACATGAGAAATATGGATTCCAAGACAAGACTGATGTCGAAGAAGATGAAGAGATCAGACAAAGCAAGAAGAGATATAGAGAAGAAATGGAATCCAGGTCTGACTTTGAGAGATGGAGTCCTCAATCTAGGACTATCATTCTGTCAGCTTGGGACCAAATTAAAGACAATAAAACAAATAGAGGAAAGCTATACATCTCCCTTTAATGGGCTAAAATGTAAAGGAATGAAGAAATAAGGATAAAGTTTAGAAGGGATAAGAAGACAGTTGTTGTGCCATCGGATGCCCTAGAGCATAGAAAGTATTTTACAAAGCCTTATAACTATTTTGAAAGGAAAAATAAAATGAAGTCTGAAGTGATGAGAAGGCTTCTATGAGCCCAAGCAGGGGTATAGTCATCAAGGAACCAAAAACCTAAAATGTTTTTTGTAATAGGTTCCTTAGGTCCTTAGGAATATGAACATTATTATGATCATAACTTTAAGATTAGAGGTGGGCCAAGAGAATTTAAATTAAGCATAGGTGGCTAGTTGGATGGAGAAGTAGTCATATGTGGAGGTGGGCTTGGAGAATTTGAATGAAGTATGAATGAGTGGGAAAATGAAATGGCTATATAGGTGGCAAGTTGGATGAAATTTAAGCGATGATGTGGTAGCAAGCAAGTGATTTGGCTATATCAAAATATGGAGAGGGTGATGTGGATATGAGCTTGGGATTTCATGGAAGTGAGGTGAATGAAATGTAGTAGCCAAGATGATATGGGTGGCTATTGGATGGAGGAGAGTTGACATGAAGGAATAAATTGAATTCACGTGCTCGACTTAAATGGGGATAGCAACTTTGATATTGAGCAACATTGATATTGACCTTGCATGAAGAGGTGACTTGGATGTTTAAGACCCCATTTTTTTCTTTTAAACCACCGGGGTCTTATGCCCAGAACTACGCTTTGCAGTGATTCCAACACACATTGTAAGGTCGTCACTACAAAACACCAATCCTGCCGGTTATACAAATCGCAGAAGAGTAGAATGAATATAAGAGTACACGTAAATAGAACTCTAATACTGGTCCACAAGAATCACATATAAAATAATTATTCTCCACAACGGGATAGTCCACAGAAAAGATAAAGTAAAGTACTTAAGAGGGCTCCTGCCCGATACATCAAAATAATACCTACAAATCACTCGATCGCGGAAGCAAATCTATATTATCTACTAAAGATCGGGACTCACAGTCCCTGCTGCCTTAACTCCTGTGCTAGACTATCCCGTATCCAAGCACACTGACCTCCTTAGCTGTATCTCCTGGTTCGGCTCCATGATCCCCTAAAATGATTTTGTCAACGACTGTTAGTCTAAAATACTAAGTCCTATCATCCCCCACCCCTCCCCCATGGCTCCTAGGCACTGAGCGGGGAGAAGGAAAGGGAAGGTAATGGAGGTGGAGAGTAACAAAGGTAAGCTGATGGCAGGAAAACTAGTCTATCATAAGTTCATAAATAGAGCAAATAAATGTAAGCAGTAGTAGGAAAACAGTATGAGAAAGTAAAATAAGTAAGTAACCATGACCGATAGGAATGCCTATACAAACCTATAGACCAAGGGGTCATTTTGCACGACCTATTGTATAAACTGTCCCATAACAATTTATACAATAAGTGTCAAATGTTATATGCAATGATGATGCTATGTCATGCAAGTATGATATGATGTGAACATGCAAGTACAACACACACACTCGACTCTATGGACACAGACCTTTAGTTCCACCTTTCGGGAGCCTAACCTCCTAGGATAACTCCTTAGTGGAAAATGGAAGCAATGGGTTGTGCATCGCCCACCTCTAAATCGGTATCACACTACCAGTCAGACCTATCGTACGCCTCAAAGCTGGTGCACTAAGAGGAGCACCTGCATACTCTTGCCGGCTGCACACCAAACTTTATTTAGCCAAGTGCTAAACCATACTTGCCGATTCAACGTACTGGTGTCGGTGAGAAGAATCGCCAATACCGAGGACCTACCACCTTTTATCTTACGCACATACAATATTATTTTATTTTCTACCGAGCCAAAGCTCCCTGGACTAACCCGTCCATCACAATTATCTACCGAGCCATCGGCTCACCGGGCTAACCTTCCCATCACCAAAACCACCGAGCCTACAGCTCGAGTGACCCAACCTAACTCCCACCCCCCTCGGGGAGTGTGAGAGTAAGTGTAACCATATATTTTTTCTAATTACTCTTGTAATCGATTTAGGCTTACGGCTTATGTTAACCATGGACTGGCCAAGGCATTCCCCGTGAAGGGCCCTTGGGGCACTAGGAACTACGATGGGCTGAAGCCCAAAGCTTACTTTCACAAGGCACTAACTATTATTGGTTAATACACAATTCCCGATTCCTTTTAACAATATTCTGGATCTATCCCTAGTGTATTTAGACTCTCTCTCTCCTTCCACACGAAGGATGATCTTTCGTCGATCCCGAGCACCTCTTCCCGCTAGTCCACCCAACACTCTCCTCATCATGACTCTTAATGAAGCTATCTTTTTTTTCTAACTTTACCAAGACAAGTAAATCAATAATCCCATCTCCCTATGTCCATTCCACTTATTATCACAATTTCCGCAGTTTTACTAAATGCACACCAACCTAAGCTATATGTTGTACATGATATGAGGTACTCCAAATTTTCTTCCAAATTCCCTAAGATAATTATTATGGGTCTATTATGACATATTAAGCCTAAATCCAGAAACTTGTAATTTTCCTAAATAATTTAGTATTTATTAAATTTTCCCAAAAGCTTGGCCATGAGTACATTTGAACATGAAGTACTATATTTGCTTAAGTTGTGGCCACCCAAAAATTACGATCACTATATAATGCCAAAATAACCGAGAATACAAATTTTCACAGAATTTTAAAAATTTATAAACCTCTAAATAACTAAATAAAAGTAATTCAAATAATTGGAGTTAAAGAAGGGAGTACCATAATGCATTGTAGAAAAATTACATAAAAATTACCAGAGCCTTATAATGATAATAAAACACTACTGACTACATTTCATGCAATACAAAGGTCAGTAGGCCATATAGAAAATTACTTCAAGTCAATCTATTAAAGTGCACTTTGTGAAGAAATAATCTTATAAACTCATCCAAATAACATGTAATAATTATATAGTCTTTATTATGCCCTAGAATAACTCTGGCAAAGTAACACAATTTTACAGCAAAATATAATATTTATTATCTATTTTTCAAAATATGGTGCACTAGTTCACTTAACACATTAAGTACTAATAAGAAATGTCCAAATGATCCAAATAATTTGTTAGTACATCTAAATGATATTTTATTAACCTTTCCAGAGTTTCACATCATTCTAAGTTAATATAATCATGGTTAATTAAAAATCATCAAAAAGGGCAAGGCGGAGAATATACCTAAAAGTATGAGCTACTATTTTGTAAACATCATATAATAAAACTCAGAGGTCAATAGCACTATAAAATTACTTCTACCAAAATTTCATAAGGATCCAAGGTTATAAGACCCCTTATTTTTTCCTTAAGGTGTATAGACCTAAATACTTTCCAAGTTATTTAAGTGGAGTGCATGTGTACAAATACTACTAAATTCTTTTCTAGGGCATTTCACCAGCCTAAGATCACATGGACCAAACACCAAGTCCATACAAGGACATATCACCCCATGTCCTTCACAAAACCCCAAAGTTCAACCCTAGGGTTTTAACTTGGGTCCTAGGGAAAATAAACTGTAATCCACCCTAAACTCCATGTGAGGGTGTTTAAACTAACCATTGCGCTTTGGCCAAAGTCCTAACCCCTTTGGGTGAGAATTGACCCCTCCATGCCCCAAGCTCACACTGGCCCTAATTAATCCTTAAAAAGCCACACCTTGGTCTCACCAAAACATGTTCAAATCTAACCCAAGTGGGCTGAGATTTTTATGATGATCATAATATGACCCTAAAAGACAGTCACCAAAAGTTTGGTGTGTTTAGTGGCAATTAGACCCCTTAAATAATTAATACATGGAATATTAAAGTTCTTCAAAAGCCTTAAGAAAATGTTTTCCAAAATTTCTCATTTTTGGATACGTTCTATGTATATGTTGGAGTGACACCCATTCAAAATTTCAAGTAATTTGGATGGTTGGATTGCTGGGAGCACTCAACACAATCTCTGACCTAGCCTAGGTATAGACCTCACCAAAAAGAGTGTTGTGGTCTGACCTTAACTCCAAATTGGTCCAAAATAATTTTAAATTAAAATAGACTCATAGGACTACAATAATCATATTGGCAACTCTTTCTGAATAGGCCCCTAAATATTTATAATATTTAATTTAAAACAGCCCAAAAGTAGTGACAGAAAATACATAAATGAAATTCAATATTCTAGATCTAGCACAGATCTTAAAGCAAATTGAGTGGTTCCTGGTTTTCTTCCTCCTCCAACTAATGGATGAGATAAACCCTACCTGGAGCACTTCCAAGTGCATTTTTCGGCAACCCAGCCACCTCCCTGGCCAACCACCGCCACCACCACCACCGTTGAGGTGAGGGCTATCAGCCGAAGGTGGTTTGGCAGCCATAGACGGTGGATTCTGGCAAACCAGTCACATTCATTTTCACGGAAAATTAGTGGAAAAATTCCACTGGATCATGCTCTATTGATCCTGATTCTCTTCTCAAAGTATTCCTAAGATCTAACCTATAAGGAAGGAGTAGAGGAGGACCTGATTTGCGTCCTGACGATGTGTGCTTTGCCTCCTCACCATTTCCGGCCACCAAACTTTGGCTCCTTTGCAACCTCTATACCAACCTCAACAAAAATGAAAAGTAATCGGGGCAAACATTTGCCCTTACTCTGGTGAATGTCCTTAAAGTTGGAATTTTTGAGAGGAGGCTTGTAACTCCCCAATGCCATTAAATTCCATTATTGGCAATTAACTCCACACCTTCAATTTCAAACAAATTAAAGGGCCTGAACTAAATTAATGGCCAGAAACATCCAAAAAAACATCTCCTCTCCCGTAGTGGAATAAAAGCCCCATAAAAGAGGGAGAAATGGAGCCTCCATGGCCATGATGGCCATTAATCTCAATATTTTCTCTCTCCTCCAAACCACCAATTCCAGAAGCTTAGTTCGACGAATTTTCCCTATTTGTCTAACTCAGTTCGACAAATTTATTCCATTCATCAAACTCTGCTCGACAAATCTACTCTATTCGTCGATCTCTGTTTGACGAATATGCCCCGTTCGACGAAGGTTGAACCTTGTTCAGCAACTTGCTCCATTCGTCGAACTCTGTTCGACGAATTTTGGACCCAGTTCAACACTTGCTCCGTTCGAAGAATTCTTACTGAGCTCGACAAATTCACTCCCTTCGACGAACTCTTGCTGAGTTCGAAGAATCCGCTCCGTTTGATGAACTTCTTGCTGAGTTTTATGAACACGCTTTGGTTCGACGAAATGCTGGCAGAGTTCAATGAAACCGACCGGTCTATAATCTCTAAGTAAAATTGCATTGAGCGAGCTCAACTAACTAAACGCCAATCAGTCCATGGAATCGAGTCAAGACACAACACTCAATCCCTAAATCGGCCAGAAACCATTCTGAGTAAAATGGCGTTGAGTGAGCTCAACTCACTCAACGCCAACCAGTCTATTGCATTGAGTGCGCTTAATGCACTTAACACACCAAGCCAGAAAACCTTCCAAGTATAATGGCATTGAGTGAGCTCAACTTAATCAATGCTAAGCAGTCTATGACGTTGAGTGCGCTTAATGCACTAAATGCCCTAAGCCAGAATCTTCCTAAGTAAAATAGCGTTGAGTGCACTCAATGTACTCAATACCAATACCCCCATGGCGTTGAGTGAACTCAATGCCCCGAGTATAGTTTGATAAATTTGCTCCATTCGTCGAATTTAACAGGTTCTATATCAACATGAGGCCGAATGTTTTCAAAAGGTCATGATAACTTCAACTCACTATTTGCAGCCCAAGGTGTTTCACACACAAATTCCCTTATTCCCCCAAACCCTTTATGGCTTCCTCGGGTTTTGTCCTGACCTAGTCATGACAAAACCATCCTAGGGTTCTAGAAGCCTGAGGGATGTTATAAATCTCAATACATGAAAATATAAATTTCATCCTCGAAATTCTAGTTAGGCCTACGGGGTTTCAAGTATGAGAAATAAAGTATAACATCACGACAGGTTAACGGGAATACCTAACGTGAAAAGTTCCGTATACCTTTACTATATTAGGTCATGTGTCTCACAGTGTGCTCCTCTTGTCCATGATTCCTCCACAAGACCTTGACCAGCGGAACCTTCTTGCACTGCAAGACCAGGATCCCAGTATTGTCTATCCGGAATGGCTCCAGGTGCACTGATCGATCAAAAGCTATAGGCCCATCTGTCATTGTAATCTGCTGCTCTGGCCGAAGTAAAGCTCTCCAAAGGGAGGAGAGGTGGAATACATCGTACAAACCCACTAGATATGGAGGAAGCTCAAGTTTGTACACTAAGGGACCGACCCGCTCCAGGGTCCTGTAAGGCCCCATATATCTCAGACTGAGCTTTTTCCGACCACTCACCCGTGAGACTCCATGCATTGGTCGTATCTTAAGAAACACCCAGTCTCCTACCTGAAACTCAACCTGACGATGCCGAGCATCGTAATACTTAGCCTGCATGCTCCGGGCCTCCAATATCCTCTCTCAAATCAACCAAACCTGAGCATCCGTATCCTCGATGAACTCTGAGCCAAGTGCCTTCGGATCCTCATCCTGGATCCAATACGAAGGAGTCTTGCATCTCCGCCCGTACAAAGGCTCATATGGGACTATGCCGATGCTGGACTGGTGGTTTTTGTTGTACGAGAACTCGATCATTGGTAGCTTCCTCCCCCATGGCTCTCCACAGTCTAGTATGCAACGATGCAACAAATCCTCTAGTGTTAGATTAGTGCGCTCTGCCTGTCTATCCGTCTGAGGGTGGATGCGGTATTAAATTTCAACCAGGTCCCCAAATAAGCCTTGACCGACCTCCATTACCTAGACGTAAATTGTCCATCATGATCAGACACTATCATCCATGGCACTCCATAGTATCAGACGAACTGCTCCACAAACCTCCACACCAAGTCACCCACCGGAGCTCATTCCTGATCAGTAGAAATCTAGCCACTGTCGTTAATCAATCGATGATCACCTATATCGAGTCATTCCCCGCATATGATCGAGGAAGACCATGTATGAAATCCATAGCGATATCGTAGAACTTCAATTCCGGCACCAAAAGTGGCTGCTATAATCCAGCTAGTCTCTTACACTCGGCGTTCACTAACTGACATACCTCGCAATAGGTCACGAAGTAGGTGATATCCCTTTTCATGCCCGGCTAGTACATCATCATCTTCAGGTCAGCCGTCATCTTAGTGATGCCTAGGTGCATCGAGTACCTGTTGTAGTGAGCCTCGGTCATAATGTCTTCCCTAATCCTGCCCCCAACAGGTATGTACACCCGTCCTCTAAAGCATATCAACCCATCTCTCTCAATATACTCCCCGGTCTTTCCTACCTCCAAGGTCCTGAATACTATCTCCAGCTTGTCATCCTTTCTCTGCTCAGCCCTGATACGATCTCGGATATCATCGGTAGTGCTCATTGCGGCCAGATACTCCTCATAAAGCTCTGAGTCGTCCGAGGACACCAAAGTAATCAGCATATCCTCCGTCATCTGTACCAGCTCTATAGCCATCAACTGGGGCTCTGCTCCCGAAGTGGTAGCCCACCGCCTTAGTGCGTTTGCCACCACATTTGCCTTCCCCGGGTGATAGTATATCATGTACTCATAATCAGACAAGAACTCCACCCATCGTCTTTGGCGGATGTTCAACTCCTTCTGCGTATAGACATATTTCAGAATCTTGTGATCCGAAATTATTTCGAAGTGCAACCCATAAAGGTAATGCCCCCAAATCATCAGAGCAAACACCACTGCTCCCATCTCCAAGTCATGCACGCGGTAGTTCTTCTCGTGCTTCTTTAGCTGGTGAGAGGCATTTTCAATCACATGACCATGCTGTATTAGTACAACACCCATCCCCTTAAATGACGCATCAGTGTACACCTATAAGCCCTCCTTCCCAAACGAGAGAGTGAGGATAGGGGTCGACGTAAGCTGACCTTTAAACTCCTAGAAGTCCGCCTCACACTGCGGCGTCCAAATGAATGGAGTGTCCTTCTTCGTCAAGGAAGTGAGTGGAAGGGCTATTTGAGAGAACCCCTGCACAAACATCAGGTAGTACCTGGCCAATCCCAAAAAGCTTCGAACATCCGTGGACATCTTCAACTGAGGCCAGTCTCGTACTGCCTGTATCTTCGTGGGATCCATCGTCAATCCTGCTCCACTAATAATTTGACCTAAAAAGGCCACCTCCGTCAGGAAAAACTGGCATTTGCTTAACTTAACATATTATTGGTGCTCCCTGAGCTTCTCTAGAGTCAAGGAAAGATAATGTGCATACTCTTCCTTCGTCCTCGAATAAATGAGGATGTCATCTATGAACACAATGACAAACTTGTCAAGGTATGGCTCGAACACCCAGTTCATCAAGCTCATGAAAGCTGATGGCGCATTTGTGAGCCCAAAGGGCATCACGATTAACTCATACAGGCCATATCTGCTGCTAAATGCCATCTTCAGGATGTCTTCTTCCTGAATCCGTAATTGATAATACCCTGACCTCAAATCCGGCTTCGAGAACAAATGTGCTCCCACTAGCTGATCAAATAATTCGTCGATCCTTGTCATTGGATAGGTATTTCGGACTATCAACCAGTTTAGTTTACGATATTCAATGCACAACCAGAGGGTCCCGTCCTTCTTCTTCACAAACAAGACCGGAGCTCCCCAAGGCGAGGAACTTGGCCTAATGAATGTAGCCTCCACCAGCTCCTTCAACAGACTCCTGAACTCCACCAGCTCCACTAGAGCCATCAGATAGGGAGATCTAGACACCAGCTTAGCTCCCGGCACAAACTGGATCTGAAAATCCTTCTTTCGATACAGCGGCAATCCTGGTAACTTCTTTGGAACACATCCGCAAAGTCCCGCACCACCAATATTTCAGAAACCATCGTCTTGACCTAAACAAATTCGAAAGTGGACAATTACATGTGATCCCTATATGGGCACACCATAGCTTCTGCTGCTTAGTTTGTCCCCAAACTAAACTCGAGCAGGGGTGACCTAGGGTTAGTTCACTTCTATTCTTCCGATCGAGGTTTCCCTCTGATACCAGTTTTTAAGACCCCAATTTTTTTAATTTTAAACCACCGGGGTCTTATGCGTAGAACTGCCACTTTGCGATGACACCAATATACCCGAGAAGGTCGTCACTACAAAATGCCGATCCTGTCGGTCATACTGATCGCCGAATAGTAAAATGAATATAAGAGTACACAAAAATATAACTCTAATACAGGTCCACAAGAATCACATATATACTAATAATTCTCCACGAAGGGAGAGTCCACAGAAAAGATAAAGTAAAGTACAAAAGAGGGATCCTGCCCTATACATCAAAATACCCACTACAAATCACTCTATCGCGGAAGCAAATCTATAATATCTACTAAAGATCAGGACTCACTGTCCCTACTGCCTGAACTCCAATGCTAGACTGTCCCATATACAAGCGCACGGACCTCTGGAGTTGCATCTCCTGGTTCAGCTCCACGATCCCCTATAATGATTTGGTCAATGACCTTTAGTGTAAATTACTAAGTCCTATCATCCCCTACCCCTCCCCCATGGCTCCTATGCACCGAGCGTGGAGAAGGAAAGGGAAGGTAATGAAGGTGGAGAGTAACAAAGGTAAGCAGATTGTGGCGGAACTAGTCTATCATGAGTTCATAAATAGAGCAAATAAATGTAAGCAGTAGTAGGTAAACAGTTTGAGAAAGTAAACTAAGTAAGTAACCATGACCTATAGGAATGCCAATATAAACCTATAGACCAAGAGGTCATTTTGCAAGGCCTATTGTATAAAGTGTCCCATACCAATTTATACAATAGGTGTCAAAGGTTATATTCAATGATGATGCTATGTCATGCAAGTATGCTATGATGTGAACATGCAAGTGCAACGCACACACGACTCTGTGCACACAGACCATTAGTTCCCCCTTTCGAGAGCCTAACCTCCCAGGATACCTTGGTAGTGGCAAATGGAAAAGGTGGGTTGATCCTCGCCCACCTCTAAACCGGTATCACACTACCAGTAAAACCTATCATACGACTCAATGCTGGTGCACTAAGCGGAGCTCCTGTGTACTCTTGTCGGCTGCTCAACGGACTTTATTTGGCCAAGTGCTAAACAACACTTGCAGAGTCAACGTACTGCCATCGGTTTGACGACTCTCCAATACCGAAGACCCACCACCTAGAATCTTATTCACATGCAATATTACTATATTTTCAAACTAGCCAAAGCTCCCCGAACTAACCCGTACATCACAAATATCTATCGAGCCATCAGATCGCCGGGCTAACCTACCTATCACCAAAACCACCAAGCCTACCGCTAGAGTGACCCAACTTAACTCCCACCACCCTGGGGAGTGTGAGTGTAAGTGTAACCCTAGATTATTTCTAATTACTCTTGTAATCCATTTAGTCTTTTGGCTTACGTTAACCTTGGACTGCACAGGGCATTCCCTGTGATGGGCTCTCGGGGGCACTAGGAACAATAATGGGCTGAAGCCCAAAGCTCCCTTTAACAAAGCACTTAATATTATTGGTTAATACCTACTTCACGATCCCTTTTAACATTATTTTGTATCTTGACCTAGTTTATTTAGACTCTCTCTCCCTCCATAGGAAGGACGATCGTTCATCGATCCCGAGAACCTCTTCCCGCTAGTCAACCCAATACTCTCCTTATCATGACTCTAATGAAGCTCTCTTTTTCTTTCTCACTTTACCAAGACCAGTAAACGAATAATCCCATCTCCCTATATCTATTCCACTTGTTATCACAATTTCCTAAATGCAGACATACCTAAGCTATATGTTGTACATGATAGGAGGTACTCCAAAATTTCTTCCAAATGCCCTAAGATAATTATTGTGGGTCTATCATGACATATTTAGCCTAAATCGAGAAACTTGTAATTTTCCTAACTCATTTAGTATTTATTAAATTTTCCCAAATGTTTGGCCATAGGTACATTTGAATATGAAATACTAGATTTCGTTAAGTTGTGGCCACCCAAAAATTATGATCACTATATGATTTGAAAATAATAGAGAATACCAAATTTCACAGATTTTTAAAAATGTATTAACCTATAAATAACTAAATCAAAGTAATTCAAATAATTATAGTTAAAGAAGGGAGTACCATAATTCATAGTCAAAAAATTACATAACATTTACCAGAGCCTAATAATTATCATAAAACACTACTGACTAAGTTTCATGCAATTCCAAGGTAAGTAGGCCATATAGGAAAATACTTCAATTCAATCCATTAAAGTGCACTTTGTGAAGAAACATTCTTATATACTCATCCAAATAACATGTAATAATTATCTAGGCTTTATTATGCCCAAAAAGTTTTTTTGGCAAAGAAACACAATTTTCCAGAAAAATATAATATTTATTATCTATTTATAAAAATATGGTGCACAAGTTCACTTAACACATGAGGTACTAATCAAAAATGTCCAAATAATCCAAATAATTTGTTAGTCCCTCTATATGATATTAAATTAACCTTGCCAGAGATGCACATCATTCTAAGTTAATCTAACCATGGTTACTTAAAAATCATCAAAAAAGGGAAAGGTGGAGAATATACCTATAAGTTTGAGCTACTGTTTTTTAAACATCCTATAATAAATATCAGAGGTCAATAGCACTATAAAATTACTTCTACCAAAATTTCATAAGGATCCAAGGTTATAAGACCCCTTATTTATTCCTTAAGGTGTATAGACATAAATACTTTCCAAGAGATTTAAGTGGAGTGCATGTGTTCAAATACTACCAAATTCCTTTCAAGGGTATTTCAGCACACTAAGATCACATGGACCAAACACCAAGTCCATAAAAGGAGATATCACCCCATGTACTTCACAAATCCCCAAAGTTAAACCTTAGGGTTTGAACACGAGTCCTAGGGCAAATCCACCCTATTCCACCCTAAACTCCATGTGAGGGTGTTTAAACTAACCATGGGGCTTTGGCCAAAGTCCCAACCCCTTTGGGTTAAAATTGGCCCCTCCATGCCCTAAGCTCACACTAGCCCTAATTAACCGTTAAAGGGCCACAACTTGGTCTCAACAAAACCTATTCAAATCTTACCCACTTTGGCTAAGATTTTTATCATGGTCATAATATGACTCTAAAATACATTCACCAAAAGTTTGGTGGGTTTAGAGGCCATTAGACCCCTTAAATAATTCATATATGGATTATTAAATTTCTATAAAAACCTTGAGAAATTTTTTTCCAAAAATTTCCTTTTTTGGATTTGTTCTAGGAATAGGTAGGAGTTACCGCCATCCAAAATTTCACGTCATTTGGATGGCTGGATTGGTGGGGGCACTCAAACAAATCTCTGACCTAGCCTAGGTATAGAACTCAGAAAAAAGAGTATTGTGGTCTGACCTGAACTCCAAATTATTCCAAACCAATTTTAAATTAAACTACACTCATAGGGCTACAATAATCATATTGGACACTCTTTCTGAATAGGCCCCTAGATATTTTTAATATTTAATTTAAAACAGCCAAAAATCAATGAGAAAAAATATATAAATGAAATTCAATATTATAGATCTAGCACAGATCTTAAAGCAAATCGAGTGGTTCATGGTTTTCTTCTTCCTTTAGCTAATGGCTGAGATCAACCCGACCTGGAGAACTTCCAAGTCCATTTGCCGGCCACCCAGCAACCTCCCTGGCAAACCACCGCCACAAATGCCACCATTGAGGTGAGGGCTATCGACCAGAGGTGGATTGGATGTCGGAGATGGCAGATTCTGGCGAACCCGGCACATTCGTTTTCACAGAAAACCAGTGGAAAAATTCCACTGGATCGTGCTCAATTGAGCTCGATTCTATTCTCCATGTATCCCTAAGATCTAACCCATAAGGAAGGAGTAGAGGAGGACCTGATTTGCTGTATGACGACGTGTGTTTTGCCTCCTAAAAATTTCCGGCCACCAAACTTTGGCTCCTCTACAACCTCTGCACCAACCTCAACGAAAATGAAAAGTAATCGGGGGAAACATTTTCCCTTTCTCTGGTGAAGGTCCTTAGAGAGGGAATTTGGGAGAGGAGGCTAGTAACTCCCCAATGCCATTAAATTCCATTAATTACCATTAACTCCACCCCTTCGATTTCATCCAAATTAAGGGGGCTGAACCAAATTAATGGATGTCCACCTCAAGAAGAACTTATCCTCTCTCTCAGAGGAATAAAATCCCCATAAAAGTGGGAGTTATTGAGCCTCTATGGCCAGGATGGCCATTAATTTCAAGCATTTAGCTCTCCTCCAAACTAGCAATTCCAGAAGCTTAGTTTGACGAATTTTGTTTTACTCGTCGAACTCTATTCGAAGAATTTTCCCCGTTTGTCAAACTCCATTCGACAAATTTATTCCAATCGTCAAACTCTGCTCGATGAATCTACTCTATTCGTCAATCTCTGTTTGACGAATATGCCCCGTTCGACAAAGGTTGACCTTATTCAGCAACTTGTTCCATTCGTTGAACTCCGTTCGACGAACTTTGAACCCAGTAAAGCACTAGCTCCATTCAACGAATTCTTGTTGAGCTCGACGAATTCTCTCCCTTCAACGAACTCTTGCTGAGTTCGATGAATCCGCTCCATTCGACGAACTGCTTGCTGAGTTCGACGAACATGCTTTGGTTCGGCAAATTGCTGGCTGAGTTTGACGAAACCGACCGGTCTATAATCTCTAAGTTAAATGGTGTTGAGTGAGCTCAACTTACTCAACGCCATTCATTCCATAGCGTTGAGTCAAGACACCACACTCAACGCTTAAATCGGCCAAAAACCTTTCTATGAAAAATGGCGTTGATTGAGCTCAACTCACTCAACGTTAACCAGTCTATGGCATTGAGTGCTCTTAACGCACTCAACGCCCCGAGCCAGAAAACCTACCAAGTATAATGGCATTGAGTGAGCTCAACTCACTCAACGCCAAACAGTCTATGGCACTGAGTGCACTTAACGCACTCAACGCCCCAAGCCAAAATCTTCCTAAGTAAATTGGCGTTGAGTGCACTCAATGGACTAAACACCAATCAACCCATAGTGTTGAATGCACTAAACACACTCAATTCCCCGAGCACAGTTTGACAAATTTGCTCCATTCGTCGAATTTGACAGGTTCTATATCATTATGAGGCTGAATTTTTTCAAAAGTTCATGATAAATGTAACTCACTATTTGCAGTATAAGGTTTTTCACACCCTAATTCACTTATTCCCCCCAAACCCTTTAGTGCTTCCCCGGGTTTTGTCATGACCCAGTCATGACAAAAGCATCCTAGGGGTTTAGAAGCATGAGGGATGTTATAGGATGCAACAAGGAAAATTTCATGCAATTTTTTCGATCAGTGAGATAGTATTATGATCAACGCAAAGGCGGCCGGGACACAAGTTCTATGACAAAACTCAAAAAAACTATAGGGAGAAAATTAAACATTATTAGAAAAGAAAATATAAAAAGAAAGTAAAGTAATGTATATTTTGGAGAATTTATATATATATATATATATATATAATAATATTTTTTATCTAATAATTTCAGTTAAAATTACAATTATCAAATTCTCCAAGACTAAGTATTTTTCTTGTCCCCAAACAAACGCATACGAGCTAGCGAAATTAAAATATACTAATAAAAAATGGCTATACCGAACACGAGTATGATGCAAAATTAGAAGTATGGATGTAATGACTCCGTCCGTTAAATAACATATAATAGAAGGTCTAGCCGGAGCCCCACACTATATACCACAAACAGTCGGAGAGGTCACAGGTTAACACTAAAATAGATTCGCATCCTAACTCAGAGCATGCTAGCGGAAGATTTTAACAATATATTTGAACTCAAACCAGGAATGTCCACTATATATAAACCACATTTATATATCAACTCTTGAAGGAATGCACAACAAATACAATAGTGGTTGGCCTTGAGGCCTTACAGTTTCTCTTTACAAGTATGGATTCCATACATCGGCGTGCAGGCCGACCACACATGAACAAAACATAAAATAGATTGCTTAGCCTTCATGGGCTAGCAGTAAAAGCAGCAGCAGGGACTTTAGCCCTTTAATTCCCTCTTGGCTCTCCAGCACCTGCACAAGGCCAGCCCACCCAGAAGGTCGCAAATAAAGCAACAGTCAACATTCAGCTGACCAATTTATAACTACCCTACCCCTTTCTCGGGGTAGTGGTATTCCTTCTCTACAGGCACAACAATTCAAAAGCAGGTATAACACACATGTGCTCTTACACACAATCAATCCATCACAAATGCCAGCCACGCGGCCCGATGCTCTGTGCACTCAGGGCACATTTTTGGTGGATCGGAAATAACCACGACTCCACCACCGTAAAGTTCAAAACCCAACGGTAAAATTGAGCAATTAGTCTTAATGGCACGCAGGCCTAAGACTCTCATTATGCGCTCCAATGAGTCCCATAAACTAGGTATACCAGTTGGTCAGACATAACGTGGTCCGGTTCAGCAAATCTCGTTGCTCAAATCGTCCAAAATGACACGGGTCAGCTTTCCCCTTATCTGTTCGGCACGAGGCGTTTTTAAAAGCTCGCATCTCACAATAGTCATACTGTCCACCAAGGACTTGCTTCACAATTCAAAATGGGGAGATAATGCCAGCGTTCCACGTGGTCGTTTGGCGGGTTCAGCAGAAGTCACTTTCTGCATCCAATCTCACCCAACTATGACATACAACACAACAATCAAGAGGGTATTTTCCTAGAATTCCACTCCAGTACTTCCTATTTCTAACCTTCACTAGCACAACTCTTTGACTCCACAAACTATATGTTTATACACGGAGTCTTCTCCGGTGCGCAAGATGCAACATCACCAATCCAGACTAACCTGTCTAGATGGGCTTCACACAACATGCCTATTCCGTACTACACACTTCCGAATCTATATAAAATACTGGGGATTCCATGAATCAACCAAAGGAAATCCCTCAATAGCCACCTTTTGGTAGGGGAAATCCACAAACATGCCAAAACGAAGACTTCGCATGTCCAAGAAGGAAGATCGTTACCTTTGACAATCTCTTTGGAGCCATGGGAAAACTCGCCAGTTGGAAAGCACCGCAACGCCCTTGCCTCCCTAAAACTGGCCTCAGATCTTGATTCGGAACTCTTAAGCTACAGCGGCGGCCGGATCATCTTCTACTCCTCCTCCCTTGCTTTCCCTTCTCTCTATGCTTTTATAAAGAGAGTGGTCTAAGTTGAATGAGAGATATATCTCAGTTCCTGAACTAAACTCAGTAGGGAGGAACTTGGTCCATTGGATCCTGGATGATGAAAATGAACGGCGACAGATCGCCCTGAAAAGTCTAATTTTTGGCTGACACGGCCCGTGACATGCCCGTATTATAGGACATGTACGTTAAACCACACATAAACGACTCAATCCGAACAGGACACGGCCCTGTGACACGCCCGTGTTACAGGTCGTGTGCCCTGACACGGATTCAGACACGCCCGTGTCTAATGGTCCTGTACCTTAGGCAGCACAAAACTGGCTCAACCCGAAGAGGACACGGCCATGCGACATGCTTGTGTCACATGCAGTTTACCCTGAGACACGCCTTTGTCTACCCCTTATTCACCAGGCCGGTTTTCCCTTGCCAGAAATAGAGAATGACATGGCCCTGTTACACGCCCGTGTCATATGCCATGTTCCTAGACACAACTGCAGACACGCCCGTGCCCACCAATGTTCAATTGGCCGCACAAACATGGCAAAAAACTGAGGAGGACGCGCCCCTGACACGCCCGTGTCTCAGGCCGTATGCCCTCTCGACAAACATCGAGTGCAGTTCGTCGAGTACTCGAGACGACATAGAGAAGTACCTGGCCTGGGACACGCCCGTGTCCCAGGCCGTGTGCCTCATTCGAGACAACCTCGAGACCAAAAATCACACTCAAGCAAACAGAGAAGGACACGCCCGTGTCCCTGGCCGTGTTGCCGAGCCTAAACTCAACTTTGGGATTTGGGGTGTTACAAACCTCCCCTCCTTACAAAAATTTCATCCCGAAATTTACACGCAGCAAGGAAACCTAGCAAATAAAATATTATAACTTCAACATGCATATTACACCACGAGATGCCCTGTACAACATATTAAAAAAACAAGTCGGGACATTTCACTAGGATGGTCTGTTCCCGCTCACATGTTATCTCCTCATAACCACAATTGTCTCGCCGGACTTTGACCATCCAGAATGTCTTATTCTGCAACTGTTTATCGGCTCTATCCTTGATCCGAATGGGCTTAACCTTCGTCGTTAGCCCAAAATTGATTGGTACGTGATCATTCACAATCACTTGAGCTGGATTTTTCGACTTTTCGATGTACTAATATATGGAACACCTCATGCAATTCACTCAATTTGGCTAAAATAGTTAGCCGATCGGCAGCTTTCCCTATTCGTTCCACAACATTAAATGGACCAAGATTTCTTAGACTTAATTTTCAAATATACTCAATCGCCCACCGTAAACTCCATGTTCCGATGCTTGGCGTTGTAGTATTTTGCTTGTCAAACCTGGGGTATAGGTAGTCTTTCCCAAATAGTGTGTATCGTGGAGTTCACTTCTTTGACTTCTTTATGCTTATATAGTTTTGATTCGCCTGCTTCTAGTGAAGCTAACGGTGTAGGACATTTTTAACCATACAAAGTTTCAAACAGTGCCATACCGACGCTCGATTGGTAGCTATTATTAGAAGCAAATTCTACTACATAGCGATGATCTTCCCATCTCTTACCAAAATATAGGACTCACTTTCGGCATATACACTCCATCGATCTGTTGGACCTCTCAATCTGGCAATCCAGGCCGTACTGATCGTTAATGTCATTCCCAACACTTGATGGATTAACCCCCAATCGTTCTATGTGAATCGCCCATCACGATCACATCCGATGTTACGGTAAACACCGTGCAATCGTACAATTTGCTCACATAAAGGTTTTGCCAGGGTTTTACAGAATCGTCCCTCTTATGCGGAAGGAAGTGAGCCACTTTAGCAAACAGGACTACGATCACCTCAGATCGAATCATTCCCATGTTGAGATCTCGGCAACCCATGCACGAAATTCATTAAAATGTCATCAAACTCCCATTCTGGCATAGGTAATGACTTCAAGAAATCTTCATGTTTCTGGCAATCCACTTTCATAAAGGCACAAGTTTGACATTTAGCCACATAATTTGCTATGTCTTTCTTTTATCTTAGCCACCGGAACAATTTCTTCATATTTTTACACATCTTTGTGCTCCATGGGTGAATTGAGTATGTTGTAAAGTGAGCTTCACCCATCAATTCTTCTCTCACCTTACCTACACTTGGGACGCACAACCGACCACTTTTTCGTAACAGGCTATCATTTCAGGAGAATTGGTCATTTGACCCATCTTTAGCATAGCGTTAGAGACTATCATCAAGTTTTATTTCTCACCAAACTCTATTGTTCCTCCATCCAGTTCAAGCATACATAGGCTGTGGAATTATTGTCAACACAAGAAATCTCTGACGTTTCCAACTCCTAGATCAGATACTCATCACGTATCTGCAACCAATTTGGCCTCATTGGAGTCATACAACTCAAGGACTTTACGACCATATTTCCCTTCCCGGGAGTATAATGAATATCAAAGGTGTAGTCCCCCAAGGAACTCCTTATAGATAATGATGCCATAGTTTAAGAGCAAAGATCACCGCCGCCAACTCCAAATCATGGATGGGATAATTTCATTCTTGCACTTTCAACTAGCGTGAGGCATAAGCAATCACCTTTCCAAACTACAGAAGAACGCAGCCTATGCCGCTCCCTGATGCATCACTATTGATCTCATAGCCGTCTGTACCACATGGCGACGTTAACACAGGCTTTATAGTCAAATGACTCTTTAGCTCTTAAAAAAATCGTGCAAACTCCAGCGCTTAAATGACCTGCTAATCCTTCCTTGTTCATGTTGAAAGAGGCAAAGTGATCCGTGAGAAGGTTTCCACAAAACGTCTGTAGTAGCCTGCCAGTCCAAGGAAACTCCTGACTTCGGCCACCGAAGACAACATTGGCCACTCTCGTATTGCACTAATCTTTATCGGATCCACCGCAATTCCCTCTCCACTTACCACGTGGCCAAGAAAAGCCACGGATGACAGCCAAAACTCACACTTTGATAACTTCTCATAGAGCTTATTCTCCTCAGGGTATGCAACACCAACAGTAAATGATTCGCATGATCAGCTTTCGATTGAGAGTAACCAAATATATCATCAATGAATACGATCACAAACAAATTCAATTACTCTCAGAATGATCCGTGCATAAAATCCATGACTACTGATGACACATTACATAGCCAAAATGGCATTACTGAAAACTCGTAATGACCGTAGCGTGTTCCAAATGTTGTCTTGAGAATGTCATCTTCCTGAATCCTCAATTGGGAATACCCAGATTTTAAATCCAAATTAGAATAGACGCTTGATCCTAATAACTTATCGAACAATTTTGAATATACGTTAATCACTATATACTGGCAAACAACCGTCTTTCCTTTTCACAAAAATAACAGGTGCGCCCCAAGGTAACAAATTTGGCGCTACGCGATAGGGAAGGAGGACCAAAGGTTTCATACCTGGCACCTCCGCAATAGTGTCATTGGTCTCCTATTCATGAAGGTCATTAGGAAACACGTCTATAAAAGCCGACACAATTGAAGTGTCACTCAACCCGACTTCAACCTAATGACAGCTATAGGCATAAAGACTGACTTCGTGCATGACCAAACAAGTTTGACAACTTAGGGACTAGATATCATCATTCGGTACAATCTGAGCATACAAGCAAGCTTTGTCACCTGTTCGGTGCTCTTTTCTTGGGTAAGTTCCTTGAAGGTGTACTCTACACCGGTACGCTGCTCAAAGAGCTAGCCCATACCTAACAAAACAAACACAACTATGGTCAGCACAGACGCTCCCACGGCCCAATATAACATCATAACGACCTCTGACCATATCATTTCTATCCAAATGCATTCCTCCCACTACGGCCATGTCGTTCCACTCGTATTTGAGATACCAAGATAAAGGCATAGGGCAGAAAAACCTTAAACTAACAACGTTTTGATTATTCATCACAACATAGTTATACATATACAAAATAAGTATTGGAGCCAGAATTACAAACGAGGATATATACGGTACATAGTTACAATTATTTATGTACATCAGTTCGTTCTCTTCTTATTTCGCTTCGTCTAAGGGCCAATTCTGTAGTCTCGGGTTTTATGTCCTTCTTTGCCACACAAGTAGCAAAAGGGTGGAGTTCGCCCTGCAACTGCTCCAACCTTAGCTGTCTTTGCCCTTGGCGCATTACCATGGAAGTCTCGGGTAAGATGTCCTATGTTTTTATAAGAAAAACAAACACGCCCCTCTTTTGTTTCCATGGTGGTGGAAGAGGACAATTCCCGCAAATGTCTATTCTTCTTCCACTTATAATATTTTGATTTTGGCACATTTGTAACGGTGGGCACATTGACACCGTACATTGCCCTGAACTGATTTAAGTCCATCTCCAAAGACCTAGCTGCCATGACCAAGGCACAAAACCCAAGTGACTTTGGACCGACCATTAGATGTCGTAGATCATCGCGCAGACCACCATAAAATCTATTGGTCTTCATCTCCTCGGTTTCAAAAACAAACCCTGCATGTTGTCTCAGCGCAACAAAGGCATGAAAGTACTCCTCGACTGTATATGGTCCTTGTATCAATCACAAATTCAATGGTTGGGCCAATACGCTTCCCTTTATAACCTGCTCAGGTACACTAACCAGCATGGGATGCACTATAGGAACAGAGAGTTGTACATGTCCCTCATGATGGGTCTTGATAATTGTAAAGACCACATCAGCGATCAACCAGACCGTCTCTACCAAAAGAGGAGTTGTTGGCACCGCAGGTGACTCATTCATCCCTATTGAACATTGGGGTTCTTGCTGCCCCTGATTACTTTTAGTCGCCTACAATCATAAAACACACAAGTAAGCAACTAAAATATTGCACAAAGCAATACCAGGAACATACAAGTACCCTAAAAATGTATATTTTCATTCCTTAGTGGACATTCTTGAGTTCATTAATGTTAAAACGGGTCGCACTTAGACGTGCTTTCCACCCCACAAAAGTATTCGACCACGAATTTGAAAGAGGAAGACCGTAACAAGATGATACCAAAATGTAACGACTCCATCCATTAAATAACATTTAATAGAAGGTTCGGCCGGGGCCCCACATTATACGCCACAAACAATCGGGGAGGTAAAAGGTTAATACCAAAACAGATTCGCATCCTAACTAAGATCATGCTAGCGGAAGATTTTAACAATATATTTGATCTCAAACCAGGAATGTCCACTATATATAAACATCATTTATATATCATGTAACACCCCAGAACTCAAAATATGTTTGTACACAATTTTGAGTAGCAGGCTGGTAGACACGGCCTGGGACACGGGCGTGTCCCAGGGCGTGTCGGGGGTACACGGCCTGGGACACGGGCGTGTCCCAGGGCGTGTTCGATTTAAATCTCAAAATTGGCCTATTCGGGTCAGAGCCGTACACGGCCGTGAACACGGCCATGAACACGGGCGTGTCAGGATGGACACGGGCGTGTCGGCTGCCGTGTTCTGACCCGTGTACTGGTTTTGGAAGTCGATGGGTGCCGTGTAGCAGGGGACACGGGCGTGTCTCAAGACTGACACGGGCGTGTCAGGTTCGACACGGGCGTGTCGAGCCCCGTGTTGTTCAGTCGGTTCCAAACCGCGTGTGCCGCTTAAGGGTACACGGCCTGTGACACGGGCGTGTCACAGGCCGTGTCAGGCAAAAATTGGGTTTCTTGGGCAGATCTCGGCCGTTCGTTTCCTTCTCTTTGGATCGTGTGGTCCATAGCATTTCCAGCCTCTTTAAGGCCGTGGATTGAGTTGAAAGCTCATTCCACTTAGCCTTTCTTCTTAAGAAGAGGAGAGCTTGGAGGAGGAGGAGGAGGAGGCCGGTGGAGCTTCGTCGAGCCGAATAGAGAGCCGAGTGCAGCGTTGCGGAGGCAAGGCCGCTGCGGTGGTTTCCATCCGGCTAGTTTTCTATGGCGCCGAAGCGATCGTCAAGGGTAACGATCTTTCTTCCTTGGGCAGGTGAAGCCCTTTGTTTTGCATGTGCATGGGATCCTCCATCAAGAGATGGAAACGCGTAAGTGATTCCAGCAGTTGAGTCTGCATCTAGAGCCGGAAGTCTGTAGTACGGCATAGGCATGCTGTGTGAAGCCCATCCAGACGTATGTCGGGATTGGTGATGTTTATATTGCGATCCGGAGAAGCCTCAGTGTATGCATCGTTTAGCCTGCGGAGATGGTGAGGACGATGTGTTTGGTGTATAGGATGCTTTGTATAGCTCCTTTGGTTGTATGCTTGTTAAGAGCTGGTTGATGGAGTGCGGACACCTCTGAGTGGGTGGGTGCGTGAGGTCTTCAACAGGGGTTTGGAGGCTTATGCCCATTCTACCAAGTGGCGATGAACACCTCTGAGTGGGTGGGTGCGAGAGGTCTTCAACAGGGGTTTGGAGGCTGATGCCCATTTCACCAAGTGGCAATGTTAAGATCGGGTGAGCGGTCGATTGGTAGCAAAGCAGCAGGGCGAATTCCCTAGGCTTGTTACACTACGGGGGTAGGTCGACTGATAGTGCTCACGGGTTTTGGTGTGGTGCGTACCTCTGAGTGAGACGGGTGCGTGAGGTCTTCAACAAGGGTTTGGAGGCTTATGCCCGCCTACCAAGTACAAACCATAAAAGGTGCCCTGAGTGCACGGAGCGCCTGGCATTGAGGCCGGCGTTTGTGATGTTGGGTGTATGTGCTTTATATGTTGAAATTGCTATACATGCAGGGAAGGAACCACTGCCCCGGGTAAGGGGTGGGGTCGTTATAATTGGTCAGCTGAATGCTGACCGTTGCTTTGTTTATCACCCATGGGGTGGACGTCCATATGCAGGTGTTGCGGGCTGATGGATTGAGTGGGCAAAAGCCCATGCTGCTGGTAGGCCCTCGAAGGCCGTGCGAAGTGTTGGATTTCATGTGTGGCCGGCCTGCGTGCCAATGTATGAAATTATATGTGTTGTAAAGAGTAACTTGTAAGGCCTTAAGGCCGTGTGCGGTGTGGTATTGTAAACATTCCTGGTTATCTATATAAATGTGGGATTTATATATTAGTGGACATTCAATGGTATGAGTTCTTGCACTTAAGAAGCTTCCGCTAGAATGCTCTGAGTTAGGACTCGTTTGGTTTGGTATTATCCTGTGACCTCACCGTCTGTTTGTGGCATATAGTGTGGGGCCCCGGCCGGACCTTCTACTATACGTCATGTAACGGATGGGGTCGTTACATTTTGGTATCAGCGCTATCGTCGGTCTTCCCTTCCGAATTCGTGGTCGAATTCTTTTGTGGGGTGGCGAGCACGTGTTCGTGCGACCTGCTGTAATGCTAATGAACTCAAGAATGTCCACTAGGAATGTGTGTGTGTGTGTGTCTTTTCGGTGAGTTTGCCGTATTACCATGGAAAGTAATGCTATCTTGTTCACCTATAGGTGACGAGGAGTGGAGCTGGGCAGTCGGAGCCCCAGCGTTCGGATGAGAGTGAGGCACCACCTGAGGTGCCTACACCTCCCCCTTCTGCGGAAACGGTGCGCTTAGTTGCGGAGATGATCTTTGCTATGCTTCAGGCACAACCTTTTGGACAAGCGAGGCCCGCTGTGGCGCCAGTGCACGTTGGTGCGAGGCAAGAGCATGTTGAGGTTGGTGCGAGGCAAGAGCATGTTGAGGTTCCGGTTGCTGTGCAAGCAGCGGACGAGCAACTTAAGCACTTTATGGAATTTAATCCGCCTACGTTTGTTGGGGCAACGTCTCCAACAGAGGCCGAGGATTGGCTCTCTAGAGTGAAAAGAATCCTGGCTGCGCTCAGGATTAGTGAGGCGCAGAAAGTCCCGTTAGCCACTTTCCTCCTGGAAGGAGAGGCGAGGCTTTGGTGGGATGAGATCGAGTTGCACCAGTTGGGCGGGAGAGATCTGGGCGACATATCGATGGACGAATTCTCTAGATTGTTTTGGGCGAAATATTTGCCAATGGCGCAGAGAATTGCAATGGAAAATGAATTTCAACGTCTGGTACAGGGTGATAAGACCGTGGACGATTACCTGCATGAGTTTACCAAGCTCGGTCGTTATGCGGGGTCGACGTTTGCGGACCAGGCGCGGAAGACAAATAGGTTCTATGAAGGGCTGCGTGATGAGCTGAGGTTGGCTCTCCCGAGTTCAGTGAACCAAGGATTCCAAGCATTGGTGCATACCGCTAGTGCGCTAGAGAAGGATTTGAAGCGGGTGCGGGAGAAGAAGATCGTAGCGGTGGAAAAGTCCGACTTCAAAGTTCCGCCATCAGAGCAGTCCGATTTCAGGAAACGTGATAAGAAGCGGTTCAGGCCTGCTGAACAAACTTCTTCCGATGTTGCGTCAGGAGCAACGTTTGGGCAAGAACGGGTTGAGCCGCGGACATGTTTCATTTGTGGGAGGCCAGGACATATTGCGCGATTTTGCTGGAATGGTGCGTCCAAGGGTGAAAGAAAGACAGGTGCGTCTTATGACGAGAAGGGTAAAGCTGTGGCAGAGTCGTCTGCATCGCGGGCGCAACCGCGAATATACACTCTTGAGATGCAGGAGCCGCAAAGCTCAAATCAAGCAGAACAGCAAACCCGTGCTTTGGACTTAATGGAGGCCGCTAAACGGATTCTGCGAGATGCAGAGAAGCCGAAATAAAGTGGAGTGTGCACTTTATTTTGTTGTTTGTTGTATATATGTATGTATGTATTTCTGTTTGAGACAAACAGTGTGGTGGTACGATTCCATGGGGCGAGCCAAGCTGTGGCCTCTGAGCTCTAAACCTGGATCGTTTTGGGTTGTATCGCAACAGCGTGGTTATGTTGATACTTGTGCGTTGCGCTAAATTTCGGGACGAAATTTCTATAAGGAGGGGAGGGTTGTAACACCCCAGAACTCAAAATATGTTTGTACACAATTTTGAGTAGCAGGCTGGTAGACACGGCCTGGGACACGGGCGTGTCCCAGGGCGTGTCGGGGGTACACGGCCTGGGACACGGGCGTGTCCCAGGGCGTGTTCGATTTAAATCTCAAAATTGGCCTATTCGGGTCAGAGCCGTACACGGCCGTGAACACGGCCATGAACACGGGCGTGTCAGGATGGACACGGGCGTGTCGGCTGCCGTGTTCCGACCCGTGTACTGGTTTTGGAAGTCGATGGGTGCCGTGTAGCAGGGGACACGGGCATGTCTCAAGACTGACACGGGCGTGTCAGGTTCGACACGGGCGTGTCGAGCCCCGTGTTGTTCAGTCGGTTCCAAACCGCGTGTGCCGCTTAAGGGTACACGGCCTGTGACACGGGCGTGTCACAGGCCGTGTCAGGCAAAAATTGGGTTTCTTGGGCAGATCTCGGCCGTTCGTTTCCTTCTCTTTGGATCGTGTGGTCCATAGCATTTCCAGCCTCTTTAAGGCCGTGGATTGAGTTGAAAGCTCATTCCACTTAGCCTTTCTTCTTAAGAAGAGGAGAGCTTGGAGGAGGAGGAGGAGGAGGCCGGTGGAGCTTCGTCGAGCCGAATAGAGAGCCGAGTGCAGCGTTGCGGAGGCAAGGCCGCTGCGGTGGTTTCCATCCGGCTAGTTTTCTATGGCGCCGAAGCGATCGTCAAGGGTAACGATCTTTCTTCCTTGGGCAGGTGAAGCCCTTTGTTTTGCATGTGCATGGGATCCTCCATCAAGAGATGGAAACGCGTAAGTGATTCCAGCAGTTGAGTCTGCATCTAGAGCCGGAAGTCTGTAGTACGGCATAGGCATGCTGTGTGAAGCCCATCCAGACGTATGTCGGGATTGGTGATGTTTATATTGCGATCCGGAGAAGCCTCCGTGTATGCATCGTTTAGCCTGCGGAGATGGTGAGGACGATGTGTTTGGTGTATAGGATGCTTTGTATAGCTCCTTTGGTTGTATGCTTGTTAAGAGCTGGTTGATGGAGTGCGGACACCTCTGAGTGGGTGGGTGCGTGAGGTCTTCAACAGGGGTTTGGAGGCTTATGCCCATTCTACCAAGTGGCGATGAACACCTCTGAGTGGGTGGGTGCGAGAGGTCTTCAACAGGGGTTTGGAGGCTGATGCCCATTTCACCAAGTGGCAATGTTAAGATCGGGTGAGCGGTCGATTGGTAGCAAAGCAGCAGGGCGAATTCCCTAGGCTTGTTACACTACGGGGGTAGGTCGACTGATAGTGCTCACGGGTTTTGGTGTGGTGCGTACCTCTGAGTGAGACGGGTGCGTGAGGTCTTCAACAAGGGTTTGGAGGCTTATGCCCGCCTACCAAGTACAAACCATAAAAGGTGCCCTGAGTGCACGGAGCGCCTGGCATTGAGGCCGGCGTTTGTGATGTTGGGTGTATGTGCTTTATATGTTGAAATTGCTATACATGCAGGGAAGGAACCACTGCCCCGGGTAAGGGTGGGGTCATTATAATTGGTCAGCTGAATGCTGACCGTTGCTTTGTTTATCACCCATGGGGTGGACGTCCATATGCAGGTGTTGCGGGCTGATGGATTGAGTGGGCAAAAGCCCATGCTGCTGGTAGGCCCTCGAAGGCCGTGCGAAGTGTTGGATTTCATGTGTGGCCGGCCTGCGTGCCGATGTATGAAATTATATGTGTTGTAAAGAGTAACTTGTAAGGCCTTAAGGCCGTGTGCGGTGTGGTATTGTAAACATTCCTGGTTATCTATATAAATGTGGGATTTATATATTAGTGGACATTCAATGGTATGAGTTCTTGCACTTAAGAAGCTTCCGCTAGAATGCTCTGAGTTAGGACTCGTTTGGTTTGGTATTATCCTGTGACCTCACCGTCTGTTTGTGGCATATAGTGTGGGGCCCCGGCCGGACCTTCTACTATACGTCATGTAACGGATGGGGTCGTTACATATCAACTCTTGAAGGAATGTACAATAAATACAATAGTGGTTGGCCTCGAGGCCTTACAATTTCTCTTAACAAGTGTGGATTTCATACATCGGCGCGCAGGCCGGCCACATATGAACAAAACATAATATAGATTGCTTAGCCTTCATGGGCTAGCAGCTGCAGCAGCAGGGACTTCATCCCTTTAATTCCCTCTTAGCTCTCCAGCACCTGCACAAGGCCAGCCAACCTAGAATGTGGCAAACAAAGCAACGGTCAACATTCAGCTGACCAATTTATAATGACCCTACCCCTTTCCCGGGGGAGTGGTATTCGTTCCCTGCAGGCATAGCAATTCAAAAGCAGGTATAACACACATTGTGCTCTTATGCAAAATTAATACATCACAAATGCCAGCCCCACGTACCGACGCTCTGTGCACTCAGGGAACATTCTTGAGGGATCAGAAATAACTAGGGCTCCACCACCGTAATGTTCGAAACCCAACGGTAAAATTGATCAATTAGTCTTAATGGAGCGCAGGCCTAAGACTCTCATTATGCGCTCCAACGATTCCAATAAACTAGGTCTACCAGTTGGTAAGACATAACGTGGTACGGTTCAGCCAATCTCGTTGCTCAAATGGTCCAAAATGACGCAGGTCAGCTTTCCCCTTATCCATTCGGGACAAGTCTTTTTTAAGAGCTCACAGCTCACAATAGCCACACTGTCCACCAAGGACTGGATTCACAATTAAAAAAGGGGAGATAATGCCAGCGTTCCACGCAGTTGCTTGGCGAGTTCAGCAGAACTCACTTTCTGCACCCAAGCTCACCCAACCATGGCATACATCACAACAATCACGCGGGTATTTTCCTGGAATTCCACTCCAGTACTTCCTGTTACTAACCTTAACAGGCACAACCCTTTGACTCCACAAACTACACGTTTATACGCGGAGTCTTATCCGGTGCGTAAGATTCAACATCACCAATCAAGACCAACCTGTCGAGATTAGCTTCACACATCATGCCTATTCCATACTACATACTTTCAGATCTATATGCATGATTGGGTATTCCAAGAATCAACCCATGGAAATCCCTCAACATCTACCTTTTGGTGGGGCAAATCCATAGACATGCCAAAACGAGGACTTCACATGTCCAAGAAGGAAGATAGTTACCCTTGACGATCTCTTTGGAGCCATGGGAAAACTAGCCTGTTGAAAAGAACCACATCGGCCTTGCATCAACAAAACTGGCCTTGTATCTCGATTCGGAACTCTTAAGCTCCACCGACGCCCAGATCCTCTTCTCCTCCTCCTCCCTTGCTCTCCCTTCTGTCTATGCTTTTAGAAAGAGAGTGGTCTATGTTGAATGAGAGATATATCTCAGTTCCTGAAAAGTCTATTTTTGATCCAGGATGAAGAAAATGAACGGCCACAGATCGCCCTGAAAAGTCTATTTTTGTGCTGACACGGCCTGTGACACGCCCATGTGAAAATGATCAGTTGTCTACCTAAATCACCTAGAGTGGGGTGAATAGGTGAGTTGTGCCTCTTTATGCGGAATAAAAAATTTAACGATCTATGCACACAAATCTACAAAGCAATCACAGAATACAAAAGATTTATAGTGGTTCCCCAACCTTGGGTACATCCACTTACCCTCACAGATCTAGCAAAGCACTATACTCGGCTACTCCACTATCTCGGATTGTAAACCAATCCTACGCCTCAGAACAAAGTTCCTACAAACTCGATCCACAATAAGGATCTACAATCGTAAGATAAAACTTCTTACAACTCGGGGAGAAATCTCCTACAAGAATTAAATAGAGAGTAATTGAAAATACAAACAATAATCCTTTGATCTTGAATCTGTCGGCCTGGATCTTCTTCTTTTATCTTTGCTGCTCTATCAGAAAAGTTGAAGAAGAAACTCAGCAAGAATTAGATCTGAAAATTTCCATTGACTTCACCCGATCATAGAGATAATCAAGAATGAGCAATAATCTCGATCTAGAAATCAATCTTGATCTGAATCTTTGGATCGTATAACCTAGCGCTTGCACAAAGAAGATCGGCGGCAGAGGCTTCCGTTTTTGGAGACAGAATGAGATTCAGAAAAAAAAATACTTAGAATAAAAATTGACAGCACTCTTTCCTCTTATGGGGTTAGTCAGTTTGACAATACCTTATATAAGATCTCCCCTAACGGTCAAAATTATCCTTAATGACGTAAACGTGGACCAATCACGTCATGTCATTTGAAAATCCCGTCAAATCTAGACTTAGCGAAATTTCTACAAAACTGAACTTCATTTCTCGAGTGAAGTAGAACTACTCGAGTAGATAAGCTTTTACTCAAGTGGATAGCGAAGATTACTCGAGAAGAATAAATTCTGTAGTTACATGAGAGGAATGAAGCATTACTCGAGTGCTACACTGGCTCTCAATAAATCGATATGAATTACTCGAGAAGAAGTTTAACAGAAATTTTCGAGATGGATAAAATCATTACTCGAGTGGAATAGAATTACTCGAGAACTGGGAATCCACTCGAGAAGTAAAATAAGACTTCTTAAGAACAAAGACTTAGAAAACTTTCCGGATCTATAAGATTGTTACTCGAGAACTAGAACTGATTACTCAAGTAAAGAAGAACTTCTCGTGTACTAAGTATAGGATTACTCGAGTGCTTCTACTTCTTCTACTCGAGTACTAACAGTCTACTCGAGTAAGAGACTTAGAAAATTTCGAACTTTAAAAAATGTTACCTTCTTGAATCAAATCAACACCAACTCTTCATCCATTAGTCCAAGTGCTTAAATATGAAATGTATCCCAATAGAGAGGCTACGCATGAGTGAACACCTTGGAAAACACAATGAGGGATTACATTGTATGGTCCTGTGTTTATTATCCACTATAGACTGACATTGGTCTACACTTAGCAATAGGACCTGCAAACACATAACTAAAATAGAAGATCAAATACAACTTAATTCATCTTAGTTCAAGGAATACTTCATGAAAATCTAGGTTATTGTAGATGCAATACCCAACAATCTCCCCCTATTTCTAAAAGTCTGAACCCTCTACACTAAGGTGAATTATACCACAAGAGAAAGAACTAGATATGAAAAGGTAAGAGCTAGATAAAATGTAAGAAATAAAGAATTAAACACATAATCATCAAAACTAGAGATTATATAATTAGAATTGTTTTAGACGTCATTTCTACAGGCATTCAATCCTCAATTTCAAAATTAAAAAATTCAGTTCTGGCTCTGATGCTGTTTATGATGTTGTTTATCAAACTTTTCCTATTGCCTCCTCTGATAGCTAAATGGCTTTAGATAATACCTTGGTGGTCTTTGAGGTTCCTTAGGGTTGTTTCTGCCATATTCTCTGTCATAAATTCTTCTCTTTGTCATGGACTTCTCATAAAGCTCCTATTCAGAAGAACTGTAATAGATATTTCTGCTTTCATTATAGTCCATCACAAGTTTCAAAGTATCTAGAATCAAGAATGTTGAAGTTGGGCTCCAAACTTCAGCAAATTCTTGAGCTTTTCTCTTTTCTGATTCTGGATTGGGAACTGACGTACTGGCAGAAGGACCTTCTCCATACTTCCTTTTCTTTTGGAATATGAATTTCAGGTAAGTCCTGTGTGATATCATCTTCCCATACTTAAGAATATGAAGCTGGAGGAGGAATTTGATCTTCAAGCCTTGGAGAGAAGGTATGCATTGGAGCTGACATATGAGAAGACTGTCCTTCAGCAAGAGGATTTAAATGATGAGGAATGACATTAGGATCAGCGTGGAAGTCTGGGAAAATATGGTTGTGCATCCAGACAGCAATATCATAAGTATGGAATTTGACTGAGTAGATCTGAGCTACCACATTTTTATTGATATCAGTTAATTTCTAAGTCTAGAGAGTGTTAGCATCTGCAACAAACTTTTCTACATGTTTTTTCACTAGTATCTCCCCCTTTCTGAAATCTACACAGAGTTTTTTTATGGCATCCACTCTGAAAGTTCCAACTTCTTCACAGATCTTTTGTAGATGTTCTTTGGCTTTCTTCTCCAGTTGAATTTGATTACCTGCCCGAGTGACTAATTGATTCATCACATCACCAACACTAGTGATAGTGTGGTCTAATGCTTTCCAACCAATCTGAAAGAGTTGCTTTAGGTTATCAGTATTATGCTAGATTTCAGCAAATCCTCTGCTCATTTCATTCTCATGAGTAGTTACCTTATCTTGAACAATTTTTAGAGAGTCATCAAAGTACTTTCTTTGATCATTCAGCATCTGTTCAATCTTACTCACAATATCTAAACTAACTGGGGCAGCAGCAGCAGGGGTTGGAACAACTTGAGTTAGAGGAGGGGCTTTCCATGAAGGGATTTCTTGTATGACCACAGAGCTGGCAGGTCTTGAAGTATGAAGCACAATGTTTCCTTCCTCACTAAGGATGGTGGGAATAGAGAAATCTAGTCTCCTTAAAGGAGCTTCAACAGCTTCTGCAGATTCCTTATTTTCATCTGATAGAAGTAGTGTTTCTGGCTTATTTTCATCTACAGCTAGGGATGGAGCTGGGGTTGATTTGGAAGATGGTGCAGAAGATGGAGATTGTATTGGAGGTTGTACTTTTGGTGACTCTTTAGCAATTTCAGAAAGGAGTGGAGGTAGGGGCTCATCGGAAGTGAGCTCTTATGTCATCTTGTCCATGTCTTCTGCTGTAGATGTGACGGTTTCCATAACTTGATCATCTGTATGGAACTCATCTAAGATGGCTGTGAGGGGTGATCTGACTGGATGAGGAGGAGAGGGAATCCTTTCATTTGGAAAAAGAGGAGGTAGGCTTCCCCTCAGTTGCTGTACCAGATGTGCCAGTAATTTTATGAAGAGAGGGAGATGTGGTCCTGTCCTCTGAGGCAGGGACTTCATGAGCCTTAGCAGCTTGAGTAGGATTTTTCAGCTTCAATTCCCATCTCTGGATAGAAGAAATAGAGACCTTCTTCATATGATGTAGAGGAGTACCTTTGGAAGTATCAAACAATTGAGGATTAATCTCCTAAAGCATCAAAGAGATTATCCTTGCAAAACTAGGAGCCTTGATGCTCTCCCTGATCTTATCAAGAATCATCATGCCAAATTGGAACTTTTTCCTGTAGATTATTGCAATCATAACATCAAATAAGTCATTTGAGATGAAACTTATAGAAGAATTCTTGCACTAGAGAACTTTTCCAATGATATCCACTAACAACTTGCTTTCATCATTTAGATCAGGCCTTTTGATAGAAGTGACCTCAGTAGAAACTCCACAGAAACCACAAGTCATGTCATTGTCTTCTATGGTGATATCATCTTCTTCAACAATAATAGACATCCTCAGAAGTTGAGAAAAAGTTGTCTTGTTTAGTTTGATCTTAATGCCCTTCACCCTCGACTTCAAAACTGTGCCATTTCTCCTTACCTTAACATTCTGGAAGAATTATTCAACCTCGGTAAAGAGGATGTTGCAAGGTTGCTGTAGAACAATGGTTAAACCGGTGCTATCGAGTAAAATCAACAAGTCCTTGAAATCGTCTGCTAATTCTGCGATTCCTGTAATCACTAACTTACTGCCAACACCAATCTTGGACTGCGGCGCCATTGAATCTTTAGAAAACAAAGACCGGCAGATGGAAGAATGAAAGTGACGTCGATTGCTTTGTGTCAGCGGCGGAAGACGAAGAGGCTTTTGAGAGAAAGGATTTGAAGTTCGAGTAGATTTATGAAATCTAAAGTTTTTCTATTTATATAAACCTATTAATGATGATTAAGGGTCTAATTACACTATACCATGCCTTAGATTACTGTGGAAATCATTCAGGTTGCGAAAATGAAGAAATCGAAATAATACGAAATGCGTCGGGTGATTTCTTGTGTGGATGTTCGGTACTCGAGAGAGGGAACATTTGTAACACCCCTATCCGTTGCATGGTATATAGCAGTAGGTCCGGCCGGGGACCGATGCCATATACTACAGACAGACTGAAGGATTATAGAATGAAACCATTCTCCCAATCACAAACATTCTACACAGAGCAACTAGCGGAAGCTTTTAAGTAGTTGAAAGAACCCAAATAACAGATAGTATGAATCATGAATGTCCACTAACCACAATAGGAATGAAATACAAAAATACACAAAAGTACTTGGCCTTATGGCCTTACAAATGTTCACTTAACAACACAATATTTTATAGACATCGGCTTGAGGCCGGCCACACATGATAGAAGTAAAATAACAGTTCGTTTTGGCCTTTGAGGGCCAGCACAAAAGCTTGGGCTTCAGCCCGCTATTTGGTACCTTGTTCTGCAGTACCTGCAAGCAACATTCCACCGTAAGGTGGCAAACAAAGCAACAGTCAGCTAAAGCTGACCAAATTATTATGACCCCGCCCCTTATTCGGGATGGCGGTGCTCCTTCCCTGCATTTCATTAGTACATCCAAAAATCCTAGTGAAAGTACAACCTAGCAATTTTCACCACAAGTGGAGGCTGGCACGACCGCCAACCCCATGCACTCAGGGCACATTGACGGTGTTCCGGACATCCAAGATACCACCTCCGTTCAGAGGTCCTTGACTTGAAGGTTACTTTGAGAATTTTAGTATTTACGGCCCCTCGCTTGACACTCTCATTATGCCACCGACGAGAGCCAATTTCTGCTACTCTCATGTCATAGTCTACATAACGCAAGTACAACTCCACCATTTCACGTTGCTAAAGTCACCCTACCATCTCCGAACACCGTAGTACTCATGGCCAAACATACAGGGCGTGGGTCGATTTTGCCTTTCCTGTTCGGCTCCCCGGCCTAATAATTCTGAACCCCATGGGCTCACCTCTTTTCAAAGAAAGGCCCTACATGTATCCTGAAGACATGCCTCGCACATAAAATACCAATTATACAAGGTTGGCCCCTGGCTACCTAGTTGGCAGAAATGCGTTCCCGCCCAGTTTTTCGGGTGCACCATGGAGTTAATCCCCAAGGCTCCCTGTTGCAATCTACCGTGTAGAAAACCCGAAAAACAACACAATACGGAGTCTTCTCCGATAATCCATGCACAATGCAACATCACCGATCTAGACAAGCATGTCCAGGTAGGCTTCACACACAATGTTTATGCCCGTACTTCGATTCCGGACTCTACATGCAACCCAAGGTGTTCTATTCACATCTACAGTAAGGAATACCGCGCACTCACTGCACACTTGCGGGAGCGGGTTTCCCATGCAGAATGGAAGAGGACTTCACATGTCGAAGTTGAGAATCATTACCCTTGTAGCACGTTTTGGTACCATGGAGAAAAGTACATGGTTGGATAGGACCACAACGATCTTGCCTCCAAGAATCTAAATTCGGTACGCGATTCAGACAACCGTAGCACCACCGGCGGCCAGATTCCTATACTCGTACCTCCTCTTGCTCTCCCTTCTCTATTCTCCTTAGAAAGAGAAAGCCAAAGATGAAATGAGGAATAACTTCACCATTCCCGTCCATAAACCATCAGGAGGCAAGCCAGGGCCGTTGGATCGTATTTAAGAAAAATGAACTGCCCAGATTAACTCTGAAAATCATTTCAGATGGCCGAACATGGCTTTGCACACAGCCGTGTGCCTAGCCGTGTGCCCTACTTGAACACGAAATCGTCGATCCAGAGTAGGACACGGGTCGAGACACGCCCGTGTCTCAACCTGACATGCCCATGTCTAGTCCCGACACGCCCGTGACCTAGGGGCGTGTCACAGATAACCGCCACGCCAACCTACACCTTCCGGGGTGGACACAGGTAAGGACACGCCCATGCAAAAAGGAACATGCCCGTGTCGACTAATACACGCCCGTGTAACCCGGCCATGCACTCCTAACAACATACCCCAGGGTTTCAACCCGAGAAGAACATGGGTGGTGACACGGGTAAGGACACTCCCGTATCACCCCTAATACGCCCGTGTAACTAGTGTTCAAAACTGTGTTTCCTGCCGTGTCCTTTCCTGGACACATCCCAGCCAACACAGAAGGAAACGGCCTTCGACACGCCTATGTCCCAAGCAGTGTAGCCCTATATATAGGCACCAAAAATCCTTAGGATACGACCAGTTCGATTACAATTTTTGGGGCGTTACAAATCTCCCCCCCCCCCTTAAAAGAATTTTGTCCCGAAACTAGGTAAAAGTACACAACCTAAATTTTACCTGAGCAGAATAACACGCAGTATTCCTCCATCATAATCTGCTCTTTCTTCCATTAAAGCTCTTCATGACCGCAATTATCCCAACGTACTTTTTAAACAATCCAGAACTCCTTATTGCGGAGTCGTTTGACTTCAAAGTCTTCAATGCATACGTGCTTGAGCTTTATCGTCATCCCACAATACACCGGTACCTGATCGACCACAACCACCTGCAAAGGGTTTGGTACCATCTTCCGCAACACCGATATATGGAATGTATCGTGTAGCCCACTCAACTCCTATAACAACTTCATTCTATAAGCTGCTTCACCAAACGCTCCAGGGTCTCAAACGGTTCAAGGTACCTCTGACTCAGCCTCTTCAAGCGACGGACTCGTGAGACACCATTGAACGGCTTGATTTTCAAATATGTCCAATCGCCAACAGCGAACTCCCATTCCTAAGCTTTGGCGTTATAGTATTTCTCCTGCCTGTCCTGAGCGGTCTGCAAACGTTCCTCGAATAGTTCGTACCAAGGACGTTGCATCTTCCAACACTTGCCTCTTACAAGGCTTTGTCTCACCTGTTTCTAACCATGACAAAGACATGCGACATTTTTTACCATAAAGGGCCTCGAAGGGCGCCATTTGTATAATCGTCTGGTAGTGGTTGTTATATGCAATCTCCACCATGTACATGTGATCTTCCCACTGCTTTCAGTAATCCAAGATGCACATGTGAAGCAGGTCCTCCATCGTTTTGTTGACCCATTCGGTCTGACCATCTGTCTGTGGATGGAAGACTTGTACTGAAGCTTAGCTTTGCTCCCAACAATTTATGCAATAGCCTGGTATTGTTTGTACAACCTCAGACTCGTAGGCGAGCGAGAGGGCCCAGGAGAGAGGGCCTAGGCAACAAGAGCCGAGCGAGAGGGCTAAGGCCAGAGGTACAAGGAAAGAGGCGCCAGGCGAGAGGCACCAAGTGAGAGGTGCCAGGAGGCAGGGCATGGAGTGAGGTTCACTGCATTAAGCGGGATGGCCTAAGTGGAGCGTAGCCTCAGATAGGTGAATGCCGAGACGGGAAGCTTTTCCGATGAGTGACCAGCTCACCGCGCGAGAGTACTCTAGGAGTGGAGCTCTTGCCCGGGGTAGCCCTCTCGCCATGCGAGAGGACCCTATGGGGGAGTTCTCGCTAGGTGCCACTTTGGTTCAAGGCCGGTTCAGGTAGGGCCGGGCCCACCTTTTGGGCCCTAAGGGTGTTTTACCCTTTTACCCCAGGTGGTCTGCATTTAGCCCTTGTGGACAGCGGAGTTTGGCTGTTGGCAGACCTAGCCAGGGATGTTCTGGTAATTTCAGGGCGGTGTAAATTGGTTATTTGCATTCCCAGTTTATAGGCCTATAAATAGACCGGTAAGGTGCCTTAGAAGGGCAAGCTTTCTTGACTCCTTCCACTTCTTCTAAGGCACCTAGCTCAACATTGGCTAAGGAGGGGAAGAGCTTTAGTCTCTTCCGAGTACGAGGTGGGACCTCCTCGCTGGAGCCTCCGGTCTAGTTCTTCGCCTCGAGTGTGATCCTAAGGGAGTAAGCGTGAGCTACCCCAATAGTTCTGAGCTTTAGGAGGAATCGACCTTGTTGGTTCCAACATCGTTGGATGTGAAGCATTCATCTCAGTCACTAACAATACTGCAGGGTGCACCATACAACCGAATAATGTTATCCATGTAGAGTTTGGCTAACTTTTCCACTGGATCATCCTTTTTCAGTCCTGGCCACCAGAACCACTTCTTCAAACCTCTAAACATTTTGTGCACTTCCGGTGAATTAAGTACTTGGTATAATGAGCCTCGTACATCAACTCCTGCTGCTTACTCTCCACACTTGGGGTGCATAGACGACTGTCCTTCCACAATAGTCCGTCTTAAAAAACATGTTGGGGATTTGACCTATCAAAAGCATCATCCATGATCTCCTTGTCTACGCAAGAGATCTCCAATATCTCCAAAACTTATGCCAAAATGTATGTCGAAGGTGTTGTCCCCCAGTAACTCCATCCATCTCCGCTACCACAAGTTTTAAGTCCTTTTGATCCAAAATGTACTTCAGGCTCCTGTGATCGATTTAGATACCGACCTTCACACTGTTTAGGTAGCTCCTTTATAGCTTCAGGGCGAAAATCACAGCCGCTAACTCTAATTCATGGACCGGATAAATTCTCTCATGTACCTCCAACTAACGTGAGCTATATGTTATTACCCTCCCATGATTGAGCAGAACACAATACAAGTCACTTTATTAAGCATCGCTGTAAATCTCAACTCCTTCGGTCCTACTCGATGAGCATGGAATGGTTGTCAAGGTTAATCGACTTTTCAGCTGTTCGAAAGCTTGCACGCACTCCAGCTACCACACAAACTTTTGATCTTCCTTCGCCAAAGTCGTGAGGGGTAATGTTATCTGCTAGAGGTTCTCTATGAAGCGTCTGTACTAGCCTGCCAGTCCTATAAAGTTTGGAATTTTCGCTAACACAGATAACACAAGAAACTCACGTATCGTAAATATCTTTGACGGGTCCACCACGATACTTTCTCCACTCAAGACGCGACCAAGAAACGCTACTGAGGGTAACCCAAGCTCGCACTTGGAGAATTTGGCATACAGCTGATTACTCCTTAACATCTCCAATACCGAATCCAGATGCTTGGAATTATCACCCTCATACTAAAAGTATACCAGTATGTCGTTGATAAGAGTTATCACAAACTGGTTCAGGTACTCACTGAATGCCCAATACCTCAAATCCATAAAAACGGACGACACATTTGTTAGCACAAGCGGCATAACGATGAACTCATAATGCCCATATCATGTGTTGAACACCGTTTTGGGAATATCACTTTCCCTTAGCGATAAATAATAGTATCCTGATTTCAGATTCAACTTGAGTACACACTTGACCCTTTGAGTTGATCGAATAGATAATCACTACTTGGGTTTGGATACTTATTCTTTTCCCTTTAACTTAATCAACTTCTAGTAACCACTACAGAGTTGTAAGCTTTCATCCCCTTTTTAACAAGAGAATCGGTGTGCTCCAAGGCAGTAAACTTAGATGAACATAACTCTGTTCCACCAGCTCTTGAAGAAATACTTCAGTTCCAACATCACACAACCTATAGCTTGTACCAAACTGACCACCTTACGTTTGAAATTGATGTATGCACGCTACTCCGAGAGCCAATCATACCAAAGATTACGCCAAATTCTACAAAAAGCAGTAGCAACGCTTGAAAGTCAAACTCCTGACTCCCTATCCGTAACTTCATATAATAGACACTATTTGCGTGTATAGAGCACCCGATAGGTAGCAGTACTATCGATTTGTCTCTTGACATCGAAAAAGGAACTACGATGCACGATACACATCCTTCAGACAAAAAGGAATGAGAAGTTCCCACGACGAACAGTGCTTTCACCGGACACTCAGAAAATCAATACAAATCCTATCACAACCAAACATCGGCTAACATGCATAAGGCAACAAGTATCTAAAGCTGACATACCAAAAATTAAACCATACCTGTCACCATATCAGCAAATTCCATAACCTCCTGATGGCCAAAGTTGTATCCTCTAGGTTGGGATGGAGCATATTGAGGTGTAGCAGCCTCCAACCCCTTGCCATTCTCTTCATAGGTCGCTCTAGGCATCTTCTCGTACTCCAGACATCCGCTTCGACACTCCTGGGCAAAGTGTCCTAACTTCCCAAAACAAAAGCATGCATCCGGTTCTCGGCCAATAGTTGTTCCAAACACACCAAAAGAAGGAACTAGACCTGACCTCCTTGCCTTCTTACACCATCTATGGAAACCAGACTTCGAAGTGGGGAGCGCCTTGAACTCTGTCTTCTCAGCACTGGAGTCTTTGTTCTCTTGGACTCCCTTTATAGCTTTCTCAGTCCCCTAATCGTTTTTACAGCAATCTTGGGCAAAGTGACAAAACCTTCCAAATTTATAACAGTAATATGGAGTTTAACTAGCAGATACATCAGGCCTCACTTTACTCCTCTTTCGGTGTACAGACTTTGCGGGACCTGGGGATTTTGGTAAGCTGTACTCTAACGTCTTATGGGTTCTAGCTAGATCTGCTTCCATAGCTCTAGCCGACTCCACGAACACTCGAAATCCATGTAGCTTTGGTCCTATGAGTAGCAGTCATAATTCATCACGCAGACCGTTGTAGAATCTATTAACTATAGTCTGCTCGTTCTCCAAATCAAACCCTGGGTAGCGCCTTATGATAAGAAATGCAAGAAAATACTCCTTAACTTAGTGCGTACCCTGCACTAAAATCATGTTCAACTATAGATCCAAAGGTCTTATACATGCCAGTTGTTCCATCACAGCAATCGGTGTTGAAGTAACCCCAGGGACAGGGGGCTGCACTTGCCCTCCAAGTTGTGCTTTAGTCACTACAAACACCACTTCAACTATCCTTCTTATGGTTTCAACAGAAAGCAGGGTCTTAGGCACGCTGTTAAGTGCACTACTCTCTGTGGAGTTCTTACCTTGCGACTACCCGCACCACTCGTAGTCCCCTATATAGCATAACTATCGATTAGGCGACAAACAAATTGCTAAAAGCAATCATTGGAACACTCAAGTTCCTCAGAAAAAAGAGTATTTTCATTCCTAAGTGGACATTCATGGGTTCTTTTTATGTTATAATGATGATGCACATACATGTGCTCACCACCCCTTAAAAGAATTTGCCCACGAATTCCAATAAGCAAGACCAGAACATGGCTCTGATACCAAATTGTAACACCCCTATCCGTTGCATGGTATATAGCTGTAGGTCCGGCCGGGGACTGATGCCATATACTACAGACAGACTGAAGGATTATAGAATGAAACTATTCTCCCAATCACAAACTTCCTATACAAAGCAACTAGTTGAAGCTTTTAAGTAGTTGAGAGAACCCAAATAACAGATAGTATGAATCATGAATGTCCACTAACCACAATAGGAATGAAATACCAAATTACACAAAAGTACTTGGCCTTATGGCCTTACAAATGTTCACTTAACAAAATAGTGTTTTACATACATCGGCTCGCAGGACGGCCACACATGATAGAAGTAAAATAACAGTTTGCTTTGGCCTTCGAGGGCCAGCACAACAGCTTGGGCTTCAGCCCACTATTTGGTACATGGTTCTGCAACACCTGCAAGCAACATTCAACCGTACGGTGGAAAACAAAGCAATAGTTAGCTAAAGCTGACCAAATTATAACGACCACGTCCCTTATTCGGGGCGGCGGTGCTCCTTCCATGCATTTCTTTAGTACATCCAAAAATCCTAGTGAAAGTACAACCTAGCACAATTCACCATAAGTGGAGGATCGCACGACCGCCCACCCTATGCACTCAGGGCACATTGACAGTGTACCGGACTTCCCGGATACTAGCTCCATTCAGAGGTCCTTGACTTGACGGTTATCTTGAGTATTTCAGTCTGTACAGCCCCTGGCTTGAGACTCTCGTTATGCCACCGACGAGAGCCAATTTCTGCTACTCTCATGTCATAGTCTACATAATATAGGTAGAGCTCCACCATTTCCCATTTCTCAAGTCACCCTACCATCTCTGAATACCATAGTGCTCATGGCAAAACCCTCAGGGCGCTGGTCGGTTATGCCTTTCCTGTTCGGCTCCCCAGCCTAATAATTCTGAACCCCATGGGCTCACCGCTTTTCAAAGAAAGGCCCTACATGTATCTTGGAGACATGCCTCGCACATAAAATACCAATTATACAAGGTTGGCCCTTGGCCACCTAGTTGACAGAAATGCTTTTCCGCCCAGTTTTCCGGGTACACCTTGGAGTTAATCCCCAAGGCTCCCTGTTGCAATCTGTCGTGTAGAAAACCCGAAAAACAACACAATACGGAGTCTTCTCCAACAATCCATGCACAATGCAACATCACCGATCCAAACAAGCACGTCCGGGTAGGCTTCACACACAATGCCTATACCCGTACTTTGATTCCGGACTTTACATGCAACACAAGGGGGACTATTCACATCTACCCTAAGGAACACCGCGCACTCACCGCACACTCGTGGGAGTGTGTTTCCTATGCAGAAAGGAAGAGGATTTCACATGTCCAAGTTGAGAATCGTTACCCTTGCAGCACGTTTTTGCGCCATAGAGAAAAGTATACGGTTGGAAAGGACCGCAATGCTCTTGCCTCAACGAATCTTAATTCGGCACGCCATTCGGACCACCGTAGCACCACCAGCTGCTAGATTTCTCTAGTCCTACCTCCTCTCGCTCTCCCCTCTCACTTCTCCTTAAAAAGAGAAAGCCAAAGATGAAATGAGGAATAACTTCCCCATTCCCATCCATAAACCATCAGGAGGCCAGCCAGGGTCGTTGGATCGTATTTAAGAAAAACGAACGACCCAGATTAACCCTGAAAATAATTTCAGATGGCCAAACATGACATTGCACACGGCTGTGTGCCCTGCTTACACACGAAATCGTCTATCTAGTGCAGGACACGGGTCGAGACACGGCCGTGTCTCAACCTGACATGCCTGTGTCGGGTCCCGACATGCCCGTTAACTAGGGGCGTGTCACAGATCACCGCCACACCAACTGCCACTTCCCTTGGTGGACACGGGTAAGGACACGCCCGTGCAAAAAGGAACACGCCCGTGTCGACTAATACAGGCCCGTATAACCCGGCCATGCACTCCTAACAACACACCCCAGGGTTTCAACCAGAGAAGAACACGGGTGGTGACACCGGTGAGGACACGCCCGTGTCACCCCAGACACGCCTGTGTCACTACTGTTCAAAACCGTGTTTACTGTCGTGTCCTTTCCTGGACACAGCCCAGCCAACACAGAAGGACACGGCCTTTGACACGCCCGTGTCCTAGGCCATGTAGCCTTGTATATAGGCACCAAAAATCCTTAGGATGCGATCAGTTCGATTATAATTTTCGGGGTGTTACAAATCTCCCCCCCCTTAAAAGAATTTCATCCCGAAATTAGGTAAAAGTACACAACCTAAATTTTACCTGAACGGAATAACACGGGGTATTCCTCCATCATAATCTGCTCTCGCTTCCATGAAAGCTCTTCACGACCACAATTATCCCAACGGACTTTAAACAATTCAGAACTCCTTATTGCGGAGTCGTTTGTGTAACACCCCAAAAATCTTAAAAATGAATTTGAGGTGCAGGTTGGTTTACACGGCCTGGGACACGGGCGTGTCCCAGGGCATGTCGGGGGTACACGCCTGGGACACGGGCGTGTCCCAGGGCGTGTCATTCAAATAATAGGCGGATCGAGTCAGAAGATTACACGGCCTGGAACCAAGCCTTGAACATGGCCGTGTCAGATTTGACACGGGCGTGTCCGATGCCGTGTGCCTACCAGTGTACTGCTGGTTGAGTTCGGAGCTCGATGAGGCTGGGGGGACACGGGCGTGTCTCATAACTGACACGGGCGTGTCAGGTTCGACACGAGCGTGTCGATGCCCGTGTTCTGGTAAAGTTCAGTCGGTACAAATACCGCGTGTGCCGCTTAAGGGTACACGGCCTGTGACACGGGCGTGTCACAGGCCGTGTCAGGCAAAAAATGTGATTTTTGGGAAAATCATGGCCATTCATTTTCTCTCTTTGGATCCAAGGGCTCAGGTGATTTCTGGCTGGATTAAATCAACAGAGGCTTGATGAAGAAATCATTCTTCATTTGGTTAAGGAAGAGAGAAAGAGAGAGGAGGAAGAAGAAGTAGGAGGAGATCAAGCCACCGGTGGAGCTCCCGTGGTCCGATTCGAGATCCGAGGCCAGCGTTGTGAAGGCAAAGCTGCAGCGGTTCTTTCTCACCGGCTAGTTTTCAATGGCTCCCAAGAGATCGACAAGGGTAACGATCTCCCTTCTTGGACATGTGAAGTCCTTCTTTTCTGCATTGCATAGGGAAAACCCTTCCCCGCGAGTGGGTGGTGGGTTGTGGTGTCCCTTGGGGTAGATATGTGAAGTCCCCCTTGTTAGAGTCCGGAATTGGAGTACGGATCTAGGCATGCTGTGTGAAGCCCATCTGGACATAGTCTGGATTGGTGATGCGACAATGAAGATGGATGGAGTTCCTTGGGGACTACACCTTCGAGATTCACTATACTCCCGGGAAGGGAAATGTGGTCGCTGATGCTTTGAGTCGGAAGACTACGATACGGGCAAGCTGGTTGCAGAGGCATGATCAGCGTTTAATCCAGGAATTGGAAGCATTGGAGATATCTTGAAGGCGCGGGTCAGTTTCACCTTTCCTGTTCGGCAATCTGCCTTTTCATCGAGTTGCAGCCCAACGGCTCAACCGCACACAAAGTGGCAACGCACGGCCACAAGAGTTGCATCCAACCCTCTTCATTTCCTGGACTTCATCCAGTACTTCCTGCTGCACCAAGCCAACAGGTAGGAACAAGGCAAACAAGCCATAATCACGGAGCCTTCTCCGATATGCAAACAAGCATCACCAATCCAGACCATGTCCAGATGGGCTTCACACAGCATGCCTAGATCCGTACTCCAATTCCGGACTCTAACAAGGGGGACTTCACATATCTACCCCAATGGACACCACAACCCACTGCCCACTCGCGGGGAAGGGTTTTCCCTATGCAATGCAGAAAAGAAGGACTTCACATGTCCAAGAAGGGAGATCGTTACCCATGTCGATCTCTTGGGAGCCATCAAAAACTAGCCAGTGAGAAAGAACCGCAGCAGCTTTTCCATCATAATGCTGGCCTCGGATCTCGAATCGGACCACGGGAGCTCCACCGGTGGCTTGATCTCCTCCTCCTTCTTCTTCCTCCTCTCTCTTTCTCTCTTCCTTAACCAAATGAAGAATGATTTCTTCATCAAGCCTCTGCTGATTTAATCCAGCCAGGAATCACCTGAGCCCTTGGATCCAAAGAGAGAAAATGAACGGCCACGATTCAGCTTTGCCATGGATACTTCCGTATTCGAGGTGGCACGGCGACTTGAGCAACGAGGGGTGGCTGATCCGTACATGCGTTAGGTCCGTCCGACTTGGAAGCCTGGTTATGGGTTTTGTTGGAGCGCCTAATGAGAGTCTTAGGCCCGCGCGCCGAAAAGACTAGAATGCTCAAATACCGTGTAGACTGTGGTGTTGACCCTGGTATTCCGGTACACCAAGAATGTGCCCTGAGTGAACGGACTGTCGGGCCGTGTGGCCGATAGTTGTGATGGCTTGAATGTGCCTGCGCGCACATAGTTGCTATATGATGATGCCATGCTATGCAGGGAAAGAATGCTAATGCCCCGAGAAAGGGGTAGGATTGTTATAATTGGGTCAGCTGAATGCTGACCGTTGCCATATTTGCCACCGTTCGGGTGGTTTGTCCCTATGCAGGTGCTGGAGAGCCAAGTGGTAAATGAAGGGCTGAAGCCCTTGCTGCTGTCGCTGCTGCTGCTGTGGCTGGCCCTTGAAGGCTAAGCGAATGTTTTTGCTTGTTTTCTTTTACTCATGTATGGCCGGCCTGCGCGCTGAGGTTTGTAAACCATACGGTGTGGAAAGAGGAACTGTAAGGCCTTAAAGCCAAACTCTATGTATTTGTTGTACATTCCGTGGTTATATATAAAAGGGGGTTATATATTGGACATTCCTGGTTAGAGTTCAATTTACAACTTAAATCTTCCGCTAGCATGCTCTGAGTTAGGATTCGTGTATGGTTTGGTAATATCCCGTGACCTCACCATCTGTTTGTGGCATATAGTGCGGGGCCCCGGCCGGACCTTCTATTATACGTCATGTAACGGATGGGGTCGTTACAGTTTGACTTCAAAGTATTCAATGCATACGGGCTTGACCTTCGTCGTCATCCCACAATCTACCGGCACCTGATCGACCGAAACCACCTGCAAAGGCTTTTGTAACGTCTTTCGCAACACCGATATATTGAATGTATCATATACCCCACTCAACTCCTCTAACAACTTCAGTTGATACACTGCTTCACCAATTCGCTCCAGGGTCTCAAACGGTTCAAGGTACCTCTTACTCTGCCTCTTCAAGCGACGGACTGGCGAGACATCATTGAACGGCTTGATTTTCAAATACGTCCAATCACCAACAGCGAAATCCCTTTACTAAGCTTGGCGTTTTAAAATTTCGCCTGCCTGTCCTGAGCGGTCTGCAAACGTTCCTCGAATTGTTCGTACCAATGACGGTTCATATTCCAACACTTGCCTCTTGAAAGGCTTTGTCTCACCCATTTCTAACCACGACTACGTCGTGCGACATTTTTTACCTTAAAGGGCCTCAAAGGTCGCCATTTGTATACTCGCCTGGTAGCGGTTATTATACGCAATCTCCACCATGTACATGTGATCTTCCCACTGCTTTCAGTAATCCAATACGCACATGTGAAGCATGTCCTCCATCATTTTAATGACCCATTCGGTCTGACCATCCGTCTGTGGATGGAAGACTTGTACTAAAGCTTAGCTTAGCTCCCAATAATTTAAGCACCAGCCTGGTATCGTTGGACGTGAAGTGTTCATCTCAGTCACTAACAATACTGCATGGTGCACCATACAACCAAACAATGTTATCCATTTAGAGTTTGGCTAACTTTTCCATTGGATAATCTTTTTTTAGTCCTGGACACCAGAACCACTTCTTCAAACCTATAAACATTTTGTGCACTTCGGGTGAATTGAGTACTTGGTATAATGAGCCTCGTACATCAACTCCTGCCGCTGACTCTCCACAGTTTGGGCGTACAGACGACTGTCCTTACATAACAGTCCGTCTTAAAAAACATATTGGGGATTTGACCTATCAAAAACATCATCCATTATCTACTTGTCTACGTAAGAGATCTCCAATATCTCCAAAACTTGCGCCAAAATGTATGTCGAAGGTGTTGTCCCCCAGTAACTCCATCCACCTCCGCATCCACATGTTTTAAGTCCTTTTGATCCAATAAGTACTTCAGGCTCCTGTGATCGATTTAGATACCGACCTTCACACCGTTTAGGTAGCACCTTTAAAGCTTTAGGGTGAATATCACAGCCGCTAACTCCATGTCATGGACCAGATAAATCCTCTCGCGTACCTCCAACTAACGCGAGCTATTTGTTATTACACTTTGATAATACGTTTTGTAGCCTAAACTATTATCGTATTTTCTATTTAATATTGTACAAATCATGTCTATTATTAGTTTATTTTTTATCATTTTTATGTAAATATTATTGCCACTGACTTTTTCTTGTCTTTTTGCAGGTTTACAGAAAATTGGCCAAAATGACCTGACACGCCCCACTGTCACGCCCTCCCTGGGCGTGACCTAGGGCGTGTCACCCGATCCCGAGGACTCCTGCTGGAAGGGACAGAAAAACGATCAAAACAGCTGTCACGCCCCCTGACACGCCCTCCCTGGGCATGTCATAAGGCGTGACCGTGGGCGTGTTGCCCTCTGCCGCAAAGCCTGCCGCCGCATTAAATGTCGTTTCTCCACAACACGCAAACAGTACTGTCACGCCCCATGTCACGCCCGTGACATGGGTGTGACACCCTCCTTTTTCGGTGACTGACGGATTTCTGACCAATGATTTGGACATGACGTGCCTGTAACGCCCCCCTACATGGGCGTGACCACCGACGTACACAGGCAATGATCCTTCCCGCCAGAGTCTAGATCCCGAGGTCAACATAGTACTGTCACGCCCCCTGACACGCCCCCCCTAGGGTGTGTCGGAGGGCGTGACCAACCCGTGAAAAAAATCTATAAATTGAGACCCCCCCTCTTCATTTCAGCAAGTTTTGGCTGAGAGGGGGAGGTGTTGCTCCTTTGGTTCTTGATCTTTTTCATGCTTTCTCTCTCTCTCTCTCCCTCTCTTTGTAATTTTTGTTTAACCCTAGTTTAATCTTAGCTTGTTTTAGCTTTTGTTGTAATCTTGCTCTTGCTTAGTGCTGCTTGTAGGGCTAGAATAGGATTTAATTTTCATGCACTTGTAATTTCTTTTTCAATAGTGTAACTTGCTCCTTTTTATTAATAAAAGTGCTCTTTGTTTAGCTTGTGTTTTTTTATATTCTTTACTACTCATCCCCCCTCCTCCACTCCATTATGATTAACTAATCCTCCTTGTACTCGATCTTGATGATCCGAGGTTCGAGCGATTAAGTTATGATGTTTTTCTTTTCTTTTTAGGTTAGGGCCTTGAATTACTCTTGATTAATCACGGGTTGGAGGTATAGTATCGATATATACCCTCCACCTTTTCTTTCATTCTGGGCTAGTCGAGAGGCCGATAGAATGAAGTGAGCATTCAAGAGTAAAGGGAGTTGTACGCACCCCTCGAGAGAGGCAGACGTTCAAATCTCCCGGATTGGAGTAAAATCCAATAGTGGGGTTCACCGCGTAAAGCGAGTTTTAGGCCTCCGATTTAGACGAGAGTCGTTCGGACCATCCTAAACTCAGTTGGGCACGACTTCGAGAGAAGCGTGTTCAAGCTTTAGGAACCTCCACGGTCAAGGACCTTTATCCTATTAAGTTTAGATTTTTACGCATTTTATTAATCGTCTTTAGCCGAGGTGAATCTTGATCGAGTGCATTTCCATTTCATATTTTATACCTTTCATAGTAATCACCTATCTTGTGCTCTTTAATTAACTGCAGTAGTTTCCTTTCTAGCATAGCTCTTTACTTAATTGCTTTACTTAATTGCGGTGGTTCTCTTTCTAGTATCGCTTTACTTCCTCCCTTGCACTTAGATTTTCTAAAACCCTAGTTTTTCTGTCGATAAGATAATAGCGTTCGTGTGAGTAAGCATAACCAGCAGTTCCCGGATTTCAATACGACACTTGTGTCCCCTAGATACAATTCGATAGGTATACTTGCCTCATTGGGTTGCTAGTTCGGTTGCGTTTATTTTCTTCGAACCCTAGAGCGCAACACACTCCCATACTGGAGCAGAACACAATACAATTCACTTCCCTAAACATCGCTGTAAATCTCAACTCCTTCGGTCCTACTCGGTGAGCATGCAATGGTAGCTGAGGTCAACCGACTTTTCAGCACTTCGAAAGTTTGCGCGCACTCCAGCGACCACACAAACTTTTGATCTTCCTTCGCCCAAGTCGTGAGGTGTAATGTTATCTACTAGATGTTCTCTATGAAGGTCCGGCAGGTTGGCCCCCTACCTTCTAGCTTCGGAAACAAATATATTTTAGTTGTTGTTGATTATGTTTCACGATGGGCTGAGGCCCAAGCTCTTCCTACGAACGACTCCCGAGTTATAGTCACGTTTCTAAAAAGATTATTTTCTAGATTCGGTATGCCACGCACAATCGTTAGCGATAGGGGTTCCCATTTCTGTAACGCACAATTTTCAAAAATCCTTACTAAATACGGCATTACACATAAGCTTTCCACTGCCTACCACCCCCAAACTAACGGACAAGTCGAAGTAGTTAATAGAGAAATAAAAAGAATATTAGAAAAGACTGTTACAACTTCTAGGAAAGACTGGTCAGCCAAACTTGACGATGCTCTATGGGCCTACCGAACAGCGTACAAAACCGCCCTCGGATGTATGCCGTATCGGCTGGTCTATGGAAAATCGTGCCATCTGCCCGTAGAGTTAGAACACCGCGCCTTTTGGGCCTTAAAATTTTTAAACTTCGATCCCCGCTCAGTCGGTGACCTTCGAAAATTTCAACTAAATGAACTCGATGAGTGGCGCTCTTATGCTTATGAAAATAATAAACTTTATAAAGAGCGGACGAAGCGTTTACATGATAAACACTTAAGGCACCCTAAAAACTTTAAGCCGGGCGACCAAGTCCTTTTATATAATTCTCGTTTACGTTTATTTTCGGGCAAATTAAAATCTCGCTGGTCTGACCCGTTTTCTATTTTAGAAGTATTTCCTTACGGAACTGTTTTAATTTCTCACTCTGATAAGGGTAATTTCAAAGTGAATGGTCAGCATCTTAAACTGTATTTCTCTGGTGATGATGATGTCAGTCCAAACATTATTAAGTTTCTGCTTCACGAACTTTAATCTTGAACTTTTAATTTTTTGCTAAAAACAATTTTATTTTTGGACAACAATATTTTTGGACAATATTATTTTTTTGATGCGTCGAGCTCAACGACGTTTTAACCAAAGGGCGCTCTTGGGAGGCAACCCAAGTTATCTTTTTCTGTTCTCTTTATTTTACAATTTTTGCCTCGGACGGCTCCGACAAGCTGAAGCTTCTGCGATCGCCAGCTCCAACATTGCTGAATCTATCACGAAGTCCAAAGAAGACAATCGGAGGAGCGGCATCACTCAGCTTTCGCAGCAAATAAATCCGGGGAAGTACCTGACTTTCAATTCTATCTTTCAATTCTGTACTTTACTTTTCTCTCCTTCTCCAATCCCCTTCTTTAGCCATTGAGGACAATGTCTATTTTAAGCTTGGGGGAGGACTTCCTCCTTCATTTTTGCTTAGTATACAAATTTTTCTCTTTGTATATATTTTAAATATTTCCAAAAAAATGAATATCTTAAAATTCCAAAAAAAAGAGAAAAAATTTCCAAAATCCAAATAAAAAAAAAGAGAATATTTCACAAAATTAAAAAATAATATTTGTTTTTGAATAGTTTAGACATTTTGGTATTTCAATAGTACCCCTAGTTTTTGTTTTTGTTTTACTCAAAATTTTCTATAAACAACTTAGTTAATTATAATATTTCTAATCTTCTTTTTTAATTATGTTTCACAAGTAAAATGTTGGTCATGTTGTGTTTCTAATTCACGGTAGTATGTTAAGGTGAAATATTTTTCTAAAACTCGCATTTCTATTATGGTTTTTTGTTTTTTATTTTCTTTACTTTCTCAAAAATTCATCATCCACTATTTTCTTTTTCATTTTTGAATAATTTTTGTAAAGTCAACTTTTGCATAGCGTAGTAGATTTGAACGATCCAAGTCACCTATTATTTCTATTTTCAAGTTAATTTCATCAATCTTCTTTTATGATCTAGGACTCGCTTTTTGAAATTTTTCAAACCTTTGTTTTAAATAAATTCAAAAGCGTGAAAATGATTTAGGCCGTTTTTGTTTTTGTTTGAGCTTTCCTGCCAACCTAAAAACGTTTACCACTTGTTAGCTGTTTTTGAGTCTTTTTTCGATTTCATTTGATAGCTCCTCCCTTCCTTTCACTTTCACTAAAGCTAGAATTTCCAACCTATCGAATCACACTAGCCTTTTTAAGTTTCATAAATTATTTTGACGATTTTGATAGGATATTTTGTGATTTTTTGTGGGAGAAAGGTTTTTGAAAAAAAGTATGCTCAAAAGTGATGTTTATTTTTGTTTGGCCAATTCAAAAGGAAAATAAAAATATTTATGGCCTTTATTATAAAAAAAGGAAAAAAATGAAAAAAAAGAAGAAAAAGAAAAAAAAATGTGTATATATTTTTATGAAAGTTTTTGAAACTCTTTGCTTTGGTTTAGTGTGATTTTGAACCTTCACATTTATCTTTGAATTCCACTCCTAATCTATTCCTAAACCAAACGTTTCTGTCCTATTTAAGTCCTTTTGATTCACGTTTATTGATTTTTTATTTAACAACTAAGAAAAGAAAAAAAGTAAATCAGTTTTAGTTTTGGATTTAAACTTAGATTTTTGTTAATTAAATTGATATAATTATAATGCGTTGCTTGGATCTAGTAACAACTCAATGCATGTTTTTTATTTTCGTTGCTTTGCTTAAGTCTATTTAAAAAATCTCGTTAAAATTTTGGATGATTTGTTTATTTGAGTAAAGTATATAAAAGTTTAACCATACCTAAATAATTGTTTTAGACTTATATTTCACCTTTTTCCCTACTTAGAATTTCGCATAGTACTTGTGTAGGCATAATTAAAACTTTTTGATTAGTCCTTTTTACAAATTTCTAGTTTTTATATTTTTGCTTGGGGACAAGAAAAGCTTAAGCTTGGGGGAATTTGATAATACGTTTTGTAGCCTAAACTATTATCGTATTTTCTATTTTATATTGTACAAATCATGTCTATTATTAGTTTATTTTTTATCATTTTTATGTAAATATTATTGCCACTGACTTTTTCTTTTCTTTTTGCAGGTTTCCAAAAAATTGGCCAAAATGACCTGACATGCCCCACTGTAACGCCCTCCCTGGGCGTGACCTAGGGCGTGTCACCCGATCCCGAGGACTCCTGCTGGAAGGGACAGAAAAACGATCAAAACCGCTGTCACGCCCCCTAACACGCCCTCCCTGGGCGTGTCACAAGGCGTGACTGTGGGCGTGTCGCCCTCTGCCGCAAAGCCTGCCGCCGCATTAAATGTCGTTTCTCCACAGCACGCAAACAGTACTGTCACGCCCCATGTCACGCCCGTGACATGGGCGTGACACCCTCCTTTTTCGATGACTGACGGATTTCCGACCAATGATTTGGACATGACGTGCCTGTCACGCCCCCCCTACACGGGCGTGACCTAGGGCATGACCACCGACGTACACAGGCAATGATCCTTCCTGCCAGAGTCCAGAGTCCGAGGTCAACATAGTATTGTCACGCCCCCTAACACGCCCCCCCTAGGGCGTGTCGGAGGGCGTGACCAACCCGTGAAAAAATTCTATAAATTTAGACCCCCTCTTCATTTCAGCAAGTTTTGGCTGAGAGGGGGAGGTGCTGCCCCTTTGGTTCTTGTTCTTTTTCGTGCTTTCTCTCTCTCTCTCTCTCCCTCTCTTTGTAATTTTTGTTTAACCCTAGTTTAATCTTAGTTTGTTTTAGCTTTTGTTGTAATCTTGCTCTTGCTTAGTGCTACTTGTAGGGCTAGAATAGGATTTAATTTTCATGCACTTGTAATTTCTTTTTCAATAGTGTAACTTGCTCCTTTTTATTAATAAAAGTGCTCTTTGTTTAGCTTGTGTTTTTTTTATATGCTTTACTACTCATCACCCCTCCTCCACTCCATTATGATTAACTAATCCTCCTTGTACTCGATCTTGATGATCCGAGGTTCGAGCGATAAGTTATGATGTTTTTCTTTTCTTTTTAGGTTAGGGCCTTGAATTACTCTTGATTAATCATGGGTTGGAGGTATATTATCGATATATACCCTCCACCTTTGCTTTCATTCTGGGCTAGCCGAGAGGCCGATAGAATAAAGTGAGCATTCAAGAGTAAAGGGAGTTGTACGCACCCATCGAGAGAGGCAGACGTCCAAATCTCCCGGATTGGAGTAAAATCCAATAGTGGGGTTCACCGCATAAAGCGAGTTTTAGGCCTCCGATTTAGACGAGAGTCGGTCGGACATTCCTAAACTCAGTTGGGCACGACTTCGAGAGAAGCGTGTTCAAGCTTTAGGAACCTCCACGGTCAAGGACCTTTATCCTATTAAGTTTAGATTTTTATCGCATTTTCTTAATCGTCTTTAGCCGAGGTGAATCTTGATCGAGTGCATTTCCATTTCATATTTTCTACCTTTCGTAGTAATCACCTATCTTGTGCTCTTTAATTAACTGCAGTAGTTTCCTTTCTAGCATAGCTCTTTACTTAATAGCTTTACTTAATTGCGGTGGTTCTCTTTCTAGTATCGCTTTACTTCCTCCCTTGCACTTAGATTTTCTAAAACCCTAGTTTTTCCGTCGATAAGATAATAGCGTTCGTGTGAGTAAGCATAGCCAACAGTTCCCGGATTTCAATACGACACTTGTGTCCCCTAGCTATAATTCGATTGGTATACTTGCCTCATTGGGTTGCTAGTTCGGTTGCGTTTATTTTCTTCGAACCCTAGAGCGCAACACACTCCCATGCTGGAGCAGAACACAATACAATTCACTTCCCTAAGCATCGCTGTAAATCTCAACTCCTTCGGTCCTACTCGGTGAGCATGCAATGGTTGCTGAGGTCAACCGACTTTTCAGCTCTTCGAAAGCTTGCGCGCACTCCAGCGACCACACAAACTTTTGATCTTCCTTCGCCCAAGTTGTGAGGGGTAATGTTATCTACTAGATGTTCTCTATGATGCATCTGTACTAGCCGACCAGTTTTATAAACTTCGGACTTTTCGCCAACGCAGATAACACAAGCAACTCACGTATCGCAAATATCTTTGATAGGTCCACCATGATACTTTCTCCACTCAAGATGTGACCAATAAACTCTACTGAGGGTAACCCAAGCTCGCACTTGGAGAATTTGGCATACAGCTGATTTCTCCATAACGTCTCCAATACCGAATCCAGATACATGGAATGATCACCCTCAGACTGAAAGTATACCAGTATGTCGTCGATAAAGGTTATCACAAACTTGTTCAGGAACTCACTAAACGCCCTATACCTCAAATCCATAAATACGGATGGCGCATTTGTCAGCACAAGCGGCATAATGATGAACTCATAATGCCCATATCGTGTGCTGAATGCCGTTTTGGGAATATTACTTTCCCTTAGCGACAAATAATAGTGTCCGGATTTCAGATTCAACTTGAGTACACACTTGAACGTTTGATTTGATCGAATAGATAATCACTACTTATGTTTGTATACTTATTCTTTTCCCTTTAACTTAATAAACTTCAAGCAACCACTACAAAGTTCTAAGCATCAATCCTGTTTTAACCAGAGGACCGGTGTGCTCCAAGGCAGTAAACTTGGATGCACATAACTCTATTCCATCAGCTCTTGAAGTAGTATGTTGGAACACCCTATTACTATTTGGACCAGGATGACTATACTTCTATAGGGATTTTGGTTTGTGACCTCCTTGTTGTTATAAAGGTCACATAGGCTAGGTAGAATAATCTTCAGCTCGACGTAGAGTCGACCTCTGCTCAACGCAGAGTCGATCTCAGCTCGACAATGAGTCGACCTCAGCTCGACGCTGAGTCGACCTCAGCTCGACGCAGAGTCGACCTCAGCTCGACGCAGAGTCGACCTCAGCTCGACGTAGAGTCGACCTCTGCTCGACGTTCCGTCGAACCCAGTTCTACTTACAGAAAACACTCTCTGGCCGACGTGCGTCATGCTCAGATCGACGTTTTATTGTGAGCTCGACGCTTTTCAGACCGCCGTCAGTTTTGGATAGGAATTCAAAATCCCTCTGTCAGACAATTAATGCTGAAGATTTATTGGCCGTTACAGCATATCTGGTGCATGGCTCAAGGAATTTTCTAAGGAATGTCTGCCTGTCATTTCCTTGGAGACATGGACATTTAAGGAAAGCAATTAATGCTGACTTCCAACGGCTATCAAAGTAAAGGAAGAAGAAGACTCAAATATATAATTCTTTTTCTTTCAATTCTACAAAAGACACACAGAATATACAGAACAAAAAGAGAACAACAATACAAGACTTCAGATCTCTTTTCTCTCTGTGAAATTGTTTTGAAAGACTCACTCATAGGAATTCTGATTGCTTCAGACACAACCATCCAACCTTCTTGGATCATCACTTGCTGGAGCAGATCAGATCTTTTGAAGACCTGTCACCCTTGTGCAGAGCTCTCCTTCCTGAACCTCTTCTTGATCTCAGGGGGAGCTTTGACAACAACTGCAGATCCACTTTTGCTTCTCTCTGCTTGTTGATAGAGAAGACAACATCATTCTTTTTCTTTTTCTTTCTGTACAGGGTTTTAACTCCCTTCAAAAGTTACTTTTGGTTTTGCTGAAACCTGGTCAAAATCAGCTCCTTTGGTTTGTGAGAACCTGATCAAAAACTCTCTGGTGCTCAAGACACCTGATCAACTCATCTTGAAGTGGATTCCTATCAAGGGTGATAGAAGAGTGGATGTACCCAGATTTGGGGAACCACTATAGCTCCTTGTGTCGTCTGGATTGCTTGTCTTTTTGTGTTTTGCTTTGTGCTGTGAATTTCCTTTTACTCTGATTATTTGCTATAGCACCATACACTAAGTAAATACAAATTTTCTCTGCACACAAGTTTTATTTGCAAAATTATTTTAAATAACTCTATTCACCCCCTCTAGAGTTAGGATTGATCTTATCCTGCACTTTCAATTGGTATCAGAGGGAGGTTGATCATTCATACAGGCTAACACCTGGATCAAAAGATCCCTGATAAGATCATTTCCCTCAAAGGGTTAGTTTCTTTAGTTTTACTTATCTTTGAAACTCATGGCACAAAACAAGGACTTTGCTAGCACCAGACCTCCTATGTGCAATCTCTCTAAGTTTGCACTATGGAAGGCAAGGATTAGACTTTACATGAACTCTTTTGATGAAGACATTTTTAATTCTGTGTTGACAGATTGTCCAAGACCTCCCACAGGAACAAGTACATCAGCTGTTCCTCCTCCTTCAGGAACTGATGATGACATAAAGAAGTGGAAGGCAGCAGATGCTAAAGCCATGAACATCTTGGCTCAAACCATGTCAGATGACATTTTCCAGAAAGTAGCTGATTGCAATACTGCTAAAGAGATCTGGGAAAAACTTTCAGAAATTTTATCAGGTTCTGCAGATGAAAGAAAGGATAGGAGATCCTACCTCATCACCCAGTATGAGAACTTCAAAAAGGCAGAGTCTGAGTCAGTTGCTGACATGTACAACAGACTGAGCCTAATCATCAGTGAGCTTAGATCACTAGAGAAGGACATATCTCTCACTGAGATAAATGACAAGATACTGACTTGTTTCCCTAGCTCTTGGGACTCAAGAATCTGGTCAATTAAAGATGGAAGAAATGTCTGTGAGTTATCCACAGAAGCCCTTCTAGGAAAGCTCAAGAGTTATGAGCAATTTATTAAGAAGAGAGAAGAAGAGCAGAAGACATCCACACCAACAGAGAAGGCTGAGAAAACTATTGCCTTCAAAGCACAGGAAGAAGAACCTAAAGAAAAGGTGTTGGGAAATGAAGATCTTATGAGCCTACTGGTCAAAAGGTTCAATAAGCTAAATAAAAGGAACTTCAGAAGATGGTCATCCAAAGACAAAGACAAGCCAAGGTATGACAGATCTAATAATAAAGATATTATCTGCTTTGGCTGCAGGAAACCAGGACACATCTTCCCAAACTGTCCAGAAAATCAAGACAAGGACAGAAGGGACAAGAAGGAAAGAAAGGATAAAAGGAAGGATAAGGAGTCAAGGAAATACCATGACAAGCCTTCCTCCAGCAACAGCAAGCACACCAGAAAAGGATTTGTGGCTGAATCCTGGAGTGACTCTGATGAGTCTGATTCATCATCCAGTTCTAGTGATGATGAGGATGATGCAGAAGAAAAGGGATTCTGCATGATGGCCATCAGTGCATCTCAAAAGAACACTGATTCAGAGCCTGATGCTGACTACCCATCTGATCAGGAACTTACTGAGGATCAGGTAATAGATTCATTTGACTTTACTTCTGATGATTTCAAATCTGAGTTTAAATCTATGTGCATTGACTTGATTGAGTCTCAAAAGCTGATTAAAACTCTAAATGAACAATTAATTGAATGCAAATCCATTAACTCAGATAATCTTAGACTCTTAGAAGAGTTGAAGCAGTGTGGGGAGGAGATAGCTTCACTGAAAAGTGAGCTATCTAAGGCCAAACAATTTGAAGAAACCCTTAATGGGAGAAGTATCAAATTGATGGACATCACAAGTACAGTGAACTCAAGATTGAATGGTTCACTGGGCTTGGGTGCTTCATCCAGCCAACCCATAGTGCTGACAACTCCAATCAAATTTACCAGTAAGAAAGGTAAAGGAGTCTTGATAGTGGCTAGGAAGAATGCTGACTTAACCCAGGAAACTGGACAAGAAGCGTCGAACGAAGCTCGACGTGCGTCGAGCCAAGCTCAGAGCAAAAGTCATTTCTCAGGGGTTAATTCAAAATTCAATTCCAGCTCTACATCTCATCACTTTAACCCTTATGCTGAATGGATAATACCTCCTAGGAGATATCATCCTGTAGGCTATAAGAGTCAACCTGAGATGTCTTTTATTTCAGAATTTAAAGGATATCAAGAAAGGCCCAAGGTAAACTGGGTCAAAAACAATTGATTTGTTGTATGTGCAGATAAAGACCTATCCAATTGAGAACCAGCAGTGGTACTTGGATAGTGGGTGCTCAAAGCACATGACTGGCAACAAGGAAAACCTTGTGTCCTTCAAAGCCAAACATGGACCCAAAGTAATCTTTGGAGATTCAAATTTTGGACAAACAAAAGGCTATGGCCAAGTCAAGATAGGGTCAATCACATTTAAGAAAGTGGCCTATGTGGAAGGACTAAAGCACAACTTAATCAGCATCAGCCAGCTATGTGATGCTGGTTATCAGGTTTGGTTTACCAACTCAGCATGCAATATTACATTAAATAACAACATTGTCTTAATTGGTAATAGACAAGATAACATATATCTAGTTGATTTCAATTCATCTAAAGTAGATATTTGCTTATTTAATTCCCTTAGCAAACCCAATGAACTTTGGCATAAAAGACTAGGACATGTGAACCTTAGAACCATTGCTAAGTTATCCTAAGACAACCTTGTTAGAGGACTACCTTCTGGTCCCTACAAGAAGGAAGGACTTTGCAAGGCCTGTCAGTTAGGCAAGCAAACTAATAACAGTTTCAAGTCACTTAATAAGAGTGACTCACCTAGAATCTTGTACTTATTGCACATGGACCTTTTTGGACCAATTAATGTACAAAGCCTAGGAGGGAAATCTTATGCTTTAGTGGTTGTAGATGACTTCTCAAGATTCACTTGGGTGTTCTTTCTGAGGAAGAAGTCTGATAACTTCAAGATTTTGACAGATTTTCTCAAAGGCATACAGATTGAGTTCAATACTCACATTGCCCTGATCAGAAGTGATCATGGGACAGAGTTTGATTCTCTTCTCATGCTAGAGTTCTGTCAGAAGGAAGGTATCAGGCACACCTTCTCAGCTCCAAGAACTCCTCAACAAAATGGTGTAGTTGAAAGGAAAAACAGAACCCTTATTGAATCTGCCACAACATTGTTGACAGATGCTCACCTCCCTCTAACCTTTTGGGCAGAGGCAGTGAACACCTCCAACTATGTTTTGAATAGAAGCCTGATACATAAACTAAAGGGTAAGACTCCCTATGAGTTACTCAAAGGGAAGAAACCTAAAGTGAATTATTTCAAAATTTTTGGTTGCATTTGCTTCATTCACAATAATGACAAGAAATACCTAGCTAAATTTGAAGCCAAAGCTGATGAAGGAGTGTTTCTGGGATACTCCATGACTAGCAAGGCTTATAGGGTTTTTAACAAGTGCTCAAATAAAATTGAAGAATCCATGCATGTTACATTTGATGAAACTAACATGTCTTATAAGGAGAAGGAGACTTCTACCATAAGCAATTTGCAGGAACATTCAATTTAAGAAAATCTGAAGCAGCTTACCTCACAGACAAAAGGTCATTACCTTCACCAAGTCAGCAAGACACTGAACTCAGTGACAATGAAGGGGAATTTCAGGTTCTGGAAAGTTCAAAAGGCCAACAAATTGAAGAACCAGTTGTTGTTCCACAAGAGGAAACAACAACACAGGTTGGTGCATCATCAACACCCCTTGTTGATCTTGCAACAACAAGAGATCACCCAATCTCACAAGTAATTGGAGATATCTCAGTGGGTGTGCAAACAAGGAATCAAGTTAATCAAAATATTATGCACACCTGCTTCCTCTCTCAAATTGAGCCTCAAACCATACAAGATGCAGAGCAAGATCCAAACTGGATCATTGCAATGCAGGAAGAGTTGAATCAATTTGAAAGGAATAAAGTTTGGGAATTAGTACCAAGACCAAGGAACCAGCAAATTGTTGGAACCAAATGGGTATTCAAAAACAAGTTAGATGATCAAGGAATAATTGTGAGAAACAAGGCAAGACTTGTTGCACAAGGATATTGCCAAGAAGAAGGAATTGATCATGACCAAACCTTTGCACCAGTTGCAAGGTTGGAGGCCATAAGAATCTTCCTTGCATATGCAGCTCACAAGAGATTCAAGGTATATCAGATGGATGTCAAGAGTGCTTTTCTCAATGGAGACATCAAGGAAGAAGTTTATGTAAAGCAACCTCCAGGTTTTATCTCTCCAACCTTTCCTGATCATGTTTTTAAACTGCATAAAGTTTATATGGTCTCAAGCAAGCTCCTAGAGCATGGTATGAGACCTTAGCTTGTTTTTTGTTGGAAAATGATTTTAAAAGGGGTAGTGTAGACCAAACTCTTTTTGTTAGAACCCATAGGTCCCATACCCTACTAGTACAAGTTTATGTAGATGACATCATATTTGGGTCTACTGATTCAAACTTATGCAAAAAGTTCTCACAACTTATGCACTCAAAGTTTGAAATGAGTAGCATGGGTGAGCTTGCTTTCTTTCTAGGATTGCAAGTTAAACAACATGTGGATGGCATTTTCATTTCTCAAACCAAGTATGCTAGAGAATTGGTTAAGAAATTTGGAATGTCTGAAGCATCCTCTATGAAAACACCTATGCCTACAAATGCTGTTTTAGATGCTGATGAATCTGGAAAACCAGTTGATCAGACAAGCTATAGAGCAATCATTGGCTCATTACTTTATCTAACAGCTACTAGACCAGATATAATGTTTGCCACATGCATTTGTGCTAGATTCCAAGTAAGCCCTAGAGAGTCCCACCTCACATTAGTTAAGAGGATTCTTAGGTATGTAAAAAGTTGTCCTAATCTAGGTCTCTGGTATCCACATGACTCAGGATTTGATCTAACTGGATTTTCAGATTCTGATTATGCTGGATGTAGAGTAGACAGGAAAAGCACCAGTGGAACTTGTCAATTCCTTGGTGATAGACTTGTCTCCTGGTTTTGTAAGAAACAAACCTCTGTGTCCACATCAACTGCTGAAGCTGAATACATGGCTGCAGGTAGTTGTTGCTCACAGATTTTGTGGATTCAAAACCAGCTCCTAGACTATGGGTACAACTTAGAGATGTCTAAAATCTTTTGTGATAATACCAGTGCAATATCTATTGCTCAAAATCCAGTTCTCCATAGTAGGACCAAGCACATAGAGATCAGACATCACTTCTTAAGAGATAATGTAGAAAAGAAGAAAATTGCACTAGAATACATTTCCACTGAACTACAGAGAGGAGATATCTTCACCAAGCCCTTGGATGAAAAGAAGCACCTCTTTTTCCTCAATCAGTTGGGAATGCTAGATGGAGACAGCATAAATTAAAACTCCAAGATTTTGAAACCCATAATTAACAGGAATAGGAAAATTTCATTTTAAAATTTCCTGTCTGAGTAGTTGTTCTGAGCTCTGAACTAAGCTCGACGCGGCGTCGAACGGAGATCGACGGTCCGTCGCCCTCAAAAGCGTCGAACGTCGAACTCAGCTTCCAGCGTCGAACTAAGTTCACAGCTCCCTGGCTTCTTGAGTTTCTCTCTCCCCGGTCGACGTCTTCGTTCAACGTCGACCTGAGCTCGACGTATAGCTTCAGCCAAAGCGTCGAACGTCGACCTAAGCTGCACGTTGTTGAGTCGTTTCAGTTCTCCTAGAGCCTAAGAGCGTCGAACTGAGCTCGACGATCTTTCCTTTTCTGCGTCGAACCCTAAGTATAAAATCATTTCCTCATCGTCGTTCGCAGTTGCGCTTTCATATCTTTCTGCTCAAGCTTTCTCCCTTCAAATTCCTTACTCTTGATCTTGGAAGGTATTCTTTTTGCAGGAAAATGGCGATCACAGGAGGAGCTCTGGCGGCTATGAAGTTCGATTCTGGATTCGATATCGACTTCAACTCTTTTGATGGATCTCCACAACATTTTTTGGATATACTGGACCTCTTCAAGGAGCAGCAACTGGTTAACTTTATGTCAACCAGGATCCCTCTCCCAGAGTCAGAAATCAAAGAGTGGAGTCTTACAGCAGTTATTTCAGATAACAATACATTGACTGGGAAAGTTTCAGGAAATGAGGTAGCCATCTCACCTCAAGTCATTACAGAAGTTTTCAACTTTGCTGCTGGAGATGATGGCATAGAACTATCTGTGGAAGAGTATACCTTGATGCTAGACAGGATGGGGCATGCTGCTGGTAACCCTCTAAACTCCTCAAAGTTAACCTAGCTGTTGAATATAGGTTATTAGCAGACATTACAGGAAAAGTGATCTGTGCAAAGAGGACTGCACATGATGCAATCACTAGGCATCAGTTCTGCCTTATGGCTGCACTTATAGATAAGAAACATCCCAACTGGGGATTGATTGTGTTTGATTTGATTAAGAAAAAATTGGATAAAAACTCTGTCCACTTTGGAAGAGTTCTTGGGTTGATTCTCAACCATTGCTGCCCTCAACTGCTTGTGTCCTCCAAGAAGCACATCAATGCTTCCAAGAGGCTCACATGTGCCCTAATTGGCAAGTAGGACAGAAGAATTGTGAATCCCAGGGCAACAGCAGCAATGAAATCCTCTGCAGACACCAGGACTATAGAGGTCACTTCCCCTCAGTCCACTGGTCCAGAAGCAGGGTCTGTGCCATCTGACTCTCTCACCCTCCCATCCTCTTTCATCCCCTCAACCACAGTTCTCTCATCCTCTCAACCTCTACCTTCCTCCATCTCTACCATTGCCTCCTCCCTTCCACCTCACACTACTTTCCTTCCCATAAGCTTGGATTCCTCCCCTCATGAGGATCTCTTTTCTTTTGACATGCATGAAGACTCCTTCATGGATGCCTCTACCTCCTCTCCTCATGAATTCCCCCATTCATCTACTTTTTCAGAGCTACTTTTTTCCTCCATCCATGAGCCAGTTACACCTCCTCTGTCTGCACCTCACTCAACATCTTCCTCATTTACAGTTTCTGCTACTCCATCTACCTCTACTCAAGTTCCCCTTGAGCAAGTAGCTCTCCTCCCCCTAGCCAATCAAATTTTTGACCTTCTGTCTCCTAGGCTCTCCTCCCTCCTGGATGCCAAGCTGGCTCCTCTCATTCTTTCCCTGAGCACTCTTTCTGCCTCTGTATCCTCCCTCTCCTCTCAGTTGGCATGACCTTCTTCTGGGGGCCTAGAGTCAGCTACCACTGATTCTAGGCAGGGGGAGATGTCAGCAGAAGAAGAGCTGCCTCCCTCTTCAGTTCAGGTTGTTCAGACATGTTCAGAGACAGTATCAGTTGCAAAAGTTCAGATGATATCTGAGGCTCCTCCTCCAGCTTCTGTTCAGAGCTTCTCCCCTCCAGCCCAGATTCAAGAAGATCTGACCAGGGCTATTGTCCCTTTTCTGAAGATCCCTGCTGTAGCAGTGGTAGCAGTGGCTCCTGCTAATAATGAAATTGAAATTTTAGCAGCTGTTGAAACCTCAGGTGAAGAAATTGAAACACCTGATGCAGTTGAGACTCATATCTCCCAAGCCCTTCAGGAACCAGCATCTTTAGTCTCTATGGCTCCTGAGGCTGTGCTCTCTTCTGCAGTGGTAGTCTCCTCCTCCCCTCTGACAGCAGTTCTTCCTTCAGTTTCCTCCTCAGCAGCTCCAGATTCCATCAGTTTTCCTATCTCTAAAAGGAAGTACATAGATCCATATGAAGAATCTCAAAGTTCTGAAGATGAGTTTGCTACAGATTCTGATGACTCCTCTGCAACAATTGCAAGGAAGAGGAAAGCTAGATCAAAAGCTTTGAAAAGAGTTCCAATTGCCAGAGCTACAGATCATGACATTCCCTACTATATCAAATACAATTGTGAAATCACAGAACCATGGATGCAGTACTCCCAAAATCAGAGAAAAGCAATGAAGAAGAAAAGAAAATTTAATGAAGGACCATCCAAACCTGTCCATCAGCCTCCACCTCCACCTCCTCCAGATGCAGGTGCAGGTGCCAGTTTTTCTTCCAATCCAGCCCCTTCAGCCCTACATGGAAAAACATATCAAGCAAGAAGATATCAAGGAGACAGTCAGCAAAGGGGAGGTCAGCAAAGAGGAAAATATAGGGGCAGGCAGTCTAGAGGAAGATCAGGTTCTCAACCTTATCAAAGGGGAGGAGCCATTGATCCAACCTCTGGCCCCTATCCCTATAGACCTAGAGCTGACCTCACCCCAACTACCTCTCAAGAACTCTCCTCTAACAGATTTGAACCAGCTGTACCCTTTGAAGATCCTACCAAAACTCCAGCCTACTGGAAAGCCAGAATGACAGAAATGGCTGCTTTAAATGAGATTATAAAGCTAGAGAAAAAGGTCTGGACACCTCTCATATCAGTACTATGTCAGACCAAAGAAAAGAGGAATTGGAGAAATATAAGTCTAAGAAATTCTTTGATTCAGACAGATACATGCAACTTCATCCTGCAGTTGTACCACACAGTGCAAGAGATCAAAAATCTTTAGGTGCAGCTGATGACTACAGATCTAAAAAGGAAGATTCAAATCCAAACAGAGAAATCATCTTCAAGAAGAGTGATCAAGACAAAGCCTCAAAGGGAAGGTAAAGTAAGATGCTTTAATTCTTTCTATATATGCTGGATTCAGGACATTTGAACATTTGTGCTGCTATATAATGTTATATATGCTGCTTTTTATTCTGTCATGTCTGGTTGTATTGTAATGTATTGTATCTGCTTTATCTTTCTTTGAATCCCTAAATTCATGTAAATAGTAATCCTAGTCCAAATAGGGGGAGATTGTTGGAATACCCTATTACTATTTGGACCAGGATGACTATACTTCTATAGGGATTTTGGTTTGTGACCTCCTTGTTGTTATAAAGGTCATATAGGCTAGGTAGAATAATCTTCAGCTCGACGTAGAGTCGACCTCTGCTCAACGCAGAGTCGATCTCAGCTCGACGATGAGTCGACCTCAGCTCGACGCTGAGTCGACCTCAGCTCGACGCAGAGTCAACCTCAGCTTGACGCAGAGTCGACCTCAGCTCGACGTAGAGTCGACCTCCGCTCGACGTTCCGTCGAACCCAGTTCTACTTACAGAAAACACTCTCTGGCCGACGTGTGTCGTGCTCAGATCGACGTTTTATTGTGAGCTCGACGCTTTTCAGACCGCCGTCAGTTTTGGATAGGAATTCAAAATCCCTCTGTCAGACAATTAATGCTGAAGATTTATTGGCCGTTACAGCATATCTGGTGCATGGCTCAAGGAATTTTCTAAGGAATGTCTGCCTGTCATTTCCTTGGAGACATGGACATTTAAGGAAAGCAATTAATGCTGACTTCCAACGGATATCAAAGTAAAGGAAGAAGAAGACTCAAATATATAATTCTTTTTCTTTCAATTCTACAAAAGACACAGAGAATATACAGAACAAAAAGAGAACAACAATACAAGACTTCAGATCTCTTTTCTCTCTGTGAAATTGTTTTGAAAGACTCACTCATAGGAATTCTGATTGCTTCAGACACAACCATCCAACCTTCTTGGATCATCACTTGCTGGAGCAGATCAGATCTTTTGAAGACCTGTCACCCTTGTGCAGAGCTCTCCTTCCTGAACCTCTTCTTGATCTCAGGGGGAGCTTTGACAACAACTGCAGATCCACTTTTGCTTCTCTCTGCTTGTTGATAGAGAAGACAACATCATTCTTTTTCTTTTTCTTTCTGTACAGGGTTTTAACTCCCTTCAAAAGTTACTTTTGGTTTTGCTGAAACCTGGTCAAAATCAGCTCCTTTGGTTTGTGAGAACCTGATCAAAAACTCTCTGGTGCTCAAGACACCTGATCAACTCATCTTGAAGTGGATTCCTATCAAGGGTGATAGAAGAGTGGATGTACCCAGATTTGGGGAACCACTATAGCTCCTTGTGTCGTCTGGATTGCTTGTCTTTTTGTGTTTTGCTTTGTGCTGTGAATTTCCTTTTACTCTGATTATTTGCTATAGCACCATACACTAAGTAAATACAAATTTTCTCTGCACACAAGTTTTATTTGCAAAATTATTTTAAATAACTCTATTCACCCCCCTCTAGAGTTAGGATTGATCTTATCCTGCACTTTCATAGTACTTCAGTTCCGATAACACACAACCTTTAGTTAGTACCAAACTGACCACCTTACATTTGAAATTGATGTACGCATGCTGCTCCGAGAGCCAATCATACCAAATATTACGCCGAATTCTACAAACAGCAGTAGCGACACTTGCAAGTCAAACTTCTTGACTCCCTATCTGTAACTTCATACAACAGACACTATTCGCGTGTATATAGCACCCGATAGGTAGCAGCACTATCGATTTGTCTCTTTCCATCGAAGAAGGAACTCTGATGCGCGATACACATCCTTCGGACAAAAAGGAATGAGAAGTTCCCATGACAAACAGTTCTTTCACCGAACACTCAGAAAATCAATACAAATCCTATCACAACCAAACATAGGCTAACATGCGTAAGGCAACTAGTATCTAAAGCTGAAATACCAAAAATTAAACCATACCTATCACCATGTCAGCATATTCCATAACCTCCTGATGGCCAAAGTTGTATCCTCTAGGTTTGGATGGAGAATATTGAGGTGTAGCTGCCTCCAACCCCTTGCCCTTCTCTTCGTAGGTCGCTCTAGGCTTCTTCTCGGACTCCAGACGTCCGCTTCGACACTCTCGGGCAAAGTTTCCCAGCTTCCCACAGCAAAAGCATGCTTCCGGATCACGACCAATAGTTGTTACAAACGCACCAAAATAAGGAACTAGACCCGACCTCCTTGCCTTCTTACACCATCTATGGAAACCGGACTTTGAGGTGGGTAGCATCTTGAACTCTGTCTTCTCAGCACTGGAGTCTTTCTTCTCTTGGACTCCCTTCATAGCTTTCTCTATCCCTTGTTCGTCATACGGCAATCTCTGGCAAAGTGACCAAACCTTCCACATTTATAACAGTAATATGGAGTTTGACTAGCAGATATGTCAAGACTCACTTTACTACTCTTTCGGTGTACAGACTTTGTGGGACCTGGGGAGTTTGGTAAGCTGTAATCTGACGTCTGATTGGTTCTGGAAAGATCTGCTTCCAAAGCTCTAGCCGACTCCACTAACGCTCGGAATCCAAGTAGCTTTGGTCCTACGAGTAGCAGCCTAATTCATCACGCAGACTGTTGTAGAATCTATTAACTATAGTCTGCTCGTTCTCCAAATCAAACCCTTGGTAGCGTCTTAGTGCGTACCCTGCACTAAAAGAATGTTCAACTACTGATCCAAAGGTATTATACATGCTAGTTATTCCATCACACCACTCGGTGTTGAAGTCACCCAGGGACAGGGGGCTGCACTTTCCCTCCAAGTTATGCTTTTGTCACCTCGAACACCACTTCAACTATCCCTCTTATGGTTTCAAAAGAAAGTAGGGTCTCAGGCACGCTGTTAAGTGCACTACTCTCCATGGAGTGCTGACCTTGCGATAGCCCCGCACCACTCATAGTCCCCTATATAGCATAACTATCGATTAAGCGACAAACAAATTACTAAAAGAAATCATTGGAACACTCAGGTTCCTCAAAAACAAGAGTATTTTCATTCCTAGGTGGACATTCATGGGTTCTTTTTATGTTATAACGATGACACACATACATGTGCTCACCACCCCTTAAAAGAATTCGCCCACGAATTCCAATAAGCAAGCTGGAACCTGGCTCGGATACCAAATTGTAACACCCCTATCCGTTGCAGTGTATATAGCAGTAGGTCCGACCGGGGCCCGACACCATATACTATAGACAAATCGAAGGATTACAGAATGAAACCATTCTCCCAATCACAAACGTCCTACACAGAGCAACTAGCGGTTGCTTTTAAGTAGTTGAAAGAACCCAAATAACAGATAGTATGAATCATGAATGTCCACTAACCACAATAGGAATGAAATACCAAAATACACAAAATTACATGGCCTTATGGCCTTACAAATGTTCACTTAAAAACATAGTGTTTTACAGACATCGACTTGCAGGCCGGCCATAAATGATAGAAGTAAAATAACTGCTCGATTTGGCCTTCGAGGGCCAGCACAACAGCTTGGGCTTCTGCTCGCTATTTGGTAACTGGTTCTTCAGAACCTGCAATCAACATTCCACCATACGGTGGCAAACAAAGCAACGGTCAGCTAAAGCTGACCAAATTATAATGACCCCGCCCCTTATTCGGGACGGCGGTGCTCCTTCCCTTCATTTCATTAGTACATCCAAAAATCCTAGTGAAAGTACAACCTAGCACAATTCACCACAAGTGGATACTCGTACGACCGCCCACCCTGTGTACTCATGGCACATTGACAGTGTACCGGACATCCCGGATACCATCTCCATTCAAGGGTCCTTGACTTGACAGTTACTTTGAGCATTTCAGTCTTTACGGCCCCTGGCCTGAGACGCTCGTTATGCCCTCGACGAGAGCAAATTTCCGCTACTCTCATGTCATAGTCTACATAATGCAGGTACAGCTCCACCATTTCCCGTTGCTCAAGTCGCCCTACCATCTCCGAATACCGTAGTACTCATGGCCAAACCTACAGGGTGCGGGTCAGTTTTTCCTTTCCTATTTGGCTCCCTGGCCTAATAATTCTGAACCCCATGGGCTCACCGCTTTCCAAAGAAAGGCCCTGCATGTCTCCTTGAGACAGGCCTCGCACATAAAATACCAATTATACAAGGTTGTCCCCAGGCCACCTAGTCGGCAGAAATGCGTTTACGCCCAGTTTTCTGGGTGCACCTTGGAGTTAATCCCCAAGGCTCCCTATTGCAATCTACCGTGTAGAAAACCAAAAAACAACACAATACGGAGTCTTCTCCGACAATACATGCACAACGCAATATCATCGATCCGGACAAGCACGTCCGGGTAGGCTTCACACATAATGCCTATGCCCGTACTTTGATTCCAGACTCTACATGCAACAAAAGGGGGACTTTTCACATTTACACCAAGGAACACCGCGCACTCACCACACACTCGCGGGCGCGGGTTTCCCATACAGAAAGGAAGAGGACTTCACTTGTCCAAGTTGAGAATCGTTATCCTTGCAGCACGTTTTGGCGCAATGGAGAAAAGTACACGGGTGGAAAGGACCGCAATGCTCTTGCCTCCGCAAATCTGAATTCGGCACGCGATTCGGACCACCGTAGCACCACCGGTGTCCGGATTCCTCTACTCCTACCTCCTCTTGCTCTCCCCTCTCTCTTCTCCTTAGAAAGAGAAAGCTAAAGATGAAATGAGGAATAACTTCCCCATTCCCGTCCATAAACCATCAGGAGGCAAGACAGGGTCGTTGAATCGTATTTAAGAAAAACGAATGGGCCATATTTACTCTGAAAATCATTTTAAGTGGCGGAACACGGCTTTGCACATGGCCGTGTTCCCTTCTTGCACACGAAATCGTCGATCCAGAATAGGACACGGGTTGAGACACGCCCGTGTCTCAACCTGACACCCCCGTGTCGTGTCCCGACACGCCCGTGACCTAGGGGCATATCACAGATAACCGCCACACAAACCGCCACGTCCTTTGGTGGACACGTGTAAGGATATGCCTGTGCAAAAAGGAACACGTCTGTGTCGACTAGTACATGCCCGTGTAAACCGGCCGTGCACTCCTGACAACACACCCCAGGGTTTCAACCCGAGAAGAACATGGGTGGTGACACGGGTGCGGACACGCCCGTGTCACCCCTGACACGCCCGTATCACTACTGTTCAAAACTGTGTTTCCTGTCGTGTCCTTTCCTGGACACAGCCTTGCAACCACAGAAGGACACAGCCTTTGACACGCCCGTGTCCCATGCTGTGTAGCCCTGTATATAGGCACAAAAAATCTTTAGGACACAACCAGTTCGATTACAATTTTCGGGGCGTTACAACTATAGTACTCGAGAAGCAGAATCTTAGTACTCGAGTGATTGCCTTACTTCTTTAGAAGAAGCTCACAACTCGAGTGATGGCACTCGAGTGAGATTACTTAGTCCTCGAGAGGTAAAGGGATTGCTCGAGTAGTCAGACATTAGTTCTCGAGTAGTCATTCCATGGCTCGAGAAGTGAAGTACACTTAGAGAAATTTCTAACCTTTTTGACTTGTCCTCGATTTTTGAGCCTTTAAATAATTTCACCTTGTCTATCCTTCTTTGTTGAGCATGCCAAGCTTAGTTTTGAAGAAGTTGAACTTGGCCTCGTCCACCGGCTTCATGAAAATGTCTACAACTTGCCTATCTATTAGAACATACTACAGATCTACGTCCCCTTACTCCACATGCTCCCGGATAAAGTGATATCTTAGCTCGATGTGTTTTGTTCGGCTGTGTGAGACTGGTTTGTTGGCAATTGCTATTGTGCTGGAGGAGTCGCAAAATAGTTGAATTTCTTTGACCTTCATGTTTTTGTCTTCTAGCTGATTCTTTAGCCAAAGCAACTGTGCACAACAACTATCTGCAGAGACATTCTCTGACTCAGCTGTTGAGATAGCAACACAGTTCTGCTTCTTACTATTCCAGGAAATGAGCATTCTTCCAAGGAATTGGCAAGTCCCGGAAGTGCTTTTCCTATCGTCTTTGCTACCTGCAAAGTCTGCATCTGAAAAACCAATTAGTTCGCTATCATTACTTCTTGGGTACCATAAGCCAAGATTTGGTGTACCTTTAAGGTATGTCAAAATCTGCTTTGCAGCAACGTAGTGAGATTCCTTACAGTTCACTTAGAATCAAGCACAGACACATGTAGAGAACATTATGTCTAGTCTACTGGCAGTTAGGTAGAGCAAGGATCCAACAATGCTTCTGTACTTGGTTTCATCAAAAGTTTTCCCTTTCTCATCCTTGTTTAGAGACATGGCTGAACCCATTGGAGTCCTCATAGAGGTTGCACTCTCAATTCCGAATTTCTTAATCAACTCCTTGGTGAACTTAGTCTGCGAGATGAAGATTCAATCTTCATATTATTTCACCTGAAGTCCTAAGAAATACTTTAGCTCTCCCATACTACTCATTTCAAACTTCCCTTGCATGAGTTTAGAGAACTTCTTGCAGAGGTTGTCGTATGTAGAGACAAAAATAATGTCATCGACATTGATTTGCACTAGCAAAATCTTGCCTTTTATTTCCCTAAAAAATAATGTCTTATTTATCTTTCCCCTTGTGAACTTGTTCTAAAGAAGAAAGCTAGATAGCATCTCATACCAAGCTCGAGGAGCTCTTTTCAGACCATATAAAGCTTTTTGTAAATGGTAAACATAATTAGGAAAGTTAGAATCAACGAAACCTTGGGGTTGTTCCACATACACTTCTCACTTTATGTCACCATTAAGGAAGGCGAACTTCATGTCCATCTGATAGATGGTGAAGCCCTTAAGTGCAGCATACGCTAGGAACAATCTGATTGCCTCTAGTCTTGCCACTGGGCATAAGTTTGGTCGAAGTCGAATCCTTCTTCTTGACGACATCCTTTGGCTACGAGTCTGGACTTGTTTTTATAATCATTCCATCCTCGTCCATCTTGTTCCTATAGACCCACTTCATTCCGATGACATTCTTACTTTTGGGTCTTTGAACGAGTGTCCATACTTTGCAATGCTTGAACTAATTTAACTCTTCTTCCAGGGCCATAATCCATGAAGAATCTGAGTTTACTTCCGCAAACTTCTTTGGTTCAACCTGCGAGAGAGAGATTAAATGTAGATTTTCATTAGTGGTACCTCTACGAGTTCTGACAATATCCCAGGGATCTCATATGATTTGGTCCATGGGGTGATCCTTCAGATGTCTGAGATCTAAAGTCCTTGCATCTGGAGCTTCTTTAATAATAGGAAGTACTTCATCAACTTAGACTACTTCATCTTGATCATCTTCCTCTCCAATAAGTGTTGGAGTGGTGATCTTGATGAACTTTTCACCTTTATCTTCATTCGGATCATCCAAGCTATTTTCTTTCAACTTTTTACCTACATCTTCAATTAACACACTAGAAGAGTTGCTTTGCAGCAAGCTCGTCTCATCAAATACAACATGTATTGATTCTTCTACAACCAGAGTTTTCCTATTAAATATCTTGCATGCCTTACTATGGCTACTATAACCAACAAAAATACCTTCAATCGTATTTTCGCTAAACTTGGTAGTATGATACTTATCATTGTAAAGCACAAAACATTTACAACCAAAAATTCTAAAATATGAGACATTCTGTTTCCTGCCCTTTAGAAGTTCGTAAGGTGTCTTATCATGGTTCTTATTTATGAGTGATCGATTTTGCACGTGGCTTGCAGTGTTGACGGCTTCAGTCCAGAAGTACTTCGGTAGTGAAGCATCACTCAATATAGTCTTGTAGGCCTCTATGAGTGTTCTATTCCTTCTCTCAGGTACTCCATTTTGCTGTGGAGTACGAGGAGAGGAAAACTCATGAAAGATGCTTAAGCTTTCACAGAATTCTGTCATGGCCCCAGACTTGAATTCTGTTCCATTGTCCCTTCTGATTTTGACTACGGAACAGTTGAATTCATTCTGAACCTACCTGACAAAATTAATAAAGATGTCAAAGGTATCTGACTTGTTATTCAAAAAAAACACCCACACAAAGCGCGAGTAATCGTCAACAATAACCAACAGGTAATCCTTATCTCCCAAACTTCTAACTTGTAGTGGACCGAACAAATCAATATGATTTAGATGTAGACATCTATTAGAGTCCTTTCCAATAAGGCTTTTAAAGATAGCCCTTGTTTGCTTGCCTTTTACGCATGCATGAAAAGGTCTGTCTTTGACGTACTTGACATTTGGGGCATCACGTAGCAAATTCCGTGATAATAATTTATTAATAGTTTTAAAATTAATATGTTCTAATCTCTTGTGCCATTGGTCACCAAGAGACGCACTATCTTTTGCCAAAAGACACACTGGTATAGAAGAGTCTATACAAATAAAATTTAAACAAAATATATTTCTGCTTCAAGTGCCTGATAGAATCATTTCTATATTGTCAACGTACTTTATCAAGCACTTATCAGTATGAAATTCAACTATGTATCCTTTATCGCATAGTGGACTTATGCTTATGAAATTGTGTTCCAATCCTTCAACATAATCCACATCCGAAAAGGATACACTATCGTTAGTGATCATACCATAGCCTTTAGTGATTCCTTGGTCTGAACATCCAAAGATGACCTTTGGTCCGTTCAATACTGGAGAATAGTTCTGAAGTAGGCTTCTTGTCCCGGTCATGTTCCGAGAGCATCCACTGTCCAAATACCAGATCGGCGTTTTGGTGGCCTTTGGACATACCTGCAATTACAAATCAGTTTGCCTTAGGAACCCAAAATGGCTTGGGTCCTTGGTCTATAGTTAGATTGATCCCCCTACATGTATTAACATTTTGAGCGGTCTTTCTCATATTGTTAATCTGAGGGGTAACAAAGTTTCTGGGATTAAAGCAACAATCGATGGCAAAGTGACCAATTAGGCCACAGCACCAACAGTCAAACCTGATGTATTTTTTCCAATCTCCCTCCTGCTTGAATTTTGGGGAGTATGGTCTAGTAGGGGCAGCATTCTTAGAGGTAGAAGCTTCATGGTGGAGGAAATCATAATATTTCTTCTCCTTCATAGGTTTTAAAACAGTAGGTTTTACTTTTGGAGCCTTCTTGATGTTATAACCATCAACAAAAGGGTCGTAGCTCTGAAGAGTGATCTATTCATAAGGTGCCTTAAAGACATTTTCACCAAAGTTTCGAGGGCGAGTCCATCCTTGGTACCTTGACTTGGGCTCTATATAAGAAGGCCTAGTGATGTGACCATAGGAAGAGTCAAGATCAAACTTATTAGTCGGAAAGACAACTTTCTGAAATATAGTCTGATCTTGTGGAGATTTCCCCTTTGCTTTAGCCAAAGCCTTCTTGGCCACCTTATTCTTTCGTTGAGCCATATTCCTCCTAGAAGATTTTCTTGGAGCCTCAACATGGCCTAGTCCAGTACCCTTAGTCTGAGCAGAGAACTTAGCAATAAGAGGAAGAACTACCTTGGGCTTAGAGAAACCTTCAATAAGTTTCTTTTCGGCTTCAAGTATCCCTTCCAATCCCTTAATGATTTCATCCTTCAGATCGAGGTGCTTGATAGACTTATTGAGCTCTTCAACTGCAGTATCTAAGTCTTATCTGAGTGATTCCATCTTAATGACTTCCTCTCACATAGAGATTTCTATGGCCTTTAGAGACTTAATCTCTTTTGCCTGAGTTTTCACGACCTTTCGACATTTGTCGTAGGCCTTGATCAACTCCCTATACGTGGTCATGAGTTAAGAATCATCATCAAATGAGCTGTCCTCATGACCATGAGCAGAGAAATAAGACTGAGAGAGAGGTGTGTGAGAGTTTACCTCCCTAGTAAACTAGGGCTCTTCTTTTTTGTTAGTATGTGCCATGAGCCCAATGTAGGCTTCCACTTCATCACTTGACTCAGATGAGTCAGTGTCGCTGAGGTTTTTGCTCTTTTTGGCTACAAGGTTTCTTTTTATCTTATTCTTATGATAAGAAGACTTCTTTTCCTCTCTTTGTCCACCCTCTTTCTTCTTATGGGGGCAGTCCGCAATTACATGACCTGGCTTATTATAACAGTAACAAACTATGTCAGTAGAAATATGTTTGTTAGGTTTAGAATTATACCTGTCATGGCTGCTCGAGCCTTTCTTTCGTCAATCACCATCATGTCGTGATCTTTTGTATGAGGCATCCTTGCCTCTCCATTTCTTCTTCTTATTCAAGAACTTCTTGAACTTTCTTGATAGCAGTGAGAACTCTCCTTTAGATAGCTTTGAGCTTGAAGTGCTTGGCTCAGATGACTCCACTTATCTTTCTATTGGAGCAGGTGCAGATGAGGCAGCTTTGCCCTTCCTTTAACTATCTCCCTTTAAAGCAACTGTCTTTTCCTTTGAAGAGAATCGACTTTTCTCTTCTTCAGCCTTTCTGGAGTTAATCTGAAGTTCATAGGACATCAGCTTTCCAAAGAGATTCTGAGGGTCTGTCTCAGCTAACTTGCCAAATTCGCGGATGACAAATAATTTATTGTCTCATTCCTTTGTGAGGGACCTCAAAAACTTGTCATTGAGCACTCCATTTATGAAGACTCGGCCATACACTCTTAGGCCATTTACTATCTTGAAGAAATTCTCAAAAGTATCAGCAATGGTGTCTATAGGTCCTTGCCGGAAGGCTTCATATTTCTGATTCAGAAGGGATCCTTTATCATCCCTAACTTCTTCTGTGCCTTCCATCAAAGTGATAAGGGACTGCCACATCTCCTTAGAAGACTGGCTGTGGTCAAGTTCTGCAGCATGGAGTCATCAACTGCACTTGCTATTATATTCTTTGCTTTCTCGTCCAAGGAGACAAGTGACAACTTCTCTTTTTCTAGATCCATCAATTTCTTTTGAACTTTATTTGTTGGATCTATTGTGGATATGGTCATGGGAATGTAAGGACATTATTCAACGATCATGAAGATCCTAGGATCCACAACTTCCAAGAAAAATATGATTCTTTCTTTCCACATGGGAAAGTTATTCATGGTGCACAATGGAAGCATGGCAAAATCTTTAGCCTTGTCCATGCTTGGAAAATCTCAAGAGACAATTAGAGACAGATTAGATCAAGGTATTAACCTTTTAGTGATTAACCTCACTCTGATACCAATTGAAAATGATCAGTTGCCTACCTAAATCACCTAGAGGGGGGTGAATAGGTGAGTTGTGCGACTTTATGCGGAATAAAAAAATTTAACGATCTATTCACACAAATCTACCATACAATCACAGACAACAAAAGATTTATAGTAGTTCCCCAACCTTGGGTACATCCACTTTCCCTCACCGATCTAGCAAAGCACTAGACTCGGCTACTCCACTATCTCGGATTGTAAACCAATCCTACACCTCGGAACCAAGTTCCTGCAAACTCGATCCTCAACAAGGATCTACACTCGGAAGATAAAACTTCCTATAACTCGGAGAGAAATCTCCTACAAGAATTAAATAAAGAGTAATTGAAAATACAAACAATAATCCTCAGATCTTGAATCTGTCGGCCTGGATCTTCTTCTTTTATCTTTGCGGCTCTATCAGAAAAGTTGAATAAGAAACTCGACAAGAATTAAATCTAAAAATTTCCTTTGACTTCACCCGATCTGAGAGATAAGGAAGAACGAGTAATAATCTCGATCTAGAAATCAATCTTGATCTAAATCTTTGGATCAAAAACCCTAGCGCTTGCATGAAGAAGATCGGCGGCCGCGGCTTCTATTTTTGGAGAGAGAGAATGAGATTCAGAAAAAAATACATAGAATAAAAATTCACAGCACTCTTTCTTCTTATGGGGTTAGTCGGTTTGACAATACCTTATATAAGATCTCCCCTAATGGTCAAAATCATCCATAATGACGTATACGTGGACCAATCACGTCATGTCATTTGAAAATCCCGTCAAATCTGGACTTAGCGAAATTTCTGCAAAAACGAACTTCATTTCTCGAGTGAAGTAGAACTACTCGAGTAGAGAAGCTTTTACTCAAGTGGATAGCAAAGATTACTCGAGAAGAAGAAATTCTGAAGTTACTCGAGAGTAATGAAACATTACTCGAGTGCAAGACAGGCTCTCGAGAAATCGACTTGAATTAATCGAGAATAAGTTTAATAGAAATATTCAAGACGGATAAAATCATTACTCGAGTGGAATATAATTACTCGAGAACTGGGAATCCACTCGAGAAGTAAAATAAGACTTCTTGAGAACAAAGACTTAGAAAGCTTTCCAGATCTAGAAGATTGTTACTCGAGAAGTAGAACTGATTACTCAAGTAAAGAAGAACTTCTCGAGTACTAAGTATAGGATTACTCGAGTGCTTCTACTTCTTCTATTCGAGTACTAACATTCTACTCGAGTAAGACACTTAGAAAATTTCTGACTTTAGAAAATTTTTCATTCTTGAATCCAATCAACACCAACTCTTCATCCATTAGTCCAAGTGCTTAAATATGAAGTGTATCCCAATAGAGAGGCTACACATGAGTCAACACCTTGGATCACACAATGAGGGATTACATTGTATGGTCCTGTGTTTATGACCCACTGTAAACTGACATTGGTCTACACTTAGCAATAGAACCTGCAAACACATTACTAAAATAAAAGATCAAATACAACTTAATTCATCTTAGTTCAAGGGTGACTTCATGTAAATCTGGGTTATTGTGGATGCAATATCCAACACCATATCACACGCTATGTAACTTAAGTGGCACACAACCAACTCAAACCAAATAGGAAATGGCCCTGTGACACGCTCGTATCATAGGTCGTGTGCCCTAACACAGATTCAGACACGCTCGTGTCTAATGGCTGTGTACCTTAGGCGGCACACAATCGGCTCACCCAAAGAGGACACGGTCATTTGACTCACCTATATCATATGTCGTGTACCCTGAGACACACCCGTGTCTACCCCGTGTTCACCGGGCCTCATATCCTTGGCCATTTATAGAGAAGGACACGACCCTGTGACACGCCCGTGTCACATGCCGTGTGCCTAGACACAGCCGCAAACATGCCCTTGCCGAGCCGTGTTTAATAGGTCGCACAAACCAGGCCAAAACCTTAGGAGGACACGCTCGTGTCACATGCCGTGTGCCTAGATACCACAAACATGCCCTTGCCCAGCCGTGTTTAATAGGTCGCACAAACCAGGCAAAAACCTTAGGAGGACACGCTCGTGTCTCTGGCCATTTACCCTCTCGACAAACGTCGAGTGCAGTTCGTCGAGTACTCGAGATGATATAGAGAAGGACACGGCTTGGGACACGCCCGTATCCCAGGCCGTGTGCCTCACTTGAGACACACTCGAGACCAAAAATCACACTCAAGCAAATAGAGCAGGACATGCCCTGGGACACGGCCGTGTCCCAGGCCGTGTTACCCAGCCTAAACTGAACTTTAGGATTTGGGGTGTTACAATGGATACTGTGAAAAATTTAGTAAAATTTTTTACTTAACCAGGATAGAATTTTTTATAGATTTCACTAACATAAATATAAATTATCCCAAGTTTTTGCAAAATTAAAAACAAAGTAATGTGATGAATGTAAAGGGCATTGAGTTGCTACTAAAACCTAAGACACATTTTATAACCATCTCAATCTAAATCAAAAGTGCAAACTCCTATCTAAAGGCTTACCAATCTACATTTTTCGCTACCTTTCTAAAAATAAACCTAGGAGCATGACAAAAAGAACTTCATTAGGCATAAATTTTTTGACATGGGTTTAAGGTATGAATATCAAAAGATAAACATGAAGGTTTAAGGCACACTTAAAATATAAAGGAGAGCTTTGCAAAACATGATTGCTAGAAAAATAGACATATTTTGACACAAATTTTTTAAAAATATTTTTCTTCATATATTTTTTCATCATTTTTTAGTTTTCCTCATCATCATTTTTCTTTCCTTCTTTCATTGAAGCAAAAAGATAACACATTAAAACTCCATATTTCTCACAAAAATAAGCACAAGCTAGCAAAGATATAAAGCAGTAAATTTTAAGCATACAACATAGGTAGGCTATTTGGTTATGATGAAAAATAAGTGGGGCTACAAAAGAAACGAGAAAAAGTACAATATATCTAGCAACAGATAAGATTTTATGAGTCAGAATGCCAAAGCTCAAACGAATCAAAGTGAAGCCTAAATTATTTTCATGCTCCTAAGTCTATCTAAAGCAAACTTTTAAAAAATTCAAAAGGTGCAAGTATTAGATATAAAATAAAGAAATTAGGCTTTTCATGAAAGTGAAAATAATAAGCATCTAGATTTGTTTCCATCAACTACACTTAACATAAGTCAACATTACAAAGATTTATTAAAAAGAAAAACCAGGGATGGTAGATTTTATATAAGTGAAAAACATAAAAAGAAATCATGAGGAATTGCAAAAATTAAATAGATTTTTCATAAATATCATGCTAGAACTAATTAGAAACACTACATAAGTTAATATATTACTTGCAAAACATAACCAAAATGAAAATTGGAAAAAAATTCTAGCAAAACAAGTACATGAATGACTTGAAATAAGAAAATATGAAGTCAAGGGGTACTAAAGGTTACTCAAAAATTAACTCAAATTACTAAAGATAATTATTTAGGTTTCCTCATTTTCTTAAGATTTTGGATATTATTTTTTTTTTGTTTTTAGAATTTTTTAGAAAATACTTAACGTAACAATAAGTATATAAAGCATAAAAACTTAAACCTATAAATTTTTTTACTTCTAAAACCTTTTGAGGAGTAGCCTGTGAGGGGTTAACAACGGTACTAGGCTGTGTGATGGGGTGAAATACCAAATGGCCCTTTCCAAGAAATTAGATTTTGATTTTGTAATTGTTTGGAATTTTTTTGTTTTTCTAGTTTTTTAAGTCTTTTCACTTTTTGATGAATTTTTAGATAATAAAAGAAAGAAAAAGCAAATATAAATTTTATAATTTTTGAGAATTTATAATTTTTTTTTATTTTGCTCAATTTTTAATTTTTTGGAATTTTTTTGGATAAGGAAAGAGACCAACATGTCCCCCAGACTTGAAGGAAACATCATCCTTTATGTTTAAGAAGAAAAACTAAAAGAAAAAAAGTAAATAAAAAATAATTTTTAAGAAAATAATATTTGAATAACTAAATGATTGGAAGAAGAAAAGACACTCTATTGCGCTCGACATCCTCGCCGGGAAACTAAAACTTTAGTCGTTGACCATTAAACATGAACTAACCTTTTTCCAGGTGCGATAAAAGCATCACCCCCTATGGCCAAACTTCCTTAACAACGAAGGGGCTAGACCACTGAGATTTTAGTTTACCCAAAAAAAGTATCAAATGTGAGATACAAAATAACAAGATCACCTGGCTTAAAATTTTTAGGGTTTTTAAGTTGCTCGTGATATAATTTTACCATTTTTATATAGAAAATTACTTTCGTATGTGTTCACTCTCCACTCATCTAAGTCGTTCAGTTGAAACCGTCTTAACTCAATAGAAAACGTAAGATCTATGTTCAAAAATATTAGAGCCAAATAGGCACGGTGCTCTGACACAACTGACAAATGACATGATTTGCCATAAACTAAGCGATACGGCGTATAAGGAATGCTGGTTTTGTATGTCGTGCAATAAGCCCAAAGAGTGTCATCTAACTTGATTGACCAATCATTATTATTTGACGAAACTATTTTTTCTAATATTCTTTTCAAATCTCTATTGACCTCTTCAACTTGTCCATTAGCTTGGGGGTAGAAGGCCATGGATAACTTATGTGTAACAACATATCATGCAAGCAATTTAATAAGTTGGGTATTACAAAAGTGGGATCCCTGGTCACTAATCTTGTCATGTGGAGTGCCAAATATGGAAAATAATTTCTTTAAAAATCCTATGATGACTCTGGCATCAATTTTTGGAAAAGCTTGGGCTTCTGTCCAATTAGAAACATAATGGACAACGACTAAAATAAAATTATTTCTTAATGAAAGGAGAAGAGAACCAATAAAATCAAAACACAATAAGTAAAATATTTCACATTTAAAAAAATAAGTTTGAGGTATTTCCGATTTGGAAGAGATATTACTTGTTCTTGGGCAAGTATCAGAAGAACTTACAAATTAGTGCACATGTTTGAAGAGACTTTGCTAATTAAAACCTGCCTCTAGAACTTTCCTTGTAGTCCGGCTTTGATAGTGGCCTCAAATTGGACCCTCATGACAGTGCTTCAAAATTTGCCAACCTTCTTAGTAGAAACACCTCCTTACAACTTAGGAGACCTGAATTTGGAAGAGGAAAGGGTCCTCCCCCAAAAAATTCCCAATCAGAGAATAATTTCTTTTTCTTTTGAGTTGAAAAAAACTTTGGGATTATGTTTCCTATAAGATAATTAGCAAAATTAGGGAACAGGGGTAGGTAGAGAATTTACCTTAGCCAAAGTGGTTAGGTTCTCGTAGGAAATGCATCATCAATCTCTTTAATAACAATATCATCTGGGCTCTCCAATCAAGATATATGATTAGCAACTAGGTTCTCTGCGACCATTTTTTACCTTGATATCTACATAAAACTCTTGGAGGAGCAAAATCGACCTGATTAATTAAGGCTTGGAATCAGACTTGGCGAGCAAATAACGAAGTGCAAAGTGATTAGTAAATACTATTAATCTAGATAAAGTCAAATAAGAGCAGAATTTTTCAAACGCAAAAATAACATCTAGAAATTCTTTCTTCATAGTGGAGTAGTTAGCTTGAGTCGGGTTTAAAGTTTTACTTGCATAATAAATAGGATGAAAATGTTGGTTAATATGTTGTCCTAAAATACTGCTTATAACATAACTACTAGCATCACACATAATTTCAAAATTACAACTCTAATTAGGTTCAACGAAAATAGGTGAATTAATAATCTTTCCCTTACTAGAAGAAAATATAGAAAGACAATTAGAATAAAAAAGAAATACATCTTTTTCAAGCAAACGAGACAGCGACCTAGTGATTTTAGAAAAGCCTTTAATAAAACTCCAATAAAAGCTAGCATGACCGAGAAAACTTCTAATTGCTTTAACTGTAGATGGGGGAGAGAGCTTTTCAATTATTTCCATTTTCACACGATCAACTTCTATTCCATTGATAAAAATCTTGTGATCGAGAATTAACCCTTACCTGACCATAAAATGGCATTTTCCCAATTGAGGACAAGGTTAGTCTCGTAACATATTCTTAGAACTTTTTAAAATTATTTAAGAAAAAATGAAAACCGTCACCAAAGACGGAAAAGTCATCCATAAATATTTACATTACGTCGCCTATGAGTTCATCAAAATTAGCCACCATACATCCTTGAAATTTAGATGAAGCATTACATTAACGAAAATACATTATATGATAAGCGAATGTTCTAAAAGTATATGTAAAAGTAGATTTCTCTTGGTCTTTGGGAGCGATGTGTATTTGAAAAAAACCTGAAAGACCGTCGACAAATCAACAAAAATGATTTACAAAAAGTCATCTTAAGATTTGATTCTTAAAGGGAAGAGGAAAGTGATCTTTCTGAGTGGTATCACTAAATTTTCAATAATCTATACACATGTGCCAACCCGTTACAATACGAGTATGTATTAGTTTATTTTTAGCATTAAAATGACCGTGATTCCGCCTTTTTAAGCATGAACTGAACCGGACTAACCCACAAATTATCAGATATTAGATAAATAATTCTCACATTAAGTAATTTTAAATCCTCCCATTTAACTACTTCTTTCATATTAGGATTAAGTTTGTGTTGGGTTAAATATAACGATATGGATCATTTTTCAAAAAGATTTTATGAGTGCAAAACCATGGGCAAATTTTGCAGATATCGAATATTTCCCATATGACGTTGTGGATGTGTTCTTTTAAAACTTTAATTAATTTATCACTTTGAAAATCAGAAAGAGAAGCACAAACAATTATAATAAGTTGAGAATTAGATCCTAGAAAAAAAATACTTCAAATGTTCAGGTAGTTGTTTTAATTCTAGTTTCGGAGGATTTTCATAAGAGGTAGATAAAATATTTCTTTTATTTTTCAAAATTCTCAAAATATGGAGATTATTGAGTAACACCGTCATTTGATAAAGTTGTTAAAATTTCTAGAGAATCATCTGGTAAGGGAGAGGAAATCCATACTTAAATGTTCTTTGGTATCATTTTTTAGATAATAAACTGCATCATCATTAGAAAGAGATGCTGGATCTAATGGCCAACCTTAGTGGGAGGGGGGTGAATAAGCTTTTAATATTTAATTAAAAATTTTGAATAGTTTTATCCAGGAAAAATAGTTCTTGAATCTACTGTGGGGCGCTAGCTTAAAAGTGTGTGGCAGTAGGTCACAAACCTCGTTTTCCTAAACGAATTTCTCCTTGGAGATGCACAAACTATTCAGAGATCTACTAGAAAACAATCACGACATCACACGCAGAATGAGGAACAAATAATAATACTTTTCAGTAAGAAACGAAAGTGGTTTATAATTACAAGCACTAGATCTCCATGACGCCAAAGACCGGAGCCGGTGAAAGTCAAATTTCTTTTTGTTTACTATACTTACCCACTACAAGTACTGGTTTCCTCTCTACCTTTCCCTCCAGGAAAGTTCTTTGAGCCGGCTCATCACCTTCAGTTAAGGAAATGTTTTAGAGCCTCACTAGATCATCAAATCTAGACGTCCGTTTTCCAGGACGATTTCTCACGGAATCCTTGTCGGATTCTGACGACCTTCACCGACCGGTTTTCCTCACTACAAACAAACAAACAAGAGAAAAATACAAATAAAGTAAAAATGATTCTCCCTCAAAGAAGATTCCTCTATTGAGCGGTATGTGACCGGTGCTAACGGTCTTCGTTCTATTACAGCCGATCAACTCCTCTTAGTCATTGTAGTCCTTTGAACTCCGAAGATCCTCATGCATGAATTTGAGGGAAGAATCTTTCTCTTCCTTCGACGGAGATGGTGGAATGCTTCTCAGAGGCAACACACGACACCTAGAATGAAGTTATATCTCTCTTGATTTGGGAAAGCAACGAAAAAGCAAAACCCTTTTATATATCGTTGAAAAATAGGCTTCCTCCGATGGTAACACTAGTGCTCTATGGAGGGTCTATGCGCGTCGATGTGACAGCTTTCCCGCGAATTTTGAAGAATAATCGAAAAAGTGAATTTTCAGCTTTTTCATGCTACCGTGTCATGGTACCCATCTATCGCTGGAAGCAGGTTAATCTTATCAACGAAACCATCTCAACACTCATTGAGATAGCTAACGATGCATCATAAAAAGTTAACGTTGCGTAGTAGGTCACTGAATGCATGTCCCAAATAAATCCTGAAGCTAGTACTGGAAGTAGCTTTAGCTCTATGTAGTAGGTCCCTGAGTGCCCATTCAAATTAAATCCAGGCTAGCACTCAGTAGTAGCGCTAGTGCGCGGTAGTAGGTCACAAATTTGAGTTCTTCGATTCTTTTAAACCTATAAACTTGCACACTATACCAAACATAAGTGTGATCAAATAAACCATTAGATTTGATATTGTCAAACTAAAGAGATGTGAATTGTAGGCTCTAACAAACTCCCCCTTTTGAAAATATAAAATCTAATTCATGAGATATAATTGTTGAAATGCATAATATAGTGCACATAAGAAAGGTTCATGACAAAATCAGGTATCAGGTTATTTCTGGCTCTCCCTGCACATGCGCTCCCCAACTCATGAGCTCAAGAACATTCTATTCTCTCCCTTTTGATTTTACCGAAAGGGTTTGGCAAGATCGAAAAAAGACTATACGCATGTACGAGAAATAGATGCAGTCAATATAAGCATGATAAATAGCTAACAATGCACGTTATAAAGTGAATCAAGAAGCAAACACAATAGGGGTGACCAAATAAATATCATAGAATATAATGCGTATGGGTCAAACATCCGAGAAAATTAAATAGAAGCAAATCATATGGGTTTTTAGAGTAAGAAGAATTGGACAACATAGGTGAACTCAGTACACAAAAATTTGGAGTACAATGCTAATAGATTTATATAGTTAACATAGTATAACATTATTAGAGTCAATAATAAAAATTATGTACTAATACTTATGTGTTATAGACATGTAATGTAGTTTCTGTCTAATTCTTATACATGGAAGTGTTAGAACAATGACAATTGTATGTGTACCATCAAAATAAAATAAAAAACATCAAGTAGAAATAGCCTATAGTACATATTTTATCTCAATAATTCAATATGCTATTGATGAGTCCGATTTGTATATGGTTTTTCGGACTCATCTGGGCTTATAATCTTGCATGTGCACTACTATTTCTATAGGAAATGTCATATATTTGATTAGGGCTTCACTTAGCCATTATTACACTGTTTTAGCCCATTTTTGTTTGTGAATTACATAGGAATGTTGGGGGTAAGTACTGGGTTACTCTCCATGCGGATTTGGTTATTTTATATTGTATATTGGTACTGGGAGCTTTTTCTCCAGCTATGGTTTTTGCTGTGCAGGTGGCCAGTTTTCCCACAAATCAGGAATTCTGACTTGTGGAAAATGCACGGTCATGCGTTTACTTTGCGCACGCTTTTTACAAAATCGTGTGTTTTTTACAGGTTTCTCTAGAGGATTGACCAACCCGTGAGATTTCTTCATGCAGGGTTTCTTCTGAACCATGTGCGAAGGAGACGCACGGTTTTCCTGTTGCTGCCTAGTTTTATAGCGCTCTGTGGTTAATCGTGTGATTTGTTCACGCACGGGCAGAAGTGCCTGTACACGAGTAAAATGCACGGTTCCACCTGCTTGCTTAGAATTTTAACGCTTTGTGGTTACCCGTGCATATTCCTTCACGCACGGGCGGAAGCGTCCGTGCGTGAGTAAAATTCACTGGTCAACTCATCTTCCACTGCAAGCATTCTCCTAGAAGTTAATATTGCACGTTTAACGCACAGTCGTATGCCAAACCGTGCATGACCATTTTTCTGGCCTACTCATATTTAAGCTCACGAGTTTATTGGAGCAAGGAGATTCCTCCATTTCCTCTCCTCTGAGTGGGAAAATCTTCCTCCAGCTATTTTTTCCTCTCTCCTCCTAGGAGAGCTCGTCCGGCCACCGTTCATCCTCCAAACTTCAACGCAAGCGAAGATATTCTGCTGTTTTGATAATCTCCATCTCAAAAGGATCATTTGGAGCACTTTGTCGCTGTCATCAGAGATCTTTCCAGTCACTACCAACCTTCACGGATCATGAAGAAGATGGGTAAAAAACCTTTGATGTAGGTGACAACACTTCAAGCTTCCTCGGACGTCAACCACCGACCAAGCCCGGACGAAGACCGATAACCTTCGACTCCGACCGAGAATCATGGATAGCCTTCACGCATAGTGTTGTAAATTTTTTCTTTACTCTCATTTGGATGTTGTTTTTATTCATTGGATATTAGCTAAACTTGCTAGGAACTCTTAACAATGTTGATGGTGGTTTACTATTGCAAAAGTTGTTATAGTTCATTGTTTGGCTTTACTTCCTTTACTTGCTTTGGGTTATTGCTTGGTGATATGCCGCATTAACATGTGTTAGGGTCTTGCTTGGCAAAGAGTTGTTTTCGACCCTCAACGCTTACGACCACACACCCTAATACTCATTGGAGTATTCCACCATTGCGAAGCGGTGAAGGCGAGACATGTAATTAATTTTAGTGGTTCTAAAACAAAAACTCATCCCCCAAACCTTTGTTGCGTTTGAAATCACTTTCCAACAAGAAAGATCACACTCTTAATCTACACTCCTCGAGAGATTCGATACTCGGAGGATAACTCACCCAGTTTATTACTTGATGACGATCAGTGCACTTTCCGAGATTGCATCAGCTATCACAAGAGAAATATAGTGAAAAATCCTGTCACGTGTCTATCTACTCTATACAAAGACTAGACCAAGCGTACTAAACTTAAGTTTTAGTCTTCGCATAAGATCTAAATGATTCTTTTGACCAAGGTGCTCATCCACACAATACGCATGAAGACTTATCAGGAGGTGTAAGTTGTGCTTGGGGGTATCCTTGACACATGATTTGATAGCATGCATAACATATAATTTTTCCATTTTTTTCATACTATCATTAATATACCAATTCTTTCACAGTCCCCGAATAAATCAAAATCTACCCAAATAGATAAATGCACTTTAACTTGTATATAAAAGACATGATCACTAGAGATTTGGCCCAAAGTTCTAACAATTATATAAGCACATGTACATCGTGATATTGATTATTCAAGTTATTTCTACAGTGTTAGACACAATATCATGATTTATAACTTGTAAGTAGGAGTTTTTTCCTGAGTGCATTTTCTAGGAATGTGTGAACAATATAAAGTCATTATGCTACCTAAATCCTCACACATACCTAGAGGCATATTCAACATACACTATTATATCTAGTCGTACTCTGTAGCTAAACACATATAGATTCGACACATCATGACAAAATCACACAATGTTAGTAGGGATTAACACTCCTAAATCAAATATTGAATGTAATCGCTATGCGGTAGGTTCTAGTCATGTGTGTCCTCGGAAAAAAACGATCCATAGTTTTTTTGTATTTTGGGGTATTTTATATTTTTTGTTTTTTTCAATATGATTAAACAAATCAAGCAAAACAAACAATAGATAATGCACAAAAAAATCAGACACAGGACATCGTGTTAAAATATTATGGATGATATCGAAGAACATGAGACATGAAATAATGCTTGTGCTATGTACATAAAAAAATCACTAGAGTGCTCAAGATATAATTGACCAAAGAAATATTTCGTCATCCTAACCCTGTACTAAGTGACGGATGGGCATGAGGAGCTGCACAAAAATTCCGTAGGTTGGGGCATTAATCCCATATGCATATAAAAAGAAACCACTCAACCAACAGTCTTTCCTCCCAGTGCCACACCAGGACCTACTGGAACCCTCTCTGGTTAAGGAAAAAACGTTATTTATAGGTTAACATTTCTAAAGCACACAACCCTACGCCCCTGCTATTATGAGACACAACCAATGGGTGGATGATCGTGGTCAAGCTTATGCATTTGATCCTAAGAATACATATATAGAACAATGTTTTCTAGGTTTAGTGAGTAGCATGGTGTTCGATTTAGCATCTATAGTATTGCATGTATTTGTAGAGGTTTTAAAACACCACATTCAAGCCCTTAATGAAATGTTGACTAATAAAAGCTAAATTATGTTTTAGACTTCAATGAAAGGAACATTTGAAAATAGAAAATATTTTTTTACCCATGTTATTGACACCAAGAATACATCTATTATAGTCTACTCCAACAAATCATCATGTCTTGTTTCTACTTCTCCAGGCTAAGGAACTTGTCTTAAAGTACGACACTTCTTCCCTGTCCTTAGCCTGCTAACACACTTAATAAGAGGATGAGGGTAAATATCAGGTTACCCAAGTTGTTCCACCCATAATATAGGCGATCAACTTTGGTATCCAGACATGAGACATTTTATTCATTCCTCTCTTCAAGCAGGAGCCAAAGGTTTGAGTAAACCTACTACATTTGGTATACTTCACATAGGCAATGGATATCGCCTTTTGCATGGTACTAGTGTTCCTGGTAGATAAAGGACATGGTTTTTTTGTTTTAGCATGATTAGTTTTTATTCTTTATAACACGTTTGACTGGATTTGCTTGAAACGAACTACTGCCACCTGTTGAGATACTACCGGGCGGTAGCTCATAGTGTTTGAATCCAAGCCCAAATTTTCCACATCACTGACACTGATAACCCATTATAATATACAAAGATTTTTGGCATATTCCAAACTTTTTGATGGCAAGGTTCATGTCATAGATCTTCACCTTTAGCATGGTGTTTTCTGTAACCAACATCACACACCGGTTTGCGAATTTCATCTTTTCATTCTCAATGTGGCTATGAGAAGTTTGAAGCTTCCTTTCTAAGTCCTTCCTCTCTTTAGTGAAAGTGTCAATTTTGGAGGAAGTCTCGGAGAGGTTCTCTTTTAATTCGTTAATTGTGACAAGGAGTGAGAGCACTCATGACACTCAACCTTCTCTTTTCCATATTTCACCACTTCTTGATTCACACATTTCCACTCCTTTCTCAATTGTTTAATTTTAGATTTCAAAATACTTTTCTTATTACCCACATCATCTAATATATCCAACAGAGTTTCATATAATTCAAGGTCTTATATGTAATTAGGAGGACTTACCTTAGTGTCGCTATGGACATTGGATTAACCATCTTAGTCATTGTGATGTTCCCCCATTAGACAAGGATTTGCCTTGTCTTCAGTGATTGAGTCAGAGGTGCTCTACTTGTTAGAAATAGCAACATCCCATATCAAGGCTTTGAGCTCTTTCCTCTTTCCTTTGTCTCTGCCTTGCCTTCCTTTTTCTTCCTTTTGAGCTTTGGGCAATCTCACTTTATGTGTCCAGACTTGTGATATGGGTAGCACTCAAGAAAAGACTTTTCTTCATCACTTTCTGAACCCTTTGCCAATCTGGTCCACCTCCTCTTTTCTATTGCCCCTTTATTTAGAAAACATTTTTACTTCTCTTTCCTCTTGGGATCCTTCAGGAATCTTTTAAATTGCCAAACATATAAGCTTTCATCATCTTCATCATCAAACTCTTCTGTTTTCAGTGCGTGAGCTTTCTTCTTCGGCTCCTTTGAGTATTCCTCTCTTTGTATATTCACCTCTGGTTCATAGGTATTAAGATTCCCAATGAGGATTTCAATTTCCAAGGTGTTGATATTCTGTGACTCAGCAATGTCGGCCACTTTTGGATTGAACCATGGAGGAAGAGATCGCATGATTTTCCGCACCAAGTCTTCATGTGAGAATGACTTCCCGAGAGATCTAGAGGCATTGACGATCTTTGTCAAGCGCGTTTACTTGTTATCTACCTCTTCATCGATCTCCATTTAGATTATTCATCTTCAGACTCCAGTCAAAACCGCTTTGCCTCTTTTTCCTAAGAGGTACCTTCTTTTGTTAGCTCTAGTAATCTCCATATATCAAACACAGTTTCAAGATTGCAAATTCGATTAAATTCAGTTTTGTCTTACACAAAGAAAATAGAGTTCATACCTTTCGCATTATTAGTACATTTTAGTTTATCATAGTCATTCCATTTGTCATACAGTTTATCCAAAACCTGATCTCCCTCAGTGATAGTATGTATAGTGTATTTGTTTTGATCATGGCCCACACATCCATGTTTTGTGTCATTAAGAAAAATTTTGTCCTTGTTCTACAGTGGATATTGTCTCTCCCCAAAAAATATATGAGGTATACTCACACCTTATCCCTCAGGGAAAGTGTGAATCGCATTGTCCATCTTACTTTAGGATTTTAATCCCTTTTGAAGTAACCTCCCCTAATACCACTTGTTGGATCTAGTGGCCAATCTTAAAGGGCGGGGGTGAGTATGGTTTTAAGATTTAATTAAAAAATTCAGATAGTTTTATCCAGGAAAACGAGATCTGGAAGCTACCATAGGGCGCTAGCTAGCTAACGCGAGGCAATAGGTCATAGATCTCGTTTCCCTGAATGAATTTATCCGTGGAAATGACAATACCATTCAGTGATCTATAAGAATACAATCACTACATCTCAAGCAGAATGAAGAACAAATAATAATTATATTAAATAAGAATCGAAAGTGGTTTACAATTACACGCATTAGATCTCCATGACGCCGGAGATCGGAGGCGGTTAAAGTCAAATTTCTTTTTATTTTCTATACCGACCAACTACCCATACAAGTTGGCTCTCTCTCTCTTTTCCTCCAGGAAAGGACATTGAGCCGGCTCTTCACGTTCACTCAATGAAGTGTCTTAGAGCCCAACTAGAAACCCCAATCTAGACGTCCCTTCCCCGGGACAATTTCTCACAGAATCCTTCTCGGATTCCGACGACCTTCACCGACCAATTTTCTACGCCACAAACAAAAAAAAAGAGAAAAATACAAAAAGAGTATAGAAGATTTAAAATTGATTCTCCCTTAAAGATAATTCCTCCGTTGAGCGGTGCGTTACCGGTGCTAACGATCTTCATTCTATTACAACCGATCAACTCCTCTTGGTTGCTGTAGTCTTTTGCTCATCGGAGATCTTTGTGCACGAACAGGAGGGAGGCATCTTTCTCTTCCTTTGATGGTGATGGTGGAACAGTTCTCAGAGGCGGCATACGAACCCTAGAATGAAGTTCTATCTTTCTTGATTCGTGCAAGGAACAAAAAAGCAAAATCATTTTATACGTCTTTGAAAAATTAGATGCCACCAACGGTAAGACTAGCACTCGATGGTAGGTCTATATGCATCGATATGACATCTATCCCGCTGGAAGAATATTCAAAAATTATATTTTTTTGGTTTTTTGTGCTAGCGCGACAAGGTACCCAGCAATCGCACGGCGTTAGGTTAATCTTCACGACAAAGCCATCTCGACGCTTGTTAAGAGAGCTAACGTTGTGTGGTAGGTCATTGAATGCATGTCCATAATAAATCCTGAAACTAGCACTGGCGGTAGCTCTAGCACCACGTGGTAGGTCCCTGAGCACTTATTCTAATTAAATCTAGGCTAGCCCTCAACGGTATTGCTAGAGCGTGCCAGTAGGTCATAGAGTTGAGTTGTTTAATTCTTTTGAACCTATAAACCTGCACACTATACTAAACATAAGTGTGATCAAATAAAATATGAGATTTGATATTGTCAAGCTAAAGAGATGAGAACCATAAGCTCCAACAAGAGAGTTTTTTTAAAGAAGAATTAATCATAATAGTGACTTTATCATCATCAACTCTAAGTAAAAGTTTTTCGTTGATAACGTCGATAATTTCCTGAGAGGTGGCTAAGTAAGGACAACAAAGGATAAGGGGTACCACTTCGTATTCCTTAATATGTAATATAATGAAATCAACTGAAAAAAATAAATTTATCAACATTAACAAAAACATCTTTAATAATACCCATAACAAAGTTTATAGAATTATTAGTAAACTGAATACTCATCCTAGTCGGACATGGCGTACCTAATCATAGTTTTTTGAATAATGAATAAGGCAATAGAAAATGATTGCTCCTAAGTCTTCCAAGACTTGTTTTACTGACAAATCATTAAAGAAGCACGCGATAGAGAAAGTTCCCGGATTGTTAATTTTTTTGGTAATTTGTTATGTAAAATAGTCAAGCATTTGACATTCAGTGTAACTTGAGAAAATTCTTCTAACTTTTTCATATTAGGCAGCAAATCTTTTAGATACTTAGTATATTTTGGCATTTGTGAAATAACTTCACTAAATGGAAAGTTTATTTGGATTTGCTTGAAAACTTCTAAAAACTTATTATAATTTTCATCATTTGAATTATTTTTTAAAATAGATGGATAAGGAAGAGATGTTTTAGAAACATTTAAATAAGAAGATGCATGAAGAGGAGGAGATGAAAGAGTTTAAAAATCTTAGTTTTCTTTTTTTAGAGCAGGCACACTTACTTCATTTCAACTTCTAAGCGTGATGGCATTAACCGAATCTCAAAGGCTCTCCTCCGTGTTTACTGATACAGTTCTAGGTTGGCATTCATTTAAAACTTTGCAAGCTCCCCGACTTTGTTTTCAAGATTTGGGGGAGAGAAAGTTAAGTTTCATAAATTGACGTCAGTATTAAAAACATATCTGGAAAAACTTTCTTCAAAGGTTGGTAAATAAGGTGCAGGGGGTTGAAAAGTATTAGGAGCACAGACTGCATTTGCCATTTTGCTCTAAGAAAAATTAGGATGATTCTGCAAATTTTGGTAATAAGTATTTTCAAACATATTGTTAACCAAATTTGGGGATGGCCCAGGCAAATTACCGACAAAATCAACTTGTTTTTCAAAGAAATCATTATTATTACTAATAACCCAAGCTGAGTTTATAGAAGGAGACATTGCAGAAATTTTCTTTTTTAAAATATTGATTTGTGAAGCAAGATGGGATACTGTATATACTTCATACATCCCGACCGACTTATTTGGTTGCTTCCGGGTTATATCTATTGATAATACTTCATAGACATATCTTTGAAGAGATCTACTATGGATTCTAGTGTTTTGTGGTTTAAAGGACCACTAGAAGCTGCAGTGATAGTTTGCTTAGTAGTTGCGTCAAAACAATTATTAAAAGGTTGGACTAAAAGCCAGGTTTATAGTGTATAGTGTCGATAATGAAGTAAAAGATTTTTACAATGCAAAGTTTCAGAATAAATTTGAGCGAATGAAGAAAATTCATTTCATAATTTTGCGTCATATGTTATGCAAAGTTTCAGAATCAATTTGAGCGAATGAAGAAAATTCATTTCATACTTTTGTTAGCTTCGTAGGAGGAAAATACTTAGATATAATCTTTTCAAAAAATTTGACCCAAGTGTGGATAGATTCTCTCAAAAGAGAGTTTAAGAATTGCCTGGCATTAGCATGTTGAGAAAAAGGAAATAGTCGCAACATAATCACATCATCAGCCATACCATTAATCTTAAAGTATCATATATTTAAATAAAACTAGAAAGATGTAAATTGGGGTCCTCATCCTAAAGACCATCAAACTGCACACACTGTGGTACCATTTGTATTACATTAGGATTCAATTCAAAAATTTTGTTCGCAATTGCTGGCCAAACAATACTTGTTTTTATACACTTCAGGTTGACCTGTGCATAATAGGACATTACCCTTTGCTGGGCAACTTCTGGATTGAGCTCACCCATATTTTCTATGTTTGTGTCATTAATCGACACTTCAAGATCGATTTGTTAATCCTGATCAAGAGTTCGGAGGCACTGTCGAGGGGTTACAGAAGGGTACGCTCAACCTCTGAATCAAAATGATTATCATGATTACTCAAAGAGCAACTACATGTCATGCACTAGAGAGAAGAAAAGGGAAAGAGTGAGAATAACCGAAAGTGAAGAAAAACAAAAATTAAAAGTAATATTTTTTTTTGTCTTCTTAAGCTGATTTTGTTAGTCAAAGACTTCCTGAGGTCTACCCTTTGAGGGGTTTACAGTAGTATTAGGAGATGTAGTGGGATGAAAGCTAAATATACTTTTATAAGAATATAGATACACCCTTAAAGATTTTTTAAGATATTTTATAAATATAATTATTTTTTAATTTCAAAATATCGATAAAAGAAAAGCTCCCAACAATGATGCCAAAACATGATGTGGAATTTTCATTTTAAAAATTATCCAAACAAATCTCCTGATGTAGACAAGTATGCCTATCGAAATATAGTAAAGGAATATGTCATTTATGCCCAGGGCCTATCGAGTAATTTTACTCTCGTAAAATCTTATTAATTTATCTATTAAAGAATTTTGTTTTAGTAAAAAAAGAGTTTGCAATTAAAACTACTTAGGAGAAAAATCAAACTTAAGAACCTATGCTTTTTATTAGGGGTTTTGGAAATCCAATTATAAAGATGCGTTTTATCCTTTAAAATTTCCTTTTGATTGGAGGTTTGAAAAGTATGGTAGCCACTCGTTAGAGACCACTATCGCCTAATTTTAAAATAAGTCAAATAGATTTTTTTTTCTAATTTTAAATAAATTAAGATCGCTTGAAGGTTAATCCAAAAACCAAAGGTTTATATTTTTCTTTCTCAAAGAAAATATAAAACACTCTTTATTTCTGAGAGATCTAAAGTATCTATGAGCCTTTGGGCTTATAAGACGTCAATCAGTTCACGAAATTTATATAACTGTAATATGAATTCGTAAATAATAATTAACTAGAAATAATCAAAACAAAACTTCAAATATTAGAGACAGAGGATTATAATTGAATCCTTATCCCAATAGTATTTAATCATTCACTAAGTAGAGAATTAGTTACATATAGCTAAATAAAAGAAATAGTAAAAAGAGATGAGAAAATTTTCATTAACATACAAAAAAGTACAAGATGAGAGCACGAAAGCAATGCTGAAAATAAACTACAAGATCTCTCTAAAACTTCTCTCTAAAAATCTTCCTCTCAAAAATAACATGTCCCTTCTTCTTAAATCCACAAGATTTTTATAAATTCAAAGATAGGTCTAGAACTATCCAAGGGAATAAAGGCAAGGGGATGTATCTAGATTAGAGATAAAATTGGTGGCTCTAAAGGGTGAGGAATGAGCACTTGAGGAATGTGGGATGAATGGAGTTCACAGATAATAAAGGGGAGAAAAGGTGTTTATAATAACTAAATATTGATTGTCATATTAATTTAATATTAGTGGCAACAATATAATATGAATGGTTTGGACATATAGATGAGGAGGTGGAGGGGGTAAGGCTTCATGTATGGTTTTTGAAAATGGCATGCATGGATATTATGGGAGTGGGGCCAGGCTATAAAAAGGGAATAAGAGGTGAACAACCATATCATTATTAAATAATGATGAATGTGGCACTATTTGATGCAAATTGGAGGTGTGTCATGGCTGTAAGATTAGAGGTGGGATAAGATAATTTACATGAAGCACTAGTGGTTGGTTGGAAGTGGAAGTGTGCTTACATAGAGGTGGTCTTGGAGAATTAACATGAAGCATGATTGGGTGTGGAAATGAAATGGCTTTAAAGGTGGCGTGTTTGTTGAAATTTAAGAGATGATGAGGTGGCATACAAGAGATTTGGCTATAGAAAATATGGAGAGGGTGGTGTTGATGGGAGCTTGGGATTTCGTAGAGGTAAGGTGAATGATATGCAATAGAAAGATGACATGTGTTGCACTCGGCCGGAGGAGAGTTGGCGTGAATAAGTGACTTGAATTCACATGCTCAGCTTGAATGGGGCAATAACTTTAATCTTGAGCTTTCATGGAGAGTTGAAATGGCTGTAAAAAGGAAAATGCCATGGCAAAATTCCATTCATCGAGAGAGTATTCCGATCGGCGTAAGGCGACCGCAACATAAGTTCTTTGACAATACTCCAAAAAATTACAGAAATGAAAAAGCATTATTACAAAAGAAAATAAAAAAAATTAAGAAAATTAATATATATATATATATATATATATATTGATGGCGACATTGTTGATGCGACCGTTGATCCCCGACATAGAGAGTTCGTTGATTAGGACGAATGTTGATGCAAGCTCGAGGATGGGATTCTACCACGACGTTTCTTCACCAATGCCTCCGCCGCTACATGTTTTGCTCGATGTCTGCCATCACCATTAAATATAAATGTATAATTATAAAATAAATATTTGTAATTTTATAATTAGCAATTTTTATTTTTAAGCATTTTATTTTATATTTTTATTTTATTTCATGTATGATGGGTGCCTATAAACATCAAGTGTGTTTTTATTTCATGCAATTAATTTTTGTATTGTTTTTATTATAGTGGGTGCATATAACCATCATAGGTTCATTTTAAATTTTGAATGGAGGAGATGGAGTGGTGTAGGCTATATATAGGCCTTGTTATGAAGGATTAGGTTGACAAGATTGAAAAAGAAAACCTAAGAATTCAAATTTGAATTTTTCCCCTCCTTTCTCCTTCCTCTTTTAGAAATTCGGCCCTCTGTCTTTCATCTCCCTCTCTTGGCCGCTGGCCACTCTCTCCCTTTTCCCTATTCTCAGTCCCTCCACTTCCCCTTCTTTTCTTCCCTAAGCATCCCGGCCACCCTCTATCCATTACAACCCCCAACCCTTCTTTTCCCCCCAAGATTTTTGGCCAACCTCCTAGCCGCCACCCTCTCTTTCCCCTTCAATATTTCTGGCCACCCTAATCCAGCAACCAACCCGATCAACCCTCTCCATCACAAATCTCGAGCAACCCCCTCATCACAAAACCAATCCACTCCCTTCATAGGAATAGGCCACCACCTTTCCTCTTTCCTTAAATATTTTCCATCAAGTTTCTCCCTCTCATAGGGTTTGCAAAATGAAAAGCAGCATGTGTCTTCGCCCGGTGCAGATCTGTGGACTCACGTGGAAATATATCCATCCACGATCAACGTGTGTTTCCTCCACTCATCTCCATGGTCGGTTTTTCTTTGGATTTGGGTAACGATTTCTAAACCAACTCTTGTGTTTTTCTTCTATATATTGGTGAGAATTGGTGGAATAGATGGCTAGTTTTAATTCCGGATTTATATTGAAATTGTGCTTAATTAAAATCTAAATTTTCAAGCGTTAATTATCCGAATATTTTCGTAAAATTTGGAGCGTGTAGATCTTGTGAACACTAGAAGAAATCGGGTTCACTACCCAATATTTCCCAATGAGTTCAAGTGATTTGGCATACCTCCATATTACTTTATTTTGGGATTTGTTTGGACTTTATTTTAAATCGCTATTTTTTTCCGGATCCTCTCATATTGGTTTGTGATTTCTTTACGGATAAATTTTATTTAAATTGTTAATAGTTTGGATCTGGTAGGTCCTTTTTGCTTGAGTGAACATTGGCATATATCCCTTGTTTAATCTCTAAAAATGGGTAGCATCCATTTGCTTTGTGTGTGATTAAAATTGTGTCATTAATTGGTTGAGTTCCTTGGTAGTGTAATTTAGGGAAATATTATACGCTGAGTATCTATTTAAATTATCGAACCAAAGAGCGCAAAGTATTTGTCCGTCGGAACCCATTGGCCTGCATCAATTTGTTATTAGAGGGAGGTTCAAGTCAATTTCCTAATTGGAACCCTCCCCCTTTTATTAGTATGCCGACACGCACTTGCACGATCCATTGCCAAAACAAAAACAAAAATTTATTTTTGGTCTGCAAATAGCAGCCTAAAACTTTTATTTTTCTGCCAAAAAAAATATATATATAAATAATCTCCATATTATTTTTAGTAAGAAAAACAAAAAAATATATATATTGCCTTGATTATTTAGCGGGAACAATTCCATCTATATAAGATGATAAGGGTCAGAATCCTTAATTCATTGCATGTGAACAAGATCCGGATCGAGTTTTCTGTCTTGTTCTCACTAAACATGCTTATGAAATTTATATGTCCCGTTTAGACTATTGGTGTAATAAAGTCATGGCTAATCACACACCAGCCGTGTCTACATACCATAGGGACTCCAACCGTCCCCACACTTATACTACTTATGATAGTTTAGACACCAAATTTTTAGAGACTAGCTTAAGGGGATAGAAATTTATTTTTATTGCCATATATGGGACGACCACCAAAGAGTTAACGTCGCCCGATAGCAGTTAGTAGGTCAAGTCCGCGTGTTTTGGATAAACGAAGAGCGTCGTGTTGGTAGCTATCAATATGGTTGGCCACACATGCGAAGCATACTCTCAGATCAATTTAATCCCAACTACCTTCGTACTAATTGCACCACACCTGTGAGTCAGTAGAGTTATGACACTAGACCCATAGCTGCTTATAGGAGTGATCATATGCCATCCGTTAGCAAGACTTGTTATGGCACTAGACCTGTAGCTGTTTATAGGAGTGACCCTATGCCACCTTTCAGCAAGACTAGTTATGGTACTAGACCTGTAGCTACTTATAGGAGTGACTATATAAATCAGGTTAGATCCTATCCCCACAGTGTTAGTAATACCCAAAGGGTGCCTATCTCCACCTCTAGGGAAAATAAACAGTTTTGACCCCATATTTTGGACTCCAAAGATATTACTACTAGGCTATTTGCTCCTTTAGCTCAGACGTCTGAGCCTCCTGAGATGGTGATTGATAGTATGTTAATGTAGATATGGTATCTCTGGATTATGAAGATGACCAGCTAGGTGACAGTATTCCGACATGTACGATAGTGCCCGAAGATTCAGATGATTCTGACGTTGAGGAGCTTGGATATCCTAGTGATTTGGAATATGATGTAAGGGATAAAGATATTTCGTTCTGTGAGAGTATCCTATTGCATATTACATGTCCTGTTAGTATTATGACTAATCACCCTAGTATTGAGTTCCATCTCCATGCTACGATCCTTATCATGATAGAGCCTATGACTACACCCACTGAGAATGTATCTGACTCATCTGATGAGCCTGAGATTGTGAATGTCCCTAGTGTTATTGTGTTTGAGTTACCATCTGAGGGAAAGGTACCTTTGGACGATTATCTTGTTGTATACCCAGATGAGAGTTCCTTGATAATGTCACTATTGGGTGCAATTTATACTGATTTGGATTTTATCCCTGGATTGATTTTACTGACCCTTCCTCCTATTCATTTGTCTACATTAGATGACTTCTTAGGACGTGGTAACGATTCTGATTCCTTGGCTATTGTGCCTCTGGACGTTGTTTCTCCTAGATATACTTATATACCACACCTGGTTTCACGTATTTATCCCTCGTCTTTTGATGAGCCTCATGTTTATACATTAGTGATTACAGTTGGGCCCCTTGAGTTATATCACTCACACATCCTTTCATATCTAGGAGCATCCAACTATATTATTTATGATGAGCGGTTCTCCTTAGCATATCTTCATGGCAAGCGTGAATATAATTAGGTTAAAACTAAAACTGCGGATTTGGAGCCCATTGAAATCATTTTTGATTATAAGGCTTCCGTGCCACCTGACTTAACCCCCTTATCCACCGCATTTGGGTGAAATCATGTAGCATATGAGTTCACTCCTCATGTAACTAGGACGTTAGGGCTTGATCTTAATTTATGTCGCATGCAATTCCGCTCCTGTCCGAGACCGTCTTATGCTAGAATTAGTGATTTGGGTTTAGTCTGGTCAGTCCCTGAGCGGATGCCTTCTTGATCCGTTCATAATTTAATACATAGGAATGGCGACCCATCCATGGATATGAAGAACATCAGATTTCATGCTTTTATTTAAGATTTTTATAAAGCACAGTGTGTTTCACTTTTTTTAAAGTTTTCGAACTTTTTACTGTACGTCTCTATTCCACCTGAGTGGCTTTCTCCGTCATTTCTTCCTCCCACTAAATGTTAACTTGGGTTGGGGAGTGTTAGTTATGCTGTTTATATTTTCCACATTGATTCCTTGGTTCTTGAACTGGATGGAAAGATTCAAGTTCTTTTTCTTTTGCTCGACAACCTTTCGAGTTGCCTCGAAAGCCTTGTTGTTTCTATGTCTGCCAGGTTCTCAGTGTTGATGGATGTTCATGCTACTATGACATGGATAGCGGGGCCAGATTTGCCCCATGTTGCTGCTGTTTTTGACTTTTCTCCCCTCACGGGTCACTCATCGGTGATGAGTAATTTTGAGTGGGGGAGGATTGATGGCGACGTTGCTGATGCAGCCATTGATCCCCGATATATAGAGTTCGTTGATTGGGACGAACGTTGCTGTAATCTCGAGGATGTGATTCTACCACGATGTTTCTTTACCATTGCTGCCGCCGCTACAAGTTTTGCTCGACATCCGCTGTCACCATCAAATAAAAATATATAATTATAAAATAAATATTTATAATTATATATTTAACAATTTTTATTTTTAATCATTTTATTTTAAGTGTTTATTTCATTTCATGTATGATGGGTGCCTATAACCATCAAGAGTATTTTTATTTCATACTTTTAATTTTTGTATTGTTTTTATTATGATGGGTTCATCTAACAATCATAGTTTCATTATAAATTTTGAATGAAGGAATGGAGTGGTGTAGGATATATATGCCATGTTATAAAGGATTTGGTAGAGAAGAATGAAAAAGAAAACCTAGGAATTCAAGTTTTGAATTTTCCCCCTCCTTTCTCCTTCCTCTTTGAGAAATTCGGCCCTCTCTCTTTCCTCTCCCTCTCTTGGCCGCTGGCCACTCTCTTCCTCCTCCCTATTATCGTCCCCCTCCACTTCCCCTCCTTTTCTTCCCTAAGCATCCCAGCCACCCTCTCTCTGTTACCAACCTGAGCACACTCCTTTTACCCCAAAAATTTTCTACCAACCTCCTAGCCGCCACCCTCTCTTTTTGCTTCCATATTTACGGCCACCCTCCTCCACCACCCAACCCAATCAACCCTCTCGATCACAAATCCCGAGTAGCCCCATCATCACAAAACCTAGCCACTCCCATGATATGAATAGGCCACCACCATTCCTCTTCCTCTTTCCTTAAATATTTGCCATCAAGTTTCTCCCTCTCCGAGGGTTTGCAAAAGGAAAAGATGTACACGTCTTCATCGTCCGGTGCTGATCCGTAGACTCACATGGAAATAGATCCATCCACCGTCAACGTGTGTTTCCTCCACTCATCTCTGTGGACCGTTTTTCGTGGGATTTGGGTAACGATTTCAAAACCAACTCTTGTGTGCTTCTTCTATATATTTGTGAGAATTGGTTGAATAGAAGGCTAGTTTTAATTCCAGATTTATATTAAAATTATGCTTAATTAAAATCTGAATTTTAAAGCATTAATTATCCGAAAATTTTTGTATAATTTGGAGAGGGTAGATCTTGTGAGCACTAAAAGAAATCGGGTTCACTACCCTTGATTTCCCCTTGAGTTCAAGTGATTTGGCGTACCTCCATATTACTTAATTTTGGGATTGGTTTGGACTTTATTTTAAATCGCTATTTTTGTATGGATCCTCCCTTAATTGTTTGTGATTTGTTTGCGGATAAATTTAATTTCAATTGCTAATTGTCCGGATTGGGTAGGTCCTTTTTAATTGAGAAAACATTGGCATATATCCTTTGTTTAATCTCTAAAAGGGGTATCGTCCCTTTGTGTTGTGCGTGCTTAAAATTTTTCCATTAATTGGTTGAGTTCTTTGGTAGTGTAATGTAGGGAAATATTATACGCTACGTATCTATTTAAATTGTCGAACCAAAGAGCGCGAAGTATTTATCCGTTGGAACCCATTGGCCTGCATCATATATATTTATAGTAGAATATATATATATATATAATTATATATATAAATTAATATTTTTGATCTAATAATTTAAGTTAAAATACGCATTATCAATATCTTAAAACTAGGTCTTTTTGACTTATATTAAGTTTTGCTCATAGTTCTACCAATTAAGATGAACTGAAAGTAAGCAAATGTTTGCACCAATAATCAGTTATTATATAACACTTGCGATTAACCATGTAAAAAGTTGATTTATGACCATGTCGGTGGTAATAAGGTAACTAAGATATAATACTTAAATAAAAGTATATAAAACCAGCAGTTTTGAAAAGGAAAAATATTACTGATAATGAACTGGGTGAAAAACATTAGAGGATTAGCTTTTATTGTATAACTTATAATACTTTTAATCAAGGCCTTAACCATCCCAAATTACTCATCAGAGGTCAGTCATGATCATAAATCTGTACTGAAAAAGCGGGGTTCATTATAGGATGGATTGAGGCATTTTTATTTATTATTAATGATGCGATAATATTGTTCAATATTTAAAGCTGTAGATTTGCAAATTATCAAAACAGTTCACTAAGAGTTCAAATTCTTGTCAAGGTAAATATGACCCAGATAGGTCTGTGAAAAAAGTCTGGGAATTTTTGGATTTGATTTAAAATTTTATTTTAAAAATAAAAATAGGGCACAATGGCAAAAAAAGATCCATATAGCCAACCCCACTATAGTGGGATAAATGCTTGAGTGTTGTTGTATTTTTATTTTATTTTATTTTTAATTATCAAAAAAAGTCACCATGAGTTCAAATTTTAACCAAGGTCAAATATAACCTAAATAGGCATCATAAAAAGTTTGGGAATTTTCGGAGTTGATTTTGTACATTTATTTTAATTATAAACATGTGTGACATTTTTTTAAGTAAGTAAAGCTATAGTTTTCCAAATTCATCAAATCAAGTAACCATTATTTAAATTATTAACCATGGTTAAATATGACATCAATAGGCCTTTGAAAAAGTTTTGTATGTTTTTTGAGTTGATTTGGTATTTTTATTTTTATTATGAACATGGGTGACAATTTTATTAAATGAATAAAGCTATCGTTTTCCAAATTTATCAAATCAAGTCATCATGAGTTCAAATTGTTAACCAAGGACAAATATTACCTAAATAGGCCTCTGAAAAAGTTTTGGAATTTTTGGGGTTAATTTGGTATTTTTATTTTAATTATAAACAAGGGTGACAATTTTATTAATTAAATAAAGCTATAGTTTTCCATATTTTTCAAATCAAGTCACCATGAGTTCAAACTGTTAAACAAGGTCAAGTATGACCTATATAGGCCACTAAAAAGGTTGGGAATTTTATTGAGTTTATTTGGAATTTTTATTTTCATTATAAACATGGGTGACAATTATATTGTTCATTAAAAAAACAAATAGTAAAAATATTTATCCAAACATTCCAAGTTTCTGCCCATAGGTTATAAATCTTATGAACAGCTTACCCAAATATTTTCATAATTATAAGAGGTCAAATAGCTGAAAAATACAGTTTGTGTAATTGTGGATTTAATTTAGTGTAATTAATCTTTAAAAATTAATTCAGAGAGATATACAACACTTCAGCAAAGGGGCCACCCTAATTTGAAAAGCATGAACCAAGCCCTACAGCTTCCTTGTTGGGCACTTGGTCTCGTTCAACCCCTAGGATGCACAAATTTTTTTTGAAGTTTTCTATATGGGCTATTGATAGCCATTTTAAAATAAATTTTCTGCTTAAAAAAAGTGTGGATCTTGGCATCGATCTAACAGCCTTGTAGTGTGGCAGAAAAAAATTAATTTTCCCCCATAACGGATCCGTGGTCGATCCCGCATTTGAATCACGCTAATCATTACATTAATGATTTAGATAGTTATGATTTTGTCTTCAACCTCAGCAAACGATGAGGATTAAACCTGCCTTGGAGGAGCTTTCGAGACTACCCCCGCCAGCTAACCATCACCACATATCTCCACCACAACTAACAACATAAAAACGTTTAGAGCTATCAATTGGTGGTGGTCCGACGAACTGGTGCTGCTGTCAGTTGCTAGATTTATTGGACAACTTAACTGGCAATCAAATAACAAAATCAATGAAATAAAGGCCGAATCAGGCTCGATTTTGATTTGAAATCTTTCTAGGATACTAGTAGATGCGTTTGGGTAAGCAATCTCACCTAGATTGGCTATGATCTACTAGTTTAGGGTCGATCATCCATTGCTTCCTCAATTGAATGGGGTAGGCTTCTTCAAAGGGCTTCCACACAATTTCATAACTTGGATCAATTGTTAGGGACTGGTGTATGGTTTTTGAATTAGTTGGTGGTCCTTTTATAGGCTGAGGGGTGAGATCCAATTATCCACTTCAAGCTTACCATAGTCGGTCATGGTTATGGACTTAGCCTATTCTCCAACCACCTAATAGTCTATGGGAGGCTCTGGATAAGCTCTATAGCTGCTGGCATAGTTTGCCCAAAGTGGAAAGAAGAGTTAGGCTTGCTTGGATTGGATTTTGCCATTTTAGGTTAATTTTCCTTAAGTGAGGTTTTAGCTTAGGCATATGCTTAATTTTGTTGACTTTGGGTTGACCAAAAATCACATTTTTGAGGTTAGTTGGCCTTTTTCTTGGGTCATACAATTGTCCAACCAATAGTTAAAAAGAGCACTAAAAAGTTGTTTAGGTGAAAATTATTATATTCAAACCACACAACTTAAGTTATCTCTAAGGGCCGAGATGCATGTCTTCGAGCATTAAAGGATGGGTAACTCTTATGTGGTCATGAGGGGAGGAGAGAGTTGGTATAATTGGTAATTGGTAAGGTTAAAGTAATCGGTTTAAGCCAAAATGGATAAATGCACACCATGCATAAATCAAAGGTTCTATATTTCCATTATTATGGTGGGTAATCCAATTTGGGGTTGTGATAGTAGGTTTGGTCACTTTGGGTTATGAAGTGGGTTAGTGTTGAGCCAATTGTCCAAGGGTGAGGTCATTTTGACCAACTTATGTCAAGGTGGAGGTATGATTGGCTTAGTGGTTCAAGGGTGGGGTTGGCGTAGAAAACTGCACATCTTTCCCCATTAAGGGCTTTTCCTTATTGTTATAGTGGCATGGTGCACTCATTGGTGTTCCCAAAACTTCTAAGGCCACAAAATAACATTGAAATTTTATAACTTATCTACTAAATCATTATACTCATCTGCTAATTCAAAATCATGTTTATCAGCCGATGATGTTCATGCTTCTATGTTAACATCTATTTCTGAATGAGATCAAGAATTATAGAGTGGTGCCTTAGTAAATACCTAATCAGGATGTGAATTATACTAATCCTCTGCATCATTTATTGCCACCAAACCACAACAAATTTCTTCATAAAGTCACTATCATACATTAATAAGGGTACCCTGATGCACGTCCTTGCAGGAGGATAATAATATAGATCCTCTTTTTCTGATAGTAGAGCAAGCCCAATATAGGCTTCTTCTTCTTTGGACTCAGATGAGCCTGGGTCACGGTTATACATGCTCATCTATTTCTTTACAATTAAGCTTTTTTTTGGCTTCTTGCCTTTATGAGATCTCTTTTCTTCAAATCTCTTTCGATATTTTCTTTTTACAGGATAGTCAGGTATGACATGTCCTAGTCTATTACTACATCAGCAAATACCATCAGATTTAAACATTTTATTCTATTTGGACTCATAAATATCCCATTTGGGATTCTGATTTGCAATATCATTGCTGTTGTAGTATTTATTTGAGGTAGAGGTGGATGAGGGTTTGTTCTTCAATTTCCTCCTCTTTCTCAACATCTTCTATAACTTTCTGGAGAATAAGGTGAGTTCTCCATTAGTGAGTTTAGCTTCAGAAGTGTTGGGTTCATAATATTCTAACTAAATATTCCTTCTTGGAGGTGAAGGAGGTTTGTCGATGCTGTTCTTGGAGCTTTAGCTTTAAAAGCCACAATCTTGTCCTTAAAGTGGGATCTGGCTATTCACTCCTCATCTTTTCTTGTTTTTAACTAAAATTCATGGGATAGCAGCTTCCCAAAAATTCTGAGGTAAAATATTTCCCAAATTCCCCATCACCCTTATAATACATATCTTGATATCCCACTCCTTCTTGAGAAATCTCAAGAACTTGTCATTTAAATCATAATTTGAAATTTATCACCCATAGGTCTTCGGCTTATTTATAATTTTTAAGAATTTTTTATAGCAGTCAGCAAAAGTATCCTTCTTCCCTTGCTTAAAGACTTCATATTCCTAGTTGAAGAAAGACTGTATATCATCTCAGACCTTTTCAGTTCCATCCATATAATAAATAAGAGAATCACATATTTCCTTAGTAGTTGTGCAATGAATCGGATTTTGAAATATAGAGTAATATATGGCACTCAATATTTTATTCTTAGACATTTTGTCTATAGTAGTCAGAACCACTTCATGCTTAGTCATTTTTGAGTACTTCTTAGGAACTCTCTGATTTGTATTATTAGAGGAGGCTTTCATGGGAATGAAAGGCCCTACCTCAACAGTTATGTATATCCTTGGAATAGAAGCTTACATAAAAATTATGACCCCCTACTTTTAGATACTACAATTCCCTTTTTTGCATATTAGAAGATTCATAAAATCTGATCCATGTAGTTCTCTCCTGAAGTCATGGTTTACAAAACTTATTTCCATGAATAGGATCTTATTCAGACTATTAAGCCTTTTTTGGAAAACCTACCTTTGATAGCTCTTGAAAGTTTTGGGCCAGTCTACTCACCTAGGGAGGTGGATAGGTGATGATTATTTTTTTGCTTGCTTTGCACAATTCCAACAATTAATAAATAAGGTAAGTATACCTAATGCTTTAGAGTATATGGTCAAGTGTCGTATTTAAACTCATGATTGTCGAGTACTTACACTCATAAGGAAGAGCTATTATTTTATTAACAAAAAATTGGGTTGTCTCATAATACTAAGAAAAATCCATTTTAACTAAGGAAAAATCAATGATTTAAAAAAAAGCACTCAATCTAGAATCCCTTTGGAATAAAATTAACTTTTAAGAAAGATAAATCCACAAGCTTCTTAAATAAACAACTTCAACCATGAAGGTTTCAAACTATGAAAGCGCCTCTCTCAAGAATATGCTAACTAACTTAAGCTTGATTGATTAAGACCTCTTGGCTAGTCGAAACCCCTATGCATTCTTTAGGCGGTGAACCCCGCTATTTTATTTGACTCTAATACAAAAGATTTTTGTCGTCCTCTCTCGAGGGGCACATGTAACTCCGTTTAACTTTGAGTGATCTCCTCACTTGCATGGATCTCATGATCAACTAGCATGTGGATCTTAGATCGAAAATCATTCTTACAACATATGAATTTTGTGTAATTAAAATCAAAGATAAATATAAGCAACCTAAATTAGATTGCTTGCTAAATTTGTAAAGAAAAAAGAAACTTTATTTCATTCGAAAGTTCATCATGATCAAGTGTTAATGGAAGTAAGCTTCTCATCATAATAGAGGAATTATATAGGAAGGTAAGGGGAGACATGATTGCTAAAGAGAAATGCTTGAATTGAAATTATATAAAAGAGAAACTACAACAAAGCAAGAGATTACAAAGACTGTTCTAGAAACTTGAAATGAAAATAAAACAAAAAAAGTAAAGAAATACAGAAAGACAACTCGAAAATCCCACTCATTAGCTCCTAGAGTTGTCTATGATATATAGAAAATTTTGCTAGAGAGTTAGGCGCCTAGGTCATACTCGTGAACTAAGGTACGGAACTGCCGACTTGAAAGCCCGCGAACATTGGGAGAAAACTGCCAAAATTTATTACTCGGCAGGTCACACCCGTGACCTAGAGCATTTCTTGACCGGATCTAGAAACAACATGAAAATGATGGGATCTATAGTTTTTCTAGTGGTTGCAGAAGGGGTCACGCCCGTGACCACGTCATGACTGCTAAAATAGTTTGATGACACAAATGGTTGGCTTAAATGCTCGTCCATGCCCATGGAATACTAGACACACCCTGTGTCTTGCCCGTGATAAGGGCATGTTAATTTAATCTAGCTTGGAATTTGATCTAGAAAGCTTTGGAGGAGGCATGGACTGTGATCGAAGGCATGCCCCTTGTCACGCCTGTGAATAGGGTGTATAAATTTAATTTTATGCGATAGAGGCTTTATTTGTATTGGAGGCGGGTCACAACCTGTGGCAATGGTCTAGCCCTGGGGCATTGGTCTGCCCCCTGGTCATGCTTGTAACCAAGGCATGAAATTTTCAATTTTTCTTAAAATCTTAAAAAATTTTCCCTAATGAATTTAGTGAGCCAAATATTGATATTTGTAGCACAGATTGACCTGAAATTCAAAAAGAATGCAATTAGAAATTAAATTTCTAAAATATTAATGAAAATTAAATAATTATTAACTAAAATTATTTAAAATATATAGATAAAAATTACATTATCAAATACACCAATACTTACGAGGTTGCTAGTCTCGAGCAAACAACCATCCATCAGGAGTATAGAAATTTTCAAAACTATAAAAGAATATTGAACCTAAGGAGTAAAATGTGAAGTCATATGCCTATGCACGTAGAGATCTTAGCAGAAAGAGCTACTCAACATACATATTAGTTTATAATTTTTAAGAAGTTGTTTGAATGTGTTATTACAACTTTTAAAAAGGAATACCAGTAAATCCTAAATTTTTGTTAGGAGAGAGTAGCATGTTTACTAAGATTGGCAACACTCAATATTGAGAATCGGGGTACCTCCAATGAAATCCATCAATGACGATGGCCATAGGCTTGCCCTTTCACACTCTCACCACAACACAAGTCTAACTCATAAACACAAATACATAGGACTTAACTAGGTTGAAATGTTGGCTTAGGTTTATGGTATGGATAATCAAAGATAAACATGACAGTTAATCATAACTAAACCTAATATGAGCTCGCAAAAAAATACTCCAAACTAAAAACCATGACTTTAAAAAAACATAGCCAATTTCGAAAACACTTTTTTCCCTCTTATTATTTTTTTCAACTTTTTTTCATATATTTTCCTTTTGATTATTTTTTCGTCCCTTTAAAATTTTTCACATGGTTATAATTTACTAAAAGGGAGAAAAATCAACTATTTTTTACTTTCAAGTAAAATAGCCACCAAAATAAGGTTGAGTAGCTCCAAATCACTCATAATAAATAAACACTTTTGTGCACAGACTTTAGGTGTGTGATTAGGATGCTTTTTAGGCCTTGGTGAAATTTTTGGTGGAGCTAAAACAAAAGGTAGGAAAAATGCTCAACTTTGGTGAGAAAAGATAGATATTTTAGGTAAGGGTACAAAGTATCAAACAGGCCAAAAAGGTTCTTATATCCCATTCATGATAATGAGGTTCACTTAGGAAAAGTCTTGAAAGTTGTTAGAAGACAAGTTCTATACATCTAGAAAGAATATGTTTCCTCTCGACTCAGATAATATTTATCTAGTTAATTTTTATGTACTCAACTAAGATATTTTTGTATTCAACTAGTTTTGAAATAAAAGTAGAATAAACTATTTATACGCATTCAAAAAATATAAAACTAATAGTATGCCGAATATTTAATTATAAATCAAATTCTACTAACATGTGCACTTGACTAGAAACACATCATAGGCAACAATTTTACTCCAATATTTAAAATCTAATAATGCATGAAAATTTTCTTAACACTAATGAAAAGGCTAATTTATTAAAGATTTTGCAAGTGAGTAAACATAATAATAAAAAACTTCTCTAAAGAAAATTAATCCTAAAAATTTTTGTTAATTCCCAGGTTTCTTGAGGTCTACTCTGTGAGGGGCTCGAAGTGGTACTAGGAGATATTATAGGATGAAAGCCCAAATCTTCTTTCTAGGAAATTAAATTTTGATTTTCTAATTGTTTTGAAAAAGGTAATATAAATATATATTTTTAAAATTTATATAAAAAAAGAAAATGACAAGAAAAAGTTATAAATAAATTTTTTTGTTAGTGTTTTGCTTCAAAAATAAAAGCTAAAATGGAGCTGATACCCCCATACTTAAAAGAAAACATTGCCCCCAATGTTTTAAATAAATAAAAATGCAAGTGGGAACTATCCTAAAGAGAGTCCAAATTAGCACCAAGTTCACCTAAAAGATAATATAGTGAAGCAAAACACACGACAAAATTTTTTCATTAAATAAAATAAATACATAAATATTCAAAAAAATAAAAATGAAAATAAATGAGATACTGATACAAAGGTGATCACAAAGGCATTCCTAATACTTGTGGTTATCATCTCCACGCTGATGATAGTAGCCCCACAACTTTGGAAACTCTCGTGTCATGAGCTCCATAGAGGTAGTGTGGCGCTGCTAAAATGCGGTAAATCAGCCGTCAATATGGTCAAATCTAGCATCAAAATAGGTCTGCATCAGATCGAGCCAAGTATGAATCTACCCAAAATAATTATCCCAATAAGTGGGAGGACTTAGCGCTGGAGATGAAGGCTATAGAGGCAATGGAATCAATAGAGAGAGAGGAGCATCACTGAGATTGGCTCCAAGGTCAAAATCAAATGCTCATCCACTCAGTGCTGGCGGGATGACCTCCTACTCACCTTTTTCAATGGAATTCTAAACTAAGGGCTTAGAGGTTTTAGAATGCAAGCAGAATTATCATCTAAAAGCAATGCAGTCGCGGAAGAGCATCCCAAACCCCCATCCTTTTTGCATGATGTATGATAAAATTTCGGTCGCAGACTGCTCCCAACCTCGCATTTTTGGCTTGATGCCGAAAGAAAAGTGCAAACTCTATACTATGGTTTACTGGAATTTGACGAACCATACTTTATAAGTATAGTATGTCGTATTGACTCACCACTCCATTGCTATCGCTGCGACTAGTGACGGTAAATGTAAAGAGGTTGTGGAGGATGCGAAGAGCAGGGGAGATGAGATGGCTACCTTTGGATTTCTTTGCGGTGTATGGGACAAGGTCGTCACTAATTTTCAACCAAAAGTTCTAGAGATTGAAGCCCTATGGAAAATTAGAATGGATATTGGTGAAGTTAGGAGAAAGCATGAAGGCCTCATCTGAAAGTGAGGGGATAGATCTGACTAACACTAGATGGGGGGGGGTGAGTAGAGTATTTTAAAAACTTGATTAGTTTTTATAGAAGAATGAAAATAAGTGATATCACTATATGTATAAAGAGAAGTAAGAAAAAGAAAACTATCATTGCACAGCAAAAATAAAGAAAGGAACAACCAGATGACACAAAAAAATTATAGTGGTTCCCCAAAACTGGGTGCATCCACTCTTCTACAACCCTGGTAGGAATCCACTAATAGGTTTTTGATCAGGTGCCCTGCCTCCATAGGTTTTTGCTCAGGTGCCATGTCACCACAAGATCTATTATAAGGGAAATCTCAGAACCCTTTAGGCTTTTTATCATGTGCCCAAAAACAAAATCAAGTCTTTTGATAAGAAGACTTTTCAACTAGGTGATAACTTTTGAAGGGAGTTAGAAACCCTTTTTTATAGTGGGAAATGAAGAGTGATGTTATCTTCTCTTTCTCAAACAACTGAGAAGACTTTAGTGGATGTTGTTGTCAAAGCTCCCCCTTAGATTAAGAAAGGTTCAGGAAGATGAGAGGTTTGCTCAGGTTGTAGGCCTTGATGAAGATCTTCAAAAACTTCTTGGACTGGTGTTGATGAGTTTTCCCTTTGAAGCATGAAGCAAAAACTGAAGAAGACTAAAGATCTTTGTGTGATGTTCTTCTTCAATTTATTGCAAGTATGATAATAATGCTTTTCTCTGAATAACTTTGTATCAATTGTTGTGTGTCTATAGAAAATTGTTGTTCTTCTTTTTAAAAAGATCTTTTATATTCTGAAAGAATTTCAGCCTTTGAATTTTTAATAATATCGTTGATTTACTCCTCAAAATATTGGGGTTCAAACCGCTGGAAATTGTCTTTTATGTGTTTCCTCAACTGTCCCAGTAAATAAGTCAGGTAATTAACTCTGTGAAATCCATAATCAATGCTGCCTTGGAACGGTTATATTCTTGAGAATATAAGCATTAATTATTCAAAGAATTACTTCCTTAGAATGAAAGAATTGAAGTCAAAAATGTGAGGGAATACATCAAACTGATACTGACAAAATTAGTCAAACTCAGAACAGATTTCGTCGACCTGAACTCAAAGTTCGTAGAGGTGAGAAATCATCTTCGTCGAGCTGAGCTCAGAGAAAATTGATCAGGAAAGTATCTGACAATACTGAGCTCCAAGTTCATCGTCCTGAGGTAGAATTTCGTCGACCAGAGAAACTGAGTAGAGGAGGGAGTTTGTCGACCTGAGCTCGAATATCATCGGGCTCATATCAGAGTTGAAACTCTGAGTTCGTCGATCTGTGATCGACTATCGTCGAGCTGAGTTGGAATAACTTTGAACTAATTCTCTGAACTTTATAAAAACTGCATTTCTCTAAGTCTGAGTCTCTGGAGTCTTCTGAAGGATGGAACATAATAGTCTAAGCTAATAAGACTGACCTAACCTAAGAACCAATAAATTGACACTAAACTATACATAATGGGTCAATAATCATAATTAGTGAACCTATCCCAAATCCAAACTAGGGTTCCAATAATCTCCCCCCATTTGGGTGAGGTCACTAAGCAATAAAAAAGAAAAACATAAAAACACAAAGCAATATAAATATCTGACAGAATTTAAACTATTCAGCAGATATGATATGTCTAAGTTCAATACACAAATGAATCACAGAGAAATAAATGTTCAAGATTTGTCAGAGAGAGGAGAAGATGATGATTTAGCAAACACAATTGTCCTGTGAGGATTCTTTTCTTCATTTTTAGACATTTTCATGTCTTGAACTCCAAGAAGTGTAACAGATGAAGCTCTGGGAACTACATCTTCTGGATATACCTGCATATATTAATTGGGATCAAATAAATTTCTATCTACCTGGAATTGATCAAAATCTTTCTGTCTATAGGTATATATTATAGTGAATTTTGATGGATCTGATCCTTTTACTCTGGCTTTGTTCATCTGAGATAAACCAATCAGCTCTTGAAATCTGGCCATTCTGAAATTTGGATCTAACTATGGTTCATAAGCTGAAGAGAGAGGTCTCTCTAGATAAGTTTTTGGAGCATCCTGAGAAGACTTTTGAAGATTTTTGAATAAAATAGATTGCTGTTGAAAATTTATTGGAGGAAGAGACTGCTGAGATTGTCCTGAGTAATAGGATCGTGGAGGTCTGTATTGACTGTACTTCCCAGCAGGTCTAGAAGAATGATGGGAGGCTGGCCTGGGAGTCTGAGAACTGCTAGAGGTTTGTTTCTGATTCTTAGCAACACTTCCTAATACACCTATAGTAAGAGGAGGAGGAGGAGGAAGTCCTCTCCTGGACTGCCTTGTTGGGGAGCTGTACCTTTTCCTCTTCTTTCTTTCTTTGAGCTCATTCTTGGAATGCCCTATCCATTAAGTACTTTCTGGATACGTAGTAATATTATGCAGAATGTAATAAGCTGTGTCAGCTGTAGGATTAGTCTTAAGAACAACCTTAGGAGGAGCCTTTCTCTTCTTAGATTTTATCTTCTTGGAACTTGATTCATCAGAATCATCATCCTCATCATCCTCATCATCATCAAATGATTCAGGAGGATTATGATACAGATCATCAATTTCTTTTAGAGCTTCTTTAGAAATTAGCTTCTCAGCCTGAGGTTGTACTAGAATTGTTGGCTCTACAGAACTTTCAGTAACAATCTGATTGCCTTCTTCTTCTTCAATATCTGCAAACATAATGTCATCCAAGTCTGGCATAGGGGCCTTAGCCTACATACGAGGTGGAGGGGAGAAAGCCTTGGGCTTAGAAACAGAAACTGGCTCACCAAAATCTTCAGCAACGAATTTATCTGTAACTTATGGAACTACAAAACATGCCCTTAGTTGATCCACAACTACAGGACTTATTGGAGAAGAACAACATACAATAGCCTTAGAGTAATCAACATCAAAACTAGGTAAAGCATTTCTATAAACTGAATTGAAATAATCAAGTAAAGAGTCCAAGTCAACTGTGGGATTTAAAATGAAATCACCAACAGTAATAATTTCATTAAAAACTACTAGAGGGGGAGCTGGAGGAGAAACTGCTGCTACTGCTAGAACTGGAGCTGCTAGAACTGGAGCTTCTTCATTTAACAACTCCCCCTATCTGGTTTCAGAGGGTCCTGAAGGTAGGCCCCTAGAAGAAGAGAAAAAATGGAGAGCACCAATTTGAGTGGAGAGATAGGAAATTAAGGTAGAAAGAGGAGCAATAGATTCAGCTATTAGCTCCTTAATAGATGGAGTAATAAATGTAAGAAGATCTTTGGCAATATCATAGAAATTTAAATATAAAGGTTCTAGAGCAGAGGGAGTATAAGTGGTATGATGGTCATAATTAGAACATACAGAAAAAGCATTGGGGAAGTCTGTATGAACATATTCAGGGAATGTGAAAGTAGGGTTGGATGGAATAGTAGGAATTGTTGTAGAAGGAATTATTGTGGTAGTAGTTTCCTGAATGGGTGATTAAATTGGGGATTGATGGATTTAAGAGTTTTGTGGAGAGGGTTAAGGAGACAGCAGATTAAAGTTGGGTTATGGAGATGTGGATGGAATGTCATTCAGACGAGTTTGAGTTGGAGATATAGGAGGAATGAAACCAGTCATAATTTCATCCTGATGTGGAGATGGAATATCCTCATGGATGGTGATTGGTGATTGTGGAGCTGATTGTGATGGAAGAGGTGAAGTATAAGGGATATTTAATGATGGTTGGAGGAGGTGATGGAATACTGATGGAACAGATAACATCTTCTGGTGGTGAGGGAGTGGTTATCACTACCCTGGTGTCCTCAAAAATCTTAGAAGAGGAGGAAGCCTTGGATTGCCTAGGGATGGTCCTCTTACATCTCCCAAACAATGTAGATGTAAGACACTTAGAGGCATTAATGAATATGATCAGGGAGACCAAAAATTCAGGCGCCTTGGACTGGAGGAAAATTCCTAATATCCTCCCAAAACAAACCTCTTTCTTGGAATTCTTCTTCTTAATTAACTCAAACAATATCATACTCTAATTTACAGCTTTCTTATTTACCAGAGCACACATCACCAAGAATTAGTCCCTGGATATGTAGTCATGGGCTATGTGCTTGCCTAGAAACACCTTCCCAATAATATCAGCAAGAAATTTATACTCTGCAGATAAATTATTTTTCAACAATTTATTAGGGTTTCCGTCGGAGGGACCCATCTTAATCAGCATAAACTCATACTCTGAACTATCTATTTCTATGTCCTCTTCTTCATTAGGGAAACCAAAAATTTCAATTAAAATAATAGGGGTTAGGGTAACCTGATTGCCTGCGATGGTACCAGTCATAGTATCTACGTCTGGAGAAGTTAAAGTATAAACCCATTCCCTTATCACATTCGCTGGCAACTTGATCCTGGTGGTTATGATTTTCTTCAGTTGCTGTTCTTCAAACAATTGTAGAATATCCAAGAGAATCTGATCGGAATGACGGAAAGAATCGAAGTCGATATCGAATCTAGTGTACTACTTCATGCTAGAGAGGAAAATCGCCGGAATCGCCATTATTTTCCTGCAAAACAAGAGATAGATTAACTACAAGAGAACTAGAAACCACGAGATGGAGCTCGAAGAAAACCTAGATATAAGGTTTTTAGAATATGAAGCAGCAGACTCCGTCCTGCGAAAAGAAAACAAATCTTCATTCTCAGGTCGATAAAAAATTTCATGAAGAAATGATATCATCTATCTAAATTTGAAGAGGGGAAACTTTTCGACATTCTCAGGTCGACGAATAATTTTTTGAAGCAAGATCGTCGATCTCCACTCGACGAAAATAACTTCACACAGAGAGTTCGTCGATCTCAGGTCGATGAAATTTCTCAAGAATAGTTCTCAGATCGTCGATCTCCGTTGGACGAACTGTGACCAATTCTTCAACCTCAAACAAAAAATTAAATTAACCTTCTCTATTGATCATACCTAGCTGATTCAGAAAGATTTGATGTTTCTTCTCATCTAAAAGTGTAGTGAAAATGTATACTCTTTGGAAATCAGAAGAGACAAAGACAATGTTAATTTTCTTTTTGTCCACACAATCTCTAATGAAATGATGTCTTACTTCTATATTCTTTGTCCTATAATAATGTACTGGATTTTGTGCAATGGAAATTGCACTAGTACTATCACAAAATACAGTTGAATTATTTAGATTGTAACCATAATCCAGGAGGTGGTTTTGAATCCACAATATTTGTGAACAACAGCTGACAGCTTAAATGTATTCAGCTTCTGCAGTTGAGGTGCACACAGATGTTTGTATCTTACAAAACCAAGACGCAAGCCAATCACCAAGGAACTATCATGTTCTTGATGTGCTTTTCCTATCAACTCTACATCCAATAAAGTCAGTATCTGAGAATCCAGTTAATTCAAATTCTGACTCAGTTGGATAAAAGAGTCCTAGATTTGGGCAACCCTTTATATATCTCAAAAATCTTTTTATGAAAATAAGGTGAGATTCTTTAGGGTTCACTTAGAACCTAGCACAAAGACATGTAGCAAATATTATGAATGACCTACTAGCTGTGAGATACAACAAGGACCCAACAATAGGCTTTTATGTTTTCGGATCAACTGGCTTGCCATGTTCATCAGAATCAATCACAGCATTAGACGTCATGAGTATTTTCTTGTCTAAGGCATCAGTCATCCAAAATCTTTTAAATAATTCCTTAACATATTTGGATTGAGAGATTAAAATGCCATCAGTGGATTGCTTCATTTGGAGACCATGGAAGTGAGAAAGCTCACCCATGCTACTCATTTAAAACATGGAATGCATTAGGTCAGAAAACCTTTTGCATAGCTTGGAATCAGTAGAGACAAAAATGATGTCATCTACATATATTTGTACTAACAATATGTAATTATTATGATGCCTAGTAAACAAGGTTCTATCTATAATGCCCCTGGTGAACTTATGCTCTAAAAGAAAGCTAGCTATTGTCTCATACAAAGCTCTTGGAGCTTGCTTTAAACAATAGAGAGCTTTATGTAGTTTGAAAACAAAAGTGGGATAAGTTTGGGAAATAAAACCTGGTGGTTGTTCAAGATAAACTTCCTCTTTGAGTTCACCATTCAAGAAGGCACTCTTGATATCCATTTCGTAGACTTTGAACTTTTTGTAGGCTGCATATGCAAGAAAAATTATGATTGCTTCCAGTCTTGTAATAGGTGCAAAGGTTTAATCATAGTCAATTCCTTCATCCTGTCTATATCTTTGTGCTACCAGCCTTGCTTTATTCCTGATGATGGCTCCTTGTACATCCAATATATTTCTGAATACCCACTTAGTTCCAATAACTTGTGAGTCTTTTGATCTAGGAACTAAGTCCCAAACTCTACATATCTCAAACTGATTGAGCTCCTCTTGTATTGTAATAATCCAGTGGGGATCTTGCTCTGCATCTTTTATGGATTAGGGCTCAAGTTGAGATATGAAGCAAGCATGCATCAAATTTTTGTTAAGATGATGACTTGTTTGCACACCAACTGATATGTCTCCAATAACTTGAGATACATGGTGATCTCTAAGTGTGACAAGATCAGTTGGAGGAGTTGGTTCAGCAATAGCATTGGGAATTAATTCGTCTTGTGGAATTAAATTTTATGTTGAAGGTTCAATAATTATATCAATGACCTCTTCTTCACTATCGCCATCAATATGTGGAGATGGATGTGTTTCAGCCTCATTGGTGAGGTTCAGATCATCCAATTTCTCACACAGTTTGGGTACCTACAATAAGTTATTGATAGAAGAATCCTTCTCCTTGTAAAACATGTTAGCTTCATCAAACGAAATATGAATATGAGAGGACTTAGCGCAACCACTCGCACCAAAAGCCCGGACTGTTGGAGGACGGCGCCACTAATCTTTATATCAAAGGTCCTCGGGCGGATCCACGGGGCAGCCAGTTAAGCCATTACCGCATAGCACCGCAGCGCGGGGGCGATTCCGGACCGCAACCCAGCCCCAACAACATCACCCCCCCGGAAACGACCCCGGGTTTCGAACCCGCAAACCTCCCTCTGATACCAATTTGAGAGGACTTAGCGCAACCACTCGCACCAAAAGCCCGGACTGTTGGAGGACGGCGCCACTAATCTTTATATCAAAGGTCCTCGGGCGGATCCACGGGGCAGCCAGTTAAGCCATTACTGCATAGCACACGCACCGCGCCGGGGGGCGATTCCGGACCGCAAGCCCCAACAGAATATATTCTTTTATTTTCAAAGTAGATTTATTAAATACCCTATAAGCCTTGCTGACTTGGGAATATCCAAGAAAAATTCCCATTACAGCTTGAGCCTCAAATTTTCAATGGTGTTTCTTATTATTGTTATTAATATAACATACCCAACCAAAGATTCTAAAATAGTCTATTTTAGGTTGCTTCCCTTTAAGTAATTCATATGGAATCTTGCCCTTAAGTTTATGTATCAAACTTCTGTTCAGGACATAATTTGTTGTGCTTATAGCCTCTACCCAAAAGGATAGGGGCATGTGAGCATCTGCAAGCAATGTTCCTACGGATTCAATCAGGGTTCTGTTTTTTCCTTTCTGCTGTACCCCATTTTTGTTGGAGGAGTACTAGGAGTAGAGAAGCAATGCCTGATACCTTCCATCTCACAGAATTCTTGCATAGGAAGAGATTCAAACTCAGTACCATGATCACTTCTGATCAATGCAACTGGAGTAGAATACTAAATCTTTATGCTCTTAAGAAAATCTGTAAGAACTTTAAATCTATCTGACTTGTTTCTCAAGAAGAACACCCAAGTGAACCTATAGAAGTAATCTAAAATAACTAAGGTATAAGATTTTTCCCTCCCAAGCTTTGTACAGTAATGGGTTCAAATAGATCCATGTTTAGCCAATTTATAATCCTAAGTGAATCACTCTTATTAATAGATTTAAAACTTTTTTGGGTTTGCTTGCCTAATTGACAAGCCCTGCAGAGGCTTTCCTTCTTGTAGGGGAAAGAAGGCAATCCTCTAACAAGGTTGTCCCTAGAGAGTTTAGCAATATTTTTTAGATTAACATATCCTAATCTTTTATGCAATAATTCATTATTATTACTAATTTGATTAATTAGGCAAGATTCTGACCTAGCAGATTTGAAATTTACTACATAAATGTTTCCTTGCCTAAGGCCAGTTAAGATAGTTTTATTATTTATAGAAGTAATAATGCAGGAAATTTTATTAAATAATACCTTATAACCTTCATCACATAATTGTCTTATGGATATAAGGTTATGTTTGAGACCATTTACATATGTTACCTTCCTGAAAGTGACAGCTCCAACTTTAACATTCCCATAACCCTTTTGTTTGGCCACAGTTTATATCACCAAATATCACCTTTGGACCAAACTTGGACTTGTAGTATGTTAAGTAATCCTTGCTTCCTGTCATGTTCTTTGAACATCCACAATTCAAGTATCACTATTCCTCTGTGGTAGGATAGTCTTTTACATGCAAAATAAAAAATTACGTGTTCTTGAACTAGGTAACCTTGGGTCCTTGATTCTTTTCAAATTTAGAACTAGAAATATAAGAGTATTCAGGTTGGTTTTTATATCCTAGAGGGTTAAATTTCCTAGGTGGAATTATCCATTGGGTAAATGGGTTAACAAATTCTTTTGGTTGATTAAATGTTCTAAAATAATTAGAGTTTCTATTAAAATGAACTGGGATCGACAAATTCTGATAAGTTCGTCGATCTGAGTTCGTCGAACTCACCTCAAAGAATGGAAATATTCATTCTCTGTGCCCCAATATCGTCGATCTCAGCTCGATGAACCATATTGATTTCGTCGATCGTTGTTTGAAGAATAATTATAGTAGAAATCTGTGTTCGGAGTTCGTCAGCTTGAGTTCGACAAACTGTACACATTTCGTCGATCTGAGTTCGTCGAAATCTGTTAAACATTATTATGATCAAGATTTTTCTTATTCTTTCTCTTTTTCTTAGGTTTTTGTTTTATTTCAGATGGTTTATTATTCTCATCTACCTTTTCTTTACCCTTTTCTGATATAAATTTTATGGGTGTAGAAAGAATGTTTTTTTGAATCAAATGAGTTTGGCTTGATGAAGCACCTAAGCCCAGCTTGCCATTTAGCCTGACATTTACTGTGCTTGTGATGTTTATCAATTTGATGCTTCTCCCATTAAGGGATTCTTCAAATTGCTTAGCCTCATTTAGTTTAATTTTTAAAGAATTAATCTGTTCTGAAGCTATAGCTAGTTTATCTTTTAATTCAATGTTTTTAGATAACAAATTTTCATGTTCAGTTAGCTTATCTCTGAAAAGTTTGATTTCCTTCTATGATTTGATTAGGTCATTACATAACAATTTAAATTTAGTTCTGAAATGTTCTGAATTAAAATAAAATGAAGATATTACCTGATCCTCTTCAGATTCAGATTATTCTTCAGATTGCTCACATTTTGAAAGATGGCTTGAGGCATTGATGGCCATCAAGTAAACTTCTTTTGATTTAGCTTCCTCCTCATCATCACTGGAGCTGGAAGATGAAGATTCTTCTTCTGTCTCACTCCAGGTTTCTGTAACAAAACCTTCCTCCTTCCTCTTATGCTTTCTTGAGGAGGGCTTGCTGTACTTCTTCCTTGAGTCATTATCTCTACTTTTCTCCTTGATTTGATTCTCTAGACACTCAAGAAGAATGTGTCCAGGTTTTCTGCAACCAAAGCAGACAATTTCCTTGGTAGTAGTTTTGTCATATATTGGTCTGACATCTTGTTTGGATGACTTCGTTCTGAAAAATTCTCTGTCAATCTTGTAAAATCTCTTGGCCAGTAATCCTATGAGCTCATCATTTGCTAGTGGAGCTTCTTGTCAATCAGATGCTTTGAAAGCAATGTTTTCCTCTTTCCTTCTTGATGAGGAGGTCTTCTGCTCAGCTGCTTTTCTTATCTTTATAAGCTGCTCATAAGACTTGAGCTTTCCTAGAAGAGACTCAGTGGATATTTCATTCAAGCTTATGGCCTCCTTGATTGGTCAGATCCTGAAATCCCATGTGCTTGGGAAGCACATAAGAATCTTGTAATTTATATTTGTTAGTGAGATGTTTTTATCCAGGTTCTTCAGTTCATTGAAAATTAAGCTTAGTCTGTTGTACATGTCAGATACTGACTCAGATTCATCTTTTTAATAATTTCATATTAGAGATGATATGTAATCTCCTATCCTTTATCTCATCAGCTGATCCTATAACCATTTGGTTGAGAGAGTCCCAAATGGCTTTTGCTGAAGTGCACTCACCTTATGGAATATGTCATCTGACATAGTTTGTGCCAGAATGTTCATGGCCTTAACATCAGCAATCTTGGCCTTCTTTTGAGCATCATTCCACTCATATGGTGGGATTGCATTTGTTTTTGTTGAAGTAGTAGCCTCTTTAGTGGGAGGACCTGTCAAAATGGAGTTGTAGATATCTTCATCAATAAAGTTCATATAGAATCTTATTCTTGCCTTCTAGATTGCAAAATTAATCAGATTGCATACTGGAGGTCTGGTGCATGAATATTCTATATTCTGTGCCATGATATAAGTGAGACACTAGAGATATTAAGATCTATCAAAGGAACTTTTGGTTCAGGTATTAGCCTGTGAAACCAAATAAACACCCCTTTGATACTAATTGAAAGTTAGGGGATAGATCTGGCTAACTCTAGAGGGGAGGTGAATAGAGTATTTTAAAAACCAATTATTTTTTATAGCGGAATTAAAATAAGTGATTTCAGTATATGTATAAAGAGAAGTAAGAAAAAGAAAACTATCACAGCATAGTAGAAATAAAGAAAAGAACAACCAGACGACACAAGAAAAGTAAAGTGGTTCCGCAAAACTGGGTACATCCACTATTCTACCACTCTGGCAGGAATCCACTAACAAGTTTTAGATCAGGTGCCCTGCCACTACAAGTTTTTACTCAGATGCCCTATCAACAGAAGATCTATTTTAAGGGAGATCTCACAACCCTTTAGGCTTTTGATCAGGATCCCAAAAACCAAATCAAGTCTTTTGATAAGGAGACTTGTCAACCAGGTGATAACTTTTGAAGGGAGTTAGAAACCCTTTTTACAGTAGGAAATGAAGAGTGATGTTGTCTTCTCTTTCTCAAACAACTGAGAAGACTTTAGTGGATGTAGTTGTCAAAGCTCCCCTTGAGATTAAGAAAGGTTCAGGAAGATGAGAGCTTTGCTCCGGGTGAAGGCCTTTATGAAGATATTAAGAAACTTCTTGGACTGGTATTGATGAGTTGTCCCTTTGAAGCCTGAAGCAGAAACTGAAGAAGACTAAAGATCTATGTGTGATGTTCTTCTTCAATTTTCTGTAAGAATGATAGCAGTGCTTTTCTCTTAGAAACATTGTATCTGTTATTGTGTGTCTATAAAAACTTGTTGTTCTTCTTTTTAAAAAGATCTTTATATTCTGACAGAATTTCAGCCTTTAAATTTTGAATATAATCCTTGATTTACTGCTCAGATTTTGGGGATTAAAACGACTAGAAATTGTCTTTAATGTGTTTCCTCAACTATACCAGTAAATAAGTCAAGTAATTAACTCTGTGAAATCCATAATCAATGCTGCCTTGGAATGACTATATTCTTGAGAATATAAGTATTAATTATTCAAAGAATTTCTTCCTTAGAATAAAAGAATTGAAGTCAAAATGAGAGAGAATACATTAAACTGATACTGACAGAATTAGTCCAACTCAGAACATATTTCGTCGACCTGAACTCAAAGTTCGTCGAGCTGAGAAATCATCTTCGTGGAGCTGAGCTAAAAGATAATTGATTTGGAAAGTATCTAACAATGCTGAGCTCCAAGTTCGTCGTCCTGAGGTAGAATTTTATCGACCAGAGAAACTAAGTAAAGGAGGGAGTTCGTCGACCTGAGCTCAAATATCGTCAAGCTTAGCTCAGAGTTGAAACTCTGAGTTCATCGATCTGGGATCGATGATCGTCGAGCTGAGTTTGAAGAACTTCGAACTGATTCTCTAAACTATATAAAAACTGAATTTCTTCTAAGTCTGAGTCTCTTGAGTCTTCTAAAGGCTGGAACATGGGAGTCTAACCTAATCAGACTGACCTAACCTAAGAACCAATAAATTGAGCCTAAACTATATATAATGGGTCAACAATCATAATTAGTGAACCTAGCCCAAATACAAACTGGGGTTCCAACATCATCGCAAAAAGCTATGAGGACATTGAACTAATGAATCAAAAGCTCTTGCGAGATGCCACCTATCCAAAACATGATTAAGATATAGACATGACCACATAAAAGCTCATAGGTGGAGAGGAACCCAATTGTGAGTTTTAGAATAGCCTTCTCAGTAATGGAAAAAAAGGAATGCCATTCAGGGGTGGACAAAAATCCCAACACTAACTTTGTTGCACCAAAAGATGTGAGAACCCCCAGTCGAGGATCCAAAAAAAGCCAAACAGTTTCCCACTCAGGCGAGTGCAACATGTTTGTTGGGTGGAATTATAGAAAACAAGCATAGCTTCCGCCTTAGTGGCATCCGTCGGGTGCTCAGAGGATTAGGCGGTGGATCAGTGTTGGTTGCGTAGCATGGTGGAGTAGGAAAAAAGTTTATCAAATATACGATGAAAGGGGGGAGTTTTTGGCCAAGGGAGTAGAGGAGAGAAGGCTGGGATTGAGGTAGGGAGAAGAAGAGGAGAAATTTTCAATTTATAGGATGTTTTCTCGGGCCACACACCATAGTCATGCCCGTGATTGGGTGGCATGTAACATTAATGGATGGTTTGGTGTGCCTCTCGAGAACAGATGTTGAGATATTTTTGTTAGCTTTTTGTGGGTCACGACCATGATTCTGGGGTGTATTACTCTAATTAAAGACAAGAGAGGTGAATCTGATGTGTGACTTACTCAACACCTCAGATTCTTATACCATACCTCCACTCTAGGTTGTAGTGAGCAGGAATAAATGCTCTCTGGAATGCCCCATGACACTTGGTCATGCCTTATGACAAAGTTTGTGCCTGAATTTTTATTTTTATTTTTATTTTTACTAATGAATCAGTAGTGTTTCGTGTCGGTCACGCCCATGAGCTATGAGGGTCATGCCTGTGATTGGGACGGAAAATGGAGAAAATTTTGCTCCTCAAAAACTATGCTTGGAAGTATGAATCTCGGGTCAAACACGCCTGCCAGTCATGCCCGTGACTGTGGCGTGTAAAAAGTAATTGCAGAAAATAAATCTCCACTTTTGTTTTTTAAAATTTTTTATATGTTTTAATTTTGTTGTTTTTTCATGAAAAATTTTAGTAAACAAAAGTGAGTTCTCTGGTCTAACACGCATGCCGGTCATGCCCATTACCGATATGAAGTGCAAAAAGAACTCTTGATGCTCGCGTCTGATCAACAGTCATTTGTTGAACCATCTTCAAACCTGCAACAACTCAAAATAAAATTAAAAATAATAAAAACCACAATAAGATAAACTTAGGGCTACTCCCAAGAGCACTTTGTTTATGGTTGGTTTACTCGACCATAGTTGTTTGCTTGTCAAGGGTTAGGGTCGAGAATTTCCTCCCAGTGTTCATTAAAATTACCGCCAGACAAAAAGATTTTTATGCGGTGCCAATTCTCTTTAAATTCTCCTTTTTTTCGAATACGAGATTAGAATGGTCCAATAGGGCCAAACCTCCATGACAACAAAGGGACAAACCAATATGGAAGAAATGGGGAATAGACTCTGATTAACTCTAGGGGGGTGAATAGAGTTCAATCCAATCTTTTAAAACTTTTGCGGAAATAAAATATCTTTTGTAAAATAGGTGAGTAGGATTTATGTGTACAAGTGTACAATTGCAGCAAACTAACAGAAGAGATAAATATAAGGTACATAGCATATTAATCACAGCATAAGCACAAAAAAATATAGTCACACAGACAACACAAGAACTTTATAGTGGTTCCCCAACTGGGTACATCCACTCTTCTACCACCCTAGGTAGGAATCCACTCAGATTTTTGATCTGGTGCCTGGCACTAATGAGCTTTTGATCAGGTGCTCAAAAACCAAACCTCAAGCCTTTCTGTTAGGTGACTTGCAACTAGGAATCACTTTTGAAGGGAGAGATAACCCTGTACAGAGTGGGGAGAAAGAGGTTGATGTGGACTTCTCTATTCTCAAAGCAAATTGAGAGAAGCCTTGTGGATTCTACTGATTATATCAACGGTCCCCCTGAGATTAGTATATTTTCAGGCAGGGAAACTTTGTTAGGGATGGTAGGTATCTTACTGCATGATCCAATCCAGGATTCTCTTGACTGATTGAAATGGTTTATCACTGAAGATCATGGAATCTTAGGTAGACGGAAGTGAAAGACTCTTAATATATGATTAGTGTTCTTTTCTTCTTCTTCTTAAGAGAACAGTTAGATCCTGCACAGAAGGAGTATTAGAAAGTCTGAAAGCCTCTTCTTTAAAACAATTTTTCTCTCATAGTGTCGTTCTTCTTGAGAGCCATAAGCACAAATTCTTTTTTCTCTTTGAGTGTGTGTTTCTCTCTGTGTCTCTTGTCCTGCCGAGAGTATACTATATTAAAAACTATTCCACAATTCCAATTCAAATCCCTGCCATTAAAGCTAAGCAGAAAATCTGGGAATAGAAAAACTTCAACAATGTTAATTAAAATATTCTATTCCCCAACTGTCCCGAGATATATGTCAATTTCATTTACTGATGAAAATTATAATCAATGCTTCCAAATAACGGCTATAATATGAGCATTAATTACTCAGTAAAATCATGACTTATAATAGAAATAAATCGGAACAGATAAGGAAAGAATAATTCAAAAACATCTTACAGTTTTCGTCGACCAGAGATCAGAGATCGTCGACAACAGAAAAACACATTCTTCGACCTTAGCTCTGCGAATAAACTTTTCAAAACTTTGGCTGAGTCTGAGCTGGAAGATCGTTGAGCTTTGAGATGCACTGCACTGGAATATCGTCGACCATAGAATAGATAACTTCTTTGCCAAGTTCACAGAACACAAAACTCTTGTCTTTCACTTAGAGTACGTCGGCCTGAGCTCTAAGAACGTCGAGTTCAGAAATAACTTCAACATATAACTTCTAGGGCTAATATCTGATACTGTCTTTAGGCAGGTCCTTGATGCTGCAAGCTGTTGGACTGACCTAAGAATAGGAAGATAAAATACTTGACCCATTAATACAACATGGTCCACACCCTAAGAAGTGAACCTAGCCCAACTCACCTAGGGGTTCCAACAATCTCCCACTATTTGGGTGAGGTTACTTCAGAAGAAAAGTAAGCAAAAAAAAATCATAGCAAGAAAAAATAGATAACTGATATAATAAATAAGCTATCAACATCTTTATAAAGCTATGAATAATTTGTTCATAAGCAAAACAGACAGAAAATAAATAAGCTATTTGTCCTTGGGAGAATCAGAAGATTTAGCAGATTTTATTACTCTGTTTGGATCCAGTGCTTGTCTGAGAGTCATAGTCATGTCTGCATCTCCCAAAGTCTTTTGAGATGTGGCTCTGGGAACTATGGATTCAGGATGAAGATTCATTTATTTTTCAGCATTAAACAAATTTCCAACTTGATATCTTTCTAGCTCTTTCTTCCTGTAGGATGACATTGTAGAATACTGAGAGGTGTCCTTACGCTGTTCTCTTGCTTTTCTGATCTGAGATAGAGAAATAGATTTTGTAAATCTAGCAATTCTGGTATTAGGATCTGTCTCAGGATCATGTCCTCTAATTGGAGGTCCTTCATATCTAACTTCAGGACAAACTTCACTGGAAGGGGAAGGAGAGAATGTTGGCTTGGAAGGAGATTGCTGAGACCTGAGAGTGCTTCTGGAGAATGAGTGATATTGCTTTTGATACTGATTAAATCTTTAAGCTTCCGAGGATCTACCATGCCTTAGGTAAGTCTGAGTAGTGTTTGAAAATCTCTAACGGCCATTACCTGAAAAGCTACCACTAGAGGAGGAGGAGGAGGAGGAGGAGGATCTTTTATATTCATCATTGGAGAAGAGGGAGGGGAGTACATTCTATTCTTCCTTGCTTTAAGCTCATTCTTTGACAACTTCATCCATTGAGGCTTGTTAGGATATGGATAATATTGTGCCTGATATAGTAGGGAGTGTCATTAAGGTGATTTGGAGCAAGAGTTGGATTCTTCTTTCTCAATTTCCTTTTCTTTGTCTTGGGGGAATCATCACTGTAGATTTCTTTATTACTTTCACTGTCAAAGTTATACAAAGCATCAATTGGTTTATATACTCAGGAGTTACCTTGGGAGGAGGAGAAGGAGCCTTAGGAGATGGGATAGGAGTAGGAGCATAGACTAGAGGGATGGGTTCAGTCATATACTCAGACTCTGATTCAACAGACTCTGATTAAACAGACTCTTCAACTGCCTCTTTGGTATCAGCTACTGAAGCTTTCTCAGTAGTCATAGCTTCAGTCTTAGAGATTTCTTCAAAACTAGCCCTTATTGTGGCTATCACCTCTGAGGAAGCAGGTGGAGTATAACACACAATGGCCTTAGATGATGATTCATCCGAATATAAATGAATTTCCATAGAAGAATGATGGAGTATACTATCCAAATCTACTGATGGAAGTATATAAAAAAATTCCAACAGTAAGTACTTCTGGCATAGGTACAACAATCTCATCATCTGCTGTTGTTGTAAGGGCTTCTTCACAGAACATCACCCCCTGTATGGTTTCAGAAGGTTCTGAAGCCATGCCCTTGGTTGAAGAAGGGGAAGGGAAGGAGGAGGCAGCAAAGAGAGATGTAAGGGAATTTATTGAATTTAAAAGGGGGGATATCTCAGCTGCAATAAGCTCCTTAAGGATGGGAGTCAACTGAGATATGAGGGTAGCAATGAAAGCATTATCAGGGGTTAGAGGAGGAATAACTGAGGGGATTGTATCAAGTATGATATCATCTTGGTTAGTATGTGAGGATGGGTTCTGAGGAGAGGTTGTATGAATAGGGGATTGGAGGGGAGAAGCTTGAGAAGAGATTTCAACTGTTATCAACTCAAAGTTTGGAAAGAAAACAGTGGTTGAGGGAATGTTTGAAAGGTGAGAGGTAAGAGGTAAGTCAAGAGGTGTGAGGTTATGAGCAGTAGAGGTCTGATGACTTGTAGTAGGAGATGCATGAGGGGTAAGGGGAGGTGTTCCTTCAGCCAAGAGAGGAGTGGTTGTTACAACCCTTGCGTTCTCTTAAGCACCTGCAGAGGGCTTTTCCATAGAGGGCTTGGGAATTTTCCTCTCCCATCTTCCAAATAGGGAAAAGGTTAGCCTCTTGGAGTCATTGATGAACGTAGTCTGAGGAACTAACAGTTCATCAGCCTTTGCCTTTAAGAACAGGACCAAAACCCTGGAAAAACACACTTCTTTCTTGATGTTCCTCTTCCAGATCAAATCAAACAAAATCTATCACCAATTGACTTTCCTCTTATTCACCAGCGCAGCCATCACAAGTAACTACTGCCTGGAGATGTAGCCATGGGCAGTGTTCTTAGGAAACAACACTTCCCCACTACATCTGCAAGAAACTTGTACGCAGGAGATAAGTTTTTTTTCATAACTTGTTAGAGTTTTCACCAGAGTGACCCATAACAACTAACACATTCTTAAACTCATCATCATCCATATCCAAATCTTCTATACCATTCTCAAGTTCAAAAAAATTTATAAGAACTGTGGGAGAGAGAGTAACCTTAGTCCCGCTGATGAAACCTGTCATCTCTTCCTCAGTAGAGGACGATGAGAATACCCATTCCTTTATTGCGGCGGCGGGTAGCTTGATGTGGTTGGTCATAAACGATTTTAGCTTTTGATCTTCACATAGTTGCAGAATATCCTGAAATATTTGATCAGATTGCTGGAATGAATCAAAATCAATGTCAAAGCCCGTGTCGAACTTCATTCCTGCTAAACCAGACGCAGTCATTGCTGAATACTTTTGCGAAACGAGAGTACCTGCAAAAGGAAACAAACGATCAAGTGCAGGAGGGGAATTATGAAAGCGCAGGATTGAAGTCGAAGAAGAAAAGCCTATAAAGGGTTTTCAGAATACGAAACGACATTCTCAGCCCGGAGAAAGAATTAAATTCTTTGATCACAGGTCGATGAAAATTTCATTAAGGGATATGTTCGTTGATCTTAGAATGAAGAGATTGAAAGTTTTTGTCCCTCATAGAAAAATTTCCTGAAATAGAAATCGTCGTTCTCCGATCGACAAAACTGCTTCAAAAAGAGATTTCATCGATCTTAGGTCGACGAAAAATCTCAAGAATAGTTACTAGTTCGTCGATTTTTGTTCGACGAACAGAAACAATTCTTCGACCATAGACAGAGCATTAGATTAAATTTTGACCATTTATCATTCCAAGATGATTTATAAAGAACAGATGCTTGGTTAGATCCAATAGCTTGGTGAAGATGTCTGTTCTTTGTAAATCAATAGAGATAAACTAAAGTTTAATCTTTTGCTTGTCTACACAATCTCTAATGAAATGATGTCTAATGTCTATATGCTTAGTTATTGAATGCAATGCTGGATTTTGTGCAATGGAAATAGCACTAGTATTATCACATAGTATGGTTGAATTATTTAAGCTGACAACATTATAGGGATGTTGGTTTTGTATCCACAAGATTTGTGAACAGCAACTGCATGCAATCATATATTCAGCTTCAGTAGTGGGTGTTGAAACAGATGTTTGGTTTTTACAGAACCAAGATACAAGTCGGTCACCCAGGAATTGGCAAGTTCCAGAGGTGCTTTTCCTGTCTACTATATATCAATCATAGTCAGCATCAGAAAATCCAGTTAACTCAAATGCTGACTCTATTGGATACCAGAGTCCTAGATCTTGGCAACCTTTTATATATCTCAAAATCCTTTTTATAAAAATAAGGTGAGATTATTTAGGGTTCACCTGGAACCTAGCAAAAAGACATGTGGAAAACATAATGTCTGGTCATCTTGCTGTTAGATATAGTAGGGATCCAACAATAGCCCTATACCTAGTTTGATCAACTAGTTTTCCAAGTTCATCAGCATCTATAACAGCATTGGCAGCCATGAGAGTCTTTATTGAATATGCATCATTCATCCCAAACTTCTTAATAAGCTCTTTAGCATATTTAGACTGAGAGATGAAGATCCCTTCAGAGGATTGTTTCACTAGGAGACCAAGGAAATAAGACAGTTCTCCCATGCTACTCATCTCAAACCTTGAATACATTAGATCAAAAAATCTCTTGCATAGTTTGGGATCAGTAGAACCAAAAATTATATCATCCACATATATTTGTACTAATAATATTTTATCATGATGCAGTTTTGTAAAAAGAGTTCTATCTACTAAGCCTCTTGAAAAACCATGCTCTAAGATAAAGCTGGCTAAGGTCTCATACCAAGCTCTTAGGGCTTGCTTTAAACCATAGAGAGCTTTATGCAATTTAAAAACATAAGAGGGATGAGTTGGAGAAACAAAACCTTGAGGTTGTTCTACATAAACCTCTTCTTTGAGTTCTCCATTTAGAAAAACACTCTTCACATCCATCTGGTATACTTTGAACTTTTTATATGTTGCATAAGCTAAGAAAATTCTTATTTCCTCTAGCCTGGCAACTAAATCAAAGGTTTGATCATAATCAATAACTTCCTCTTGCCTATATCCTTGAGCAACAAGCCTTGCATTGTTCCTCAATATCACACCTTGGGCATCAAGTTTATTCCTAAACACCCACTTAGTCCCGATTACTGGATAGCCCTTAGGCCTTAGAACTAAGTCCAAAACTCTACACCTCTCAAATTGATTGAGCTCCTCTTGTATTGTAATAATCCAGTGTGGATCTTGCTCTGCATCAGTTATGGATTGAGGCTCAACTTGAGAGAGAAAACATGTAAGCATCACATCAGGGTTGATTTGATGCCTTGTCTGCACACCCACTGATGTGTCTCCAATCACTTGAGATCTAGGGTGATCTCTAAGTGTGACAAGATCATTAGGTTGAGTTGGTTCAACAACAGTTATTGGATTTAATTCCTCTTGTAGAATTGCATCAACTATTGAAGGAAGTTGAACTGCTTCCACAGTTTCTTCATCACTATCAGCTTCTGCTTCTGATTGTGGAGGAGGATGTGATTCAGCCTTTGGGGTAAGGTCTAGATCATCCAAATTCTCACACAAATTTGATACCTGCAAAGTGTTATTGGTAGAAATGTTTTTCTCCTTGTAAAATATGTTATTCTCATCAAAAGTTACATGCATAGACTCTTCAATCTTCAAAGATGATTTATTAAACACCCTATAAGCTTTGCTAACTTGGGAATATCCTAGACAAATTCCCATTTTAGCCTTTGCTTCAAATTTTCTAAGATACTTATTATCATTGTTATCAATATAGCATACACATCCAAATACTTTAAAATAAGTGATTATTGGTTTATTCCCTTTGAGTAGTTCATAGGGAGTCTTAAGCTTTAGTTTATGTATTAAACTCCTGTTCAGGACATAGTTTGTTGTGCTTACTGCCTCTACCCAATAGGATTGAGACATGTAAGCATCTGCCAGCAATATACCTGCAGATTTAATGAGTGTTCTATTTTTCCTTTCAACTACCCCATTTTGTTGGAAAGTTCTAGGAGCTGAGAAATAGTTCCTGATACCTTCCTTCTTACAGAACTCATGTATAAGAAGAGATTCAAACATAGTACCATGATCACTTCTGATCAATGCAACTTGAGTAGAGTACTCAATCTGTATGGTCTTGAGAAAAACTGTAAAAACTTTAAAGTATTTGACTTAGATCTCAAAAAGAATACCCAAGTGAATTTTGAGAAGACATCTACAACCACTAGGGTATAAGATTTCCCTCCTAGGCTTTGTACAACAATGTGGCCAAATAGGTCCATATATAGCAAGTACAATATCCTAGGCGAATCACTCTTATTAATAGATTTGAAACTAGATTTAGTTTTCTTGCCTAGTTGACAAGCCCTGTAGAGGCCTTCCTTCTTTTAGGGGCCAGAAGGTAAACCTCTAACAAGGTTGTCCTTAGATAACCTAGCTATATTCTTATGGTTTACATGACCTAATCTTTTATGCCATAAGCTAGTTTGACTACTAAAAAAATTAAATAAATAAATTTCATAAATAGCAGATTCAAAATTGAATAATAAATGTTGCTTTGTCTAATTCCTGTTAAAACGGTTTTGTTGTTTAAGGAGATAGTGCATATGGAGTTAGTAAAGCTTACTTGATAACCTATATCACACAGTTGGCTTACTGATATCAAGTTATGCTTGAGACTATTGACATAGGTCACCTTCTTCAATGTAACATCTCAACATCTGAAATCTTTATAGCCTTCTATCAATCCAAAGCCCGAGACCCCAAAAATTACTTTAGGGAAAGCCTTGGATTTATAGTTGATAAGACATTCCTTGCAACCTGTCATATGTTTAGAGAAACCACAGTCCAGGAACCACTTGATTTGAATGACAAGGTTCTCTTCTACTTGCAAAGAAAAAGATTAGAGGTTTCTGACCCAGGATATCTTGGGTCCTTGTTGTTTGATAAAACCATAACTTGAGATAAAGGAACATTTAGGCATATCTTTATATCCTAGGGGATGATACCTTCTAGGGGGTATAATCCACTTACTAAAAGGTTTAAAATTTTTATCAGCTTTTATGTTTCTCTGATTATGAACTGGGTTCGACGAAGTTAAGTGAGTTTATCGAGCTGAGTTCGATGATTTGGGTTGAGTTATTCGATCTCTGCTCGAAGAATGGAAGTATCCATTCTCAGAGCCCCTGAAACGTCGATCTCCAGTGGATGATCCAAACTGATTTCGTTGATCGTAGTTTGTAGAATAATTTGGGCTATTATTTGCGTTCAGAGTTCGTTGTTCTGAGTTCGACGAACAGTGCTCATTTCGTCGTTCTAAGTTCGACGAAAATTACTGAACATAGTTATTTCTAAGATTTCTCTTTATCTCCTTGTTAATGTTGGTTTTCTTGAGTTCTAGTTTCTTAAGAATTTCATTAACCTTGTTAACCTGTTCAATATTTTTCTTTCCTTTATCAGATATAAAATTTACTGGTTTTGATAGGTGATTCTTCTGAATTAGAATTGGTTCACTAGAGGAAGCACCTAACCCTAGCTTACTATTGTTTATTCTGGCATTTACAGTGCTAGTTATGTCTAACAGTTTTAAGCTTCTTCCTCTAAGAGTTTTTTCTAATTCTTTAGCCATACTTAATTAAGATTTTAGAAAGGTTATTTGATGGTTAGGACATTTTAGTTCTCCATACAGTTTGACATTTTCAGCAATGATTTTATCTTGCTCTAACAGCTTTTCCCTAAGGAGTTTGATTTCCTTCTCAGATCTTATTAGGTCTAAACACAAGCTTTTGAATTCTACTTTAAATTCTTTTGATTGAAAATCATAAGAAATAATTACCCGATCCTCTTCAGAGAAGAGTTCTTCATCATCTGATTCTTCTGAGTCAAATCTGCTGCTTCCATCTTCCATAGCCATGAGGCAAACTTACTTTGCCTTATTTTCCTCTTCATCTTCACTGGAGCTGGAGGAAGTTGCTTCCTCTTTAGTGTCACTCCATGTTTCAGCAATAAAGCCCTTTTCCTTCTTCTTGTAATTGTATTTGCTTGAGGAGGCTTTGTTGGGATTACTTCTTCTAGAGTCCTTTTCTTTTCTCCTATCTTTCTTTTGGACTTCTGGACATTCAGAGATGAGGTGTCCTGGTTTCCTGCAACCAAAATAGACAGCCTCTTTAGTAGGTTTGTCTTTAATTCTAAATGGTCTTTTCCTTAAATCCTTTCTTTCCATCTTGTAGAATCTCTATGTAAAGAGACTCATAAGTTCATCATTCACTGACATACATGGTGGTTCTTCTGCAGCTTGGATTTCTAGGCTATGCTCTTTTCTTGTTGGTGTTGGAGCTTTTGGTTGTGCAGCTGCTTCTCTTGATTTCACCAACTGCTCATAGGACATGAGCTTACCCAACAGAGATTCAGTTGATATCTCTATCATGCTCTTTGCTTCTCTGATGGGCCATATTTTGGAATCCCATGTGCTGGGGAAGCACATCAGAATTTTGTCATTGACCTCTATCAGAGTAGTCTCCTTGTCCAAGGTTCTTAGTTCACTGATGATGGAACTTTGCCTATTGTACATTGCTTCAACTGTATCTGCTTTATCGTTCTTGAAATTTTCATACTGAGTAATGAGGTTTGATCTTCTATCTCTCCTCTGATCTGCTGATCCAGCCACCATTTTGTTAAAGGAGTCCCAAATGGCCTTAGCTAGTGAGCACTCAGCAACCTTTTGAAAGATTTCATCAAACATTGTTTGAGCCAATATGTTCATGGCTCTGGCATCAGCTACCTTTGCCTTTTTTTGTGCATCTGTCCATCCAGGGGGTGGGTCTGCACTCATGTCAGTTGATGTAGATGGAGTTGAAACTACTAGAGTTCATGGTCCTATTAAGATAGAGTTAAAAATATCTTCATCAATAGAGTTCATGTATAACTTGATTCTTGCCTTCTAGATTATGAACTTAGACAAGTTGCACACTGGAGGTCTTGTGCTAGCGTAATCCTTGTTTTTGTGCCACGATATCAAAGAAACAAAATAAAACAATGAGTTATTCAGAGTTTATCTGGAGGTTCTTAGTTTGTCCAGGTGTAAGCCCGTGAGTGTGACTAACCTGCATCTGATACCAATTAAAAAAATTGGGAATAGTATCTAATTAACACTAGATGGGGGTGAATAGAGTTCAATCCAATCTTTTTAAACTTTTGTGGAAATAAAATATCTTTTGTAAAATAGGTGAGTAGGATATATGTGTATAAGTGCAACAAACTAACAGAAGAGATAAATCTAAGCTACACAGCACAAATATCAAAACATAAGCATAAAGAAAATACAGTCACACAGACAACACAAGAACTTTATAGTGGTTCCCCAACTGGGTACATCCACTCTTCTACCACCCTAGGTAGGAATCCACTTAGATTTTTGATCAGGTGCCTGACACCAATGAGCTTTTAATCAGGTGCTCAAAAACCAAACCTCAAGTCTTTTGGTTAGGTGACTTGCTACCAGGAATCACTTTTGAAGGGAGAGATAACCCTGTACAGAGAGGGGAGAGAGAGGTTGATGATGACTTCTCTATTCTCAAAGAAAATTGAGAGAAGCCTTGTGGATTATACTGATTATATTAAATCTCTCCCTGACATTAGTATATGTTAAGGCAGGTAAACTTTGTTAGGGATGGTAGGTCTTCTGCTACAAGATCAAATCTAGGATTCTCTTGACTGATTGAAATGGTTTGTCACTGAAGATCTTGGAATCATAGGTAGAAGGAAGGGAAAGACTCTTGATATATGATTGGTGTTCTTTTCTTCTTCTTCTTAAGAGAACAATGAGATCCTGCACAGAAAGAGTACTAGAAAGTTTGAAAGCTTTTTCTCTAAAACACTTTTTTTGTCACAGTGTCGTTCTTCTTGAGAGCTGTAAGCACAAAATATTTTTTTCTCTTTGAGTGTGTGTTTCTCTCTGTGTCTCTTGTCCTGCTGAGTGTATACTATATGAACAACTATTCCACAATTACAATTCAAATTCTTTCCATTAAAGCTATGCAGAAAATCTGGGAATAGAAAATGTCAAGAATGTTAATTAAAATATTCTATTCCCTAATTGTCCCGGGATATATGACAATTTCATTTACTAATGAAAACCATAATCAATGCTGCCAAATAACGGCTATAAAATGAGCATTAATTACTCAGTAAAATTATGACTTATAATACAAATAAATCGGAATAGATAAAGAAAGAATAAGTCAAAAACATCTTATAGTTTTCGTCGACCAGAGATCAGAGATCGTCGACCACAGAAAATCATATTCTTCAACCTTGGATCTGCGAATAAACTTTTCAAAACTTTGGCTTAGTCTGAGCTATAAGATCGTTGATCTTAGAGCAACACTGCACTGGAATATCGTCGCCCTTAGAACAAATAACTTCTTTGCCAAGTTCGCAGACTATAGAACTCTTGTCTTTCACTTAGAGTACGTCGACCTGAGCTCTTAAGAATGTCGAGTTCAAAAATAACTTCAACACATAACTTCTAGTGCTGATATATGATACTGTCTTCAGGCAGGTCCGTGATGCTGCAAGCTGTAGGACTGACCTAAGACTAGGAAGATAAAATACTTGACCCAACTATACAATTTGGGTCACACCCTAAGAAGTGAACCTAGCCCAAATCACCTAGGGGTTCCAACACAATGGGACTTAATCATACCCAGAAAAAGATATAGACGCAAATTATAAAGGATGACTTGGCATCCCGGTTTGAAGGATTTTGGGTGCTTTAGTTTCTTATCGTGATATACCTTTGTGCACTACATATATAATTTGTTATTTTCATAAGAAAATGAGCGCCACTCATCGAGATCATTAAGTTTGAACTTGCGGAGATCGGAGGATAAATTCATATCTAGATTAAGAAATTTAATTGCCCAAAAGGTGCATAGAGTCAGAGGATCGAAACCTCCCTCTGATACAAATTGAAAGTAAGGGGTTTGATCTGGTATACTCTAGAGGGGGGGGGGGTGAATAGAGTATTCTTTTGGTTTTAAAAATTTTGGTGTAAATAAAAAGTTGTTCCTAAACCTATATAATTTGTCACAGGCAAATATCAAATATAAGTAGTCACAACCACAGCAACCTAACTATCACAGCCACAACAAGACCAAAATGAAAAGGGCATCCAGACAACACAAGAATTTTATAGTAGTTCCCAAACCTGAGTGCATCCACTCTTCTACCACCCTGGTAGGAATTCACTCAGGATTTTGATCATGTGACTGCCACCAATGAGCTTTTAATCAGGTGCTCAACAACCAAACCTCAAGTTTTTTGATCAGGTGACTTGCAACCAGGAATAATTTTGAAGGGAATTAAAACCCTATATACAGTGGTGTGAGAGAATGATTTTGTCTTCTCTTTCTCAAATACAACTGAGAAGACTTTTGTGGATATTGACTTTAGCAAAGAGCTCCCTCTGAGATATTGAATAGTTCAGGAAGGTGGAGCTTTGCTGTAGGGTGATAAGCCTTCAGACTTTTTGCTTTGACAAGAAGATCTCAAGGAACTTCTTGACTGATGTTGTAATTGTTGTCCTTTGAAGAATCCAGAGATGAGGACAGAAGAAGACTCTTGATTTTTAATGGCTGTTCTTCTTCTTGTTCAACTTAAAGTTCTTCCCTTGTCTAGCACTTGTTTCTCTCTATCACATTGTTCTGTGTACTCTGCATCTTAGAGTGTTATTCAGAGAGAGAGAGATAAAGAGAGAGAGCAGAAGATCCTTGTTTTTTGTTGTTATTCTTTTCTTCTGTATATCTTGTTGTTCTCTGTATACTTGCCGGAAGGAGGAAAATCCCCTTTTATATTTTACATATAAATTTGCTTTTTGAATTTTGAATTCCTTCCTGCATTCAATACTGACGGCCTTGAGAACGTTTGCATTGATTGATTTCCCCAACTGTCCCTTTGAAAAATGGCAAGAAATAATCCTGATGAAAACCATAACTAATTCTCCGTCTAACAGTAATATTCACAGAATTATTTTAGCAAATAAATTTAAATCATGAAAATTTATTGCATTATAATAGGGATAGAAGGATGAAAATAACCAAGTATGGATTCATCTTGCTGAGTCCACAGTTCGTCGAGCTGAGATTTATTGTTCGTCGAGCTGAGATTCACGATCGTCGACCTGAGAACTGCTAACTGCTGCTTGATGAATCTTTCCAATTTTGTGCATAAAGATCGTCGAGTTGAGAACCAAGTTCATCGACTGGAGTTTGATTCTGGACTTAGAAATATTGAGATGTTTTCTGGACTTGATTATTGAAGTAGATGATCCAAAAATCGTCGACCTGAGAACTGAGTTCGTCGACCTGAGTTCGACGAACGTCGAACTCTTTTTCTTAGTCTTGATATTTCTCTAAGTCATGAATCTTTGGAAGACTATTGATGGCTGGTCCATGCATTATTGACTCTAAGTGTTTGGTATTGCATCCACAATAACCCAGATTTGCATGAAGTCACCCTTGAACTAAGATGAATTAAGTTGTATTTGATATCCTTGTTCTAGTTGAATGTTTGCAGATTCTCAGTGGTACGTGTAGACAAATGTCAGTCTACAGTGGGTCAGGAACACAAGACCATACAGTGTAATCCCTCACTATATGATCCAAAGTGTTGACTCATGTGTAGCCTCTTAATTGGGATAAACTTCATGTTCAAACATTGGGAGCATGGGATGAAGACAGGACTAGAAGATAACATTCTCTAAAAGTATTGAAAATTATCTAAGTCAAGTTCTCGAAAAGCAACTTCAGAGTTCTCGAGAAGTGTAGTTTAGTTCTCGAGAAGCTCTCATAGTTCTCGAGAAGCTTAACTACATAGTTCATGAAAAGTCTGGATAGATTCAAGAAATTTTCTAAGTTATAGTTCTCGAGAAGTCCACTTTGTTCTCGAGAAGTCTTGGTAAGTTTTCGAGAAGCCTAAGGCATAGTTCTCGATAAGTCTTATTTGTTCTCGAAGAGCTTGGCTTCAGTTCTTGAGAACTGCCAGCTAAATTTCTTGAATAGTCAGGATTTGCCTCAGAAATTTTTCTAAGTTTAGTTCTCGAGAAGTCTTATTTAGTTCTCGAGAAGTCCTCCCTCAGTTCTCGAGAAGTCTTCCTCTTTGTTCTCGAGAAGTTCAGAAAAATTGTCTAAGTGCTGGTTCTCGAGAAGTTCAGGAATTTTTCTAAGACAAGTTCTCGAGAAGTCAATTAGTTCTCGAGAACTAAACCTTGTGTTCTCGAGAAGTCCAAATCTTTTCTAAAGAACTTAGTTCCCGAGAAGTCTTGACAGTTCTCGAGAACTGAGTTCCTAGTTCTCGAGAACTATAGCCACTTCTCGAGAACTAAGTTGATTTTCAAGAAATTTTTGTTCTAAGTCCAGAACGGCCGAAATTTCAAATAACTCGACGTGATTGGTCCACATGTCGTAATTAATATCCTTTCTAGCCGTTAAGGGTAATTCTTTATAAAGTCTTTTCACTAAGACATAACCCTAAGAAGAAAAGAAAAAGAAGAATCTCTTAAGAGAGGATTCCATACTTTCCTAAATTACTGGTTTGGCCGACTTTTCTCAAGAACGACTTCTGAATTCGCCACTCTCATCAAGATCGATCTCTCTGCATTCGATCTAGAAGATCTGCTGATTAAGAATCGTTTTTCTCTCCTTGATCGAGTAGATTCAAGTTTTCTCAGGTCAAATTTTCAAAGAATCTTCTTCTACAAATTATGAAAGAGCTGCAACGATTCAAGAAGAAGACCTAGAGACAAATTCTTTCAGATCTGAGAATATTTCTGTTTGTATTTTCAATCTTTATTTGTAAATCTTGTAGGAGATTATTCTCCGAGTGTAGGAGCGTTGTGCTCCGAGTGGTAGGAAGTTTTTATCTTCCGAGTGTCGTTCCGTTTTGATCGAGTTTTGTAGGAACGTGGTTCTGAGGTGTAGGATTGTTTTGCAATCCGAGATAGTGGAGTAGTCGAGTCTAGAGATTTGCTAGATAAGTGAGGAAAGTGGATGTAGCCAAGATTGGGGAACCACTATAAATCTCTTGTCGTCTATTTGATTGCTTTCTTACTTATTTGTGCTAGTTGCTAAATTTTTTTTTTCTGCATTGGACGCACATCTCACCTATTCACCCCCCTCTAGGTGATTTAGGTAAACAACTTACATCTTTCAATTGGTATTAAAGGGAGGTTGATCGTTAAAAGGTTAACACAATGATCTAATTCTTCACAAGTTGTCTTTAGAGAAGTATCAAGCATGAGTAAGACAAAGGATTTTGCTAAGCTCCCTATATGCACAAAGAAAAATTTTCCTATGTGGAAGGAATGAGTTAAATTCTTCATGGAAGCAGTGGACCCTCAGATCTTCATCATTGTTGAAGAAGGTCCGTATATTCCTATGATTGCATCTACAATAGATCCAACTAGACAAATCCCAAAGAAGTTGATGGACTTGGATAAGGACGAGATTGCACTTTTCTCCCTGGACAAGAAAGCTAAAAATATTATAGCAAGTGCAGTCGATGACTCGATGCTGCAAAATCTGATTCATTGCCAGTCTGCCAAGGAGATGTGGCAATCCTTGGTGACTATGATGGAAGGCACTGAAGAAGTTAGGGATGATCGGAGATTCTTTCTAAATCTTAAGTATGAAGCCTTTAGGCAAGGTCACAAGGAAGCCATAGTTGATACCTTTGAGAACTTCTTTAAGATAGTCAATGGCCTAAGAGTTTTTGGCCGAGTCTTCACAAATGGGGAACTTAATGACAAATTCTTAAGATCACTGACCAAGGAATGGGATAATAAGGTATGCGCCATTCGGGAGTTCGGAAGGTTAGCCTAGACGGACCCGTAGAATCTATTCTGAATTCTTATGTCTTTCGAGCTCCAAATCAACTCAAGAAAAGCTGAAGAAGAGATGAGCAGGTCTGCATCCAGGGAGAAGTCTGTCGCTCTGAAGGCAGATAGCTCAAGGAAGACAAAGGCTAGCTCTCCTGCCCTAGCTCCTGAAGCTGATGAAGAAGAATCATCTGAGCCAAGCTCCTCTGTCTCAGAGCTATCTGATGGAGAGTTCTCTCTACTCTCAAGGCAGTTCAATAAATTCTTGAGCAAGAAGAAGCAATGGAAAGGCAAGGATGCCTCCTATAGAAGATCACGCAATGATAGTGATCGCTATAGAAAAGGCTCAAGGAGCCACGATAGGTATAGTTCTAAACTGAATAAACATTATTCGACTGACATCGTTTGTTATTGCTGTAATAAGCCAGGTAACATCATTGCGGATTTCCCCCACAAGAAGAAAGAGGGTGGCAAAAGAGAAGAGAAGAAGTCCTACAGTAAAAAGAGGACAGAAAAGAGCCTGTTGGCCAAGAAGGGCAAAACCCTCAGTGACTCCGACTCATCTGAGTCGAGTGCAGAAGAGGAAGAAGACTACTTTGGGCTAATGGCTTTAACTGATGATGAACAAGTCCCCAAGTTGACAGGGGAGGTAAAATCTTACACCCCTCTTCCAGAATCTGATGATCATAATGATTAAGAGGGCTATCACTCTGAGGATGAATCTGAACTCATGGGACAATATAAGAAGTTACTCGAGGCTTACGACAAATGTCGCCGAGTCGTGAAAACTCAAGCTAAAGAGATAAAGTCTCTAAAAGCTACAGAGAGAACCTTAAGAGAAGAAGTCTCAAACACTGACTCTCTCAAGGAAGACTTCAATAAATCTATTGAATAATATAACAAGGCTCTTGAGCACCTTGACCTTAAGGAGAAAATCATCAAGGAGTTGGAAGAACAACTCTCGGCTAAAAAGAAACTTGTAGAAGGTTTCTCTAAGCCTAAGACTGTACTTCCTCTGATTGCTGAATTCTCAGTTAATGCCAAGGGTGCTGGTCTAGGCAACAAAGGTGCTACTAGTAAATCCTCTAGGAGAAGGAAGGCCAAGAGAAAGAATAAGGATGCCAAGAAGGCCTTGGCCGAGGAAAAAGGGAAAGCTCCTTTGGAGCTAGTCTCGTTTAAGAAAGTTATCTTTCCTGCGAACGAATTCGACTATGAGTCTACCTATGGACACTTCACTAGGCCGATCCCAGAGAAGCCTAAGTCAATGTACCAAGGCTGGACTCGCCCTCGTAACTTTGGCGAGAGTGTCTTCAAGGTACCTTACAAAGAGATTCAAAATCAGAGCTATGGACTGTATGCTCATGGTCATAACATCAAGAAGGCACCAAAGGTAAAACCTGTTGTGGAAAAGCCTATGAGGGAGAAGACTTCATATAGTTGCCATCACCATGAAGCTTCTTCCTCCAAGGATGCTACCCCTATTGGACCTCCTCTAAAGAAGGTCAAGCAGGAGATTATAAGGCAAAGATACAACAGATTCGACTGTTGGTGCTGTGGTAAAGTTGGTCACTTTGCCATAGATTGTTGGTTCAATCCTAAAAATACTACAACTCCTACAGTTAGCAACGTGAGAATGACAACTCATGAGGCTAATACTCGTAGGGGGAGTATTCTAACTCGAGACCAAGGACCCAAACATGTTTGGGTTCCTAAGGCTAAGTGATTATAAATGCAGGTACGTCCAAAGGCCATTAAAACGCTAATCTGGTATTTGGACAGTGGATGTTCTCGGCATATGACCGGGACAAGGAGCCTACTCCAGAACTTTTCACCGGTGTTGAACGGACCAAAGGTCATCTTTTAAGGTTCATACCGAGGAATTACCAAAGGATACGGTATGATTCCTCGCGGTAATGTATCCTTTTTGATGTATCCTATACTGAAGGATTAGAACACAATCTCATCAGCATAAGCCAACTATGCGACAAAGGATACGTGGTTGAATTCCATGCTGACAAGTGTTTGATAAAATCGGTTGACAACATGGAAAATATTTTATCGGGCACTCGAAGAAGAAATATTTTCTATTTAAATTTCATCTGTATTGACTCCTCTACACCAGTATGTCTTTTAGTAAAAAGTAGTGCATCTCTTGCTGACCAATAGAACAAGAGACTAGCACATATTAATTTCAAGACTATTAATAAACTATTCTCTCAAAACTTAATACGTGATGCCCCTAATGTCAAGTATGTTAAGGACAGCCCTTGTCATGCCTGTATAAAAGGAAAGCAAACAAGGAGTTCATTTAAAAGCATTATAGGCAAGGATTCTAATAGAAACTTACAGCTTCTTCATATGGACTTGTTCGGTCCACTAAAAGTTAGAAGTTTGGGAGGTAAGGAATATACGTTGGTTATTGTGGATGATTACTCGTGCTTTGCATGGGTGTTCTTTCTGAAACACAAGTCAGATACCTCTAATATTTTCACCAATTTTGTTAGGCAAGTCCAGAATGAATACAACTGCTCCGTAGTAAAAATCAGAAGTGACAATGAAACGGAATTCAAGTCTGGGGCCATGAAAGAATACTGTGAAAGTCAAGGTATCTTTCATGAGTTTTCCTCTCCTCGCACTCCACAGCAAAATTGAGTAGCTGAGAGAAGGAACAGAACACTCATAGAGGCTTGTCGGACTATGTTGAGTGATGCCTCACTTCCAGAGTACTTCTGGGCTGAAGCCGTCAACACCGCTTGTCACGTGCATAATCGAGCACTCATAAACAAGAACCATGATAAGACTCCTTATGAACTTCTAAAAGGTAGGAAACCAACCATTTCATATTTTAGAATCTTTGGCTATAAGTGCTTCGTACTTAACAATGGCAAGTATCACACTACCAAGTTTAGCGAGAAAAGCTTTGAAGGTATTTTTGTAGGTTATAGTATCCATAGTAAGGCCTATAGAGTATTTAATAGAAAAACTATGGTGGTAGAATAATAGATACACATTGTATTTGATGAGACTAGTTTGCTGCAAAGCAACTCTTCTAGTGTGCTTATTGAAGATGCAGGTACAAAGATAAAGGAACTCAGCCTGGATGAACCTACTGAAGATAAAGATGAAAAGTTCATCAAGATCACCTCTACAACCCTGATTGGAGAGGTAGATGATCAAGATGAAGAATTCACCCCAGCTAAAGATGCAACTCCAGTGGCTGAAGAGATCCCATATGCAAGGACTCTAGGGCTCAAACACCTGAAGGATCATCCCTTGGACCAAATCATAGGAGATCCCCAGGATGGTGTCAGAACTCTTCGAGGTACAACTAATGAGAATTTATTCTTAAGTTTTCTATCACAGGTTGAACCTAAGAAGTTCGAGGAAGCAAACTCGGATGCATCCTGGATTCTCGTCATGGAAGAAGAGTTAAATCAGTTCAAACGTTGCAAATTTTGGACACTTGTTCCTAGACCCAAGAGTAAGAACGTCATAGGGAAAAAATGGGTCTATCGGAACAAGATGGACGAAGATTGAACTATTATAAAGAACAAAGCCAGACTCGTTGCAAAGGGCTATCGTCAAGAAGAAGGAATCAACTTCAGTCAAACGTATGCTCCAGTGGCAAGACTGGAGGCGATCAGGTTATTCCTTATCTTATGCTGCACTTAAGGGCTTTACCGTCTATCAGATGGATTGAAAATCCGCCTTCCTGAATGGTGACATAAACGAAGAAGTGTATGTAGAGCAACCACCAGGTTTTGTTGACTCAACTTTTCCTAATCATGTTTATTTACTACAGAAAGCTTTATATGGTCTTAAACAAGCTCCTCGAGCTTGGTATGAGACGCTATCGTGCTTTCTTCTTGAGAACAAGTTCACAAGAGGAAAGAGAGACAAGACATTATTTCTTAGGGAAATAAATGGCAAGATTTTGCTAGTGCAAATCTATGTCGATGACATTATTTTTGGATCTACGGATAACAACCTCTGCAAGAAGTTTTCTAAACTTATGCAAGGGAAGTTTGAAATAATCAATGTGGGAGTGCTGAAGTATTTCTTAGGGCTTCAAGTGAAACAATCTGAGGATAGAATTTTCATCACACAGACCAAGTTCACCAAAGAGCTACTTAAGAAATTCAAAATGGAAAATGCAACCTCTATGAGGACTCAAATGGACTCAGCTATGTCTCTGGACAAGGATGAGAAAGGGAAAACTTTTGATGAAACCAAGTACAGAAGCATTATTGGGTCCTTGCTCTACCTTACCGCAAGTAGACCAGATATAATATTCTCAACATGTGTATGCGCTAGATTCCAGATGAACTCTAAGGAATCTCACTATATTGCTGCGAAGCAAATTTTGAGATACCTTAAAGGTACACCAAATCTTGGCTTATGGTACCCAAGAAGTAATGATAGTGAACTGATTGGATTTTCAGATGCAGATTTTGCAGGAAGCAAAGACGAGAGGAAAAGCACTTCTGGGACTTGTCAATTCCTAGTAAGAAGGCTCATCTTTTGGAGCCGCAAAAAGAAAAACTGTGTCGCAATCTCAACGGCCGAGTCAGAATACATTTCTGCCGGTAGTTGTTGTACACAGTTGCTTTTGCTAAAGAACCACCTAGAGGATTACAATATGAAGGTCAAGGACATTACATTGTTCTGTGACTCCTCAAGCGCAATCGCAATCGCAAACAACTCAGTCTCACACAGCCAGACAAAGCACATCGAGCTGAGATACCACTTCATCTGGGAGCATGTGGAGCAAGGGGATGTGGATCTGCAGTATGTGCCAACAGATCAGCAGGTTGCAGATATTTTCACAAAGCCGCTGGACAAGACCAAGTTCAATTTCTTCAAAACTGAACTTGGGCTACTTAATAAGAAAGATTAGGCAAAGGTGATCAGTTCAAAGGCTCAAGAATTGAGGAATATCCAAAAAAGTCATAATTTCTCAAGTAGAAGGATAGGTCTCGAGAACCATAACTTTCTTCCTGAGAACTATCTGTCAGTTCTCAAAAACTAAAGCTTGCCTCTCGAGAACTATCTGCCAGTTCTCGAGAACTAAATCTTGCTTCTCGAGAACTATCTGCCACTTCTCGAGAACTAATTGATTTCTGTCCTAATCCAAGGTTAATTAGACTCATAATTGACATTACTAGGGTTATATATATATATAATATTTTAGAAATCTTAAATCAACCGCCATTTCAAAATCACTTCTCTCAAACTCTTCGTCTTCTGCCGTAAGAAACCCATGTCTCCGCCGCAGTCGCGCGCTCAGTCCGTCGCCACCGTCAGCTTTCATGGCGCAGGTTTCCAAGATTGGAGTCCGCAGCGAACTGGTAGTCGCAAGAATTGCATAGATATAGGACGATTTCCAGAACCTTCTCATTCTTCCCGAAACCGCCGGCCTCATGTTCATTTTTATAGAACCCTGTAAGATTCTCCTTCCTGATGTCGAGGAGTTCTTCAGGAATGCTAAGGTGAAAAGCAATGGTATGATTCTGAAAACTCAAGTCAGAGGGATCAAGATAAAGTAGAATAAGATGAGACTTTCCTAGCTTCTCAGAATGCCTGTTGTAGATGAGGAAGATGACCTAACTTTGGAAGACTATGACAGGACCTACTCCTTCTGTGGAGTTTTTGAGGAATTTCACTCCTTCAGGAGAAACCTTTTCAATGATGTAGGGAAATTTCTTGTAGACATTATTGGAAAAATCCTATGGTGCAAAATAGGGTCAATTAGTTTCATTACTAATGATCTATTTGGAGTAATGACAGCCATTGTCTCAAGGAAGAAATTTAAGTTTTGCATGATGGTGTTTGAGTTGATCAGGGACAGTATCCAAGCTCCCAAATTTGCAAGGATAATTTTATTGATTTTGCGAGAGATTGATCCTGTTACCTTCAAAACCTCCAAAGGTACCACGATTCACCACCTTAAGAATATTTCCTTAGCCTCCATCAAGAGATGGGAGTTAAAGCTGAAGAACCCAAGGCAGATATCTAAAGAAGTTAGAGCTTCTGTCTCAGAGGTGAGGACCCCATCTCCTCCTCTACATCATGTTGTTGGACCATCTGTTGCAGCAATAGAGGGGGAGCCTACACTCTCTGCCTCAGATATCAGAATTCCTACTCCTCCAGCCAGATCTCCTCTAAGAAGCCCAGTGATATCTCCAGTCAGGAGCCTTGTGGCAGTCTCTCCAGTGCCAAACCTATCAGATGTTCCAGCCTAAGAAATTCTCAAAGACACAAATGAAGCTATAGACAAGATGATAGAAGAGCTCACCTCATAAGAACCTCCTTCCCCCCTTTCCAAAGATCTCCCTGAAGACCCATCCAGAGATCCCTCACCCCAAGCTACTCCTTCTGCCTCTCCAAGAAAACAATCAACTCTACTAGAGACCACCCTTCTATCTTAAGAGGATGTGCAAGCCCTTGAGGAGGTGGAAGCCCCTCTCAGGAATCTTGATTTCTCCCTTCCTAGATTTGTTGATGAGGAGGTAGATATTGTATCTCATACTGTAAGAGCCCAGAGCTCTGTAATATTGGAAGAAATCCCCCCATGGAAAGTTCCTCCACCACCTCAGATTGATTCTACCACCCCTGCTCCTGCTGCTACTGCTGTGATTGCAAATTCAGATATTCTTTCAAAGATTGAAGAAATGTTAGCTAACTAGAGGAAATATTTTGATGAATCTCTTCAGACTGTCAAAGATCAAGTAACTGCCCTTGAGAAAGAAATGAGCAGAGGCTTTGCAGAGATTCAAGCCAACATTGATTCTCTCAAAGGATTGTTCAGAATTGGAGGAAAATCCATAGATCACACCATCACAAGCATTGGTCAAGTCATGGACCGATGTGTCACCATGACAAACAATCAAATTAAGTTGTGGACAAGAGAGCTGAAGAGAATGTCATGAAGGTATACAATGAAGTTGGTACTTTCAAAGAAGACTCTATAGACCAGCTATCTGTAGAAATCAGAAAGGGGGAGATCATAGTGAAAGAACAGGTAGAAAAGCTTACTGCAAATGCAAAAACTATCTGGGATGAGAAATTAACTGCAATTAGTAAGGATGTCTTAGAACAAATTCAATCAGTAAAATTCCATATATATGATACAGCTGTCTGGATGCACAACCAAATCTTCCAAGATTTTCAGGCTGACCCCAACATTTTTCCTCATCACTTAAATCCTCTTGCTCCAGGTGAGTCCAACCAAGTGCCCCAACCTCAAATGCCTACATTCTCCCCTAGACCATAAGATCAGGCACCTCCTCCAGCTTCCTATTCCCAAGTTTGGGATTACATTATCCCTCAAGATCTACCAGAGGTTCACATCCCCAAGAAAAGGAAGTATGGGGAAGGTCCTTCTGCTAGCAAATCTGTTACCCAGCCAGAGGCAGAAAGAAGAAAAGCAAAGGAATTTGCTGATGTTTGGAGCCCAACTTCCAAAGCTCTAATTCATGAAACTCTTAAACTAGTCATGGACTTTTAATGAGAATAGACATCTTCACTACAGCTCTGCTGAGTGGGAATCATATGAAAAGTCTATGACCAAAAGCAGGATATATGACAGAGAATATGGAAAGAATAATCTTAAAGCTCCTCCAAAGCCCCCAAGGTACTATTCTAAGCCTGTCAGTTATCAGAGGAGGCAGCAGGAAAAGAAAGACAGGCAACAGCAAAGCAAAGATTGATTCATGAAGTTTTGTTTTGAGAATTTTTGAGGAAATGGATGTTGATTGATTATAAAACATTACTTATATATACAATTCCTAGTTTTGCATATTGTGCCTTTAATTAATCTGTATTTGCATTTATATTCAATTTCCTTTCTTCCAGTTCTTTCTGTATTATGATAATTCACCTTAGTATAGAGGGTTCTGACTTCTACAAATAGGGGGAGATTGTTGGGTATTGCATCCACAATAATCCAGATTTGCATGAAGTTACCCTTGAACTAAGATGAATTAAGTTGTATTTGATATCCTTATTCTAGTTGAATGTTTGCAGATCCTCAGTGCTAAGTGTAGACCAATGTCAGTCTACAGTGGGACAGGAACACAGGACCATATAGTGTAATCCCTCACTGTGTGATCCAAAGTGTTGACTCATGTGTAGCCTCTCAATTTGGATACACTTCATGTTCAAACATTGGGAGCATGGGATGAAGACAGGACCAGAAGATAACATTCTCTAAAAGACTTGAAAATTATCTAAGTCAAGTTCTCGAGAAGAAACTTCAGAGTTCTCAAGAAGTGTAGTTTAGTTCTCGAGAAGCTCTCATAGTTCTCGAGAAGCTTAACTACATAGTTCATGAAAAGTCTGGACAGATTCAAGAAATTTTCTAAGTTATAGTTCTCGAGAAGTCCTCTTTATTTTCGAGAAGTCTTGGTCAGTTTTCGAGAAGCCTAAGGTAAAGTTCTCGAGAAGTCTTATTTGTTCTCGAGAAGCTTGGCTTCAGTTCTCGAGAACTGCCAGCTCAATTTCTTGAATAGTCAGGATTTGCCTCAGAAATTTTTCTAAGTTAAGTTCTCGAGAAGTCTTATTTAGTTCTAAAGAAGTCCTCCCTCAGTTCTCTAGAAGTCTTCCTCTTTGTTCTCGAGAAGTTCAGAAAAATTATCTAAGTGCTGGTACTCGAGAAGTTCAGGAATTTTTCTTAGATAAGTTCTCGAGAAGTCAATTAGTTCTCGAGAACTAAACCTTGTGTTCTCGAGAAGTACAAATCTTTTCTAAAGAACTTTGTTCCCGAGAAGTCTTGACAGTTCTCGAGAACTCAGTTCCTAGTTCTCGAGAACTATAGCCACTTATCGAGAACAAAGTTGATTTTCCAGAAATTTTTTTCTAAGTCCAGAACGGCCGAAATTTCAAATAACTCGACGTGATTGGTCCACGTGTCATAATTAATATCCTTCCTAGCCGTTAAGGGTAATCCTATATAAAGTATTTTCACTAAGACATAACCCTAAGCAGAAAATAAAAAGAAGAATCTCTTAAGAGCGGATTCCGTACTTTCCTAAATTACTGGTTCGGCCGACTTTTCTCAAGAACGACATCTGAAGCCACCACTCTCGTCAAGATCGATCTCTCTGCATTTGATCTAGAAGATCTGCTGATTAAGGAATTGTCTTTCTCTCCTTGATCGAGTAGATTCAAGTTTTATCAGGTCAGATTTTCAAAGGATCTTCTTCTACAAATTCTAAAAGAGTTGCAACGATTCAAGAAGAAGACCTAGAGACAAATTCTTTCAGATCTGAGAATATTTCTGTTTGTATTTTCAATCTCTATTTGTAAATCTTGTAGGAGATTATTCTCTAAGTGTAGGAGCGTTGTGCTCCGAGTGGTAGGAAGTTTTTATCTTCTGAGTGTAGATCCGTTTGGATCGAGTTTTATAGGAATGTGGTTCTGAGGTGTAGGATTGGTTTGCAATCCGAGATAGTGGAGTAGCCGAGTCTAACGATTTGCTAGATCGGTGAGGAAAGTCGACGTACCCATGATCGGGGAACCACTATAAATCTCTTGTCGTCTGTGTGATTGCTTGCTTACTTATTTGTGTTATTTGCTAAATTTTTTTATTCCGCATAAGACGCACATCTCACCAATTCACCCCCCTCTAGGTGATTTAGGTAGACAACTTACATCTTTCACTAAGGACTTGGCCTAGACTCTAGACATAACCATGACCCTTGCTATACATGTTGGGTCATATGATCCTAACTTAGTAACCTAGCCCAAATCCTACTAGGGATCCAACAATCTCCCCCTATTTGGGTGAGGTCACTGATGACTACTTTTAGTCATCCTTTTTTTATTTAGTTTAGCTTAATAAAGTCCTAAGTTTTTTTTATATTTTTTTGCATTTTTATGCATATTATGTTTTATTAAAGTCTTTTTGTGTTGAGATTTAATAATCTATAGTTTTGTTATATGTTATGTTATGTTTAATGTCTTGTTATGTTTTATTTATGTATTTTGTTCTTATTATTTTTTATGTTTTATGTTTTATGTTTAGTCATGTTTCAACTAATGTTCTATTGTTGTTTTATTTGTAGGTTCAAGCCCATGGAGCAGCCCTTAACTATCATGCAACAATGATGCAGCCCTCCAACATGTGCAAACTCAAGCCCCACTATATTGCAGCCCACTTCATCACTATGGAGCAGACCGGCCACCTACCAAGCAAACACGAGCCCAATGCAAGTAGACCTCATGTCCAAGCCCTAGCCCTCCTCCATTTGGAGCAGCCTACTCAAGTCCAAGAGCAGCCCACCACCCTACCAGAGCCAACTAACCATGTAGCCCACTCACCTTTGCATGGCCGACCACCCTCCAAATTCATTCCCCCTCTCTCTCTCTCTCTCCTCAATATTTCCACATGTATTCACCTCCCCATGCATTGGCCGACCCCCCTCTTTCCTCTCTTTTATTTTCTTTCTCCCCTCTTTATTCCCCATTAACTCCCCCTCTCTACTTTATATTCTCTTTGATCTTTCCCAAAAAAAAAATACAATGAACCCACCTTTTTCTCTCTCACTTCATTAATTCCATACAATGAACCCACTTCACCATACATGCCCCCCCTTGCCTCTTCATTTTCATTCTAGATCCTTCTTCTCATCTATAAAAGGAGCCCATTTCACATGCTTTGAGAGAGGAGATTGGAGAGAAAATATAGTGCTAGTGCAAGAGAGCTTCCTTCTACTTTTTATTATTGTTGTTAAGTTCTTCTTTTCATTCCTTATAATCTCTTTCTTAGTAGTTAAATCTTGTCTTTTTATTATTACTATTGTGTACACTTCCCTTTTTATAAATTAATGTAAATGAATTTTCTTCATCTTATCGTGGTTTTCCTTTCAATCATGCGTAGCTAATTTCTATTTTAGCATTTGATCGTGAGGAGCCATGAAGTGAGATGAGGGTTATTTTTATTTCCTAGTTTTAATTTTGTCTAAATTATTATCGGTCCTTCTTTTATTTTTCTCGCGTCGGCTATGTATTTCCGGTATACGGTAGTAGGACTTTGATCTCATTTCATTGTAGTCGAGAGACTCGTTGATTTGAAAGATCACTCAAAGAAGGAAGGAGTTGCATGTAACCCTAGAGATAGGATGACGTAAATCCTTTGGATTGGAGTCAAATCCAATAGTGCGGATCACCTCGATAATGCAACTTTAGGCTTCTTTGATTTGTAAAGAGATTTCGATCAAAGCGTCTATAAGTTAGGAGACCTAATGCTTTAGCGAGATTTTGTCTTATTTTCGGATCTGTCACGGCCGAGTTTAATTTGCAAATTGAAATCTATATTTCTTTTACCCCTCTCGTCTCATTTCATGGTGAATCATTGATCGAATGATAGCTTTTTTATCATAAGTTTTCATTTAAAAAATTATCTTTAGTTTTAATTTAAAAATTCTCAAAACCCATCTATCTTTCGGTAGGATAATAGTTAAAGCGTGAGTAACAGTAATTGACAACCCCGTGTTTAAATACGACCTTGGTACTACAATTCGACAGGTATACTTGTTTTTTCGGGTTTTTGCCCATCAAGTTTTTGGCACCGTTGCCGGGGAACTTCTTCGTCAATATTTTGAAAACGCTCTCGCAATTACTTCTGCAAAAATCCTAAAAAAAATTTTATCGTATTCAAGTTTTTATTTTATTTCGCTCTCTTTTATTTTTTTTAGTGCATAACCCGCACGAATCCGTCGCTACTTGTTTATTTGGACCCAGAAATCGAATGCTCCTTTCGGAGACAACTACGATTCGGGGCTTCCACTTCTCAAATAACGGTTGAGGATTCCTACGGGGATTGCAATTTTAATTTTGAAATGGGAGACCCTAACCCTGAAATGTCTCAGCAAAGGACCATGTCCAATTATGCTTGACCCAATCTAGAGGGGACTGAAACAAGTATTGTTAGACATGCAATTGTGAACAATAACTTCGAGCTTAAGCCTAGCATCATACAAATGGTGTAGCAATATGTATAGTTCGACGGATTACAAGATGAAGATCCGAACTTACATATTGCCAATTTTCTTGAAATCTGTGACACCTTCAAAATTAATAGTGTTTCAGACGATGAAATTAGGCTAAGACTCTTCCCCTTCTCCTTAAGGACCAAAGCCAAACAGTGGTTGGGTTCTCTTCCAAGAGGATCAATCACTACTTGGAACATTTTAACTGAAAAATTTCTGGCAAGATATCCCCCCCCCCCCGCCAAAACTGCTAAGCTAAGAAATGATATAACTTCGTACTCTTAAATTGCTTCCGAGACCCTCTATGACATATGGGAGAGGTTCAAGGAACTTTGAGACGCTGCCCCCATCATGCTTTCCCTGTATGGTTACAGGTCCAAATATTTTACAATGGGCTAAATCAAGAAACTAAGCAAATGATAGATGTCGCCTCCGCTGGTTCTTTGGACCGCAAAACTCCGAAAGCCGCTATTGAGCTTATCGAGGACCTGGCGATGAACACTTATCAGTGGAATTCATCTAGGACTCGCCCATCTAAACCTGCAGGTATCTATGAAGTGGATTCGGTGTCACAACTGGCGCTGCAAGTGGAGATGCAGAACAAGAAGATTTTGGAGATGACTGCTGCCTCCGCCGCTAAGGTATTTGAAAATGTGAATGCTGCTGCTACTGCCGAGCAGGTGGATTATCTGGGGAACATACCCAGGCCTGCTCAAAATAATATTGCCAATAATTTTTCTTCCTTTCCTAATTTTTCTGCACCTCCTAGTTTTAATTCTTCTTCGAACTCTTATAATCCTGGATGGCATAACCATCCTAATTTTTCTTGGAGTAATCCCGTGAATGCTGCACATCCACCACCACCACCACAACATCAAAACCAAAATTTTCAAAAACCATCCCCTTTGGACGAGATCCTTTCTAAATATATAAGCTTGAACGAAGCTAATATTAGAAGTCTAACTGGCTCCGTGAAAAGTTTAGAAAACCAGGTCGGGAAACTTGCCAAGGCTTTTTCCGACAGACCACCTGGAACTCTTCCCTCGAGCACTGAACCTAACCCAAGGGATCACGCAAATGCGATTTCCCTTCGAAGCGGTAAGGTTGTTAACGAGCCCACCACAAGGGAAGAGCCAAAGGTGATTGCCTCAACTACTGCTAAACGAATTAGTGACGAAGAAATAACTAATAAAAGTTTTGGAAAAGAAAACTCTACTTTTTAAAATGAACATGAAACGTCTATTTTGGAAAAAGAGAAAGATGGTTTTAAAAATAATGATCTCGAGATTTTAAAAGAATTTCCGCCACCTCCCTACCCCGCTAAGCTTAGGAAAGATAAGCTATATAATCAATAGCAGCGCTTTCTTGAAATATTTAAACAAATTCATATTAATTTGCCATTTCATGAAGCGATTAGCCAAATTCCTAAGTACGCCAAATATCTTAAAGATTAATTAACAAACAAAAAGAAATTGGAAAATCTTTCTCACATGATGTTAAAAGAAGAGTGCTCGGCAGTTATTAAGAACTCAAATCTTCCAAAAAAAATAAATGATCCGGGTAGTTTTTCAATTCCTTGTGTTTCTGGCGACCTTTTTGTAAAACATGCGTTAGCGGACCTTGGAGCGAGCATCAATTTGATGACTTTTTCTTTATTAAAGAAGCTAGGTTTGGGCACTATCAGCCCTACAAGAATGAGTATATAGTTAGCCGATCGTTCAATTAAATATCCGTTAGGTATTTTTGAGGATGTGCTAGTGAAGGTCGACAAATTCATCTTCCCGGTGGATTTTGTCATTCTTGATATAGAAGAAGACGTCGAGGTTCCCCTCATCCTTGGTCGTCCCTTCCTAGCCACCTCTCGTGCGGTCATCGATGTGAGTAACGGGAAACTTTTGCTTCGCGTGGGAGATGACGAGGTAACATTTTCAATAAATTAATCCATGAAAAATTCTTTAAAAAATGTCGACTCATGTTTCTTCCTCGATGTTTTAAATGAAGACTCCTCTCTTTCTCTTTCAAATATTTCTTCCAATAATTTTTCTTCCTTTTTTTCTGATTTTTCTACAAATGTTTTTGAAGACACAGTTATGTCTGCACAAGCCAACTTTGCAAATGAACAAGTGTTTAGATAAAAAAATTATGAAAATATTGTTTTTGAAAATGAAAAAGTCTTAAAGAACTCTTACGATGAACCACCCAACTTAGAACTAAAACCCCTTCCCGAACATCTCAAATATGCCTTCCTTGAACAAAATTCTAAATTGCCCGTTATAATCTTGGCTTTGCTTTCTCAATACGAAAACAATCAATTGATTGAACTACTACAAAAACATCGCCGAGCTATAGCGTGGCAAATTTCTGATATTCCTAGCATAAGCCCCTCCTTTTGCACCCACAAAATATTTTTAGAAAAAAATTCTAAGGGTGTAGTCTAACCTCAATGTCTTCTTAATCCTAATATGAAATAGTCTATCAAAGGCGAGGTTCTTAAGTTATTAGATACGGGGATAATCTATCCTATTTCTGATTGTAAATGGGTAAGTCCGGTTCAGGTTGTTCCTAAGAAGGGTGGGATCACGGTAGTAACAAACAAAAATAATGATTTAATCCCAACTAGGATGGTAACGGGGTGGAGGATGTGCATCGATTACCGTAAATTAAATGATGCTACTCGTAAAGATCACTTCCCCCTTCCCTTTATCGATCAAATTTTAGAACGCTTATCCGGGCATAGTTTTTATTCTTTTCTCGACGGTCTTTCGGGATACTTCCAAATCCCTATCGCACCCGAGGACCAAGATAATACAACATTCACTTGCCCTTTAGGAACCTTTGCATAAATGGTAATTTTCAGCAGTACCTTTATGGACGACTTCTCGGTTTTTGGCGACTCATTTGAGTTATGTTTAAAGAATTTAGGAAAAGTGTTAAAATGCCGCGAAGAAACAAATTTAGTTTTAAATTGGGAGAAGTGCCACTTTATGATACGTGAAGGCTTAGTCCTTGGCCACAAAATTTCCGCTAGGGGAATTGAAGTGGACAAGGCAAAAATCGAAGTAATTGAAAAGTTACCGCCGCCTACGAATATCAAAGCGATAAGAAGTTTTTTAGGGCATGCGGGTTTTTATCAAAGATTTATTAAGAAATTTTCAAAAATTACTAAGCCTCTCACCCACCTTCTTGAGAAAGATGCTCCTTTTATGTTTGACGATTCTTGTTTAGCGGCGTTCGACTTAATTAAATCAAAACTTATAAATGCTCGGATTATGATCGCCATAGTTTGGGATTTACCTTTTGAAATTATGTGTGACGCAAGTAGTTTTGCGGTCGGTGCGGTACTAGGACAACGTAAAGCTAAGAATTTCCACCCAATCTATTACGCTAGCAAAACGCTTAATTCAGCACAAGAAAATTACACTATAACTGAAAAGGAACTCTTAGCTATCATTTTTTTCTTTTTGTAAATTCTGACCCTACATCACTCTTTCTAAGGTTATCATTTTTACGGATCATTCTGCTTTGAAGTACCTCCTTTCTTAATCGAATGCCAAGACGCGTCTTATTCGTTGGATCCTATTACTTCAAGAATTCGACTTCGAGATCCGGGATAAGAAAGGAGCGGAAAATTTAGCGGCTGATCATCTTTGACGCCTAGAAAATCCTGAAATTGATAATTTTGATGAAAATTTGCCTATTGATTCTTTTCCGGATGAGAAAATTCAAAACATTTCTTCTTCTACCCCCTGGTTTGTCGATTTGGCAAATTATCTGGTGGCCCGTGTCCTCCCAAAAGAATACTCCTCTCAGCAAAAGAAGAAATTCTTTTCTGAGTTGAAGTATTATTTTTGGAAGGATCCATTTCTATTTCGCATTTGTGCGGATCAGGTGGTAAGAAGATGTGTCTCCCAGGAAGAAGGTCAACAAATTTTAAAACATGTTCATGAAGGTCCGACTGGCAGGCACTTTCAAGCAAACCGCACCGCAGACAAAGTACTTAGTGCTGGCTTCTATTGGCCAAGCATATTTAAAGATGCATAAATCTTTGTGGGCGGGTGCGATCGGTGCCAGCGGACGGGAAACATCTCTAATAAAAATGAAATGGAACAAAATTATTTTCTCGAATGCAAAGTTTTTGATCTGTGGGGCCTAGACTTTGTCCGCCCATTTCCCTCAAGTTTAGGAAATAAATACATTTTAGTCGCCGTACATTACGTCTCTAGGTGGGCGGAGGCCCAAGCTTTACCAAGTAATGGCGCTCGCGTAGTCATAAATTTCTTAAAAAAATTATTTTCTCGTTTTGGATATCCTCGAGCGATCATTAGTGATAGGGGGAGCCATTTTTGTAATTCCCAACTAGCTAAGGTTTTAACTAAATATGGCGTTATGCATAAATTATCCACCGCTTATCACCCCCAAACTAACGGTCAGGTCGAGGTAGTCAATCGAGAAGTAAAAAGAATTTTGGAAAAAACTGTTTCTAGTTCTCGTAAAGATTGGTCCCTAAAATTAGACGATGCTCTTTGGGCCAATCGGACAGCGTACAAGACCGCCATTAGTTGTACTCCCTTTCGATTGGTCTATGGAAAATCGTGTCATCTTCTGGTAGAAGTAGAACACCGAGCATATTGGGCGATAAAATTTTTTAATTTCGATCCACACTCAGTCGGCGAGCATAGGAAAAACAGATTGAATGAACTCGATGAATGGAGAGCGTACTCTTACAAAAATTATAAAATCTATAAAGAATGCACGAAACTTTATCACGATAAGAACCTGCGCCATCCTAAAACATTTAAACCAGGAGATCAGGTTGTTCTTTCTAATTCGCGTTTATGTCTCTTTCCTGGAAACTGAAATCTCGTTGGTCTGGACCTTTTACGGTCAAACAGGTTTTTCCTTATGGTACTGTGCTACTCTCGCACCCGGATAAGGGTGATTTTAAAGTAAATGGCCATCGCTTAAAGTAATATTTTTCAAATGATTATGTATCTTCTGCTGCGGAATAACTTTTATTTATCCAATAATGTTTTCTTTCTTGGAAATTTTCTTTTATGATGGATATTTTGTTTTATTCTATGACTTTTATTATTCAAACATTATATTGTTGTAATAAAGAACAATCTTGGGCACCTGCCCATAGACTCTGTTTTTCTGCTTTTATTTTGCTCTTCGTTCCGATGGCAAAACAAGCAAGTTAGTGATCGCCGCTCTAACGTTGTTGATTTAAAGATGGATCAAGTCAAACCTGTTGATGATCAAGTGCATTAAAAAGCAAGCATGAGGGAGCGACATCCGCCTTCATCTCAAGAACCCGGGGAAGTCCTATTCTTTTATTTCAAATACTTTCTGCATTTTTCTTCTCTCCTTCTCAGTCCCCTTCTCTTTCTCATTTTTTTTGTTTTGTTTCTTTCATTGAGGGCAATGAAGAACTTTAGCATGGGGGATGGTTTAGTTGTTTTTCTTTCTTTGTTTCTTTCAAAAAAAAATGTTTTAAAACAAAATCACAAAAATATTAGTTTAACTATATTAAGCCTTTTAGGAGTATTGTCTTTAATTTAACTAAATCAAAAAAATCCAAATAATTAGAAAATACAAAATCAAAAAAAATTATAAAATCAAAATCCAAAAAATTATGCTAAAATTTCTTTGAAAAACAAAATAGAAAATTATTTTCTATCTTTATTTTTATGTTTCTTGTAATGATGTGTAGGCCCGTGCGATTTTGTGGTTCTAGATAAATTTATTTGAAAAGGTTTGCTAAATTTATCATTTTAACATACCTTAGTTTTACTAGTTTCTAGTTCTTAAATATATGCATCTACGTTCTCATTTTAAGTTAGCAATTTGTAGTTATGTCTTTTTATTCGGTAAGTTACGTACGAATGATTGCTAGGTAATATTAGCTCTTTTTCATTTTTGGGGTAGTCTTTCTTGGTGTCTAGAACTTGTCCCTAGCTACTCTCGAAGCATGTGCATCGTTTTTACGTACTTTAGAAATGATTTAGGCCACCCTTTGACTCGTTTGAGCTTTTCTTGCCCACCAAAAAAATTTTACCATTGCAAAACAATTTTGGGCTTTTTCCATGTTTATTTGATTTAGCTCCACCTTTATTTCATTATTTCCACCAAAGCCAAAATGCCTTTCCTATTTTTCACACTAAAACTTTGAGTTTAAAAATCATTTTTGTGAAGGGGGTACAATCTTTGAGATGAAAAGGAAATTTTAAAGCCTATTTTTGGAGCCCTATTTTATGAAAAAAATGTTATTATCAAAATGTTATCAAATCAAGAAAAAAGGAAAAAAAAAGAGAAAAGTGAAGTATATTTGTGGCCAATTTAATAAAGTAAAAATTTTATGGCCTTTTGTTGTTTGAAGTACTTATCATTTACCTTCATTTTTTTTATGTTTATCTTTGAGCTCAACATTGGTTTAGTGTTTTAGCCCTCATGTTTATCCTCGTTTTATTTTCCTAATCATTTACCTAAGCCAAGTTTTAACACCTATTAGAAGTCATTTTAATCTTTAGAATGTAAATTCGCGTGGTGGAGCGAGTGTGAACGGACATGCCTATAGCCACCCTCATTGATGGATTTCTTTGGAGGTTATCATGAGGTGATTTAGGGTAAATCATTATTCTAGCAACCTTGTAGTTCGTCAATGCACCGTTTATTTAGAACTTCTACTTTTGTTTTTCTTATTTTCATTAATTTTGGATGCCTTATTTTAGGGATTTAGAAATGTGTAACTCTTCTTTATGTTCTAATGATATTTTTAGGTCTCCACTTTCAAATTTTCTATTGTGCACTTCTCACCCCACTAGTTGTTAACATGAACATTAAGATAGTTTAATTTTCCATGTTTTGTTTTTCTTATTAATGCAACCTAAATCTACTTTGTTTTCTTTCCCTAGTTCTTTAATTTTCATTTGCTCGAGGGAAAGCAAATACTCTAGCATGGGCGAATTTGATTACTACTTTTAGTCATCCTTTTTTATTTAGTTTAGCTTAATAAACTCCTAAGTTTATTTATAGTTTTTGCATTAGTATGCATATTATGTTTTATTAAAGTCTTTTCGTGTTGAGATTTAATAATTTATAGTTTAGTTATATGTTATGTTATGTTTAATGTCTTGTTATGCTTAATTTATGTATTTTGTTCTTATTATTTTTTATGTTTTATGTTTTATGTTTAGTCATGTTTTGATATTCAACTAATGTTCTATTGTTGTTTTATTAGTAGGTTCAAGCCCATAGAGAAGCCCTTCACAATCATGCAACAATTATGCAGCCCTCCAACATGTGCAAACCATATCCCCACTATATTGCAGCCCACTTCTTCACTATTGAGCAGCCGGACCACCTACCAAGCAAACCCGAGCCCATTGCAAGCAGCCATTATGTCCAAGCCCGAGCCCTCCTCCATTTGGAAAACCCTACTCAAGTCCAACAGCAGCCCACCACCCTACCCGAGCCCACTAACCATGTTGCCCACTCACCTTTCCATGGTCGGCAACCCTCCACATTCATTCCCCCCTCTCTCTCTCTCCTCATAATTTCCAAATGCATTCACCTCCCCATGCATTGGCCGACACCCCCTCTTTCCTCTCTTTTATTTTCTTTCTCCCCTCTTTATTCCCCATTCACTTGCCCTCTCTAGTTTACATTCTCTTTGATCATTCCCAAAAATAAAATATAATGAACCCACATTTTTCTCTCTCCCATCATTAATTCCATAAAATGAACCCACTTCACCATGTATGCCCCCCCCTTGCCTCTTCATTTTCATTCAAGATCCTTCTCCTCATCTATAAAAGGAGCCCATTTCACATGCTTTGAGAGAGGAGATTTGAGAGAAAATATAGTGCTAGTGCAAGAGAGCTTTCTTCTACTTTTTATTATTGTTGTTAAGTTCTTCTTTTCATTCCTTGTAATCTCTTTCTTAGTAGTTAAATCTTGTCTTTTTATTATTACTATTGTGTACTCTTCCCTTTTTATAAATCAATGCAAATGAATTTTCTTCATCTTATCGTGGTTTTCCTTTCAATCATGCGTAGCTAATTTTTCTTTTAGCATTTGATCGTGAGGAGCCATGAAGTGAAATGAGGGTTATTTTTATTTCCTAGTTTTAATTTTGTCTAAATTATTATCGGTCCTTCTTTGATTTTTCTCGCGCCGACACTGTATTTCTGGTATACGGTAGTAGGCCTTTGATCTCATTTCATAGTAGTCAAGAGACTCGTTGATTTGAAAGATTACTAAAAGAAGGAAGGAGTTGAACGCAACCCTAGAGATAGGATGATGTAAATCCTCCGGATTGGAGTCAAATCCAATAGTGCGGATCGCCTCGATAATACAACTTTAGGCTTCTTTGATTTGTAAAGAGATTTCGATCAAAGCATCTATAAGTTAGGAGACCTAATGCTCTAGCGAGATTTTGTCTTATTTTCGGATCTGTCACGGCCGAGTTTAATTTGCAAATTTAAATCTATATTTCTTTGACCCCTCTCATCTCATTTCATGGTGAATTATTGATCGAATGTTAGCTTTTTTATCATAAGTTTTCATTTAAAAAATTATCTTTAGTTTTAATTTAAAAATTCTCAAAACCCATCTATCTTTCGGTAGGATAATAGTTAAAGCGTGAGTAGCAGTACTTGACAACCCCGTGTTTAAATATGACCTTGGTACTACAATTCGACAGTTACACTTGCCTGTTCGGGCTTTAGCCCATCAGTCACTAATTACAGACTAAAAAGAAAAAATGTACAAAGCAAGAAAAACATATATCTGGAAGAAAAGAAAATAGCATATGCAGCAGATATATATTTATACAGTAAGCTTTGTATCATGAATGAGAAAATAGTGTTAATAATACCATAATCAAAGTAGTTCAAAATTTATTTCTTCTACTACTTCTCCTTGTGCTTCTCCTCTTTGGTTTTGTCCCCAGGCTGAGTTAATATGATTTCCCTGTTGAGATTGGCTGCTTCTTTCTTTGACATATACAAATTTGATCCTCCAATCACTGTCATGGTTGAAGTTCTAGGCACAACAGCCTATGGGTGCAGTGTCATGTACTCTGTTGGATTGAAGACCATCTTGCTTACTTGAAGTTTGTTCAGTTCCTTTTCTCTGTAAGATGATATAGTGGGGAATTTTGATGGATCTTCTCCTTATTTTTTAGCTTTCTTTATCTGTGATAGGCCAAAAAGCTCTTGGATCCTTGCCATTCTGAAATTTAGATCAACATCCTGATTAACAGTTAATTGATTATCTTGAGGAGTTAGCAGGGTGATAGGTTTGAATTGTTTAGATTGAGCTTGAAAACTTGTCATGCTATGCTTTTCATCACTTTGAGTTTAAAAAGATTTAGGAGGAGAAGCTTCACTAAACTTCCCTTTAGGCTTATGAGATTCACTATGCCTTATGGATTGTTGTTGAGGAGCTTGTTGTTGAGGAGGAGAGAATGAAGGTTTTTGGTAAACAACTTCTTTTATTTGCTCAGCTGAACTTGTTTTCCTTTGCTGCTGACTGCCACCTTGGGATTGATGTCTGGATGATCTATCTGCCTTTGATAGGTTCTTATGAAAGATGTAGGATTAGAGGATACATCTGAACATTGAGGAGCAACTCTAAGGCACCAGCAGCAGGAGGAGGACCTCTCCTAAACTTCTGAGGTGGAGGAGAGTATCTCCTGCTCTTCTTCCTTGTCTTTTGATCATACTTAGATAGCCACATCCATGCTGGCATACCCTTATAGAGGGTAATATTTTGTAGAATATAGTATGGTGTGTCAATTGCAGGATTGGATTTAGGGGCAGGAGGTGGAGGAGATTTCCTCTTCTTGGAGACTTTCTTTCTCTTGGGATCCTCATCTGAGTCTTCATCATCATCATCATCTGACTCTTGTGGATTGTCATATAGTGCATCTATTTCTCTTATTGTCTCATCAAGTATTGCAGATTTTGTATTCTTGGAGGGAGCTAGAGGAGGAGCTGGAGAACTTTACACATCAGTGCTTTCAGCAGCTGACATATTTTCTTCTTCTATGTCAGCCATGACCAGTGCATATAGATCAGTTATTAGAGAATCATCCATAACAAAAATTAGTGCAAGATGCGATGAGATAGTGGGGGAATCAACTCTAGGAGGAGACTCTAGAGTAGAAAAAGTTTCCTTGAGCCAAACTTTGGGGCTTATTGGTGTGGTATATGGAATTATAGCCATGGATGGCTTAGTGCTGTCTACTGGAAGGTTATTAAAATAGACTGTATATATTGGTTCTTTTGTTGCTGCTTCTGGTGTTTCTGTTTCTACTTTTGTTGTTTCTGTTGTTGCTTTTGCGGTTACATCTGTTGCTACTTCTATAGAGATGGATGGCTTAGTGCTGTCTGCTAGAAGGTTATTAAAATAGACTATATCTATTGGTTCTGCTGTTGGTGCTTCTGCTATTTCTATTGTTGCTTCTGCTGTTGCAATTGCTACTTCTACTGCTACATCTGTTGTTACTTCTTCATTGAGTATCTCCCCCTACCTGGTTTTAGTTGTAACTGAAGCCAGGCCCCTTCCTGAAGAGGGAGCAGTAGAGAGAGCTGAAATTTTGGCAGCAAGGGTGGAAATGGATGCAGCAAGAGGGGAAATTGACTCTACTATGATGGTCTTGAGAAGGGGTTTGAGTATTTTAAGGAGTGGTTGGATAAGGGAGGGATCCAATTATTGTGAGGCAGAGGTTGTGGCAGGGGGTGTTTTAATGGGGAGAGAGGTTGGGATGGTAGTAGTTGGTGGAGTTAGAGATGGAGCATCTTGCATATGAGTGTCTTGATGAAATTCATTTTGAGGAGAAGGAGTATTTAAGGGGGGTGATAGTAGATTTAAGGTTGGTAGGGATGACAGATTGGATAGGGGAATGTCAGCCAAGTTAGATGGAAGAGGAGATGAGGGTGGTGTTGGTTTTGAAGTATCATGATGGGGGGAAGGAGTATGAGAGGGAATATGGGTTGGAGATGTTTGTATTGGGGATGATGGAGGTATGGGAGTAGAGACTGTAATTTGAGTGGAAGGTGGGGTTTGTTGATTTGCTAGCTCAGATGGAGTTTGGAGAGCTAGAGGTTGTGTAGTGGTGGATGGAAATTCTTCAATAGGGTGGGAAGTGGCTGGAACAGCCCTTGTACTCTCTGAAGTGTTGATGGAAGAGGAGGTAGCCTTGGAGGGCTTAGTGATGGTCCTCTCCCATTTGCTAAAGAGAGCACAAGTGAGCCTCTTGCTATCATTTATGAATGTGGTCGGGGAGACCAGGGATTCAGCAGCCTTTTCCTTTAGGAAGATCCATAGGATCCTTCCAAAACAAACTTATTTCTTTGTATTCTTTTCTTAATCAGATCAAATAAGATCTGAGCCCAGTTAACTTGTTTCTTATTCACTACTATAGACATGACCAGGAATTGGTGCCTGGTGATGTAGTCATGGGCAGTATGCTTGCCCAGCAAGACTTTCCCTACAATATCTGCTAGAAACTTGAATTCAGCAGACAATTGTTTCTTCGGCAATTAGTTAGGGTTATCTCTAGAATAATGAATTTTTTTTAGCATCTCAGTATGTTCCTCATTCTCAATTTCTAATTCTTCTATTCCATTATTAAATCCAAAAATTTTAGTTAAAACTTCAGGAGTAAGGGGGACGACGTTACCCGATATAGTTCCAGTCATCATATTCTCTTTTGTTGTGGATAATGAATAAACCCACTCCCTGATTTCAGTGCCAGATATTTTAATCCTTGTAGAGAGCAGATACTTCAACTGCTGTCCTTCAAGCATTTGCAGGATTTCCTGAAAGACGGGGTCGGAATATTGAAATGACTCGAAATCAACATCAAATCTAGTGTAAAATTTCATTGCCGCGAGAGCTCCTACTGGAATCGCCATGAGAGCACCTGCAAGAGATAAACGAATATCAAGTGCAAGGGAACTGAAAGGGCGGGACGGAGGTCGAAGAGAACCTAAATATAAGGATTTCTAGAATATGAATCGACAAGCTCCGTTCCACTAAAAGTAAATAATTCTTCGATCTCAGGTCGACGAAATAATTTTGAGTTTAACAATTCATCGAGCTCAGTCTGAAGGTTTGAAGACATTTCGCCGAGCTCCATTCAACAAAAGTTTCTGAAGTAGATTCTTTGATCTCAGGTCGACGAAACTAATTTCACTAATAGAGAGTTCATCGATCTCAGGTCGACGAATATCTCAAGAACCTTTCCCAGTTCGTCGACCTCCGTTCGATGAAATTTGAAGAGTTCTTCGAGTGCAGACAGAAACTAAACTAAGTTTTCTCCATTGATCATTCCAAGCTAATTTACAAAGAACAAGTGATTTCTTTCATCCAGAGGCTTGGTGAAAATATCAGCTCTTTGTAAATCAGTGTAGATATAGATAAGTTTGATTTCGTTTTCGTCTACACACTCTCTAATGAAATAATCCCTAATGTCTATATGCTTAGTCCTACTGTGATGGACTGGTTTTTGTGTTATAGATATAACACTTGTGTTATCATATAAGTGAGTTGAATTACTTATGTTGAAGCCATAGTGCAGGAGTTTGTTTTGGATCCAAAGTATCTGGGAACAGCAACTGCCAGCTACAATATATTCTGCTTCAGCAGTTGATGTTGACACAGATAACTGCTTCTTACAAAACCAGGACACTAATCTAATACCAAGGAACTGGCAGGTTCCTGAGGTACTCTTTCTGTCAACTCTACATCCAGCAAATTCAGCATCTGAGTATCCAGTTAACTCAAATTCTGACTCAGTAGGATACCAGAGTCCAAGACCGGGACAACACTTTATATATCTCAAAATTTTTTTAGAAAAACAAGGTGAGATTCTTTAGGGTTCACTTGGAACCTAGCAAAAAGACATGTGGCAAACATAATGTCAAGTCTGCTTGCTGTAAGGTATAGTAGGGAACCAATAATGCCCCTATATAATTTCTGATCTATAGGTTTTCCATGTGCATTAGAGTCTATTACAGCATTTGTAGCCATGGGTGTTTTCTTTGCTGAGGCAACAACCATCCCAAACTTCTTTATAAGCTCTTTAACATATTTAGCTTGGGAGATGAAGATGCCATCAGGGAGCTTCTTTACTTTGAGACAAGGAAAGTAGGAGAGCTCACCCAAGCTACTCATCTCAAATTTTGAATGCATGAGGTCAGAGAACCTTTTGCATAATTTGGGATCAATAGACCCAAATATAATGTCATCCACATATATTTGTACTAACAAAATTTGGTCTGTACGATGTCTAGTGAATAAGGTTTTATCTACTATGCCTCTAATGAATTTATGCTCTATCAGAAAGCTAGCTAAGGTCTCATACCAAGCTCTTGGAGCTTGCTTTAGACCATAGAGAGCCTTATGCAAATTAAATACATGATAGGGATGAGTTATAGAGATAAAACCTGGAGGTTGTTCAACATAAACCTCCTCCTTAAGTACTTCATTCAGAAAAGCACGCATTACATCCATCTGATATACTTTGAACAACTTGTAGGCAGCATAGGCAAGAAAGATTCTGATTGCCTCTAAACTTGCAACTGGTGCAAATGTTTGGTCATAGTCTATCCCTTCTTCTTTCCTATAACCTTGAGTAACAAGCCTAGCCTTGTTTCTCACAATTATACCTTGGGCATCTAGTTTGTTTCTATATAGCCATTTGGTTCCAATGACTGGGTAGCCTTGGGGTCTTGGAACCAAATCCCAAACTTTACATCTTTCAAATTGGTTGAGTTCCTATTACATAGCAATGATCCTGTGGGGATCTTGCTCAGCATCTTTTATGGATTGAGGTTCAACTTGAGAGAGGAAACAGGCAAGCATCAAGTCTTGGTTGAGTTGATGCCTTATCTGTACACCTGTTATCATGTCTCAAATCACTTGAGATCTGGGGTGATTGATGCATGGAAATAGGAAAGCGCATCGGTCGCACAAGTAATAAAATTTGGGAATAAATCCCCGAGTGTCAGTATCTTGAGTAATGCAATTAGCATAGAGCAGCGACAGTTCAGAAAATATTGATATGAGGGTTATACTTAGAAAAGATTAAAAAGGGGGCTTGTGAGATTGTGGCTTCTTGATCTAATAAACTAATTATGACTATGCAGGTCGAAGGCACCGCTTCGAAAGAAGAGGTGAGTGTATCAGCTGCGATGCCGAACTTCAGTTGGGCGAGTGGACGGAAAGCTAATGGATGGAAGTGTTCTTGTGTGGAGTACAATCGGGTTAAACAGGGTACGGAGTGGATGTGGAGTGGGCGAGGCGCATTCAAAACACACAACTCAAAAGCAAATGAAAACTACAAACATCCAATTAGATATAAAGTAGAAAATGTAGTTCATTTCAATATCAAATCATTTCATACAATGAAGAAAGGGGAAGAGGAGTAAACTACTAGAGGGTGAAGGTCCACCGTAGGTCGTGGATGGAATAGCGAGTTGTCAATCCACTTCCGGGCTCAGTACGAGGAGGCTTCTGGTACCAACGAGCTGTCACCTCGAAGGCCTTTGAGTCCGTTCTCTAGGTCATCTTCTTCTCCAACTCTGGTGGAAAGCTTGGAGTTGAGGTCATCAATGGCTGGGAGCTTCGTCGGAGTGTTTTGAAAGATTCAGAATCTACGGCTACGGACTCCTGATGGAAGGGATGAAGGTGGAGGTGGCTGAAGCAGCTTGAGAAGTAGAACGGCACTTCCCGCACACTCTCCGATCGCAGAAATGACTAGCGTTGACCTAAATCACAAAGCAGGCCCTTAAATACGGAGGCAAGACAAGTAGAGCGCATGATCAGTTGTGCATGACCAGTGTTCGTGCGCATTTTCGGTCGATGATCGTGCACAATTTCCAATTAAACCTGCAACTTGGATAGAAACATCAGCAAATATGCGCACGGTCAGTTGCGCACGACCGGTGGTCGTGCGCACTGAATCCACAGATCGTGCGATTGACTAAGACAGAACTGCAGAAAACATGAGGTAAACGCGCACGAGCAGTGGCGCACGACAGGTGGTCATGCGCGAAATTTCCAGTGCTCTTGCGATTACTCGGGCAGAACAAGGAAAATAAAGAGGACAGTGTGCACGCTTACCAGCGCACGACCAATGGTCGTGCGCAATAGGTCAAGTGATCGTGCGATCGTCAAGACAGAACTGGGGAAAAGGAGAATGTAATGCGCACGATTAGTGGCGCACGACAAGTGGTCGTGCGTTGTGAGTCCAGTGATCGTGCGCAGTATTCCTGTATCGTCGGGGTCTCCCGAGCAGTTTCGGAGCACGCACACGACCCATGCACTAGCAGAAGAAGTAGATAGGCCACCAAAAGTGCACACCGCATTCTTAAGACATGGTGAGAGAATAAGTAAAACAAACGAAAACACAGAAACAGCTAAAGCACACAGAAAACGGGCCTAAAGTGCACTTAATCATGAAATAGGCAGATAAATGAATATAAGTGGTTATACCTGTCAAGTGCAGTGCTAAGACGATAAAACTGGCCTAGATGAGTCCAAAAATCAATGTAATATTTTGACTCATCACACCCCCAGACTTACCCATTTGCACGTCCCGCACAAATCATTACTCCGTGGACTGTAAAAACAGCTAACTGGATTAGAAACTTCAAAATAAAGTAGGACGAGAAATCAAATACATCATGCTACAAGAAAATAGAATAGAAAAATTTTTAATTATACTACGGAGCTTAAATTATTCGACAGAGGTAAATAAATATTATGTCTACTTAAAATTAGAATTCTGGAGAGTCGTTCGGTCATGTGTATGGAGAAAGTAGATAGGCCACTAAGGTGAGCATTGCCCAAGATCGAGGCTCGAGATCACCTCCAAAGAAATCCATCAATATCGGGAACCATAAGCTTGCCCTTTCACACTCTCTCCACGATGCTAAGTAGACTCAAATGTGAATCAGCAGAACTAGTAGGTTTGAATGGGGCTAAGGCTAAGGTGTGGTAGTCAATGATAAACAAGGAGGCTACACGCAACCAAAGCGAGCAAACAAGAGCTAAACCCATACAGCCACTAAGAAATGCATGTGTGACAAACCCCCAGACTTGGCTTGAAAACCGGGTATGCACACGGCCTATCCTGACCAAAAACTAACACACAAGATCTGGATTTCAATTCTCATTGTAATACTTTTAGATTATCTTTTTCTCTCTTTTTTTCATCCTTTTCTTTTTCATTTTTTTTCTTTTTCATTCAGCAATCCCAAAATTTAACAATTAACAATTCATGAATTCATCTCCACATCACATGAATCCCACATATCAAAACATATCAAATTTTTGAATTCAATCAAGCTCAAGGTTTTGGTTGTGATAAGAGGGTTTGCTTTTAGGCTTTGGTGAATATAGGTAGAGCTGAAACAAAAGGAGGGTAGGCGCAAATTTGGCTTGCAAGGGTCAGCTGCTATGACTCGGTACAAAAAGGCTCAAACTAGCCAAAATGATGGCCTACCTCATGCTCACACACGAATAACCGGGCACCAATGCTTCGAGAGTAGCTTGGGGCAAGTTATCAATCCCCAAAAAAGACGATTCTTCACCCGACTTGAGCAATACGAGTCTAGTGACGGCTACACTCATCTCTACACTACTGTTTGATTACTCAAGATTCTACAATTTTAAGTAGCACAAATAGAATTTACTTTTGCAGAATAAATTTAAGTGTACAAGCATGAAGAAAAAGTAATCCTATAATATTTCTAGGCAAATCATGAGTATTCGATTAGGAGAACTGCATGAGTTTCAAACTACCAGATCCCAAAATCTTAAGCCAGCACCACTTTTTAGAGTTTACATAAAAGTAATACATTTGACTTGAGCCGCGCACGTGGTTAAGTGCACACTCATGTGGGTGATTCAGTGTGTGCAATTAGTCATCATGAAATAAATAAATACAGACTAGTATGCAATAAACTGTGCTATGTAGTGATCACAGGCAAGTCCACCCCCAGACTAGAATATGATAATACGAAAAAGTAAAACATGTAAACAAAAATAAAGAGCTTGGGGAAGAAGTACCTATGCTCAAAATTGAGCATACCAGGCATGCGACGAGATATCCAAGTACGGCCAAGGTTCCGCGCCTAAAAAATTACTGCACCTGAGATTTAAATTCATACGCAAAACAAAAGATGGACGTATATATATATAAAGAAAAAGAGCTCAAAACACAGCACAGGACCAAATGGTCCACATGGGTTGTCTCCTGAAATCCCTTTTGTTTACCGTCCTTTAGGTTGACCAAATACCTGTATTAGCAGATTATATAGTTTATAAAAAAAACATTCGGCACACAGATGGGCACCCACAAAATTATAATTGTCTCATGTCTAACCCTGCTAAATAAAGTACAAATATTTCTCCAATTTAATAAAAAATGGAAAATAAGAACAAAAGGCGTGGTAGACTAGCTCCGTTGTGAACTCCACTCACTCCCCCTCACTATCGATGTCATGCATCTCGATGGGAGTCGGACGAGGAGCAGGCGCCGATGGAGAGACACGAGTAGGTGGTGGTCGAATTTCAAACCCGCCTCTCACCGCTTGTTGAAAAATAAAGTCCTGCATCAAAAATTGTGAAGCTTCCAGATCAACAAGGCGCTCAAACAAATATGGGATGCCCCGCTCCTGAGGTGGGTTGAACTGGCGACTAGATTGCCCTCCTGCTTTACTGGAGGCCTCAGTTGCTCCTGACTCTAATGCAGTGGCACCCCCGCAGTCCGCCTACCCATAGCAAAAGATTCACCCTGCTCCCCTTCATCTTCCTCCTCATCTCTACCCTCAGGAGCATCACAAGGCATGCTGACGACAAACCTCCGGCTAGCTTTTCTCCCAACCACTCGCAGCAAATGAAAACTCACTAGGTTGGCCCTGGAGATCAAGGAAGGCGCAGCCACCTGCACCATCAGAGGTAGCTGGCTCCAAACTCCCAAAATTTTCGCGATGAGGGTGATGTAGTAAGCACCCCAAATCGCGCCCGCGAGGCCATAAGACGCTTCGTGGTCGAAGAAATAGGCCATCATGTTCCCCAGATTGGTTGGGTACTACTGCTGCATACTAAACAGGGAAATCAAATCCTGTCACCCCACCATGTTCTTTCTTAGGGCCCTTGCTGTGAGTGAGTGACTAAGCAAATGCTGCATATACCTTAGAGCGGGGAAGACAATCTTCGTCAATTTGTCACGGCGGGCGACGTACTCCTCTTTCCCTCCGGTTAGAGAACGCCAAGCGGCATGCAGAGTAACAACCTCTGGAAAATCAATGCATAACTGGGGGAAGTTAATCCTGGATGCCTCCACCTCTGTATAAACGCTGACATGAATGGCAAGCTACAACATTGAAACAGTGAAGACGTTTCCTAGCATCCGGAATGAACAAGTGGTTAAATAGCGGTTGTCCGCCGTTGTCCCCCAATCGAATGTAAAAAGGAACTCCAACGTTAGTTCCCGGTATCCCAACTCATCACACTCGAACAACTTGCTCCAAAAATCAAAGGATTAAAGGATCTGAACAGCCTCCGCCAACACACCATCGTCACCAATAGAACGCAACTCGTTCCAGTCAACAAGACGCTGAGAGAGGAAGGGCTTGTCCTTCAAGGAATTGTACCTCTGGGTATGATCTGCCTTCGAGAAGGTTCCCATTCTCCCCAAGATCTGAGCAGGGGTTGCCGAAGCTTGACCGGAGCGCTGGTAGGCCTTTACCACTTGGCGACATCTAGGCTCTATTATAGCACAAGGAGGAAGAGAGATATGAGATTGTAGGATCCTACCGGAGGAGAAAGGGGTGGATCACCGGAGAGAAATCGGAAGGGGAGGAGTGACGAATAGCGCATGCACAGCGGACCGAGCGAGACATTAGGGCACACGCATAGTTGTCGGCCGACTGATATTTAAAGAAACTGAGCCAGCGCACGACCAGTGGTCGTGCGATGATAAGTAGTGCGCACGACCAGTGGTCGTGCGCGGTGAAATTTTTCGCGTGCCCTTTTTCAGTTAATATCACACTGCTGACCGCGTGGTGCAATAGAGGGCTCATCACACAGCCGGGCTACCACACTTCTTGGACAAATGACTTTAACAATAATTCTAAAATAGAGACAAAAAATTTTCTTATATTTAAAACAAAAGAAACACTATTATATAACTGTTGGGTTTATTGTCTCCCAACAGGACTTATTCAAAATCTAAGCATTTCCTAATTGATTGGCGTATGAAACTTGAAATGCTCAGGAAGTGGCTCGTGTTCGTGTTTCGGTAGCGGGTACAGAAACGGGACAGAATAGAATCTCCAATACCTGTATACATATACCTGTCGTGTGTGTCAGGCATGGGCAGAATGTAACTTGGGAAGCTCATCAACTCCAACTCCACCTGCATCTGGTCACTATAAGTCCTAGGCCGCATTACAGGCCCTTGCACTGATTGGACTGGTTCCATGATGTGGTCCTGCAGGGAAGTCGACCCGAGAGCGGGGTCAAGAAATAAACTACAAGAATAACATAAAGGAACCTCAATCTTGGGGATGGTCCTGGAGTCATCCCCCATCGGTGGGATTGTTGGAGAATGAACGCCACTGTACAGGATGGTGCAAGAAGGTCCTAGCACAGGATCTGCCTTGTCCGCGCATCGGGCATCCTCACATGGGGTATAAGTCGCAACCTCGGCCACAGAGTCGTCCTCCTCAACTGAATCTAACAGAACACTGGAAACGCTAGTTTCCACCTACGAATCAACCTCAACAGAATTGTCAGAAAACGAAAGAAAGCTAAGCAAAGAAGACATTGAAGGCACGGAGCTCGATAGGAAGTCGAGCGCTGGCTCTTCGCAACTGATAAACTCTATGCTAGATGATGTATGCACCTCGGGAGTATAAATATTCGTGTCGTAATGGGGATAAACACATGTATCGGTGCACGTACATGGGATTCCTTTTCCATAACATAGAGATGGAAATAGTGCATATCCCGATACGGAAGGGGTGTTGCACAAGGTTGAAGTGGAGACAATCCGAAGATCTGGATCGTCATCCACTTCGAGCTCAGCTATGTAAGCGGAGCAATCCTTCAATGCATGATCCCAGCTTCGACAAAAAAGGCACTGCTTAGCCGGCTTTAGCGGCGCAACGGGTGCTGAAGCCGAATAAGAGTAGTGCGCTAATGGCTCTGCGGGTCGGTAACTAACAGGCTTATGTCTACGATATGTAGACTCCTGAATTTCCCGACTACTATACTTCTGAGGGCATCTATCACTAGCATGAGAGATGTCTCCACAATGTTGGCAACAGATATTAAAATTAGCCCACATTGCGGAGATCTCAAATATAAAGGATACAACTACTTTGCATAGATTCTGAGAATAAAACAAACAATTCCAACTGATGGAATAAAAGTAAAAGAGAAAAGGGATCAAAACAAAACAAAATAACTCCTAAAAATAACTTTTAGCGACACGAATAACTCTTATAACGAAATTCTTAGTCATCCGGAATCGCTCTATAGTTGCATTCCCCAGCAACGACGACAAAAACTTGATGTGTGGAAATCGGCAAGCGCACCGATCGCACAAGTAATAAAATTTGGAAATAAATCCCCAAGTGTAGGTCTCTTGAGGAATGCAATTAGCATAGAGCGGCGATAGTTCAGAAAATATTGTTATGAGGGTTATACTTAAAAAAGATTAAAAAGGGGGTGTGTGAGATTGTGGTTTCTTGATCTAATAAACTAATTAAGACTATGCGGTTCGAAGTCACCGCTTCGCAAGGTGAGGTGAGTGTATCGGCCGTGATGCCGAACTTCGGTTGGGCGAGTGGACGGAAAGCTAATGGATGGAAGTGTTCTTGTGCGGAGTGCAATTGGGTGAAAAAAGGGTATTGAGTTGGATGTGGAGTGGGCGAGGCGCATTCACAACACACAACTCTAAAGCAAATGAAAACTACAAACATCCAATTAGATATATAGTAGGAAATGTAGTTCATTATAATATCAAATCATTCCGTACAACGAAGAAAGGGGAAGAGGAGTAAACCACTAAAGGGTGAAGGTCCACCGCAGGTCGTGGCTGGAATTGCGAGTTGTCAATCCACTTCTGGGCTCAGTACGAGGAGGCTTTTGGTACCAACGAGCTGTCACCTCGAAGGCCTTTGAGTCTGTTCTCTAGGTCGTCTTCTTCTCCAACTCTGGTGGAAAGCTTGAGGTTGAGGTCATCATTGGCCGGGAGCTTTGCCGGAGGGTTTGGAAAGCTTCGGAATCAACGGCTATGGACTCCCGATGGATGGGATGAAGGTGGAGGTGGCTCGAGCAGCTGGAGAAGTAGAACGACACTTCCCGCGCACTCTTCTATCGCACAAATGACCAGCGCTGACCTAAATTGCGGAGTAGGCCCTTAAATTTGGAGGCAAAACAAGTAGAGCGCACGATCAGTGGTGCAAGACCAGTGGTCGTGCGCATTGTCGGTCGATGATCGTGCGCAATTTCCAATTAAACCTACAACTTGGATAGAAACATCAGCAAATATGCGCACGATCAGTGGCGCACGACCGGTCGTCGTACGCATTGAATCCTCTGATCGTGTGATTGGCTAAGACGGAACTACAGAAAACATGAGGTAAACGCGCACGATCAGTAGAGCACGACCGGTGATAATGCGCACAATGTCCAGTGCTCGTGCGATTACCCGGGAAGAACAAGGAAAATGAAGAGGACAGAGCACACGATCACCAGCGCACGAACCATGGTCGTGCGCAATAGGTCCAGTGATCGTGCGATCGTCAAGACAGAACTGGTGAAAAGGAGAATATAATGCACACGATTAGTGGCGCATGACCAGTGGACGTGCGCAGTGAGTCTAGTGATTGTATGCAGTGTTCCTGTATCGTCGGGGTCTCCCGAGAGATTCCGGAGCACGTACACGACCCATGTACCAGTCGAAGAAGTAGATAGGCCCTCGAAAGTGCACACCACATTCTCAAGACATGGTGAGAGAACAAGTAAAATAAACGAAACCACAGAAACATCTAAAGCACACAGAAAACGGGCCCAAAGTGCACTTAATCATGAAATAGGCAGATAAACGAATATAAGCAGTTATAGCTCTCAAGTGCCGTGCTAAGATGATAAAACTGGCCCAGATGAGTCCAAAAATTAGTGTAATATTTGGACTCATTAGTAATCCATTAGTATGACAAGATAAGCGGGTGGAGTTGGTTCAGCAATAGCATTTAGATTTAATTCCTCTTGTGGAATTATGTTTGATGTTGGATGAAGTTCAGTCTCTTCAGTGCCTTCTTCTTCACTTTCTTCTTCATCTTGTGGAGAAGGATTTGTTGGAGCCTCTTGGGTGAAGCTTACTCCTTCCAAATTCTCACACAAGTGAAGTACCTGCAAAGGATTATTGGTAGAAATCTCTTTCTCCTTGCAAGACATGTTAGCCACATCAAAAGTAACATGGATTGATTCTTCAATTTTTATAGTTGATTTATTGAATACCCAATAAGTTTTGCTTACTTGGGAATATCATAGAAAAATTCCCTCTTCAGCCTTAGCTTCAAACTTTCTAATATATTTCTTGTTATTATTATGTATATAACATACACATCCAAATACTTAAAAATTGGTGAGTTTAGATTTCTTCCCTTTAAGTAATTCATAGGGAGTCCTATTTTTTAGTTTATGTATCAAGCTTCTGTTCAGTAAATAATTTGTTGAGCTTAAAGCCTCTGCCCAAAAAAAAAGGGGCATGTAAGCATCTGCAAGTAATGTGTCTGCAGCTTCAATAAGGGTCCTATTTTTCCTTTCAACTACCCCATTTTGTTGGGGAGTTCTAGGAGCTGAGAAGCAGTAACTGATACCTTCCTTCTCACAGAACTCATTCATAAGAAGAGACTCTAACACTATACCATGATCACTTCTGATCAATGCAACATGAGTAGAGTACTCAATCTGTATTGTCCTGAGAAAATCTGTAAGAACTTTAAAGGTATCTGACTTAGATCTCAGAAAGAACACCCAAGTGAACCTTGAGAAGTCATCTACAATAACTAAAGTGTAGGATTTCCCTCCTAGTCTCTGTACAGTAATGGGTCCAAAGATATCCATGTGTAGCAAGTACAAGATCCTAGGTGAATAACTTTTATTTACTGATTTAAAGCTAGATTTAGTTTGCTTGCCTAATTGACAGTCCCTGCAGAGGCCTTCATTCTTGTAGGGACCAGAAGGTCAACCTCTCATAAGGTTGTCTTTTGATAGCCTAGCAATATTTTTCATGTTTACGTGTCCTAGCCTTTTATGCCATAATTCAGTCTGATTACTATTTATGTTAAGTAAGCAGATATCTTAATTGTCAGCATTAAAATTAACTAAATATATATTTCTTTGTCTATTCCCAATTAAAACATTTTGTTTTTCTTTATTTGAAATAGTACCAGATGTTGAGTTAAAGTGTACCTGGTAACCTTCATCACATTATTGACTTATGGAGATGAGGTTATGCTTGAGTCCACTTACATAGGTCACCTTCTTAAATGTGACAGCTCCAATTCTTACTTGTCCATGGCCTTCAGATTGGACACACTTTGAATCACCAAAGATTACCTTTGGCCCCAGCTTGGTCTTGTAGTTGAGTAGATTTTTCTTATTGCCAGTCATGTGTTTGGAGCAACCACTGTCCAGGTATCATAGTTGATTCACAACTTGAACATCTCTTTATCTGCAAGAAAAATAGTTAGTTGTTCTTGACCCAGGTTACCTTGGGTCCTTTATATTGCTGATATGAAAAGCTAGATATTGCAGAAAATTCTTGTTGAGATTTGCATCCTAATGGATGATATCTTCTAGGTGGAATTATCCAATCAGCTAATGGATTAAATTGTTTCCTAGATTTATTAGAGTTGCTGTTATAGTTATGATTATTAGCAAGTCTTTCTGTGTTTGACGAAATGTTGTGAGTTCGTCGATCAGAGTTCGACGAATTGGGATGAGATCGTTGATCTCTGCTCAAAGGATGAAGAAGTTCATTTTCTATGCCGCAAGTTCGTCGATCTCTGCTCGATGAACCATACACAATTCTTCAGTCACAATAAGATGAATAATTATTATTGAAATTTGCGTTCAGAGATCGTCGTATTGAGGTCGACGATCTGTTCATATATCGTCGATCTGTGTTTGACGATAACTGCTGAACATTGTTACTTTTATTATTCTTCTGGTTTTTAAGTTTGTTTTTAGTTTCAATCTGTTTGAGAACTTCATTAACATTATTAACATGTTTAGTATTTTTCTTTTCTTTATCAGAAACAAAATTTACAGGTTTAGAAAGATGATTCATTTGGATTAGGATTGGTTCACTGGATGAAGCTCCTAACCTTAGTCTATAATTATTAGTTCTAGCATTTAATGTGCTAGTTATATCTAACAATCTTAAACTTCTGTCATTCAATTATTATTCTAATATCTTAGATTTGCTAAGTTCAAATTTTAGAAAGATAATTTGTTCATTCGCAGAATTTAGTTCAGCCTTTAACCTATTATGTTCATAAATAACATTTTGTTGGTTTCCTATTCTTTCCCTAAGTGTCTTAAATTCTTTTTCTGAATTTATTAGATCTATGCACATGGTTTTAAATTTAGATTGAAATGATTCAGAACTATAATCAAAAGAAGATAATACCAGATTAGCTTCAGATGCTCAGGCATCTTCAGTGTTTGATTCTTCCTCCTCTGAATGACTCCTGGAAGCATCAAAACCATGAGGCAAACTTCTTTGGCCCTTGCCTCCTCTTCTTCTTTACTGGAGCTGGAAGATGAGGATTCATCTTCAGTTTCACTCAAGCTTTCAGCTATAAAGCCTTTCTCATTCTTCTTATGTTTGCTAGAGGAAGGCCTGTTGCTTTGCTGTCTTCTTGAGTCCTTCTCTCTTCTCTTCTCCTTCTTCTGATTCTCTTGACACTCTGAGAGGAAGTGTCCAGGTTTCCTGCAGCCAAAGCACACCACTTCTTTAGTGGGGGTTTTATAATACCTTTGCTTGTCATCCTGCCTGGATGACTTTCTTCTGAAATCCTTCTTTGCCATTTTGTAGAATCTTTTGGCAAATAGACTCATCAACTCTTCATTAACTGTTGGAGTCTCTATATCTTCAGCAGCCTTGAATGCAATGTTGTGCTCCTTCCTTGCTGGTGGAGGTGTTCTTTGCTCAGCTGCTTCTCTTTATTTGATAAGCTGCTCATAGTACTTCAGCTTTCCTAAAAGAGATTCAGTGGAAATCTCATTTATGCTCCTAGCCTCCTTGATGGGCCAGATCCTTGAATCCCATGAGCTTGGAAAGCACATAAGGATTTTATCATTCACCTCTGTGAGGGTGATGTCCTTATCCAAGGTTTTTAGCTTATTGATGATAAATCTTAACCTATTGTACATGTCAGCTACAGATTCAACTTCCTCCTTCTTAAAGTTCTTATATTGGGATATGAGATTTGATCTTCTATCCTTTCTTTCATCAGTAGATCCAGCCACCATTTGATTGAGGGAAACCCAGATGGCCTTGGATGATATGCATTCAGCCACTTTCTGAAAAATTTCATCTGACATTGTTTTGGCCAGGATGTTCATTGCTTTGGCATCAGAAATTTTGGCCTTCTTCTTAGCCTTAGTCCACTCAGGTGGTGGAACTGTATTACTGCTGGATGTTTCTGTAGAGGTAGATGCCTGAGGGGGACCTGTCAAGATAGAATTGTAGATATCTTCATCAATAGAGTTCATATATAAGTTTATTCTTGCCTTCCAGATGGCAAACTTTTTTAGATTGCATACTGGAAGTTTGGTGCTTGCATAGTCTTTGTTCTGTGCCATGCTGTGTGTACGATTCAAATAGAAATGAAATGTCAGATCTAACATAGGATCTTTGGTTTAAGAGTTAGCTTGTACAACCAAAAGAACCTCCTCTGATACCAATTGAAAGTTAGGGGTTAGATCTGGTATACTCTAGAGGGGAGGGGGTGAATAGAGTATTCTTTGGGTTTTAAAACTTTTACTGTAAATAAAAGTTGTTCCTAAACCTATATAATTTATCACAAACAAACAGCAAATATAAGTAGTCACAACCACAACAACCTAACTAGCATAGTCATAGCAAGAACAAAAAGAAAAGGGCATCAAGACAACACAAGAATTTTATAGTGGTTCCCCAACCTGGGTACATCCACTCTTCTACCACCCAGGTAGGAATCCACTCAGGTTTTTGATCAGGTGACTGCCTCCAATGAGCTTTTGATAGGGTGCTCAATAACTAAACCTCAAGTCTTTTAATCAGGTGATTTGCAACCAGGAATAATTTTGAAGGGAATTAAAACCCTGTATACAGTGGGGTGAGAGAATGATTTTGTCTTCTCTTTCTCAAATACAACTGAGAAGACTTTTGTGGATATTGACTTTAGCAAAGAGCTCCCCCTGAGATATTGAATGGTTTAGGAAGGTGGAGCTTTGTTGTTGGGTGATAGGCCTTCAGACTTTTTTCTTTGACCAGAAGATCTCCAAGAACTTCTTGACTGATGCTGTAATTGTTGTCCTTTGAAGAATCCTGAGATGAGGACAGAAGAAGACTCTTGATTTTTAATGGCTGTTCTTCTTCTTCTTCACCTTTAAGTTCTTCCTCTGGTCTAGCACTTGTTTCTCTCTATCACTTTGTTTTGTGTACTTTGCATCTTAGAGTGTTATTCAGAGAGAGAGAGAGTAGAAGATCCTTGTTTTTTGTTGTTGTTCTTTTCTTCTATATGTCTTGTTGTTCTTTGTATACTTGCCGGAAGGAGGAAAATCCCCTTTTATATTTTACATATAAATTTGCTTTTTGAATTTTGAATTCCTTCCTGCATTCAATGCTGAAGGCCTTGATAACGTTTGCATTGATTGATTCCCCCAACTGTCCCTTTGAAAAATGGCAAGCAATAATCCTGATGAAAACCATAACTAATGCTCCGTCTAACGGTAATATTCAGAGAATATTTTAGCATTAATTACTCAGGAATTATTGTATTATAATAGGGATAGAAGGATGAAAATAACCAAGTCTGGATTCATCGTGCTGATTCCACAGTTTGTCGAGCTGAGAATTGCTGTTCATCGAGCTGAGATTCACGATCATCGACCTGAGAACTGCTGACTGCTACTTAATGTATCTTTCCAATTATGTGCATCAAGATCGTCGAGCTAAGAACCAAGTTCGTCGACTGGAGTTTGATTCTGGACTTAGAAATATTGAGATGTTTTTTGGACTTGAGTGTTAAAGCAGATGATCCAAAAATCGTCGACCTGAGAACTGAGTTCGTCGACCTGAGTTCGACGAACGTCGAACTCTTTTTCTGAGTCTTGATATTTTTCTAAGTCTTGAATCTTTGGCAGACTGTTGATGGCTAGTCCATGCATTGTTGACTCTAAGGACTTGGCCTAGACTCTAGGAGACAACCATGACCCTTTCTATACATGTTGGGTCATATAATCCTAACTTAGTGAACCTAGCCCAAATCCAACTAGGGATCCAACAAGGTGTGATGCTCTAGCTCGATTGGTAAATGGCATGATTTCCTATAGACCAATCGATATGGCGTACAACCGATAGCGATATTTTACGCTGACCGATATGCCCAAAGAGCATCGTCGAGTTTAGCTGACCAATCCATTCTATTAGTATAAATCTTTTTTTTCTAAAATACGTTTTATTTCACAGTTAATGACTTCTGCCTTGCAACTTGTTTGAGGGTGATGGGGGTGGCCAACCTATATGTAACGCCGTATTTTTATAAAACTATGGTGAATTGTGCGTTACAAAAGTGAGTTCCCCTATCACTCACTATCACCTGCGTGCTCCGAATCGGGAAAAGAGCTTTTTGAGAAATTGAGTCTTGACTCAGGCATCATTGCTGGGAAGGGATTACGCTTCTACCCATCTTGACGCATATGCGACCACTACAAAAATATAATGATTTCCAAAGGATACGGATAGCGGGTCACAAAGTCGATTCCCCATAAATAAAAACCTCTATTTCTAAGAATTAATTTAATGTCATTTCATCGAGGTGTGAAATAATACCTGAGTGTTGGCATTGTTCACAATGAATTACATGTGCATGAGCGTGTTTCAAGATGCTCGGCCAATAAAAGCCTGCTTCAAGTACCTTCCTTACCATTTGATTTTATTTATAGTGCCCACGACAGGTCCATCGTGGCAATGTTTTAAAATTTATGTGCCTTCCTCATGAGAAACACTTTTTTGCACCACTTGATACACACAAACTCAAAAGAGAATGTGATCCTCCCAAAAAAAATTTTAAAATTGGAAAAGAATTTCTTCTTTTCTTGATAAGAAAATTCTTTTTTGAGAAACTTCACAATAAGGTAATTTGTGAAATTGCCAAACCAAGAGGTAGGGAGAGCTATTACCTTACGAATTGCGAGGAGGCCCTCCTCAGGAAAAGTATGATCGATATCCTCCTCTATAAGCTCCTTCAAAATAGGGTTCTCTGTCTGATAGAGGGTGTCCTCCGCCAAATATTTTGCTCCCCTTTTATTTCAAATCTCCAAGTCAAATTCTTAAAGAAGTAAAATCCACCTAATCAACCTTTGCTTCACATTTGTTTTTGCTAGTAAATATCGCAAAGCTGAATGATTGGTAAAAACAATGTTTTTAAGAAAGTGAGATAAGAACGAAATTTATCAAAAGAAAAAATAACGGCTCTTAACTCCTTCTCGGTGGTAATTTAATTCTCTAGTTTGGCAGTTAGAGTTTTACTCGCATAATAAATAGGATTAAAATTTATATTGATGCATTTCCTAAGACCACACCAACCAAAAAATTACTTGCATCACACATAATTTCAAATTGAAGATCCCAATTAGGAGCTAACATGATCGGCTTGTTAATTAATTTTTCTTTAATTGTATAAAATGCATGCAAACCATTTCCATCAAAAATAAATGGGGAATCTTTTTTTAAAAGGTGAGTAAGGGGCTTGGTAATGTTAGAAAAATCTTTTATAAACCAGTAATAAAAATTAGAATGCCTAAGAAAACAACGTATGAAATTTGCTTTAGAAGTGGGAGGTAGCTTTTCTATAATCTCTATCTTAGTATTATCCACCTTTATACCCTTACTTGAAATTTTATGCCCTAACACTAAACCTTCTCATACCATAAAGTGACATTTCTCCAAATTTAACACTATATTAGTGTCCTCACTTCTTTGGAGAACACTAGAAAAGTTCTTCAAACATAAATCAAATGAATATCAGAAAATGGAAAAATAATCAACGAAGACTTCCATTATATCGTCCACTAGCTCGTCAAAGATCGCTATCATACACCTTTGGAAGGTTTCAAGCACGTTACACACCCCAAATTGCATCCTCTGATAGGCGAAGGTGCTAAATTGACAAGTAAAGGTTGTATTCTCTTGGTCCTCAGGCATAATCAATATTTGGAAATATCTCGAGATCCCGTCAAAAAAATAATAAACGGAATGACCGAATAGACGTTAAAGGATTTGATCGATGAATGATAAAGGGAAATGATCCTTCCATGTCACATCATTTAATTTGCGATAATTAATGCAAACCTTCCATCGATGCACGAGTGACCGAATCATCATTATTATTATAATGAGAAATTTAATCTAGATTTTAAAAATTGTCGTCATGAAAAGTAGATGGTGAAATAATATCCAAAAATTAAATGGAGTCTTCATCGGGTGAAGCATCCAAAAAGAAACATGAGTCGTCATTAGAAAGCTTACTTTTTAAAGATAAATTGATTGTAAAGGTAACTTCTTCATCTCCGACTCTAAGTAGAAGTTTACTGTTACTAACATCTATAAAAGAATGCGAGGTGGCAAGAAAAAAGCGATCAAGAATAAGTGGAACCTCGTTGTCCTCTTCTATGTCGAGGGTGAAAAAATCTACATGAAAGATAAATTAGTCTATCTTGAAGAGCACATCCTCAATAATACCCATAGAGTATTTAATAGACTTATCTGCCAATTAGATGCTCATTCTTGTAGGATTAAACTCTCCTAATCCTAATTTTTAAAATTGAGAACAGGGCATCAAATTAATAGATGCGCCAAAATTGTCTAATCCATGTTTGACTAGTAATTCGCCAAATAAGAACTAGAGAGAGAAACTACCCAGACCGGTTAATTTTTTAGGCAATTAATTAAGCAAAACTGTCAAACATTCCATGTTCAATTGAACGGTCAAAATATCCTCAATGTTTTTTTATTAGACAAAGGAACCTTGAGGTACTTTGTAACCTTCACCATTTGTGAACATGCTTCGCAAAATGATAAATTTATAAGGATTTTCTTAAACATTTCTTAAAATTTACCGTAATTTTTGTAACACTCCTGGTTTCCCATGTTTGAAAATGATAGTTTTCTAGTTACTGGAAGTTATCGCCCGACGATAGCAAGATAATGCTTGTGATGACGAGCATCGAGAACATGTTGTGGCATTGAGAATATGTTGTGGCATTGAGATACTACCACTAGGCGTTAGCGATTGTAAGACCACCAACCTAGAACACACGACACGACCGAGGGGCGTCTTTTGCCCAGAACATACGCCTTGTGATATCATCAACATACAGACTAATCTGTACCACAAAACGCCTATCCTGCCAACCATTCTGCTATCACAATGCTAACCCAACTAAAAAGAAGAAGACAAAAGTCATAATATCACATAAGTAAGTGTCCAAAAGAGTACATCAATAAATAAGTTGTTATTCTGCTTTTTTAATATCATAGTACACAAAACATTGCCCGAAGGCTACACCATAACGCTCAAACACACATCAGTCACTGAAGGATGTGAGGGTAGTCGTGTCAGGCCCTGTTGCCCTAGCCTGGCTGTCCTCCTATACCTGGCGCTGCTGCTGCTCTATCGACGGTGTGTCCTCCTAAAATGGTAGACGTATAAACTGTTAGTCATAAAGACTAAGTGGCTATCACATCCACTCACCCCAGTGACTCTTATGCACCGAGCAAAGAAAGAGGAGCTTAATATATCTGTAATATACAATCAACTGGTGATAAGAGCGTTAAAACCAGTAGTTCATATATATATATATATATTAACACATTTAAACTAAGCAAGTATTAACAATAATCAACAATAAATAATTGGAAGTATATCTTAATAGCACATTAATCATAAGGACAGAAATTAACTTAACTTATAAAATGCTCACACAAATTTATAAGTAAAGGATCAGGTATATCAAAGTAACTCACCATATAAAGTGCCCATGCAAATTTATATGATTAGGATCTTATATGGTGAAATGAAATGTTATGATATGAATGTAATGTGATGCCTCACCCATGCTCAAATACACACTATTATGCCAAAAATTACTTGTAGTTTGCACTTTTCGAGCAAGTAGCTAACCTCTCAGGCATTATCCATCGTGGCCAAATGGTGATATTAGAGCGGGCATCTCCACTACTAGGCGGGAATCCACCCTACTAAGCCTATGCCTCTGTATGCCATAATGCTAAGAACACAATAGCGGAGTCCCTATGTACTACGACTCAGAAGGGTCTCGGCCCAGAACACAGCTCAAATGTCTTATAACTAGCACGGAAGGGGTCTTCGGGAGCATATCATCGAAGAACACAACCCATTTGTCCATTGGTACGGAAGAGGCCTTCGAGAGTGAGCACTAAAGGACACATTCTAACTACCGAAGGTCTATCTGTTAGCTCCCATCAGTGTGATGACTAGCAAGCCCATAGACCTGGCACCATGTTCTCTTCACAGGATCATATACTGTCTGTCAACGCACACACCAAACCCATGCAATTCACATTTTTATGCCATTATACAACCAAGGGCTCCAACCAAGTCCTTTCATACCAAATCCAACACCGTTCGATCATCACACATGCACTTACAACCCCATCACATTCCTGTGCTCCCAAGTACCCAAAGGTTCACATTCTATACAAGTGGAGAACCACCTTATATACTACACTAGTCCCACATAGCTACCTGTAGGGAGACGCACCTATAACCAGTGGACTACATCAATCATGCTTTCAATATTGAGATCAAGGTTCAACTCAAATCATGGCCATGGGGTATACTTTATCCAAACCTTTCCCTAGAATTAAATATGTGCACATTAATTTTACTATTTCAATCATCTCAACTAGGGCTCATTTCATAAACCCGGAATTCATCACGACATATATAATACTCCCAAATTAATTAATCATGCAAGATGTGATTGCAATATCATCACTTATTTGCCATAAAAATTCCCGGTAATCAATTCATAAACAAGCCAATCATCAATTAGTAGGACATCAAAGCTACGCACCACAATTTACTAAAAATGAATTTTCAAGAAGTTACAATCCACCATTAATCACGTGCAACCCTAAATAGGAAAGGTATTGCCAATGGATACAACTTCCGCGTTGAGATTGTAGTCCAAATCCAATCCATCACACCCGAAATTGGATTTCTATCCAGTCATGTACACTTAGACAAAACGTAGACTGCGCACATATTATTATAGTGTAGTAACTTTGATTGAACATTCCCGGAGCAACGGAGCTCTCCCAACAACGGGTAACCATTCGTTGGAAAGGTCTTTCCAAGGGCTACCTCTTTTGTGTTGAGCCTAAGACCTACATCAGATGTATCATACCAAAAAACGGCCTTAAAGCCTACTGGGCACTGAAAAAAAAATTTGTACAACACTTTGCACGCATCGTAAAGAAGGATGAACAACATCTATTCATATTCTTCCTCCAACCAGTCCACCATCCACGTAAAGAAGATAGGATATGATTAAAGTTTATCATACGGCGATCGGTGCCCTAGAACAAAGTTCTAGTGTTGTCCTTTCCTAGGAAATCTCCATTAAACTCTCAAATCAAGCTCTCTTGGGCCGATTTCTCTCCTACATTTTAGATCTAAATATATAGCACCAAGGGAGAGGGTAGGAAGCTCACCTCATTTCCAACCATGGATCATGCCCTTCATCTTAGCATCATGGCGGTGTCTGATTCCTCTTTGGAACATTCTTTGTAGACAAGGAACATCGAGAGAAACTTCTTTAAGAAGTTCGAAGCCCCTCAAGGAAATTTCGGCACCAGAGCTCTTCCTTCATCCATCTTGGAAATTCACCACCGATAACCTCTCAATTCTCGTCGAGCTCAGCAGAATGAATCAACAAGGAAGAATGAAGATGGCTAGGGTTTTCAAGCATTCCTTTTTATAAGGAAATATTGGAGTTAGGGTTACTCCGCCACATTCCACTTCCTCATTGGATCGCCCAATATTTCCTATAACATATACTTTATGAAAAGACAAGTTATAAGAGCCGTTCAGCACATATCCTAAACCCGGTTCTTCCCGTGATTACTAATCAGCAAACACAACCTAGGTCGAAAATCTTCTAAGTACAATTCATTGTATATATATACCCGGCAAATTGTAGGAATCCTCCGTGTAATCTCAACGAAAAGAATAAACACTTTAAAGAAAATCCGACAAATTTGTCGAGTCCAACTCGACGAATTCGTCAAGTATCTCCAACGAGATTCGACGAATAATACTCCTTTTCGACGTGTTTCTCTAAATCGGTCGAACCAGCTTGAAAACACTCAAGTCCTATTATACGTATACGTCGAGTATCACTCAACAAATTTGTCGGATATCCTCGACGTTATCCGAGGAGTTACACTTGTTCCACCAAATTACCCAAGCCTTTTCTGACGAATTCACCGGCTGTCACTCAATAAATTCGTCGGGTATATTCGGCAAAATCCTATGAATCTGACTTAACTCGATGGAAACACTTTAAGCCCGCTCTTACAATCAACCTTATGGACTTGGTTCCTCATCCCCCTTCTTCCTACCAGCCTGAACCACCCAAGGTGACACCAAAACATGCACCAAGGGGGTATAGCTAAAAATGGGACGTTACAAATCCAATAAACAAAACAAAAAATTTCATCCACAAAATGGAGGTTGGGTCAACGGTTATCGAGATTTAATCAAATACAAGGTAGGTTTCTGATTTACCTTTGGAAAACAACTATGGGTATCTTTTTTGGGATCATGTCCACCAGTTCCCAAGTATACTCCTCTTTTCCATGATTAGACCATTGGACCTTCACTAGAAAAACACTCTTTTGCCGCAAGCTTCTTGTTTTGGTATCCACTATCCGCGCCGTCTTTAGTCAAACATACTTATCAGTTGCCACTATTCCATTTATAGTGGTGATATGTTGATCGGGCTGTAGTAGTCTTTTTCGAAGAGACGACACATGGAAGATGTTGTGCAAATTTTATAGCTCTGGTAGTAGCTCCAGCTGATAGGCCAAAGGGCCAATCCTCTCTAATATAACATAATGCCCCACGTATATTGGGTTGAGCTTCTTCCTACCGTGCATACATGACACTCCATGCATTGTCCTGATCTTCAAGAACACCTTGTCACCCACTTGAAACTCCATCATCCTGTGCTTTGTATTATTGTACTTTGCCTGCCGACTCTGTGCCTTTAGCATGTGATAACAAATCAATCTAACCATAGCATTGGTGTCATCGATATACTCCACTCCCAACTCCTTAGGATCTACATCCTAAGACCATTATAAAGGGTTCCTTCACCTCCTACCATAAAGCACTTCATAAGTTTACACTCCGATGCTTGCTTGGTGGCTATTTTTATATAAAAGTTCCACTAATGGGAAAATTCTCTCACATGGCTCTCACTTATCCAAAACACATAACCTTAACAAGTCTTCCATAGTTCTGATTGTTCTCTCATACTGGCTGTCAGTCTGAAGGTGGAAAGACATGCTAAAAGTAAGGCGAGAACCCAAATATGCCTGAACTACCTTCCATTCTTTGGAGATGAAATGACCATCACGTTCCGAGATTATCGTCCAAGGCATCCTATGGAACCGTACGAACTGTTCAATAAAGAGGCGTACAACCACACTGATATGTGTCTGCTCCTTAATCGAAATAAACCTAACGACCTTGGTCAAGCAATCCACAATCTCCCAAACTGAATCATTCCCTGATCGGGATCAGGGAAGACTATGAACAAAATCCATTGAGATAACCTCAAACTTCCACTCTAGAATGGGCAATGATTATAACAATCCACCACGGCTCATGTACTCCACCTTAACCATCTGACAAGCCTCACAGTACGTAATGTAGTACATGACATCCATCTTCATCCCTGGCCAAAACATGGTTCTTTGCAAGTCAGTGTACATTTTGGAAATACTAGGGTGCATCAAATACTTTGTGCAATGTGCCTCTCTCAAGATGTCTTTCTGAATCCCAACACTTGTACGAATATAAAGTCTGCCATGGAAATGAATTAGTTTTTCTTTTAGCACATAGGCTTCTGTAGATCCTTCCATAAAGTCTTGAAACACTACGGCCGAAGCAACATCCTTCCCTTGCTCTGCCATAATTTGATCTCGAATGTCACAGACTATAGTAATGGAAGACAAGTACTCCATATAGGCCTCAGTACAAGCCCTAGACATGGGTGTAATCTAGATCTCCTCAAGTATCCTAACCAAATCCATAATGATTAGTTGAGATTTTGGGCTCGTCACAAGCGTCTTCCTTCTTAAAGCATTGGCCACCGTGTTCGCCTTCCTGGGGTGATAGTTCAATGTAATTCATAATCATATAAAGACTCAACCCACCGCCACTGCCTCAAATTCAAATTCTTCGTGCCGTGAATATACTTCAAATTCTTATGATCCGAAAAGATCTCGAAGTTATCGCCATATAAATAGTGCCTCCAAATTTTCATGACAAAGATTACTATTCCCAACTCCAAATCATGCACTGGATATTTCACTTTATACTTCTTAAGTTGTTGAGAAGTGTATGCAATCACATGCCTGTGTTGCGTCAACACCGCCCCCATGCCCTGATAGGATGCATTAGTATATATCTGAAATCCTTCCTTTCTATGGTAGGGTAAGGATTGGTGTAGAGGTAAGACAGTCCTTTAGCTCTTGAAATGTCATTTCACATTTGGGTTTCCATACAAAAGGCACACCCTTATTCGCTAGAGTTGTGAGGAGAAGAGCAATTTTTTAAAATCCTTCAACAATTTTACGATAGTATCCTTCAAGTTCAAGAAAACTTCGCACATCGACCGCCGACATCAAATGCGGACATTCCTTCACGCACGCACCTTGGTTGGATCTACTGCTAATCCTGCTCCACTTATAACATATCCCAAGAAAGCAACTTCTCGGATCCAAAACTCACACTTGTTGAATTTATCAAACAAGTAGTTCTCCTTTAGTTTCTTCAAAACTAAGTCCAAGTGCTCAGCATGCTCCTCTTTCTTCTTTTATTTGACTAAAATTTCATCAATAAATATGATGACAAAAGCATCCAAATACGGCTCAAACACCCTATTCATCAAACTCATGAAGGCAGAAGAGGCTTTTGCGAGCCCAAATGACATAAGTGTGAACTCATATAAGCCGTATCTCAAGCTAAATGTTGTCTCCTGAATATCTTCCTCCTATATCCTCAACTGATCGTACCCTGAGCGCAAGTCCAACTTGGAAAACCAATGCGCACCCACCAACATATCGAATTGCTCATCGATTTGAGGCAAAGGATAAGTATTTCGCACCCTAAATTAGTTGAGCTCCCGATAGTCTACGATTAATCGTAAAGATCTATTCTTCTTCTTAACAAAAAGAACAGGAGCTCCGTAGGGTGATGAGCTAGGACGAATAAACCCTGATTCCACCAACTATTGCAACTGCACCCTAAACTCTGCCAGCTCTGTCGGAGCCATCTTGTAAGGGGTTTGAGAGATATGCTTAGTACCCAACACTTGCTTAATCTAGAAGTCTACTTCCCTAAGTGAGGTAAATACAAGTAACTTTTTGGGAAAACCTCAAGAAAATCCCGCATCACCGGTACAACTTACTTGCTCATCGCCATCTCTTTTTGTTCGAAACATATCTTATACACCTCATCCGCTTTCATATGGGCCTTACGGGCCTGAATTGAAGACAACATTATTCAGGGTACAAGTTTAATACCTTGAAAGATTATCTCAGAATCTCCATACCTCAAGGTGATTTGCTTCGCCGCACGATCAATCCTGGCATGGTGCCAATCCAGCCATGATATGCCAAAAATAAGGTCAAATTCTGGCATCCTCAACACTGTCGCAGGGTTTTCAAAAAGTTTTCATCCAATATACACCACCAAGTCGCATTTGGCGGACAATGTCATCTCAAAGCCGTCCGGAAGGCGTATTCTCCGAGTGATACCGGTGAAGTATTGCACACCATTTAGATCTTTAACAAAGTCCACCGAGACAATCAATTGAGTGGCATCGGTATCAAATAGGGTATGGGCTGGTGTCTGACTAATGCTCGCGATGCCTAAATATTAAGTTATAATAACCTCAAAGCTAGATTCCGAACTCAAACTTAGGCAAGCTAAGGACGAATGCTTAAAACATATTAATTGACTATGAAATATCTGCAATCATGTCTTATGGATTCTGCTCTTGAGTCATATCTAGAGCAAACATCTGCTCTCTAGTAGGTCCAGGATTCTTACCTCGTGGTCCTCATCAATAATGCCCCTGAATTTTCAATTAATATTTAGATCTTTTTAGCAGCATAACAATGACATATGGCGTTACTTTGATGCATAGTTAATGGTGCGCTGACGTTAGTGCGTGATTTTTCTCATTGGGGTGAGTAGGCCAGTTTTTAGACTCATTAGAATTAGAGTTTTTGACCTGTGATAATTTAAGTCGTTAATTTTAAGCGTGCTAGTGTAGTTTCATTGCAATCCGAGCTTAATTGGAGTCTCGATGAATTTTATAAGGATTATTGTTGTTTTAACTTTGGGAAATTTTAACACGAGTTTGGTTGTCGGATCTTGATTTTGAATTTGTCGCTGGATTCGTAGCACCGACATTTAGATTTGGTGTGAATTTCATCGAACACCGAGGTGATTTGGTTGATCTCGTAATTTTAGTTTTCCTAATTATGATATTAATAACAAAATATTATATAATATATATAATTATAGAAGAAAAGAGAGAAACCCTAATCTTGATCTTCCCCGACTTCGTTCCTGAGTGCTGAAAGAAAATTTGGCATCCCCTTCTCCGTGAAGCTTTCAACCGCGGTATCAGGAATGCCGGTGGGTGAAATCCTTGGCAGAGCTTAGGTACGGAAAGCCCCAGTCGAGCTCTTCGAGGGTACGGTAAGTATTTTTGAGTTCATGAATTTTTTGAGTTAGGATTCTTAGCCTAACCATCGTTTTTGTCCGTAAAGTTTCAGAGATCGTAGGCGGGGAGTTCTTGTGGCTGATTCTTGAAGCGGAGCGCTTGAGAGGCCGTTTCTCGAGAGATTTTGAGGGTTAGTGTTCATCGAGTCAGAGTAGTGTTGGTTTTATTCCAAATCAATTCGTCGAGTGATTTGTCGAAGTGATTCTTCGAATGATTGATGTGTCTGATTTATATAGGGTTTTCAGACTCATCTGGGCTTATTATCTTGCAAGTGCACTACCATTTCAATAGGAAAAGCCATTTATTTGATTAGGGCTTCATTTAGCCATTATTGCACTGTTTTGGCCCATTTTGGTTTGCGATTTGCACTGGGATGTCGGGGGTAAGTACTGGGGTACTCTCCGTGCAGATTTGGTTATTTTATGTTGTATATTGGTGCTGGGAGATTGTGCTCCAGCTATGGTTTTTGTTGTGTAGGTGGTCAATTTTCCCCCAAAGCAGGATTTTTAACTTGTGGCCCAGTTTTGTTGTCGGATCGTGATTTTTGTCCAGAGACATCCTTTCCTCACCTGCGGCGGGTGATATATCAACCGATGTAACCTATTTTACAGTTTTACACAAATCATTTGCTCAACATATGAGCTAGTTGCCCTAGCTGCGTGTCCAAGTTTCTCTTTGAGGCGGTCTGAGTGGTCTTGTTGGATGGAGCCATCTCCATGAATTTCTCCATCATCTCTTCTAATGCACTCTTTCGCATCCCTTGTACGTCCTGATTATTACCTGATTGAGGCGGTCGCTGATGGCTATTAGAAACTTGAGCATCAAACTGATGCTTGCCTCCCTGCCACCTTTGATCGGGAGCATTTTGGTTCCAGGAGAAATTCGGATGAAAACTCGCATTCGGGTTATAAGCATTATTATAAGGAGAAGCGTAGTTCTGATTATTTATAAATTTCACACTCTCGTCAGCAGATATACATGAGGGATCATGAAAAGCTTCTCCAGCTGAGCACTCATACGTATGATGGTCGGGGTTTCCACAACCCTGGCATGAAATAGCCATCACCTAAGCTTTAGGATTGGTCGATTTGGTCAACAACATCATTCAATTCATAGTAGGATGGCTCACCTCAGCTCGCGGCTGCACCACATTTACCTCAAACAAATTTCACGCACCCCTAGATGTGTTTCTTCCAACAGTCAAATATGTGCTACGAGAAGCAGTGTCACGAAGGAGCCACAAAGCCTAGTCGGGAGTCAGATTCATGATAGTGCCTTCAGCCACCGCATCGATCATGGCCCTGTAATTAGGCTCAACAGCAAAATAAAATATTTAAACCAAATTTCACGGCAAGCAGCCGTACTGGGGGCATCGATGCTGCAGATCAGCAAATCTCTCCCAGGACTCAGATAATGTTTCCTGGTCCAGCTACCGGTAGGTGGATATCTCCCTTCGGGCATTCACTATTTTGTCCACCAGGTGGAATTTGGCTAAGAACTTCGAAGAAAGAGCCTCCCATGTTGTCGCAGTCCCGGGAGCAATAGTGTGGAGCTAGGTTTTTTCCTTATCCCTTAGAGAAAATATGAACAGCCTTAGCTTCACCATGTCATCAGTAATGCAGGTGTAGCGGAAAGGGCCATAGATCTCCGAGAATTCCTCTAGATGGAGCTACGGATCCTCACTTGGCAGGCCCGAAAACTGCGTGTTATTGTGGATCATGTTAAGGATGACGGGCTTTATCTCGAAGTGGTGGTTCATGATGGTCGGTCCGAACCCAAGGTAAACACTTCCCACGGTAGGGGTCGTGAAGTCGCACATTATCCTAATGCGGGGTCAAACCTCCTCCTTGTCCTCACCGACCCATTCACTGAGGCCATTTCCTCCTTGACCTAAATCTTCCATTCTTTCTCTTCCTTCAGCAGCAGTAGCATGCCGGCGGGCTCGCCTCGCTCGTGCAATTTCTAGATCAACTCCAAGATCTTCACCTCTATCCCTAGTGTTTGGATCTGTCATACAACACACAAAAACCGATCAAAAAGCCAAAAGCACTAGCTACCACTTTTCCAATAGAAAAATACACACAACTGTTGCACTCCCAGGCAACCTCGCCAAAAACTTGATGCAATCTCGACAAGTGCACCGATCATCGTCAAGTAATAAACTGGGGGAGTTATCCTCCGACTATCAAATCTCTCGAGGAGTGCAGATTGGGAGTATGATCTTCCTCATTAGAAAGTCATTGCAAACACAATAAAGGTTTGGGGGTTGAGTTTTTATTTTAGAACAACTAAAATTTATTACGCGGGTCGCCTTCACCGCTTCGCAATGGTGGAATACTCCGAAGATTATTAAGGCGTGTGGTCGTAACTGTTGAGGGTCAAAAGCACCACTTCACCAAGCCAGCTCCTAACACACATTCGTGCGACGTATCACTAAACAACAACCCATAGCATGCAAAGAAAGTAAAGCCAAACTATGAACTAAAACAACATTTGCAATAGTAAACCATCATAACATTGTTAAGAGTTCCTAGCATGTTTAGCTAACATCCAAAGCATAGAAACAACATCCAAATGAGAGTAAAGAGGAGATTTACAACCCAACGCATGAAGGCTAGCCACGACTCTCAGCCAGAGTTGAAGGTTGTCGGTCTTCATAAAGGCTCGGTCGGTGGTTGACGTCCGAGGAATCTTGAAGTGCTGTCACCTACTTCAAAGGTGTTTTCCCCGTCTTCTTCATGATCCGTAAAGGCTGGTAGTCACCAGAAAACTCTCCAATGGCAGCGAGAAGGAGCTCTAAATGCTCTTCTTGAGATGGAGATGAAGAAAACAGCGAAAGATCTTCGCTTACGGTTAATTTTGGAGGAAGAACGGTGGACGGACGAGCTCTCTAAGGAGGAGAGAGGAATATACGGTTGGAGGAAGGTTTTCCCGCTCAGAGGAGCGTAAAATGGCGGAATTATTTGCTCCAGTCAACTCCTGATCTTAAATACGAGTAGGTCAGAAAAATGGTCACGCACGATTTGGCGCACGACCATGCATTAACCGTGTGATATTAACTTTCAGGACAAAGTCACGGAAGAAGATGTGTTGACCCGTGCATTTTACTCGTGCACGGACGCTTCCGCCCGTGCGTGAAGAAAAAAGCACGGGTAACCACATAGCGCTGAAATTCCCGACAAGAAGGTGAAACTGTGCATTTTACTTGCGTACGGGTACTTCTGCCCGTGCGTGAACAAATCGCACGATTAACCACAGAGCGCTATAAAACTAGACAACTATAGGAAAACCGTGCGTCTCCTACACGCACGATTCGGAAGAAACCGTGCATGAAGAAATCGCACGGGTTGGTCAATCCTCCAGAAAACGCATGATTTGGTAGAAAGCGTGTGCTAAGTAATCGCACATTCATGCATTTTCCACAAGTCAAAAATTCTGCTTTGGGGGAAACTTACTACCTGCACACCAAAAACCATAGCTAGAGCACAAGCTCCCAGCACCAAAATACAACATAAAATAACCAAATCCACACGTAGAGTACCCCAGTACTTACCCCCAACATCCCGGTGCAATTCACAAACTAAAATCGGCCGAAACAGTGCAACAATGGCTAAGTGAAACCCTAATCAAATATAGGCTTTTCCTACTGAAATAATAATGCACATGCAAAATAATAAGCCCAGATGAGTCCGAAAAACCCTATATAAATCGGACTCACCAGTGATTCGTTGAGTGATTCATCGAGTGTTCATGAGAGGTCGAGTAGTTCGTCGAATGAGTCCATTGGGTGTCCTTGTGAGGTTATTGATATTCGTTGAGTGTACTTGGAAATTTGTTGAGTGTTTTCGACGAATTCATTGAGTATCATTGGGTATTAGTTGAATTTACCAAGTCTAATTCATCAAGTTTCCGTGGAAACAATTCTAATTCCTTGAGTATCTGTGGAACCAAGTCCAATTCGTCGAGTATCCATAGAACCCAGTCCAATTAGTCCAGTATTCGTGGATCCAAGTCAAATTTTTCGAGTATTCGTGGAATCAAGTCCAATTCGTCGATTGTCTTTACATCTGTCGCGTCAATAAGTCGAATCAGACCTTATTCATCAAGTTAAATTCATGACTATCATTGGTTTTTGTTTAGTTTGTTGAGTAGATTCATCGAGTCTGACCTTATTAATAATATGTAATTCGTCGAGTTTAAGTTTGAAGTCAAGTGTAATTCATGGAGTTTGATTTAGAGTAAAGTGTAATTCGTCAAGTTTCGATTTGAAGTCAAGTGTAATTCGTCGAGTATTCTCAACAAATCTGCATGGACTTAGAACTTTTTGATGGGTGATCCCCAATTTCGTCGAGTATTCACGAAGAATCTGTGTGAACTTAGTAAATTCGTCGAGTATACCTTATAATTTTTTTTTTGGATTTTCCTACCTTTGCATCGTTGAGGAGATCTGATGCTGAGTTTTTGGTTTTTCTTTCGTTAATAGTACTTTTGGAGTTTATTTGTGGCCTTAGGTTGACAGTGGATAAAGGACAACAACCTCAGTTTCATCTTGTTAATCAGTACACCTGGTGGATTTTTTATGGACTGTTGGTTTGTTTTTGATAGATGGCCACAACCACAGTGCCATTTTGATTTGTTTGGTCTGATGGTTTGTGTTGGAAAAGTGGCCACTGCCTCAGTACCATATTTCTTTCACTGGTGTAATGATTCTTGCTTTTTAACTTATTAGACCTTTTGTATATATATATTCATTTCTTTGTAAGCTTACTCTTGTAGATGTCAAGAAAGCATAGCTCTATATCGCACTTGGTAAAGCATTGTATATTTAACCCCTTTGAATTCCTCATTGCTTGCTGAGTTTTAATTTAGGTTCTGTGGTTTGACAACTAATTTGTCTAGGTTTGTAATCCTATTAATGGGACAAACTATTTTATTTTGATCTTTGCTGCCTAATGCAATCTGAGCAAGTGCACCGATCGTCGTCAAGTAATAAACTAGGGGAGTTATCCTCCGAGTATCGAATCTCTCGAGGAGTGTGATCTTCCTCATTGGAAAGCGATTGCAAATGAAACAAAGGCTTGGGGGTTGAGTTTTTATTTAAGAACAACTAAAACTAATTACATGGGTCGGCTTCATAGTTTCGCAATGATGGAATACTTCGATGAGTATTAGGGCGTGCGGTCGTAACCGTTGAGGGTCGAAAGCACCTCTTTGCCAAGCCAGCCCCTAACACACGTTAGTGCAGCATATCACCAAGCAACAACCCAAAGAAAGCAAAGGATGTAAAGAAAAACTAAGAACTACCACAACATTTGCAATAGTAAACCATCATGAACATTTTTAAGAGTTCCTAGCAAGTTAGAAAACATCCAAAGCAATGAAACAACATCCAAATGAGAGTAAAGAAGAGAATTAAAACCCAATGCGTGAAGGCAAGCCACGATTCTCGGCCGGAGTCGAAGATTGTCGGTCTTCATCCGGGCTCGGTCGGTGGTTAACGTCCGAGTTAGCTTTAAGTGATGTCACCTACTTCAAAGGTGATTTTGCCATCTTCTTAACAAACCGTGAAGGCTGGTAATCGCCAGAAAACTCTCCATTAGTAGTGATACGGAGCTCCAAATGCTCCTCCTGATATGGTGGTGAAGGAAAAGGAGGAAGATCCTCGCTTGCGGTGAAGTTTAGAAGAAGAACGATCGCCGGACGATCTCTCCAAGAAGGAGAGAGGAAAAAGCGGTCGGAGGGAGATTTTCCTGCTCAGAGAGGCGGAAATGGAGGAATATTTTTGCTCCAGTCAACTACTGAACATAAATACAAGAAGGTCAGAAAAATTATCATGCATGGTTCAGTGCATGATAGTGCGTTAACCGTGCGATATTAACTTCTAGGACAATGCTGCGGAGGAAGATGAGTTGACCCGTGCATTTTACTCGCGCACCGACGCTGCCTCCCGTGCGTGAAGGAAAACACATGGGTAACCACAGAGAGCTGAGATTCCCAGCAAGCAAGTGGAATAGTGTGTTTTACTTGCGCACGAGCACTTCTGCCTGTGCATGAACAAATCGCAAGATTAACCACAGAGCTCTATAAACAAGACAGCTACAGGAAAACCGTGCGTCTCCTTCCCGCATGGTTTAGAAGAAACTGTGCATGAATAAATCGCACGGGTTGGTCAATCCTCCAGAGAAACCTGTAGAAAAAGCACGATTTGGTAGAAAGCGTGCGCTAAGGAATCGCACGACCATGCGTTTTCCACAAGTCAGAATTCCTGATTTGGTGGAAAACCGACCACCTGCACAGCAAAAACCAAAGCTGGAGCACAAGCTCCTAACACCAATATACATCATAAAATATCCAAATCCGTACGGAGAGAACCCCAGTACATACCCCTGACATCCCGGTGCAATTTGCAAAACAAATTGGGGTGAAACAGTGCAATAATGGTTAAGTGAAGCCCTAATAAAAATTATGACTTTTCCTACTTAAATAGTAGTGCGCATGCAAGATAATAATCCCAGATGAGTCCGAAAAACCCTATATAAATCGGACACGTCACACCACCATACTTAAACATTTTCTTGTCCCGAACAAATCATACCTAACGCGGACGAGAAAAATAGCATAGCTGGCCTATAACTACGTTGCAGAGTACCAAACGAAATCGCATGCTCACGCTCATAGGAATACTGTAGAAGGAATTTTTGATTATGCAATAATAGACAATATATTTCTAAATGCGTATCAAAATATTATTACTACTCTACTATAGAATCGATGGGAATCATTCGGTCACGCGCAAGGTGAAAGTACACAAACACTGAGTTGAGCATTACCAAAGCAAGGGATCAGGATAACCTCCAAAGTAATTCACCAATGTCGATGACCATAAGCTTGCCCATTCACACTCTCTCCACGACACTAGTGTGACTCAAGCACAAATCCATAGGACTTGGAGTATAAGGAGGCTTAGGCGAAGGCAGGGTATACAAAAATAAACACGACGGATACGCCTACCCAAAATGAGACCGCCCAAAAACACTCACAGTTACACACAATGACAAACACGTGCACTGCACCACCAGACATGGACTTTTAATGGTGCGTCCACGCACATAACGATCACAATATAACCAAATTTCACAACCAAAAAACTACAACTCTACAACAAAAAAAATCTCTCTTTTTCTTTTCTTTTATTCCACATTGGGAATTTTTATTTCCATTTCATTTTTTATTTCTTCTTTTTTTAACCAAGTAACCAAAATGAGCCGAAAGCATGGCAACACCACAAGCGGCACAAAGCTCCCGCATAACAGCCACACATAACGGCTACAAAACTACAATAAAACAAAGCAACCAAGCGAACACATTCGAGTGTGCGAGTAGGAAAGGCTATATGGCTTTGGTAGCGAGGCGTAAGGATGTCAAAGGAAGGGGCAGGCTCAACGGGGATATCAAAGGATAGACGTCGGGAATGGTACAAGGCTCAAACTAGAATAATATGACTGCCTACATCAAGCGCGCACTTTACTAACCTAGCACCCATGCTTCGAGAGTAGCTAGGGGCAAGTTCTTAGCCATCGAGAAAGACAATCCTTCCTCCCGACTCGAGTAATACGAGGCTAGCGATGTCGACATACATCCCTATGCTACCGTTTGATTCACACCGGATTGGAAGTAGGCGAGTAGAATAAACAAGATTTACGCCAATAAAAATAAAATACACTATAAGCATAAAAATAATCTAATTCTACACGTATTCCTAAATGAGACATGAGAATTCGATTAGGATCCCTCATGGAGGCAACATTTTACTCTGCCTCGCAATCCTAGGCCAGCGCTGAAATTTTCCAAATCGCACACTAGTGACGATAAAACTCATGACGTGCTCCTGTTCAAGCACGAGCTCAAGTATGGTGCAGTGGTATGCAATGACAATCAATATAGATAGCAAATGAATATATTATTCTAGTATGACAATAGTAAAATGCATGTGCGTGAGTACCCCGCATAACTCTCCCCACTAGACTTAGCCTAAACATCCTAACAAAAATGGGATCATGAAATTAAAAAGCATGTAAGGAGGAAGGGTTACCCAATGCCAAAGAAATGAGCATACCCGAAGATTGGCGTTAATTTTTGTAGATAGTCCATGACCCGAATGAACTCCACCTGCAAATAAAAATACCTCCAAGCACAACAATCCATATTAATGATTATGCAAAAAAAAATGAGTTGTCTCGCAAGAGCCACTTTTCTTTACCATCCTTAAGGTTGACCAAATACCTGTATTAGCAGTTTTATATATAGTTTAAAAGCATAAGTGCAGTACACAACGATTAAGTCCAAAACTTCACACACAACATTAAGAAAAAACTATACTAGAAAAAAGGAGGAGCCGACAGATCCTTCACATCTAATCTAATCGCTGACTTTTGATAGATACCCCCTGGCACCCGAGACGAGGAAGAAGCGTAAGATTTAAGGCCTAGGGAAGATGAATCTCCCCTGCTCCTCGCCTCTTCCTTCTCGCGCTGGCAGCAAATATCCAATACCTTGCGCATTCACAGTTCTTTTTTCCGCAGTTCCGCAGATGGAGATTTCCATGGTGGTACAACCACTCCATCCAATTCAGAAGTAACTCTAGCTTTTCCGTCCGGAGGCATCCTTTCCTCACCCGCGGCAGGTGACAGATCAACACATGTAACCTATTTTATAGTTTTACACAAATTATTTGGCTCAATATAAGTTTTTGATTCTAATTTATGCACGCTTTCAACAGCCGTGCTCCGGTCCTTAGTCTCAGCAATGCGACTCTCATTCCGCTCACTACCCTTCTCATCCAAAACTTGCTGCAATCCAAGCAACTTCGCTTTTGTTTCCCTTTCAGCTTTCTTCAGCATTTCTGCTATATTTATCGCCCTGTCTTCCCCTTTCTGCAGCCCACCTGACAAAACAACACTAGGCAAACCGTTAGATAACACAACATTCAAATCCTGCATTTTTACGGGTTCATCCAGAATTATAGAGGTAAGGGGCGGTGGTAAAGGCACATCAAACTTGGAAGCCAAGGTGATGTCGCTCACGTTAAACTGCAATTTTGCTCCTCTAGCTTTCAGGAAGGGGACCCCCAAGATTGGTTTTGAAGCATTCCCCATTGGTCCCAGCACCTTGAAATTAGCGACAACCGTAGCCCCGTTCAATATCACTTCCACCTCCTTTGTCTCACCGTCGGTCTTCACTAGCAATCCATCAGCTAGCATGAGTGATTTTCGAACATTTGACTCGATATTTAAATTAAATTTTTTAACATCCTGCAAAACAAGAATGTTGCAAGAAGATCCAGAATCACATAGTGACACTGTCTCTACCTCATTTATTTCACACTTCACAGCCAATTCATTTTTAATACACTCATCCATCTCCCCAACACACTTCCCTTTCTCATGGGGATTTTTTTCCGTGTCGCTCGAGAGGGCACCACGAGTATGGTCCGAGAACACATAGGCCAGTTTCCCCAGCTGCGTGTCCAAGTTTCTCATGGAGGCGGTCTGAGTGGCCATGTTGGATTGAGCCATCTCATCGAATCTCTCCATTATCTCTTCAAACACAATCCTTCGTGTCCCCTGCGTGTTTAGATTATAACCCGATTATGGCTGTCGCTGCTGGGTATTAGTAGCATGACCATCAAACTGATGATTGCCTCCTTGCCACCTTTGACTCGGGAGCATTTTCGTTCCAGGAGAAATTCTGATGATTTCTCGTATTCGGGTTATAAGCATAATTATAAGGAGAAGCATGGTTTTGATTATTTATAAAGTTCACACACTCGTCAGCAGATATACCTGAGGGATCAACAAAAGCTTCTCCAGCTAGGCACTCATATGTATGATGGTTGGGGTTTTAATGGAACCGACTACCCCCGACATGTTGACATGGAACGTTCCCCTCCAGTTGACGATGGTGATCCGGTACATGTTGACATGGAGGCTCCCCTTCCCAATGATTTTGGAAACCCGGTTGATGATGGTGATCCGGTACATGTTGATATGGAGGCTCCCCTTCCCGATGATTTTGGCGACCTGGTTGATGTTGGTGCTAGCACGCGACTTATGATACGTCACCAACACTGGAAGATGATTTGCTATGACATGTTTGGTTCGTTGCTCTCCTCCACTCCCACCGCTACAATGTCCATGACCATTCTCGTTCATGCTATGTTAAAATATGTTACTACATATTTTAGCTTCTATTTTATGTTTTTCATGTTTATTTGGGCTTCTAATAGCCTTGTTATTTGTTTTTTATTTGGCCTATGTTTAGCCATGTTTGGGGTGCTTTTAGCCCTTGTGTTTGTAAAGCCTATAAGAGGCTAAACCTTGATTTTTATGTAGCTTGGATGAAAAACAAATACCCTAATTTTAAAAATCTAAAATCTCTTTCCCTCTTCCTCCTCCCGTTGGCGCCACCCCTCCTCTCTTCACCGTCCCCTTGGTTGTCGGCCCCTCCATTCCCCCTATTAAGGCCGACAACTTCTCTCCTCTCCTAGATCAAAGCAACCCGAGTAGCCACCCCCCTCCTCTACCAGAGCATCCACCCCCTCCTCCACCCGAGCAGCCACCCCCCCTCCTCTACCCGAGCAGCCAACCCCTCCTCCACCCGAGCAGCCTTCTCAAGCCAAACTGAAAAGACACCATTAAGTCTAGCACCGACCAACCATCTCTCCTTGGTGGACTCCTGGCCAAGGCATCTCCTCTAGCGTGACCCGAGGAAGGCAATTTGCTTTCCCTCTAATCGGCGTGGTTCCGGTGGAATCGGAAAGGATCGATCCTCTCATACTCTTCGACATTCGAGCGTGGTAATGAACATTCCTCCACTAGTTGTTGTGATTTCCCTCTTGATTGATCTTGTGGCATATGCGTGTTGCGTTGCTTGTGAAATGATTGAATTTCGTGGTTAATTTCTTCATAGATCTTGTTGGTGTTTTCCCTTTTCCATTTATTTTTCATGAGGCGTGGCGACCATCGTTTTATTTTATTGGGAGAGAACCACCCTTGTTTGAATCTTTGCATTTCGGTGGATTCTCTTTTGGTACAACAACACTCGATCGAACCGTGTGGGTTCCTTTCGCTTGAGAGAACCTTGGCCTATCGCATTGGCATTATCTTGAAGGGCTTTGCGAACGCTCCGTATTCTAAAATATCATGAATGTCTGAGTTTTAAAGTAACTATGTTTTAGGCTTGAGCGTGACGTGAGAGTTGCCGGAGAGCTTTTTGTTTAGTTACGTCCATCACCATAATGCCAAAAGGATGAGCCTACATCGATTTGGTATCAGAGTGAGGTTCTTGTCGATTTCCTAATCAGCACCATCCTTCTATCTTTAGGTAGGCTTTTAGGTCCAAAAAAAAACAATTTCTGCACTTTAAAATTTTCTGATTTTGGTCTGTAAATAGTGCGCTAAATTCCTAAAATTTAGTTTTTTCAAAAAAAACTAAAATTCTGCTTTTTCTTCCAGATATTTGTAGTATGAAATTTATAAATTTCTTCAAGCGAGTTTCATATCGGCACAGGAATTAATTATTTCGTTATATAATTTACTTGGTTTGGGGAAAGTTAGCCTTTAGAAATATAAATTTAGGTTTGCCAATTTCTCAACTTGGCAACGATTCGCTCGTTCCGAGCTACCCCTTTTTTGCACTTAGGCACGTTCGTTGGTTTTTTATTTTATTTTTATTATAAAATGGAAATTGTGTTTCTTAAAAGATATATAAAAAAAAGGTTTTTCGCGTTCACTTAGTTTCATTTTTTCGTTGGTCTTTTATGGCGCACATTGGGAGTTCTGCTCACTCACCTTCATTCGTTGAGCGTAACGTTATGTTATCACAATATTTGACACCACCATCGCGCACCTCTAGGCCTGTTAGAGTTCCTGCTCCAACCTATAATGGGAGAGGCGGACCGTGAGTGTTTTTATGTTGAGTGAAGGATATGGAACGTTATTTTGAGCGATATCATATTGTGGACCCCCACAGGATTCCTGTTTCGAGACTCTAATTATTTGGTCGAGCCCAGACCTTCTAGCTCAATGAGGAGAGATGCTTTGGGATGTAACCTAAAGACTCACTTGTAGGGTGGCAAATTATGAAGAATCTATTAACGGATGAGTATTACCCTCTCAACTGTCGTTCGCAGATTTCTAATTATCTGAGTGATTCGCCGCCTAAGACTTTTCCCACATCGAATCAGTACGTCCCCTCGTACTCCCATACTCGGATGTCTCATGATCTTATTTCTCCCCTCCAGGAACAAGACCCATTTTTGTTCACAGGAGTGACTTACCCCCTCGTGCTAGACCTTCCTCCAAGGATGGTAGAGCTACCCGTAGTATACCTGTGCCTACCGATGGAGGAAATGAGAAGCTTTGGACCCCTATCCCTAGTTTGATTGATGTGATTGCTAGGAATGCCATGAGCCCGTGGGGTGAGAGTGTTCTTATCAGTATGGTTAGTCAGGCAATTATGACACGTGAGGTTAGTGACATATCTGGTCGTGGAATTAACGTTTTTCCTATTCTGACTACGCCCGTAGTCTCTTTCGAGTCGCCCCCTGAGCTGTCGGATCTAGCTGTTGACTCTCCGGATGAGTTTGACGTAATGACTAGGACTAAGCCCGTCGCCGAGGGCGATGACGTCATTAGTGAAGAGCTGTGTGATGATGAGGATGTCAGTTATCCTAGTGACATGGAAGAGGAGTTCTCCTCTAAAGTGCCCCCCACATGACAATCTGACCCCCTCTCGACTATATTTCAGATTCTTCCCCCGCCCACCACTCAATTTCAGATCTGTCACCCTTGAGTATCGTGGAGTCTTTTGTTGACCCAATGTTGGTAGATGTTTCAACGATGTTGGAAGAGTCACCTTGGGATGATCTTAGAGATGCACATCCGGGAGATATTTCATTGATATTATCGTCGTTGCTTGAGGTTCAAGCTAATTTAGATACTCCCCGGGATTAGATTTGCTCAATCCTCTATACTGATTTTGACGATGTACCTACATCATGAGAAGATTTGGCTAGCGAAAGAAGTGTTGTATTGGAAGATTTGCCCTGTGTGGGAGGGTTATTTTTTGATGACGTTAGTGCTGAGGACCCGAAAGATATTACTTTGATGTTATCTCCTTTGCCTGAAGCCCAATGTGGAATAGAAATTTTATCGGGTTTGATTTTGCCTACTTTTGAGACTGTTACTGATTATGATTTAGATGAAATATCTAGTGGGTTGGAAGACATTTCTTCTGAGTTGGTAGAGTAAACCGGTGGAGAATGTTTATCTGAGAGTGAGTTAGGTGATGACGATCTGGTTTAGTTTTCTGTGAGGAAGAATCTACTGTTTGATCTTCCCTTTGATTTTGATGGCTTGCACCCTTAGGAATTATCTTTGACGTTAACTCCGTGTTTTGACGGTGAGTATGACTTAGCTCCTCCTCCGAAATAGACCATGTCAACTCCCCTTCCGGTTCAATTGACTCGATTAGAAGATTTGTTAGGAAACGAGCTTGTCATTTCTAGTCCGAGATATTTGGAGACGCTTATTTATCTAGCTCCCCCATTAAAATTACCTAGACGGATGTGGGTGGTCGAGTTGTTAACTGTCGCGTTCGGTCTTTCCACTCCATCTCGTAGATCTGACTATGCTTTTCCTAGGATGGACCGTTCATCTGACCGCTTGGCGTTGGGTAAGGCTTTGTGTTGGATTGCTAGTGATTACTTGGCTATGAAGCTTTTTGATGTTGTGTCCCCTAGACACACTTATTTTCCAAGCCCGGTCGCTCGCATTTATCCTCCGCCTTTTGATGATCCGTGCATGCACACATTAGTGAACGTAGTTGGGTATGTTGAGTTGTGTCGCACACACGTCCTTTAAAACCAAGGAGCGTCCAAATCTATAGTTCGTGAGGAAGGTTTTTCGCTTGCATTTTTTTATGACAATTTTGAATCTAAATTTAAAACTACGACGTTGGACACCACGGAAATCATTAATGAATTTAAAGCACAGGTGCCACCTGAAATAGTCCCGTTATTTTCTACTGTTGATTCAAGTCATGTTGCACATGGTTTCACCGCTCACGGTTTTTTTAATTAGGCGCATTCTGAACATTTCATCAATCAAAATGCGTCCTTTAAATTATTTGCTAGTTTGTATCGGAGAGCCTCCAACCGTTTTGTGGATGATTTGGTTTTTGTTTGCCTCACCCTTGAACGGATGCCCCCGGGCACCTTAAATATAATAACGAATCGGCAAGTCCATCCTTTGTAAATTTTAAGGGAGTTTGGTAGCATGACATTTCTTTTAGAATTTTCCACTGATTGGAGCATAGCTTTTATTTTCATCGTTTCATATTTTACGCTTCATGCTTCTATGCCACTTGAAATGTCTACCTCTCCATATATATTTTCCACTATGATTTATATTGGGTTGGGAGGTGACAGTTTCCCAGGATCGTTCTCTTTCTCGGTCTCCATCAGAGGTATGTTGGTTGATGTTATGGAAACTATTTTTCCTTCTTTGGCTAATGTATTTTTGAGTTACCCCAAGGCCACCTTTTTCCTTGCAAGTTCTTCTTCCCCATCGATGATCTTCCATGTGAGTACAAACAGGCCTACTCATCGGTGATGTGTATTTTTGAGAGGGGGAGGATTGATGGAGCCTACAAACCCCGACATGACATGGAGCGTCCCCCTCCAATCGACGATGGTGATCCGGTACATGTTGATATGGAGGCTCCCCTTCTCGATGATTTTGGCGACCCTATTGATGATGGTGATCCAGTACATGTTGATATAAAGGCTCCCCTTCCCGATGATTTTTGCGACCCGGTTGATGTTGGTGCCGACACGCGACAGATGATACGTCACCACCATCCGAAAATGATTTGCTATGACATGTTTGGTTCGTTACTCGCCTCCACTCCCGTCGCTATAATGTCTGCGACCCTTCTCGTCTGTGCTATGTTAAAATATGTTACCACATATTTTAGCATCTATTTTATGTTTTGATTTCAAGTTTATTTGGGCTTCTAATAACCTTGTTATTTGTTTTTTATTTGGCCTATGTTTAGCCATGTTTGGTGTGCTTTTAGCCCTTGTGTTTGTAAAGCCTATAAGAGGCTAAACCTTTATGTTTTTTTGTAGCTTGGATGATAAACAAATACCCTAATTTAGGAAATCTAAAATCTCTTTCCCTTTTCCTCCTCCCTTGGGCGCCTCCCCATCCTCTCTTCCCCCTCCCCTTACCGCCGGCCCCTCCTTTCACCCAATTAAGGCCGACCACTTCTCTCCTCTCCTAGATCTAAGCAACCGGAGCAGCCACCCCCTCCTCTACCCGAGAAGCCATTCCCCTCCTCCACCCGAGCAGCCACCCCCCCCTCCTCTACCAGAGAAGACAACCCCTCCTCCACTTGAGCAGCCTTCTCAAGCCAACCCAACCAGCCACCATTAAGTCTAGCACCGACCAACCCTCTCTCCTTGGTGGACTCCGGGCCAAGGCATCTCCTCTGGCGTGACCCAAGGAAGGCAATTTTCTTTCCCTCCAACTGGTGTGGTTCCGGTGGAATCGGAAAGGAACAATCCTATAATACTCGTCGACATCCGAGTGGGGTAACGAACATTCCTCCACTAGTTATTGTCATTTCCCTCTTTATAGATCTTGTGGTTTATGCGTGTTATAACTCTAATTATTTCTATCTTTTAATTTACTATTTTATATTAATAGTTAGATATTTTATATAAATTTTATAATATTAAGTTTATTTTAACTTGTTTCTATAATTTATATCTATTTGTTCTAATAAAATCATTTTCAATCTTGCAGGGCTGATCTACAGGTTATTTAGAGCAAAACAAGAATTTTCCTGTTTTTTGCCTGGACACGCCCAGTGACACGCCCTCTCTGGGCGTGACAAAGGGCGTGACACACAAAATCCAGTATGCTGCAAAAGATCATCGAACTGCGCCTGAAGATCGTTGAATGGCCCAGACACGCCCGTGTCGAAATATAACACGCCTGTGTACCCTTTACACGGGGCATGACAGCCTGTGGAAAAACATCTGACCGTGCCATGTCGAATTAAATTGACACGCCTGGGTCACGGGCGTGACCCAGGGCGTGTTAGTGGCGTTTTCCAGCCAATTACTCTTCTATTCTAGCCGTTGCTGCCAGAAGCCGTTCCAGCTTGACACGCCCATAGTCACGGGCGTTACTGGGGGCGTGACACCTCCTTGAAGACCAGTTTTACTTCCGCCGTTTTCAGCTTCCCGCCGTTTTCAAGAAACAGCCTTGACACGCCCTAGGTCACGGGCGTGACCTAGGGGCGTGACCCGTCAGTTTGTAGATTTTGGCGGTTTCTCCTTCAACGTTCCTGGGGTTTCAAGATGACGGTTCCGAGCCTGACATGCCCTAGGTCACGGCCGTGACCTAAGGCGTGACCAAACAGAAATTTTTTCTATAAATTCCAGAAAACTTCAGATGTTCAAGAGAGAAATTTTGGGAGTTGGAGTCTTGTAATTTTCTGTTTCTTTTGTTGTTTTTGCTCATTACTAGTATAAATCCCTATTGTTGTTACTTTCAATTTTACTTGCTTTTATTTTCATCATGTCTCTCTCTACTCTATTTTGTAATTCTCTAATCATGATGAGTAGCTAATTCTCTTTTAGCACTTGATCATGATGAACCTTGGAATGAAATAAAATCTTCTCTTTTTTATCAAATGTGTTGTTCTTAATTCTACTCGCAACGATTTATCTTTGATTTTTATTTCATCGAATTCATATTACGCGGATATGGGTTTCGATCTATGATCCGTATCCTAAATGACCAAGAGGTTGTGGATACGAGGAGACCACTCAAGGATAAAAGGAGTTGAATGCACTCCTCGAGAGAGGGCGACGTAAATCTTCCGGATTGGAGTCAAATCCAATAGAGGGGTTCACCGCCTAAAGCAAGCTTAGGGGTTTCGACTGGCCGAAACGTATTAATCGATCAACCTATGGTTAGTCAGGAGCATGAGCTCGACGGAGACGCTTTTGTACTTTAGGAACCTTCACGGTCGAGCGAGTAGATAAGAACTTGCATTGTTTTGTTTTTCAAGAAGATTTATTTTAGTTCAAGGGGATTCTAGATCAAGTGCTAGCTTCCCCAAATCGTATTTCTCTCTCTTAGTTTAACGCTTAGTTTTTCCTTTTCCAAACACAAACCAACTTTCCTTCCGATAAGATAATAGTTTCCCTTGTGATAACAAGTACTCGACAGCCCCGAGTTTAAATACGACACTTGATTCTATACTCCGAATGATAGGTATACTTGCCTCATCAATTGGAAACACGCGCAAGCGTGGAGAAAATATTCATCAAGTTTTTGGCGCCATTGCCGGGGAGTTTAATTTTTGATATTTTGAAAGCAAGGTTCTATTACTCTTATCATTTTTTTTTTCTAATATAAAAATTTTGATTTATAAATTTTTATAATTAAAACTTCTAGCGAAAGGGTTGTGTGGGTTTTCATCCCGCAATACCGCTTAGTACCTCGAGAGCCTTTCACCGGGTATTCCTTGGGAAGTCCTAGAATTTTTATTTATAAATTTTTAATTTTAAAATTTTTATGTGTGGTGTATTACCCGAGGGAACCCGTCGCCTCTTTTTGATTTAGATCCGGAAATCGAGCGAACCCTTCGGCACCGCTTACGATTTCATGTTCTGAATTTTAAAGATACGGAATCCTTAGGGGACACCCCTAATCCTTCATTAATTCTCTCTCCATCACCATCTTCTTCTTCTCCTTCTTCATTTAGTTCTTCTTCCCATTCTCCTAGATCTTTTTCTTCTTCTTTTTCTTCCAATATGGGTGAGCCAAATGCGGCCGACCAACGGACTATGTCCAATTATGCCCATCCAAGCTTGGATGAAGCTCAATCTAGTATTGTTCGCCCCGTAATTGCCCCCATTAATTTTTAGTTGAAGCCTAGCATCATTCAAATGGTACAACAATATGTACAATTTGATGGGCTTCAAGATGAAGATCCAAACGCGCATATTTCTAATTTCTTAGAAATATGCGATACTTTTAAAATTAATGGTGTATCCGATGATTTCATCCGGCTAAGGTTATTTCCATTTACATTGCGCACTAAAGCCAAGCAATGGTTGAACTCTCTACCAAGAGGATCAATCACAACATGGGCTCAAATGACAGAAAGATTTCTTACGAAATACTTTCCGCCGGCTAAAATGGCTAAATTGCGCAATGATATTACTTATTTCTCCCAACTTGATTCGGAAACGTTATATGATACTTGGGAGCGTTTCAAGGAATTGCTTCATCGATGTCCTCATCATGCAATTCCGGATTGGTTACAAATCCAAACCTTCTATAACGGCCTAAATTCTCAAACTAGGCAACATATCGATGCCGCCGTCGGTGGAACGCTTAATAACAAAACACCGACGGCCGCCCAAGAGCTTATAGAAGGTATGGCTTTGAATACCTATCAATGGAGTACACCTCGGTCTAAACAACCTAAACCGGCCGGGATGTATGAAATTGATACAGTCTCCAATCTATCTCTCCAGGTTGATATGCTAAATAAAAGATTAGAAGAGATGTTTGCTTCCTCTTCTACACCTACCTGGGATCCTACTTCTTCCCCCTCTCCCACTACGTTGGTCGAGCATGTGGATTATATGGGAAATCCGAATCGGCCACCCTTTAATCCGGGTAATACTAATTATGGTAATACCTATCACCCGGGTTATAGAAACCACCCCAATTTCTCATGGAGCGATCTGGGGAACGTTGTGCGTCCCCCAAACGCAAATCCACCCGGATTTCCTCCACCACAAGCTCCAAAACCTCGTTCTTTGGAGGACGTTTTCACCAAATATACGGCAACTAATGATGCAAATATCCGGAATCTCAGCGGATCCATCCGTAATTTGGAAAACCAAATTGGGCACATTACAAAAATGCTCTCCGATCGCCAACAAGGGGCATTACCAGGCAATACGGAAACCAACCCCAAGGAGCAAGTGAAGGTCATCACACTGCGGAGCGGTAAAGAAGTAGCAACTCAAGAAAAGCCGGTTGAAAAGGAGGTACCCATTTCTTCTTCCCCTCCTCCTATTCCTCAAGTTTCAATTTCTAATTCTAATAAAATTAAGGAATATCAACCGTCAAAATTAGCTAAAGAACAACTAGATGCGCATTATGACAAATTTTTATCTATGTTTAAACAAATTCATATCAATTTACCTTTATGCGAAGAAATAGCTAATATGCCGAAGTATGCGAAATATTTGAAAGATCTTTTAACTAACAAAAAAATTAGAAAGACTGTCTCATGTTACTTTAAACGCCGAGTGCTCCGCAGTTTTAACAAATAATTTGCATAAAAAAATAAATGATCCGGGTAGCTTTTCTATTCCATGTGTTTTTGGTGATTTATTTGTAAAACGTGCGTTGGCCGATTTAGGAGCGAGCATCAATTTGATGCCTTTTTCTCTTTTTAAGAAACTAGGATTAGGCACTCTAAGCCCGACAAGGCTGAGTATCCAACTTGCGGATAGGTCCATAAAGTATCCGTTAGGAATAGTTGAGGACGTGCTCGTTAAGGTTGACAAATTTATCTTTCTAGTAGACTTTGTCATTTTGGATATCGAAGAGGACGTCGAGGTTCCCTTAATCCTTGGTCGCCCTTTTCTTGCCACCTCTCGTGCGGTAATTGTTGTAAGCAACGGAAAACTTTTTCTACGAGTAGGTGATGATGAAGTTTCATTTTCCATCACCCCTTCTATGAAAAATACTTCATCTAATGACGACTCGTGTTATTTCTTGGAGGCTTACCCCGAAGAAGACTCTTTTTCTTTTTCTGAACTTGCTTTATCATCTATTGATCATGAATCTGATTTTGAAAATTTTGATTTAATTGTTCATGAAAATAGTGATAATATTCCGATCACTCGCGCTCCTATTTTTGAACTTTTAGAAGTCAGTAGTGATCATTTTAAAACATCTTATGATGAACCTCCCATTCTTGAACTCAAACAATTGCGTGAACATTTAGAATATTTATTTTTAGCGGAGGATTCTAAACTTCCTGTTATTTTGTCGGCCTACTTGACCGATGATGAAAAAAATTAAATTATCAAATATTTTAAAACATCATCGCCGCGCAATTGCGTGGAAGATCACGGATTTTAGGGGAATTAATCCCTCCTTTGCACTCATAAAATATTATTAGAAGAACATGCACACAAAACTATTCAACCTCAACGCTAGCTAAATCCTAACATGAAGGAGGTAGTCAAGGCCGAGGTAATTAAATTATTAGATGCGGGCATCATCTATCCGATTTCGGATAGCTCTTGGGTGAGTCCGGTCCAAGTGGTTCCCAAGAAAGGAGGATTAACGGTAGTTCCTAATGATAAAAATGAATTAATTCCTACTCGAACCGTTACCGGACGACGGGTTTGCATCGACTACCATAAATTAAATGATGCAACCCGAAAGGATCATTTTACTTTACCGTTCATTGACCAAATCCTTGAACGGTTATCCGGACACTCATTTTATTGTTTTCTTGACGGTCTCTCGGGATATTTCGAAATCCCAATTGCGACCGAAGACTAAGAGAAAACAACTTTCACTTGTCCGTTTGGCACCTTCGCCTATCGAAGGATGCCTTTTGGTTTATGCAATGCGCCGGCAACCTTCCAAAGGTGTATGCTAGCGATCTTTGATGAACTAGTGGAGGACATCATGGAGGTCTTCATGGACGATTTCTCCGTCTTTGGAGACTCTTTTGATTTATACTTATCAAATCTTTCCCGTGTACTCCAAAGATGTGAGGACACAAACCTAGTCTTGAATTGGGAGAAGTGCAATTTTATGGTGCGGGAAGGTTTGGTCTTAGGCCACAAAATTTCTAGCAAGGGCATAGAGGTAGATAGAGCCAAAAATGAGATTATAGAAAAGCTACCTCCCCCCTCAAATATTAAGGCCGTTCGTAGTTTCTTGGGGCACGCCGGTTTCTATCGCCGGTTTATTAATGATTTTTCTAAAATCACTAAGCCCCTTACACATTTATTAGAAAAAAATGCACCGTTTATTTTTGATGAAAATTGTTTGCGCGCTTTTTCACTTATTAAAGAAAAATTAATTAACGCTCCTATAATGATCGCTCCCAATTGGGAACTTCCATTTGAAATAATGTGCGATGTTAGTAGTTTTGTCGTAGGTGCGGTTTTAGGAAAACGCATAAATAAGAATTTTCATCCTATTTATTATGCGAGCAAGACTCTAACCGCCACACAAGAAAATTATACTACCACCGAGAAAGAATTGTTAGCCGTTATATTCGCATTTGATAAATTTCGTTCCTACCTAACCTTGTCTAAAAATATTGTTTTTACCGATCATTCTGCTTTGCGATATTTACTAACAAAAACAGATGCAAAGCCAAGATTGATTAGGTGGATCTTATTACTCCAAGAATTTGACTTGGAAATTCGGGACAAGAGAGGAGCGGAGAACTTGGCGGCCGATCATCTTTTGCGGTTGGAGAATACAATTTTGGGGGAGCTCATAGAGGAGGACATTGATGATACTTTCCCCGAGGAGCGCCTTCTCACGATTCATAAGGTAATTACTCTCCCCACTCCTTGGTTCGCCGATTTCGCAAACTACCTTGTTGCGAGATTCCTCCCAAATGATTTGTCTTATCAAGAAAAGAAGAAATTCTTTTCCGATTTGAAGAATTATTTTTGGGAGGATCCCTTTCTCTTTCATGTTTGCGCGGACCAAGTAGTGCGGAGGTGTGTTTCTCATGAGGAAGGCGCCCAAATTTTAAAGCATTGCCACGAGGGACCCGCCGGTGGCAATTATCAAGCTAATCGGACGGCACGGAAAGTTCTTGAAGCGGGCTTCTATTGGCCAAGCATCTTCAAGGATGCTCACGCCCATGTAAGTCATTGTGAACAATGCCAACGCTCAGGTAATATTTCCCGTCGTGATGAAATGCCTTTAAATTTGTTTTTAGAAGTAGAAATTTTTGACTTATGGGGGATCGACTTTGTTGGACCACTACCAATGTCCCGTGGAAATAAATATATTTTGGTAGAGGTCGACTACGTGTCACGGTGGGCGGAAACACAAGCCCTTCCCACTAATGACGCCCGAGTCGTGACTCGATTTCTCAAAAAATTATTTTCACGATTTGGAGCACCGCGGGCGATAGTTAGTGATAGGGGCACCCACTTTTGTAACGCATAATTTGATAAAGTATTATCTAAATACGGCGTTACACATAGGTTAGCCACCCCCTATCACCCTCAAACTAGTGGCCGGGTAGAAGTAGTTAACCGAGAAATTAAACGAATTTTAGAAAAAATTATTTCTACTAATAGAAAAGATTGGTCGGTCAAGCTTGATGATGCTCTATGGGCTTATCAGACCGCATACAAGACCGCTATCGGTTGTACGCCGTATCGATTGGTCTATGGGAAAGCATGCCATCTACCAGTTGAGCTTGAACATCGTGCCTTTTGGGCACTTAAATTTTTAAATCTTGATGAAAATTTGTCCTCCGAGCTTCGCAAATTCCAACTTAACGAGCTCGATGAGTGGCGCTCCCTTGCTTATGAAAATAATAAATTTTATAAGGAGCGCACCAAATTTTATCATGATAAAAAAATTAAGCACCCAAAGGACTTCCAACCGGGAGACCAGGTACTTTTTTTTAACTCCCGCCTACGCTTATTTCCCGGTAAACTTAAGTCTCGTTGGTCCGGCCCCTTCGTCGTAAAGGAGGTTTGGCCCTACGGGACAATGCTTATTTCGCACCCGGAAGGAGGCGATTTTAAGGTGAATGGGCACCGGCTGAAACTATATGTTTCCGGTGATACTATTAATGCCCAAATTGACAACATGTTGTTGTCATATCCCTAGATCACGCGCCTCACTATGGTCGAGCTCACCGACCATAAACAAAGCGCTCGTGGGAGGCACACCACGGTTATCCTTTCTTTTTTTAATTTTCTTTTTAAGATTTTTACAGGTTTGAAGGACATCAGTGCATGACGATCGGTTGGGGACGAACGTCGAATCTTCGTATTTCTTCAAGTCGGTAAATTTTAATTTATTTTTATTTGGCTCTTTAACATAAAGATGATATAAAAAAACAAAAAAAACAAAAACAAAAATAAAAAAATATTTATAAACAAAAAAAAGGGGGGAAATTTTTTTTCTCATACACGCATCTATCATGCCCGTGACCCATGGGTCATGGGCGTGTCCAGGGCGTGTTTTGCCAAGTCAGCGGGAGGTCCCTCCTCCCTTGGTTTTCCCGCCCATCATTCGGATATGACACGGGCGTGACCATAATGGTCACGGGCGTGGCGAGCCCGTATCGCGGGTATCCAAGGCATTGACCAGTCACGCCTCGGATTCCTTCTTCACGGGTCAGATTTGACTGACACGCCCAGAGTCACGGGCATGACTCTGAGGCGTGACACCAGAATCCGAGGCGGTCAGCCTCAGATTCCTTCCCGCTTTGACCCGTGCTTGTCACGCCCCCTGTCACGGGCGTGACAGGGGGGCGTGACCAACCCGACAACCTCTATAAATAGGACTTTTTCCTCTCCTCTTCTCTTCACACCTCCACCCTTCAACCCCTCTCTTCTCTCCTCCCTTTGGCCGAAATTTCCTCCACATTTCTCACCATGCCTCGCCACCACCCTCGATCCGTCGCTTCTTCCTCTGAGCACCCCGCTGATTCAGCCTCGGCGGAGGCCATTCTCCTATTCGAGAATGCAACCCAGCAAGACCGAAGCGAGCGACTACGCGCCAAACCCTTTGGCGTGTTCAGGATCTTGGATTGGGCCATCCTCGCCCAATTGAGTGCAGCGGAGCTTGTTCGGGAGCTCATCTCTACCCAAGGGTGGGCTCCCCTTTTCGGCATTTCCGAGCCCGCTTTCCTCGAACTCACTATTGAGTTCTTGGCCTCTTTTGAGTTCCGGTGGGCGGTGCATGATGATTTCATCATCTTTCGCATCGGTGGAGTGACGCACCAGTTCACCATCTGCCAGCTCAATGTCATCATGGGCTTTTGTTCGGAAGCCTTTTCCACTTCCCCCGCCTACCTCGAACTCTGGACTGATTTTCGCTCCGACTTTAATCCCTTCATTTTTTGGTCGGAAATCAGTAATGACGTCGCCCCCTAAACCCCAAAGAAATCCAAGGGTAGCCACCTCCTCTCCCCCCGCGTTGCGCATTCTCCACAACCTTCTCTCTTTTACCCTTTCCGGACGCCGCGATAGCCATGGCGTGGTGACTCGGGCGGACCTACTATATTTATATAGTATGTTTTACCGGGTCCCACTCAACCTTGGTTATTTGCTCGCCATTTTCTTTCGGCACCAGGCCGAAAATGTGAGGTTGGGGGCGGTGCATGGCGGGAATTTCATCACTTTCCTCACCAAGCAGACCGTCGTTTAGGACGCTCTTCTGCGGCTCACTTGCATGCAAACGCCGCAGTCTCTTCAGTTCCCTACCCTGCAGGCTCTCGGCCTTGCGACACGATGCGAAGGCGAGTTTGAGGCTATTCCCCCGTTAGTTGGTGGCGGGGATCTTGATCCTGAACATGGTGCCGGTCCCAGCGGTACTCATCCTTCTCCCCAGATTCCGCCACCACCCCTGCATTCCGCTCCAGCGCCAGAGCCTTCAAATTATTGGGACCAACAATTTAGGTTGATTCACACGCACATAGACCAGCTACAGACCCATTTTGACGGTCGCTTCGATGCTTTTGATGTGTGCTTTACCAGGCTTGAGCACAACCAGACTTCTTCCATGGAGCATATTACCCACGAGTTCGCGAACTTGCGGACGTTTTATCAGCCGCCCGGGGACGCTCCAGACCAGGAGTAGCTACCTTTTCATTTCTTTGGACTTTTAGAGGGCCGCCTCTATGTATCTGTATTTTTGTTCTTTTGTATGTGTTTTTATTATTATCATGAAAAAAAACAAAAAAATCTATAAAATATTATGTTTTGCTTTCATCATCTTGTACAGGTCTCTTTTGATGCTGGCTTGCATTTTCAGGGAAGTCTCCTCTCTTTTCTTTTCTTTATTTTTATATTGGGGACAATGTATTGCTTAAGTATGGGGGAGGGATATTTCTCAAGCAAAACATACAAAATGTTTTCAAAAAAAAATTATTAAAACACAAAAAAAAAAATTAAAAACAAATTTAAAACTCAAAAAAAAATTTTATTTCGTCTTAAAATTTTGTTTTTCCAAAATTAAAAAAACCAAAAAAAACATTCGAAAATCAAAAATTAAAATTTTTTTTAGGGAAGTCTTTATTTCTATATTTATTCACATGCAAAACTCCTAGTAATTCAACTTGTTTATAGTGTTTAGAGAACTTTAATGTTTTAATTGAATGTTGAATTTTGGAGTAGAACTGTTGACCATGTTGTGTTTCTAGTTAAATGCACATGTAAGTAGAATTTTATGTAGATTTAAATATTCAGCATATAATTGAGAGCGCTAAGTTGTCAACCTAAATCACCTAGAGGGGGGGTGAATAGGTGAATTTTGTGTCAAATGCGGAATAAAAAATATAACACAGCACAGATCCGTAATCAAGCAATCACACAGACGACAAGAGATTTATAGTGGTTCCCCAATCTTAGGTACGTCCACTTTCCTCACCGATCTAGCAAATCACTAGACTCGGCTACTCCACTATCTCGGATTGCAAAAGCAATCCTACACCTCGGAACCACGTTCCTACAAAAACTCGATCCCAAATGGATCTACACTCGGAAGATAAAACTTCCTACCACTCGGAGAAAGATCTCCTACAATGAAATTTGTTTGAATACAATTTACAACAAGAATATCACAGATCTGGATCTTTGACGTAATCTTCTTCAAGAGAGCTTTTCGGTTTGAACAGAAATAGTTGAAGAAGACTTGACTTAGATCCACGATTCTGAGATCTGGAATCACCACGATCAAGAACGTAAATCAGAGACGATGAAGCACGGAGAGATCGGATGATTCTTCTTGAGTCTGGATCGATAGAAAAACTAAGATCGATAGCAGCGGCGTGAGAACGACGATCCAGAGCTTCTCCCGAAAATGGTAATGGCGGCGGACAGAAGGATTAGGGTTCTTCGGGATTTTCTCTTTCTTAAAAAGATAGTCTCTGTAAAAAACATATTTAGTCAAATCTGAAAGGACCTATTTATAGGCTATCTCCAACGGTCATAATCGTAATTAAGATTGACACGTGGACCAATCAGAAAAAGGTTAATTTCAAATCTCCGTCTATTCTGTACTTAACGATTTCTGGAATTCTGAGCCAAAATACTAGGGTTAGATAAGATACTCGAGTTTAAAGGTCTGCTACTCAAGTAGATAAGAGAAACATGTACTCGAGTAAAGAAATGACTACTCGAGTGCCTTGGAAGAACTACCTGAGTTACTCTAGACAGATTACTCGAGTAAGAAGAAACATCTACTCGAGTACTAATCCAAACTACTCGAGTATAAGAATAATCTACTCGAGTGTTAAGCCGGTCTACTCGAGTATAAGAAGGATCTACTCGAGTGCTACGCCACTTACTCGAGTATATGAGCGAAGTTACTCAAGTATGTGGACTTAAAAAAATTTAGACTGAATAGCTAGCCCTACTCGAGTATAATTAAAAGACTACTCGAGTATGACTAAGGCTCTACTCGAGTACACAAACACCTACTCGAGTAAGGAAAAGAGGTACTCGAGTATATGAAAGGATTTACTCGAGTATAAGGACTTAGAAACTTTCTGAGATGAGAAAGTCCAGATCAACTCGAGTACGATCAGAACACTTACTCGAGTAACTTGATAACTACTCGAGTATGTAATCCAATTTACTCGAGTACTAAGTCACTTACTCGAGTATATAGAAGATACTACTCGAGTATGTGGACTTAGAAAAAAAATTTCTTCTGGGAAAGTCTTCAATACTCCAGAGTCCAGTAGTCCAAGTGCATGGAAACAAAATGTACCCCAATAGAGAGGCTATACATGAGTCAACACCTTGGATAACATAATGAGGAATTACATTGTATGGTCCTGTGTTTGATGACCCACTATAGACTGACATTGGTTTACACTTGGCAATAGAGTCCTGCTTGCACAACTTAAACACAACATCAAATACAACTTAATTCATCTTAGTTTCAGGCCTGACTTCCTACAAATCTGGGGTATTGTGAAGACAATTCCCAACAATCTCCCCCTATTTGTAGACGTCAGCACCCTTTGCACTAAGATGAATTTCTAGAAAGGAAATGATCATCTATAACAACAAGCAATAGAAAATGACTAAAACAGAGAATAATAGCAAATAAGGGGACCATAATCAGAATTAGATATATTAAATAAAAAGATTTTCTAGTTCCACAAAACACTTTCAGGGGTAGTTTTCTCTGTGAAGCTTAGCTTTCTTCAGCTCTTGCCTTTCCAAGTAACTGAAGGGTTTAGGAAAATAAGTCCTTGGCCTTGGAGGAGCTGCTGGATTGTTGAATCCCCATTGCCTGTCTTGTAATGTGATCTTGATTTGAGATGCATCACAGGCTTTCCAATCTGAGTAGTTGTAGAATTTGTCTTTATTTTCCCCAAAATCAGTTACCAGCTTTAGAGTGTCAAAGATTAAGGATTTGGAGGTTGGACTCCAAACTTCTGAATGTACTGACTCTGATTTGCTTTCTGAAGCTTGAGCTTGCTCTCTCTTAGGTGCAGAATGGCTTGCAGAAGCACCGTCACCATATTTTCTTTTCTTGCTGGGGCCACCTTTATCAGCAGGTCTTCTAGAGGAGGAAGCACCTCGATCAAAGTGCCCCTGAGAGCTGGCAGGGACATCCTCTTTCCACACATCAGAATATGAAAGAGGAGGCTCAGAAATCTCTTCAGCAGGTCTGGGAGAGAAGGCTGGCACTGTCTCTGGAAAGGTAGCAGGAACCTGGGCATCAGATGGAGGATGTTCCTCAAGAGGATCTAAGCTTTTAGGAATGATGGAGGGGTCGAGCTGGAATTTTGGGAAATTCTGATTATCGTCTTAGGCACGTCATGGTACCCTAAAAATTGCTCTACGAAGAGTCGCACTAAAACATTAGCATGTGACTCCTTCTTCATGGGTATGAATCTGGCAACTTTTATCAATCGATCCATAATTACCCACACTGAATCGTTCCCAAAACGCGAGTGAGGTAAACCATGAACAAAGTCCATGGAGATTTCCTCGAACTTCTACTCCAGGATGGGTAATGACTATAATAATCCTCCAAGGCTCTTGCACTCTACCTTCACCTTCTGACAAGCCTCATAGAGTGTTACAAAATATTTTACGTCTCTTTTCATTCGTGGCCAACATATGGTCTTTCGCAAATCGTTATACATCTTGGAAATCCCAGGATGTACAGGATACTTGGAGCAATGTGCTTCTCTCAATATGTCTTCCCGGATTCCCCCGCCCTTCAGGATGTAGAGTCGTCCTTGGAAATGAATGAGACCATCCTTTAGTATATACACCTCAGTAGTTCCATCCTCAACTGACTTAATCATAGGGGCCAGAGAAGCATCCTTCCCTTGCTCTGCCCGAATCTGATAACGAATGGTCACAGAAAATACTTATGGCAGACAAATACTCTGTATACTTCTCCGTTCGATCCTTACAGACTGTAGCTGTGCTAGAATATCTGCTTTCATGGTGTTAACTAATCCTTCTAGGGTCTTTTTAGACTTGGTAGAGATTTCAGTAGAAATTTTTGCAACTTGTTCTTTCACGATTTTCTCCCCCTTGCTGATTTCTACAGTTAGCTTTTCGATAGCTTCATCTCTGAATGTGCCTACTTCTTCACAAACTTTCATCACATTGGCTTCAGCTCTTTTGTCTAGCAGAATCTGGTTATGTGCCACTGTTTTAGATTGATTTCTGACTTCACCCATGCTGGTGATGGTGTGATCGATCGCTTTTCCACCTATTTGGAAGAGTTGCTTAAGTTCATTAGTGTTGGCTTGAATTTCTGCAAAGCCTCTACTCATCTCAGTTTCAAGAGCAGAGACCTTGTTGGTAACTGATTTCAGAGACTCATCAAAGTAATGTCTCTGTTCTTGGAGCATCTTCTCAATCTTACTGATGATGTCTGAGGAGCTGAGAGAAGCAGAAGATGGAGCACTGGCAGAAGTAGAGACCGGAGGGAGCTGAGAGACTGAGGGAGTCCAAGGAGGGATTTCTTTCACAACCACTGAACTTGCAGTTCTCTTTGTGTGAGTGATTTCTACTGAATCCAGGGGATCTGTGAAGGAGGGAAGAGTGAAGGCTAATGTCCTTAGAGGAGGTTCAACAGGTTCTGGAGATAACTCCTCTTCATCGGACAGGATGATACTATCATGTTGTTCTGCTTCTTCAATGGGAGACTGAGCTGAGGATGGAGAGGGTTCCTTGAGAGGGATCTGTTCATCTTGTACCTGAACCTCAGGAGTATCAACAACTGGATCTGTAGGAGGTAGGGGACTGCCTGACCTTAGTTCTTCAATGAGTTTATCAATCTCTGCAGCTATGGACAGAAGGTCTTCTTGAACTTGAGTCTCTTGGGAAACTTGATTATCTACTGGACTTTGTACATCTGTTGGAATATCTTCTGGAGGAGGAGGAGGAGGAGGAGAAGGATCTCTGACTGTCTGGGAGGGAACTTCTATCATCAGAATCTGAGAGCTAGATGAGGCAGGCTCCCCCTCAACAACTGCACCCAGGGTGTCAGTAGCTTGATGTAGAGGAGGAGATGGAGTCCTGTCATCAGCAACATGCTGAGGGCTGGGGACATCTTCATCCAGAATGACTTTGGAGGCTTGGGCAGTGTTCTTGAGTTGGATTTCATATCTTTGGATGGAAGAGATGGATACCTTTTTCATGTGATGGAGGGGAGTTCCTTTGGAGAAATCAAACACTGTAGGATTTATCTCATGAAGGAGGAGGGAGATAATCTTGGCATTGCTGGGTTTTTTTCACACTTTCTTTGATCTTATCCAGTATCATCATTCCGAACTGGAATTTCTTCCGGCATACGATGGCTTTCATAACATCAAAAAAGTTTTGAGAGATTTCTCTTAGGGAATAGGTTTTACAGAGAAGAACTTTGGCAATGACATCAACAAGGAATTTGCCCTCTAAATTAAAATCTGCACGTCGGAACGAATATCCTTCATACGGGTCTATTCCACAGAAGAAACTGGTTCTCTCAGAATCTTCGGAAGTCAGATCATCTTCCTCATCCACCATGGGCAACTGTAACAGAGTAGCTAATGAAGTTTTGTCCAGACGGATCTTTATCCCACTGACCTTGGATTTGAGAACTGTACCATTTCGCTTGATCTTCAGATTCTTATAGAACTCTTCCACTGCAGAAAATAGGATCTTACACGGCGTCTGTAACAGGAACGACAGCCCTGCTGTGTCAAGGAGAATGAGAGGGTTCCGGAAGTCGTCAGAGAGTTCGGCGATTCCATCTATAACCAATTCGGACCCGATTCCTATATTGGATGGAGGAGCCATCGAGTTCTAGAGTAACGGATTCTGGAGAGGACGGTGCTCTGCGTTTCTGGAAGACGAAGCGCCGGCGAGTATGCGAGAAAGGTTTCGTGGAATGGATTACGGGATCATTCTATTTATATACATAACCCTAATTAGGTTTAAGATTGAGTTTTAAAATAAAACATACCTTATGGGGGGTGGCAAAAATCGAGGTGTGTGAAAAGAGAAAAAATGAGAGTTTCAAAGTTCTGGAATTTCAAGGTACTCGAGTATATATCGGCATACATGAGTAGTCTGTTGTAACCTACACGAGTAAGTCGAAGACCAAGTTGATCATGAAGTACTCGAGTGAGTTACTAAGTACTCGAGTATGAAAAATATGTAATCGAGTGATTTTTTACTTACACGAGTAGAGACTTTGAGTTACTCGAGTATATAGTAATGTACTCGAGTGTATTCATGTAACCACTCGTGATTGTTTCCAAGTACTCGAGTATGTGAGTACACTTACTCGAGTATTTCACTTTGAAAAAATATTTTTCTCGATGCACTGATCTTTACCTCCACCACCTTTTAACTCTGAGACTTTGATAGAGACCACTAATCTTCTTTGTTGAGCATCCCAAGTTCAGTTTTGAAGAATGAGAACTTGGTCTCATCTAGCGGCTTCGTGAATATATCTGCAACTTGCCTATCTGTGGAGACGTATTGTAGATCTATGTCTCCATTCCCCACATGCTCCCGGATGAAGTGATAGCAAACTCTATGTGCTTTGTCCGGCTATGGGAGACCGGGTTGTTGGCGATTGCTATAGCACTAGAAGAGTCGCAGAGCAGAGGGATGCTCTTGAACTTCATGTTATAGTCTTCAAATTGATTCTTGATCCATAGAAGCTGTGCACAACAGCTGCATGCAGAGATGTACTCTGATTCAGCCGTTGAGATGGCTACACAGTTCTGCTTCTTGCTGCTCTAGGAAATAAGTCTCCTTCCGAGAAATTGGCAAGTCCCGAAAGTACTTTTCCTATCGTCTTTGCTTCCTGCAAAATCTGCATCTGAAAATCCAATTAGTTCACTATCATTACTTCTTGGGTACCATAAGCCAAGATTTGGTGTACCTTTGAGGTATCTCAATATTCGCTTTGCAGCAATGTAGTGAGATTTCTTAGAGTTCACCTGAAATCTAGCACATACACATGTTGAAAATATTATGTCTGGTCTACTTGCGGTAAGGTAGAGCAAGGACCCAATTATGCTTCTGTACTTGGTTTCATCAAAAGGTTTCCCTTTCTCATCCTTGTCCAGAGACATAGCTGAGGCCATTGGAGTCCTCATAGAAGTTGCGTTCTCCATTCCGAATTTCTTAAGTAGCTCTTTGGTGAATTTAGTCTGTGAGATGAAAATTCCATCCTCAGATTGTTTCACCTGAAGCCCTAAGAAATACTTCAGCTCTCCCATACTGCTCATTTCAAACTTCCCTTGCATAAGTTTAGAAAACTTCTTGCTGAGGTTGTCATCCGTAGAGCCAAAAATAATGTCGTCAACATATATTTGTACCAGCAAAATCTTGCCTTTTATTTCCCTAAGAAATAATGTCTTGTCTATCTTTCCTCTTGTGAACTTGCTCTCAAGAAGGAAGCTAGACAACATCTCATACCAAGCTCGGGGAGCTTGTTTAAGACCATATAAAGCTTTTTGCAGTAAATAAACATGATTAGGAAAGTTTGAATCAACAAAACGTGGCGGTTGCTCTACATACACTTCTTCCTTTATGTCACCATTGAGGAAGGCGGACTTGACATCCATCTGATAGACGGTGAAGCCCTTAAGTGCAGCATAGGCAAGAAATAACATGATCGCCTCCAGTCTTGCCACTGGAGCATATGTTTGGTCAAAGTCGATTCCTTCTTCTTGACGATAGCCCTTGGCGACAAGTCTGGCTTTATTCTTTATAATTGTTCCATCTTCGTCCATCTTATTCAGGTAGACCCCTTTTGTCCCAATGACATTCTTACTCTTGGGTCTAGGAACAAGTGTCCAAACTTTGCAACGTTTGAACTGATTCAACTCTTCTTCTATGGCTAGTATCCATGATGCATCTGAGTTTGCTTCCTCGAACTTCTTAGGTTCAACCTGTGATAGAAAGCTCAAGAATAAATTCTCGTTAGTTGTACCTCTCCGGGTTCTGACACCATCCTGAGGATCTCCTATGATTTGATCTAAGGGATGATCCTTCAGGTGTCTGAACTCTAGAGTTCTAGCATCTGGGATCTCTTCAGCCACTAGTGTTGCATCTTCAGCTGGGATGAGTTCTTCAACTTGATCATCTACCTCTCCAATAGGGGTAGTAGAGGTGATCTTGATGAACGTCTCATCTTTATCTTGAGTAGGCTCATCCAAGCTAAGTTCCTTCATCTTGGTACCTGCATCTTCAATGAGCACACTAGAAGAGTTGCTTTGCAGCAAACTCGTCTCATCAAATACAAGGTGTATCGACTTTTCTACCACAAGAGTTTTTCTATTTAATACTCTATAGGCCTTACTATGGCTACTATAACCTACAAAAATACCTTCAAAGCTTTTCTCGCTAAACTTGGTAGTGCGATACTTGCCGTTGTTAAGTACGAAGCACTTACAGCCAAAGATTCTAAAATATGAAATGGTTGATTTTCTGCCTTTTAGAAGTTCGTAAGGAGTCTTATCATGGTTCTTGTTGATGAGAGCTCGATTTTGCACGTGATAAGCGGTGTTGACGGCTTCAGCCCAGAAATACTCTGGAAGTGAGGCATCACTCAACATAGTCCGGCAAGCCTCTATGAGTGTTTTGTTCCTTCTCTCAGCTACTCCATTTTGCTGTGGAGTGCGCGGCGAGGAAAACTCATGAAAGATACCTTGACTTTCGCAGAATTCTGTCATGGCTCCAGACTTGAATTCCGTTCCATTGTCACTTCTGATTTTGACTACGGAACAGTTGTATTCATTCTGGATTTGCCTAACAAAACTAGTGAAAGTACTGAAGGTGTCTGACTTGTGTTTTAGAAAGAACACCCACGCAAAGCGCGAGTAATCATCCACAATAACCAACGTATATTCCTTACCTCCCAATCTTCTAACTTGCAGTGGACCAAACAAGTCCATATGGAGAAGTTGTAAGCTTCTATTGGAATCCTTACCTATTATGCTTTTAAATGAGCTCCTTGTTTGCTTGCCTTTGATACAGGCGTGACAAAGACTGTCCATAACGCACTTGACGCTTGGTGCATCACGTACTAAGTTTCGAGAGAATAGTTTTTTAATAGTTTTGAAATTTATATGTGTTAGTCTCTTGTTCCATTGGTCACCAAGAGATGCACTACTTTTTGCTAAAAGATACACTGGTGTAGACGAGTCTATACAAATGAAGTTTAAATAGAAAATATTTCTTCTTCGAGTGCCTGATAAAACAGTTTCCATGTTGTCAACCGATTTTATCAAACACTTGTCAGCATGAAATTCAACCACGTATCCTTTGTCGCATAGTTGGCTTATGCTGATGATATTGTGTTCCAATCCTTCAACATAAGCTACATCCGAAAAGGATACGCTACCGTTAGTAATCATACTGTAGCCTTTAGTTATTCCTCGATCTGAACCTCCAAAGATGACCTTTGCTCCGTTGCAGACTGAGGTGAAATTCTGGAGTAGGCTTCTTGTCCCGGTCATATGACGAGAGCATCCACTGTCCAAGTACCAGATTGGCATTTTGGTGGTCTTTGGACATACCTGCAATTACAATCATTTAGCCTTAGGAACCCAAACTAGTTTGGGTCCTTGGTCTTGAGTTAGAGTACTCCCCCTACGAGCATTAACCTCATGAGTGGTCATTCTCACATTGCTAACTTGAGGGGTTGCAACATTTCTAGGATTGAACCAACAATCGATGCCAAAATTACCAATTTTGCCACAGCACCAACAGTAGAACCTGTTGTATCTTTTCCTAGTGTATTCCTGCTTGATTTTCTTAAGTGATGGTCTAGCAGGAACTTCACACTTGGAGGAAGAAGCTTCATGATGATGGCAGTTACATGAAGTCTTCTCCTTCATAGGCCTTTCCACAATAGGTTTTACCTTTGGTGTCTTCTTGATGTTATGACCATGAGCATATGGTCCATAGTTCTGAAGTTGAATCTCTTCATAAGGTGCCTTAAAGACACTCTCGCCAAAGTTACGAGGATGAGTCCAACCTTGGTATCTTGAATTAGGCTTCTCAGGGATCGGCCTAGAGAAGTGTCCATAGGTGGACTCATAGTCGTATTCGTTCGTAGGAAAGATAACTTTCTTGAACAAAACTGGTTCCAATGGAGCTTTCCCCTTTTCTTCAGCGAGAGCCTTCCGGGCAGCCTTATTCTTTCTCTTGGCCTTGTTTCTCCTAGAAGATTTACTAGAAGCACCAATGTGGCCTATACCAGCACCCTTGGCCTTAGCTGAGAACTCAGCAACGAGTGGAAGAACTGTCTTAGGCTTGGAGAAACTCTCAACAAGTTTCTTCTCAGCCTCAAGTAGTTGTTCCAATTCTTTGATGATTTCATCTTTAAGGTCGAGGTGCTTGAGAGCTTGATTGTATTCTTCTCTAGCAGCATTGAAGTTCTCTTGAAGAGAATTAGTCTTGGTGACTTCTTCTCTCAAGCTGCTCTCAATAGCCTGTAGAGATTTTATCTCTTTGGCTTGAGTTTTCACGACTCTGCGACATTTTTTGTAAGCCGTGAGTAACTCCTTATACTGTCCCATGAGTTCAGATTCATCTTCAGAGGAATAGCCCTCTTGCCCATTATCATCATCAGATTCAGAGAGAGGAGTGTGAGATTTTACCTCCTCAGTGAACTGGGGGACTTATTCATCATCAGAGTGAGCCATGAGCCCGAAGTAAGCTTCCTCTTCTTCACTCGACTCAGATGAGTCGGAGTCGCTGAGAGTTTTGCTCTTCTTGGCTAATAAGCTCTTCTCTGTCCTCTTCTTGTGGTATGAGGATTTCTTTTCATCTCTTCTTCCACCCTCTTTCTTCTTGTGAGGGCAGTCCACGATGACGTGACCTGGCTTATTACAACAATAACAAACGATGTCAGTTGAAATTTGTTTATTCTGTTTGGAGTTATACCTGTCATGGCTGCTCGAGCCATTCTTTCGCTGATCACCGTTATGTCGTGATCTTCTGTATGAGGTATCTTTGCCTCTCCATTGCTTCTTCTTATTCAGGAACTTCTTGAACTGCCACGAGAGCAATGAGAACTCTCCTTCAGATAGTTCTGAGCCTGAGGTGCTTGGCTCGGAGCCATCTTCTTCACTTACTTCTTGAGGAGGTGCTGGTGAGGCAGCTTTGCCCTTCTTTGAACTGTCAGCCTTTAAAGCAACCGACTTCTCTTTTTAGGAGAAGCGACTTATCTCTTCTTCGGCTTTTCTGGAGTTTATTTGCAGTTCATAGGACATCAGCTTGCCAAATAAATTCTGTGGATCTGTCTCTGCTAGTCTGCCAAACTCTCGGATGGCACAGACTTTATTGTCCCATTCTTTGGTGAGAGATCTCAGAAACTTATCATTCAGCTCCCCATTAGTAAAGACTCGTCCATACACTCTCAGTCCATTGACTATCTTAAAGAAGTTTTCAAATGTGTCAGCTATGGGTTCCTTGTGAACTTGTCGGAAGGCTTCATCCCTAACTTCCTCAGTCCCTTCCATCAAAGTCACCAGGGATTGCCACATCTCCTTGGCAGATTGGCAATGTATATGATTTTGCAGCATTGAGTCATCGACTGCACATGCAATAATATTTTTAGCTTTCTTGTCCAGGGAGACTAGTGCAATCTCGTCCTTATCCAAGTACATCAACTTCTTTGGGACCTTTTTGGTTGGGTCTATTGTTGATGCAGTCATAGGAACATGCGGACCTTCTTTCACAATCATGAAGATCCGGGGATCTACTGCTTCCATGAAGAGCTTAACTCTTTCCTTCCACATAGGAAAATTGTTCTTGGTGTAGATAGGGAGCTTAGCAAAATCCTTGGTCTTACTCATGCTTAATACTTCTCTGGAGACAACTTGGTGAGGGTTAGATCAAGGTGTTAACCTTTTAACGATCAACCTCCATCTGATACCAAATAAGAGCGCTAAGTTGTCAACCTAAATCACCTAGAGGGGGGTGAATAGGTGAATTTCGTGCCAAATGCGGAATAAAAAATATAACACAGCACAGATCCGTAATCAAGCAATCACACAGACGATAAGAGATTTATAGTGGTTCCCCAATCTTGGGTACGTCCACTTTCCTCAAAGATCTAGAAAATCACTAGACTCGGCTACTCCACTATCTCGGATTGCAAAAACAATCCTACACCTCGGAACCACGTTCCTATAAAAACTCGATCCCAAATGGATCTACACTCGGAAGATAAAATTTCCTACCACTCGGAGAAAGATCTCCTACAATGAAATTTATTTGAATAAAATTTACAACAAGAATATCACAGATCTGGATCTTTGACGTAATCTTCTTCTTGAGAGCTTTTTGGTTTGAACAGAAATAGTTGAAGAAGGCTTGACTTGGATCCACGATTCTGAGATCTGGAATCACCACGATCAAGAAAGTAAATCAGAGACGATGAAGCACGGAGAGATCAGATGATTCTTCTTGAGTCTGGATCGCTAGAAAAACTAAGATCGATAGCAGCGGCGTGAGAACGACGATCCAGAGCTTCTCCCGAAAACGGTAATGGCGGCGGACAGTAGGATTAGGGTTTTTCGGGATTTTCTCTTTCTTAAAAAGATAGTCTCTGTAAAAAACATATTTAGTCAAATCTGTAAGGACCTATTTATAGGCTATCTCCAACGGTCATAATCGTAATTAAGATTGACACGTGGACCAATCAGAAAAAGGTTAATTTCAAATCTCCGTCTATTCTGGACTTAACGATTTCTGGAATTCTGAGCCAACATACTCGGGTTAGATAAGATACTCGAGTATAAAGGTCTGCTACTCGAGTAGATAAAAGAAACATGTACTCGAGTAAAGAAATGACTACTCGAGTGCCTTGGAAGAACTACCTGAGTTACTCTAGATAGATTACTCGAGTAAGAAGAAACATCTACTCGAGTACTAATCCAAACTACTCGAGTATAAGAATAATCTACTCGAGTGCTAAGCCAGTCTACTCGAGTATAAGAAGGATCTACTCGAGTGCTAAGCCACTTACTCGAGTATATGAGCGAAGTTACTCAAGTATGTGGACTTAGAAAAATTTAGACTGAACAGCTATCCCTACTCGAGTATAATTAAGAGACTACTCGAGTATGACTAAGGCTCTACTCGAGTACACAAACACCTACTCGAGTAAGGAAAAGAGGTACTCGAGTATATGAAAGGATTTACTCGAGTATAAGGACTTAGAAACTTTCTGAGATGAGAAAGTCCAGATCAACTCAAGTACGATCAGAACTCTTACTCGAGTAACTTGAGAACTACTCGAGTATGTAATCCAATCTACTCGAGTACTAAGTCACTTACTCGAGTATATATAAGATACTACTCGAGTATGTGGACTTAGAAAAAAAATTTCTTCTGGGAAAGTCTTCAATACTCCAGAGTCCAGTAGTCCAAGTGCATGGAAACAAAGTGTACCCCAATAGAGAGGCTATACATGAGTCAACACCTTGGATAACACAATGAGGAATTACATTGTATGGTCCTGTGTTTGATGACCCACTATAGACTGACATTGGTTTACACTTGGCAATAGAGTCCTGCATGCACAACTTAATCACAACATCAAATACAACTTAATTCTTCTTAGTTTCAGGTCTGACTTCCCACAAATCTGGGGTATTGTGAAGACAATTCCCAACAATAATTAGATTTTCATTTTTTTTCAATGTGTGGAAATGTTTTATTCTACTTTAATTGTGAAAACCGGTAAAACTTTAAAATAATATAGGTGAGTAAGTAGAAGTTTGCTAGAGAGATATTTCGCGGACCAAGAGAGAGGTATTCTTTTTTGATGTCTAGAACTTGCCCTCTAACAATTCTCAAGACTTTGCATAAGTTAGACTCATTAGCATAAATATGGTTTAGGCACTTCTTTTGGCTAGTTTGAGCTTTTGCACGTGTACCTAAAATTTTTATCTTTGTTAAGCCATTTTGAGCATATTTACCTATTCCTTTGTTTTAGCTCCACCAAGCACTTTACCAAAGCCTAAAAAGCAACCTAATTGCACACCTAAGTCCAAGCTTGAACATAAATATACAAACATGGTTTGTGAGTGATTAGGAGCCTTTTATTTTTGGTGGCCCTTTTCTTATAAAAAAACAAAAAAGGAGTTTATTTATTTTTCCCCCCTCTTCAAAATAAAGAAAAAATTATCATTAAAAAAATGAAGAGGTAGAAAAAAAAAATTTCAATATGATGCGAGAGTTAAAAAATAAGAAAAGAAACAAAAGAAATAGGAATTTGGCTACGTTCTTATAAGCCATAGCAAATCTTTATGTACAAGCTTCTCTAGGTTTTGGTGTGACTATCCATCGTGTTTATCTTTGATCACACTCTCCAAAACCTAAGCCTATATTTCAACCTAATTAAGCCCTATTGATTTATGTTTATAAGTTAGACTAGTGTCGTGGCGAGAGTGTGAAAGGGCAAGCCTATGGCCATCGACATTGATGGATTTCTTTGGAGGGTATCTTAATCTTTGTTTGTGCAATGTTATCTTAGTACACACGCTACATTCTCCCTAAATAAAATTTTAAGATTTACAAGATTTTTCATTTTAAAAGTAAAAATAATAGTGAAAACGCATTTTAAAGAAAGGTAAAAACCTAATTTGTATGCTGAGTAAGTCTTTCTACAAAAATATCTACAAGCATAGGCATAAGACTTCGCATTTTACTCCTTAGGTTCAATTCACTTTTCTAGATTTTAAAATTTTTCTACTCCCTATAGGAAGTTGTTTGCTCGGGACTAGCAAACGGATAAATATGGGGGTATTTGATAACTCTAATTATTTCTATCTTTTTATTTACTATTTTATATTAATAGTTAGATATTTTATATCAATTTTATAATATTAAGTTTATTTTAACTTGTTTCTATAATTTATATCTATTTGTTCTAATAAAATCATCTTCAATCTTGCAGGGCTGATCTACAGGTTATTTAGAGCAAAACAAGAATTTTCCTGTTTTCTGCCTAGACACGCCCTGTGACACGCCCTCTCTGGGCGTGACACAGGGGCGTGACACACAAAATCCAGTCTGCTGCAGAAGATCGTCGAACCGCGCCTAAAGATCGTTGAATGGACCAGACACGCCCGTGTCGAAATATGACACGCCCGTGTACCCTTTACACGGGGTGTGACAGCCTGTGGAAAAATAGCTGACCGTGCCACGTCGGATTAAATTGACACGCTTGGGTCACGGGCGTGACCATGGGCGTGTTAGTTGCGTTTTCCAGCCAATTACTCTTTTGTTCCAGCCGTTGCCGCCAGAAGCCGTTCCAGCTTGACACGCCCTTAGTAACGGGCATGACTTGTGGGCATGACACCTCCTTGAAGACGAGTTTTACTCCCGCCGTTTTCAAGAAACAGCCTTGACACGCCCTAGGTCACGGGCGTGACCTAGGGGCGTGACCCGTCAGTTAACAGATTTTGGCAGTTTATCCTTCAACGTTCCCGGGGTTTCAAGACAACGGTTCCGAGCCTGACACGCCCTAGGTCACGGGCGTGACCTAGGGCGTGACCAAACAGAAATTTTTTCTATAAATTCCAGACAACTTCAAATGTTCAAGAGAGGAATTCTGGGAGTTGGAGTCTGGTAATTTTCTATTTCTTTTACTGTTTTTGCTCATTACTAGTATAAATCCCTATTGTTGTTACTTTCAATTTTACTTGCTTTTATTTTCATCATGTCTCTCTCTACTCTATTTTGTAATTCCTTAATCATGATGAGTAGCTAATTCTCTTTTAGCACTTGATCATGATGAACTTTAGAATGAAATAAAATCTTCTCTTTTTTATCAAATGTGTTGTTCTTAATTCTACTCGCTACGATTTATCTTTCATTTTTATTTCATCGAATTCATATTACGCGGATATGGGTTTCGATCTAAGATCTGTATCCTAAATGACCGAGAGGTTGCGGATACGAGGAGATCACTCAAGGATAAATGGAGTTGAATGCACTCCTCGAGAGAGCGCGACGTAAATCTTCCGGATTGGAGTCAAATCCAATAAGGGGGTTCACCGCCTAAAGCAATCTTAGGGGTTTCGACTGGCCGAAAGGTCTTAATCGATCAACCTAAGGTTAGTCAGGAGCATGAGCTCGACGGAGACGCTTTTGTACTTTAGGAACCTCCACGGTCGAGCGAGTAGATAAGAACATGTATTGTTTTGTTTTTCAAGAAGATTTATTTTAGTTCAAGGGGATTCTAGATCAAGTGCTAGCTTCCCCAAATCATATTTCTCTCTCTTAGTTTAACGCTTAGTTTTTTCCTTTTCCAAACATAAACCAACTTTCGTTCCGATAAGATAATAGTTTCCCTTGTGAGTACAAGTACTCGACAGCCCCGAGTTTAAATACGACACTTGATTCTATACTCTGAATGATAGGTATACTTGCCTCATCAATTGGAAACATGCGCAAGCGTGGAGAAAATATTCATCAGCGTGTTGCGTGGCTTGTGAAACGATTAAATTTCGTGATTAATTTCTTCATAGATCTTATTGGTGTTTTCCCTTTTCTGTTTATGTTTCGTGAGGCGTGGAGGCCCTCATTTTTTTTGTTTGGGAGAGAACCACCCTTGTCCGAATCTTTGCATTTCGGTGGATTCTCTTTTGGTACAATAATAATCGACCGAACCGTGTGGGACGTTCCTTTCACTTTAGAGGACCTTGGCCTATCTTCTTGGCATTATCTTGAAGGGCTTTGCGAACCCTCCGTAATTTAAAAAATTATGAATGTCTGAGTTTTAAAGTTGTTGTGTTTTAGGATTGAGCGTGACGTGAGAGTTACCGGAGAGCGTTGTGTTTAGTTACGTCTGTCACCATAACGCCAAAAGGATGAGCCTACATCAGGTTTCCACAACCCTAGCACGAAATAGCCATCACCTGAGCTAGAGGAGGGATCCATCTGGTTAGCAACATCATTCCATCCATAGTAGGATGACTCACCTCGGCTCACGGCTGCACCACTTTTACCTCAAAAAAAAATTCGCACCCCTAGGTGTGTTTCTTCCAGCAGTCCAATATGTGCTATGAGAAGCGGTGTCATGAAGGAGCCACAAAGCCTCGTCGGGAGTCAGATTCATGATAGTACCTCTAGCTGTCGCGTCGATCATGGCCCTGTAATTAGGCTCAACAGCAAAATAAAATATTTCAACCAAACTCCACGGCTCTTAGCCGTGTTGGGGGCATCGATAGTACAGATCAGCAAATCTCTCCCAGGCCTCAGATAATGTTTCCTTGTCCAGCTTCCGGAGGTGGCTATCTCACATCGGTCGTTCACTATTTTGTCCACCGAGTGGAATTTGGCTAAGAACTTCGAGGAAATAGCCACCCATGTAGTCGTAGTCCCGGAAGCAATAGTGTGGAGCCAGGTTTTCGCCTTGTCCCTTAGAAAATATGGGAACAGCCTTAGCTTCACCACGTCATTTTTAATGTCGGCGTAGTGGAAGGTTCCACAGATCTCCTTGAATTCCACCAGATGGAGCAATGCATCCTGACTTGGCAGGCTCGAAAACTTTATGTTATTGCGGATCATGTTGATGATGGCGGGCTTTATCTCGAAGTGGTGGTTTACGATGGCCGGGACAAAACCCGGGTAAACACTTCCCGCGATAGGGGTCGTGAAGTCGCTCATTGTCCTAATGTGGGATCGGACCTCCTCCTGGTCCTCAACTATCCGTTCACCAAGGCCATTTCCTCCTTGACCTAAATCTTCCATTCTTTCTCTTCCTTCAGTAGCAGCAGCACGCTGGAGGGCTCGCCTCGCTCGTGCGGTTTCAGGATCAACTCCAAGATCTTCACCTCTATCCCTGGGGTTTGGATCTGTCATACAACACACAATAACAGATCAAAATGCCAAAAGCACTTGCAACAACTTTTCGAATAGAAAAATACACACAACTGCTGCACTCCCCGGCAACAGTGCCAAAAACTTGATGCAATCTCGACAAGTGCACCGATGTCATCAAGTAATAAACTGGGGGATTTATCCTCCAAGTATCAAATATTTTGAGGAGTGCAGATTGGGAGTGTTATCTTCCTCATTGGAAAGCGATTGCAAACGCAACAAAGGATTGGTGGTTGAGTTTTTATTTTAGAACAACTAAAACAAATTACGCGGGTCGCCTTCACCGCTTCGTAATGGTGGAATACTCCGATGAGTATTAGGGTGTGGGGTTGTAACCATTGAGGGTCAAAAGCACCTCTTCGCCAAGCCAGCCCCTAATACACGTTAGTGCGGCATATCACCAAGAAACAACCCAAATCAAGCAAAGGAAGTAAAGCCAAACTAAGAATTACCAAAACATTAGCAATTGTAAACCATCATGAACATTGTTAAGATTCCTAGCAAGTTTAGTGTAAGAAACGAACAAAAAACAAGCCGGAAGTGGTATAAAAGAAATTTTATTATCTGAAAAAGGTAAACTTTACAAAGGTATGGCCTCCCTTTTATAGAATTGAGGAGAGAGAGGAGAGAGTACAAATAGACAATGTGGGACTAAAAAATTACAGTGCTGAGCTGCTATAAAATAAAGAGTCCGAACAGGCCAAACGGTTAGATAGATGGGCTAACCGTTCGGCAACACCAGAAGGAAGAGAACAAGCCGCAGTATGAGACCGCTAGACCTCCTGGTCTCCAAGATGCCGGAGGTAAACCGCCTGGCCGCTCGGTCCACAAACAGCAATAATCTTGATGACAAACCGACGGAGAGTAACCGCTAGACCGCGCGGTCTACAACCCGCCAGACTCAGACCGCCAGACCGCTCAGTCTCATACTTCAACACTCCCGCTCAATCTGGAGAATAGATATCCATCATGTCCAACTTGTCACAAATGTGGAAGAAGGAAGTAGAAACCGGCTTGGTGAAGATATCCGCCAACTCTTTGTCGGAGGTGGTGAACGGAGTACAAATCTGTCTCTTCAAGAACTCTTCCCTAATGAAATGGCAGTCGACCTCTATATATTTTGTTCTCTCATAGAAGACCGGATTTTTTGATATGTATATAGCGGCCTTGTGGTCAAAGAACATATGAAGAGTATAGTCGTAGACCTATCCTTGGTCAAGCATGAGAGCATGCAACCATTTTAACTCACACATGGTTGATGTCATACTTCGATATTTAGCTTCTGCACTAGACCTGGAGACAACAAACTGTTTCTTGCTCTTCCAGCTCACAAGATTTCCTCCAACAAATGTGCAAAAGCCATATGTAGATTTACGATCCCCTTTATCATCCTCATAGCTTGAATCTGAGTAGGCTTCAACCCTTAGATGACCATTATTCTGAAAGAGTAGCCCTTTTCCTGCTGCTGCTTTGACATAATCTAATATCTTCAAGGCAAACAGAAAATGGCTTTCCCTAGGAGCTTGCATGAACTGACTAACCTTCCTTATAGCATAGGCAATGTCGGGTCTGGTCACCGTGGGATAAATATGTTTGCCTACTAGACGTCTATACTTTGTGGCATCAGATAGAAGACGCGAGTCATCTATCAATGTTTTGTCTTCTCCAGTAGACATGTGATATCGGGCCGGTTTGGCACCAGTAAATCCTTCCTCTCGTAAAAGATCAAGAGCATACTTTAATTGGGAGAGAACCAACGAGCCGGGCTTCCGAGAGATTTCTATCCCCGAAAACTATTTCGGGGATCCCATATCCTTCATGACCAGGTGTTGACGAAGGTGTTTCTTTGTCAAGTCCACCCCAGCCTGATCATCGCCGGTAAGAAGAATATCATCCACATACACCGCCAAAACCACCAGTCCCGATGCGGTTTTGCGAATAAACAAGGAGTGATCGGCCGAGCTTCTTGCAAAGCCAATGGAAACCAAAATGCCACTGAACTTGTCGAACCATTCCCAAGGGCTCTATTTTAGGCCATAGATGGCCTTCTTCAACTGGCATACTCGTGTCTCCCCCTGAGCAATATACCCAGGAGGTTGCTCCATATAGACGTCCTCTTTAAGACCACCATAGAGAAAGGCATTCTTGACATCAAGGTGGGAAATAGCCCAATCCCTGTTGACGACCATAGAGAAATGAACATGGATGGTGCTGAGGCGAGCAACAGGAGAGAAAGTATCAAAGTAGTCAACCCCATAAGTCTGAGTAAAGCCTTTGGCCACCAGCCGGGCCTTATAGCGCTCCACAGTTTCGTCTGGACGAAACTTCACAATAAACACCCAGCAAAAGCCGACCACATCAGTACCCACTAGTGGAGAAACAAGGGTACAGGTACCCCGTTCAGTAAGAGTGGTGATTTCCTCATCCAGGGCAGATTTCCAATTAGGAATAGCAAGAGCCTCCTAGTAGGTGCGGGGAGTGGTAGTAGCCAAGATAGCCAAAGCAAAACACCTGCGAGAGGGAGTAAACCGATCATAGTAAAAAACTTCCGCAAGCGGGTGTTGGGTACACACCCACACCCCTTCGCGAAGAGCAATGGAAAGATCCAGGTCAACTCGTGCCTCAGTGACCGGAGCATCCGTGGCGAAGAAAGCTGGCCCGAGACTGGAGAGAGATGGCTATGTAGATGAGGGGGGAGGTGGAGGGGGTATAATGGAAAGAGAAGGAGACGGAGGAGATGAGATAGAAGTGGAGATGTCGATATGTGTTGAAGGAACAAAGAGAGATCGTGGAGAGTAAAAACATCAGGAGGAAGAGGGGATTGAGGAGAGAAGTAGGACGTATTTTTAAAGAAGGTCACGTCCGCGGAGACAAACTGCTTGCGTAGAACGGGGTCAAAGGAACAGTAGCCTTTTTGAGTGGTCGAGTAACCCAAAAAGACACACTTGGTGGAACAGGGGGAAAGCTTGTCACGGGTACTAGACGGAGCATGCACAAAAGTCGTACACCAAAAAATACGGAGAAGGAGAGGAAATGGTTCCTTGCCCGGGTAGAGAACGGAGAAGGGGGTCTGGCCATTGAGAATCGTAGAGGGAAGGCGATTGATGAGATAGTAGGCGAGGAGAATAACATAGCCCCAGTAGGATCGAGGTACCTGCATCTGCGTCATAAGAGTGAGAGCGACATCGAGGAGATGATGGTTTTTATGCTCCGTCACCCTATTTTGTTGGGAGGTGTAAACACAGGTGGTATGATGGATAAGACCATGTTGCATACAAAAGTAGGAAAACTCATGACTAAGATATTCCTTAGCATTATCAGAGCGTAAGATTTTTATAGAAATATCAAACTGAGTTTTAATAATACAATAAAAGGATTGCCATACAGAAAGGAGTTCAGAGCGATCTTTTAAGAGATATACCTAAGTACATCTAGAGAAATCATCAATAAAGGTAATAAAATAAGAACTACCCCGACCAACTGTGAGAGTAGGAGCAGGACCCCAGACATCAGAATGAATTAGATCAAACGGGCAAGAAGTGCCACGACCTTGCTTTGGCGGGAAGGAGGAGCGGTGATGTTTGCTAAGCTGACATGCATCACAGTTGAGCAGAGGACTGATATGAGTTAAGTGGGGCAGAAGCTGATGAAGAATCCGAGGAGGAGGATGTCCAAGGTGAAGATGCCATTGAAGCAAATATGTAGAAGAGGAGGAGAAGGCAGACAGAGCAAAAACGTTGTCCAGGAAGTAGAAGCCGTCGCTCTCAGTCCACATAGCAATCGTCTGTTGGGTCCTCGTGTCCCTAAAAGAGCAAGAAGTTGGAGTGAATAAGACAGAGCACTGAATTTGCTTGCATAAAGTAGTAACAGATAATAAGTTGCAAGGGAACTTCGGGACATAGAGGGTGTCCAGCAAGAGAAGCGACGGGGTGACTTGAACCACGCCCATCCCATGAACTGGGGAAGGTGAACCATCCGTAACAAGAACAGGAGGCAACCAATCATGAGTTTCTAGGAGAGAGAAGTATTGAGGATTGTCGGTCATGTGATTTGTAGCACCAGAGTCAATAAGCCACTTTCCTTGGGTAACGACATGGGCACTACCTGAAGTGGTGGCCACACAGGGGCAGACGACCGAGAGGAAGCGGAGGTAGAGATATAAGAATTTCCCATAGAGAAACACACTAAACCGCGCGAGTAGAAGCAAAGTCGCGTGGATAGAAAGCGAGAAGTCTGCACGGACAAAAGAGGAGGCCGCGATAGAAAAGAAAGAAACCGCAGCGGGCTACGAGAAGAAGAAGCTGCAACAGTCACGGTGTCAGCACACCAGCGGCAAGAAGGGCCACGACCAGGAAGCATAACAAAGTAAAGGGACAGAGGTCACACGAACTGTGAAGAGGTCATGCGAACTAAAAGAGGAAGGAAGCAAAGAGCGGTATGAATACCAGGCCGGGGCAAGCCGAACAGATCGCGGCAACAAGAGAGAAGCGGTCAAACAAAAAGATACCGCAAGAGCAAGAGAAACCAAAGCGGATTCGACGAAAGCCACAGTGGATAATCAAGGAGAACGCAGACGTCAATGTGTCAACACACCAGCAGCCAGAGAACCCACGACCAAACTGCATGACTAGAGAAGCAGAAGGGAAGAAGTCATGCGAATAAAAGAGATCACACGAAGCAAGGCAGGCCACGCGAACAAGGACAAATCACAGCGGTTAGGAGAAATAGATCTGCGGCGGTCACAATGATAGACACCAGCGGCCAGAAAAGCAACGACCAAGCCGTAGAACCAAGCAGAGGGAAAGAAGTCGAGCGGCTAGAAAGCAGCCCGCGTGAACAGAAGAAAGAGAAGACTGCGCGATTAGAGAAAAGTCTGCGGGAAGACAAACAAGGAAAACAAGGCTAACAGGTCACGGAAATAGCTCGTGGCGACTAAAGAAGAGGTCGCAACGACTAGGCACAGGTCGCGGCGAGAAGAAGAGGTCGCGCACACAAAGGGCAACGACAAGTAGAGGAAGAAGCCGCGCGAACAGGGCGCAAGCAGGCAAAAGAAACAAGTCGTGAGGCCGGGTCGCAAAAATAAGAAGCAAGCCTCGCGGATAGGTCGCGTGGTCAGAGAAGGCACACAGAATCAGGAGGAGTAGATCGAATCCTCTGATACCATGTAAGAAACGAACAAAAAACAAACCGGAAGTCGTATAACAGAAATTTTATTATCTGAAAAAGGTAAACTCTACTAAGGTATGGCCTCTCTTTTATAGAATGGAGGAGAGAGAAGAGAGTACAAATAGACAATGTGGGACTAAAAAATTACAGTGTTGAGCGGCTAGAAAATAAAGAGACCGAACAGGCCGAACGGTTAGATAGATGGGCTAACCATTCGGCAACACCAGAAGGAAGAGAACAAGCCGCAGTAGGAGACCTCCAGACCGCTCGGTCTCCAAGATGCCCGAGGTAAACCGCCAGACCGCTCGGTCGACAAATAACAACAGTCTGGATGATAAACCGCTGGATAGTTACCGCTAGACCGTGCGGTCTATAACCCGCCAGACTCAGACCGCAAGACCACTTAGTCTCATACTTCAACATTTAGCAAACATCCAAAGCAAAGAAACAACATTAAAATGAGAGTCAAGAGGAGATTTACAACCCAATGCGTGAAGGCTAGTCACGATTCTCGGGCGGAGTCGAAGGTTATTAGTCTTCATCCGGGCTCGGTCGGTGGTTGACGTCCGAGGAAGCTTGAAGTGTTGGCACCTACTTCAAAGATGTTTTCCTCGTCTTTTTCAGGAACTGTGAAGGCTGGTAGTCGCTGGAAAACTCTCCAATGGCAGCAAGAAGGGGCTCTAAATGCTCCTCTCGAGATTGAGATGAAGGAAACGGCGGAAGATCATTGCCTGCATTGAAGTTTGGAAGAAGAATGGTGGTCGGACGAGGTCTCCAAGGAGGAGAGAGGAAAAGGTGGTCGGAGGGCGATTTTCCCGCTCAGAGAGGCTAAAATGGCGGAATATTTCTTCTCAAGTCAACTCCTGCACTTAAATACAAGAAGGTCAGAAAAATGGTCACACACAGTTTGGCGCACGACCGTGCGTTAACCATGCGATATTAACTTCCAGGACAAAGCTGCGGAGGAAGATGAGTTGACCCGTACGTTTTACTCGCGCACAGACGCGGCCGCCTGTACATAAAGCAAAGCGCACGGGTTACCACAGAGCACTGATATTCCCGGCAAGCACGTGGAACAGTGCATTATACTCGCACATGGGCACTTCTGCCCGTGCGTGAACAAATCGTATGATTAACCACAGAGCGCTATAAACCAAATAGCTACAGGAAAATCGTGCATCTCCGTCGCGCACGGTTCAGAATAAATTGTGCGTGAAGAAATCACACGGGTTTGTCAATACTCTAGAGAAACTTGCAGAAAACGCAGAATTTTGTAGAAAGTGTGCGCTAAGGAATCGCAGGACCATTGTTTTCCACAAGTCAGAATTCCTGATTTGGGGGAAAACTGACCACTTGCACAGCAAAAACCAAAGCTGGAGCACAAGCTCCCAACACTAATATATAGTATAAAGTAACCAAATCCGCACGGAGAGCACCCCAGTACTTACTCCCGACATCCCGGTGCAATTTGCAAACCAAAATGGGCTGAAACAGTGCAATAATGGCTAAGTGAAGCCCTAATCAAATATATAACTTTTCCTACTGAAATAGTAGTGCACATGCAAGATAATAAGCCCAGATGAGTACGAAAAACCCTATATAAATCTTACTCATCACTGCCTCTTGTATATTTTTTCCCTGAGCATTCTTTTCTTTTGAATGCCTCAGGCCCGGAGTAGTAGTGGTCTGAGCAGCTAAAGTTGGTGGTCTCAGGAATTCTATAGTAGTAGCAGTGGTTCTTCCCTCACCTCCGTGAGGTAGTTTTGTTGTTACTATTTTAGTTCTGACCTACACTTTGTTTTGTGGGTTCGTGTATGGTTGTTGAGGCCCACAGTGAATTATTGTAGATGTTAAACTATTGGCTAGGTACAATGTTATTTTCTTGCTGTTTGTCATACTTACTTGCTCTCTGGGAAGGATTGATGTTAGGTGGCATGTTTGTTACCTTCAAAATAAAAAAAGGTTCGATATTATTATCTCATACTCATAGAATCTTTTTAAATCACGTGCGACTCTACTTTAACGAACATAAAAGCTCTTTTAATACTTATATTAAATTTAGAGGTGTGTATATCATGAATTGTCTTATTAGATCGTCATTCTCATATAGGATAACAAATGAAATAAACCAAGTATTTTTAACTGCGTATATATATATTTTGACCCGTGGACTAGTTGATCCATTGAACAGAGGGACATGGCCATTAAAACTTAAACTCAAACTATATTTTCATCATAACAAACTTGAGAATTTCATGAATAGTCTTGGAGTAGGTTCTTGCCTGAGCATCTGCAATTGTCCCCTAAACGGCACGGCATCATGGCGCGTATTTTCTCTTACTCTGATATATTATTTAATGTTGATAAAATGCGGGTTGTGACATCATCCTCGACTACAAGCTTGCTGTCATCCTTGTTGAGCAACCAGAGTAAAAATATGGGGAATGTTTCCACTTAGTTGTGGGCAATGATGTCGGATATGGCCCGACTGATGTCACTCGAAACATATGTAATGCCCCAAAAAATGTATAGGTATGAGAAGTGTTTTTATGGGTTTTGGAGCCCTGGGATTTTCCCGGCTGGAGGACACGGGTGTGTCGGGGGTGCCGACACGGGCGTGTCAAATTTGACATGGGCGTGTCAACAAGACCGTTTCCTTCTCTGAAAACTTGGCTGTGTCGAGGGGCGTGTATACGGCTCAGGAAACGGGTCTGTCGTGGTAGACACGGCCGTGCCAATCCTGACATGGGAGTGTCAGGACCCGTGTCCACTAAGGGTCATGTCGATTCCAAAGAGCGGTTATGGAACACGCCCACCGACACGGGCGTGCCAGTTTGGGGGACATGGGCATGTCACCTTGGACACGGGCATGTCTCAACCCGTATCCTACACTGGTCCGATGATTTCGTATACAAGCAGGGCACACGACAAGGCACACGGCCGTGTGCAAAGCCGTGTTCGGCCATCTGAAATGATTTTCAGAGTTAATCAGGGCCATTCGTTTTTATTAAATACGATCCAACGGTCCTGGCTTGCCTTCTAATGGTTTATGGACGGTAATGGGGAAGTTATTCCTCATTTTATCTTTGGCTTTCTCTTTCTAAGGAGAAGAGAGAGGGGAGAGCAAGAGGAGGAAGAAGAAGAGGAATCCGGCCACCGGTGGTGCTACGGTGGTCTGAATCGCGTGCCGAGTTCAGATTAGCGGAGGCAAGAGCATTGCGGTGCTTTTCAACCGTATACTTTTCTCCATGGAGCCAAAGCATGCTTCAAGGGTAACGATTTCCCACTCAGACATGTGATGTCCTTCTTTCCTGCATATGCATAGTAATCCTCCACCAAAAGGTGGAACGCGAAGTGATTCCCGTGGGATCGGTGGTTCATCCCTGGCTTTGTTGCATTAGAACTGGAAGTGAGTAGTATGGTTAGGAATTCTGTGTGAAGCCCATCCAGAAGTGATTAGTACGGATTGGTGATCCTTTGTTTGCAATCGGAGAAGACTCTGTGTTCTTTGATTGTTTGTATGGAATCCCTTGGTGTATACCTGTGGCTTAGTGCAGCAGGAAGTACTGGAGGAAGTCCAGGAAAATGTGAGAGTTGATACTTGGTGTTCAACTCGTGTTGTCATGAGTACCATGTTGTGTGTTGTTGGGCCATTGTGCTACAACTAAAAGCCTTAGTGGCGAACGGGCAAGGAGATGTTGTACCCGTGTCGGTCCGGTGTAACGACTGACGATGATGAGCAACGGGCAAGGCAGATTTGTACCCGCATTATGGTTGTCTAACCTTTGGTGCTTAAGTCCCTATTAGGATCTCATAGCAAGAGTCTTATGCATGCGCATTGTAAAGACTAGGAATGCTCATTTTGGACCGTAAGGTAGAGAGACCTTGAAACGGTGGTGGGACCCTGGATATTCCGGTACACTAATAAGGTTCCCTGAGTGCACGGAGCGTCGGGCCGTCGGGCCGACGTTTGTGATATGTATTGGCTAGTGTGGTTGTGCACGTCCTTGGTGGAATATAGTATACATATGCTGGTTAATGAAATGCTTTGTAGGGAAGGAATTCTGCTACCCCGTGCCAGTGGCAGGGTCGTTATAGTTGGTCAGCTGAATGCTGACCGTTGCCCTGTTTGTCGCCACTTGGTGGATTGTTTCTTCCAGGTGGAGCTGGCCCAAGCGGTAAATAGTGGGCTGAAGCCATGATTGTGCTGCTACCCTTGAAGGATTTACTTTGCTTTACTTTTGTTCATGTGTGGCCGGCCTGCGTGCCGATGTTTGTAAACCAAACTACTTTTAAGAGTAACTTGTAAGGCCATAAGGACATGCATCTTGTGTATTTGGTTGTATACATTCCTAATTGTTAGTAGTGGACATTTCTGTTGTTATCCTTGAGTTTAAAGTTTTCAACCATGAATCTTTCGCTAGAATGCTCTGTGTTAGGAATCGTTGGTAGTTTTGATATTATAAAGTGACCTCTTCGCCTGTTCGTGGAATATGGTGTGGGGACCCGGCTGGACCTTCTACTATATCCCATGTAATGGGTAGGGATGTTACAACATACTTGCCTGATTGGCCCTACGGGTTGTTGGTGAGGTTGAAACTATGGTGGTGGAGGTAATGTGAGTGGCGAAGCCGGACGTTCCATCCTAAAGTTCTGATGGAAACAACTGCTACCTCTTTGGTTTCCTCTTCCACCACTAATATTCTGTCTCCTTCTAAAGTTGGGTCCTCTTTGGTCATCAGTACATCTTGGATGAAGCATGAACACTACACTCATAAGCATGACAAGAAGTATACGGGGCATATTATGAAGTATGGGATGCATAATATGTAATGCCCCCGGTTTTTCTGTGTTTGTTTAAATGTTGTTTGGCGTTACGATAATGCGTTGTCGGCCTTTGCCGTTGTTGGAGCATGGTCTTAGCTCTTTAGGTTCCTTGAGTGGCCTATTTGTAGCCTGTTTACAAGATTCCCTAGCTAGCCGGAGTCTGTTTTGGTTACTCGGCTGAGCTTCTTAGGGAATGCTTGTGCTTTGGCTTCGGGAGGTGTTAGCCAAAGTTTTGGTCGTCGGATGTTGTTTTTGACTTCTTCGTTGTTTTCTTAGCATGAGTGTTTAGCTATGGTACGAGTTTCGTAAAATTCCGAGATCTTTTGTTTTTGCGTCGTTTCAACGTTGTCTTTATTTTATGGGATAACTAGTAGTGTGTTACCAGATTATTGCTATTGTTGTGCATGGCCTTCTCTGGCCAAGCTTGGTAAGGCTGGTGCCTTGTTTTAGACTATGTTGCTTAGCTAATTATATATATATATATATATATATATATATGTTTGGGTGTAAGCTTGGGTGCAAATAGCCTTTTTTATATAATATAAAGCTATAGCTGTATATATATATATTTATATAAGTATATTGTCTAGTTTTATTCAGCTGAGTGGGGGAGCTTTTCAAGCTTTAGGATTATTTTATTTGCTTAGTTGCTGAGTAGAGTTATTTAAGGCTAGTATATTCTAAGATTTGGTCTTGCTAGGCGGAGCTCGGGTTAGGCTATTAGAGTATTATTTTTCACTCGCTGGTGGAGTATGTTTAGACTTTTATATTGTATTATTAGTCTTGGGTGGAGCATGATATAAAAAAGGCAGCAAAGCTTGTCCTTTTATTTCATTTCCCTTCCCAAGACCAGCAGCCAGCTTCCTGCGGAAGGAAGAAAGAGGCGGAGGTGTTGGAGCTTCGACCGGCGATTGCTGGAGGTCTAGAGCTCAGTTTGCTCGGGTAATACAAGATTCGGCTTGCTCCCGTCCCGATCATCCTTCCTAGGTAAGTTGTTCTGGTTCTAGAGCTGTTGTTAGAGAGCTATGATTTTCGGGTTCTCCTCTTCTTCTTCCCTGAGCCTTGTTCTTGTCGTAGGTGGCTGAGCTTGCCGCCAATGGCAGAAAGTGTTGCTGTAGTTGCTGCATCTTGGTGGTGAGGCAAGTTGCTCGTTTCCCTTGCCAATTGTTTTGACTTTTTTTTACTTGATTATTCCTGCGGTGAGTGTTCTTTTTCGGCTAATCTCTCCCTTATTTCCTCGGTTTGGTGTCCAGAGGGTAGCTGGAGGTAGGGTATGGCTGTAGCTGCTGTACAGGTATAGTTTAAGTCAGATGGCTTGAGGTAGGGTATAGTTTTTTGGCTATTGTTTAAGTCAGATAGCTGTTGCTCAGGTATAAGGGTTAGGAGGTAATTTTTTAGGTTAAATAGAGCTCTTTGGTTAGTAAGCGTTGAGTGGGTTGGGTTCGGGTTAGCTCCATGGTTTCTGATTATTAGGCAAGTCAAAAGCGTTGAGTGTGTGTACCTCACTCAACGCCTAGACTATTAGGCTTCTGGCGTTGAGTGAGGTTCCCTCACTCAACGCCATGGTCGTTTTTGCGGTTAAGTGTTTTGGCATTGAGTGAGTGGACCTCACTCAACGCCGTGGCTATTTGTCATTGAGTGAGGTGGACTCACTCAACGCCGCAGTTTTTGCCAGCCGCTAAGCCACTTGGTGTTGAGTGAGTCGACCTCACTTAACACCGTGGCTATTTTGGCGTTGAGTGTGGTGGACTCACTCAACGCCAGTGCCTGTTTTTGCGGCTAAGTCATTTGGCGTTTAGTGAGTCGACCACACTCAACGTTGTGGCTGTTTTGTGCTTGAGTGTGGTTGACTCACTCAACACCAAAGCCTGTTTTTGCTCTAAGTCAAAATCGTTGAGTGAGTGGACCTCACTCAATGCCTTGGCTATTAGGTTTGGCGTTCAGTGTGGTGAACTCACTCAACGCCAAGGCTAGTTTCTACGGCTAAGTAGAAAAGCGTTGACATCATTGAGTGAGTTGAGCTCACTCAACGCTGTCAACCAGCGGAGATATTATGGCTAAGTCTTTTGGCGTTGAGTGAGTGGAGCTCACTCAATGCCACGTCGAGTGGACTCGACGACATCCCTGGCTAGCGTTTGGCGCTGAGTGAGTGAAGCTCACTCAACGCCGTGTTAGGTTTGGTGTTGATTGAGTGAAGCTCACTCAACGCCGCGCCGAGTGGACTCGATGCTTTTGCCTTGGGTTGGTGTGTTTCCTTAGGATTGTTAGTATGGCTTTTTCCCTTAGGAGGGGGGGGGGTTGTGTTCGGCTAGTTTTTGCATGCCGACTCATGGATTATGGAAGATGGTGTGCTTTTGTGGGCTCTGTAGGGGGTAAATTCTGTGTGCTGAGCTGTTGCCACCACCACCTAGGTCTTGTTTGGCTGGTATGGTTAGGTGTGTGGACTCTGTAGCTGCTAACGTTTGTTTTCACCCTGGAGTGTTTTTGGGTCTGGTTGTTGGTGAGGGATGTGCCGCCCACTCCGACCCAAGGTTTTCACCATGGCCAAAAATTCACAAAGATTAGGACTGTTAGTTCCTTTCCTTTCTAGTGACTATTTCTTTTGGCATATGTTTTCCTTGGTGCTGCTGCAGGTGCTTAGCAGAGCATGTTGCTCTTTATGTTCACTTGGTGTGCTTTTGCTACTTTTTGGAAAGTGTTTCTTCTTACTGTCATGCCTTTTCCTTTACTGTTAGCTTTTTTGTTGTTGGGTTGGTAAACCCTTCTTTTTTTTGCTTATGAATCTAATGCTCCACTTCCTTTGATTTTCTTTTACTTTCTAAGGTGTTCTTTCTTTTAATTCCCCAGGTTCAGGTTGTAGCCAGTTAGACGGCTAGTGCTCTTATGGAGTTTGCTCATAGCCTCCTGGGTAGCTGAGGTTGCCAATCTTCGTCCTTGTGAGGTAGTTATCTTCCTTTCTGTATAGACATGCACACTCACCAGTGGGTTCGTGTCAGGTTGTTGACGCCCACTGGTGGCTTACTTTTGATGCTGGGTATGAACTAAAGCTGCTACTTTTTCCTATTTGAGGTTGTTCACTTGTTTTTCTGGGAAGGATTTATGCTAGGTTGCATGTTAGGTATTTTAAAACCCTAAAAAATTACTATATGTATCTCATGCACATCATGTTTCTAAAACTAAGACACTATTTTTCCTAATAGCGTAAAGACTATATTTTTTTATACATACTGTACTAACTTTAGAGTGGTGCATACCATGAGTCGTCCCTCGGGGACACTTATGCTCATTCAGGATGTCTAAGCAACTTAACCAAAGTATTTTCCACTTAGTATAAATATATATTTTGGACTAGCTGATACATGGTGCCGAGGGATGTGGCCATTAAGATATAATACTGGTTTTCTTTCATATTAAACTATGAATTTTCCTTAAAATCTAAAGTCTAGAGTTTTTCTTAAGCGTGTGCAGTTATCCCCTACACGACGTGGAATCACGACGCATATTTTCTCATGCTCTGATACGATTTAATCGTTGATAAAATGCGGGTTGTGACATTTGGTATCAAAGGGAGATTGCTTGACAATTGGTCAGGCAACCTTTCCCTTGTTTGCATTGATAGTCTAGCATCATATCATACACACACCAATATATCATCAGCACGTCTTGGCTAAATAACGAACACTACACCCATAAGCATGAATAGAAGTATACGGGGCATATTATGTAGTATGGTATGCATAAAATGTGTTTGTATATGGATGCACAATAGGAGGCAACATGTGAGGGTTATATTGTATGGGATACATAACCTCACCACATGAATGTGGCTAGCACGTTTTCTTTTTTTCGTTGCATGGAAATGTTATATAGTATGGGATGCATAACATTTTCATGTGTACGCCGCTCATGGCATACATTAAGGCCTTTCTTTAGAATGCATAGAACAACATGCATAGCATAACATTGCATAAGTACAACGTGCCAAGCTAAAGATTTGCATGATGACGTATGTACACACAAGATTTTGAGTCAAAAAGAATACAAATTCATGCATTCATGGTCTAGGCACATGATTTAGTAGGAGTGTGGTGAACCATATTAGGTTAAGCATAACATCATCATTGCAAAAACAAATCCCAGAGCCAGTTTAGCAGTTGAAGTTCATATTAAAGTATATTTGTCTGTACCGGGTAGTTTTGTTCTAGCAGTTGGGGTAGGTTCTAAGTCTTGCTGATACGATTATAGGATGGCGAGGCGTCCTTCGACGAGATCGACTCCCCAATCTGAGGGTGAGTCTTCCGGAGCGCAAAGCGAGGCATTGATTGAATGTCTGCGGCAGAGTAATGAATCCTTATCTAGGCAAGTGATGGGTATACAGACTTAGATCCAGTCTCTGTTAGCAGTTGTGGCAGGAGAGCCTCCGAGGGTGTTGGACCATGCTGTAGTCGTAGCTGTTCATGTTCCTCCTTCTCCCCTAGTACCTCATTTGTGCTGCCCCCGGAGATGACATTCATATCACACTTCCAGCGACTTGGACCACCTACTAATGATGGGAAGGCAGACTTTATGGTTTTGGATGATTGGCTTATATCCATCGGGAGATGTTCTCCTATTATGGAGTTACCCCCAATCAGAGGGTGATGATCGCCACCTATCAGCTTAAGGGATTGGCGAAGAGTTGGTGGCTGAGAGAGAAGGAGAGCTTGAAAGGGGGATGCTCTTGGGAGACCTTCAAGGAACTGTGCTATTGAAGTTTCTGCTTTCGGTCAAGCGCGACCGCCTGATGAATGATTTCCAACATTTTATGTAGAGGCAGCTTATGGTTGCGGAGTATGAAATAGAATTAAGCAAACTGAGCAGGTTTGCTCCCATCTTGGTGAGTTCCGAAGCTGATAGAGTTAAGCGATTTCTTGGCGGCCTGAGAAGTGATGTTCAGCAGTTAGTCGGTTCTCATGGAGCAGTGAGTTATGCTGGTGTGGTAGAAGCTGCTTTGTAGGTGGAGGCCATTGATAATGCTAAGCAAGAGGGTAGCAGGTGAGAAAAGATAAAAGGAAAGCTGTTGAAGGAAGGAGCCCCCAGGTACCCGGTGCGTCTTTAAGAAAGAAGAGTAAGGTGGTTTGTAGCTTCTTTGGTCGGCCGGGCCATCCCGTGGAGAAATGTTTCAAGAGGTTGGCACTCAAAAGAAGGAGCAGGTGCATGCGATTCAAGGCGCTCCCAGGAAAGATTTATTCTTTTCTGCATGTAAGCGACCAGGGCATTATGTTGCCCATTGCTGGGGCAAGGATAAGAGTAAGTCGAGAAGTTGTTTTCTTTGCAGTCAAGAAGGGCACATCAAGGCTAAGTGCCCACAGCTCCAGCCGGTGTTCTAGCTAGTGCCACTCCAGACATTGCCACCGCCTCAGCGTGTGGATAAAGGCAAGGGGAAGCTGAATGTAATTTCTTCAGAGGAAGCGCAGACTTCGACTCAGGTCATTTTTGGAGGATTTAAGGTGAGGAACCGCTGGGCGCGTGTTCTCTTTACTCTGGCGCTACCCACTCCTTTGTGGTTAGGGCCTTTGTGGAGCACTATCATTTGGGTCTATAGCAAGTTAGTGATGCCTTTTGCGTAAAGTTTCCTTCTGGTGATTCTGTGGTTTCGGATCAGGGCATTCGGGATTGTCCGATTTTGTTGGGGAATTTTCTAGCGAAGCCAGATTTGAAGTTGATCGACCTGGAAGACTTTGATGTTATCTTAGGCATGGACTAGTTTTCCAGTTATGATGCAGTTATCTAGTGCAAGGGTAAGCTCTTGGACTTCGTTAAGGACGACGGTCAGCCTGGGAGTGTTTATACTGATCCGCGCTAGGAGTCTCCAATCATTTCTACGGTATGTGATCAGAAGTTGCTTGATTCTGGCTGCTTTGACTGTTTGGTCTCTCTAGTAGGGACAGTTGTTAGTGTTCCGCGTTTGGAAGAGATTCATGTGGTGTGTGACTTCTCTGATGTGTTTCCTGACGATCTTCTCGGTCTTCCAACATTTAAAGATGTCGAGTTTGTTTTAGATTTGGAGCCAGGTACGCATCCTATTGCAAAGGCACCGTACCAGATGGCCCCGCGAGAGCTGGAGGAGTTGCGTATCCAGCTGGATGAGATGTTGGAAAAGGGTTTTATCAGGCCGATTTCGTCGCCTTGGGGTGCGCATGTTCTGTTTGTAAAGAAGAAAGACGGGTCGATGAGGCTGTGCATCGACTATAGAGAGCTGAACAAGGTTACTATCAAGAACAGGTACCCTCTGCCTCAGATTGACGATTTGTTTGATTAGTTGCGCGGTAGAACAGTATTCTCCAAGATTGATCTTCGATCTAGCTACCATCAGCTAAGGATCCGTGAGTCCGACATTCCGCGGACTGCTTTTCGATCCAGGCATGGGCATTTTGAGTTTTTGGTTATGTCATTTGGTTTGACAAATACACCCTCAGCTTTTATGGATTTGATGAACCGCGTGTTCAAGGACTTCCTGGATAAGTTTGTGGTTGTTTTTATCAATGACGTCCTGATTTATTCCCGCAATGCTGAGGAGCACGACCAGCATCTGTGTTTGGTTTTATCTTCCTTGAGGGACCACAAGCTTTTCGCCAAGCTGAGCAAGTGCGAGTTTTGGTTGCCTCAGGTTGCATTTCTGGGCCACGTGGTGAATAAGAGTGGGATTTAAGTTGACCCATAAAAGATCACTGCTGTGATGGATTGGACTAGGTCGGACACACCCAAGGATATTAGGAGCTTTTTGGGATTAGTCGGTTATTACAGGAGATTCGTGGATGGTTTTTCTACCCTGGATGCACCTTTGACTAGATTGACCCAGAAGAACGCAGCTTTTGTCTGGAGCGAGAAGTGCGAGGAAGCCTTCCTAGAGCTCAAGGACAGATTGTGCAGCGCCCCTGTTTTGACCTTGCCTACTAAGGGTGTGGATTATGATGTTTATATGGATGCGTCGCATGTTGGTCTTGGTTGCGTGTTAATGCAAGTCGGGAATGTGATTGTGTACGGGTCGAGACAGCTGAAGACTCATGAGAGGAACTACCCTTCGCATGACCTGGAGTTTGAAGCCGTGATTTATGCGCTGAAGTTGTGGATACATCTGCTTTATGGCGCGCAGTGCAAGATTTTTATTAATCACAAGAGCTTAAAGTATGTCTTCACCCAGAAGGAATTGAATCTGCGCCAGCAGCGATGGTTGGAGTATTTGGCCGACTACGATATTGAGATCCAGTATCATCCGGGAAAGGCCAATGTGGTGGCCGACGCTCTGAGTCAGAAGTCAGGGAAGATTTTTGGTCTCTCCGCCGAGCATTTAGTAGAGGAGTTTATTTTGATGGGCATCTCTGTGGGAAGTAGCAATTTACAGATTATTTTGGCAGTGACAGAACCTTCATGGATTGTGCTTACGAGACAACATCAAAAGGACGATCCCAATCTTCTACATTTGTATCTTCGGGCTCAGAAAGGTGAAATGCCAGATTTTTTCTATTGATGATGCGGGCACCTTGCGGTACCACGGTATGTTTTGCATCCCCGCCGTTGGAGTTATCCGGGTGATGGTGTACAGGGAATCACATGGATCTAGTGTTTCCTACCATCCAGGATCTACTAAGATGTATCATGATTTAAAGCAGATTGCCTGGTGGTATGAGATGAAGGGAGACATAGCCAGATTTGTTTTTGAGTGCCACACTTGTAAGCATGTGAAAGATGATCATGGAAGGCCTGGTGGCAAGCTGACTCCCTTGGAGATTCTGACTTGGATGTGGGAAAGCATCTCGATGTATTTCATTACAGGCTTACCAAGATCTCCTAGGGGGCATGATTCAGTTTGGGTGATCGTGGATTGATTGACGAAGTGTGCTCACTTTGTACCGTTTAAGATCAACTATCTGATTAGGAAGATAGCTGAGCTGTATTTGAATGAGGTCATCCGGTTGCACGGTGTGCCAGTCAGCATTATCTCAGGCCGAGACTCCCGGTTTACATCTCGCTTCTGGAAGAGCCTGCAAGAGGGTTTGGGTATGGATTTGAGATATTCTACTGCTACCACCCGGAGAATAATGGCCAGAAAGAGTGAGTCAATCAAATCGTGGAGGACATGATCTAATGCTAAATTCTAGACCACAGAGGGGCGTGGGATGAGCGTTTGCGGCTTATGGAGTTTTCGTATAACAACAGTTACCAAGAAAGATTGCAAATGGCTCCTTTTGAAGCATTGTATGGGAGGCGCTGCAGGACTCCCTTGTTTTGGGCTGAGGTTGGCGAGGGACCGTTGTTGGGTCCGGAGGCGCTCGAAGATATTGAAATTGTTGTGAAACTTATTCGGCAGAAGTTTCGGATAGCTCAAGAGAGATATAAGAAGAACGCCAACCGGCGTAGATATAGCTTTGAATTTGCTGTGGGGGACTTGTTGTTCTTAAAGGTTTCCCCGATGATTGGAGTCAAGAGGTTTTGCAAGAACAGGAAGTTGGACCCGAGGTACGTGGGGCCGTTTATGATTGTTGAGCGGGTTGGTGTATCAGCTTATAGGTTGGAGTTGCCCGCAAATATTCCTGGCATACATGATGTCTTTCATGTCAGTCAGCTGCGAAATGTATGTAGAGTGGCAGGTGGGTTTTGGATTTTGTGCCTTTGTTGGAGCCGAATCTTTCTTATGTGGAGGTTCCTGTCCACATATTGGATGCTCAGGATCGCGTGTTGTGGAGGAAAACCATTCCTATGGTTAATATTTTGTGGAGGAACCAGGATGTGGAAAGCGCGACTTGGGAGCTAGAGTCGGCGATGAGGAAGGCTTACCCTCATCTGTTTCCCTGTCCTTATGCCTGGTATGTTTTGTGCACTATTTTATAGCTCTGGCTTCGCTATTTCTTTTCCTTCTTGATAGAGTAATTGAGTGTAAAGTTTTGAGGCGAATCTTTCTTTTAGGGGGAGTTGCTGTAACGCCCCCGGTTTTTCTGTGTTTGTTTAAATGTTGTTTGGTGTTACGACGATGAGTTGTCGTACTTTGCCATTGTTGGAGCGTGGTCTTAACTCTTTAGGTTCCTTGAGTGGCCTATTTGTAGCCTGTTTGCAAGATTCCCTAGCTAGCCGGAGTCTGTTTTGGTGACTCGGCTGAGCTTCTTAGGGAATGCTTGTGCTTTGACTTCGGGAGGTATTAGCCTAAGTTTTGGTCGTCGGATGTTGTTTTTGTTGGAGTTACCATGGTGATCTAGAAGTGGTCAAACATGTAATCTCACTACCAATGCGTTATGAGCCTGTAGGGTCGCACATAAGAGCATGTGGAGAAGTTGGAAGATTGAATGTGTTGGTAAGGGTTAACAATCACCACACAGAATGGGGTACGACAAACGTTGCCAAAGGAATTTCGTCGAGAGTCGTCGAGTATGACTCACCGACAAATGCAAAGTCGTCGAGAGTCGACGGGAGTCGTCGAGTATGTCTCGCCGACTAAAGCAAATTCGTCGAGAATCAATCTGCTGATTCGTCGAGAATCGAGGACAGAGTCGTCGAGACTGTTTGCTGATTCTCGCCGAATCTGGCTACTGATTCTCGTCGAGTCTGTCTGTTGATTCTCGTCGAATCTCTCTTCTGGATCCCGCCGACTGATTCTCGCCGAACCTGTGCTGATTCTCGGCGAATGATTCTGAAACCCTATTTTGGGTGGTCTGCGGATAGAGATACTCTTAGGTCTATTTATGCCTTTGGTATAAATTGAGACTTAGGGTTTTGGGAAAAACAACATCTGGTATTTTTCCTGTGGATCAAATCGAGCCCGACGGAAAGCGTTTCGCCATTTTGCCGATCTGTCGATTCCCTAACCCCACCGGACGGAAGCGTTCCGCCGCCCGTTCTCTCCGCCGACCTCCTCTCCGGTGACGGTCGCCGGTGTTGCTCTTCCTGGAGCGGACCTAGCAGTCCGTGGAAGTGCAAGGTGCAGTCGATCTCCTTCCTGATCTTTCGTGCGACGAAAAGCTCAGTGTTCTCCCACTAGTGTGGATTTTTGCAGAGACGTAGACGTTATTCTATGTAGAACTCGTCACCGACAAGAACTCAAATCTTGGAGAATCTCCGTTGAGTTGTGACTCAACGCCACTAAGGTAATTTTTCCCTAGTTGTTTGTTAACTTCTTGATTCAATTTTCATGGCCGGATCCCATCTCTTTTGGGTTTTTCTTGATGTTTTATTTCTTCTGCTGCGTGCACAAGTGTTGTGCCATCCTAAGAGAAACCCAACAGTGGTATCAGAGGGAGGTTTCAGCCATAATTGTTGTATTGGAAGTTAGGTTATTCCAGTACGTATAAACCTAGGGATTTAGAAGTGTTCTAAATGTCTAGATTTATTCTTGGAACATCAATTGTTGATGGTTTTTCAAGGGGAAATCGGAGGGCCCATAACCCACAGGTTAGGGGCTCTGCCCCTTGGAACCCGGCCAGGAACGTCTGGGATTTCGTGGTAATTTCTAATTGTTATAAATTGTTTTCTCCTTAGCAGTAACTGTCCCTTGACTGGTTAATGAACCAGTGCCTTGTTTTGGATTTTGAATCAAACAATGAGAGACGAGCTTGTCTACTGCTTTAAGTTGAGTTGCCTTTGTCTTTGTCCAATGCATGTAAATCTGAAGATTTGGAAGAGTCTGGATGTTCAGACTTAGCCCTTTCTTCTATCAAATGTTGATAGTACCATGTTGTGCACATAAGGGATGCATGTTGTTTTTAGAGATTGTTTTTCTGTAGATGTGCACATTGATCAAATTTTGATCATGGTTAATTGTTAACCAATAATCAAAAATCCCTTCCTCTAATATTAAGTGTTCGGATGCCTTCCGATGGATGACACTCTTTCTGCCTCGATCGATGAAGTGCGGGCTTGCCAAAGCAAGGTACATTAATCTATCTTGGTAAGGGTGCGAGCGGATAATTGTGATATCCCACCGACATCGGGTCTAACTTAACTAGGTGACCTCAAAGGTTGTGTGCCTAGAGGCATAGGGTTGGCATGCACCATATGATGGATGCGAATGACGAGTTATTCACAACCATACAAGAATTGCATGAAGATTCAATTGGCAAGCGTTGTCTACCTAAATAACCACATCGTGAGAGAAAAGTCAAAGCTGACTCATTGTGTTGGTGAAATACGGATCTTGTCTACTAAGAGAGTAGCTCGCATGAACTCTCTGAATTGATAGTGAGGGCTATCATTTCGAATAAAATAGTGGGAGTTTTAATTGAAGTCCAAATTAAAAATAAATTGTATTTTGAAATTTTGGTACTGATATTATTCTGCATGAATTCTTGTATAATTCCATGGCAAGTGGTTCACACTCCACTTTGTCTCTGAGAGACATCCTTGAGAAGGATAAGCTCAATGAGACTAACTACATGGACTGGTACAGGAACCTGAGAATTGTTCTCAGGCAAGAGTGAAAGCTCTATGTCTTGGAAGAAGAAGACCCCGAGGTGCCGACCGGGAATTCTTACCGTGCTGATAAGGATACATATAAGAAGTATACTGATCACGCCTTTGACATCGAAGGCCTTATGCTTGCCACCATTAACTCTGAGCTTCAGAGGCAACATGAGAACATGGGGTGCAAGGAGATTTACGAGCATCTCAAGAAAATATTTCAAGGGCAAGCTCGTCAAGAGAGGTTTGACGTCACAAAAGCGTTGTTTCAGTGCAAGATGGGAGTTCGAGACTTGGTAGGGACTCACGTACTCAAGATGATTGGGTATATAGAGAACCTTGAAAGACTGGGTTTTCCTCTGCGTCAAGAGTTGGCCACAGATCTGATCCTGCAATCATTGTCGGACAGTTATGAGCAATTTGTCTTTAACTACAACATGAACGAAATAGACAAGACACTGCCCGAGCTCCTAGGCATGTTAAGAACTGCCGAGATCAACATGAAGAAGGCTATGCCTGACAGCCCCATACTGATGGTGCATAAGGGAAAGGGCAAGGCCGAGGGCTCTATGAAGACGAAGGTGGGACCTAAGTCACATCTTGAGCCCAAGTCTTCTACACTGAAGAAAAAGAAGAGCATGGTGAAGGAAGGGAAATGCCACCACTGTGGCAAGGCTGGTCATTGGAGGAGGAACTGTCCTTCTTACATTGAGGGTGTGCAGAAAATGAATGGAGGTATGACTTCCGCTTCAAATATTTATATTATAGAAATAAACCTCTCTGCTCCTTCATCTTTGGTATTGGATACCGGATGTGGTTCACACATTTGTACAAATGTACAGGAACTGGAAAGGATAAGATTGCTGAGTAAAGGGGAGGTGGACCTGCGCGTCGGCAATGGAGAAGAGTTGTTGCTGTAGCCTTAGGGGATTACCGTCTTTCTTTTCCCAGTGGGCTTGTAATAGAACTAGATAATTGTTATTTTGTTCCGGCCATAACTAGAAACATTATATCCATTTCATGCTTGGACATGATTGGATTTTCTTTTATAAATAAGAACAACTGGTGTTCTATATTTAAGAATGATGTTTGTTATAATGTAGCCAAATTGTTTAATGGTCTTTATGTTTTGAACTTGGACCATCTGATCTATAATGTAAAAAATAATAAAAGACTAAGAATAAATGACTCAAACCCTACATATCCCTAGCATTGTCGTTTGGGCCATATAAACGAGAAGCGCATATCCAAGCTCCATAAAGATGGACTTTTGGACTCATTTGATTATGAATCATTTGAGCGATGCGAATCTTGTTTGTTAGGCAAGATGACTAAAGCCCCTTTCACTGGTTTCACTGAGAGGGTTGAGGATCTCTTGGTTGTTGTACATAGTGATGTATGCGGACCCATGAGCTCCATGGCTAGAGGTGGGTATTTCTACTTCGTTACATTTACTGATGATTTCAATAGATACGGATATGTGTATCTTATGAAGTGCAAATCCGAGACCTTTGAAAAGTTAAAAGAGTTCAAAAATGAAGTAGAGAACCAGTTGGGTAAAAGGGTTGAAGCACTCCGATCTTATCGAGGTGGCGAATACCTGAGTCATGAGTTCTTTGATCATCTGAAAGAGTGTGGTATTGTATCACAGCTCACTCCACCTAAAACACCACAACATAATGGTGTGTTTGAGAGGAGAAATCGTACTCTGTTAGACATGGTACATTTGATGATAAGTCATGCAGACTTGTCTGTTTCTTTTTGGGGTTTTGCTTTAGAGACTACTGCTATGACACTGAATCGCGCTCCAACAAAAACAATTCTGAAGACACCATATGAGATATGGACTGGGAAGCGTCCTAGTATGTCGTTCATTAAAATTTGGGGCTGTGAGGCATACGTGCGACGTCAAATGCCTGACAAGCTGGAACCTAAATTAGATAAATGTTTTATGGTGGGATATCCTAAGGAAACGAAAGGGTATTACTTTTACCTACCGTCCGAGGGAAAAGTGTTTGTCGCAAGGACTGGCGTCTTCTTGGAAAGACAATTCTTATCAAGAAAGACTGAAAAGGTAGAACTTGAAGAAGTTCAAGAACTGCAGGTAGTGAATGAACTGGAATTGGATTCTTAGAAAGGACTACAAGATGTTGTAGCCAGATAACCTGCTCAAGAAACACAAGTCCTATGTAGATCTGGTAGACCAAGATTTGAGCCTGAGGGATATGGATTTCTCATGTCTCAAATAGGTAATGTGTTGCTTATGGATCATGATGATGAACCAGCAACCTACCAAGAGGCTATGAATGGATCAGACTCCGACAAATGGCTTGAGGCTATGAAATCCGAAATGGACTCCATGTATGCAAACCAAGTTTGGAACTTGGTGGAACCACCTGAAGGGGTACGACCCATAGGGTTCAAATGGGTCTTCAAGAAGAAGACCGAAATGGATGGGAATGTATAGACATTCAAAGGGAGACTGGTGGCTAAGGGTTTCAAGCAAATTCATGGTATTGACTATGATAAGACCTTTTCCCCTGTTGCCATGGTAAAGTCCATAAGGATATTGCTTGCTATTGCTGCGTATTATGACTACGATATCTGACAGATGGATGTCAAAACGGCTTTCCTTAATGGAAACCTCCTTGAGGAAGTGTACATAACACAACCCGAGGGTTTTGTATCCCCAAATGAAGTCACTAAAGTATACAAGCTGAATAGGACCATTTATGGACTGAAGCAGGCCTCTTGAAGTTGGAATCTCCGTTTTGATGAGAAAATCAAAGAGTTTGGTTTCATCAAGAATGAAGATGAGCCTTGTGTTTACAAGCGAATAAGTGGGAGCGTTGTTGTCTTCCTGATATTGTATGTAGATGACATACTGTTGATTGGGAATGACATTCTTTCCCTGAAAGTTGTTAAGAACAACCTACGGAACTGCTTTTCTATGAAGGTCTTGGGTGAAGCGACTTATATACCTGGTATTAAGATCTATAGAGATAAAACGAAGAAGTTGCAGGGTTTGACCCAGAGTACATACATCGAGAAGGTGTTGAAGCGGTTCAACATGCTTGAGTCCAAGAAAGGATTTTTACCCATGTCTCATGGTGTGAATCTCTCTAAGGACCAATGTCCAAAATCTTGTGAAGATAAGGACCGCATGAAGTTGATTTCATATGCTTCGTCAATTGGATCAATCATGTATGCAATGTTATGTACTCGACCCGATGTATCCTTTGCTTTGAGCATGACTAGCAGGTATCAGTCAGACCCCGGTGAGTGTCACTGGATTGCAGTCAAGAATATCCTGAAGTACTTGAGAAGGACAAAGGATGTGTTCTTGGTGTATGGTGGAGAGGAAGAGCTCGTTGTAAATGGTTACACGGATGCTAGCTTCCAAACTGATAGGGACGATTCAAAGTCTCAGTCAGGGTTTGTGTTTTGCCTTAATGGAGGAGCTGTGAGCTGGAAGAGTTCCAAGCAAGAGACAGTTGCTGATTCTACAACAGAGGCCGAGTATATCGCTCCAGCTAACGCAGCGAAGGAGGCTGTATGGATTAGGAAATTCATCGGCGAGCTTGATGTATTTCCTAGCATTGTTGGTCCCGTAGTTCTCTACTGTGATAACAATGGTGCAATTGCACAATCTAAGGAACCTAGATCTCATCAGCGCTCCAAGCACATACTTCGACGGTTCCATCTTATTCATGATATTGTCGAATAAGGAGATGTGAACATTTGTATAGTGTCGACTAAGGAGAATATTACGGATCCACTTACAAAGCCTCTCGCGCAGAGAAAGCATGATGGTCATACTAGATCAATGGGTATACGATACCTAAATGATCAACTCTAGTGAGAGTCTTGTGGGTTGCATGTAAACATATATTCTGTTTGCTGTTTATTGTTTATTCATATGATGAATCTTGTACCTAGAGTTTTCTTTTTACAATTAATGGCATGTTCTTTTATTATGGTTTCTCTATGCGATAGTTAAATGTTAACATAATAAATACCCTTAGAATGTTTGCTTCCATAGGACATCAAGTACGTGACTTGAATGTTAGTGCCTGTGATTTAGTTGAAACTTCATTCTTAAAAAGTCCCTGGTCGTTGTATCATCATAGAAACAAAGGGTGATGATGATACATTAAGACAAGCATGTTTGTTGACGGATGACCAGTTCTCATAGGTCATGATATTGTGATATCAAGTCATCACGTGGGTACTTGTTAATGAACAAGTTGTACTGGACAGACCCAACCTGAGACTACTCTGTGGATTGTTATCTTAACGTGTCACGAGTAGGTCTCAATTGACAATGGTGTTGTGGTCCTTTGACCTTAAGTCACAACATTCATCAAGTGAGGAAGAGCGTACTTTGATGCCATCTAAAGTCTTCCTTGAGAAAGGTTGATGATAAGGGTGGTTGTTGGGCACGTTACAAATCATTTGGGTGTTTGTGTGTGAGCAAATATGGGATTTGTCCTCCTATATGACAGGAGTTACATCCATGGGCCCCTTGATGGAACAGGACGGAGAAATGCATGGCCATGCTTATTTGAGTCAATATGTGATATTGGACTCACCATTTTCTAGAAGTCCGTTCTAGATCAAGAAACTTGGATTGAGCTATTATGAGGGTGACACGGTCCATGCCTCTAGTTCTTTCAGGATGTAAGGGACAAAGGGACAAAGACAATGCTGGGACATTGTTCATAAAGGCTTATGAGTTATTAACTCTTATTGTTTGGGTAGCAATGATGCATTGCTAGATGCCGCTCATTGTTTGTGAGGTTTTTTGTTTGATACTTTCAAGATCAAGTGGGAGACTGTCGGAGTTACCATGGTGATCTAGAAGTGGTCAAACATGTAATCTCACTTCCAAGATGATATGAGCCTGCAGGGTCACACATAAGAGCATGTGGAGAAGTTGGAAGATTGACTATGTTAGTAAGGGTTACCAATCACCACACAGAATGGTGTAAGGAAAATGTTGCCAAAGGAATTTCGTCGAGAGTCGTCGAGTATGACTCGCCGACTAAGGCAAAGTCATCGAGAGTCTACGAGAGTCGTCGAGTATGTCTCGCCGACTAAGGCAATGCCATCGAGAATCAATCTGCTGATTCGTCGAGAATCGAGGACAGAGTCGTCGAGACTGTTTGCTTATTCTCGCCAAATCTGGCCGCTGATTCTCGCTGAGTCTATCTGTTGATTCTCACCAAATCTGTCTTCTAAATCCCACCGACTGATTCTCGCCGAACCTGTGCTGATTCTCGGCGAATGATTCTGAACCCTATTTTGGGTGGTCTACGGATAGCGATACTCTTAGGTCTGTTTATGCCTTTGGTATAAATTGAGACTTAGGGTTTTCGGAAAAACAAGATCGGCTATTTTTCCTGTGGATCAAATCGAGCCCGACGGAAAGCGTTCCGCCGTTCTGCCGATCGGCCGATTCCCAAACCCCGCCGGACGGAAGCGTTCTGCCGCCCGTTCGCTCCGCCGACCTCCTCTCCGGTGACGGTCGCCGGTGTTGCTCTTCCTGGAGCGGACCTAGCAGTCCGTGGAAGTGCAAGGTGCAGTCGATCTCCTTCCCGATCTTTCGTGCGATGAAAAGCTCGGTGTTCTCCCGCTCGTGTGGATTTCTGCAGAGACGTAGACGTTATTATATGTAGAACTCGCCACCGACAAGGACTCAAAGCTTGGAGCATCTCCGTTGAGTTGTGACTCAACGCCACTAAGGTAATTTTTGCCTAGTTGTTTGTTAACTTCTTGATTCAATATTCATGGCCCGATCCCATCTCTTTTGGGTTGTTCTTGATGTTTTTTTTCTTCCACTGCGTGCACAAGTGTTGTGCCATCCTCAAAGAGAAACCCAACAGTTTTCGACTTCGCTATTATTTTCGTAGCATAGGTGTTTAGCTATTGTGCGAGTTTCGTCGTATTCCGAGATCATTTGTTTTCGTATCGTTTCGACATTGTCTTTATTTTATGGGATAACTAGTAGTGTGTTACCAGATTATTGCTATTGTTGTGCATGGCCTTGTGTGGCCGAGCTTGGTAAGGATGGTGCCTTGTTTTAGACTAAGTTGCTTAGCTAATTTTATATATATATATATATATATATATATATATATATATATATATATATATATATATATATATATATGTTTTGGTGTAAGCTTTGGTGCAAATAGCCTTTTTTATATAATATAAAGCTATAGCTGTATATATATACATATTTATATAAGTATATTATCTAGTTTTATCCAGCTGAGTGGGGGAGCTTTTCAAGCTTTAGGATTATTTTATTTGCTTAGTGGTTGAGTAGAGTTATTTAAGGCTAGTATATTCTAAGATTTGGGCTTGCTGGGTGGATCTCGGGTTAGGCTATTAGAGTATTATTTTTCACTAGCTGGTGGAGTAAGTTTAAACTTTAATATTGTATTATTAGTCTTGGGTGGAGCATGATATTAAAAAGGCAGCAAAGCTTGTCCCTTTATTTTATTTCCCTTCCCAAGACCGGCGGCCAGCTTACTGTAGAAGGAAGAAAGAGGCGGAGGTGCTGGAGCTTCGGCCGACGATTGCTGGAGGTCTATAGCTCGGTTTGCCCGGGTAATACCAGATTCGGCTTACTCCCATCCCGATCTTCCTTCCTAGGTAAGTTGTTCTGGTTCTAGAGATGTTGTTAGGGAGCTTGGATTTTTTGGTTCGCTTATTCTTCTTCCCTGAGCCTTGTTCTTGTCGTAGGTGGCCGAGCTTGCCGCCAAAGCAAGAAAGTGTTGTTGCAGTTACTGCATCTTGGCGGTGAGGCAAGTGGCTCCTTGCCCTTGCCAATTGTTTTGACTTTTTTTTACTTGATTATTCCCGCAGTGAGTGTTCTTTTTTGGCTTATCTCTCCCTTATATCCTCGGTTTTGTGTCTAGAGGGTAGCTGGAGGTAGGGTATGGATGTAGCGGCTGTACAGGTATAGTTTAAGTCAGATTTCTGAAGGTAGGGTATAGTTTTTTTTTGCTATAGTTTAAGTCAGATAGCTGTTGTTCAGGTATAAGGGTTAGGAAGTAATTGTTTTAGACCAAATAGAGCTCTCTGGTTAGTAAGCGTTGAGTGGGTTGGGGTCGGGTTAACTCTAGGGTTTCTGATTATTAGGCTAAGTCAAAAGCGTTGAGTGAATGTACCTCACTCAATGCCTAGACTATTAGGCTTCTGGCGTTGAGTGTGGTGCCCTCACTCAACGCCATGGTCATTTTTGCGGCTAAATGTTTTGGCGTTGAGTGAGTGAACCTCACTCAATGTCGTGGCTATTTGGCGTTCAGTGAGGTGGACTCACTCAACGCTGAGTTTTTCCTAGCGGCTAAGTCATTTGGCGTTGAGTGAGTCGACCTCACTCAACGTCGTGGCTATTTTTGCATTGAGTGTGGTGGACTCACTCAATGCCAGCGCCTGTTTTTGCGGCTAAGTCATTTTTTGTTGAGTGAGTCGACCTCACTCAACGCCGTGGCTGTTTTGGCTTTGAGTGTGGTTGACTCACTCAACACCAAAGCTTGTTTTTGCTCTAAGTCAAAAGTGTTGAGTGAGTGGACCTCACTTAACGCCTTGGCTGTTAGGTTTGGCGTTGAGTGTTGTGAACTCACTCAACGTCGAGGCAAGTTTCTACGGCTAAGTAGAAAAGCGTTGACAGCATTGAGTGAGTTGAGCTCACTCAACGCCGACAACCAGCAGAGATTTTGCAGCTAAGTCTTTTGGAATTGAGTGAGTGGAGCTCATTCAACGCCGCATCGAGTGGACTCGATGCCATCCCTGGCTAGCGTTTGGCGCTGAGTGAGTGAAGCTCACTCAATGTCGTGTCAGGTTTGGTGTTGAGTGAGTGAAGATCACTCAATGACGCGCCGAGTGGACTCGACCCTTTTTCCTTGGGTTGGTATGTTTTCTTAGGATTGTTAGTATGGCTTTTTCCCTTAAGAGGGGGGAGTGTGTTGTGTTCGGCTAGTTTTTGCATGCTGACTCGTGGATTATGGAAGATGGTGTGGTTTTGTGGGCTCTGTAAGGGGTGAATTGTGTGTGCTGAGCTGTAGCCACCACCACCTAGGCCATGTTGGGCTGGTATGGTTAGGTGTGTAGACTCTGTAGCTGCCACCAATTGTTTTACCCTGGAGTGTTTTTGGGTCTGGTTGTTGGTTAGGGCTGTGCCGCCCACTCCGACCCAAGGTTTTCACCATGACCAATAATTCACAAAGATTAGGACTATTAGTTCCTTTCCTTTCTAGTGACTATTTATTTTGGCATATGTTTGCCTTAGAGTTGTTGCAGGTGCTTAGCAGAGCATGTTGCTCTTTATGTTCACTTGGTGTGCTTTTGCTACTTTTTGGACAGTGTTTCTTCTTACTATCATGCCTTTTCCTCTACTGTTAGCTTTTTTGTTGCTGGGTTGTTAAACCCCTTATTTTTTTGCTTATGAATTTAATGCTCCACTTCCTTTGATTTTCTTTTACTTGTTGAGGTTTTCATTCTTTGAATTCCCCAAGTTCAGGTTGTAGCAAGTTAGACAGCTAGTGCTCTTGGGGAATTTGTTGATAGCCTCCTGGGTAGCTGAGGTTGCCAATCTTCATCATTGTGAGGTAGTTATCTTCCTTTCTGTATAGACAAGCATACTCACCAATGGGTTCGTGTCAGGCTGTTGACGCCCACTGGTGGCTTACTTGTGATGTTGGGTATGAACTAAAACTACTACTTTTGCCTATTTGAGGTCGTTCACTTGTTTTTCTGGGAAAGATTTATGCTAGGTTGCATGTTAGGTATTTTAAAACCCTAAAGAATTACTATATGTATCTCATGCACGTCATGTTTCTAAAACTAAGACACTATTTTTCCTAATAGCGTAAAGACTATATTTTTTTATACATACTGTACTAACTTTAGAGTCGTGCATACCATAAGTTGTCCCTCGGGGATACTTATGCTCATTCAGGATGTCTAAGCAACTTAACCAAAGTATTTTCCGCTGCGTATAAATATATATTTTGGACTAGTTGATCCATGGTGCCGAGGGATATGACCATTAAGATATAATACTTGTTTTCTTTCATATTAAACTATGAATTTTCCTTAAAATCTAAAGGCTGGAGTTTTGCCTGAGCGTGTGCAGTTATCCCCTACACGACGTGACATCACGGCACATATTTTCTCATGCTTTGATATGATTTAATCGTTGAGAAAATTTCGATTGTGACATAATATGTGTCTGTATATAGATCCTCATAAGAATGCCATTGTGACGTTTATGTAGTATGGGATGCATCACAATCAACACATGGATGCCCATTAGAATTTAATTTTTCATTACATGCAATATTATATAGTATGGGATGCATAATATTTCAAGTGTACGCCACTCATAACATGCATTAAATCCTTTATTAGAATGCATAGCACAGCATACAAAATATAATATAGCATAAGCATACGTGTCAAGTTAAGATCTACACGATAACACACATACACACATGGTTTTAAAACAACGGAATAAGAATTCATGCATTCATATTATAAGCACATGAGTCAGTAGGATCATGCTGTATCATCCTAAGTTAAAGCATAACAACACTTTTGAATATCACAGAATAAGGTAATAGCATGAGCAAGTATCTATATATGTATGGTCTGAACTAAGTTGAGTAGTTCTAGCGTTATGCTTGGTAATGATGATTTTTTCGTTGTATTATTAGGAATTCTGCCTAAGCATATTGCGATGAGGTCAACTCCCCAATCTGATGGTGAGTCATTAGGTGCGCAAAGTAAGGATGCGATTGAAGGGCTATGATAGGGAAATGTGGCTCTATCAAGGAAAATGGTTGCAATGGAATCACAGATTTAGGCATTCTTGATTGCCGCTTTAGGGCAGCAGCCTGGGGTGCTTGACCCTGTAGTGGGTAAGACTATACCGGTTCGTCCTGCTCCTCTGGTGCCTCAGGTTTTGTTAACACCGGAGATGAATTTCATTTCGCCCTTCCACCGATTAGGACCTCCTACCTATTAGGGGAGAACCAATTTCATGGCTTTAGATGATTGGATCATTGCTATCGAAGAGATTTTTTCATATTCGAGAATCTTTACGGACCCTAAGGTTATGGTCGCCGCTTACCAGCTAAAGGGCCTTTCTAATAGCTGGTGGATCTGAGAGAAAGAGAGACTCGCCGAGGGATGTTCATGGGAATGTTTCAAGGAGATATTGCTCAAGATGTTCCTGCCAATGGTTGAGCAAAACCATCTGATGAATAATTTTCTACACATGTAATAGAGATAACTCACAGTTAGTGAGTACAAGATTGAATTCAGCAAGTTGAGTAGGTTTCCTCCAGACTTGGTAGCCTCTAAGGCAGGAAGAGTGAAGCGATTTCTAGGCAGAGTTCATAGCGACATCCAACAATTGGCTAGCACGTACAGATCAGAGACTTAAGCTGAAGTAGTAGAAGCTTTTTTAAAAGTCGAGTCTATCGATAATTCCAAGAATTGTGGGATGCAGGCAAGGAAGAAAAAGAGAAATTCTGATGATAGTAGGAGCTCTCGGGAATCTAGCCCAGCTTCGAAGAATGGAAGCAAGGAAGCGTGTAGGTTCTGTGGCCGGACAGGACCTCCCTTGGTGAAATGTTTTAGGAGATTGGGAGCTCAGAAGTAGCAACAAGTGCTTGCATTTCAGAGCACGCCAAAGGGAGACCTGGTCTGGGTTTCATGTAGGTAGAAGGGGCATGATGTTGCCCATTGTTGGACAAAGGATAAGGTTTGCTTCCAATTTGGGAAGAAAGGGCATTGGAAGTGTAGGTGCTCGCAATCTCAACCACCACTGATGCCAGTTCCACTTCAAGCCTTGTCACCGTCGTCGCAAAATCTGGATAAATAAAGGGCAAGTTGAATGTGATGACCATGGAAGAAGCGCAAACTTCCACTCAATTGATCTCAGGTTAGGTTCTTAACTAGTTCTTAGCTTTTAGCTATAGTTTTGATGTTGATTTAGCTAGTTACGTATGCAATTTTATAGGGGAGTTTAAGGTAGAGAACCGTTGGGTGTGCGTTCTTTTTGATTCTGGTGCTACCCACTCGTTCGTGGCTAGGACTTTTATAGAACATCATCGTTTGACTCTCAATCAAGTTGGTGATCTGTTTCGCGTTATGTTTCCCTCTGGTGACTCGGTGGTGTCGAACCAGGGAATTTATAGTTGTCCTACTCTTTAAGGTGACTTCCTAGCTTTTGCTGATCTGAAGGTACTAGACCTGAAAGACGTCGATATGATTTTGGGCATGGAGTATTTATCCAAATATGATGTTGTTATCCAATGCAAGGTAAAGTTGTTGGAATTCAAGACGGACAACGACCATCTCATGAGTGTGTATGGTTTTTCACGCCAGGATTCCTCGATTATTTCTGTGGTATGTGCTCCAAAACTCTTAGATTATAGTTTTTTTTCTTACCTAGTTTCTATTTTGGAAACTGTTAGTAGTTTGTCGTGCATCGAGGATATTCCTGTAGTGCGAGAGTTCCTTGATGTCTTCTTAGTTAGTCTTCTTGGTCTTACGCCTGAGAGAGATTTTGAATTCATCATTGATCTTGAGTCGGGTACTCACCTTATTTCTAAGGCACCGTATCGTATGGCCCCATGTGAGTTGGAAGAGTTGCGTACCCAGCTAGATGAGTTGCTGCAATGTGGTTTTATTAGGACAAGTTCTTCGCTTGGAGTGCCCCCATCTTGTTTTTAAAAAAGAAGGACTGTTCTATGTGGTTGTGCATTTATTATAAGGAATTGAATAAGGTAACCATCAAGAACAGGTATCCCTTACCGCAAATTGATTATTTGTTTGATCAATTGCGTGGCAGTACGGTGTTTTCGAAGATTAATCTTCGCTCTGGCTACCAATAGCTGAGAATCCGTGAGTTGGATGTTCCACAGACCACTTTTCATTCTCGGTATCGACATTTTGAGTTTTTAGTGATGTCCTTTGGACTAAAAAATGCATCCTCTGCTTTCATGGACATGATGAATAAAGTGTTTACAGATTTCTTAGATCATTTCATAATCGTGTTCATTGATAACGTTCTTGTGTATTCCCGGGGTGCTGAGGAGCATGCTCAACATTTGCGCCTTGTTCTGTCTACTCTAAGAGAGTATAAGTTGTATGCAAAGTTGACTAAGTGCAATTTTTGGCTTCCTCAAGTGTCCTTTTTGGGTTATGTTGTGAATAAAGATGGAATCTTTGTTGACCCAGAAGATATTGTTGTTGAGATGGATTGGAAGAGACCTACCACACCTAAGGAGATAATAAGCTTTCTAGAATTGGTAGGAAATTATATAAGGTTTGTAGAAGGATTCTCTGTTTTGTATGCACCTCTGACGAAGCTTACGTAGAAGAACGCAACATTTGTGTGGGGCGATGATTGTGAAGGAGGTTTCACGAATTGAAAAAGAGATTATGCAATGCTCCAATGTTGACCCTACCTACCGAAGGAGTGGAGTATACTGTTTTTGTGGACGCATCGCACGTCGGGCTTAGATGTGTCTTGATGCTAGTGGGAAAAGTGATTGTGTATCGGTTGAGGCAATTGAAGGTTCATGAAAATAATTAGCCTACACATGATTTGGAGTTTGTGGCAAGGATTTATGCCCTGAAGCTTTGGAGACATTTGTTGTATGTCGTGTTGTGCAAGATTTATAAAGACCATAAGATCTTGAAATAAATTTTCACTTAGAATGAGCTAAATTAGCGCCAGCGTAGATTGTTGGAGTATGCTGCAGATTATGAGGTCGATATCCTTTATCACCCGGGCAAAGGTAATGTGGTAGTCAACTCCTTGGTAGGAAGATCGCATAAATCTTTAACCTTTTTGTGCAATACTTTGTGGAGCATTTCTTATTAATAAACATAATTGTTGGGAGTAGCGACACACCAAGTCACTTGGAAGTGGCTGAACCTTCATGGATAATGCTTACAAGGCTACATCAGAAGGACGATCCCGATTTGAATCATATTTGGGGTAGAACAAAAAAGGGGGAATTACTGGACTTTTTGATTGATGATGCGGGTACCTTGAAGTACCACGATAGATATTGTATTCCCACTGTTGAGGATAAAAAAACAAAGATATTTAATGAAGCGCTTGGTTCTAGTGTTGCCTTCCACCCTGGGTCTACAAAGATGTATTGAGATCAAAAGCAAATCGTTTGGTGCTATAAGATGAAGAACGATATAGTTAAGTTCGTGTTTGAGTGAATAACATGCAAGCGTGTTAAGGCAGATCATAGAAGGCCTGATGGCAAGCAGACCCCTTTGAATATTCCAAGTTGGAAGTGGGAGAGCATATCTATGGATATTATTACCGGTTTGCCAAGATCTCCCTAAGGGCATGATTCTTTGTGGGTCAAAGTGGATAGATTGACAAAGTGTGCTGACTTCATGCCTCTTAAGATTGTCTATTCAATGAAGAAGATAGCAGAAGTGTATTTGGATGAAGTCATCACACTGCATAAAGTGCCGGTAAGTACTGTGTCAAATAGAGACTCAAAATTTATGTCACGTTTCTGGCAAAGTCTGCAAGACGGGTTGGGCACTGACCTCAGGTATTCAACTACTTATCATCCGCTGACCAATTATCAGACAAAGAGAGTTAATCATATTTCGAAGATATAATTAGATATTATATCCTGTACCATGGTGGAGCCTGGTATGAGTGTCTTGAATTGATGTAGTTTGCTTATAATAATAATTATCAGAAAAGTTTGCAGATGGCCTTTTTTGAGGCTTTGTATGGGATGCATTGTTGAACTCCCTTATTTTGGGCTAAGCTAGTGAGAGACTGCTGTTAGGTTATGAATCCTTAGAGTAAATGAGTATTTCTATAACACATATTCGTGAAAAGCTTCGTGTGGCTCAGGAATGTAATGAAAAGTATGTAAATCGATGAAGGGTAGATCTAGAATTCGGAGTTGGGGACATGATTTTTCTAAAGGTTTATACGATGCTTGGTGTTAAGAGATTTGGAAGGAACAACAAGTTGGATCCCAGGTATGTGTGACCTTTCCATGTTATTGAGCGCATCGGAGTGTCAACTTATAGGCTAGGTTTGCCCGCTACTTTTCCTGGAGTTCACGATGTGTTTCATGTGAGCAAATTACGAAAGTATGTGCTTAGAGAATGACATTTCCATGACTCGGTGCCCGAATTGCATCCTAAACTTTCCTATGTCGAAGAGCCTGTTCGTATTTTGGACACTCACGATTGGGGGATGCAAAGAAAGACGATTATCATAGTCAAGATTCTTTGGCAAAACAAGGACGTCGAGAGCGTGACTTTGGAGTTGAAATCAGCTATAAGAGCGTCTCATCCTCACCTTTTCTCCTAGTTTTCTTTGGTAAGTGTTTCTATCCAGTAACATTTGGTTATTTTTTTCTGTTTCGGATTCGATTTACGTATCAAGTTTCTAAACGAAACTTCTTTTTAGGGAGAGTGGTTGTAACGCCCCTAAATTTTCAATTAATATTTTGATCACTTTTGTGGCGTAAAAATGACATAGGGAATTACTTTGACGCATATTTAATGGTGCGTTGACGTTAGTGCGTGATTTTTCTCATTGGGGCGAGTCGGCCAGTTTTTAGACGCATCAGAATTAGTGTTTTTGACTTGGGAAAATTTAAGTGGTTTATTTTAAGCGTGCTAGTGAAGTTTCATTGCGATCCTAGCATAATTAGATTCTCGGTGAATTTTATAAGGATTATTATTATTTTAATTTCATGAAATTTTAACAAGTGTTTGGTGTTGGATCCTAATTTCGACTTCACCGTTGGATTCGTAGCAATGACATTTAGTTTAGGTGCGAATTTTATTGAAAACCGAGGTGATTTGGTTGCTCTCGTCGTTTGAGTTTTCCTAGTTATGATATTAATATCATAATGTTATATATATATATATATATACTTATAAAAGAAAAGAGAGAAACCTTAATCTTCATCTTACTTGACTTCAGTACTGTGTGCGGAAAGAAGAGTCGATGCCCCCTTCTTTGTGAAGCTTCTTACCGCCGTATCGGGAGCCCCGGTGGGCGAAATACTTGGTAGAGCATAAGTACAGAAAGCCCTCACCGAGCTCCTAAGGGAACGGTAAGTATTTTGGATTTCGTGAATTTTTTGAGTTAGGATTCTTAGCCTAACCCTCGTTTTTGTCCGAAAAGTTTCAGAGATCGTAGGCAAGCAGTTTTTGCGGCCGATCCTTGAAACGTAGCGCATAAGAGGCCATTTCTCAGGAGATTTTGAGGCAAATATTGGTTCCTCCCCTCTTTCTTATTCTTTTCCTATCGTTGTCTCTTTCCTTCCTTCATAGAATGTATGAATAGGGTAGGGTTAGTGTTCGTCGAGTCAGAGTAATGTATGAATTGGTAGAAGTCAACTCGTCAAGTGATCCGCATCGAGTGATTCATCGAAGTGATTCATCGAGTTATTTGTCCAGTTTTCATGAGAGGCCAAGTCAGTTCGTCGAATGAGTCCGTCGAGTGTTCTCATGAGATTAATGTTATTCGTCGACAGGACCTGGAAATTTGTTGAATGTTTTCGACAAATTCGTTGAGTATCATTGTGTATTAGTTGAATTTACCAAGTTCAATTCTTCTAGTATCCGTGGAACCAAGTCCAATTCGTCAAGTATCCATGGAACCAAGTCAAATTCGTCGAGTATCCATCGAACCCAGTCCAATTTGTCTAGTTATGTGGAACTAATTCCAATTCTTCACGAATCTGTGGAATCATGTCCAATTTGTCAAGTGTCTTTGCATCCGTCAAGTCAATTCATCGAGTTAGACCTTATTCGTGAGGTTAAATTTCTTGGGTATCATTGGGTTTAGTTGAGTTCTTTAAGTAGATTAATAGAGTCCGACCTTATTCATCAAGTGTAAATCATTGAGTTTCAGTTTGAAGTCAAGTGTAATTCGTCGTGTTTCGATTTGAAGTCAAGTGTAATTCGTCGAATTTCGATTTGATGTTGTGTGTAATTCATCTAGTATTCTCGACAAATTTGCGTGTAATTAGAACTTATCGACTGGTGAACACCAATTTTGTCGAGTTTTCACGATGAATTTGTGTGAACTTAGTAAATTCATCGATTATACCTTAGAGAAATTTTTTATTTTTCTTCCCTTTGCGTCGTTGAGAAGATCTGATGCTGAGTTTTGCATTTTTCTTTTGTTATTAGTACTTTTGGAAGTTTATTTGTGTCCTTGGGTTGGTAGTGGATAAAGTACCACCACCTTAGTGCCAGCTTATGAATCATTACACCTGGTGGGTTTTTTAAGGACTGTTGGTTTGTGTTGGATAGATGGTGAAAGTCTTTTGTTTCAAGAGTAGCTAATCATCTAGAGGGGGGTGAATAGGATTTTAGGTCTTTTTAAAATTTCTCAATTCTTTGCTGTGTTGTGATTTATTTTCAATTAGCTTTCAATATTACACAACCAACACACAAGTAATTTATTTGTTCCCCAGATTATGGGTACATCCACTATCCCTCCCACCTATCCAACAGATTATTATATAAGGAAACATCAAAGAACTGGGCTCAATGAGCTTACAACTCAGATCCTCCAGGATCTATCAGAATCTTCCAAGTCCTACCTTAGACCCAAGGCCCTACCACTCAAAGCAAGCAATGCTCCTACAGCTCAGTGATTTACAGATCACCTACCTAAAACTTTTCTCAAAGTCCTACACCACAGGCTAGGAGTATAGCCCTACTACTAAGAGAGAATGACTCTCCTACCTCAAATCTGAACCAGATCCTACCTAAGGACAAAAGCACTACTACAAATATTCACAATTAAATCCTACAACTCAGGCATAAAGTCCCAACCACTCAGCCTTTATTATTAAGGCTTATAACACAGATCTGTTAAGATCCTAAAGAATGAAATGGTTATTGTTGGTATAAGACACCAGAGAAATAAACTCTGTCTTTCACTTCCTGAACTCAGATGAATCAATCCTCCTTTCTTCATAGCTCCAAGAATGTATTTTCAGGAGTAGTCTTGCTTGGTCTGTGAAGACACTACATCTAGAGTTAGCTTGAGCTGCAACTTTTAAGTCAGAGAGAAATCTCTCTGAACTTGTTGTTGAAGATGATTAGATGAATAACTATCTTACTTGAACTTTAAGATCAGAAGAATGAACTATTTTTACAAGCTCTACAACTCAGTTGAGAGGAAGAAGATGAAGTTAAGCGGTTTCCAAAAATAAAATCTCTTCTTCTATGATCTCGTCTTTTCCATCACACCGTCCAACGACTCTTTGAGAATTGGGACCATCAGGAGTTGGTAGCTGCATCTCTACTTTTGCATTAAATGTTGTACAATATGCAAGCGGCGTTATTTGTCGTGTATTATTCACTTCCCGCAATATTTGAATTTCTACTAACGTCAACAACTGAGGAATTAGTCAAATTCAAACAATTCTGCATAGACGTTGAGTGAGGGCTTGTCACTCAATGCCAAAACACTTAGTCAGTTTTCTGCAAACACCAGACATTGAGTGATCAGTCACCACTCAATGAATATAGACTTTTTGATGTCTAACAGATTAGGCGTTGAGTGAACCTTCATGACTCAACGCATTTGGACTTAGCCGATTTTCCTTGTATGAAGGCATCGAGTGAAGCTTCAACACTCAATACTTTCTGCCTTTGCCTATTTTGTTGAAGAGGCATTGAGTGAATGGCTTTCGCTCAATGCATCTATCCTTAGACAAATTTTTTGTTGAATAGGCGTTGAGCGAGTTGACATCACTCAATGCATCTATCCTTAGTCAGAATTCTGTATCAACCAATACTGCAACTCTGACTGAGCTATGTTCTGTTGACGCTTTTTCTGCATGTTGTTGAGTGAACTTCCTTCACCCAATGCCTCTAGACTTAGCCAGATTTCTTGATAGATTCTTTATAGCTTTGACTGTTTGAGCTTTACATAATTCTTTCTGGCTCTGGGCGTTGAGTGAATTGCTTTCACTCCATGCTTCTAGACTAAACAAGATTTCTGCCTTGGTAATGCTGAGGCTTTGACTCTCTAGTATTTACTCAATGCTTAAGTCCATCTGGCGTTGAGTGAATTGTCTTAACTCTGCCCCAGTGGACTGGGACAAATTTTTGTCTTGTCAGCAATCTTCCATGTGTCCACCTATCATTATTACTCAGACAACCTATCTAATCAATGTAATTAGTAACCACATATATACATACAACCTATAGCATGCATTAGATACAAACATGTGTATACCATTGTCTTATAGGCCTTCTTCAAATCTGGGACATTGTGATCAATGGATCCAATAATCTCCCTCTATATGAAGAAGTCAAAATTGTTGGAACCCTGCATATGTTCAGGGTTGATTTGGGCTAGGTTCACTATTAGGATTATTAGATTACCCAACAAGTATAGTCTAGGGTCATAGGTTTTTATCAGTGTCAAGGTCAAGTCAACAAACCTAGATTGATTGGTTCTCACCTTTAGAAGACTTAGAGATAGAAGACCTCTAGAGAAAAGCAGTTTTCTATGAGACAAAAAAGACGTTCGACGATAACTGAACTTAGCTCGACGATCGTCGATCTTAGATCGACAAACTCTGAGTCCCTTCTTTGAGTTGAGCTAGACAAAAGTCCAACTGAGATCGATGATCTGTGAGCTTATATCAGATTCTCAGCACGACGAAGTGCTTTCTCAGTTCGACGAACTTGGACCTCATATTGGCTTGTGTATTTTCTGCTCGACGAAATTAGAGCTCCGTTCGATGATCTACTACCTCTTAATCTACCATCTCAGGTCAACGATCAAGCAGTTTTTAGTTTGACGAATTTATATCTCATGTCGACGAAAGTTTGCTGAGTTCGACAATTTTCTCCCAGGTTCAGATTGACTATTCTCTGATGATTTTAGATCGACTAAGGCAGAAGAATTTCAAATTATGTTATAATATGTTTGTAATGCTCAGATAATTAATGCACAATATTCTTATGAATATAACCATTGCTTGGTAGCATTAACTATGGTTTTCATAGAGTTATTACTTGGCTTATTTACTGGGACAGTTGAGGAAATTCATTTAAGACAATTTCTAGCCATTCAACGACCAGAATTTCTGCAGTCAATCAAGGAAAGGAATTAAAATTTCAAATGCTGAAATCTGCAAGGAATATATATAGGAATTTCTTTTAAAGGTAGACCATAGAAAGACAGGAATAGACATAGAGAGATAGGTGTGACATAAAATTATTTTGCAGAAAACTGAAAGAAGAACAGCTCTTATACAACTCAAGTTCTTCATCAGTTTTTGCTTCAGGGCTTTCAAGAGACAATCCATCAACATCTGTCTAAAAGCTTCATGAAGATCAACAAGCAATATGAAGGCCTACACACTGAGCAAAGCTTCCTTTCTCCTGAACTATTCTACATCTCAGGGGGAGCTTGGGCAACATCAACGAATCCACTTGTCTTCTCTAGAATTATTGATAGATAAGAACAACATTATATTTATTTTCATTGATCACTGTAAAAGGGTTTTTAACTCCCTTCAAAAGTTATCCCTTTGGTTGTTAAGTCTCCTGATCAAAAGTCTTAGTTTAGTTTTTGGGCACCTTATCAAAAGCTCAAAGGGTTGCATGGTATCCCTTAGAAAATAGATGTTGTGGTGGCAGGGCACCTGATCAAAAACCTGTAGTGGATTCCTACCCGGGTGGTAAAATAGTGGATGTACCCAAGTTTTAGGGGAACCATTACAAAATCTTTGTGTCGTCTGGTTGCTCTATTTGTTATTTTTTGTGCTGCGATTTTCTGTGTTTTTTTTGCCTATTTACATATAGTTATCACTTATTTTAATCCTCTATAAAAATTAATCAAAAGATTTTTAAAACTCTATTCACCCCCCCCCCCCTCTAGAGTTAGTGTGATCTATCCCTTCACTTTCAATTGGTATTAGAGGGAGATGGTGTTTGGTTTCACAGGCTAACACCTGAACCAAAAGATCTTTGATAGATCGCATTTACTCTAGTGTCTCTTTATATCATGGTAAAAAATAAGGAGTAGTCAAGCACCAGACCTCTATAGTGAAATCATAACAAGTTTGCACTTTGGAAGGCAAGGATCAGATTATATATGAATTCCATTGATGAAGACATCTATAATTATATTATGACAGGTCCCCCTACTCCATCTGCAACAACCACTACAAGCACCAGTATTGTTCCACCACCTCTGTGGATAGAAGCTCAGAAGAAAGCTAAGATAGTAGATGCTAAAGCTATGAACATTCTAGCTCAAACTATGTCTAATGACATATTTCAAAAAGTTGCTGAATGCACATCAACAAAAGCCATTTTGGATTCCCTCAACCAAATGGTAGCAGGATCTGTTGATGAAAGGAAAGATATAAGATCCCTTCTCATTTCAAAATATGAGAATTTCAATAAGGAAAAGTAAGAGTCGGTTATAGATATGTACAATAGACTCAGCCTGATTATTAATGAGCTGAAGAACTTGGACAAGAACATCTCATTAATAGAAATTAGTGATAAGATTATTATGTGCTTACCCAGCACATGGGACTCTAGGATATGGCCAATCAAGGAGGTCAGAAGCCTAAATGAGATTTCTACTTAGTCATTATTAGGCAAGCTCAAGTCTTATGAGCAGCTGAACAAAATACTTCTACCTCAGGAAGGAAGGAGCAAAGCATTACCTTCAAGGCATCTGAGGAATCAAAAGCACTACCTGCCAATGAAGAGCTAATGAGTCTATTAGCTAAAAGATTCTACAAAATGTCTAAGAAGGACTTCAGAAGAAGGTCAACCAGAAATTAGGAAAGGCCAAGGTATGATAAGATTCCTACCAATGAAATTGTCTTCTATGGATGCAGGAAGCAAGGACACATTCTCCCAGAATGTCCAGAGACTCAACAGTATGACAAGAGAAAAGAGAAAGAATCTAAGAAGCACTCCAGCAAGTCTCCTCCAACAAATACAAGAAGAAGAAGGAGAGAGTCTTTGTACCTGAGACCTGGAGCGACTCAGAATAAGAAACATCTTCCAGTTCTAGTAAGGATGAAGAAGAGGCTAAAGCCAGAGAGATCTACTTGATGGCAATTGATGCATCATACAGTCACTCAGTAGCTGAAGAATCAGCAACAGAATCTGAATTAGAAGAGGATCAGGTAATAACTTCTTTTGATTTCACTTCTGATCATTTTAAAATTGAATTCAAACTTCTATGTAATGACTTAATTAAATCTGAGAAGGAAATCAAACTTCTCAGAGAAAACAAATTGAATATGACAATCTATTTTCTGAATACATCAAACTAAAAGATGAATTATACTTAGCTTCAGAACAAATTATTTCATTAAAAATGAAACTAAATGAGGCTAAAGAATTTGAAGAATCCCTTAATAAGAGAAGCATCAAATTAATGAATATAACAAGCACAGTCAATGCCAGGCTTAATGGCAAATTGGGCTCGGGAGCTTCATCAAGTCATCCTCATCTTCTTATGAAAAACATTCTTTCTAACCCTGTTAAATTCATATCTGAAAAAGACAGAAAAAATAGAAGATAACAACCAAAAAATTGAAGTGTTTCAAAAACAAAAACAAAAGAAAAAGAAAAAGAAATTTTTTAATAAAAACAATGTTCAACATTTTTCTTCAAACCAAGATCGACAAAATGTATATGGTTCGTCGAACTCAAATCGACGAACTATGAACGCAGATTTTCTATATAACCATTCTTCTAACTGCGATCGACGAAATCAATATTGTTCGTCGAACCGCGATAAATGAAATTGGTGCGCAGAAAATTAATATTTTCATTCTCTGAGCGGAGTTCGATGAAATCATCCCTATTCATCAAACGTAGATCGACGAACATACTTGAATTCGTCGAACCCAGAAAACTTTAACAGAAATTTTAATCCATCTAAAAATAATAATCAAAGACAAAAATTTGTTAATCCTTTTACTCAATAGATAATTTCACCTAGAAGATTTCACCCCTTAGCATATAAAAATCAACCAGAATTTTCTTTCATTTCTAGTTATAAATTTGAGGAGAATCAATGACCCATCATTACTTGGGTCAAGAACACCTACTTTATTTTCATGCAGGTGATGGACTATCTTAACACAGAGCAATAGTGTTACTTGGATAGTGGGTGTTCAAAACATATGACATGAAGCAAGGGAAATATAACTTATTACAAGTCAAAGCTTGGACCAAAGGTGATCTTTAGAGACTCCCACTGTGGCCAAACAAAAGGATATGTGAATATCAAAGTTGGAGTTGTCACTTTCAAGAAGGTAGCCTATGTGAGTGGTCTCAAGCATTTCCTGATATCCATAAGTTAGTTATGTGATGAAGGTTATCAGGTAACCTTTAACAAGTCTTTATGCATTATTTCTTCTAGTTTAAAAGAAATTGTTTTAACAGGAACTAGAGTAGGCAATATATATAAAGTAAATTTAAATTCTTCTATTTCAGGAAACTTTTTATTTAATCAGATTAATAATACTAATGACTTATGCCATAAAAAATTAGGACATATAAATTTAAGAAATATTGCTAAACTATCTAGGGACAACCTTGTTAGAGGATTGCTTTCTGGCCCCTACAAGAAGGAAAGTCACTACAGGGCTTGTTAGTTAGACAAGCAAACTAAAAATAATCTTAAATCAATTAATAAGAGTGATTAACCCTGAATATTGTATTTGCTTCACATGGATCTTTTTGCACCCATTGCTGTACAAAGTCTAGGAGGGAAATCTTACACTCTAGTTATTGTAGATGACTTCTCTAGATTCACTTGGGTGTTCTTTCTGAGAAAAAAGTCAGATAACTTTAAAGTTCTTTTAGACTTTCTTAGGAGCATAAAGATTGAGTACTGTACTCTAGTTGCATTGATCAGAAGTGAACATGGAACTGAGTTTGAATCTCTTCTTATGCAAGAATTATGTGAGAAGGAAGGTATCAGTCATTGTTTCTCTGCTCCTAGAACTCCTCAACAAAATGGGGTAGCAAAAAGAAAAATAGAACCCTTATTGAAGCTACAAGGACATTGCTTTCAGATGCTTACTTGCCCCTATCCTTTTTGGCAGAGGCTGTAAGCATAGTAATTTATGTTCTGAATAGAAGTTTAATACATAAACTAAAGGGCAAGAGTCCCTATGAATTTCTTAAAGGGAAGAAACCTAAAATAGACTATTTTAGAGTATTGGGTTGTAAATGTTATATTCATAATAATAACAAGAAACATCTTAGAAAGTTTGAAGCCAAAGCTGCAGAGGAAATTTTTCTATGATATTCTCAAGTCAGTAATGCCTATAGGGTATTTAACTAATCAACCTTAAAAATGGAATAATCTGTACATATAAATTTTGATGAAGCTAACATGTGTCACAAGCAGAAGGATTCTTCTACCACAAATACATTACAGGTATCCCTTCTGTGTGAGAAATTGGATGACTTAAACCTCACCCAAGAGGTTACATTGCATCCCTCTCCACATATTAATGAAGAGAATGAAGAGGAAATTGTTGAAATAGTTGAACCAACAACAGCTAACATAATTCCATAAGAGGTATTAATTCCCCAAGTTGTTGATGAACCAACTCCTCTTATTGATCTTGTCACACTTAGAGATCATCCCATATCTCAAGTGGTTGAAGACTTATTAGTTGGTGTGCAAACAAGGCATCAACTCAACCAAGATTTGATTCATGCTTGCTTCATATCTCCGATTAAACCTTAATCCATAAAAGATGCAGAGCAAGATCCCCACTGGATTATTGCAATGGAAGAGGAGTTCAATCAATTTGAGAGATATAGAGTTTGGGATTAAGTTTCAAGAACAAAAGACTACCCAGTCATTGGAACTAAATGGGTTTTCAGAAACAAATTGGATGTACAAGGAGCTATAGTAAGGAACAAAGCAAGATTGGTTGCTAAAGGCTATTCTCAGGAGGAAGTAATTGATTATGACCAGACCTTTGCCCTTGTTACAAGGCTGGAGGCTATCAGAATATTTCTTGCATATATAGTATACAAGAAGTTCAAAGTTTACCAAATGGATGTCTAGAGTGCCTTTCTCAATGGTTAACTCAAATAGGAAGTCTATATGAAACAACCACCAGGTTTTATCTCTCCAACTAATCCCTCTTTTTTCAAATTGCATAAATCTCTTTATGGTTTAAAGAAAGCTCCAAGAGCTTGGTATGAGACCTTGGCTAGCTTTATTTTAGAGCATAAGTTCACTAGGGGTACTGTAGATAGGACTTTGTTTATTAGGCATCATAAAAATAAATTTTTGCTAGTACAAATATAGGTACATAACATCATTTTTGGCTCTACTGATTCCAAACAATGCAAAAGGTTTTCTGACCTGATGCATTCCAAGTTTGAAATGAGTAGCATGGGTAAGCTTTCCTACTTTCATGGCCTTCAATTGAAGCAATCCCCTGATGGAATTTTTATCTCCCAATCTAAATATGCTAAGGAGCTAATTAAGAGATTTGGGATGTCTGATGCCTCAGCAATGAAAACACCCATGACTTCCTATGCTGTGATTGATTCTGATGAACAGGGCAGCCAGTTGATCAGAAAACATATAAGGCTATTGTTAGGTCCTTGTTGTATCTCACAGCTAGTAGGCAAGATATAATGTTTGCTACATGTCTTTGTACTAGGTTCAAAGTGAACCCTAAAGAATCTCACCTTATTTTATATAAAAAAATTTAGAGATATATAAAGGGTTGTCCACATCTAGGACTCTGGTATCCAACTGAATAAGAAATTGAATTAACTGGATCCTCAGATGCTAACTTTGCTGAATGTAGAGTTAACAGGAAAATAACATCAGGAACATGCCAGTTCCTTTGTGATAGGCTTGTGTCTTAGTTTTGTACGAAAAAAACATCTGTGTCGACTTCAACTGTTGAAGCTGAATATATAGCATCTGGCAGTTGTTGTTCACAAATCTTGAGGATTTAAAACCAACTCCTGGATTATGGTTTCAATCTAAGTAATTCAACAATATTTTTTGATTGTACCAGTGCAATTTCCAATGCACAAAATCCAGTGCATCATAGTAGGACCAAGCATATAGAAATGAGACATCATTTCATTAGAGATTGTGTAGACAAAAATAAAATTAACCTTGTCTTTATATCTACTGATTTACAAAGAGCAGACATTTTCACCAAACCTTTGGATGAAAAGAAACATCTGTTCTTCCCAAATCAGCTAGGTATGATTAATAGTGAAGGTCTAATTTGATTTCTGTCTGAGGTCGAAGAATTGAGCACTTTTAGTCAAATGGAGATCAACGATCTGTGAACTATTCTTGAGATTTTTCGTCGAATGGAGATCGACGAAATCTCTCTATGGAACTTTTTGTCAAATGTAGTTTGACGAATTTTGTTTCAAAAAATATTTCGTCGAACTGAGAATGACGAACTGTTTTCCCCCTCTTCTTCAAACTGAGATCGACGCTTTTTTTTTCTTCATGAAATTTTTTATCGAGCTGAGTTCGAAGTTTTTCTTTTGCGTTGGACGGAGTTCGTCGTTTCACCTTCTGAAAACTTATAATATGGTTTTCATCGAATTCCATCCCGTGCTTTCCAGTTCTTTTCACTTGATCTCTCTCTCATTTTTGTAGGAAAATAATGGCGACCTTGGCGGCGACCCTTTCTACAATCAAGTTTGATGCAGGTTTTGACATTGACGTCGACTCCTTCAGTCACTCTGATCAAATCTTCAATGACATCCTTCAGTTGTTTGAAGTACCTCAGTTTAAAAAGTTCATGATCTTCAGAATCAAACTTCTAGTGGCTGAAATCAAAGAATGGGTATTTACAGCAACATCTCCAGAACAAACCATCATCTCAGGATCAATTTCTGGAAACCAGGTTTTTATTACTCCCAATGTTCTAATAAAAGTTTTTGGTTTTATAAATGAAGAAGATGATTTTTAATTAACTAGCAATAAGTTAAATGACATGCTAGTTATAATGGGTCACACCTAGAGAAACCCTAACAAGCTATTGAAAAAGAACTTGTCAGTTGAATACAAGTTTCTAGCAGATGTGGTTGGAAAGGTCATCTTGGGCAAGCACTCTACCCATGACCATATTACTTGGCATCAGTTTGACTTGATGAGTGCCTTATTAAATAAGAAATTAGTTAATTGGGGCAGGATTATATTTTATTTGATCAAAAAGAAGATAAGCAAAAAGGATGTAAGTTTTGGAAGAATTTTGGGAATCTTCCTCCAGGAAAAGGCTCCAGAATTATTGGTCTCCCAGACCATTTTCATTAATGCATCAAAGAAGCTTACCTCTTCCCTATTTGGCAGATGGGAGAGGACTATCCTCAAGCCCTCTAGGGCCTCCTCGGTTAGGATTGCTTTAGAGGACACAAGGGCTGAAACAACCACTTCTCCAACCCTAGAAGAAACTCCTGCTCCTCCTCTGTAAGACCCCCATTTTTTTTTCTTTTTCGACACCGGGGTCTTAGGCCCAGAACCGCCGCCTTGCGGTGATAACTTCTCACCCGGGAAGGTCGTCACAACAAGACGCCGATTCTGCCAGCCAAATCGATCTCTACTGTAGCATAAGTATAAAAGCAAGTCCACAGAAATCACATATATAGAAAAATAAACTCCACGAAGGGAGTGTCCACAGATAGTACATATAATGAAAATCTCGGGCTTATGCCCGGTACATTAAGTCCTCACTACAAATCACTCATCGCGGAAGAAAACTAATACAACTACTGGTGTTCGGGACTCACAGTCCCTGCTGTCTGGACTCCAGTGCTAGACTGCCCGATCTCCAAGCGTGCCGACCTCCAGGGCTGCCCCTCCATGCTGGGCTCCGTGGTCCCCTAAATGATGTGGTTCGAAAACCGTTAGTATAAAAGACTAAGTCATATCATCCCCCACCCCTTCCCCCATGTCTCCTAAGCACCGAGCGGGGAGAAGGAATGGAAAGGACATGAAGGTGGAGAATGTCAAATTGCAGATGGCAGCGGAACTAAACTAACAGTGTTAAGTGTGATAATAATTATACAAAATCTAAATAAGTAACCTTAACTTATGTGAAAACACATAAGCTAAGGGATCTCTTGCAGGGCTCCTATCGTATAAAAAGTCTCATACTGATTTATACGATAGGGTGTCGATTTTACTAGCAGGCATAACATATAAATAATACTGAAGGAGAACCTTGACTTATAAGCACGCTTGCACGAACTTATAGGCCAAGGGGTCGTTTTGCATGGCCTAATGTATAGAGCGTCCCATACCGCTTATACATTAGGTGCCAGGTTATATGCAATGGTTATGCTATGAAATGCAAATATGCTATGATGTGAACATGCAAGTGCAACTCACCCACTCGACTCTGTGTACACAGACCTTTAGTTCCCCCTTTCGGAGCCGTTACCTCCCAGGATACCTTTGTAGTGGCAGACGAAAGCGGTGGGTTGGGCCTCGCCCACCTCAAAACTAGTATTTGCACTACCGGTCTGACCTATCGTACGCCTCAACGCTTGGTGCACTAAGCGGACGTATGCGTACTCTTGCCGGCTGGCGCACCGAACTTCTGTTGGCGAAGTGTAAAACCACACTTGCCGAGTCAACGATATTGGTGTCGGTGCAACGAACTCCCCAATATCGAGGACCCACCACCTTAAACCTTTTATGCACATGCAATAGTTATGAGACCAACAAATAACCGAGTCGAATTTTCCCGGACTATCCCGTCCGTCATAATCAACCACCGAGCCGAAACTCCCCAGACTAACCCGTCCGTCATAATCTACAACCGGCCAAAGCTCCCCGGACTAACCCGTCCGTCATAATCTACACCCGAGCTGAAGCTCCCCGGACTATCCCGTCCGTCATAACCAACAACCGAGCCAAAGCTCACCGGACTAACCCGTCCGTCATAATCTACAACCGAGCCGAAGCTCCCCGGACTAACCCGTCCGTCGTAATATACAACCGAGCCGAAGCTCACCGGACTATCCCATCCGTCATAACCAACAACCGAGCCAAAGCTCACCGGACTATCCCATCCGTCATAATCTACAACCGAGCCGAAGCTCGCCGGGATACCATGCCCATTACCTTAACCACTGGGCTTATTGCCCGAGTAACCCAAACTATCTCTCGGGACACTGAGGTGTGAGAGTGTGAAATCCTAAGTTTACTACCTACTCCTCAATTTACTTTATGCCTACAACTTAGGTTTTACCCATTTCATTTTCATATTACAGTAAACTATACCTAAGGTGATTTTGACCTTCCACACTACGGGGAAGACGATCTTTCGTCGATCCCAAACACCACCTAACTTTTAGTCAAACCCATCCCTAGCTCATCCAACCCTGAGTGATGAACTCATTCCTATAACCACTAATTTTTGACTTATGTGCCTAACTTGTACTCCATATTATTTTTGTAGATTTACTATATACAGACCACCAAGGTTTAATGTTATGTAAAATGGGAAGTATATCAAGTAATCATCCAATACTCCTATAATAATTAATGGAGGTCCATTATGACCTTTATTGCCCAAATCCAGAGTTTTACAATTTTTCTATTTATCTAGGAATTTATTAAATATTTATAGTGGCCAAAGTCTCCAAGATTGAGCTGAAGGTACCAAATTTTGACAAGATAAAATCTCCCCAGATTTATGTTATACTTAATATAATCATTTAACCTAAGATACAAAATCTCTTAGTTTTTCAGCAAGGTTCAGGCCACTGATTTTTATTTAAATGGTATATTGCAATAATTCATAAAAATAATAAACAGGGCAATATTATTTCTGAAAATTCAAGGATAACTCTAACATGATTGCAAGGGCCCATAAATGCTCTGGGTCAAATATCATCAGTGATTAAGGAGTGATAAGCTTCAACTAAATTAATATACAGTTTTCCAAAATTGCTAAATGCAGACCACCATGTCAAACTTCATGTAAAATAGGAGGTACATCAAATAATTATCCAATACTCTTATAATAATTAATGGAGATCTATTATGACATTTAAGCCCTAAATCCAGAGATCCAAAATTTTCCTTATTTATTTAATAATTTATTTAATTATTCTATTGACTAAAATTTCCAATAATAAACATGAAGTACCATTTTTAGTCAAGATATCATTCTACAATTTTTATATGTTATTCAAAATAAGGATATAACTCATCTTCCAAAATATCTAAATTTTTCAGTAAGGTTTTATCCCCAAATCATTATTTTATTTTAATCCTTAAAAATTCATTTAAAGAAATATAAAATACTATATGGCTTCCAAAAATTCAGAGAAAATTCAAGTATGAATCTAATGGCATTTAAATGGTTTGGGCCAAATTTCATAATTTATTTATCAGTATATGGACTAATTTAAATTACTGAATAATTCCATCATTTAACAAGCTTGTGAAGTAAGTATCTCAAATATATATCCAAAAAATTTCATAAATTTTATATAAGCTTATAATGGTTCAAAACATCCTCTGCCAAATTTTCATGACCTCCCAAGGGTCAGAGGGACCATAATAATTAGTTTATTAAAATGAGGCATCCCTTGTGTTACAAATGAAGTGCCATAAATATTATCCCAAAAGTCCCAATTAAATTACTAGAGACTAATAATATCCTTATGACCATTATACAAAAATTTTACCTTATTTGGAGGAGTTTAACTAGCCTATTCCAACCCTACAAAGTTTGTGCCCTAAACTAGGGTTAGGGTTTTGTGGGTCCCAAACTTTTCAAAACACCCTAAGATTTTTACCAGAGGGTTATAGTTACCCTAAAACCATCCCTACAAAGTTTCATAGTCATACAAGGTGTTATGGCCATATGTCCTTCACAAGGTACAAAAGCCCTTAGGGTTTGACCTAGGATCTTGGGCCAAATCAACTCCAATGCTCCCAAGTTTTCATTGGAAGGTGTATAAAGTTATGCCAAGTCAGTGTCCCAAATTGGAACCTCTATTGAGGTGAATTGGACACTCTAAGCCAAAATTACATTTTGGACAAAAATGCCCTTCTTAGGGCAAGGCTAGGGTTGCTTTATTCCCATTCAAATCACTTCCAAACTTAATGAAATTTTAACCAGAGGTCTATATTGACCTCATATACCTCGCACCAAAATTTGGATGAATTTAGAGTTCATTTGACCCATAAATTAATTTACCCTAGCATAATTAAATTATTTACAAAACTATAGGAACATTATTCCCAAAAATTCCCATTTTTTGGTAGGGTCTAGATATAGGGTAGGGTGACTCCCTGCCAAAATTTCAGCTCATTTGGACCAAGGATGAAGTGTGGGCACTTAGTTTAATTACTGCCTAGTCATTTGTATAGACCCCACCAAAATGAGTGCCCTGGTCAAACCAGTAACCCAAATTGGTTCAAACCAATTTTGTATAACAACATACTCAAGGGGCTACATATTTGGTGTTGACCATTTTCTCTGAAAATCGCTCTATGTATTTGTAATAATTAAAATACATAAATACAAAATTCTGTGACAGATAATGAAATGATTCAAATATTTAACCTATAGTTTAATATCATTATTGCACGAATCTTGGCGCAATCCTGGACGGCATCCCGTCATCGTCCCCGCGCGCCAACGACCAAGATTACTCCTGCCTGGGCCAACTTCCAGCGGCTTCCGCCGGTGCTCCGGCCACCTCCCCGGCCTGCCACCGCCGCCGACACCTTCGTGGTGGTCGGGGCTATCTCCAGGCGGCGGCTAAGCCGCCGGGAAGCACATTTCCGGCGATTCTACCAAGAAGAATTTTCAGCCGAAAACCATGAAAATCCAAATCGGATTGGGCTCAATTGAGCCCCAACCTTGGCCCTAATGATGTCTACGATCTACCCATGCAAGGAGTGGAGGAGGACCTGTGGTGGCGGCTGTAGCCGTGCTGATCGCCGGATTGGCATGGTGGTGACCGATGGTGGTCGGCTTGTTCAGAAATGGAGTAAAGGGCTCGGCTTCTTCAGGAAAAGAGTGGGAAATACTCATTGGACCTCACTGAAGCTTTTAAAGAGGGAGAGGAGGGAGTTAGGTGGCTGAATTGCCATGTGCCATTTTTGGCCTAAGTCAATTTTGGCGGCTAGGTTGGTAGGGGGGTGGAGCTTGCTCTAACCAGTACACAATGGCTTCTGCACTCCCTCTTGTCCTTCTAAAATGAATGGGGAGGTTGGGGAGGGGAGAGGAGGAGCACAAAGTCCTCCTTCCTTCTTCTTCCTTCTCTTTCTCTCTCCTCCATGGGTGACTTTCTCTCTCCTAGTCACCAAGCATGAATTTTTGGCTCCTACATGTCCCATGGAAGCCCACAAGTCCATTTGGTCACTTAAGTCATGGTTAGCCCAATTGAAATGGGCTTGAGCTTGAGTTAGCCCATTTGGGCTAACTTGACCCAAAGTTGGACTAGGGCCCACCTAGGTCAATTTGGTCCTTGAGATTTCTTTAATGGGTCCTTGGTGACCCATTAGCCTCCCCTAGGGTCCAGGTGGGGTTGGATTGGCCCTTGGAGGTCACTTGGCCCTTAACTAGGGCACTTTGACCATTTTAGGCTAAGGGACTGCAATTGACCCTTGTGTAGGTCAATTTGACCTATTTAGGGTTAGAGTTGACTTTGGTCAACATAGCTCCCTTGACTACCCTCCATGGGTCCTTAGTGACCCATTGACCCCCTTCTAGGGTTATAAGGGTATGGGTGGGGTCTGTGAGTCTTGGTGAAGCCCCATGATCACCTTTAACCAAGGTTTAGAAATCTGCTAAGTGCAGACCATAGTGGCCCTATCCACACCACCAGGTCCACTTGACTCTTTCTTGGGCTTCCTAGGGTTTTTTCATTACAAAACCACTCTTAGGGGTCTAGTTGGAAATGGGATGTTACAAATCCCAATAAACAAAACAAAGATTTCGTCCCCGAAATCAAGGTTAAGCCTACGGGGACTCCTATCGGGAAGGAAGAAACTTATAACATCCCATGAGAGTTGAAAGGTTTACGTCACGACACCATGTTTGATTATATGAGGTTTAAAGGTGATAGTCAAATTTAAGACCAAATCCCCCAATTGGCAAAGTCTAGACCCCAATAAACAAAAGTTTAGCCCATATCCTTGAAATTTCAGTTCTACTAGTTTAAAATAGGAAGGTAAATTGAACATCTTGAGTGGTTGTGAGGAATACCTGACTGAAGAGTTCCGGGTATCTTTGTCGCATCAAGTCCTGGGGCTCCCATGTGTTCACCTCTCTTTCGTGATTTCTCCACAGGACCTTGACTAACGGAACCTTCTTGTGGCGTAAAACTCGTACCCCCTTGTCGTCAATCCAGACCGGTTCTAGGTGAACTGACCGATCAGATGCTATCAATCCATCTGTGGTTGTAACTTGCTGCTCTTGGCGTAGTATAGCTCTCCTAAGAGAGGATATATGGAATACGTCGTGCAGACTCGCCAGCTCCGGTGGCAGCTCCAGCCTGTATTCCAAGGGACCGATCCGCTCCTGGATCCTATAAGGCCCCATGTATCTTGGACTAAGCTTCTTCCTCTATCCGCGTACCCGAGTAACTCCATGCATTGGTCGGATCTTCAAGAACACCTGATCTCCTACCTAGAATTCCACTTGACGATGCCGAGCGTCGTAATACTTAGCCTGCCGGCTCTGTGCTTCTAGCATCCTGTCCCGTATCAATCTCACCTGAGCCTCGGTGTCTTCGACAAACTCTGAATCCAATGCCTTAGGGTCCTTGTCCTGTATCCATGATAACGGAGTCCTGCACCTCCGTCCATACAACGCCTCATAAGGAGCCATCCTTATACTGGACTGATAGCTTTTATTATACGAGAACTCGATCAGTGGTAACAACTTCTCCCAAGATTCACCGCGATCCAATATGCAGAGTTGTAGTAAATCCTCCAGAGTTCGGTTGGTCCGTTCCGTTTGTCCATCTGTCTGGGGATGAAAAGCTGTACTGAATGTTAGTCGAGTGCCTAAGTAAGTCTGTACTGACCTCCACTCCATGGACGTAAATCATCCATCTCGGTCCGACACAATCGACTTGGGTATGCCATGATAGCGGATGAATTGCTCCACAAACTTTCAGAAAATCACGCACACCGAGTCATACTTCCTGATTGGAATAAACCTTGCTACCTTTGTCAGCCGGTCGACGATCACCCAGATCGAATCATTCCCTGTCCTTGATCGAGGAAGTCCGTGTATAAAGTCCATGGAGATATCATCGAACTTCCACTCTGGTACTGGGAGTGGCTGTAATAATCCTGCGGGGTTTCTGCATTCCGCCTTCACTAACTGGCATGCCTTGCAATGGGTCACGAAGTAGGTGATATCCTTCTTCATGCCGGGCCAGAACATAGTCTTCTTCAGATCTGCAGTCATCTTCGTAATCCCCGGGTGTACCGAATATCGACTGCAATGAGCCTCCATCATGATATCCTCCCAGACCTGGCCTCCCTCTGGTATGTAGACCCGTCCTCTAAAGCATTCTAAGTCATCCCTCAGTGTGTAATCTCCTGCAGTGCCTGCTTCTAAGGTCCGGAATATCGGCTCTAGCTGGGTATCCTGCCTCTGTCCATCCTTGACCCTTTCTCGAATGTCATCAGTGGCGATTAATGATGAAAGCTACTCTCGGTATAACTCAGGGTGATCCTCGGACACCAGGGATATTTGCATCTTATCTAACATCTGAATTAACTCCAAAGCCATAAACTGTGTTCCTACTCCGGCGTTTGCGGTCTTTCGGCTCAGTGCATCTGCTACAACATTCGTCTTTCCCGGGTTGTAGTGCATCTCATACTGGTAGTCTGCCAAAAATTCCACCCATCATCTCTGTTTGATGTTCAGCTCTTTTTGCGTGTCCACATACCTCAAATTTTTATGGTCGGATTATATGTCGCAGTGGACACCGTACAGATAGTGACGCCAGACTTTTAGTGCAAAGATGACAGCTCCCATCTCTAAGTCATGGACTGTGTAGCTTTGCTCGTGCTTCTTCAGCTGCCGAGAAGCGTAAGCTATCACATGGCCATTCTGCATAAGCACTGCACCCATGCCCTGGTAGGAGGCATCGGTGTATACCTGGAATCCTTCTTTTCCTGAAGGGAGAGCAAGTATAGGAGCCGAAGTGAGTCGCCCCTTTAGCTCTTGAAAAGCCGCCTCACACTGTTGGGTCCAGATAAAGGGCACCTCCTTCCTTATCAGAGATGTGAGTGGAAGGGCGATACGAGAGAATCCCTCTACGAACTTCCGGTAGTAACCGGCGAGTCCTAGGAAACATCATACATCTGTGGCCGTCTTCAACTGTGGCCAGTCCCGGACTGCTTGGATCTTGGCCGGGTCCACCGCCAACCCAGCACCACTTATGATATGGCCTAAGAAAGCCACCTCCTTCAACCAAAACTGGCATTTGCTGATCTTCGCATAGAGCTTGTGCTCCCGTAGTCTCTTCAGAGTCAGTGTCAGATGCCGAGTGTGCTCCTCTTCCGTCCTAGAGTAGATCAGGATGTCGTCTATGAATACTATGACGAACACATCCAAGTAGGCCTCGAAAACCCGGTTCATGAGGCTCATGAATGCCGACGGAGCATTTGTGAGCCCGAAGGGCATCACGGTAAACTCATATAGCCCATATCTGCTACTGAAAGCAGTCTTTGGAATGTCCTCCTCCTGGATTCGTAACTGGTAGTAGCCCGACCTTAGATCCAATTTAGAAAAGAAATGCGCACCTTCTAGCTGGTCAAACAGCTCATCTATCCTTGGCAGTGGATATGTATTTCGGACTGTCAATCGGTTTAGTGCTCGGTAGTCGATGCACAGTCTCAGAGTTCCGTCTTTCTTTTTAATGAACAAGACCGGGGCTCCCCAAGGCGAAGAGCTCGGTCGGACAAATCCAGCCCCCACCAGTTCCTGGAGTTGGCTTCGAAACTCTGTCAACTCTTTCGGGGCCATCCGGTAAGGGGCTCTAGCTGCCAGCTTCGCCCCCGGCACCAGCTGTATCCGGAAATCCTGCTCCCGGTGCGGGGGTAGCCCAGGCAGTTTCTCTGGGAATACGTCGGCAAAATCTCGCACCATCGGAATTCCCGAGGTGGAGACCTTGTCCTCAGTCATTTCAAATATTACCTCATACACTTCTTCCCCCTATAAGTGAGCCTTGTCGGCCTGTACAGATGACAGCATGAGAGGGGGAATAGATCTAGTACCTTCAATGACGAGCTGGGAATCTCCATGTCTCAAGGTAACTCTCTTGGACGTGCAGTCAATTTGAGCATGATTCCAGTTCAACCACGTCATTCCTAGGATCAAATCAAAGATTGGCATCTTTATGATCGTCGCTGGAGCTTCAAATATCCTTCCGCCGATCTCCGCCTCCATATTGCCGTGGGCAGAGGTGAACAACCCTGATCCATCGGGTAATCGTATCCTCATCACCAGACCCGTGCATCGTTCCATGCCTTCCAACCCTTCTACGAAGGCTTCCGATACAAACGAGTGTGAAGCACCCGTATCAAATAGCGTATAAGCGGGTTTACCGCTGATGAAAACTATTCCTGGGGGTGGGGAAAGTTAAATGTCTTAGAATCTAGCTTGGTTTTCTTCCCTAGATTATCACTTCTATATAAACTTAAAGGTCATGAGGAAATAAGTTTACAATTTTCTGACGTACCAGTGATTACTTGCTCCGGGTTCCGGGGTTGAGCCAAATCCAGTGCATAAATTTGCTCCCTCTGCTGCCTGCGATCTGCACCCTGGAAACCACATCCTCGACCACGTCCTCGTCCTCCAAACTGTTGGGCATGCGGGGCATCCTGGGGTGCTGGTAAAGGTGCTCCCCTCATGGGGCAGTTTCTCCGAATGTGTCCTATCTGATGACAGTTATAGCATTCTGGTGGGGGAAATGTCATGCCCCCGGGTCTTGGTGCCTCCCTCATCTGAAGAAGTTGAGGAGCCATTACCACCGGCTCCCTCGGCTCCTGCCTCACTTCCTGACGAGGTTGGTCCTCTGTCCTTCTTCCACCTAGTATAGCACCTTGCCGCTGATCATTTCGGGCTCTCCGGCCCTGATCCTCCGCTTGCCGCTTCCGGCCCTGAGTGGTGTGCCAATCGGCCTCAATCCTCTTTGCCATCTCAAAAATCCGGGAGATAGGCCCGTCAGATACAAACAACAAAGCCTCCCTCAAGTCCTCCCGCAGGACCTTATAGAATCTCTTGATGTATCCCGCTTCGTCCAGCTGGTAAGAATCTGCATATCGAGCCAAATGGTCGAACTCCCGATGGTACTCCACCACTGTCCGGGTGCCCTGCTTCAGCTGTAAGAACCGCTCCTCCAACTTATCCCAGGCCGACTGTGGAACAAAATGCTCTAGCAGCGCGGTCCTGAACTCTTCCCAGGTAACTTCCGCAACCTCCCTATCAGCAAACATTGTGTCCAGCAGCATCTTCCACCACCTCTTGGCATGGGACTCCAGGCAGGAGACAACCAAGGCCACCCTCTCCTCCCAGGGACACCGTATCCCAGTCAGTATTTCGTACATAATATCTAGCCATTCTTCTGTCCGTACGACGGATTCTGTCCCCAAGTAGGATGGAGGAGAGAGCCCTCGAAAGATGCTCAGCCAATTGGCCCCCGGGTTTGGCTGCGGAGCCGGAACCTGCTGAGCCCTGAAAGCATCTAGAATTGCTGTCAGCATTTGACCCATCTCCGAGTGTAGGAATGAGTGGGGACCGGGGGAGGTGGTGAAACAGTCGGAGTCTGCTGAACTCCGCCTTGTGGTGTTGGCTGCGCAGGGGGCTGCGTAATAGAAGTCAAGTATAAGTAATCGCACATGTCTAACTAAAGGTGGACAATTTTCATGTGATTTCCCATATAGGCCCACCACTGCTTCCGCTGCTTAGTTTGTCCCCAAACTAAACTCGAGCGGGGGTGTCCCAGAGTTAGTGGACTGCTATTGATCTGATCGAGGTTTCCTCTGATACTTCTTGTAAGACCCCCATTTTTTTTTCTTTTTCGACACCCGGGTCTTAGGCCCAGAACCGCCGCCTTGCGAGGATACCTTCTCACCCGGGAAGGTCGTCACTACAAGACGCCGATTCTGCCGGCCAAATCGATCTCTACTGTAGCATAAGTATAAAAGCAAGTCCACAAGAATCACATATATAGAAAAATAAACTCCACGAAGGGAGTGTCCACAGATAGTACATATAATGAAAATCTTGGGCTTATGCCCGATACATCAAGTCCTCACTACAAATCACTCATCGCGGAAGCAAACTAATACAACTACTGGTGTTCGGGACTCACAGTCCCTGCTGTCTGGACTCCAGTGCTAGACTGTCCGATCTCCAAGCGTGCCGACCTCCGGGGCTGCCCCTCCATACTGGTCTCCGTGGTCCCCTAAATGATGTGGTTCGAAAACCGTTAGTCTAAAAGACTAAGTCCTATCGTCCCCCACCCCTTCCCCCATGGCTCCTAAGCACCGAGCGGGGAGAAGGAATGAAAAGGACATGAAGGTGGAGAATGTCAAATTGCAGATGGCAGCGGAACTAAACTAACAGTGTTAAGTGTGATAATAATTATACAAAATCTAAATAAGTAACCTTAACTTATGTGAAAACACATAAGCTAAGGGATCTCTTGCAGGTCTCCTATCGTATAAAAAGTCCCATACCGATTTATACGATAGGGTGTCGGTTTTACTAGTAGGCATAACATATAAATAATACTGAAGGAGAACCTTGACTTATAAGCACGCTCGCACGAACTTATAGGCCAAGGGATCGTTTTGCAAGGCCTAATGTATAGAGCGTCCCATACCGCTTATACATTAGATGTCAGGTTATATGCAATGGTTATGCTATGAAATGCAAATATGCTATGATGTGAACATGCAAGTGCAACTCACCCACTCGACTCTGTGTACACAGACCTTTAGATCCCCCTTTCGGAGCCGTTACCTCCCAGGATACCTCCGTAGTGGCAGACGGAAGCGGTGGGTTGGGCCTCGCCCACCTCAAAACTAGTATTTGCACTACCGGTCTGACCTATCGTACGCCTCAACGCTTGGTGCACTAAGCGGACGCTTGCGTACTCTTGCCGGCTGGCGCACCGGACTTCTGTTGGCGAAGTGTAAAACCACACTTGCCGAGTCAACGATATTGGTGTCGGTGTAACGAACTCCCCAATATCGAAGGCCCACCACCTTAAACCTTTTATGCACATGCAATAGTTATCAGACCAACAAATAACCAAGCCGAATCTTCCCGGACTATCCCGTCCATCATAATCACCACCGAGTCGAAACTCCCCGGACTAACCCGTCCGCCATAATCTACAACCGAGCCGAAGCTCCCCGGACTAACCCGTCCGTCATAAACTACAACTAAGCCGAAGCTCCCCGGACTATCCCGTCCGTCATAACCAACAACCGAGCCAAAGCTCACTAGACTAACCCGTCCGTCATAATCAACAACCGAGTCGAAGCTCCCCGGACTAACCCGTCCGTCATAATATACAACCGAGCTGAAGCTCCCCGGACTATCCCGTCCGTCATAACCAACAACCGAGCCAAAGCTCACCGGACTATCCCGTCCGTCAAAATCTACAACCGAGCCGAAGCTCGTTGGGCTACCATGCCCATTACCTTAACCAGTGGGCTTATTGCCCGAGTAACCCAAACTATCTCTCGGGACACAGGGGTGTGAGAGTGTGAAATCCTAAGTTTACTACCTACTCCTCAATTTACTTTATGCCTACAACTTAGGTTTTACCCATTTCATTTTCATATTACAGTAAATTATACCTAAGGTGATTTTGACCTTCTACTCTACGGGGAAGACGATCTTTCGTCGATCCCAAACACCACCTAACTTTTAGTCAAACCCATCCCTAGCTCATCCAACCCTGAGTGATGAACTCATTCCTATAACCACTAATTTTTGACTTATGTGTCTAACTTGTACTTCATATTATTTCTGTAGATTTACTATATGCAGACCACCAAGGTTTAATGTTATGTAAAATGGGAAGTATATCAAGTAATCATCCAATACTCCTATAATAATTAATGGAGGTCCATTATGACCTTTATTGCCCAAATCCAGAGTTTTACAATTTTCCTATTTATCTAGGAATTTATTAAATATTTATAGTGGCCAAAGTCTCCAAGATTGAGCTGAAGGTACAAAATTTTGACAAGATAAAATCTCCCCAGATTTATGTTATACTTAATATAATCATTTAACGTAAGATACAAAATCTCTTAGTTTTTCAGCAAGGTTCAGGCCACTGATTTTTATTTAAATGGTATATTGCAATAATTCATAAAAATAATAAACAGGGCAATATTATTTCTGAAAATTCAAGGATAACTCTAACATGATTTCAAGGGCCCATAAATGCTCTGGGTCAAATATCATCAGTGATTAAGGAGTGATAAGCTTCAAACAAATTAATATACAGTTTTCCAAAATTGCTAAATGCAGACCACTATGTCAAACTTCATGTAAAATAGGAGGTACATCAAATAATTATCCAATACTCTTATAATAATTAATGGAGGTCCATTATGACCTTCAAGCCCTAAATCCAGAGATCCAAAATTTTCCTTATTTATTTAATAATTTATTTAATTATTCTATTGACTAAAATTTCCAATAATGAACATGAAGTACCATTTTCAGTCAAGATATCATTCTATAATTTTTATATGTTATTCAAAATAAGGATATAACTCATCTTCCAAAATATCTAAATTTTTCAGTAAGTTTTTATCCCCAAATCATTATTTTATTTTAATCCTTAAAAATTCATTTAAAGAAATATAAAATACTATATGGCTTCCAAAAATTCAAAAAAAATTCAAGTATGAATCTAATGGCATTTAAATGGTTTGAGCCAAATTTCATAATTTATTTATCAGTATATGGACTAATTTAAATTATTGAATAATTCCATGATTTAACAAGCTTGTGAAGTAAGTATCTCAAATATATATTAAAAATTTTTCATAAATTTTATATAAGCTTATAATGGTTCAAACATCCTCTGCCAAATTTTAATGACCTCCCAAGGGTCAGAGGGACCATAATAATTAGTTTATTAAAATGAGGCATCCCTTGTGTTACAAATGAAGTGCCATAAATATTATCCCAAAAGTCCCAATTAAATTACTAGAGACTAATAATATCCTTATGACCATTATACTAAAATTTTACCTTATTTGGAGTAGTTTAACTACCCTATTCCAACCCTACAAAGTTTGTGCCCTAAACTAGGGTTAGGGTTTTGTGGGTCCCAAACTTTTCAAAACACCCTAAGATTTTTTCTAGAGGGTTATAGTTACCCTAAAACCATCCCTACAAAGTTTCATAGTCATACAAGGTGTTATGGCCATATGTCCTTCACAAGGTACAAAAGCCCTTCCTTATGGTTTGACCTAGGATCTTGGGACAAATCAACTCCAATGACCCCAAGTTTTAATTGGAAGGTGTATAAAGTTATGCTAAGTTAGTGTCCCAAATTTGAACCTCTGTTGAGGTTAATTGGACACTCTAAGCCAAAATTACATTTTGGACCAAAATGCCCTTCTTAGGGCAAGGCTAGGGTTGCTTGATTCCCATTCAAATCACTTCCAAACTTAATGAAATTTTACCCAGAGGTCTATATTGACCACATATACCTCTCACCAAAATTTGGATGAATTTAGAGTTCATTTGACCCATAAATTAATTTACCCTAGCATAATTAAATTATTTACAAAACTATAGGAAAATTATTCCCAAAAATTCCCATTTTGGGCAGGGTCTAGATATAGGGTAGGGTGACTCCCTGCCCAAAATTTCAGCTCATTTGGACCAAGGATTAAGTGTGGGCACTTAGTTTAATTACTGCCTAGTCATTTGTATAGACCCCACCAAAATGAGTGCCCTGGTCAAACCAGTCACCCAAATTGGTTCACACCAATTTTGTATAAAAATAGACTCAAGGGGCTACATTTTTAGTGTTGACCATTTTCTCTGAAAATGGCTCTAAGTATTTTTAATAATTAAAACAAATAAATACAAAATTCTGTGACAGATAATGAAATGATTCAAATATTTAACCTATAGTTTAATATCATTATTGCACGAATCTTGGCGCAATCCTGGACGGCATCCCATCATCGTCCCCGCGCGCCAACGGCCAGGATTTCTCCTGCCTGGGCCAACTTCCAGCGACAGCCGCCGGCGCTCCGGCCACCTCCCCGGCCTGCCACCGCCGCTGACACCTTCGTGGTGGTCGGGGCTATCTCCAGGCGGAGGCTAGGCCACCGTGAAGCACATTTCCGGCGATTCTACCAAGAAGAATTTTCGGCCGAAAACCTTGAAAATCCAAATCGGATTGGGCTCAATTGAGCCACAACCTTGGCCCTAATGATGTCTACGATCTACCCATGCAAGAAGGAGTGGAGGAGGACCTGTGGTGGCGGCTGTAGCCGTGCTGATCGCCAGATTGGCATGGTGGTGGCCGGTGGTGGTCGGCTTATTCAGAAATGGAGGAAAGGGCTCGGCTTCTTCAGGAAAAGAGTGGGAAATACTCCTTGGACCTCACTGAAGCTTTTAAAGAGGGAGAGGAGGGAGTTAGGTGGCTGAATTGCCATGTGCCATTTTTGGCCTAAGTCAATTTTGGCGGCTAGGTTAGTAGGCGGGTGGAGCTTGCTCTAACCAGTCCACAATGGCTGCTGCACTCCCCCTTGTCCTTCTGAAATGAATGGGGAGGTTGGGGAGGGGGGAGGAGGAGCACAAAGTCCTCCTTCCTTCTTCTTCCTTCTCTTTCTCTCTCCTCCATGGGTGACTTTCTCTCTCCTAGTAACCAAGCCTGAATTTTTGGCTCCTACATGTCCCATGGCAGCCCACAAGTCCATTTGGTCACTTAAGTCATGGTTAGCCCAATTGAAATGGGCTTGAGCTTGAGTTAGCCCATTTGGGCTAACTTGACCCAAAGATGGACTAGGGCCCACCTAGGTCAATTTGGTCCTTGAGATTTCTTTAATGGGTCCTTGGTGACCCATTAGCTTCCCCTAGGGTCAAGGTGGGGTTGGATTGGCCCTTGGAGGTCACTTGGCCCTTAACTAGGGCACTTTGACCATTTTAGGTCAAGAGTTGACTTTGGTCATCCTAGTCTTTATGATTGGTCCCAATGAGTCCTTGGTGACTTATTGGCCTCTCACTAGGCCTATGAGGGTAGGGGTGGGGTCCATTTGGCTAAGGGACTGCAATTGACCCTTGTGTAGGTCAATTTGACCTATTTAGGGTTAGAGTTGACTTTGGTCAACTTAGCTCCCTTGACTACCCTCCATGGGTCCTTAGCGACCCATTGACCCCCTTCTAGGGTTATAAGGGTATGGGTGGGATCTTGGAGTCTTGGTGAAGCCCCATGATCACCTTTAACCAAGGTTTAGAAATCTACTAAGTGCAGACCATAGTGGCCCTATCCACACCACCAAGTCCACTTGACTCTTTCTTGGGCTTCCTAGGGTTTTGTCATGACAAACCACTCTTAGGGGTCTAGTTGGAAATGGAATGTTACATCCTCCATATAAACCTCATTCTATATTTCCTTCATCAACTCCACTTGAACAACCTTCTACCTCCATTCATCCACTCTCACCATCTCAACCATAATCACAAATTCATATCCATGAGGATACACCACCATCTCCACCTCCTCAATCACCTATTACACAACATCTTGATGACATTCCATCATCTCCTACATTCAATCTGCTCTCATCTCCATCTCCTCAACCATCTCCACAACATGCATTCACCTCTTCAGGATAAATTACCCAATTTCATCCCTCCATCAAACATTCCACCAACATTCCCATCATTCCAACAAACAGACTTCCCTCAAGGATTCTCTATCTATTCAAATTATGGTCACCAATCCACCTATACACCATCTAATCCTGAACCCCTTTATCTAAACATCTCTGACATAGCTAATGATCTTCTCAAATTCATGTCTCCCTCTCTGAAAAAGCGAGTAGAGGAAGTAGTTTCCCCTCTTATTTCTGTCATTGCTGATCTTTCTTCCAATATTGCCCATTCCTTTTCTGTCCCTTCTTCTAGGGGCCTGCGTTCAGGTATCTATGAATACAGGCAGGGGGAGATGTTCAAAGAAGAAGCTCCTTCAGTAACAGCAATTCCAAAAGATATTATTGAAATTCTTGATGAATATACAGATATGACTTGTTTTGAAGAAGATTTAGTAGATACAACAATCAACATTGTTGGTGATTTAATTATAAATCCCACAGTTGATATTCTTTACTTATTACATTCTATTGATTCAGTGCTTAGCTAAAATCTACCAGCTTTTGTTGATACAGTTTCAGATTTTTCTAAGGATATAATTTGCTACACAGCTCCAATTAGTCCTAAATTTTTGGAATAACTAAGGACAAGTTTTTTAAGTTACTGATATTATTATAGAGCAAATAACTGATACAAAGCCAAAGGTTTTCTCACCTCCAACTTATGTCTTGGTTGAGTCTCCCATGACAGGTCTTATGAGATTATGTTTCAATATATGGAAGAAGAAAGTGACTATATTCAGGCTCAAGTTGATACAGAAATTGTAGAGCAAAAGGTTTAATCACAGCCTCAGGCGGATATAAAAGATACAAGTGTACAACCACAGGCTCATCCTATATTTTTTAAAGAAATGCTTCAAAGGATTCATGCCCTTTATGATAATCTTGTCAGTGAATCTAATGATGACAATGAGTTAGATGATTCAGAAGACTCCAGTTCTAAGAAGAGAAAAGCTAAAAAGAAGGCTCCTCCCAAATCTGCTCCAAAACCTAATCCCACTACTAACACTCCCTATTACATTCTACACAACATAACTCTCACTACATACACCCCTAACTGGATGAGAAATTCAAAGAATGAAATAAATGCTAGGAAGAAGAGTAGGAGATACTCTCATCCACCTAAGTTTAGGAGAGGTCCTCCTCCTCCTCCTCCTACAGCTGGTTCAGCAGGCAGTGTTTCTCATGCTCAAAGATCTGCTTCTCACTCTTATCAATCAAGATCAACTCATAGTAGTAGAGAAAGATCTTCTTAGTCAGAGTCTCAATCTAGTAGGCATTAAAGAAAACAACAACAGCAGTCTGACAGTCAAAGCAGCCAGCAAAAAGATCAAGATATTCAGAAAGACAAATCTATTCTAGAAAGGCCACTATCTCCAATGGTGATCCAAAAATGGATCCTTATTCAAGGATGGACAGATTTAAAGAGCTTATAAGACTGTCTCAAATCTAAAAGGCTAAAGAAGAAGGACAGGATGCTTCCCAGTTTACTACAATTTCATCATAAAGAAAGAAAGAACTAGACAAATTCAGAATCTTTTTAATGTTGATACTTACATGTATTTACATCCTAAAGCAGTTGTGCCAATAGCTGCTTCTATGATAATTCTTTGAGCTGAAGACATAAAAATGACAAAACTGCAAGCAGTTGATCCCAAAAGAGAAATAATCTTCACCAAACCATCTACTGAAACTTCATAGGATGCAACAAAGAAAGTTTGACAGTTATTTCCTTTTTCTGCTTTTTGAACTTAACTGTTATTTGTTATAAATATTTCACAAGTCACATTTTGTTAATATCTGCTGAAATATTATAATTCTGCCAGATATTGTTTTATGCTTTGTGATTTTTCTTAGTTCATAGTGACCTCACCCAAATAGGGGGAGATTGTTGGAACCCCACCTATGTTTAGGGTTGATTTGGGCTAGGTTCACTATTAGGATTATTAGATGACCCAACATGTATAGTGTAGGGTCATATGTTTTTATCAGTGTCAAGGTCAAGTAAACAAACCTAGATTGATTGGTTCTCACCTTCAGAAGACATAGAGATAGAAGACCTCTAGAGAAAAGCAATTTTCTAAGAGACAAAGCTCGACGATAGCTGAACTCTGCTCGATTATCGTCGATCTTAGATCGACGAACTCAGAGTTCCTTTTATGAGTTGAGCTTGATGAAAGTCCAGCTAAGATCGACGATCTGTGATCTTATGTTTGATTCTCAGCTCGACAAAGTGCCTTCTCAATTTGACGAACTTGGAGCTCAGATTGGTAAGTGTATTTTTTCTCGATGAAATTGGATCTCCGTTCAATGATCATCTACCTATAAACTTCCATCTTAGGCCGACGATCAATAATTTTTTAGTTCGACGAATTCTGATCTCAGGTCGACGAAAGTTTGTTGAGTTCGACTATTTTCTCCCAGGTTCAGTTCGACTATTTTCTGATGATTTTAGTTTGACTAAGGCAGAAGAATATCAAATTATGTTATAATATGTCTATAAAGCTCTAATATTTAATGCATAATATTCTTATGAATATAACCATTTCTTTGCAGCATTAACAATGGTTTTCATAGAGTTATTACTTGGCTTATTTACTGAGATAGTTGAGGAAATTCATTTAAGACAATTTCTAGCCATTCAACTCCTAGAATTTCTGCAGTCAATCATGGAAAGGAATTCAAATTTCAATTTCTGAAATTTGCAAGGAATATATATTAGAATTTCTTTTCAAGATATACAATAGTAAGACAGGAATAGACACAGAGAGATAGTTATGATAGAAAATTATTTTGCAGAAAACTGAAAGAAGAATAGCTCTTATACAACTCAAGTTCTTCATCAGTTCTTACTTCAGGGCTTTCAAAGGACAATCCATCAACATTTGTCTAAAAGCTTCCTGAAGATCAACAAGCAATCTGAAGGCCTACACCTTAAGCAAATCCTCCTTTCTCCTGAACTATTCTACATCTCAGGGGGAGCTTTGATAATATTAACAAATCAACTAGTCTTCTCTCAGAGTATTGATAGAGAAGAACAATATCATCTTTATTTTCATTCATCACTGTAAAAGGGTTTTAAACTCCCTTCAAAAGTTATCTCTTTGGTTGTTAAGTCTCCTGATCAAAAGACTTTGTTTGGTTTTTGGGCACCTGATCAAAAGCTCAAAGGTTTGCAAGGTCTACCTTAGAAAATAGATCTTGTAGTGACAGGGCACCTGATCAAAAACCTGTAGTGGATTCCTACCAGGTGGTAGAAGAGTGGATGTACCCAAGTTTTAGGGGAACAACTATAAAATCTTTGTGTCATCTGGTTGCTCTATTTGTTATTTTCTGTGTTTTATTTCAGTCTATTTACATATAGTTATCACTTATTTTAATCCACAATAAAAATTAATCAAAAGATTTTTAATACTCTATTCACCCCCGTCTAGAGTTAGTGTGATCTATCCCTTCACTTTAAAAAGCCTTAGACAATGATATACACCAACACATATGCAACAGATATAACATTTAAGAAGAAAGCACAAAAAATTTATACACAACCAAAAATATGATTTTCATTGATAGAAGTCTTGTTTTAGTAGTGTGCATAAAATAAAATACATTTCCTATAGCCCTTTAAGAAAAAAAACTTTTCTAAGTATTAGGTTCTCTTATAACTATGTCCATGCTTGGCTTCTTGGCTGCTTTCTCTGCTTTCTCTTTTGATTTCTTTTCTTTTTGCCTCTGAAAGTAACTATATGGATTTGAGAAATAATTGAAAGACTCCATAATATCTGGTGGTAAAGTTCCTAGCCACATGTACTTTCTGAACTGTCTTCTGTCCTTTTCATTCTTCTCAAGCTTGGCCCATTATAGGGAGCTATAGAGCTTTCCCCTTTCAGTGTTCTTGTTCTTGATAAGATCCCATGCAGATAGATTTTTGGTCCTCGATTGAGGACTCCACTATTCAAAATCAGGCCTTTTTCCATCTCTTCCCTGTATCTCTTCTTGCTCATCCTGACAACTTACTTATCCTCAACAACAAAATTTCCATTAGCTCTTATTATTTAGTCAACAGTGGGGTTGAATGTAGGACCTTAATCTACGATAGAAGTTTCAACCCACTGTGTTCCATCTTGGATGTCATACTGAGCATTGTCTTGAGTATCATTCTATTCTGCATTATGATCATATTATTTGCCATCATACTGATTAACATATTGACCACCATACAGACAGGAGCAGTGTCAATGTTTTCATATTATAATTGCTCAAGACCCATTGAGCCTCTGATAACCATTGTGGTCCAAACTACATTTTAGTATTTACCTTTATTAGACCCTTCTCCTCCTTTTTAACTCTTCACAGATATTCTTAGTCAGGGGGGTGTTGGTCTTTGATAGTTGATTATCTAGATAGTTAATACCAATGGTGACAAGGTTTTTAAGCTTAAGCAAGTTATCATCTAAAACTTGAGTACAAGCATCCATTCTTCTCTCAAGAATAGTTTTGTTTATATCCTTGACTTCCTTTTGTGCATTGTGGATAGCTAGCATGTTGTTGATTGTTATTGTCTAATTTTCCACAATCTTAGTATAGATTTTGCTGATTTAACCTAGCTTGATCTCTGTAAATGTAACTATAAGTGGAGCTCTATGGAAGAATATGACAGTTTGGGCCTTTAGTAGGTTAACCTCAAATTTGATGGATTTTATCTTTATTAACAACCCAGTCCTTAGATTCTTAATGGATTAATCCACAAAGTTCTTTAGTAGCCTTCTCTGGTCATCCAATAATCCTATTAGTTGAGATAGGAAGACTGGGGACATCTGATCATTCTTATGGGATGTAACTTCATCACAGATCTTGTGTTGCTCGTGCCTGACATCTTATCTGACCTCAGAATCATCCATCTGATACTCAGAAGAATGTTGAGTTGCATTTTCATCAGCAACAACATGCCCTTTATCTAATTCAGAGGTGTTTATTTCATAAATTGTTCCATGAGCAGGCAGTTCAGTGTGAATCTACCCCTCAACTTCTACAATGGCCACAGGGACATCCAGATCTACTACTGTGTTGAATTCAGTATCTTTCTCCATAGACTCACTAGGTTGATCGCTATCAAGAGGATTCTGAATATTCTCTTGCACAAGTTGTAGATGCACCCCCTTAGTAAGAGAATCTTCCATGAATTGCTCTAAAAGTTGCTCCCCCTCACTTAGAGTATTGTATCTACCTTATTGATCTTGGTCTATAGGAGCAGTTTCTTCTTCAATAGGAACTAGAGTTTTGACAGTCTCCCCTACTCTCTCCTCAAAAATCTTGTTCACTATTTCTTTAACAACCCTTTCAACAACCTCAATTGGAGGTATATCCATGACGTCCTTAACAACAAGATCTTCATACTGAGTTCTGCTTACTTGAATCATTCCTACAGGTTCAGAGGAAAATAATACCTGAGCACTTGTATCTCTTCTAGTCTCTTTAGTAAATTAAAAAAGTTATGGATCATGAGGCTCTTCCTCACTCTGTTCAGATGAACTTCTGTCAGTGCTGTCTTCTTGAATGGTCACTGTCTTTTTCTTATTTTCAACTAATTGTTGGTTGGGTTACATAACCCTTTCCCATTTATTCAGCATTTTTGAGTCTATCCTTCTCATGTGATGGATTTTTGTTCCTAGCCTAACATTTAGGATCCTTGGAACACTCTTTAGCAAAAACAGTGATAGAATCCTTCCCATGTTTGGATCTTCTATGCAGTCTACTATCCTTTGAAATAGTATCTTTCCCCAATCAGTCTTCTTAGATAGGATTATCCTTGCCATTAGTTCGAACATTCTATAGGAGATCTCGTCATGTGATCCAGTCTTGCATAATAGGGCTTTCCCAATTACTTCAGCCAGGAATTTTCCCTTGAGATTCAACTCCTTCCTTAGAATCGATCCAATTATGTTTTTAGAGAGTCCACACCACTTCAGTGCAGATTTAATATCATTCCGATCCAGTTCATCTTCTTCATCTGACTCTGTGAAATTGGGCAGTCTTAGTGCCTTGCTAAGTCTCTTTAGGGTTATCTTATTCTGGTTACCACTAATGAAGGTCCTTATTTTACTGGATGATGACTCGACCTTAGCATTTGAGTATAACTAAAGTACTTATCGCTTCCACAGCAAACTGGTCTCGGACAGAACAAATTCTCGGTCAGCGAGCTGATGTAGGTGGAGAGCAAACTGAACTTCCTCAGGCGCGTCCTTGAATCCATTTCGCACCAGCCCTGAACCTTCAAACACAAAATCCAATCCTTTCGGCTCCATATCTTCTGTGAATTGCAATTGATTTTCCAAGCTTTCATCGATTCGTCGCAAGGGGTAGAGAAGGGCAAGGAATAATGTATTTTTTTTTACGCACACATCCTTCTATTTATAGTGATTTTTATTTTTAGAAGGTGGAGAGGCACATATTTATTTATGATCAAGAAATAATCAATGGCCGGGATTGATTCTGATACTTAGACACAAAATAGACTCACTGGTAGCTTGCGTTGAGTGAACTCGACTCTTTCAACATTCTTGATGCTTTCATTTCATTCAATGCACTCGACTCCTAAGCACTTAGACCCAGTGCACTTGACTCCTGGTCTTATCTCAGCCCGCTCGATGTCTAGACACTTAGTCTATTTCTCTTTTATTTATTCCGCAGGGATTAAAACTAACTGCAATAAGCAAAGAAACTATATGGAGAGCTACTGAAGCTGGGATAAATTCAACATACCCAATACAATTTTAAAGGTGTTGTGTTTTGCTTCATCTAGTGGCTTAGTGAAGATTTCATCCGCTTGCTTATCTGTGGGGACAAATTTAAGACAGATGTCTTCACTTTCCACATGCTCTCATATAAAGTGATACATAATCTGTATATGCTTAGTCCTATTATGAGATATATGATTCCTAGCAATAGTGATTGCACTAGTTGAATCAAAATATAATTGAGTGTTACTTAACTTTAGGTTGTAATCCTTGATTTGGTGTTGGATCCAAAAAACCTAAACACAGTAACTTCCTGCTGATATATATTCTGACTCTATTGCTGATATTGCAACACTAGTTTGCTTCTTGTTGTTCCAAGATACAAGTTTTCCACCGAAGAATTGACAGGAGCCAGATGTGCTTTTCCTGTCTTCTCAATAGCCTGCAAAATCTGCATCTGAATACCCAATTATCTCAAAATCACTATTACTAGGGTACCGAAGGCCAAGATCTGGTGTGCCCTTAAGAAATCTCAGAATCCTTTTAGCAGCAGAGTAGTGAGACTCTTTAGGGCTTGACTGGTATCTAGCACAAACACATGTAGCATATATGATGTATGACCTACTAGCACTAAGATAGAGGAGGGAGCCAACTATGCCTCTATACATGGTTTCATCATTTGGTTTCCCTGTCACATCCTTCTTTATTGATATATTTGATCCCATGGGAGTTTTCATAATGGAGGCACTCTATATACCAAATTTCTTAATTAACTCCCTAGTGAACTTAGACTGAAAAATGGACAATCCATCCTCAGACTGTCTTACTTGGAGGCCCAAAAAGAACTTAATCTCACTCATATTTCTCATCTCAAACTTTCCTTGTATAATTTTAGTAAAGTTCTTGCAGAGGTTATCATTAGTACACCCAAAGATTATGTCATCTACATAAATCTGGACTAGGATGATCTTACCCTTTGATTCCCTTAGGAATAGAGTCTTGTCTTTCTTCCCCCTTGAATATTTGTTTTCAATGAGAAATCTAGACATGGTTTCATACCATGCCCTAGGGGCTTGCTTAAACCCATACAATGCTTTCCTAAGCCTATCAATATATTCAGGACAGTTTGGATTAATAAAACCTGATGGCTGCCAACATAGACTTCTTCTCTTAAGTCACCATTTAGGATGGTTGACTTCACATCCATCTGGTAGATATTGAATCCCTTGTGGGCAGTATATGCAAGGAATATTCTGATATCTTCTAGTCTATCTACTAGTGCAAAGGTTCGATCAAAATCAATACCATCTTCTTGTTTATATCCCTTGAACACAAGTCTAGCTTTATTCTTAATTATAACACAATTTTCATTCAACTTGTTCTGGTAGATCCACTTTGTTCCAATGATGTTATGTCCTTGTGGCTTGGGAACCAGCTTCTAGACCTTAGATCTCTTCAACTGGTTCAGTTCCTCTTGCATTGCCACAATCCAATATTGGTCTATGTTGTCATCTTCAAATCTTTTGGGCTCAATGTGAGACAAAAAGCTGGAGTACATAGCTATGTTCATGCTTTTGCTGCTTATTGTAACCCCTTGGTTGGTATATCCAATTATCTAATGTCTGGGATGAACCTTTAGATCTCTAACTATTTGAGGCAATCTCTCTTCAGCATCATTGATATTAAATGTTGGATCCTGCTGAACTTCATCCACATCATGTGTGCTTTGTCCTCCTTATAAAATACATACTCCCTGATCTTCATCATGGCCAGCAGGAGGAGCATCCTAGAAGGTTAGTTTGTCCATCACCTATTCTATACATGCAGATCTAGATGAGGAGTTAGGCAGCTCACTGTTAATCATAGAAGATTAATCAAAAACTACATTTACAGACTCTTCTACAACTTGATTTTTCGAGTTATAGAACATATATGCTTTACTCTGGTTGATGTACCCAATAAATATTCCTTCATAGAATTAGGTAGCAAAATTAGTAAGACATGACTTCCCAATATTGAGCACATATCATTTTCTACCAAAGATCCTGAAATAGACAATGTTTGGTTTTGTCCTTCATGATCTCATAGGGAGTCTTCTTGTTATATTTGTTGATAAAAGCCCTATTTAGGACATGACATACAGTTTTAACTGTTTCAGACCTGAAATATTCTGGGATAGATGTGTCACTTAGTAGTGTACTTCCAGCTTCTATGAGAGTTCTATTTTTCCTCTCATCTATTTCAGTTTTCTTGGGTGTTCTTGGAGAAGTGAATTCTTGGTGAATCCCTTGTTCTTCACAGAACTTGGTCATACCATCAGATTGAAATTCAGTTCCATGGTCACGTCTGATTTTGACCGCAAAACTGTCCAATTCATTCTGAATTTGCTTGACAAAGGTCCTGATGATGTCAAGGGTTTGATACTTTTTCTTCAAGAAGAAGACCCAAGCAAACCTAGAGAAGTTATCAACTATTACAAGTGTGTAGTCTTTCTTACCTACACTATAAATATGCATAAGACCAAACAGGTCCATATACAGGAGGTATAAACACATCATAGAGTCCTTGGCCCCAATGCTCTTAAAAGAAGCTTTGGTTTGCTTGCCCTTTTGGCATGCAGAGCAAATGCTCTCCTTGATGCATTTCATTTTGGGACCATTTCTAACTAGCTCTTCACTGAAGAGCTTACTGATGGTCTTATAGTTCAAGTGAGAAAGTCTCTTGTGCTAATGTAAACAGTATGAAACTTTCTCATTAATAACTAGACATATAGGAGAGTCTTTGCATAAACATAAAAAAGTTTTAAGATTAAACATTTACACTCTTAGTGCCTATCAGAATGCCCTGATCACACAGTTTGATTATGCTAATCTAGTTGTGTTGCAACCCTTCCACATAAGCCACTTTTGAGATTGAGACTATTCCATTGGTAATCATACAATATCCCTTAGTGACTCTTCTATATAAACCTCTAAAGATAATTTAGGTCCATTATTCACAGGAGTGTAGTCCTTCAAGTGAAATATTGTTCCAGTCATTTTCCTAGAACATTCACTATACAAGTACCATATAGGAGTATATGTACTTGGACTATCCTACAAAACATAATTTAGGTAGCCTTAGGACCCCAAGAGGGTTTGGGTCCTTGGTGCATGTTAGTCTGAAATTGAACATGTCTACCTGCAGCTTCTCTGACAAAAAGACTAAATCATGCCCTTGGAACATTTTGATTGTGCCAATAATCTATGGCAAAGTGACCCACTTTACCACAACACCAACCCTTATGGATATTATATCTCCTCTTCTGTACTGCATTTGTGGACATGACAACAATAATTGTTCAAAAGAGTTATCAGTATACCTCCTCAAGTTTCTCTCAGTAAGGATTTGACTGTAAGTCTGTCAGTAGATGTGCTTACCGCTAACAGATGTTTTCTTTGCAATTGACAAGTTGTTGATGGCATCAGAGATAGCAAAGTCAGGCTTTTTGACTAACTTACCTATGGTCTGAGAGTTTGTTGGAAGAGCTTGATCACATGTCATTGCCTTATTTTTGAGTGAGGGTCTAGGATATAAAAGGAAAATGGTCCATGATGGGCCATCTGAATTTCCTCATAAGGGCCTTAAAAGCACTCATCCCCTTGACATATCTTCCACCATAGCTCTGAACATTTTTATTCACACTTGTGGATCTTCCATTCAACCAGTGACCATAGATACTTTCTTTGTCATACCTGTTTGATGGAACCACTACTTTCTCAAAAGAGATGGGAGGATGAATTTGAGCTTTTCCTTTTCCCCTTAGAATGGCCAACTCTAGTGTTGCCCTTGAATCCCAAACCCCTCTTATTCTTTTGAGTGGTTAAGGAATCTATCAAGGGCATCACTATATTGGGATTTGAATATTTAGACACATTCAATTTCTCCCTTTGGAGCTTTTCTTCAAGATCCATAATGATTGTGTCCTTGTGGCTGATGGTCCTAATCTGGATGATTGTGATGTCCTTTAGTTGGCTGACTTCCCTCATCTTCTGATCCAGCAAAGATGCTGAGTTAGACTGTAGGAAAGCAACTAGTTGTAGGGAGATAATCTCCTCGGCTTGTTTCTTGGCCAACCTCTTGCTTCTCTTCACAGCATCTAGAAGGGAACCATTGTTGTCAATCAATTGATTGACATCTTCCTAAGATTCTGACACATCTTCATTACAGGATGAAGATGCATCAGAATTGGGACTAATCTCATAGTATGAACCAAAAAAGGAGCTAGACAGTGAGTATATCTTATTTAGACTAGGCTGATCCTTACTGAATTCTTCATCTGACATGGACATGAGACCATAACTGTTGTCATCTCCTTTATCCTCCCCGGTGTCACTGTCTGAGTGTGGCAGAGAGGCCTGGATTCCTATCTTTGCAGCTGGATAGTCCTAACCCTCTTCATTAGCAACAGCAATAAACAACCCAATGTAGGCATCTTCTTCTTCTTAAGAATTTGAAGATGCTGAGTCACTTTGACTTCAGCTCTTCTGATTTTTAGTAATGAAGGACCTTTCCTTATTTAACTTATATTGGTGGTGGTGCTTCCTATCCTCAGATTTCTTCTGCTCTTTCCTCTTGATAGGGCAATCAGCAATGACATGCCCATTCTTGCTATAGTAATAACAAACAAATTTAGAGGAAAATTGTTTACTGGGTTTAGTGTTATACATGTCTCCTTTCGAGAACTACTTCTCAAACTTGTTGTGGTCCTTCTTGTGATAAGAGGAGGAAGAAGGTATGTTCCAACACTGATTCATCTTCATTATCTTCTAGAAATGCCAAGAGAAGGTATCAAACTACACATCTGACATGTTACTGTTAGATGAGCTTGACTCAGAACTGTCTGGATCAACAGGCTTTTTTGGGGGAGAGGCAATCCTCTCCTTACTCTTCTTAGAGCACTCATCCTTGAAGGACTCTATCTTCTCCTTGGCATGATGTCTACCGGTGGTCTCCTCCTTTCTGGCAGATAGTTGCATCTCATAAGAGAGCAGTTTTCAAAAAAGAATATGCAAAGGATTTTCAGCAAGCTTGGCCACCTCTGTGATGGCAGAGATCTTGATGTCCTAATATATGGTTAGAGATCTAAGGAAGTGGTCATTCAGCTCATAGTTGCAGAAGATCCTTCCATAGGTCCTCAGCTCATTCACCACGCTAAAGAATTTTTCATATCATTCAACTATGATGTCTTTCTTGGTGTGCCTGAAGGCTTTATACTCTTGATTAAGTAGGGATTTCTTGTCATCCCTGACTTCTTTAGTGCCTTCCATATAGACAACCAGTGTGTCCCACATTTCCTATGAAGTCCTGCAGTGGACAAGATTCTGGAAAGTTTAATTATCAATGACAGTTACTATAATGTTTGGTGCCCTCTGGTCCGCTAGTATGACCTCACCCTTTATCATTTCAGAGTATTTCATAGGTGTTTGGACAGTGGCATCAAGAACTGAGACCTTCATATTGTTGAAAGTTCCGTCCTGAACAGTAGTGAAAGTCCTTGAGTTATACGCCTCCATAAATAATCTAACCCATTCCTTCCAAATACCAAAGTTCTCCTTCCTGCAGATTGGAAGCTTCATGGAGCCCAACTCCTTATGGTTCTCTCCTGAACCCATAAGGATATTCTTAGCTAACCTTGGAGATCAACTCAGACTGTTAAGTCCTTTTTGAGCAACCTCTCTCTGATACCACTTGAAAGTCTGTAGTTTAAAGAGTAGATAATCACTTAGAGGAGGGGGGTGAATAGGTTTTTTGGTCTTTTTGAACTTTCTCTATTCTTTTGTGTGTTGTGATTTATTTTCAGTTAGCTTTCAAGATTACACAACCAACACACAATTTATTTATAGTGGTTCCCTAGATTATGGGTACATCCATTGTCCCTCCCACCTTTCTGACAGATTGTTAGACAAGGCTACTTCACCAAACTCGACTCAATAAGATTATAACTAAAATTTCTCAGGATCTCTCAGACTCCTCCAAGTTATACCTTAGGCCAAAGGCCCTACCACTCAGAGCAATCAATGCTCCTACAGCTAAGTGATTTATAGATCACCTACCTCAGACTTTTCTCAAAGTCCTAAACTTCAGTCTAGGAGTATATCCCTACTACTCATAGAGAATGACTCTCCTACCTCAGATCTGAAACAGATCCTACCTCAGGCCAGAAGCCCTACCACTAAGATTCACAACTGAATCCTAAAACTTAGGCGCAAAGGCTCTACCACTTAGCCTTTAAGATTTAGGCTTACAGCTCAAATCTATTAAGATCCTACAGAATGAAATGGTTATTGTTGATATAAGACACCTGAAAAATAAACTCGGTGTCTTTCACTTCCAGTACTGAGATGACTCAGTCCTTCTTTCTTCACAGCTCTAGGAATGTATCTTCAGGAGTAGTTCTGCTTTGGCTGTGAAGACACTGTAGCTAGGGTTGGCTTGTGCTGCAACTTCTAACTCAAAGAGAAAGCTCTAGGAATGTATCTTGAACTTACTGTTCAAGACGAGTAGATCAACAACTATCTTTCTTGAACTTTAAGATCAGAAGAATGAACTATTTTTCCAAGCTCTACAACTCAGTTGAGAGGAAGAAGATGAAGTTGGGCATTTTCCAAAAGTTAAATTTCTTCTTCTTTGATATCGCCTTTTTTTATCCTGTCGTCCAATGGCTCTTTGAGCATTGGGACCACAAGGAGTTGGTTGCTACAACTCTACTTTCGCATTAAATATTGTACAACAGGCAGCAGCGCTATTTGTCATGTACTGTTCACTTCTCGCAACATTTGAATTTCTGTTTATGCCAGCACCTGTGGACTTTGTCAAATTCAGACAATTCAACATATGCGTTGAGTGAGGGCATGTCACTCAATGCCAAAACACTGAGTTAGTTTTCTATAAATACCAGGTGTTGAGTGATTAGTCATCATTCAACTAAAATAGACTTTTAGCTATCTAACTAATTAGGCATTGAGTGAACCTTCATCACTCAATGCATTTGGACTAAGCCGATTTTCTCTTTATGAAGGCGTCGAGTGAAGCTTAAACACTTAACGCTTTCTTCCTTTACATGTTTTGTTCAAGAGGCGTTGAGTGAATGGCCTTCACTCAATGCATCCGTCCTTGGATATATTTTTGGTTAAATAGGCGTTGAGTGAGTTGACATCACTCAACACATCTATCCTTAGCCAGAATTCTATATCAACTAATATTGCAGCTCTAATTGAGCTATATTCTGTCGACACTTTTTCTGTATGGAGTTGAGTGAACTGCCTTCACTCATTGCTTCTGGACTTAGCCATATTTCTTGAAAAATTCTCTACGACTTTGACTACTTGAGTTTTACTCAACACTTTCTGGCTCTAGGAATTGTGTGAACTGCCTTCACTCAACGCTTCTGGACTAAACCAGATTTCTTCCTTGGCAATGCTGAGGCTTTGACTATCTAGTGTTTACTCAATGTTTAAGGCCATCTTGCATTGAGTGAGTAGTCTTCACTCAATGCATGTGGACTTGTATAGATTTTTGTCTTATCAGCATTCTTCCATGTGTCAACCTTTCATTATTACTTAGACAACCTGTATAATCAGTATAATAAGTAACCACATGCATACATAAAACTTATAAAATGCATCAGATACAAACATATGTATACCATTGTCCTGTAGACCTTCTTCATGTAGCACCTCCTCTGTAAAGACCATATAATATGGGTCCGGCCGGGGCCCCACAACATACGGACGCCATAGCTTTAGTATTAAAAGATGATATGAAACTACCCAAACTCAAAAACTCCAGACACACACAGCGGAAACAGAACAAACCCACAGAAGTTATCCACTAATGATAGAGTATCAAATGGCCTTAAGGCCTTGCACAATAATAGTCCAAACATATAAATGTGCCAAGCACTCCTAGGCTGCCTCGGCATGCAAGCCGGACATAAACATAACAAAAGTAGCAAACACAAAAGGAGAAACCAAGCACAGCAACACTTCATGAGGCTTAGGGCTTTTCGCCCGGCGTGCTAGCTCCCGCATGCGATCCTTGCCCTGTAAGGATTTGAAGTAACGTGGGTCAGCAAAGGCTGACCTCTACTGTATAACAAACACATCTCCTCCCGACCGTCCCTAACGGACCCCGGGGTACCACTCCACCTGCAAGTTAGCACTTCGTATACCAAAAGAGCATATATATTAAAGCGGTAAAACAGGCTTGGATGTCTCATACAACATACATGTTCTCTACGTTTTGTACAAAGTGAAAGAGGCCTACTATGCAACATGAATGCAACTCGGGTTTCACCCAAGGCACCCTAGCTCGTATGCATCTAGCACAACATCAAACACTTGGTACTTCCGTTTCCCCATTGGCTTAAAGCCGCAAACACAAGGGAACCACCATGTCCCTAACGGCACACACGTCGTCACACGGAACCTTGCAAAGGCCCCACCCGCACGAGGGTCATATACCCCGGGGCTTGCCCGCACATTCTGACTTCGCACGTCAGGGTTCCGTCTCACACTGACCGATTCTAAGAAGCCTTGCTGGACCCCACCCGCTCATGGCCACATTGCCCGGGCTTGTCCTCCGCTCGACATTCTCGTCAGTCCACACAAGGGGCTAGTCTCGCCGGGACACTTCCCCCACATGACTTGCGCGTCACGGGATAGCCAGCCGGCCATGGAGACATAGTCGCGCCTTTGCACAGCACAAACAAAGGTTTCCCTACCCCAATCACCATTCGCACCGTGTCTTTCCCGTACTCCAAGAAAATCATCTACCGCACAACATGGAGCTAACCTTGTCCGGTTCCGACCACGAGTACTCACTCAAATGTAATGGGGAAAACACATACATACAACGGCGTATTACCGCAACGGATTTCTACCGAATCCCTGAAGCTCGCTATGCAACATCACCGGGTCGGACTAACGGTCGCGACCACGGCTTCACCCACAATGCCTAATCCTCTAACGGAGCGGATCTCTAATGCAAAGCATGCCGGGATGAACATACTCAACCCGGAGGTTCCTCTCTAACCGCTACACGAATCCCTCTCATTTGAGAGATTCGGCGCTCAAAACACGAAAGGAAGGGGATGCTATTCATGCATCCTAAATCCTAAAAACCGAGAGGAGAAGTGTCGTTACCTTCCATCCCCTCTTCCTAGCCATGGAGAAGATTTGCTCGGTTGAACACCACCGCAACGCTCCCACCTTCGCGGATCTGAACTCCGCTCGCGAAACGGACCTCCGAAGCTTCGCCGGCGGCCGGATCTTGGCCTTCTTCCTCCTCCTTGCTCTCCCTTCTCTCTAGAATCAAGAGAGATAAAGCCAAATGGAAAATGAGGGTTTTAAACCCTATTCCCGGCCTTAAACCGCCCAGGGAGGCTCCCCACCGTTGGATCTTCCAAAGAAAAGAACGAACGGCCACGATCGGAACCCAAAATAGAAAATCTGGGCCGAACACGGGTTGCAACAGGGCCGTGTGCATGGCCGTGTTAGCCATTCACCGTCTCGACCGATTCGAAAACCAGCACACGGCCTTCGACACGGCCTTTGACACGGCCTCCGACACGGCCGTGTCGCCATTGACACCCCCGTGTCGAGACCCGTGTCACGCCCCCTACCGACCAATTTTCCCAGTCAGAGAAAGACACGGCCAAAAATACGGCCTGGACACGGCCTTCGACACGCCCGTGTCATCCCCGACACGGCCGTGTCGTGACCCGTGTCATGCCTAGCAGAATAAATCCCGATAACAGCCCGAGAAGGACACGGCCAGGGACACGCCCGTGTCCAAGGCCGTGTGCCTTCTCGTCGATCGTCGATTAACACGGCTCGGCGACCCAGGCTCAACACGGCTCGACGACCCAGGCGCAACACGGCTTGTGACACGGCCGTGTCACAGGCCGTGTACCTACCCCCAAAACCCAAATTTGGCTGAAACGACGCCGTCGTTTCCACTTCCAAGTTTGGGGTGTTACAAATCTCCCCCCTTCAAAGAATTTCTTCCTGAAATTTAAAACATGGAAAGTACACAAATTCTAAACGGTACCTGAGGAGAAAAGCTCGGGGTACTCCTCCAGCATGGCCTGCTCTCACTCCCATGAGAGTTCCTCGCAGCCACAGTTGTCCCAATGGACCTTTACAAGTCTGACTTCCTTGTTCCGCAATTCTCGAACCTCTGAATCTTCTATCCCGATTGGACGAACTCTCATCCTCAAGTCTTCCTCTACAGGCACCGCCGTCGGCTCAATCACCACGCTGGCTTCTAACAGAGCTTTCCTCAAAACGGAGACGTGAAAAACCTCGTGCAATCCACTTAACTCCGTGGACAACGCCAACCGGTACGCTGCCTCTCCCACTCGCTCGATGACCTTGAATGGTCCCAAAAATCTCGAACTCAGCTTCTTGAGTCGGCGAATTCGTGAAACGCCTTTGAACGGCTTGATCTTAAGATACACCCAGTCGCCCACAGCGAATTCCACATGCCTGTGGCGAGCATTCAAATACTTCGACTGCCAATCTTGAGCTACCTTCATGCGCTCTTTGATGGTCCGCACTAGCTCACTAGCGTCGGCTACCACTTCTTTCACCAAAAGCTTGGTGTCTACCGCCTCTGTCCAAGACATCGGTGTTCGACATCGCCTCCCATACATAGCTTCGTATGGCGCCATCTTGATACTAGCTTGGTAACTATTATTATACGCAAATTCCACCATGAAGAGGTGATCCTCCCACTTCTTGCCGAAGTCGAGAGTACACATCCTTAGCATATCTTCCAAAGTACGGTTCGTTCTCTCAGTTTGCCCATCAGTTTGAGGATGAAAAGCCGTACTGAACTTGATTTTTGTGCCCAAGCTCTTCTGCACCAACCGCCAATCCTTAGACGTGAAACGTCCATCCCGGTCGCTGACTATACTCTTCGGAATCCCATGGAGTCGTACAATATTGCGGACGTACAACTCCACCAACTTTTCTACACCGTCTTCCTTCCGGTTTGGGATGAAATGTGCCACTTTGGTCAAGCGGTCCACAATCACCCAAATGACATCATTACCCTGCTGCGATCTAGGCAACCCATGCACAAAATCCATGGAGATGTCATCAAATTTCCATTCGGGGATTGGAAGAGGCTTCAAGAACCCGCCTGGCTTCTAACACTCGGCTTTCACCAAGGCACAAGTTTGGCACCGACTCATACACAAAGCTACGTCCCGCTTCATCCCAAGCCACAAATAGGACTTCTTCAAGTCCAAGTACATCTTTGTACTACCCGGGTGAATGGAGTACTTGGTGAAGTGGGCCTCAAACATCAACTCCTCGCGGAGCTTGCCGAACTGTGGTACACAAATCCTTCCGCCCTTCCTCAGAATCCCATCAACCATCTCGCAGGCGCTACCCTCGCCCTTTAGAGCTTCCTCCACGAAAGGTTGGAACTCCGCATCTATATGGGTCGCTTCCCGAATACGATCGCATAAGTCACTCTGCATCTCAATCCAATTTAGTCGAGCCACGCTAGACTCGCATCTTGCCACACATTCCAAACCAAGGGACTCCCAGTCCCGCCTTAACCGCTCATCGTGAGCTTCAATCCAATTTCCTTGCCCCGAGTACTTCCTACTCAAGGCATCTGCCACCACATTGGCTTTCCCTGGCGTGTACTGGATCGCCACCTCGTAGTCCCCAAGGAACTCGACCCACCTGCGCTGTCGTATATTTAGGTCCTTCTGATCTAGGAGATACTTCAGACTCTTGTGGTCCGTGAAGATCTCCACCTTTGCACACTAAACGTAGTGCCTCCACAACTTCAAAGCAAAAATTACCGCCGCCAGCTCCAAATCATGGACGGGGTAATTTCTCTCGTGGGGCTTCAGCTGCCTCGACCCAAAGGCTATCACACTACCATGCTGCACCAACACGCATCCTAAACCGCATCCGGATGCGTCGCTGAAAATCTGGAATCCTTCGGTCCCCTTTGGTAGACTTAGGATTGGCGTCGTCATTAGCCTTTCCTTCAGGGTTTCAAACGCCTGATTGCACTCTTGAGTCCATACAAACTTCTGATCTTTGCGAGTTAGTGAAGTGAGGGGTAGAGCTATCTGCGAAAAGTTTTCCACAAACCTTCGGTAGTACACGACTAGTCCAAGAAAACTCCGGACTTCCGCCACGGTCCTCAAAACTGGCCACTCTCTGATGGCTTTTACTTTCGTTGGATCCACTGCCACCCCATCCCCACTGATTACATGGCCCAAAAACGCCACCTTCTCCAACCAAAACTCGCATTTCGAGAACTTCGCATAGAGCTGGTTCTCTCTCAATACTTGTAACACTATCCGCAGGTGCGACTCGTGCTCCGCTTCCGACTTGGAATACACCAAAATGTCATCGATAAAGACGACTACGAACAAGTCCAAATATTCGCGAAACACTCGATTCATCAAGTCCATGAACACGAACGGCGCGTTCGTCAGCCAGAACGGTATCACCGAGAACTCAAAATGACCATACCTTGTACCAAACGCGGTCTTGGGTATGTCTTCGTCACGAATCCGCAACTGATAATATCTGGACTTCAGGTCCAACTTGGAGTACACCACCGACCCCACCAACTGGTCGAAAAGGTCGTCTATCAGAGGAATCGGATACTTGTTCTTAACCATCAATTTGTTCAACTCTCGGTAGTCTATGCACAGACGCATGCTACCGTCCTTCTTCTTTACAAATAACACCGGCGCACTCCACGGTGAAGAGCTGGGCCTGATATACCCTTGCTCCAAAAGCTCCTGCAACTGAACCTTGAGCTCCGCCAACTCCTTTGGTGCCATCCTGAAGGGTGGACGTGACACTGGTCTAGCCTCAGGCACCAACTCGATGGAGAAATCAATCTCCCACCGAGGAGGTGCTCCCGGTAACTCCTCGGGAAATACATCTCCAAACTCCGCCACCACGGGCACTTCTCCAAGAGACAGCCTGGAGAGGCTAACCTCCAACAACGCTACTAGAGCTACACCTCCCTGGTTGACAGCTCGCACTAACTGAAGTGCCGAAACTAGGGAACATGCCACTCCATGCAGGCCTTCAAACTTGACTTCTGCTTGCCCCACGCTCCTCAGGGTTACCATCTTGGACAAACAGTCGATACTGGCCCGCTGCTCCGCTAGCCAATCCATCCCCAGAACCACATCGAACTCGGATAACGGCAAGATCGCCGCTACTAAAAGGAAGTCAACCCCCTCAAGACTCCAACAAATCCGGCCCCTAGCCCTGGTAGTCATGGATGACCCATTGGGCATGCACACTTTCAACTCGGAGTCCGTTGCAAAGGACTCAACTCCAATCCTCCGGGTGAAACTTTCCGCAAGGAAGGAGTGCGACGCTCCCGTATCAAAAAGTACTCTAGCGGGGTACCCAGATACCACTACAAAGCCTACACACATGCAACAAACATAAAAAGGCTTGAAAGACAGGAATCTAAGGTGCAGGTTGACCTCTCGTACCTGTCACCACATCGGGTTGACGGATTGCTTCTTGTTGCCCAAGGTTGTAGGCCCTTGGCTGCACTGGTTGAAACCGAGAAGCACTCAACTCTGCCATCTTCCCTTTCCCTGTGGCACTGGGGCCGGAGCGCACAGTTTGCTCCTTCCTTGGCTCTTGCTCAGTGCCCCCTTGGGTACAAAATCTTGCTATGTGGCCTGGCTTGCCACAACTATAGCACGTCTGAGGGCCCTTGGAACGTGACCCTCCGGACGTCCAATTGCTTTTCTCGCCCGACTTATATGTGGAAGGCTTCTTCTTCCATCAGCTCCCTTCCTCCTTTCCATGGGACTGAGCAGGCTTCTTCTCCTCCCCCTGTTTGGGTGTGAAACCCTTGCGACGCTGAGATCGCTCCATGTCACTCTCCAAAATTCGGGCCGCCTCCACCAATTCGTTGAAACCCGTACGTTTCATCGATATGAGGGGTTGTCTTAGATTCTCCCTCAGTCCATGATAGAAGAGATTGTCCCTCTCTTCATCGTCTGCCATGGTCGTCCCTGCATAACGACCCAAGCGAGTAAATTCCTGAACATACTCATCCCCTGACTTGTCTCGCTGCACCAGATGTAGAAACTGCCTCTGGAGGGCCAACCTCGTTGAGGCGGGAATGTACTTCTTCAGGAATCCATTCCCAAACTCCTCGATGGACGGTGTGCGTCCTAGAAACTGCCGGCCACTGTGGCTCACCCACCATAACTTGGCATCTCCCTCCAACATAAAGGCTGCGAACTCTGCCTTTTTCTCATCTGGCGCCTCTACCGCCCTCAGAAGCTCTTGAATTCTAGCCCACCAATCCTCTGCATCGGTGGGCGTGCCGATCCCCTTAAAGGTTGGAGGGTGGAAACTCAGAAAGTACTTCATTTGCCGGTCCCCATGCCCGACAACCACTCTCTCGGCCTGCGGCTCTGCCCGCCTAACTTCCTCAACCGGCACGGTTGCTGCCGTGACCGGGGTAGCAGGAGTTGCTACCTGAGCAACAGGAGCTGCTACCTGTGCTGTCGCTGCAGCTTGGGCCGCCACCATCGCTTCTGCAAGCATACGGCAGAAGTCGGCTGGTGTGACCCCCATCCCTAGCGGACCTTGCGCAGTCGCACTACTTGCCGAGAGCTCTTCTCTTGGCCTCGAGGTCCCAGCCTCGTTGCTTGCACTCTAAACACAAGCAAGAAAACACAAATAAGTCTCTAATCGCAAGACTCGAACACCAGGGCACTCATGGTCCCGCGATACTCCTATGTGGATAACTTCTTATACGCGACTCGACTTATACTTTTGACCGCGAAACTTCTCATTGGAACGCGAACCTCCCTCTGATACCAAATTGTAACACCTCCCCTGTAAAGACCATATAATATGGGTCCGGCCGGGGCCCCACAACATACAGACGCCACAGCTTTAGTATTAAAAGATGATATGAAACTACCCAATCTTAAAAACTCCAGACACACACAGCGGAAACAGAACAAACCCACAGAAGTTATCCACTAATGATAGAGTATCAAATGGCCTTAAGGCCTTGCACAATAATAGTACAAAACATATAAATGTGCCAAGCACTCCTAGGCTACCTCGGCATGCAAGCCGGACATAAACATAATAAAAGTAGCAAACACGAAAGGAGAAACCAAGCACAATAACACTTCATGAGGCTAAGGGCTTTTCGCCCGGCGTGCTAGCTCCCGCATGCGATCCTTGCCCTGTAAGGATTTGAAGTAACGTGGGTCAACAAAGGCTGACCTCTACTGTGTAACAAACATATCTCCTCCCGGCCATCCCTAACGGACCCCGGGGTACCACTCCACCTGCAAGTTAGCACTTCGTATACCAAAAGAGCATATATATTAAAGCGGTAAAACAGGCTTGGATGTCTCATACAACATACATGTTCTCTACGTTTTGTACAAAGTGAAAGGGGCCTACTATGCAACATGAATGCAACCCGGGTTTCACCCAAGGTACCCTAGCTCGTATGCATCTAGCACAACATCAAACACTGGGTACTTCCATTTCCCCATTGGCTTAAAGCCGCAAACACAAGGGAACCACCATGTCCCTAACGGCACATATGCCGTCACACGGAACCTTGCAAAGGCCCCACCCGCACGAGGGTCATATACCCCGGGGCTTGCCCGCACATTCTGACTTCGCACGTCAGGGCTCCGTCTCACACTGACTGATTCTAAGAAGCCTTACTGGACCCCACCCGCTCATGGCCACATTGCTCGGGCTTGTCCTCTGCTCGACATTCTCGTCAGTCCACACAAGGGGCTAGTCTCGCCGGGACACTTCCCCCACATGACTTGCGCGTCACGGGATAGCCAGCCGACCACGGAGACATAGCCGCGCCTTTGCACAGCACAAACAAAGGTTTCCCTACCCCAATCACCATTCGCACCGTGTCTTTCCCGTGCTCCAAGGAAATCATCTACCGCACAACACGGAGCTAACCTTTTCCGGTTCCGACCACGAGTACTCACTCAAATGTAAGGGGGAAAACACATACATACAACGGCGTATTGCCGCAATGGATTTCTACCGAATCCCCGAAGCTCGCTATGCAACATCACCGGGTCGGACTAACGGTCGCGACCACGGCTTCACCCACAATGCCTAATCCGCTAACGGAGCGGATCTCTAATGCAAAGCACGCCGGGATGAACATACTCAACCCGGAGGTTCCTCTTGAACCGCTACACGAATCCCTCTCATTTGAGAGATTCGGCGCTCAAAACACGAAAGGAAGGGGATGCTATTCATGCATCCTAAATCCTAAAAACCGAGAGGAGAAGTGTCGTAACCTTCCGTCCCCTCTTCCTAGCCATGGAGAAGATTTGCTCGGTTGAACACCACCGCAACGCTCACACCATTGCGGATCTGAACTCCGCTCGCGAAACGGACCTCCGAAGCTTCGCCGGCGGCCGGATCTTGGCCTTCTTCCTCCTCCTTGCTCTCCCTTCTCTCTAGAATCAAGAGAGATAAAGCCAAATGGAAAATGAGGGTTTGAAACCCTATTCCCGGCCTTAAACCGCTCAGGGAGGCTCCCCACCGTTGGATTTTCCAAAGAAAAGAACGAACGGCCACGATCGGAACCCAAAATAGAAAATCTGGGCCGAACACGGGTTGCAACAGGGCCGTGTGCATGGCCGTGTTAGCCATTCGCCGTCTCGACCGATTCGAAAACCAGCACAAGGCCTTCGACACGGCCTTTGACACAGCCTCCGACACGGCCGTGTCGCCATTGACACGCCCGTGTCGAGACCCGTGTCACGCCCCCTACCGACAAATTTTCCTAGTCAGATAAAGACACGACCAAAAACACGGCCATGGACACGGCCTTCAACACGCCCGTGTCATCCCCGACACGGCCGTGTCGTGACCCGTGTCACGCCTAGCAGAATAAATCCCGCTAAGAGACCGAGAAGGACATGGCCAGGGACACGCCCGTGTCCAAGGCCGTGCGCCTTCTCACCGATTGTCGATCAACACGGCTCGGCGACCCAGGATCAACACGGCTCGACGACCCAGGCGCAACACGGCTTGTGACACGGCCGTGTCACAGGCCGTATGCCTACCCCCAAAACCCAAATTTGGCTGAAATGACGCCGTCGTTTCCCCTTCCAAGTTTGGGGTGTTACACTTCAAATCTAAGACATTGTAATCAATTGACCCAATAGATGGCCACCGCAATAGTGCTTTTTTGAGTTATTTTATCTTATGGTTTGTGTTGGACAAGTGGCACCACCTCAGTACCATTTTTCTTTCACAGGTGTTAATGATTCATGCTTTTTAACTGATTATTCTATTTGTATATATATATATATATACATTTTTTTGTAAGCTTACACTTATAGATGTTAATGAAGCATAGCTCTATATCGCACTTGGTGTAACTTTACATATTAAACCCCTTTGAATTATTCATTGCTTACTGTGTTTTAATTTATGTGTTTTGGTTTGACAGCTAATTTATTTGGGTTGGTAACCCTCTTAATAAGTCTAACTATTAGATTGTGATCTTTACTGGCGCTTGTATTTATTTATTTTTGCTAACGCATTATTTTCTTTTGAATGCCTCAGGCCCGGAACAGTAGCGGTCTTAACAGCTATAGTCGGTGGTCTAAGGCATTCTGTAGTAGTAGCGATGGTTCTTCCCTCACCTCCGTGAGCTAGTTTTGTTGTTCTTATTTTAGTTCAGACATACACTTTGTTCTGTGGGTTCGTGTCAGGTTGTTGATGCCCACAGTGAATTATTGTAGATATTAGACTATTTGCTAGCTGTTATATTATTTTCTTGCTGTTTGTCGTGCCAACTTGCTCTCTCGGAAGGATTTATGCTAGGTTGCATGTTAGTTACTTTCAAAGTATAAAAGGATCAATATTATTATCTCATACTCATAGCATCTCTTTAAATCAAATGGCACTCTACTTTAATGAACGTAAAAATCTTTTTTAATACTTATATTAAATCTAGAGGTGTGCATATCATGAATTGTCTTATTGGATCTTCATACTCATATAGGATAAATGACATAAAATAAGTATGTTTCGCTATGTATATATATATTTTCACCCGTGGCGTAGTTGATCCACTGAGCCAAGGGACACGACCATTAAAACTAAAACTCAAAATATTTTTTCAACATAACAAACATGAGAATTTCAGGAAAAGTCATATGAGTAAGTTCTTTCTTGAGCGTCTACAGTAGTTCCCTACATGGCGTGGCATCACGATACATATTTTCTCTTACTTTGATATATTATTTAATGTTGAAAAAATGCAGGTTGTGACATCGTCCTCGACCATGAACTTGCCCACATCCTCGCTGAGCTGCAGGAGGAAAAATATGGGGATTATTTATATCTAGTTGCAAGTAATGATGTCGGATAAGGCCTGACTGATGACAATGGAAACAAACTTGCCTAAATGGCACTCAGGTTGTTGGTAAGGTTTGAACTTCGGGGGTTGAGGTAATGTTAGCTGCGGGGCCATACGTTCCATCCTAATGTTCTGATGGAAATAACTGCCACCTTTTTGGTTTCCTCTTCCACCTCTATTATTCTATCTCCTTCTGAAGTTGGGTCATGTTTCAATAACGCCCTCAGCGGGTTTCTTACCACTAGCTTGGACCCCAAGAGGTCCGTCTCCAATATTTTTGCCATGTCAATTATCTAGGCGAGGCTCGAGTCGGTTATAAAAAAAGTACTTTCCTTAGAGGGTCTCACAAATCTTTGTAGAACCATTTCGCATATTCGCGATTATCCAAATCGTAGGAGTCGGTGAACCTTGCGAGGTGCTGAAACTCTCGTAGATATTCTACAATAAACTTAGATCCTTGTTTTAATTGCAAAAACATTTCTTGATGTTTATCTCGAGCAGTGGAGGGAACAAAATGTTCTAAGAAGGCCTCAGAAAATTCGTTCTTTCTGATGTTTGTGCATACACATCCTTGAAAAGTGGAACCCATAAGGGACTTCCACCATCTTTTTGTGTGTGATACCATGATTGATAAAACTAAAGTAACAGACATGCTAGCAAGACATCTGATTCCGGACGTCAATTCTTGCACAGCAACTAGCCATTTCTTTGTGCGAACGGTCAATTTAGTCCCCTGGAAGAAGGGTGGAGAAAGAGCTCGGAAGGTACTCATCCAATAAGAGCCTAGGGCTTATTGCTACACCGGAGCCTGCTGGGACCTGAAGCCATCCAAGATTGATGTTAAGCTATCACCCAACTCTGATTGTTGGAATGGAGTAGGGATCGGGGTAACAGGAATGCCTGTCGTCGGCTCTATATGTACCGGAATATACGTACCAAATATGAAGTTTCTGTCGGGTTTGCTAAACATAGTGTAACAGGTGGACATACTTAGTGTGAATCACGAATAGGCATACCACTGCTTTCGCTAATCCTGTTTGTCCGCAAACTGAATAATCGAGTAGGGTAACACCACATTCAATAACTTCTTCATCGTAGTATCAATGCAAACTAATATCATTTGTAAGACCCCCACCCCCCCCCCCCTCCCGGAACACATGACACGGCCTAGGGTAGTCTTATGCCCAGAATGGCTGCCTTGTGGTAGCATCAGCACTTGGGTTAATCTGTACCACAAGCCGCCATTCCTGTTGGCCAATCTGATATCACAATGGTAACTCTTTAACATCCTGTTTCGTGCTAGACCCCTCGCACTTTTTTTGAGTCAAGGGAGTTGACTTGGGCTCGGGGTGTGCCATAATTGATAAGTAAAATTCATCGGATATCGTCACGGATATCCTACGAATTCGTTAAGTATGACTTGTGAGTTGATACCAATACTATTCGTCAAATATCGTCAAAAATATCCGACGAATTCGTCGAATATATAAGACGAATTGGACTTAGAATATTTTTTGGACTCTAGGCGTCAAGTGCGTTGAGTGCACTCGACTCCATTCAACGAATAAGCTGAGGCATTGAGTGGATTCAACACCACTCAACGACATTCGATGAATAGGCTGAGGCATTGAGTGGATTCAGCACCACTCAACGCCATTCGACGAATAATCTCAGGCATTGAGTGGAATCAACACAACTAAATGCCATTCGACGTAAAATCTTAGGTGTTGAATGGACTCAAAACCACTCAATGCCATTCGATAGATTAAGCTTATGCAATGAGTGGACTCAACACTACTCAACATATTTTACTTAGAATAGTTTATCGAAGTTGCAGCATTGAGTGAAGTCAAAGCAACGTTGAGTGGAATCAACACCACTCAACGCCATTTAACGAATTAAGTTACGGCATTGAGTGAAGTCAAAGCAGTGTTGAGTGGAATCAACATCACTCAAGTCTTTTTTACTTAGAATTGTTCTGAGGCTAGTAGGCGTCGAGTGCATTGAGTGCACTCAACGCCACTCGACGATTCTTCGTGTGAAGGTTTGTATACTCAACAATTTTTGACTTTGTAATTCTTGATGACTGAAGGAGTCGAGTGCATTGAATGCACTCGAAGCCACTCGATGATTCGTCGAGTAAAGGAGGTATTGTAACACCTCCACCCATCACATGAAATATAACAGAGGGTCCGGCTGAGGCCCCACGCCATATTCCGCAGACAGTCGGCGACGTTACTTATTAATATCAAAAACTACTACATGCATTCTAACTCTTAGCATTCAAGCGGAAGTTTTAAGGGTTATTACTGAATTCATCAACCATGAATGTCCACTATATATATAAACAACCACATTTATATACACCTCATAGGAATTAATACAGAAATACACAAAAGTGTTTTGCCTTAAGGACTTATAGTTAAACTTCACAAGTGTGGTTTATATACTTCGGCGTGCAGGCCGGCCACACATGAAAATAGTAAAACTATTCCTCTGTGCCTTCGAGGGCTATCTAAGCAGCAAGGGCTTTAGCCCACTATTTCCCTCTCGACTCCCCATCACTAGCATAGAGGCAATACACCACAAGGGTGGCAAACAAGGAAATGGTCAGCATTTAGCTGACCAATTTATAACGACCATACCCCTTTCCTGGGGATGTGGTATTCTTCCCTGCAAGCATAGTATTTTCACAAGCAGATATATCACAAAATATGCACTCACACACAGTTCAATATATCACAAACATCCACCGTACGACCCAACACTCCGTGTACTCAGGGCACATTATCGGTGTACCGGTAAACCAGGGTCCCACCACCGTTCCAAAGGTCCCAGACCCAATGGTAAAAATTGAGCATTCATGCTCCACGACTAATGGATGGAGACTTTAATATTGATGGCAAACAACCTAAGACTCTCATTATGTGATCCTAATGAACGCCAATAACTTAGGCACTCATGTTAAACAACCACAACGCAGATACATTTCAGCCCTTGCCCGTTACTCAAATTATCAGTTGACGTAGGTCGGCTTGCCCTTATCCGTTCGGCTCGATGTCCTTTAAGATCTCATAGCTCACAATTGCTACAATGTCCTCCAAGGACTGTCTTCACAATCAAAAAGGGTGTTAGTGTCAGCATTCATCACGATCTCTTGGCGGGGCCAACAGAATCCCTTTTCCTGCCCCCAAACTCAACCCAAACCCTACAGCATCCTGCAGTGCAAGAAACACTGGTCTTTACATGGTACACAGAACATGAATTTCAAGGGTATTTTCCTTGAACTCCACTAAAGTACTTCCTGTTACTCCACTTCACAAGTACAACCCACAGACTCCGTACAATACTCGTTTATACGCGGAGCCTTTTCCCGTTCGCAAAATAAAGCATCACCAATCCAGACCAATCTGTCCGGATGGGATTCACACAGCATGCCTTTTCCGTACTACACATTTCTGGATCTATATGCAATTTAATTGGGGATACCATATATCAACCCATGGAATTCTCTTAACAATTCCACCTTTTGGTGGAGGATTCGATGCACATGCAAAATTTTGACTCCACTTGTCCAAGCAAAAGTTCATTACCCTTGTAGTTCTCTTCGGAGCCATAACAAAGCTTTTCTACATGGATGGAAATGAACGCCTCACTTTCCCCTTCGTGGATCTAGCCTCGGATCCCGCTTCCAATGAGGGAATCTCCTTCAGCACCTTCACAAAGGTCAGCGCAAAACCCTTAGCTCCATCCTTTAGTTCTCTTCTCAAGAACTTGGATGAAGTGAAGAGAGAGTGTGAGAAGGAAATAATAATCTCCTCACCCCACACACCTCTACATAAGTTGCCATGGATTTAACCCCAGCAATACGATCAATCCATCAAAACGAAGCACTGGCCTGGATTTGAGTTAAAACCCCTTTGACCAGCCAGCCGGTGCCGCTGTTACTCGAGAAAATCCTTTCGAAGTTCGTCGAAAGGATACAACAATATATTCGTCGACCTTCCCTAAATCTGTTCGACGTTTGTCGAAAGGATACAAGACATATAACAGAACCACATTTGTCGAACTCCATTCGACATTCATCGAACTCCATACTACGTTTTCGTCGAACTCCGTTCGACGTTTTTGTCGAACTCCGTTCGACGTTTTAGCCTGTTATTTCCTTCTCCTTTTTAGGGTGTTACAATCCTCCCCTCCTTAAAAAAATTTAGTCCCGAAATTTTCATAGAACTATAAGAAAGACAGCAATAAATATGTTAAAATAAATATTCTCTTAAAAAAAATGTTACAATATTTTATACAAATAACTCCGGAAATTCAGCATGCATGGTTTGCTCCCGCTCCCATGATAGCTCCTCACGACCACAGTTGTCCCAACGTACCTTGACCATCCCAATTGTCTTTTTCCGCAGCTTCTTAACCGCCTTATCCTCGATCCGAATGGGCCTAACTTTCGTCATTAGCCCAGATTCGACCGGTACTCGATCATTCGCAATCACTTGATCTGGCTCTTTCACGGCTTTTCGAAGCACTGATATATGAAACACATCATGCATGCAACTCAGTTATACTGAAAGAGTTATCCAATAGGTAGCTTCTCTAACTCGCTCCACTACTTCGAACGGACCAAGATACCTCAGACTTAACTTTTTCAAGTACCGAATCCTGGACATTCCCTTGAATGATTTGATTTTCAAGTATACCCACTCGCCAATAGCAAACTCTACGTTTCGGTGCTTAACGTTTTAGTACTTTGCCTGCCTATCTTGGCCTATCAGTAGCATCTCCCGGATGGAGCATATCATTGAATTATCCTATTCGACTTTCGTACGCTAATATAACTTAGACTCGTCTATTTCCACTCAATCTAATGGTGTACGACACTTCCTACCATACAAAGCTTCAAAAGGCGCCATATTTATGCTAGCTTGATTTCTATTATTGTAGGCACACTCTACAAAATAGAGATGGTCTTTCCAATTCTTCCCAAAATCCATGGCGCAAATCCGGAGCATATCCTCCATAGTTCTGTTGGTCCTCTCGGTCTGACCATCCGTTTGTGGATGAAAGGCCTTACTGAAATTTAATTTTGTCCACAATAATTGATGGATAGGCATCCAATCATTCGAAGTTAAGTGCCCGTCTGGGTCACTTACGTTGCTACGGGGTACACAGTGCAATCGTATTATTTGTTTGACATAAAGCTTATCCAAGATTTCCAATAAATCGTCCATCTTGTTCGGAATTAAGTGAGCCACTTTAGTCAACCAGTCCACGATCACCCAAACAAAATCGTTCCCGCTTTGCGATGTTGGCAAACCGTGCACGAAATCCATAGATATATCATCAAACTTCCATTCCGGAATAGGTAGGGACTTTAGGAAACCTCCAGGCTTCTAACATTCTGCTTTCACTAAGGCACACGTTTGACATTTTGCTACATAGAAAGCTATGTCTTTCTTCATGCCCGGCCACCAAAACATCTTCTTCATGTCCTTGTACATCTTTAGGCTCCCTGGGTGAATTGAATACTTCGTGAAGTGAGCTTCATAAATCAATACTTCGCTTAGCTTACCCATATTCAGGGCGCACAAACGACCGTCTTTCCACAAAAGGCCGTCATCCAAGGAAAACTGTGAATCATACCCATCCGCTGCATAGCATTTTAGACTCTCATCCTGTTTCGTTGCTTACCGAACCATGTCTTCAAGGTCATATTATACCTCCGTCTAGTTTAGGCATGCATTTGCAGTGGAATCTTGGTCAACACAAGAAATCTCTAAAGCTTCCAACTCCTGGATCAGGCGCTCATCATGCATCTGCAACCAATTCTCCCTTGTCGGAGTCCTACGACTCAAGGCATCTGCGACGACGTTTCCCTTCCCAGGAGTGTAATGAATCGTGAAGGTGTGGTCCTCAAGGAACTCCATCCACCTCCGTTGTCGCATATTGAGATCCTTCTGATCTAATAGATATTTTAGGCTCTTATGGTCTGTAAATAACTCCACTTTCACGCCATATAAATATTGACGCCACAGTTTAAGTGCAAAAATCATCGCCGCCAAGTCCAAGTCATGGACAGGATAGTTTTGCTTATGCACTTTTAAATGGCGTGAGCCATAAGCTACACTTTTCCAAACTGAAGAAGTACGCAACCTAAGACGCTCCCTGATGCATCACTATACACTTCAAAGCCGTCTGTACTAAAGGGCAAACTTAGAATTGACACCGTGGTCAAATGACTCTTCAGCTCTTCAAAAGCTCGCGCGCACTCCGACGTCCAGACGAACTTCTGCTCTTTACTCGTAAGTGTGTTGAGTGGAAAGGCTATACGAGAAAAGTTCTCTACAAAGCACCTGTAGTAGCCCACCAGTCCAAATAAAATCTTGACTTTGGCTACAGAAGACAACAATGGCTACTCCCATATCTCAACTATATTCGCAAGATCCACGGCAATGCCCTCTTTACTAACCGCATGGACAAGAAAGCCCTCTGACAACAACAAGAACTTGGTGTAGAGCTTGTTCCTCCTCAGGGTGTGCAACACCATCTGTAAATGGTTCGCTTGGTCTTCTTCAGACACAGAGTACACTAATATGTCATCAATAAAGACGATCACAAATAAGTCCAAGTACTCTCGGAACGTTCGGTTCATTATATCCATGAACACCGATGGAAGATTACATAGCCCAAACGGCATCACAGTGAACTCGTAATGACCGTAGCATGGTCCAAATGCCGTCTTGGGAATATCATATTCTCGAATCCTCAACTGGTAGTAGCCAGACTTCAAATCCAGCTTCGAGTACACCGTTGATCCCACCAGTTGGTCGAGCAAGTCATCTATCAAGGGAATCAGATACTTATTCTTTTCTGTTAACTTGTTTAGTTTTCGATAGTCGATGTACAACAGCAAGCTTCCGTCCTTCTTTTTCGCAAAAAGAACCGATGCGCTCCAATGTGACATACTTGGGCATATATATCCTTGCTCTTGCATCTCTTGCAATTGAACCTTAAGTTCCACCATTTCCTTTGGCGCTACTCGGTACGGTAAGCGGGCCACAGGTTTCACACCTGGCACAAACTTGAGAGCAAAGTTTATTTTTGGTTGGTGAGATAACCCCAGAATATCCATTGGAAACACATCTATGTACTCTGATACAATCGAAACGTCACCCAAACTGTTCTTTGGCTCAACACCTTCTAAAAGAATGAAGAACAACTCTGTGCCGTTTGGAACGGCCTTGACTACTTGGAGAGCAGATATCAATATCTTGCTCGATCCTCGCAAACCAGTGAATTTAATCTCTAGCTTTGTATTCTGACCCAGTGTGACTTCCTTTGAGTTGCAATCAATACAGGCACGCTTCTCCGAAAGCCAGTCCATACCAAAGATCACATCGAACTCAAATATCAGCAGCAAGGATGCTTCCAACCCAAAACCCAACTTCCTATCTGTACCTCCTCAAAGCAAGAACTATCTGGACCCATCACGCAGCCGTTAGGTAATAATACCATCACGCTATCTTTCCTCATGCGAGTAGGAACTCCGATCCGGGACACGAAGTCCTCAGATAGAAATAAATGTGAAGCACCTTTATAGAATAGTGCTCTCGCCAAACATTCCCGAATAAGGACAAAGCCTAACATAAACAATTCATGCACAAGTATCACACAAGGTACTAAGTATTGAAAGTAGTAAAAACTATATCTTAAGTCGTACCTGTGACCACATCTGCTTGTTTGATGGCCACTTGTTGTCTAAGGTTGTACACCCTTGGTTGGGCTGGAGTATACTGGGATGTCATGGATTCCACTGCCTTTCCCTTTTAAGCATAAGTAGCTCCTGCCTTCTTCTCCACCTTTGGCGGACAACCCCGATAGTCATGGGCTAGAGGACCCACCTTTCCACATGTATAACATGCACGAGGGTCTTGCCTATAAGTTAATCCAGACGCTACTATACAAGGAGCCTGTCCAGAAAACTTGGACCTCTTACCCCATCTCTTGCGGTAGCCCGACTTTTCAGGACTCGGCGCTTTGAACTCGAACATTCTCACTGTTAAGTCCTTCTTTCCCTGTACCGTCTTCATATCCTTTTCAAATGCACGGGTCGTATCTTCCAACGCTTCAAACCCTTGGTTCACCGAACTCGAGAGCAGAAATCTCAGCTCATCCCACAGTCCTTCATAGAACCTATTGGTTTTACGCTCTTCTTCCGCAAAAATAGACCTCGCATAGTGTACCAATCTTGTAAACTCATGTAAGTAGGTATCAACGCTACTCTCTCCCTAATTTAGACGCTGGAACTCATTTTCCATGGCTATGCATTGCGCTGACGACAGATGCTTCACCATGAAAGGTCTCGAAAACTAACCTATCGAGACCTCCGTTAGTTGTCTGTCTGCTAAGTTGTGTAGCTCCATTTTGCCCCACCAAAGATGAGCCACTCCTTCCAATAGGAAAGTGGCCAAGGTGACTTTCTATTCCTCCTCAGTTCATAATGCCATTAAAATTCTTTTGACTCGGGCAAGCCAGTCCTCTGTCTTTGTTCGGGATCCTTCCCCCGTGAATGTAGGAGGACTGAAACTCAAGAACTGCTTCAGTTATCATTCCGCTGCTCATTAATCTACCACAACCTCCACAGGTTATTGCCTCACACCAACCTGTTCGGGCACCATTGTAGGCTACGCCTGCCCAATAGGATGTGTGTGTATCATTGCAAACAACGCTTCAGCAACTAAACGCACTGTCTCCGTAGAGGGAGGAGATGTGGGCCCGTCAACTAGTACCGCACTTTCAACAGAATGTTGGGGCTTAGACTGCCCCGCACAACTTCGAGTCACCTATAAGAATACAAGACACAATTTAGCGACCTTGGAAAAGCAACAATGACAAATAGGAATGCGCAGGTTCCTCAAATTAGTGTATTTTCATTCCTAAGTGGATATTCTTGAGTTCATTTATGTTAGAACAACTGTGCATACACGTGCCCGCCACCCATCAAAATAATTCGACCACGAATTCGCAAGAGGAACACCAAGACAAGCTGATACCAAATTGTAACACCTTCATCCGTCACATGAAATATAATAGAGGGTCCTACCGGGGCCTTAAGCCATATTCCGCAGACAGTCGGCGACGTTACTTTTTAATATCAAAAACTACTACACGCATTATAACTCAGATCATTCTAGCGGAAGCTTTAAGGGTTATTACTGAACTCATCAACCATGAATGTCAACTATATATATAAACAACCACAATTATATACATCTCACAGGAATTAATACAGAAATACACAAAAGTGTTTGGCCTTAAGGACTTACAGTTAAACTTCACAAGTGTGGTTTACAAACTTCGGCGTGAAGGCCGACCACACATGAAAATAGTAAAACTATTCCTCTTAGCCTTCGAGGGCTAGCAAAGCATCAAGGTCTTAAGACCGCAAATTTCCTCTCGGCTACCCAATACCTACATAGAGACAATCCACCACAAGGGTAGCAAATAAAGCAACGGTCATCATTTAGCTGACCAATTTATAACAACCCTACCCCTTTCCCGGGGTAGTGGTATTTCTTCCCTGTGGGCATAGTATTTTCACAAGCAGATATACCACAAAACTTGCACTCACGCACAGTTCAATACATCACAAACGTCGGTGTCACAGCCCGATGCTCCGTGTACTTAGGGCACATTATCGGTGTACTGGAAAACCAAGGTCCCACCACCATTTCAAACGTCCCAGACCCAACGTTAAACATTGAGCATTCATTCCCCATGGCCCATGGCCGGAGATATTAGTTTCGATGGTGAGTAACACAAGACTTTCGTTATGTGATCCTAAAGAATGCCAATAACTTAGGAACTCAAATAAGGCAACCATAATGTGGATACAGTTCAGCCCTTGCCTGTTGCTCAAATCGCCAGTTCAATGTCTAGACTAACACGGGTCAGCTTCCCCGTATCCATTCTGCTTGATGGCCTTTATGAGCTTGCATCTCATAATAGCTAGACTATCCTCCAATGACTAGCTTCATAATAAAAAAGGGAGTTAGTGCCAGCATTCGTCACGATCGCTTGGCACAGCAAATAGAAGCTCTCTTTCTGTGGCCAAACTCAACCCAAACCCTACAACATCTTCCAGTGCCTGAAACACTGGTCTTTCTATGGTATACAACACATGAATTTCTAGGGTATTTTCCTGGAATTCCACTCCAGTACTTCCTGTTACACACCTTCACAGGTACAACCCCAAACTCCGTAAAATACTTGTTTATACGCGGAGACTTCTCCGGTTCGCAAAATAAAACATTACCAATCCAGACCAACCTGTCTGGATCGGCTTCACACAACATGGCTATTCCGTACAACACATTTTCGGATCTATATGCAATTTAATTTGGGATACAACGTATCAACCCACGAAATTCTCGTAACAATTCCACCTTTTGGTGGAGGATTCCATGCACATGGAAAATTAGGACTTCACTTGTCCAAGCAGGAAGTCTTTATCCTTGTAGCTCTCTTCAAATCCATGGCAAATTTTTTATATGCGATTGGAAATTAGCACCGCACTTTTCCCTTCGCAGATCTAGCCTCTGATCCCGCTTCCGATGAGGGAATCTCCTTCAGCACCTTCACAAAGGTCATCCCAAACCCTTAGCTCCAGCTTCTAGTTCTCTTCTCAAGAACTTGGATGAAATGAAGAGAGAGAGAGAGAATGAAATAAAATCTCCTCACCCAACACCCCTCTACAAAAGTGGCCTCGGGTTTAACCCCAGCCACATGATCAATCCATCAAAAAAAAGCACAGGCCTGGATTTGAGTTTAAACCGCTTTGACTAGCCAGCCGACGCCGCTATTACTCGAGAAAATACTTTCGACATTTGTCGAAAGGATATAACACTACATTTGTCGACCTTACCGAAATCTGTTCGATGTTCTTCAAACTCTGTTCGATGTTCTCTGAAAGCATACAAGACATATCACAAAACCACATTTGTCGAACTTCGTTCGACGTTCGTCGAACTCCGTTTGATGTTCGTCGAACTTTGTTCGATGTTTTAGCCTATTACTTCCTACTCATTTTTTGGATGTTACAGGTACACTCGACGGTTTTAACTTAGAAGTGTAATACATATATAAAGCGTCGAGTGATCACGACGAATCTCCACGATTTGTCGAGTGGGTATGTTATACATAATGAATTTGACTTGGCATATTTTCGGCCTACTGCTTCTGATTCCTATAAACGGGCTGAACCAGATTTCGGGATTGGAGCTAAGCAACTTAAATTGATGAGTCTTTCTAAAAGGACATAATTAATATAATAATAGGCAGTTCAATAACACGGTGACACGTGGCAAAGTGGTTCATCCCTAATTTATCATTATAAAAGAAGACCTACGGGAAAACCTAGCCGTCACTTCGCCATTTTTGCCGAGCTAATACCTGTGCTGAAACCGTCGGGAGAGAAGAGTTGCCAGTGGCCATTTTTTGAGGAAAACCTTCCCTTCTCTTCTTCTGTGAATAAAACCACCAACATAAAAGAAGATGCCACTAAGGAGAGTGACGAGATCCATGGCTGGAACCACTGGAAATAAGGTTTGCTTCCAACCCTCTCCTTTGGTGCTAGATCCATAGTTATTTCTAGGAGAGATGTTGACTCAAAAGATTTTTACTTGTGAGATGAAGATCTCCTAGGTAGAGACTATGCTAGGTCATGTGCCCTAGAGATGTGATGTCTTCAACCTCTCCTCACTTCTTTGTGAAGATGGTGGACTTAGATTCGTGAAGAGAAAAGGTCTATTGAGGGTGAATAAGTGAGGTGGAAGTGTTATATATGGTTTTGAGGAAATATTTAAAGGAAGAAGATGAACCGATATCGTTCTTCTTTCCTTAAGATGCTTGTAGAAATCAATTTTTTGTGCACAGCGAACTTCAAGGGCGTTTTTGGGTATATTATGGCCAGATCTAGGCTTTCGACTAAACATGAAAGTCGCAGCCCTTGGAAAGACTTTTTTAACAGATGGTTACATGTTTTCATATGAGTCATGTAGACTCGAAAATGTCCAATCGAAGTTGTTGTACAGTCAAGTCTTAAGTACATGTTGTTCTAGGTTTGTGTAGAACCGTGTTGGTTTTTGGTAGAGAAATCGTAGCAAATAATGTTGAAGTTTTGTTAACTTAGTCTTACGTGATCGTGATAAACAAGTTGTTTGGTGGAACATGATTGTTCAAATGGTTTGAAGGAGATTTATAAACAAGTGTTAGGTAAGTTAGAGAATAAATGAGTTGATATGAATTGGTTGTACAAATGTTATTCCTTTGAAATCCGGTAGGGATGTGCGTGATTATAATCGGGAAAATGGAATAGGTTTTGGAATAGGATATGATGCTCGATAATTGAATGAGGAACCCACAACTTTGTTATCATGATTGATGAATTTGTGAAGTAACATTATGTTGTTTTGATTATCATAAGGAAGTAGTCTTGTTGGTGAATGTTTTATCCTTGAAAAGGAATTGGAAGAGGTTAATGCATGGTCATGAGATGTGATAAATAATGGAAGGTGTAAAGTGGTCCACTGCTTAGAGTTGTGTCACCCTTCGGGTAGTAGTGTGAGTTTTGTTTGTTGTGTACGGTGGCTTGCCACCTGTGTAAACGATGAACCCTTGTGTGGTATGGAAATGTGGAAGGGTTGGGAGTGTGTGTGTTTGCCACACTGGAACGATGTGTTGATAAGGGACTCGGTGTGGAACCCTTTTGTGTTGTTGAGCACGGGATGTGAATAAATAAAAGGAACTCAGAGTGGAGCCCTTATACGTGAAATTGCAAGCGGTGTTATTTGACATGCGGTGTTATAATTCTGGGTTAAGGATAGTGTGGCCGGTATATGGGATCACCTGTCATCACCGATGAGAGTAGACATATCGACTTACACGGTTGGGCCTTACTCCTCGGTGTTTACTTTCTGAGTTACCCTCCAAGCAAGTGGATAGTTGGCCTTGGTCCTTTGTTAATGTATTCACATATACACCCTCTGTGCCACGATGATACACCAGTTTGGGCTGTGTTTTTGGTGCCACCCTAACCAAGATCCCTCTGAGCAATAGTACGCATGTGAGCTCCGCTGTTGTGTTCTTAGCGATGAGGTGTACGGAGTCCTAGGCTTGGTAGTGTGGAGACCCGCCTTGTAATGGAAAGCCCATTCCACTGTCACCGTTTAGCCATGATGGATGATGCCTGAGGGGTTAGCTACCTGCTCGAAAAGTGGGAATTACAAGTCTGTGTTGACATAGCAATTTCTTGTGTGTGAGCATATGTGATACTTTATAAGTTATTCATAACAGTGCATTGCATTACATACACAAGATCCTTATCATATAAGTTTGTATAGGCACTGTTATATGATGAGTTACTTTACTGTTAAGCCGATCCTTAACATATATGTATGTATTAGAATTCATATAAGTTGAGTTACTTCCTGTAGTTTATACTTACTTGTATACTGCTATTGATGGTAGAACTGCTTGTGTAGATTGTAGATATATATACATAATTATTTTAGTTACTTTGATATACTCTATATTTATTAGTCTTATACCACCTACTTGTACTACTGTTTATATATATTGTACCCTCTTCTTTTCTCCGCCCGGTGCCTAAGAGTCACTTGGGGAGCGGATGTGATAGCCACTTTGTGTTTATGACTAACGGTTGCTATGACTTCCTTATAAAGATGAAACCCCGTAGATAGAGTAGCAGGTTTTGCCGGAGGGCAGCCAAGTCAGGGAGACATTTCCTGAAGTGACGATACCATCGCTACCATTACTGACTGATGTGAGTTTTTGAGAGACTCATATTGTTGCCTTCATGGCTTGTTGTACTCTGATGTTATAGAATCCTTGGTTCCTTCTTTTATTTGATGTATTTGTTTTTGGACTATATACTTATGTGGATCTTGACTTCTACTCATATTCTTATGTTGGGTTGGCAATGATGATATAAGTTTTAGCAGGCAGGATAGGGGTCTTGTAGTATAGGTTTACCCGTGTGTTAGTGCAACTGCAAGGCGGCTGTTTTGGTCATAAGACTCTCCTCAGCTATTTCTTATGTTCCGGGAGGGGGTCTTACAAATAATATTAACTTGCAACGATCCTCAACTAAAGATGTTAAGGAACAATGGTGCCAACCCCTCTTGATTGGTCAGTTTGCGGACAAAATGACTTAGCGAAAGTAGTGGTGTGCCCATATTTAATTAACACTAAGTATGTCCAGTCATGACCCTATGATTAGCCTACCTGACCTTAGGTTTGTAGCTTTTATATAGATCTCGGCTAATATAGAGCCAGTAGGGGGAACCCCCGCCCAATCCAAACTGACTGAGTTTCAATATTTGGAGCTAGGATAGATGCTCTCGGCTATTTTGGACAAATTTATGGCTGAACATGATTCGGTGCAACAAAAATCCCCGATCTCTAATTGGTTATGCTCGTTCCAGGCTCTCTCTCCACCTGCCTATCATGGGATAGAGTCGACAGTGCGTACGGAGCAATGGCTCGACTCAGTCAAGAACTAATGGAAGGAATCTGATGTCCAACTAACATGGATGTGACATTAGCCATGATAGTATTGGAATCTAATGCCAAGTGGTGGTGGATGTCCCTCTTGGGCTCCACCTTTCAAGGTCGGTTGTATACGGCGATTAGTTGGAGTGAGTTTACGGAAGCCTTCTTGGAACACTTCATCCCTTCTATCGCTCGGGATGAACTTGAAGAAAGATTCTTACAGCTGAAATAGGGATCCTAGACAGTTACAGAATATCAGCGAGAGTTTCAGCATCTCTCTAGGTTTGCTGACGCATACGAGTTGAATGATAGGGGTATGCTAAGAGATTCTACAAAGTCTTGCAGGATCCCATAAGGCAAGCCCTTTTGTTTATAACGGACTCGAGTTTGGCTGAGATCATCGACATGGTGAAAAGGCTGGAGGGATATCACTTGGGAAGTAATAAGAGACTCGCTCAGGGTGTGATTGAGGCTGGTCCTTGCTAGAAGAGGAGGCAGGATAATTGAGGAAGAGGAAACAATAGAACCGGGGGTCGTTTCTGTCAGAATTATAGGATGGTGCATCCGACCCCGCAGCCAGCACTTCCTCCACCACACCAAATGCATCTGCAATCACGGGAGCAATATGAGCGAGTCTTCTTCTAGTGCCACCAACCGGGCCACATCCGACGTCACTGCCGATAGCAAGGTGGGAATGCTCCACCTGCTCTTCCTTCGACAGCTCCACGAGGACGCGGACATATGCATTATTGAGGACGAGGACCACGAGGAAGGAACCCCGGACCTATTGGGGATTAGGTGTTTGCCCTGGACATGGAGCAGGAGCGGGATCCTCAGGATATGATTGCATGTTTGTAGAGATTTAAAAACTATATTGTAAGCATTTCTCTTTAAATAGTCTAGGATATGCTATGAGTCTAGCTTGAGTCTGTATAATTGGTACTTAGGCCTAGTGATGGTTGGTGGGAAACAAGCACTCTATTCGATACCGATGACACACACTCATTTGTGTTGGCAGATTTCGTTAAAGACCTATATGGAGTGCAATACTTCACCGGTATTACTTGGAGAGTACGCCTCTCGGATGGCTCTGAGATGACTGCATCCGCAAAGTTTTAATTATAGGTACTTCTTAGAGGAAAGTTCTTTGAAACCCCTGCAATAATGTTAAGAATGCCAGAATTCGACCTCATTCTGGGCATGGCATAGTTAGATTGGCACCACGCATGGATTGATTGTGCGGAGAAACAAATTTCCTTAAGGCATGGGGACACTGAAGTCATCTTTTCATATATTAGACATGCACCCTATATGTTATTGTCTTTAATTCAGACCTTAAAAGCCCATATGAAAGGGTATGAAGTATATATGATATGCTTTGAACTAAAAGAAACGACAAATGATATGAAAGATGTGTGAGTGGTGCGGGATTTCTAGGACGTGTTTTTTGAGAAATTGATAGGATTACCCCCGCATAGAGAGGCGGACTTCCAGATTAAGTTAGTACCGGGTGCTAAGCCCATCTCTCAGACCCCTTAGAGAATGTCTCCAAAGTAACTCGCGGATTTTAGAGTTCAATAGCAAGAATTAGTGGAGTCAGGGTTTGTTAGCCCCAGTTCATCACCTTGGGGAGCCATGTCTTGTTTGTCAAGAAAAAGGATTGAATGCTACGGTTATATATAGATTACCAGGAACTCAATCGTTTAACGGTGTGGAACACCTATCCTCTACCTCGGATCAATGAGTTATTAGATCAGTTGGTTGGAGCGCACTTGTTTTCCAAACTGGATATGTGCTCGAAGTACTATCAGTTGAGGATACGAGAGGAGGACATTCAAAAATAGCTTTTAGCTCACGGTATGTATTGGGTATCTTATCCACAATAATCCATATTTGTATGAAGTCACCCTTGAACTAAGATGAATTAAATTGTATTTGATGTCCATGGTGTTAAGTTATGGCATATGAGCTATAAATAAATTCAAGAAAAGCTGAAGAATAAAAGAATAGGTCTTCATATAAGGAGAAGTTTGTCGTTCTAAATGCAAACAGCTCAAGGAAGTAAAAAGTTGCTTCTCCTGACCCAGCACAAGAAGAAAGTGAAGTAGAATCTTCAAAGCCAACTACCTCAGGCTCAGAATTAACTGAAGGAGAGTTTTCTCTTCTTTCAAGGCAGTTCAAGAAGTTCTTGAACAATAAGAAACAATGGAAAGTCAAGGATGCCTCGTTCAAAAGATCACATCATGATGGTGATCGCCACAAGAAAGGCTCAAGTAGAGAAGACAGGTATTACTCCAAATAGAATAAACACATTTCTACTAACATTGTTTTTTATTATTGCAATAAGCCAGGACACGTCATAGCTGATTTTCCTCACAAGAAGAAGGTGGGTGGAAGAAGAGAGGAAAAGAAAATTTCTTACAATAAGAAGAAGACTGAAAGAAGCCTGGTAGCCAAAAAGGGCAAGACCCTCAGTGACACAGACTCATCTAAGTCTAGTGATGAGGAGGAAGCCTACTTTGGGCTCATGGCACAGATAGATGAAGAAGAAGAACCCCAATTCACTGGGAAGGTAAATCCGCATACCCCTCTCTCTGAATATGATGCTTCTGACCATGGTCATGAGGACTATTCGTCTGATGATGAATCTGAACTCATGACTCAATATAAAGAGTTGATCAAAGCCTATGACAAATGTCGTAGAGTCTCAAGATCTCAAGCTAAAGAGATCAAAACTCTTAAAGCTGAAGAGAGCAATCTGAGGGAGGAAATTGCAGTTATGGACTCACTCAGAAAGGACTTCCATAATGCAATGGAAGAATATAATAAGGCTCTCGAGCAAAGAAATCATAATGAGAAAATCATCAAGGAATTGGAAGAACAACTTGAAGCTAAAAAGAAACTTGTTGAAAGTTTCTCAAAGCCCAAGACAGTCCTTCCGCTTGTTGCTGAATTCTCTGCTCAGAGTAAAGATGCTAGCTTAGGCCATGTGGTTGTTCCTAGTAAATCTTCTAGGAGAAATAAAGCCTAGAGAAGAAATAAGGCTGGCAAGAAGGCTCTAGCCAAGGAGAAGGGGAAAGCTCCTCAAGAACAAACTCCTTTCAAAAAGGTTATCTTTCCAACGAACGAGTTTGATCTTGACTCATCCTATGGTCACTTTTCTAGGCCTACTTATGTAGAGCCCAAGTCTCGGTACCAAGGATGGACTCATCCCCGAAACTTTGGCGAGAGTGTCTTCAAGGCACCTTATGAGGAGATCACTCTTCAGAGATACGAACCTTATAATCATGGTCACAACATCAAGAATGCTTCAAAATCTAAACTCGTTGTTGAAAAGCCTATTATGGAGAAGAAGTCATGTGTATTCCATCACCACGAAGCTTCTACCTCCAAGTCTACTACCCCTGCTAGTCCACACTCTCAAAAGGTCAAGCAGGAGATCCTTAGGCAAAGATACATTAGATTTTATTGTTAGTGTTGTCGCAAAATCGGTCACTTTGCCATAGACTGCTGGTTTAATCCCAGATATTATGAAACTCCTCAAGTTAATAATGTGAGAAAGACCACTCATAATATTAAGATACGTAGGGGGAGTATGATAACTAGAGACCAAAGGGCCCAAACAAGTTTGGGTTCCTAAGGCAACATGATTCTACTTTTGCAGGAATGTCCAAAGGCCACACAAAATCTCATCTGGTATTTGGACAGTGGATGCTCTCGGCATATAACCAAAACTATAAGCCTTCTCCAGAATTATTCTCCCATCATGAACGAGCCAAAGGTCATCTTTGGAGATTCTGATAGAGGGATTACTAAAGGCAACAGTATGATAACTAATAGTAGTGTATCCTTTTCCGATATGGCTTATATTGAAGGATTGGAACACAATCTTATAAGCATAAGCCAGCTCTACGATAAAGGATACATCGTAGAATTTCATGCAGACAAGATTTTGATAAAATCAATTGATAATTTAGAAATAATTTTATCCTACACTCATAGTAGGAATATATTTTGCTTATATTTCGGTTGCATAGACTCTTTTACACCAGTGTGCTTTTTAGCAAAAGATAGTGTGTCTCTTGGTGACAAATGGAACAAGAGATTAGCACATATAAATTTCAAACAATTAATAAATTATTTTCTCTTAATTTAGTACGTGATGCCCCGAATGTCAAGTGCATTAAATATAGACCTTATCACTCATGTATAAAAGGCAAGCAAACAAGGGCTACTTTAAAAGCATTATTGGCAAAGATTCTAATAGTTGTTTAAACCTACTTCATATGGACTTGTTCGGTCCACTACAAATTAGAAGTTTGGGAGGTAAGGATTATACATTGGTTATTGTTGATAATTACTCTCGCTTTACGTGGGTGTTCTTTCTAACACACAAGTCAGACGCTTTTGATATCTTTACTAACATTGCCAGGCAGATCCAGAATAAATTTTTCCATGACAGAATTCTGTGAAATCCTAGGTATCTTTCATGAGTTTTCCTCTCCTCGTACTCCTCAATAGAACAGAGTAGATGAGAGAAGGAATATAACAATCATAGAGGCTTGCAGAAACATGTTGAGTGATGCCTCACTACCGAAATATTTCTTTGTTGAAGCCGTCAACACTGCATGCCACGTGCAAAATCGAGCACTCATAAACAAGAACCATAATAAGACACCTTACAAACTACTAAAGGGCAGGAAACCGACTATTTTATATTTTAAAATCTTTGGTAGTAAATGTTTCATACTTAACAATGGTAAGTATCACAGCACTAAATTTAGTGAAAAGAGCTTTGAAGGTATTTTCGTATGTTATAGTATCCATAGTAAGGCATATAGGATTTTCAATAAGAAAACCCTGATTTTAAAAGAATTTATCAATGTTGTTTTTGATGAGATGAGCTTGATGCAACACAGTTCTTCTAGTGTGTTCATTGAAGATGTTGGTTCACGACTAAAGGAATTGAGCATGGATGAGCAAGTAAAGGAAAACGATCAAAAGTTCATCAAGATCACCACTCCAACCCCAATTGGAGAGGTTGATGACCAAGATGAAGATATCATTCAAGTTGATGAAGTCACTCCCGTGATAGAATAAGCTCCAGATGCAAGAACCCTAGATCTCAGACACTTGAAGGATCACCCAATTGATCAAATCATCGGAGATCCCTGGGATGGTGTCAGAACTCGTAGAGGTACAACTAATGAAAATTTATATTTGAGTTTCCTCTCGCAGGTTGAACCAAAGAAGTTTGAGGAAGCAAAATCAGACACATCTTGGATAATGGCAATGGAAGAAGAATTGAACCAATTCATGTGTTGCCAACTTGGGAAGCTTGTTCAAAGACCCAAAGGTAAGAACGTTATCAGAACCATGTGGTTCTACAAGAACAAGATGGACAAAGATGGAACTACCATACAGAACCAGGCCAGACTCATCTCCAAGGGATACCTACAAGAAGAAGGAATCAACTTTGACCAGACGTATGCTCCAGTGGTAGGGCTGGAGGCAATCAGGGTGTTCCTAGCTTATGCTGCACTTAAGGGCTTCACTGTCTATTAGATGGACGTGAAGTCGGCCTTCCTTAATGGTGACATAAAGGAAGAAGTGTATGTGGAATAACCTCCAGGTTTAGTTGATTCTAACTTTCCTGATCATATTTATCTTTTGTTTAAACCTTTATATGGTTTGAAACAAGCTCCTCGAGCTTGGTTTTTGACGCTGTCTAGCTTTCTTCTTGGGAACAAGTTCACAAGAGGAAAGATAAACAAGATACTATTTCTTAGGGAAATAAAAGGCAAGATTTTACTAGTGCAAATCTATGTCGATGACATCATATTTGGCTCTATTGATGACAACCTTTGCAAAAAGTTTTCCAAAATTATGCAAGGGAAGTTTGAAATGAGCAGTATGGGATAGCTCAAGTATTTCTTAGGACTTTAGGTGAAACAATCTGATGATGGAATTTTCATCTCTCAGACAAAGTTCGAAAAGGAGTTGATTCAAAAAATCGGAATGGAGAATGCAACCTCTATAAGGACTCCAATGGGTTCAGCTATGTATCTGGATAAGGATGAGAAAGGGAAACCTATTGATGAAACCATGTACAGAAGCATAATTGGATCCTTGCTCAATCTTACTGCTAGTAGACCATACATAATGTTTTCAACATGTGTGTGTGCTAGATTTCAAGTGAACACTAAGGAATCTCACTATGCTGCGGTAAAGAGGATTCTGAGATACCTTAAAGGTACACCAAATCTTGGCTTATGGTACCCAAGAAGTAATGATAGCGAACTAATATGTTTTTTAGATGCAGATTTTGCAGGTAGCAAAGATGACAGGAAGAGCACTTCCGAGACTTGTAAATTCCTATGAAGAAGGCTCATCTCATGGAGCAGCAAAAGGCAGAATTGTGCCGCAATTTCAATAATCGAGTCAGTGTATATCTCTGCAGGCAGTTGTTGTGCACAACTGCTATGGATAATGATCCAGTTTGAAGATTACAACATGATGTTCCAGAACATTCCAATGTTTTGCGACTCATCCAGTGCAATTGCAATCGCCATAAACCCAGTCTCTCACAGCAGGACAATTCAAATAAAGCTGAGGTATCACTTCATCGGGGAGCATGTGGAGCATGAAGACATTAACCTCCAGTATGTTCCAACTAACAAGCAGGTTGCAGACATCTTCACTAAGTCGCTGGACGTGGCCAAGTTATCGTTCTTCAAAACAGAACTTGGCATGTTCAACAAAGAAGAATGAAGAAGGAGGTCTAACAACAAAGCTCCAGGATCAGACAACACTTAAAAAATTCTGAAATTCTTAAGTTTGGACGTCATTTCTCGATTAATACACTTACTACTCGAGTACTGGATAGGACAACACTACAACCAAGTCTTCCACTCGAGAAACAAGTATGGCTCTCGAGAACTGCTTCTCGAGTTCAAGTCGTCCTCTCGAGAACTATCAGAACACTTCTCGAGAACCTCCAGGCAACTACTCGAGAAAGCAAGTTATTACTCGAGAACTATAGTCTTTCACTCGAGTAATGCTTGTCCATTCGAGAGTGTGAAGCAACATTTCGTCTTCAAGTTCAAATTTCTGATATTCGCAACCAGACGTTATGCCGTATTGTTTACAGGTATGTTACTTTATTATTTCCTTAATTATCGTAAATTAAGACTTATATAAATAGAAAAGTCTGGAAATTTCAAATAACTCGATCTCTAAACCCATTCTCGAGAGAAAAGAGGAAAAACTCTTCGTCTTCACGTCGTAGTCGCCAACTTGCCGCCGATCCAGCCCTTTCTCTCCAAGCAGAAATTTTCGTTCTTCTCTAGATCAATGACTCCTCCATCCAAGATAGGGATCGGAAGCGAACTAGTTTCGACAGGGATTGCAGAGCTTTCAGATGATTTTCAGAATCTTCAACTACTTCTATAAACTGCTGGACTGTCATTCATCTTAGATTATCGGTGTAAAATTCTATTTTCAGAGGTTGAAGAGTTCTTCCAGAATGCTAAGGTAAAGAGAAATGGAAAGCTTCTTAAGACAAGAGTTCGTGGGATTAATGTCAAACTTTCTACTCCAGTTGTTTCTAAACTTCTTCGACTACCAGTGATTGATAAAGAAGATGACCTAACCGTCAAGGAATATGACAGAGCTTATGGTTTCAGTGGAATTTTTGTCGTTGCAAACACCATTCGTCGACCTGACCTAAATTCAGAAAGAAAACTTCTAGTTGATATACTTGGGAAAGGACTTCTGTGCAAGACAAGTTCTATAAGCTTCATCACTGCAGACTTATTGTACATGATGACATCAGTCATATGTAGGAAGAAATTTCAATTTGGGATGATGATCTTTGATAAGATCAAGGAAAGCATCAAAGCTCCAAACTACGTAAGGATTATTTCTCTACTTCTACATGAGCTCAATCCAGAGATTTTTTATTTATCCAAAGGAACTACCCTTCACCATATGAAGAAAGTTTTTGTATCTTCTATTCAGAGATGGGAGCTCAAGCTCAAGAACCCTTCCCAAGTTGCACAAGCACTTGATCAACCAGAGGATGAGGACAGGACCTCATCTTCCCCTCTACCTCAAGTAGCCAGCACATATGGTGTTGTTATTGAGGGGGAGCCTGGTCCTTTAACCCCGGAGGAAAGGCATTCTACTCCTCCTCCAGATGATACTCTACCTGATGCTACCCCTGCTGAAAATCTATTTACTGATGCTCAAGTACAAGAATAAGTCTTTCTACAGAGGATGACATCAATAGAATGATTGATGAACTCACTTAAAAAGAGTCTCCCTTCCCTATCCATATAGAAAAATCCCCTCTTGCTGAACCATCTCCATCTTACCTCCATTCTGAACAAGAATCCCATCTACATCAGGCCCCTACTGCGGACATATAAGAAGAAGAAATAGTTCTGATATCTGATGAGAAAGAAGAAACACCTGAACCAGCTGAGGCTCCCCTAAAGAGCCTGGATTTCTCTCTTCCTATCATTCTTGGTGAGGAAGGAGATATTTTGATTCACACTACCAGAGACCAGAGCTCAGTTGTCTTTGAAGAAATAGTTCCATGGCCTGCTCCTCCTCCTCCTTCAGCTCCTCAAGTTGAAACTCCTTCTACTGATAATATTTTGAGTAAGATAGAATTGATGGTAGCTCAATAAAGAGCATATTTTGATGAATCTCTTAAAGCTATAACTGAAAAAGTAATTGCTCTAGAAAAAGAGATGAGTAGAGGATTTTCAAAAATACAACATAATACTGATGAGCTTAAACACCTCTTCCAAATAGGTGAGAAAGCTCTAGACCACACCATAACTAGTATTGGTCTGGTGATTTATTAGTCAGTAACCCTTACAAACAACCAAATCCAGCTGGAATATAAAGCTAAAGAGTACACTTTCAAGATCTATGAAGAAGTAGGGACATTCAAAGAAGATGTTATTGCCACCCTATCAATAAAAGTAAGAAAAGGGGAGAGCCTAGTGAAAGAATTCTTAGAAAATTTTGAAGAAAGGAAGAAGATTGAATGGGAAGAAAAGTTGAATGAGCTATATGCTGATGTACAAGAACAAATTGATGGTATCAAATTTCATACTTATGACACAATAGTGTGGATGCACAATCAGATTTTCCCTGAATTTCAAGCTGATCCCAATATTATCCCTCAACATCTTAACCATCTTGCTCAGCATCCTCCTACCCAGCAACCTCCTACCCAACATCCAACTTTCTCTCCCAGACCTGTTGATCAAGAACCACCTCCAGATAGTTATGCTCAAGCATGGTCAGAATCTAAAATGCCTCAAGCTCCTCCTCTAGAAATCCCAGGGCACAAGAAAAGAAAATACGGTGAGGGAGCCTCTACCAGCAATTCCACTCCCAATCCAGAAGCTGAAAAGAGAAGAACACAAGAATTTACTGAAATTTGGAGCCAAACTTCTAAATATTTAATTATTGATACTCTCAAACTAGTGATTGATTATAATAAGAATAGACATGATCATTACAACTCCCAATAATGGGACTTGTATGAGAAATCTATTACCAAGAGAAGGATATATGATAGAGAGTATGGTAATAATAACACTAAGGCTCCTCCTAAACCTCCAAAGTATTATCTCAAGCCTTTTAGCTACCAAAAGAAACAACAAGAGATGAGAGACAAAAATCAACATTAACTAAGCTACTTGAAGCTGAAGTTAATCAGAAAGTTTACTTATGAGATTTTGTTGAATTTGATTTCATGGACATTTTCTATATATAAATCTTCTATTTTGATGATATGATTTTTCATTGCTTAGCTTTTCTCAGTATTACTTTGTTTACTAGTTAATATGTTATGATTATCTTGATGTAATTCACCTTAGTGTAGAGGGTTCTGACTTCTACAATAATGGGGAGATTATTGGATATTGTATCCACAATAATCAATATTTGTATGAAGTCACCCATGAACTAAGTTGAATTAAGTTATATTTGATGTCCTTGTTGAGTTATGTGTTTTCAGGATATAATTGCCACGTATAGACCAATGTCAGTCTACAATGAGTCACCAAACACAGGATCATACAATGTAATCCTCATTGCGTGATCCATGGTGTTGACTCATGTGTGGCCTCTCTATTGGGATACAGTTCATTTTAAAGCACTAAACATGTAGGAGAAAGACTAGTTGCTGAAATCCTTGAAGAAAGACAATTTTAGGAAAGCATAATTTTTCTAAGTGTTTTACTCGAGTAGATTTATAGTTAGTTCTCGAGTAAGCTAAGTCTAGCACTCGAGTAACTGAAGTAGTTCTCGAGAAGATTTAATGTTAGTTCTCGAAAAGCTAAATAATACTCGAGTATATCTTTCCTTATTCTCGATTTATCTGAAAAATCTAGCTTAGAATTTCTATAAGTGTAGTACTCGAGTAGTTAATGCCATTACTCGAGTAGTACAAGACTTTGTCTCGAGTAACAGAAGTCGAGTACATTAGAAGTTTATCTTTGTCTCGAGTAACAGAAGTCGAGTACTCGAGAAGTATATCTTGTTCTCGAGTAATGAAGCACTTGTACTCGAGAAGTCCAGCTACTTCTCGAGAAGTCAATTTCTATTACTTTAGTAGCCAATATTTATTTTCAAGATTCTCTCTAAGTATTGTTCTTGAGAACTTTACATCCTCTTCTCGAGAAGCCAAAGTGATTACTCGAGTAGTCATATTCCACTCGAGTAATGAAGTTGTTTTTTTTCTTAAATTTCGTTAAGTCTAACGAGACCAGATTTCAAAATTAATCTCAATGATTATTGGTCCACATGTATTATCTTTATGATTATGACCGTTAGGCTTGTCCTATAAAAGGTCTAATCATTTCGACTAACCCTAAAAAGAGACTAAGAAGAAAAATATGAGAGATAAAAAGTTTTTCTGAATCGTTCTTCATTCTAAATCGGGAACCCGCCGCCACTCTTCATCGACGATCTCTCCGCCACTCCTTCTCTGATTCCTGTAATTCAGAGCAAGTAGAGATCAACAGATCAAGATGCTTTTACTTCTACTAATTCATCTCTTGATCGTGTTGATCTAAGTTTTCAGATCAAGAATATTTTCGGCGTGTCTTCTTCGATCAATTTCTGAGAAAGATTCAAAGTTCAAGGAAGAAGAAAGGTTGAAGATTCAGATCTGGTATATTCTATCTATATAATTTGTGTTAACAACATTTTTATCTTGTAGGAGATTTTGTCTCTAAGTGTTGTAGGAAGTTTTTCTTCCGAGTGTAGATCCGTTTTGTGGATCGAGTTGTAGGGGTATTGCTCCGAGTTGTAGGATTGATTTTCAATCCGAGATAATAATAAAGTAGCCGAGTATAGCATTTTGCTAGATCGATGAGGTGGAGAGTGGACGTACCCAAGATTGGGGAACCACTACAGATCTGGTGTTCTCTGTGATTTGTTTGCTTCTTTTCATCGCTTCGTTCGTTCAATTTTTATTCAGCACAAAGACGCAGACCTCACCTATTCACCACCCTCTAGGTGATTTAGGTATACAACTAAAAACATCAGTATGGTTTGTACAAGTTCATCGTGATGTCGTTTGGGCTCATAAATTCCCCTTCTGCGTTCATGAGTTTGATGAACAAAGTGTTCTAGCCATATGTAGACATCTTCGTCGTCATCTTCATCGATGACATTTTTGTCTATTCAAAGACATTGGAAGAGCATGTTGAACACTTGAACTTAGTGCCGAAGAAATTAAAGGAGCATACCTTGTTTTCCAAGTTCAGCAAGTGCGAATTTTTGCTCAAAAGGGTTGCCTTCTTGGGCCATGTGATCAGTGGTGCTGGACTAGGTTTGGATCTGACCAAAGTGTGTGTCGTAAAGGAATTTCTTCCTTTGAATTCAATGACCGATGTACGGAGTTTACTTAGACTTGCCGGATATTATCGCAAGTTCGTGAAAGGATTCTCAAAGATAGCCCTTCCTCTCACTGCACTTACCAAGAAAGGTGTGCAATATGAGTGGACACCCCATTGTGAAGATGCATTCCAAGAGCTGAAAGATATACTTACCACTGCACCAATCCTTGCTCTTCCATTAGGAAAAGATGGATTCCAAGTTTACACAGATGCGTTTTATCAAGGGATGGGAGCAGTATAGATGCAGCATGGGCTTGCGATTGCTTATACTTTGAGGCAACTGAAGAAGAATGAAGATAATTACCCAGTACATGATTTGGAATTGGGTGTAGTGGTATTCGCCTTGAGGTTTGGAGGCACTATCTATATGGCATCCAATGTGAGATCTTCTCAGACCAAAAGAATCTAAAGTATGCTCATACTCAAAAGGAGTTGAATCGGAGGCAGCGGTGGTGGTTTGGATTTTTGTGTGATTATGAGTTTACATTGAATTACCACCCCAAGAAAAGCAAACTTCGTAACGGATGCATTGAACAGAAAGGTACCGGAATCGAGCCCTGAGTCTCGATTGATGAGTATGGAATTAGCTCAGATGCTCGAGGAGATGCAGATCACGTTGGTGTATAAAGATCATTCTGAGGAGTATACTGAGTATCTATCTTCTATGAGTATAGTATGTGACATTCAAGATCGTATTCAATCAAAGCAAGGGAAGGATGCTGCTCTGGCCCTTAAAATTAAGTCAATTGAAGATGGAACTACTGAAGAGTACACACTAAAGGATGACATCGTGCATTTTCGTGGTCGACTCTACATTCCCAATGGTGGGGAAATCAGGGAAGACATATTGAGAGAGGCACATTGTTCGAAGTATACAGTGCACCCCGGGATTTCCAAGATGTATAGCGACTTGCGGAAGAAAATGTTCTGTCCAGGGATGAAGAGTGCGGTCAAGTATTTCATTACACACTGTGAGGCTTGTCAGAAGGTGAAGGTCGAGTGAAAGTGCCCAGATGGATTATTATAGTCATTACCCATCCCTGAGTGGAAGTTCGAGGATATCTCCATGGACTTTGTTCATGGGTTGCCTCGCTCGCGCTATGGGAATGAATCAGTTTTGGTGATTGTAGATAGTCTGACAAAGGTCGCCAGATTTATCCCTATAGAGAAGGAGGCACATGTGGATGTTTTAGTGTGTCTCTTTGTGGAGCAATTTATACGGTACCACGGTGAGCCTAAGATGATAGTCTCTGATTGTGATGGTCGCTTTACCTCCAAGGAGTGGAGGGAAGTACAAGCATATCTGGGCTCTCGCCTTACGTTCAGCACACTTTTCATCCTCAGACGGATGGTCTATCTGAGAGGACCAACAGGGCAATGGAAGTTCTTTTTAGACTGTGCGTATTGGATAGAGGAGAACCATTGGAAAGGCTCTTACCACTGGTAGAATTTTCATACAACAATTGCCATCAAGCTAGCATCGAGATGGCTTCCCACGAAGCACTTTATGAGAGAAAGTGTAGAACTCCATTGTCATGGGTACAAGAAGAAGATCCAAAAGTTTTGGGGATTGAGTACATTGATGACACTGATACGCTTGTTAGATTGATACGAGACCGCTTGCTTGAGGATCAAACTTAGCAGGCAAAGTTCTATAATGCAAAGCATTGAATGATAGAATTTCAAGTGGGTGATAAGGTATTCTTGAAGATCAGTACAATGCATGGAGTGTCACGAGTGCGTTGTATGAAGAAGCTCAGCCCAAAATATGTGGCGCCCTATGTTATATTAGAAAGAATAGGGTGTTTGGGCTATCGGCTGGAGCTACCACCAGAGCTATAAAATTTGCACGATGTCTTCCATGTGTCGTCGCTCTGGAAGGTACTACTACGGCCTGAACAATATGTCCTCACCCTAGATGAAGTGGTAGCAACCAATACGTCTATTCTACTAGAGCCGGTGCGGATAGTGGACACCGAGACAAGGAGCTTGCCGCAGAAAAGTGTACCATTGGTAAAGTCCAATGGTCTAATCACGGGAAAAAAGAATACACTTGGGAACCGCTGGACTTGATGCATAAGCGCTATCCGAACTTGTTTTCCCAAGGTAAATTTAAAAGCTTATTTTGTTTTTCATGTTCTACTCCCCACAGCCTTAGCCAGATTTCGGGGATGAAATCTTTTATTTTGTTTATAGGATTTGTAACATCCTATTTTGTGCTAGACCCCTCGCACGTGTTTTGAGTCAAGGGAGTTGACTCGGGCTTGGGGTGTGCCAGACTCGACAAGTAAAATTAGTAGAATATCATCACGAATATCCGATGAATTTGTCGAGTATGACTTGTGAGTTGAGACCAATATTATTCATCAAATATTGTCATGTATATTTGATGAATTCGTCGAATATATAAAACGAATTGGACTTAGAATATTTTTTAAACTCAGGGCGTCGAGTGTGTTGAGTGCACTCAAAGCCATTCAACAAATAAGCTGAGGCGTTGAGTGGACTCCACACCACTCAACGACATTCAACGAATAATCTTAGGCATTAAGTGGACTCAACACCTCTCAACTCCATTCGACGAATAAGCTGAGGGGTTGAGTGTACTCAACAACACTCAATGCCATTCAATGAAAATGCTGATGCGTTAAGTAAATTCAATACCACTCAATTCCATTCGACGGATTAAGCTGAGGCATTGAGTGGACTCAACACAACTCAATGTATTTTACTTTGAATAGTTTCTGGAAGTTTCGGCATTGAGTGAAGTCAAAGTGGCATTGAGTGGACTCAACACCACTCAATTCCATTCGGCGAATTAAGTTACGGTGTTGAGTGATGTCAAAGAATCATTGAGTGGACTCAATGACACTCAACACTTTTTACTAAGAATTGTTCTGAGGCCTGTATGCATCGAGTGTGTTGAGTGCACTCTACACCACTCAAAGATTCGTCGAGTGAAGGTTGCATACTTAATGATTTTTTACTTGGCTATTCTCGAGGCCTGAAGGCATCAAGTGCATTGAATGTACTCGATGCCACTCAATAATTCGTCGAGTAAAGGAGGTACACTCGACGATTTTAACTTAGAAGTGATGTACATATATAAGGCGTCGAGTGATCACGACGAATCTGGACGATTCGTCGAGTGGGTATGCTATACACGACGAATTTGACCTAATATATTTTTCGGCTCACTACTTCTAATTCCTATACACTGGCTGAACCAGATTTCGGGATTGGCACTAAGCAACTTAAAATTACGAGTCTTTTCAAAAGGACAAAATAATATAATAATGGGCGGTCCAGTAATACGGTGACACGTGGTAAAGCCGTTCAACCCTAATTTCTCATTATAAAAGAAGACTTATGGGAAAACCTAGCCATCACTTCATCATTAATGTCGAGTCATTACCTATGCTGAACTATCGGGAGAGAAGAGTTGCCAGAGGTGATTTCTGGAGGAAAACCTTCCCTTCTCTTCTTCCGTGAAGAACAACACCAACGTAAAAGAAGATAATTCCAAGGAGAGTGACGAGATCCATGGCCGGAACTGCCATAAATGAGGTGTTCTTCCTACCCTCTCCCTTAGTGCTAGATCTATAGTTAATTTTAAGAGAGATGTCGACTCAAAAGAGTTTGACTTGTGAGATCAAGATCTCCTAGGTAGAGACTATGCTAGGGCTTGTGACCTAGAGATGTGATGTCTTCAACCTCTCCTCACTTCCTTGTGAAGATGGTGGACTTGGTTTCGTGAAGAGAAAAGGACTATTGATGGTGAATAAGGGAGGAGGAAGTGTTGTATTTGGTTCTGAGGAAATATTTAAAGGAAGAAGATTAACCGATGTTGTTAATCTTGCATTAAGATGCAAGCAAAAATCTGTTTTCTGTGCGCAACGAACTTCAAGGCCATTTTTGAGTATGTTACGGCTAGATCTGGGATTTCGACAAAACACGATAGTCATATCCCTTGGAAAGACCTTTCCAACGAATGGTTACAAGTTTTGATACGAGTCATGTAGACTCAAGAATGTCCAATCGAAGTTGTTGTATAGTTAAGTCTTAAGTACATGTTGTTCTCGATTTGTGTAGAACCAGATTGATTTAAGGTAAAGAAATCGTAGCAAATAATTTTGAGGTTTGGTAAACTTAGTCTTACATGATCATGATAAATAAATGGTTTGTTGGAACATGATTGTGCAAACAGTTTGAATGAGATTGATAAATAAGGGTTGGGTATGTTAGACAATAAATGAGTTGATATGAATTGGTTGTACAAGTGCTATTCCTTTGAAATTTGGTAGGGATGTGCATGATTATAATCGGGAGAATGGAATAGGTTTTGGAAGAGGAAGTGATCCTCGATAATTAAATGAGGAACCCATAACTATGTTATAATGATTGATGAATTTGTGATGTAACATTATGCTATTATGATTATCATAAGAAAGTAGTCGTGTTGGTGAATGCTTGATCCTTGAAAAGGAATTTGAAGAGGTTAATGCATGGCCATGAGATGTGATAAATAATGGAAGGTGTAAAGTGGTCCACTGCTTGGAGTTGTGTCTCCCTTTGGGGAGCAGTGTGAGTTTGGTATGTTATGTACGGTGGCTTGCCACCTAGGTAAATGATGAACCCTTCAGTGAGATGGAAATGTGGAAGGGTTTGGAGTGCATGTGTGTTTTCCACCTTGGAACAATGTGTGGATAAGGGACTCGATGTGGAGTGCTTGTATGCTGTTGAGCACGGGTTGTGAATAAATAAAAGGGACTCAGCGTGGAGCCCTTATATATGAAATTGCATGCGGTGTGAGTTGACATGCGATTTCATAATTCTTGTTTAAGGATTGTGTGGCAGGTCTACGGGCTTGCCAGTCATCACACCGATGGGAGTAGACAGATAGACTTGCACGGTTGGTCATTGGTCCTCAGTGTTTAGTTCTCGTGGCACCCTCCGTGCTAGTGGACGGTTGGACTTTGTCCTTTGGTGATGTGTTCACAGAGGCACCCTCCGTGCCACGATGATAGACCAGTTTGGGCTATGTTCTTGGTGCACATCTACCCAAGAGCCCTTTATGCCATAGTACGCATGTGACCTCCGCAGTTGTGTTCTTAGCATTGAGGCATACGAAGGCCTAGGCTTGGTAGTATGGAGACCCGCCTAGTAGTGGAAAGCCCTTGCACTGTCATCGTCTGGCCACGACGGATGACGCTTGAGAGGTTAGCAACCTGCTCGAAAAGTGGGAAGTAAAAGTTTGTGTCGACATAGCAATTGCATGTGTGTGAGCATGGGTGAGTCTTCATAAGTCATTCATAACATTGCATTGCATTACATACAAAAGATCCTTATCATAAAAGTTTGTATGGGCACTCTTATATGATGTGTTACTTTACTGTTAAGCTGATCCTTAAATTATTTGTCTGTATGGGCATTCTTATAAGTTGAGTTACTTCCTGTGATTTATACTTATATACTGTTGTTGATGGTAGAACTGCTAGTGTAGATTGATATACACAATTGTTGTAGTAACTTTGATATACTCTAATATTGATTAGTCTTATACCACCAGCTTGTACTACTATTTATATATATATTGTACCCACTTCTTTTCTCTGTCTGTTGCATAAGAGTCGTTGGGGGAGCGGATGTGATATCCACTTAGTATTTGTGGCTAACAGTTGTTACTCTACCTTTTTAGGAGGAAACCCCACAGATATGGGAGCAGGTTTTGCAGGAGGACAGCCAGGCCAGGGTCGCATGGCTTAAAGTAACGATACTATCGCTACCGTCAGTGAATGATGTGAGTTTTTGAGAGACTCATTTTGCAGCCTTCATGGCATGTTGTACTCTGATATTATAGAAGCCTTTATTGCTTCTTTTTATTTGATCTATTTATTTTTGGACTATATACTTATGTGGATTTTGACTTCTGCTCATATTCTTATGTTGGGTTGGCAATGATGATATTGGTTTTAGCCGGCAGGATATGCAACTTGTGGTATAGGTCATCCCGTGTGTTGGCGCTACCACAAGGCGGCTGTTCTTGGCATAAGACTCCCCTTTGCCGTGTCTTGTGTTTCAAGAGGGGGGTCTTACAAACCCAACCAAAAAGAAGAACACAGAAGTCATAATATCACATAAGTAAGTGTCCAAAAAAGTACATCAATAAATAAGAAGCTATTCAGCTTCTTTAACATCAGAGTACACAAAACAATGCCTGAAGGCTACATCATAATGCTCAAAATCACATCAGTCACCGAAGAAAGTGAGGGTAATGTCGTGTTAGGCCCTATATCCATGGCCTGGCTGTGCTCCTACACCTGGCACTGCTGCTGCTCTATCGTCGAGGTATCCACCTAAAATGGTAGACGTTGCGAACTTTACTCTTAAAGACTAAGTGGCTATCATATCCGCTCACCCCAGTGACTCTTAGTCACCGACCGGAGAAATAGAAGGAGGAGCTCAATATATCTGTAATAAACAATAACCATGTTACAAGAGCATTAAAACTAGCAGTTCATATATATGTATTAGCACATTTAAACTAAGCAAGTATGAATAGTAATCAACAATAAATAATTTACAGTCTACGCTAACAAAACTTTAATCATAAGGACAGAAATTAACTTAACTTATAAAAATGCTCATACAAATTTATATGATGAGGACCTTATGCGGTGCAATGCATTGTTATGATATGAATTAAATGTGATGACACACCAATGCTCACACGCATGCACACTGGTGTGCCGACATATAGTTGCAGTTCGCAATTATTGAGCAAGTAGCTAACCTCTCAGGCATCATTCGTCGTGGACAAACGGTGACAGCAGAGCTGGTATCTCCACTGCTAGGTGGGTATCGACACTACCAAACATAGGCCTCCGTACCCCTCAAGGCTAAGAACACAACAGTAGAGCCCCTGTGTACTACGGCTCAGAAGGGATCTCAGTTAGATGTACACTAAGAACACAACCCAACTAGCCTATAACTAGCACGGAAAGGGTATTAGGGAGTGTATCACCGAACAACACATCCCAGTCATCCATTGGTGCGGAAGAGGCATTCGGGAGTGAGCACCGAAGGACCCAGCCCAACCGCTAGAGGAATAACTACCAGCTCTTATTGGTGTGACGATTGGCAAGCCCGTAGACCTTCCTTCAAGTCCTCTTCACAGGATCATATACCTTGTGTCAACACACACCCAACCCATACAATTCACATTTACATGCAATCATACAACAAAGGGCTCCAACTAATTCCATTCATACCAAATCCAACACCATGCGATCATCGCACACACACACTTACAACACCAACACATTCTTGTGCTCCCAAGTACCCCAAGGGTTCACATTTTATACAGGTGGCGAACCACATTATATACCACACTAGTCCCACACAGCTACTCGTAAGGAGACGCAACTCTAAGAAGTGGACTACATCAATCATCCCTTCAATATTGAGATCAAGGTTTAACTCATCTCATGGCCATGAGGTATACTTCGTTCAAAGCTTTTCCTAGAATTGAACATATGCACATTAATTTTACCATTTCAATCTTCTCAAGCAGAGCTCATTTTATAAACCTGCAATTCATCACGACATATATACTACTCCCAAATTTACTAATCATGCAAGATGTGATTATAATATCATCATTTATTTGCCATCCAAACTCCCGGTAATCAATTCATAAACAAGGCAATCATCAATTATTAAGACTTCACGGCTACGAGCTGCAATTTAGTAAAACTGGATTTTCAAGAAGTAACAGTCCACCATTAATCCTGTGCAACCCCAAATAAGAATGGTGTCTCCATGGGCTACAACTTCAGCATTGAGCCTGGGGTCCAAATACAATCCATCACACCCGAAATCAAATTTCAGTCCAGCCATTTACACTTAGACAAAACACAGCCTGCACACATGTTATTATAGCGCAGTATCTTTGACTAAACATTTTTGGAGCTACTTAGCTCCCCCAAAATGGGTAACCATCCGTTGGTAAGGTCATTCCGAGGGCTACCACTTTTGTGTTGAGCCCAAGACCTATATTAGATCGGATCATACACAAAAATGTCCTTGAATCCTGCTCCACACAGAAAATAGATTTATGTACAGTACTTTGCATGCATCGTAAAGAAGGATGAATGACATCGATTCATCTTCTTCCTCCAACCATCGCATAAAACACAACCTACATCTCTATACCCTTTTCTCCCTTATTTGACCATGATTCTTCACGAGATCAAGTCCACCATCCTTGTAATGAAGAGAGGAGATGATTGAAGATTATCATACGGCAATCAGCTCCCTAGAACAAAGTTCTAGCGTTGTCCCTTCCTAGGAAATCTCCATTAAACACCCAAATCAAGCTCTCTTGAGCCGATGTCTCTCCAACATTTTAGATCTAAACATCTAGCACCAAGGGAGAGGGTAGGAAGCTTACCTCATTTTTGGCCATGGATCCTGTCCATCATCTTGGCGGAATGGCGGTGTCCGATACCACTTCGGACCATTTTTGGGGACAAGGAACACCAAGAGAAACTTCTTACAGAAGTTTTTATCCCCTCTAGGAAAGTCCAGCATCGGCTCTCTTCTGTGGTCATTCTTGGAAATCCACCAACTACAACCTCTCCATTTTAGTTGAGCTCAGCAGAATGACTCTGCAAGGAAGAATAAAGAAGGGTAGGGTTTCCGAGCATTCCTTTTTATAAGGAAATATTGGAGTTACGGTTACTCCGCCACATAACACTCATGTGTGTGGGGTTGAGGCTACCAATTCCTAACTTCTTGAATAATGAGAAGGGCATCAGGTTGATACTCACACATAAGTCGACCAATGCGTGCTTGACAAAAAGATCACTAATGACAAACGGTATAGAAAAACTACCTGGATCACTGATCTTCTTTGGTAAACCATTTGTCAAGAACGCAGAGCACTCGACATTTAGTGTGACATTCAATAAGTTTTCTAAATGCTTTTTATTAGTCAGGAGGTCCTTTAGGTACTTAGCGTACTTTGGCATCTGGGAGATTGTTTCGTTGAAGGGCAGATTTATGTGGATTTGCTTAAATATTTCTAGGAAGCGAGAGTATTGATCATCCTGACGTTGCTTGTTAATTTCGGATGGGTATGGTGGAGTTGGAAAATTTTTAAAGATGGGTGGTGGAATGAGATCTTTTTCTACAAAAGAGAGAGGGGTTATAACGTCTTATTCAGTAGAGGGTCAATTGATAAAGATTTTCTCGGCGAAGGGTTGATTTTTTAAAGTTGGGGCGGAGCTTGCCTCAGGATCATCGCTAAACATACCAGAAACTTGCTTCCCACTCCGAAGAGTTATAGCTTTAGCTTGCTCGCTCGGGTTGGGGTAGGTGTTGGCAGGAAGTGACCCAGCGGAACGCTAAAAAATAATTTTTGCGAGTAGTCCTAATTGATTCTCTAGACTTTTAACACTTCCGGCTAGGGTTCTTATAGCAGTGTCATTAATATTCAAATATTTTGAAAACATTTCCTCCAAACTTTGAGGTTTTGGAAAATTTTGAGGTGGAGGTGCTACAGAAAAATCATTTTGTGGTGGCAGGAGCATCGCGTTCGAAGGGTTACTCCACAAAAAGTTTGGGTGGTTGCGTAAAGCGGGATTATAAATATTCGAAAATGTGAAACACGGAGCAGGAAAATTAGCAGAAAAAATTATGAAAATCATTTCTAGGCATATTAATAACATAATCCAATTGTTCGGGAGTAGGAGTTGCAAATTCCAATAACTGAGGGGTGAATGCAGCAATCATCTCCGTTATCTTTTTACTTAGTACTTCCACTTGCCGAGCTAGCTGTGAGACGTTATCTACTTAAAAGATAACTGCAGGTTTGTTTGGGCGAGACCTAGGCACATTCCACTGATAGGTGTTCATGACCATGTCCTCGAAAATTTCAAGAGCTGCTTCCGGGATTTTGTGGTTTAAGGTACTACCGGAAGCTGCGTCTATCATTTGCTTTGTGCTTTGATTTAGCCCGTTATAAAACGTCTGCACCTACAACCATACATGCAGCGTGTGATGGAGGCATCATCTTAAGAGTTCTTTAAACCTTTCCCAGGTTTCATACAAGGTTTCAGAATCTATTTATCTAAAGGCATAAATGTAACGCCCCCGATTTTTCTGCGTTTATTTTTATTCTTGTTTGGCGTTACGATGACGCGTTTCCGTGGCTTGTGCCATTTGTGGAGTGTGGTTTAGCTCCTTAGAACTGAGTGCCCTATTCTATAGCCTGTTGGCAAGATCTCCCTAGCAAGCCGAGTCGTTTTGGGGGACCCGGTGTGGCCTCTCGGGGGGATGTTGGTGTTTGGCTTTATTTGGGTATAACTCGAGTTCTGTTCGTCGAAAATTAATTTAGACTTCGCCGTTGTGTTCGTAGCGTGGGTATTTAGCTACGGTGCGAATTTCGTCGAATTCCGAGGTAGTTCGGTTTTCGCGTCGTTTTGGTGCTTTATGTAATTTTGTAATAAAATATATTATTATATAATTATATATATATATAGGATAGAATGAAAAGAACGATCATCTTCTCCAAATAACCGCCGCCCCTGTACGAGAGGAAACGGAGAAACCGCCGAGCCTTGCCTTACACCGCCGATTCCCGGAGCGTTTGTGGACGAAATTCGATTCCGAGAGTGGATTCGGATTGCTCTCGTCGAGACCTTCATTCCTACGGTAAGAAATTCGATTTTCGTGGAGCTTTAGGGGGATTAGAATTTTTGGTTTTTGAGGTTTCCGCCATTAAAGTTCGGATATGCTTGTTAGGTGAGTTTTTGGTGCTGCTCTTTCTAGTGCAGCGTGAAGAGGAGGGAAAGCCGACCAAGCTTCGCCGGAAATCGAGGCAAGTGGTGTTCTTGCCCTTGACAAGTTGTTTTCTTTTGTTTAAAGCCTATTGTTTCTATCGTTTTATCTCCTATTTTTCCGTCTCGGATGATTAGTCATAGTTTGAATGGTAGTGGCGTGCGTCGTTGGTAGTTTCCTATTGCTACTGTAGTTGCATGGGTCGTGTGCGCGTTACGGTGTCGTCCGGGGAAATCCCAACGGTATAGGTTACCCGCGCACGGTCATCAACCGTTAGGGCGCACAACCACTGGTCGTGTGCCTCTGTTCGTGCGCGGCTGTCTTTTTATTTTCCAAAGTTCTGCCTCGACAATCGCACGAGCGCTGACAACAGTGCGCACGACCAGTGGTCATGCGACACTGATCGTGCGCAGTTGCTAGGTTTTCTGTCGGGTTTCCCTGGTTCACTTTGCACGACCATCAACCAATGACCGCGCACGACCACTGATCGTGCGCCACCGATCGTGCGCTTTGAATATTTCCTTTCGCTCCGTATTTAGCTGGCGTCGATACGCGGGTTAGGTGGGCATGAGTGTTTTGTGTAGTGTTAAGGTAGTAGGGTAATAGTTATTGTTGTGATAGTTCGCCTTGCGTGGCACGTTGAGTGGGTGAAGCTCACTCAATGCGGTGTCGGGAGGACCCAGCGCCACGTCGTGTTGAGTCATTTCAACACTTTCTTTTTCTCTTTCCTCGATTTACGTTCCCGAGTGAATTCCTTGTTTATATTTGTAATTTCCTTGTCGGTCATGTTTCTCTTTCCTAATGGCCGAATCGTGGGTCGTGGGTAGTAGTGGTGGTTTGTAGCTCTTTATGGGGGTGGAGTTGTGTAATTTAGCCAAGGCCACTCGTGTTTTTCTTGCTCCAGGTATGGGCTGGGCATGTGGGTGGAAGGTCCCTTGTGCTTTCACGTGTAGACCCTCGAGCTTGTTGACTTGGACATGGTGGATGGGGGGACTGAGTTTGCCTCCAATCCAGTTCCTCGTTGTTTGTTTTTGCTACTACCACCTCCCACAGTTTAGGGTGTTAGAAGTTTCTTCCTTGGTAGTTTGCAGCACTTTGGGCTCTTGGTAGCCTAGTAGGCCCTACAGGATGTTGTTCCTGGGCTGGGTTGTTGCTGTTTCCTCGCACGTAGTGCTTTTCTTGTTGTCCTGTTTTGGGCAGTTGTGACTCTTTCTACTGCATGTTTTACAGGTACTTTTCCCCTTTTGGTTGACTCTTTCAAGCAGTTTTACTTTGTTTAGCTTGCTGAGGTATTCTGTTTTCTTTTGGAATACCCCAGGTTCTGAGCCGTAGCCAGTTTGGTGGCTAGTTTGCAGTGGTGGTGTTGGTGGTCTCTTGGACCTTGGTGTTCCGTTTGCCGTGTTGGTGAGGTAGTTTTTCAGTACTTTCTTACAGACATACATATATGCCAGTGGGTTCGTGTCAGGTTGTTGGCGCTCACTGGTTGTTTTTTTACCTTTGTACTGGATATATTTACTTATGCTGCTACCGTTTTCTGGAGATAGTCTACTTGCTCTGAGAAGGTTTTATGCTAGGTTGCTAGTTATTTTTAAACTATAATTATTATTATAAATAAAGCTCATGATCAGCATGTTTTATAAGACGTATTCACTATTTTCCAAATCACGTATAAAGACCGTTTTCTTATATATTATATAAATTAAATGTAGGGTCTTGCATAGCATGAGTGGTTCTCTTGGGACCCTTATGTGCTCTTTAGGATGTCAAACCTAAATAAAGTATTTTTCCGCAGCATATAAATATAGTTTTTCTTTTGTGGACTAGGTGATCCACTGAGCCGAGGGATACGGTCTCTAAAATATAACTGATTTTCTAATCATTAATCACATGATTTTCTTTCATTAAGTTGGTAGTTGGTTTTGCTTGAGCGTCAGCAGTTATCCCCTGCTTGACGTGGCATCATGACGCGTGTTTTCTCTTACTCTAATAATTCTTAATTCGGAGAAAATGCGGGTTGTGACAGTTGGTATCAGAGGGAGGTTGCTTGACAAGTTAGTTGAGCAACCTTCCTTTGTTTGCTTTTTAGTAGTTCAGCATCATGTCATTCACATATCAATATGTCATCAGCACGTCTTGGCAAAAGCACGAATACTACACTCATAGCATAACATGAAGTATACGGGGCATATTATGTAGTATGGGATGCATAATATGTGTTCGTATATGGATCCACCATAGGGGCAATATGTGAGGGTTATGTAGTATGGGATGCATAACCTCACCACATAGCTGCGACTAGCACGTTTTCTTTTTCGTTGCATGAGAATGTTATGTAGTATGGGATGCATAACATTTTCATGTGTACGCCGCTCATAACATGCATTAGGGCCTTTTTAGAATGCATAACACAATCATGCATAACATATCATTGCATAAGCACAACGTGCCAAGCTAAAGATTTGCAGGATGACATATGTACACACATAAGTTTTCAAATTAATATAAAAGTCATGCATTCCCGATCTAGGCACAAGAGTTAGTAAGGTGGTGGTTAACCATCCTAGGTTAGGGCATAACATCTAACTTTTGTTAAAAAGATAAACTCTCAGAGCAAGTTTAGCAGCTTTAAGTCTATATCTATATATGTATTGTCTGTACTTGTATTTGGTTCTAGACGTTGTATTAGGGTCTAATTTGTGTTGTTATGATTTTAGAATGGCAAGGCGTCCTGCGACTCGATCGACTCCCCTGTCTGAGGGTGAGTCATCTGGGGCTCAGAATGATGCAGTGATCGAGAGTCTGTGTCTGAGTAGCGAAGCTATGGGCAGGCAGTTGGAGGAGGTGCAAGCCCAGATTCAGTCTTTGGTGGCTATCGTGGCAGGTCAGACTCAGGGTGTGCAAGTCCCCGCGGGGGGGGGGGGGGGGGGTTAGCTGTTCCTCCTCCTCCTGCACCCTTGAGACCTCCAGTGGTGGTGCCAGCAGAGATGGCCTTCATCTCGCAGTTTCAGAGGCTAAGTCCTCCCACTTATGATGGGAAGGCAGATTTCATGGTGATAGACGACTGGCTGATCTCCACGGAGGTGATGTTCTCGTACTCAGGGATTGCGGATGATCAGAGGGTGATGATAGCCACCTATCAGCTTAAAGGTTTGGCTAAGAGTTGGTGGCTGAGAGAGATGGAGAGCTTGGTAGCTGGATGCTCTTGGGAGGTGTTCAAGGAGATGCTGTTGAGGAAGTTCTTACCCTCGGTCGAGCGTGACCGCCTCATGAACGACTTCCTTCATCTGAAGCAAAGGCAACTCACGGTGGGTGAGTATGAGATAGAGTTCAGCAAGTTGAGCCGTTTTGCCCCGGGATTGTTCAGCGTTGAGACTGATCGAGTTAAGCGATTTCTCGGTGGTTTGAGGAGCGAGGTGCAGCAGTTGACCAGTGCTTATGGGTCAGAGACTTATGCAGGTGTAGTAGAGGCTGCTCTGAAGGTGGAGGCTATTGAGACCGCGAAGAGCAGAGGCCATCAAATGAGGTTGGATAAGAGAAAGTCGGTGGAGGAGAAGAAACCGCAGGTACCCGGTGCGGCTCCGGGAAAGAGGGGCAAGGTGGAGTGTAGCTTCTGTGGCCGGTCAGGCCACCCTGCCGAGAAATGTTTCAAGAAGGCAGTAGCTCAGAGGAAGGAGCAGGTTCATGCGATTCAGGGTGCTCCTAGGAGAGATGTCTTCTGTTCCGTTTGCAAGTGATCCGGCCATGATGCGGCCCAGTGTTGGACCAAGGATAAAGTCTGCTTTCAGTGTGGGCAGAAGGGTCACATCAAGTCGAGGTGTCCTCAGTTTCAGCCAGCTCTTCCTGCAGTTCCGTTACAGGCTTTACCTCCACCTCAGCGTGTGGACAAGGGAAAGGGGAAGCTGAACGTGATCTCTTCTGAGGAGGCTCAGGCTTCGACCCAGGTCATCTCAGGTTAGTTGTTTGTTGTTTTTCCAGCCTGGTAGTTATATTTGCTAGAATATTTGCAGTATTGTTGTGGTAGTTCCTTAGTCTTCTATGCTCCTATAGGGAAATTTAAGGTAAAGAACCGCTGGGCGCGGGTTCTGTTTGACTCCGGCGCTACCCACTCGTTCGTGGCTAGAGCCTTTGTGGAGCGACATCGGTTGACCTTAGATCATGTTCGGGATTCCTTCCGTGTCAAGTTTCCCTCTAGTGAATCTGTGTTGTCAGATTTGGGCATTTTGGATTGCCCTGTTTTGTTGGGGAACTTTCTTGCGAAGGCGGACCTGAAGATGATTGATCTGGAGGACTTCGATGTTATTCTGGGCATGGACTGGCTCTCTAGGTATGATGCAGTCATTCTGTGCAAAGGAAAGCGCTTGGACTTCATCAGGGACGACGGTCAGCCCGGCAGCGTGTATGCTGATCCGTGTCAGGATTCTCCTGTCATCTCTGTAGTATGTGCTCAGAGGTTGTTTCTTTCTGGTTGTTGTACTTGTTTAGTCTCGGCGGTTGAAACCGCTATTAGCGTACCACGCTTGGAGGAGATTCCTATTGTTTGTGGTTTCGCCGATGTTTTTCCTGATGACCTTCCTGGTCTTCCTCCCGAGCGGGATGTTGAGTTTGTGATCGATTTGGAGCCGGGTACGCGTCCTATTGCTAAGGCGCCGTACCGGATGGCCCCTCGTGAGTTAGAGGAGTTGCGAGGTCAGTTGGATGAGTTGTTGGCTAAAGGTTTTATCAGGCAGAGTTCGTCGCCTTGGGGTGCTCCTGTTTTGTTTGTAAAGAAGAAAGTTGGGTCGATGCGGCTTTGCATCGACTATAGAGAATTGAACAAGGTCACTATTAAGAACAGATACGCTCTGCCGAGGATCGATGATTTATTTGACCAGTTGCGCAGTAGCACGGTGTTCTCCAAGATCGATCTTCGTTCTGGTTATCATCAGCTCATGATCCGTGAGGCAGATATTCCACGGACTGCGTTTAGATCGAGTCATGGACACTTTGAGTTTTTGGTGATGTCGTTTGGTCTGACCAACGCACCATCAGCCTTCATGGATATGATGAACAGGGTGTTCAAGGATTTCCTCGACAAGTTCGTTGTGGTCTTCATTGATGACGTGTTAGTTTATTCTCGTAGTGCTGAGGAGCATGAGCAGCATCTGTGTTTGGTCCTATCAGAGTTGAGGAACCATAAGTTATTCGCCAAGTTGAGCAAGTGCGAATTTTGGTTGCCTCAGGTTTCTTTTCTAGGCCACGTGGTGAGCAAGGAAGGGATCTCGGTCGATCCAGAAAAGATTGCAGCAGTGATGGATTGGAGTAGGCCGAGTACGCCTAAGGAGATCAGAAGTTTCTTAGGGTTGGATGGATATTACAGAAGATTTGTGGAGGGTTTCTCTTCCCTAGCTGCACCGCTGACCAAGCTGACTCAGAAGAATGTGGCATTTGTTTGGAGCGAAAAGTGTGAGGAGGCTTTTCTGGAGCTAAAGAAGAGATTGTGCACTGCCCCCGTTCTGACCCTGCCTATTGAGGGTGTGGATTATGATGTATATGTGGATGCTTCGCTTGTAGGTCTGGGATGCGTATTAATGCAGGTTGGGAAGGTGATTGCCTATGGGTCAAGGCAGCTGAAGACTCATGAAAAGAATTATCCTACGCATGACCTTGAGTTCGCAGCGGTTATTTATGCGTTGAAGCTGTGAAGACACCTACTTTATGGGGCTCAGTGCAAGATCTTCACTGACCACAAGAGCCTGAAGTACGTGTTCACGCAGAAGGAGTTGAATCTGCGCCAGCGGCGGTGGCTAGAGTATGTGGCCGATTATGAGGTAGAGATCCAGTATCATCCGGGCAAGGCCAATGTGGTGGCCGACGCCCTGAGCCGAAAGACTGGTAAGATCTTTAACCTCTCCGCCGATCGGTTAGTTGAGGAGTTCCTCCTTATGGATATTTCAGTGGGATGCTGTGGTTTGTAGAGTAGTTTGTCAGTGGCAGAGCCGTCCTAGAATTCTTTGACCAGACTGCACCAGAAGGACGACCCGGATCTGTTGCACTTGTTCATCAAGACAGAGAAGGGAGAGTTGCCAGATTTTGCTATCGATGATGCGGGTACTTTGAAGTACCGCGGTAGGTTTTGCATCCCCGCCGTTGGGGATATTAGAGGTATAATTTGCAGAGAGGCTCATGGATCTAGCGTTGCCTATCATCCAGGATCTACGAAGATGTACCGTGACTTAAGGCAAATTGCCTGGTGGTATGGCATGAAAGGTGATATAGCCCGATTTGTTGCTGAGTGCCACACTTGCAAGCGCGTGAAGGTCGATCATGGAAGGCCTGGTGGCAAGTTGACCCCGTTAGAGATCCCGACTTGGAAGTGGGAGAGTATATCTATGGACTTCATTACGGGCTTACCAAAATCTCCGAGGGGATTTGATTCTGTTTGGGTTATAGTGGATAGATTGACGAAGTGTGCTCACTTCGTGCCTTATAAGATTGATTACCCGATGAAGAAGATAGTGGAGTTGTACTTGAATGAAGTCATTCGACTCCACGGTGTGCCGGTTAGCATCATTTCTGATCGAGACTCCCGATTTACTTCTCGTTTTTGGCAGAGTCTGCAGGAGGGTTTGGGTACGGATCTGAGATATTCTACTGCGTACCACCCACAGACCAATGGGCAGACGGAGCGGGTGAATTAGATTGTTGAGGATATGATCCGATGCTATATTTTAGACCACGGCGGAGCGTGGGATGAGCGGCTGCGACTTATGGAATTTGCTTACAACAACAGTTATCAGGAAAGTTTGCAGATGGCTCCGTTCGAAGCCTTGTATGGGAGGCGTTGTAGGGCTCCGTTGTTTTGGGCCGAGGCTGGTGAGAGGCCGTTGTTGGGTCCTGATGCGGTGGAGGATATGGAAGTCGCCGTGAAGCTTATTCGGGAGAAGCTTCGTATAGCTCAGGAGAGGTACGAAAAGAACGCCAATCGGCGTAGGTCTGCTTTGGAGTTCTCTGTAGGGGACCTTGTATTTCTTAAGGTTTCCCCAATGGTGGGTGTTAAGAGATTTTGTAAGAATCGGAAGTTGGACCCAAGGTATGTGGGCCCGTTCGAGATCTTGGAACGGGTTGGCGTGTCAGCTTATAGATTGGGTTTGCCAGCAAACTTCCCAGGAGTTCATAATGTTTTTCATGTTAGCCAATTGCGGAAGTGTGTGCGCAGTAGTGGGCAGGTCTTGGACGTTGTGCCCCAGTTGGAGCCCAACCTCTTTTGTTGAGGTGCCAGTTTGTATTTTGGATACTCAGGAGCGAGTGCTGCGAAAGAAGTCCATACCGATGGTGAAAGTTCTGTGGAAAAATCAGGATTTGGAGAGCGCGACTTGGGAGCTAGAGTCGGCCATGAGGAGGGCTTACCCTCACCTGTTTCCCTGATTTGATCGGTATGTTTCCCTTCTTGTAACTCCTATTGGTTACTTTTCCTTCTTTAGTAAGAGTGTTGTGCGTAAAGTTTCGGGACGAAACTTTCTTTTAGGGGGAGTGACTGTAACGCCCCTGATTTTTCTGCGTTTATTTTTATTCTCGTTTGGCGTTACGATGATGCGTTTCCATGGCTTGTGCCATTTGTGGAGTGTGGTTTAGCTCCTTAGAACTGAGTGCCCTATTCTGTAGCCTGTTGGCAAGATCTCCCTAGCAAGCCGAGTCATTTTGGGTGACCCGGTGTGGCCTCTCTGGGGGATGTTGGTGTTTGGCTTTATTTGGGTATAACTCGAGTTCTGTTCGTCGAAAATTAATTTCGACTTTGCCGTTGTGTTCGTAGCGTGGGTATTTAGCTACGGTGCGAATTTCGTCGAATTCCGAGGTAGTTCGGTTTTCGCGTCGTTTTGGTGCTTTATGTAATTTTGTAATAAAATATATTATTATATAATTATATATATATATATATATATATATAGGATAGAATGAAAAGAACAATCATCTTCTCCAAATAACCGCCGCCCCTGTACGAGAGGAAACGGAGAAACCGCCGAGCCTTGCCTTCCACCGCCAATTCCCGGAGCGTTTGTGGACGGAATTCGATTCCGAGAGTGGATTCGGATTGCTCTCGTCGAGACCTTCATTCCTACAGTAAGAAATTCGATTTTTGTGGAGCTTTAGGGGGATTAGAATTTTTGGTTTTTGAGGTTTCCGCCATTAAAGTTCGGATATGCTTGTTAGGTGAGTTTTTGGTGCTGCTCTTTCTAGTGCAGCGTGAAGAGGAGGGAAAGCCGACCAAGCTTCGCCGGAAATTGAGGCAAGTGGTGTTCTTGCCCTTGCCAAGTTGTTTTCTTTTGTTTAAAGCCTATTGTTTCTATCGTTTTATCTCCTATTTTTCCATCTCGGATGATTAGTCATAGTTTGAATGGTAGTGGCGTGCGTCGTTGGTAGTTTCCTACTGCTACTGTAGTTGCGTGGGTCGTGTACGCGTTCCGGTGTCATCCGGGGAAATCCCAACGGTACAGGTTACCCGCGCACGGTCATCAACCGTTAGGGCGCACGACCACTGGTCGTGTGCCTCTGTTCGTGCGCGGCTGTCTTTTTATTTTCCAAAGTTCTGTCTCGGCAATCGCACGAGCGCTGACAACAGTGCGCACGACCAGTCGTCATGCGACATTGATCATGCGCAGTTGCTAGGTTTTCTGTCAGATTTCCCTGGTTTACTTCGCACGACCATCAACCAATGACCGCGCAGGACCACTGATCGTGCGGCACCGATCGTGCGCTTTGAATATTTCCTTTCGCTCCGTATTTAGCTGGCGTCGATACGCGGGTTAGGTGGGCATGAGTGTTTTGTGTAGTGTTAAGGTAGTAAGGTAAGAGTTATTGTTGTGATAGTTCGCCTTGCGTGGCACGTTGAGTGGGTGAAGCTCACTCAATGCGGTGTCGGGAGGACCCAGCGCCACGTCGTGTTGAGTCATTTCAACACTTTCTTCTTCTCTTTCCTCGATTTACGTTCCCGAGTGAATTCCTTGTTTATATTTGTAATTTCCTTGTCGGTCATGTTTCTCTTTCCTAATGGCCGAATCGTGGGTCGTGGGTAGTAGTGGTGGTTTGTAGCTCTTTATGGGGGTGGAGTTGTGTAATTTCGCCAAGGCCACTCGTGTTTTTCTTGCTCCAGGTATGGGCTGGGCATGTGGGTGGAAGGTCCCTTGTGCTTTCACATGTAGACCCTCGAGCTTGTTGACTTGGACATGGTGGATGGGGGGACTGAGTTTGCCTCCAATCCGGTTCCTCGTTGTTTGTTTTTGCTACTACCACCTCCCACAGTTTAGGGTGTTAGAAGTTTCTTCCTTGGTAGTTTGCAGCACTTTGGGCTCTTGGTAGCCTAGTAGGCCCTGCAGGATGTTGTTCCTGGGCTGGGTTGTTGCTGTTTCCTCGCACGTAGTGCTTTTCTTGTTGTCCTATTTTGGGCAGTTGTGACTCTTTCTACTGCATGTTTTACAAGTACTTTTCCCCTTTTGGTTGACTCTTTAATGCAGTTTTACTTTGTTTAGCTTGCTGAGATATTCTGTTTTCTTTTGGAATACCCCAGGTTCTGAGCCGTAGCCAGTTGGGTGGCTAGTTTGCAGTGGTGGTGTTGGTGGTCTCTTGGACCTTGGTGTTCCGTTTGCCGTATTGGTGAGGTAGTTTTTCAGTACTTTCTTACAGACATACATATATGCCCGTGGGTTCGTGTCAGGTTGTTGGCGCTCACTGGTAGTTTTTTTACCTTTGTACTGGATATATTTACTTATGCTGCTACCGTTTTCTGGAGATAGTCTACTTGCTCTGAGAAGGTTTTATGCTAGGTTGCTAGTTATTTTTAAACTATAATTATTATTATAAATAAAGCTCATGATCAGCATGTTTTATAAGACGTATTCACTATTTTCCAAATCACGTATAAAGACCGTTTTCTTATATATTATATAAATTAAATATAGGGTCTTGCATAGCATGAGTGGTTCTCTTGGGACCCTTATGTGCTCTTTAGGATGCCAAACTTAAATAAAGTATTTTTCCGCAGCGTATAAATATAGTTTTTCTTTTGTGGACTAGGTGATCCACTGAGCCGAGGGATACGGTCTCTAAAATATAACTGATTTTCTAATCATTAATCACATGATTTTCTTTCATTAAGTTGGTAGTTGGTTTTGCCTGAGCGTCAGCAGTTATCCCCTGCTTGACATGGCATCATGACGCGTGTTTTCTCTTACTCTGATAATTCTTAATTCGGAGAAAATGCGGGTTGTGATAATAAATATCGTTCCTAAGTTTTGCGATTTTAGCTGGAAGAAAATACATCGCCAGAAATTTTTCAGTTAATTGATCCAAGATGGTGATGCTGCTTTTTGTAGAGTGTTCAACCATTGCTTTGACTTGGTTCTTGGGGAGAAAGGGAAGAGTCTTAGCCTAATAGCATCATTTGTAACACCATTGATTTTTAAGGTGTCACAAATCTCAAGAAAGCTAGATATATGTGCGTTCGATTCTTCATCTTGAACTCCTTCATATTGCACATACTGCTGCACCATTTGAATTATGCTAGGCTTAAGTTCAAAAGTTATGTTATCTATAGCAGGTCGAACTATGCTTGATTCTGTACCCTCTAGATTCGGTCGTGCATAATAGGACATAGGCCTATGCAGGGCTTCCTCTACGGCGGGCTCCTCCATTCTTAGGGTAGAAAATGACTCGGAATCCTCAACTGGTATTTGGAGAGTAGGACCTTGAAATCGCGATCTTCTCCGAAGAGTACGCTCAATTTCGTGGTCAAAGTCCAAAATATCGGACAGATTTCCACAGGTTATGCACTACCAAAAGAGAAGATAAAGAAAGAGAAAATTAAACTAGAAAGAGAGAACTACTAAATTTTTTTTTAAATAGATTTTTTTAACCCTCGAACTTCCCAAGGGCTATCCGATAAAGGGTTCACAAGGTACTAGACAAGATTGTGGTATTATAGCCATATTTCCCTTTTCGAGAAAGTTAGGTGGTGTAGAAAAATTGTGATGTGGGTTTCTATTAAGAGCGTAAATATTTTTTTATTTTTTTAGTTTTTAAGAAAGAGGGTGAGAAAGAGAAGTGATAAAAGTAATAGGTTCGTGTTTTCGAATTATCAACAAAAGTTGTTCCCCGGTAATGGCGCCAAAAACTTGGTGGACAGCATATTTGTAAAGAGAATAAAACTGAACTAGCAATCCAACTAGGTAATTATACCTAACGAATTGTAGCTAGGGGACACAAGTGTCGTATTTAAATCCAGGAACCGTTGAGTAATCTTACTCAAACGAAGACTATTATCTTATCGAAGAAACTTTTATGGTTATTAACTAACTTAAAAGAAAAGACTACTTGCATAAAGAAAAACACTTGCACTTAAACAGAGAGAGCATAATTAGCGATTAAAACTAGGGGTTAAACAATGATAAAAAAAGCACTCGATCAAGAATCACCTCGGCCTATGTTGATCAAAAATGCGATAATAAACTCTAACTTACTAAGGCAAAGGACCTAGACAGTGGAGGTTCCTAAATCATGAACACGCTTCTCTCGAAATCATGCCCACCTGAGTTTGGGAAGGTCTAAATGAACTGTCGTCCAATTCGGAGGGATAAAGCTCGCTTTACGTTGTGAATCCCTCTATTGGATTTCACTCCAATCCGGAAGATTTAATGTCTGCCTCTCTCGAGTGGTGCGTGCAACTCTCTTTACTCTTGAGTGTCACTTAAAACTACGAGCCTCTCGGCTAGCTAAGAGTGGAAACAAAGATGGAAAATATATATCGATGATATATCTCAGAACACGATTAATCAAGAGTAATTCAAGATCTAAACCTTACGAAGAAAAGTAAACTAGAGCATCATAACGTAATAAACTCGAACCTCTGATCATCAAGATCGAGTATAAGGAGGATTAGTTACTCATTGTGAAGTGGAGGAGGAGTGATGAGTAGGAGTGCATGGAAACAAAACCGAGACAAGAAAAATCAACCAGACATTATATTAATTCAAAAGAGAGCTTACAACATGGAATATAAAAAACTATTACACTTGCAGGAAATAAAAACTACTAAACTAGCACTAAGATAAATTACTATAGAAAATCAAGAACTATTACAGAAATAGAAAATACTAAAACTAAAAAGAAAAACTCAAATGAAAATAGGAGAGAGGAAGAACACTAAGGGAGATTTGAAAATGACAGTACATCCCCTCTCCCAAAATTCTTTATATTTTTCTTCAAGGGGAGGGGCTCTATTTATGGATTTTTCAAAGAGAAGGAAATGCATTTTGCCATGCACGGGAGTTGACCTTGGTACGGGTTCTGGCAGGAAATGATGATTGCCTTGGTACGGGTGAGGTTCATTTATGGCAGCAACATGCTTTTGATAAAAAGCTAGACTTTTCCTCTGGCAGCAGGTAAGCTCGACGAACTGGGAGAGAGGGCACGACAAAATCAGAGGAGAAGGAGGGAGAGCTCGACGAATGTATAAAAGAGAAGGTGGACTGGAGATCGACGAACGTTAAACTGAAGGCAAAGTTGACGACTTTTGAGGAGTTCAACAAACACAGAACTGAAGACTGAGCTCGACGAAATGGAGGAAAGAACCATTTGTCGAACATAGAATATGAGGTCAACAAACGGCTAAGCTCGACGAAATTAGAAGAGAATGAGGGAGAGCTCGATGAATGGAGAAAAGAGAAGATGGACGGGAGATCGACGAATGTCCAACTAAAGGCGAGGTTGACGACTTTAGAGGGGTTCATCGAACACAGAACTGAAGGCTAAGATCGATGAAATGGCAGAAAGAACAATTCGTCGAACTCATAAAATGAGGTCGACGAACTTCGAACTGAGAAGGGGGAGAGCTTCACGAAAAGGCTTAGCTCGACGAATTGTAACGAGCTCGATGAATGCTGAGGTCGACGAATGGCTGAGCTCGATGAAATTAGAGGAGAAGGAGGGATGGGAGGTCGACAAAATTGAATACGTTCATTGCACGTAGAACTGAAGGCTGAGGTCAACGAAATTGAAGACGCTCGTCTTGTAACACCCCAAACTTGGAAAGGGAAACGACGACGTCGTTTCAGCCAAATTTGTACTTTGGGGGTAGGCACACGGCCTGTGATACGGCCGTGTCACAAGCCATGTAGCGCCTGGGTCATTGAACCGTGTTGATCGACGATCGGCGAGAAGGCACACGGCCTTGGACACGGGCGTGTCCCTGGCCGTGTCCTTCTCGGGCTGTTAGCGGGATTTATTCTGCTAGGCGTGACACGGGTCACGACACGGCCATGTCGGGGATGACACGGGCGTGTCGAAGGTCGTGTCCATGGCCGTGTTTTTGGCCGTGTCTTTCTCTGACTAGGAAAATTGGTCGGTAGGGGGCGTGACACGGGTCTCGACACGAGCGTGTCAATGGAGACACGGCCGTGTCGAAGGCCGTGTCAAAGGCCGTGTCGAAGGCCGTGTGCTGGTTTTCGAATCGGTCGAGACGGCGAATGGCCAATACGGCCATGCACACGGCCGTGTTGCAACCCGTGTTTGGCCCAGATTTTCTATTTTGAGTTCCGATCGTGGTCGTTCGTTCTTTTCTTTGGAAGATCCAACGGTGGTGAGCCTCCCTGGGCGGTTTAAGGCCGGGAATAGGGTTTCAAACCCTCATTTTCCATTTGGCTTTATCTCTCTTGATTCTAGAGAGAAGGGAGAGCAAGGAGGAGGAAGAAGGCCAATATCCGGCCGCCGGCGAAACTTCGGAGGTCCGTTTCGCGAGCGGAGTTCAGATCCGCGAAGGTGGGAGCGTTACGGTGGTGTTCAACCGAGCAAATCTTCTCCATGGCTAGGAAGAGGGGACGAAAGGTAACGACACTTCTCCTCTCGGTTTTTAGGATTCAGGATGCATGAATAGCATCCCCTTCCTTTCGTATTTTTAGCACCGAATCTCTCAAATGAGAGGGATTCGTGTAGCCTAGGTTCAAGAGAAACCTCCGGGTTGAGTATGTTCATCCCGGCATGCTTTGCATTAGAGATCCGCTTCGTTAGCGGATTAGGCATTGTGGGTGAAGCCGTGGTCGCGACCGTTAGTCCGACCCGGTGATGTTGCATAGCGAGCTTCGGGGATTCGATAGAAATCCGTGGCGGCAATACGCCGTTGTGTGTATGCGTTTTCCCCCTTATATTTGAGTGAGTACTCGTAGTCGGAATCGGATGGGGTTAGGCCCGCTTTGTTCGGTAGATGGTTTCCTTGGAGCATGGGGAAGACACGGTGCGAGTGGCAATTGGGGTGGGGAAACCTTTGTTTGTGCTGTGCTAAAGTGCGGCTATGTCTCCATGGTCGGCTGGCTTTTCCGTGACGCGCAAGTCATGTGGGGAAAGTGTCCCGGCGAGACTAGCCCCTTGTGAGAGACTGACGAGAATGCCGAGCGGAGGGCAAGCCCGGGCAATGTAGCCATGAGTGGGTGGGGTCCAGCAAGGCTTCTTAGAATCGGTCAGTGTGAGGTGGAACCCTGACGAGCGAAGTCAGATTGTGCGGGCAAGCCCTGGGGTTATGACCCTTGTGCGGGTGGGGCCTTTGCAAGGTTCCGTGTGACGGCATGTGTGCCGTTAGGGACATGGTGGTCCCCTTTTGTTTGCGGCTTTAAGCCAATGGGGAAACGGAAGTACCCAGTGTTTGATGTTGTGCTAGATGCATACGAGCTAGGGTGCCTTGGGTGAAACTCGGGTTGCATTCATGTTGCATAGTAGGCCCCTTTCACTTTGTACAAAACATAGAGAACATGTATATTGTATGAGACATCCAAGCCTATTTTACCGCTTTATTATATATACTCTTTTGGTATACGAAGTGCTAACTTGCAGGTGGAGTGGTACCCCGGGGTCCGTTAGGGACGGCCGGGAGGAGATGTGTTTGTTACATAGTAGAGGTCAGCCTTTGCTGACCCACGTTACTTTAAATCCCTACAGGGCAAGGGTCTCATGCAGGAGCTAGCGCGCCGGGCGAAAAGCCCTAAGCCTCATGAAGTGTTGCTGTGCTTGGATTTTCCTTTCGTGTTTGTTACCCTTGTTATGTTTATGTCCGGCTTGCATGCCGAGGTAGCCTAGGAGTGCTTGGCACTTTTGTATTTTGGACTTTTATTGTGTAAGGCCTTAAGGCCATTTGATACTCTACTGTTAGTGGATAACTTCTGTCTGTTAGTTTTCTATTTCCGCTGTGTTTGTCTGGAGAAATGAGATTGGGTAGTTTTCATATCATCTTTTAATACTAAAGCTGTGGCGTCCGTATGTTGTGGGGCCCCGGCCGGACCCATATTATATGGGCTTTACAGGGGAGGTGTTACAATTTGGTATCAGAGGGAGGTTCGCGTTCCAATGAGAAGTTTCGCGGAGTATCGCGGGACCATGAGTGTCCTTGTGTTCGAGTCTTGCAATTAGAGACTGATTTACGTTTTCTTGCTTGTGTTTATAGTGCAAGCAACGAGGCTGGGACCTCGAGGCCAAGAGAAGAGCTCTCGGCAAGTAGTGCGACTGCGCAAGGTCCGCTAGGGATGGGGGTCACACCGGCCGACTTCTGCCGCATGCTGGCAGAAGCGATGGTGGCGGCACAAGCTGCAGCGACAGCACAGGTAGCAGCTCTGGTTTCTCAGGTAGCAACTCCTGCTACCCCGATCACGGCAGCGATGTGCAGGTTGAGGAGGCCAGGCGGGCGGAGCCGCAGGCCGAGAGAGTGGTTGTCGAGCATGAGGACCGGCAAATGAAGTACTTTCTGAGTTTCCACCCTCAGACCTTTAAGGGAATCAGCACGCCGACAGATGCAGAGGATTGGTGGGCTTGGATTCAGGAGCTTCTGAGGGTGGCAGAGGCGCCAGATGAGAAAAAGGCAGAGTTCGCAACCTTTATGTTGGAGGGAGATGCCAAGTTATGGTGGGTAAGCCATAGTGGTCGGCAGTTTCCAGGACGCACACCATCCATCGAGGAGTTTGGGAATGCCTTCCTGAAGAAGTACATTCCCGCCTCAATAAGGTTGGCCCTCCAGAGGCAGTTTCTACATCTGGTGCAGCGAGACAAGTCAGTGGATGAGTATGTTCAGAAATTTACTCGCTTGGGTCGTTATGCAGGGACGACCATGGCAGACGATGAAGAGAGGGACAATCTCTTCTATCATGGATTGAGGGAGAACCTAAGACAACCCCTCATATCGATGAAATGTGCGGGTTTCAACGAACTGGTGGAGGCGGCCCGAATTTTGGAGAGTGACATGGAGCGATCCCAGCGTCGCAAGGGCTTCACACCCAAGCAGGGGGAGGAGAAGAAGCCTACTCAGTCCCATGGAAAGGCAGAAGGGAGGCGATGGAAGAAGAAGCCTTCCACATATAAGTTGGGCGAGAAAAGCAATTGGACGTCCGGAGGGTCACGTTCTAAGGGCCCTCAGACGTGCTATAGTTGTGGCAAGCCAGGCTACATAGCAAGATTTTGTACCCAAGGGGGCACTGAGCAAGAGCCAAGGCAGGAGCAAACTGTGCGCTCCGGCCCCAGTGCCGCGGAGAAAGGGAAGATGGCGGAGTCGAGTGCTTCTCGGTTTCAATTAGTGCAGCCAAGGGCCTACAACCTTGGGCAACAAGAAGCAATCCGTCAACCCGATGTGGTGACAGGTACGAGAGTTCAACCTACACCTTAGATTCCTGTCTTTCAAGCCTTATGTTTGTTGCATGTGTGTAGGCTTTGTAATTGTATCTGGGTACCCCGCTAGGGTACTCTTTGATACGGGAGTGTCGCACTCCTTCCTTGCGGAAGGCTTTATCCGGAGGATCGGAGTGGAGTCTTTCTCGACGGACTCCGAGTTGAAAGTGCGCATGCCCAATGGGTCATCTATGACTACCAGGGCTAGAGGCCGGGTTTGTTGGAGGCTCGAGGGAGTCGACTTCATATTAGAAGTGGCGATCTTGCCATTGTCCGAGTTCGACGTGATCTTGGGGATGGATTGGCTAGCGGAGCAGCGTGCCGGTATCGACTGTTTGTCCAAGGTGGTAACCATGAGGGGCGTGGGGCAAGTGGAAGTCAAGTTTGAAGGCCTGCATGGAGTGGCCTGTTCCCTAGTTTTGGAACTTCAGTTAGTGCGAGCTGTTAACCAGGGAGGTGTAGCTCTAGTAGCGTTGTTGGAGGTTAGCCTCTCTAGGCTGTCCCTTGGAGAAGTGCCCGTGGTGGCAGAGTTTGGAGATGTATTTCCCGAGGAGTTACCGGGAGCACCTCCTCGGCGGGAGATTGATTTCTCCATCGAGTTGGTGCCCGAGGCTAGACCAGTGTCACGTCCACCCTTCAGGATGGCACCAAAGGAGTTGGCCGAGCTCAAGGTTCAGTTGCAGGAGCTTTTGGAGCAAGGGTATATCAGGCCCTACTCTTCACCGTGGAGTGCGCCGGTGTTATTTATAAAGAAGAAGGATTGTAGTATGCGCCTGTGCATAGACTACCGAGAGTTGAACAAATTGACTGTCAAGAATAAGTATCCGATTCCTCGGATACACGATCTATTCGACCAGTTGGTGGGATCGGTGGTGTACTCCAAGTTGGACTTGAAGTCCGGGTATTATCAGTTGAGGATTCACGACGAAGACATACCCAAGACCGCGTTTGGTACGAGGTATGGTCATTTTGAGTTCTCGGTGATGTCGTTTGGGCTGACGAACGCGCCGTCCGTGTTCATGGACTTGATGAACCGAGTATTTCGCGAATATTTGGACTGGTTCGTAGTCGTCTTTATCAATGACATTTTGGTGTATTCCAAGTCGGAAGCGGAGCACGAGTCGCACTTGCGGACAGTGTTGCAAGTATTGAGAGAGAACCAGCTTTATGCGAAGTTCTCCAAGTGCGAGTTCTGGTTGGAGAAAGTGGCATTTCTAGGCTATGTGATTAGTTGGTATGGTGTGGCGGTGGATCCAACGAAAGTAGAAGCCATCAGAGAGTGGCCAGTTTTGAGGACCGTGGCGGAAGTCCGAAGTATTCTTGGACTAGCCGGGTACTACCGATGGTTTGTGGAAAACTTTTCGCGGATAGCTCTACCCCTCACTTCACTAACTCGCAAGGATCAGAAATTTGTATGGACACAAGAGTGCAACGAGGCGTTTGAAACCCTAAAGGAAAGGCTAATGACGGCGCCGATCCTAAGTCTACCAAAGGGGACCGAAGGGTTCCAGATTTTCAGCGACGCATCCGGATGCGGTTTAGGGTGCGTGTTGGTGCAGCATGGTAGTGTGCTAGCTTTTGGGTCGAGGCAGCTGAAGCCTCATGAGAGAAATTACCCAGTCCATGATTTGGAGTTGTCGGCGGTAATTTTTTCTTTGAAGTTGTGGTGGCACTACGTTTATGGTGCAAAGGTGGAGATCTTCACGGACCATAAGAGTCTGAAGTATCTCCTAGATCAGAAGGACCTAAATATGCGGCAGCATAGGTGGGTCGAGATACTTGGGGTCTACGAGGTGGCGATTAAGTACACGCCAGGGAAAGCCAATGTGGTGGCAGATGCTTTGAGTAGGAAATACTCGGGGCAAGGAAATTCGATTGAAGCTCACGATAAGCGGTTAAGGCGGGACTGGGAGTCCCTTGGTTTGGAATGTGTGGCAAGAGGCGAGTCTAGCGTGGCTTGACTAAATTGGATTGAGATGCAGAGTGACTTATGCGATCGTATTTGGGAAGTGACCCGTGTAGATGCGGAGTTCCAACCTTTCGTGGAGGAAGCTCTAAAGGGCGAGGGTAGCGCCTGGGAGATGGTTGATGGGATTCTGAGGAAGGGCGGAAGGATTTGTGTACCGTAGTTCGGCAATCTCCGCGAGGAGTTGATGTTTGAGGCCCACTTCACTAAGTACTCCATTCACCCGGGTAGTACAAAGATGTACTTGGACTTGAAGAAGTCCTATTGGTGGCCTGGGATGAAGCGGGACGTAGCTTTGTGTGTTAGTCGGTGCCAAACTTGTGCCTTGGTGAAGGCCGAGTGTCAGAAGCCGGGCGGCTTCTTGAAGCCTCTTCCAATCCCCGAATGGAAATTTGATGACATCTCCATGGATTTTGTGCATGGGTTGCCTAGATCGCAGCAGGGTAATGATGCCATTTGGGTGATTGTGGACCGCTTGACCAAGGTGGCACATTTCATCCCAAACCGGAAGGAGGACGGTGTGGAAAAGTTGGTGGAGTTGTACGTCTGCAATATTGTATGACTCCATGGGATTCCGAAGAGTATAGTCTGCGACTGGGATGGACGTTTCACGTCTAAGGATTGGCGGTTGGTGCTGAAGAGCTTGGGCACAAAACTCAAGTTCAGTACGGCTTTTCATCCTCAAATTGATGGGCAAACTGAGAGAACGAACCGTACTTTGGAAGATATGCTAAGGATGTGTACTCTCGACTTCGGCAAGAAGTGGGAGGATCACCTCTTCATGGTGGAGTTTGCGTATAACAATAGTTACCAAGCTAGTATCAAGATGGCGCCATACGATGCTCTGTATGGGAGGCGGTGTCGAACACCGATGTCTTGGACAGAGGCGGGAGACACCAAGCTTTTGGGGAAAGAAGTGGTAGCCGACGCTAGTGAGCTAGTGCGGACCATCCAAGAGCGCATGAAGGTAGCTCAAGATCGGCAGTCGAAGTATTTCAATGCTCGCCACAGGCATGTGGAATTCGCTGTGGGCGACTGGGTGTATCTTAAGATCAAGCCGTTCAAAGGCGTTTCGCGAATTCGCCGACTCAAGAAGCTAAGTCCGAGATTTTTGGGACCATTCAAGGTCATCGAGCGAGTGGGAGAGGCAGCGTACCGGTTGGCGTTATCCACAGAACTAAGTGGATTGCATGACGTTTTTCACGTCTCCGTCCTGAGGAAAGCGTTGTTAGAAGCCAGCGTGGTGATTGAGCCGACGACGGTGCTGGTAGAGGAAGACTTGAGGACGAGAGTTCGTCCAATCGGGATAGAAGATTCAGAGGTTCGGCAATTGCGGAACAAGGAAGTCATACTCGTAAAGGTCCGTTGGGACAACTGTGGCTGCGATGAACTCTCATGGGAGCGAGAGCGGGCCATGCTGGAGGAGTACCCCGAGCTTTTCTCCTCAGGTACCGTTTAGAATTTGTGTACTTTCCATGTTTTAAATTTCGGGACGAAATTCTTTGAAGGGGGGGAGATTTGTAACACCCCAAACTTGGAAAGGGAAACGAGCCAAATTTGTACTTTGGGGGTAGGCACACGCCTGTGACACGGCCGTGTCACAAGCCGTGTAGCGCCTGGGTCATCGAACCGTGTTGATCGACGATCGGAGAGAAGGCACACGGCCTTGGACACGGGCGTGTCCCTGGCCGTGTCCTTCTCGGGCTATTAGCGGGATTTATTCTGCTAGGCGTGACACGGGTCACGACACGGCCGTGTCGGGGATGACACGGGCGTGTCGAAGGCCGTCTCCATGGCCGTGTTTTTGGCCGTGTCTTTCTCTGACTGGGAAAATTGGTCGGTAGGGGGCGTGACACGGGTCTCGACACGGGCGTGTCAATGGCGACATGGCCGTGTCAAAGGCCGTGTCGAAGGCCGTGTGCTGGTTTTCGAATCGGTCGAGACGGCGAATGGCTAACACGGCCATGCACACGGCCGTGTTGCAACCCGTGTTCGGCCCAGATTTTCTATTTTGAGTTCCGATCGTGGCCGTTCGTTCTTTTCTTTGGAAGATCCAACGGTGGGGAGCCTCCCTGGGCGGTTTAAGGCCGGGAATATGGTTTCAAACCCTCATTTTCCATTTGGCTTTATCTCTCTTGATTTTAGAGAGAAGGGAGAGCAAGGAGGAGGAAGAAGGCCAAGATCCGGCCGCCGGCGAAGCTTCGGAGGTCCGTTTCGCGAGCGGAGTTCAGATTCGCGAAGGTGGGAGCGTTGCGGTGGTGTTCAACCGAGCAAATCTTCTCCATGGCTAGGAAGAGGGGACGAAAGGTAACGACACTTCTCCTCTCGGTTTTTAGGATTTAGGATGCATGAATAGCATCCCCTTCCTTTCATATTTTTAGCACCGAATCTCTCAAATGAGAGGGATTCGTGTAGCCTAGGTTCAAGAAAAACCTCCGGGTTGAGTATGTTCATCCCGGCATGCTTTGCATTAGAGATCCGTTCCGTTAGCGGATTAGGCATTGTGGGTGAAGCCGTGGTCGCGACCGTTTGTCCGAGCCGGTGATGTTGCATAGCGAGCTTCGGGGATTCGATAAAAATCCGTGGCGGCAATACGTCGTTGTGTGTATGCGTTTTCCCCCTTATACTTGAGTGAGTACTCGTAGTCGGAACCAGACCTGGTTAGCTCCACTTTGTGCGGTAGATGGTTTCCTTGGAGTACGGGGAAGACACGGTGCGAGTGGCAATTGGGGTGGGGAAATATTTGTTTGTGCTGTGCTAAGGCGCGGCTATGTCTCCGTGGTCGGCTGGCTTTTCCGTGACGCGCAAGTCATGTGGGGAAAGTCTCCCGGCGAGACTAGCCCCTTGTGTGAGAATGACGAGAATGCCGAGCGGAGGGCAATCCCGGGCAATGTAGCCATGAGCGGGTGGGGTCCAGCAAGGCTTCTTAGAATCGGTCAGTGTGAGGCGAAACCCTGACGAGCGAAGTCAGATTGTGCGGGCAAGCCCTGGGGTTATGACCCTTGTGCGGGTGGGGCCTTTGCAAGGTTCCGTGTGACGGCACGTGTGCCGTTAGGGATATGGTGGTCCCCTTTTGTTTGCGGCTTTAAGCCAATGGGGAAACGGAAGTACCCAATGTTTGATATTGTGCTAGATGCATACGAGCTAGGGTGCCTTGGGTGAAACCCGGGTTGCATTCATGTTGCATAGTAGGCCCCTTTCACTTTGTACAAAACATAGAGAACATGTATGCTGTATGAGACATCCAAGCCTGTTTTACAGCTTTATTATATATACTCTATTGGTATACGAAGTGCAAACTTGCAGGTGGAGTGGTACCCCGGTGTCCGTTAGGGACGGCCGGGAGGAGATGTGTTTGTTACACAGTAGAGGTCAGCCTTTGCTGACCCACGTTACTTTAAATCCTTACAGGGCAAGGGTCGCATGCAGGAGCTAGCGCGCCGGGCGAAAAGCCCTAAGCCTCATGAAGTGTTGCTGTGCTTGGATTTTCCTTTCGTGTTTGCTACCCTTGTTATGTTTATGTCCGGCATGCATGCCGAGGTAGCCTAGGAGTGCTTGGCACTTTTGTATTTTGGACTTTTATTGTGTAAGGCCTTAAGGCCATTTGATACTCTACTATTAGTGGATAACTTCTGTCTGTTAGTTTTCTGTTTCCGCTGTGTTTGTCTGGAGAAATGAGATTGGGTAGTTTTCATATCATCTTTTAATACTAAAGCTGTGGCGTCCGTATGCAGTGGGGCCCCGGCCGGACCCATATTATATGGGCTTTATAGGGGAGGTGTTACACGTTTAACGCAGAACTGAAGGCTGAGCTCGATGAACTTGGGCTGAAGGAGAGGTCGGCGAACTCTAGACTGAAAGCAAGGTCGACGAATTTGAAGATGTTCGTCGAATGCAGAACTGAAGGCTGAGGCCGATGAATTGGGGCTGAAGGTGAGGTCGACAAACTCTGGATGAAGGCGAGGTCGACAAACTCTGACGAACTCGACGAACTCTGGCGAGCTCGACGAATGTCGAATGCAAAAAGAAGGCGGAGCTTGACGAATTGGCTGAGCTTGACAAACTGGCTGAGCTCGATGAAATGAGCTCGACGAAAAGCTGAGGTCGACGAATTTGCTGAAAATCTGCAAACCCGCAAGGAAAAAAAGAAAACATTAGTGGTATTAAAATATATACAAAACGAGGTCAAAATAAAACTTTAAAAACATTATTTTTATAATAAAAACTTGTAATTACCCTACTAGTTTAAACTAAAAATTGTATTATCAAACTCCCCCAAGCTTAAGCTTTGCTTGTGCTCAAGCAAAAATATAAAAACTAGTTAACATAAAAGTGACTAATCAGGAAAATTCAAATTATGCTAACAAAAGTACTATGCGAAATTTTAAGTAGGGAGAAGGTGAAATGTAAACCTAAAACAATTACTTAAACATGCTTTAACTTTTATAAACTTTAATAAAACAAAAGACAATTCATCCAAGATTTTAATAGAATTCTTTAAATAAGTTAAAGCAAGTAACAAATGAAATATAGCATTGAGTTGTTATAAGATTCTAAGAGACATTTTATACCCAAATCAATTAAATAACAAAAATCTAAATTCAAATCCAAGACTTAACTAATCTACTTTCTTCTTCACTTAGCTAAAAGAAAACCTAGGACCATGAATAAACAAGACTTATTAAAACCAAAATGTTTGGTTTAGGTATATATTTAAGAATGGAATTCAAAGATAAACATGAATGCTTAAAATCACACTAAACAAAAATAAAGAGTTTGAAAATTTTCAAAAAAAAATAACATATTTTTTTTCTTTTTTTTTCTTTTTTTTCTTTTCAAAACAAAGGCCAAAAATAATTTGCCTTTTCATTTTTGAAATTGGCCACATAATTAATCATTTCTTTTTAGCATACTTTTTCTTAAATTTCTCCAAAAATCACAAAACAACCCGATCACAACATGGAATTTTATGAAACTCAAAAAGTTAGTGTGATACGATAGGTTAAAAAATTTGGCTTTGGTGAAACATGAAATTATAAGTGGAGCTATCAAATGGAATAGGAAAAAGTCTCAAAAGCGGCTAACTAGGGGAATAATTTTTGGGATTGCTAGAAGGCTCAAACAAAAACAAAGATGGCCTATATCATTTTCATGCTCCTAAAATTTGCCTAAAGCATTAGTTTTGAAAAATTTCAAAGAGTCGGTCCTAGATATTAAATAGAGACTAATGAACTTATTTTGAAAATAAGAATAATACAAGTCTAGAATCATTCAGATCTACTACACTACTTAAAGTTTATATTATAAAAATTATCCAAAAACAAAAAGTAAAATAGTGGATGAAAGGTTTTTAGGAAGTAAAGAAAATAAAGAACGAGAAAGTATAACAGAAATGCGAGTTTTAGAAAAATGTCACATTAACATGATATCGTGAATTAGGAACACAACATGACCAACAATTTACTTGTGAAATATAATTAGAGAGATCGCTTAGAAATATTATAATTAGCTAAGTCGTTATATGGAATTTTGAGAAAACAAAACAAAACACAAGGGGGGACTAATGAAATACCAAAATTTTTTTAAACTATTAAGTAAAAACAAATAACATAATAAATTTTTATTTGATTTTGAAATATAATCTTTTTTTGTATTTTTAAAGTTATTATCTTTTTTTTGTATTTTTAAGATATATAAAAAAATATTATTTTTTATTTTTTGATTTTGATTTTTTTAAAGGAAACAAAATAAAGATAAGAGAAGGAGGAAATCATCTCCTAAGCTTAAAATGGACATTATCCTCAATGGAGAAAAAAGGGGAGAGAGAGAGAAAAATTAAAATAAAAATATAAGTACAAAATTGAAAATAGGTACTTCCCCGGATTTGCAAGTCGTGGAAGGTTGCGTGATGTCGCTCCCCCATGCTTGCGCTTTGGAATTTCATGAAATGTCTTCTTTGGACTTTGTGATGGATTCAGCAGCATTGGAGCAGACGATCGCAGAGGCTTCTGCTTGTCGGAGCCATCCGGGGCAAAAAGTGTAAAATAAAGAAAACAGAAAAATATCTTTTGTTGCCTCCCAAGATTGCCCTTTGTTTAAAACAACGTTTGAGCTCGACGCAACAAAATAATATTGTCCAAAAATAATTTGTCCATAATAATATATAAAGTTTTTAACAGAAATAAAAAGTCTTATGCTAGTTAAAGTTCATGCATAATTAAATTAATACAGTTCAGACTAACATCAACACAGAAATAATATTTAAGAAGGTTACCATTCACTTTGAAATTACCCTTATCAGGGTGTGATATTAAAACACTTTCATACGAAAAAACTTTTTTAACAGTAAACGCCCCAAACCAACGTTATTTTAACTTGCCCGGAAATAAATGTAATCGTGAATTATAGAAAAGAACGTGGTTGCCCGACTTGAAGGTTTTTGGGTGCCTTAGGTGCTTGTTGTGAAAATCCTTCGTCCACTCTTTATAAAATTTGTTATTTTCGTATGCATAAGAGCGCCACTCGTCGAGTTCGTTAAGTTGAAATTTTCTAAGGTCGGCGACAGAGTGAGGATCGAAATTTAAAAACCTTAAGGCCCCAAAAGCACGGTTTTCTAATTCTACGGATCATTTAATTTGGTTGACCAGTCTTTTCTAGAGGTGGAAACAGTCTTTTATAAATTCTTTTAAGCTCTCTGTACACTACTTCGACTTGTCCGTTAGTTTGGGGGTGGTAGGCAGTTGAAAGTTTATGCATAACACCGTATTTAATAAGAATTTTTGAAAACTATGCGTTATAAAAATGTGAACCCCTATCGCTAACGATGTCTCGTGGCGTACAGAATCGAGAAAATATTTTTTTCAAATACGTAATTTTGACTCGGGAGTCATTAGTAGGAAGAGCTTGGGCCTCAACCCATCATGAAACATAATCGACATCAACTATATTGTATTTGTTCCCTAAGCTAGAAGGAAGAGGGACAAAAAAATCAATTCCCCAGAGGTCGAAAACTTCACACTCAAGAAAATAATTTTGCGGCATTTTATTTTTATTGGAAATATTTCTCGACCGTTGGCAACTATCAACCCTACTCACAAGGCTTGCACGTCTAAAAACCTGCGCAAAGCATTTTGTGAGCGGTGCGAGCAGCTTGATAGTGACCACCAGTCGTTCCTTCATGCAATTGTTTTAGAATAACTAATCCTTCTTCAATAGAAACACATCACCTTATCACTTGATCTGCACATACTCGGAAAAGATGTGGGTCCTCCCAAAAATAGTTCTTCTACTCAGAAAAGAATTTCTTCTTTTGCTGACAGGAGAACTATTTCGGGAGCACACGAGCCACTAAATAGTTGGCTCTGTGTGCAAACCAAGGAGAAGGGGATGTGCTAATTAAAAGCAGCTTCTCATCGCGAAAGAAATCATTAAAAGATTTTTCAACTAATTTTTTATATACGGATTATCTAATCGTGAGAGATGGTCGGCGGCCAAATTCTCGGCTCCTCACTTATCATGGATTTTTAATTCAAACTCCTGGATGAGTAAGACCCAGCAAATCAGGCGCGGCTTGGCATCCATCTTAGCAAGAAGATACTTGAGGGCTGAGTGGTCCGTAAAAATGATAATTTTTGAATGCGTAATAAGGACGGAATTAATCAAAAGCGAAAACAATAGCTACGAGCTTCTTCTCGGTTGTAGTATAATTCTCTTGTGCCGATGTAAGTGTATTACTTGCTTAATAGATGGGGTGGAAGTTTTTAGATATCCGTTGTCATAGTACGGCTACCACCGCAAAACTACTAACATCGCACATAATTTCAAAGAGAAGGTCCCACACTGGAGCTATTATAATAGGAGGATTAATTAAAATTTCTTTTATTGATTCAAAGGCATATAGACAAAGGTCGTCAAAAATAAACGGGGCGTCTTTTTCCAGAAGATGAGTAAGGGGTTTGGTGATTTTGGAGAAGTCTTTTATGAAGAGGCGGTAGAAGGCAGCGTGACCTAGGAAACTTCTTATAGCTTTTACGTTCATAGGCGGCGATAGATTTTCGATAACTTCTATCTTAGCTATGTCTACTTCAATTCCTCTCGTAAAAATCTTATGACCCAAAACTTGTAACACCCCAAAACTTGGAAGGAGAAATCGACGGCGTCGTTTTAGCCAAGTTTGGGTTTTGGAGCAGGCGACACGGGCGTGTCAAGGGCGTGATACGGGCGTGTCAGGGCGTGGTCGACCGCGGAGCCGTGGCCGATGTTCTGAGGGTCGACATTCATCGAGCTCAGGAACACGGCTTGGGACACGGGCGTGTCCCTGGCCGTGTCCTTCTCGGCCTGTTTGCAGGATTTATTCTGCTAGGCGTGATACGGGTCACGACACGGCCGTGTCGGGTCTGACACGGGCGTGTCGAAGGCCGTGTCTTTGGCTGTGTCCTTCTCTGACTGGAAAAATTAGTCGGTGGGGGGCGTGACACGGGTCTCGACACGGGCGTGTTAAAGGCGACACGCGCATGTCGGAGGCCGTGTCAAAGGCCGTGTGCTGGTTTTCAAATCGGTCGAGACGGCGAATGGGTAACATGGCCTGGCACACGGCCGTGTTGCAACCCGTGTTCGGCCCAGTTTTTGTAATTTTAGGCCGAATCGTGGCCGTCCATTCCTTTGGTATGAGATCCAACGGCTGGGGGCTAGATCTGAGGGATTAAACTCGGGAATAGGGTTTGAAACCCTCGCTTTTCTCCTATCTTTATCTCTCTTGATTCTAGAGAGAAGGGAGAGAAAGGAGGAGGAAGAAGGCCAAGATCCGGCCGCCGGCGAAGCTTCGGAGGTCCGTTTGGCGAGCGGAGTTCTGATTCGCGAAGGTGGGAGCATTGCGGTGCTTTTCAACAGAGCAAATCTTCTCCATGGCTAGGAAGAGGGGACGGAAGGTAACGACACTTCTCCTCTCGGTTTTTAGGATTTAGGATGCATGAATAGCATCCCCTTCCTTTCGCATTTTGAGCACCGAATCTCTCACATGAGAGGGATTCGTGTAGCCTAGGTTCAAGAGGGACCTCCGGGTTGAGTATGTTCATCCCAGCATGCTTTGAATTAGAGATCCGCTCCGTTAGCGGATTAGGCATTGTGGGTGAAGCCGTGGTTGTGACCGTTAGTCCGACCCGGTGATGTTGCATAGCGAGATGTGAGGTTTCGGAAGAAATCTGTTGCGGTAATACGCCGTTGTGTGTTTGCGTTTTCCCCCTTTAATTGAGTGAGTACTCGTAGTCGGAACCGGACAAGGCTAGCTCCGCTTCTTACGGTAGATGGTTTCCTTGGAGCACGGGAAAGATACGGTGCGAATGGTGATTGGGGTGGGGAAACCTTTGTTTTTGCTGTGCAAAGGCACGACTATGTCTCCGTGGTCGGCTGGCTATCCCGTGACGCGCAAGTCATGTGGGGAAAGTGTCCCGGCGAGAGTAGCCCCTTGTGTGGGACTGACGAGAATGTCGAGCGAAGGGCAAGCCCGGGCAATGTGGCCATGAGCGGGTGGGGTCCAGCAAGGCTTCTTAGAATCAGTCGGTGTGGGACGGAACCCTGACGTGCGAAGTCAGAATGTGCGGGCAAGCCCGGGGTATATGACCCTTGTACGGGTGTGAAAGTTAGGGGATAAGTTGTAAACTACTCTAGAGGGGGGGTGAATAGAGTATTCAAATTTTATGAATAACTAGTCAGCTCTACTCTTGGAGTTGATTTGCGGAATAAAATGATCTGATACTTGAACCCTAAGAGCCTAACACAGTGAAGTGCACAAGTGAGAGAGTTAACTGAAATTTCAGTTTAACTATAAGCCTATCACAGCAACTAGCAATCCTAGGTAGTTCTATCACAGCCACAGAATAAGATGAATAAACAAGATAACCAGATGGACACAGGATATATAGTGGTTCCCTTTAAATAGGTACATCCACTCTTCTACCACCCTGGTAGGAATCCACTACAGGTTTTTGCTAAGGTGCCCTGCCACCAATGATCTGATTCAGGTAGATCAAACAGACCCTTTGAGCTTTTGATAAGGATGCTCAACCACAGGTTGTTGATAAGGTGCCCTGTCACCAATGTTCACTTTTGAAGAGGTGTGAACAAACTCTTTTACAAAAGGGGTTGAGAGGGTTAGATTATCTTCTCTGTTTTAAATACAGATTAGAGAAGATTTGTGGATTCTCTAAAGAATCAAAGTCTCCCCCTGGCTCAGTGAAAGTCCAGGGAAAGCCTTTGCTTCAGGATGAAGGAGTTTCAGATAAACTGAAACTAAATCCTCAGAGATCTGTAGACTGATTTTTATCAGGTCTTCAGATTCTGGAGCACTTGAAGCGGAACTGGAGCTCTTTCTGAAGTCTTGAAAAACTCTAAGCGGAATGCTCAGGAGACTTTGAGAATGAAAGATGATTGCTCTGGGCTTTTGCTTCAGGAAAACTTTTCCTCTTCTTATTGTGAGATTGTGAAGAGCTGCTCTGATGATGCTTGAGCGAATGAATAATATTTCTCTGTGTCTGTAACTTCTTCTTTTCTGAGAGAAGAATCTCTCTTAAATATGTCTTCACGTTTTTCCTTTGGAACGGCTCTATTGATTTGAATTCTCGAGCCCTGCAACAGATTATCTCAAAATAGAATATAGCAATAGGAATAGAATGGCCTATTAACTTTCTGTCAGTCCCAATAAGGAATAAAATAAGCGGGAAAAATATCTCAGCATAAAGACGTACCATTCTTGGAAATAGTACATAGTACCAACGGCTAGAAAACAGGCTGGAAAGATAAAGTCAACGCAATTTGTATAATAGGACAAAATGCTTTATCAAGAATACTGAATCCCGTGATTTATGCTTGACAGAATTTGTAATCAATTTATTTGAATTTAAACCATAAATTTAGCAACAATAATATCAGAGAATCAATCTAACCACCAACTAAAACACTTGGAAATAAACCAAGGAATAGAATAAATACAAAAAGATAAAGGCAGACAGAAATCGTCGAACAGGAGTTCGATGATCGTCGACCTTGCTAACAGATCGTCGACTAAAAGCAGAAAACTGTCGGAACAGAAATCGTCGACCAGAAATCGTCGACCAGCTCAAACTATCGTCGACCAAAGCAAAAGATCTGTCGAGATAGATATCGTCGACCAGAAATCGTCGACCAGGTCTAGATATCGTCGACTGAAGCAGAAAGCTGTCGAGACAGAAAACGTCGACCAGCAAAGGCAAATATCTGTCGAGACAGAAATCGTGAAGCAAGAACACGATCGTCGATCTGTTGATGACAGATCGTCGACCAACCTTCAGAGCGTAGTAAGCTTGCTCTGAGATCGTCGACCAACGGTCGACGATAATTGTCTTGACTTCAACGATTCAGTAGCCCTGCTATCGTCGACCAATGATCGACGATCGCGAGGCCTCGTTCGACGATAGTCGAACGGAAAAAGCCTTAACCAAAACACATTCTAAAACTACTAGCCTAAACTCTAGGTCAGTCATATACTGCCCTAGGGAGACTAAGCAAAGTCTAAACAAGATCATATATAAATTATATAGATCAAGAGAGGGCTGCAAGGGGATCACATAAGCCAAATCACATCTAGGGTACCAACAATCTCCCCCTATTTGGGTTATGTTATCCAATCCAATCTAAAGGCTAAAGCAGACAACAACAAATCTAAAGATTAACCAGAATGTTAAAACACAGGCAATACACAGAAAATATAACAAGCATAAATCAGCAGAAATGGAATGTATCAAGCAGATTTATCAGCATGTTTAGCATCAGATGAGTTTTTGGGTATTGCAGCTGGTTTGAAAATAATTTCTCTGTTAGGGTTTGCTGCTTGTCTCTTGGATAGCATTAGATCATGTTCACCTATGATTTTCTTTTCAGCATAATTTGGTAGAACTGCGGCAGGATGTAGTCTCATGTATTCCTCAGTGTCAAAGGCTTCTGGATTGACTTGAATTCTGCTGAGTTCCTTTTCTCTGAATTCTGACATTGTTGAGTAAGCTGTAGGATCTAGTCCTTGAGATTTGGCTCTCTCCATCATGCTTAGTGCAATAGACTCTTTGAATCTTGCCATAGAGGCAATCCTTTCAGCTTCAGTTTTATCTGATGGAGAGGGAGGTCTATCAGTATCTGTATGAGCTGCAATCTCCATGTTCCTTTGAAGAGCTGTAGCAAGTTTGCTTGAATCAAGAGGAATCTGCACAGCCTTCTTAGGATCAGTTTGAGCATATAGAGATCTTGGAGGTGCAAGCTCAATGAACTTTTTGTGGGATTTTTCTGAAAAGACCACTCTTTTTCCTTTTGATTCAGTTGTCTCAGCAGCAGCAGGTTTTCTTGAAGAAGAGGATGGACCTTTCCTGGGAGGAGAAGGAGGAGGAGAGAATGTAGGTTGCTGAAAAGTCATCTCCTTTATTTGTTCCACGAGAGCATTGTCATTTCTTTTTCTTCCCTGTCCTGAAACTTCTTGGCCTCCCTGGCTTTGATTACTCCTTCTTTGGTAGGTCTGAGAAGTGTTAGAACTGGCTGACCTTGCAGAGGGGGCAGAAGAGAGACTTCCAGAGGCTCCAGCACCAGGAGGTGGAGGAGGACCTCTGGGGGGAATTTCTGAACAGGAGTGTCATATCTTTTTCTTCTCTTATTCTCTCTTGTCTGATTCTTTGAAAGTCTCATCCAAGGCTGAAATTCTTTGCTCTTGGGATCAATTCCCTTCAGAATAAAATAGGGAACATCCTTGTCTGGATTAGCATCAGGAGGAGCAGGAGCTTTTCTTTTCTTGGAAGCAGCTCTTTTCCTTTTCTTAGTGGAGTCAGAATCATCAGAATCATCATCATCATCAGAATGAGATGAGTCTTTCCCAGCATAATCATCAAAGTCAAGTTCAGAAGGATCCTTGGCAGCAGGTTCAGCTTTGTCTTTCTTTTCTCTTTCTTCTTTCTCTTTAGCTTCCTCAATGGCATCTTGCCTAAGGAGGGCATCAAGATCCACATTTGGAGACCTCTTCCAGAGTTCTGATTCTGGATACAACTCAGGAACTGTCTTGGGGACCAGTTCTGCAATAGAAGGAATGGATAGAGGATAGGTAAGGATAGGAGGAGAAAAGATGACGATATCTGCAGGGGCAGATGCTTTCTCTAGAGAGATGGCTAGGGAATCCAGATGATAATTAGCCATCCCTTCAATGTACTCAGAGGCAATGTTCTCAGCCACAAAGGCTATAAATTGTTCTAGGTTTAGAGTACCTGAGCTTGAGTCCATTTCAGTCATCTTGGGAGCATTGTCTGCCCTATCTTGCACATCTTCAATTTCTTCAGCAGCAGCATCAGCAGGGATGTTGATGTTTTCAGCAGCAGCAGCAGCATTTATGGTTGTGCCTGCATGCAAAGAAAGATAGGTTAACAACCAAGTGGGAATAAAATATTCCCCCCAAGGTGAACAAACAACAGGTAATAGATAGGATTACCTGAAGATCTACACAGGATACCACTTTGCATCTAGGAAGGAGGTTATAATTCCTTCTAGATGTTCAGTGACATCAGGGATAGACACCTCTGCAAGGCACAAGAGGAGTGCCATACAGGAAAAGAAAAGAGTATCCTTGACCAAGGGGTCATCAAGGTACTCAGGTCTATAAGGGACCACTATCTCTTGAGGAGGAAGAACAAAAGGAGTAGATGTGAGTGAGAACTCACAGTCTAGGTTAAGATAGGATTCTAAATCTTTATCAGAATCAATAGATTTAGCAGCGTCAACTTGCAATACTGATGTGAGATCATCAGCAGCTGTGATGGAAAGGAAGGAATAAGAAATTAACTCAAAGTTGAAGTTTGAATTAATTAGAAACTTAAATAAAACTATACCATCAGGTTGAGCAGCATCATACTCACAGGTGTCCATGGGGACTTCCTCATTTTCTTTTTCAGGAACTTCTTCCTCAGAAGCTAGATTCACTAGGGAGTGAATGTCTTTGTTAGATACAAATATCAAATTGAAGTCCTGATTATAACCTTTGGAGGAAGAATTTTAAGGTTTACCTTCTGGTTCTTTCTCTGGACTCTCTTGAGGTTCTTCTACAGTTCCTTGAAGGGGAAGAGAAGAATTGTCCTGAAGGGTCAGGGCATCACCTGAGACCACTTCAACAGACATCTCCCCCTGCATGACTTCAGTGGGGACTGGAGTCATGCATCTTACAGAAGGGGGCTCAGCAGAAGATGAGATGGATTTGATGGCATCAGTGAGAGAATTGATGGAGGCAATGAGAGGGGCATTGGCAGCCTCAATCATTTTTTGGATGGAGGGAGTAATGAGCTCAACAAGGTGTGCAAGCATTTCAGGGGATATCTGAAATGCTGATGATGTGGAGGTGGATGGAATGGAAGCAGGATGATCTGCCACATGATCAAATGAGTCATGTGGAGATAGGTGGTCATCAACATGAGTGTGGGATTCATGTTGAGAAAGGTTTGTGAGGATGGTAGCAGTCACCATGTCAACACTGGCTGAAGCTGCCAGATGTTGTGGTGTTGGTGACTGGTGTGGAGATGCAGGTGGGATGAAGGATGCATGTTGTGGTGGCACTGCAGGTGTTGTAGAGGAAAGTAATGCAGGGGAAGAGGATGCAGGGATAGAGAGGGAGGAAGGAGGGATTACTGAGCCTTCCCCAGTAAGCGGGAGAGCGGCCGAATCAGCCCTTGTGTCTGAAGGAGGGTTAGGATCAACCCTGGCTGACTTCTTGATAATCCTCTGGGATTTCTTGAATAGAGAAGGGTCCAACCTCTTGCTGGCATTTACTGCAGACGGTGCAGAAACAAGCAGCAGGGGTGCTTTCACATACAGAAACACACCCAGTACCCTGGCAAGGTTTACCTCTTTCTTGTTGTTCTTTCTCCTTATTAGTTCAAACAGAACTTTCCCCCAGGCTATCTGCGTCCTATTCACCAAAGCCGACATTAGGGCAAACTGTTGCCTGTTGATATTGTCGTGAGCCGAATGTTTTCCCAAAATGATCTTGCCTACCAGGTCTGCCAGAAACTTGTATTCTGGAGACAAGTTTATCTTCAGCAGCTTAGCCGGAATCCCTTCGGCATGGCCCATCACAGTGAGCATGCGGCCATATTCCTCTGTGCTTTGCTCATAGTCCTCAGTTCCTGTTGGCAGTCCAAACAGCTCAGTCAATACTTCAGGAGTCAGAGTGACCTCCTCGCCATTTATCTTTCCTGTCATGGCGTCGTCGCTGGAGGACGAAGTATATACCCATTCACGAATTTCTGGTATATGAATCTTTGGAGAGAACGACATAAATTTCTTGAGGCCTTGGTCTTCACACAGCTGCAGAATATCTTGGATTGGTTGATCGCATCGGCTGAAAGAATCGAAGTCGACACAGAAGCCAGTGTCGAACTTCATTCCGAAGAGAACAGCAGAAGGAATCGCCATAGGATTTGAGAGAAAAATGGCGAATCGAGAAGCAAAGCAGGGGAGAAGAGAATCGCGCGGGATTAGAGTTCGAGAGCGAATTCTAAACCAGAAGATGGAATATGAAAAGACGGAGCGGAAGGACGACGATCTCCAGACCTAAATCGACTATTAGAAACAAATCTGCGATCGTCGAACCCGGAACAAAATCGGTCGTCGAACGATGACCGACGATAGTCAATATTTGACTAAATCGTTAAATATCGACCGTCTACAGGCAATCACCACGATCGTCGATCGAAATATGTCGGTCGACGATTCTCCATACAACACAGAAAATCTGTCGTCGACCATTGGTCGACGATAGATACCTAAGGAGAGATCGTAGACCAGTTGGTCGACGATTTCTGCCCTACTAAAGAAACGCGATCTGTCGTCGATCAGTGGTCGACGATAGATGCCTAGTCGAAGATCGTCGAGCGGGTCGTTCGACGATTTTAGACAGAAAACAAAACTATCCTAATTTTCACTACTCTGAACCATTAATCATACCAAGCTGGTTCAGGAAGAACAAATGCCTTTGTTCATCAAGGGGCTTAGTGAAAATATCTCCTCTCTGCAGTTCTGTGGATATAAATTCCATTACTATCTTGTTCTTTTCCACATTATCTCTCAGAAAGTGATGTCTAATCTCAATGTGCTTGGTTCTGGAGTGGTGCACAGGATTTTGAGCAATTGATATTGCACTGGTACTGTCACACAGAATTTTTGTTTTTGAGTGTGTGTACCCATAATCCACTAGCTGATTTTGAATCCACAGAATCTGTGAACAACAACTAGCTGCTGCAATATATTCAGCCTCAGCAGTTGAAGTAGACACAGATGCCTGTTTCTTATAAAACCAAGAGACAAGTCTCTCTCCCAGGAACTGACAAGTCCCTGAGGTGCTTTTCCTGTCAACTCTACAACCAGCATAATCAGCATCTGAATATCCAATTAATTCAAATCCTGACTCAGCTGGGTACCACAGTCCTAAGTTAGGGCATCCCTTAAGGTATCTCAAGATCCTCTTGAGAAGAGTTAAGTGAGATTCCTTTGGGTTGACCTGAAACCTAGCACATAGGCATGTAGCAAACATTATGTCAGGCCTACTTGCAGTCAAATACAGCAGGGAACCAACAATGGCTCTAAAGTTCTTTTGATCAACAGGCTTGCCATTAACATCAGAATCAATAACTGCATTTGAGGCCATAGGTGTGCTCATTGATGAAGCATCAGACATTCCAAATCTTTTAACCAGCTCTCTGGCATATTTTGATTGAGAAATGAAAATGCCATTAACACTCTGTTTCACTTGGAGACCAAGGAAATAGGATAACTCACCCATGCTGCTCATCTCAAACTTAGAGTGCATTAGTTCAGAGAACCTCTTGCATAGTTTCGGATCAGTAGAGCCAAATATAATGTCATCTACATAGATTTGAACTAACAGTTGTGAGTCCTTATGATGTCTAATGAATAGGGTTCTATCTACTACACCTCTCACAAACTTGTGTTCTAGAAGAAAATTTGCTAAGGTCTCATACCAAGCTCTAGGAGCTTGCTTAAGTCCATAGAGAGCCTTTTGGAGTTTGAACACATGACTGGATAAGGTTGATGAAACAAACCCTGGTGGTTGTTCAACAAACATTTCTTCCTTTAAATCTCCATTGAGGAAGGCACTCATCACATCCATTTGGAAGACCTTAAATCTTTTATAGGCAGCATAGGCTAGGAAAATCCTAATGGCTTCTAGTCTAGCTACAGGGGCAAAAGTCTGATCATAATATATGCCTTCCTCCTGTCTATAGCCTTGAGCTACTAGCCTAGCCTTATTTCTAACTACTATGCCTTGGGCATCAAGCTTGTTTCTAAACACCCACTTGGTGCCTATGATCCGTTGGCCTCTTGGTCTTGGAACCAAGGTCCAAACTTTACATCTTTCAAACTGGTTAAGCTCCTCTTACATTGCTATAATCCAGTGGGGATCAAGCTCAGCATCTTTAATGGTTAGGGGCTCAACCTGAGAAAGGAAACAAGCAAACATCACATTTTTGTTGAGTTGATGTCTTGTCTGGACTCCTGCTGAAATGTCTCCAATCACTTGAGATACAGGGTGATCTCTAAGTGTGACAAGATCAGTAGGTTCAACAAAGATCTGATCTTCAACAGTTTCAAGATTTAATTCCTCATGTGGAATTTGATCAACTGTTGGAGCAGGTGCTTTAACTTGAAAAAGTTCTACATCAGATTCAGAATCTGAAGAAGCAGCCTGAGGAGTTTGTTGGGGATGATTCTCCTGTGTGAGTCTCAAACCTTCCAAATCCTTACTTACTCCTAGGACTTGCACTGTACTATTAGAGGAAGAGTCCTTCTCCTTATAATACATGACTGTCTCATCAAAAGAGACATGTGCAGACTCTTCTATCTTAAGAGAGGATTTATTAAGGACCCTATAGGCTTTGCTTACTTGAGAGTATCCTAGAAAAACTCCCATTGATGCTTTTGCCTCAAATTTTCTAAGGTATTCTTTGTTATTGTTATGAACAAAAGCAACACAGCCAAATACTCTAAGATAGTCTATTTTAGGTTTCACTTGCTTTAGTAATTCATAGGGAGTCTTGCCCTTAAGTTTATGTATCAGACTTCTGTTCAATACATAGTTAGCTGTGCTAACTGCTTCAGCCCAAAAGGACAGAGGCATGTTAGCATCTGCCAACAATGTACTTGTAGCTTCAATTAGGGTTCTGTTTTTCCTTTCAACTACCCCATTTTGTTGAGGAGTTCTAGGAGCAGAGAAGCTATGTTTGATACCTTCCTTCTCACAGAATTCTTGCATAAGAAGAGACTCAAACTCAGTACCATGATCACTTCTGATCAAGGCAATCTGAGTAGAATACTCACTCTGTATACACTTTAAAAAATCTGTAAGAACCTTGAAGTTATCAGTCTTAGTTCTCAAGAAGAATACCTCAGTGAACCTAGAGAAGTCATCTACAATTACTAGAGTGTAAGACTTTCCTCCAAGACTCTGTACAGCAATAGGACCAAATAAATCCAAATGTAGCAAGTACAGAATCCTGGGAGAATCACTTTTATTAACTGATTTAAAGCTATTTCTTGTTTGCTTTCCTAGTTGACAAGCTTTGCAAAGGCCTTCCTTCTTGTAGGGGCAAGAAGGTAAACCTCGTACAAGATTGTATTTAGCCAGCCTAGAAATGTTTTTCAAGTTTACATGACTAAGTCTCTTATGCCAAAGGGTATTATTACTGGTTACTTCATTAAATAAGCATATTTCAGATTTGGATGAATTAAAGTCTACAACATAAACATTTCCAATTCTAATACCTACTAACACAACAGTATTATTTAAAGAAATATTGCAGGCAGTGTCAGTAAACCATACCTTGTACCCAGCATCACACATTTGACTTACAGAGATTAGGTTGTGCTTTAGTCCTGAGACATAAGCTACCTTCTTGAAGGTTACAGCTCCTATGGTGAAGCTGCCATACCCTTCAGTCTGTCCACAGCTGGAATCCCCAAATACAACTTTTGGTCCCAGCTTGGCTTTGAAACCTGACAGGTTCTTCTTCTTTCCTGTCATATGCTTTGAGCATCCACTATCCAGATACCATTTGTCATGTATGACTGGATAGGTCTTCACCTGCAGAAAGAACAGTTATACATTGTGGACCCAGGTTACCTTGGGTCCAGTATTCTTCACAAAAGAAAAACTAGATATAAAAGATTTTGCAGGCTTAGATTTATATCCTAAAGGGTGTGATCTCCTAGGAGGGATAATCCATTCAGTTGAAGGATTAAACAACCTGGGGTGGTGATTAGGATTTGAAGTTCTGGAAGTTTGATTTTTATTTTCCAGCTTAAGTCCAGATCGTCGATCAATGGTCGACGATCGCAAGCCATATCGTCGATCATTTATAGTAGAGCTATATTCTGGATTCAACGATCGTCGATCACTGGTCGACGACTCAAGATGAGATCGTCGATCTCCTGCACCAAAGATATCATACTTGGTGAAGGTGTTCAGAGATCGTCGATAGACGTTCGACGATTGGTTTGACGATCGTCGATTAATGTTCGACGAATTTTGTAAAGCTAGAAATTTTTTCTTCCTATTCTCTTTCTTAATCTTATTCTGAATTTTCTTACACTTTTCAATTTCCTCAGTATTCTTTATTCCTGATTCAGAAATAAATTTTACTGGAGTGCTAAATCTCTCCTTTGTGAGGAGGATGGGTTCACTAGAGGTAGCACCTAAGCCTAGTTTATCATTACCAACCCTAGTGTTTGCTATACTAGTTATTTCAGATAATTTAAGGCTTCTGCCATTTAATTGTTCTTCTAACCTTTTAGATTTAGCTAGTTCTAATTTTAAGAATGTTACTTCTTCTTTTGAGCTCTCTAATTCCTTTTCTAATCTGATTATTTCAGTACCTTCCATGTCTAGTTCCATTATTTTTAATCTAAGTGACTTAATTCCTTTTCAGATAATAGTAAATCTAAACATAGAGTTTTAAATTTTAGTTTGAACTCAGGAGATGAGAAATCAAATGAGTCGATTACCTGGTCCTCCATAAAGGAATCTTCTTCATTGTCTCCTTCTTCTTCAGAATTCTCTGCAGCTGACAGAGAGCTGCAGGCATCAATGGCCATGAGGCAGACCTCTTTGGCTTTCTTCTCTTCTTCTTCTTCAGAATCACTGGAGCTAGAGGAGCAGGTATCCTCTTCTGTTTCACTCCAGGTAGCAGCCACAAATCCCTTGTCCTTCTTCTTGTATTTGTGTGATGAGGACTTGGAGTGGTGCTTCCTGTACTCTTTCTCATGTTTCTTCTCCTTGTACTTCTTCTCTGGACAATCTGGAGAATGTGTCCAGGCTTGCTGCAAACATAACAAATGATTTCTTTAGATGGAGTCTTGTCATACCTTGGTTTGTCCTCATGCTTGGAGAACTTCTTTCTGAGGTCTCTTCTTCCCATGTTGAAGAACCTCTTGGCAATGAGTGCCAGTAACTCCTCATTTGATTGACTTCCTTCAGAAGTCTCAGCAGCCTTAAGAGCTAGAGAATGCTCTTTCTTTGTAGGAGTAGGAGTCTTCACTTCAGTTACAGCAGCTCTACTCTTTAAGGTTTGCTCATATGACCTGAGCTTTCCCAACAGAGCTTCTGTGGAGAGTTCCACAGTGTTTCTTCCATCCTTGATGGGCCATATCCTTGAGTCCCATGAGATGGGAAGGCACATCAGGATCTTGTCATTGACTTCTGACAAGGTTATCTCCTTGTCTAAAGACCTCAGTTCACTTATTATTGAACTGAGTCTTGTGTACATGGTGTCAATGTCTTCAGCATCATCCTTCTTGAAGTTTTCATACTGAGAGGTGAGATTGGATCTCCTGTCCTTCCTCTCATCAGCTGAGCCAGCAACTATGTGGTTGAGGGAATCCCACATAGCTTTGGCTGAGGTACATTCAGCCAGCTTCTGGAATATCTCATCAGACATTGTCTGAGCTAGGATATTCATTGCCTTAGCATCAGCTGCTTTTGCCTTCTTGTAAGTTTCATTGTAGTCAGGTGGTGGCACAACACTGAGATCAGCAGAAGTGGAAGCAGCAGCAGGCCTAGCAGGTGGTCCTGTCAAAATAGAAGAAAAAATATCTTCATCAATAGAATTCATGTATAGTCTTATCCTGGCCTTCCATATGCCAAACTTGGACAAGTTGCATACAGGAGGTCTGGTGCTTGAATAATCCTTAGACTGGGCCATGTGTGAAAGTGTTTGTGAATGGTATCAGGAAACAACTTATCACAGGATCTTTTAACTCAGGTGTTAGCCTGTATGAACAGCTAACCTCCCTCTGATACCAATTGAAAGTTAGGGGATAAGTTGTAAACTACTCTAGAGGGGGGGTGAATAGAGTATTCAAATTTTATGAATAACTAGTCAGCTCTACTCTTGGAGTTGATTTGCGGAATAAAATGATTTGATACTTGAACCCTAAGAGCCTAACACAGTGAAGTGCACAAGTGAGAGAGTTAACTGAAATTTCAGTTTAACTATAAGCCTATCACAGCAACTAGCAATCCTAGGTAGTTCTATCACAGCCACAGAATAAGATGAATAAACAAGATAACCAGATGGACACAGGATATATAGTGGTTCCCTTTAAATAGGTACATCCACTCTTCTACCACCCTGGTAGGAATCCACTACAGGTTTTTGCTAAGGTGCCCTGCCACCAATGATCTGATTCAGGTAGATCAAACAGACCCTTTGAGCTTTTGATAAGGATGCTCAACCACAGGTTGTTGATAAGGTGCCCTGTCACCAATGTTCACTTTTGAAGAGGTGTGAACAAACTCTTTTACAAAAGGGGTTGAGAGGGTTAGATTATCTTCTCTGTTTTAAATACAGATTAGAGAAGATTTGTGGATTCTCTAAAGAATCAAAGTCTCCCCCTGGCTCAGTGAAAGTCCAGGGAAAGCCTTTGCTTCAGGATGAAGGAGTTTCAGATAAACTGAAACTAAATCCTCAGAGATCTGTAGACTGATTTTTATCAGGTCTTCAGATTCTGGAGCACTTGAAGCGGAACTGGAGCTCTTTCTGAAGTCTTGAAAAACTCTAAGCGGAATGCTCAGGAGACTTTGAGAATGAAAGATGATTGCTCTGGGCTTTTGCTTCAGGAAAACTTTTCTTCTTCTTATTGTGAGATTGTGAAGAGCTGCTCTGATGATGCTTGAGCGAATGAATAATATTTCTCTGTGTCTGTAACTTCTTCTTTTCTGAGAGAAGAATCTCTCTTAAATATGTCTTCACGTTTTTTCTTTGGAACGGCTCTATTGATTTGAATTCTCGAGCCCTGCAACAGATTATCTCAAAATAGAATATAGCAATAGGAATAGAATGGCCTATTAACTTTCTGTCAGTCCCAATAAGGAATAAAATAAGCGGGAAAAATATCTCAGCATAAAGACGTACCATTCTTGGAAATAGTACATAGTACCAACGGCTAGAAAACAGGCTGGAAAGATAAAGTCAATGCAATTTGTATAATAGGACAAAATGCTTTATCAAGAATACTGAATCCCGTGATTTATGCTTGACAGAATTTGTAATCAATTTATTTGAATTTAAACCATAAATTTAGCAACAATAATATCAGAGAATCAATCTAACCACCAACTAAAACACTTGGAAATAAACCAAGGAATAGAATAAATACAAAAAGATAAAGGCAGACAGAAATCGTCGAACAGGAGTTCGATGATCGTCGACCTTGCTAACAGATCGTCGACTAAAAGCAGAAAACTGTCGGAACAGAAATCGTCGACCAGAAATCGTCGACCAGCTCAAACTATCGTCGACCAAAGCAAAAGATCTGTCGAGACAGATATCGTCGACCAGAAATCGTCGACCAGGTCTAGATATCGTCGACTGAAGCAGAAAGCTGTCGAGATAGAAAACGTCGACCAGCAAAGGCAAATATCTGTCGAGACAGAAATCGTGAAGCAAGAACACGATCGTCGATCTGTTGATGACAGATCGTCGACCAACCTTCAGAGCGTAGTAAGCTTGCTCTGAGATCGTCGACCAACGGTCGACGATAATTGTCTTGACTTCAACGATTCAGTAGCCCTGCTATCGTCGACCAATGATCGACGATCGCGAGGCCTCGTTCGACGATAGTCGAACGGAAAAAGCCTTAACCAAAACACATTCTAAAACTACTAGCCTAAACTCTAGGTCAGTCATATACTGCCCTAGGGAGACTAAGCAAAGTCTAAACAAGATCATATATAAATTATATAGATCAAGAGAGGGCTGCAAGGGGATCACATAAGCCAAATCACATCTAGGGTACCAACAGGGTGGGGCCTTTGCAAGGTTCCCTGTGATGACGTGTGTGCCATTAGGGACATGGTGGTTCCCTTGTGTTTGCGGCTTTAAGCCAATGGGGAAACGGAAGTACCCAGTGTTTGATGTTGTGCTAGATGCATACGAACTAGGGCGCCTTGGGTGAAACCCGGGTTGCATTCATGTTGCATAGTAGGCCGTTTCACTTTGTACAAAACATAGAGAACGTGTATGCTATATGAGACATCCAAGCCTGTTTTACCGCTTTATTATATATACTCTTTTGGTATACGAAGTGCTAACTTGCAGGTGGAGTGGTACCCCGGGGTCCGTTAGGGACGGCCGGGAGGAGATGTGTTTGTTACACAGTAGAGGTCGGCCTTTGCTGACCCATATTACTTCAAATCCTTACAGGGCAAGGATCGCATGCAGGAGCTAGCGCGCCGGGCGAAAAGCCCTAAGCCTCTTAAAGTGTTGCTGTGCTTGACTATTTTCTTTTCCTTGTTTTGCTGCTGTTGTTTGACTAAGTCCGGCTTGCATGCCGAGGTAGCCTAGGGGTGCTTGGCACTTTTATATTTGGACTTATATTGTGTAAGGCCTTAAGCCCATTTGATACTCTTCTGTTAGTGGATAACTTCCTGTTAGTGTTCATTTTTTCCGCTGTGTTTGTCTGGAGTTTTGAGATTGGGTAGTTTTATATCATCTTTTAATACTAAAGCTGTGGCATCCGTATGTTGTGGGGCCCCGGCCGGACCCATATTATATGGTCTTTACAGGGGAGGTGTTACAATTTGGTATCAGAGGGAGGTTCACGTTCCAATGAGAAGTTTCGCGGTCGAAAGTATAAGTCGAGTCGCGAATAAGAAGTTATCCACATAGGAGTATCGCGGGACCATGAGTGTCCTTGTGTTGGAGTCTTGCAATTAGAGACTGATTTGCGTTTCTTGCTTGTGTTTAGAGTGCAAGCAACGAGGCTAGGACCTCGAGGCCAAGAGAAGAGCTCTCGGCAAGTAGTGCGACTGCGCAAGGTCCGCTAGGGATGGGGGTCACGCCGGCCGACTTCTGCCGTATGCTTGCAGAAGCGATGGTGGCGGCCCAAGCTACAGCGACAGCACAGGTAGCAGCTCCCGTTGCTCAGGTAGTAACTCCTGCTACCCCGGTCACGCCAGCGACCGTGCCGGTTGAGGAGGCCAGGCGGGGGGAGCCGCAGGCCGAGAGAGTGGTTGTCGGGCAGGGGGACCGGCAAATGATGTACTTTCTAAGTTTCCACCCTCCAACCTTCAAGGGAATCGGCACGCCCACAGATGCAGAGGATTGGTGGGCTAGAATTCAGGAGCTTCTGAGGGCGGCTGAGGCGCTAGAAGAGAAAAAGGCAGAGTTCGCAGCCTTTATGTTGGAGGGAGATGCCAAGTTATGGTGGGTGAGCCATAGTGGCCAGCAGTTTCTAGGACACACACCATCCATCGAGGAATTTGGGAATGCCTTCCTGAAGAAGTACATTCCCGCCTCAACGAGGCTAGCCCTCCAGAGGTAGTTTCTACATCTGGTGCAACGAGACAAGTCAGTGGATGAGTATTTTCAGGAATTTACTCGCTTGGGTCGTTATGCAGGGACGACCATGGCAGACGATGAAGAGAGGGACAATCTCTTCTATCATGGATTGAGGGAGAATCTAAGACAACCCCTCATATCGATGAAACGTGCGGGTTTCAACGAATTGGTGGAGGCGGCCCGAATTTTGGAGAGTGACATGGAGCGATCCCAGCGTCGTAAGGGTTTCACACCCAAGCAGGGGGAGGAGAAGAAGCCTGCTCAGTCCCATGGAAAGACGGAAGGGAGCCGATGGAAGAAGAAGCCTTCCCCATTTAAGTCGAGCGAGAAAAGTAATTGGACGTCCGGAGGGTCACGCTCTAAGGGACCGCAGACGTGTTACAGTTGTGGAACGCCAGGCCATATAGCAAGATTTTGTACCCAAGGGGGTGCTGAGCAAGAGCCAAGGCAGGAGCAGACCGTACGCTCCGGACCCAGTGCAGCAGAGAAGGGGAAATGGCGGAGTCGAGTGCTTCCTGATTTCAACCAGTGCAGCCAAGGGCCTACAACCTTGTGCAGCAGGAAGCAATCCGCCAAATCGATGTGGTGACAGGTATGAGAGTTCAACCTGCATCGTTGATTTCTTCCTTTCAGGCCTTTTTATGTTGGTTGCATGTGTGTAGGCTTTATAGTGGTATCGGGGTACCCTGCTAGAGTACTTTTTGATACGGGAGCGTCGCACTCCTTCCTTGCGGAAAGTTTCACCCGGATGATTGGAGTTAAGTCCTTTGCAACGGACTCAGAGTTGAAAGTGCGCATGCCCAATGGGTCGTCTATGACAACCAGGGCTAAAGGGCGGATTTGTTGGAGTCTTGAGGGAGTCGACTTCATATTGGTAGCGGCGATCTTGCCGTTGTCCGAGTTCGATGTGATTTTGGGGATGGATTGGCTAGCGGAGCAGCGTGCCAGTATCGACTGTTTGTCTAAGGTGGTAACCCTGAGGGGCATGGGGCAAGCAGAAGTCAAGTTTGAGGGCCTGCATAGAGTGGCCTGTTCCCTAGTTTCGGAACTTCAATTAGTGCGAGCTGTTAACCATGGGGGTGTAGCTCTAGTAGCGTTTTTGGAGGTTAGCCTATCCAGGCTGTCTCTTGGAGAAGTGCCAGTGGTGGCGGATTTTGGAGATGTTTTTCCTGAGGAGCTAGCGGGAGCACCTCCTCGGCGGGAGATTGATTTCTCCATCGAGTTAGTGCTCGAGGCTAGACCGGTGTCTCGACCACCCTTTAGGATGGCACCAAAGGAGTTGGCCGAGCTCAAGGTTCAATTGCAGGAGCTTTTGGAGCAACGGTATATCAGGCCCAGCTCTTCACCGTGGAGTGCGCCGGTGTTATTTGTAAAGAAGAAGGACGGTAGTATGCATTTGTGCATAGACTACCGAGAGTTGAACAAATTGACTGTCAAGAATAAGTATCTGATTCCTCGGATAGACGATCTCTTCGACCAGTTGGTGGGATCGGTGGTGTACTCCAAGTTGGACTTGAAGTCCGGGTATTATCAGTTGCGGATTCGTTACGAAGACATACCCAAGACCGCGTTTGGTACGAGGTATGGACATTTTGAGTTCTCGGTGATGCCGTTCGGGCTAAAGAACGCGCCATCCGTGTTCATGGACTTGATGAACCGAGTGTTTCGCGAATATTTGGACTGGTTTGTAGTCGTCTTTATCGATGACATATCGGTGTATTCCAAGTCGAAAGCGGAGCACGAGTCGCACTTGCGGACAGTGTTTCAAGTATTGAGAGAGAACCATCTTTATGCGAAGTTCTCCAAGTGCGAGTTCTGGTTGGAGAAAGTGGCATTTCTAGGCCGTGTGATTAGTGGGGATGGGGTGGCGGTAGATCCAACGAAAGTAGAAGCCATCAGAGAGTGGCCAGTTTTGAGGACCGTGGCGGAAGTCCGAAGTTTTCTTGGACTAGCCGGGTACTACCGAAGGTTTGTGGAAAACTTTTCGCGGATAGCTCTACCCCTCACTTCACTAACTCGCAAGGATCAGAAGTTTGTATGGAATCAAGAGTGCAATGAGGCGTTTGAAACCCTGAAGGAAAGGCTAATGACAGCGCCGATCCTAAGTCTACCAAAGGGGACCGAAGGGTTCCAGATTTTCAGCGACGCATCCGGATGCGGTTTAGGGTGCGTGTTGGTGCAGCATGGTAGTGTGATAGCTTTTGGGTCGAGGCAGCTGAAGCCTCATGAGAGAAATTACCCCGTCCATGATTTGGAGTTGGCGGCGGTAATTTTTGCTTTGAAGTTGTGGAGGCACTACGTTTATGGTGCAAAGGTGGAGATCTTCACGGACCACAAGAGTCTGAAGTATCTCCTAGATCAGAAGGACCTAAATATGCGGCAGCGTAGGTGGGTCGAGTTCCTTGGGGACTACGAGGTGGCGATTTAGTACACGCCAGGGAAAGCCAATGTGGTGGCAAATGCTTTGATTAGGAAATACTCGGGGCAAGGAAATTGGATTGAAGCTCACGATGAGCGGTTAAGGCGAGACTGGGAGTCCCTTGGTTTGGAATGTGTGGCAAGAGGCGAGTCTAGCGTGGCTCGACTAAATTGGATTGAGATGCAGAGTGACTTATGCGATCGTATTCGGGAAGAAACCCGTGTAGATGCGGAGTTCCAACCTTTCGTGGAGGAAGCTCTAAAGGGCGAGGGTAGCGCTTGGGAGATGGTTGATGGGATTCTGAGGAAGGGTGGAAGGATTTGTGTACCGCAGTTCGGCAAGCTCCGCGAGGAGTTGATGTTGGAGGCCCACTTCACTAAGTACTCCATTCACCCGGGTAGTACAAAGATGTACTTGGACTTGAAGAAGTCCTATTGGTGGCCTGGGATGAAGCGGGACGTAGCTTTGTGTGTGAGTCGGTGCCAAACATGTGCCTTCGTGAAGGCCGAGTGTCAGAAGCCGGGCAGGTTCTTGAAGCCTCTTCCAATCCCCGAATGGAAATTTGACGACATCTCCATGGATTTTGTGCATGGATTGCCTAGATCGCAGCAGGGTAATGATGCCATTTTGTTAATTGTGGACCGCTTGACCAAAGTGGCACATTTCATCCCAAACCAGAAGGACGACGGTGTGGAAAAGTTGGTGGAGTTGTACGTCCGTAATATTGTACGACTCCATGGGATTCCGAAGAGTATAGTCAGCGTCCGGGATGGACGTTTCACGTCTAAGGATTGGCAGTTGGTGCAAAAGAGCTTGGGCACAAAACTCAAGTTCAGTACGGCTTTTCATCCTCAAACCGATGGGCAAACTGAGAGAACGAACCGTACTTTGGAAGATATGCTAAGGATGTGTACTCTCGACTTCGGCCAGAAGTGGGAGGATCACCTCTTCATGGTGGAGTTTGCTTATAACAATAGCTACCAAGCTAGTATCAAGATGGCGCCATACGAAGCTCTGTATGGGAGGCGGTGTCGAACACCGATGTCTTGGACAGAGGCGGGTGACACCAAGCTTTTGGGGAAAGAAGTGGTAGCCGACGCTAGTGAGCTAGTGCGGACTATCCAAGAGCGCATGAAGGTAGCTCAAGATCGGCAGTCGAAGTATTTCAATGCTCGCCACAGGCATGTGGAATTCGCTGTTAGCGACTGGGTGTATCTTAAGATCAAGCCAGTCAAAGGCGTTTCGCGAATTCGCCGACTCAAAAAGCTGAGTCCGAGATTTTTGGGACCATTCAAGGTTATCGAGCGAGTGGGAGAGGCAGCGTACCGGTTGGCGTTGTCCACAGAGCTAAGTGGATTACATGACGTTTTTCACGTCTCTGTCCTGAGGAAAGCATTGTTAGAAGCCAGCGTGGTGATTGAGCCGACGATGGTGCCGGTAGAGGAAGACTTGAGGACGCGAGTTCGTCCAATCGGGATAGAAGACTCAGAGGTTCGACAATTGCGGAACAAGGAGGTCATACTCGTAAAGGTCCGTTGGGACAACTGTGGCTGCGAGGAGCTCTCATGGGAGCGAGAGCAGGCCATGCTGGAGGAGTACCCCGAGCTTTTCTCCTCAGGTACCGTTTAGTGTTTTTTACCTTCCATGTTTTAAATTTCTGGACGAAATTCTTGTAAGGGGGGGGAGAATTGTAACACCCCAAAACTTGGAAGGGGAAATCGACGACGTCGTTTTAGCCAAGTTTGGGTTTTGGAGCAGGCGACTCGGGTGTGTCAAGGGCGTGACACGGGCGTGTCAGGGTGTGGTCGACCGCGGAGCCGTGGCCGACGTTCTGAGGGTCGACGTTCGTCGAGCTCAGGAACACGGCCTGGGACACGGGCGTGTCCCTGGCCGTGTCCTTCTCAAGCTGTTTGTAGGATTTGTTCTGCTAGGCGTGACACGAGTCACGACACGGCCGTGTCGGGTCTGACACGGGTGTGTCGAAGGCCGTGTCTTTGGCCGTGTCCTTCTCTGACTGGAAAAATTGGTCGATGGGGGGGGGGGGGCGTGACACGGGTCTCGACACGGGCGTGTCAAAGGCAACACGGGCGTGTCGGAGGCCGTGTCAAAGGCCATGTGTTGGTTTTTGAATCGGTCGAGACGGAGAATGGGTAACACGGCCTAGCACACGGCCGTGTTGCAACCCGTGTTCGGTCCAGTTTTTGTAATTTTATGCCGAATCGTGGCCGTCCGTTCCTTTGGTATGAGATCCAACGGTTGGGGGCTAGAGCTAAGGGATTAAACTCGGGAATAGGGTTTGAAACCCTCACTTTTCTCCTATCTTTATCTCTCTTGATTCTAGAGAGAAGGGAGAGCAAGGAGGAGGAAGAAGGCCAAGATCCGGCCGCCGACAAAGCTTCGGAGGTCCGTTTCGCGAGCGGAGTTCAGATTCACGAAGTTGGGAGCGTTGCGGTGGTTTTCAATCGAGCAAATCTTCTCCATGGCTAGGAAGAGGGGACGGAAGGTAACTGCACTTCTCCTCTCGGTTTTTAGGATTTAGGATGCATGAATAGCATCCCCTTCCTTTCGCATTTTGAGCACCGAATCTCTCACATGAGAGGGATTCATGTAGCCTAGGTTCAAGAGGGACATCCGGGTTGAGTATGATCATCCCAGCATGCTTTGCATTAGAGATCCGCTCCGTTAGCGGATTAGGCATTGTGGGTGAAGCCGTGGTCGCGACCGTTAGTCCGACCCAATGATGTTGCATAGCGAGATGTGAGGTTTCGGTAGAAATCCGTTACGGCAATACACCGTTGTGTGTATGCGTTTTCCCCCTTTAATTGAGTGAGTACTCGTAGTCAGAACCGGACAAGGCTAGCTCCGCTTCTTGCGGTAGATGGTTTCCTTGGAGCACGGGAAAGATACGGTGCGAATGGTGATTGGGGTGGGGAAACCTTTGTTTGTGCTGTGTAAAGGCGCGGCTATGTCTCCGTGGTCGGCTGGTTATCCTGTGACGCGCAAGTCATGTGGGGAAAGTGTACCAGCGAGACTAGCCCCTTGTGTGGGACTGACGAGAATGTCGAGCGAAGGGCAAGCCCGGGCATTGTGGCCATGAGCGGGTGGGGTCCAGCAAGGCTTCTTAGAATCAGTCGGTGTGGGACGGAACCCTGACGTGCGAAGTCAGAATGTGCGGGCAAGCCCGGGGTATATGACCCTTGTGCGGGTGGGGCCTTTGAGAGGTTCCGTGTGACGGCGTGTGTGCCGTTAGGGACATGGTGGTTCCCTTATGTTTGCGGCTTTAAGCCAATGGGGAAACGGAAGAACCCAGTGTTTGATGTTGTGCTAGATGCATACGAACTAGGGTGCCTTAGGTGAAACCCGGGTTGCATTCATGTTGCATAATAGGCCCTTTCACTTTGTACAAAACATAGAGAACGTGTATGCTATATGAGACATCCAAGCCTGTTTTACCTCTTTATTATATATACTCTTTTGGTATACGAAGTGCTAACTTGCAGGTGGAGTGGTACCCCGGGGTCCGTTAGGGACGGCCGGGAGGAGATGTGTTTGTTACACAGTAGAGGTCGGCCTTTGCTGACCCACGTTACTTCAAATCCTTACAGGGCAAGGATCGCATGCAGGAGCTAGCGCGTCGGGAGAAAAGCCCTAAGCCTCATGAAGTGTTGCTGTGCTTGACTATTTTCTTTTCCTTGTTTTGCTGCTGTTGTTTGACTAAGTCCGGCTTGCATGCCGAGGTAGCCTAGGGGTGCTTGGCACTTTTATATTTGGACTTATATTGTGTAAGGCCTTAAGGCCATTTGATACTCTTCTGTTAGTGGATAACTTCTGCCTGTTAGTGTTCATTTTTTCCGTTGTGTTTGTCTGGAGTTTTGAGATTGGGTAGTTTTATATCATCTTTTAATACTAAAGCTGTGGCGTCCGTATGTTGTGGGGCCCCGGCCGGACCCATATTATATGGTCTTTATAGGGGAGGTGTTACAAAACTAATCCTTTCCTCACCATAAAATGGAATTTTTCCAAATTTAGGGAGAGGTTAGTTTCATCGCATTTTTCTAAGACTTTTTTTAGGATTTCTAGACAACTATCAAAGGCATCGCCGAACACAAAGAAATCATCCATAAACACCTCCAAAATGCTTTCTACATACTTGTCGAAGATAGCGACCATACATTGCTGGAATGTAGCTGGCGCACTGCATAATCCAAACAGCATTCTTCGGTAAGTGAAGGTGCTGAAGGGTCAAGTAAACGTAGTTTTCTCCTTGTCCTCGGGAGAGATGGGGATTTGAAAGTACCCCGAGAGACCATCGAGACAACAGTAAAAGCTATGGCCGGATAATCGCTCAAAAATTTGATCGATGAACGGCAAGGGGAAGTGGTCCTTGTGGGTGGCATCGTTTAACTTACAATAGTCAATAAACATTCGCCACCCCATCACCATCCTTGTCGGTATTAAATCATTATTCTCATTACTAACTACAATTATCCCTCCCTTTTTGGGCACAACCTGGACAGGGCTAACCCACTTACTATCAGAAATAGGATAGATAATTCATGCGTCTAAAAGTTTCATAACCTCGCCCTTTACGACTTCTTTCATGTTCGTATTTATACGATGCTGAGGTTGGATTGAATTACGTGAATTTTCTTCCATTAGGATTTTGGGTTTGTAGAAAGATGGGCATATGCCCTTATTATCAGATACTTGTCAGGCAAGAGCTCGTCGATATTTACGTAATACTAGTAGGAGCTTATCATTTTGCATTTCAGTTAGGTAGGCCGAAACTATTACTGGTAGCTTGGAGTCCTTTTCTAAGAAGGCATACCTAAGATGTTCGGGTAGTTCCTTTAGTTACAGGGTAGGGGGTTCTTTATATGTCATCTTTGAAATTCTTTCTTTTTTAGAAACAATGTCTTTGTAGACTTTTTCTTTATACGAAAAATAGAAAGGGGTGGAGCTAGTGGTCATGATGGCTTCTTGTAGAGATTAAATTAGAAGAGTAGAGGAAGAACAAAAATCTAAAAATTTATTTTCACTTTCAGAAAGGCAGTAGGAAGATTCTTCACCTAAGGCATCTATGAAAAAACTAGAGATGTAATTCTCTAGGGTATTCTTTATTGAGTGGGTTATCGATAGGGTCACTTCATCGTCCCCTACTCATAGGAAGAGCTTACCATTACTTACGTCAAAGATAGCTCGGGAGGTGGTAATGAAAGGTCGTCTAAGGATCAAATAAACCTCAATGTATTCTTCGATGTCCAATATGATGAAATCCACCAAGAAGATGAATTTGTTGACTTTAACTAAGACATCCTCCATGATTACTAACAGGTATTTAACTGATCTATAATCGAGCTGGATACTTATGTGTGTGGGGTTGGGGCTACCAATTACTAACTTCTTGAATAACGTGAAGTTCATAAGGTTGATACTCGCACCTAAGTCGGCCAATGCATGCTTGACAAAAAGATCTCCAAAGACACACGGTATAAAAAACTACCTGGATCACTGATCTTCTTGGGTAAACCGTTTGTCAAGATCGCAGAGCACTCGACATTTTGTGTGATATGCGATAAGTTTTCTAACTTCTTTTTATTAGTTAGGAGGTGCTTTAGGTACTTAGCGTACTTTGGCATCTTTGAGATTGCTTCATAGAAGGGCAGATTTATGTGGATTTGCTTAAATATTTCGAGGAAGAGAGAGTATTGATCATCCTGACGTTGCTTGTTAAGTTCGGAAGGGTATGGTGGAGTTGGATCATTTTTAAAGATGGGTGGTGGAATGAGATCTTTTTCTTTAATGGAGAGAGGAGTGATAACTTCTTCTTGTGTAGAGGGTGAAATGATAAAAAATTTCTCGGCGGAGGATTGATTATTTAAAGTGGGGGCGGAGCTTGCCTCAGGCTCTTGCCTAACCATACCAAAAACTTGCTTCCCACTGCAAAGAGTTATAGCTTTTGCTTCCTCTCTCGGGTTGGGCTCGGTGTTGGAAGGAAGACACCCGGTGGATTGTTAAGAAATAATTTTTGTTAGTTGTCCTACTTGATTCTTCAGACTTTTAAATCTTCATGGCTAGGGTTCTTATAGTAGTGTCATTAATATTCATATTTTTTGAAAACATTTCCTCCAAACTTGGAGGATTTGGAAAATTTTGAGGAGGGGGAGGTGGTGCAGAAAAATCATTTTGTGGTGGCGGGCGCGTCGCGTTCGAAGGGTTACTCCACGAAAAGTTCGGGTGGTTCCGTAAAACAGAATTATAACTATTCAGAAAAGCGAAACCTGGAGCAAGAAAATTAGCAGCAGAAAAATAATGAAAAACATTTCTAGGCATATTATTAAAATAATCCAATTTTTCGAGAGCAGGAGTTGTAGATTCCCATACCTGATGGGCGGAGGCAGCAGTCATCTCCATTATCTTTTTACTTAATCCTTCCACTTGTAGAGCTAGCTGGGAAACATTATCTACTTCAAAGATACCTGCAGGTTTCTTTGGGAGGGACCTAGGCACATTCCCCTGATATGTGTTCATGGTCATGTCCTCAAAAAGTTAAAGAGCTGCTTCCAGGGTTTTGTGGTTTAAGGTACCACCGGAAGCTGCGTCTATCATTTGCTTTGTTCTTTTATTTAGCCCGTTATAAAATGTCTGCAATTGCAACCATACAGGCAGCGTGTGATGGGGGCATCATCTTAAGAGTTCTTTAAACCTTTCCCAGGTTTAATACAAGGTTTCAGAATCTATTTGTCCAAAGGCAGAAATACCGTTTCTAAATATTACGATTTTAGCTGGCGGAAAAGACTTCGCCAGAAATTTTTCGGTTAATTTATCCCAAGTCGTGATGCTATTTTTTGATAGAGTATTCAACCATTGCTTAGCTTTGGTTCTTAGGGAGAAATGGAGAGTCTTAGCCTAATAGCATCATTTATAACACCATTGATGTTAAAGGTGTCAAAAATCTCAAGAAAGCAAGTTATATGTGCGTTCGGATCATCATCTTGAAGTCCGTAATTTTGCACATACTGCTCCACAATTTGAATTATTCTAGGCTTAAGTTCAAAATTATTGTTAGTTATAGTAGGGCGAACTATGCTGTATTCTGTGCCCTTTAGATTCGGCCGTGCATAATAGGGCATAGGCCTCTGCAGGGCTTCCTCTACGAAGGGCTCTTCCATTATTAGGGTATAAAATGAATCGGAATCCTCAACTGGAATTTGGAGAGTAGGACCTTGAAATCGCGATCTTCTCCGAAGAGTTCGCTCAATTTCGGGGTCCAAGTCCAAAATATCCGACGGATTTCTGCGGGTCATGCACTAGCAGAAGAGAAGATGAAGAAAGAGAAAAATAAACTAGAAAAAGAGAACTACTAATTTTTTTTGAAATAGATTTTCTTTTTGTTTTAACTCCCGAACTTCCCAAGGGCTACCCGATAAAGGGTTTGCAAGATACTAGACAAGATAGTGGTATTTAAGCCACATTTCCCTTTTCAAGAGAGTTAGATAGTGTAGAAAAATTATGATGTGGGTTTCTAATAAGAGCATTAATATTTTTTTAAAATTTTTTAATTTTTAAGAAAGTGGGTGAGAAAGAGAAATGATAAAAGTAATAGGTTCGTGTTTTCGAACTATCAACAAAAGTTGTTCCCCGGCAACGGCGCCAAAAACTTGGTGGACAAAATATTCGCAAAGAGAATAAAACCGAACTAGCAATCCAACTAGGCAAGTATACCTATCGAATTGTAGCTATGGGACATAAGTGTCGTATTTAAATCTGGGAACAGTTGAGTAATCTTACTCACAAAATGACTATTTTCTTATCGAAGAAACTTCTAGGGTTATTAACTAAATTAAAAGTAGAGACTACTTGCATAAAGAAAAACACTTGCACTTAAACAAAGAGAGCACAATTAGCGATTAAAACGAAGGGTTAAACAATGATAAAGAAAAGAACTCGATCGAGAATCACCTCAGCCTAAGTTGATCAAAAATGCGATAATAAACTCAAACTTAATAAGGCAAAGGACCTTGACCGTGGAGGTTCATAAAGCATTAAGACGCTTCTCTCGAAGTCATGCCCACCTGAGTTTAGGAAGGTCCGACTGAACTCTCGTCCAATTCGTAGGCCTAAAGCTCGCTTTACGCTGTGAACCCCGCTATTGGATTTCACTCCAATCCGGGAGATTTAATGTCTGCCTCTCTTGAGGGGTGCATGCAACTCTCTTAACTCTTGAGTGTTCACTCCAAACTATGAGCCTCTAGGCTAGCTAAGAGTGGAAATAAAGATGGAAAATATATATTGATGATATATCTCCAAACACGATTAATCAAGAGAATTCAAGGTCTAAACCTTACAAAGGAAAAGTACATAGAGCAACATAACTTAATCAACTCGAACCTAGCATCATCAAGATCGAGTACAAGGAGTATTAGTTCCTCATAGTGAAGTGGAGGAGGAGAGATGAGTAGGAGTGCATGGAAACAAAATAGAGACAAGAAAAATCAACCAGACTTTATATTAATTCAAAAGATAGCTTATAACTTGGAATACAAAAAACTATTACACTTGTAGGAAATAAAAACTACTAAACTTGCACAAAGATAAATTACTAAAGAAAATCAAGAACTATTACAGAAACAAAAAATACTGAAACTAAAAAAAATGAAATGAAAATAGGAGAGAGGAAGAACACTAAGGGGGAATTGAAAATGGCAGAACTTCCCCTATCCCAAAATTCTATATATTTCTCTTCAAAGGGAGGGGCTTTATTTATAGATTTTTCAAAGAGCAGGAAATGCATTTTGCCATGCACGGGAGTTGACCTTGGTACGGGTTCTGGCAGGAAATGTTGATTTCCTTGGTATGGGAGACGTGCATTTATGGCGGTAGTAGGCTTTTGTTAAAAAGCTGGACTTGTCCTCTGGCAGCAGGTAAGCTCGACGAATTGGGAGGGAGGGCTCGACAAAATCAGAGGATAAGGAGGGAGATCTTGACGAATGGAAAAAAGAGAAGGTGGACGGGAGATCAACGAACATCGAACTGAAGGCAAATTTGACAACTTTGGAGGAGTTTATCGAACGCAGAACTGAAGGCTGAGCTCGACGAAATGGCAGAAAGAACTGTTCGTCGAACGCAAAAGATGAGGTCAACGAACTATTGAGATCGACGAAATTAGAGGAGAAGGAGGGAGAGCTCGACGAACGGAGAAAAGATAAGGTGGATGGGAGATCGACGAACGTCAAACTAAAGGCAAGGTCGAAGACTTTGGAGGAGTTTGTCGAACGCAGAACTGAAGGCTAAGCTCGACGAAATGGCAGAAAGAACCGTTTGTCGAAAGCAGAAAATGAGGTCGACGAACGTCGAACTGAGAAGCGAGAGAGCTTTTCGAAAAGGCTAAGCTCGATGAATTCTGGCGAGCTCTACGAATGCTGAGGTCGACGAACGGCTGAGCTCGATGAAATTAGAGGATAAGGAGGGATGGGAGGTCGACGAAATTGAAGACGTTCAAAGAATGAATAACTGAACGCTTAGGTCGGCGAAATTGAAGACGTTCGTCGAATGCAGAACTGAAGGCTGAGCTCGACGAACTGGGGTTGAAGGAGAGGTCGATGAACTATGGACTGAAAGTGAGTTGGACGAATTAGAAGATGTTCTCGAACGCAGAACTGAAGGCTGGGCTCGATGAACTAGGGCTAAAGTCGAGGTCGACTAACTCTTGCTTAAGGTTAGGTCGGCAAACTCTGGCGAGCTCGAAGAATGTCAAACGTATAAAAAGGGCGGAGCTTGACGAAATGGATGAGCTCGATGAACTGGCTGAGCTCGATGAAATGAGCTCGATGAAAAGCTGAGGTCGACGAATTTGCTGAAAACCTGCAAACCCGCAAGGGGAAAAAAACATTAATGGTATTAAAATATATACAAAACAAGTTCAAAATAAAACTTTAAAAACATGATTTTTATAATAAAAACTTGTGATTACCTTAGTATTTTAAACAACAAAATGTATTATCAATAGTCAAGCAGCCAATGCCTAGGCTATCGCGCCACGATAGCTACTTATTATTGGACAATAGCGATTTTTAAATGCATGCTCGGTTTAATCATGAACCTCCGTATGTTTTGGCCTGAGGTACCTGTGGCTGAGTTTAGAGCCTAGATTGTTAAGAGGATGAGGGGGTTATTTCCTTATCATTCTCTCTTTCACGCACACACTCTCTCCCTCTCTCTCCCTCTCTCTCTCTCTCTCCATCTCTCTCTCTCTCTCTCTCCATCTCTCTCTCTCTCTCTTCAAGTGAAGAAAATAAAGGAGAATAAGGAAAGAAGAGGAAGAAGAAGGCTAAACATGTTCTTTGGATAGCTATTGAAGGAGTTCTTATGTTTGGAATCATAGGACGATGCTTGATCCGTCAAGAGGAAGGTTATGTGTATTCTTCCATCCAGATCACTTGCAATCTCATGTCTTCTAAGCGATCTACAAGGGAATGTTTTGCTTGTTTACATGGAAACCCTCACCAATTGGCGAAGAACGGGAAGTTTCCTTTAGGTTGATACGATGTATCCCCGTTAGAAATTGCATATAGAGTTATGAATCAAAGTACGGACATTGGAATGTTTTGTGAAGCCCATATAGATAAGTTGGTATGTATTGGTGATGATTGATTTGCGTGGTGGATAAGAATTTGTGCATAAAGGTGTAGTTTTACGGAGTTTTGGGGTATGCAGCTTATTATAGTGAGTACTGGAGGTGTTCTACATGAAATGCCGAAGATTGTAGCAGAATCAATGTTCAATTTAATATCGCCCCGCAGTAGTGTTACCACTAGAGATAGCTCCCAGGGAGCTTTGTTTGTGATTGTGAGGCTTGTCTCTTGGAGACTAGAGGCTAACATGTTAAGTTATGAGCCTTTAGTGCCCAGCTGTGGTTGTTGTGATTGCCAACCTTGGAACATAATGCGATTATATATGTTCTGAACGGGAAAGGGGAGTCTAACCTACGTCATGGCTTATTACGCCCGGCTATTTGAGCAATGAGATGTGGCTGAATTGTACCCATCCTATAACTTTCTACTTTGAGTGAGTCACTGGCTTGAATCTCAATATAGGAGACCGTCTTTGACATTGTCATTGCATAAGAGAGAGTTTTAGGATTTGGGCATGAAAGACAAGTAATGCTCAAATATTGAACCATCACTGAGTATAGTCGTGGGACTGGGAATCTAGTACACAAATAATGTGTCATGAGTGGACGAGACATGTGGCCATGCGCGCCAACATCTGTGATGAATGGTTCTTAAATTGCACATTCTTATCCCAATATATATACAAATTACGTACTTGCAGGGAAGGAGCATCGCCGCTCTGAGTGATGGGTGGGGTCATTATAAATTGGTCAGGTAAAGAAGATCGTTGCCTTTTTTGCCAAGTCTTGGTGGATTATCCTTATGCAGGAGTGGGAGAGTCGAGAAGGATGTAGCGGGATGAAACCCATTTGTGCTACGCCGACCCTCGAAGGCCAAGTGAAACATTTAATAATTTTCATGTGTTGTCAGCCTGTGTACCGAATTATGTAAACCACCTTTGTATTAAACAATTCATATGTTGTAAGGCTTTAAGGCCAGACTTTGTGTATGAATATCATTCTTATGGTATTTTATAGTTGACATTCCTGGTTGTGGGTTCATTTTATTTAAAATCTTCTGCTAGAATGTTACTCTGAGTTAGGATACATGAATATTTTGGTTTCAATGTGTAACTCCACTGACTATCCGTGGAATATGGCGTGGGGCCCCGGCTGGACCTTCTGTTATATTCTTTATGATGGATGGGGATGTTACAATTTGGTATCGTCATCTGGTGTCAATGTTTCTTATTTAAATTTGCGGTCGAATTCTTTTAAAGGGTGGTACGCACGTGTATGTATGTTACCATTATTACATGAAATAATCCATTAATGTCCACTTAGGAATGAAAATACACATGTTTGAGGAACCTGTGTGTTCCTGTAATTGCTATTTTGCAATATGATAAGTCTCTTAATTATGTGTTTCATGATTTTAGGTGACTAAAAGCAGTGCGGGGCACTCTCAACCACACCGCTCGACGAAAAGAAGTGCAACAGCTGAGGTGCCACCACCTCCTCCTTCTATCGAAACAATACGATTGGTTGCTTAAGACATGTTCACACTAATCTATGTGCAACAAGGAGGGAAAGTATAGACTCCTATTCCTATAGTTGCCCTAGTGCAGGTTGGCGTAGTTGAGCCTATGATAATGAGGCAAGGGCCTAATGATCCTTTTGTGGCTAGGTCAGCGACGGATAAAGAACTGAAGCATTTTCTAAGTTTCCATCCTCCAACATTTGAGGGAACTGGATCCCCCATTAAAGAAAAAGTTTAGCTCTCAAGAATAAAGAGAACCTTGATGGCAACGGAGATGGAGGAGAGACGGAAGGTGACTGTAGCTACATTTCTTTTGAAAGGAGAGGTAAGACTCTAGTAGGATGAGTTAGAACTACATAAGTTTGCTAGGAGGAAAATGAATGAGGTCTCGATGGGGGAGTTTTCGTGAGTTTTTTGGCATGGGATCTCCCATTTGTGTAGAGGATTGCTGGAGAATCAATTCCAGAAGTTGACTCAGGGTGAGATTCTTATTGATGATTACTTGCATTAGTTCACTAGATTAGGGCATATGAAGGCTCTACATTTGCTAACGAGCAGCGCATGACAAACAGGTTCTATGAAGGTTTGCGTGACGGTCTGAGGTTACTTCTCTTAGGTCCTATGATGAAGGGCTTTTTTATATTGGTGAATACTGACCAATCCATGGAGTAGGATCTGAAAAGAGTCCAAAGTAAGAAGGACTTGGGTGTGAAGAAGTCAGAGTTCAGAGTACAAAGCTCTGTAAAATCTGGATATTGTCGGTGGAATAAGAAGTCGAGGTCTTCAGGGATAGCTTCTTATGCAGTTTTATGGGTGACTACTATACATGGTCCACTCACTTATTATACTTATGACAAGCCAGGACAGTTTACTCAGGACTGTTACAGTGGTCCTCCTAGGACAAAGAAAAAGGAGGGTGTGACATATGTGGACAAAGGGAATGCATCAAAGTCAATTATATCCCAGTATGCTCCAGCACATCCCCGAGTGTACAATCTTGGCCAACAAGAGGCCATTAAATAATGCGATGTGGTGATAGCTACGTTTTAGTATATAGCTTTTGTTGCTTTATATACTTGTTACATTGTGCATTGCTTAACTTGTTAAATTAGGCTTGTCTTGATTTTGGACTATCCGGTGAGAGCACTATTCGATACAAGATCTTCTCATTCCTTTGTGTGTGAGGACTTCATACTGTGTATCAGAGTGCCTTCTTTTATATCGATAGATTGATTGAATGTTTTATTGAATAACGAATGTTTGATGTCTGCAGATATAACTTGTTGTGTTCTAGTACGGATAGGAAGTCATGACTTTGGATTGAAAGTATCAGTACTGCCAATATCTAAGTTTGATGTGATCTTTGGCATGGACTGGCTCTTAGAACAACATTCCTGTATTGATTACAACTCAAAGGAATTCACACTGGGGAAGAACACTGAGCACGAGACTAAATTCGCTGGTATGGAAGGATTGATCAAGATACAAATGTCTTCTCTCCAAGTGGTCAAGACAGTTCAAAAGGGTGCGAAGTTATTCTTCAAGCTATTTGAGGCTGTAGAGCCGAAGTCTAGTTTGAGTGACGTTCCTATTATGTCAGAGTTTACGAATGTGTTTCCTAATGATCTCCCTAAAATTCCACCTAAACGAGAGATCGACTTCACTATTGAGTTGGTTCCAGGTGCGAAACCTGTGTCACGCTCGCCGTATTGAGTAGCGCCAAAGGAGATGGCGGAACTGAAGGTTCAGTTATATGAGTTGTTAGAGCAAGGCAATATACGTCCAAATATGTCATCTTGGAGTGCACCGGTCCTTCTTGTAAAGAAGAAGGACAGAAGCTTGCGTCAATGTATTGAATACTGTTAATTGCACTAGCTGATAGAGAAGAATAACTATTTGATTATGATAAACGATGATTTTTTAATTAGTTGGTTGGATGAACTATCTATTCAAAGATGGATTTAGTTTCTGGATATTATTAGTTGAGGATTTGAGAAAGTGATATTCCAAAGACAATGTTTGGTACATGTTATGGATACTCTGGGTTCACAGTGATGCCATTTTAGCTAACAAATGCGTCATCGGTATTCATGGATCTGATGCACAGGACATTTCAGGAGTATTTGGACAAATTTATGATCATCTTTATTAATGATATATTGTTATACTCTCAGTCAAAAGAGGATAATGCGAATCATTTCAGGTTTATTTTACATACCCTGAGCAGGAACCGACTCAATGCTATGTTTTCTAAATGTGAGTTTTGGCTATTGTCAGTGACTTTTCTTAGTTATCTTGTTAGTGAAGAGAGTATTGCAGTGGTCCCAATGAAGAATTTTATGATACGGGAGTGGCATGTATTGACTACTATGGGGGAAGCTAAGTGCTTTCATGGACTTGCTAACTACTATAAGCGGTTCATAGAGAATTTTTTGAGGATAGCTCAACCTTTCACTACATTGACAAGTAAGGATTAGAAGTTTATTTAGATGCCAGAGTGCATGCGAGCTTTTGAGGAGTTGAAGAGTCGTCTGACCACAAAGCCTATTTTTGGCACGCTATGTAGTACAAATGTTTATGAGATCTATAGTGATGCCTCAGGGACCGGCTTAGGGCTATGTACTTCTGAAAGTTGGAAAGGTTATAGCTTATGGATCTCGCTAGCTGAAGGTGTATGAGAGAAACTATCAAATCCATGACTTGGAGTTAGTGGCTATGATATTCTCCCTAAAGATGTGGTGACATTACTTATATAGCTTGAAGATTGACATCTTTATGAACCATAAGAGCCTAAAGTATTTGTTGAACTAGAAGGATTTTAATATGCGACAAAGTAGGTGGTTAGTGTTCCATGGGGACTACACATTTGAGAAACACTATGTTCCTTGGAAGGGAAATATTATCGCAGATGCTTTGAGTCGCAAGGCTCCAGTACATGCCAACTTGATATAGATGCATGATGAACAACTTATTCATGACTTGGATGCCATGGAGATCTCTTGTGTTGATGGGAGATCTAGTGAAAATGTATGTTTAAACTAGACGGAGGTGAAGTATGTCCTCACGGACAAGATTCAGTAGGCATTGGAGTTTGTTGGCAGCATGAAACGTTACTTGGCAGAGACTATGGATGGGTAAAATGCACAGTTTTTTGTTGACGAATGTCTTTTATGGAATGATAGTTTGTTGTGCATCCCGAACTTTAGTAAATTACGGGTGATAATGATGTATGAGGCACACTTTATAATTAATCAATCCACTTGGTGAGCACAAAGATGCTCGAGTAAATGAAAAAGCTATTTTGGTGACCAAGAATAGAGAAAGACATAGCTCTTAATGTGGCGAAGTGTCATACTTTCGGCCTAGTGATGGATGAATGTCAATATCCTGGTGGTTTTTTGAAGTCGTTACTGATACTAAAGTGGAAGTTTGACAACATATCTTTGGATTTCGTACATGCCTTACTGATATCACAGTTCAGGTACTATGTTGTTTGGGTGATCGTTGACCTATTAACAAACGTGTCACACTTCATTTCGATTATGATGGACGATTCCGTGGAAGAGTTGGCAAAGATTCATGTTGACAACATCGTAAAATTGCACGGTGTTCCCCATAGTATATAAAGTGATCGAGATGGGCATTTCACTTTGAAATATTGGAGGTTTATTCACTAATTGTTGGGTACAAAGCTGAAGTTCAACATGACCTGTCATCTGCAAACGGATGGTCAGATTAAGAGGGTAAACAGGACAATGAAGGATATACAACATATATGCGCCTTAGATTTTGGAAATAAGTGGGAGGACCTTCTCTATATTATCGAATTTGCCTACAATAATAGCTACCAAGAAAGTACTAAAATGGTGCCCATTGAGAACTTATATGATAGGAAGTGTCATACTCCGTTGGCTTGTGTAGAAACAATTATATTGGAGTTGTATAATAGTAAAGATGTCAAAGATGAGACTTTGATTATACGTTTAATTTGATAGCATTGTTGATTGCTCAAGACAGGTAGACGAAGTACTACTATATCAAGTACTGAAATGTGGAGTTTGCGGTTGGCAATTGGGTTTATCTCCAGATCAAGCCATTTAAAGGTGTATCCCAGATTCTCCACTTGAAGAAGCTATATCCGAGATACCATTGGACATTTGGGATTGTCGAACGAATTGGTGAAGCTGCCTATTATTTTGATGTTTTAGTAGAGCTAAGTGGTCTGCATGATGTGTTTCACATTTCAAAGCTGCTGATAAGTCAATAATTATAGTTATTTTAGTATAATTTTTATCTAATAAATAGTTATATTTTATTTAGTTTTTATGAATATTGTTACTAATTCATTTATTTTTTAATTTCAGGTATAATTGTACTTCAAAAATAAATTTCAAGTCCATGACCATGATCTGAAAACATTGTGGAGAAAATTAACATTTTTGGTCATGGATAGCTTAACTTTAAAAGGTCATAACTTTCAAACTAGGAAGAGTTACAGGACGTGCAACCAGTCAACGAAAAGAGGACGACGTCCTCTATAAATCAATAGAGTTTCACAAGTACATGCACCCAGGTCACGGGCGTGACCAGGGTGTGAACATGAGCGTGTCTAGGGCAAATAATCAATTCTCTACAGAAATCTTCCTAGGGCAATTCTGGAACTTTTCTAAGTGCAAGCCCCCATGTCACGGACGTGACCTAGGGCGTGACCTACCTGAAACTGGCGAATTGATGCCAGATTATGCCATTTCTAGCTGTTTGCTGACCCAATCAGTACACGCCCCATGTCACGGGCGTGACCTTAAAATTAACAGATTCTAGTGGTTTTTCTCGGTCTTTTTATATCGTGAGTTCCGTACCTGACACGCCCTTGGTCATGAACGTGACCTAGGGGCGTGACCCAGAAAATAGAAATTTTTGCGGTTTTTCTCCAACATTCCCGAGCTTTCAAGAAACGGTTTCCTAGCCTTACACGCCCTAGGTCACCTTTGGAGGTCAATTTTGGCGTTATGGTGACAGACATAACTAAATGCAATGCTCTCCGGTTACTCTCACGTCACGCTCAAGCCTAAAACGCAGTAACTTTAATACTCAGACATTCATGATATTTTAGAATATAGAGGCTTCGCAAAGCCCTTCAAGATAATACCAAGGAGATAGGTGATGAGTCCTCTTTATATACCTATTTTCGGACTCATCTAGGCTTATTTTCTTATCTTTGCACGCCGTTTAGCGTCATTTGCACTCCTTTTGGTTCGCTACGGTTATTCCACGTCTTGTGCACTTTATTAGCCTATTTCTGTGCGTGTGTGTATTTCCCTTTTGCTATGCATTATATTTATGTCTGTGACTGCCATATCGACATCCCGTCCAGTTTTCCTGCAGGTTCTGGGATCGTGTGGGCGTCCGGGGTAGGATTTTCACCCTGCTTGGCAAAGGAGTCAATGGTCGTGCGTTTCTACCCACGCACGACCGTCGACCTCTTTGGCGCACGATCATCGGTCGTGCGCAGCCGTGACCTCTCCTGTGAAAGTTCTGTCCCGGCATATCGCACGATCACCAGCCATACCGCGCACGATCACTGCTCGTGCGTTGCCGGTCGTGCGCAGTCACACTTTCTTTTCCCACTTTTCTGCCTCCATATCGCACGATCACAGGCCATACCGCGCACGACCACTGGTCGTGCGCCTGTGATCGTGCGCGCTGTTTAAATCTGTTTTTCTATAAATAGCGCAGGTCCGCCCTAATTTTGATCGATCGGGGATCACGCGATTTTTCCGCCGTTTCTCGTCCCGAACGAGGGTTTCCGCCGTCTTCCTCCATCTCCCACCTTAGGGAGGGTCTCCGGGCAAGCTTTCAACGCCGAATCAACGCCGGAGCATCCTCTCGGCCTCCTCCTTCATCCTAGAGCTTCAAGCGGAGTTTTGACCTAGCTTTCTCCATCAAGTTAGGAGGAGCTGGAGCCGCAATCTACGGGTCATTTCAACGAAGAAGACGGGTCCATTGGGAGTGAGTGACAGCCTCCTCTACCCCGGACGCAGTTGAGGACCGAGCTTGGACTCGGATTGACAACCCGGGATTCCAACCGTGAACCCTCAACAAGGCTTCGGATTCGGTCGATTCGCACACCTCTTCCTCTTGTTGTTGTTAGCTTAGTTATTCTCTTTGTATTGATGAAGAATGTTTACTTGTAGTTAACTTTTACTCTAAATCATGTCTATGTGATTTGTGTTTTCGTTATTTATTTACTTGAGGTGCGCCTTATTATTCCGCCATCCCTCCACCCTTGCCGCACTAGCAATTGCTAGTGGCGTGCGCTGCGAAGAGGTGCTTACGACCCTCATTCCGCCATTCTCACCACCTCATCCGCTAGCCTACTCTTCCATCCGCCAAGCGATTCGGTGCATAGCGGCCCGTGTAGTTTCCATCCCGCCTGGCGAAGCATCGCATAGCGGCGTTGCATAGGAGTAGCTTGTAGATTTTACTTTCTGTTTCCGCAACAACCAAAACCCCCCCTTTTAGATCCGCCCGAGGACTTCAATCTCAAGTCCGCCTCGACATTAACTCATCCCTTACTGTGTTCCTCAAGAGACCGACACTCGGGGATTTATTCCCAACTTTATTACTTGTGCGACCGGTGCGCTTGCCGTTTTTCCACGCATCAAGTTTTTGGCGCCGTTGCCGGGGAACACAGTCGTTTGAGTTTATGAAGAGGTAGATTTGAGATAGAAGCCCTTTTCCATCTGTTCATTCCATGTTTTATTTTTCTTTACTTTAGTTTTTATAATTTGTTGCTTATTTTTTCTTTATTCCTTTTCTAATTTTTTATATTCCAGTAGCAGGTATTCCTTTTTATTTATCTGCTTGTGTGTAGTTAATTTTTGCTTAGAAAATTCTCGTGGTGAAATTATTTCTTGCTGCACCATGTATTCTTATGCAAATATCCATTGCCGTTGGTGCGGGGATTATAGGCATAACAGTGATGAGTGCCCCACTGAAGAATGGGAGCATAATTCTCGTGGTTCAGTGTATGGAGCACCGTTGTCTTATGGTACTTCATACACCGCACCCCAGTCTTATGGTCACTACTCTTCTCCGCCTTCACCTTTTTCATATTCCTCCCCGGTCCCTTCTGGACCGAGGGGTAATGGAAAACGGTGTTTTGTGTTGTCATAGCACCGACCATGTGTTGAAAGATTGTGCAGAATTTCAGCGCCAGTTGGAGGCGGATGATGAACCGGATATCCGGATTGTCTCATCCACCTCTCAAATGCCGCTCCTTCTGATTCTGATGATGTATCCGCAGTACCACCTTGTCTATGGGGGACTGCTGTGGATACACCCATCAGACTTTCTACTGGTCAGTGCGACGACATTGCGGCGCCTTCTCTCCTTGTGCCTTCTTCCCCTATTTTTGATTCACCCCGGAGGAACCTGCGCATATTATCGCTGATGATGTTGCTCCTCCGCTTTCTTTGCATGAATTACCTACTCCCCTTTCTAGTGAGTTGGTTGATGATGTTGTGCCCTTTGGGAATTGGGAAACATGAGGATGCGTCGTGGTGTGACGAGGACATTATTCTCATCAATGGTGAGTACTATGTCTTGGACACCGTAACGTACCGAGGTGTGATGAGGAAAATCCTTGCCGGCGAGGAGATTTCTACTTCCTTGTTGGTTGAGGAGGTCCGAATCACCACCGAGGACCTCATGGTCTCAGCTTCCCCTCGCCATGACTCACATGACACCGACGATGATCATTGTTGGAGCCTGCTGGGAGTGAGACCGGGACCACTCCCCCGATTAGTTCCTTATGTTCTTCGTCTCCTTTATTCCTTGACCCCCCTTCTCCTTCTGCGCCTGTGCGAGTTGACTCCCTGCAGGTGAGTTGGGTTGACATTGAGCCTTGCGCTCAGGTCGTGGGCGAGTGCCTCAGCTTGCATGAGGAGTTTCCTACTCCTTTTGCAGTTGAAGCCTCTACCTTCACCTTCGCCCCCAACGAGCTTGTGGTGGACGATACCTTGCTAGGCAAGGATTCTTTTTGTGATGAGATGAGCGAGGACCAGGTCTCCTCCTCATCTTATTTCCTGCTTCCTCTACCTGAGCTTTTCAGGTATTATTATCTAGGTAGAGGGGTAACTGTGCTATCACCGTATCGGTACCCGTTACCGACACGGATATTAGGACAGTTGCCTGTGCACTTTCTTTTCATAGGCCCATTAGCTAGAACTTTTCTTTTGCTGAATAAGTCGTGCTGGGATGACAATAACCCCAGTGCTTATCTTTCATTTTCTGCATTTTTCTTTTTTTATGTCTAGCTTAGTTAGTATTTCTTTTTGTATATTTTTCTTTTGTTTTTGTGGAGCTCACCCCTGCAGGTATTCATGGAAACTACGCATTGGCGGGGTTGTGATTCTTCGTATGGCGGGCCTGCTCCTAGATTTCACGCGTCTTCTGGTATGCTCACTAGCTGAGCATTGGGTAACCTCTTCCTTAGCTCTTTTTGATTTAAATTCTCTATCATTTGATGTGTTGTTTAGTTTAAGTCTGGGGGAGAGTCAGTTTACCTTTTGCACGTGCACATTTCTTGCGCATACTAGAAGCTTTTCGTGTTTTATTTTGTTTATGTTCATTGCATCGCACACCACTGCACCCACATGAGCGCGTGCTTGGCTGTTTGCGTGTCACGGGTTGAACCTGTATTTTGTTCGATTTGGAAAATTTATGTGCTAGTTTAGGATTGCACGACGGAGTAAAAATGTTGGCCTTGCTGTGTTTCTAGTCAACTGCTCTCGTCTCGTGTAGAAATTTGAGTAGATTTAATTTTTTCTGTATGCTGATAGTTTTATATTTTTCTATCTGCGTAAATTCTCTTTTTTCTACTCAAAAAAGTTGGTGAATCCGGTGTGAATCAAACGGTAGCGTAGGAATGTGTGTAGCCGCCACTAGACTCGTATTGCTTGAGTCGGGAGGAAGGATTACCTTTCTCGGTTGCTAAGAACTTGCCCCAAGCTATTCTTGAAGCATTGGTACACGGTTAGTCTAGCGTGAGAGTGATGTAGGCCATCTTTTGGCCCGGTTGAGCTTTGTACCGTTCCTAACGTCATATCCTCGCTAAGCCCCGTTGTGCCTACCTTCTTTTGATTCAGCTCCACCTATATTTCACCAAAGCCTTATAGCCTATCCTAGTCGCGCACCCAAGTCGAGCTTAGTGTTTTATATTTTCATGTGGGGTTGTGATGTGGTGTTATTATTTGTGAAAATGTGGAAGTGCTTCCATGTTATATCTGCTGAAATTGTGAAAATAAAAAGATGAAAAAAAAAGAAAAAATATTTGAAAAAGAGAAAAAAGAGAAAAGAAAAAGAGAAAGAAAAAGTTTGATTGAAAATCTTTATTGGAGATGAATTTTACTTTTTAGGCGGTGCACACCACCCATAAGTTAAAATCAAGTCTGGGGGTGTGGTGCACCCGCTTTTATTTTGGTGGTTAGCGGTTTGGATTTATTCGTATGCTAGCTCAGTTGGGTTAGGTGCATAAGCCTTTCTTTTTATCATTTGTTTATCTCACCGTAACCCAAGCCCATTATTACCCGAAGTCCTACGGACTTGCGCTTGAGTTGACTAGTGCGTGGAGAGAGTGCGATCGGGCAAAGCTTATGGTTTCCGACATTGGGTGGATTCCTTTGGGGGTAATCTTGAGCCCCGGGTCTTCGGCAATGCTCACCTTAGTGGCCTGCCTACTTTCTCCCTGCGTAGGACCGGATGATTCACCGTGATTCTACTTTTGTAGTAATAACTTTTTGATACGCATTGTGAAAAAATTTAAAATATTTTGTATACTTAAGAATTCCTCTACTTTATTTTATGCACGCGAGCATGCGACTTCGCATGGTACTCCGTTTTGCAATTTTCTTTGTTAGCTAGTTCATTTTCCCTGTCTGCTTAGTTTTGTTTGCTCGGGACGCGCAAACGGTTAAGTCTGGGGGTGTGATGAGTCTTTTATATACCTATTTTCGGACTCATCTAGGCTTATTTTCTTATCTTTGCACGCCGTTAGCGTCATTTGCACTCTTTTGGTTCGCTTACGGTATTCCACGTCTTGTGCACTTTTTAGCCTATTTCTGTGCGTGTGTGTATTTCCTTTTTGCTATGCATTATATTTATGTCTGTGACTGCCATATCGACATCCCGTCCAGTTTTTCCTGCAGGTTCTAGGATCGTGTGGGCGTCCGGGGTAGGATTTTCACCCTGCTTGGCAAAGGAGTCAATGGTCGTGCGTTTTTACCCACGCACGACCGTCGACCTCTTTGGCGCACGATCATCGGTCGTTGCGCAGCCGTGACCTCTCCTGTGAAAGTTCTGTCCCGGCATATCGCACGATCACCAGCCATACCGCGCACGATCACTGCTCGTGCGTTGCCGGTTCGTGCGCAGTCACACTTTCTTTTCCCACTTTTCTGCCTCCATATCGCACGATCACAGGCCATAACCGCGCACGACCACTGGTCGTGCGCCTGTGATCGTGCGCGCTGTTTAAAATCTGTTTTCTATAAAATAGCGCAGGTCCGCCCTAATTTTGATCGATCGGGGATCACGCGATTTTTCCGCCGTTTCTCGTCCCGAACGAGGGTTTCCGCGTCTTCCTCCATCTCCCACCTTAGGGAGGGTCTCGGGCAAGCTTTCAACGCCGAATCAACGCCGGAGCATCCTCTCGGCCTCCTCCTTCATCCTAGAGCTTCAAGCGGAGTTGACCTAGCTTTCTCCATCAAGTTAGGAGGAGCTGGAGCCGCAATCTACGGGTCATTTCAACGAAGAAGACGGGTCCATTGGGAGTGAGTGACAGCCTCCTCTACCCCGGACGCAGTGAGGACCGAGCTTGGACTCGGATTGACAACCCGGGATTTCCAACCGTGAACCCTCAACAAGGCTTCGGATTCGGTCGATTCGCACACCTCTTCCTCTTGTTGTTGTTAGCTTAGTTATTCTCTTTGTATTGATGAAGATGTTTACTTGTAGTTAACTTTTACTCTAAAATCATGTCTATGTGATTTGTGTTTTCGTTATTTATTTACTTGAGGTGCGCCTTATTATTCCGCCATCCCTCCACCCTTGCCGCACTAGCAATTGCTAGTGGCGTGCGCTGCGAAGAGGTGCTTACGACCCTCATTCCGCCATTCTCACCACCTCATCCGCTAGCCTACTCTTCCATCCGCCAAGCGATTCGGTGCATAGCGGCCCGTGTAGTTTCCATCCCGCCTGGCGAAGCATCGCATAGCGGCGTTGCATAGGAGTAGCTTGTAGATTTTACTTTCTGTTTCCGCAACAACAACCAAAACCCCCCCCCCCCTTTTAGATCCGCCCCGAGGACTTCAATCTCAAGTCGCCTCGACATTAACTCATCCCTTACTGTGTTCCTCAAGAGACCGACACTCGGGGATTTATTCCCAAACTTTATTACTTGTGCGACCGGTGCGCTTGCCCGTTTTCCACGCATCAATAGTCCAAGTCCTGTCAAGCGAAAGGAACCTACACGGTTTGGTCGAGCATTATTGTACCGAAAGAGAATCCACCGAAATGTAAAGATTCAGACAAGGGTGGTTCTCTCCCAACAAAATAAAATGATGGCCTCCATGCCTCACGAAACTTAAACGGAAAAAGGGAAAACACCAACAAGATCTATAAATAAATTAACCACGAAATTCTATCATTACACAAGCCACGCAACACGCATATGCCATAAGATCTAACAAGAGGGAAATCACAACAACTAGTCGAGGAATGCTCGTTACCCCCCTCGGATGTCGACGAGTATGAGATGATCGTTCCTTTCTAATTCCACCAGAACCACGCCGGTTGGACGGAAAGCAAATTGCCTTCCTCGGGTCACACCAGAGGAGATGCCTTGGCCTGGAGTCCACCAAGGAGAGATGGTTGGTCGGTGCTAGACTTAATGGTGGCTTGTCGGGTTGGCATGAGAAGGCTGCTCTGGTGGGGGAGGGGTGGCTGCTTGGGTAGAGGAGGGGGTGGCTGCTCGGGTGGAGGAGGGGGTGGCTGCTTTGGTAGAGGAGGGTGGTGGCTGCTCGGGTTGCTTGGATCTAGGAGAGGAGATAAGTGGGTGGCCTTAATAGCGGGAAAGGAGGGGTCGGAGGCAAAGGGGAGGGGGAAGAGAGGAAGGGGCAGCGCCCAAGGGAGGAGAAGAGGGAAAGAGATTTCAGATTTCTCAAATTAGGGTATTTGTTTTTCATCCCAGCTATAAAAAACATCAAGATTTAGCCTCTTATAGGCATTACAAACACAAGGGCTAAAAGCACCCCAAACATGGCTAAACATAGGCCAAATAAAAAAAACAAATAACAAGGCTATTAGAAGCCCAAATAAACATGAAATCAAAACATAAAATTGTTGTTGAAATATGTGGTAACATATTTTAATATAGCACGGACTAGAACGGTCGCGGACATTGTAGCGGCGGGAGTGGCAACGAGCAACGAACCAAACTTGTCATAGAAAATCATCTTCATGTGGTGGTGACGTATCATAAGTCGCGTGTCGTAACCAACGTCAACCATGTCGCCAAAATCATCGGGAAGGAGAGCGTCCATATCAACATGTACCAGATTACCATCATCAATCGGGTCGCCAAAATCATCGGGAAGGGGAGCCTCCATATCAATATGTACCGGATCACCATCGTCAACTGGAGGGGGACGCTCCATGTCAACATGTCGGGGGTTGTCAGCTCCATCAATCCTCCCCCTCTCAAAAATACTCATCACCGATGAGTAGGCCTGTGTGTACTCGCATGGAAGATCATCGACGGGGAAGAAGAACCTGCAAGGCAAAAGGTGGTCTTGGGGGGACCTCAAAAACGCATTAGCGAAATAAGGAAAAATAGTTTCCACAATATCAACCAACATACCTCTGCTGGAGACCGAGAAAGAGAACGAACCTGGGAAACTGTCACCACCCAACCAAATAGAAATCATTGTGTAAAATATATATGGAGAGGTAGACATTTCAAGTGGCATAGAAGCATGAAGCGTAAAATATGAAACGATGAAAATTGAAGCTATGCTCCAATCAGTGGAAAATTCTAAAAGAAATGTCATGCTACCAAACTCCCTTAAGATTCGCAAAGGATAGACTTGCCGATTCGTTATTATTTTTAAGGTGCCCGGGGGCATCCGTTTAGGGGTGAGGCAAACCAAAACAAAATCATCCACTAAAAGGTGGGAGGCTCTCTGATACAAACTAGCAAATAATTTAAAGGACGCATTTTGATTGATGAAAATGTTAAGAATGCACCAATTAAATTAAAACCCTGAGGGGTGAACCCATGTGCAACATGACTTGAATTAATAGTAAAAAATAACGGGACTATGTCAGGTGGCACCTGTGCTTTAAATTCATTAATGATTTATGTGGAGTCCAACGTCGTAGTATTAAATTTAGATTCAAAATTGTCATAAAGAAATGCCAGCGAAAAACACTCATCACAAACTATAGAGTTGGACGCTCCCGGATTTGAAAGGACGTGTGTGCGACACGACTCAACATACCCAACTAGATTCACTAACGTTTGCATGCACGGATAATCAAAAGGCGGAGGATAAATGCCAGCGACCGGGCTTGGCAAATAAGTGTGTCTAGGGGACACCACATCAAAAATCCCCATAGCAAGGAATAACTAGCAGTCCAACACAAAGACTTACCCAACGCCAAGCTGTCAGATGAACGATCCATCCTAGGAAAAGCACAGTCAGATCTACGAGAAGAAGTGGAAAGACCAAACGCGACAGCTAACAACTCGCCCACCCACATCTGTCTAGGTAAGTCTAACAGGGGAGCTAGATAAATAAGCATCTCCAAATATCTCAGACTAGAATTGACAAGCTCGTTTCCTAATAAATAATCTAATCGAGTCAATTGAACCGGAGGGAGAGTCGACATGGTCGATTCTGGAGGAGGAGCTAAGTCATACTCACCGTCAAAACATAGAGTTAACGTCAAAAAAATTCCTCTGGGTGCAAGCAATCAAAATCAAAGGGAAGATCAATCAGTAGATTCTTCCTCACAGAAAACTCAACCAGATCATCATCACCTAACTCACTCTCAGATAAACATTTGCCACCGGTTGACTCTACCAACTCAGCCAAAATTTCTTCCACCCCACTAGATATTTCATCTAAATCATAATCAGTAACGGTCTCAAAAGTAGGCAAAATCGAACCCGATAAAATTTCTATTCCACATTGGGCTTCACACAAAGGAGATAACATCAAAGTAATATCTTTCGGGTCCTCTGTGCTAATGTCATCCAAAAATAATTTTCCCACACAGGGCAAATCTTCCAATACAACACTTCCTTCGCTAGCCAAATCTTCCCATAATGTAGGTACATCGTCAAAATCAGGATAGAGGATTGAGCAAATCGAATCCCGTGGAGAATCTAAATTAGCATGAACCTCAAGCAACGATGATAATATCATTTAACTATCTCCCGGATGTACATCACTAAGATCATCCCAAGGTGACTCTTCCAACAACGTTGAAACATCTACCAACATTAGGTCAACAGAAGACTCCACGATACTCAAGGTGACAGATCTTAAATTGAGTAGTGGGTGGGGGACAAATCTGAAATATAGTCGAGAGGGGGTCGGATAGTCATGTGGGTGGCACTTCAGAGGAGAAATCCTCTTCCATGTCACTAGGATAACCGACATTCTCATCATCACTCAGCTCTTCACTAATGACGTCATCGCCCTCGGCAGCAGGCTCAGTCCTAGTCACTACGTCAGACTCATCTGGAGAGTCAACAGCTAGATCAGACAGTTCAGGAGGCGACTCTAAAGAGACTACGGGCATAGTCCGAATAGTACAAACGTTAGAGCCACAGCCAGATATGTCACTAACCTCACGTGTCATAATCGCATGACTAACCATACTGATAGGAACACTCTCACCTCGCGGGCTATTGGCATTCCTAGCAATCACATCTATCAAACTAGGGACAGGGGTCCTATGCTTCTTCTTTCCTCTATCGGTGGGTGTAGGTATACTACAGGTAGCTCTACCATCCTGGGAGGAAGGTCTAGCTCGAGGGTGTAAGTCACTCCTGTGATCTGAAATGGGTCTATGTCGCTGGAGGGGAGAAATAAGATCATGAGACGTCCGAGTATAGGATTACGAGGGGATGTTCTAATTCAATGTAGGTGAAGTCTTAGGCAGTGAATCACTCAGATAATCATAAATCTGCGAACGACAATAGGGAGGGTAATACTCTTCCGTTAATAGATTATTCATAATCTGCCAGCCTACAAGTGATTCATTGAGTGACATCCCAAAGAATCTCTCCTCATTGAGCCAGAAGGTCTGGGATCAACCAAATAATTAGAGTCTCACAACGGGAATCTTATGGGGGTCCACAATATGATATCGCTCAAAATAACGTTCCATATCCTTCACCCAACATAAAAACACTCATGGTCCGCATATCCCATCGTAGGTCAGAGCAGGAACTCTAATAAGCCTCGAGGTGCGTGGTGGTGGTGTCAAATATTATGCTAACATAACGTTATGCTCAACGAATGAAGGTGAGTCAGCGGAACTCCCAATGTGCGCCATAAAAGACCAACGGAAAACTCAAACTAATTGAACGCGAAAAACCCTTTTTTTGATATATTTTAAGAAACACAATTTCTATTTTTTAATAAAAATAAAATAGAAGACCAACGAATGTGCCTATGTGCAAAAAAATAGGGGTAGCTCGGAACGAGCGGATCGTTGCCATGTTGAGAAATTGGCAAACCTAAATTAATGTTTCTAATGGCTAACTTTCCCCAAACCAGGTAAATTTTATAACGGAATAATTAATTCCTGTGTCGATATGAAACTCGTGAAAGTGTTAAGTTGTCAACCTAAATCACCTAGAGGGGGGTGAATAGGTGAATTATGCGTCTAAATGCGGAATAAAAATTTTAAAGAACTTGCACACACAATCAAGCAATCACAGATGACAAGAAGATTTATAGTGGTTCCCCAACCTTGGGTATGTCCACTTTCCCTCACCGATCTAGTAAATCACTTGATCCGGCTACTCCACAATCTCGGATTGAAATTCAATCCTACGCCTTGGAACTAAGTTCCTACAATCTCAATCCATAAGGGATCTACACTCGGAAGATGAAAACTTCCTACAACTCGGAGATTAATCTCCTACAAAATTTACAGAGAGATTTAAAGAAAAATACAAACAGAAATTTGTCTCAGATCTGAAAATATTTTACTCTAGGTCTTCTTCTTGAACTTGCGGCTTTTTCAGAAAATATTGAAGAAGAGTTGAGAGATCTGATCTGAGAAATCTTATACTTACTCGATCAAGGAGAAGATGAAATATCCTTGAACAACATGCCTTTCTTGATCGAAAACAGAAGTGTCGATCTTCACGTTAAGTGGCGGCGGCGACTGAAAGTTCTGTACTTCTTGGAGAGAGAGACGGTCGATCACGATAATAGACAAATACAATTTTTCGCTTAGGGTCAGTCTTGATGAAAAGACATTATATAGCATTTCCCCTAACGGTTAGAATTAACATTAATGACGACACGTGGACCAATCATGATGTCTCATTTGAAAAACCCGTCGATCTGGACTTAAGAGAAATTTTCAGAAAAATTGACAGCAGTTCTCGAGAAGTATGAATGAGTTCTCGAGAACGGGCTGACTTCTCGAGAACTAGACTGTCTGGACTTAAGTTAGTACTCGAGAACAAACGGCATTGATTCAACTTGAGAACTAACTAGACTTCTCAAGAACTATTACTCGAAAGACAAATCTTATACTCGAGAACTATGCTAACTTCTCGAGAACTAGAGACTAAGTTCTCGAGAACTAAGACAGACTTCTCGAGAGAGGGACTTAGAATAATTTTGCAACTGTCTCTGACTACTCGAGAAATAAAGGTTGGGACTTCTCGATAACCTTGGACTGACTTCTCGAGAACTATAAAGGTTTCTCGAGAGCTAGTCTCGGCTTCTCGAGAACTAGAGAAACTTCTCGAGTTCTGCTAAGTCTACTTCTCGAGAACTATCATGGACTTCTCGAGAGGTGGACTTTGAGAAATTCTGGACTTAGAAAATTTTCTGTACTCTTCAAGAATCCAATCTTCATTCCTTGATCCAAGTGCCTGAATATGAAGTGTATCCCAATTGAGAGACTACACATGAGTCAACACCTTGGATCACACAGTGAGGGATTACACTATATGGTCCTGTGTTCATGACCCACTATAGACTGACATTGGTTTACACTTAGCAATGACGATCTGCAAACACACAACTTAAACCAAGATATCAAATTAAACTTAATTCATCTTAGTTTAAGGGTGACTTCATGCAAATCTGGGTTATTGTGGATGCAATACCCAACAATCTCCCCCTATTTGTAGAAGTCAAAACCGTCTACACTAAGGTGAATTACACTAATAAAGAAAGAACTGTAAATGAATAAATAGAAAACAAATGCAAGATAGAAAAATTAAACACACAATTAACAAACCTAGAAATTATATATATATATATATATATTATATATATATATATATAATGTTTTAGATTTCAAACTCAACATCATTTCTTCCATAGTCTCAAAAACAAGTATCAGTAGAAAAATCATCTCTAGCTCTGATGCTGTCTGTCATGCTTCTCTTGTTGTCTCCTTTGGTTGCTGAAAGGTTTTGGGTAGTATCGTGGAGGTTTTGAAGGAGCCTTAGGATTATTCTTGTCATACTCTCCGTCATATATCCTTCTTTTAGTCATGGACTTCTCATAAAGTTCCACTCAGTGGAGCTGTAGTGGAGACTCCTGTTTTCATTATAGTCCATAACTTACTTAAGATTATCAAGAATCAATGACTTAGAGGTAGGACTCTAGACTTCAGCAAACTCTTGTGCCTTTCTTTTCTCAGAATCTGCCTTGGGAACACTTTTGTTGGCTGAGGGGCCTTCCCCAAACTTCCTTTTCTTAGAGGTGTGGATCTCAGATAAACCTTGAGGAATAATATCATCCCATACTTGGTCATATGAAGTAGGAGGAGGATCCTGATCTTCTGGCCTAGAAGAAAAGCAGGGCATCTGAGGTTATTGCATCTTAGCTGGCATCTGACTGGACTGTCCTTCAGCAAGAGGATTCAGGTTATGAGGAATGATATTAGGATCAACCAGAAATTCAGGGAATATTTGGTTGTGCATCAAAACTGAGGTGTCATGGGTATGAAATTTCACAGATCTAATTTGCTCTAAAACATTCTTATTGATTTCATTTATCTTGTCAGACCAAGCTGAGTTTGCAGCAGCAATAAACTTATACACAAGTTTTTCCACATGTTCTTTCACCAGGCTCTCCCCCTTTTTGAATTCTTCAAATAGCATTTTTATGGCTTCCTTGAAGGTTCCCACTTCTTCACAGATTATCATAACATGTTCCTGGGCTTTCTTCTCTAACTGAATTTGAATGTTAGCAAGAGTTATAGATTGGTCCATTACCTGACCAACACTAGTAATGGTGTGGTCTATAGCTTTTCCACCAATCTGAAACAATTCTTTGAGGGAGTCTATGTTGTGCTGGATTTTTGCAAATCCTTTGCTCATCTCTTTTTTTAGAGCAGTGACTTTTTCCTTGACTACCTTTAGAGATTCATCAAAATATTTCCTCTGGTCAGCCAACATGTTTTCAATCTTGCTAAGAATATCTGAATTGATAGGGGCAGCAATAGTAGTAACAGCAGAAGGAGGTGCAGTCCATGGAGGAATCTCATCAATCACTACAGAACTTTTAGCTCTGAAAGTATGAGTGACTGCATCTCCATCTTCATCAAGGAAAGTAGGCATGGAGAAGTCAAGTTTCCTTAGAGGAGCTTCAACAGGCTTTGGAGAAATTCTATCTTCATTAGAAAAAAGAATGGTATCTGGTAGAGAAGGAAGAGGTTCATCTGAAGTCAGTTCTTTTATCATACTATCAATATCTTCAGCAGTAGATTTGAGTGTTTCTTGCACTTGCTCATCTGAGATGGTATTATCTAAAATGTCTGCCTCTGGGGACTTTGTTGGAGATCTTACTGGGCTCAATATAGGACTTCTGATGGGTGAACTTGTTGGTGATCTGGCTGTACTTCTAACTGGAGATCTAGTTGGAGGAGGGGGAGAAGGAAGTCTGACATCGACAACTGAGGCTGCAGGCTCCCCCTCAGTTGTTGCACCAGATGGTTCAGCAACATTATGAGAGGAGGGAGATGGGGTCCTGACCTCTTTAGTCGGGGATGCAAGCTCTTTAGCCAACTGCTTTGGATTCTTCAGCTTTAATTCCCATCTATGAATGGAGGCTAGGGAGATCTTCTTCAGGTGATGGATTGGAGTGCCTTTAGAAGTCTTAAAGACAGTTGGATCAATCTCATGCAACATCAGGGAGATTATCCTAGCAAATTTTGGTTCTCTTATGCTGTCTCTAATCAAATCAAAAATCATCAAACCATAAGGAAATCTTTTCCTGCAGACTATGGCAGCCATTATATTGAAGAAGTCATTTATAATAAACCCTTTTGACCCTGTTTTGCACCACAAAATTTTGCCAATAATGTTTATTAAAAGCTTGCTAACATCATTTAAAGAAGTCCTCAGAGAAGTAATGTTATTTAAAACTCCACAGAAATGACAGGTTCTGTCATTATCATCTCCTGTTATTTCATCTGCATCATCTACATGAGGTTATCTGAGAATACTGGACACTATGTTCGGGCTCAACTTAATTATAATGCCCTTGACTTTGAACTTCAGGATAGTGTCATTTCTCCTTATCTTAACATTTCTGAAGAAGTCTTCTACCTCAGGAAATAAAATCTTGCAAGATTCTGATAGAACAAATGTCAAACCTTGTGTGTCCAGTAGAAGAAGAAGATTTCTAAAATCCTCTGAAAGATCTGCTATCCCTGCTACTATTAGCTCACTGCCGACGCCGATTTTGAACTGATGGGCCATTGAGATGGATGAAGGTGAAGGGCGGAGAGCGAGAAGGAGGCGGCGTCGAAGCACTGGTCGGCGGAAGACGAAGAGTTTTCAAGAGAGTCGAGTTTGAAATATCGGTTGAATTTGGGATTCTAACATTATATATATATATATAACCCTAGTAATACCGATTATATATCTAACTAAACTAAATTAACCCTTGGATTAAGGCAGAAATCGAGCGGTTTTCGAAATAGTAGAAATTGACAGAAATCGAAAATTGAAATGGTATTTCTCGAGAGATAGGGTATGTAGGATGAAGCGCGTATCAAACTGCACCAAAAGCCCGGACTGTTGGCGAGGGCGCTACTTAATTTTTTATATAAGTAGCAGAGTGTCACGGGATAAGTGAAGGAACGTCGGACCAAACAATCCCCCCGGCGTCCAGCACAACCCGTCGGCTCAGAGGTGGGGTTACCACATGGCCCACACGGCTCAGAGGTGGGGTTACCACATGTTCACGGATGCCTGACCCACCGGACCCACGCAAGTAGAAGGGAAAAATCAGGATTTAATAGCGCCCCCCGGTCTTGAACCGTGACCTCCTCTGATACCAATTGTAGGATCAAGCGCATACCCAACTGCACCAAAAGACCGGACTGTTGGAGAGAGCGCTACTTAATTTTTTATATAAGTAGCAGAGCGCTACGGGTCAAGTGAAGGAACGCCGGACCCAACAGGGTAGTTCTCGAGAAGTATCATTATAGTTCTCGAGAAGTAAAGGACTTATTTCCAAGAACTTTCAGTACCTCTTGAGAGACAGTTTTTCTGTTCTCGACAAGTTGACTTGAAGTTTTCGAGAACTAATTTAATGCTTTTCGAGAAGTAATAATATTTCTCGAGAACTTCCTTCCACTCAAGAAATTTCTGACCTTTTTGAAGTTTCCTCGATTCTTGAGCTTTGAACTGATTCCCTTTGATCTATCCTTCTTTGTTCAGCATCCCAAGTTCAGTTTTGATGAAATTGAACTTGGTCTCATCTAACGGCTTTATGAAAATGTCTGCAACTTGTCGATCTGTTGGCACGTACTGCAGATCCACATCCCCTTGCTCCACATGCTCCTCGATGAAGCAATATCTGAGCTCAATGTGCTTTGTACGGCTTTGCGAGACTTGCTTGTTTGTAATTGCTATTGCGCTGGAGGAGCCGCAAAACAACGGAATGTCTTTAACCTTCATATTGTAATCTTCTAGCTGGTTCTTTAGCTAAAGCAATTGTGCACAACAACTGCCGGCAGAGATATACTCTGACTCGTCCATTGAGATTGCGACACAATTTTGCTTTTTGCTGCCCCATGAGATAAGCCTTCTTCCAAGGAACTGACATGTCTCGGAAGTGCTTTTATTATCATCTTTGCTACCTGCAAAGTCTGCATTTGAGAAACCAATTAGTTCACTGTCATTACTTCTTGGGTACCATAAGCCAAGATTCGGTGTACCCTTAAGGTATCTCAAGATCCCCTTTACAACAACATAGTGAGATTCCTTACAGTTCTCTTGGAATCTAGCATAGACATATGTAGAGAACATTATGTCTGGTCTACTGGCAGTAAGGTAGAGCAAGGATCCAACTATGCTTCTGTACTTAGTTTCATCAAAAGGTTTCCCTTTCTTATCCTTATCCAGAGACATAGCGGAGGCCATTGGAGTCCTCATAGAGGTTGCATTCTCCATTCCGAATTTCTTAATCAACTCCTTGGTGAACTTCGTCTGTGAGATGAAAATTCCATCTTCAGATTGTCTCACCTGAAGTCCAAAAAAATACTTCAGCTCTCCCATACTACTCATTTCAAACTTCCCTTCCATAAGTTTAGAAAACTTTTTGCAGAGGTTGTTGTCTGTAGAACAAAAAAAATGTCATCGACATAGATTTGCACTAACAAAATCTTTACATTAATTTCCCTAAGAAATAATGTCTTATCTATCTTCCCCTTGTGAACTTGTTCTCGAGGATAAAGGTAGATATCGTTTCGTACCAAGCTCAAGGAGCTTGTTTCATACCGTACAGCGCTTTCGATAACAAATTAACATACTAAGGAAAGTTACGATCAATAAAACCTGGGGGTTGTTCCACTTACACTTCTTCCTTTATGTCACCATTCAGGAAGGCGGATTTTACTTCCATTTGGAAGACAGTGAAGCCCTTCAGTGCAACATAAGCTAGGAACAGTCTGATGGCCTCTAGCCTTGCCACTGGATTGTATGTTTGGTCGAAGTCGATCCCTTCTTCTTGACGATATCCTTTGGCGACGAGTCTGGCCTTGTTCTTTATGATTATTCCATCCTCATCTAACTTGTTCCGGTAGACCCACTTCGTTCCGATGACATTCTTACCCTTAGGTCTAGGAACTAGTTTCTAAACTTTGCATCGCTTGAACTGGTTCAGTTCTTCTTCCATGGCCAAGATCCATGATGCGTCTGAGTTGGCTTCGAAAAACTTCTTTGGTTCAACCTGTGAGAGAAAACTTAAATATAAATTCTCGTTAGTTCTACCTCGATGAGTTCTGACACCATCCTGGGGATCTCCTATGATATGGTCCAATGGATGATCCTTCAGATGTCTGAGCTCTAGGTTTCTAGCATTTGGAACTTCTTCAGCCACTGGAGTGACTTCATCAACTTGGATGTTTTCTTCATCTTGATCATCTGCCTCTCTAAAGGGGGTTAGAGTAGTGATCTTGAAGAACTTTTCTCTTACAACTTTAGTCGGTTCATCCAAGCTGATCTCTTTAATCCTTGTACCTGCATCTTCAACAAGCACACTAGACGATTTGCTTTGCAGCAGTCTCATCTCATCAAATACAACATGTATGGATTCTTCTATAACCAGAGTTTTTCTATTGAAAATCCTGTATGCCTTACTATGGCTACTATAACCTACAAAAATACCTTTAAAACTTTTCTCACTAAACTTGGTAGTATGATACTTACCATTGTTAAGCACGAAGCACTTACAGCCAAAAAATCTAAAATATGAAATAGTTTGTTTCCTGCCTTTTAGAAGTTCGTAAGGTGTCTTATCATGATTCTTATTGATGAGTGCTCAATTTTTCATGTGGCATGTAGTATTGACGGCTTTAGCCTAGAAGTATTCTGATAGTGAAGCATCACTCAATATAGTTCTGCAGGCCTCTAAGAGTGTTCTGTTGCTTCTCTCAGCTACTCCATTTTGCTGTGGAGTGCGAGGAGAGGAAAACTCATGAAAGATACCTAGGCTTTCACAGAATTTTTTCATGGCCCCAGATTCTAACTCTGTTCCATTGTCACTTCTGATTTTGACAACGGAACAGTTATATTCATTTTGTACCAGCCTCACAAAATTAGTAAAGATGTCGAAGGTATCTGACTTGTGTTTCAGAAAGAACACCCACTCAAAGCGCGAGTAATCATCAACAATAACTAATGTATATTCCTTACCTCCCAAGCTTCTAATTTGCAGTGGACCAAACAAGTCCATATGAAGTAGATGGAGACATCTACTTGAATTTTTGTCAATAATGCTTCTAAAGGTAGCCCTTGTTTGCTTGCCTTTTACGCATGCATGACAAGGTCAATCTTTTACGTACTTGACATTCGGGGAATCACGTACTAAGTTATGAGAGAATAATTTATTAATAGTTTTAAAATTAATATGTGCTAACCTCTTTTGTCATTGGTCACCAAGAGATGCACTATCTTTTGCCAAAAGACACACTGGTGTAGAAGAATCTATACAAATGAAATTCAAATAGAATATATTCCTGCTTCGAGTGCTAGATAGAATCATTTCTATATTGTCGACAGACTTTATCAGGCACTTGTCAGCGTGGAATTCAACTATGTATCCTTTGTCGCATAGTTGGCTTATACTTATAAGATTGTGTTCCAATCCCTCCACATAAGCTACATTCAAAAAAGATACACTATCATTAGTAATCATACCGTAGCCTTTAGTTATCCCGCGGTCTGAACCACCAAATATGACCTTTGGTCGGTTAACCACTAGAGAATAATTCTGAAGTAGGCTTCTTGTCCCGGTCATGTGCCGAGAGCATCCACTGTCCAAATACAAGATTGGTGTTTTGGTGGCCTTTGGATATCCCTACAATCATAATCAGTTTGCCTTAGGAACCCAAACATGTTTGGGTCCTTGGTAATGCGTTAGAACACTCCCCCTACGAGGATTAGCATTATGAGTTGTCATTCTCATGTTGCCAACTTGAGGAGTTGCAAAATTTCTTGGATTAAACCAACAATCGATGGCAAAATGACCAATTTTGCCACAGCACCAACAGTCAAACCTGTTGTATCTTTGCCTTAGGAACTCCTGCTTTTCCTTCTGGGATACTGGTCGAGCAGGGGTAGCATTCTTGGAGGAAGAAGCTTCATGATGATGGCAATCACATGATTTCTTCTCCATTACAGGCTTTTCTACAATGTTTTTTTTACTTTTGGTGCTTTCTTGAAGTTATGACCATGATTATAAGGGTCATAGCTCTGAAGAATGACTTCTTCATAAGGTGCCTTTAAGACACTCTCACCAAAGTTTCTAGGGCGAGACCATCCTTGGTAACGAGATTTTGCCTCTACATAAGTAGGCCGAGTCAAGTGGTCATAGGATGAGCCAAGATCAAACTCATTTGTTGGAAATATGACTTTTTTAAAGACATTCTGATCTTGAGGGGCTTTCCCCTTTGCTTTGGCTAAGGCCTTCTTGGCGGCCTTATTCCTTCTCTAGTCCTTATTCCTCCTAGAAGATTTACTAGGAGCTTCTACATGGCCTAGCCCAGCACCCTTGGCCTGTGCGCAGAACATAGCAACGAGAAAAATAACTATCTTTGGCTTAGAGAAACCTTTAACAATTTCCTTTTCGGCCTCTAGTAAGTCTTCCAACCCTTTGATGATTTCATCCTTTAGATCAAGGTGCTTGATAGCCTTGTTGAACTCATCAACAACATTATCTAAATCTTCTCTGAGTGAGTCCATCTTAGCGACTTCCTCTCTCAGAGAGCTTTCTATGGCCTTTAAAAACTTAATCTCTTTTGCCTGAGTTTTCACGACCTTTCGACATTTGTCATAAGCCATGATCAACTCCCTGTACTGGGCCATGAGTTCAGACTCATCGTCAGAGGAGCGGTCCTTATGATCATGCTTAGAGACTTCAGATTCTGAAAGTAGGGTGTGAGATTTTACCTCCCCAGTGAACTTGGGCTCTTATTCATCATCTGATTGAGCCGTAAGTCCAAAGTAGGCTTCCTCTTCTTCACTTGACTCAGATGAGTCAGAGTCACTAAGATTCTTGCCATTCTTGACTATCAGGCTCTTCTCTGTCCTCTTCCTATTGTACGAGGACTTCTTTTTATTTCTCCTGCCACCGTCCTTCTTGTGGGGGCAGTCAGCTATGACGTGACCTGGCTTATTACAATAGAAGCAAACTATGTCAGTCGAAATATGTTTGTTTTGTTTAGAACCATACATGTCGTGGCTATACGAGCCTTTTCTCTGTCGATCACCGTCATTTCGTGATCTTCTATGAGAGGCATCCTTGCCCTTCCATTGCTTTTTATTGTTCAAGAATTTATTGAACTGCCGTGAGAGTAAGGAGAACTCCCCTTCAGATAGCTCAGATCCCGAGGTACATGGCTCTGAGTTTTCTTCTTCACTAACTTCTTGTGCTGGGGATGGAGAGGTAGCCTTTGACTTCCTAGAGGTATCTTCCTTTAAAGCAATAGACTTATCTTTGGATGCAGACCTGCTCTTCTCTTCTTTATCTTTCCTCGTGTTTAGTTGAAGCTCATACGACATCAGCTTCCCGAAGAGATTCTGAGGATCTGTCTCAGCTAGCTTTCAAAATTCCCGGATATCACATACCTTATTGTCCCATTCCTTGGTTAAGGATCTTAGGAACTTGTCATTTAGTTCTCCATTTGTGATGACTCTGCCATATACTCTGAGACCATTGACTATTTTGAAGAAGTTCTCAAATGTATCTGCAATAGTATCCTTTGGCCCTTGCCTGAAGGCTTCAAACTTCTCGTTCAACAGAGATCTTATATTATCCCTCACTTCTTCAGTACCTTCCATTAGAGTGACTACTGACTGCCACATCTCCTTAGCCGATTGGCAGTGAATCAGGTTCTGCAGTATCGAGTCATCGACTACACTTGCTATAAAATTTTTAGCTTTCTTATCCAGAGAGACAAGTGCAATCTCGTCTTTATCTTGATCCATTAACTTCTTTGGAACCTTCTTAGTTGGATCTATAGTGGAGACAGTCATAGGAATGTGGGGACCTTCTTCAACAATCATGAAGATCTGGGGATCCACATCTTCCATGAAAAATTTAATTCTCTCTTTCCACATGGGAAAGTTATTCTTTGTGCACAGGGGAAGCTTGGCAAAATCTTTAGCCTTGTCCATTGCTTGAAAATTCTCAAAGACAACTTAGAGAGGAAATTGATCAAGGTGTGAACCTTTTAATGACCAACCTCCCTCTGATACCTATTGAAAGAGTTAAGTTGTCTACCTAAATCACCTAGAGGGGGGTGAATAGGTGAATTGTGCGTCTATTTGCGGAATAAAAATTTTTAAAGAACTTGCACAAACAATAAGGAAATCACAGACGACAATAAGATTTATAGTGGTTCCCCAACCTTGGGTACGCCCACTTTCCCTCACCGATCTAGTAAATAACTAGACTCGGCTACTCCAATATCTCCGATTGAAAACCAATCCTACGTCTCGGAACCAAGTTCTTAAAATCTCGATCCAAATGGATCTACACTCGGAAGATGAAAAGTTCCTACAACTCGGAGATTAATCTCCTACAAAATTTACAAAGAGATTTAAAATACAAACAGAGATTTGTCTCAGATCTGGAAAAATTTAAATCTAGGTCTTCTTCTTGAACTATGCAGCTTTTTTAGAAAATATTGAAGAAGAGTTGAGTGATTTCATCTGAGAAATCTTAAACCTACTCGATCAAGGAGAAGCTGAAATATCCTTGAAAAGAAAGCCTTTCTTGAACGAAAACAGAAGTATCGATCTTCACGTTGAGCGGCGACGACGGTTGAAAGTTCTGTTCTTCTTGGAGAGAGAGACGGCTGATCACGATAATAGACAAATATGATTTTCCGCTTAGGGTTAGTCTTGATGAAAAGACATTATATAGGACTTCCCCTAACGGTTAGAATTTACATTAATGACGACACGTGGACCAATCAAAATGTCTCATTTGAAAAACCCGTCGATCTGTACTTAAGAGAAATTTTCAGAAAAATTGACAGCAGTTTTCGAGAAGTATGAACGATTTCTCGAGAACGGGTTGACTTCTCGAGAACTAGACTGTCTGGACTTACTGACTAAGAACAAATGGCATTGAGTCTACTTGAGAACTAACTAGACTTCTCGAGAACTATTACTCGAAAGCCAAATCGTATACTCAAGAACTATGTTTAGTTCTCGAGAAGTAGAGACTAAGTTCTCGAGAACTAAGATAGACTTCTCGAGAGAGGGACTTTGAATAATTTTGCTGCTGTCTCTAACTACTCGAGAAATAAAGGCTTGGACTTCTCGATAACCTTAAACTAACTTCTCGAGAACTATAAAAAGGTTTCTCGAGAGCTAGTCTTGGCTTCTCGAAAACTAGAGAAACTTCTCGAGTTCTGCTAAGTCTACTTCTCGAGAACTGTCATGGACTTCTTGAGAGGTGGACTTAGAGAAATTCTGGACTTAGAAAATTTTCTGTACACTTCAAGAATCCAATCTTCATTCCTTGATCCAAGTGCTTGAATATGAAGTGTATTCCAATTGAGAGGCTATACATGAGTCAACAGCTTGGATCACACAGTGAGGGATTACACCGTATGGTACTGTGTTCATGACTCACTGTAGACTGACATTGGTTAACACTTACCAATGATTATCTGCAAACACACAACTTAAACCAAGATATCAAATACAACTTAATTCATCTTAGTTCAAGGGTGTCTTCATGTAAATCTGGGTTATTGTGGATGCAATACCCGATAACTCGCTTGAAGAAATTTTGAAATTTCTTACTACGAAGACCTGAAATAAAAGAAGAATTTTTCTTTTTTTTTAAAAACTAAAATTCTGGATTTTAGCGCGCTATTTGCAGACCAAAATCAAAAAATTTTAAAGTGCAAGAATATTTTTTTTTGGACCTAAAAGCCTACCTAAAGATAGAAGGATGGTGCCGATTAGAAAATCGACAAGAACCTACCTCTGATACGAAATTGATGTAGGCTCATCCTTTTGGCATTATGGTGACGGACGTAACTAAACGCAACGCTATTCGGTAACTCTCGCGTCACGCTCAAGCCTAAAACACAACAACTTTAAAACTCGGGCTTTCATAATATTTTAGAATACGGAGGCTTCGCAAAGCCCTTCAAGATAATACCATGGCGATAGGCCAAGGTCCTCTCAAGCGAAAGGAACCCACATGGTTCGGTCGAGCATTGTTGTACCAAAAGATAATCCACCGAAATGCAAAGATTCGTACAAAGGTGGTTGTCTCCCAACAAAATAAAACGAGGGCCGCCACGCCTCACAAAACTTAAACGGAAAAGGGAAAATACCAACAAGATCTATGAAGAAATTTACCACGAAATTCAGTCATTTCACAAGCCACACAACACGCATATGCCACAAGATCTATCAAGAGGGAAATCACAACAACTAGTGGAGGAATGTTCATTACCCTGCTCGGATATCGACGAGTATGAGAGGATCGTTCCTTTCTGATTCCCCTGGAACCATGCCAGTTGGAGGGAAAGCAAATTGCCTTCCTCGTGTCACGCCGGAGGAGATGCCTTGGCTTAGAGTCCACCAAGGAGAGATGTTTGGTCGGTGCTAGACTTAATGGTTGCTAGTCAGGTTGGCTTGAGAATGCTGCTCGGGTGGAGGAGGGGTTGGCTGCTCGGGTAGAGGAGGGGGTGCCTGCTCGGGTTGAGTAGGGGGGTGGCTGCTTGGGTAGAGGAGGGGGTGGCTTCTCGAGTTTCTTGGATCTAGGAGAGGAGAGAAGTGGTCGGCCTTAATAGGGGGAAAGGAGGGTTCAGCGGACAAGCGGGGGGGGGGGGGGAAGAGAGGAAGGGGCGGCGCCCAAGGGAGGAGGAAGTGGGAAAGAGATTTAAGATTTTTGAAATTAGGGTATTTTTTTTCATCCAAGAAACAAAAAACATCAAGGTTTAGCATCTTATAGGCTTTACAAACACAAGGGCTAAAAGCACCCCAAACATGCCTAAACATAGGCCAAATAAAAAAACAAATAATAAGGCAATTAGAAGCACAAATAAACATGAAATTAAAACATAAAATAGATGTTAAAATATGTGGTAACATATTTTAACTTAGCACGGATGAGAACGGTCGCAGACATGGTTGCGGCGGGAGTGGCGGCGAACAACGAACCAAACATGTCATAGCAAATCATCTCCCGGTGGTGGTGATGTATCATCAGTCGTGTGACGGTACCACCATGAACCGGGTTGCCAAAATCATCGGGAAGGGGAGACTCCATATCAACATGTACTGGATAACCATCATCAACCGGGTCGCCAAAATCATCGGGAAGGGGAGCCTCCATATAAACATGTACCAGATCACCATCATCGACTTGAGGGGGACGCTCCATTTCAAAATGTCGGGGGTAGTCGACCTCATCACTCAAGCTATTCCGTTTAGGTACATTTTCTATATTTTGTACAACTTTGTTGTTTTTTGAGATGTTTAAATTTCGGGACGAAATTTCATAAATGGTGGATTTGTATTAACCCTGGTTTCCCATGTTTGAAAATGATAGTTTTCTAGTTACTAGAAGCTATCGACCGGTGATAGCAAGATATCATCGACGATTGCGGGTGTCAGGATGATGGCGGTGAGATTATGTTGTGGCATCTAGAACAAGTTGTGGCATCGAGAACAAGTTGTGGCATCGAGAATAAGTTGTGGCATCAAGGTACTACAACCAAGCGGTTGTGATACTGCTAGTAATACCTTGACAAGTTTCCAGTGATGTTAAGGAGGTTGTTAAGCAACAAAGCAACATTGAGTTGGTCAAACGGCCACCGCATAGGCTATTACGCTGTGATATCGAGTTATCACCCGATGATAGCAATTTATAAATGCATTCTCGATTTAATCATGGCCATCCATGTGTTTGTGCTCTAGGATCCTGTAGCTGAGTTTAGAGCCAGGATTGTTGAGAGACTGAGAAGGTTATTTCCTTCTCTTTCTCTCTTTCACACTCTCTCTCTCTCTTCAAGAGAAGAAAATAAAGGAGAAGAAGGAAAGGAGAGGAACAAGAAGGCCAAAACTAGTTCTTTATAGAGCTGTTGAAGGAGTTCTTGTTGTCAATATCGAGGGTCGAGGCTTGATCCGTCGAGAAGAAGGTGCTGCAAACGCATATATCCGGATAACTTACAATCTCGTGGCACCTAAGCGATATATAAGGGTAACAATTCTCCTCTTGGACATGTGAAGTCCTATTTTTGCATATTTGCATGAAAACACTCGCAATTTTGTGAAGAATGAGAGGTTTCCTTTGGGTTAATACGATGTAGCCCTAGTATAAATTTCATATAGAGTTTGGAATCAAAGTACCGACAGAGACATAATATGTGAAGCCCTTCTGTACAAGTTAGCCTGGATTGGTGATGATTGATTTGCATAACAGAGAAGACTCAGTGTATATAAGTGTAGTTTTTTGGAGTTTTGGGGTTGAGCAGCTTGCTGTAGTTAGTACTAGAGGTTTTTTCTAAGAAACACCCAAGATTGTAGAAGAATCGATGTTTTGTTTGTTCTATTCCCGTGGTAGCATTATCGTTGGTAATAGCTCGCAAGGAGATTTGTCTATAATTATGACCATGTCTTTTGGGGACTAGGGGCTAGCATGTTAAGCTTTGAACCTGGAGTGCCTAACTTTGGTTTTCGTTGTTGGATTTAGTGGCAAACCTTAAAGGGGGGTTAATAAGGTTTTACGAGTTAATAAAAAATTTGAATAATTTTCTCGAGGAAAAAGAGTTCTGGAAGCTACCGCAGGGCGCTAGCTTGCTAGCGCGCGGTGCTAGGTCACAGATCTCATTTTCCTGAGCAAATTTTTCCTTGGAGATGCACACACCGTTCAAAGATCTACCAGCAAACAATCACAACGTCATACACGAAATGAAGAGCAATAAATAATTTTATTCAAATAGAAACAAAAAAAGGTTTTATAATTACAAATGTTTTATCTCCATGACACCGGAGATTGGAGGTAGTGAAAGTCAAATCACTTTTGGTTTTCTATACCGACCCACCGCCCAGATATGTTGGCTCACTCCCTTTCCCTCCAATAATGGTATTTATGTCGGCTCTATACCTTCACACAAGGAAGTGTCTTAGAGCACCACTAGATCCCCCGATCTAGACGTCCCTTCCCAGGGATGATTTCTCATGGGATCCTCACCGGATTCTGACGACCTTCACCGATTGATTTTCCTCACCCACAAATAATTAGAAAAGAGAAAAATACAATAATAATATAATAATAAGAGAAAACCCCCCTCTAATTAGAACACTTGATATTAATGATGATTTGCTTGTAAAGGTTTGATCTTGATGGCTTGAGAGTCTTCCTCTTAGATGTTCTTTAGATCTGTGAATGCGTGTGCTTGATGAGAGTTTTTCATAGCGAGGATCCTTCACGTGAATATATTAGAGCAAATGCTTCTTGATCATCATGTTGATATCCTTCAATTCTTGCACATGAATTCCTTTTGATCTCCTCTGATGAACTCTCCTCCTCAATGAGTTTGGATGACCCCTCCCTTCCATTTAGACGGATAGTGCAAACTCTCCTTTCTAATTTCGTGAAAATCATCGCACGAAACTTAATTTTGGGTTGTTTTAAATAGAGAGAGCTTTGTAGGAAGCTACCGCGCGGCGATAGCTTTGGCAGTAGCTCGCAGAGAACAAAATACTTCCTTTTCTTCTTTTAAATTCCGTGGATTTTTCCTTCCTCCTTAAAAATAGGTTATTCCTCATGAAAATAAAATATACCCTTGCCTTCCCATTGATATTTGATGCACCAACTAACTTCTCAATCAAATCATGATATATTTGGTGTTTCCTGATACCGCGGGAGCTCTTTCCTTTTTTGCTCCTTAATCAGTTGAATAGTCATTTTAAATTAATCTACTGCCAGTGGTAGAGCTTGTACCCAACGGTAGGTTGATGTGCACAAAGGTGAGCTGTCTAGTAGATTTGGAAAGTATCACAGAAAATATTTTTCATCTTTTGAATTCTACCACAACGCGGTACCAAGCTATCACGCGGCGGTATCTATGTATTAACCCATCCGTCTCGTCACTCGCTAAGTGAGCTAGCGCTGGGAGGTACTAAGCTATCTCTCGACGGTAGCTCTATATCGATATCCCCGACTTAATGCTCATTGAGTGAGCTAGCGCTGCGTGGTACAAGGCTATCGCATGACAGTAGTTCAATCTTCTCGATGAATCGTATCGACATTCGTTAAGAGCAATAACGGGCCACGATAAAGTCTATAACCACGTGGTAGGTTACCGAGAGTTCAATCAGGTTAATTCAAGTCTAGCGCTCGGTAGTAGCACTAGCGCGTGGCAGTAGGTGCCAGAGCTATATTCTTTCATTCTTCACACCAGTAAACCTGCACATTATAAACACACAACAATCGTAATCAAATACACACTGAGATTTGTTATTGTAAACCAGGAGATGCTAAATGCATGTTGCAACAAACTCCCCCTTTTGATAATAACAAATCTACTATGAAAAAATATTGCATTATAATATTTGTGTTTATAGTAAATGATAAGCATTCAATACGTACTCCCCATAGATGGACACTACTCATACATAGACTCTTCCTAGTTGAGATATTTCTTCAAAATCATTATCCCCCTTTTAGTATTATCAAAAGAGGGTGGGACAGAGCATATTAGCGAGTAGAGCTTTTCTATTATATCACTGGTTGATTACTATAAGTTGCCACTTATTAAAAACATGTTAATGCTTGTTAAGATAATTATCATGATCGGGCATAAGTAAAGTATCAATGCCCTATGATTACTTCACCTACATAGATGCTTTCTATAAAAACAATTTAATGTACTCCCCCTGAATTATGAAATTGATGCACGGTGTTCTTCCCCTTTTTGGAAGAATAGACGGAGGTTACAGGTGAGTGTATGCAATGAGAATTTATAAAGGTCTATGTTAGAGAAGAAAAATGGGATGCATGGAGCAAGATCATAGATAACTCTCTATCACTTATTTGGCAAAATGTATGCAAGATTGAATATAATAGAAAAAATAGAACTTGTTATGCACATAATACCATGTAGTATTCATAGTTTGCCACTTGTTGAGAGAGTAAAAATTCATGATTAAGCACAAGTAGTATGCTTAAAAATAAGTTAAGCACTCTTAAAATGAACATCCTTTTTTTGGAATATATGATCATAATAAGGATATGGAATTTTAGGCCAAATAAGAAGATGTTTTCAATTCAAATCAAATCCAAGAGATGTTATTTCATTGAAATTTTTGCAAGCATGATTTTAAAATATCAAAGAGAGATACAAACCACAATTTTAGCTAATTTGCATTTCAAGTAAAAATAAATATTATAGCGGTCATGCTTTGTTATCTAGTTTATTTACTTATGATTTTAGAGAATAGTATAGGTATTTATAAGTATCCAATTCTCATGAGTAGAAGTTTTATGAGAAAAAATGATGTGTACAAAAAGTGTTTTGATAAAGTATACACGTGAAATAATCAAAACACATGACATATATAATAAACAACCATAACATTAAAAAAATAAAAAAATATTACTTCCACTATTTTTCAGCACACATGAGTAAGAAGTACAACTTCCAAGGTGTTCTATGATAATACGTTTTGCAGCCTAAATTATTATCGTATTTTCTAGTTTATAATGTACAAATCATGTCTTATTAGTTTATTTTTTTTATCTTTTTATGTAAATATTATTGCCACTATCATTTTCTTGTCTTTTTGTAGGTTTCCAGAAATTTGGCCAAAAATGACATGACACGCCCCCTGTCACGCCCTCCAAGGGCATGTCACAGGGCATGTCATAGGGTGTTCTTTTTGCAGGTTTCCAGGGTTGCTTTATTTTCTTCGAAGCTTAGCGACCACCATGTTTTTGGTGTCGTTGTCGGACATCAACTTTCGTTGATATATCGAAAACACGAACCTATTAATTTTATCATTTCCCTTTCTCATCCTCTTTTTAAAAAATTTAAAAATCCAAAAATTTTTTATTAGCGCTCTTAATAGAAACCCACTTCACAATTTTTCTACGCCATCTAATTCTCTCGAAAAGGGAAAAGGTCTTTAAGTGCCACTATCTTGTCTAGTACCTTGCAAACTCTTCATTGTGTAGCCCTTGGGAAGTTCGGGAGATAAACTATCTAAAAAAAATTCAATTTCAAAAAAAAATTTATTAGTTCTCTTTTTCTAGTTTATTTATTTCTCTTTCTTTAACTTCTCTTCTTTTAGTTCATGACCCGCGGGAATCCGTCGGCTATTTTGGACTTGGACCACGAAATTGAGTGTACTCTTTGGAGAAGATCGCAATTTCAAGGCCCTACTCTCCAAATACCAGTTGAGGATTCCGAGTCATTTTCTACTTTAAGAATGGAAGAACCCCACGTGGAGGAAGCCGTGCAAAAGACTATGTCCTATTATGTACGACCGAATCTCGAGGGTAAGGAATCAAGCATAGTTCACCCCGCGATAACAAATAATAATTTTGAACTAAAGCCTAGCATAATTCAAATGCTGTAACAATATTTGCAATTTGACGGACTTCAAGTTGAAGATCCGAACGCGCATATTGCAAGCTTTATTGAGATTTATGACACCTTAAAGATCAATGGTGTCACAAATGATACAATTAGGCAAAGACTCTTTCCTTTTTCTCTTAGAACTAAGGTTAAGTAGTGGCTGAACACTCTACCTAAAAACACCATCACAACCTGGAATGAATTAACAGAAAAAATTTTGGCGAAGTATTTTCCGCTAGTTAAAACTGCAAAACTTAGGAACAACATTTCCGCTTTTGGACAAATAGACTTTGAAACCTTATACGAAACCTGGGAAAGATTTAAAGAATTATTAAGACGATGTCCACATCACGCGCTGCCTATATGGTTACAAGTGCAGACATTTTATAGCGGGATAAATCCAAATACGAAGCAAATGATAGACGCAGCTTCTAGCGGTACTTTAAACCATAAGACCCCAGAAGCAGCTCTTGATCTTTTCGAGGACATGGACATGAACATTTATTAGTAAAATGTGTCTAGGTCCCGCCCAAACAAACCTGTAGGTATCTTTGAAGTGGACAACGTCGCCCAGCTCGCTCTGCAATTTGAAATATTAAGCAAAAAAATTACGGAGATGACTGCTGCCTCTGCCCCTCAAGTATGGGAATCTGCAACTCCTCCAGAACAATTAGATTATGTTAATAATATGCCTAGAAATGCTTTTAATAATTTTTCTGCTGCGAATTTTCATCCTCCTAATTTTAATTTTCCAAATAGTTATAATCCTGCTTTAAGAAATCACCCAAATTTTTTGTGGAGTAATCCATCGAACGCAATGCTCCCGCCACCACAAAATGATTTTTCTACACCACCTCCACCTATTCAAAACTTTCTAAAACCTCTAAGTTTGGAGGAGTTACTTTCTAAATATATCACCACAAATGACGCTACGATAAGAACCTTAACTGGAATCGTTAAAAGTCTAGAAAATCAAGTTGGACAGCTCGCTAAAATTATTTCTTAGCGACCCTCAGGATCTCTTCCTTCAAATACGAAGCCCAACCCAAGAGAGCAAGTGAAATCTATAACTCTTCGTAGTGGGAAGCGATTTTCCGGTAGGGTTAGTGAAGAGCCTGAGGCAAGCTCCGCCCCTGTTTTTAAAAATCAAAGCTCCGCTCCCATTTTAAACATTCCACCCTCTACTGAAGAAGTTATCACCCCCATTTTATAAAAAGACCTCACTGCACCACCCATCTTTAAAAATAATCCAACCCCGCCATACCCTTCCGAAAATAACAAATAACGTCTAGATGATCAGTATACTCGCTTCTTAGAGATGTTTAAGCAAATCCACATAAATCTTCCTTTCCACAAAGCAATCTCCTAGATGCCGAAGTATGCTAAGTACCTTAAGGACCTCCTAACTAATAAGAAGAAGTTAGAAAACCTTTCGCATGTCACGTTAAATGTCGAGTGCTCTGCTATTTTGACAAATGGTTTAATAAAGAAAATCAGTGACCCGGGTAGTTTTTCTATTCAGTGTGTCTTTGGTAATCTTTTTGTCAAGAATGCATTAGCCGACTTAAGTGTGAGTATTAATCTGATGCCACTCTCGTTTTTTAAGAAGTTAGGAATTGTTAGCCTCAACCCCACATTCATGAGTATCCAGCTCGTCGACAGGTCTGTTAAGTACCAATTAGGAATAGTGGAGGATGTCTTAGTAAAAGTCGACAAGTTCATCTTCAAGATGTACTTCATCATTTTGGACATCAAAAAAGACGTCGAGCTTCCCCTGATCCTTGGCCGACCCTTCCTTGCCTCCACCCGAGCTATCATTAACGTAAGCAATTGTAAGCTCTTCCATCGAGTAGGCAACGACAAAGTGACTTTCTCTATCACACCTTCGATGAAAAACACCCTAGCAAATGACGACTCATGTTTATTCGTAGATGCCCTAAGTGAAGAATCCTCATATTGCCTTTCTGAATTTTAAAAAGAATTTTTTAGATTTTTGTTCCTCCTCTTCTCTTCCAACTGAATCGCTACACCTAAGTGAAGAAAGTGAAGAATCCTCTTATCGTCTATCTTAATTTGAAAAAAAAATTCTAATTTTTGTTCCTCCTCTACTTTTCCAACTGAATTGCTACAAGAAGCCGCCTTGACCACCAGCACCACCCCTTTTAATTTTCTGTCTAAAAAGATCTACGAAGATAAAGTATTTGAAAAAGAAAGAATTTCTAAAACCTCTTATGAAGAACCCCCTTCCCTAGAAATTAAAGAACTTCCAGAACATCTCAAGTATGCCTTATTAGAAAAAAATTGCAAACTGCCAGTAATATTTTCGGCCTACCTCACGAATGCGCAAAATGATAAACTTCTTTTAGTTTTACGTATACATCACCGAGCTATTGCCTGACAAATTTCTGATATTAAGGGCATAAGCCCATCTTTCTGAACTCACAAAATCTTAATGGAAGATAATTCACATAATTCAATACAACCTCAACACCGTATAAACCCGAACATGAAAGAAGTAGTTAAGGGCGAGGTTATGAAACTCTTAGACGCAAGAATTATCTATCCTATATCAGATAGTAAGTGGGATAGCCCTATTCGGGTAGTGCCAAAGAAGGGAGGGATAACTGTAGTTGTAAATGAAAATAATGATTTAATCATGACACGGACGGTGATGGGGTGGCAAATGTGTATAGATTATCGTAAATTAAATGACGCAACCCGCATGGATCACTTTCCCTTGCCGTTTATCGATCATATTTTAGAACGATTATTCGGCCATAGCTTTTATTGTTTTCTCGATGGTCTCTTGGGGTATTTTCAAATCCCCATCTCTCCCGAGGACCCAGAGAAAACTACGTTTACTTGTCCCTTCGGCACCTTCGCTTACCGAAGAATGCCGTTTGGATTGTGCAATGCGCCAGCTACATTCCCGCGATCTATGCTCGCTATCTTTGATAAGTATGTAGAAAGAATTATGGAGGTATTCATGGATGATTTCTCTGTGTTCGGTGATGCGTTTAAAAGTTGTTTAGAAAACCTCGAAAAAGTGTTTGAACGATGCGAAGAGACTAACCTTGCCCTAAATTGGGAAAAATGCCATTTTATGGTGAGGGAAGGGTTAGTTTGGGTAATAAAATTTTTGCGAGAGGTATTGAAGTAGACGTTCCTAAGATAGAAGTTATTGAGAAGCTACCGCCGCGTACGAACATAAAAGTTATAAGAAGTTTCCTAGGGCATGCTGGCTTTTACCGTCATTTCATAAAGGACTTCTCCAAAATCACCAAACATCTTACTTCACTCTTAGAAAAAGACGCCCCATTTATTTTTGATGACTCGTGTCTTTCTACCTTCAAATTAATTAAAGAAAAGTTAATTAACGCAAATATAATGATAGCTCCGGTGTGGGACCTTCCATTTGAGATAATATGCGATGCGAGTAGTTTCTTGGTGGGAGCCGTATTAGGTCAACACATATCTAAAAACTTCCACCCCATCTACTATGCAAGTAAGACACTCACATCTTCATTGGAAAATTACACCACGACCGAGAAGGTGCTCCTAGGTATAGTATTCGCTTTTGATAAATTCCGCCCTTATATTACACTTTCAAAAATTATCATTTTTACGGACCACTCGGCCCTCAAATATCTTCTTCCCAAAACGGATGCCAAGCCGCGCTTGATTCGCTGGGTCTTACTCCTCCAGGAGTTTGACTTAGAGATCCGTGATAAGCGAGGAGCCGAGAATTTGGCCATCGACCACCTCTCAGGCCTAGATAACCCTTATATTGAAAATTTAGACGAAAACTCTTTTAATGATTATTTTCCTGATGAGAAGCAGTTTTTAATAACCACTTCTCCTTCTCCTTAGCTTGCACATATTGTCAACTATTTAGTGGCTCGTGTGCTCCAAAAAGAGTTCTCCTCTAAGCAAAAGAAGAAATTCTTTTGTGTGTTGAAGAACTACTTTTGGGAGTACACGCATCTTTTCAGAGTCTGTGCAGACGAAGTGATAAGGAGATGTGTTTCTTATGAAGAAGGAGTTGATATCTTAAAACACTTACATGAAGGTCCGACTGGTGGGCACTATCAAGCTGCTCGCACCGCTCATAAGGTGCTTTGTGCGGGTTTTTACAGGCCTAGCCTGTTTAAAGACGCGGAAGCCTTTGTGAGTAGATGTGATAGTTGCCAACGGTCGGGCAACATTTCCAATAAAAATGAAATGCCGTAAAATTATTTCCTCGAGTGCAAAAAATTTGACCTCTAGGGAATCGATTTTGTTGGCCCTCTTCCTTCTAGATTCGGGAATAAGTATATTTTAGTTGTCGTTGATTATGTTTCACGTTGAGCCGAAGCACAAGCTCTTCCTACGAACGACTCTCGAGTTGTAGTTACCTTTTTGAAAAAACTATTTTCTCGATTCGGTACGCTGCACGCTATCGTTAGTGATTATGGTTCCCATTTCTATAACGCTCAGTTTTCAAAAATCCTTATTAATGTAATGCCCCAAAAACACTATAGGTATAGGAAGTGTTTTTATGGGCTCTGGAGCCCTGGGATTTTCCTGGCTGGAGGTCGCGGGGGTGTAAGGGGTGCCGACATGGGCGTGTCAAAGTTTACACAGGCGTGTAAACATGTCGTGTCATTCTCTGGAAACTGGGCTGTGTCGAGAGGCGTGTATACGGCTCGAGACACGGGTATGTCGTGGTCGACACGACCATGTTAATCCTGACAGGGCGTGTCACGACCTGTATCCACCAAGGGTCGTATCGGTTCCATAGGGCAGTTATGGGGCACGCCCGTGTCACGGGCGTGCTAGTTTGGGCGACATGGGTGTGTCACCTTGGACACGAGCGTGTCTCAACCCTTTTCCTGTTTTGTATCGACTATTTCGTTTGCGAGCAGGGCACACGGCCATTTGCAAAGGCGTGTTCAGCCATCTGAAATGATTTTCAGAGTTATTTTGGGTCGTTCATTTTTATTAAATACGATCCAACGGCCCTGGCTTGCCTCTTAATGGTTTATGGATGGGAATTGGGAAGTTATTCCACATTTCATATTTGTCTTTCTCTTTCTAAGGACAAGAGAGAGGGGAGAGCAAGAGGTGGTAGGAGAAGAGGAATCCGATTGCCGGTGGTGCTACGATGGTCTGAATCACGTGTCGAATTCAGATTCGCGGAGGCAAGAGCATTGCGGTCCTTTCCAACCGTGTACTTTTCTCCATGGCGCCAAATCGTGCTGCAAGGGTAACGATTTTCCACTCGGACATGTGAAATCCTTCTTTCTTGCATTTGCATAGGAGTCCACCAAAAATGTGGAACGCGAAGTGATTTCCATGGGATCGGTAGTTCATCCCTTGCTTTGTTGCATTAGATCTGAAAGTGAGTAGTACGGTTAGGCATTCTATGTGAAGCCCATCCGGAAGTGAGTAGTACGGATTGGTGATGCTTTGTTTGCAAATCGGAGAAGACTCCGTGTTCTTTGATTTTGTGTATGGAGTCTCGTGGTGAATACCTGTGGCCTAGTGCAGCAGGAAGTACTGGAGGAAGTCCAGGAAAATGTGAGAGTTGATACTTGGTGTTAAACTCATGTTGTCATGAGTACCATGTTGTGTGTTGTTGGGCCATTGTGCTATAACTAAAAGCCTTGGTGGAGAATGGGCAAGGAGATGTTGTACCCGCGTCGGTCAGGTGTGACGACTGACGATGATGAGAAATGTGCAAGGCGGATTTATACCCACATCATGGTTGTCTAACCTTGGGTGCTTAAGTCCCTGTTAGGATCTCATAGCGAGATTCTTAGGCATGCGCGTCGTAATGAATAGGAATGCTCATTCTGGACCATAAAGGAGAGAGACCTTGAAACGGTGGTTGGACCCTGGATTTTCTGGTTCACCAATAAGGTGCCCTGAGTGCACGGAGCGTCGGGCCATCATGCCGACATTTATGTTATGTATTGGCTAGTGTGGGTGTGCACATCCCTGGTGGATTATAGTATGTATGTGCTGGTTAATAAAATGTTTTGCAGGGAAGGAATTCCGTTGCCCCATGCTAGGGGCAGGGTCGTTATAATTGGTCAGCTGAATGTTGACTGTTTCCCTGTTTGCCGCCGCTTGGTGGATTGTTTCTTACAGGTAGAGTTGGCCCAAGAGGGAAATAGCAGGCTCAAGCCCTGGTTGCGTTGCTTCCCTTAAAGTCTTTACTTTGCTTTACTCTTGTTCATGTATAGCCGGCCTGTGTGCTGAAGTTTGAAAACCACACTCCTGTTAAGAGAAACTTGTAAGGCCATAAGGCCATGTACCTTTTTATTGGTTGTTTTCATTCCAAATTATTTGTAGTGGACATTCCTTTTGTTGTACTTGAGTTCAAAGTTTTCAACTTTGAAGCTTTCACTAGAATGCTCTGTGTTAGGAATCGTTGGTAGTTTTGATATTATATAGTAACCTCTTCGCCTGTTTGTGGAATATTATATGGGGCCCCAGCCGGACCTTCTACTATATCCCATGTAACGGGTAAGGATATTACAATTTGATATCAGCGTGTTGGTCTTTCTCTTCCAAATTCATGGGCGAATTCTTTTGAGAGGTCGCGAGCACGTGTAAGTGTTGTCGTTATAACACAAAATGAACTCAAGAATGTCCACTTTGGAATAAAAATACACTTGTTTGCGGAATCTGCGTATTCCTTTTTGTTTGTTTGCCATTTTGTTTAGTCGATAAGTTGTGTTTCTTAACACATATAGGTGACTAGAAGTCATGCATGATAGTCAGAACCCCAACGTTTCGATGAGAGTGTGGCACCAATGGAGGTGCCCACAACTCCTCTTTCTACTGAAACTATTCGTATGATTATAGAGACGGTACTTGCTGTGATGAATGCTCAACATGCTGGATAGGCGAGGCCTATAGTGGTGCCAAATTAGGCTGGGCTAAGGCAAGAACCGGTAGAAGTTGTGGTTGATCTTCGAGCAGCAGATCAACAACTAAAGCGGTTAATGAGCTTCAATTCTCCAACGTTTGATGGGACCGGTTTGCCGGCCCAAGCGGAGGATTGGCTCTCAAGGATAAGAAGGATCTTGATAGAAATAAGGGTTGAGGAGGAGCAGAAGGTAACATTAGCCACTTTCCTACTGGAGGGAGAGGCTCGGATTTAGTGGGATGAGGTCGAACTGTATCACTTGGCAGACAGGCAGTTAACTGAGGTCTCGATGGTGGAGTTCTCTCAGTTGTTCTTGGCAAAGCATTTGCCGATGTCGCAAAGGATTGGTATGGAATTGGAGTTTCAACGGCTGACGTAAGGAGAAAAGAGAGTGGATGAATATCCATGAGTTTACACGTCTGGGATGTTTTGTAGGATCTATCTTTGCCGAAGAGGAACGTAACACCAGTAGATTCTATGAAGGACTGCGGGATGAGCTAAGGTTTTTGCTCTCGAGTTCTGTGAGCCAAGGATTTCAAGCGTTGTTCTGTACGGCTAGGTCTTTAGAGAAGGACCTTAAGAGGACATGGGGAAAGAGGAACTTGGCAGTGACAAAGCCAGAGTTCAAGACGCCGCGTCCGGAGAAGTCTTGGTTCCATAAGAGATGGGGAAAGAGGTCCAAATCTGCTGGACAAGCCCCTTCAGATGTTGTGACAGAGGCATCTTCTGGGTATGTTTCTCGAGCTTGTTACACGTGTGGAAAGCTGGGACACTTTGCTCGTGACTGTCGCACTGGCCCTCTAAAGGGCGAAAAGAAGGCGGGAGCGTCGTATGCGGAGAAAGGGAAGACAGTGATGGAGTCTTCTGCATTATAGGTGCTGCCCCGGGTCTTCAATCTCGGGCAATAGGAGGCTATCAAACAGTCTGACGTCGTCATAGGTACGGGTAGTTTGTAGTTTTACTTTGTGCCTTATGTTGTGCGTGTTTTAATTTTTGGTAATGTAGGTTTTGTCCTTCTACGGGACCATCCGGCAAAAGCCTTGTTCGATACAGGTGCCTCACATTCGTTTTTGTCTGAAGACTTTGTCTTACGGATCGGGGTACCTACACGGACCATGACAGACATTATTAAGGTGCTCCTACCTAATGGATGTGTGTTGTGCGCGGATAAGTCGTGTAGTGTGGAAGTAAACATAGGAAGTCGGGATTTCTTGGTGAACTCATCAATGTTACCGATATCTGAGTTTGATATTATCTTTGGTATGGACTGGCTTTCAAAGCAGCATGCTAGTATAAATTGCACTTCCAAAGAGGTTACACTGGGTCAAGATACCGAACAAGTGGCTAAGTTCAACTGCATGCGAGGGACGAGTAGGATACTGTTATTCTTCACACTTATAGAGGTTATGGAGCCTAAGGCCAGTATTAGTGAGGTACTGATTGTGTCAGAGTTTGCTAATGTGTTTCCAAAAAATCTTCCAGGATTACCACCCGAAAGGGAGATCAACTTCGCTATCGAGTTGGTACCAGGTGCGAAACCTGTGGCCCGCTCGCCTTATCGAGAATCGCCAAAGGAAATGGTGGAGTTGAAGGTTCAGTTACAGGAACTACTAGAGCAAGGCTACATATGTCAAAGTCAATCACCTTGGTGCATTCCAGTTCTCTTTGTGAAGAAGGACTGTTTCTTTTGTCAATGTATTTACTATAGAGAACTAAACAAGCTAACGGAAAAGAACAAATATGCAATTCCACGGATTGATGACTTGTTTGACCAGTTAGTTGGTTCGACTGTATACTCCAAGTTGGATTTGAAGTCAGGTTATCATCAGTTGAGAGTTCGTGAAAGTGACATACCCAAAACAGCGTTCGGAATACGTTATGGTAACTATGAGTTCACGGTAATGTCGTTTGGGCTGTCCAATGCGCCATCGGTATTTATGGATTTAATGCATCGGGTGTTTAGGGAATACTTGGATCTGTTTTTAATCGTCCTTATCGAGGATATCCTCGTATACTCCCAAACTAAAGAAAATCATGCAAATCATTTGCGGTTGGTGCTGCACAGCCTGAGGAAGAACAAGCTCTACGCCAAGTTCTCTAAGTGTGAATTTTGGCTGTCGTCAGTGGCTTTCCTTGGCCATGTGGTTAGTGGAGAGGGCATTGCGGTGGATCCGGCTAAGATTGTTGTTATACGGGAGTGGCCTGTTCTTACTACTGTGGCTTAGGTCAAGAGTTTTCTTGGACTGGCCGGCTACTACAGGAGCTTTGTAGAGAATTTCTCATGGATAGCCTTGCCTCTCACCACACTGACGAGGAAGGATCAAAAGTTTATTTGGATGCCCAAATGGGCACGAGCTTTCGAGGAGCTAAAGAGTTGGTTGACCACGACGCCAATCTTGACATCGCCATGTGGTTTGGATGGCTTTGAAGTGTATAGTGACGCATCAGGGAGCGGCTTAGGCTGCATTCTTCTACAGTTTGGGAAGTTGATAGCCTATGGCTCACTCCAGTTGAAGGTGCACGAATGGAATTACCCCGTCCATGATTAAGAGTTGGCGGCGGTAATATTTATACTTAAACTGTGGCTTCATTATCTATATGGCGTGAAAGTGGATATATTCATGGACCATAAGAGCCTGAAGTATTTGTTGGATCAGAAGGATCTCAACATGCGACAGAGAAGATGGATGGAGTTTCTTGGAGACTACACCTCTCAGATTCTCTACACTCCCGGTAAAGGGAATGTCGTCGCGGATGCCTTGAGTCGTAGGACTCCGACAAGGGATAATTGGTTGCTAAGGCAAGATGAAAGCCTAATTTGAGAACTGGAAGTCTTAGACATTTCTTTTGTTGACAAGGATTCCACTGCAAAGGCGTGTTTGAACTGGACAGAAGTATAGTGTGACCTTACGAATAGAGTTCGGCAGGAACCAGAACTTTATGAAAGTCTATAACGGTATGCAGCAGAGAGTTAAGATTCTCAATTTTCTTTTGAGGACGGCCTTTTATGGAGAGACGGTCGTTTGTGCGTCCCAAGTAGGGGAAAAATTCGTGAAGAATTGATGTATGAAGCACACTTCACAAAATATTCAATTCACCTTGGGAGCACGAAGATGTATAAGGATATGAAGATAATGTTCTGGTGGCCTGGAATGAAGAAGGATATAGCACATTATGTTGTAAAATGCCAGACATGTGCCTTGGTAAAGGCTGAATGCCAAATGCAAGGTGGTCTTCTGAATTCATTGCCTATTCCTATATGGAAATTTGATACCATCTCGATGGATTTTGTGCATGAGCTGCCGAGGTCGCAACGCAGTAATGATGAAGTTTGGGTGATTAGGGATCAGTTAACTAAGGTGTCACACTTCATCCCGAACCGGAAGGATTACTCAGTTGATAAGTTGGCAAAGTTGTATGTGGATAACATTGTACGATTGCATGGTGTGCCCCGTAGCATCATTAGTGATCGGATGGGCGTTTCACTTCGGGAGATTGGAGGCTAATTCACCAACTGTTGGGTACGAAATTGCATTTCAGTACGGCCTTTCATCCTTAGACGGATGGTCAGACTGAAAGGAAAAACAGGACGTTGGAGGATATGCTCCGAATGTGTATACTAGATTTTAGAAAGAGTTGGGAAGATCATCTATATATGATCGAGTTCGCCTACAACCATAGCTATCAAGCTAGTATTCAGATGGCGCCCTTTGAGTCCTTATACGGTAGGAAGTGTCGTAACCCTTTGTCTTGGGAGGAGACTGGCGAATCGAAGTTGTACAAGCGAAAAGAAATGGATGATGCTAACTTGACTATTCGGTTGATTCGAGAAATATTGTTGGTGGCTCAAGACAGGCAAGCAAAGTACTATAATTCCAACCACTAAAACGTGGAGTTTGCGGTGGGCGATTGGGTATACCTAAAGATTAAACCCTTTAAGAGCGTGCCCATGATACGGCGTCTGAAAAAAGCTGAGCTCGAGGTATTTGGGACCGTTTGAAGTGGTAGAATGTGTTGGTGAGGTTGCCTATCGGTTAATGCTTTCAACAGAACTGAGTGGTATGCATGACGTGTTTCATGTCTCGGTATTAAGGAAAGCAGTGAAAGAGCCATCTCAGTTGGTTGATGCGGTTCGAGTATCTATCAATAGTTGGCTAACGACGAAGGTTAGGCCAATTCGGATCGAGGATATGACGGTTAAACAACTACGAAATAAAGTTGTTAGGATGGTCAAGGTCCGATGGAACAATTGTGGTCGAGAGGAGTTGTCATGGGAGCAGGAACAAGCCATGCGTACTAAATTTCCCGAGCTATTTTGTAGTAGTGTTGTAACCATTTGTATGAACAATAGTATATATTTGCATAATATATAATTATGTTTTGTGCTTAGTTAATTTCGGGGCAAAATTCTTATAAGAGGGGGAGAATTGTAATGCCCCAAAAATACTATAGGTATGAGAAGTTTTTTATGGGTTCTGGAGCCTTGGGATTTTCCCGACTGGAGGTCACGGTTGTGTAAGGGGTCCCGACACTGGCGTGTCAAAGTTTACACGGGCGTGTCAAAATCCCGTGTCCTTCTCTAGAAAACTGGCTGTGTCGAGAGGCGTGTACACAGATCGGGACACGGGTATGTCGTGGTCGATATGGCCGTGTTAATCCTGACATGGGCGTGTCAGGACCCGTGTCCACCAAGGTTCGTGTCAGTTCCGTAGGGCGGTTATGGAACACGCCCACCGACACGGGCATGCCAATTTGGGCGACACGGGCGTGTCTCAACCAGTTTCCTATTCTGGATCGACGATTTCATGTGCGAGCAGGGCACACAGCCAGGCACACGGCCGTGTGCAAAGCCGTGTTCGGCCATCTGAAATGATTTTAGAAATTATTCTGGGCCGTTCGTTTTTATTAAATGCGATCCAACGGCCCTGGCTTGCCTCCTGATGGTTTATGGATGGGAACGGGGAAGTTAATCCTCATTTCATCTTTGGCTTTCTCTTTCTAAGGAGAAGAGAGAGGGGAGAGCAAGAGGAGGTAGGAGAAGAGGTGTAACACCCCAAAAATCTCAAAATATGCTTGCAAACAATTTTGGGTTGGAGGCTGTTAGACACGGCCTGGGACACGGGCGTGTCCCAGGGCGTGTCGGGTGTACACGGCCTGGGACACGGGCGTGTCCCAGGGCGTGTTCAGGCTGGTCGACGTTTGATGGTCGACGATCGTCGAGCCTGGGACACGGCCTCTGACACGGGCGTGTCCTAGGGCGTGTCGCTCATTTAAATTCGAAAATGGCCTGTTTGAGTCAGAAAAGTACACGGCCTTGAACACGGCAGTGAACACGGCATGGAACACGGCCGTGTTGGGTTTGACACGGGCGTGTGCCCTACCCGTATACTGGTTTTGGAGATCAGTGAGTACCGTGTAACAGGAGACACGGGCGTGTCTCATGGCTGACACGGGCGTGTCAGGTTCGACACGGGCGTGTCGATGCCCGTGTTCTCGAATATTCCAGTCGGTGCGACTGCCGCGTGTGCCGCTTAAGGGTACACGGCCTGTGACACGGGCGTGTCACAGGCCGTGTCGGCCAAAAGAAAGGAAATTTTCAGTGCGATCTTGGCCCTTCATTTTCTTTAAATAAGATCCTGTGGCTGGAGATCATTTCTGGGCTGATAAGGCCGGAAAAGGGGGGAGAAAAGCTCATTCTTCTTTTTCATCTTCTCTTTCTAAAGTAGGAGAGAGGTGAGAGCAAGGAGGAAGAAGAGGAAGTGGAGTCCGGCTGCCGGTGGTGCTACGGTGGTCCAAATCGCGAGCCGAGTTCGGATTTGCGAAGGCAACGCTGCTGCGAAGGCTTTCATCCGTCTCAAATTTCTCTCCATGGCTCCGAAGCGAACTCCTAGGGTAACGATTTCCTGCTTGGACATGTGAAGTCCTTAATTCCTGCATTGCATAGGGAAAACCCTTCCCCGCGAGTGTGTGGTGGGGTGTGGCGTCCCTTGGGGTAGATATGTGAAGTCCCCCTTGTTAGAGTCCGGAATTGGAGTACGGATCTAGGCATGCTGTGTGAAGCCCATCTGGACATGGTCTGGATTGGTGATGCTTGGTTGCATATCGGAGAAGACTCCGTGATTATGGCTTGTATGCATGATGGATAAAGTACTGGAGGAAGTCCAGGAAATGTTGAGAGTTGGACTCTCTTGTGGCCGTGAGTGCTACTATGTGGAAGGTTGAGCCGTGAGGCTGCAACTAGGAAATGGTGGAACGGGCAAGGTGAAACTGTACCCGCGTCAGTCCAGGCGTGAGTCTGACGATGTGAGCAACGGGAAAGGTAGATCTGTACCCACGTTATGGTTGTCTAACCTTGGGTGCTTAAGGCCCTGTTAGGATCACATAGCGAGAGTCGACGGCCTGTGAGCCGATCAGACTAGAATGCTCATAATGCATCGTTATGTCTGGGACCTCTGAACGGTGTGAATGTGCCCTGAGTGCACGGAGCGTCGGGCCGTCGTGCCGACGTTTGTGATATGTGACTGTGCGGGCGTGCACGTCTTGCTTGAATTGCTATATATATCATGTTGGATGATTGATATGCAGGGATGGAATTCCGCTGCCCCGTGCCAGGGGCAGGGTCGTTATAATTGGTCAGCTGAATGCTGACCGTTGCCCTGTTTGCCACCGATTGGTGGATTGGTTCTTACAGGTACTGGAGGTGCTGGCCCGAGCGGGACTTTGCGGGCTGAGGCCCAAAGCTGCATTGCTGCCCTCGAAGGCATTGTTTTGTTTCTTTTGTTCATGTGTGGCCGGCCTGCGTGCCGATGTCTGTAAACCACACTCTTGTTAAGAGAAACTGTTGTAAGGCCTTAAGGCCAGACTCTTTTGATGTATATATACATTCCTATGATAGTGGACAATGTTAGTTATCTTGAGTTCATTAATTCAACCGTGAAGCTTCCGCTAGAATGCTCTGTGTTAGGACGCGTTGGTTTTGATATTATTTCGTAGCGTCTCCGCCTGTTTGTGGAATATGGTGTGGGGCCCCGGCTGGACCCTCTATTATATTCTTCTTGATGGGTAGAGGTGTTACAATTTGGTATCAGCTTGTTGGTCGATCTCTTCCGAATTCGCGGACGAATTCTTTTGAGAGGTGGCGAGCACGTGTCAGTGCTGTCGTTATAACACTTAATGGAACTCAAGATTGTCCACTTAGGAATGAAAATACACTTGTTTATTGCACTTGTGTATTCTCTTGGTCATTAACCTGTGTATTTTACACATATAGGTGACCAGAAGTGTTGCGGGTCAATCCGAACCACAACGTTCTGTTGAGAGTGCGGCACCAGCCGAGGTGCCCACAACTCCTCCATCCGCTGAAACAGTCCGTCTCATCACGGAAACGGTGCTTGCGGTGATGAATGCTCAGCAGGCGGGGCAGGCACGTCCTGCAGTGGTGCCAACGCAAGCTGGGGTACGGCAAGAACCGGTAGAAGCCGAAGTTGATCCGCGGATAGCAGATCAATAATGGAAGCAATTCTTGAGCTTTAACCCTCCGCAGTTTCCGGGGCGGGTACACCGGCCCAAGCAGAGGATTGGCTTGCAAGAATCAAGAGAATTATGAGGGCTATCAGGGTTGAGGAGGTACAGAAAGTGATGTTAGCCACTTTCCTACTGGAAGGAGAGGTGCGATTGTGGTGGGATGAGATTGAAATGCATCACTTGGCTGGCAGGCAATTGGCAGAGATTACAATGGACGAATTTTCTCGTTTGTTCTTAGCACAACATCTGCCGGTGCAGCAAAGGATATCGATGGAAATGGAGTTTCAACGGTTAGCACAGGGAGATCGAAGTGTGGATGACTACCTACATGAGTTCACCCGGTTGGGAAGATATGCGGGCACGATCTTCGCCGAAGAAGAGCGTAAGACTAGTCGGTTTTATGCGGGACTGCGAGATGAGCTAAGGTATTTGCTCTCGAGTTCTGTGAGTCAGGGATTCCAAGCCTTAGTCTGTACGGCTCGTTCTTTGGAGACGGACATGAAACGGGGGCAAGCAAAGGGAAACTTGGCGGTGGTGAAGCCAGAGTTTAAGCCGCCGCGTCCGGACAAGTTTGGCTACCGAAGGAAATGGAATAAGAAATCTAAGTCTTTTGGACAAGCTCCTTCTGCGACTGTGTCGGATACATCTGGGAATGGATCTCGTGCTTGTTTTACGTGCGGGAAGGTTGGACACTTCGCACGTGAATGCCGATTTGGTCCTCCAAAGGGTGATAAGAAGACGGGAGCGTCTTATGCGGAGAAGGGGAAGGCTGTGGTGGAGTCTTCTGCCTCGCACGCGCAGCCCAGGGTCTTCAACCTTGGACAACAGGAGGCCATTAAGCAGGCGGATGTCGTCACAGGTGCGCATAAGTTTTAATGTTTTTACTTTTGGTATGCTGTGCTTGTTTTAATTGTAATGTTATAGGGTTTGTCCTTATACGAGAGTATCCGGCGCGAGCACTGTTCGACACAGGTGCTTCACATTCGTTTCTATCTGAGGACTTTGTCGTTCGTATCGGGGTGCCTATCCGGATCACGACAGACAGTGTAAAGGTGTTGTTGCCTAACGGATGTTTGATGTGCACGGATAGATCTTGCGGTCTTGAGGTCAAGATAGGAAGTCGGGAGTTCAAGGTGGAAACACTAGTATTGCCGATCAAAGAGTTTGATAAAATCTTTGGTATGGACTGGCTTTCATAGCAGCGTGCATGTATCGATTGCACTTCAAAAGAGGTCACACTTGGGCAAAATACCGAACAAGAGACCAAGTTTATTGGTATGCAAGGGATGAGTGGGATGTTGTTATCCGCTCTCCAAGTTGTTAAGGCAGTTCGGAAGGGTGCGGAGTTGTTCTTCACACTCATAGAGGCGGTGGCGCCGAAGGCCAGTGTGAGTGAAGTGCCGATTGTGTCGGAATATGCAGATGTGTTTCCAAAGGACCTTCCGGGGTTACCTCCCCAAAGGGAAATTGACTTCGCTATCGAGCTGGTGCCGGGTGCAAAACCCGTGGCCCGTTCGCCATATCGGGTAGCGCCTAAAGAAATGGCCGAACTGAAAGTTCAGTTGCGAGAGTTGTTGGAGCAAGGATACATACGCCCAAGTATGTCCCCTTGGAGCGCGCCTGTTCTTTTTGTGAAAAAGAAAGATGGTGGTTTGCGACAATGTATTGATTATCGCGAACTAAACAAGCTGACGGAGAAAAACAAGTATCCAATTCCTCGGATCGATGACTTGTTCGATCAGCTAGCTGGCTCAACCGTCTATTCGAAGTTGGATTTGAAGTCCGGGTATTACCAGTTGCGGATTAGGGAAGGTGACATTCCCAAGACAGCGTTTGGCACACGCTATGGTCATTATGAGTTCACAGTGATGTCGTTCGGCTTATGTAATGCGCCTTCGGTCTTCATGGATCTCATGCATCGAATGTTCCGCGAATACCTGGATTTGTTTGTGATTGTGTTTATTGATGATATCCTGGTATATTCACAATCGGAGGAAGATCATGCAAACCACTTGCGATTAGTATTGCATACCTTGCGAAGGAATAAGCTGTATGCCAAGTACTCTAAGTGTGAGTTCTGGCTCTCGTCGGTCGCTTTTCTAGGCCATGTGGTAAGTGGAGAGGGCATAGCGGTGGATCCGGCTAAGATAAGTGCCATTCGTGATTGGCCAGTGTTGTCTTCGGTGGCCGAAGTCAGGAGTTTCCTTGGACTGGCGGGCTACTATAGAAGGTTCGTGGAGAACTTCTCCCGGATTGCTTTGCCTCTGACTACGTTGACGAGAAAGGATCAGAAGTTCGTTTGGACGCCGGAGTGCGCACGAGCTTTTGAGGAGCTGAAAAGTCATTTGACCACGGCGCCTGTTTTGACGTCGCCATGTGGTACAGATGGATTTGAAATATACAGCGATGCGTCAGGAAGCGGCTTAGGCTGCGTTCTCCTTCAGTTTGGCAAGGTAATCGCTTATGGTTCACGTCAATTGAAAGTGCATGAGCGTAATTACCCCGTCCATGATTTGGAGTTGGCGGCGGTGATTTTTGCGCTAAAGTTGTGGCGGCATTATCTATATGGGGTGAAAGTGGATATTTATACAGATCATAAAAGCTTAAAGTATCTGCTCGATCAAAAGGAGTTGAATATGCGACAAAGGAGGTGGATGGAATTCCTTGGGGATTATACCTTCGACATTCACTATGTTCCCGGAAAGGGAAATGTGGTCACTGATGCCTTGAGTCGTCAGACTTTAATACGAGCAAATTGGTTGCGGATATATGATGAGCGGTTAGTCCAGGAGTTGGAAGCTCTGGAAATATCTTGTGTAGAAAGAGATTCTTCGACTGAAGCATGCGTGAACTGGTTGGAGGTTCAATATGACCTTGCTGGCAGGGTTCGGCGGGCAATAGAGTTGGATGAAAGTCTCCAACGTTATGCAAAGGAGGGATCTGGTGATCAGTTCTCCTGGGATGATGGCTTATTACGAAAAGATGGCCGATTGTGCGTCCCTAGTGCGGGTAAATTGCGGGAAGAATTGTTATATGAAGCGCACTTTACAAAGTACTCAATTCACCCTGGAAGCACAAAAATGTACAAGGACATGAAGAAACTGTTCAGGTGGCCTGGTTTAAAGAAGGACATAGCCGTGTATGTAGCTAAATGTCGTACTTGTGCTTTGGTAAAGGCAGAATGTCAACGGCCGAGTGGTTTCCTGAAGTCGTTGCCGGTTCCACAATGGAAGTTTGAGGATATCTCTATGGATTTCGTGCACGGATTGCCGAGATCTCAGCGTGGCCATGACTCAATCTGGGTGATTGTAGACCGGTTGACAAAGGTGGCTCACTTTATACCAAACAAGCGGGACGATTCAGTGGAAACGTTGGCAAAGCTCTATGTGGAGCAGATAGTTCGATTGCACGGTGTTCCCCGGAACATCGTAAGTGACCGAGATGGGCGCTTTACCTCAAAGGATTGGAGATTAGTTCATCAAATGTTGGGCACGAAGTTAGCATTCAGTACGGCTTTTCACCCGCAAACGGATGGCCAAACTGAACGAACCAACAGAACGATGGAGGATATGCTCCGTATGTGCGCCCTGGACTTCGGTAAGAAGTGGGAAGAGCATCTTATTATGGTGGAATTTGCCTATAATAATAGCTATCAAGCGAGTATAGGCATGGCCCCATTCGAAGCGATGTATGGTCGTAAGTGTCGTACACCGCTAGCTTGGGCAGAAACTGGCGAGACTAAACTTTTAGGCAAAAAGGAAGTCGAGGATGCTACCTCAACAATACGCTCTATTCGAGAGAGGCTCCTAATAGCCCAAGATCGGCAGGCCAAGTATTACAATGCTAAGCACCGGAACGTGGAGTTCGCGGTGGGTGACTGGGTCTATTTAAAGATTAAGCCCTTCAAAGGCATATCTCGGATTCGGCGGTTGAAAAAGCTAAGTCCGCGATACCTTGGTCCGTTTGAAGTGGTGGAGCGAGTTGGGGAAGCTGCCTATCGGTTAACTCTTTCATCGGAATTGAGTGGATTGCATGACGTGTTTCACATCTCGGTGCTACGCAAAGCAGTCAAGGATCCAGCTCAAATAGTTGACAATGATCGAGTGCCGGTTGAGTATGGGCTAATGACAAAGGTGAAGCCGATACGGATCGAGGATCGAGCCGAGAAACAATTGCGGAACAAGGTGATCGGGATGGTCAAAGTCCAGTGGGACAATTGTGGCCGAGAAGAGCTAACATGGGAGCGCGAGCAGACCATGCGAGCCGAGTTTCCCGAGTTATTTTCGTAACATTTTCGCTCGTCGTATATGTAATAGAAACATATAAATGTTTGTTATTTTCTCCCTATTGTCTTCAAATTTCGGGACGAAATTTAATTAAGGGGGGGGAGGATTGTAACACCCCAAAAATCTCAAAATATGCTTGCAAACAATTTTGGGTTAGAGGCTGTTAGACACGGCCTGGGACACGGGCGTGTCCCAGGGCGTGTCGGGTGTACACGGCCTGGGACACGAGCGTGTCCCAGGGCATGTTCAGGCTGGTCGACGTTTGATGGTCGACGATCGTCGAGCCTGGGACACGGCCTCTGACACGGGCGTGTCCCAGGGCGTGTCGCTCATTTAAATTCGAAAATGGCCTGTTTGAGTCAGAAAAGTACACGGCCTTGAACACGGCAGTGAACACGGCATGGAACACAGCCGTGTTGGGTTTGACACGGGCGTGTGCCCTACCCGTGTACTGGTTTTGGAGATCGGTGAGTACCGTGTAACAGGAGACACGGGCGTGTCTCATGGCTGACACGGGCGTGTCAGGTTCGACACGGGCGTGTCGATGCCCGTGTTCTCGAATATTCCAGTCGGTGCGACTGCCGCGTGTGCCGCTTAAGGGTACACGGCCTGTGACACGGGCGTGTCACAGGCCGTGTCGGCCAAAAGAAAGGAAATTTTCAGTGCGATCTTGGCCCTTCATTTTCTTTAAATAAGATCCTGTGGCTGGAGATCATTTCTGGGCTGATAAGGCCGGAAAAGGGGGGAGAAAAGCACATTCTTCTTTTTCATCTTCTCTTTCTAAAGTAAGAGAGAGGTGAGAGCAAGGAGGAAGAAGAGGAAGTGGAGTCCGGCTGCCGGTGGTGCTACGGTGGTCCAAATCGCGAGCCGAGTTCGGATTTGCGAAGGCAACGCTGCTGCGAAGGCTTTCATCCGTCTCAAATTTCTCTCTATGGCTCCGAAGCGAACTCCTAGGGTAACGATTTCCTGCTTGGACATGTGAAGTCCTTAATTCCTGCATTGCATAGGGAAAACCCTTCCCCGCGAGTGTGCGGTGGGGTGTGGCGTCCCTTGGGGTAGATATGTGAAGTCCCCCTTGTTAGAGTCCGGAATTGGAGTACGGATCTAGGCATGCTGTGTGAAGCCCATCTGGACTTGGTCTGGATTGGTGATGCTTGGTTGCATATCGGAGAAGACTCCGTGATTATGGCTTGTATGCATGATGGATAAAGTACTGGAGGAAGTCCAGGAAATGTTGAGAGTTGGACTCTCTTGTGGCCGTGAGTGCTACTATGTGGAAGGTTGAGCCGTGAGGCTGCAACTAGGAAATGGTGGAACGGGCAAGGTGAAACTGTACCCGCGTCAGTCCAGGCGTGAGTCTGACGATGTGAGCAATGGGAAAGGTGGATCTGTACCCGCGTTATGGTTGTCTAACCTTGGGTGCTTAAGGCCCTGTTAGGATCACATAGCGAGAGTCGACGGCCTGTGAGCCGATCAGACTAGAATGCTCATAATGCACCGTTATGTCTGGGACCTCTGAACGGTGTGAATGTGCCCTGAGTGCACGGAGCGTCGGGCCGTCGTGCCGACGTTTGTGATATGTGACTGTGCGGGCGTGCACGTCTTGCTTGAATTGCTATATATATCATGTTGGATGATTGCTATGCAGGGATGGAATTCCGCTGCCCCGTGCCAGGGGCAGGGTCGTTATAATTGGTCAGCTGAATGCTGACCGTTGCCCTGTTTGCCACCGCTTGGTGGATTGGTTCTTACAGGTACTGGAGGTGCTGGCCCGAGTGGGACTTAGCGGGCTGAGGCCCAAAGCTGCATTGTTGCCCTCGAAGGCATTGTTTTGTTTCTTTTGTTCATGTGTGGCCGGCCTGCGTGCCGATGTCTGTAAACCACACTCTTGTTAAGAGAAACTGTTGTAAGGCCTTAAGGCCAGACTCTTTTGATGTATATATACATTCCTATGATAGTGGACAATGTTAGTTATCTTGAGTTCATTAATTCAACCGTGAAGCTTCCGCTAGAATGCTCTGTGTTAGGACGCGTTGGTTTTGATATTATTTCGTAGCGTCTCCGCCTGTTTGTGGAATATGGTGTGGGGCCCCGGCCGGACCCTCTATTATATTCTTCTTGACGGGTAGAGGTGTTACAAGAGGAATCCAGTCGCCAGTGATTCTACGGTGGTCTGAATCGCGTGCCGAATTCAGATTTGCAAAGGCAAGAGCGTTGCGGTCCTTTCCAACTGTGTACTTTTCTCCATGGTTCCAAAACGTGCTTCAAGGGGAACGATTTTCCACTCGGACATGTAAAGTCCTTCTATCCTGCATTTCAATAGGAATCCTCCACAAAAAAGGTGGAACGCGAAGTTATTCCCGTGAGATCGGTGGTTCATCCCTTGCTTTGTTGCATTAGATCCGGAAGTGAGTAGTATGGTTAGGCATTCTATATGAAGCCCATCCGGAAGTGAGTAGTACGGATTGGTGATGCTTTCTTTGCAAATTGGAGAAGACTCCTTGTTCTTTAATTGTGTGTATGGAGTCCCGTGGTGAATACCTGTGGCTTGGTGCAGCAGGAAGTATTGGAGGAAGTCCAGGAAAATATGAGAGTTGATACTTGTTGTTCAACTCGTGTGGTCATGAGTACCATATTGTGTCTTGTTGGGCCGTTGTGCTACAACTAAAAGACTAGGTGGAGAATGGGCAAGGAGATGTTGTACTCGCATCGGTCCGGTGTGATGACTGACGATGATAAGCAACGAGCAAGGCAGATCTTTACCCGCATTATGGTTGTCTAACCTTGGGTGCTTAAGTCCCTATTAGGATCTCATAGCGAGAGTCTTAGGCCTGCGCGCCGTAATGACTAGGAATGCTCATTCTGGACCGTAAGGGAGAGAGACCTTGAAATGGTGGTGGGACCTTGGATTTTCCGGTTAACCAATAAGGTGCCCTGAGTGCACGGAGCATCGGGTCGTCGTGCCGATGATTGTGTTATGTATTGGCTAGTGCGGGTGTGCACATCCGTGGAGGATTATAGTATGTATGTGCTGCTTAATAAAATGCTTTGCAGGAAAGGAATTCCGCTATCCCGTGCCAGGGGCAGGGTCGTTATAATTGGTCAGCTGAATGCTGACTGTTTCCCTGTTTGCCGCCGCTTGGTGGATTTTTTCTTGCACGTGGAGCTGTCCCAAGCAGGAAATAGCGGGCTCAAGCCCTCATTGCGGTGCTGCCCTTGAAGGATTTACTATGCTTTACTCTTGTTCATGTGTGGCCGTCCTGCGTGCCGAAGTTTTTAAACCACACTCCTGTTAAGAGAAACTTGTAAGGACGTAAGGCCATGTACCTTTTGTATTGGTTGTTATCATTCCTAATTGTTAGTAGTGGACATGTCTTTTGTTGTACTTGAGTTCAAAGTTTTCAACCTTAAAGCTTCCACAAGAATGCTCTGTGTTAGGAATCGTTGGTAGTTTTGATATTATATAGTAACCTCTTCGCCAGTTGGTGGAATATGGTGTGGGGCCCCGGCCGGACCTTCTACTATATCCCATGTAACGGGTAGGGATGTTACAACTAAATACGGCGTTACACATAAGCTTTCAACTTCCTACCACCCCCAAACAAACGGACAAGTCAAAGTAGTGAATAGAGAAATTAAAAATTTTTTAGAAAAGACTGTTTCAACTTTTAGGAAAGACTGGTCAACCAAATTAGACGATGCTCTATGGGCCTACCGAACAGCGTACAAAATCGCCCTCGGATGTACGCCGTATCGGCTAGTTTTTGGAAAATCGTGTCATTTACCCTTAGAACTAGAACACCGCGCATTTTGGGCCTTAAGATTTTTAAACTTCGATCCCCATTAAGTCAGCGACCTTAGAAAATTTCAACTCAACGAACTCGACGAGTGGCGCTCTTACGCATATGAAAATAAAAAACTTTATAAAGAGCGGACAAAGCGTTTGCACGATAAACACTTAAGGCACCCAAATACATTTAAGCCGGGCGACAAGGTTCTTCTTTATAATTCTCATTTACGTTTATTTCCTGGCAAGTTAAAATCACGTTGGTCTGGGCCCTTTACTGTTTTAGAAGTTTTTCCTTATGGAACTGTTTTAATTTCGCACCCTGATAAGGGTGATTTCAAAGTGAATGGTCATCATCTTAAACTGTATTTTTGTGATGATGTCAGTCCAAACATTGTTAAATTTCTTCTGCATGAACTTTGAACTCTAACTTGAGACTATTTTATGTTTTGTTAAAAACTTTGATTTTTTATTTAAGACAAATATATTTTTGGACAATATTTTTTGATGCGTCGAGCTCAAACAACGCATTAAACAAAGGGCGCTCTTAGGAGGCAACCCAAGTTATCTTTTTCTATTTTCTTTATTTTACAATTTTTGTCCCAGACGGCTCTGACAAGCTGAGGCTTCTGCGATCGCCTGCTCCAACGGTTCTGAATCCATCACGAAGTTTAAAGAAGACATTTCATGAAGATACAAAAGCGCAAGCATGGGGGAGCGGCATCAATCAGCATTCACAGCAAATAAATCCGGGGAAGTACCTATTTTTTAATTATGTACTTTCAATTCTGTAATTTCATTTTCTCTCCTTCTCTAACCTTTTTTCTCCATTGAGGACAATGTGTATTTTAAGCTTAGGGGAGGACTTTCTCCTTTTTCTATGTGTGAATATTTTGCTTTTTGTGAATATTTTTCAAAAAAATTCAAAAAAAATGAATATCTTAAAAATCTAAAAAATAGAAAATATTTCAAAATTAAAAAAAAAAGATATTTGCTCTTTGTCATTATATAAATAGTTTAGACGTTTTGGTATTTCAATAGTACCCCTTGTTTTTGTTTTGTTTTTCTCAAAATCTCATATAAACAACTTAATTAATTATAATATTTCTATTCGCCTTTTTTAATTATGTTTCACATGTTAAATGTTGGTCATGCTGTTTTTCTAATTCGTGGTAGCATGTTAACGTAAAATGTTTTTTCTAAAACTCGCATTTTCATTATGGTTTTCGTTCTTTATTTTCTTTATTTTCTCAGAAATTCATCATCCACTTTTTTTTAAAATAATTTTTGTAAGGACAACTTTTGAATAGCGTAGTAGATGTGAACGATCCAAGTCACCTATTATTTCTATTTTCAAGATAATTTCATCAATCTTCTTTTATTATCTAGGGCTTGCTTTTTGGAATTTTCATAATCTATGTTTTATATAAATTTAAAAGAATGAAAATGATTTAGGCCATTTTTGTTTTTCGTTTGAGCTTTTCAGCCAACCTAAAAACTTTCACCACTAGTTAGCCGCTTATGAGCTTTTTTTTTCAATTTCATTTGATAGCTCCTCTTTTCATTTCATTTTCACCAAAGCAAAAATTTCTAACCTATTTAATCACACTAGCCTTTTTGAGTTTAATAAAATATTTTCATGATTATGATAGGATATTTGGTGATATTTTTGGGAAAAGTTTTTGAAAAAAAAGTAGTATGCTAAAAAGAAATGTTTGTTTTTGTTTGGCCAATTCAAAATGAAAATAAAAATATTTATGGCCTTTGTTTTGAAAAAAAAATTGAAAAGAAAAAAAAAAGAAAAAAATGGAAAAGAAAAAGAAAGAAAAATATTTTGTTTATATTTTTGAAACTCTTCATTTTGGTTTTGTGTGATTTTTAAGCCTTCACGTTTATCTTTGAATTCCACTCCTAATCATAATCCTAAACCAAACGTTTTTGTCCTAATAAAGTCCTTTCGATTCATGCTTTTGAATTTTATTTAATAACTAAGAAAAGAAGAAAAGTAAATAAGTATTAGTTTTGGATTTAAACTTAGATTTTTGTTATTTAATTGATATAATTATAATGCGTTGCTTGGATCTAGTAACAACTCAATGCGTTTCTTCATATTCGTTGATTTGCTTAAATCTATTTAAAGAATTTCGTTAAAGTTTTGGATGATTTATTTTCGTTAAGTAAAGTTTATAAAAGTTATTCCATACCTACATAATTATTTTAGATTTACGATTCACTTTTCCCTACTTAGAATGTCGTAGAGTACTTGTGTAGGCATAATTAGAACTTTTTGATTAGTCCTATTTTATGGTTATCTAGTTTTTATATTTTTGCTTGGGGACAAGAAAAGCTTAAGCTTGGGGGAATTTGATAATATGTTTTGTAGCCTAAATTATTTTGTATTTTCTATTTTATAATGTACAAATCATGTCTAATTAATTTATTTTTTTATCTTTTTTATGTAAATATTATTGTCACTAACATTTTCTTGTCTTTTTGCAGGTTTCCAGAAGTTTGGCCAAAAATGACCTGACATGCCCCCCTATCACGCCCTCCCAGGGCATGTCACAGGGCATATCACCTGATCCCGTGGAAGCTTACTGACAGAGAAAAAATACCAGGAAAAATGGTTGTCATGCCCCTTGACACGCCCTCCCCAGGCATGTCCTAGGGTGTGTCGCCCTCTGTCTGAAGCCTACCACCGCATTAAATGCCATTTCGCCTCAGTACGCATACAGTACTGTCATGCCCCCCATTACGGGTGTGACACAGGGCATGACCCCTCCTTTCCCGATGACTGGCAGATTTACAACCAATAATTTCGACGCGACGTGCATGTCACGCCCCCCTACACGGGAGTTACCCAGGGCATGTCCACCGATGTACAGAAGTAATTATCCTTCTTTCCAGAATCTAGAGCCCGAGGTCAAACTCGTACCTATCACACCCCCTAACACGCCACCCTAGGGCATGTCGCAGGGCATGACCAACCCGTGAAAAATTATATAAATTCAGATGATCCCCCTGCATTTCAGAAGAAGTTGGGCTGAGTGGGGGAGGTGCTGCCCCTTTGGTTTCTTGTCTTTTTCATGTTCTTCCCTCTCTCTCTTTTCATTATTTTGTAATTTTCTTAGCTCTAGCTTAATGCTTTTGTTGTATTTGATTTTAGTGTAGTTTATGCACTTGCTCTAATTGCTAATTGTAGGGCTAGAATAGGATTTTCATTTCATGCAATTATAACTTTTCATTTTCATGCAAGTGTAGCTCTCTTTGAGTATTAATAAAAGTGCTCTTTTCTTATACTTTGTGTTATTATGCTTTACTACTCATTCCCCCTCCTCCACTCCATTATGATTAACTAATCCTCCTTGTACTCGATCTTGATGATCCGAGGTTCTAGTGATTAAGTTATGATGCTTTGAATTTACCATTTCTTTTTTAGGGTTTGGCCTTGAATTACTCTTGATTTACTTTAGGTTGGAGATATATCATCGATATATATTCTCCACCTTTGCTTTCATTCTTGGCTAGCCGAGAGGCCGATAGTTTGAAGTGAGCATTCAAGAGTAAAGAGAGTTGTACGCACCCCTCGAGAGAGCCAAACGTCCAAATCTCCTAGATTAGAGTAAAATCCAATAGTGGTGTTCACCGCGTAAAGCAAGCTTTAGGCCTTCGATTTAGATGAGAGTCGGTCGGACCTTCCTAAACTCAGTTGAGCACGACTTCGAGAGAAGCGTGTTCAAGCTTTAGGAACCTCCACGGTCAAGGACCTTTACCCTCTTAAGCTTAGGTTTATTTATCATGTTTTAAAACGACTTTAGCCGAGGTGATTCTTGATCGAGTGCATTTCCATCTCATCGTTCCAACCCTTTATCGTAATCGTTTCTTTTGTGCTCTCATTCTTTTTAGTACAAGTAGTTCTCTTTAGCTTTATTTCCTTTCCTTAATTACAATTAGTTTCTCTAAACCCAAGAATATCCGTTGATAAAAAAATAGTCTTCGTATGAGTAAGTGTACTCAATAGTTCCCGGATTTCAATAGGACACTTGTGTCCCCAAGCTACAGTTCGATTGGTATACTTTCCTAATTGGATTGCTAGTTCAGTTGCTTTATTTTCTTCGAAGCTTAGCGACAACAATTCTACACAAGCAATTCTTATTAAGACTTATCTGGGAGTAGAGTAGTGCTTGGGGGATCACATTTATTCCTTTATTAGTATTCTTTTTATTTTTGTGATCCGGTGTACTAAGAGATATCGTGAATATTTTGTTTGCTACAAGACACTTTACAATTCTTTTTCCAAGGTGCTCAACCTCACAATGCTCATTATGACTTATCAGGAGAGTGAGTAGTGCTTGGTGGAGTTTTCCTTGTAAATTTTGATTTGATTTTTTGTGATTATGACGCCGAATTCACTTGTTGCGCAAACAATAACAATTTTTTTAAAGACATTTTTCTCCAATAAATAAGTGCAATAAAAACAAAGAATCAAAATAATAAATTCAATGTAGTGTAGGTAATTTATTTATGCATTTTACACTATATGGTTATTACACTACATAATCATGCAACTATATGAATAATACCACATGTAGGTTATCAAAAATAAGTGATTGAGTGAATCATTATTAAACATAAACCATTACTCATTCTTAAAGGCAAGCTAAGCAATCCTACACATTTTTTCTACATTCATTTCATTACACATAACAAGATACTTTTCAAGACATGACATAAACAAAACAATGTTTTAAAATTCTTGAAAATTAAATAAAACATTGTAATTAATCTTAATTGATATAATTAATCATCCTTAATAAAGGCAATGAGTAATAAGAAGTTTTTTTTTTATTTTTTATTTTTTTAAGTCAAAAAATAAATACACAAACAGATATAGGAAAAACATATTTTTGTTTTTTGAAATCATTTGATAATTTTATATTTGATTTTTAAATATTTTATTTTCAAAAGATACTTGTGTTTTTTTAAACGATGAAAGCTCAAAGGGATATATAATGCAAACATAGGATAGCATGAGAGAATATTATGCATGAGTATTATGAAGATGATGAGAGAAACAATGTTCATGCAATGTATATGATAATCATGAGTATGCCCAAGACAAAAATTACCCAAGCAATATATCGACACCTAGCTCTATATAAGTGAAAGATGGGCATCAGGACCTGCACAAATGTTATAGGGTGGGGTGTTAATCCCATGTAAATACAGAAGAACCCGCTCAACCTAACCCTCTTTCCCACCAGTGCCACACAAGGACCTACTAGAATCATCCCCGTTTAAGGACAAGACATGGATAACAGGTTAGCATCTTTAATGCACACAACCCTATGCACCCGCTATTGTGAGACACAAATAATGAGTGATTGATCATGGTCATACTAAAGCATCTACTCCTATAGAAACACATATACATTTATGATACTAATGCATGATAAGTTCTTTAATTTATTATTATTACTTAATAAATACAAATCTCAAATTTTTAGTTATTATGAAAGTAAATCAACTAACATAGGGGATAGACACATTTTAGTTGATGTTAGGATAGAGAGATACGTAGGACACTAAAAATCTTACTATTATTCAATTATATTAAGATGGATTGTTCTATCATTAAACTTAATATTCGTAAGTCATATAGCAAGCATATATGAAAAGTGTCCAAGACATGTTGGCTTAAGAAAAATACAAAAGCAAATAAAATAAAAACTAAATATAAAAACACAGTACAAAAACATAATAAAATCAAAAAGAACATTATGAACATCGTGAAGTAGATTAACGAGTAATTTTGTTTTGATTAGTTTCTACTTCACGCAACAGGAAAATACTATTGGATAAGAGATTTAGGTATCCAGAAGGAGCCAAGTGTTGCAGTTCCTTAGGCTACCCAAACATAGTGTGATAAACCATGGGGAGATAATAAAAAATGTGCCCTTTCGAGTGGAATAGGTGGGTCATTTTTAACTTTGGGTCATCATTCATATTTTGGATATTTAATATTCTTATATTTCAAATTTCCATAATAATTTTCAAAATAATTATTTGTATGAAATTTATGAACATTTAAACTTATATTGGGAGCAGTTAAATAATGATTGAGATTTATCATGCTTTTAAAATTAAATAATCTACTAGGTGTATGCTTAATATGATTTAACATTCTAGATGAAGTCTCATATAGTTTTGAAGATAAATTAGAGATAAAAGTTTTTTTATTACTTGAAATTTTTTTAATAAACAATTTAAATGATTCTAGTTTATGAGACAAAGCAAAATTTTCATTAATAAATTTTTTATTATGCCTTTAGAAATATTTAGCTCTTTTTCAAAAACCTTGAATATTTCTTTAAGTTCTTTGCAATCAAAATAATGTATAATATTTTCAACTATAAAGCTAGAGGAAGAACTACATACATCAAGCTTTGGTTCTACATTTAGTTGTACTTTTAAAATTTTATTTTCTAAACACAATTCTAAAATAATATTTTTCATTTTTTAAATTCTACGTTTATCTTCATCTAGCACATGCAATGTAGAAATAGAATTACAAATAAGAAGGGAATTTGATTTTCTTACAATGCTCTTGGGCGAAGCATGATTTGAACACAAGGATCCTTTGTCATCTTCCTCTTGGCTTTCATTATCTAACATTATATTTTCATCTTCCCTTTTGCTTGATGTGTTTGATGTGTCCTCCTCCAAAAGTAAGTCTTCATTTGATACTTCACTTAGATCCAAAAGGAATTGCTCAGATTCATTATTTATAGAAAGAGTTAACTATAAGTTAGCTTAAGGAATTTCCCTATACCATATGCAGTAGGAAGCGTATAAATTAGTTTAAAAATATCTTGACCAAGCCCACAAAATAGACTATTCATTTCTTTGGCATTTAAATGACATTAATGCTTATTTAAATTATTTATGGGCTTGATACAAGTCATGTTCCAAACATCTATATCTAATAATATAAGGAATTTTCTTGTTAGTGTTCTCCATTCGTTATAGTTCACTATCGTAAATAGAGGTAGTGCTAACGAATTTTCTGTGGATAATTTTTCATCCCCACTAATCGATTCGAGTTCTTGGTTTGCCATTATTCCCGATTATGAACTGTTTTGGAATAACCTCCCTCTAATACTACTTCTTTGATCTAGTGGCAAAACATAGATGGGGGTGAATAAGGTTTACGAGTTAATTAAAAATTCGAATAATTTTGTCCTGGAAAAATAGTTCTGGAAGCTACGGTGGGGAGCTAGCTTGCTAGCGCATGGCGGTAGGTCACAGATCTCATTTTCTTGAGCAAATTTCTCCTTGGAGATGCACACACCATTCAGAGATCTACCGGCAAACAATCACAATGTCATACGCAAAATGAAGAGCAATAAATAATTTTATCCAAACAAAAACATGATTGGTTTTACAATTACAATTGCTTGATCTCCGTCACACCGGAGATCGGAGGCGGTGAAATGCAAATCTCTTTTGGTTTTCTATACCGATCAAACACCCGAACCGGCCGGCTCTCTCCTTTTCCCTCCAATAAAGGTCTTCGAGCCGACTCTTCACCTTTATATAAGAAAGTGTCTTAGAGCTCCACTAGATCCCCCGATCATGACATCCCTTCTGTGGGACGATTTCTCATGAATTCCTCCCCGGATTTCAATGACCATCGCCTGTCGATTTTCCGCACCCACAATCAATTAAAAAAGAGAAAAATACAAAAAGATTACAATAATAAGAGAAAAATCACCTCTAATTAGTACCCTTGATGTTGATGATTATTTGATTGTAAAGGTTAGATCATTATGGCTTAACATTATTCCTCTTCGATGTTCTTCAGATCCATGAAGGTGTGTGCTTGATGTGAGTTTTTCGTAGCGAGGATCCTTCACTTGAATATATTAGAATGAAGGCTTCTTGATCATCATGTTGATAACCTTCAATCCTTATGCATGAATTCCTTTTGATCTCCTATGAATAACTCTCCTCCTCAATGAGTTTGGATGACCCCTCCCTTCCCTTTAGATGGCTAAGGCAAACATTCCTTTCAAATTTCATGAAAAACTGTCGCCCAAAACTTATTTTCTGGCTATTTTAAATAGAGAGAGCTGTGCAGGAAGCTACCGCGTGGAGGTAGCTCGTAGAGAAAAAAAATTTCCATTCTTCTTTTCAATTCCGTGGCTTTTGCCTTCATCCTTAGAAATAGGTTATTCCTTATGAAAATAAAATATATCCTTGCCTTCCCATTGATATTTGATGCACCAACTAACTTCTCAATCAAATCATAATATATTTGGTGTTTCCTTATACCGCAAAAGCTATTTCATTTTCTGCTCCTTAATTAGTTGAATAGTCCTTTTAAATTAAGCTATTGCCAGCAATCGTGCTAGTGCCCAGTGGTAGGTTTGTGTGAGCGAAGGTGATAGCTATCCAACATATTTGGAAAAATATCCCAGAAAAGATTTTTCCTCTTTTTAATTCTACCGCGATACGATACCAAGCTATCGCGCGGCGGTAGCTATGTCTCGACACATCCGTCTCATCGCTCATTGAGTGAGCTAACGCTGTGTTTTTCCCAAGATATCGCTCGGTGTGGCTCTGTTTTGATGCCTCCAACTTGGCGCTCGTTGAGTGATCTAGTACTGTGCGGTACCAGGCTATCGCCTGGCAGTAGTTAAATCTTCTCAACAAATCACATTGACGTTCATTAAGTGCGCTAAAACACAGTAGTAAAGGCTATCTCCACACGGTAGGTTACCGAGAGTTCAATTAGTTTAATTCAAGGCTAGCACTCGGCAGTAGCGCTACCATGCGGCGGTATGTGCCAGAGCTTGATTCTTCAATTTTTCACACATGTAAACCTGCACACTATAAACACACAATAACTGTGATCAAATATACACTGAGATTTATTATTCGCAAACTAAGAGATGCAGAACGCATGTTTTAATAGTCGTGAGTGCCAACCTTGGAATATAATGTAGTTATGTATGTTGTTATTGGGGAAGGGGAGGTTGACTTGCGTCGTGGCTTATTGTGCTTTGCAATTTGAGCAACGGGATGTGGTTGAACTATACCCATCCTATGAATTTATACATGGAGTGAGTCATTGGATTGTATCTTAATATTAGAGAGTATCATTGACTTTGGCATTGCATAGAGGAGAATCTTAGGCTATGGGCCTGAAAGAATAGTAATGCTCAAATGCAGAACCATCACTGAGTATGGCGGTGGGACTAGGAATCCAGTACACTAATAATATGCCCTGAGTGAACGAGAAATATGGTCATGCGCGTGAATATAAGTAATGAATGGTGCTTAAATTGCACGTTTTTATGTCAATATATATACAAGCTGTGTAACTGCATGGAAGGAGCATCGCCCCCCTGTGTGAGGGTGGGGTCGTTATAAATTTGTTAGCTAAAGCTGACCATTTCCTTGTTTGCCACATCTTGGTGGACTATCTGTGTGCATGTGCAGGAGAGACGAGGGGAAGTTACGGGATGAAGTCTTTTGGTGCTATGCCGACCCTTAAAGGCCAAGATAGTGTTTTCTTATTTTCTTGTGTTTTAGGCCTGCGTGCCGAAGTATGTAAACCACTAATGTGCTAAACAATTCATATGTTGTAAGTGTTTAAGCCATTATTTTTGTATAGATATCATTCTTATTTTCTATTATTGTGCTCATTCCTGGTCATGGGTTCTTTTTATTTAAAAGTTTCCACTAGAATATAACACTGAGTTAGGATACGTGAATATTTTGTTTTCAATGTGCTAAACACTGAGTTAGGATACGTCAAAGCTATAAGAAATTTCCTAGGATACGCTGGTTTCTACAGCCACTTAATAAAATACTTCTCCAAAATCACCAAACCCCTTACTCATCTTCTGGAAAAAATACGCCCCGTTTATTTTTGATGACCTTTGTCTATCTGCCTTTGAATTAATAAAGCAAAAGTTAATTAAAGCCCTTATTATGATATCTCCGGTATGGGACCTTCCCTTTGAAATTACGTGCGATGCAAGTAGTTTCGCGGTGGGAGCCGTACTAGGACAACGAATATCTAAAAACTTCCACCCCATCTATTATGCAAGTAAAACACTAACATCGGCACAAGATAATTATACCACAACCGAAAAGGAGCACTGAGCTGTTGTTTTTGCTTTTGATAAATTCCATCTTTATATTACGCTTTCCAAAAATATCATTTTTACGGACTACTCGACCCTCAAGTATCTTCTTGCTAAGACCCTCATTTTTACAGATTCGCTGGGTCTTACTCCTCTAGGAGTGTGACTTAGAAATCCGTGATAAGTGAGGAGCCAAGAATTTGTCCGCCGACCATCTCTCACGATTAGATAATTCGTATATAGAAAAATTAGATGAAAAATCTTTTAATGATTTCTTCCCCGATGAGAAGCTAATTTTAATTAACACATCCCATTTTATTAGGTTTGCACACATAGCCAACTATTTAGTGGCTCGTGTGTACTCCCAAAAGAGTTCTCCTCTCAGCAAATGAAGAAATTCTTTTCTGAGTTGAAGAACTATTTTTAAGAGGACCCGCATCTTTTTCATGTTTGTGCGGACCAATGAATAAGGAGATGTGTCTCTTTTGATGAAGGATTAGATATTTTAAAACATTTGTATGAAGGACTGACTGGTGTTCACTATCAAGCTGCTCGCACCACCCTCAAAGTGCATTGCGCGGGTTTTTACTTGACTAGCTTGTTTAAAGACGCACAAGCCTTTGTGAGTAGGTGTGAAAGTTGCCAACGATCGGGAAATATTTCAAATAAAAATGAAATGCCGCAAAATTATTTTCTTGAATGTGCAATTTTCGACATCTGGGAATTGATTTTATTTGTCACCCTTCCTTCTAACTTCAGGAATAAATACATTTTAGTTGTTGTAGATAATGTTTCACGATGGGATGAATGCCAAGCTCTTCCTACTAACGATTCCCGAGTCGTAATTATATTTTTGAATAAATTATTTTCTCGATTCGGTATGCCACGAGCCATCGTTAGCTATAGGGGTTCATATTTTGTAATGCATAGTTTTAAAAAAATTCTTATTAAATGCTCTGTTAAGCATAAGCTTTCAACAGCCTACCACCCCCAAACTAACAGACAAGTCAAAGTAGTGAACAGAGTGCTTAAAAGAATTTTAGAAAACACTGTTTCCACATATAGAAAATACTGGTCAACCAAATTAAACGATGCCCTATGGGCCTACCATACAATGTCCAAAACTGCCATCAGTTGTACGCAATATCGGTTGGTCTATGGAAAATCGTGCCATTTACTCGTAGAATTAGAACACCGTGCGTTTTGGACTTGCGGTTTTTAAATTTCGATCCTCATACTGTAAGTGACCTTAGAAAATTTCAACTTAACGAACCGAGTGGCGCACTTACGCATACTAAAATAACAAATTTTATAAAGAGCAGACGAAACATTTTCATGACAAGCACCTAAGGCACCCAAAAACCTTCAAGCCAGGCGACCATGTTCTTTTATATAATTTTCATTTACGTTTATTTCCTGGCATGTTAAAGTCACGTTGGTCTAGGCCATTTTCTTTAAAAGAAGTTTTCCATATAGAACTATTTTAATTTCACACCCTGATAAGGGTGAGTTTAAAGTGAATGGCCATCATCTTAAACTTTATTTCTGTGGGGATGATGTAAGTCTGAACAATGTTAAGTTTCTTCTAAATGAACTTTAACTAGTTTAAGACTTTTTATTTCTGTTAAAAACATTAAATATTATTTTGGACAAATTATTTTTGGACAATATTATTTTGTTGCATCGAGCTCAAATGATGTTTTAAATAAAGGGCACTCTTGGGAGGCAACCCAAGTTTTTTTTTGTTTTCTTTATTTTACACTTTTTACCCCGGATGGCTCCGACAAGTTGAAGCCTCTGCGATAGCCTGATCCAACGTTGTTGAATCCATCACAAAATCCAAAGAATACATTTCATGAAGTTCCAAAGTGCAAGCATGGGGAGCGGCTTAACGCAAACTTCCGCGACTCGCAAATCCGACGAAGTGCATGTTTTCAATTTTGTACTTATATTTATGTTTTAATTTTTCTCTCTCCTTCTCATCTTTTCTCCATTGAGGAAAATGTTCATTTTATATTTGGGGGAGGATTCCTCCTTCCCTTATTGTTTATATATATATATCTTAAAAATCCAAAAAAATAAAAAATTTAATGATATTTGTTTTTTACTTTAATAGGTTAAACGAATTTTGGTATTTCAAAGTATCCCTTGCTTTTTGTTTTGTTTTTCTCAAAATCCCATATAATAACTTAGCTAATTATGATCTTTCTAATTACACTTTTTAATTATGTTTCACAAGTAAAATGTTGGCCATGTTGTGTTTCTAATTCACGGTAGTATGTTAATGTGAAATGTTTTTCTAAACTCGCATTTCAATTTTGGTTTTCGTTCTTTATTTTCTTTACTTTCTTAAAAATATTTCATCCACTATTTTCCTTTTCCTTTTTGGATAATTTTTGTAATGCCAACTTTTGATTAGCGTAGTAGATGTGAACGATCCAAGTCGCTTATTATTTCTATTTTCAAGATAATTTCATTAGTCTTCATTTATTATCTAGGATTGCTTTTTTAAATTTTTTAAAACTATGCTTTAGATAAATTTAGAAGCATGAAAATGATTTAGGTCATTTTTGTTTTCGTTTGAGCCTTTTTGCCGACCTAAATATTTTTATCCCAAGTTAACCGCTTTTGAGCCTTTTTCCGATTTCAATTGATAGCTCCACTTATCATTTCATTTTCAACAAAGCTAAAATCCTCCAACCTATCTAATCACCCTAACCTTTTGAGTTTCATTAAAAATTTTCATGATTATGATAGGGTTGTTTTGTGATATATTTGGAGAACATTTTGAAACAATATGCTCAAAAAAAATGTTTAATTTTGTGGCCAATTTCAAAATGAAAAGACAAAAAATTTATGGCCTCTGTTTTGAAATGAAAAAAAAGGGGAAAGAAAAGAAAATGGAAAAGAAAAGGTAAGAAAAATATTTTATTTATGATGAAATTTTTTAAACTCTTTATTTTTGTTCAGTATGATTTTTGAGACTCCTTGTTTATCTTTGAATTCCACTCTTAATCATAATCCTAAACTAAACGTTTCGGTCCTAATAAGCCCTTTTGATTCATGTTTTTGAATTTTATTTTTTAGCTAAGTAAGAAGAAAAGTAAAATAGTAAAGATTTGGATTTAAATTTAGAGTTTTGTTATTTGATTGATATAGTTATATTGTGTCTCTTGGATCTTGTAACAACTCAATGCATTTTTTCATTTTGTTGTTTTGCTTAAATTTATTGAAAGAATTTTGTTAAAATTTTGGATGATTTATTTTTGATAGTAAATTTATAAATTGTTAAATCATGTTTAAGTAATTGTTTTAGGTTTACATTTCACCTTCTCCCTACATAGAATTTCGCATAGTTCTTGTGTTAGCATAATTAGAATTTTCCTGATTGGTCACTTTTATATTAGCTAGTTTTTATATTTTTGCTTGAGGACAAGCAACTTAAGCTTGAGAGAGTTTAATAATATGTTTTGTAGTTTAAACTACTAGGGTAATTACAAGTTTCTATTATAAAAATCATATCTTTTAAAGTTTTATTTTGACCTCTTACTGTATATATTAATAACACTAATGATTGTTTTCTTTCTTTTACAAGTTTGTCGTTTTCCAGCCTTTTCATTGAGCTCAGCCAATTTTGTCGAACTCAGCCTTTTCATTGAGCTTCGCCTTTTCGTAAAACTGATCCTTTTGTCGAGCTCCGCCTTTTCATCGGGCTCCGCCTTTTTGTTGAGCTCTGCCTTTTCGTCGGGCTCAGCCTATTCGTCGAGCTCTGCCTTTTCGTCGAACTCAGCCAATTTCATCGAGCTCCGCCTTCATTCTGTGTTCGATGAACTCCTCCAATTTAATCGAGCTTTGCCTTCATAATCCGTTCATCGACCTCGTCTTTAGTTCAAATTCATCAACCTCCCGTCCACTTTCTGCGTTAGATGTTCATCGACCATGCCTTAAGTTCAATTTCGTCAACCTCCCTTCCACTTTCTATGTTCGACGTTTTCCTCGGTTTGTCGACCTCCCATCCACCTTCTCTTTTCTCAGTTCGCCAATCTCTCCCTCCTTCTCCTCTAATTTCATCGAGCCCACTCTCCTTATTTCGTCGAGCTTTCCCCGCTGCCAGAGACAAGTCTGATTTTTCCAAAATAGACTGCTGCCGCCATAAATGCACGTCAGCCGTACCGAGGCAATCATTAATATCCTCTAGACTTCGTACAGAGGTCAACCCCCATGCATGATAGGAGGGGTGGGCATGTCCTTCTCTTTGAAGAATCTATAAATGGAGCCCCTCCCCTTGTGTAAAAAGATATTGAACTTTGGAGAGGGTAAGTGCTGCCATTTTCAGTTCTTCCTTTTTGTTCTTCCTCTCTCCTTTTCGCATCCAAGTTTTTCTTAGTTTTAGTTTCAGTATTACTGCTTCTGTAATAGTTCTTGAACTTCCTTTAGTAGTTTACTTTTAGTGCTAGGTAAGATTTTCATTTCCTGCAAGTGAAATAGTTTTTATATTTCAAGTTGTAGCTCTCTGTTTAAATTAATATAAAGTATGTTTTTTTACTCGATCTTGATGATTTGAGGTTCAAGAGATGCAGACGTTAAATCTCTCGGATTGGAGTAAAATCCAATAGCAGGGTTCACAATGTAAAGCGAGCTTTAGGCCTCTTATTTAGAGGAAAGTTCGATCAGACCTTCCTAAACTCAGGTGGGCACATCTTCGAGAAAAGCATGTTCATGCTTTAGGATCCTCCATGGTCAAGGTACTTTGCCTTATTAAGTTAGAGTTTATTATCGCATTTTTTGATGAACTTAGGCCAAGGTGATTCTCGATCAAGTGCTTTTCTTTATCATTGCTTTACCCCTCGTTTTAATTGCAAGTTTTGGTCTCTCTGAATGAGTGCAAGTGCTTTTCTTTATGCAAGTAGTCTCTTCTTTTAATTTAGTTAACAACCCTAAAAGTTTCTTCAATAATATAATAGTCTTCGTGTGAGTAAGATTACTCAACGGTTCCCATATTTTAATACGACACTTGTGTCACCTATCTACAATTTGATAGGTATACTTGCTAGTTGGATTGCTAGTTCGGCTCTTTTTCTCTTCATGATTAGTAGCCACCAGTGGCAGGACTTGAGGAGCAGTTACCACAGACTACTACTACTCAGTTCAGCGTCGGGTGATGACGAGTGTTTTTGTTACATCTTCCGCTTAGTGTTTGTGTGAGAGAGACACTTGATACTATTTGGCATGTACAGCCCTTCTCTCATTTTAGTACTCATTGCGGACTGTTGTACTTTTCATCTATATTTAATATGATGTTTCTACTGTGACTTGTGGACTTGCTAGTTATTTTATAAGTGCTCGATGTACTTATATTCTCAAATACCCTACAGGTAAATGATCATACAAGCTGGCATGATCGATAACTTGCGGTGTTGACTAGCCCATGTCTGCTAGTGTCACCAAAAGGCGGCGGTTTTGGGCATAAGACTAGGTAACCTCCTAAGTAAGGGAGGATGGTCTTACAAACCGGTATCACTTAACAAACGATCATATGAGAAATAAGTCCACAACTCTGGAACACCCCGCTCGAGCATTAGTTTGCGGACAAACTATGGAGCGGAATCAATGTTGTTCCCATGTGTAAAAAGACACAGAAAACGGTCCATTAAAAAAACTAAGGTAGGTCAATCCTAATATAAACCTTACTTCTGTGTAGCCCCCAGAGGTCATCGTACCATAGGATATCATTCCTCCCCCTCTGGCTGCCACACCTTTTCAGTAAACGGAGATGGGGAAGACTCTAACGTCCATCCTCGATGCCTTTAGGGACCAGCAATCCCCAGTCCAGCCGCCAAATACGGGATAGAGTTGGCTAAATGTATTCATGAGTTTGTCTTCGCGAATGTACCACGGGATAGAGAATACAGTGAAGATAGAGGAGTGGCAAGAGACCATTCAAGAGATACTGGTAAGCATCAGTTGCCCGGTCACAAGGCGGTTTCCTTAACAACATCCAAACTAGAATTTCATGCAAAGAGGTGGTGGAAGTCCCTGTTGGACTCCACATATGCTGAACGGGAGCTGTTAGAAATCACTTGGGAGTAGTTCAATGAGGTCTTCTTAGAGCACTTTGTATCTATTAAGGGCAAAGATGAGTTAGAGGAGAGGTTCTTGAACCTCAGGTGGGCGATAAAATCAGTGATAGAGTACCAGAGGGACTTCTCCCATCTGGCCAGGTTCGTGGGGATTAATGATTTAGACGACAAGAGGTATGCAAAGAGATTCTACTAGTGACTTAGATACTCTATGAGGAAGTATCTACTGTTCATTTCTCATGGAACTTTGGCTTAGATCATCGAGATGGTAAAGAAGATGGAGGTAGACCAGCTGATGCTATAAAGCAGGGAGAAGAGACCGTTGGATGGGTCGTCCTTCGGGGACAGCAGTCAGGGATTATAAAGAGGCAAAGTGATGAGACACAAGAGGGGTGGAGTATGTTATCGTCTTAATTTTAGGCAGGAGTAGAGGCCTCCTGTAGTACTAGCTCCTCCACCACTACAGATACATGTCCCGATAAGATAGGATGATCATGGCCACAGACAAGTGATTTGTTATAGGTGCCAACATCCGGGGTACGTCAGGGCTGGATGCCCTTAGAAGTTTCATCCACCTCCTCCTCCAACACCTCCAGCAGCCCCTCCAGCACCACAAGGCCGAGGCCAAAAAAGAGGTCAAGACTGGGGTAGAGGACATTATGGTAGAGGTCGAGGATAGGAGGAGATGTATGTTTTGGACCTCGCTGAGACGAACAACCCCGAGGAAGTTATTACAGGTATTTAAAATTTATTGCAAGTAAAATTTTTAAAATCTGTACCGTACGACCACTAGAACAACCACATACCTTAACTTAAACACCAAATATAAGGTATAGTCTTTATTAACAGCAAGCCCGCCCATACCTTATTGGAAACTGGTGCTTCGCACTCATTCGTATCTAAAGCCTTCATGGAGGGACTAGTAGGCATAGACCGATTCATCAGCATAACCAGGAGGGTGCGCCTTTGAGATGGATCAGAGCTTCTATCATCTGCCAAGTGCAACATGGAGCCAAAGATTGGAGGAAAGGTATTTGTAGCGCCTGCGATGGTTTTGAGAATGTCAGACTTCGATTTGATCTTGGGCATGACTTAGTAATATTGGAAGCATGGCCGGATTGATTGCCCGTCAAGGAGAATTACCTTACAACATGGCAATACGGACATCATCATCGAAGGTATTAGACCTATTTCCCGTACTCTATTATCATCGGTGCAGGCTGTCAAAGCCTATGAGCTGGGAGATGAGGTGTACATGATCTGTTTCAAGATAGTGGAGATGGATGCCTCCGTTGCTGATATTCCTGTAGTTTGGGATTTCTCCAACGTATTCCCGGAGAAATTGCTCAGATTACCTCCAATTAGAGACATGGATTTTCAGATCCAGATTGTGCCAAGAGTGAGGCTTGTGTCTTGGGCACCAAAACGGATTGCACCCAAGGAGCTAGCAGAGTTCCGAACACAATTAGAGGAGATGGTAGAGTTGGATTTTGTCAGACCAAGTTCATCACCAAGGGGATCACCAGTGGTGTTTGAGAAGAAGAAGGATGTGTATTTGCGGCCCTACATTTACAACTGGGAGCTGAACTGACTGACAGTGCGGAATACGTATCTGCTACCCCAGATTGATGAGCTATTTGACCAGCTACATGGGACATTCTGGTTTTCCAAGCTCGACTTAAGGTCAGGGTACTACCAACTGCGCATTCAGGAGGAGGATATATCGAAGACAGCCTTCAGTTCTTGGTACAGACTATAATAGTTATCGGTAATGCCCTCCGGGCTCACGAATGCACCTTCCGCATTCACGAGTATGATGAACTGTATGTTCTTACCTTACTTGGATATATTCGTCATAGTCTTCATTGACGATATATTGATCTATTCCCGGATGAAGGAGGAGCACACCCAACATCTGGCTCTAGTGTTGGGCAAACTGAGAGAGCATCAGATGTACACGAAGTTCTCCAAGTTCTAGTTCTGGCTATAGGAGGTAGCATTTCTATGGCATACCATCAGTGGAGTTGGTTTGGATGTGGACCCAGCCAAGGTGCATATAGTTCGAGATTGGTCGTAGACCAAGTCAGCTTCAGATATCCGTAGTTTCTTGGGACTAGTGGGATACTATCGCAAGTTCGTTGAGGGGTTCTTGAGGATATCACTCCACCTCACGTCCTTGAAATAGAAGGATATAAATTTTATATGAACCGAGAAGTTGCAGGAAGCGTTTCAGGATTTGAAGGACTGGCTCACGTCTTCCCCATCCTTTCACTTCCATCCTAGAAGGAAGGATTTCATATTTATACTGACGCATCATATCAGGGGATGGGTGCAGTCCCGATGTAGCATGGACACGTCATCGCATATGATTTGAGATAGCTGAAGAAGCATGAGCAAAACTACCCCGTTCATGATTTGGAGCTCAGTGTAGTGATATTCGCGTTTAATATTTGGAGGAATTACTTATATGGAGTTCATTGTGAGATCTTCTCAGATCACAAGAACCTCAAGTATATTGATATACAGAAGGATCTAAATCTGCGACAGAGGAGATGGCTTGAGTTCCTATACAATTACGACTATACGATGCACTATAATCCAGGGATGGAAAACACTGTGGCGGATTCCTAGAGTAGGATAGACGGCACTACTGGACTGGAGCCCCAGGTGATTGCTATGGAGCTAGTACAAATGGAGGATATGCACATTACCATGATTTCAAGGGCTGAGCATGATGTTTATCAGGAGTACTTGGCCTCCTTGAGCATTATTTACGACATACGAGATCGTATTCGGGCACAGCAGAGACAGGATGCAGCTTTGGAGACCGTATTCATAGACCTAGAAGGGGTAAGTCAGAGGATTATTCACTGCATGATGACCTCTTACATTTCCATGGTCACATTTATATACCTGTAGGAGGTGATATCCGAGAGGGCATACTCAGGGAGGCACATTTCACTCAGTACTCAGTGCACCCCGTGATCACCAAGCTGAGAGTGGACCTGCGGAGGGAAATTTACTGGCTTGGGATGAAGAGGGACATCATATTACATATTACACATTGCGAAACTTGCCAGCGAGTGAAGGAGGAATGCAAAACCCAGGAGGACTACTATAGCCATTATCGTTGCTAGAGTGGAAGTTCGAGGACAAAGCTTTGGACTTTGTACACGGATTTCCTTGCTCTCACTCTCAGCATGATTCTATATAGGTCATCATCGATAGATTGACCAAGGTGGCCCAATTTATACTGATCAGGAAGGACAGCCCAGTTATAATTTTGGTGAGGTTGTTTGTGGAACAGTTCATCAGGTACCACGACATCCCCAGGATGATTGTGTCAGACCGTGATGGTCGGTAACTTCTAGGGAGTGGAGAGCGGTGCATGCGTACTTGGGTTCTCAACTTTCTTTTAGCCATGCTTTCCATCAACAAACCAACGACCAGACAGAGCAGACCAACCAGACTATAAAGGATCTGCTACGCTTCTGTATATTGGATACATGGAAGCCCTGGGAGAGACTTTTGCAACTAATATAGTTCTCCTACAACAATAGTAACCAGGAAAGCATTGGGATGGTGCCATATGAGGCCCAATGTGGTAGGAAGTGTCGGACGCCGCTATCTTGGGTCCAGGATGAGGATCTGCGAGCTCTTGGATCAGATTATATTTAGGATACAGACGCTCACATACGACTGATCATGGATCAGATGCGGGAGGCACAGAGAAGACATGCCAAGTATTATGATGTGAGGCATCATAAGGTGGAGTTTTAGGTGGGAGACAAGGTTTTCTTGAATATACGTCCTGTGCATAGTGTTTCTCGGGTGCGGAGGTACAAGAAGCTCACCCCTCGATTTATGGGACCATACTTGATCCTGGAGCTGATCTGTCCTTTGGCTTACCTACTGTAGTTGTCTCCAGAGTTAGGGAACCTGCATGACGTCTTCCACGTCTCCTTGCTTTGGAGAGCACTACTTCGGCCAAAGCAGCATATCACCACTACAGAAGGCCCAGTGGCACCCGATAGATCATGGTAACCTGTTCATGATCACCACTACAATAGGCCCAGTGGCACCTGTTCTTGATACCTATTCTTACGGATGACAATAAAGAAGTACAAAATGGAAGCAGGTGATGGTGGGACTAATCTATCATGTCATGTTTCTAATAGTTATATAATTATACTAACAGTTCTTATAGCACAAGTAAAGTAAGTAAAGTAGTAATGAAAAGAAGTATAATAGGTAAAGTAGAACTGAAAGAAAGTGTTGTAAGTAAAGTAAGGAAACTGAGCAGAAATTAAACTATCTACTGCTACACTTTTCTCCATAATCTATGCACAACTTTATAGATCTATCCTTTTTCTTTACAAAGATAACTGAAGCACCCCAACGCGAAGAACTGGGGATAATAAAACCACATTGCAACAAATTGTCCAACTGAGTTCGCAACTCTTCCAACTTACGTGGAGCCATATGATAGGGTAGCCTCGTAATATGATGAGTACCAGGCTCAAGGTCTATCACAAATTCTACATCTCTCATAGGAGGGAGACTTGGAGGAATGACTGAAAAAACATTAGGAAACTCTCACACCACGGAAATGTCATCGACGCACTGCAAATCATGTGCAACTTCCAAAATAGAAATAAGGTAGGCAATACAACCGAATTCTAAAAGTTTCCGAGAATGCACCGCAGATATGATTGGGGAGCCCTGACGTGGAAAACCAAACACATTTATGGGGGGCCGCTATCCATCTCGAAATCCAAATGCTTAACTTTGCATTAGATGACCGCATCATATCTTGACAACCAATCCAAACCCAAAATCACAATGAAGTCTTCCAAATCTAGCACCTTTATATTGGAATATGTTAGAAATCCACCTAAGAGAATAGCACAATTCTGGATACCCTAATTAGACACTAGTGAATCACCGAACGGAAACTTAACATAAAGCGGATGTCCAGCTTGATCAATAACCAAATGATGTCTATCCAAAAAATACCTAGCCATGAAGGAATGAGTAGCACCCGAATCAAAAAGAACGGACACCCAAAAATTCTTTACCTTAAATTCGCTTATAAAATCGTACATGTAACTAATATGACCGCCAAAAATCTATAACTACTAGCTAGCAACTAAGTCAAGATCAAACCTTAAATCGGTTGAGCTAAAAACTGAGCTTCTTCCTTGCTCCAACATTTAGTTTTCCTTTCCCCACCTCAAACTACAACAGCTGCGGTGGTGCGAAAACTTGAAGAGGAACTGGTTGCAATGCGGGTTGGGTCTACGGGCATCTAGACTTCATGTGTCCCTTCTATCCGCACTAATAGCAGGTCTTGTCCTTTAACCAACAGCGGGCGGTATCATGCCGCTTCTGATTACATAAGGTGTGTGTTAGATCTCCCATGGGTGCGCTCTAAATCCCAATCACCTGAGATTGCTTCTGAGCACCCAACCTTTTAAAACAACTCTCGGCAGGGTGGCCCAAAAGACCACAAAAGATTCATACTTCTCTTTCGCCATTATTTGGTTCATGTCTAGATGCCCAAGAGCATTCACTATCCTTAGCCTTTCTCTTTTCTTTTCTCAGTTACAAGCCATGATTCTTGGCATTATCGATTGTAACGCCCCAGATTTTTCAAGGCTTATTTAAAATCCCTTTAGTGATGTATTTTGATGTAAGGGCATTACGTTGACGCATAGTTGGTGGGTACCACCGTCAGAGCATGGACTTTGCTCGTTGGTATGCGAGGTTTGTATTTGGGATTATTATCTTATCTAATTTCTCCTATGTTTTGGTATTCCCTTGTGAGCCGGGGTTCGTTAAGGAACACAGCGGAGCATTTTTGGGATATTTGATGTTTATATTTCGGGGAGTTTGTAACAGAGTTTGGTTTGCTGGATTTTTATTTCGACTTTGTCATTGGATTCCTAACATCGATATTTAGCTACGGTGTGATTTTCTCAAAATCTGAGTGAGTAAGAGTTTTGGTCATTTGGACGTTTTAATTATAATAATAATATATTATATTATTTATTCCAGATAAATAGCCTTGTGATAAGACGGAAACTCTATTCATTATCTTCTTTCCCAAACCGTCGGACTGGATTGCGGAAGGCGAGAGCAGTGGACCTTGCGAAGCTTTTGACCGTTGGTTGTAGGAGCTCTGGTGCACGAAATCGTCGACGGAGAGTAGATTCAGTTAGCTCTCACCGAGATCTACATTTCTACGGTGAGTTTTTCTCGTTTCTTTGATTTTTAGAGATTAAGGTATGCTGTTTTGACCTTCTCTCCTCTCAAAAATTTTTAGGTTTTGTTTCTTATGTGTTCTTGCGGCAAGATCCTTGAGGAGGAACGTTATGTGGCCGAATTTCGGCTGGATCGAGGTAAGTGGTGACTTTTCCCCTTGCCAAGATTCCTTTCATGGTGTATTTCCTGCTTCTATCCTTTCCTCCATAGTATTTAGGAGTAACGTTAGGTTAAGCCCTTGCCGATCTGCTAGACAATATAGTTTTCTGGCAAGGTTTAGCCTAGTTGATTCTGTAGGTGAAAGCCGGGTGAATCCATGGATCATAGGATTAATCTAGTATGGTATTTCCGTTATACTTGACTCTTAGACTAAGATAATCTGTCGAGAATAGAACTGTTGACTTAAGCCAAATTTTCATTGTATAACAGTTAACTTAAGTTTAAATTTGTCAAATATGGGTAGGTAGAATTCATCATATATAGGTTGAGATTGCTCTAAGTAAAATTCGGCGATTTTTTGTAGAAGCAGAGTCAAATTTGTCGAGTATTCAAGGTAATTTCGTCGGGTAATGCTTGGCGTTGAGTTTAGTCTAATTTTTCAAGTATTAGGCACTGAGTTTGTCGAGTATAAGACTTGGCGTTGAGTGAATTAGACCTGGAGCTGAAAGCGTTGAGTGATCTTTGAGTCTAAGTCAAATTCATCGAGTAATCTCGATGAATTCGTCAAGTAATGTTAGTTCGGCGTTGAGTGCGGTGAGTGATTTTTTGGTGCAAAGGCAAAATCATTAAGTGTACTCAACGCGGTATTGAGTGAAGCCTTGGCGTTGAGTGGAATAACATTGACTGAAGTCTAGGAGTTGAGTAGTTCTGAGACTATGGCAAAAGCATTGAGTGTGTTGAATGCACTCAAGGGGGCATTGAGTGAAGATCACCTGGCATTGAGTGGTCTATGATGCTAAGGAAAAAGTATTGAGTGCGCTTAATTCACTCAACACGGCGTTGAGTGTAACAGTATTGAGTCAAACCTTGGCGTTGAGTAGCTTCGAGACTAAGTCAAAAGCATTGAGTGCGATGAATGCACTCAAATGCGGTGTTGAGTGAAATAGTGTTGAGTGGACTCAACACGACATTTAGTGAAGGTAATTTTGCTGAGTAATATGGTAGGCGTTGAGTGCGTTGAATGCACTCAATGCGGCGTCGAGTGTACACGATGCTTTTCCAGTGGACTTAGAAATTTTTCCGGATTAAGCTGAATTCGTCGAGTATGACTTAGAAAGGCTATCACATGGGAATTTTCATCCTTTATGTCAAGGAGAGTTTCTGTATTCTAGTTGAGGGTATAGGTGTTTATGGATATTATGTATGGCACTTGGTTGGTAGTGGATAAATGTCCCCCGGCCTAGTGCTAAATTGTGAATCATTACACTACTGGGCTTATTTCTGGCCTTTGTGTTGAGTTAGACAATGTTGCCACAACCACAACACCTTGTTTATATATATGTTGATTGATGTGTTGAGTTGGACAATGTTTCCACCACCCTAGTGTGTTGTTGAGACAACTGGACTATCAGGTTGTGTTGGATAATGTTGCCACCACCACAGTACCTTCTTGGAATATGTTGGGTCTGTAAGTTCGGGTTGGAAAATGTGTCCACCGACTCAGGACCATTTCATACCAGCGTTAAGGATTCTTGTGAGTAGAGTTATTAATTCTCTTTCCTTGTATTATACAGATATATTTGTTTATTGCTAACCTTTTGATCTTTGATCTCCACTTCTATTTTTACTCTTGTTGAGGTGTTCTTTCTTTGAATGCCTTGGGTTTGGAGAAGTAGCCGGTTGAGCGGATAGGGTTGGTTTTTTGCTGGTGCTCTGCATCTGTCGTTTCCTCACCGACTGTGAGGTAGTTTTTTTTTTGTTTTCTTTTAGTTCAGACATACATACCTTTTAGTGGGTTCGTATCAGGTTGTTGATGCCCACTGAATTTTTTTATTTAATGTTAAGTACTTGCTAACTGTTAAGCATTTTCCTTTGATGGTTTGGATTTTACTTGCTCTCTAGGAAGGTTTTATGTTATGTGCTTGTTAGATATTTTGAAGTATAAAAGCATTACTTCTATTACCTCATACATGACATCTTTCGAAGCTAAAGTAACTATATCTTATTGAACGTACAAACTAATTTCTATACTTATACTAAATCTAGAGTCATGCATAACATGAATTGTCCTATGGGGACATTTATGCTCATGTAGGATGTTAACCATTATTAAAAAACTATTTCCACAGCGTATACTTATATTTTCAGTCATGGACTAGTTAATCCACTGAGCCGAGGGATGCGTGATACTGAAATCGCAAAGGTGGAGAAGAGGGGTAAAAGATAAGAGAAGGTGGATGTGGTGGAAGTTAATAATATTCTCCGATTCTATATCCAATAAAGGCAAGCGTACCTTATCGTTTATAGTATAGAATACTAAAGATTAAAATCAAGGTCGTATTTCCCTAGGGCGTAATGATTACTTTTACTTCGAGGAAATCACTATTATTTTTTCAAATGATTTTTTCGATTAATTTACTAAAATAAAAACAGGAACTAAATTACTAAGCTAAAAAGAAAACTAAATACTTGCAGAATAAAAAGAGTTTGTGCTAATGATAATAGGTTAGTACTTAATCTAGAATCACTTTGAAATAAGAAAATCAAAATGAAATAACAACTAATTCTAAATAAAGTAAAACACCTTGACCGTGGAGGTTTCCGAAGCCTGAACATGCTTCTCTTGAAGTCGTGCCCAACTGAGTTTAGGAAGGTCCGACCGAACTCTCGTCCAAATCGAAGACCTAAAGCTCCCTTTATGTGGTGAACCCCGCTATTGGATTTCACTCCAGTCCGGGAAATTTAACGTCTGCCTCTCTCGAGGAGTGCGTGAAACTCTCTTTACTCTTGGGAGATCGATTCAATCTACGAGCCTCTTGGCTAACTAAGAATGAAAACCCAAATGGAAGCTATGTACAGGCAATATAGTCCCACTAAATAAAAACTAAGAGTAAATCAAAGATAATTACTTTAAGAAGAAAAAGAAAGCTAAAACATCATAACATGATCGACTCATTCTCAGATCATCGCAATCGAGTACAAATGAGGATTAGTTAATCATGGTAAAAGGGAAAGAGAGGGGTGAATAATAAAGGTGCATAAAAATTAGAACTAAAAAGATAAAGAGAAAGCGACTTAAAGAGAGCTTAACTAAATTTTATTAAAAACAAAAGTTGATTATGACTACAAATAAGATTACAAGTGCGCGAAAAGAGAACTAACTACTGTTATAACACTAATAAAAAGTGATTACAGTTACGTAAACTACATTGCATGAAAGTAAAGCTAGAAATGGAGGGAGAGAGAGCAAAAACAAAAGAAAAAACACAAAAAGCTGAAAATGATACTAGCAGCACCTCCCATATCCCCAAAACATGGTCTGGAAAGATTAGAATAGCCTGGTATTTATATAAAAAATTTGGTATGGGTCATGCCCCCTGTCACGCCCTAGGAGGGCGTGTCAGGGGGCATGTCGAGTACGGAGTTGACATCAGGCGCTGGTTCTGGCGGGAATGATGATTGCTTCTGTATGATGGTGGACACACCCTGGGACATGCCCGTGTAGGAGGCATATAAGGCACGTCATGTCAAAATCGTTGGTCGGAAATCCGTCAATCGTCATAAAAAGTGCTACATGCCCTTGGGACACACCCGTATCGGGGGCGTTTCTTGTACGGGTTGACGTGTAGTGACAGAAAATCATTAATTATGGAAGTTGGCTTTGGGATGAGAGTGATAAGCCTGGAGACATGCCCAGAGACACGCCCAAGGAAGGCGTGTCAGGGGGGCGTGTTAGGTGTTTTTTTTTCGGGATCAGGCTTCTAGCATCAAATTTCCTCGGGATCTTACATGCCCTATGACACGCCTAGGGAGGGCGTGTTAGGGGGCGTGTTAGGTGATTTTGGACGAAAGCTGTGAAAACTTGAAAAATAGAAAAATAAACTAAGTTAGATTATTTACATAAAAAGAAACTAAAAGGAACCTAAAAATACATAAAGAAAGAGATTTAAAATTAAAATAAATTCATTTTTACCCTAATAAATTAAGCTAAAATATGCATCATCAAATTCCCCCATACTTATTATTTTACTTGTCCTCATGCAAAAACTACGAGTTAGAGAAAATAAAGAGGATTTATTGAAAAGTTTAAAATGCTATAAATGAGTAAGACAGGACTTTAGAGGTAAAGAAATTTTGAAAAAGAATTGAAAATTCTTACTTTAACTTAGCACAGAATTTTATAAATTTTACTAAATAAAAAAACAAATCATCCCAAATTTTTATAAAATTAAAACTTAATAAATTAATGAGTAAAAGCGCATTGAGTCACTACTAAAGTCTAAGAGGCAAATAAAAACCATTGTCAATCAAGACAAAGTTCAATATTTCAATAAAAAAATACTTATTCAATCTAGTTTCTCGTTACTATACTAAAAAGTAAATGTAGGAAGCATGAATCACTAGGGCATTAATTAGGCGTACAGTTTGGCTTAGGTTTTTAAGGGTACGATATTCAAAAGATAAACATGAGGGGTATTTGCACACTTAAAACAAAAAGAAATGAGCTTTGACAAAATAATGCTTGCCAAAATAAATACTTTTCACATTTTTTTCTTCTTTTACTTTTTTCATCAAATATTTATTTTCATTTTTCATTTTTTTTTCATTTTTCATACTTAAATATTTCCAATTTTTTAGCAAAAGATAATACAAGGATTTTCCACAATTTTTTTCAAAAAAATGCACAATAGAAATTAAGGCTCAAAAACAAATTTAAAGTCTACATATAGGTAAGCTATTTGGCCATGGTGAAATAAAAGTGGAGCTACAAAAAGAAAAGAAAAGACACAAAAAGGGCTAGCAATGATTATTGTTAGGTGGGGTGCAAAGTCTCAAACCTTTCAAAAAAAATGCCTAAATCATTTCATGCTTCCTAAATCTACTCAAATAAAGCTTTGAAATTTCGAAAGAAGATAAGCACAAAAATAGAAATAGAGAATTTGCTTTCATGAAAACAATGATAAAAAGCGTCTAGACCAGTTTTTTTCTACTACACATAATACTAATTAACGTTTAAAAAGATTTTAATAAGGAAAAATACAGGATGATAGTTTTTAGAAAAGTAAAAGAAATAAAAGAAGGCTAAGGAAAAGTGAAAAAGATTCAAGAAATTTTTCAAAAACTGCAAACTACCCTAAATAAGAACACTGCATGGGTCAACATACTACTCGCCTAACATATTAAAACAGAAAATTAATCTAATTTTTTTTAACTAAGCAAGTAGACATGAGCTTAAAAAAACAAAAAAAATGCAAAGTAGTGGGGTACTAATTGATTTGGAAAAAATTAACTCAATTTAATTCGGGATTATTTAATTTTTTAAAAAAAAATTATATAATTTTTTGGATTTTTCAAAAAAAAAAATTATATTATTTTGATTTTTCTAAAGTAATCTAACTAAAGAAACACTCCCCCATACTTTAAGTTAAACATTGTCCCCAATGTTTAAAGTTAAGTATAAAGAGAGTTGGGAAAAGAGAGAAATGAAGAAAAAGAAAAGCAAAGAAAAGGAAAAGATGCTTCCTTAGCGCTTGATGCCCAGACGTTGAAAAATGCATCTCATCGAACTTGAGCTAAAGACCGGCTTGAGTCCAAGTTGAGAGGCGAGAAGTGACACAAACACGCGGGAGCTTATTTCTGCACAAAACAAAATAAAAAACAACAAAACAAACGGATAAGCAAGGGGTGCCTCACAAGAGCGCTCTTTGGTTATCGTCATTGAGCTCGATGTTATTTGTTAGCTAAATGGAAAATAAAAAGGGAAATGTAATGGCAGCTCGCCTAATATGCGTTGCAGAGCGAGTGTTAGAACATTTTTTAAGAAAATAAAAAAAATTGTAATTTTTTATTTTTTAAATAAAACAAAAAGGAAAAAGATTTAGAAAAAGAAAATTTGTTAGTACAAGAAAATAAACTATTAGAAGGGGAAAAGAAGAACTAAAAACTAAATTAGATGGAAAATTTAAAGAACAAAAGGAAGAGGAATTTTCGTAAGGAGGGGGAAGAGAAGAAAAAGAAGAAGAAGGCGGCGGTTGATCACAAGAAATTTTTTGGATAAAAAGATCTGTTCTCACCACTTGAATATCAATCATTTCCTTAGATTGGGAGAACACTGAGATATCAAAAAAATCAATCTCCTCAGAAGATCGAACACAACAAAGTTCGTCCTCTTCGAAAAATTGAAAAAAAATCGGGATATCGGTGGAAATTTCCTCCTCGAGAGGTTGAAAGCACAATAAAATTTATGAATTATCGTCTTCCGCGAGTGATTGAAGGCACTGCAGAAAATTCAAACATTCATCATTCGAAAGATAAATAGGAGGAGAAGTAAAATTTGTGTCCTCAGAAGCAAAAGCGTCAACAATCACTTTGAAATGAGCGTTGATGCGTGCATCAAATACTACTGAATCAAAAATGATTTCATTTTCGCTAAAATCAAAAACAGGAGGCACGCAAACTTGCGGAGAAAAAGCGGAGAATCTTGAGATGGAATGGGTTGATGAACACCTTGGCCCCAAGAATTATCAGGGTGTTGCTACCCTGAGTAGTTCAAAGTAGGGCTAGGATCAAAATGTCCATTCAAGAAATCTCTAAAAAAATTAAAATCAGAAAAATTTGGAGGACAAGGGTAGGAAGGCATTTGAAAATCAATGTAACCCCATGAAAAAAAAATTCGCGGACTGATTAATTTAGCAAAATTGATCTGATCCAGAAGGGATAAAATCATGCGTGGATGAAAGGTATCCTACCAAACATTCCTCGCGAGAGTGACCAAACTCTCCACAAGAAAAACAAAAACTATCCATTAAAAAAATAAAATAAACCGCGAAAAAGGGGAAGGAGAGAAAAAAAGAAAAAAAAAAGATAAAATTAATAGCTATCCTTTTTTCAAAATATCAAAACAAGTCCCCGGCAACGACGCCAAAAACTTGATACTGAAATAGCAAAGGTGGAGAAGAGGGGTTAAAGAGAAGAGAAGGTGGATGTGGTGGAAGTTTATAATATTCTCCAATTATATATCTGATAAAGGCAAGTGTACCTTATCATTTATAGTATAAGATACTAAAGATTATTATCAAGGTCGTATTTCCCTGGGGCGTAATGAATACTTCTACTTCGAGGAAATCGCTATTATTTTATCAAATGATTTTTTTCGAATAATTAACTAAACTAAAAACAGGAACTAAATTACTAAGCTAAAAAGAAAACTAAATACCTGTAGAATAAAAAGAGTTAGAGCTAATGATAAAGGGTTAGTACTCAATCTAAAATCACTTTGAAATAAGAAAATAAAAATGAAATAATAACTAATTCTAAATAAAGTAAAACACCTTGACCGTGGAGGTTCGCGAAGTGAAAAACGTTTAAGTTGTCTACCTAAATCACCTAGAGGGGGGTGAATAGGTGAGTTGAGCGTCTATTTGTAGAATAAAAAATTTAGCAATCTAGCATAAAGAAATAACCAAGCAAACACAGACGACACCATGAATTATAGTGGTTCCCCCACCTTGGGTACGTCCACTTTCCACTCACCGATCTAACAAAGCACTAGACTCGACTACTCCACTATTCTCGGATTTAAAACAATCCTACCACTCGGAACAACGTTCTTATAACTCGATCCACAAAACGGATCTACACCTAGAAGATAAAAACTTTCTACAACTCGGAGAACAAAGATCCTACACTCGGAGAATAATTTCCTACAAGAATAAAATGAATTTAAGAAATACAAACAGAATAATTTCTCAAATCTGGAAAATTTCTTCCTAGGTCTTTATTCTTGAACTTGCAGCTTTATCAGAAATTGTTAAAGAAGACAAGGCAGGATCATAGATCTGAAATCCTTTGACTCACAAGATTAAAGAGAAGTTATAGAGATTGAAAATGATCTTGATGTGCAAGTCAATTGGTTTGAATCTTCTTGAACGAAAGCCCTTGGCGATTTGCAAGATGAGCGGCCGCGGCTTCAGATTAGGAAAGAGATTCAGCGATTCAGAATTCTTAGAATGATTTCTTTCACACGCTTGTAAGGGTTTGTCGAAATGACATAACCCTGTTATAAGATCTCCCTAACGGTTAGATTTATCATTAATGATGGCCACGTGGACCAATCGCTTCAAGGTATTTGAAAATAATGTCTGTAAGGGACTTGTCAAATTTTTCTGAACATCTAACTGAATTACTCAGTGAATAAAATACTACTCGAGTACTAAAACTTGTTATCGAGAGGATAACATCGAACTACTCGAGAAGAACATTTAAGGAAACTTCAGGTCAGAAATCAATATCACTCGAGTGGAATGAGGATTACTCGAGTGCTAGAAATGTTACTCAAGAAGTAGAAAAGACTCCTCGAGAAAAAGACTTCGAGAAAAATTCTGGAAAGGAAATACTGGTTACTCGAATACTGGATCTGGACTTCTCGAAAAGTAGACAGATTACTCGAGTACTGAAACTTTACTACTCGAGTGGGGAAGAAATTACTGAAGAAATTTCCTTCTATCACTCGAGTCAATGGCTCATATACTCAAGTGCTCAACTTGACTTTTGTTACTCGAGACAATCCTGTATTACTCGAGTAATCAATATAACTACTCGAGTTCTTGAACTTCACTACTCGAGAATAATACTTAGAAAATTTCTGAGAAGGAAAATTTGTTGACTCAAGAAAGAGAGGAAGTCTACTCGAGTAATGGACTTGGCCTCTCGAGAACTAAATTCAAACTTCTCGAGAACCATTTCCTTTACTCAAATTCCAGACTAGACTTACTCGAGTACAACTAAGGATTCTACTCGAGTACTATAGTTCTACTCGAGTAAAACACTTAGAAGAATTTTGGTTTATGAATTTTTTTGTTTGTTCATTCCAATCAACAACAAGTCTTCCTTCATCAAACCTAGTGCTTGAAAATGAAGTGTATCCCAATAGAGAGGCTACACATGAGTCAACACCATGGATCACACAATGAGGGATTACATTTTATAGTACAGTGTTTGGTGACCACCCGTAGACTGACATTGGTCTACACTTGGAAATAAGTCATGCAATCACATAACTCAAGCAATACATCAAATATAACTTAATTCATCTTATTTCAAGGGTGACTTCATACAAATGTAGGTTATTGTGGATACAATACCCAACAATCTCCCCCTATTTGTAGAAGTTAGAACCCTCTACACTAAGGTGAATTATATCAAAATAAAAAGACTAGATATAGAAGATAAAAATAGAATAACATGCACAAAAATTAAAGATAAAGAATGGATCCTCAAAATTAAGGATTTATATAAATAGAATTGTTCCAAAATTTCAGTTCTACACAAATCCAATCCACAATCTTTGAACTATGATCAATCTTTGGCTTGATGTTGCTTTCTGTCCTTCTTTTCTTGTTTTCTTTTATGATAACTGAATGGTTTAGGATAGTATTTAGGAGGTCTTGGAGGTGCATTGGGATTGTTCCTTCCAAGCTCTCGATCATAAATTCTCCTCTTTGTCATAGACTTCTCATACAAGTCCCATTCATAGGAGATATAATGGTCATGTCTATTTTCATTAAAGTCCAAAACTTGCTTGAGAGTATCCAAGATAAGTGACTTTGATGTTGGGCTCCAGATTTTAGCAAATTCCTGAGCTTTTCTTTTCTCTACCTCTAGATTTGGAAAGGATCTTCTAGCAGAAGCTCCATCACCATATTTCCTTCTTTTGGGGATCTGAACTTTTGGTTAATCATATGGTATATCTGTTTCCCATACCTGAGCATATGATTCTAGTGGAGGAGCTTCAGAGCCTTCAGGCCTAGGAGAAAAAGTATGTTGAGGAGCAGGCATTTGAGCAGACTAATATTCAGCAAGGGGATTGAGATGATGAGGAATAATGTTTGGGTCGGCTTGGAATTCAGGAAAGATCTATTTATGCATCCATACTATAGTATCATAAGTATAAAATTTCACAGATTGTATCTGGTCTTTTACATCAGTCTGAATTTCATCCATCTTGGCAGTCCATAGAGTATTGACATTAGCATCAGATTTTTCTAAATGTTCTTTTACAAGTCCCTCCCCCTTTCTGACTTCTACAAATAGTTTCTTTATGGACTCTTCTTTGAATGTGCTTACTTCTTCATAGATCTTCATAAGGTACTCTTGGGCCTTCTTTTCTAACTGAATTTCATTAATAGCCAAAGTGATTGATTGGTCTACCACTTGGCCAACACTAGTAATTGTGTGATCCAATTCTTTTACACCTATCTTGAACAAGTGTTTCAGTTCATCTGTATTGTGTTGAATTTCTGCGAAGCCTCTACTCATTTCTTTTTCAAGATCAGTAACTTACTCTTGAATAGCCTTCAAGGAGTCATCAAAATACTTTCTCTATTCCATCAACATCTGTTCTATCTTTCCCAGTATATCACTAGCAATAGGAGTTGGAGTTGCAATATGAGTAACTGGAGGAGTAGGAGGAGCAGACCATAGAGTAAGCTCTTCAATGATCACTAAGCTCTGAGTTCTAGAGGTGTGAATCAGAACATCTCCTTCCTCACTAGTGATGGTGGGAAGAGTAAAATCCAAGCTCTTCAAATGAGTTCAGCTAGTTCAGGAGAAGGTTCTTTTTCATCTGAAATCAGTATGGTGTCTTCTTTCTCTTTCTCAGTAGCAGGAGATTGGTCAGTAGGGGATTCTCGAGATGGAATAGGAGATGGTTCTTTTGAAGGTTTTGTAGGTTGTTCTTCCTAGAGGGGAGGTAGAGGCTCTTCAGAACTTAGTTCTTCTATCATCTGGTTGATTTCTTCTGTAGTAGAAAGGATGGTTTCTTATACTTGTGAATCTAACAGGAGTTCTTAAGAAGTGGATGAAGGGAGAGAAGAAGATGCAGGTGGAGTAGGTATCCTTTCCTTTTGAACAGAAGGAGAAGGCTCCCCCTCAGCAGCTACACTAGATGTGCTAGCAATATGAGGTTAAGAGGGAGATGGAGTCATGTCCTCTGCAGCTAGATGTTCATGAACTTTAACAGCCTGGGCAGGATTCAGCAATTTCAGTTCCCATCTCTTAATAGAAGAGATTGATACTTTCTTCATATGGTGCAGGGTGGTTCCTTTAGGGAAATCAAAAACATCTGGATTTATTTCATACAGTAGTAGAGAGATGATCCTGGCATAATTAGGAGATTTGATGCTCTCCCTTATATTATCAAGAATCAGTATACCAAATTGAAACTTCTTTCTTGAAACAATGGTTGTTATCATGTAGAAGAAATCAGTAGAAATGAAACTTATGGAGGTTATTTTGCAAAGTAAAACATTTCCCAATATGTCAACTAGTACCTTTCCCTCAGCATTGAGGTCTGGACGGCGAATGTTCTTAATAACCTAAGATATTCCACAGAACCTATATTCCATGTCATAATCTTTATCTATGATATCATCTTCCTCATCAACCAAGGGCATCCAAAGGAGTGAAGAAATAGAGGTCTTGGTGAGCTTTATCTTAATCCCTTTAACATTGGACTTAAGGACTTTCCCATTCCTCTATACTTTGATATTCTTAAAGAATTCTTATACTTCTGGAAATAGTATCTTACAGGGCTGCTGGAGAACGAATGACAAACTGGCGGTGTTGAGAAGGATAAGAAGATTTCTGAAGTCATCTGACAACTCTGCAATTTCGGCGACGACAAGTTCACTGCCTATGCCGACCTTGGAAGACAGTGCCATTTTATCTAGAAAACTGAGAGAGATGCACTACTGTAAGACGGCGACGGCAGCGAGCTCTGCGTTAGCGGTGGAAGGCGAAGGGTTTTTAGAGAGAGAGGGGGATTTGAATTCGTGTAGAATCTTGAAATCCGGTTTTTCTATTTATATAACCCTAATATTGATGATTAAGTAAGTGATTATACATAACATACCTTAGAATAAGGAGGTATAGACGTCGGGTTACGAGAATGAAGTTTGAACAGAATTCGAAAAGTTATCTGCCAATTTCTCGAGTGAATCATCATTACTCGAGTGATGGAATGACAGTACTCGAGTGGCATCTTTATACTTCTAGAGAAGAAATTCAGTACTCGAGTGATTTTTTGAGTTCTCAAGAGTTCAAAGAAGTACTCGAGTAGTCACTACCGAGTTCTCGAGTAGTCAATATCTTTCTCTAAAAATGAAGTCTAACTTTATGAAATTTCAACTTTTTGGATTATTCCTTGATCTTTAAGCTGTATTGTATGTCCTCCTTCTCTATCCTTCTTTATTGAGCATTCCAAGTTCTGTTTTGAAGAATGAGAACTTGGTTTCGTCCAACGACTTTGTGAATATATCTGCAATCTGCCTATCAGTAGGGACATATTGTAGATCTATGTCCCCATGCTCCACAGCTCCCGGATGAAGTGGTATCACAGCTGTATGTGCTTTGTTCGGTTGTGAGAGACTAGGTTGCTGGCTATTGCAATCGCACTAGAGGAATCACAAAACAAAGGAATATCTTTGACTTGCATATTGTAGTCTTCCAGTTGGTTTTTTAAGCAAAGCAATTGTGCACAACAACTACCGGCAAAAATGTTTTCTGACTCGGCCGTTGAAATTGCGACACAATTTTGCTTTTTGCTACTCCAAGAAATGAGTCTTCTTTCAAGGAATTGGCAAGTCCCAGAAGTGCTCTTTCTATAATCTTTACTACCTGCAAAATCTGCATCTGAGAAACCAATTAGTTCACTGTCATTAATTCTTGGGTACCATAAGCCAAGATTCGGTGTACCTTTAAGGTATCTCAAAATCCGCTTTGTAGTAGCATAATGAGATTCCTTACAGTTCACTTGAAATCTAGCATAGACATATGTAGAGAATATTATGTCTGGTCTACTGGAAGTAAGAAAGATCAAAGATCCAACTATGCTTCTGTACTTGGTTTCTTCAAAAGGTTTCCCTTTTTCAACCTTGTCTAGAGACATAGCTGAACCCATTGGAGTCCTCATAGAGGTATCATTCTCCATTCATAATTTCTTAATTAGCTCCTTGGTGAACTTAGTCCGCAAGATGAAAATTCCATCTTCAGATTGTTTCACCTGAAGTCCTAAGAAATACTTCAGCTCTCCCATATGGCTCATTTCAAACTTCCCTTGAATAAGTTTTGAAAACTTCTTGTAGAGGTTGTCGTCTGTAAAGCTAAAAATAATATCGTCGACATAGATTTACACTAGCAAAATCTTGCCTTTTATTTCCCTAAGAAATAATTTCTTATATATCTTTCCCCTTGTGAACTTGTTCTCAGGAGGAAAGCAAGACAGCATCTTGTACCAAGCTCGAGGTGTAAGACCCCCCTCCCGGAACACAAGACACGGCACGAGAGGGGTCTTATGCCCAGAACAGCCGCCTTGTGGTAAAACTAGCACTCGGGCTAGCCTGTACCACAAGACGCCTATTCTGCCGGCAACAACCAATATCAACACATAATTGCCAACCCAACCATAATAATATAAGAAAGTCAATCCACACTAAGCATATATACATAAACATAACAAAAGAGAAGCTAACAAGCTTCTACATAATCAGAGTACGTGAATATATTTGCCTCGAAGGGCTACAACAAAATCTCTCTCACTCACATCTGTAACCGACGGTAGCGACGGTACCGTCCCTTCAGGCCCTATCGTCCTGGCCTGGCTGTCCAGCTGCATAGCCTACTGCTCCACCTGCGGGGTTTCCTCCTAAAAAGGAAGACGTAGCAACTGTTAGTCATAAATACTAAGTGGCTTCACATCCGCTCCCCCGGTAACTCCTCGATACCGGGCGGAGAAAGGAACAAGTATAATATATAAATAACAGTAGTACAAAAGGTGAAGTGAGTATACATATCATAAGCAGCAACATCAGTAGTGTATAATAAACAAGCCCTTATTTTACAAATCTACTATCTACAGCAGCAAGAGAGTATATAGCTATAATAGTAAGTAACTCAACTTATATGGATGCCCATACAAGCATATAAGTTGAGGGTCGTTCAGCAATAAGTAACTCATCGTATAGGAGTGCACATACAAACTTATACGATGAGGGTCTTATGTATGCAATGAAGTGTAATGCTATGAATGCAATGCAATGACACACCCATGATCAAACATATCTAATCGCTATGTCGACACAGACATATAGTTCCCACTATTCGAGCAGGTAGCTAACCTCTCAGGCGTCAACCGTCATGGACAAACGGTGATAGTATAGCGGGCATCTCCACTACTAGGCTGGTCTTCACACTACCTGGCCTAGGCCTCCGTACGCCTCAACGATAAGGGCACAACAGCGGAGCTCACATGCGTACTACGGCTCAGCGGGTTCTCTTGGTTAAGTGAGCACCAAGATCCTAGCCCCGAACTGGCCTATGCGTGACACGGAAGGAGCCTCGGAAATGAACACGAGTACCAAGCCCAACCGTTCACTTGGCACGGAAGGAGCCTCGGGACAAGAACACCGAGGACCAAGCCCAACTGTCCATGGTCTAGCTGTCGACTCCCATCGGTGTGACGATTGGCGAGCCCGTAGACCTGCCACACAATCCTTAACCCGGGATTACGACACCATGTGTCGACTCACACCACATGCAATTTCACAATATCATGGCATGGAAGGAGCCTCGGGACGTGAACACCGATGAACAAGCCCAACCATCCATCAAATGCGGAAGGAGCCTCGGGACATGAACACCGAGGGCCAAGCCCAACCGTCCAACTTTACTCATCTCAATCTCATTCCAACTAGTGACAGTCAACACCGCACTTGTTACTTCCACAATGCTACCCATAGGGAGACGACACTCTAAGCATTGGATTACCAATTCCCTTTTATCCATCCAACATGTATCATGGCCATAGTTAAATCATTTATACATTTATCCAATTATATCTACCCAATTATATCAGGTTCTTTCCTTCAATTAAACTTGTCCACTACTCGTTATATGAATATAGATTCATAACCTCAACTTATCTCGTCACTATGATGATTATGTCAAAAGAGTCCACCCATGCCTCGAGTTGGATCGCAACATAAAATTCCACCACATCGCATTCCACGTTACACAAGCCTAGAATTTAGGCGCAGCCTTAATCCGGGCAGACACTTCGACCAAGGATTCCCGAGGCTACAGAAATCCGACGAGTGTGTGTAACTACTCGTTGGAAAGATAATTTCGTGGGCTACAACTTTCGTGTTTAGTTGAAAGCCCAGATTTGATTGTATCACACCAGAAATCCACTCGAAGCCTGCTGCGTACAGGGTACAGATTTCCTGGGTGGAATTTCCACCAACTACAGCAGATTCGAACAGACTTTCCCGTGGCTACAGGTATCTTCTGGGAACCTGCAACTACTCGTTGGAAATCTAATATTGAGGGCTACGACTTTCGTGTTTAGTCGAAAACCCATATATGACTAGAACACCCCCGAAATTTGCCACGAAGGTCGCTGCGTGCAGAAAACAGATTTCTGCACGCATCTTAAGGCAAGATGAAGGGCATCCATTCATCTTCCTCCTTGCACCAAACTCCCAAAATCTCCTCCAGAAAATCTTCCACCCTTATTCACCCTCACGAAGCCAAATTTCTCCACGAATCCTTCTCTCATCTTCACTTTGAAGGATGAAGAGGTTGGAGGGGGCTAAAGCCTAGAAAACAAACCTAGGCATGGCTTTCATAGGAAATCTCCTCCTCACCATCATGACTCTATGGAGTCGATATCTCTCCTAGAATATATCTACGGATCTAGCACCAAGGGAGAGGGGAGGAAGCTCACCTCGTTTCCAGCGGTACCACCGTTCCCGGCCATGGATCTAGTCGTTCTCCTTTGCGGCATCTCTCGCTTGGTGCAGTTGTTCTTCATGGCAAAGGAAGGAGAGGGAGAGAGATAAAGAATGCCACCTCCAAGAGCTCTGCCGGCTCCGTCGGTTTCGCGAGATCCACGATGACGGTAAGGGTCGATCTGCGCAAAAGCTAGGGTTCGGCTTTAACTCCCTTTTTATAAGCCGATGTATTAGGTTACACCTTCTGCAACGTGTCAACGCCTCTTCGGACCGCCCACAATGGGTCATATTGAAGTGACTCGGTCCAAGGAACCATCCAGCGCGAATACCGAAATCCGGTTTGGTCTGCCTGTACAAGCCGACGAATCTTCCTGGGCAAAGAAAACACACAAGTCAAATTCGGCGGGAATCATCTGTCATTCTCGACGATCGGCGAGAATCACCAGGCATTCTCGACGATCTTCCCTTAGGCCATACTTATCGGAAATCCGGCGTTGAGAGCGTTGAGTATTCTCATCGATACTCGACGATCGGCGAGAATCAGCGGGCATTCTCGACGATTTTCCCTTGGGACATTCTTATCGGAAATCTGGCGTTGAGAGTGTTGAGTATTCTCATCGATACTCGATGATCGGAGAGAATTACCAGGCATTCTCGATGAATTCGTCGGGTATCAACAATGATACCCGACAATTTTCCCTTAGACTTACTTATCGGAAATCTTGCGTTGAGAGCGTTGAGTATTCTCATCGATACACGACGATCGGTGAGAATTACCAGGCATTCTCGACGAATTCGTCGGGTATCAACAATGATACCCGGTGATTTTCCTTTAGCCTAACTTATCAGAAATATGGCGTTGAGAGCGTTGAGTATTCTCATCGATACTCGATGATCTGCGAGAATCACCAGGCATTCTCGATGATTTTCCCTTAGGCCATTCCCTTTCGATCCGTTGGATAACACTCAACCCTACACTCCATCCAATGCACTTGACACCTTTTGCCAGTGCGCCCCGAGCCCGAGTCAAGTCTCTTGACTCAAAACTCGTGCGAGGGGCCTAGCGCGAATTGGGACGTTACAAATCCTATAAACACAATAACAGATTTCATCCCCGAAATCAGGCTAGGGCTATGGGGATGCAAGTACTAAATAATATGCGCTATAAAATGTTACCTTGGAAGAACAGCTCCAGGTAGCGCTTCTGCATCAAGTCCACCGGCTCCCAAGGAAATTCTTCCTTCCCACGATTAGACCACAACACTTTTACCAGAGGCACACTTTTGCGGCGCAGGGTTCTTATCTCATTATCAACGATTCGTACTGGCTCCAGTCGCACAGATCTGTCAGACACCACAGCACCATCAGTCATGGGGATGTATTGTTCGGGCCGCAATAGCGCCTTCCGAAGCGACGAGACATGGAACACATCGTGGAGATTTTCTAACTCGGGGGGTAGCTCCAGCCGATAGGCCAAAGGGCCAATCTTTTCCACTATGACATAGGGTCCAACATACCGTGGGCTGAGCTTCTTCACTCCTCGTACTCGTGATACTCCATGCATCGGTCGGATTTTCAGAAACACCTTGTCTCCCACTTGAAATTCAATCATCCGGTGTTTAGCGTTGTAATACTTCGCCTGCCGACTTTGAGCCTCTAACATACGATCCCGTATCAACCTAACCACCGCATTCGTGTCATCTATATATTCAACACCCAAAGTCTTCGGGTCTTCATCTTGCACCCAAGACAAGGGGGTTCTACACCTTCTTCCATATAGGGCTTCATGGGGTGCCATGCCAATGCTAGCTTGATGGATGTTGTTGTAGGAGAATTCCACTAAGGGCAAGAGTCTTTCCCACGGCTCTCCCCTATCTATCACACACAACCTCAACAGATCCTCCAATGTTCGGATGGTCCGCTCAGACTGCCCGTCCGTCTGTGGATGAAATGCGGTGCTGAAGGTAAGGCGTGTAACGACCCCATCCGTTAGATGACGTATAGTAGAAGGTCCGGCCGGGGCCCCACACTATATGCCACAAACAGACGGTGAGGTCACAGGATAATACCAAACCAAATACGAATCCTAACTCAGAGCATTCTAGCGGAAGCTTTAAGTAGTATTTTGAACTCTCAACCGGAATGTCCACTATATATAAAACCACCTTTATATATAAATACCACGGAATGTACACAACCACAAGAGTTTGGCCTTAAGGCCTTACAGTTCCTCTGAACATACATCATGTTTTACAAACCTCGGCGCGCAGGCCGGCCATACATGAGTAAAAAGAGAACACAAAACAAAGCCATTCGCTTAGCCTTCAAGGGCTAGCCGCAGCAGCAGCAGCAACAGCAGTAGGGCTTCAGCCCATCATTTCCCACTTGGCTCTCCAGCACCTGCACGGGAACAAACCACCCAACCGGTGGCAAACAATGCAACGGTCAGCATTCAGCTGACCCAATTATAATAATCCTACCCCTTTCTCGGGGCATGAGCATTCTTTCCCTGCAAGCATGGCATCATCAAATAGCAACTATGTGCGCGCAGGCACATTCAAGCCATCACAACCATCGGCCACCCGGCCCGACAGTCCGTGCACTCAGGGCACATTTTCGGTGTACCGGAATACCAGGGTCAACACCACCGTCTACACGGTATTTGAGCATTTCTAGTCTTTCCGGCGCGCGGGCCTAAGACTCTCATTAGGCGCTCCAACAAAACCTATACCAGGCTTCCAAGTCGGACGGACCTAACGCAGGTACGGATCAGCCACCCCCCGTTGCTCAAGTTGCCGAGCCACCTCGAATACGGAAGTATCCATGGCTTTTTATAGGCGCGGGTCGGTTTCACCTTTCCTGTTCGGCAATCTGCCTTTTCATCGAGTTGCAGCCCAACGGCTCAACTACTCACAAAGTGGCAACACACGGCCACAAGAGTTGCATCCAACCCTCTTCATTTCCTGGACATCGTCCAGTACTTCCTGCCGCACCAAGCAACAGGTAGGAACAAGGCATCACAAGCCATAGGCATCACAAGCCATTATCACGGAGCCTTCTCCGATATGCAAACAAGCATCACCAATCCAGATTCCATCCAGATAGGCTTCACACAGCATGCCTAGAGCCGTACTCCAATTCCGGCCTCTAACAAGGGGGACTTCACATATCTACCCCAAGGGACACCACAACCCACCGCACACTCGCGGGGAAGGGTTTTCCCTATGCAATGCAGAAAAGAAGGACTTCACATGTCCAAGGAGGGAGATCGTTACCCTTGTCGATCTCTTCGGTGCCATCGAAAACTAGCCGGTGAGGAAGAACCGCAGCAGCCTTGTCGTCACAACGCCGGCTTCGGATCACGAATCGGACCACGGGAGCTCCGCCGGTGGCTTGCTCTCCTCCTCCTTCTTCTTCTTCTCTCTCCTTCTCGCTTCCTTAAGGACAAATGAAGAATGACTCTTCATCCTTACTTCACGTAATAACCCAGCCAGGAAACCACCTGGGCCTTTGGATCAAAAGAGAGGAAACTGAACGGCCAAGATTTTCCCAAAAAATCACTTTTTGGCCGACACGGCCTGTGACACGCCCGTGTCACAGGCCGTGTACCCTTTAAGCGGTACACACAGTTTGAACCGACTGAACAACACGGGTCATCGACACGCCCGTGTCGGACCTGACACGCCCGTGTCAAACCTGAGACACGCCCGTGTCTCCTGCTCCATCGAGCTGCAACCAGTACACGGGTCGGAACACGGCAGCTGACACGCCCGTGTCCAGCCTGACACGCCCGTGTTCCCGGCCGTGTTCAAGGCCGTGTCCGGCTCTGACTTGAATAGGCCAATTTCGCAAAATAAATCGAACACGCCCTGGGACACGCCCGTGTCCCAGGCCGTGTACACCCGACACGCCCTGGGACACGCCTGTGTCCCAGGCCGTGTAAACCAGCCTGCTACTCAAACTTCATGTTGAGTCTTTTTGGGGCCTTTTTGGGGTGTTACAACCCTCCCCCCTTAACAAAATTTCGTCGTGAAATTTGCACGGTAAGGAAACAAAACCAGCAATGCTATAACGCTGTTATAACAAAAAGTACACGGTCTACAGTTTATACAAATAACTCGGGAAACTCAGCTCGCATGGTCTGCTCTCGCTCCCATGTTAGCTCTTCACGACCACAATTGTCCCACCGGACCTTGACCATCCCGATCACTTTGTTCCGCAACTGTTTCTCGGCTCGATCCTCGATCCGAATGGGTCTAACCCTTGTCGTTAGCCCATACTCGACCGGTTCCCGATCAAGCTCCACTACTTGAGCTGGATCCTTTACCGCCTTACGAAGGACTGAGATGTGAAACACATCATGTAATCCACCCAAGTCCGCTGAAAGTGCTAGTCGATAAGCAGCTTCCCCAACTCGCTCCACCACCTCAAACGCACCAAGATACCTCGGACTTAGCTTTTTCAACCGCCGAATCCTGGACACACCTTTGAAGGGTTTGATCTTCAAATATACCCAATCACCCACCGCGAACTCCACGTTCCGATGTTTGGCATTGTAGTACTTTGCTTGACGATCTTGGGCTATCAATAGCCTCTCCCGAATAGAGCGTATGAGCGAAGTAGCTTCTTCGACTTCCTTTTTCCCATTCAGCTTCGATTCGCCTGCTTCTGCCCAAGCTAAGGGTGTACGACATTTCCGACCATACAACGCTTCAAATGGTGCCATACCAATACTCGCTTGGTAGCTATTATTATAGGCAAATTCGACGAGAAATATATAATCTTCCCATCTCTTACCAAAGTCTAGGGCGCACATGCGAAGCATATCCTCCATCGTCCTGTTGGTTCGTTCAGTCTGGCCGTCCATTTGGGGATGAAAGGCCGTACTAAACGCTAACTTTGTACCCAACATTTGATGAACGAGCCGCCAATCATTCGATGTGAACCGCCCATCACGGTCACTAACGATGCTCCGAGGAACACCGTGCAGTCGAACAACCTGCTCCACATACAGCTTGGCCAAGGTTTCCACTGAATCGTCTCGTCTGTTTGGAAGGAAGTGCGCCACTTTCGTCAACCGGTCCACAATCACCCAGATTGAATCATGACCGCGTTGAGATCTCGGCAACCCGTGCACGAAATCCATCGAAATATCATCGAACTTCCACTCCGGAATAGGTAGCGACTTCAGAAAACCGCCAGGCTTCTGGCATTCTGCTTTCACCAACACACAGGTAGTGCATTCAGCCACATAACGAGCCACATCTTTCTTTAGTCCGGGCCACCAGAACAGCTTTTTCATATCCCTGTACATCTTTGTGCTCCCTGGGTGAACTGAGTACTTTGCAAAGTGAGCTTCGTACATCAACTCTTCCCTCAATTTACCCACACTTGGGACGCACACTCGACCATTTCTCCGTAACAACCCGTTATCCCAAGAGAATTGGTCATCCGGCCCATCTTTAGCATAGCGCTTGAGACTTTCATCAAGCTCCGTTGCTCGCCGAACTCTGTCCGTAAGGTCATACTGCACCTCCGTCCAGTTCAAACATGCATCGGTTGACGCACCCTTGTCAACACACGATATCTCCAATGCTTCCAATTCTTGGATCAAACGCTGATCATGCCTCTGCAACCAGCTTGCCCGTACCGGAGTCTTCCGACTCAAAGCATCAGCGACCACATTTCCCTTCCCGGGAGTATAGTGAATCTCGAAGGTGTAGTCCCCGAGGAACTCCATCCATCTTCGTTGTCGCATATTCAGATCCTTCTGATCCAACAAATACTTTAGGCTCTTGTGATCCGTATAGATATCCACTTTAACGCCATATAGATAGTGCCGCCACAACTTGAGCGCAAAGATTACCGCCGCCAACTCCAAATCATGGACGGGGTAATTCCGCTCATGCACTTTCAACTGACGCGAGCCATAAGCAATCACTTTACCAAATTGCAGAAGAACGCAGCCTAAGCCGCTCCCTGATGCATCACTATAGATCTCATACCCATCGGTACCACATGGCGATGTCAACACAGGCGCCGTGGTCAAACGACTCTTCAAGTCTTCAAAAGCTCGCGCGCACTCCGGCGTCCAAATGAACTTTTGATCTTTTCTCGTCAGCGTGGTCAGAGGTAAAGCAATCCGTGAGAAGTTTTCCACAAACCGTCTATAGTAGCCCGCAAGTCCAAGGAAGCTCCTGACCTCGGCCACTGAAGACATCACAGGCCAATCTCGGATGGCACTTATCTTCAACGGATCCACCGCGATACCCTCTCCGCTTACCACATGGCCTAAAAAGGCTACTGAAGAGAGCCAGAACTCACACTTTGAGAACTTGGCAAAAAGCTTATTCCTCCGCAGGGTATGCAAGACCAACCGCAAATGGTTTGCGTGATCCTCTTCCGACTGAGAGTATACTAAGATGTCATCGATAAACACAATAACAAACAAATCCAAATACTCTCGGAACGTTCGATGCATTAGGTCCATAAATACCGAAGGCGCATTACATAGGCCAAACGGCATTACCGTGAACTCGTAATGACCGTAGCGTGTTCCAAACGCCGTCTTGGGAATGTCACCTTCCCGAATCCTTAGCTGATAATATCCCGATTTCAAATCCAACTTGGAATAGACCGTTGATCCCGCCAGCTGATCAAAGAGGTCATCAATCCTCGGAATCGGATATTTGTTTTTCTCCGTCAGCTTATTCAACTCGCGGTAGTCAATACACAACCGTAAGCTACCGTCTTTCTTCTTCACAAAGAGAACAGGTGCGCTCCAAGGTGACATACTTGGGCGTATATAACCCTGCTCCAACAACTCTTACAATTGGACTTTCTACTCAGCCATCTCCTTTGGCGCGACGCGATATGGAGAGCGGGCCACAGGTTTCGCACCTAGCACCAACTCAATAGAGAAGTCAATCTCTCGCTGGGGTGGTAACCCAGGAAGATCTTTAGGAAACACATCGGCAAACTCTGACACAACTGGCACTTCACCGACACTGGCCTTTGGCTCAACAGCCTGAATTAGCGTGAAGAATAACTCCGCGCCCTTCCGAACAGCATTGACGACTTGGAGTGCAGACAACAACGTTCCGCCAACTCCTCGCATACCAGCGAACTTCGTCACAAGCCCGGTATTCTGGCCCAGTGTAATCTCCTTGGAGTTGCAATCAATAAAGGCACGCTGCTCCGAGAGCCAGTCCATACCAAAGATCACATCAAACTCCGATAACGGTAGCACAGCTGCACTCAAACTGAAATCCCGACTTCCTATTTGCACATCCACATCGCAAGCCCTATCCGCAAGCATCATACAGCCATTCGGCAATAGCACCCTTGTACTATCCACCGTCACATGACTTGGTACCCCAATTCGAGATACGAAATCCGCAGACAGAAAAGAATGCGAAGCACCCGTATCAAACAGGGCTCTCGCTAAGTTATTCCGAATCAGGACAAAGCCTGCAGCACACACACATCATGCACAAGCTAAACATAACCAAAACCAAAAGCACAACAAGTAAACTAACTCAACTCGTACCTGTGACGACGTCACGTTGCTTAATCGCTTCCTGTTGGCCAAGTTGATAGATTCGGGGCTGCGCCTGGGAAGCAGAGGAATCCACCACCGCTTTGCCCTTCTCAGCATAAGACGCACCCGTCTTCTTTTCCCCTTTGGGCTGTACAACCCGACAGTCACGAGCAATATGCCCCACCCGGCCATAGTTATAGCATGTACGAGCATCCGGCCTTGATGTCGCTCCCGACACAACGGTCGTAGTCACTTGCCCCGATGGCTTGGACCTCTTGCCCCCTTTCTTCTGGTAAAACGACTTGCTCGGGTGAGGTGCTTGAAACTCTGGCTTCGACACAACCAAGCCCTTGTTCCCTTGCACTCGCCTCATGTCCTTCTCCAACGCGCACGCAGTATCAACCAACGCCTGAAACCCTTGGCTCACAGAACTCGAAAGCAGGAATCGTAACTCATCCCGCAATCCTTCATAGAACCGATTCGTTTTCCTTTGGTCATCCGCGAAGATTGTTCCCGCATATCGTCCCAACCTGGTAAACTCGTGCAAGTAGATATCCACACTATCTTCCCCTTGCTTTAACCGTTGGAACTCATTTTCCATAGCAATGCGTTGCGCCGCTGGGACATGTTTCGCCAGAAATATTCGAGAGAACTCCTCAATCGACACTTGTGTTAATTGCCTGCCCGCCAAATGGTGTAGCTCAACCTCGTCCCACCACAACCGCGCCTCCCCTTCAAGCATGAAGGTGGCTAAGGTGACCTTGAGAGTTTCCTCTGCCCTGATCGCTGTCATTATCCTCTTGACACGCGATAACCAATCTTCCGCCTGCGTTGGGGATCCCATTCCCGCAAACGTAGGAGGACTGAAGCTCATGAATTGCTTCAACTGTCGGTCAGCTGCTCGTGGATCTACAGCCTCAACCGGCTCGGGTCTTACATCAACACGAACTGGCACTACCGCCGGCTGCGCTTGCCCGGTCGGCTGAATCATGGCAAATAGTGCCTCAGCCACTAAGCGAACAGTTTCCGCAGATGGAGGAGGTGTGGGCACCTCAGCTGGTGCCGCACTCTCATCAGAACGCTGGGGCTCAGACTGCCCAGCACCACTACGTGTCACCTATAGGTGGACAAGACACACATTAGCGAACGTATGCAAGCAAAACAACACAAAAAATGAACGCGCAGATTCCTCAAACAAGATTTTGTACATTCCTTAATGGACATTCCAGAGTTCATTAGCGTTACAGCAGGTCGCACAAACACGTGCTCGCCACCCCACAAAAGAATTCGACCACGAATTCGAAAGAGGAAGACCAAATACGAATCCTAACTCAGAGCATTCTAGCGGAAGCTTTAAGTAGTATTTTGAACTCTCAACCGGAATGTCCACTATATATAAAACCACCTTTATATATAAATACCACGGAATGTACACAACCACAAGAGTTTGGCCTTAAGGCCTTACAGTTCCTCTGAACATACATCATGTTTTACAAACCTCGGCGCGCAGGCCGGCCATACATGAGTAAAAAGAGAACACAAAACAAAGCCATTCGCTTAGCCTTCAAGGGCTAGCCGCAGCAGCAGCAGCAACAGCAGTAGGGCTTCAGCCCATCATTTCCCACTTGGCTCTCCAGCACCTGCACGGGAACAAACCACCCAACCGGTGGCAAACAATGCAACGGTCAGCATTCAGCTGACCCAATTATAACAATCCTACCCCTTTCTCGGGGCATGAGCATTCTTTCCCTGCAAGCATGGCATCATCAAATAGCAACTATGTGCGCGCAGGCACATTCAAGCCATCACAACCATCGGCCACCCAGCCCGACAGTCCGTGCACTCAGGGCACATTTTCGGTGTACCGGAATACCAGGGTCAACACCACCGTCTACACGGTATTTGAGCATTTCTAGTCTTTCCGGCGCGCGGGCCTAAGACTCTCATTAGGCGCTCCAACAAAACCTATACCAGGCTTCCAAGTCGGACGGACCTAACGCAGGTACGGATCAGCCACCCCCCGTTGCTCAAGTCGTCGAGCCACCTCGAATACGGAAGTATCCATGGCTTTTTATAGGTGCGGGTCGGTTTCACCTTTCCTATTCGGCAATCTGCCTTTTCATCGAGTTGCAGCCCAACGGCTCAACTACTCACAAAGTGGCAACACACGGCCACAAGAGTTGCATCCAACCCTCTTCATTTCCTGGACATCGTCCAGTACTTCCTGCCGCACCAAGCAACAGGTAGGAACAAGGCATCACAAGCCATAGGCATCACAAGCCATTATCACGGAGCCTTCTCCGATATGCAAACAAGCATCACTAATCCAGATTCCATCCAGATAGGCTTCACACAGCATGCCTAGAGCCATACTCCAATTCCGGCCTCTAACAAGGGGGACTTCACATATCTACCCCAAGGGACACCACAACCCACCGCACACTCGCGGGGAAGGGTTTTCCCTATGCAATGCAGAAAAGAAGGACTTCACATGTCCAAGGAGGGAGATCGTTACCCTTGTCGATCTCTTCGGTGCCATCGAAAACTAGCCAGTGAGGAAGAACCGCAGCAGCCTTGCCGTCACAACGCCGGCTTCGGATCACGAATCGGACCACGGGAGCTCCGCCGGTGGCTTGCTCTCCTCCTCCTTCTTCTTCTTCTCTCTCCTTCTCTCTTCCTTAAGGACAAATGAAGAATGACTCTTCATCCTTACTTCACGTAATAACCCAGCCAGGAAACCACCTGGGCCTTTGGATCAAAAGAGAGGAAACTGAACGGCCAAGATTTTCCCAAAAAATCACTTTTTGGCCGACACGGCCTGTGACACGCCCGTGTCACAGGCCGTGTACCCTTTAAGCGGTACACACAGTTTGAACCGACTGAACAACACGGGTCATCGACACGCCCGTGTCGGACCTGACACGCCCGTGTCAAACCTGAGACACGCCCGTGTCTCCTGCTCCATCGAGCTGCAACCAGTACACGGGTCGGAACACGACAGCTGACACGCCCGTGTCCAGCCTGACACGCCCGTGTTCCCGGCCGTGTTCAAGGCCGTGTCCGGCTCTGACTTGAATAGGCCAATTTCGCAAAATAAATCGAGCACGCCCTGGGACACGCCCGTGTCCCAGGCCGTGTACACTCGACACGCCCTGGGACACGCCCGTGTCCCAGGCCGTGTAAACCAGCCTGCTACTCAAACTTCATGTTGAGTCTTTTTGGGGCCTTTTTGGGGTGTTACAAGTCGCGAGCCCAAATATGCCTTTACCGCCTTCCACTCCTTGGATGTAAAACGACCATCACGATCCGAAACTATCGTCTTAGGTACGCCGTGATACCGTACAAACTGTTCCACAAAAAGACGTACTAAGACGTCCACATGAGCCTCCTTCTTCATAGGAATGAACCAGACAACTTTCGTCAGGCGGTCAACAATCACCCACACTGAATCATTTCCTGAGCGGGAGCGAGGTAGCCAATGTATGAAGTCCATGGAGATATCCTCGAACTTCCATTCGGGGATTGGAAACGACTGCAAAAGGCCACCGGGGCTCCTACATTCTGCCTTCACTCTTTGGCAGGCTACACAATGCGTGAGAAACTACCGGACATCTTTCTTCATTCCTGGCCAACACATCGTCTTCCGTAAGCCGACGTACATCTTTGAAATTCCTGGGTGCACGGAATATTGTGAGTAATGTGCTTCTCTCATAATATCCTCCCGGATTCTGCCACGTTTGGTAATGTAGAGTAGGCCACGAAAGTAAACGAGGCCGTCTTTTAGTGTGTACTCGTCGGTAGTCTCGTCTTCGATTAACTTTAGTGTCAGGGCCAAAGCCGCATCAAACCCTTGCTCCACTCGGATCCGGTCCCGGATATCACAAACTATGCTCATGCTGGACAGGTACTCCGTATATTCCGAAGAAGCCTTAAATATTAAGGTGATGTCCATCTCCTCATTCATCCGTGCCAAATCCATGCTCATCAATCGAGATTCTGGGCTCGAGCCGGGTACTTTCCTGCTCAACGCATCGGCTACCGAGTTTGCTTTTCCAGGGTGGTAGTTCAAGGTGAACTCATAGTCGCATAAAAACTCTAACCACCGCCGTTGTCTTTAGTTCAATTCCTTCTGGGTATGGACGTACTTCAAATTTTTATGATCCGAGAAGATTTCGCAGTGGACGCTGTATAGATAATGCCTTCATACCTTTAAGGCGAACACCACCGCTCCTAGCTCCAAATCATGCACTGGGTAATTGATTTCATTCTTCTTCAATTGTCTTGAAGCATAAGCAATTACGTGCCCGTATTGCATCAACACCGCTCCCAACCCCTGATAAGACGCGTCCGTGTAAACTTGGAATCCTTCCTTCCCAGACGGAAGGAAAAGGATGGGGCGGAGGTAAGTCTATCCTTCAATTCCTGGAATGCCGCTTCACACTGGGGTGTCCACTCAAATGGCACTCCTTTCTTTGTCAAGGAAGTTAGTGGAAGGGAAATCTTGGAGAATCCTTTTACGAACTTGCGGTAGTACCCGGCAAGTCCAAGAAAACTCCTCACATCGGCCGCCGACTGCAAAGGCGACCACTCCTTCACGGCACGCACCTTGACCGGATCCACAGCTAGTCCAGCACTACTGATTACGTGACCCAAGAAAGCCACCTCCCTAAGCCAGAATTCACACTTGTTAAACTTGGCGAACAGGGCGTGCTCTTTTAGCTTCTCCAGAACTAAGGCCAAATGTCCGGCATGTTCTTCCTCCGTCTTCGAGTAGACTAAGATGTCGTCAATGAACACAATGACGAAGACATCTAAGTAGGGCTCAAACACTATATTCATCAAGCTCATGAAAGCTGATGGGGCATTGGTGAGCCCAAACGGCATCACTGTGAACTCATATAAGCCATACCTTGAGCTGAAGGCCGTTTTCTGTATATCATCCTCCTGTATTCTCAATTGGTAGTACCCCGAGCGCAAATCTAGCTTGGAGAACCAATGTGCTCCCACCAGCTGGTCGAACAACTCATCGATCCGAGGTAACGGGTAGGTGTTCCGTACTGTCAGTCGGTTGAGTTCCCGATAGTCTATACATAAACGCAGGGTTCCATCTTTCTTCTTGACGAATAGAACAGGGGCTCCCCAAGGTGATGAGCTGGGGCGAACTAACCCTGATTCTACCAGCTCCTGTAGTTGAACCCTAAACTCCACGAGTTGTTTTGGGGCCATCCGATAAGGGGTCCTGGAGACAGGCTTAGCTCCTAGTACAAGCTTAATCTGAAAATCCACTTCTCTATGTGGGGGTAACCCTGGCAATTTCTCAGGAAATACCCTAGGGAAATCCCGTGCTACCCGCACATCCTTCACATCTACCTTCTTCTCTTTTAGTTCGAAACATATCATGTAGACTTCATCCCCTCTCATATGAGCTTTCAAGGTCTGGATTGAGGATAACAATATTCGTGGTGCGAAATTTATACCTTGGAAGACTACATCAGTATCACCATGTCTCGAATAGATGCGCTTCTCCGCATAGTCGATTCTTGCATGGTGCCAATCCAGCCACGCCATACCCAGGATGAGGTCGAATTCTGGTATTCTCAAAATTTTGGCAGGGGTATCAAAGGTCTTTCCCCCAATGGTTATCTCTAACTCACACTTCACAGTTGCCGTCATCTCAGATCCGTCTGGGAGGCGTACTCTTCGGGCAATACCAGTGAAATAATGCACTCCGGGTATATTCTTGATGAAGTCTTCGAACATGAAAGAATGTGAGGCGCCGGTGTCAAATAACGTATAAGCCAGTTTCCCGCGGACCATCACGGTGCCTAAGTGTCATTTAATAATACTCAAGCTAGACGTCTAGTATATCTTAAGCCGCTAGAGAATATTAATGGAAGCAGAATAACTAATTCAAATCGTACCTACAATCATCTCTTGAGGATTCCGCTCTTGAGTCATGTCCAAGACATACATCTGATCTCGAGCGGGTCCAAGGTTTCTTCCTCATGGTCCTCATCCTCGACCACGCACATACCCTCTCCCTCGCGGGGTTGCTGGAGGGAGAGCGAAAGGCGTATCTCCAAACAGTTGCAGGCAGTAGCGTCGAATGTGGCCTGGTTGGTTGCATTCAAAGCACACCTGTTCCTACCTTCCGCCGTGTTGCTGAAATTGTGGAGGTGGAGGTAATGCTGGCGGTTGCGGAACCGGGCTCTCCTCTCTAAAGTTCTGGGGGAAATGCCTGCCACCCCTCCGATATCCTCTTCCTCTTTTATTGTCGAATCTCCTTCTGTTGCTGGGGCCAGCATCCATCAATCCCTCCGCTTGCCTCTTACCACTTCCCAATTGGTCCGCTTCCAATCTCTTCGCCATATCAATAATCTCCGCCAGACTCGAGTCCGCTATAAACAAAAGGGCTTGCCTTAGGGGATCTCGCAAGCCTTTGTAGAATCGTTTGGCGTACCCTCTATCATCCAGCTCATAGGAGTCAGCGAATCTAGCCAGGTGCTGAAACTCCCGTTGGTACTCCGTCACAAACATGGACCCTTGCTTTAGTTGCAAAAATCTCTCTTCTAGGCAAACCCGAGCGGCCGAGGGGATGAAATGCTCTAAGAAGGCTTCGGAGAATTCGCTCCAATTAATGTTCGTGTACACTCTTCCACGAAAAGTGGAGCCCATAAGGGACTTCCACCACCTTTTTGGCATGCAGCTCTAAGAGTGTCACCACAAGGGTCACCGTCATGTTGTTTGGACATCTTATTCCTGCCAACAACTCTTGTATAGTGTCGAGCCACTCTTCCGTACGCACTGCCGACTCTGTCCCAATATAAGCGGGAGGGGAGAGAGTTCGGAAAATGCTTAACCAACTAGATCCCGGACCCTGTTGTTGTACAGGTGCCTGCTGAGATTGGGACCTAAAGGCATCCAGAATATCTGTGAGCGTCTGCCCCAGCTCTGATTGTTGGAATTGTGTAGGTACGGACGGGGCGGGGGTGCCCTTTACTGTCTCAGCATGTACTGGGATCTACACATAAGGTACAAACCTAGGGTTAGGTTGGCTAATCTAAGGTTAAAGATGGACAACTTAGTGTGAATTACATATGGGCATACCACTGCTTCCGCTAAGTCAGCTTGTCCCCAAACTTACTAATCAAACGGGGGTGGCACCATTGTTAAGTGACTTTCTCCTTGGAGGATCGTAGCAATCTGATACCATTTGTAAGACCCCCCTCCCGGAACACAAGATACGGCACGAGAGGGGTCTTATGCCCAGAACAGCCACCTTGCGGTAACACAAGTACTCGGGCTAGCCCTTACCACAAGACGCCTATTCTGCCGGCAACAACTAATATCAACACATAATTGCCAACTCAACCATAATAATATAAGAAAGTCAATCCACACTAAGCATATATCCATAAACATAACAAAAGAGAAGTTAACAAGCTTCTACATAATCAGAGTACGTGAATATATTTGCCTCGAAGGGCTACAACAAAATCTCTCTCACTCACATCTGTAACCGATGGTAGCGACGGTACCGTCCCTTCAGGCCCTGTCGTCCTGGCCTGGATGTCCAGCTGCATAGCCTGCTGCTCCACCTGCGGGGTTTCCTCCTAAAAAGGAAGACGTAGCAACCATTAGTCATAAAGACTAAGTGGCTTCACATCCGCTCCCCCGGAGACTCCTCGGTACCGGGCAGAGAAAGGAACAGGTATAATATATAAATAACAGTAGTACAAAAGGTGAAGTGAGTATACATATCATAAGCAGCAACATCAGTAGTGTATAATAAAAAAGCTCTTATTTTACAAATCTACTATCTACAGCAGCAAGAGAGTATATAGCTATAACAGTAAGTAACTCAACTTATATGGATGCCCATACAACCATATAAGTTGAGGGTCGTTCAGCAATAAGTAAATCATCGTATAGGAGTGCACATACAAACTTATACGATGAGGGTCTTATGTATGCAATGAAGTGTAATGCTATGAATGCAATGCAATGACACACCCATGATCAAGCACATGCAATCGCTATGTCGACCCAGACTTATAGTTCCCACTATTCGAGCAGGTAGCTAACCTCTCAGGCATCAACCGTCGTGGACAAACGGTGACAGTAGAGCGGGCATCTCCACTACTAGGCTGGTCTCCACACTACCTAGCCTAAGCCTCCGTACGCCTCAACGCTAAGGACGCAACAGCGAAGCTCACATGCGTACTACGGCTCAGCGGGTTCTCATCGGTAAGTGAGCACCAAGATCCTAGCCCCGAACTGGCCTATGCGTGACACGGAAGGAGCCTCAGAAATGAACACGATGACCAAGCCCAACCATTCACTTGGCACGGAAGGGGCCTCGGGACATGAACACCAAGGACCAAGCCCAACCGTCTAAGGTCTAGTTGTCGACTCCCATTGGTGTGACGATTGGCGAGCCCGTAGACCTGCCACACTATCCTTAACCCGGGATTACGACACCGTGTGTCGACTCACACCACATGAAATTTCACAATATCGTGGCATGGAAGGAGCCTCGGGACGTGAACACCGTTGACCAAGCCCAACCATCCATCAAATGTGGAAGGAGCCTCGGGACAAGAACACCGAGGGCCAAGCCCAACCGTTCAACTTTACTCATCTCAATCTCATTCCAACTAGTGACAGTCAACACCGCACTTGTTACTTCCACAATGTTACCCGTAGGGAGATGACACTCTAAGCATTGGATTACCAATTCTCTTTTATCCATCCAACATATATCATAGCCATAGTTAAATCATTTATACATTTATCCAATTATATCTACCCAATTATATCAGGTTCTTTCCTTCAATTAAACTTGTCAACTACTCGTTATATGAATTTAGATTCATAACCTCAACTTATCTCGTCACTATGATGATTATGTCAAAAGAGTCCACCCAAGCCTCGAGTTGGATCGCAACAATAAATTCCATCACATCGCATTCCACGTTACACAAGCCCAGAATTTAGGTGCAGTCTTAATCCGGGCAGCCACTTCGACCAAGGATTCCCGAGGCTACAGAAATTCGACGAGTGTGTGTAACCACTCGTTGGAAAGATAATTTCATGGGCTACAACTTTCGTGTTAAGCGAAAGCCCATATTTGATCGTATCACACCAGAAATCCACTCGAAGCCTGCTGCGTATAGGGTACAGATTTCCTGGGTGGAATTTCCCCCAACTGCAGCAGATTCGAACATACTTTCCCATGACTACAAGTATCGCCTGGGAATGTGCAACAACTCGTTGGAAAGATAATTTTGAGGGCTACGACTTTCGTGTTTAGTCGAAAACCCAGATATGACCAGAACACTCCCGAAATTGGCCACGAAGGTCGCTGCGTGCAAAAAACAGATTTTTGCACGCATCTTAAGGCGAGATGAACGACATCCGTTCATCTTCCTCCTTGCACCAAACTCCCAAAATCTCCTCCAGAAAATCGTCCACCCTTATTCACCCTCACGAAGCCATATTTCTCCACGAATCCTTCTCTCATCTTCACTTTGAAGGATGAAGAGGTTGGAGGGGGCTAAAGCCTAGAAAACAAACCTAGGCATGGCTTTCCTAGGAAATATCCTCCTCACCATTAAGACTCTATGGAGTCGATATCTCTCCTAGAATATATCTACAGATCTAGCACCAAGGGAGAGGGGAGGAAGCTCACCTGATTTCCAGCAGGACCACCGTTCTCGGCCATGGATCTAGTCGTTCTCCTTTGCGGCATCTCTCGCTAGGTGCGGTTGTTCTTCATGACAAAGGAAGGAGAGGGAGAGAGAGAAAGAAGGCCGCCTCCAAGAGCTCTGCCTGCTTCCGCCGGCTCCATCGGTTTCGCGAGATCCACGATGACGGCAAGGGTCGATCGGCGCAAAAGCTAGGGTTCGGCTTTAACTCCCTTTTTATAAGCCGATGTATTAGGTTACACCTTCTGCCACGTGTCAACGCCTCATTGGACCGCCCATAATGGGTCATATTGAAGTGACCCGGTCCAAGGAACCATCCACCGTGAATACCGAAATCCAGTTTGGTCCGCCTATACAAGCCGGCGAATCTGCCTGGGCGAAGAAAACGCACAAGTCAAATTCGGCGGGAATCATCTGTCATTCTCGACGATCGGCGAGAATCACAAGGCATTCTCGACGATTTTCCATTAGGCCATACTTATCGAAAATCCGGCGTTGATAGCATTGAGTATTCTCATCGATACTCGACGATCAGCGAGAATCACCAGGCATTCTCGACGATTTTCCCTTGGGCCATTCTTATCGGAAATCTGGCGTTGAGAGCGTTGATTATTCTCATCGATACTCGACGATCGGCGAGAATTACCAGGCATTCTCGACGAATTCATCGGGTATCAACAATGATACCCGGCGATTTTCCCTTAGCCTAACTTATCGGAAATCTGGCATTGAGAGCGTTGAGTATTCTCATCAATACTCGACGATCGGCGAGAATTACCAAGCATTCTTGACGAATTCGTCGGGTATCAACAATGATACCCGGTGATTTTCCCTTAGCCTAACTTATCATAAATCTGGCGTTGAGAGCATTGAGTATTCTCATCGATACTCGACGATCGGCGAGAATCACCAGGCAATCTCGACGATTTTCCCTTAGGCCATTCCCTTTCGATCCGTTGGATATCACTCAACCCTACACTCCATCAAACGCACTTGACACCTTTTGCCAGTGTGCCCCAAGCCCGAGTCAAGTCTCTTGACTCAAAACTCGTGCGAGGGGCCTAGCGCTAATTGGGATGTTACACGAGGTGCTTGTTTCAAACCATACAATGGTTTAAATAAAAGATAGACATAATCAGTAAAGTTAGAATCAACGAAACCTTGAGGTTGTTCCACATACACCTCTTCCTTTATGTAACCATTAAGGAAGGCAGAATTCACGTCCATCTGATAGACGGTGAAGCCCTTGAGTGCGACATATGCTAGGAACAACCTGATGGCCTCTAGCCTTGACACTGGAGCATACATCTGGTCGAAGTCGATTCCTTCTTCTTGTCGATATCCTTTGGCGATGAGTCTGGCCTTGTTCTTTATGATTGTTTCATCCTCATCCATCTTGTTCCTGTAGACCCACTTTGTCCCGATGACATTCTTTCCTTTGGGTCTTGGAACAAGTTTTCATACTTGACAACGCATGAAGTGATTCAACTCTTCTTCCGTAACCATTATCCATGATACGTCCGAGTTTTCTTCCTCAAACTTCTTTGGTTCAACCTGTGAGAGAAAACTCAAATATAAATTCTCATTATTAGTACTTCTACGAGTTCTGACTCCATCTCTGGGATCTCTTATGATTTGCTCCATTGGGTGATCCTTCAAATGTCTGAGCTATAGAGTCCTTTCATTTGGAGTGTCTTCAACCACATGAGTGACTTCATCAACTTGGATGGTATCTTCATCTTGATCATCAACCTCTCCAATAGGGGTTGGAGTAGTGTTCTTGATGAACTTTTCAGCCTTTTCTTAAATCGTCTCACCCAAGTTAAGTTCTTTCATCTTTGAACCTTCATCTTCAATAAACACACTAGAAGATTTGCCTTGCAGCAAGCTCGTCTCATCAAATACAACATGAATAGATTCTTCTACAACTAGGGTTTTCTTATTAAATACACTATATGCCTTACTATGGCTACTATACCCTACGAAAATACCTTCAAAACTCTTTTCACTAAATTTAGTGGTTTGATACTTGTCATTGTTAAGGACGAAGCATTTACAGTCATTGATTCTAAAATATGAGACCATCGGCTTTCTGCCCTTTAAAAGTTCGTAAGGTGTCTTATTATGGTTCTTGTTTATGAGTGCTCGATTTTGCACGAGGCATGAAGTGTTGATGGCTTCAGCCCAGAAGTATTCTGGTAGTGAAGCATCACTCAACATGGTTATGCAGGCCTCTATAAGTGTTCTGTTTCTTCTCTCAGCCACTCCATGTTTCTGGGGAGTTCGAGGAGAGGAAAACTCATGAAAGATACCTAGCCTTTCAAAAAATTTGGTCATGGCCCCAGACTTGAATTCAGTTCCATTGTCACATCTGATTTTGACTACGGAACAGTTTTATTCATTCTGGATCTGTCTGACAAAATTTGTAACGATGTCGAAAGTATCTAACTTGTGTTTTAGAAAGAAAACTCACGCAAAGCGCGAGTATTCATCAACAATAACCAATGTATAATCCTTACCTCCCAAACTTCTAACTTGCAGTGGACCGAACAAGTCCATATAAAGTAGGTGTAAGCCCATATTAGAGTCTTTGCCAATAATGCTTTTAAAGGTAGCACTTATTTGCTTGCTTTTTACACATGCGTGATAAGGTCTATCTTTAACGCACTTGACATTTGGGGCATCACGTACTAAATTAATAGAAAATAATTTATTAATAGTTTTTTAATTTATATGTGTTAATCTCTTGTGTCATTGGTCACCAAGATACGCACTATAGTTTGCCAAAAGACACACTGGTGTAGAATAGTCTATGCAAATAAAATTCAAACAAAAGATATTTCTACTACGAGTGCCTGATAGAATCGTTTCAAAATTATCAACCGATTTTATCAAACACTTATTAGCATGAAATTCTACGATGTATCCTTTATCATATAGTTGACTTATGCTTATGAGATTGTGTTCCAATCTTTCAACATAAGCCACATCTGAAAAGGATGCAGTACCATTGTTAATCAAACTGTAGCCTTTCGTGATTCCTCTGTCAGAACCTCCAAAGATTACTTTTGTCCCGTTCATTACTGGTGAGTAATTTTGAAGAAGGCTTATTGTCCCCATCATATGCCGAGAGCATCAACTGTCCAAATACCAGATAGGAGTTTTGGTGGTCTTTGGACATACCTGCAATCACAAATCAGTTTGCCTTAGGAACCCAAACTTGGTTGGATCCTTGGTCTCTAGTTAGCACACTCCCCCTACGTATGTTAACATTGTGAGCGGTCTTTCTCACATTATTAACTCGAGGAGTTTCAAAATGTCTGGGATTAAACCAATAATCTATGGCGGAGTGACCAAACTTGCCACAACACCAACAATCAAATCTGTTGTATCTTTACCTAAAGAACTCCTGCTCGACCTTTTGAGATTATGGTATACTAGAGGCAGTAAAATTAGAAGTAGAAGCTTCATTGTGAAGACATTCACATGACTTATTCTCCTTAGTAGGCATTTCTACAACGGGTTTAACTCTTGGAGCTTTCTTGATGTTGTGACCATGATTATAAGGTCCATAGTTCTGAAGAGTGATCTCCTCATAAGGTGCCTTAAAGGCACTCTCACCAAAGTTCTGGGGACGAGTCCATCCTTGGTAACGAGACTTGTACTTTACGTAAGTAGGCCTAGCAAAGTGACCATAGGACGAATCCAGATAAAACATATTAGTCGGAAAGATAACCTTCCTAAAGGACGTTTGTTTTATAGGAGCTTTCCCCTTCTCCTTGGCAAGTGCTTTCTTAGCAGCCTTATTTCTCCTTTGGTCTTTATTTCTCCTAGAAGATTTAATAGGAACAACCACATGGCCTAAGCCAGCACCTTTGGCCTTAGCAGAGAATTCAGTAACAAGCGGAAGAACTGTCTTGGGCTCGGAGAAACCTTCAACAAGTTTCTTTTCGGCTACAAGTTGTTCTTCCAACCCCTTGATGATTTCCTCCTTCAGATCTAGGCGCTTGAGAGCCTTATTGTATTCTTCCATAGCATCTTGGAAGTCTTTCTTGAGTGAGTTCATCATTACAATTTTCTCTCTCAGATTGCTCTCTTCAGCCTTAAGAGATTTGATCTCCTTAGCCTGATCTCTTGCCAGCCTACGACATTTGTCGTAGGCTTTGATCAACTCTTAATATTGAGACATGAGTTCAAATTCCTCGACAGAAGATAATTCCTCATTTTCATGGTGAGAGTCATCCGATTCAGAAAGAGGTGTGTGAGAGTTTACCTTCCCAGTGAACTGGGGCTCTTCTTCTTCGTCAGTTTGTGCAATTAGCCCAAAGTAGGCTTCCTCTTCTTCACTTGACTCAGATGAGTCAGATTCGCTGAGAGTTTTGCCATTTTTGGCTATAAGCATTCTTTCGGTTCTCTTCTTGTGGTAAGAAGATTTCTTCTACTCTCTTTTTCCACCCTCTTTCTTCTTGTGGGGGCAGTCAGCAATAACGTGACCTGGCTTATTACAATAATAACAGACAATGTCAGTAGAATAATGTTTGTTCTATTTAGAATTATACCAGTCTTAGCTACTTGAGACTTTCTTGTAGCGATCACCATCATGACGTGATCTTCTAAATGAGGCATCCCTGCCTTTCCATTGCTTCTTCTTATTTAAGAATTTCTTGGACTATCTTAAGAGTTGAGAGAACTCTCCTTCATATAGGTCTGAGCCTGAGTTACTTTGCTGCGAGGTTTCTTCTTCACTTTCTTCTTGTGCTGGGGAAGGAGAGGCAGCCTTAGACTTCCTTGAGGTGTCTGCCTTGAGAGCTATAGACTTCTCCTGGGATGAAGACCTGTTCTTCTCCCCTTCAGCTTTTCTTGAGTTGATTTGCAGCTCATATGACATAAGCTTTGCGAAGAAATTATGCGAGTCAGTCTCAGATAGCTTTCCAAATTCCCGAATAGCACAAATCTTGTTATCCCATTCCTTAGTGAGGGATCTCAAGAACTTATCATTCAGTTCTCCGTTGGTGAAGACTCGACCGTAAACTCTTAGGTCGTTGACAATCTTGAAGAAATTCTCAAAAGTATCAGCAATGGAGTCTTTGGGACTTTGTCGGAACGCTTCATATTTCTGATTTAGATGGGATCTTTTGTCACCCCTAACTTCTTTAGTGCCTTCCATCAAGATGATAAGAGACTGCCACATTTCCTTAGCGGACTGGCAATGAATCAAGTTATGTAGCATAGAATCATCGACTGCACTTGGAATGATATTTTTGGCTTTCTTGTCTAAAGAGAAAAGTGCAATCTCATCCTTATCAAGATCCATCAGCTTCTTAGGAACTTGCTTAGTTGGATCAATGGTAGAGGCTATCATTGGGACATGAGGACCTTCTTCCACAATCATGAAGATCTTTGGATCTACAGCTTCCATGAAGAACTTTATCCTTTCTTTCCACATAGCAAAATTGTTCTTTGTGCACAAAGGAAACTTGGAAAAATCCTTGTCTCTGTACATGCTTGGATAACTCAAAAGAAAACTTGGGGCAGATCTGATCAAGGTGCTAACCTTTTAATGATCAACCTCCCTCTGATACCAATTGAAAATTGTTTAAGTTGTCTACCTAAATCATCTAGAGGGGGGTGAATAGGTGAGTTGAGCGTCTATTTGCAGAATAAAAAATTTCACGATCTAGCATCGAGAAATAACCAAGCAAACACAGACAACACCAAGAATTATAATGGTTCCCCAACCTTGGGTACGCCCACTTTCCACTCACCGATCTAGCAAAGCACTCGAGTACTCCACTATTCTCGGATTTAAAACAATCCTACCACTCGGAACAACGTTCCTACAACTCGATCCACAAAACAGATCTACACTCGGAAGATAAAAACATCCTACAACTGGGAGAACAAAGCTCCTACACTTGGAGAATAATCTCCTACAAGAATAAAATGAATTTAATAAATACAAATAGAATAATTTCTCAGATCTGGAAAATTTCTGCCTACGTCTTCCTTCTTGAACTTACAGCTTTATCAGAAATTGTTGAAGAACACAAGGCAGGATCCTAGATCTGAAATCCTTGGACTCATAGGATCAAAGAGAAGATGTAGAGATTGAAAACGATTATGATCTGCAGGTCGACTGGTTTGAATCTTCTTGAACGAAAGCCCTTGGCGATTTGCAAGATGAGCGGCGGCGGATTCCAATTAGGAAAGAGATTCGGAGATTCAGAATTCTTAGAATGATTACTTTTCACGTGCTTTTTAGGTTTAGTCGAAATTACATGACACTTTTATAAGATCTCCCTAACAATTAGATTTATCATTAATGATGGCCACGTGGACAAATCACTTCAAGGTATTTGAAAATAACGTCTGTCAGGGACTTGGCAAATTACTCGAGTGAATGAAATACTACTCGAGTACTAAAACTGGTTCTCGAGAGGATAACATCTAACTACTCGAGAAGAACATTTAAGGGAACTTCAGGTCAGAACTCAATATCACTCGAGTGGAATGAGAATTACTCGAGTGCTAGAAATGTTACTCGAGAAATAGAAAAGACTTCTCAAGAAAAAGACTTAGAGAAAAATTCTGGAAAGGAAACACTTGTTACTCGAGTACTGGATCTGGACTTCTCGAGAAGTAGACAGATTACTCAAGTACTGAAATTTTACTACTCGAGTGGGGTAGACATTACTGAAGAACTTTCCTTCTATCACTCGAGTCAAAGGCGCATATACTCGAGTGCTGAACTTGACTTCTGTTACTCGAGACAATCTTGTACTACTCGAGTAATAAATATAACTACTCGAGTACTTGAACTTCACTACTCGAGAATAATACTTAGAAAAATTCTGAGAAGGAAAATCTGTTGACTCGAGAAAGAGAGGAAGTCTACACGACTAATGGACTTGGCCTCTCGAGAAATAAATTCAAACTTCTCGAGAACCATTTCCTTTACTCGAGTACTATAGTTCTTTTCGAGTAAAACACTTAGAAGAAATTTAGTTTATGAAAATTTTTTTTTCTTCATTCCAATCAGCAACAAGTCTTCCTTCATCTAGCCTAGTGTTTGAAAATGAAGTGTATCCCAATCGAGAGGCTACACATGAGTCAACACCATGGATCACATAATGAGGGATTACACTGTATGGTCCTGTGTTTGGTGACCCACTATAGACTGACATTTTTCTACACTTGGCAATAAGTCCTGCAAACACATAATCAAGAAATACATCAAATACAACTTAATTCATCTTAGTTCAAGGGTGAATTCATACAAATCTAGGTTATTATGGATACAATACCCAACACGAAGCATGAACACGCTTCTCTCGATGTCGTGCCCAACTAAGTTTAGGAAGGTTCGACCGAACTCTCATCAGAGTACCCTGACGTATTCCCTGATGATCTCCCTGGGGCCCAACCGCTGCGAGAGATTGACTTCACAATTGAGCTAGTGTCAGGTGCCAAACCTGTGTCACGCTCTCTGTATCGGTTAGCGCCAAAGGAGATGGCAGAACTGAAGGTTCAACTGGAAGAGCTTTTGGAGCAGGGTTATGTGCGTCCAAGTTCGTCTCCTTGGAGCGCACCGGTCCTCTTTGTTAAGAAGAAGGATGGAAGTTTGCGGCTCTGTATCGATTATCGAGAGCTGAACAAGTTAACGGAGAAGAACAAGTACCCGATCCCAAGGATTGATGATATGTTTGATCAGTTGGTTGGTTCATCGGTGTACTCTAAATTGGATCTTAAGTCAGGGTATTATCAGCAGAGGATAAGGGAAAGTGATATCACCAAGACAGCGTTAAGCACGAGATATGGGCATTATGAGTTTACTGTCATGCCGTTTGGGCTGACTAATGCACCATCACTGTTCATGGATCTGATGAATAGAACGTTCATAGAGTACTTGGACCACTTTGTGATCATCTTCATCAACGACATATTGGTGTACTCATAGTGTGAAGATGATCACTTCAAGCATTTGCATTTGGTGATGGAGACACTGAGGAGGAACCAACTATACACCAAGTTCTCCAAATTCGACTTTTGGTTGTCCTCGGTGGTGTTCCTTGGTCATATAGTCAGTGGAGAAGGGATTGTGTTGGATCCGGCGAAGATAGTTGCGATACGGGAGTGGACTGTGTTATGTTTGGTAGCGTAAGTCCAGATTTTTCTGGGGTTTGACGGATACTGCAGACGCTTCGTAGAGAACTTCTCATGGATTGCGTTACCCCTCACAACTTTGACGAGGAAAGATCAAAAGATTGTATGGTTGCCGGAGTGCGCGCAAGCTATCGAAGAATTGAAGAGTCGATTGACCACGACGCCAATTATATGTTCGTTAGTTGGGACCGAAGACTTTGAGATCTACATTGATGCTTCGGGCAGTGGTTTCGATTGTGTTCTACTGCAGTACGGGAGAGTGATAACTTATGGCTTGCACCAGTTATAGGTGCATGAGAGAAATTATTTGGTCCATGACTTGGAGTTAGCGGCCGTGATATTTGCTCTGAAGCTGTGGAGACATTATCTGTACGGGGTGAAGGTCGATATCTATACCGACCACAAGAGCCTGAAATACTTGTTAGATCAAAAAGATCTAAACATGCGGCAGCAGAGATAGATGGAGTTCCTGGGAGACTACACATTCAAGATTCACTATGTACCTAGGAAAGGCAATGCAGTTGTGTACGCATTGAGTCGCAGGGCTTCTGCGCGGGCTAACTGGTTGTCGGTTCATGACAAGCGGCTGATTCGGGAGTTGGAGGCATTAGAGATCTCTTGTGTGGACAAGCAGTCTAGTACTGAAGCATAGCTGAACTGGACAGAGGTGCAGTATGACCTGGCTGATCGGATTTGGCAGGCGCTAGAGTTGGATAGCAATATGAAGCAAATCTTGGATGAGGCTTTGGATGGGTCAAATTCCAAGTTTAATGTTGTTGATGGACTGTTATGGAAGGACAGTCGTTTGTGCGTCCCTAATGTGGGTAAATTGTGGGATGAATTGATGTACGAGGCGCATCATACCAAGTACTTGATTCACCCGGGGAGCACGAAGATGTATCAGGATATGAAGAAACTATTCTGGTGGCCATGATTGAAGAAGGACGTGGCACTTTACGTGGCGAAGTGTCAAACGTGTGCCTTGGTTAAGGCGGAGTGCCAGAAGCCCAGAAGTTTCTTGAAGTCTTTATCTATCCCGGAGTGGAAGTTCGACAACATTTCTATGGATTTTGTGCACGGTTTGCCAAGATCGCAGAAGGGGAATGATGCCATCTGGGTGATCGTAGATCGTTTTACAAAGGTGTCACACTTCATTCCGAATAGGAAGGATGATTCGGTGGAGAAACTGGCGAAATAGTATGTGGATAACATTGTTCGACTACACGGTGTACCCCGCAGCATCGTGAGCGACTGAGATGGATGGTTCATGTCCAATTACTGGAGGCTAGTGCAGCAAATGTTAGGAACCAAGCTGAGTTTCGTCACGGCCTTTCATCCGCAGACGGTTGGTCAGACCAAGAGAGTTAACAGGACGATGGAGGACATGTTTCGCATGTGCGTCCATGATTTCGGGAAGTAGTGGAAAGATCACCTGTACTTGGTGGAATTTGCGTACAATAACAACTATCAAGCGAGCATTCAAATGACGTCCTTCGAGGCCCTATATGATAGAAAATGTCGCATGCCATTGTCGTGGTTAGAAACGGGTGAGACAAAGCTTTTCAAGAGGTTGGAGGTGGAAGATGCAACGTCATTGGTACGAACCATTCGAGAACGGTTACTAATTGCTTAGGACCGACAAGCTAAATACAATAATGCCAAGCATTGGAATATGGAGTTCGCTGTTGGAGACTGGGTGTATTTGAAAATCAAGCTGTTCAAGGGTGTCTCATGGGTACGACGCTTGAAGAAGCTAAGCCCGAGGTACATTGGAACTTTTGAGGTTCTGGAGCGGATTGTCAAAGCAGCCTACCGACTGAAGCTATCAGCGAAACTTAGTGGTCTACATGACGTATTCCACATATCGGCATTGCGGAAGGCGGTGCAAGAGCCTTCGCAAGTGATCGTGGTCGATCTATTACCGGTTGATGTCGGGTTGACGACGAAGGTAATGCTCGTACGCATTGAGGACTCGGAAGTCAAGCGACTGCGTAATAAGGACATAAGGATGGTCAAAGTCTGATGGGACAACTGCAGTCGTGAGGAGCTTTTGTGGGAGCGAAAGCAGACCATGCTCGAAGAGTATCCCGAACTCTTCTTCTTAGGTACCGTTTAAGTTTGAGTACATATTTTTTTCCTTTCTGTAATTTCGGGACGAAATTCATTTAAGGGGCGAGAATTGTAACACCCCGAAACTTAAAAGAGGAACGGGCGGTGTTTAAGCCAAGTTTGGGTCTTGGTAAGGTGAACACGGCCTGTGACACGGGCATGTCACATGGTTGTGTCGTGCTCGGGTCATCGAGGCGAGGTCGACGATCGTTGAGGGATGGAAATATGGCCTGGGACACGGGCGTGTCCCAGGACATGTCAAGCACACGGCCTATGACACGGTCATGTCACATGGCCATGTCATCTTCTGGAAGTTTTGGTCCTATGACGACTGCGGGACACGACCCGGAACACGAGCATGTACTGATTGACACGGGCGTGTCGAAGTTAACACGGGAATTTCAAAGCCCGTGTCATGTTCGGGACGTGACGGTTTCAGCGCTGATATAGGCACACGGCCCATGACACGGGCATGTCCATGGGTGATACGGGCATGTCCCAAGCTGTGTCACAGGCCGTGTCCTGTTCTGGATTTCCTGGTTTATGGCGAGTGTGGAACACGGCCTTGGACACGGGCGTGTCGAAAGACGTGTTCGGCCTAGTAATTTGACTTTAAGTGCGAATCATGGCCGTTCATTTCCTTATTTTGGGATTCAAGGGCTCAGGTTGGTTTTTGTTGGGATTTAGGCCATAAATAGGGTTTTTAGACCCTCATTTCAAATGAGCATTCTCTTTCTAAGACTTTAGAGAGAGGGGAGAGCAAGGAGGAAGAGGAAGAGGAAATCCGACCGCTGGAGAAGCTTCGGAGCCCCGATTCTCGATCTGAGACCAGATCTGTGAAGGCGAGGCTGATACGGTGCTTTCCATCTATCTAGATTGTCATGGCGCCGAAGAGAAATGTTAGGGTAACGATTCTCTTCTTGGACATGTTTAGTCCCCTTTCCTTTTTACATAGGAATCCCGTTCTCGCGAGTATGCGATGAGTTTGAGGTGTTCTTTCGGGTAGACCTTAATAGTCCCTGTTATTTTGCATGTAGAGCCCGGAATCGAAGTACAAACATAGGCTTGGTGTGTGAAGCCTACCCAGACAAGTTAGTCTGGATCGGTGATGTTTTATTATACATGAATGGTCGAAGAATACTCTGTGCCGATAGTTGTTTTTTGGGTTTTCAACGTGGTAGATTACATCAGGGAATCTTGAGGATTAACTCCAAGGTGCACCCGGAAAACTGGACAGAAGCGTGATTCTGCCAACTTGGTGGCCTGAGATCCAACTTGTAAATAACTAGGATATAGAAGATTTGTGTAATCGCTTTGGGACTCAGGGAAGCTTTACCCGCGCATATGGCTTAAATTGACGTTGTGGTGTGAGCAACGGGTTAGGCGGAACCGTACCCACTCTTTGTCGTTCAGTTAAAGAGACTTAAGTTACGTGGCACTTACCGTTGGCATAGATGGAGGGTCTTATTGTTAGGTCGGAAGGACCAAAATGCTCACGAGATTTTCCTCCCTAGAGGCGGTGGTGGACCGAGGTCACCGTGTAAGTTCCCTGAGAGCACGGGGCGTGCGGCCGTGTAAGCCTACGCTTGTTGTGAAGTGTTCTTAATTTGTACTTTCGCTATCCCGTTTGTTTATACTAATGCATTGCAGGGAAGGAGAACCGCCACCCCAAGTAAAGGGGTGGGGTCATTATAATTTGGTAATCTTTAGCTGACCGTTGCTTTTGTTTGCCGCTGTTCGGTGGAATGTTGCTTGCAGGTGCTGCGGAGCCGAGTGGCAAATAGTAGGCTAAATCCCTTGTTGTAATGCTGGCCCTCGAAGGCCGAAGTGTATTGTTTACTTTATTCTCATGTGTGACCGGCCTGCGTACCGTTGTATGGAAGACACATTTTATTTAAGTAAACTTTTGTAAGGCCATAAGGCCCAGTACTTGTTGTATTTGTTCGTTCATTCCTCTTTGGGTTGGTTAGTGGACATTCATGCTTTTGGCTGGGTTCTTTCTTTGCAACTTATTAAATTGCTTCCGCTAGAATGTACTCTGTGTATGACGTGTGATTGGAAGAATGGTTTCATTTAGTAACCCACCGGTCTCTCCGTGGTATATGGCGTCGGGCCCTGGCCGGACCTACTGCTATATGTTATGTGACGGATAGGGGTGTTACACCGATATACCCATTATACTTGGTCGCCCCTTTCTCGCACCTCCTGCGCTTTAATTGATGTAAGTAACGGTAGACTGCTCCTTCGAGTTGGAGATGATGAAGTTACTATTAATATAAATTCCTCTATGCGAAATTCGCTTTCAAACGATGATTCCAGCTTTCATGTGAATGTTTTTTTTGAGGAAAATGGTTTTTCTATTTCTAACTTATTTTTTATGACTTTAGAAGAAATGGACTTGGCAAACTTACTTATTTCAAACGAAATCTCTAATAATTTGCCTTTTGAAACCATTACTTCTAAAAATTTTTAAATAAAAAAATCCTACGAACAACCACCAACCCTCGAGCTTAAACCACTTTTCGATCATTTAAAATACATTTTTCTCGAAGAAAATTCAAAACTCTCGGTTATTATTGTTGGAGTTACCATGGTGATCTAGAAGTGGTCAAACATGGAATCTCACTACCAACGCGATATGAGCCTGCAGGGTCGCACATAATAGCATGTGGAGAAGTTGGAAGATTGACTGTGTTGGTAAAGGTTACCAATCACCATAGAGAATGGGGTCCGACAAATGTTGCCAAGGAAGCTTCGTCGAGAATCGTCGAGTCTCGATCATCGAGAATCGTCGTGTATCGATCGTCGATACTCGACGATCGTCGAGATTCTCGATTCTCAACGAATGCTGATTCCCGTCGAATTTGACGATACTCGACGATCGTCGAGATTCGTCGAGAATCGAAATGTTCGATTCCCGACGAATGTTGATTCCCGTCAATTTTTTCCAAGAAACCCTATTTTGCTGTGGTTTGCGGATAGCGATTTTACCTAGGTTTATTTATGCTTTAGGTATAAATAGACACTTAGGTTTTTGGGCGGAAGACAAGTAGAATTTCCCCGACCCGACGGAAGAGTTCCGCCGTTCCGCCGACGGAAGTGTTCCGCCGATTGAAGTGCTTCGCTTCTGCCGCTTCGCTCGCTCCGCCGGCCTCCTCTCTGACGACAGTTTTCGGTGTTGCTCTTCCTGGAATGGACCTAGCAGTCCGTGGAAGTGCAAGGTGTGGTTGATCTCCTTCCCGACCCTTCGTGCGACGAAGCTCAGTGTTCTCCTGCTCGTGTGGATTTATGCAGAGACGTAGACGTTATTCTACATAGAACTCGCCACCGACAAGGACTCAAAGTTTGGAGCATCTCTGTTGAGTTTTGACTCAACACCGGAAAGGTAACTTTTACCTAGTTCTTTGTTAACTTTTTGATTCAACATTCATGGCCAGATCCCAATCTCTTTGGGTTGTTCTTGATTTTTATTACTTCCGCTGCATGCACAAGTGTTGTTCCATCCTCATAGAGAAACCCAACAGTTGTATCATAGGGAGGTTTCGGCCATGATTGTTGTTTTAGAAGTTAGGCTATTCCAGTGCGTGTAAACCTAGGGATTTAGAAGTGTTCTAAATGTCTAGATTTAATCCTGGATCATCAATTGTTGATGGTTTTCCAAAGGAAAATCGGTGGGCCAATAACCAACAGGTTAGAGGCTCTGCCCCTTGAAACCCCGCCAGGAACGTCTGGGATTTTGTGGTAATTTCTAATTGTTAGAAATTATTGTCTCCTTAGCAGTAACCGTCCCTCGAGTGGTTAATGAACCCTTGTATTGTTTTGGATTTTGAATCTAACAATGAGAGACGAGCTTGTCTACTGCTTTAAGTTGAGTTGCCATTGCCTTTGTCCAATGCATATAAATCTAAAGATTTGGAAGAGTCTGGATGTTCAGATTTAGCCCTTCCTTCTATCAAATGAAGATAGTGCCATGTTGTGCACATAAGGGATGCATGTGGATTTTAGAAGTGTTTTTCCTTTGGATGTGCATGTTGATCAAATGTTGATCATGGTTAATTGTTAGCCTATTATCAAAAATCCCTTCATCAAATATTAAGTGTTCGGATGCCTTCCGATGGATGACACTCTTCCTGCCTCGATCGATGAAGTGTGGGCTTGCCAAAGCAAGGTGCATTAATCTATCTTGGTAAGGGTGCGAGCGGATAATTGTGATATCCCACTATCGACATAGTGTCTAACTTAACAAGATGACCTCAAAGGTTGAGTGACTAGAGGCATAGGGTTTGCATGCACCATATGATGGATGCGAATAAGGAGTTATTCACCAACCATACAAGAATTGCATGAGGATGCAATTGGCAAGCGTTGCCTACCTAAATAACCACATCGTGAGAGAAAAGCCAAAGTTGACTCATTGCGTTGGTGAAATACGGATCTTGTCCACTAAGAGAGTAGCTCACATGAACTCTCCGAATTGATAGTGAGGGCCATCATTTCGAATAAAATAGTGGGAGTTTTAAGCTCCATTTGTTTGGGCGTTTCGTTGCTCCGTTTTGAGCAAACGCCGCCGGAAGGAGGAAAAACAAATGAACCTCCGGCGGCGTTTGCTCCGTTTCCACCCGCCCCCCTTGAGAAACACCCTCAAAAAGCTCCGTTTGGAGCAGCCACCTCCCCCCTTCATTTCGAACACTCCGTTTCCACCCGCTGGATCGACCCGCCACCGCGGAAACAAATGAAGCCTTAATTTAATTCCAAATTAAAAATAAATTGTATTTTGAAATTTTGGTACTGATATTATTATGCATGAATTCTTGTAGAATTTCATGGCAAGTGGTTCACACTCCACTCTGTCTCTAAGAGCCATCCTTGAGAAGGATAAGCTCAGTGGGACTAACTACATGGACTGGTACAGGAACCTGAGAATTGTTCTCAGGCAAGAGCGAAAGCTCTATGTCTGGGAAGAAGAAGCCCCCGAGGTGCCGACCGGGAATTCTTCCCGTGCGGATAAAGATACTTATAAGAAGTATACTGATGACGCCTTAGACGTCGAATGCCTTATGCTTGCCACCATGAACTCTGAGCTTCAGAAGGAACATGAGAACATGGGGTGCAAGGAGATTGACGAGCATCTCAAGAAAATGTTTCAAGGGCAGGCTCGTCAAGAGAGGTTCGATGTCACAAAAGCGTTATTTCAGTGCAAGATGGGAGTTTGAGACTCAGTAGGGACTCACGTACTCAAGATGATTGGGTATATAGAGAACCATGAAAGGCTGGGTTTTCCTCTAGGTCAAGAGTTGGCCACAAATCTGATCCTGCAATCATTGCCGGACAGTTATGACTAGTTTGTCTTGAACTACAACATGAATGAAATAGACAAGACACTTCCCGAGCTCCTAGGCATGTTAAGAACTGTCAAGATCAACATGAAGAAGGCTAATCCTGCCAGCCCCATACTGATGGTACATAAGGGCAAGGGCAAGGCCAAGGGCTCTAAGAAGACGAAGGTGGGACCTAAATCACATCTTGAGCCCAAGTCTTTTGCACTGAAGAAAAAGAAGAGCACGGTGAAGGAAGGGAAATGCCACCAATATGGCAAGGCTGGTCATTGGAGTAGGAACTTTCCTTCTTACATTGAGGGTCTGCAGAAAATGAAGGGAGGTATGACTTCCGCTTCGAATATTTACGTTATACAGATAAATCTTTCTGCTCCTTCATCTTGGGTATTGAATACCGGATGTGGTTCACACATTTGTACAAATGTGCAGGAACTGGAAAGGAGAAGATTGCTGAGTAAAGGGGAGGTGGACCTGCGTGTCAGCAATGGAGCAAGAGTTGCTGCTGTAGCCGTAGGGATTTACCGTCTTTCTTTGCCCAGTAGGCTTGTAATAGAATTAGATAATTGTTATTTTGTTCCGGCCATAACTAGAAACATTATATCTATTTCATGCTTGGACATGATTGGATTTTCTTTTATAATTAAGAACAACTGTTGTTCTATATTTAAGAATGATGTTTGTTATGTTGTAGACCAATTGTTTAATGGTCTTTATGTTTTGAACTTGGACCATCTGATCTATAATGTAGAAAATAATAAAAGACTAAGAACAAATAACTCAAACCCTACATATCTCTAGCATTGTCATTTGAGCCATATAAATGAGAAGCGCATATCCAAGCTCCATAAAGATGGACTTTTGGACTCATTTGATTATGAATCATTTGAGCGATGTGAATCTTGTTTGCTAGGCAAGATGACTAAAGCCCCTTTCACTGGTTATACTGAGAATGCGGAGGATCTCTTGGGTGTTGTACATAGTGATGTATGCGGACCCATGAGCTCCATGGCTATAGGTTGGTATTTCTACTTCGTTACATTTACTAATGATTTCAGTAGATACGGATATGTGTATATTATGAAGTGCAAGTCCGAGACCTTTGAAAAGGGTTAAAGCGCTCCGATCTGATCGAGGTGGCGAATACCTGAGTCAGGAGTTCCGTGATCATCTGAAAGAGTGTGGTATTGTATCACAGCTCACTCCACCTAGAACACCACAACATAATGGTGTGTCTGAGAGGAGAAATCGTACTCTGTTAGACATGGTACGTTCGATGATGAGTCATGCAGACTTGCCTGTTTCCTTTTGGGGTTTTGCTTTAGAGCCTACTACAATGACACTGAATCGTGCTCCAATGAAAACGGTTCTGATGACACCATATGAGATATGGACTGGGAAGCATCCTAGTATGTCGTTCATTAAAATTTGGGGCTATGAGGCATACGTGCGACGTCAAATGCCTGACAAGCTGGAACCCAAATCGGATAAATGTTATCTGGTTGGATATCCTAAAGAAACGAAAGGATATTACTTTTACCTACCGTCCGAGGGCAAAGTGTTTGTCGCAAGTACTAGCGTCTTCTTGGAGAGAGAATTCTTATCAAGAAAGACTGAAAAGGTAGAACTTGAAGAAGTTCAAGAACCACAAGTTGTGAATGAATCGGAATTGGATTCTTAGACAGGACTACAAGATGTTGTAGCTAGAGAACCTTCTCAAGAAACACAAGTCCTACGTAGATCTGGTAGACCTATATTTGATCCTGAGAGATATGGATTTCTCATGTCTCAAATAGGTAATGTGTTGCTTATGGATCATGATGATGAACCAGCAACCTACCAAGAGGCTATGAATGGACCGGACTCCGACAAATGGCTTGAGGCTATGAAATCCGAAATGGACTCCATGTATGCAAACGAAGTTTGGAACTTGGTGGAACCACCTTAAGGGGTATGACCCATAGGGTTCAAATGGGTCTTCAAGAAGAAGACCGACATGGATGGGAATGTACAGACATTCAAAGGGCGACTAGTGGCTAAGGGTTTCAAGCAAATTCATGGTATTTACTATGATGAGACCTTTTCCCCTGTTGCCATGGTAAATTCCATAAGGATATTGCTTGTTATTGCTGCGTATTATGATTACGAGATCTGGCAGATGGATGACAAAATGGATTTCCTTAATGGAAACCTCCTTGAGGAAGTGTACATGACACAACCCGAGGGTTTTGTATCCCCAAATGAAGCCACAAAAATATGCAAGCTGAATTGGTCCATCTATGGACTGAAGCAGACCTATCGAAGTTGGAATCTTCGTTTTGATGAGAAAATCAAAGAGTTTGGTTTCATCAAGAATGAAGATGAGCCTTGTGTTTACAAGCAAATCTGTGGGAGCATTGTTATCTTCCTGATATTGTATGTAGATGACATACTGTTGATTGGGAATGAGATTCCTACCCTGAAAGTTGTTAAGAACAACCTTGGGAACTGCTTTTCTATGAAGGACTTGGGTGAAGCGACTTATATACTCGGTATTAAGATCTATAGAGATAGATCGAAGAAGTTGCTGGGTTTGACCCAGAGTACATACATTGAGAAGGTGTTGAAGCGGTTCAACATGCTTGAGTCCAAGAAAGGATTTTTACCCATGTCTCATGGTGTGAATCTCTCTAAGGACCAGTGTCCAAAATCTTGTTACGATAAGGACCGCATGAAGTTGATTCCATATGCTTCGGTAATTGGATCAATCATGAATGCGACGTTATGTACTCGACCCGATGTCTCCTTTTCTTTGAGCATGACTAGCACGTATCAGTCAGACCCCGGTGAGTGTCACTGGATTACAGTTAAGAATATCCTGAAGTACTTGAGAAGGATAAAGGATGTGTTCTTGGTGTATGGTGGAGAGGAAGAGCTCGTTGTAAATGGTTACACGGATGCTAGCTTCCAAACTGATAGGGACGACTCAAAGTCTCAGTCAGGTTTTGTGTTTTGCCTTAATGGAGGAGCTGTGAGCTGGAAGAGTTCTAAGCAAGAGACAGTTGCTGATTCTACAACAGAGGCCGAGTATATTGTTGCTGCAAACGAACCAAAGGAGGCTGTATGGATTAGGAAATTCATCGGCGAGCTTGATGTAGTTCCTAGCATTGTTGGTCCCGTAGTTCTCTACTGTGATAACAATGGTGCAATTGCACAATCTAAGGAACCTAGATCTCATCAGCGCTCCAAGCACATACTTCGGCGGTTCCATCTTATTTGTGAGATTGTCGAACGAGGAGATGTGAACATTTGCAGAGTGCCGACTGAGGATAATATTGCGGATTCACTGACAAAGCCTCTCGCGCAAAGAAAGCATGATGGTCATACTGGATCAATGGGTATACGATACCTAAATGATCAACTCTAGTGAGAGTCTTGTGGGTTGCATGGAAACATATATTCTATTGGCTATTTATTGTTTATTCATATGATGAATTATGTACCTAGATTTTTCTTTTACAATTAATGGCATGTTCTATTATTATGGTTTCTCTATGCGATAGTTAAATGTTAACATAATAAATACCCTTAGAATGTTCGCTTCCATAGGACATCAAGTACGTGACTTGAATGTGAGAGCCTATGATTTATTTGAAGCTTCATTCTTAAAAGGTCCCTGGTCGTAGTATCATCATAAAAACTAAGGGTGATGATGATACAATAAGACTAGCACGTGTGTTGACTGATGACCAGTTCTCATAGGTCATAATATTGTGATATCAAGTCATCACGTGGGTACTTGTTAATGAACAAGTTGTACTGGACAGACCCAACATGAGACTACTCTTTGGATTGTTATCTAAACGTGTCACGAGTAGGTCTCAATTGACAATGGTGTTGTGGTCCTTTGACCTGAGGTCAAGACAATCATCAAGTGAGGAAGAGCATGCTTTGATGCCATCTAAAGTCTTCCTTGAGAAAGGTTGATGATAAGGGTGGTTGTTGGGCACGTTACGAATGTTTTGGGTGTTTGTGTGTGAGTAGATATGGGATTTGTCCTCCTATATGACAGGAGTTGCATCCATGGGCCCCTTGATGGAACTGGACTGAGAAATGAATGGTCATGCTTGGTTGAGTAAATATGTGATATTGGACTACCCATTCTCTGGAAGTCCGTTCTAGATCAAGAAACTTGGATTGAGCTATTATGAGGGTGACACGGTCCATGCCTCTAGTTCTTTCCGGATGTAAGGGACAAAGGGACAAAGACAATGTTGGGACATTGTTCATAAGGCTTATGAGTTATGAACTCTTATTGCTTGGGTAGCAATGATACATTGCAAGATGTCGCTCATTGTTTTTGTAGGTTTGAAGTTTGATACTTTCAAGATCAAGTGGGAGACTGTTGGAGTTACCATGGTGATCTAGAAGTGGTTAAACATGTAATCTCACAGCCAACGTGATATGAGCCTGCAGGGTCGCACATAAGAGCATGTGGAGAAGTTGGAAGATTGACTGTGTTGGTAAAGGTTACCAATCACCATAGAGAATGGGGTCTGGCAAATGTTGCCAAGGAAGCTTCGTCGAGAATCGTCGAGTCTCGATCATCGAGAAACGTCGAGTAGCGATCGTTGATACTCGACGATCGTCGAGTTCGTCGAGAATCGAAATGTTCGATACTCGACGAATGCTGATTCCCGTCGAATTTGACGATACTCGACAATCGTCGAGATTCGTCGAGAATCGAAATGTTCGATTCCCGACGAATGCTGATTCCCGTTGATTTTTTCCCAGAAACCCTATTTTGCTGTGGTCTGCGGATAGCGATTTTACCTAGGTTTATTTATGCTTTGGGTATAAATAGACACTTAGGTTTTTGGGCGGAAGACAAGTAGAATTTCCCCGACCCAACAGAAGAGTTCTGCCATTCTGCCGACGGAAGTTCTTCGCTTCCGCCGCTTCGCTCGCTCCGCCGGCCTCCTCTCTGACGACAGTCGCCGGTGTTGCTCTTCCTGGAACGGACCTAGCAGTCCGTGGAAGTGCAAGGTGCAGTTGATCTCCTTCCAGACCCTTCGTGGGACGAAGCTTGGTGTTCTCCTGCTCGTGTGGATTTCTGCAGAGACGTAGACGTTATTCTACATAGAACTCGCCACCGACAAGGACTCAAAGTTTGGAGCATCTCTATTGAGTTTTGACTCAACACCAGAAAGGTAACTTTTACCTAGTTGTTTGTTAACTTCTTGATTCATCATTCATGGCCTGATCCCAATCTCTTTGGGTTGTTCTTGATTTTTATTACTTCTGTTGCATGCACAAGTTTTGTGTCATCCTCATAGAGAAACCCAACAATTATTTCTCCAAAGTTAAACGATTCAGAATCTTCTGATTTAGTGGAAGTGTTAAAACAACATTGTCATGCAATTGCATGGCAAATTTCTGATATTCAGGGGATTAACCCCTCATTCTGTACACATAAAATTTTTCTCGATGATAATCCTCGCAGATCCATCCATCCTCAACAATGACTTAATCCTAATATGAAGGATGTCATTAAGACTGAGGTAATGAAACTTCTGGATACAACGATTATATACCCGATTTCAGACAGTACATGGGTTAGTCTCGTATACGTCGTCCAAAAAAAGGGCAGCATAATGGTAGTGTCAAATGCTAATAACGAATTAATTTCAACTCATATTGTTATGGGTTGGAGGATGTGCATAGAGTACATAAAACTAAATGATACCACCCGAAAAGATCACTTTCCACTACCGTTTATCGATCAAATTTTGTAGTGGCTCTCTGACCACTCATATTATTGTTTTCTTGATGGTCTGACAGGGTATTTTCAAATCCCTATCGCTCCTGAAGATCAGGAGAAAACCACGTTCACTTGCCCCTTTGACACCTTCGCATATAGAAGAATGGCATTTGTCATTTGTAATGCGCCGGCTACATTTCGAAGATTTATGCTAGCCATTTTTGGCAAGTTTGTAGAAGATGTTATGGAGGTGTTTATGGACGATTTCTCCGTATTCGGAGACTCCTTCCATAATTGTTTAGATAATCTCGCTCGTGTTCTTCAACGTTGCGAAAACACGAATTTAGCACTGAACTGGGAGAAATGTCACTTTATGGTCTGAGAAGGATTAGTTCTCGGTCATAAAATTTCTATCCAGGGAATCGAGGTCGATAAGGCCAAAATAGAAATTATCGAAAAATTTCCCCCACCTACAAAAGTAAAATCTATACGAAGTTTTTTAGGCCACGCAGGTTTTTATGGACAGTTTATTCAAAAAATTTCCAAAATTACAAAATTGTTGACCCATCTCTTAAAAAAAGAATCCCCCTTTATTTTTGATAGAGAATGCTTATCAGCATTCAATTTTATAAAAGAAAAACATATCAATTCTCCTATTCTAGTAACACCAAACTGGTCCATTCCTTTTGAAATAATGTGTGATGTGTCCGATTATGCAGTAGGAGTTGTATTAGGACAATGCGTAAATAAGTATTTTCATCATATTTTTTACGCAAGTAAAATGCTCACATCTACACAAGCAAACTACACCATTATGAAAAAGGAACTACTTGCAACTGTATTCGCTTTTATAAGTTTCGATTATATATAACGCTATCTAAAGTTATAGTTTTTACAGATCATTCTGCTTTAAAATATTTATAAAGTAAAGCAGATGTCAAACCCTGTCTACTACGTTGGATTCTCCTCTTACAAGAATTTGACTTGGAGATCCGAGATAAAAAAAGGAATAAAGAACTTGGCGGTTGATCATCTTTTTCGACTAGAGAATACTACTACATATACGCTACTGTAGGCCGACATCAAAGACAAATTCCATGAAGAATGCCTCCTCGCCATCCAAACGGTAATGACATCCTCTACTCCTTGATTCGCATACTTGGCTAATTATTTAGTAGCCCGAGTCCTTCCAAAAAGTTTTTCAAGTCATCAAAAGAAGAAGTTCTTTTCTAACCTGAAAAACTATTTTTGGGAAGACCCGTTTTTACTCCGAGTGTGTGCAGAACAAATGATTAGAAGATGTTTTTCGGGCAAGGAAGGTGTCAAAATCTTGCCATACTGCCACGAAGGACAAACCTTCGGACATTATCAAGCAAATCAGACTGCGCGGAAGGTGCTTGAAGCGGGCTTCTTTTGGCCCACTTTATTCAAAGATGCTCAGAAATTTGTAAGCACTTGCAATAACTGCCAACGGTCAAGTAATATTTCCCACCGGGACGAAATGCCCCAGAACTTATTTATAGATTGTGAAATATTGGTTCTATGGGGAATAGATTTTATAGTCCCTCTACCTCCATCTTATAAAAATCGTTATGTTTTTGTAACGGTTGACTACGCTTCAAGGTGGGCAGAAGAGCAAGCTCTGCCCACCAAAGACGCAAGAGTTGTCGTGAAATTTTTGAAAAACTTATTTTTTTCATTTTGACACGCCTTGTGCAATTGTTAATGATCGCAGCACACATTTTTTTAATACCCAGTTAGCTAAAATTTTAGCTAAATATGGAGTCACTCACAAACTCGTCACCGCTTATCACCTAAAAACGAGCGGCCAAGTAGAGGTAGTTAATAGGGAACTGAAGCGTAATCTTGAAAAAATGGTAGCCACCAATCGAAAAGATTGGTCGGTTAAGCCTGATGACGCACTTTGGGCTTATCGCACAACAAACAAAACTGATATCGGTTATACGCATTATCGCTGTTTACAGAAAAGCGTGTCATCTTCCGGTATAATTAAAGCATCGCGCATACTAAGCGCTAAAATTTCTAAACTTGGATAAAAACTTAGCCTCCGAACAAATAAAATTTCAATTAAATGAACTTGATGAATGACGTGCCAATGCCTACGAAAGCAATAAATTGTATAAGGAGCATTCAAAGTTTAATCATGATAAGAAAATAAAAGTACCAAAATCTTTTTCACCTGACGATCTCGTCCTTCTTTATAACTCACGCCTTAAACTTTTTCCGTGGAAATTAAAATCCCGATGGTCCGACCCCTTTACTGTTAAAGAAGTTTGGCCATATGAGACTGTTCTTATTTCTCACCCCGAACTAGGCTCTTTTAAAGTAAACGGGCATCACTTAAAACTTTATCTTACAGGGGACTCTTCAAATACACAAATGGAATCCTACACCCTCCCTAACATATAAATCATCAAACAAAATAAGTCAAGCTACGCGACGAATAAACAAAGCGCTTGTGGGAGGCACCTCATAATTATCTTCTTTATCTATTTTGTTTTACTGAATATACAGGTTTTTGCTTACGGCCTCCCCGACCTCCAATCAGGAAAACCTCTTTATCTTCTTGTACTTTAAAAGTTTTGTATATATTTTCTTTTTCTTCCTACTTATTCATAACATAAGTATGAGGGTGTATTTCCTTGTTGTCATACATATAAATCTTTTCCAAAATTGTTTTTACAATCTAGTTTATATACACAATGTTTTCCCTTTAATGCTCATATTAACAAAAACATCCACTTGAAAATATATATTTTTGCTTAATCAATCATCCAAAAATAAATTTAAAACCCCTACTTCATTTGTCTCTTTTCCAAAACCAATAATAATAATTATTATTTTTGAGTTGATATATAAATAGTTATCTAGTTTTTCAATTTGCTAATCATTTATTTATCATAAATAAATAAATCTAAATATTCGGGGTTAACTTTTAAAGAATATCTTGTGTATTTAATTTAAAGTTAGAAGATTTGTTTTGAACACTACTTCTGGTTTACGATAAATAGAAGCATGTGTATTATGTTAGCTAAACATCTGTAGACTGTAATTATCTGAACACCACTCTTATTGAAATATAAGAATTTTCAAGCTATTACAGTTGCTTTAAATTATTTCTTATCAAAATTCGAATATTGTTTTAAACCCCCTACCTATTTTCTTTTTGCTTGGCATGTTTTCTTATGCAAGCAAGCATCTAGGAGTATGTGCTCCTAGAAAAAAAAAGATCTTATGTCAATGAAAATAAGATTTCATTCCGTCAACATAGGCATCCAATAATTATTAAAAGACTATATGAAATAAAGTATGTGCTCCTAAACATATACATTGGATTAAAAGAAAATTTAATTCTGCTATGTTTTTTTTCTGCCATAGAAAATATTTTCGTAAGAAGTTATAACAAAGTAAGAATAAGGTGAGAGAATAAAATTCATCACCTTCTACATCATTGCATGTTTTATAGGCAAACACCAAGCTTGTATCCCATAAAACCACTACAACTTGATCTAATTTTGCTTAAAATTTTGAGAGATCATATTTAATAGGTTGTTTATTTTCCATCATATCTCTTTCAAAGTATGGTTTTTATAATTCCAATCTAACTTGTTATTAATGATTGCAATGTTGTTTGTTATTTGGTTTTCTCAAGAAGTTTTATAGCTACGAACCTTTATTTCTGGCTAAATCATTTGCATAATGTAGGACTTAATACTTTATACTCCGGATCTTTATGTCTATTTTGCCTTGATTTAATAAATTGATAGTGAAATTAGAAATTTTATAACTGTTTGTATAATCAACTCATACTTTTGCTCTGCAATAGCAAAGCTTAAGTATGGGGGTATTTGATGAATAACAATATATATATATATATATATATATATATATATATATATATATATATATATATATATGTTAGGTATTGTATCCACAATGTACCTGATTTGAAGAAGCCCCTAAACAAGCTAAGTTGAATAGATAATGTATTTGATGATTTTCTTGAAGATGTGCTTGCAGTTATTCCACGCTAAGTACACACCAATGTCAGGGTACAGTGGGTCAATATACACGGGTCTGCGCAACGTAATCCCTCGTTGAGCAGATCAGTGTGTTGGCTTACGTGTACTCTCTCTATTGGAGTGTACTTATATTCAAGTACAGGGCTGAGACAAATCAAGAGCAGACAAGGAGCAAGGATGGGTCAAAGACCAGCTCACGGGAAGATAGACGAAAAATCGTCTAAGGAAAATTCGACGAGAATCACTAAGTGATTCTCGCCGATTCGACGGGAATCACTAGTGATTCTCGACGAATCGTCGAGAATCACTAGCCTACTCTCACCGAATGCATCCGTCTATCTCAACGCCATCTAGAATTCAGCTAAGGCAGAATCGACGAGAATCACTAAGTGATTCTCGCCGAATCGTCGAGAATGACTTTGCATTCTCGCCGATTCGTCGAGAATGGATTGTGATTCTCGCGGATTATCTCTGGATGTCTTGATGTTCATCTTGAATTCTTCTAAGGAGAATTCTATGGGAATCATAAGTGATTCTCGCCGATTCATCGAGAATCACCAATAATTCCCGTCGAATTTGCCTTAGGCGAATTCCGTTGGCTCGCTGGACCGGACCAAATGTTCAGGCGTTGTTTGAACCGAAATTAGGGTTTCTTCTGGTGGGGCCCACAACGGTCATAAAGTTTGATCTAAAGTATAAATACTCGTGTATTTTGAACCTTATGGGTAATCAATACATACGAAAAAGAACGAGCCGCCAACTTGACCTAGCAGATCGCAGATTTCCTTCCGCCGCCGTCGCCGCTCGATAGTTTGTCGCCGCCGCTGATCGGATTCTTCTTGATCTCTCGGCGACAGAAACTTAGCCAAGCAACGCGTCTCACGTTTCTTCTTGAGATCCTTTGTCTCTTGGTTTGTGGAATGGGAATACTTTCCTCTTCCGAATCGATTGAGACGATCGATCCAAGAAAGATCGTTGGTAGACCTTGGTAGCTTTGTTACAAAGTTTGGATCTCGAAAGCATCGCCGCCGCAATCCTTTCCGCCGCCAATCTCGGGGAGATCCTCTCCAAGAGAGCGCTTTGGTCGTGGACTCTTCGTCTACTTCAAAAACGCTTCGTCGAACGAAGAGGGACACCAAGCGCTTCAAACGTAGTTTGTATTTTTTATACATTCCATTTTTGCTTTTGTTGTAAAGGAACTTTGTTTCCTCATTGTAAGGGTTGGGTGCAACCCGTGGTGGAGGAGTAGTGACTCCTTTGGGTGGAAGGGTTCCTTCCATAGTGTGAGGATTGGATTTCAATCCGGTTTGTGAAGTGACCGAGTCGTCCCTTTTTGGGAGATAGGTCGAAGGGGGAAAGTGGATGTACCCAAATCGGGGAACCACTATAACTACCTGTGTGTTTCTGTGCTGTGCTTGTTTTGTTTTATTGTGCAGGTAAATTTTTAATTCTGCAAAAAGACTGCAAATCACCTATCCCTCCCCCATAGGTGAAGGTAGTTGACACTAGTGTTATTTTCAAGTGGTATTAGAGGGAGGTTACTCATCAAAAAGGTTAACACCTTGAGTAAGTCCCTTCCACTAGTGTCAAGAAGAAGGCAGATATCTCTATGGACGGACTCAAGTACTCAGGCAAGATCCCAATGTGCACCAGGCTAAACTTTCTTATCTAGAAGGAAAGGATTAGATTCTACATGGAAGCAGTCGATCCCCGACTCTTCATGATCGTGGAGGAGGGACCTTATTTCCCACTAAGGCCTCCACCATTGATCCTACCAAAATGGTGCTAAAGAAGTTTTCTGAAATGGACAAGGACGAGATGGTGTTGGTCGGACTTGACAAGAAGGTGCAGAACATTCTGGTCAGCGCAGTCGATGACTCCATGATGCAGAACTTCTGTAACTACAGGACAGCCAAGGAAATTTGGCACTGCCTGATTATTCTAATGGAGGGCACTGATGAAGTTAGGGATGATCAGAGATCCTTCCTGAACCAGAAATATGAGGCCTTCAGGAAAGGGCCTAAGGAAGAGATCAGAGTTACCTTCGAGAATTTCCTCAAGATAGTCAATGCCCTAAAGGGATATGGAAGAGTGTTCACTGATGGTGAACTTAATGATAAATTCCTTAGGTCCCTAACTAAGGAATGAGACACGAAGATCTGCGCTATCCGAGAGTTTGGTAGATTAGTAGAAACTGATCCTCAAATACTATTTGGGAAGCTTATGTCCTATGAGCTTAAGCTGAACACGAGGAAAGCAGAAAAAGAAGCCGAGAAATCCGCAACAAAAGAAAAGACTGTGGCCCTGAAAGCAATTCACTCCAGGAAAGGCAAGGGTGCTGCCTCATCCCATTCGTGGAAAAAGGATGAGGAGGAAGACTCTGAGCTATGCTCCTCCGGCTCAGAGCTGTCTGAAGAAGACTTCTCCCTCATAACTCGGGAGTTCAAGAAGTTCCTCAAGTTAAGGAATCAAAGAAAGAGAGACGGCTCCTCCTCCAGACATCAGAAGAAGAATTATTCTTCTGACAGGTATGAATCCAAACAGAACAAACATCGCTCTAACGACATCATTTGTTTTGGGTGCAATAAGCCAGGACACGTCATGGCTGACTGCCACCAAGGCAAGAGAGATATGGGGAAGGGAGAGGAGCACAAGTCCTCTAGAGATAAGAAGAAAGAGAGGAGCTACATCGCCAAAAAGCGAAAGACACTGAGTGAGTCTGATTCCTCAGACTCCAAGGATGATGAAGCAACCTACTTCGGGCTAGTGGGTCGCTCTGACTCAGAAGGAGACTGCCCCCCATTTACTGGGAATGTAAAAGCTCGTACCCCTCTCTCTGACTCTGACTATGAGTCTCCTGATGATGATCTCGAGGACATCCCTTCTGCCCGAGAAGCCGAGCTCCTCGAAAAGTATGAGCTTCTGCTCAACACCTTCGAGGAATGCCGCAAGAGATTGAGGGCTCAGAAAAAGGAAGTCAAATTCCTTAAGGTCGAGGGTGTCTCCCTAAGGGAAGAGATCACTAGCTTGATTTCTCTCCGACAGGAGCACCTGGACCTTGTATCTAAGCACTCTGAGTCTCTAAGTCTCCTTGACCTGAAATAGGAAGAAATCAATAAGTTGGAAGAACAACTTTCAGCAGAAAGGAAGATTGTAAAAAGCTTCTCTATGCCAAAGACTGTTCTTCCACTGGTTGATACCTTCTCTGCTCAGGCTAAGGGGGCTGGCTTGGGGCATGTCGGTGTTCCTGGTAAATCATCCAGGAGAAACAGAAAGCAGAGGAAAAATAAGGCTGCTAAGAAGGCCTCTGGTGTAGAAAAGGGAAAGGCCCCACTCAACCCATTTGAATTCAGGAAGCCTGGCTTTCCCTGCAATGAACAAGACTTTGAGTCAACCTATGGCCACTTCTTCTGGCCCTCGGTTGAAAAGCCCAAGAGCCGGTATGATGGTTGGGCCTTCCCACGCAACTACGGTGAGGGTGTCTTTAAGTCACCTTATGAGGAAATCAAAGTGGAGGATTATGGCCACTTCTCTTGCGACCATAATAGGAAGCAGGCACCAAAAGCCAGGCCTATTATACTGAAGAAAAAGGAGGTGAAGAAATCATGTGACTGTTGTCATCATGATGGCTCCACCTCCAGATCCAAGGCCCCGGCTGGACCCACCGTTTCAACGGTGAAGCAGGAGCCTAGGAAAAGTTACAACAGATTTGTCTGTTAGTGCTGTGGCAAAGTTGGTCACTTTGCCGTGGATTGCTGGTTTAATCCGAGATATAACGAGACTCCTAATGTTACTAATGCGAGACCGACCACTCGTAGGGTTAACCATCCGAGGGGGAGTGTGCTAACAAGGAATCTACGACCCAATTTCGATTAGGTTCCTAAGGGAAATTAATTCTGTTTTGCAGGAATGTCCAAAGGCCACCAAAACTCCAATCTGGTACTTGGACAGTGGATGTTCCCGGCATATGACTGAGACTAGAAGCCTGCTGCGTGACTACTCTCCATTCGAAAATGGACCCAAAGTCATCTTTGGGGGATCAGATCGAGGTGTCACCAGAGGTTATGGTATGATTTCAAACGGAATAATCTCTATCACCGACGTGGCTTATGTTGAAGGTTTAAATCATAACCTGATCAGTGTAAGTCAATTATGTGATAAAGGATATGATGTTAAGTTCTGCAAGGATAAATGGTTGATAATATTGTGTGCCTCTTCGGAGACCGTATTAACTGGCATTAGGAGCAGAAATATCTTTTGTTTAGATTTTCTTAGTTTAGATTCTTCTACCCCCGTGTGCCTAGTAGCAAAAGGCAGTGCATCTCTTTGTGAACAATGGCACAAGAGATTAGCACATATTAATTTCAAGACGATTAGAATGTTATTTTCTAAAAATTTAGTAAGGGATGCTCCCATTATTAAGTGCATCAAAGATAGCCCCTGTCCTGCGTGCCAGAAGGGCAAACAGACTTGGGCTACCTTTAAGGGCATTGCAGACAAAGACTCTTCCAGATGTCTTTATCTTCTGCATATGGACTTGTTTGGTCCAGTGCAAGTTCATAGCTTGGGAGGCAAGTCCTATATGCTAGTGATTGTTGATGATCACTCTCGGTTTACATGGGTGTTCTTCTTAAAATGAAAGTAAGATACGTTTGACATCTTCACGAGTTTTGTCAAGCAAATTCAGAACGAACTTAACTGCTCAGTGGTCAAAATCAGAAGTGACCATGGAATAGAATTCGAGTCTGGGGCTATGACAGAATTTTTTGAAGAACATAGTATCTTTCATGAGTTTTCCTCCCCGCGTACTCCTCAGCAAAATGGAGTTGCGGAGAGGAGAAATAGAACGCTCATTGAAGCTTGCACGATAATGCTGAATGATGCTTCTCTCCCAGAATACTTCTGGGCAAAGGCTGTCAATACGGCTTGTCATGTACAAAACTGGGCCTTGATCAACAAGAGTCATCGTAAGACGCCTTATGAGCTACTGAAAGGCAGGAAACCAATCATGTCCTATTTAAGGATCTTTGGCTGCAGATGCTATGTACTAAAAACGGGAAGTACCCGCGTACTAAGTTTTGTGAAAATGCTTCGAAGGCATATTTATGGGCTATAGTAGCCATAGCCGGGCATATAGGGTCTTCAATAAGAAAACCCTAGTGGTAGAGGAATCCATCCATGTTGTATTTGATGAAGGAAGCTTGCTTAATAGCAATTCTTCCAGTGGCTTTCTTGAAGATGCAGGTGCAAGACTTGAACAGCTAAGTCTCGATGAGACTGCTAAGGGTGCAACTCCCAAGTACGTCAAGGTTTCCACCTCGACGTCAGCTGGAGAATTTGACGAGCAGGATGGAGAAAATCTTCCGGAAGAAGGAGAAGCCCGAGAAGACGTCAGAGCTCCAGATGCCAAACTCCTAGAGCTCCGACATGTGAGGAATCATCCTAGAGATCAGATCATCGGAGATCCTCGTGACAGTGTCAGAACTCGAAGAGGTACAATTAACGAGATTTTGCGCGTTAGTTTCCTGTCACAGGTTGAGCCAAAGAAGTTTCACGAGGCGAACAAAGATGCGGCATGGATAATTGCCATGCAAGATGAACTGCATCAATTTGAAAGATGCAACGTCTGGACGCTTATTCCCAGACCAAAGAACCAGAATGTGATCGGCACCAAGTGGATCTTCAGAAACAAACTAGATGAACACGGTGTCAACATAAAGAACAAGTCCAGGCTGGTGGCTCAAGGTTACAGACAGGAGGAGGGGATTGACTTCGACCAGACCTTTGCACCAGTGGCAAGGCTCGAGGCAATCAGATTGTTCCTGGCGTATGCTTCGCACAAAGGATTCACTGTCTATCAGATGGATGTGAAATCTACTTTCCTCAATGGAAATCTGAAAGAGGAAGTATATGTCGCACAACCCCCAGGTTTTGTTAATCCTACATTTCACAATCATGTTTATTTTCTTAATAAAGCCCTATATGGCTAAAAACAAGCTCCTCGAGCTTGGTATGAGACTCTGTCTAGTTTTCTTCTTGAGAACAAGTTCTCTAGAGGAAAAATAGATAAGACATTATTTCTTAGGGAATTCAAAGGAAAGATTTTGTTTGTGCAAATCTATGTCAATGACATAATATTCGGGTCAACGGATAACAACCTTTGCAAGAAGTTTTCCAAACTTATGCAAGGGAAGTTTGAAATGAGCAGTATGGGAGAGTTGAAGTATTTCTTGGGACTTCAAGTGAAATAATCTGAGGATGGGATTTTCATCTCTATGACGAAGTTCACAAATGAACTCCTCAAGAAATTTGGAATGGAGAGTACAACCTCTATGAGGACTCCAATGGGATCCACTGTGTCTCTGGACAAGGATGAGAAAGGGAAACCTTTTGATGAAACCAAGTACAGAAGAATAATTTGATCCCTGCTCTATCTTACTGCTAGTAGACCGGATATTATGTTTTCCACATGCATTTGTGCCAGATATCAGGTGAACACTAAGGAATCTCATTATGTCGCTACAAAGAAGATTCTTAGATACCTTAAAGGTACACCAAATCTTGGCTTGTGGTACCCAAGAAACAATGATGTCGAGCTGATAAGCTTTTCAGATGCTGACTTTGCAGGAAGCAGGGATGATAGGAAAAGCACTTCCAGGACGTGTTAATTTCTCAGAAGAAGGCTTATTTCTTGGAACAGTAAGAAGAAGAATTGTGTCGCAACCTCCACGGCTGAATCTGAGTACATCTCAGCAGACAGCTGTTGCGCACAACTTTTATGGATCATAAATCAGCTCAAAAGATTATGACCTGCAGCTCAGATAGGTTCCGATGTATTGTGACTCCTCGAGAGCAATAGCGCGAACAATCCTATGTCGCACAACAGAACGAAGCATATTGAAGTGCGTTATCACTTAATTCGGGAGCATGTGGAAAACAAAGACATATCTCTCTGCTATGTCTCCATGGATAAGCAGGTTACAGATATCTCCACAAAGCCCCTAGACGAGGCCAAGTTCAGTCACTTCAAAACTTAACTCGGCAAGCTGAACTATGAAGAATGAAGACTGTGCGGCTCAAGGCTCTTGTATCAAGGGGGAGTATCAACAAGGAACTCAAGCTCGAGCATGGATACAAGATCTAAGGGGGAGCATGTGGCTCCAAGTAAAGTCCAAGATTTGTAGAAGCAGAAAAGGGGGAGATTAGCCTCTCGGCTAAGGCTAAGGTGGCTCCAAGTATGCTTTCAGGAAAGTGGTAATGAATTTCTCTCTCAACTGAATTAGTAGTTTATGATTTTTATATGCTCCATTCACCTTAGCTTGTAGGGTTTAGACTTCTTCAAATAGGGGGAGATTGTTGGGTATTGTATCCACAATGTACCTGATTTGAAGAAGCCCTTGAACAAGCTAAGTTGAATAGATAAAGTATTTGATGATTTTCTTCAAGATGTGCTTGCAGTTATTCCACGCTAAGTACACACCAATGTCAGGGTGTAGTGGGTCAATATACACGGGTATGCGCAATGTAATCCCTCGTTGAGCAGATCAGTGTGTTGGCTTACGTGTACTCTCTTTATTGGAGTGTACTTATATTCAAGTACAGGGCTGAGACAGATCAAGAGCAAACAAGGAGCAAGGTGGGTCAAAGACCAGCTCACGGGAAGATAGACGAAAAATCATCTAAGGAAAATTCGACGAGAATCACTAAGTGATTCTCGCCAATTCGACGGGAATCACTAGTGATTCTCGACGAATCATCGAGAATCACTAGCCTACTCTCGCTGAATGCATCCAGCTGTCTCAACGCCATCTAGAATTCAGCTAAGGCAGAATGGACGAGAATCACTAAGTGATCGCGGATTTCCTTCCGCCGCCGTCGCCGCTCGATAGTTCGTCGTCGCCGCTGATCCGATTATTCTTGATCAATCGGCGATAGAAACTTTGCCAAGCAACGCGTCTCACGTTTCTTCTTGAGATCCTTTGTCTCTTTGTTTGTGGAATGGGAATACTTTCCCCTTCCGAATCGATTGAGACGATCGATCCAAGAAAGATCGTTGGTAGACCTTGCTAGCTTTGTTAGGAAGTTTTAATCTCGAAAGCATCGCCGCCGCAATACTTGCTGCCGCCGATCTCGGGGAGATCCTCTCCAAGAGAGTGCTTATGTCGTGGACTCTTCGTCTACTTCAAGAACACTTCGTCGAATGAAGAGGGACACCAAGCGCTTCAAACGTAGTTTGTATTTTTTATACATTCCATTTTTGCTTTTGTTGTAAAGGAACTATGTTTCTTCATTGTAAGGGTTGGGTGCAACCCTTGGTGGTGGAGTAGTGACTCCTTCGGGTGAAAGGGTTCCTTCTATAGTGTGAGGATTGGATTTCAATCTGGTTGGTGAAGTGACCGAGTCGTCCCTTGTTGGGAGATAGGTCGAAGGGGGAAAGTGGACGTACCCAAATCGGGGAACCACTATAACTGCCTGTGTGTTTCTGTGCTGTGCTTGTTTTGTTTTATTGTGCAGGTAAATTTTTAATTCCGCAAAAAGACTGCAAATCACCTATCCCCCCCTCCATAAGTGAAGGTAGTTGACACTAGTGTGACTTTCAATATATATATATATATATTAGTGTATTTTTTGTTTTAATAAAAAAATGTAATTATATTATGTACATATCTAAATAAATTATTTTTTTTAATTTTCAGTTCTAACTTAACCTGTTTTATGCCCGTGACCTAGGATGTGTAACTTTAAATCCAGCAATTCCAGCAGTTCAGCAAATTTCAGGCAACAAGTGAAGTCACGCCCGGGTGACATGCCCGTGTTCCACCTGTCATGCCTGTGACCAAGCAATCAACCCGCTGTCGCGCCATGCCGAAGTACGTAAGCCAGCAAGCTCGAGTCACGCTCGGCCTACACACCCGTGTGCCAGCTATTACGCCCGTGACCTTAGCCGTGACCAAGCAAAATTCTAGCTGTCACGCCCCGAAGATGCAAAGTTGCCACGCCATGCAGTCACGCCCGACTTATACGCCTGTGTATACTTGTTCGATTCGATCCAGAAGTCGCCGAAGTTATATCCATAGATGCAACGTCAGCGATACGCCCTAGGGAGCATGTAAGGGGGCATGTACTTCAAATTTTTTGACTATAAATAGATGGTCAAAGCTGATGGTTAGAGGAGAACTGGTAGAGTTCCACATAGTTCTATATAGTATTTATGAGTAGCTTTTGAGTGATTTGCTTAACCCTTGTTTGGGTTTCCTAGTGTGGAACACTTTTTAAGTAATAAAATTTCAGTTTTTAGTAATTTTTCATCTCTTATTGCTTTTAACTTATCTTTTATTTCTGTTGAGACAAGGTTTGCATAAGTTCTTTTTTTTCTTATTACTACCACCCCCATCCCGGATTAGAGGCTAAGACTTTTTTATCGCTTGATTAAGATGGTTGGGACATATATTATTTCTGCAATTTTATAAGTATTTTCATTTTATTACTACAACCCTTATCCCGATTGAGAGGCTAAAAACTTTTTAGCATCCACTGAGATACTTGGGACGAATATTATTTTTGTACCTTTATGTATTTTACTTTTCTACTTCCACCCACATCCCGATGAGAGGCTAAGAACTTTAGCACTCGATTGAGATGAGCTTTGGAAAGACTATTAATTCTACATTTTAAAAACCCTATTTCTAAATTAAAAACTTAAGATTTATCAGGAATTAATCATTCTCAGTTAAGAGAAACTATGCCTCACTCTGGAGAGAGATTAACGCAAGCCTCCCGGGTTGAGCCTTCGAATAGCAGTAGGAGGTCAATAGCGGGGTTCACCGCGTAAAGCTTTTTTAAGGAATTTTTTGTTGGATACGAAAGTTCAGTTAAAGTGCGTAATCTCAAGTGGATGCATCATCGATAGAGGTGCACTCATATTTATGAAACCTCCACGGTCAAAGTATTTTAATTAATAAAGAAAAGTAGAGTTTTTATTGTTTAAAAGGTATTTCTCAAAGTAAGTCAAAATCGAGGGCTCTCTACCTCATCTATTTTTAAAACCCTAAGTATTACTTTTATTTTAACTTTTAAAAATCATCAAATCTTTTCGATAAAATAATAGTTTCAGTCTTTAAAGTAGAGTACTTGACACAGATCCGTGAAAAAATATGATCTTGATATTAAAATATATATATTATTGCGCGATAGGTACACTTGCCTTATTCACGATATATAAGTAAAATGAGATAGAATACACAAATGCTTAATTTCCAAATCCAACTTACTTTTCAATTTTAACTATCTCTCACATTTTACTTATGAGAGATCTTCTCAAAGGTTGTTTCATCAACCCCTTGATATAGCAAGAACAAGGCCTACTTGTCTCTCTTTCTTTCTTCTCGTAGCGTCGCCCTCTGGGCGTTAGTTACTGCTGCCTCTGCTTCAGCAGTTAGCTCTTCATATCATCTTTCACGATCTCCCATAACACTTTTGAGGCAAGCAACACTCTCATCTGGATACCCCAGTTCCTATAATTTGTCTTTGTTAACTTTGGAACTTGACCCGGCATAACATTTTCCATCTCCATCACGATGTGCTCTCCACTTCTTCTGAGTGACTTCCAAGGCTCGTAACCTGCCTCTGATACCACTGTTGGAAGCGTATAATGAGCACCAAAAGATAAACACACAAGCCGCAAAGAGACAAATACGCAAGCTTTTATATAAATATAAATATATCAAACTTTTACAAGGCTACAACACAGCTCCATTATGAGTAACTCAACGCGAGTCTACAACACAAGCACGCACATTAAAGCTGGCCAAAAGATCTCTTGGAGGTCGCTGAAATTCCTGTCCGCGAGGATGCCGCAGTCCGCAAGGTTTCTGCAAACTTCAGTTCGCAAGGAACAGTTCGCAAGATTGTTCACAACTGTCTGCAAAATTCAGTCTGCAAAATTAATTGAATTTCCCCTGCTCCTTTAATCCTCCGCGTTATATGCCTACCCTGCTATTTCATGTATTTATGTAGGCATTACCTGCCAATAAGGACATGCCACATGGCCATGCATTCACGCCACTTTAGTTTTCTTCCATTTTTTTTTATTTAATTTTTTTTCTTCCGCCATGATTCATGTTAATTCCAAATGCTTCCACATTTATTCTTTTATTTTGGTCAACATACATTTAATATAAGTCAAGGTGGTCTGACTTACCCATGTTGACCTTTTTACTGACACATGAGGATGAGGTGGTGGTCTGAGGTGGTGAGGCAGTCGGGTTTAGGAGCACTTGATTTCACCAAAAGAGCCCAGGTTTATTTGTTAAAAGAGCCCAGGTTGATTTGTCATGTCACCATGGTGAGGTACACCCTAAGGGCCACCTTAGGTCTACTTCAAGCTCACTAGAGCTTATTGGGCCCCCTTAAGGCATGGGTAGTCCACTAAAGCTAAGTTCGAGTTAGCCAGCACAACAAGTGAGGTGTCGTGGTCCCCACCTAACTTAGGTCAACTCAATAGAGCTCACATAGTGTAACTTGTGTTCCTATAACCACCGGGCCAAGTGTGGGCTTACACTAATTGACTAATGTCTTTAGAATTATAGGGTCATCTAGGGTCCCACTCATACTCATATCACTATAAGACACTAGGTACTTCTAGGGTTCATCAACTCACCCAGCTAAGGCACAAGCTAATAAGGCTGATGGATCACAATTGTTGGATAAAGGCACTATAAGTAATTTATCGAGTGAATGGTCACATAAGTTTGACGTGGAAGTAGTTTGAAAGTCTTTGATTACAAAAGTAGCTAATCACCTAAAGGAGGGGTGAATAGGTTATTGCAGTGTTTTGTTGAGTCTTTAAAATCTTCTTTGACTTATATCAAACTGTGTATACTTATTTCAGCTTTCAAGAAAACAATATTCAGCACAGCAAAACACAATCACAGCACACCAGATTTTACAGTGGTTCCCCAGTGTATGGGTACATACACTGTCCTCTCTGCCTTTCTAATTTAGGCTTTACAATTATATCTCACAGATCTCACACCGAGCCTAATCAATATAGGCATCACCACAGATCTTTCATAGATCCACTGATTTTGAAAGTGTTTGTTGATTTGACTCAAGAGAAATTATTCTCTGAGTCAATTTCTTCCTGGGCTAAGAAATTCTCAGCCCTATCTACTTCACAGCAAAAGGATGACAATCTTTGACTATCTGCTGCTTGTGTTGGAAGTTTCTCAGGACCTTAATCTTGTTCTTGCTGATGAAGGGAGAATATTCAGAATAAATTTCTTCAATCAGCTAACCTTTTTTGGCAGGAAAATGAATTACACTGCCACTCCTTCTATCCAGAGAAAACTCTGTGCAGATATCTTCTTCTTCTTCAACAATCCAGAGATAGATCTTCAGATTTGGCTCATCTTGGATCGTGAATCAACTTAAGCTTGGGTTTGCCTAGACTGATTCGTCTTCCTCAGAGAAATCCTCTGTTCTTGTTGTAGCAGATGTTAAATTCACCAGCGAACTCAGAAACCCTTCAGATTTTTCAATTGATGTTCTTGGTTCTGTAACAATGGCGGATGAAGATGACGAACTCCCGCTTCTCGTTTTTTAGAATGTTAATCAAAATCCCTGCTTTGATCTTAATCTCAGCCGTTATTTATAAACCCCGTCGATTTATGGGATGTTTGACAAGTGTCCCAGTTTTAACGGTGGTTGAAACCTCAGCTTAATCAAATTGAGATCCACTGTAGACTGACGGCGACGTTAATATCGATTTGCAGCATTTAAATAACAAATAAGATAATCGTTGACTTATTGACTTTGCTGACATCATCATCATTCTGGACTTAGCCAAAATAAAGCAATACTTCAGAAATCCTCAGTTCGATGAACTAAAAACTCAATTCAACGAACCAAGAGCTCATCTCGACGAAATAAAATAATACTTCAGAAAACTTCAGTTTGAAGAACTCAAAACTTAGTTCGACGAATCCAGGGCTCAGCTCGACGAAATCAAACATCATCTCAGAAAACTTCAGTTCGACGAACTCAAAACTTCGTTCGACGAATCCAGAACTCAGCTCGCCGAAATCAAGCATCATTCCAGAAATCCTCAGGTCGATGAACAGGTAAAAGCTGAGTTCGACGAAATTTAAACTTAACCCGACGAAATCAAAGCTCAGTTCGACGAAAACTGGATAAGCAATACTTCGACGATTCTGGACTTCGAATTTTCTTCAGCTCTGCTAGGCGTTGAGTGGCGTTGAGTGAATAGGCCATTCTCAATGAATCTGGACTTAGAAATATTTTTGCTAGCTTTGCCTTAGCGATTCCTTCTCAACTTTCTCAGCGGTTTCTTCTTCACAACTGAGACTATCTTTTGTCTCCGCGGTTTCTTCTCAACTTTCTTAGGGGTTTCTTCTTCACAGCTGAGACTATCTCCTATCTCAGCGGTTTTGTTGAGACCAACACTTCTCTCGACGTTTTTTGTTGAGCTTCTCAGCTGTCTCGACGCTTTTGCCTTAGTCAAATTATTCAACTTTCTGCCTGATGGCGTTGAGAGCATTGAGTGTATAAGCTTCACTAAACTCATTTATACAGCAAGATTTTCTGCAATCTTGCCTTCTTGCTGAAGTTTGGCGTTGACAAACTCAGCATGGCGTTGAGTGATGAAGCTTCACTCAACGCTTCTGGACTTAGTCAATTTTCATGCTTCTACTGCTTAGGCTTTGACATGATATCCTTGTCTCAACGATTCTGGTCATCTAACATTGAGAGTGTTGAGTGAGCTTATCTTACTCAACGCTTCTGGACTTAGGCATTTTTCTAACTTTCAAGCCTATCACCTTGAGTCCGCCTGTCATTGTATCTTGAACTATATGTCCAATCATTGGGACAAAGACCAACCTGTATGCATGAACTTAAAAATACATCAAATACAACTATGTGTATATCATTGACCTGTTTGACTTCTTACAAATCTAGGACATTGGGATTAATGGACCCAACAATTTCCCCCTATTTGAAGAAGTCAAAACACCACTTGAGAATTATTTTTCAATGATATACACTAACATAAGCAACACAAATATTATTAAAGCAATAAGAGCTACCACTTATCAAATTATCAAAGCAACAAGAGTTACCACTTATCAATAGTTCACCTTATTTTCCCTTGTGCTCCCCCTATTTTGCTACATTTTCCCTTGTGCTCGCCCTGCATTGCTGCATCCTGTAGCTACAAACTACTTCTTTATTGTTGCTACTCCCCCTTGCTACTTTATTCTTTTATTACTTCTCCCCCTTTTTGACTTCTTTGAAATAGCACTTGAAAGTCTGTGAAATAGCTTAGGAGCAGCATGCTATCTACTCCCCCTATTTGAGAGCAGAGAAGCAGCTAGAGCAGAACTTGCTGCCCCTCAATAAGAACAACTGAAGCTATACCAAATTCAACATATCCAATTCAAATTTGAAGGTGTTGAACTTTGCTTCATCTAGTGACTTGGTGAAAATATTAGCCACTTGCTTGTCTGTTGGGATAAACTCAAGACTAATATCCTCACATTCTACATGCTCCCATATAAATGATATCTAATCTCTATGTGCTTAGTCCTGCTATGTGCTACAGGATTCCTAGCTATAGAGATTGCACTTGTAGAGTCACAAAATAAAGGGATTTTACTTATCTTGAGGTTATAATCCTGGAGTTGATGATGAATCCACAATAATTGTGCACAGCAGCTTCCTGCAGCTATGTATTCTAATTCTTCAGTAGAAATAGATATACTAGTCTGCTTCTTGCTGCTCCAAGACACTAGCCTTCTACCCAAAAACTGACAGAAACCTGATGTACTTTTCCTGTCCTCTCTACAGCCTGCAAAGTCTACATCTGAATAGCCAATTATCTCAAAATCCCTATTCCTAGGGTACTATAGGCCAAGATCTGGTGTGCCCTTTAGATATCTCAAAATTCTCTTAATAGCTGAGAAATGAGTCATTTATGGCATGCCTGATATTCAGCACAGATACATGTAGCATATATGTTGTCTGACCTACTAGCAGTGAGGTATAAAAAGAACTAATTATCCCTATATACAAAGTTTGATCAACAGGTTTTCCTGCCTTATCTTTGTCTAAAGACATATTTGATCCCATAGGAGTTTTCATGGAGGAAGCATTCTCCATCCCAAATTTCTTAAGTAACTCCCTGGTAAACTTAGACTGTGATATGGATAATCCATTGTCAGTCTATCTTACTTGGAGACCCAAGAAGAACTTAAGTTCACCCATGCTACTCATCTCAAACTTTCCTTGCATAAGTTTGACAAACTTCCTACAAAGGTTATCATCAGTAGACCCAAAGATAATGTCATCAACATATATCTGTACTAGGATGATCTTGCCCTTAGATTCCTTAAGGAATAGAGTCGTGTTTATCTTCCCCCTTGAGAATTTATTTTCAATGAGGAAGTTTGACACTGTTTCATACCCAGCTCTAGGGGCTTGCTTTCGCCTATATCGAGATTTCCTTAGTTTATAAAAAAATTCAGGATGGTAAGGAACAACAAAACCTGGAGGTTGTTCCACATAGACTTATTCTTTCAAATATCCATTCAGAAATGTTAATTTCACATCCATCTGATAGACTCTGAACCCTTGGAATGTAGCATATGAAAAGAATAATCTGATAGCTTCTAGTCTTGCTATAGGGGAAAAGGTTTGATCAAGTCAACACCTTCATCTTATTTGTACCCCTGAGCCACCAGTCTAGCTTTATTCTTAACTATAATGTCATTTTCATCAAGCTTATTCCTGTAGATCCACTTAGTTCCAATGACATTATGTCCTTGAGATCTGGGAACCAGCTTCTAGACCTTACATCTTTTAAACTGGTTCAATTCCTCTTGTATAGCTCCAATCCAAAACTAGTCTTGGTTAGCCTCTTCAAATTTCTTAGGTTTTACCTGTGATAGGAAGCAAGAGTACATTGCTGTGTTGAGACATCTACTCCTTGTCACTACTCCTTGTCTTGCATCACCAATAATCTGATGGTCTGGGTTATCCCTCAGATGTCTTACTGCTGGAGGCCGTACTGCTTCAACATCATGTTCTTCATGATGTTGATCTTCATCTACTTCCTGTGATCCTTGTGCTTCCTCTAGAATACACACACCCTCTTCTTGGTCTTACACAGTTGGAGAATCTTCTTCATTTCTTTTGAGAGTGAGATTTTTCAACCCTAGTTCAGTACCTATAGAACTTGAAGAAGAGCTTGACAACACATTGTTAATTATATATGCTTCATCAAACTCTATATTAACTTACTCCTCTAAAACTTGATTTGTCAAGTTATAGATCCTATAGGCCTTACTATGATTGATGTACCCAACAAATATCACCTCATAGGCTTTTACAGCAAACTTAGTTTTATAGGATTTCCCATTGTTGAGTACAAAGCACTTGCTCCCAAAAATTCTGAGATATGCAAGGTTTGGTTTCCTACCCTTCATAATCTCATAGGGAGTCTTATTGTGGCTCTTGGTAATAGAAGCCCTGTTAAGGACATGACAAGATGTATTTACAGCCTCAGCCCAGAAATATTCTGGGATAGAAGTGTCATTTAGTAGTGTTCTACCAGCCTCTATGAGAGTTCTATTCTTCCTCTCAGCTATCTCATTTTGCTTTGGTGTTCTTGGAGAGGAAAACTCTTGCTAAATCCCATGATGTTCACATATTCTTGTTATGTATTCAGACCGAAACTCAGTCCCATGATCACTTTTGATTTTGACTACAGTACTGTTCAGCTCATTCTGTATTTGCAAGACAAATGTCTTGAAAACATCTGAGTTTCACACTTTTTCTTCAAAAAGAATACCCAAACAAATCTGGAAAGGTCATCAACCACCACAAAGGTTTAGACCTTCCTACCTAGACTATGAACTGGCATTGGACCAAACAAGTCATATACAAGAGGTATAAATACCTCACAGAATCTTTAGTCTCAATGCTTTTGAAAGAAGCTTTTGTCTGCTTACACTTTTGGCATGCAGAGCAAATACCTTCCTTAGAGCATTTCATGTTAGGACCATTCCTAACTAGCTCTTGACTATAGAGCTTCTTATAGTCTTATAATTCAAATGAGTTAGCCTCTTGTGCCATTTGACATAATATGAGGATTTCTCATTTGCAACTAGACAAATGGGAGAGTCAGATGATAAACAAAGACAATTAAGATAATAGACATTCCCACTCCTAGTGACAGTCAAAGTGATCTCTTGGTCACTTGATCTTCTTATATGACACTTATCCTTGTGGAAAGAAATGACATAGCAAAGATCACATAGTTGGCTTATGCTTATAAGGTTGTGTTGCAACCCTTCCACATAAGCCACTTTTGTGAAAGTGATTAAGCCATTAGTGATCTTACCAAAACCTTTGATGATCCCTTTATCTGATCCACCAAATATCACCTCAGGTCCATCCTTTACTGGAATGAAATCCTTCAGGATGCACTTTGTTCCAGTCATGTGCCTAGAACAACCACTATCTAAGTACCATATAGGGGTATGGCTACTTGGACACACCTGTAAGAAATAAATTACTTATCCTTAAGACCCCAATTCTCATTGGGTCCTAGTGCATGTAAGGCTTAAGATGAACATGCTAGCCTGCAGCTCTTCTTACAGGAAAGTGTGTAAGACCCTTTTTTTTTCTTTTTAAAACTACTGGGGTCTTAGGCCCAGAACCGCCGCTTTACGGTGACACCTTCACACCCGGGAAGGTCATTACTACAAAACGCGGATACTGCCAGCCAAATCTATCACAAAACAGTAGCAAAATATGAGAGTATTAAATAGATGAACTCTACACATGTCAACAAATCTACAAATATAATAAATAATCTCCACGAAGGGAGAGTCCATAGAAATAATAAAGGTACATAAAATAGGGCTCACGCCAGGTACATCAATATCCTCACTACATATCACTTAGCGCGGAAGAAAAAATTAAACATCTACTAACGTTCGGGACTCACAGTCCTAGCTGTCTGAACGCCCGTGCCATGCTGTCCCATCTTCAAGCGTGCCGACCTATGGGGTTGCTCCTCCATGCTGGGCTCCACAGTCCCCTAAAATGATGTGGTTCGAAAACCGTTAGTCTAAAAGACTAAGTTCTATCATCCCCCACCCCTTCCCCCATGGCTCTTAGGCACTGAGCGGGGAGGAGGAAAGGAGAGGTAATGAAAGTGGAGAATAACAAAGTAACAGGTGACGACAGAACAAATCTAGCAGTTCTAAGAGTATATGTGACAGTAATGAAAGTATGAAAGACTGAACATATAATAAGTAACCTTAACTTATATTAAAGCACATAAACTAAGGGATCTTCTACAAGGCTCCTATTGTATAAATAGTCTCATACCAATTTATACGTTAGGGTATCGGTTTTCTAGCAGGCATGTATATATCTACAAAGTAAAAAACCTTAACTTATAAGCACGCTCATGCGAGCTTATAAACAAAGGGGTCGTTTTGCATGGCCTATTGTATAAAGCGTCCCATACCACTTTATACAATAGGTGTCGGGGGTTATATGCAATGATGATGGTATAACATGCAAATATGTTATGATGTGAACATGCAAGTGTAACTCACCCACCCGACTCCGTGCACAGAGACCTTTAGTTCCCCCTTTCTGGAGACTAACCTCCCAGGATACCTCCGTAGTGGCAAACGGAAGTTGTTGGTTTGGCCTCTCCCACCTCTTAACCGGTAATTGCACTACCAGTCAGACCTATCGTACGCCTCGATGCTGGTGTACTAAGCGGAGCTCCTGCATACTCTTGCCGGCTTGTGCACCGGGCTTAATTTGGCAAAGTGCAAAACCACACTTGCCGAGTCAACGTATTGGCGTCGGTGCATCTCCCTTCCAACACCGAAGACACGACACCTTATATTCTATGTACATGCAAACTTGATGTACCAACAACCGAGCTAAAGCTCCCCGTACTATCCCATCCATCACGAACAACATCTGAGCCAAAGCTCACCGGGCCAACCTGCCCATCACCAAAACCACCGAGCCTACTGCCTGTGTGACCCAACCTGACATCCCGAGACATCGAGGTGAGTGAAAGTGAATCCGTAGTTATACTAGTTACTTTTGCAGTTTATTTTTCCTACAGTTTAGGTTAGCTAAGGACTGCCCCTGACATACCCCGTGAAGGGCTCTCAAAGGGCACTAGGAACTACGATGGGCGGAAGCCCAAAGCTCCCTTTCGCAAGACACTTATTATTATTGGTTAATACCTGATTCCCGATCTCTTTAGTATTACATTGGTTCTAACCCTAATGTGTTTTGACCCTGTCTCTCCCTTCACAGGATAGACGATCTTTCGTCGATCCCGAGTACCGCCTAAATTTAGACAACTCTACAACTTACTCTTCCCAACTTCCAATGGTATACTCCAATCCACTTTCCAAAATCAGTAAACAACAATCCCATCTCCCTACGACCATTTCCCATGTTAACACGATTTTCGCAGTTTTACTCAATGCAGACCATCTTATGCTATATGACGTGCATGATAGGAGGTAAACTAAATCCTTATCCAAACAACCTAAGATAATTAATGGAGGCTTATCATGACACTTATAGACTAAATCCAGAAACTTGGAATTTTCATAATTTATCTGACATTTTATTTATTTCTCTTAAAAATACAAATGTCGTAGTTTGAAAATGAAGTGGCCCTTACAGTCATGAAAAATGCTCCATAAAATTAAGATAAATACTAGGCAGCTATGTAACAGTATATTCAAGTCTCCCATTTTTTTTACTAGGTTTAAACCTCTGATCCATAATTTTAAATACAATCACATAGATTAAAGTTAAAGAAGTAAGTATTGTAAATAAGCTTCCAAAAATTATAATAAAATTCAAGCATGACTAAAATGCCCTAAAACCACTCTTGACAAAGTTTCAAAACTTCCTAGTAAATAATGAGCTCTATTTTTAATTTAGAACAGTAATCCTCTTTTTTAAATTAATGAAACAACTATAAAAAATATTCATCTAAAAATTATGATAAAATTTACTCATATGTATATTGACCTAAATACACTTTTTTATGAGTTTCACAATTTTAAATCAATCATTGAGCTCTGAATCCATTTTTGAATATAATTAAATTTTTAAAATCATTAGAAGAAAGTACTGAAAATATACATCTAAAAATTATAATAAAATTCAAGTATGAGTATATTGACCTAAAATACCCCATGCCCAATTCTCATAACTTCTTATTAAACAGTGTGATCATAACAAACAAAAGACTATTAAGGGCAATTCCATGTATTATAAAGGAGGTACTTAATGTATTGTTCCAAAAATACCAATAAAATCACTAGAGGCTCTTATTAACCTATGACCATACTACGTAAGTTTCATAACTTTTTCTAAAATTTTGATAGCCTATCATACCATTATAAAGTTTGTGATTTAAATTAGGGTTAGGGTTTTGAGGGGTTAAACTATATCTAAATCCACTAAAATTTCCACCAGAGGACTTTAACCACCATAGGGTCCTTTCCACCAAATGTCAAGTCCATACAAGGGCATTTGACCCCATGCCCTTCTCAAACCCCCAAAGTCCAAACTTAGGGTTTTAACTTAGGTCCTAGGGTAATTCTTCCCCTAACCACCCCATAATATCTATGAGGGTGTTAAATGTCATGTCAAACGAGTGGCCCAAATCTCAGCCTCTGTTTAAGTAATTTGTCCACCCAAACCCACATGGTGCACTTTTGACCTAAATACCCCTTATAGGGAAAAACTAGGGTATACTCATTTCCCAACCAAATCAACTCAAAATGAGGTGAAACATTCTACACAACCTCATGATGACCCCAAGGACCACTCACCAAACATTGGGAGGGTTTGGAGGTCATTAGGTCTCCACATTAATTTACCCTTGGATTATTAAATAATTTCTAAAACAATAGAAAAATTATCCCCAAAAATTCTCATTTTTGGACATGACCTAGGTATAGGTTATAATGACTCACTGTCAAAATTTCAGATCATTTGGACTTGTGATGAAGTCGGGGCACAGATTTTAATCTCTGTCTAGTCCTAGGTATAGCCCTCACTAAAATGAGTGATGTGGTCAAACCACTTAACAAAATTAATTGAAATTAATTTTAAAATAACGTAGACTTTGAGATCTATAAATTTCATGTTGACAACTTTCTCTGTAGAAGCCTCTAAGTATTTTTAAATTAATTTCCAAAGTGACTGATTATATGTGACAGAATTCATTTAAATGAAATATAAATATAAAGATTCTGCACCGATCTTGACGCAAGATCCAACGGTTCCGGCATTTCTTCTTCCTCCAGTCGATGGGTAGGATTGACCCGACCTGGAGCTTCTTCCAGCCTCCACCGTCGGCCACCCAGCCACCTCCCTGGCCGGCCACTGCCACTGCCACCTCCGTCGAGGTGGTGGCCATCGCTGGGAGGCGGCACGACCGCTGGAGGGGCCAATTCCGGCGATCCGGCCAATCTCAATTTCCTCCCAAAACAGGAAAATTGAACCTCTGATCAGGCTCAATTGAGCCCAAACCTTGACCCTAATTAGTCCTACGATCTACCCATGGAAGAAGAAGAAGAGGAGGACCTTTGTGGTGGTCTGGAGTAGCGCCAATCGTCGGGTCATCATGGTGGTTGTGGCGCCGCTCCGGTTTCTGCAACAATACAGTGAAGTAACTCGAAATCACCGAGGCAAGGGTGGAAACGACTCCTTGGAGTCTAGTGAAGCTTTTAAAACAATAAAATGGGGGAGGGGGTGGTCATGGCATCAATGCCATTAATGGCCATGAATAGCTTGGCTCGGCCATGGTGGTTCTCTGCATCCAGTCAGTAGAAAAGACTGGAAAGGCTCTTGATCTTGTCAGGGCTGTTAGGGGAGATGAATCAAGCAATGAAGGGTGGTCCTTGGCTTCCCTATGCCATGAATGGCTTTTACTCATTTTCTCTCTCCTTCATTAAAGAGGAATTGAAGCTTTCTCTCTCCTACCCCCTCATGGACGAATTTATTCATCACACTCGCCTAATTGCATCCCACTAATTCATGACATTAATTAATTAAGAGGTGTTTAGCCCAAGTGAATAGGGCTTGAGCTTGGGTTAACCCATTTGGGCTAAGTTGACCTAAACTAGACTTGGGTTGACCTTGGTCAATTTGACCTTTGTATTACCATCAATGGGTTCTTGGTTACCCATTGGCCTCCCATAGAGTCTAGGTAGGGTTGTTTAGGGTTGAATTGGCACCTTGGAGGTCACTTGACCCTTAGTAAGGGCACTTTGACCATTTTGGGGTTAGAGTTGACTTTAGTCAACATGACCATTTTGGTTGACCCCAAGGGGTCCTTGGTGACCCATTGACTTACCTTAAGGCCTAGAAGGGGTTATGTAGAGTTATCTTGCACACTGAAGATCACTTGCCCCTTAGTTAGGGCACTTGCCCTATTTAGGCCTAGGATGGTCCTTGGTCAACTTGGCCACCCTAGGTTGACTCCAATGGACCCTTAAGGCCTTTCAATAGATTGGTGAGGTCATGGTGGGTCTTGGAGTCATTGTGAATCCCCATGATCATCTTAAACTAGGGTTTAGGAATCTACTATTTACAGACCACAGTGATCTCACCTACATTCCTTGGTCCACTTGGTCTTCTTGGGCTTCTTAGGGTTTTGTCATGACCTAGTCATGACAAAACCACTCCTAGAGGTCTAGTTGTCTGAGGGATGTTACAAATCCCAATAGATAAACAAAAATTTCATCCTCGAAATTCTAGTTAGGCCTACGGGGTTTCAAATATGAAAAGTAAATTGTCACATCTCGAGAGGTTGTGAGGAATACTTTACTGAAAAGATCGGGTACCTTTGTTGCATCAGATCCTACGGCTCCCAGGTGTGCTCGTCCTGACCATGATTCCTCCACAGGACCTTGACCAACGGAACCTTCTTGCGGCACAAGACTCGTATCCCCTTTTTGTCAATCCGGACCGGCTCTAAATGAACTGATCGATCAGATGCTATCAGCCCATCCGTGGCCGTAATCTGCTGCTCCGGGCATATTAGAGCCCTCCTAAGAGAGGATACGTGGAACACGTCATGCAGACCCGCTCGCTCCGGTGGGAGTTCCAGCCTGTAAGCTAAGGGGCCGATCCGCTCAAGGATCCTATAAGGCCCCATATATCTCGGGCTGAGCTTCTTCTTCCGACCTCACACCCGTGAAACTCTATGCATTGGTCAGATCTTCAAAAATACCCGGTCCCCGCCTAAAACTCAACATGACGATGCTGAGCGTCGTAATACTTAGCATGTCTGTTCTGAGCTTCTAACATCCTGTCTCGTATCAGCCTCACCTGAGCCTCGGTGTCCTCAACAAACTCCGAGCCCAAAACCTTCGGATCCTCGTCCTGTATCCATGAAAGCGGAGTCCTACACCTTCGTCCATATAGTGCCTCATAAGGAGCCATCACTATGCTGGACTGGTAGCTGTTATTATATGAGAACTCGACCAGTGGCAACAACTTCTCTTAAGGCTCTCCGCAATCCAGAATGCATAATCGCAGTAGATCTTCCAAGGTTCGATTGGTGCGTTCCGTATGCCCGTTAGTTTGGGGATGAAAAGCTGTACTGAATGTCAGTCGAGTGCCCAAGTAAGTCTGCACTGATCTCCACTCCCTGGACGTAAATCATCCATCCCGATCCGATACGATCGTCCTGGGTACGCCATGATAACGGACGAACTGCTCCACGAATTTCCGAACCAGCACACCAATCGAGTCATCCTTCCTGATAAGAATAAATCTGGCTACCTTCGTCAATCGGTCGACGATTACCCAGATCGAATCGTTTCCCGTCCGCGATCAGGGAAGACCATGTATGAAGTCCATCGCGATATTCTCAAATTTCCACACTATCACCGGGAGTGTTTGCAATAATCATGCGAGGTTTCTACACTCTACCTTCACCATCTGGCATGTCTAACAGTAGGTCACGAAGTAGCTGATATCCTTCTTCATGCTTGGCCAGTACATGGTCTTCTTCAGATCCGCAGTCATCTTCGTAACTCCCGGGTGCACCGAATACCGACAGTAGTGGGCCTCTATCATAATATCCTACCGGACCTGGCCTCCATCTGGTATATAAACCCGTCCTCTGAAGCATACTAGGTCATCCCTTAGCGTGTAATCCCCAGCAGTACCTGCCTCCAAGGCCCGGAATATCGGCTCCAGCTTGGCGTCCTGCCTCTACCCATCTTTAACTCGGTCTCGAATGTCATCTGTTGCGCTTATCGCGGCTAAATACTCCTCATAAAGCTCGGGTTCCTCAGATGACACCAGCATGATGTGCATATCCTCTAATCCCTGCACCAGCTCCATGGTAAAAATCTGTGGCTCCGCTCTAGAGGTGGCGGCTCTCCGACTCAGCGCATCGGCAACCATGTTTGCCTTCCCTGAGTAGTAGTGCATCTCATACTAGTAATCTGCTAGAAACTCCACCCATCGCCTCTGTCTGATATTTAACTCCTTCTGCGTGTCCACATACTTCAGATTTTTGTGATCAGAGTATATATTGCAGTGGACACCGTACAGATAGTGTCGCCAGACTTTAAGAGAAAACACGACCACTCCCATCTCTAAGTCATGAACAGGGTAATTTTGCTCATGCTTCTTCAGTTGGCAGGAAGCATAAGCAATCACGTGGCCTTTCTGCATCAACACTGCACCCATGCCCTGGTAGGAAGCATCGGTGTAGACCTGGAGTCCTTCACTCCCCGAAGGAAGGTCAAGAATAGGAGCCGAGGTGAGTCGATCCTTCAGCTCCTAGAAAGCCGTCTCGCACTGCGGGGTCCAGACAAAGGGCACATCCTTCCTCGTCAGGGATGCGAGTGGGAGGGCAATTCGAGAGAATCCCTCCACGAACTTTAGGTAATAACCGGCAAGTCCTAGAAAACTTCGCACGTCTGTGGCCGTCTTTAGCTGCGGCCAATCCCGAACTGCCTGAATCTTGGTCGGGTCCACTGCCAACCCAGCTCCACTGATAATATGGCCTAGGAAGGCCACCTCCTTCAACCATAACTGGCATTTGCTGAACTTTGCATAAAGGTGGTGCTCCTGTAGTCTCTCTAGAGTCAGTGTCAGATGTCGTGTGTGCTCCTCCTCCGTCCTCAAGTAGATGAGGACGTCGTCAATAAACACAATGACGAACACATCCAGATAAGCCTCGAACACCCGATTCATGAGGCTCATGAACGCCGATGGTGCATTCGTGAGCGTGAAGGGCATCACGGTAAACTCGAATAACCCATATCTGTTTCTGAAGGCAGTCTTTAGAGTGTCCTCCTCCCGAATCCGCAGCTTGTAGTAGCCCGACCTAAAATCCATTTTCTAGAAGAAATGTGTCCCTCCAGCTTGTCAAACAGCTCATCTATCCTTAGCAGTGGATAGGTATTCCGAACTGTCAGTCTGTTCAGTGCTTGGTAGTTGATACATAATCTGAGTGTCCCATCCTTTTTCTTGACGAACAACACTGGGGCTCCCCATGGTGAAGAGCTCGGCCAGACAAATCTGGCTTCCACTCGCTCCTGCAGCTGGCTTCGAAACTCCATCAACTCCTTCAGGGCCATCCAGTAAGGAGCTCTAAATACTAGCTTAGCCCCCGGCACAAGCTGCATCTGTAAGTCCTTCTCTCGGTGCGGGGGTAACCCTGACAGCTTCTCTGGGCAAAATCCCGCACCACCGAGATACCAGAGATGGAATCCTTGGCCTCAGCCATTTCAAATAGCACTTCATAGACTTCCTCTCCCTACAGGTGGGCCTTGATGGCCTGCACGGATTATAGCAAGAGAGGGGGAATAGGTCTAATACCTTCAATGACGACGTAGGAATCACCATGCCTTACGGTGATCCTCTTTTACAGGCAGTCGATCTGGGCATGGTTCCAATTCAACCATGGCATGCCCAGGATCAGATCATAGGCTGGGATCCTTAGGATCGATGTTGGTGCTTCGAATGCCTTTCCGACGATCTCCGCCTCCATGTTGCAGTGGGCAGAGGTGAATAGCTCTGATCCGTCGGGTAGTCGTATCCTCATCGTCAAACCTGTGAATCGCTCCACGCCTTCCAACCCTTCCACGAAGGCCTCCGACATGAATGAGTGTGATGCACCCGTATCGAATAATGTATAAGCGGGTTTGTCGCTGATGAAGACTATGCCTGGGGTAGTAAAATATCTTAGAAGTCTAGTTATGGTTTTCCTACTTAGTCTAACAATTCTAAATTCATGAGTCTAGCTTTTTAGGAAAGAAAAGAACTTAAAATTACTAGTGTACCTGTTATCGCTTGCTCTGGATTCCGAGGTTGAGCCAGATCTAGTGCATACATTTGCTCCCTTTCTTGCCTGCAGTCTCTGCCCTGGTATCCACATTCTCGGCCACGTCCTCGACCTCCAAAATACTGAGCATGCGGGGAAACCTATGGTGTTGGTAAGGGTGCCCCCTCATGGGGTAGTTTCTCCGGATATGCCCTACCTGATAACAGTTGAAGCACTCTGGTGGGGGATATGACATACCCCCGGGTCTCTGCAACTCCTGTATCTGGAGAGGTTGAGGAGTCATTACCACCGGCTCCCTCGGCTCATGTCTCACCTCCGACGAGGCTGGTCCTCTGCCCTTCTCCCATCTCTCCCATCAGCAAAGCGGCCCCGTCGCTAATCATTTCTGGCTCCCCGGCCCTGATCCTCAGTAGGCCTCTTCCGGCCTCGAGTAGTGTGCCAATCTGCCTCAATCCTCTTCGCCATCTCTAATATCCGAGGAATAGGCCCGTCATATACAAATAGCAGAGACTCTCTCAGATCCTCTCGCAGGCCCTTATAGAACCTCTTGGTGTATCCTGCCTCATCCAACTGATACGAATCTGCAAACCGGGCTAGTTGATTGAACTCCCGATGATACTCCACCACTGTCTTGTTTCCTTGCCTCAACTGTAGAAATCTGTCTTCCAGCTCATCTTTGGCCGACTGCGGAACAAAATGCTCCAACAGTGCGGCCCTGAACTCCTCCAAAGCAATCTCTGCAACCTCTCTATCAGCAAACGTCGTGTCCAGCAGTGTCTTCCACCATCTCTTGGCATGGGTCTCCAAGCAAGAGACCACCAAAGGCACCCTCTCCTCCCACAGGCACCGTATCCTGGTCAGCATCTCATACATGATGTCTAGGCACTCCTCCGGGGGATAGACGAATCTATCCCCAAGAAGGACGGGGGAGAAAGGTCTCGGAAAATACTCAACTAATTAGCCCCCGGGTTTGGCTGCAGAGCCGGAACCTGCTGGGCCCTGAAAGCCTCCAGAATAGCTGACAGGTTCTGCCCCATCTCCGACTGTAGATGCGTAGTGGGAGTCGGGGGAGGTGGTGTAACATTCGAAGCTTGCTAAACTCCGCCCTGTGGTATGGGATGTGCTGGAGGCTGCACCACAAGGGCCAGTGTAAGAAAATGACTCAAACAAAAAGTGGGCAATTTACATGTGATACTCCATATGGGCACACCATTGCTTCCGCTGCTTAGTTTATCCCCAAACTAAACTCGTGCTGGGGTGACCCAGGCATTGTGGACTGCTACTTTTTCGATCGAGGTTTACTCTGATAGCACTTGTAAAACCCTTTTTTTCTTTTAAAACCACTGGGGTCTTAGGCCCACAACCGCCGCTTTGCAGTGACAACTTCACACCCGGGAAGTTAATCACTACAAAATGCCAATCCTGCCGGCCAAATCGATTACAGAACAGTAGCAAAATATGAGAGTATGAAATAAGTGAACTCTACACATGTCCACAAAATCACAAATATAGTAAATAATCTCCACAAAGGGAGACTCCACAGAAATAATAAAGGTACAAAAAATAGGGCTCATGCCCGCTACATCAATATCATCACTACAAATCACTCAGCGCGGAAGCAAAAAATATACATCTACTAACGATCGGGACTCACAGTCTCAGCTATCTGAACTCCGGTGCTAGACTGTCCCATCTCCAAGCGTCCCGACCTCCAGGGCTGCTCCTCCATGCTGGGCTCCTTGGTCTCCTAAAATGATGTGGTTCGAAAACCGTTAGTCTAAAATACTAAGTCCTATCATCTCCACCCCTTCCCCCATGGCTCCTAGGCTCCGAGCGGGGAGGTGGAAAGGAGAGGTAATGAAGGTGGAGAATAACAAAGTAATAGGTGACGGCGGAACGAATTTAGCAGTTCTAAGAGTATATGTGACAGTAATGAAAGTATGAAAGACTGAACATATAATAAGTAATCTTAACTTATATGAAAGCACATAAGCTAAGGGATCTTCTACAAAGATCCTATCGTATAAAAAGTCTCATACCAATTTATACGTTATCGTGTCGGTTTTCTAGCAGGCATGTATATATCTACAGAGTAGAAACCTTAACTTCTAAGCACGCTCACGCGAGCTTATAAACCAAGGGGTTGTTTTGCAGGGCCTATTGTATAAAGCATCCATACCACTTTATACAATAGGTGTCGGGGGTTATATGCAATTATGATGGTATGACATGCAAATATGTTATGATATGAACATGCAAGTGCAACTCACCCACCCAACTCTGTGCACGCAGACCTTTAGTTCCCCCTTTCTAGAGCCTAACCTCTCAGGATACCTCTGTAGTGGCAAACGGAAGCGGTGGGTTGGGCCTCGCCCACCTCTAAACTGGTAATTACACTACCAGTCAGACCTATCGTACGCCTCGACGCTAGCTGGTGCATTAAGAGGAGCTCCTGTGTACTCTTGCCGGTTGGAGCACCAGACATAATTTGGCGAAGTGCAAAACCACACTTGCCGAGTCAACGTATTGGCGTCGGTGCATCGACCCTCCAGCACTGAATACCCACCACCTTATATTCTATGCACATGCAAACTTGATGTACTAACCACCGAGCCAAAGCTCCCCAGACTATCCCGTCCGTCACGAACAACATCCGAGCCAAAGCTCGTCGGGCCAACCTGCCCATCACTAAAACCACCGAGCCTACTGCCCGTGTGACCAAACTAACATGTCGAGACGTCGAGGTGTGTGAAAGTGAATCCCTAGTTATACTAGTTACTCTTGCAGTTTATTTTTCCTATAGTTTAGGTTAGCCTAGGACTTCCCCCTGCATACCCCATGAAGGGCTCTCAAAGGGCACTAGGAACTACGATGGGCTGAAGCCCAATGCTCCCTTTCGCAAAGCACATATTATTATTGGTTAATACCTAATTCCCGATCTCTTTAGTATTACACTGGTTCTAACCCTAATATTTTTGACCCTGTCTCTCCCTTCACAAGATAGATGGTCTTTCGTCGATCCCGAGTACCGCCTAAATTTAGACAACTCAACAACTTACTCTTCCCAACTTCTAATGGTATACTCGATACCACTTACCAAAATTAGTAAACCATAATCCCATCTCCCTACGACCATTCCCCGTGTTAACACGATTTCCAGAGTTTTTCTAAATGCAGACCATCTTATGCTATATGACGTGCATGATAGGAGGTACACTAAATCCTCATCCCAACAACCTAAGATAGTTAATGGAGGCCTATCATGACACTTATAGACTAAATCCAGAAACTTGGAATTTTCCAAATTTATCTGATATTTTATTTATTTCTCCTAAATATCCAAATGTCCTAGTTTGAACATGAAGTGGCCCTTACAGTCATGAAAAATGCTCCATAAAATTAAGATAAATACTAGGCAACTATATAACTGTAAATTCAAGTCTCCCATTTTTTTACCAGGTTTAAACATCTGATCCATAATTTTAAATATAATCACATAGATAACAGTTAAAGAAGTAAGTATTGTAAATATACTTTCAAAAATTATAAGAAAATTCAAGCATGACTAAAATGCCCTTAAAACACTCCTGACCAAGTTCCCAAACTTCCCAGTGAATAATGAGCTCTAATTTGAATTTAGAACAATAATCCTCTTTCTTAAATTAATGAAACAACTACTGAAAATATTCATCTAAAAATTATGATAAATTTTCCTCATGTGTATATTGACTTAAGTACACTTTTGCATGAGTTTCACAATTTTAAATCAATCATTGAGCTCTGAATCCATTTTTGAATATAATTGCATTTTTAAAATCTTGAGAAGAACGTACTGAAAATATACATCTAAAAATTATAATAAAATTCAAGTATGAGTATATTACCAAAAATACCCTCTGCTCAATTTTCATTACTTCCTATTAAACAGTGTGATCATAACAAACAAAAGACTATCAAGGGAAATTCCATGTATTATAAAGGAGGTACTAATTGTATTATTCCAAAATTACCAATAAAATAACCAGAGGCTCTTATTAACTCTATGACCATACTACCCAAGTTACATAACTTTTCCCAAAGTTTTGATTACCTATCATACCATTAAAAAATTTGTGACCTAAACTAGGGTTAGGGTTTTGAGGGGTTAAACTATCTTTAAATCCACTAAAATTTCCACTAGAGGACTTTAACCACCATAGGGTCCTTTCCATTAAATTTCAAGTCCATACAAGGGCATTTGACCTCATGCCCTTCTCAAACCCCCAAAGTCAAAAGTTAGGGTTTGAACTTGAGTCGTAAGGCAATTCTACCCCAAACAATCCCATAATATCTATGAGGGTGTTAAATGTCATGTCAAACCAGTGGCCCAAATCTCAGCCTCTTTTGAGGTGATTTGGCCACCCAAACCCACATGGTGCACTTTTGACCTAAACACCCCTTATAGGGCAAAACTAGGGTTTACTCATTTCCCAGCCAAATCAACTCAAAATGAGGTGAAAATGTCTACAGAACCTCATTATGACCCCAAGGACCACTCACCAAAAATTGGGAGGGTTTGGAGGTCATTAGGTCTCTTAATTAATTTAACCTTAGATTATTACATAATTTCTAAAACTATAGAAATATTATCCCCCAAAATTCCCATTTTTGGACAGGACCTAGGTATAGGTTAGAATGACTCACTACACAAATTTTAGGTCATTTGCACTTGTGATGAAGTGGGGGCACACATTTTAATCTCTGTCTAGTCCTCGATAAAGCCCTCACCAAAATGAGTGTTGTGGTTAAACTACTTACCCAAATTGGTTGAATTCAATTTTAAAATAACGTAGACTCTCATATCTATAAATTTCATGTTGACCACTTTCTCTTTAAAAGCTCTAAGTGTTTTTAAATTAATTTCCAAAGTGACTGATTATATGTGATAGAATTCATTTAAATGAAATATAAATATAATGATCCTGCACAGATCTTGATGCAATATCCAATGGCTCTGACGTTTCTTTTTCCTCCAGCCGACGGGTAGGATTGACCCGACCTAGAGCTTCTTCCAGCTGCCACCGCCGGCCACCCGACCACCTCCGTGGTCGACCACCGCCACCACCACCTCCGTCGAGGTGGTGTCCATCGTTGGGCGGTGGCACTGCCGCCGGAGGGGCCAATTCCGGCGATCCCACCAATCTCAATTTCCTCCAAAAACTAGGAAAATTGAACCTCTGATCGAGCTCAATTGAGCCTGAACCTTGACCCTAATTAATCCTACGATATACCCATAGAAGAAGAAGAAGGGGAGGACCTTTTTGGTGGTATGGAGTCGTGTCGATCGTCGGGTCATCATGGTGGTGGTGGCGCCGCTCGGGTTTCTGCAACAACACAGTGAAGTAACTCAAAATTGTCAGGGCAAGGGTGGAAACGACTCCATGGAGTCCAGTGAATCTTTTAAAGCAAAAAAATGGGGGAGGGGTGGTCCTGGCATCAATGCCATTAATGGCCATGAATAGCTTGGCTCGGCCATGGTGGTTCTCTGTATCCAATCAGTGGAAAAGCCTGGAAAGTCTCTTGATCTTCTCAGGGATGTTAGGGGAGATGAATCAAGCAATGAAGGGTGGTCCTTGGCTTCCCTATGCCATGAATGGCCTTTACTCATTTTCTCTCTCCTCCATTAAAGAGGAATTGAAGCATTCTCTCTCCTTCCCCCACATAACCGAATTTGCTCATCACACTAGCCTAATTGCAGCCCACTAATTCATGATATTAATTAATTAAGAGGTGGTTAGCCGAAGTGAATAGGGCTTGAGCTTGGGTTAACCCATTTGGGCTAAGTTGACCTAAACTAGACTTAGGTTGACCTTGGTAAATTTGACCTTTGTGTTACCATTAATGGGTACTTGGTGACCCATTGGCCTCCCCTAGGGTCTAGGTAGGGTTGTGTAGGGTTGACTTAGCACCTTGGAGGTCACTTGACCCTCAGTAAGGGCACTTTGACCATTTTGGGGTTAGAGTTGACTTTGGTCAACATGACCTTTTGAGTTGACCCCAAGGGGTCCTTGGTGACCCATTGACTTCCCTTAAGGCCTAGTAGGGGTTATGTAGGGTTATCTTGCACACTGAAGGTCACTTGCCCCTTAGTTAGGGCACTTGAACTATTTAGGCCTAGGATGGTCCTAGGTCAACTTGGCAATCCTGGGTTGACTCCAATGGACCCTTAGGGCCTTTCAATAGATTGGTGAGGTCATGGTGGGGTATTGGAGTCATGGTAAAGCCCCATGATCATCCTAAACTAGGGTTTAGGAATCTACTATTTGTAGACCACAGTGATCTCACCAACATTCCTAGGTCCACTTGGTCTTCTTGGGCTTCCTAGGGTTTTATCTTGACCTAGTCATGAAAAAACCACTCCTAGAGGTCTATTTGCCTGAGGGATGTTACAAAGTGTACATTAGCTCTCTGTATACTATTGTTGTGCCAGCAATCATTGTCATTGTTGGGACCCTAGTTCTGATTTAGGAAAGGATCACTATTAGCTTTGCTTAGATTGACCCGCATTGTATAGTCATGAGTCATAGGTTTATTTCCAGATTTTCCTCAAAATGACTCTCCAAAATTGCTGAAAGAATTCCAAGAAATGCAGTTGTGACTAAGTCAGGAATTCAGGTCGATGAACTCAGAGTTCCATCTCTGAGCTGATCTCGACGAAATCCGAGCTCAGGTCGACGATCTCTGATCTTAAGCTAGAAGTTAAGTTTGACGAAATCTACTTCAGCTTGACAAAATCTTAGATCTGGTCGACGAGCTTCGACCTCAAATCAGAAATTCAGCTCGACGATCTCTTAGCTGAGATCGACGATCTGCGAGCTCCGATCGACGAAATATGTGCAGTAATTCCCGGCCTATTTTTATTACAGCTGACAGATTAACTTAAGGATTAATTTCAGTTAATTAAAGCGCATAAAATTTAATGCTAAACATTCCTAATGGGAATAGTCGTTCAAAGGCAACATTAAATGTGGGTTGTTTCAGAAGTTAATTCTTAATTAATTCCTAAGGCATCTTCTACTCTCTCGGGAATGCTTCAGCCATTGTCAAGATAAATGAATTCAAATGTTTGAATTCGGCAAGGAGAGCATAACAAAAAGAATGAAAGAAGAACAGAAAAATTCAGAAGGCTTTCCTTTTTTACAGAGAAGAAAGAACTCTACATCAATCAAGATTTTCACAGAGTTCTTCATCTGCTCCAGGCTTTCAAGAGACACAAATCAATATAAGTCTAAAAAGCTTGCTGGAGATCAACATCAATCTGAAGGCCTACACCTTGAAGCAAAGCTTCCTTCTCTCCTGAACCATTCAACATCTCAGGGGGAGCTTTGAAAACATCAAGCAATCCACTAAAGTCCTCTCAGCTGTTTGAGAAAGTTAAGACAACATTACCTTCTTCACCACACTGTACACAGGGTTTTAACTACCTTCAAAAGTTAACCACCTGGTTCTTAAGTCTCCTTATCAAAAGACTTAGCTTGGTTTTTGGGCATCCGATCAAAAGCCTAAAGGGTTGTGAGATCTCCCTTTAAATAGATCTTGTGGTGACAAGGAACCTGAGCAAAAACCTATTGGTGACAGGGAACCTGATCAAAAACCTGTAGTGGATTCCTACTAGGGTGGTAGAAGAGTGGATGTACCCAGTTTTGGGGAACCACTATAATCCTTGTGTCTTATGTATTGCTTGCTTTGCTTTCTTTATTTTTGTGTTGTGCTTACTTTTTTATATAACAAATATATTTAATTAGAGTAATTGAGATCTATCTCTTTTCCTTTATGCATAGTGGCCCACTTTGCCACAACACTAGCACTCAAAGATATTGTACCTCCTTTTAAGGGCTTCTTTAACAGCATTGATGTCAATAGGTCTTAGTCCAGCAGGTACAGCAGTAAACTTTTTCTTGAGTGCTGAAACTGGTACACCAAACCTAAATGGTCTAGGATAGGCCATTTGAACGTCCTCATGGGGTGCCTTGTAGCCACTTGCACCCTTTACATTCCTACTACCATAGTGGCGAACAAATTTGTTCTTCCTTTTGGAATTACCAGCTCTAATGTTCCCTTTGAAACCTATCCCTTTCCTATTCTTTTGGGAGAAGAAGGAATCTATCAAAGGCAACACAGTACATGGCTTTGGAAACTTAGACACTAGATCCTTCTCCTTTTGGAACTTACTTTCTAGATTCCTGATAAACTAATTCTTAAAAGTTATGGTGCCCATCTAAATAACAGTAATGTTTTTCAGCTGGCTAACATCCCTAATTTTTATTCTAGCAAAGTTGCACTACAAGAAAAACATGAATTAGCAACGAAAATTACAAAGGCTTATTAGTTTGTTGCTAATTAGGAACGAATTTAGCAACGCATATAATATTTGTTTTTAGCTACAAAAATAGCAACGAAAATTTTTGTTGCAAAAATAGCGACGAAATATTTTGTTGCTAAATATTTGTTGCTAAATTGCAACGAATTTTTTCCATTCAAAAATTTCATGCTAAAATTTTTGCATTAAAATATGGCAAATGTTATGTGCAAACCGAATTTTTAAAATATTTATTGCAAACAAAATTTTTGCATTAAATTTCTTTTGTGCCAGAATATTTATAAAATGACGTGACTCTATCTTGCAAAATTATCCTTTCCCATAAAACATAATTGTTGTTTAGTATATTTATAAATAGTTTAAATTATTTGTATTCAACAAAATAATTAATAATATATGTAATTATTTATATAATTTTATATTTTTATATATAATTTAAATTCATATATATAAATTTATAAATTAATAAAGATTATTAGTATTTAACAAATTAATAATAATTATAATACATATAAAATATATGAACAATATATAATATAAATAACTATACATATAGTTATATATTATAATTAAGGTTATATTCAATTATTATATAGCAACACACATATATATATAACAAAAAAAATCATTATATATATAATAAATATATATTATATTTATAATTAATATATATATATATATATTATATAATATTAATATATATTATATAAAGAGATATATATGTTATATATAAAGAAATGTATATATTATATATTTATATTTGAGTATATAATTTAATGAATTATGTATACGTTACATATAAATAATATCGTCACATATAAACAAATAATTAAGTTAGAGCAGTTGGTAAGAATGATTGGTTGTTTGGAGTAGGTTGTGTGTTCAAAACCTAGCATATACAATTAAACAAATATATTTTTTAGCAACAAAAACAGAATTCCTTCCTAATTTAGAAAGGATAAAATACCTTGCTAAAAAATCCTTGCTATTTAGAAAGAAAATATTTCGTTGCTAAAATTAGCTAGGAGCATATTAGCTACGAAATTTTTTTGTTTCTAAATTCGTTGCTAATTAAAAATAGCAACGAATTTAAAGGATTAGCAAGGTATTCTGCTCCTTCCTAATTATGGTTTTTCTTGTAGTGTTGCTGTTTCAGAATGCTAGGAATCAGCAAGCTTCAGAGATGCAATCTCCTGAGCCTACTATTTGATCAGCAGCTTACTCCTTTTGAATGCTTCCAGAAGTTCACCATATCTTTCAATTATTTGATATTTGTCTTCCTCAGATTCAGAGCCATCTTCATCTCTTAATAAAGAAGAACTTGAATCTGATCCAGTCTCATATTTGGACTTAGATGAAGAGTTGGATGAAGAGTGTACCTTAGATGGTCCAGGCTTATCCTGGCAGTATTCCTCATGTGACCTTGCCTTCAGCCCAATGTAGGCTTCATCATCCTCTTATGATTCTGATGAGGATGACTCAGTCTAGCTTTTATCCCTCTTAGCAATGAAGGTTTTCTCCTTCTTACTTCTTTTGTGGTGATGATTCTTTTCATCAGCTTCTTTCTTCTCAGGACAATCAGCCACAACATGACCTGGCTTACTGCAACAGAAGCAAACAATCATTTTAGAAAAATGTTTACCAGGTTTTTGATCATACCTGCCCTCTTTGGAGGGTTTTTCGTATTTCTGTAGTAGTCCTCTTTGTGTTGGAAGGAAGAGGTAGGTTTGCTTCTCCACCCCTTCTTTTTAATCATCCTCATAAATAACTTTTAGAAAGCAGCAAACTCCTCATCAGACATATTACAGCCTGATTCCTCTTAATCTGAATCTTCTGACTCAGCTGGCCTTCTTAGGGGAGAAGGATTCTTCTCCTTGCTCCTTTTGGAGCTATCTGCCTTGAAGGCCATATAAGTTTCTTTGGCCTGATGAAAGATTTGATTTCAAGAGCCTAAACACCTAGAGGGGGGGTGAATAGGTTCTAATCCTTTTTAACAATTAAGGCAATTAACACAGCACACATATCACAAAAACAATCACAGAAAATACACAACAAAGCACACCAAGATTTATAGTGGTTCCCCAAGTTGTGGGTACGTACAGTTTCCCCCCTTCGCCTATCTAGTAGAGAACTGAATTCGGCCAAACTTCCTTTCACTAGATCAGATTCACAGATCTTACAACTCAGAACCTGATAGGTTCCTACAACTCAGACTTCTTCAAGTCCTACCTCAGATTCTTCCCAATAACTATACCTCAGGCACTCAGCCCTACCTCAGCCTTTATAAATTTAGGCTTACAACTCAGATCTATATCATGTCTTACAAATAAAAGTTTGTTTAAGAAAATAAAAACTTCACCTAGTTTAACAGATAAAAGGGTGAGAACTTCTTGATCAGTTCTTGATTGAACTGAATACTCTAGATACAACCAAACTTAGCTTCTTCAAAGCTTCTTGAATTTGAACAAAATAAGGTTGATCTTCATTTGGAGTTGGAATTGATCTTCAATCAGCTTCCTTCTTGAATTCAGAATCTGATCTGAATTTTACATGTAGACTTTTCAGGATCTGCCTTCTTCTAGGTTTTCCTCTTGCTCCCCCTCACTGGTTCTCAATCTCTGTTGAGTCAGTTATTTCTCCTCTTGATTCTGTTGGATTGATCCGGTTGTTATGGATCAGCCCTTTATATAGAGTCCATCCACGATTACCGGCTGATACGGTTTATAACGGCCTTCTGACAGTACTGGCAGATGTGTCAGTCTTGTTACTTTTGACAGTTATCAAGTCTTCAGTCGTGATAACTTACCCTTAATTGAACTTCTATCACAGCAGGGAACAGTCAGTAAAATACTTCAAATGTGACGACACAAATAGACCAAGTGTCGACTCAATTCTTGATGATGTCGACATAGCTTCCAATGTGTCAGCACAGTCATTCTTTATCTTCTCGACACACCTTCTATTGTATGTGTCGACACAAGTCCTGTGTGTTGACACAACTTCTCCTGGTCTCGACATAGATGATGCTGATATATGGTATTGAGTGTATGTCCATATTACGTTGAGTGTGTGTCGACACAAGTCCCGTGTGTCGACACAAGCCTTTTAGACTCAGTATAGATATTGTTGATAGATGGCGTTAAGTGTGTGTCGACGCAACTCCTGTGTGTCGACACAGTCTTGCTTTTGGTGTCGACATAACTCCTTGGTGTCGACACAGCTCCTGCTTCTGGTGTCGACACAAGTCCTGGGTGTCGACACTTGTACTTAGAAATTTTTCTTGCATTTCTTAAACTTGCACACTGAAACTCAACATCCCATAAAATACACATTGATATATACCATTGAGTAAAGAGAGGCTTCTACAAATCTGGTACACAATTTCCAGTGTACCCAACACCTGATCTCTGATAGTCTTCTCTTCCTCCTTCCTTGGTGTCAGCTGCATCTCATATGAAAGCAGTTTACCAAACAGTATGGATGGTGGAGTATATGCCAGCTTTGCCACTTTTCTAATGGCACATATCTTAGTGTCTCAGTCTCTAGTAAAAGACCTAAGAAAATTATCATTTATCACATAATTATTAAAGGCCCAGTCATAGGTCTTTAACTCATTTATTGTCCTTAATAAGCTTTCATAACAACTAGTTATTGTCTCCCCCCTGATCTATCTGAAAGCTTCATACTCTTGATTCAGCATTGACTTTTTATCATCTCTTACTTCCTCAGTTCCTTCCATATACATTATCAAGGTGTCCCACATTTCCTTTGAGGTCTTGCAGTGCACCAGGTTTTGAAAGGTGGAGTCATCTATGACACTAACTATGATGTTTTGTGCCCTCTTATCCATTGGTGCTAAAATGACTTCATCCTTAGTCATTTCAGTGTACTTCTTTGGAGTCTGAAGATTTGCATCAAGGACAGATATCTTCATTGGGATAAAGGGTCCTTCTTGAACTGTGATATAGATCCTAGGATCAGATGCTTCCATGAACAATCTGACCCTTTCTTTCCATATACAAAAATTTTCCTTCCTATAGAGAGGAAGTTTCATAGATCCAAGATCTTTATAATTCTCTCATGAACCCATCTTAACCATCTGGCAGCTACCCTGGAGATATCCTCAGACTGTTAAGTCTTTTCTTGAGTAACCTCCCTTTGATACCACTTGAAAGTCTTTGATTACAAGGACAACTAATCACCTAGAGGGGGGTGAATAGGTTATTGCAGTCTTTTATTGAGTCTTTAAAATCTTCTTTGACTTTATTTCCTACTGTGTATACTTATTTAAGCTTTCAAGAAAATAATATTCAGCACAGCAAAACACAATACACAACACACCAGATTTTATAGTGGTTCCCCAGTGTATGGGTACATCCACTGTCCCTCTCCGCCTTTCTAACAGTATGTTAGACAAGGCTCTTCTCCAAAAACTATGGCTCCTCAGAGATTACAGCACGATCCCACTGGATCAGTTAGTCTCCACTGAGACTTACAACACTGGCTCACAGCCCTCCACACAGTAATCACCTGACAACCACACACATGCACAAATGCCTTTTACACAGGCTGGGAGAAACAGCCTCACACAGATTCACACAGGAATCCAATCACACAGCCTTTATAATTTAGGCTTTACAACTAGATCTCACACTGAGCCTAATCAATATAGGCCTCACCATAGATATTTCACAGATCCACTGATTTTGAAAGTGTTTGTTGATTTGACTCTAGAGAAATTATTCTCTGAGTCAATTTCTTCCCAAGCTAAGAAATTCTCAGCCCTATCTGCTTCCCAGCAACAAGGATGAAAAACTTTGACTATCTGCTACTTGTGCTGGAAGTTCCTCAGGACCTTGATCTTGTTCTTGCTGATGAAGGGAGAATATTCAGAATAAATATCTTCAATCAGCAAACCTTTATTGGAAGGAAAATGAATTGCACTGCCTCTCCTTATGTCCAGGTAAAACTCTGTGCAGATATCTTATTCTTCTTCAACGATCCAGAGATAGATCTTCAGATTTGGCTAAACTTGGACCGTGAATCAACATCAGCTAGGGTTTGCCTCGACTTATTCGTCTTCCTTAGAGAAATCCTCTGTTCTTGTTGTAGAAGATGTTAATTGCACCAGCGAACTCAAAAACCCTTCAAATTTTTCAATTGAAGTTCTTAGTTCTGTAACAATGGCGGATGAAGAAGACGAACTCCTGCTTCTCATTTTTTAGAATGTTAATAAGAATCCCTGCTTTGATCTTAATCTCAACTATTATTTATAAACCCCGTCAATTTGTGGGATGTTTGACACATGTCCCAGTTTTAACGGTGGTTAAAACCTCAGCTTAATCAAATTGAGATCCACTGTACACTAACGACGACGTTAATGTTGACTTGCAGTATTTAAATAACAAATCAAAAAATCGTTGACTTGTTGACTTTGCTGACGTCAGCATCATTCTGGACTTAGCCAAAATCAAGCAATACTTCAGAAATTCTCAGTTCAACAAACTAAAAACTCAGTTCGATGAACCTAGAGCTCAGCTCGACGAAATCAAGCAATACTTCAGAAAACTTCAGTTCGACGAACTAAAAACTTAGTTCGACGAATCCAAGGCTCAGCTCGACGAAATCAAGCATCATCTCATAAAACTTCAGTTCGACGAACTCAAAACTTAGTTCGACGAATCCAGAACTCAGCTCAACGAAATCAAGCATCATTCCAGAAATCCTCAGGTCGACGAACAAGTGAAAGCTGAGTTCGACGAAATCTGAACTTAGCTCGACGAAATCAAAGCTTAGTTCGACGAAAACTGGATAAGCAATACTTCGACGATTCTGGACTTAGAATTTTCTTCAGCTCTGCTCGGCGTTGAGTGTCGTTGAGTGAATAGGCCATTCTCAACGAATCTGGACTTAGAAATATTTTTGCTGGCTTTGTCTCAGTGGTTTCTTATCAATTGTCTCATCGGTTTCTTCTTCACAGCTGAGACTATCTTCTGTCTCAGCGGTTTCTTCTCAACTATCTTAGCGGTTTCTTCTTCACAGCTGAGACTATCTCCTGTCTCAGCGGTTTTGCTGAGACCAGCACTTATCTCAACATTTTGTGTTGAGCTTCTAACCTGTCTCGACGTTTTCTCCTTAGTCAAATTGTTCAGCTTTCTGCCTGATGGCGTTGAGAGCGTTGAGTGTATAAGATTCACTCAATGCTTTTATACAACCTGATTTTCTGCAATCTTGCCTTCTTGCTGATGTTTGGCGTTGACAGACTCAGCATGGCGTTGAGTTATGAAGCTTCACTCAATGTTTCTGGACTTAGTCGATTTTCTGGCTTCCACTGCTTAGGATTTGACATGATATCCTTGTCTAATCGATTCTGGCCTTATGGCATTGAGAGCATTGAGTGAGCTTGCCTTACTCAACGCTTCTGGACTTAGGCATGTTTCTGACTTTCCAGCCTATCATCTTGAGTCCACCTGTCATTGTCTCTTGAACTATATGTTCAATCATTGTGACAAAGACCAACCTGTATGCATGAACATAAACATACATCAAATACCACTAAGTGTATACCATTGACCTGTTTGACTTCTTACAAATATAAGACATTGAGATCAATGGACCCAACATAGTTGTACCATAATAAGTGGGATTTGGTCAATTATAACACTTCACTTGCTTTTAAATCAGTCATTCAACTAAAGCTAGTTAAGTTATTACAATATTCTCAACTCACTCCTTCATATATTATTTATGTATCACTATTGATGGGGTTTCCAAAAGCGGTTCAGTCAAACCGACACAGATTCCAACAGGCTCAATCTCACGCGATCCCAAGTCAGTTTGATCTCCTAAATGGATGTGAGAATGCACCCGCAAGCATAGGTGGACACAACGGAATTTCTTTGTGAAGGCGTGCAATAAAATAATGACGAAAAATATTTATACATGCGATAAAAAATGACAACAAATTTACAAAAAATACTAAATTAGGGTATTTTTAGTTAACAAAATAAGATTACATACTTGATTACAATACTCCCTTCGATGTTTCATGTTCTGAAAATATTTCTTGATAATTTTGTTGTCAATGGTAGAGAAGACATTTTTTTCAATATATGTTACTAGACAAACATTCTTACAATCATCTCTCATACGATTGTGTAATGTAATTTTGATAATTTTCATCGTAGAGAAAGCTCTTTCTACACTTGCAGTTACAACAGGCAATAGTAATGTCAACTTCACGAGCAAATACACCAATGGGTATAAAATATCTTTCTTCAATTGTACTAACTTTTGACCTAATTCTCAAAGCCCTTTCACATCTGAGAAATCTCTGGTTGAGCGAACGTCTAAAATGTAACTTTTCAGTTGATTATCAAATGTCATTATATAAATTGAAGAAGGGAACAACAGATGATGCTCCGTAAATTGAATTAACTTCTGCTTATTTAAACATGAGACATGATACAAGAATTCTATATTATTCTTCATCTACCAATTTATATTATGTTTACTGGTTTATCTCCTTCAAGTGGTTCAATATATTGTTCATCTTTTGCTCCCATTCATCAACTGAAGCTACATTAATTTCAAAGATAAAAGACAATACAGATATTAGAAGCCGAATGACATCAAACGATCCAAATTAAGTGAAAAATCTATAAAAATTATGGAACTCCTTACAAAAACCTAAACCACCTCCTATCTTTTGACCATTCATCAAAAAAATGAAGGTTTATTATTTTCAAAGAAAAAAAAACAACACAAATACTTGAAGAACAGAGGCTCTAGATAGGGAAAAAAGAATGCTAGATTCTTATTACCTATAGGAGGAAAGGCTGAAATCGCCGATTGGAGTTGTAGTGCACCGACGACCGAATCTGGAAGAGATTGTGATCGAAATGCTTGGAGTTGGAGTTGTCGACGCTTGCCGGCTGCCGGGAAGAGGCCTGTTGTTTGAGTTGCCCAGTCGCCGAGGCGTGGAGTATGGAGTTGGGACTGGGGAAAGGGATTACACAGTGTTTTTTTATTTGGATTCAGGAGTATTTGATAGGTCCGCACATGCCCGCGAGCCACCTCCACGAACCACACACACCCAGCACGCACGCGCACGATGCACACATGCGCACACAAAGCGGCTGCACGAGCACAAGTTGTTGGGGGGGAGGGGGCTCGAACCCGCAACCTCCTTGATACCGTTAGCTGATTTTGAGGCTAATCTGGACTGTTGTCGGCCATTTTAAGAATAATGTCGACTAATTCTTGGCCACTTTTGGACTAAATTGAGCTTGGAATAAGCCTCATTTAGGCCTCAAACAAGCTTGAACTGGACCAAATGACAGTCTCCTCAAAGGGGCCTAATGTCCGTTTCATCAGGCTTGTATCAATTTCCAGATGAGGACAGTACCCCAATACACTAACAACAATGCTAGGCTAAGAAGACCAAACTTGGCAAGGCATCGTGCCTGACAAAGCAACATTACGGAGCCCACAACAGCCTCAATCAATATGATACCATTCATGATTTTATTATTACAATAGTTTATGGAAAGATTTGGCGAGACCAGATGTCACACCACTCAGGTATCTATAAAGATCATTAAATACTTCATTAATGTCACAAAAATTTTATAAAATTCAAAAATCTATAAAATCAAAATTTAAATTTTTCGCTCTCAAGCAGCTGATGAATGAACTGATAGTAAAATTTAAAAATCATTAAACTCATGCAGCAGGTGGCAGAATAAAATCATTCACAACAATAAACTTATACAAGCAGAGGCCAAATCATATCCAGTTTTGGGAAAATCAAGTTACTTCGTCAAGCATATAACTCAGATAACAAACACTTGGGAAATTCCAGCGAGTTTGTGTAACAGCTTATCACCTTTATCATCACCTCCTGCATATAAATCAACGGCTGGATATAAGATATCATCAAAATGCAAGTTAGGTAATATCACCGGGAGGGATATATATCCAAGCCAGATTTACAATGACCCACTGGTGTGTTCTCAGAACCAAATACAGACATGTGGCGGCTTGAAACAAATGATCCTTCCAACCATCCAGATGTTGACACGTGTTCCCTCATTGTATTAGCTTGTAACCGTTATTACAACGGATAGTTTTATCTTAGTATAAATATGAATGATTAGCCTGTAATAGTTTTAAGATGGATTTTAATGAAATAAGTTCTTCACCTTCTTCCCTGTAACGCCCCCGATTTTGCTCGACGATTTTATTTAAATGGGAAACATCATATTTATGACGTCGTGGCGTTACCTTTAACGTCAAGTTGACGACGCAATGTCGTAAAGGCATTTTCGCATCCATGCGGTCAAGTCGGCCGAATTCTTGTTGTAATGGGAAATTTTTGCATCTGGAATTTAAGTTAAGTAATTTTTGACTTGCTCGTCCAGTTTCGGCGCGATCCAAGCGATATTTGGGCCTCGGTGTTTTTCCGAAGTTTTGTGGAATTTATGTTCGTCGTAAACTTTGAAAATTTATATCTCGAGAATGGCTCGTCGGATTTAGGTTTTGGCTTCGCCGTTAGAATCGTAGCGCCAGTTTTTGCCTATGATGTGAGTTTCGTTTAATTCGGCGCGTGTATGGGCCTCTGTTCTGAACTCGTGTCCCTTTGTTCAAAAATTTCATTTCAAGAATTTGCGCTTTGTTATCTCGAGTAGCCCGTTTCAGATTTCGATCGGACGCCGTTTTGAGGGTCAAAACGGTGTCGTATCAAAATATAGTAAACATCAAATTTGTTCGTCTTGATGATAGCTACAACTTTTATGTTGGCCGCTTTTTGATTTGAAGCTATCTTAGACTCCTATTTTTGATTTTCCCAAAACTGCTAGTAAATAAGTTGTATTATTGATTTCTACTCGAGTACCATTGATCTACTCGAGTACTACTGTACTATCTCGAGTATTATGGTTTTTTTATCAAGTAATATCGAATTCTCTCGAGTCCCAGTGATTTTACTCGAGTATTATACGTTCCTCTCGAGTATTTTGTTCTTATTCTCGAGTAACCTTCATTCCTCTCGAGTAGTCATGTACTGTCTACGTTCGGGCGCGTTTTTGAGGGTCAAAAATGCATCGTATCGAAAAATGGTCAACATAACATTTGTTCGTCTCGACGAGATCTACAACTTTTCGGTTGACCACTTTTAGATTGGAAGCCATCTTAGACCCCTATTTTTGATTTTCCCGAAGCAGCTCATGTCCAGCTCGGGTAAACTTTATCCACTCGAGTTCTAAGTCTTTTATCTCGAGTAGAATTGATCTACTCGAGTTCTATACCTATCCTCTCGAGTTCTAGATGATTATCTCGAGTTCCCAAGTCTCCATCTTGAGTAGTTACCTCTCTCTCGAGTCACCATCTCGAGTAGACTTCTCCATCTCGAGTAGACCCATTCCACTCGAGTGGTTCTGTACAGTTAGAGTTCGGGCACCGTTTTGAGGGTCAAAATGGTGTCGTGCGAAAAAATGGTCAGCATAAAATTTGTTCGTTTCGACGAGATATACAACTTTCATGTTGGACACTTTTCGATCTGATGTCATCTTTACCCCTATTATCGGTTTTCCCGTAGCCACTCATAAATTACACGTTTTCTTGTATTTACACAAAAAAATTTATAAGTACTTTTACATAATATATATATATATATATATATATATATATATATATATATATATATATATATATTTGGAATTAGGTTTGATCAGAACTTCATCTTCTCCGATTTTTTCCTCCCGAACCAGAGCGGCGTGAGCGTGAGAGAGAAAATACTTCGTGAACCTTCCGGTGGCCGCCGACGAAGCTCCGGTGCTCGAAATCTTCAACCGAGCGTAGTTCTTGGAAGCTCTCATCGAGAGCTACGCCATCGTGGTAAATTTTTCCTCTTTCATTGAGTTTTCTCGTTAGGGTTTTTCGGCCCTAACCCCCTTTTTCGACCATTTTTGTCTAGATTTCAACTTCCTCCATCCTCTTTTACCCCGATCTGTGACGTGGACTGATTTGGAGAACTTTTCCGGTAAAATCAAGGCAAGTGGTGGTCTCCCCTCATTTCTCCTTGTCCGATTTGATGGTAACGGTTCAGTTTTTATGTTCTTTAAAATTTTTTGCACTTTGTCTTCCAAGTTATTGCTACGATTAATTTTTTTTTGGATGATCACTCGATGTTGTAAGATTTTGTCTTAGTGAACTTAATCTTGTCATGATATATTTAATCGTTCTTGAAGTGTCTTATTGATGGCTTTAAACGTCTTAGATTTCATTATTGAACGGATTAGTGTTATTTAGGATTGTAAATCGTTCCTAATGGTTGATCAAACATGTCTTGAAACTAGAAGTGTCAAGTAGAATCTGACGTGTCAAGTCCTGAGGTTTATTTCATGATGTTTCTTTGTTGTGGGTGTTAGTGGGCAAATCCACCGACCGCAAGGTTTGTTTCCTTCATTAGTACCCCGTGGAAACTCTACTGGGTTTTGGGCATCTGCCGTGATTGGTGGAGTGTGCAAGTCTCCCCCGCAGTTAGACGGATTTTAACATCTGTGAGGGGTGTATCTCGAGAAGTGACCACCCTGCCTGTGTTTATGAGTAGAGTTGACTACAGGTTGCTAATAAAGTTTTGGAGTATTCTTTCTTATGATTTAATCATGCTCTCCCCTTGCTTCGGGTATCCTGCATGATTTGTTGTACATGACGATTCACGTGAGTTCTTTACTTCTGATTTATTTCTTGAGTTTTATTTATGTACCTTTCTTCAGTACTGTTGGTCTTGGGTTGGTACCCCGTTTGACCTTTGTTTTATTTTTTTTACTTCTCTGCCGCCATTTGTCCCTCTTGCTGAGGTGTTATGTCTTTGGAATGCCTCATGATCGGAGCATTAGCAAGTAGCGGAGCCGGTTTTGGAGCCCTTGCAGCAGCAGGTTGGCTGTGGTTTTTCCCCTCGCCGTAGCGTGGTAGTTTGTTGTTTTAGTTTTCTTTGCCTGGTTTCAGACATATTCTTACTGTGGGTTCGTGTCAGGTTGTTGACGCCCACAGGATTGTTGATTTCTTTTGACACTTACTAGCTGATGTGGTTTTCTTACGTTCGGTGTATATTACTTGCTCTCTGGGATGATTTATTGCTAGGATTGCATGTTAGATATTTTTAACCTATAAAACCCTACTATTAGTAAAGAATACGTGTCATCTCTTTCAAAACTAAGCCACTACTTTCTATTTAGCGTAAAGACTTTCTATACTTATTGTAAATCTAGGGTTGCATAGTATGAGTTGTCCCTCGGGGACATTTATACTCTTGTAGAATATTGGAGTCAATTTAAACAAGTATCTTCCCCAAGCATATAACTTGTATTTTAAACTGTGGACTAGATGATTCACTAAGCCGAGGGATATGGCTACCATCATAACTTAAACTAAATTTTATTCATAACCATTTATGTTTTCTTTTAAAATTGAAGAGTTTGGAGTCTTTCCTGAACGTCTGCAGTTATCCCCTTCACGGCGTGGCATCACGACGCGTATTTTCCCCTTGCTCTATAATTAAATTGTTGGGAAAAATGCGGGTTGTGACAGTTGGTATCAGAGGGAGGTTGCTTGACAATTGGTCGGGCAACCTCCCCTTGTTAGTGTTAGTTGCTTAGTGTCATATCATACACACACCGATGTGTCATCAATATATCTTGACTGAAGCATGAACACTACACTCATAAGCATGATTAGAAGTATACAGGGCATATTATGTAGTATGGGATGCATAATATGTGTTTGTATATGGATCCACCATAGGTGGCAACATGTGAGGGTTATGTAGTATGGGATGCATAACCTCACCATATGAATGCCCATTAGCTCATTTTCTTTTCGTTGCATGCAATATTATGTAGTATGGGATGCATAACATTGCATGTGTATGCCGCTCATAACATGCATTAAGGCCTTTTATAGAATTCATAGCACCACATGCATAACATAACATAACATGAGCACAACATGCAAGGCTAAAGATTTACTTGATGACATATGTACATACATGATTTTAAATAAGAGTAAAGAATTTATGCATTCATATCATAGGCACATGAGTCAATAGGATGATAGTATATCATCCTGAGTAGGACATATCATCATCATATAATCCCAGAGCAAGTGATAGCTTTAGCAAGTGTCTTTCAAGTATGGTCTGAACTAGTTTTGTTTGCCCTAGTCGTAATCTAGGATTTTAATCGGGTTGTTCGTTTGCCTTTTTAGAATTGCCTCCAAAGCGTATTGCGACGAGATCGACTCCCCAGTCTGAGGGTGAGTCGTCAGGTGCGCAGAGTGATGCGTTGATTGTGAGTTTGCGCCAGAGCAACGAGGCTCTGTCAAGGCAAGTAGTTGCGATGCAAATGCAAATTCAGTCATTGTTGTCTACCGCTCCAGCACGACAACCTTCAGTGCAAGAGTCTGCCTTGGGTCAAGCCGTGCCCGATACCCCTGCTCCTCGGGTGGCCCCGGTTGCAATACCACCAGAAATGAATTTCATATCGTAGTTCCAGCGATTGGGACCTCCCACCTACGACGGGAGTGCCGACTTTATGAACTTGGATGATTGGATCATCTCAGTCGAGGAGATGTTTTCGTATTCCGGGATTCTAGAAGCCCAGAAGGTTATGATTGCAGCCTATCAGTTAAAAGGCCTAGCAAAGAGTCGGTGGATTCATGAAAAGGAGAGTCTGAAGGAAGGCTGTACCTGGGACTCTTTCAAGAAGATGTTGCTGAAGAAGTTTCTGCCCTTGGTCGAGCAGGACCGTCTCATGAATAACTTCCTGCATTTGAAGCAGAGATAGCTCACTGTGAGCGAATATGAGATTGAGTTCAGCAAGTTGAGTAGATTTGCTCCCGATTTGGTATCTTTGGAGGAGGGAAGAGTGAAACGTTTCCTGGGAGGACTAAGAAGTGATGTCCAGCAGTGGGCATGCGCTTATGGAGCTGACAGTTATGCTGTGGTAGTGGAAGCCGCACTAAAAGTTGAAGCGATTGAAAATGCCAAGAACCGCGGTGCTGCGGCAAGGAAAGAGAAAAGGAAGGGTGTTGAGGATGGTAGCTCCCGGGCATCTGGCCCTTCTTCGAAGAAGAAAGGTAAGGAAGTGTGTAGTTTCTATTGTTGTCCTGGCCACCCTTACGAAAGATGTTTCAAGAGAATAGCCACCCTGAAGCAGCAGCAAGTGCACGACATCCAAGGTGCACCCAAGGGAGAGCTCGTGTGCTCGTTCTGTGCAAGGAAGGGTCATGATGTGAGTCGGTGCTGGATGAAAGAAAGGATATGCTTCCAGTGCGGGCAGAAGGGACACCAAAAATCTTCGTGCCCCCACGCTCAAACCCCACTGCAGCCTGCCCCGCTTCGAGCTCTGCCGCCACCACCAACCCTAGATAAAGGAAAAGGAAAGCTGAACGTGATGACTAGCGAGGAAGCTCAAAACTCTACGCAAGTTATTTCAGGTTTGCCCCAGTCTATTTTATCCCTATTATTTATCGTTGTTGCCCTAGTTATCGTTTGTTTAGTTATGTATGTTACGGTTTTAGGGGAGTTTAAGGTGCGGAATAGGTGGGCGCGCGTTCTATTCGATTCGGGTGCCACTCATTCCTTTGTGGCCAGGAGGTTTGTTGATAAACATCGCCTGGATGTTGATCAATTGAGAGACTCCTTCGACGTCAAGCTTCCCTCCGGTAATTCGGTGATATCCAATCAAGGAGTCCTGAGATGCCCTATTCATCTTGGCAATTTTCTGGCCCTTGCGGATCTGATAATTTTAGACTTGGCTGATTTTGATGTGATTTTGGGCATGGATTGGCTGTCCAAGTATGGACAATGGCCAACCTATAAGCGTATATGGATTTCAGGACAGAGTTTCTCCTGTCATTTCTGCGGTACGTGCTATAAAGTCTGGTTACGAGGCGTTTTTATTTTCTATTTCTGCTCTGGAAACAGCTTCTGTTACACCACGTCTCGAGGATGTCTCGGTGGTGCGAGAGTTTCCAGATGTTTTTCCTGATAGTCTTTCAGGACTTCCTCCTGAGAGGGAGATTGAGTTCGTGATTGACCCCGAGCCAGGCACTCGTCCCATCGCCAAAGCACCGTACCGTATGGCTCCGCGTGAGTTGGATGAGTTGCGTACTCAGCTCGATGAGTTGCTGAGGTGTGGTTTTATTAGACCAAGTTCTTCTCCGTGGGGTGCTCCGGTTTTATTCGTAAGGAAGAAGGACAGATCGATGAGGCTTTGCATCGATTATAGGGAATTAAATAAGGTGACCGTTAAGAATAGATATCCCCTGCCAAGGATCGATGATTTGTACGATCAGTTGCGTGGTAGCTCGGTATTTTCAAAAATCGATCTTCGCTCAGGCTACCACCAGTTGAGGATTCGCGAGGAAGATATTCCCCGAACCGCATTCCGTTCACGGCATGGACATTATGAGTTTTTGGTGATGTCTTTCGGTTTAACCAATGCACCCTCTGCTTTCATGGATTTGATGAATAGGGTGTTTAAGGATTTCTTGGACCGATTCGTTATTGTGTTCATAGATGATGTCCTAGTGTATTCCCGTAATGTTGAGGAGCATACTCAGCATTTGTGTTTGGTTTTGTCGACCCTGAGGGAGCATAAGCTATATGCGAAGTTGAGCAAATGTGAGTTCTGGCTACCTCAGGTGTCCTTTCTGGGTCATGTTGTAGGCAAGGACGGTATTTCTGTAGACCCGACCAAGATTTCTGCAGTGATGGAATGGGAAAGTCCTTCTACACCTAAGGAGATTAAGAGCTTCTTAGGCCTCGCTGGCTACTATAGAAGATTTGTGGAAGGATTTTCGGTGTTGTCTGCTCCTTTAACTAGACTTACTCAGAAGAATACTGCATTTATTTGGAGTGATAAGTGTGAAGAGGCTTTCCAAGAGTTGAAGAAGAGACTGTGTACTACCCCAATTTTAACCTTACCTACTAAAGGAGTCGAGTATGCCGTGTACGTCGATGCGTCACACATCGGACTTGGTTGTGTTTTAATGCAAGATGGTAAGGTGATCGCGTATGGATCGAGGCAACTAAAGATTCATGAGAGAAACTATCCTACGCACGATTTGGAGTTTGCTGCCGTAATTTATGCGCTGAAGCTGTGGCGACACTTATTGTATGGCGCGCTGTGCAAGATCTATACGGACCATAAGAGTTTGAAGTACGTCTTCACTCAGAAGGAACTAAATCTACGCCAGCGTCGGTGGTTAGAATATGTGGCGGATTATGAAGTAGAAATTCTTTATCATCCGGGAAAGGCCAATGTAGTAGCTGATGCTTTGAGTAGGAAGACCGCTAAAATTTTTAATCTATCGGTACAGTCCTTAGTAGAAGAATTCTTGTTGATAAACATCGAGATTGGGAGTAGTTCTACGCCTGCTAGTTTGGAAGTAGAAGCGCCCTCTTGGATTTCCCTTGCTAGGGTGCACCAAAAGGATGATCCGGAATTGTTGCACCTCTAGAATAGAACTGAGAAAGGAGAGTTACCTGATTTTTCTTTGGACGAGCTAGGTACTCTGAAATATCGGTGTAGATTCTGTATTCCTGACATGGGTGACATCCGAGCTAAAATTTGTGAAGAAGCTCATGGTTCCAGTGTTTCCTATCATCCTGGTTCCACCAAAATGCATAAAGATCTAAAGCAAATTGTTTGGTGGGTAGGGATGAAGAGCGATATCGCAAAGTTTGTATTAGAATGTTATACGTGTCAGCGTGTCAAGGCTGATCATAGAAGGCCTGGTGGTAAATTGACACCTCTTGATATTACAAATTGGAAATGGGAAAGTATTTCAATGGATTTTATCACCAGTCTACCAAAATCTCCCCGTGGGCATGACTCAGTTTGGGTGATAGTCGACAGATTGACAAAGTGTGTCCACTTTGTTCCGTTTAAGATTGGGTATTCGATGAAGAAGATAGCTGAGCTATATCTGGAAGAGGTCATCATGTTACATGGAGTGGCTGTTAGCATTGTATCAGATCGGGACTCAAGATTTACGTCTCGCTTTTGGAAGAGCCTGCAAGAGGGGTTGGGTACCGACTTGAGGTATTCCACCGCCTATCATCCACAGACGAATGGGCAAACAGAAAGAGTAAATCAGATCATGGAGGACATGATTAGGTGTTATATTTTGGATCATGGTGGTGCTTGGGATGAGCGTCTCAGGCTCATGGAGTTTGCTTACAATAATAGTTATCAAGAGAGCTTGCAGATGGCCCCGTTTGAGGCCTTGTATGGGAGGCATTGTAGGACTCCCTTATTTTGGGCGGAGGTTGGTGAGAGACAATTGCTAGGTCCGGAAGCCCTTGAGGAGATGAATTGTGCGGTGACTCATATTCGAGAGAAGCTTCGTGTAGCACAAGAGCGTTATGTGAAATATGTTAATCGACGAAGGGTCGATTTGGAGTTTGTCGTTGGGGACTTGGTTTTTCTGAAAGTTTCTCCGATGCCAGGAGTAAAAAGATTTGGAAGGAACCACAAGTTATACCCCCGGTATGTGGGACCTTTTCAAATTTCGGAGCGCATCGGAGTGTCAGCTTATCGACTGGATTTACCTGATACCTTCCCTGGTGTCCACGATGTGTTCCATGTGAGCCAGTTGCGGAAGTGTGTTCGTAGTGATCGTCAAATTCTTGACTCGGTGCCCCAAATTCAGCCCAATCTGTCGTATGTGGAAGAGCCTGTCCGCGTTTTGGAATCTCAAGAGCGTGTCTTGCGAAGGAAGACCATCCCCATGGTTAAGATTCTTTGGAGAAATCAAGACGTCGAGAGCGCGATGTGGGAATTGGAATCAGTAATGAGAGAATCTCATCCGCACCTCTTCTCTTAGTTTCGGGTACGTCGATATGTTTTCAGTTACGTTTGATTTTATCATTTTGAGTTGGTTTTGGAGTTGTGTTAAGTTTCGGGACGAAACTTCTTTTTAGGGGGAGTGACTGTAATGCCCCCGATTTTGCTCGACGATTTTATTTAAATGGGAAAAATCATATTTATGACGTCGTGGTGTTACCTTTAACGTCAAGTTGACGACGCAATGTCGTAAAGGCATTTTCGCGTCCATGCGGTCAAGTCGGCCGAATTCTTGTTGTAATGGGAAATTTTTGCATCTGGAATTTAAGTTAAGTAATTTTTGACTTGCTCGTCCAGTTTCGGCGCGATCCAAGCGATATTTGGGCCTCGGTGTTTTTCCGAAGTTTTGTGGAATTTATGTTCGTCGTAAACTTTGAAAATTTATATCTCGAGAATGGCTCGTCGGATTTAGGTTTTGGCTTCGCCGTTGGAATCGTAGCGCCAGTTTTTGCCTATGGTGTGAGTTTCGTTTAATTCGACGCGTGTATGGGCCTCTGTTCTGAACTCGTGTCCCTTTGTTCAAAAATTTCATTTCAAGAATTTGCGCTTTGTTATCTCGAGTAGCCCGATTCAGATTTCGATCGGACGCCGTTTTGAGGGTCAAAACAGTGTCGTATCAAAATATAGTAAACACTAAATTTGTTCGTCTTGACGATAGCTACAACTTTTATGTTGACCGCTTTTTGATTTGAAGCCATCTTAGACTCATATTTTTGATTTTCCCAAAACTGCTCGTAAATAAGCTGTATTATTGATTTCTACTCGAGTACCATTGATCTACTCGAGTACTACTGTACTATCTCGAGTATTATGGTTTTTTTATCGAGTAATATCGAATTCTCTCGAGTCCCAGTGATTTTACCCGAGTATTATACGTTCCTCTCGAGTATTTTGCTCTTATTCTCGAGTAACTTTCATTCCTCTCGAGTAGTCATGTACAGTCTACGTTCGGGCGCATTTTTGAGGATCAAAATGCATCTTATCGAAAAATAGTCAACATACAATTTGTTCGTCTCGATGAGATCTACAACTTTCATGTTGACCAATTTTCGATTGGAAGTCATCTTAGACCCCTATTTTTGATTTTCCCGAAGCAGCTCATGTCTAGCTCGGGTAAACTTGATCCACTCGAGTTCTAAGTCTTTTATCTCGAGTAGAATTGATCTACTCGAGTTCTATACCTATCCTCTCGAGTTCCAGATGATTATCTCGAGTTCCCAAGTCTCCATCTCGAGTAGTTACCTCTCTCTCGAGTCACCATCTCGAGTAGACTTCTCCATCTCGAGTAGACCCATTCCACTCGAGTGGTTCTGTACAGTTAGAGTTCGGGCACCGTTTTGAGGGTCAAAACGGTGTCGTGCGAAAAACTGGTCAGCATAAAATTTGTTCGTTTCGACGAGATCTACAACTTTCATGTTGGACACTTTTCGATCTGATGTCATCTTAACCCCTATTATCGGTTTTCCCGTAGCCACTCATAAATTACACGTTTTCTTGTATTTAGACAAAAAAAATTATAAGTACTTTTACGTAATATATATATATATATATATATATATATATATATATATATATATATATATATATATATATATATATATATATTTTGGACTTAGGTTTGATCAGAACTTCATCTTCTCCGATTCTTTTCCTCCCGAACCAGAGCGGCGTGAGCGTGAGAGAGAAAATACTTCATGAACCTTCCGGTGGCCGCCGACGGAGCTCCGGTGCTCGAAATCTTCAACCGAGCGTAGTTCCGGAAAGCTCTCATCGAGAGCTACGCCATCGTGGTAAAATTTTCCCCTTTCTTTGAGTTTTCTCGTTAGGGTTTTTCGGCTCTAACCCCTTTTTCGACCATTTTTGTCTAGATTTCAACTTTCTCCATCCTTTTTTGCCCCGATCTGTGACGTGGTCTGATTTGGAGAACTTTTCCGGTAAAATCAAGGCAAGTGGTGGTCTCCCCTCTTTCTCCTTGTCCGATTTGATGGTAACGGTTCAGTTTTTTTGTTCTTTAAAATTTTCTGCACTTTGTCTTCCAAGTTATTGCTACGATTAACTTTTTTTTGGATGATCACTCGATGTTGTAAGATTTTGTCTTAGTGAACTTGATCTTATCATGATATATTTAATCGTTCTTGAAGTGTCTTATTGATGGCTTTAAACATCTTAGATTTCATTATTGAATGGATTAGTGTTATTTAGGATTGTAAATCATTCCTAAGGGTTGATCAACCATGTCTTAAAACTAGAAGTGTCAAGTAGAATCTGACGTGCCAAGTCCCGAGGTTTATTTCATGATGTTTCTTTGTTGCGGGTGTTAGTGGGCAAATCCACCGACCGCAAGGTTTGTTTCCTTCATTAGTACCCCGTGGAAACTCTACTGGGTTTTGGGCATCTGCGGTGATTGGTGGAGTGTGCAAGTCTCCCCCGCAGTTAGACGGATTTTAACATCTGTGAGGGGTGTATCTTGAGAAGTGACCACCCTGCCTGTGTTTATGAGTAGAGTTGACTACAGGTTGCTAATAAAGTTTTGGAGTATTCTTTCTTATGATTTAATCATGTTCTCCCCTTGCTTCAGGTATCCTGCATGATTTGTTGTACGTGACGATTCACGTGAGTTCTTTACTTCTGATTTATTTCTTGAGTTTTATTTATGTACCTTACTTCAGTACTGTTGGTCTTGGGTTGGTACCCCGTTTGACCTTTGTTTTATTTTGTTTACTTCTCTGCTGCCATTTGTCCCTCTTGCTGAGGTGTTCTGTCTTTGGAATGCCTCAGGATCGGAGCATTAGCAGGTAGCGGAGCCGGTTTCGGAGCCCTTGCAGTAGTAGGTTGGCTGTGGTTTTTCCCCTCGCCGTAGCGAGGTAGTTTGTTGTTTTAGTTTTCTTTGCCTGGTTTCAGATATATTCTTACTGTGGGTTCGTGTCAGGTTGTTGACGCCCAGAGGATTGATGATTTCTTTTGACACTTGCTAGCTGATGTGGTTTTCTTACGTTCAGTGTATATTACTTGCTCTCTGGGATGATTTATTGCTAGGATTGCATGTTAGATATTTTTAACCTATAAAACCCTACTATTAGTATAACATACATGTCATCTCTTTTAAAACTAAGCCACTACTTTCTATTTAGCGTAAAGACTTTCAATACTTATTGTAAATCTAGGGTTGCATAGTATGAGTTGTCCCTCAGGGACATTTATACTCTTGTAGAATATTAGAGTCAATTTAAACAAGTATCTTCCGCAAACGTATAACTTGTATTTTAAACTGTGGACTAGATGATTCACTAAGCCGAGGGATACGGCTACCATCATAACTTAAACTGGATTTTATTCATAACTATTTATGTTTTCTTTTAAAATTGAAGAGTTTGGAGTCTTGCCTGAACGTCTGCAGTTATCCCCTGCACGGCGTGGCATCACGACGCGTATTTTCCCCTTGCTCTGATATAATTAAATTGTTGGGAAAAATACGGGTTGTGACATTCCCTGATTTCGTCTCTCCTTCCCTTAGCCACCCTCTGGCTCTCCTCTATGTTACTGCTCTAAAATCTTTGTTACATTTGGTGCATCTCGTTCTTGACCTCAGCCTTCCATTTCCATGGCGGTTGGCACACGCTCTCACGACGACGAGAACCACCCCACCGACGTCCATCACGCTGTTCAGGAGGAACAATGGGCACAAAACCAACAAATTGAGACTCTCCGTCAAGAGATGCAAACACAGACCAATCTCTTGATCCAACAATTCTTGTCCACTCGCGATCAAAACACGGATGAAATCGCAGAATTAAAGACGACAATGCGAGCGCTTACAGACACTTTTCAACGCTCCATCGAGTTGAACAATGCCAGAATTCAAAAGCAAACAGATCAATGTACCGGGCAATCATCCGCAGGAATCTTGGGAGCCTCTCCACCAACCGAGCAGCAAACTCAGGTCGTTTCTGCACAACCAAAACTCTTATCTATTTCCTGTCCGCATTTTTCTGAAAGAGACCCCACTGACCTGTTATATGAACTCAAAAAAATTTTTCAGTACAACTCAATCACTCTGCAAGAATACTTGATTTATGCAGCATTACATTTAGATAAGCCGGCATCTCGTTGGTATCAAGCCACACTCACAAATCACCCGACCATAACTTTTGAATACTTTGTAAAAGCAATAATGAAACGATTTGGACCCTGTGCTTATGAAAACCCACAAGGCGCATTAACTAAATTAACACAAAATGGCACAGTTTTAGATTTCAAGAAAGATTTTGAAGAACTAAAAAACAAAGTACCAGGGCTAGATTCTATATTTATAACCAATATGTTCATTACATAACCCCTTGATTCAAAGTCAAGTACTGATTCATGAACCCACAGATTTAGATACAGCCTTTGCCATGGCAAGATTAATCGAAGCCCAACAACAACCAGGACATAGGATTCCATCCTACCAATCAAAACACACAGTTAGTTTTCAATCCTCCACTCCCACTTGGCAACAACCACCACGCAACAATCAGCCACAACACCCTCCCAAACCACCCTTAATTAAAAGACTTTCGCCCCAAGAACTACATTCAAGAAGGGAAAAAGGCCTTTGTTACAACTGTGATGAAAAATACCACCCGGGGCATAAATATAAGGGCAAAGGAGTGCTGTGTTATTTTTTTGGAGCAAAAGATGAGGACAGCTTTGACACAGTCGACCATTTATACGATATAGAGGATGATTCACCGAACCTAGTTGCCACTATGCATGCCTTATCAGGATCCATATCTTCTAGTTCCCTCCGCTTTACAGGACACGTACATAACTCCCCATTAGAAATTTTAATAGACAGCGGTAGTTCACATAATTTTATTTCCCCACAAATAGCAAAATACTTGGACTTACCCATACTTAGTATTCACGAATTTCCCGTATTATTGGGTAATGGATCAACCATCAAATGCCAAGGGATGTGTAAGGACATTCCAGTGCTCATCAAGACCCATAATTTTGATACACATTTATGTGTTAGACATAAAAGGAGCAGACATAATCTTGGGCGATCGTTGGTTACAACTATTAGGCCCCGTCACCACCGATTTTTCCAATCTGACTATGACTTACAATGGACCTCAGGGCCCAATCAGTCTTTTGGGACATAATAGTTGTCTCGAGGGTCAAATTTCATCATCGCAACTGGCACATTTATTATCATTACAACCCTGGCCACTTGTTGGTTAATCACCACCAGTATACCCCATCCTACTGAATTGGAACAATCACTTACAGGATTACCACCAAACTTTCAGTATCTGCTACAAAAGTATGAGAGTTTGTTTCACGAGCCCAATTCCTTACCCCCTTCTCAAGACATCGACCATAAAATAAACTTGGAACCAGGAACACAGGCACCAAACATTAAACCATATCGTTACCCATATTATCAGAAAAATGAAATAGAACAATTAATTAAAGACATGCTCCACAAAAATCACATATGGCCGAGTACCTCGAGTTTCTCCTCACCCGTTCTTTTAGTCAAAAAACGAGATGGAACTTGGAGGTTTTGTGTGGATTATCAGGCTTTAAATAAAATTACAACCAAAGACCGTTTTCCAATACCCACAATAGATGAGCTATTAGATGAACTTCACTATGCCAAATATTTTACAAAATTAGATCTACGATCCGGATACCATAAAATCCGCATGGCAGATCAAGACATCCATAAAACATCATTTTGAACACACCAGGGGCATTACAAATTCACCGTAATGCCCTTTGGCCTTACTAATGCACCATCAACCTTCCAGTTTTTAATGAATAAAATTTTTCAACAATATTTGAGAAAATTTATTGTTGTGTTCTTTGATGATATTCTACTATATAGTTCGAACCAGAACGACCACTACACTCATCTCCAACTAGCCTTTGATATTCTTACTCATCATAACCTTCAAATAAAAAAATCAAAGTGTTCTTTCCTGGCCACTAAAATAGAATTTTTAGGCCATGAAATAACAGATGGGAAGGTAGGCCCAACTCAAATTAATCTGGAGGCCATAAATACCTTCCCAATTCCTAAAAACCAAAAGGATGTAAGATCTTTTTTAGGATTGACGGGATACTACAGAAAATTTATCCAAAACTACGCAACAATAGCTTACCCATTGACAGACTTACTTAAACTGGGCCCTTTCCTCTGGACAGATAAGACACAACAAGCCTTTTTACATTAAAAAAAATGTTTACTTGAGCCACCAGTACTAACCCTACCAAATTTCAATATACCCTTCGAACTAGAAACGGACGCCTCAGGATTAGGGGTAGGGGCAGTTCTGTCACAACAACGGAAGCCCATCGCTTATTTTAGTAAAAAATTAAGTGGCCTGATGCAAAAGAAATCCACCTTTGTGCGAGAAATGTACGCAATTACAACGGCTGTGGCAAACTGGCGACAGTATCTATTAGGCCACCAATTCCTAATATATACGGACCACCAGAGCTTACACCACTTACTCACACAGGATTTACACACACCAGAGCAGCAAATGTTTTTCTCAAAATTACTAGGCTACGATTATGTGATTAAATATAAACCAGGAAAGCAAAACATTGTAGCTGACACTCTATCAAGAGTTGATTCAACCCCAAACCAATCACCATCCATGAGCCTCCATGTACTCACTGCACCAATCTCACCCCTTTTGGAGGGATTGGAAGAGGAGTACCAAAATGACAACTACACAAAGGACTTACTGCAGACATTAAAAAACACACCCCATCTCCAGCCAAATTGGACACTTAAAGGTGCTCACATTTACAACAAACATAAACTATACATTCCAGAACATTCAACACTCACCACAAAACTCATTCGTGAAGCCCATGATAGTTTATGGGGGGTCATTCAGGGGTAAAAGGAACAACTTATCGCTTGCAACAACAATTCTACTAGCCTAACATGAATAAGCAAGTAGAAGTTTATATCAAAAAATGTGACCTTTGTCAAAGAGCTAAACCTAGTAATCATCTACCATACGGACTTCTGCAACCACTAGAAACGCCGACAAAATTATGGGCACATCTTACAATGGATTTTATCACAAATTTACCTAGTTCAAATTCGACAACAATAATAATGGTCATAGTAGATCGTTTTTCAAAAGCCGTACACTTTGATACAGTTAAAACTTTAACAGGGCCCTTGGTGGCCACGATTTTTTGGGACACAGTAGGAAAAATACATGGAATCCCCGAAACTATCATTTCTGATCGAGACACGATTTTTTTAAGTAATTTTTTGGAAAGAATTGTTTCGACTATAGGGGACACGATTAAAATACAGCTCGGCTTACTGTACAACCCCGTATTCGCCCCTATATAGTTTTAAGCTTTTTGGACGTCTTGGCACGCTTGGTGGCCAATTTTGGCCTTGCCTTGGAAATATATTAGTAGGGGAGGAAAAAAGGAGCTTACCAGGCTAGTGCTTGGAGTACTCTTCAGGGGGAGAATGCGGCGGGAGGCCGACACTCGCCCCGGCCCCTCTTTATGGTACGGGTGTAGCGGGAGGCCCCAGGTAGACCCGGCGGGATAGCTACCAGGGTCTCGGCGGGGCTGCTCCCAGGGTCTCGGCGGGACAGCTGTGAGGGTCTCGGCGGGACAGTTGTCAGGGTCTCGGCGGGAAAACTCCCAGGGTCACGGCGGGACAGCTCCCAGGGTCTCGGCGGGACAGCTCCCAGGGTCTCGGCGGGATAGCTCCCAGGGTCTCGGCGGGACAGCTCTTAGGGTCTCGGCGGGACAGCTCCAGGGTCTCGGCGGGACAACTCCAGGGTCTTGGCGGGACAGCTCCCAGGGTCTCGGCGGGACAGCTCTCAGGGTCTCGGCGGGACAGCTCCCAGGGTCTCGGCGGGACAGCTCATAGTGTCTCGGCAGACAGCTCCTAGGGTCTCGGCGGGATAACTCCCAGGGTCTCGGTGGGACAGCTCCCAGGGTCTCGGCGGGACAGCTCCCAGGGTCTCGGCGGGATAGCTCCTAGGGTCTCGGCGGGACAGCTCACAGGGTGTAAGACCCCCTTTTTTTTTCTTTTTCAAACCCGGGGTCTTAGGCCCAGAATCGCCGCTTTGCGGTGACACCTTCACGTCCTGAAGGGTCATCACCATAAGGTGCTGATTCCGCCGGCCATTTCGATCACAGAAAGGTAGCACAATATAAGAAGTAAGAGCAGTGCAGTCCACATTAATAAAATCACATATATATAATAAAGCTCCACGAAGGGAGTGTCCACAGAAAGCATCAGAGTGCAGCATAATGTAAAACTAGAAATAAGGGCATAAGCCCTGTACATCAGAGTCCTCACTACAAGTCTCTCATGCGAAAGCGAAAACAGAAACTACTCGAGGTCGAGACTCACGGTCCCGGCTGTGTGAACTCCGGAGCTAGACTGCCCCATCTCTAGGCGCACCGGTCTCTAGGGCTGCTCCTCCATGCTGGGCTCCACGATCCCCTAAATGATGCGGTTCGAAAACCGTTAGTCATAAAGACTAAGCCCTATCATCCCCTACCCCTTCCCCCATGGCTCCTAGGTACCGAGCGGGGAGGAAGAAAGGGAAGGACATGATGGTAGAGATAAATCAAGAAACAGGTGACTATGGACTTAATCTAGCAAGATGTATTCGGTGAGCAGTTAATATGATTGTTATAATAGGTCTAGCAATAAGAAAAACAAATATATGAATTTAAACCTTCACTTATGCGAGAACACATAAGCAAAAGGGATCTTTTGCAAGGCTCCCATCGTATAGAGTGTCCCATACCACTTATACGTTGGGGTGTCGGTTATCAAACAGCAATGGTTGTTATATATTGAAATTAACCTTTGATTTATAAACTTGCCCACACAAGCTTATAGACCAAGGGGTCGTTTTGCAGGTCCTAATGTATAAGCGTCCCATACCACTTATACTTTAGGTGTCAGGGTTAAATGAATCGATTATGCTATGATATGCTAGTGGGTATGATGAAACATGCAAGTGCAACTCACACACCCGACTCTGTGCACACAGACCTTTAGTTCCCCCTTTCAGAGCCGTTACCTCCCAGGATACCTCAGTAGTGGCAGACGGAAGCGGTGGGTTGGGCCTCGCCCACCTCAAAACCAGTAAAAGCACCACTGGTCTGACCTATCGTACGCCTCAATGCTTGGTGCACTAAGCGGACGCCTGCGTACTCTTGCCGGCTGGCGCACCGTACTTCTGTTGGCGAAGTGCTAACCACCTCGCCGAGTCAACGATATCGGTGTCGGTGCAATCGAACTCCCCGATATCGTAAAACCCACCACCTTAACTTTTCCTATCTTATGCACATGCAAGTTTAATCGCAAACACACAAAACCGAGCCGAAGCTCCCCGGACCAAACGTCCGTCTCCAACCAACCGAGCCGAAGCTCCCCGGACCATCCCGTCCGTCTCCAGAACAACCGAGCCGAGGCTCCCCGGACCATCCCGTCCGTCTCCAGAACAACCGAGCCGAGGCTCCCCGGACCCAAACGTCCGTTTCCAAATCACCCGAGCCGAAGCTCTCATCAATCTTCCGGTGCCAACAGTGTTTGTGAAAAGTGCAATCCTAGTTACTAAGTTACTCTTGCCAGTTTATTACTACAGTTTACGTTAGCCCAGGACTGCCCCCGGTATACCCCGTGAAGGGCTCTCAAGTGGCACTAGGAACCAAGACGGCGGCATTACGGCCCGAAGTTCCCTTTCGCAAGGCACTTAATATTATTGGTTTATTTCCCTTAGCCCGTTCCCTTCTCACATTACGATAAACTATCCTAGGGTGATTTTTAAACCTTCCACTCTTCGGGAAAGACGATCTTTCGTCGAACCCGAGCACCTCTTAACTCTAGCTATCACCCCTACTCACTACTCTTTATATCTTCCTATATTGATTTCTCCACTATTGCCCACCCAAACAAAATGAGTTATTTAACTCCAATATCTTCCTCAGATCATGTCTTATTTCAATTCACAATTGCTATATGCAGACCGACCTAGGCTACATGTCGAACTGGTTATGCAATGATCCATTACTCATCCAAATGCCCTAAATTATTTACTGGAGACTTACCATGATATAAATGACCTAAGTCCAGAAAATGGAAATTTTCCTAATTTATTTGGCATATAATTAAATTCCTCGAAAATCCCAAGGACTGGCGGTTTGAACATGAACTACCCTAAGTTCTCATGCAAGATGTCCAGAAATTTTATGATAAATACTAGGTTATCTCAATAGGTTAAATCCTAAGTATCATAATTTTCCTATCAATAGAAGGGCATGAAAACTATTTTAGAAATAATCTCTAACTTCTGTCGTTTATGAATCAAGTACAGAAAATTTTCTTCCAAAAATTATAAATAATTTATGTCATGCAGATAAAGGTCTAAAATTAGCACAGGCAAAGTTTCACAATTTTCCAGCAAGTATTTTATCCATAATTAACTTTTAAACATAAGAGCCCTTTCTATCATCTGCGAATAAAGTACTAGATTTACTCAACATAAAATTCCATAAAAATTCAGGGATCAATGTTCTACTGGTCAAGATCTAAATCCAGAATTTTAAATGATTATAATTAATTTAAAGCCTCCAAATAATTGAAAAAACAAATCGGGCAAATAATCCGTTAACACATGAAGTATAATATTTATCAATCATAAAATTCCAGGAAAATTATCATAAGTCTAAAACATCCTAAAACTCCCTCTTCCCGAGTTTCATAATTTTTGGATTAGATTTAGTGCTTAAAATAACTAAATTACATTTCTAACCTAATTCAAACTCTCAACTTCCGAGGTACCCAATTACCTCCAATTCCCTCACTATTTCCACCAGAGGGTTTTCAGCATATCATGCCACTCTCCTCCAAATTTCAAGGGCATACAAGAGCTTTTGCTCCTATGTCCTTCACAAACCTCAAACACCCACCCGTTGGGTTTGAGCCAATCTCTTAGGGTAAAATCCACCCTAATTCACACCATGTTACCCAAGAGGGTAGACATAGGCTCAACAAATCAGTGGCCAACAACTTCAGCCTCTTTTGAGGAGATTTGTCCACTCCATCTCCAATCGTACTTTCCCCAAAGTACCCCTCACCAAGACCTATCTAGGACTTGATACTTCCCTATTCAAAACTCGACCAATCGAGTTGAAATTTTGTACAGATCCTAACATTGATGCCAGGGACCACCACCCAAAATTTTGGGGGAGTTTGGACTTAATTTCATCTCCTAATTAATTTTATATTGTTTATTAAAATTTTACAAAAACTTTAGGCAAAAGTTCTCCAAAAATTCTCATTTTTGGACAGCCTCTCGATACACATATTATAGATATCCAGTCCAAATTTCAAGTCATTTGGACATGTTATGAACCGTGGGCAACCATTTCAATTTCTGGTTAGCCTAGGTCTTGATCCCACTAAAATGAGTGCTGTGGTCAAACCACTCACCCAAATTGAATAAAATCATTTTAAACTAAAGTAGACCCTGAGGGCTACAACTTTTGTGACTGGTCATTTTTCCTAAATCGGCCTCTAAGTGCCTCGTTTTGCAACCTCCAAAATACATTCAAATAACCTATTTTTCCATTATGTACTATATAATAATCTATGTATTATATATTAAATCTACTGTTCATCTTCTTCATGAACCCGAACAGACACAGGAAAACATTTTTCCTGTAAGCATTCCGTGATCCGTCGCCGGCAGTTCGGTCACTTCCCTGGCCAGCCACCACCACCACCACCTCTGTTGAGGCGATGGCTAGCGGTCGGCGGTGGTTTGGCCGCCGGAAGTGGCGGTTTCCGGCGAACTCAAAATATCTTTTTCATGGTTTTTCCATGAAAACGAGAGATGGTTCCGGCTCCGTTGAGCGCGAACCTCCTTTCTAAGAATCCTAAGATCTACCCATGAAAGAGAAGGAGTAGAGGAGGACCTTGTTCGCGGTTTGAAGGCGAGAAGAACGACGGGGTGCCATGGCGCGGTGGTGGCGTTTGCTGAACTTCTCCTACAGCAAGAACAAAGGTCTGATCCGATTACTTGAGCGTGTAACCTTCTCCTCTTGTCCAGGTGGGCTTTTATAAATCAGGAAGTGGGAAGGTGAATGGGTAAAACCATTATGGCCATGAAGGCTCCTCCCCTTAACGTTTCGGTTACGGTGAAGGGATAAGAAACGGTGGAAACTGAACAGGTGTGTCCAGCTGGCGGTTTTCTATTGGACCACCTTTTCCTCATTTATTATATAATTATAGAAGGAAAACGGCCGGAAGTTACTCCTGGTGTAACTTCCCACACCAGCATTTATTACCACGCGTGTTAGAATAATTTCGGGCCTGAACCGTCGTTTCGGCCAATGTCACGGGCGTGACACATAGGTCACGGGCGTGATAGGCCCGGATGGACAATTCTGGGTTCGACGATCGTCGAACTGAGATCGACGATCGTCGATGGATGGTCACGGGCGTGACCCTTGGGTCACGGGCGTGACAGGCCCGAACGACAGATTTTGGGTCGACGATCGTCGAATTGAGATCGACGATCGTCGAAGGCTGGTCGCGCCCTAGGTCACGGGCGTGACCTCTAGGTCACGGGCGTGACATGCCCGAACGGCAAATTTCGAGGCCGACGATCGTCGAATTGAGATCGACGATCGTCGAAGGCTGGTCACGCCCTAGGTCACGGGCGTGACACACATGTCACGGGCGTGACATGCCCGGCCGCAAGGTCGACGATCGTCTCACGGCGATCGACGATCGTCGATGGGGTCACGCCCATAGTCACGGGCGTGACACCTTGGTCACGGGCGTGACATGCCCGGACAGCACGTTCGACGATCGTCTCGTGGAGATCGACGATCGTCGAAGTAGTCACGCCCAGGTCACGGGCGTGACTGGTCGGTCACGGGCGTGACTAGCCCGTGACCCGAAATATTTGATCGCTTATTTCAATTTTATGTGCTCCCTGGGGTTTTGTCACAACCAACCGACTCCTAGGGGTCTAGCCGGAAATGGGATGTTACAAATCCCAATAAACAAAACAAAAATTTCGTCCCCGAAATTGAGGTTGAGCCTACGTGGATTTCTATCGGAATAAATTAAACTTGTAACATCCCATACGATCTTTCTATTGGGTTCAGGTGACTGTTCGTTTCATAACGAAGACAATCTCCCCAATAAACAAAAGATTAGCCCCTACCTTTCTGATTAAGTGTGCATGCCTAGGTTCTGGATTTTCCTTATCTAGTCTTAACATTCCAAAACAAAAAGGCAGTCTATAGTATACCGAGAGGTGGTGAGATGTACCTGACTGAACAACTCCGGGTATCTTTGCCTCATCAGATCCTGCGGTTCCCAGGTGTGCTCCTCCTGACCGTGGTTTCTCCACAGAACCTTAACTAAGGGGATCTTCTTGCGGCGCAAGATCCGTACTCCTTTGTCGTCGATCCGAACCGGCTCCAAGTGAACAGATCGGTCTGAAGCTACCGGCCCTTCGGTGGTCAAAATCCGCTGCTCCGGGCGTAGTAGAGCCCTTCTCAGCGAAGAGATGTGGAAGACGTCGTGTAGAGCTGCCAGCTCTGGTGGCAACTCTAGCCTGTAGGCTTGGGGTCCGATCCGCTCCAGGATCCGGTAAGGGCCCATATACCTAGGGCTGAGTTTCTTCCTCCGACCGCGCACCCGTGAGACTCCGTGCATGGGCCGAATCTTCAAGAACGCTCGATCCCCTACCCGAAACTCCACCTGACGATGCCGGGCGTCATAGTATTTAGCCTGTATGCTCTGCGCCTCCAACATCCTATCTCTGATCAGTCTCACCTGAGCCTCGGTGTCTTCAACGAAATCCGATCCCAGCAGCTTCGGATCCTCGTCCTGAACCCAAGAAAGCGGGGTCCTACATTTTCGTCCATACAAGGCTTCATAGACAGCTCCTAGGGTCTCGGTAGGACAGCTCTCAGGGTCTCGGCGGGACTGATCCCAGGTTCTTGGTGGGACAGTTGTTAGGGTCTCGGCGGGACAGCTCCCAGGGTCTCGGCAGGACAGCTCTCAGGGTCTCGGCGGGACAGCTCCCAGAGTCTAGGCGGGACAGCTCACAGTGTCTCGGCAGGACAGATCTCAGGGTCTCAGCGGGACAGCTCCCAGGGTCTCAGTGGGAAAGCTCCCAGGGTCTCGGCGGGACAGCTCCCAGGGTCTCGGCAGGACAGCTCCCAGGGTCTCGGCGGGATAGCTCCTAGGGAGATAAGGGGTGTGGCTCCTCCCACCCTTGGACCTCTCTTCGGACCATGTTTTTACCGTTATGCCCTGGGGGGGATTACCTCTCTACCCCCCGATGTTGAGTTTTTCTATTGGCTAGAGGCTTAGTTGTCTTAGGGGTATTTTGGTCATTTTACCCCTAGGACTTGGAAAAGCTATAAATAGACCCTTGAGGGTGCCTTGGAGAGCATTCATTCATTCCTTAGCCACAAAAAATCTCTTTGGCTTTCTTCCTCCAAGGCACCTAGCTCAAGCATTGGCTAGGGAGGGGGAGACCTCAAAGGTCTTCCGGGTGTGAGGTGGGACCTCCACGCTAGAGCCGAGGGTCTGTCTCATAGCTTCTAAGTCTTCGGTCCGTGACGTTCTTCCGAGCATAGTAGGTGTGAGGTAACCCCATTCCCCAAGGGTCGAACTGCATAGAAGTCAATTTTGGCTTCGGTCATTTTTGGCTTCAACAGTTTTGGTCCGGTGAGCGTGGAGAGTGACCAGCACAGAAAATCTCGAGAGAGTGTCATGGCTGGAGATCAGGGAGGTAGTGATGACCTCGGTGGTCTCCCCAACCCAGGACCCTTCGTAGGAAGGGAAGAGTTCATGGCTTCCATCGAAGGCATCATGGGGATGCTTAGAAGCATTGCCCCTCGGGCTGACAGCTCAACCCCCACCCCCCAGGGACTGGCTCCCAGGGGTCCCGGCGAGCTGACCCAGAGTGGTCTCGGCGAGCTGCCTCCCAGGGGCACAGGCGAGGTGACCCCAGCAGGGGGAGAAGGAAGTGCACCAGGTAGGCGACTTGGCAAGGAGTGGATGAGAGAGGGGGTCGAGCGAGACCTCCTCGGCCGGGAGCTGTTCCCCAGCCCGGCGAGAGCTAGCCCACCTAGAGAGCAGGTTGCGCGGATAGAGGTGGCGAGAACTCCCCTTAGGGCATCACCCTTCAGCGAGCTGATCATCTCAGCTCCTGTTCTCGAGGGGTTCAGAGAGCCAGACATGGCTTACTATACCGGGAAGGATGACCCCGTACAGCACCTGCAGTGGTTCGAGGATACTGTCTCCATCAGGCCGATGACGGACGCCTTCGAGTGCCGTCTATTTGTGATTACCTTGAAAGAGAAGGCAAGGGACTGGTTCCATCAACTCCCTCCAAGGTCCATCTTCGGGTTCGAAGACTTGAGCCGGAGCTTTCAGCTTCGCTTCTCCACCTCCAAGAAGAGGAAAAAAGGTCCCGAGTCCCTCTTCCTGATAAAGCAAAGGGCCGAGGAGTCGCTGGCCCATTACGTTGACAAGTTCAAGGAGGAGGTCCTTGACATCCAAGAAGTGCCAGGGTATGCCCTCTAGATGGCCTTCACTGTTGGGCTGAAGGAGGGCTTCTTCAAGATGAGCTTGACTCGGAAGGCTCCTCTTTCCTTCGAGGAGCTGATGGAAAGGGCGGCAGAGGAGATAGCCATGGAGGTGGCCAACCCGGCATTCGTGAAGAAGTTGGCGAAGCTAACAGAGACAGAGTCAAAGGAGTAAAGTGGCCCAATGCATCATGAAGGAAGAAGGAGGGAGGAGCAGAGAGCTCATGGGTTCCAGGGACAGGAGGGTCCGGAACCAGGCTGGAGGCAGCAGGGAAGACCTGCCCAAGGTCCAGGAAGAGCTCTCGTCCCAGGTGGAGAGAACTTCCACGGGGGCCAAGGGAGGTGCAACTTCCAGAGGCAAGCCTCTAGACAGCTCCTTCCCCTACCCCAATAGGCCTTGGCAATAGGTGAAGGAGGAAGAGGCAACATAAGAGATCGCCCAGCCCGCCGAAAGAGGGAAGAAAGGGCACTACTGTACTGTGACTTCCACCAGATGGAGGGGCACGCAACAGCCACCTGCCCCGAGTTTCTGGAGGTAAGGGGGGCGAGGGGTCCAGCCCAGCAACCGCCGCCAGAGCGGATTGAAGTTCTACCCCAAGGAGGGGGTGATGATGTATGCGAGGACCGGGTCGATGTAGGACCCCGAGGTGGTATAGCTGTGATCCACGGGGGGGGGGGGGGTGGGGATCAAAGCCGCTCGAAAGGCAAGTCTCCACGTCATGTACCGTCGGAGCGTCGCCTCGACGTCCCAGGCCCCGCCCCTGGAAGAAAAGATCACCTTCTCATCGAAAGACATGCCAGAGCATGAGGATCCCTTCTGCGATGCCCTGGTAATCTAGGCAGCCATCGAAGGCTTTACCGTCTCCCGAATCTTGGTTGACAACGGAAGCTCTGTCAACGTCGTTTTCACGAAAGCGTTTGACGGGATGAAGGTAGAGCCAAGGAGGGTGCTGGCCTCAGACAGACCCCTGTTTGGATTTTCAGGGGAGAGGAAGGAAGTTGAAGGTGGAGTCGGACTCCAGGTGAAGTTAGGGGAGACCTCAAGAAATTGCAGGTTCGTCATTGTTGACGCCCCAAGCAGTTACAACGCCATCTTCGGGAGGCCCCTCATCAGTGCCTTCCGTTGTGTGTCGTCTTCCCTTCACCAGTGCCTTAAGTTCAACTCAGAGGGGACTCAGATCAGGATCAAGGGAGACTCCAGGATGGCGAGGCAGTGCTACGTCACGGATGTCAACACCATCTCTTGGTTGGCCAAGGCGGAGGAGATGGAGAAGATCATGGAGAGCCTTAGCAGGCTAGAAGTGTCTGAGGAGAAGGAAACGGACGACGGCCATCAAGCCCAGGACCTCTGAAGAAGCCTCACCTCGGCGGAGTCTTGTATTTCTTTATGATGTAATGAGTCCAGTCCGCGACCAGCTGAGTCGGAGGGGTCATGTAACTCATCTTTTTTTCCCCGTTAGAGGATGTTGGAATTGAAAAAGCTTAGGTGATATGTCCATCTCCCACCCCCGAGAGGATCTCCTCATACAAGGCTCACACCAGCTAGCAGGGTCGAGAGTGCCTCGGAGGGTGGCTCGTTTCTTCCTTTGCTCCGATGATGATTCCGCTGTCAGGCTCTCACTAGTTGACAAGACCGGTTGATCTCTCGTGGAAGACCAAGTCCTTTGCTCCGATGATGATTCCGCTGTCAGGCTCCCACTAGCTGACAAGGCCGGTTGATCTCTCGTGGAAGCCCAAGTCCTTTGCTCCGATGATGATTCCGCTGTCAGGCTCTCACTAGCTGACAAGGTCGGTTGATCTCTCGTGGAAGCCCAAGTCCTTTGCTCCGATGATGATTCCGCTGTCAGGCTTCCACTAGCTGACAAGGCCGGTTGATCTCTCGTGGAAGCCCAAGTCCATTGCTCCGATGATGATTCCGCTGTCAGGCTCCCACTAGCTGACAAGGCCGGTTGATCTCTCGTGGAAGCCTAAGTCCTTTGCTCCGATGATGATTCCGCTGTCAGGCTCTCACTAGTTGACAAGGCTGGTTGATCTCTCGTGGAAGCCCAAGTCCTTTGCTCTGATGATGATTCCGCTGTCAGGCTCCCACTAGCTGACAAGGCCGGTTGATCTCTCGTGGAAGCCCAAGTCCTTTGGTCCGATGATGATTCCGCTGTCAGGCTCCCACTAGCTGACAAGGCCGGTTGATCTCTCGTGGAAGCCCAAGTCCTTTGCACAGATGATGATTCCGCTGTCAGGCTCTCACTAGCTGACAAGGCCGGTTGATCTCACGTGGAAGCCCAAGTCCTTTGCTCCGATGATGATTCCGCTGTCAGGCTCTCACTAGCTGACAAGGCTGGTTGATCTCTTGTGGAAGCCCAAGTCCTTTGCTCCGATGATGATTCCGCTGTCAGGCACTCAATAGCTGACAAGGCCTGTTGATCTCTCGTGGAAGCCCAAGTCCTTTGCTCCGATGATGATTCTGCTGTCAGGCTCTCACTCGTTGACAGGGCAGGTTGATCTCTCGTAGAAGCTAAGTCTTTAGACTCCGGGATGGTCTCGCCACCCAGGATCTCATCAGCTGGCATGGCAAGTTGACCACCCCAGGAGGCTAAGTGTTTTTACCCTGAGGGGGTCTGTTGGTACCCTAGGTTTTGATTTGAGTTTAGTCCTCTCTTTCTATCTCTTGACCCAAGATTTATCTATGGTCAAAGGTTAGTTGATAGGTTAGATTCTCTAGTTGTGTAGAATTGCTTTTCCAGATGAATATTTGGTTAAGTAGTTTTTCGTTCGACTATAGTCGAACGTCGCTCGACTATCGTCTATCGGCTGATCGACTATAGTCTATCAGTTGGTCGACATTCTGTCTGCGTTGGTAGGTCGACTATCTGTCGTCTTTGATAGTTCGACTATCTGTCCTGATAGTTCAACTACCTGATAGCTCGACTATCTGTTGATAGATCGACTATCTGTGTTGCTTTGATAGGTCGACTATCTGCTTGATAGGTCGACTATCTGTTTGCTTTGATAGTTCGACTATCTGTTGATAGATCGACTATCTGTGTTGCTTTGATAGTTCGACTATCTGCTTGGATAGTTCAACTATCTGATAGTTCGACTATCTGTTGATAGGTCGACTATCTGTTGATAGGTCGACTATCTGTTTTCTGCGATAGGTCGACTATCTGTTTTCATTTGGTAGTTCGACTATCTGTCCGGATAGATCGACTATCTGATAGCTCGACTATCTGTTCTGATAGGTTGACTATCTGCCGAGGTAGTTCGACTATCTTCTTTAATTGTTCGACTATCTGGATCGTTCGACTATCTGTCTGATAGGTCGACGATCTCTGTGTGCCTTTCGACGATCTCCGAGGGTCGTTCGACGTTTTGCTGTATGCTCTTATTTAGTTTTGTCGTCTTCTATGATATGACTAATTTCATATTTATTTTGGCATATTTTATGAAAGATTATCTGAATAATTTGTGACATTATTTCCATGCAATATCAGTTCTATTCTATATGCATGAGCTAATCTTTTCTGACAAAGTTGTTTGTCTTATAGCTGAGATATGCAATCGGCTTTATCTGCCAGGCTGTCCTTTATAGCCGTTAGACTCAAAAAGTCTTCCTTGCTCGTAAAGAGTTCTTTCTGATGTGACTTTCTCTTATATTATTTCATCAGAAGTATTTGCAGCTTCTTAGAAAGATTTATCCTTTTATAGGATATCTGCCTGCAGTATTTTTGTTTTGCTTTATGCTTTTTGCAGCCCAGCTTGCAGAGTTCAAAAAAAGACAAGATTCAAACTCAATTAGAGCCGTTGCTGCGGCTGATATATAAAGACTTCTTTGAAGAAGAAATCAACTAGTTCACAGAGATAAGAAATTCATTCAGCAAGCTTACAGCAAGAACAAGTTTAACTGCTCTCAGCAATCTTCACTCAACTGAGAAGTGTTAGCTCTTCTGCTCTTCTTCAACCTGAGTTCTCCTGTTCCAGGAAGTTCTGACTCAGAGATCTTTTGAAGAAGAAGAAGAAGAAGATAGCTGCTAGAAGATTTTCATTTCTTATTTTATATCTTCTTGTAGTTCTTCCTTCAGTATTTACTGAAGTGTTTCTGTACTGAAGCAAGACTTCACCTGGACGTTCTTTGAGCCAGGGGGAGCCTTGATTCTTTTAGAGCTGTCTAGCTCAGTGCAAGTTATTGTGCTTCTCTAATCTATTGTAAAATAGAGAAGACACCTTAACCTCCTTTCCCCCTCCTGTACAGGGTTATTACTCCCTTCAAAAGTATCCCTTGGTGGCAGGGCACCTGATCAAAAACCTGTGTTCGGTTTTTAGACACCTGATCAAAAGTCTAAAGGGTCTCTTGATCTGCCTGAAGCAAATCTTGTTGGTGGCAGGGCACCTGATCAAAAACCTGAGTGGATTCCTACCTTGTTGGTAGAAGAGTGGACGTACCCAAGTTGTTTGGGGAACCACTATAAATTCCTTGTGTCGTTTGGATTGCTTTATTTAATTACTTGCATTGTGGCTGTGATTAGATCTTAACTAGGTTTGCTAGTTGCTGGATAGGATCCAAAGCTAAACTGTAATTACAGTTAGCTTTAGTTTGTGCACAACACTTGTGTTAGGCTCTATTGTTTAATCTTAAATATCTATAACTTTCATTCTGCATTTAACTCCAAGGGAGTTGAGTAGAAAGTCAACTTTGCTAGTGCAATTTTTGATTACTCTATTCACCCCCCCTCTAGAGTAGTATCTATCCCTTCTCTTTCAATTGGTATCAGAGCCAGGTTGACTGACTGAATAGGCTAACACCTAAGTCACAAGATCCTGATAGATACCAAAGTTTATAGATATTCACTTTCACTATCATGGCCCAGTCCAAGGATTATTCTAGCACCAGACCTCCAGCATGCAACTTGGCTAAGTTTGGCATCTGGAAGGCAAGGATCAAATTATATATGAATTCTATTGATGAAAGTATTTTTGCTTCTATTTTGTCAGGACCACCAAGAGCACCTGCTGCTGCCTCTGCCTCATCATCAACTGATATGAGTGCAGTGCCTCCTCTAGACTACAATGATGAGTACAAAAAGGCAAAGATAACAGATGCCAAGGCAATGAACATTCTGGCTCAGATAATATCTGATGAAGTATTCCAGAAGGTTGCTGACTGATCCTCAGTAAAAGCTATGTGGGATACACTGAACCAGATTGTAACTGGTTCAGCTGATGAAAGGAAGGACAAGAGGTCCAACCTTATCTCACAATATGAGAATTTCAAGAAAACTGATGCTGAATTAGTTGAAGCCATGTGCACAAGGCTCAGCTCAATCATCAATGAGCTGAGGACCCTTGACAAGGATATTTCATTGACAGAGGTCAATGATAAGATTCTTATGTGCTTCCCTAACACATGGGATCTGAGGATCTGGCCTACCAAGGAGGCCAGAAGCACAACAGAAATCTCAACAGAAGCCCTTCTCGGCAAGCTCAAGTCTTTTGAGCAAGTGCTGAAGTCCAGGGAAGCTGAAGCTGAAGCAAAGACCCCAACCCCTACAAGAAAAGAGCAAAACCTTGCTCTTAAAGCTGCTGACACTTCTGAAGGAAGCCAGTCAAATGAGGAACTGATGGCATTATTTGCCAAAAGGTTTCTCAAGATGGGAAGGAAGGAATTCAGAAAGAAGTCTTCAAAGTATAAAGAAAAGCCAAGGTATGATCGCACCCCTTCTAAAGAAATTATATGCTATGGTTGCAGGAAGCCTGGACATATCCTTCCAGATTGTCTAGAGGAAAAGAATAAAGAAAAGAGGAAAGATAAGGATCAGCACTGGAAGCACTCCAAGCCATCCTCCTACAAGAATAGAAAGAAGGAGAGAGGCTTTGTTGCTGAAACCTGGAGCGATTCTGATGAGGAATCCTCTTCCTCAAGCTCCAATGAGGATGAAGAAGAAAAGAAGGCAAAGGAAGTTTGCCTAATGGCAATTGATGCCTGCAGCAATCACTCAGCTACAGAGATTTCAGATTCAGATGAAGAAATGCCAACAGAAGATGAGGTACTATCTTCTTATGATTTCACTTCTGCAGAATTTAAATAAGAATTTAAATCTTTATGTTTAGATTTAATTAGTTCTGAAAAGGAGATTAAAGAACTTAGACATAGGCTAGCTGAATCAGAAATCATATCTATTGAAAACATTAAGTTAAAGGAAGATCTCACTAATTCTAGTGAAGAAATTAAATTTCTTAAGAATGAGTTAGCTAAATCCAAAAGGTTAGAAGAGTCTCTAAATGGTAGAAGCCTTAAGTTGCTTGAAATAACCAGCATGTCTAACACTAGGACAGGCAATAACAAATTAGGCTTAGGAGCATCTTCTAGTGAACCCCCAATCATTCTTAAAAATCATCTTTCAACTCCAGTGAATTTTATCTCAGCTGATGGGATAAAGAACACTGAGCAAGTCAATCAAGTAAATAGAGCTTTAAATAAAGCTAAAAGAGAGAAAAGAAAACAGAAATTTAAAGAATTACAAAAAACGTCGAACGCTGCTCGCCGATCTCAGGCTCAGTGGTCGAACGAAGCTCGACGATCTGAGCATCTCTCGTCGAACGTCGATCGACGGTCGCAAGCTCAGTGGTCGAACGGAGATCGACGATCTGAGCAGCCATCGTCGAACGCTGGTCGACGTTTCCAATATGAATTTCAAAATTACACCCAGAACCTCAAAAACCCTAATATGAATAGAAACCCTAGGTTCATTGACCCATCATCTGCATGGAGAATCCCACCTAGGAGATCTTACCCATTAGGTTATCACCCTCAGCCTGCTTATTCTTTTATTTCCAGTTTTTCTTATGTGAAAAACAAGGGACCCAAGGTTACCTGGGTCCACAATGTTTAAATTGTTTTATTTGAAGGTGAAGACCTATCCTATCACTCAAAATAAGTGGTATTTGGATAGTGGTTGCTCCAAGCATATGACAGAAAATAAATAACACCTATCAAAGTTCAAGGCAAAGCTTGGCCCAAAGATAATCTTTGGAGATTCAAGCTGTGGTCAAACTGAAGGCTATGGTAGGATGACAATTGGAGCTATTATATTCAAGAGAGTTGCTTATGTGACTGGACTGAAGCACAATTTAATTTCAGTAAGTCAATTATGTGATGCTAGATACCAGGTATCATTCTCTAACTCCCTTTGTAATATTACTTTAAATAATAGTGTTGTATTGGTAGGAATTAGACAAGGTAACATTTATTTAGTAGATTTTAATTCAACTGATTCTGAAATCTGCCTGTTTAATGAAGTAACTAATAATAACACCTTATGGCATAAAAGGATTAGCCATGTTAACCTCAAGAACATATCTAGGTTATCTAAACACAACCTTGTTAGAGGTTTACCTTCTTGCCCCAACAAGAAGGAGAGTCCTATGCAAGGCTTGTCAGCTAGGCAAGCAAACCAAGAACTCTTTTAAATCAGTAAATAAAAGTGATTCTCCTAGAATCCTGTATTTATTACATTTGGACCTATTTGGCCCAATAAATGTACAGAGTTTAGGAGGGAAGTATTACACCCTAGTCATTGTAGATGACTTCTCTAGATTCACTTGGGTGTTCTTTTTGAGAACTAAGGCTGATAACTTCAAAGCCCTTACAGACTTTCTATTATGTGTGCAGACTGAGTACTCTACTCATGTGGCCTTGATCAGAAGTGATCATGGTACTGAGTTTGACTCTCTTCTCATGCAAGAATTCTGTGAGAGAGAAGGTATCAAACATAGCTTCTCAGCTCCTAGAACTCCCCAACAAAATGGGGTGGTTGAAAGGAAGAACAGAACACTAATTGAAGCTGCTGGCACATTATTGGCAGATGCTAATATGCCTATTTCCTATTGGGCAGAAGCTGTTAGTACAGCCAACTATGTCTTGAATAGAAGTCTGATACACAAGCTTAAGTGTAAAACTCCTTATGAGTTACTTAAAGGAAAGAAACCTAAAATAAATTATTTTAGAGTTTTTGGCTGTGTAGTTTATATTCATAATAACAATAAAGAATATCTTAGAAAGTTTGAAGCAAAGGCTTCAATGGGAATTTTTCTAGGATATTCCCAAGTAAGCAAAGCTTATAGGGTATTTAATAAATCATCTTCTAAAATTGAAGAGTCTGTTCATGTGTCCTTTGATGAATCCCAAATGTTTTACAAGGAGAAGGAAAATTCTCCTTCCTCAAGTTCATTACAGGTACAAGATTCTTCCAAAGATGTCACTCAAGAAATCCTTCATCTTTCAACTCTTCATATCACTGAATCAGACAGTGATGAAGACATTGCTGAAGCTGTTGTTGTTCCACCAACAGTAGATAAAATTCCTCCTGAGGAATTAATCCCAACTGTTGCTGAAGATCACATCCCACCTGCTGTTGTTGTCACACTTAGAGATCACCCCACATCTCAAGTGATAGGAGACATATCAGCTGGTGTTCAAACAAGACATCAGTTAAGACAGGATGTGATGCATGCTTGTTTCCTCTCACAGATTGAGCCCCTCACCATTAAAGATGCAGAGCTAGATCCCCACTGGATCATTTCTATACAAGAGGAACTCAATCAGTTTGAGAGATGTAAAGTATGGACTTTGGTTCCAAGACCTAAAGGCCAACTGATCATAGGCACCAAGTGGGTGTATAGAAACAAGTTGGATGCAAATGGCATCATTGTAAGGAATAAATCTAGGCTTGTAGCTCAGGGCTACAGACAGGAGGAAGGTATAGATTATGACCAAACCTTTGCTCCTGTTGCAAGGCTAGAAGCAATAAGGATCTTCTGGGCCTATGCAGCCTACATGAAGTTTAAGGTTTTTCAAATGGATGTCAAAAGTGCTTTTCTTAATGGTGAGCTAAAGGAAGAGGTTTTTGTTGAACAGCCACCTGGTTTTGTTTCTTCAACTCAGCCCTCACATGTATTCAAGTTGCAGAAAGCTCTTTATGGACTAAAGCAAGCTTCCAGAGCCTGATATGAGACTTTAGCTAGTTTCCTGTTAGAGCACAACTTTACTAGGGGAGTAGTTGATAGAACCCTCTTCGTCAAGCACCACAAGGACACAATCCTGTTAGTTCAAGTGTATGTGGATGACATTATTTTTGGTTCCACTGATCCCAAACTGTGCAAAAAGTTTTCCAACTTGATGCATTCCAAGTTTGAGATGAGTAGTATGGGTGAGCTGTCTTACTTTCTTGGTCTCCAAGTAAAGCAAGATGCTGATGGCATCTTCATCTCCCAATCCAAATATGCCAAGAAATTGGTAAAGAAGTTTGGGATGGCAGATGCTTCAGCAATGCATACACCTATGGCTACTAATGTAGTTATTGATTCTGATGATCAGGGAAAGCCTGTAGATCAAAAGAATTATAGGGCCATTGTTGGTTCCCTATTGTATTTAACTGCAAGTAGGCCAGACATAATGTTTGCTACATGCCTTTGTGCTAGATTCCAGGTCAACCCCAAGGAATCTCATCTGATTCTTCTCAAGAGAATTTTGAGATACCTGAAGGGATGTCCAAATCTAGGACTTTGGTACCCAGCAGAGTCAGAATTTGAATTAATTGGATATTCTGATTCTGATTATGCTGGTTGTCGAGTTGACAGGAAAAGTACCTCAGGAACTTGTCAGTTCCTGGGAGAGAGATTGGTCTCTTGGTTCTGTAAGAAGCAGACCTCTGTATCAACTTCAACTGCAGAAGCTGAATATATAGCAGCTGCCAGTTGTTGTTCACAGATCCTGTGGATACAAAATCAGCTTTTGGATTATGGGTACTCACACAAGAACACTAAAATCATGTGTGACAGTACAAGTGCTATCTCCATTGCACAAAATCCAGTGCACCACTCTAGAACAAAGCACATTGAGATTAGACACCATTTCCTGAGAGATTGTGTGGAAAAGAACAAGATCAGCCTTGAGTTCATATCCACAGACCTTCAGAGAGGTGATATATTCACCAAGCCCTTAGATGAACAGAAGCATCTGTTCTTTTTAGTTCAACTAGGCATGATTAATGGAAGAGACTAAGTGTGACTATCTGCCGTGTTGAAACCTGCTTGAAGATTGTCGAACGATGCTCGAAGATCGTCGAACGGATCAAGCCTATCGTCGACCTATGGTTGATGATGGCTTATCTGCTTGAAGATCGTGGACCGGCGTTCGAAGATCGTAGAACAGGTCGAGCTTATCGTCGATCTATGGTTGACGACAGCTTGCTGTTTGTGAAGACAAAAATAGTCGAACGATTGATCGACTACTCTGCTTCAGGACCGATCGTCGAATGACCGTTCGACTATCGTCTCCAGTATCTTTTAAATAGATCGACGATCGCTGTTTTAATATAAAGCCGATAGTCGACCTAGGTTAAAAGATAGTTGCTTTTATCGTCGACGGAAAGCGTCTTTTCGCATTCCGTCTTCCCGCTTGCTCTTTGTCTCACGTGTTCTGTCGCTCCGTCCTCGCCATCTCTCCCTTGTCTTCTACAGCGTTTTCGATGGCGATTGCTCCAGCACTTCTTGCAGTGGTAAAGTTTGATGCCGGATTCAGCGTTGATTTTGACGCCTTCAGCAGTTGCGAACAAGGGATAGTAGAAATCCTAAATCTGTGCAGAGAACAAGGATTAGAGAGACTCATGTCTTACAGAGTAAAGATAAATACTCAGGAAATCAAAAAGTGGGCCTTCACTTCATCGTCGACTGATGATTCGATGACCGGAACAATTAGCGGAGAAGAGCTAATTTTGACTCCCGCTATTCTGTCTGAAATTTTTGGGTTGATTAATGGTGAAGAAGAATATGAGCAAGACGCTCCTGAATTCGGAAGAATGTTAACTGAGCTGGGACATGCCGAAGGCATTCCCTCCAAGCTGCTCAAGGTAAATTTCCCGTTTAAGATCAAATTTCTAGCGGAAATTGTTGGAAAAGTGCTACTGGGAAAGCACTCAGCCCACGGTAACATTACAAGGCAACAATTTGCACTAATGTGTGCAATTGTTAATAAGAAGCAGATAAATTGGGCTGCCATCATGTTTGATTTAATCAGGAAAAAGAATGGAAAGAAAGAAGTTACCCTAGGAAGGGTTGTTGGTATTTTTCTGAAGGAAAAATACCCCCATTTGCTTGTGTCTGCAGCCACCTCCATCAACGCGAGTAAGAAGATGGATCCTTCACTGTTCTCAAAGTGGAAAAGGACTTTCCTGAAGCCCGCTCCCGCAGGGGTTGCTCCAGTTATATCTGAGAGCACCAGGACTGTCGCAGTCACTCCCCCCCCCCCATCTAGCAGCTGGCTCAGCAAATCCATCTCCTCCATCTTCTTCATCAGCTTTGCCATCTACTGCAGTTGAAGTTCCTTCAACTTCAACTGAAGTACGATATTCTGCCTCTCCTCCTGCATCTTCTCTCCCGACAGATCTTGCTGGGATCTCTCAACCCAGCTTTGATTTGTTGGCGTATAAAATATCTTCTCCAGTTCATTCTCCAATTCCAACTCCTCCTCACTCTCCAATTCTATCTTCAGATCATCTTGATCACCCTGCATCCACCCATGCATCTCCAGCTCATTCTCCAACTCCATCTCCAGCTCATTCTCCAGCTCATATTGCACATACCACCCCTGTTGTTCTTCCACCCTCAGAAATTCCTCCATCATCTTCATCATCTTCTTTTGTTATAACTCCAGCATTTATTGCTAGCATTGTGGAGTTAATTACCCCCTCAATCAAAACTATGATTGATGAGGCAATTGCTCCCCTTGCTTCTTATATATCTTCTTTGACTGCTGCTATTCAGGCACTCTCAAAGTCTGCTGAGCCCTCTTCTTCTAGGGGCCTGGTTTCAGTCTCTACTGAAATCAGGCAGGGGGAGATGCTTGATGAAGATATCTCAGAGCAGCCTTTGGCCTCCCCTCTAGCAGCAGTTCATCTTGCAGTAACAGAGAAAGTAGCAGAAGATTCAGCTCCTCCTCCTCCTCCATCTGAAAAGGAAATATCTAATGCAATCATGTTGACAGAATTTGTAGTAAAAGTTTTCTTAGAAGAATCCTCAACTCCCTTGGTTGTCCAGTACCTAGAAGGAATAATCACCTCCTTTCTAGATGATTTATGGGAGTTAGGAAACCTTGAAGAACATCCTGAAGGTATGTCTCTTTCTCAATTTGTAGATTACTCAATTGATATGCTAGTATGGGAATATCTAGATGTCATTTAGCAAGATTTTATTCCTAATCCTACAGATATAATGGAAGAAGTAGTTGTTGTCCAAGAGCCAGAACCTGAACCAGAACCTGAACCTGCTCTAGAGATTTTAGATGCTATAGAGCCTGAACCTGTGTCTGCCCCTGAAGATCAAGTGGTTGTAGAGCCAGTAAGTGAACCTGCTTCTGAAGTTCAACCTGAACCAGAAGTAGCTGTTCTAGCTTCTAAGGCTTCTGAGCAAGCAGTGCAAATTGAACTGGTCCCCACGACAGTTCCTGAGCTTCAAGAAATGGATTCTGAAAGTCAAATTGAAGAATCTACGGTATGGGATGATTCCCCAGGATTGGACTTAGATACTCTCCTAGCACAGGATGCCATGGAAGAAGAAATGGAAAAAACTGCTTTAAAGGAAAAAAGAAAGAGCTCTGAAAGAGGCTATTGATCCCTATGATATGCCTATCTCTTCAAATTCTGAAGAAGAAATTGATTCTGATGAATCTGCTGATTCTAAGAGAAAAAGGATTGCTAAAAAGAAAAGAAAGGCTGTAGCTCCTCATCCTGCAAATCCAGACAACGATACACCATATTACATACTGAAATGGATTGATCCCAAGTCAAAAGAATTCCAGCATTGGATGTGGTTTTCTAAAAATCAACAAAAGCAAAGGAAAAAGGCTAAGAGGTATGACCCTCCTGCTCCTAGATGGAATCCTAGAGGTCCTCCTCCTCCACCTCCCGGTGCAGGAGCCTCAGGAAATTTATCTTCTAAATCTGCCTCTCAATCTGAAAGATCAAATCCATCCCAGCCTGCTCAAAGGAAAAGTTCTCAAGGTTTCCAAGGTAAAAGCCAAACTGGCTATCAAAGAACTGATACAGTTAAAGAACAAGTTAAGGATGTAGTTTATCAAAGACCAACCTTTTCCCCTCCTCCTTCTCCAAAGAAAAAAGTTTCATCTCCAAAGCCAGTGCATATTGAGAAAGTTGTTCCAAAAGGTAAGCAATTTATTTTATCTGAAAATTCTAGCAAGAATTTTGCTAAGTCTGCTCTCTCTTATTATTTAGTTAATCAAGATAAAGAACCAGTTAATTCTTCTTCTGAGATTGTTTATGAAAGCCCAGAGCTTGATCCTAACTTTAAGATGGCTCGTTTTCTTGAACTGGTTAGAGCAGCGCAAATAAGGAAAGCAAAAGCTGAAGGAAAGGACACTGCCGGATTAACCACAATGTCTAATTTCAGAAAGAAGGAGCTTGAAAAATTCCAGGTGAGACCTGAGATGTTTGATGCTTCAAAATATATGGAAAAGCATCTAGAGGCAGTGGTCCCAAGAACAACTGAACTGAAAATTATTGGAGAACAAGATTTGAAGCTATCGAAGAAAGAAGCTCTAGATCCTACAAGGAAAATTACTTTTGTTTCTAGTTCTTCTAATCCTGAATCTAACTCTAAAGCACCTTAATTGTTCATTGATTGACAGTTAATGTTTATCTGATTGATTGATGATATCTGCTTAGTTATTTCCCTTTATGCATTTTATTTACTTTCTGTAATTAGTGTTGTTTGTTTTATTTGTTGAGAGACTTAACTCAAATAGGGGGAGATTGTTGGTACCCAAGGTTTTGATTTGAGTTTAGTCCTCTCTTTCTGTCTCTTGACCCAAGATTTATCTATGGTCAAAGGTTAGTTGATAGGTTAGATTCTCTAGTTGTGTAGAAATGCTTTTCCAGATGAATATTTGTTTAAGTAGTTTTTCGTTCGACTATAGTCGAACGTTGCTCGACTATCATCTATCGGCTGATCGACTATCGTCTATCAGTTGGTCGACGTTCTATCTGCGTTGGTAGGTCGACTATCTGTTGATAGGTCGACTATCTGTCGTCTTTGATAGTTCGACTATCTGTCCTGATAGTTCAACTACCTGATAGCTCGACTATCTGTTGATAGATCGACTATCTGTGTTGCTTTGATAGGTCGACTATCTGCTTGATAGGTCGACTATCTGTTTGCTTTGATAGTTCGACTATCTGTTGATAGATCGACTATCTGTGTTGCTTTGATAGTTCGACTATCTGCTTGGATAGTTCAACTATCTTATAGTTCGACTATCTGATGATAAGTCGACTATCTGTTTTGTTTGATAGGTCGACTATCTATTGATAGGTTGACTATCTGTTTTCTGTGATAGGTCGACTATCTGCTTGATAGGTCGACTACCTTTTTTCATTTGGTAGTTCGACTATCTGTCCGGATAGATCGACTATCTGATAGCTCGACTATCTGTTCTGATAGGTCGACTATCTGCCGAGGTAGTTCGACTATCTTCTTTGATAGTTCGACTATCTGGATCGTTTGACTATCTGTCTGATAGGTCGACGATCTCCGTGCGCCGTTCGACGATCTCCGAGGGTCGTTCGACGTTTTGCTGTATGCTCTTATTTAGTTTTGTCGTCTTCTATGATTTGACTAATTTCATATTTATTTTGGCATATTTTATGAAAGATTATCTGAATAATTTGTGACATTATTTCCATGCAATATCAGTTCTATTCTATATGCATGAGCTAATCTTTTCTGACAAAGTTGATTGTCTTATAGCTGAGATATGCAATCTGCTTTATCTGCCAGGCTGTCCTTTATAGCCGTTAGACTCAAAAAGTCTTCCTTGGCCGTAAAGAGTTCTTTCTGATGTGACTTTATCTTATATTATTTCATCAGAAGTATTTGCAGCTTCTTAGAAAGCTTTATCCTTTTATAGGATATCTGCCTGCAGTATTTTTGTTTTGCTTTATGCTTTTTGCAGCCCAGCTTGCAGAGTTCAGAAAAAGACAAGATTCAAACTCAATTAGAGTCGTTGTTGCTGCTGATATATAAAGACTTCTTTGAAGAAGAAATCAACTAGTTCACAGAGATAAGAAATTCATTCAGCAAGCTTACAGCAAGAATAAGTTTAACTGCTCTCAGCAATCTTCACTCAACTGAGAAGTGTTAGCTCTTCTGCTCTTCTTCAACCTGAGTTCTCCTGTTCCAGGAAGTTCTGACTCAGAGATCTTTTGAAGAAGAAGAAGAAGATGGCTGCTAGAAGATTTTCATTTCTTATTTTATATCTTCTTGTAGTTCTTCCTTCAGTATTTACTGAAGTGTTTCTGCACTGAAGCAAGACTTCACCTGGACGTTCTTTGAGCCAGGGGGAGCCTTGATTCTTTTAGAGCTGTCTAGCTCAGTGCAAGTTATTGTGCTTCTCTAATCTATTGTAAAATAGAGAAGACACCTTAACCTCCTTTCCACCTCCTATACAGGGTTATTACTCCCTTCAAAAGTATCCCTTGGTGGCAGGGCACCTGATCAAAAACCAATGTTCGGTTTTTAGACACCTGATCAAAAGTCTAAAGGGTCTCTTGATCTACCTGAAGCAGATCTTGTTGGTGGCAGGGCACCTGATCAAAAACCTGAGTAGATTCCTACCTTGTTGGTAGAAGAGTGGACGTACCCAAGTTGTTTGGGGAACCACTATAAATTCCTTGTGTCGTCTGGATTGCTTTATTTAATTAATTGCATTGTGGCTGTGATTAGATCTTAACTAGGTTTGCTAGTTGCTGGATAGGATCCAAAGCTAAACTGTAATTACAGTTAGCTTTAGTTTGTGCACAACACTTGTGTTAGGCTCTAAGGTTTAATCTTAAATATCTATAACTTTCATTCCGCATTTAACTCCAAGGGAGTTGAGTAGAAAGTCAACTTTGCTAGTGCAATTTTTGATTACTCTATTCACCCCCCCTCTAGAGTAGTATCTATCCCATCTCTTTCAGGGTCTCGCCACCCAGGTTGTCATCAACTGGCATGACAGGTTGACCCCCCCCCCCCAGGAGGCTAAGTGTTTTTACCCCGAGGGGGTCTCGCCACCCAGGCTCTCATCAGCTGGCATGGCAGGTTGAACCCCCCGAGAGGTTAAGTGTTTTTTGCCCGGAGGAGGTCTCGCCACCCAGGCTCCCATCAAACTGGCATGGCAGGTTGACCCCTCCGGGAGGTTAAGTGTTTTTGCCTGGAGGAGGTCTCGCTACCCAGGCTCCCATCAAGCTGGCATGACAGGTTGACCCCTCCGGGAGGTTAAGTGTTTTTACCCTGAGGGGGTCTCGCCACCCAGGCTCTCATTAGATAGCATGGCAGGTTCACCCCCCCGGGAGGTTAAGTGTTATTTTCCCGGAGGAGGTCTTGGCACCCAGGCTCCCATCAAACTGGCATGGCAGATTGACCCCTCCGGGAGGTTAAGTGTTTTTTGCCCGGAGGAGGTCACGCCACCCAAGCTCCCATCAAGCTGGCATGGCAGGTTGACCCCCCCCCAGGAGGCTAAGTGTTTTTACCCTGAGGGGGTCTCGCCACCCAGGCTCTCATCAGCTGGCATGACAGGTTGACCCCCCTCCCCCAGGAGGCTAAGTGTTTTTACCCTGAGGGGGTCTCGCCACCCAGGCTCTCATCACCTGGCATGGCAGGTTGACCCCCCCAGGAGGCTAAGTGTTTTTACCCTGAGGGGGTCTCGCCACCCAGGCTCTCATCAGCTGGCATGACAGGTTGACCCCCCAGGAGCCTAAGTGTTTTTACCCTGAGGGGGTCTCGCCACCCAGGCTCTCATCAGCTGGCATGGCAGGTTGACCCCCCCGGGAGGTTAAGTGTTTTTTGCCCGGAGGAGGTCTCGCCACCCAGGCTCCCATCAAACTGGCATGGTAGGTTGACCCCTCCGGGAGGTTAAGTGTTTTTTGCCCCGGAGGAGGTCTCGCCACCCAGGCTCCCATCAAACTTGCATGGCAGGTTGACCCCTCCGGGAGGTTAAGTGTTTTTTGCCCGGAGGAGGTCTCGCCACCCAGGCTCCCACCAAACTAGCATGGCAGGTTGACCCCTCCGGGAGGTTAAGTGTTTTTTGCCCGGAGGAGGTCTCGCCACCCAGGCTCCCATCAAGCTGGCATGGCAGGTTGACCCCTCCAGGAGGTTAAGTGTTTTTTGCCCAGAGGAGGTCTCGTCACCCAGGCTCCCATCAAGCTGGCATGACAGGTTGAACCCTGCGGGAGGTTAAGTGTTTTTTTCCCGGAGTAGGTCTCGTCACCCAGGCTCACATCAAGCTGGCATGGCAGGTTGACCCCTCCAGGAGGTTAAGTGTTTTTTGCCCAGAGGAGGTCTCGCCACCCAGGCTCCCATCAAACTTGCATGGCAGGTTGACCCCTCCGGGAGGTTAAGTGTTTTTTGCCCGGAGGAGGTCTCGTCACCCAGGCTCCCATCAAGCTGGCATGACAGGTTGACCCCTCTAGGAGGTTAAGTGTTTTTTGCCCGGAGGAGGTCTCGTCACCCAGGCTCACATCAAGATGGCATGACAGGTTGACCCCTCCGGGAGGTTAAGTGTTTTTTGCCCAGAGGAGGTCTCGCCACCCAGGCTCCCATCAAACTTGCATGGCAGGTTGACCCCTCCGGGAGGTTAAGTGTTTTTTGCCCGGAGGAGGTCTCGCCACCCAGGCTCCCATCAAACTGGCATGGCAGGTTGACCCCCCTAGGAGGCTAAGTGTTTTTACCCTGAGGGGGTCTCGCCACCCAGGCTCTCATCAGCTGGCATGGCAGGTTGAACCCCCCGGGAGGTTAAGTGTTTTTTGCCCGGAGGAGGTCTCGCCACCCAGGCTCCCATCAAACTGGCATGACAGGTTGACCCCTCCGGGAGGTTAAGTGTTTTTTGCCCGGAGGAGGTCTCGCTACCCAGGCTCCCATCAAGCTTGTATGGCAGGTTGACCCCTCCAGGAGGTTAAGTGTTTTTACCCAGAGGGGGTCTCGCCACCCAGGCTCTCATTAGCTGGCATGGCAGGTTGACCCCCCGGGAGGTTAAGTGTTTTTTGCCCGGAGGAGGTCTCGCCACCCAGGCTCCCATCAAACTGGCATGACAGATTGACCCCTCCGGGAGGTTAAGTGTTTTTTGCCCAGAGGAGGTCTCACCACCCAGGCTCCCATCAAGCTGGCATGGCAGGTTGACCCCCCCAGGAGGCTAAGTGTTTTTACCCTGAGGGGGTCTCGCTACCCAGGCTCTCATCAGCTGGCATGATAAGTTGATCCCCCCACGAGGCTAAGTGTTATTACCCTGAGGGGGTCTCGCCACCCAGGCTCTCATCAGCTGGCATGGCAGGTTGACCCCCCCAGGAGGCTAAGTGTTTTTACCCTGAGGGGTCTCACCACCCAGGCTCTCATCAGCTGGCATGACAGGTTGACCCCCCTAGGAGGCTAAGTGTTTTTACCTTGAGGGGGTCTCGCCACCCAGGCTCTCATCAGCTGGCATGACAGGTTGACCCCCCAGGAGGCTAAGTGTTTTTACCCTGAGGGGGTCTCGCCACCCAGGCTCTCATCAGCTGGCATGGCAGGTTGACCCCCCCGGGAGATTAAGTGTTTTTTGCCCGGAGGAGGTCTCGCCACCCAGGCTCCCATCAAACTGGCATGGCAGGTTCACCCCTCCGGGAGGTTAAGTGTTTTTTTTGCCCGGAGGAGGTCTCGCCACCCAGGCTCCCATTAAACTAGCATGGCAGGTTGACCCCTCCGGGAGGTTAAGTGTTTTTTGCCCGGAGGAGGTCTCGCCACCCAGGATCCCATCAAGCTGGCATGGCAGGTTGACCCCTCCGGGAGGTTAAGTGTTTTTGCCCAGAGGAGGTCTCGTCACCCAGGCTCCCATCAAGCTGGCATGACAGGTTGACCCCTCCGGGAGGTTAAGTGTTTTTTGCCCGGAGGAGGTCTCGTCACCCAGGCTCACATCAAGCTGGCATGGCAGGTTGACCCCTCTGGGAGGTTAAGTGTTTTTTGCCCAGAGGAGGTCTCGCCACCCAGGCTCCCATCAAACTAGCATGGAAGGTTGACCCCTCCGGGAGGTTAAGTGTTTTTTGCCCGGAGGAGGTCTCGCCACCCAGGCTCCCATCAAGCTGGCATGGCAGGTTGACCCCTCGGAGAGACCTTATAATCTTTCAAACCGTGAGAAGAGGTCACTCAGCGAATACGTTGGGTTGGATGTTTCTTTCCGAGCGTGGGACTTGCTCGAAAAGAGCGGGGATTGTGTACAACCCCGTATTCGCCCCTATATAGTTTTAAGCTTTTTGGACGTCTTGGCACGCTTGGTGGCCAATTTTGGCCTTTCCTTGGAAATATATTAGTAGGGGAGGAAAAAAGGAGCTTACCAGGCTAGTGCTTGGAGTACTCTTCAGGGGGAGAATGCGGCGGGAGGCCGGCACTCGCCCCGGCCCCTCTTTAGGGTACGGGTGTAGCGGGAGGCCCCAGGTAGACCCGGCGGGACAGCTCCCAGGGTCTCGGCGGGGCTGCTCCCAAGGTCTCGGCGGGAAGCTGTCAGGGTCTCGGCGGGACAGTTGTCGGGGTCTCGGCGGGACAGCTGTCGGGTTCTCGGCGGGACAGCTCCCAGGTTCTCGGCGGGACAGCTCCCAGGGTCTCGGCGGGATAGCTCCTAGGGTCTCGGCGGGACAGCTCCAGGGTCTTGGCGGGATAGCTCCAGTGTCTTGGCTGGACAGCTCCCAGGGTCTCGGCGGGACAGCTCTCAGGGTCTCGGCGAGACAGCTCCCAGGGTCTCGGCGGCACAGCTCCCAGTGTCTCGGCAGGACAGCTCCCAGGGTCTCGGCGGGACAGCTCCCAGGGTCTCGGCGGGACATCTCACAGGGTCTCGGCGAGACAGCTCCCAGGGTCTCGGTGGGACAGCTCCTAGGGTCTCGGCGGGATAGATCACAGGGTCTCGGCGGGACAGCTCCTAGGGTCTCGGTAGGACAGCTCTCAGGGTCTCGGCGGGACTGCTCCCAGGGTCTTGGCGGGACAGCTGTCGGGGTCTCGGCGGGACAGCTCCCAGGGTCTCGGCAGGACAGCTCTCAGGGTCTCGGCGGGACAGCTCCCAGGGTCTCGGCGGGACAGCTCACAGTGTCTCGGCAGGACAGCTCTCAGGGTCTCAGCGGGACAGCTCCTAGGGTCTCGGCGGGACAGCTCCCAGGGTCTCGACGGGACAGCTCCCAGGGTCTCGGCAGGACAGCTCCCAGGGTCTCGGCGGGACAGCTCCCAGGGAGATAAGGGTTGTGGCTCCTCCCACCCTTGGACCTCTCTCCGGACCATGTTTTTACCGTTATGCCCCGGGGGGGGATTACCTCTCTACCCCCCCCCCCCCCCCCCGATGTGGAGTTTTTCTATTAGCTAGAGGCTTAGTTGCCTTAGGGGTATTTTGGTCATTTTACCCCTAGGACTTTGAAAAGCTATAAATAGACCCTTGAGGGTGTCTTGGAGAGCATTCATTCATTCCTTAGCCACAAAAAATCTCTTTGGTTTTCTTCCTCCAAGGCACCTAGCTCAAGCATTGGCTAGGGAGGGGGAGACCTCAAAGGTCTTCCGGGTGTGAGGTGGGACCTCCATGCTAGAGCCGAGGGTCTGTCTCATAGCTTCCTAGGTCTTCGGTCCGTGACGTTCTTCCGAGCATAGTAGGTGTGAGGTCACCCCTTTCCCCAAGGGTCGAACTCCACAGAAGTCAATTTTGGCTTCGGTCATTTTTGGCTTCAACACTTACCATCCACAAACAGAAGGCTTAGCCGAGCGTATAAATCGCTCACTCGAACAATACCTCCGGATATTTTGTAACCACAATCACAAAAAATGGTCAACATTACTTAGCTATGCGGAATTTTATTTCAATACTTCATTTAACTCCGCGATCGGCATGACTCCATACGAAGTCATGTTCGGTCGAAAACCACCTGGTTTATTGTCTTACAGCCCAGGAGGAACGTCAAATGAAGCAGTCGAAACAACCTTACAAAAGAGAGAAAAAATATTGCATCAGCTCAAGGAAAACCTTCACAACTCACAGCAGAGAATGAAAGTATATGCGGACAAAAAGAGAATGGAGTTACAACTCACTCCAGGGGAGTGGGTTTTACTTAAGCTCCACCCATACCGACAGTTATTTCTACATCGAAACTTCAACAAGAAACTAAGTATGAAGTACTACGGCCCATACAAAGTTTTAGAGCAGATCGGAAAAACAGCTTATCGCTTGGATCTTCCTCCAGAAGCTAAGATCCACCAGGTATTTCATATTTCTCTACTTAAAAAATACAAAGGGGAACCAGGACCTCAAGGGATTACACTTCCAGCAAGTCACTGGAAGAACAACCCTCTTCATCAGCCCTTGGCAGTGGTGTCAACACGAAAAATCCTAAGAGAGGGAAAGGAAATACATCAAGGCTTGATCCAGTGGGATGGTTTGGCCCCAGAAGACAACACTTGGGAAGATCTTTCTTCCCTAGTCGATTTTCCGCAGATCGCAAGGGATGAAACCGTAATTACTGCTCCAACATGGAAATCAAAAGGAAAACGAAGCCAACGACGACAACATGACAACAACGGACAAACCCAAAAACCTGCAAGTTGACCTCTTCACCATTTATCTAGTGAGAGGACAACAGACGCAAAACAAATCTTCGAAGAAAACTGGAAGGGAGATTAAACCTGGAGATATGAGTTGCAGAATCAGCTGTATAAAGGCCTTGAGTACATGCTCACAGTCATCATCATCTTCTGCCATCTACTAATTATCCCCATCAAGCTCCAGCCAGCTTCCTTCAACCTCAGCTTAGAGTTTTCAGGCGGCAAGGGGTTTTAGGGTTAACGCTGAGGACAATGTTGTTTTTACGGGAAGAGAAATGTAATAGCTTATCACCTTTATCATCACCTCCTGCATATCAATCAACGGCTGGAAATAAGATATCATCAAAATGCAAGTTAGGTAATATCACCGGGAGGGATATATATCCGAGCCAGATTTACAATGACCCACTGGTGTGTTCTCAGAACCAAATACTGACAGGTGGCGGCTTGAAACAAATGATCCTTCCAACCATCCAGATGTTGACACGTGTTCCCTCATTGTATTAGCTTGTAACCGTTATTACAACTAATAGTTTTATCTAAGTATAAATATAAATGATTAGCCTGTAATAGTTTAAAGATGGATTTTAATGAAATAAGTTCTTCACCTTCTTCCCTGATTTCGTCTCTCCTTCCCTTAGCCACCCTCTGGCTCTCCTCTATGTTACTGCTCTGAAATCTTTGTTACAGTTTGCTTGTGAGTATCACCTCATGGAGCCCTCAAGCCATAAAACCCTTCACAAACATGATAAAAATGTCGCCGAGAATAATAGACGATTGGTTGACACAGCCGTTCGGAAAAAAGAATGAAAGTTTAGCATTTTTTTTGGCATATGGGAAGGGGAGTGCTCCGCTTTTCCATAAAATTGAAATCGGCAATGCGAACACCTGCAACAGCAAAAAGGTCTCAAGCATGGAGTTGCGAAAATAACCAATCCAAGAGGAAAGAGCAGACTAGAACAAAAAAACATAACCTTTTTTTCGTTGATTTGTATTAGGGGTTCAATCATCTAGGTAATAATAAGATCTCGTGTTCTTCTGCTCTTTATCATTGCCCGAATCGAGCTTGTTGATGTGAGGTCGATAATTTGTCTGATCTCGTCTAAATGTAATATGAAGGTGCTGCAGTAAAACAATGTCAATCAAAAAAAAATTCCCCCAAAAGTACTTGACCTCTATTGAGAGAAGTTAAGATATTTCATACCATCAAATGCATAAATAGTCTTCACCCGCTGGCAAAAATGACATAAAATAGGAAAATGACACCAAAATGTGACATTTATACACTACTTAATGGGCAATGATGTAAGTTGATCGATCGTCATTGCATGGTTTTGCATCTACTCTCAGTTGATGAACATGCTACAAGTTCTTGTATCTTCCTACAACAGATAATAAGATTTGCTCTAAAGAATATTACATTTCTATTTGTAGAACTTAAATCATGAAGAGATCTAACAAAAGTCAGCATTGGCACAGGTTGTCAGCAGCAGTGTATGAGACAACTTTTAGCGCCTGTTTGGGAGGGCTTTTTAGCTTTTTTCGTTTTCTGGATGACGCTACCATACCTTAGAAACTGTTTGGATTGTCTACCGGTGGGAAAAGCTACCGCGAAAAACTTCATTTTCTATCTTTTGGAAAAGTCACTTGTCACCTACTTTTTCAACCTTTTCGAAAAGCACTTCCTCATCCCAAAACACTTATCACTTGAAAAATCTCTAACTTAATTTTTTGTCCAGCCGTGATTTTTTTCCCGGACACAATTTTTTCGCTCGGACACATATTTTCTCCAAGGCGCGTTTTTTTGCCAGGGCGTGAATTTTTCGTCCGAGTGTGGTTTTTTTACCCGTGGACGATTGTTTTCGCCAGACCGCTTTTGTTTTTGCCCGGGCGGGTTTTTTTTCGCCCGAGCCGATTTTTTCGTACGGGGGCGATTTTTTCGCCCAGGTGCGTTTTTTTCATCCGGGTGCGATTTTTTCACCCGTGCACGATTTTTTTTCTCCCAGGCGCGTTTTTTTTTCTCCGGTCGATTTTTTCCCTAGGACGCGATTTTTTTGTCCGGGTGCGATTATTTCGTCCGGACGCGAATTTTCGTTCGTACGCGATTTTTTCGCCCGGACCAATTTTTTCGCACGGGCGCGATTTTTTTCGCCCGTGCGCGATATTTTCGTCCGAGTGTGATTTTTTCGCCCATGAGCAATTTTTTCGTCCGGGCCGATTTTTCTACCAAGGCGGGGGGTTTTTCTCCCGAGTGCGATTTTTTCGCCCGTGCACTATTTTTTTCGCCCAAACGCATTTTTTTCGTCAGGGCAAATTTTTTTGTCCGGCCGCGATTTTTTTGCACTTGCGCGATTTTTTCGCACCGGTATGAATTTTTCTCTCAGAAGCAGTTTTTCACCCAGGGGCGGTTTTTTCGTGCGGGCGCGATTTTTTAGCCCGGACAAGATATTTTTTCCAGGGAGGGGTTTTTCGACAGAACAACATTTTTTCGCCCGGGAGCAAATTTTTCACCCGTGCTCGAATTTTTCGCCTGAGAGCGATATTTTTCATTGGACCTTGTTTTTTTGCCGGAGAGCTGTTTTTTAGCTCTGGCGCAATTTTTTTCCCAAGCGGGATTTTTTTCGCTTGGGAGCAAATTTTTATCCCGGACAATGTTTTTTTCGCTCGGTCGCGAATTGTTTTGCCGGGCGCAAATTTTTCGCCCTTGAGCGATATTTTTTTGCCCTGGTACGTTTTTTTTACCCGGGAGCATTTTTTCGCCTGGGGGAGATTTTGTCGCTTGAGTGCGCCCGGGGGCGAATTTTTCGCTCAGACGCGAATTTTTGCCTTGGCATGATTTTTTCGCTCAGGCGCGAAAATTCGCGCCCGGGCAGAATATTTGCGCCTGGTCGAAAAATTCGTGCCCCGCCGTAAAAAATGCCCCTGACCAAAAAATTCGCGCCCGTCCGAAAAATTCGTGTCCGGTCAAAAAATTCGCGTCCGACCGAAAAATTCGCGTCAGAACGAAAAATTCGCTCTCGGCCGAAAAATTTACGCTCGACCGAAAAATTTGCGCTTGGCTAAAAAATTGGCGCTCGGGCAAAAATATAGCGTACGCCCGAAAAATTTGCGCCCGGCCGAAAAATATCGCACCCGGGCGAAAAATTCGCAGTCGGGCGAAAAATTTGCGGTCGGATAAAAAAACTGCGCCCGGGCGAAAAAACTGTGCCCCAGCGAAAAAACCGCGCTTGGGCGAAAAAACAGCGCCCGGGCAAAACATTCGTGGCCGGGTGAAAAAAACATGCCCGAGCGAAAAGATTGTTCATTTTCCCCCCGACGCGCATTTTTGGTCGGTTGCGCATTTTCCGCCTGAACGCGCATTTTTCGCCTATACACACATTTTCCGTCCGGGAGCTCATTTTCCCTTGGTCGCACATTTTAAAAAAAAAATGTTACCGCAACGGAGATTTGTCAAACAGTTTATAAAGTGATTTTTCTTTCGGAAAATCTCTGCAAAATGTGTTTACCCAACAAATCTTCATTTTCAATATATATTTTCCAAAAGTTAATTTTCTTACCTTACTTTTACTATCACTCTTTTGCTTTCTAAAAAGCTCTCTCAAACAGAACCTTAGAGAAACATGTCCAGGAATCCCCTTCCAAGATGAAATCTTTTGCACAACATGAAGATGAGAAGCCAATGGATTATGCATTTGCCTCTAATTGTTTAAGAAAACTGAGAATCCCTTCCAAGACAATCTTTTGTTGAAGATGACGATTGTTTCAGATCAATAGAGAGGCTTTTTAGAAGGAGAAATATTACAAGTGATGTTGCACTATACATATACATAAGAAAGATTAAGGGCCTGTTTGGGAAGGCTTTTCAGAAAGGAGAAGGAGCGGTGGCAAAAGGATGGTAGGAAAAGGAACTTTTGGAAAATGTCTATTAGAAAAGGAGAACTGTTTGGGTGAACTTCTTTTGCAGAGCTTTTCAAAAACGAGAAAAACTTTATAAATCGTTTGACAAAATTCCGTTGCGGTAACTTTTTGTATTAAAAAAATGCGTCCCAGGAAAAAGGCGCAATTATTTTGCCAGGGCAGGTATTTTTTCGCCCGGGAGCGAATTTTTCACCGGGTGGCGGTTTTTCTCTCCCGGGCGTGAATTTTTCACCCGGGCGCGATATTTTCGCCCGGGCCCCAATTATTCGACCGAGTGCCAATTTTTCGGACGGACGCGAATTTTTTCGGATGAGCACGATTTTTTTTGGATGACGGCAAATTTTTCCGACAGGCGCGAATTTTCCAGATGAGCACGAATTTTTTCGGATGACGGCAAAATATGAATAAGATTTTTCATGGTCTATATATAAATAAGGGGGTTATATACGTTGACCTAATACGGCTCCCACCGCGAAACTACTCGCATCGCACATTCTTTCAAACGGAAGATCCCACACCGAAGCTATCATAATCAGTGCGTTAATTAAATTTTATTTAATCAATTCGAAGGAAGAAAGATAAGAGTCATCAAAAATGAACGAGGTGTATTTTTCTAGAAGATGGGTAAGGGGCTTGGTGATCTTGGAAAAATCCTTTATGAAGCGGCGGTAGAAACCAGCGTGACCAAAGAAACTTCTTATAGCTTTTATATTCGTACGCGGCGGCAGCTTCTTGATAACTTCTATCTTCGAAATATCTACCTCAATACCTTTCGCAGAAATTTTATGACCCAAAACTAACACTTCCCTCACCATAAAATGGCATTTTTCCCAATTTAGGGCAAGGTTAGTCTCTTCGCATCGTTCTAAGACTTTTTCAAGATTTTCTAAACATTTATCAAAGGAATCGCCGAACACGGAAAAATCGTCTATAAATAACTCCATAATGCTTTCTACGTACTTGTCAAAGATAGCGAGCATACATCGCTGGAATGTAGCTGGCGCATTGTACTATCCAAACGGCATTCTTCGGTAGGCGAAGGTGCCAAAGGGACAAGTAAACGTACTTTCTCTTGGTACTCGAGAGAGATGGGGATTTGAAAATACCCCGAGAGGCCATCGAGAAAATAATAAAAGCTATGGCCGGATAATCGTTCTAAAAGTTGGTCAATAAATGGCAAAGGATAGTGGTCCTTGTGGGTGGCGTCATTCAGCTTCCTATAATCTATACACATACGCCAACCCGTCACTGTCCGTATTGGGATTAATTAGTCATTTTCATTACTAATTACCGTTATCCCTCCCTTCTTTTGTACTACCTGAATAGGGCTAACCCACTTACTATCTGATATTGGGTAGATAATTCTTGCGTCTAATAATTTCATAACCTCGCCCTTAACTACTTCTTTCATGTTTGGGTTGATACGACATTGAGGTTGAATGGAGTTACGTGAATTATCTTCCATTAAAATTTTTTGAGAACAGAAAGACGGGCTTATGCGCTTGATATCAGAAATCTTCCAAGCAATAGCTCGGCGATGCTTACGTAAAACTAAATGAAGTTTTTCATTTTGGACATCTGTGAGGTAGGCCGAAACTATAACTGGCAGCTTGGAGTTTTTTTCTAAGAAGGCGTACTTGAGATGTTCAGGAAGTTCTTTAAGTTCTAGGGTAGGGGGCTCTTCATAAGAGGATTTAGAAATTCTTTCTTTTTCGAACACTATATCTTCGTAGAATTTTTAATTTTCCATATAAAAAATTCTACGAAGATATAGTGTTCGAAAAAGAAAGAATTTCTAAATCCTCTTATGAAGAGCCCCCTACCCTAGAACTTAAAGAACTTCCTGAACATCTCAAGTACGCCTTCTTAGAAAAAAACTCCAAGCTGCCAGTTATAATTTCGGTCTACCTCACAGATGTCCAAAATGAAAAACTTCTTTTAGTTTTACGTAAGCATCGCCGAGCTATTGCTTGGAAGATTTCTGATATCAAGGGCATAAGCCCGTCTTTCTGTGCTCAAAAAATTTTAATGGAAGATAATTCGCGTAACTCCATTCAACCTCAATGCCGTATCAACCCAAACATGAAAGAAGTAGTTAAGGGCGAGGTTATGAAATTATTAGACGCAAGAATTATCTACCCAATATCAGATAGTAAGTGGGTTAGCCCTATTCAGGTAGTACAAAAGAAGGGAGGGATAACGGTAATTAGTAATGAAAATAACTAATTAATCCCAACACGGACAGTGACGGGTTGGCGTATGTGTATAGATTATAGGAAGCTGAATGACGCCACCCGCAAGGACCACTTTCCTTTGCCATTTATCGGCCAACTTTTAGAATGATTATCCGGCCATAGCTTTTATTATTTTCTCGATGGCCTCTCGGGGTATTTTCAAATCCCCATCTCTCTCGAGTACCAAGAGAAAGTACGTTTACTTGTCCCTTTGGCACCTTCGCCTACCGAAGAATGCCGTTTGGATAGTGCAATGCGCCAGCTACATTCCAGCGATGTATGCTCGCTATCTTTGACAAGTACGTAGAAAGCATTATGGAGTTATTTATGGACGATTTTTCCGTGTTCGGCGATTCCTTTGATAAATGTTTAGAAAATCTTGAAAAAGTCTTAGAACGATGCGAAGAGACTAACCTTGCCCTAAATTGGGAAAAATGCCATTTTATGGTGAGGGAAGTGTTAGTTTTGGGTCATAAAATTTCTGCGAAAGGTATTGAGGTAGATATTGCGAAGATAGAAGTTATCAAGAAGCTGCCGCCGCGTACGAATATAAAAGCTATAAGAAGTTTCTTTGGTCACGCTGGTTTCTACCGCCGCTTCATAAAGGATTTTTCCAAGATCACCAAGCCCCTTACCCATCTTCTAGAAAAAGACACCTCGTTCATTTTTGATGACTCTTGTCTTTCTTCCTTCGAATTGATTAAATAAAATTTAATTAACGCACTGATTATGATAGCTCCGGTGTGGGATCTTCCGTTTGAAAGAATGTGCGATGCGAGTAGTTTCGCGATGGGAGCCGTATTAGGTCAACGTATATCTAAAAACTTCCACCCTTATTAAAATTTTAACGGCCTGTATTCATTGGGCAAATATGAATAAGATTTTTCATGGTCTATATATAAATAAGGGGGTTATATATATTTATATATTTATAAATGAGACAGTGAATTAAACAAGTAATGAAGGGTTGAATGGAACATTAATAAGGATGGAGAGGGATTCAAATGAGAGGATGTAAAGATCAATCCATCAGCAATTATGAAGAACTCAATCGAAGATGTAATCATCGGCAACAGTGATCCCAAATCTCCATGTAAACTTCATTGCAACTATGATGGGAGAAGAATAATCCATCAATTTCAATGTTAAACAAACTGAAAAATTAAGGTGCTTAGCTTTGACATGCGGTGTGTGTTAAAATACCTCAAGATGATCGGGGAGATAACTTTAATATCAAGTAAAACTTTCAAAGCTATCAAGATGACACCTTGATCAAGCGAAAAACCGGAACTAGGCGCATGAACACTCAACCATAAACTAAGCTTAATTAATCAGAAATAACAAAAGGTTGTTAAAAATTTGATATAGCGGAAGACGGGAAACCAGGCGCAGGAACACTCAACCAATTCTGAGCCCAAATAAACTAGATGCAAAACAGAAGAGCAAGAATCATGTACTAAACAATCTTTACAAGGCGAGACATGATTCACCAAAGAAACAAAAGGGAAAACAGAAACAGTTACAAGGCAAAACCTAACCGCGCCGACTCAAAGAGTTAGCCGCCGGCTCTACTGCTGCACTACGTAGTCCGCACAAACTGCGAGTTCGCCAGACCGCAAACCAAGCCACGTGGACTGCCCTTTATTCCAATGCAAGAAGAAAATCTACTCGCCGATCAGTAAGCCGCCTAACTGCAAGGTCGCCTAGCCGCCTGACCGCACGATCTGCTGCTGTCGAACTTAACAGGCCGCCAAAAGCTGACATCTTATTGAACCGAGAAACTAGTTGTAGAAGAGTGACTGCCTAGCCGCAACCCGCGACCTGCTGTTAACCGCTGGTTGCTATCCGCAGAGTCCGCACTGTCCCTAACCGTAGTCAGAACCAAGTCCTGGCCTTCTAGCGCTATCCGCACAACTTGCACAACACAACCCGATCAATCTTCAAACTGCACAGATACGAAATCCAGTCCACATCAACTATCCGCGAGTTCACTTACTGTTCATTCGCTTCTTTTTTTATGTGACAGGGGGTCCTATTTATAGACACGGTGAGGAGTGTGGTCACCGCCCTAGCCGATAGGATAACCGCCCCATCCCGCGGCAAGAAACAAGTGTATCCGCAAGCCGTGGATACACAGCCAGTCCGCCGCGACCTGTGTCGGATAGCCAGCCCGCCAATAGCATCACCAAGGCCGGATAACAACCTCTATCCGCCTTGTCGCCTGTAAGACCCCTATTTTTCAAACCACTTGGGTCTTAGGCCCAGAACCGCCACTTTGCGGTGACACCTTCACACTCGGGAAGGTCACCACTACAAAACGTCGATCCTTCCGGCCAATTCGATCACAAGATAGTAGCAATATAATAAAGGCAAGTCCACAAGCATCACATATATAGTTAATATTCTCCACGAAGGGAGTGTCCATGGATATAATAAAGTACAGAAGTTAGGGCTCATGCCCGGTACATCAAAATCCTCACTACATATCTCTCATCCGCGGAAGCAAAACTAAAATAACTACTAGCGATCAGGACTCACAGTCTCAGCTGTCTGAACTCTGGTACTAGACTACCCATCTCCAAGCATGCTGACCTCCAGGGATGCTCCTCCATGCTGATCTCCATGGTCCCCTAAAATGATGTGGTTTGAAAACTGTTAGTCTAAAAGACTAAGTCCTATCATCCCCCTCCCCTTCCCCCATGGCTCCTAGGCACCGAGGGAGGAGGAAGAAAGGAGAGGACATTATTGTGGAGAATAGCAAATGCAGGTGATATCAGAACTATACTAGCAGTTTGATGAGCATGCATAAATATAACAATAACAGAGGTAAGAAAAGCTACTTAAGAAATAAGTAACCTTAGCTTATATGAAAGCACATAAGCCAAGATATCTTTTGCAAGCCTCCTATCATATAAAAAGTCTCATACCAATTTATACAATAGGGTGTCGGTTTTCTAGCAAGCATACATATATATTTTCTGAATAAAAACCTTAACCTATAAACACGCTCGCGCGAGCTTATAAACCAAAGGGTCATTTTGCAAGGCCTATTGTATAAAGCGCCTCATACCACTTTATACAATATGTGTCAGGGTTATATGCAATGGTTATACTATGACATGCAATTATGCCATGATGTGAACATGCAAGTGCAACACACACACGACTCTGTGTACAGAGACCTTTAGTTCCTCCTTTCTGGAGCCGAACCTCCCAGGATACCTCCATAGTGGCAAACAGAAGCGGTGGGTTGGGCATCGCCCACCTTTAAACCGGTAATTGAACTACCAGTCAGACCTATCGTACGCCTCAACGCTGGTGCACTAAGTGGAGCGCCTGCATACTATTTCCGGCTGGCGCACTGGACTTTTATGGCGAAGTGGTAAACAACACTTGCCGAGTCAACGTATTGGCGTCGGTGCATCGACCCTCCAATATCGAAGACACACCACCTTATATCTTATGCACATGCAATATTAATGTATCATCCACCGAGCCAAAGCTCCCCGGACCATCCCGTCCGTCACAATCATCAACTGAGCCTAAGTTCCCCGGACTACCCCGCCCGACACAATCAACAGCCGTGCCTAAGCTCCCTGGACTACCCCGTCCGTCACAATCAACAACTGAGCCAAAGCTTGCCGGGCCCACCTTCCCATCACCAAAATCCCCCGGGCCTACAGCCCGTGTGAACTAACCTAATATCCCGAGACGTCGAGGTGAGTGAAAGTGAACCCCTAATTATGCCAGATACTCTTGCAATTCAGTTTTACCTACAGTTTAGGTTAGCCAGGACTGCCCCCGGCATACCCCGTGAAGGGCTCTCAAAGGGCACTAGGAACTATGATAGGCTGAAGCTCAAAGCTCCCTTTCACAAGACACTTATTATTATTGATTGTTACCCATTACCAGTTCCCGTCTCATATCACCTTGGATCTAAACTTGCGTATTAAGACCCTTCCTCTCCTCAGGAAAGACGATCTTTCGTCGACCCCGAGCACCTCTTAACATTAGTCAAACTAACCTCTCCTCATCTTGACTACTAAAGATGCATTCATTCTGCACCTTATTATGATTTCTGCAGTTTTACTAAACGCAGACCATCCTAGGCTGTATGATGTATACAATGAGAGGTACTAAAAATTGTCATACAATATCCCTATATTAATTGTTAAGGGTCTATCATAATATGATTAGCCTAAATCCAGAAGTTCATAATTTTCCTAACTTACTTGATAATTTATTTAATTTTCCTAAGTAATCCAAGACCTAAGTTTGAACATGAAGTACCCAATTCAGACATGAAAATGCTCTACAAAATTTATAATAATTACATGATGACTATTGAATAGTAAAATTAGAGTCTCCCAAATTTCCAGCAAGGTTTAGGCCTCTAAATCTAATTTTAAATACAACCTATATTAATCATTTTAGAGAGACAAGTACTGCTGATGTACTTCCAAAAATTCTGAGAAAATTCAAGGATGATCATAAAGACATATAAACACTCCAGATCAAGTTTCATAATTTATCAGTGAATAATAAACTCTAAACTTGATTTTCTCATAGTAATCCAAGTTAACAAGTTAATGAACTAAGTACATCAATTATTCATCTAAAAATTGTAAAAAAATCCCCAAATGAGCATAATGACCTAAGAACGCTACTAATCAAGTTTCAAAATTTCACAACAAATAATGAGCTCTGAATAAATTATTGAACAAGTTTCTATTTTGATGAGCTTGTGAAGTACGTACTGGTAATATACATCTAAAAATTATAGCAAAATTCATGTATGAGTATAATAGTCTAAAACTCCCTTTGCTTCAATTTCATAACATTCCAGTGAATAGTAAGGTTATAGTAATCAAATAAGTAATAGATTCTAATTCATGTATTGCAAAGGAGATACTAAAAATAAGCTTCCGAATTTCCCAATTAAATTTCCAGAGGTTCATACTAACCCTATGACTACACTTCCCGAGTTTCATCACTGTTCAATGAGTTTTAATAACATATTCTATCACTACAAGGTTTGTGCCCAAAACTAGGGTTAGGGTTTTGAGAGGTTTAACAACTTATAAATCCAATAAGATTTCTACCAGAGGATTCTAACTACCCTAGAGTCCTCTCCACCAAATTTCAAATCATTTCAAGATCTTTTGACTGCATGCCCTTCTCAAACCCCCAAAGCCCAAACATAGGTTTAAACTTGGGTCCTAAGGCAATTCAATCCAAAACCACCTCATATCCCAAATGAGAGTATTATATGTCATGAAAAACCAATGGCCCAAATCCCAAGCTTTGTTTTGGTGATTTGACCACCCAAACATTAAGTACACTTTTGACCTAAATACCCTTATTATGGCAAGGCTAGAGTTTGCACAAATTCAATCCAAATCATCTCCAAATGAAATGACATTTTATACAGAGCCTTATGATGACCCCAAGGACCAGTCACCAAACTTTGTGAGGGTTTAGAGGTAATTTGGTCCCTTAATTAATTTAATCATGGTTTATTAAATAATTACAAAAACTATAGAAAGATTATCCCCAAAAATTCTCATTTTTGGGCAGGACCTAGATATAGACTATGGTGAATCCCTGTCCAAATTTCAAGTCATTTGGACAAGAGATAAAGTGGGGGCACACATTTTAATCTCTGCCTTGCCCTAGGTATAGACCCCACTAAAATGGGTGTCCTGGTCAAACCAGTCGACCAAATTGTCCAATCTAATTTTAAAATAAAGTAGATCCATAGGGCTACAAATTATATGTTGACCATTTCCTCATATAGAGCCTCTAGGTATTTTTCATTAATTTTCTAATGTGACTATTATCATAATACAAAAAATTCATTCAAAAGAAAAGGATTTAAATGTTCAGCACAGATCTTGATGCAAGATCCGGCGGTTGCTGGATCGTCTTCTTTCTCCAGCCAAGGGCAATGATTGGCCGAACCTAGAGCTTATTCCAAGATATTTTTCTGGCCACCGGGCCACCTCCCTGGTCGGCCACCTCCACCACCACCTCCGTCGAGGTGGTGGCCATCGTTGGGCGGTGGCATGGCCGCCGGAGGGGTGGATTCCGGTGAACCTGACCACACATTTTTTTCACGGAAAAACCAGTGATTTTTCATCACCCAATCGGGCTCAATTTAGCCCGTTTCATATCCCTAACAATTCCTACGATCTACCCATAAGGAAAGAGGAAGGGGAGGACCTTGATCGCGGCCTGAAGACGTGTCGATCGTCGGGATGCCATGGTCGGTGGTGGCGCCGCTCGATTTCTACTACTGCACAGTGGGCTTCATCGGCTCCTTCAGTTTTTGTGTGGAAAATGCTCCTTTAAGTCTGGTGAGTCTTTTAAAATGATAAAAATGGGGGAGGGGAGCGGTCTAGCTGGCGGTGGCCATTAATGCCCTTTTAAGAGCATTTCGGCCATGGAGGAGGAGGATGAATGTGGGCTCAATCCAGCCAAAAAATGGCTAGAAACTCCTCCTCTTCCCCAGAGGAGTTGAATCATGCCATAAAAGGGGGAGGGGAATGAGGCCAAGGCATCAAGTGCCATTAATGGCCATGAAAGCCAAATTTCGGCCATTGCTTTGGGCCTTTTTCTCTCTCCTCCATTAAAGAGGAATTTGGGTTAAACCGTCTGCCACGTGGCACCCTGCTACTAGACCGCTTTTTATTGGTTAAATGAGTCTTAATGAAAGAAACAGGCCAATTAATCCTTCTTGCGCAATTCCCGAGAACATCCTGGTTCAGCCTCTTCATACGAACCAACAAATAGGGCCGAAAATTTCTCTAAGGCAAAAGCGTTGAGACATGCCTCCACACTCAATGCCAAAATCGCCAGGAATTTTTGAAAGTGTAGAGTTGTCAACCTAAATCACCTAGAGGGGGTGAATAGGTGAATCGTGCGTCTATTTGCGGAATAAAAATTTTAGCGATCTAGCACAAGAAATCAAGCAATCATAGAAATAAAAGAAGATTTATAGTGGTTCCCCAATCTTGGGTACGTCCACTTTACCTCACTGATCTAACAAATCACTAGACTCGGCTACTCCACTATCTCGGATTCAAAATAATCCTACGTCTCGGAACCAAGTTCCTACAAACTCGATCCAAAAGGATCTACACTCGGAAGATAAAACTTCCTACAAACTCGGATAACAACGCTCCTACACTCGGAGAATAATCTCCTACAAGATAACAACAAGATTTGAAAATACAAACAAGACTTTCTCTCAGATCTGGAAATATTCAGCCCTAGGTCTTCTTCTTGAAATTTGCGGCTCTTTTAGAAACTGTTGAAGAAGACATGACGATCTGACCTGTGAAAGCTTTGACCTACTCGATCAAGGAAAAGATGATGATCCCTTGAACAATAAGTCTTCTTGGATCTAAAGCAGAAATATCGATCTACTCGATGAGCGGCGGCGGCGGCTTCAGAATGTGTTCTTTTGGAAAGAGAATGCCGATCCAGAGATTTAGAATATACGGATTTCCGCTCCTTATAATTGTTAGGGTTTTGTCTTAATGAAAAGGCTTTATATAGGATTAACCTTAACGGCTAGAAAAGACATTAATGATGACATATGGACCAATCACGTCAAGTCATTTAAAAATTTCAGCCGATCTGGACTTAACATAAATTTTCTGCAAAAAATTAACTTACAGTTCTCGAGAAGTGCCTTTAGTTCTCGAGAACTAGAAACTAAGTTCTCGCGAGCTATCAGGACTTCTCGAGAACTATACTGCTTAGAAGAATTCTGGACTTCTCGAGAACAGAAATGGCTGAGTTCTCGAGAACTAATTGACTTCTCAAGAAATATGGAGACTTCTCGAGAACTAACACTTATAGAGATTTTCGGAGGCAACTTTGACTATTCGAGAAATATGGCTGGCAGTTCTCGAGAACTTAAGCCAAGCTTCTCGAGAACAAGATAGACTTTTCGAGAACTAAAGTTGAGGCTTCCAGAGAACTGGCCAAGACTTTTTGAGAACTAAGAAAACTTCTCGAGAACTAATAAGACTTTTCAAAAACTCTGACTTAGAAAAATTCTTAAACCTGTCTGGATTTCTCCAGAACCAAAGGCTGGGTCTTCTCGAGAACTCTGAGGACTTCTCGAGAACTAAGAGGCTAAGCTTCTCGAGAACTCTAAGGACTTTTCGAGAACTAAGATGTACTTCTCGAGAAGTGGACTTAGAGAATTTTCTGAACTTTAGAAAAAAAATCTTTCTCTTCTCTCCAAGAGTCCAATCTTCATTCCATGATCCAAGGTTTGAATATGATGTTTATTACAATAGAGAGGCTACACAGTCAACACCTTGGGTCACACAGTGAGGGATTATACTATATGGTCCTGTGTTCATGACCCACTGTAGACTAACATTGGTCTACACTTAGCAATGGTAATCTGCAAACACACAGCTAAAATAAGGATATCAAATATAACTTAATTCATCTTAGTTCAAGGGTGACTTCATGCAAATCTGGTTATTGTGGATGCAATACCCAACAATCTTCCCCTATTTTTAGAAGTCAGAACTCACTACACTAAGGTGAATTATGACAATTAAGAAAGAACTGGAAATGAAAAACTGAATCTAAATGCAATAACAGATTAATTAAAGACATAATTAGGCAAAACTAGAGATTGTATATATATAATGTTTTAGATTTCTAATCAACAATCATTTCATCCAAATTCTCAAAAACAAAACAACAAGAGTTCATTCTTTGCTTTGATGTTGTCTGTCCTGCTTCTCTTGCTGTCTCCTCTGGTAGCTGAAGGGTTTAGGGTAGTATCTAGGAGGCTTTGGAGGAGCTTTGGGATTATTCCTACCAAATTCTCTATCATATATCCTTCTCTTGGTCATAGACTTCTCATATAACTACCACTCATATGAGCTGTAGTGGAGATTTTTGTTCTCATTGTAGTCCATCACTAATTTAAGAGTCTCAAGAATTAAGCTTTTGGAAGTGGGGCTCCAAACTTCAGCAAACTCCTTTGCTTTCCTTTTCTCTACATCTGGCTGGGGAACAGACTTGCTTGTAGAAGGACCTTCACCATACTTTATCTTCTTAGAGGTGTGAATCTCTGGTAAATCCTTAGGAATAATGTCATCCCAAACCTTGTCATAGGAAGCAGGAGGAAGATCTTGATCTTCTTGCCTGGGAGAGAAGGTAGGCATCTGAGGTTGAGGCATCTGAGTGGATTGACCTTCAGCAAGGGGGTTCAGATGATGTGGAATCACATTAGGATCAGCTTGAAAGTCAGGGAATATCTGATTGTGCATCCAGACTGCAGTGTCATAAGTGTGGAATTTCACTGATTTGAGTTGTTCTAAAAATTCTTATTTATCTCAATCAACTTTTCGTTCCAGAGAGATTTTGCATCTGCAGCAAGCTTTTCCACTTGTTCTTTCACTAAGCTCTCCACCTTTCTGATTTCTACACTAAGCTTTTCAATGGTGCCTTCTTTGAAAGTTACAACTTCCTCACAGATCTTCATGACATGATCTTGAGCTTTCTTTTCCAATTGAATTTGATTATTTGCTAGAGTGACAGACTGGTCCATGACCTGACCAATACTGGTAATGGTGTGGTCAATGGCTTTGCCACCAATTCTGAATAGTTCTTTAAGAGAATCTGTATTGTGTTGGATCTCTACAAATCCTCTGCTCATTTCCTTTTCTAGAGAGGTGTCCTGATCTTTGACTGACTGGAGGGATTCATCAAAATATTGCCTTTGGGCAGCCAGCATACCTTCAATCTTAGATAAAATTTCTGAACTTACATTTTCAACAACAGCAGCAGGAGTGGTACTAGATGTAGCAATCTGAGGTGGAGGAGTAGCTTTCCATAGAGGAATTTCTTCTATAACCACAGAGCTCTGGGCTCTTACAGTGTGAGACACTGTATCAACCTCCTCATCCACAAATCTTGGGAGGGAGAAATCAAGATTCCCGAGAGGGGCTTCCACCTCTTCAAGTTCTACCTCATCCTCTTCAGTGAGAAGGATGGTCTCTAGAGGAGTAGATGCTTTCTTTGGAGAGGGAGAAGGAGGTGGAGTAGCTTGGGTTGAGGGTGGAGGAGATGGTTCTTTTGATGGTACTGCAGGGGTTTCTTTGTGAAGGGGTGGAAGTGGTTCATGTGACATTAGTTATTCAATCATGTTGTCAATGGCTGCACTTGTGTCTCTGAGGGTGTCCTATCCTGGAACATCTGATAGGGAGGTATCTGGAGAATCTGCCACAGGGGCTCTTGATTGGAGATCTCACTAGGCTTCTAAGAGGACTTCTCCTAGCTAATCCTGCTAGAGATGAGGGAGTAGGTTTGACAGCAGGAACAGAGGCTGCAGGCTCCCCCTTAGTTGTTGCACCAGAAGGTTCAGCAAAATGATGAGAGGATGGAGATGGGGTCCTGTCCTCAGAGGCAGAAGCTGCAAGTTCCTTAGCTAACTGCTTGGAGTTCTTTAGCTTGAGTTCCCATCTATGAATGGAGGCCAATGAAATCTTCTTCAAGTGATGAACTGGAGTGCCTTTGGAATGTTTGAAAGTGACTGGATCAATCTCACTCAGCAATAAAGAGATTATCCTTACAAATTTGGGATCCTGAATGCTGTCCCTGATCATCTCAAATACCATCATGCCAAATTGAAATTTCTTTTTACAGATTACAGTTGTCATTACTCCAAATAGATCATTTGTTATGAAACTGATAGACCATGTTCTGCACCATAATATTTTTCCAATTATATCTGCCAGAAGTTTTCCTGCATCATTGAAAAGAGTTCTCCTTAAGGAGTTGAATTCCTCAAAAACTCCACAGAAGGAGTAAGTCTTGTCATAATCTTTCAGAGTTAGGTCATCCTCTTCATCCACAATGGGCATCTTCAGAAGTTTTGAAACGTTGTTTTTATCCAACTTGATTTTGATCCCTTTCACCGTAGTTTTCAATACAGTACCATTTCGCCTCACCTTGGCATTCCGGAAGAATTCTTCGACAACTGGAAAGACAATCTTGCAGGGTTAGGAGAGAACGAAAATCAATCCGGCCATGTCTAGGAGAAGAAGTAAGTTCTGGAAATCATCTGAAATTTCTGCAATTCCTTCAACGACAAGTTCACTGCCAATTCCTATCTTCGAACTGTGCGACATAGACGCTGATGGCGGCAACGGAGCGCAAGACGATGCCTGAGACGAGGCTATCTGTCGGAGGAAGACGAAGAGTTTTCGAGAAGATGGAATTTGAAATGTCAGTTGATTATTTATTTCTAAAACTTTATATATATATATAATTCTAATAATGTCAATTAAGTGTCTAATTAATCTAGGGTAAGAATGAAATCAATCGTGTTTTCGAAAATAGAAGAAATTAAACTTAAGTCGAAAAGACGGGCATTTCTCGAGAAGTAGGTTTAGTTCTCGAGAGCTGTCAGTATGCTTTTCGAAAAGTATGATATGAGAGCTTAATAGACTTCTCGAGAAGTAGCGCCTAGTTCTCGAGAGCTTACAGAGTGCTTCTCGAGAGGTAGAGTTATTAGTTTTCGAGAACTTAAGGGACTTCTCGAGAGACAGTCTTTTGTTCTCAAAAAGTTGAGTAAGTTTTCGAGAACTAGTACTTTGTTTCTGGAGAAGTAGGCTGAGTTTTTGAGAACTAGATCCCACTTCTCGAGAGGTAGTCTAAGTTCTCGAGAACTGTTACTTCACTTTTTGAGAGGTATACTTAGTTTTCGAGAGCTACCTTCCTCTTGAGAATTTTTTGACCTTTTTGAAGAGTCCTATATTCTTGAGCCTTGAACTATTCCACTTTGGTCTATTCTTCTTTGTTCAGCAGCCCAAGTTCAGTTTTGAAGAAATTGAACTTGGTTTCATCCAGCGGCTTTGTGAAAATATCTGCAACTTGCCGATCTATTGGCACGTACTGCAGATCCACATCCCCTTGCTCCACATGCTCCCGGATGAAGTGATATCTGAGCTCGATGTGCTTTGTCCGGCTGTGCGAGACTAGGTTGTTTGTGATTGCGATCACGCTGGAAGAGTTGCAGAATAATGGAATGTCTTTGACCTTCATATTCTAGTCTTCTAGCTGATTCTTGAGCCACAGCAACTATGCACAACAACTGCCAGAAGAAATGTATTCTGACTCGGCCGTTGAGATTGCGACGCAATTTTGCTTTTTGCTGCACCAAGATATAAGCCTTCTTCCTAGGAACTGACATGTCCTGGAAGTGCTTTTCCTGTCATCTTTACTACCTGCAAAGTCTGCATCTGAAAAACCGATTCGTTCGCTGTCATTACTTCTTGGGTACCATAAGCAAAGATTCGGTGTACCTTTAAGGTATCTCAAAATCCGCTTTGCAACAGCATAAGTGGATTCCTTACGGTTCACTTGGAATCTAGCACAGACACATGTAGAGAACATTATGTCTGTTCTACTGGCAGTAAGGTAGAGCAAGGATCCAACTATGCTTCTGTACTTTGTTTCGTCAAAAAGTTTCCCTTTCTCATCCTTGTCCAGAGACATAGCTGAGGCCATTGGAGTCCTCATAGAGGTTGCACTCTCCATTCCGAATTTCTTAATCAACTCCTTGGTAAACTTAGTCTGAGAGATGAAAATTCCATCTTCAGATTGTTTCACCTGATGTCCTAAGAAATACTTCAGCTCTCCTATACTACTCATTTCAAACATCCCTTGCATAAGTTTAGAAAACTTTTTGCAGAGGTTGTCGTCTGTAGAACAAAAAATAATGTCATCGACATAGATTTGCACTGGCAAAATCTTGCCTTTAATTTCCCTAAGAAATAATGCATTATCTATCTTTTTTCCTTGTGAACTTGTTCTCGAGGAGAAAGGTAGATAGCATTTCGTACCAAGCTCGAGGAGCTTGTTTCAAACCGTACAACGCTTTTGATAATAAATAAACATACTCAGGAAAATTAGGATCAACGAAACCTGGGGGCTGTTACACGTACACCTCTTCCTTCATGTCACCGTTTAGGAAGGCGGACTTCACGTCCATTTGGTAGACAGTGAATCCCTTCAGTGCAGCATAAGCTAGGAATAGTCTGATTGCCTCCAGTCTTGCCACTAGAGCGTATGTCTGGTCGAAGTCGATCCCTTCTTCTTGACGGTATCCTTTGGCGATGAGTCTGTCCTTGTTCTTGATGGTTATCCCATTCTCGTCCAACTTGTTCCTGTAGACCCATTTCGTTCCGATGACATTCTTACATTTGGGTCTTGGAACAAGCGTCCAAACTTTGCAGCGCTTGAACTGATTCAATTCTTCTTCAATGGCTAAGATCCATGATGCGTCTGAGTTTGCTTCCTCAAACTTCTTTGGTTCAACCTGTGAGAGAAAACTTAAATATAGATTCTCGTTAGTTGTACCTCGACGAGTTCTGACACCATCCCAGGGATCTCCTATGATTTGGTCCATTGGGTGATCCTTCAGATGTCTGAGCTCTAGATTCCTCGCATCTGGAACTTCTTCAGCCACTGGAGTGACTTACTCAACCTGGATAATATTTTCATCTTGATCCTCTACCACTCCAATAGGAGTTGGAGAGGTGAACTTGATGAACTTTTCATCTTTACCTTCGGTCAATTCATCCAAGCTGATCTCTTTAAGCCTTGTACTTGCATCTTCAACAAGCACACTAAACGATTTGCTTTGCAGCAAGCTCGTCTCATCAAATACAACATGTATGGATTCCTCTACAACCAGAGTTTTTCTATTGAAAACCGTGTATGTCTTACTATGGCTACTATATCCTACAAAAATACCTTCAAAACCTTTCTCACTAAACTTGGTAGTATGATACTTACCATTGTTAAGCACGAAGCATTTGCAACCAAAAATTCTAAAATATTAAACTGTTGGTTTCCTGCCTTTTAGAATTTCATAAGGTGTCTTATCATGATTCTTGTTTATGAGGACTCGATTTTTTACGTGGAATGCAGTGTTGATGGTTTCAGCCCAGAAGTACTCCGGTAGTGAAGCATCACTCAACATAGTCCTGCAGGCCTCTATGAGTGTTCTATTCCTTCTCTCAGCTACTCCATTTTGCTGTGGAGTATGAGGAGAGGAAAACTCATGAAAGATACCTAGGCTTTACCAAAATTCTATCATGGCCCTAGATTTGAACTCCGTTCTATTGTCACTTCTGATTTTGACTAAGAAACAGTTGTATTCATTCTTGATCTGCCTGACAAAATTTGTAAAGATATCAAAAGTATCTGACTTGTGTTTCAGAAAGAACACCCACGCAAAACGCGAGTAGTCATCAACAATTACCAATATATAATCCTTACCTCCTAAACTTCTAACTTGCAGTGGACCAAATAAGTCTATATGAAGTAGGTGTAAACACCTATTAGAGTTTTTGCCTATAATGCTTTTAAAGGTAGCCCTTGTTTGCTTGCCTTTTACGCATGCATGACAAGGTCTCTCTTTGACGTGCTTGACATTTGGGGCATCACGTACTAAGTTATGGGAGAATAATTTATTAATATTTTTAAAATTAATATGTGCTAGTCTCTTGTGTCATTGGTCATCAAGAGATGCACTATCTTTTGCCAAAATACACACCAGTGTAGAAGAATCAATACAAATGAAATTTAAACAAAATATGTTTCTGCTTCGAGTGTCTGATAGAATTGTTTCCATATTGTCAACAGACTTTATCAAGCACTTGTCAACGTGGAACTCAACTATGTTGTAACATCCCATTTCTGGCTAGACCCCTAGGAGTCGGTCTATAGTGACAGAGCCCTAAGAAACCCCAGAATTGAAGTCCATCGACCAGGATTTTGAGTCACGGGATGGTCACGCCCGTTACCGACCCGTCACGCCCGTGACCTATGGCGTGAACCCCCTTCGATGATCGTTGACCTCAGGAAGATGATCGACGAACTCAAAATTTTTACCACGAGCCTGTCACGCCCGTGCTCGACCCGTCACGCCCGTGACCTAGGGTGTGACACCCCCAACGAACGTCGACCTCAGTTCGATGAATGTCGACCGAAGAACGCCTGTCACGCCCGTGCCCGACCCATTACGCCCGTGACCTAGGGCGTGACGCCCCCACCGAACGTCGACCTCAGTTCGATGAATGTCGACCGAAGAACGACTGTCACGCCCATGACTGACCCGTCACGCCTGTCACCTAGGGCGTGACGCCCCCACCACCCGTCGAACTTAAATCGACGAATGTCGACCGAAGAACACCTGTCACGCTCATGACAAATAAGTCACGCCCGTGACATGGGGGGTGACCCGTGAACCGACGCATTAAAATCGGTCGTCGACTCGAGAACGATGAATGGACTAGTGTCACTCCCGTGACCTATGTGTCATGCCCGTGACAAAGGCCGAAACGTCAGCCAGGCTTGAAATTTCTTTAACACATGCCATAATTAACTCTGATTATGGGAAGTTACACCGGGGGTATTTATGGGCCGTTTCCTTCTCTAATTACTTAATAAAATGAGGAAGTGTTGATCTAATAGGAAAGCGCCACCTGGACACATATTTTCATCTTCCACCTTTTACTCTCCCTCCACCATAACCAAAATACCATTAAGAGGGAGACTTTATGGCCATAAATGTTTTACCCTTTCCCCTCCCCACTTGGTGATCTATAAAAGCCCCCTTAGAGCAAGATGAGAAGTTTACACTCTTGACCAAACAGATTAGAGTTGTTGTTCTTGATGTAGGAGAAGTTTGGCAACGCCACAACCATGCCATGGCAACCCGACGTTCATCTCGCCTCCAAACCGCGAACAAGGTCCTCCTCTACTTCTTCTTTTTTGTGTAGATCTTAGGATCTTAGAAAGGAAGTTCGTGCTCAACGGAGCCAAACCTATCTCGCGTTTTCATGGAAAAACTATGAAAAATATATTTTTGGGTCCGCCGAAAACCGCCACCTCTGGCGGCCAAACCACCGCCGACCGATAGCCATCGTAAATACATTTTTGTATTATAAACATTATGAATATAGTATATAAGGAAAAGATACATTAAATGGGCGCATTTTGATGCTGCAAAACGAGACACTTAGAGGCCGATTTAGTAAAAATGTGTAGTCACAAAAATTGTAGCCCTTTGAGTCTAGATTAAGTTAAAATTAATTTCTACTCGTTTGGGTAAGTGGTTTGACCGCAGCACCCGTTTTAGTGGAGGCTATACCTAGAGTTGGGCAGAAACTAAAATGAATGCCCACACTTCGTCTCTTGTCCAAAAAACCTGAAATTTGGGCAGGGGATTACCCTTAGCCATACCTAGAGACTATCGAAAAATGGGAATTTTTGGAGATACTTTGCCTAAGGTTTTTGTTTTAATTTAATAAAGTTAGAGTACTTTATTTAAGTGGTCAAATGACCTCCAAACCCTCCCAAATTTTGGTGAGTGGTCTCTGGCTATAAACCTAGCTCTGTACAAAATTCCAACTGATTTGGATGAGTTTTGGGTAGGAAATCACTTAGCCTTAACTAGGCATTAATGAGGCGTTTTTGAGTAAAAAGTGCACTAAGAGGTGCTTAAGAGCTTGATTGTATTCTTCAATGGAAAAATTGAAGTTCTCTTGAACAGAGTCAGTATTAGCGACTTCTTCTCTCAATTTGCTCTCAATAGCCTTTAGAGACTTAATCTCTTTAGCCTTAGTTTTCACGACTCGGCGACATTTGTCGTAAGTTATGATCAACTCCTTGTATTGGGCCATAAGTTCCGACTCATCGTCAGAAGAGCTGTCCTCATGATCATGCTCAGAGCTTTCAGATTCAGAGAGAGGAGTTTGAGATTTTACCTCCCCAATAAACTGGGGCTCTTGTTCGTCATCATATTGAGCCATGAGCCCAAAGTAGGCTTCCTCTTCTTCACTCGACTCAGATGAGTCGGAGTCGCTGAGAGTCTTGCCCTTCTTTGCCAACTGACACTTCTCTGTCCTCTACTTGTGATACGAGGACTTCTTTTTCTCTCGTCTGCCACCGCTCTCTTCTTGTGGGGGCAGTCAGCTATGACGTGACTTTGTTGTAACAGTAGAAAACGATGTCAGTAGAAATCTGTTTGTTCTGTTTAGAGTTATACCTGTCGTTGCTACCCGATCCTTTCTTTCGCTGATCACCGTCATATCGTAATCTTTTGTATGAGGCATCCTTGCCTCTCCACTGCTTCTTCTTGTTCAAGAATTTCTTGAACTACAAAGAGAGCAACGAGAACTCTCCTTCAGATAGTTCTGAGCCTGAGGTGCTTGGCTCAGAGCTTTCTTCTTCACTTACTTCTTGAGTAGGTGCTTGTGAGGCAGCTTTGCCCTTCCTTGAACTGTCAGCCTTTAATTCAACCGACTTCTCTTTTGAGGAGAAGCGACTTTTCTCTTCTTCAGCTTTTCTGGAATTGATCTGCAGTTCATAGGACATCAGCTTGCCAAATAGATTCTGTGGGTCTGTCTCAGCTAGTCTGCCAAACTCCCGGATGGCGCAGACTTTGTTGTCCCATTCCTTTGTGAGAGACCTCAGAAACTTATCATTCAGCTCCCCATTGACGAAGACTCGGCCATACACTCTTAGGCCATTTACTATCTTGAAGAAATTCTCAAATGTATTTGCAATGGTCTCCTTTGACCCTTGCCTGAAGGCTTCATATTTCAGGTTCAGTAGGGACCTTCTATCATCCCTCACTTATTCAGTGCCTTCCATCAGAGTAACCAGAGACTGCCACATCTCCTTAGCCGATTGGCAGTGAATCAGATTCTACAGCATCGAATCATCGACTGCACTTGCTATAATATTTTTAGCTTTCTTGTCCAAAGAGACAAGTGCAATCTCGTCCTTATCTAGATCCATCAATTTATTAGGAACCTTCTTGGTTGGATCTATAGTGGAGATAGTCATGGGGACGTAAGGACCTTCTTCAACAATCATGAAGATCCGGGGGTCCACAGCTTCCATGAAAAATTTAATTCTCTCTTTCCACATGGAAAAGATATTCTTTGTGCACAGGGGAAGCTTGGAAAAATCTTTGACCATGTCCATTGCTTGAATAACCAAATGGCAACTTTCGAGAGGAAATTGATCAAGGTGTTAACCTTTTAACGACCAACCTCCCTCTGATACCAATTGAAAGTGTAAAGTTGTCAACCTAAATCACTTAGAGGGGGGTGAATAGGTGAATCGTGCGTCTATCTGCGGAATAAAATTTTTAGCGATCTAGCACAAGAAATCAAGCAATCACAGAAAGACAAGAAGATTTATAGTGGTTCCTCAATCTTGGATATGTCAACTTTACCTCACCGATCTAGCAAATCACTAGACTCGGCTACTCCACTATCTCGGATTCAAAATAATCCTACGCCTTGGAACCAAGTTCCTACAAACTCGATCCAAAAGGATCTACACTCGGAAGATAAAACTTCCTAAAAACTCGGAGAACAACGCTCCTATACTCGGAGAATAATCTCCTATAAGATAACATCAAGATTTGAAAATACAAACAAGAATTTTTCTCATATCTGGAAATATTCAGCCCTAGGTCTTCTTCTTGAAATTTGCAGCCCTTTCAAAAACTGTTGAAGAAGACTTGACAATCTGACCTGAGAAAGCTTTGACCTACTCGATCAAGGAGAAGATGATGATCCCTTGAATAGCAAGTCTTCTTGGATCGAAAGCAGAATGATAAATCTACTCGATGAGCGGCGGCAGCGGCTTCAGAATGTGTTCTTTTGGAAAGAGAATGTCGATCAAGAGATTTAGAAAGTACGGATTTCCTCTCCTTGTAATTGTTAGGGTTTGGTCTTAATGAAAAGACTTTATATAGGATTACCCTTAATGGCTAGAAAAGACATTAATGACGACACATGGACCAATCACGTGAAGTCATTTGAAAATTTCGGCCGATTTGGACTTAACATAAATTTTCTGAAAAAATTAACTTACAGTTCTCGAGAAGTGCCTTTAGTTCTCGAGAACTAGAAACTAAGTTCTCGAGAGCTATCAGGACTTCTCGAGAACCATACTACTTAGAAGAATTCTGGACTTCTAGAGAACAGAAAGGGCTGAGTTCTCGAGAACTAATTGACTTCTCGAGAACTATGGTGACTTCTCGAGAACTAATACTTCTCGAGAACAAGATAGACTTCTCGAGAACTAAAGTTGAGGCTTCCCGAGAACTAGACAAGACTTTTCGAGAACTAAGAAAACTTCTCGAGAACAAATAAGACTTCTCGAAAACTCTGACTTAGAAAAATTCTTGAACCTGTCTGGATTTCTCGAGAACCAAAGGCTTGGTCTTCTCGAGAACTCTAAGGACTTATCGAGAACTAAGAGGCTAAGCTTCTCGAGAACTCTAAGGACTTCTCGAGAACTAAGATGTACTTATCGAGAAGTGGACTTTGAGAATTTTCTGAACTTTAAAAAAAAATCTTTCACTTCTCTCCAAGAGTTCAATCTTCATTCCATGATCCAAGGTTTGAATATGAAGTGTTTCCCAATAGAGAGGCTACACATGAGTCAACACCTATGGTCACACAGTGAGGGATTACACTGTATGGTCCCGTATTCATGACCCACTGTAGAACTCAACGCCCGAAGTCCAAATTCTTTCTAAGTAAGATGGCGTTGAGTGCACTCAACTCACTCAACGCCATTCAGCCCATGACATTGAGTGGACTCGACGCACTCAATGCCCCGAGCTCAACATTCTTTCTAAGTAAGATGGCGTTGAGTGCACTCAACGCACTCAACGCCATTCAGCCTATGGCGTTGAGTGCACTCGACGCACTCTGAAAGATAGGGTAAGATCTGAATAACTCTAGGGGGTGAATGGATTTTTTAAGATCTTTTCAATTCTTACAGAAATAAGAAATCTTTAACAAAATATGTAACTATGATATAGGTGTATGAGTGTACTAGTACTGCAAGTGAACTAGGGAAAAGATAACTAAGCTACACAACAAAATATATCACAGCACAAGCACATAGGAAAATCACAGCCACACAGACAACACATAAATTTTATAGTGGTTCCCCAAACTTGGGTACAGCCACTCTTCTACCACCCTATGTAGAAATCCACTACAGGTTTTGATCAGGTGACTGCCACCAATGAGCTTTTGAGCAGGTGCTCAAAAACCAACCAAAGTCTTTTGGAAGAAGACTTGTAACCAGAATAATTTTGAAGGGAATTAAAACCCTGTATAGAGGTGGGAAGAGAGGTTGATTGAAGTCTTCTTTTCTCAAATCAAAATGAGAATACTTTGTGGATTCTTTGATGTTGTCAAAGCTCCCCCTGAGATCTTGAATGGTTCAGGAATGGAAGCTTTGCAAAGGGTGAGTAGGCCTTCTGCTGTAGGATCTACTTTCTAAAATCCTTTGACTGATTATAATGTTTTTGTCACTTGAAATCTCAGAAAACAAAGAAGGAGAAGAAAGACTCTTGGTAGTGATTGTTATTCTTTCTTCTTCTTTTGAGAGCAGTCGATTTTTCTTGAAAGAGCTGTATGCACTGCCATTGATTGATGTTTTGTGTGTCTTGTTGTTCTCGCTATTTGTTTTTGACTGAGAGATTATCTGCTCTATAACTGTCTCAAGGTCGAATTCAAAAACCAGCAGTTAATGCTTAACCGAAATCTTGGAAAATAAAAATGGCAAGAATGCTGCCAAATATTCTATTCTATGTCTGTCCCGAGATATAAGCAATTAATTCCATGGGGGATATTTGCAATCAATGCTTCCAGTAACGGCTCTATTCAAATCCATTGATTATCCAGGGAATTAACGGCCTATAATAGATATGCAATAAGGAGACAGAAAAGGAAAGAATAAATAACAATATGTCTTACAGTTTTCGTCGACCAGAGAACAACTTTCGTCGAGCTGAGAATAGATGTTCGTCGAGCTGATATCCAACATCGTCAAACTCTGAATGCTGCTTGATAACTTTCTTCTTCTGTGCATCAAGTTTGTCGAGCTGATGTCTGAGATCATCGAGCTGAGTCTGCGGTCTGGACTTAGAATATTTTCGTATGTTGATCTGGCATTGAGAGCGTTGAGTGATCTTGGGCTCTGGGTGAGATTTGGCTTTGAGTGAAATGTGGCGCTAAGTCAACTATAGTGTTGAGAGATCTTTGGCTCTGAGAGTTGAAGTGTTAGTCGACCTTAGGACAGAGTTCGTCTAGCTGATGTTCTTTAGTTCGTTGACTGAAGTTTGACTAGAGAAGTTATCACTTTGTCCAGAGTTCGTCGAGCTGAGATCTGAGTTCGTCGAGATCAGCTTAGAGAAGTCTCTGAGTTAGTCGAGCTGAGCACGACGATCGTCGATCGGAGATCGACGAATGTAGATCGACTTTTTCCAAAGCTTGAATTCTCTAAGTCTTGAGTCTTTGGCAGTATTAGAGGCTGGTCCTTTGTACTGTTTGACTCTAAGGACTTGACCTAGACTCTAAGACATAGTCAAGATCCTGATCTAGACATGTTGGGTCATATCCTAACTTAGTGAACCTAGCCCAAATCCAACTAGGGGTTCCAACACACTCAACGCCCGAGCCCAAGATTCTTCCTAAGTAAGATGGCGTTGAGTGCACTCAATGCACTCAATGCCATTCAGCCTATGGAATTGAGTGCACTCGACGCACTCAATGCCCGAGCCCAAGATTCTTTTAAGTAAGATGGAGTTGAGTGCACTCAACACACTCACCGCCATTTAGCCCATGGCATTGAGTGCACTCCATGCACTCAATGCTCGAGCCCAAAAACCTGTCTAAGTAGATACCTGATCTACTCGTCGAGTATTTTCGACTCACTCGACGCTTCCCAGACTTGATTCATCTTGGACTCTTTTTGGTTGACCCTAATGGGTCCATAGCAATATATTGGCCTCCCTTAGGGTTAAAGGTGCCATGATGAGATCATGGAACAAAGTTAAAACCCTAAGGTCTTGCCTAGGATTGTAATTGGGATTCTATTACTTGCAAACCAAGGTGATTTTCACCTTGAGCCTTGTTCACTTGGTCTTCTTGGGCCACCTACGGTTTTGTCATGACCTAGTCATGACAAAATCACTCCTAGGGGGTCTAGTTGCGAAAGAGTTAAGTTGTCTACCTAAATCACCTAGAGGGGGGGGGGGTGAATAGGTGAATTGTGCGTCTATTTACGGAATAAAAATTTTTAAAGAACTTGCACAAACAATCAAGAAATCACCGACGACAATAAGATTTATAGTGGTTCCCCAACCTTGGTTATGCCCACTTTCCCTCACCGATCTAGTAAATCACTAGACTCGGCTACTCCACTATTTCGGATTGAAAACCAATCCTACGTCTCGGAACCAAGTTCTAAAAATCTCGATCCAAATGGATCTACACTCGAAAGATGAAAACTTCCTACAACTCGGAGATTAATCTCCTACAAATTTTAAAAGAGATATAAAATACAAACAGAGATTTGTCTCAGATCTGGAAAAATTTAACTCTAGGTTTTCTTCTTGAACTATGCAGCTTTTTCAGAAATTTGTTGAAGAAGACTTGGTAGATCTGATCTGAGAAAACTTTGACCTACTCGATCAAGGTTAAGATGAAGATTTCTTGAACAACAAGTCATTCTTGATCGAAAATAGTCGAGTCAATCATCTTCCTGAGCGGCGCCGACGGCTTCTGTAAATTCATTCTTGGAGATAGACGGCCGATCAGAAATTTAGAAAAAAAGTATGGTTCACCGCTTAGGGTTAGTCTTAACGAAAAGACATTATATAGGATTTCCCCTAACGTTTAGAAGAGACATTAATGACTACACGTAGACCAATCGCATCATGTTATTTTAAAATCCTGTCGATTTGGACTTAAGTAAATTTTCTGAAAAATAAACTGCAGTTCTCGGGAGGTATGAATGAGTTCTCGAGAACAAGGCTGATTTCTCAAGAGCTAAGCTTTCTGGACTTAAGATAGTACTCGAGAGATGGGCGTTGAGTCAACTCAAGAACTAAATTTCGCTTCTCGAGAACTAAAATAACATTACTCGAGAGCTCAAACTTATACTCGAAAACTAAGCTGACTTCTCGAGAACTAAAAGCTAAGTTCTCGAGAACTATAATCAGCTTCTCGAGAGATGGACTTAGAAGATTTGTGGTTGTCTCTGTCTACTCGAGGAAAATAGGCTGGGACTTCTCGAGAACCTAGACTGACCTTCTCGAGAACTATAAGAATGTTTCTCGAGAACTAGTCTCGGCTTCTCGAGAATTAGGTGTACTTCTCGAGTCTGCTAACTCTACTTCTCAAGGACTATCATAGATTTCTCGAGAAGTGGACTTAGAGAAATTTTTGACTTAGAAAATTTTCTCTTCTCTTCAAGAATCCAATCTTCATTCCATGGTCCAATTGCTTGAATATGAAGTGTATCCCAATTGAGAGGCTACATATGAGTCAACACCTTGGATCACACAGTGAGGGATTACACTGTATGGTCCTGTGTTCATGATCCACTGTATACTGGCATTGGTCTACACTTAGCAATGATAGTCTACAAACAGAACTTAAACAAGGATATCAAATACAACTTAATTCATCTTAGTTCAAGGGTGACTTCATGCAAATCTAGGTTATTATGGATGCAATACCCAACAATCTCCCCCTATTTGTAGAAGTCAGAACCCTCTACACTAAGGTGAATTATACCAATAAATAAAGAACTGTAAATGAAGAAATAGAATTTAAATGCAAGATAGAAAAATTCAACACACAATTAGCAAAACTAGAAATTGTATATATATAATGTTTTAGATTTCCAATTCAACATTCATTTCATCCATAGTCTCAAAAACAAATATCAACAGAATATCATTCCTAGCTCTAATGTTGTCTATCATGCTTCTCTTGTCGTCTCCTCTGGTAGCTGAAAGGCTTTGGGTAGTACCTTGGAGGTTTTGGAGGATCCTTAGGATTGTTCTTGCCATACTCTCTGTCATAGATTCTCCTTTTAGTCATGGACTTATCATAGAGTTCCCACTCAGAGGAGAAGTAGTGGAGATTCCTGTTTTCATTGTAGTCCATAACTAATTTGAGAGTATCAAGAATTAAAGCTTTAGAGGTAGGACTCAAGACTTCAGCAAATTCTTGAGCTTTTCTTTTCTCTGAATCTGGGTTAGGAACACTTTTGCTAGCAGAAGGGCCTTCCCCATACTTCCTCTTCTTAGAAGTGTTGATTTCAGGTAAACCTTGAGGAATAACATCATCCCATACTTGGTCATAAAAAGCAGGAGGAGGATTTTGATCTTCTGGCCTTGGAGAAAAGTATGGCATTTGAGGCTGCATCTGAGCAGGCATCTGGCTTGACTGACCTTCAGCAAGAGGGTTCAGGTTATGAGGAATGATATTAGGATTAACCTGAAATTCAGGGAATATTTGGTTGTGCCTCCAGACTGAGGTGTCATAGGTGTGAAATTTCACAGACTGAATCTATTCTAAAACATTCTTATTAATTTCAGATATCTTGTCAGACCAAGTTGTGTTTGCAGCAGCAGTAAACTTATCCACAAGTTTTTCCACATGTTCTTTCACCAGGCTCTCCCCCTTTCTGAATTCTACACATAGCTTTTTTATGGCATCTTCCTTGAAGGTTCCCACTTCTTCATAGATTTTCATAACATGTTCTTGGGATTTCTTCTCTAACTGGATCTGGTTGTTGGCAAGAGTTACAGATTGTTCCATTACCTGACCGACACTAGTAATGGTGTGGTCTATAGCTTTTCCACCAATCTGAAACAATTCTTTGAGGGAGTCTGTGTTGTGCTGGATTTCTACAAATCCTCTGCTCATCTCTTTTTCTAGAGCTGTGACTTTGTCTTGGACCACTTTCAGAGAATCATCAAAATATTTCCTTTGTTCTGCCAACATGACTTCAAGCTTACTTAGAATGTCTGAATTTGTAGGGGTTGCAGCAGTAACAGGAATAATAACAGGAGGGGTAACTAGAGGAGGATAAGGAACTACCCATGGAGGGATCTCATCAACTACTACAGAACTTTTGGCTCTGACAGTATGAGGAAATATATCACTTTCTTCACAAAGTAGGGAAGGAATGGAGAAATCAAGTTTCTTTAGAGGATCTTGAACTTCCTCTGGTTCAGGATCATCCTCTTCTGAGATAATGATGGTCTCTGGTGGAGGTGATTCTTTTCTTAGAGAAGGTGAAGGAGTTGCCCTTGGAGTAGGTTCTGGGGATGGATAAGGAGCTGTAAAAGGATCCTTTGAAGGTTCTTCAGCAGTTTCTGCGTGTAGGGGAGGAAGAGGTTCATCTGAGGTAAGCTCTTTTATTATATTTTTTATATCTACTGTAGTAGAGTTAATGGTTTTCTGAGCTTGCTCATCTGAGAATATCTCATCTGAAATATCTGCCACTGGGGACCTGGCTAGAGATCTTATTGGTCTTCTGACAGGACTTCTGATGGGTGAACTTGCTTGTGATCTGGATATACTTCTGATTGGAGAACTAGCTTAAGGAGGAGGAGAGGGAATTCTAACATCTGGAACTGAGGCTGCAGGCTCCCCCTCAGTTGCTGCACTAGATGGTTTAGCAACACCATGAGAGGAGGGAGATGGGGTCCTGACCTCTAAAGTAGGGGCTGCAAGCTCTTTAGCTATCTTCTTTGGATTCTTTAGTTTTAACTCCCACCTTTGAATGGAAGGTAAGGAGATCTTCTTCAAGTGATGAATTGGTGTACCTTTTGAAGTCTTGAAGACCACTGGATCAATCTCAAGCAACATCAAGGAGATTATCCTGGCAAATTTTGGCTCTTTAATGCTATCCCTGATCATGTCAAAAATCATCATGCCATATGGAAATTTCTTCCTATAGATAATGGCTATCATGACATTGAATAGGTCATTGGTTATGAAACCTATGGACCTTATCCTACACCAAAGATTTTTTCCAACTATATCCACTAGGAGTTTGCTAACATCATTCAGAGCAGTTCTCCTTAGAGAGGTAATGTACAATGGAACTCCACAAAAATAGCAGGATCTGGCATTGTCATCTTCTGTCAGTATATCCTCATCATCATCTACAGTAGGAAATCTTAGAAGTCTGGACATTATGGTCGGGATCAACTTAATCTTAACTCCCTTGATCTTAGATTTCAGTACAGTTCTATTCCTCCTTATCTTGACATTTCTGTAGAACTCTTCTACTTCTGGAAATAGAATCTTATAAGGTTCTGAAAGAACAAAGTTCAAACCTGCGGTTTCTAGTAGAAAAAGCAAATTCTTGAAATCGTCTGAAATTTCTGCAATCCCTGCAACTACTAGCTCGCTGCCGACTCTGATTTAGAACTGCTGTGCCATTGAGAAGGATGACAATGATGGACGAGAGAAGGCGGCGGCGCCGAAGTTCTGGTTGGCAGAAGACGAAGAGTTTTCGAGAGAATGGTTTTGAAATGTCGGTTGATTTGAGATATCTAAAGTTATATATATATGTATATAACCCTAATAATGTTGATTAGGTGTCTAATTAATCTAAAATAACCCTTGGATTAAGGCAGAAATTGAGCGGTTTTCGAAATAGAAGAAATGAACAGAAATCGAAAACAGATGGGGCATTTCTCAAGAGGTAGGGTTAGTTCTCGAGAAGTATGATTATAGTTCTCGAGAAGTATATTCCTTCTTTTCGAGAACTTGTAGTACTTCTCGAGTGACAAATCTTTAGTTCTCGAGAAGTAGACTTGAAGTTTCGAGAACTAGTTCTATACTTTTCGAGAAGTAATTGTATTTCTCGAGAACTTCCTTGCACTTGAGAAATTTCTTACCTTTTTGAAGTATCCTCGATTCTTGAGCTTTGAACTGATTCCCATTGATCTATCCTTCTTTGTTCAACATCCCAAGTTCAGTTTTGAAGAAATTGAACTTGGTCTCATCCAACGACTTTGTGAAAATGTATGCAACTTGTCGATCTGTTGGCACGTACTGCAGATCCACATCGCCTTGCTCCACATGATCCCGGATAAAGTGATATCTGAGCTCGATGAGCTTTGTCCGGTTGTGCGAGACTGGGTTGTTTGCAATTGCTATTATGCAGGAGGAGTCGCAAAACAACAGAATTTCTTTAACCTTCATATTGTAATCTTCTAGCTGGTTCTTTAGCCAAAGCAATTGTGCACAACAACTGCCGGCAGAATATATTCTGACTCGGCATTTGAGATTGCAACAAAATTTTGCTTTTTGCTGCTCTATGAGATAAGCCTTCTTCCAAGGAACTAACATGTCCCGGAAGTGCTTTTTCTATCATCTTTGCTACCTGCAAAGTCTGCATCTGAAAAACCGACTAGTTCGCAGTCATTACTAATTGGGTACCATAAGCCAAGATTCGGTGTACCTTTAAGGTATCTCAAGATCCTCTTTGCAGCAGCATAGTGAGATTCCTTACAATTCACTTGGAATCTAGCACAGACACATGTAGAGAACATTATGTCTGGTCTACTAGCAGTAAGGTAGAGCAAGGATCCAACTATGCTTCTGTATTTGGTTTCATCAAAAGGTTTCCCTTTCTCATCTTTGTCTAGAGACATAGCTGAGGCCATTGGAGTCCTCATAGAGGTTGCAATCTCCATTTCGAATTTCTTAATCAACTCCTTGGTTAACTTCGTCTGTGAGACGAAAATTCCATCTTCATATTGTTTCACCTGATATCCTAAGAAAGTCTTCAGCTCTCCCATACTACTCATTTCAAACTTCCCTGGAATAAGTTTAGAAAACTTCTTGCAGAGGTTGTTGTCTGTACAACCAAAAATAATATCGTCGACGTAGATTTGCACTAGTAGAATCTTGCCTTTAATTTCCCTAAGAAATAATGTCTTGTCTATCTTTTCCCTTGTGAACTTGTTCTCGAGGAGAAAGCTAGATAGCATTTCGTACCAAGCTCGAGGAGCTTGTTTCAAACCGTACAACGCTTACAATAACAAATAAACATACTCAGGAAAGTTAGGATCAATAAAACTTGGGGGCTGTTCCACGTACACTTCTTCCTTTATGTCATAATTCAGGAAGGTGGACTTCACGTCCATTTGGTAGATAGTGAAGCCCTTCAGTGCAGCATAAGCTAGGAATAATCTGATGGTCTCCAGCCTTGCCATTGGAGCGTATGTTTGGTCGAAGTCGATTCCTTCTTCTTGACTATATCCTTTGGCGACGAGTCTTGCCTTATTCTTTATAATTATTCCATCCTCGTCAAACTTATTCTGGTAGACCCACTTTGTTCTGATGACATTCTTACCTTTGGGTCTAAGAACTAGTTTCCAAACTTTGCATCGCTTGAACTGGTTTAGTTCTTCTTCCATGGACAGGATCCATGATGCGTCTGAGTTTTCTTCCTCAAACTTCTTTGGTTCAACCTGTGACAGTAAACTTAAATATAAATTCTCGTTAGTTGTACCTCGACGAGTTCTGACACCATCCCGGGGATCTCCTATGATCTGGTCTAATGGATGATCCTTCAGATGTCTGAGCTCTAGATTTCTTGCATCTGGAACTTCTTCAACAACTGGAGTGACTTCATCAACTTGGATGTTTTCTTCATCTTGCTCATCTGCCTCTCCAATGGGGATTTGAGTAGTGATCTTGATGAACTTTTCTCTTTCACCTCCAGTTGGTTCATCCAAGCTGATTTCTTTCAATCTTGTACCTGCATCTTCAACAAGCACACTAGACGATTTGCTTTGCAGCAAGTTCGTCTCATCAAATACAACATGTATGGATTCCTCTACAACCAGAGTTTTTCTATTCAAAATTATGTATGCCTTACTATGGCTACTATAATCTACAAAAATACCTTCAAAACTTTTCTCACTAAACTTGGTAGTATGATACTTATCATTGTTTAGCATGAAACATTTACAGCCAAAAATTTTAAAATATGAAACTGTTGGTTTCCTGCCCTTTAGAAGTTCGTAAGGTGTCTTATCATGATTCTTATTGATGAGTGCTCGATTTTGCATGTGACATGAAGTATTGACAGCTTCAGCCCAGAAGTACTTTGATAGTGAAGCATCAGTAAACATAGTCCAGTAGGCCTCTATGAGTGTTCTGTTCCTTCTCTCAGCTACCCCATTTTGCTGTGGAGTGCGAGGAGAGGAAAACTCATTAAAGATACCAAGGCTTTCACAGAATTCTGTCATACCCCAGATTTGAATTCAGTTCCATTGTCACTTCTGACCTTGACTACGGAACAGTTGTACTCATTCTAGATCTGCCAGACAAAATTTATAAAGACATCGAAGGTATCTGACTTGTGTTTCAGAAAGAACACCCACGTAAAGCACGAGTAGTCATCAATAATAACCAATGTATATTTCTTACCTCCCAAGCTTCTAATTTGCAGTGGACCAAATAAGTCCATATGAAGAAAATGGAGACATCTACTTGAATTTTTGTCAGTAATGCTTTTAAAGGTAGCCCTTGTTTGCTTGCCTTTCACACATGCATGACAAGGTATATTTTTGATGTACTTGACATTTGGGGCATCACGTACGAAGTTTTGGGAGAATAATTTATTAATAGTTTTGAAATTAATATGTGCTAACCTCTTGTGCCATTGGTCACCAAGAGACGCACTATTTTTTTGCTAAAAAGCACACTAGTGTAGAAGAGTCTATACAAATGAAATTTAAACAGAATATATTCCTGCTTCGAGTGCCAGATAGAATCATTTCCATATTGTCAATAGACTTTATTAGGCACTTGTCAGCGTTGAATTCAACTATGTATCCTTTGTCGCATAGTTGGCTTATGCTTATAAGATTATGTTCCAATCCCTCCACATAAGCTACATCTGAAAAAAGATATACTACCGTTAGTAATCATACCGTAGCATTTGGTTATCCCTCGGTATGAACCTCCAAAGATGACCTTTGGTCCGTTCAACACCTGAGAATAATTTTGAAGTAGGCTTCTTGTCCCGGTCATGTGTCGAGAGCATCCACTGTCCAAATACCAGATTAACGTCTTGGTGGCCTTTGGACATACCTTGAATCATAATCAATTTGCCTTAGGAACCCAAACATGTTTGGGTCCTTTGTCTCGGGTTAGAACACTCCCCCTACGAGGATTAGCATTATGAGTGGTCATTCTCATGTTGCCAACCTGAGGAGTAACAACCTTCCTGGTATTAAACCAACAATCGATGGCAAAATGACAAATTTCGCCACAGCACCAACAGTCGAACCTGTTGTATCTTTGCCTTAGGTACTCCTGCTTGACCTTCTAAGATACTGGTCTAGTAGGGGTAGCATTCTTGGAGGAAGAGGCTTCATGATGATGGAAATCACATGATTTCTTCTCCATCACAGGCTTTTCTACAATGGATTTTACTTTTGGTGCTTTCTTGAAGTTATGACCATGATCATAAGGGCCATATCTCTGAAGAATGACTTCTTCATAAGGTGTCTTAAAGATACTCTCACCAAAGTTTCTGGGGCGGGTCCATCCTTGGTAACGAGACTTTGGCTCTACATAAGTAGGCCTGCTCAAGTGGCCGTAGGATGAGTCAATATTAAACTTATTCGTTGGAAAGATGACTTTCTTAAAAATAGTCTGATCTAGAGGAGCTTTCCCCTTTTCTTCGGCTGAGGCCTTCTTGGCGGCCTTATTCTTTCTCTTAGCCTTATTTCTCCTAGAAGATTTACTAGGAGCTCCTACATGGCCTAGCCCAGCACCCTTGGCCTAAGCAGAGAACTCAGTAACAAGATAAAGAACTACCTTTGGCTTAGAGAAACCTTCAACAAGTTTCTTTTTAGCTTCTAGTAAGTCTTCCAACCCTTTGATGATTTCATCCTTTAGATCAAGGTGCTTGATAGCCTTGTTGAACTCATCAACAACAGTATCTAAGTCTTCTCTGAGTGAGTCCATCTTAACGACTTCCTCTCTCAAAGAGATTTTTATGGCCTTAAGAGACTTAATCTCTTTTGCCTAAGTTTTCACGACCTTTCGACATTTGTCGTATGCCATGATCAACTCCTTATACTGGGCCATGAGTTCAGACTCATCGTCAGAGGATCTGTCCTCATGATCATGTTCAGAATATTCAGATTCTGAAAGAGGGGGTGTGAGATTTTACCACCCCAGTAAACTGGTGTTCATGTTCATCATCTGATTGAGCCATAAGTCCAAAGTGGGCTTCCTCTTCTTCACTTGACTCAGATGAGTCAGAGTCACTAAGAGTCTTGCCCTTCTTGGATATCAGTCTCTTCTATGTCCTCTTCTTGTTGTACGAGGACTTCTTCTCTTCTCTCCTGCCACCCTCCTTCTTCTTTTGGGGGCAGTCAGCTATGACGTGACCTGGCTTGTTATAACAGTAACAAACTATGTCAGTCGAAATGTGTTTGTTCTGTTTAGAACCATACCTGTCATGGCTGCTTGAGCCTTTTCTGTGACGATCACTGTCATGTCGTGATCTTCTGTGAGAAGCATGCTTGCCTTTCCATTGCTTTTTCTTGTTCAAGAATTTATTGAACTGTCGAGAAAGTGATGTGTGAAAATCGTCTCATGGACTACAATCCAAATATGCAAGTGTACCTATCATTTTATAGTATAGTGATAAAAAAAATATATCAAGGTCATATAAAAACATGGAGCAGACAAGTACTATTACTCACAACGATTCTATTATCCTATCGAACGATTGATGGGTTTGAAAATTAAAATGAACTAAGCTTAATTAAAAGAGAAATAAAATATTGCGAAAGAGTGCTCGATCGACGATTCACTTTGAAATAAAATAACGAAATAAATTAGTTTAGCATTTACAATACTTTTAAGATCGTGACGGATCCGATATTAGGAAGTAATCTCGCTAGAGCATTAAATCCCCTAAATTATAGACGTTTTGACCGAAATCTTTTTACAAGTCAAAATGGCCTAAAGTTACAATACCGAAGTGACCCGCACTATTGGATTTGACTCCAATCCGGAGGATTTACGTCATACTATCTCTAGGGTTGCGTTCAACTCCTTCCTTCTTTGAGTGATCTTTCAAATTAATGAGTCTCTCAACTTCTATGAAATGAGATCAATTGCCTACTACCGTATACCGGAATACGGAGTCGACACGATAAAAATCAAAGAAGGATAAAAAATATAAAAATACAAATGCAAACATAAAATTAAAGATGCGTTATTTTATCGCAAAGCTCATCGCGATCGGGAACACAATATAATTAGCTAAGTATGATAGTGGAAGAAAATAAAATAGAAGAAAGAGAAATCATTTGCATTGCTTAAGAAAAGAAGGGGCACACAAAATAAGAACAAGACAAAATTATTCTACTAAAGCAAAAATTACAATAAAGGGAACTTTACAAGAAACAAACACTCTTGAACTAGCACTCTACTTCCTACCACAAAAAATTCTCTCCTTCAATCATGAGGAAAGGGGTCCTTTTATAGTAGAGGAGGAATATTCTAGATGAAGATTAATATGAGGGGACAAGGGGTGTGGCCGGTCATGTGTATGGGGAGATGCATGCATGGCATTTAATAGAAATGAAAAGAGAAAATAAAATAAACAAGGGGGATGAAAGAGGACGGTGGCCGACCATGTGTATGGGGAGATGCATGCATGGCATTAAATGAGGGAGAGAAGAGAGAAAATAATAAAAAGGAGAGCGAGGTGACATGATGTGGGTGGCTGGCCATGCAAAGGAAGTGCATGTATATAATAAATGAAGGGGGCCGGCCATGCATGGGCTTGATGAAGTGGGCTGGATGAGCAGCTTGTTGGAGGGCTGCATGGTGTGCTCGGGTAGGTCTAGGATTGCATGTAGGGGCTGCTCTTAAAGTGGTCGGGCTGCTCCAAAGGGCTGAGTTGAATGTTGAAGGGCTTGATCAAGTGAAAGGGCTACACTAGCTTTGAATTTTAACTAGAGGGCTGCACATGTAGGCTTCATGATGCTTGGGCTTTGAAACTACAAATAAAACAAAACAAAACATTAGTTAATACAAATAAAAAACTAAACATTACAAACATAACATATCATTCTATTAATTAATTATATTCATAACAAAACACATGTAAACATAAAACATAAAACATATACTAAAACTATAGATTTTTATATCAAAACATAACAAAATAAGATTGCAACATAACAAGAAAATAAAACTATAATAAAACTAGGAATTATAATATCCTAACACAAAAAGACTTTAAGAAGAAATAAAGCAAAACATGCATAAAAATACCTAAAACATATAATTAAACTAGGAATTTTGCATACTAAACTACCTCAAAAACGATGACTAAAAGTAGTCATCAAATTCCCCCATGCTTGAGCTTTTGCTATTCCAGAGCAAAAGTATGAGAAATATTTATAAGACATTTATAAAATTTTCAATTAAACTAAAAATTTATTTACACCAAAATCAAGCCAATAATAAAATTTAGGGATTTACAAATTAAGTCTGAAATTATGGAATTAAAGTGAAAAGAGAGAAATATTTAGACAAAAAATTTTTCTAATAAATTAACTAGCACTCAAAATTGAGTAAATTGCAAACAAGGTTAGATTAAAATTATAAAAACCATAACTTAAAAGAAACTTAAGGAATAATGCAACCTACTACTTATGCTCTCCCAATATTTTAATTTAAAATCTAAGATAATGATATTGGCTAAGGGGTTTGGGGAGGAAATCAACATACAGAGGTCTTTGATTGGAGGTGATCATCATTATTTTTTTTTCACACCCCATAATTTTTTTTTAAAATAGAATATATATGTAATACCAAAAAATGATAGACTAACATCTTATCACTTCCCACAACATATATGAACTTTTAATTCCTCTCTTCATTAAGGTTGCATATGTTTACCAGAGAATAAGGAACTAACATCTCCTTATTCCAATGACATATGATCTAACAATAAAAAGAAAAAGGAAGGGGTTAAAATTTTTTTTAGAAAATAAACTAAAATACTAGAGAGCAACTACTAGTACATTGAGATTTCCTAAGAATATAAAAACATGAGGTAATAATCGTTAGAATCCAAAATTGTTAAGCAAAATTACTACAAAATTGAAACTATTTAAAATAAAAGAGAAAAAGTGCTAAATTAATTACTCTAAGCAAATTAAAACCATAAGATAATTCTCACAACTAAATCACTAAATATAGATTTAACTAAATCTGATGAAACAAAAGATTAGCAAATCAAAAATAGTAAAAATGCTTATAAACAAACTCAAATAAAATTTCTGAAAACAACAAAAAGACTAAGCAAGGGGTTTATTATATTTTTTGAATTTTCTAAGATTTTTCATTTTTTTTTTAATTTTGAAATCTGATTTTTTTTTGGAATTTTTAGATATTTTTTTAGGTTTTTCTTTAGTTAAAGAAAAAGTAGTGCTAAAGAAGCTTAATAAAAGTATACTAATTTTTTGTTTTTTTGTAGAAATTAAAAACACATTTTTTTTAGAAAAGAAAGAAGAAATAAAACAACTAAACCCTCCCCATGCTTAAATTTTGCATTGTCCTCAATGAAAAATAAAAATAAGAAAGAAAAAGTAAGAAGAAGGGGGAGGGGGGATGCAATAAAGTAAATACTTAAAAAAAAACGACTTCCCTGGATTCGTAAGGCCGAATGCAGATGTCGCTCCCCCAAGCTTGAGCTGGACACCAGTTCAGGCCTAAGGAAGAGAGGAAAGGATGGAGCTAAATGAACCGCCGGGGGCATTATTCCTGCAAAACAAAAGAAGCAAACAAAAAGAAAAAGACAGAAAAAAAGTTATAAGCAAGGGGTGCCTCCCAAGAGCGCTCTTTGCTTAACGTCATCTGAGCCCGATGTTATTGGTTAGCTAAATGGATAATAAAAAGTAAAGTGAAGAGGTAACTCCCTAAGTATGCGCTTAGGAGAGTAAATCAAAAAGGAGAAAAATTGAAGAATCACATTGATATGAGGTAGAATCTTCAATGGAATGACGCCCGAAAATGAACGGACGGAGATATAGAAGAACTCCGCCGTATGTAAAATAGGAAAGAAGGGGTCGTCAAAAGAAGAATAAAAAGAAGAAGAAATAGAAGGAGGAATAAAAGAAGTAGAAAAAGAAATTTCATCAACGGGAATTTCACAAGGAGAAGGAGAGACTTGTGAAATTTCGGGACAAGAAGGGGTAGAGAGGACTAAAGAAGAATTATCTAAAATAAAAGAAGAAGAAGAAAAAGACTTGCTAAAACTAGAAAAATTTGGAACAGTTAAAGTTTGAAGCAAAATGGAATCACAAACGTCTTCAAAAAAAGAAAGAGAATGATGAGACGTCTTGTCATCCTCAAAATGTAAGAAGCACACCGGAGTATTCATAGGGGTGTCATCCAAAGGAGGAAGGAAACAATCCGGAATATCCGAATAGTTATCCTCCTCGAGAGGAAAAAGACAAGTAGGGATATCCGGTGACTCATTACAAGATGAAATTGGAGGAGACGGAGAAGAAGACGAAGAAAACGAAGCGGCCTCACAAGAAAAATAATCGATAATGGTTTTGAAATGCGAATTAATATTATCAAGAGAAGTTTGCAATTCAAAATACCCATTATTGATTGAATTAAAATTTAGAGGCGCGACGCTTTGCGGGCAAAATCATAAGAAAAATAAGACGGGTTCCCCATCTCCTAAGTAGGATAAAAATTAGAGTAAGAGTCAAATTGGCCACTTTGACCTCCTCTAGAAAAATTGAAATAAAAAAGAGGGAGGGGTTCCCGAAAGACATGCAAAATTAAAATGGTCAAGCGACCCGCAAAAAGCACAAAAAATGATGATTCCATAAAAAAAATAAACTGTTACCAAAAATAAAGAGAATATTTAATTTTGATTTTTTTTTGAATTTTAGTAGAAGTAATAAACTCGGTGCTTTCGTAATATTGCCAAAAAGAGTCCCCGGCAACTACGCCAAAAACTTGATATGTAAAAATCGTCTCACGGACTACAATCCGAATAGGCAAGTGTACCTATCGTTTTATAGTATAGTGATAAAAATATATCAAGTCGTATAAAAACTCGGGGTAGGCAAGTACTATTACTCACAACAATTCTATTATCCTACCGAACGATTGATGGGTTTGAAAATTAAAATGAACTAAGCTTAATTAAAAGAGAAATAAAATATTGCGAAAGAGTGCTCGATCGACGATTCACTTTGAAATAAAATAAAAAAATAAATTAGTTTAGCATTTGCAATACTATTAAGACCATGACGGATCTGATATTAGGAAGTAATCTCGCTAGAGCATTAAATCCCCTAACTTATAGACGTTTTGACCGAAATCTCTTTACAAGTCAAAATGGCCTAAAGTCGCATTACCGAAGTGACCCGCACTATTGGATTTGACTCCAATCCGAAGGATTTACATCATCCTATCTTTAGGGTTGCGTTCAACTCCTTCCTTCTTTGAGTGATCTTTCAAATCAATGAGTCTCTAGACTTCTATGAAATGAGATCAATTGCCTACTACCGTATACCGGAATACGGAGTCAACACGATAAAAATGAAAGAAGGATCAAAAATAGGAAAAATACAAATGCAAACATAAAATTAAAGATGCGTTATTTTATCGCAAAGCTCTTCGCGATCGGGCATAAAATATAATTAGCTAAGCATAATAGTGGAAGAAAACAAAATAGAAGACAGAGAAATCATTTGCATTCCTTAAGAAAAGAAGGGGTACACAAAATAAGAACAAGACAAAATTATTCTACTAAAGCAAAAATTACAATAAAAGGAACTTGACAAGAAACTAACACTCTTGAACTAGCACTCTACTTCCTAACTCAAGAACTTCTCTCCTTCAAGCATGAGGCAAGGGGTCCTTTTATAGGAGAGGAGGAAGATTCTTGATGAAGATGGATATGAGGGAACAAGGGGGTGGTCGGCCATGTGTACGGGGAGATGCATGCAGGGCATTTAATGGAAATAAAAAGAAAAAATAAAATAAACAAGGGGGATGAAAGAGGAGCGTGGCCGACCATGTATATTGGGAGATGCATGCATGATATTAAATGAGGGAGAGAAGAGAGAAAATAATAAAAAGGAGAGAGAGGTGACATAATGTGGGTGGCCGTCCATGCAAAGGAAGTGAATGTATATAATAAATTAAGGGGGATGGCCATGCATAGACTTGATGAAGTGGGCTGGCTGAGCAGCTTGTTGGAGGGCTGCATGGTGTGCTCGGGTAGGGCTAGGATTGCATGTAGGGGCTGCTCTTAAAGTGTCTGGGCTGCTCCAAAGGGCTGAGTTGAATGTTGAAGGGCTTGATCAAGTGAAAGGGTTGCACTAGCTTTAAATTTGAACTAGAGGGCTACACATGTAGGCTTCATCATGCTTGGGCTTTGAAACTACAAATAAAACAAAACAAAACATTAGTTAATACAAATAAAACTAAACATTACAAACATAACATATCATACTATTAATTAATTATATTCATACCAAAACACAAGTAAACATAAAACATAAAACATGTACTAAAACTATAGAATTTTATATCAAAACATAACGAAATAAAATTGCAACATAACAAGCAAATAAAACTATAATAAAACTAGGAATTATAATATCCCAACACAAAAAGACTTTAAGAAGAAATAAAGCAAAACATGCATAAAAATACATAAAACATATAATTAGACTAGGAATTTTGCATGATAAACCACCCCAAAAACGATGACTAAAAGTAGTCATCAGAAAGTAAGGAGAACTCTCCTTCTGATAGCTCAGATCCTGAGGTACTTGGCTTCGAGTTTTCTTCTTCACTAACTTCTTGTGCTGGGGCTGGAGAGGTAGCCTTTGACTTCCTGGAGGTGTCTGCCTTTAAATCAACAGACTTCTCTTTGGATGCAGACATGCTCTTCTCTTCTTCAGCTTTCCTTGTGTTGAGTTGAAGCTCATACGACATCAACTTCCCGAAGAGATTCTGAGGATCTGTCTCAGCTAGCTTTCCAAATTCCCTGATGTCACATACCTTAATGTCCCATTCCTTGGTTAAGGATCTTAGGAACTTGTAATTTTGTTCTCCATTGGTGAAGACACTGCCATATACTCTGAGGCAATTGACTATCTTGAAGAAGTTCTCAAATGTATCTGCAATGGTATCCTTTGGCCCTTGCCTTAAGGATTTGTACTTCTGGTTCAATATGGATCTTCTATCATCACTCACTTCTTCAGTACCTTCCATTAGAGTGACTAGTGACTGCCACATCTCCTTAGCAGATTGACAGTGAATCCGGTTCTGCAGCATCGAGTCATCGACTACACTTGCTATAATTCTTATCTAGAGAGACAAGTGCAATCTCATCCTTATCTAGATCCATCAAGTTCTTTGGAACCTTCTTGGTTGGATCTATAGTGGAGATGGTCATGGGCACGTAAGGACCTTCTTCAACAATCATGAAGATCAGGGGATCCACATCTTCCATGAAAAATTTAATTCTCTCTTTCCACATGGGAAAGTTATTCTTTGTGCATAGGGGAAGCTTGGCAAAATCTTTAGCCTTGTCCATTGCTTGAAAATTCTCAAAGACAACTTAGAGAGGAAATTGATCAAGGTGTTAACCTTTTAAAGACCAACCTCCCTCTGATACCAAATGAAAGAGTTAAGTTGTCTACCTAAATCACCTAGAGGGGGTGAATAGGTGAATTGTGCGTCTATTTACGGAATAAAATTTTTTAAAGAACTTGCACAATCAATCAAGCAAACACAGACGACAATAAGATTTATAGTTGTTCCCCAACCTTCGGTATGTCCTCTTTCCCTCACCGATCTAGTAAATCACTAGACTCTGCTACTCCACTATCTCAGATTGAAAACCAATCCTACGTCTCGGAACCACGTTCCTACAATCTCGATCCAAATGGATCTACACTCGGAAGATGAAAACTTCTTACAACTCAGAGACTAATCTCCTACAAAATTTATAAAGAGATTTAAAAAACAAACAGAGATTTTTCTCAGATCTAGAAAAATTTAACTCTAGGTCTTCTTCTTGAATTATGCGGCTTTTTCAGAAATTTGTTGAAGAAGACTTGGTAGATCTGATCTGAGAAAACTTTGACTTACTCGATCATGGAGAAGATGAAGATTCCTTGAACAGCAAGTCGTTCTTGATCGAAAACAGTCGAGTCGATCTTTTTCCTGAGCGGCGGCGGCGGCTTCTGTAAATTCGTTCTTTGATAGAGACGACCAGTCAGAAATTTAGAAAAAAAGTATGGTTCACCGCTTAGGGTTAGTCTTAATGAAAATACATTATATAGGATTTACCCTAATGGTTAGAACAGACATTAATGACGACACGTGTATCAATCACATCAAGTTATTTGAAAATCCAGTCGATTTGGACTTAAGTAAATTTTCTAAAAAATAAACTGCAGTTCTCGGGAGGTATGAATTAGTTCTCGAGAACAAGGCTGATTTCTCGAGAGATAAGCTTTCTGGACTTAAGATAGTACTCGAGGGATGGGCATTGAGTCAACTCAAGAACTAAATTTCGCTTCTAGAGAACTAAAATAACATTACTCAAGAGCTCAAACTTATACTCGAAAACTAAGCTGACTTCTCGAGAACTAAAAGCTAAGTTCTCGAGAACTATATTCAGCTTCTCGAGAGATGGACTTAGAAGATTTGTGGCTGTCTCTGACTACTCGAGGAATATCGGCTGGGACTTCTTGAGAACCTATACTGACCTTCTCGAGAACTATAAGAATGTTTCTCGAGAACTAGTCTCGACTTCTCGAGAATTTGGTGAACTTCTCGAGTTCTGCTAACTCTACTTATCGAGAACTATCATAGACTTCTCGAGAAGTGGACTTAGAGAAATTTGTTGACTTAGAAAATTTTCTCTTCTCTTTAAGAATCCAATCTTCATTCCATGGTAGAAGTGCTTGAATATGAAGTGTATCTCAATTGAGAGGCTACATATGAGTCAACACCTTGGATCACACAGTGAGGGATTACACTGTTTGGTCCTGTGTTCATGACCAACTGTAGAACTACATTGGTCTACACTTAGCAATGATAGTCTGCAAACACAACTTAAATAAGGATATTAAATACAACTTAATTCATCTTAGTTCAAGGGTGACTTCATGCAAATCTGGGCTATTGTGGATGCAATACCCAACAAGTTGTTTGAGGGATGTTACATCGTCAAAGGCCAAGCTAGGTCGCTACCACTAACAAAACTCTGCAGCAACACCCTTTACGCCTATCAGCAGACACCGCTACAGTCCGCGCACCCCGCGGACACAACACCAGTCCACACACCAAGTTAGCAACCAAGGCACAACAGCCATGCTGCCTAACTTGGCGGATACTACACCAATCTTCATGCCTTGCGGACACAACTCTAGTCTGCATTCCCCAAGCTCGCAACCAAAGCACACTCCACTGCTACCGAGCTTGGCAGACTGAGAAGCAGTCCGCGCTTAACTGTGCGATCTCGCCAGACTAAGGCCAAACCTAGAATTGGTTCAAAACCAACCAAGTCCACACTACCGTCCACAAGGGCCAGTCCGCGCTTACTAGCAGACAATGGTATCAGTCCACCAATCCCGGAAAACTCCAGCACTTATTTGCTCTAACCAGTGAATCTTGCGGCTTCCACTAGTTGCACCACCAAAGCTATACCAAGGCATCTACCATGCTAGTCTCCCGAGCTCCAGCCAAGTATGCATCTTGCCGGACTCCATGGATAGAGAAGCTATCTGCCCGATTACCTTCTGGAATCCAATTTCCTACTTAGCATAAGCCGACCTGGTTGGCCGCCGCCTCTGTCCACACAGTTCGCGTGAACAGACATCCCAGGCTGCCAAAGAAAAAGTCGTCTGCAACAGCATTGCGCTTGGCTAACCGCCTGTCCTGTATGCATAGACCGCGCGGACAGGTCGCCCAGGTTGCTCAATCCCACACTTTCACTTCACCATTTTCAACAAAAGCAATAAACAAGTCTTGTATTATCAATAATCTTCTTTACAAGGCAGGACATACATGGCGAGATATGATTTGCCGATGTATAATGGAAGAGAAAAAAACAAAGTAAGAACAAGCCGGGCGGACTTCCTTAGAGACCGCCAAGAATCGAGACCGCCAAGCTTCTGCTGCACCAAACTAAACTAGGGAGTCAGCGAAGACCGCGGACAACCCGTTATTTTGTTAAACACCTTTATACACTCTCTACAAGCCTCCTGATTGCAGAGGTCGCCTAGCTACCAGAGTCCGCGAAAAAAGCCGCTGCCGAACTGAAAAAACAGACCGCCGAGACCGGCAAACAAGTTATTGAACTAGGAAAGCTGGATAGAAGACCGGCTTGCCGCAACCGCGACCTGCTATAACCCGCTGATTGTTAACCGCAAGCTCCACTGGTCCCTGATTGCAGTCAGCACCAAAATCTTGACTCCTCAGTGCAAGCCTCATAACCTGCAAACAGCATCCCGGTTAACCTTCTCAAACCGCGCGGACAGAAAATATGAGGTCGAACCAATTAACCCAAGTTCAACTTACTGTTCATTCAGATTAAGTATGATTTCATAGGGGGTCCTATTTATAGGCTCAGAGAGGAGTGTGGTCACAGCCCTAGTAGATAGAAACACCACCCCAGCCCGCAGCTATCACAAAGCAGTCTGCCCAGTCTGCATACACAAGGCCGGACACCAACCTACCCGCCTGACATCAAAGAAGGTGGGATAGAAGCCAGTCCGTATCCCTGCAGACACCGTACTAGCCCGCAACAACAATATCCAAAACCAAAGGCATAGACCACCCGGTCAACCAGAAGACATTGCGGACTTCGTAATCAAAGTGAACTTGTCACAAATCATTACCAAGTCCCCAACTAGAGAACCTCTGGCGTGAGCTTTGCAGACACAAACAACAGTCCACCAAGTCCGCCAGCTTAAATCCTGTACGACCAGACCGTAGATATTCAACCTACCCACACTACTACCACCAAGGACACACCACCATACCACAACACCAGACCGCTCAGGCCGTACCACACGTCTACAATACTATCTGCCCTAGCCGCGCGGTCTGCTTGATCAACCCCCACTTTCACTTCAATAATTTCAACACTACCCCTTGAAGTGAGAAGTGGTGACCAAACCCAACAGTCCCTGTAACCGTTCAAATATCCCCATTGACAGCAGCTTAGTGAAGATATCTGTGATGGTGTCCTCGCTCCGTACATGTTCAATAATAAGAGACTCCTCCAACATGTTCTCCCGAATGAAGTGGTGCTCAATCTCTATATGCTTGGTACACATGTGACAAACTGGATTATTAACCAGTTTCAGGGCACTCTCGTTGTCACCGCAAAGCAAAGTTGGATCTCGCACTTTTTCATGGATGTACTATACTAGTCTCCTTAGCCAGATGGCTTCCCGTACTGCCAAGGCCGAATACTTGTACTTCGCTTCCATAGTAGAGACGAACACCGAGTCCTGCTTTTTACTACACCGTGAAATACCCGCTGATCCTCATGTGAAAACATAACTAGACGTCGACTTTCGATCGTATGAGTCTCCCCCATAATCAGCATCAGTGCAGCCATGCAGAGAAAAGCCTGTGTCCCTCCTATACAGGAGTCCCATATCATAAGTAGTCTTCACATACTTTAGAATATTCTTGGCGCTACCATATTAGGTTTCCTTAGTTTCGCCATATAATGACTATCTCGGATTACAACATAAGCAATGTTTGGCCTTATAATCGTTAGGGAAATCAAGCTCCCCATCAGAGCTCGGAACATTAAGGGATCAGGAAGAATCGTCCAATCATCTCGTCGAAGCTTGTTGGGTACATTGGGTACAATGTACTTAATTTGAAGAAGCCCCTTCAACTCAATGATATACACATATTTGTATTTGATGTATATTTAAGTTTATGTATGCAGGATGTCTATTCATATTGATTGGATAAGTGGACACAACAAGCTGACTAGATTTTGAAGAAAAATGGCTAAGTACAAAAGTGTCGACAAACTTCAACTGTGTCGACACCTTTGCAAAAGCTGTGGCAAGACAGGTCAGCAAAATGCCGAGTGAAGTCAGCATAGTCTACATAAAAATGGGTAAGCACAAAAGTGTCGACACACTTCACCCGTTTTGACACCTTTGCAGAAGTGTGTCGAGACAAGTCAGTTAACTTGAAATAAAAGATTAAACACATGTGTGTCGAGACAAGTCAGTTGTCTCGAAACCTTGAAGACTGAGTCAGCAGTGTCAAGATAAGACATCATACCTGACATTATAAAGCTTGAAGCAGTTGTGTCGAGACAAACCAACTATCTTGAGACAATCTAACTGTCTCGACACTAAGCAGATGTGCAGAGTTAACAAAGAATATGGTTGTGTCGAGACAAATCAATGTTCTCGACACTTTCAAGTTTCAGATGAAAATTCTACCAAGTAGAATTGTGTCGAGACTGCTGTGATGTCTCGACATAAGTGTCGAGACACTTTGGACATTTCGATACTTTTGTTTCTGAAGATGTACAGAGTCAACACATAAGTGTCAAGACAAGGCAGAACTGTCACTTCGGCTATAGAAATGTGATACGTCAAGAGAAACTATTTAAGGGGAAAATTTGAAGAATGATGTCAGATGCTGATGTCATCATCCATAAACCAGCCATCCATGAAGGCTATAAATAGAGAGATTGTCTACACCAAACAAGAGACACACAATATACAGAATCGGAAAAAGAAAACAGAAATTCTCATTCTTACAATTCCGAGAAGGAGGAAGAAGACAAAGGACTTCAAAAAAAATCTCCAAATCCCTTCACCAGGTTGATCTGAAGACTAAGATGAATCTGATCTACAATTTCTTCAAGGAATTCAAGTCGATCAACATAAAGAAGATTGCAAATCAGAGAATCAACTTTTCAGCAAATCAATTTATCAAGAAGAAATCAATTGCTGTTGAGTTGAAGAATCTGTCCTAACAGATAAGTCAGAATTACAGACATTCTATTTTCTGAAGGTTGTTGTTTACACTTTACCTCTTTATTTTGTAAGATCTCCTTGAGATCTGAGTGGGTAGGAGATCTTATCTCTGAGTTATAAGCCTTAGTTATAAAGGTCGAGGTAGGGTTCATATGGGGCCTGAGGTAGGTGGTTTTAGGAAAATCACTGAGTTGTAAACCTAGTTTATAAAGGCTGAGGTAAGGTTCTTGAGGAATCTGAGGTAGGAGATTGGGAGAATCTCTGAGGTAGGACCTATTTGTTTGAGTGTAGGTTTCTTAATAGAAACTGAGACTATAGGATCTTTGGTTCTGAGTTAAAGAGGAGGAGCTATAACCTTATCTAGCACATTGCTAGTGATGAAGAAGGGGAAAAGTGGATGTACCCTAGATAGGGGAACCACTATAAATTTTGTGTGTGTAGTGTGTTGTGAATTACTGTTGTTTGTCCTGTGTTCAATATTCTATAACTGCTGAAATTGTTAAGTGATAAAGATTTACTAAAGTATTTTAAAAAATCACAAATTTACCCCCCCCCCCCCCCTCTAGGTGTTTATTAACCCATACGATTATCTTTCAAGTGGTATCAAAGGAAGGTTATTCAAGAAAGACCTAACCGTCTAAAAAAGATCCAAAGGGTATTTAAAATTTCAGATCTATGGCTTCTAAATCACATAGAGAACTCAGTTATATGAAACCACCTATTTGTACTAAGGATAACTTTGTTATACGGAAACAGAGAGTAAGATTGTTAATGGAAGCCTCAGATCCAAGAATCTTTGTCATTGTATAAGAAGGATCATATGTCCCAATGAAGACAACTTCTTTAGATGCAAATGTTCAAACACCTAAGAAACTATCAGAAATGACAAAGGATGAAGAGGTACTTGCCACCATGGACAAAAGAGCACAAAATATAATAGTCAGTGCAATAGACAATTCAACTTTTAAAAATTTAGTGCACTGTAATACATCCAAGAAGATGTGGGATACACTCATAGTATACATGGAAGACACATAAGAAGTAAGAGATGACATAAAATCTCTCCTCAACTAGCAGTATGAGGCCTTCATACAAGGAAAAACTAATTCTATAGAATAATGTTATGAAAAGTTCTTTAGAATAGTAAATGACTTAAGAAACTATGGCAAGAATTTCTCAAACTATGAGCTGAATGACAAGTTCTTGAGATCCCTAAATAAAGAATGGGACATCAAGATTTGTGTTGTAAGAGAAATGGGGAATCTAAGAAATATATTACCCCAAGACTTGTATGGGAAGCTAATGTCACATGAGCTTCAACTAAACTCTAGAAAAGTCGATGCAGATTCTGCCAGAAGTTTAACCCAGACAAAAACTATGGCCTTCAAAGCAGATACATCTAAGAAAGCTAGAATAGAAATCCCATCATCACCCAGAAGGGATGAAGATATAGATAGCGCTGGAGTCTGATCTTCATCAGAAGATCTAACAGATGATGAATTAGCACTATTTACCAGACAATTCAAGAAAATTCTGAGAAGAAGGAAGTAGTGGAATAAAAGGAATCCTTCTGGATCAAGCTCCAGTAAGAGCAAAGACAATCACAGAGACAAAGCTGTGGTCAGATATGATTCTCATCAGAATAAATAATTTAAGACTGACATTTTTTGCTTTTGTTGTAACAGGCCTGGGAAGGTCATAGCTGACTGTCCAGTAAAAAGGAAGGAGAACAAAAAGTCTAAAGAAAAGAAGTTCTATAAGAGCAAGAAATCAGAGAAGGGTCTAATGGCAAAGAAATCCAAGACCTTATCTGATAGTGATACTGACTCAACAGAGTCAGAAGAAGAACTTGCTAGACTGTTCTCCAATGAAGAAGAGTTCATCAGAAAGGCCATATATAAAAGCAAAAGCTCCACAACTTCATCACACTATGGTGATTTTGAAGAAGATATGAAGATCAATTTAATGGCACTATCTAATGATCATGAAACAAATGCTCTTGACTGCCAGGATACTCAGGTAATCTATGAAAATTCAACATGTTCAAAAACTTCTGTATATGAGACTGGGGATGAGCTAGACTCATATGACTCAAAGTTTGATTCACATGAGACTAACTCTGTGACTGAACAACAACAGCCTACAATCAAATTTTGTAAGCTGTTAGAAGCGCTAGTGAGTAGCAAGAAGCTTGTCAAAATACAAGCTATAGAGATAGCATCACTAAAAGGTTTTGAGTATCATTATAATATGGATACTCAAAAAATTAGTCTTCAAAATTCTAAGTTGGCAATGCTGACTGAGATCATTGATGATCAAATCCTATTGCTGAAGCAGAAGGATGCAACTATTCAGGAGCTGGAACTTAAACTCCTGAATGAGAAAAGATTAGTACAACAATTTTCTAAACCTAAAATTGTTCTGCCCATTATAAATACCTTCTTAGGAACAACTGGAAGAACACTTTGGTATGTTAAACCCAATAGGAAAAGAGGCAAAAAACTGGAAAGACAAAAGTGTCCAGACATTCCACTGATTATGTTTCAGACTAAAGGAAAAGAAATACAGAAGTCTGGACTAGTTCGACCAAAAAGTTCATATGTGAATAGGAAAGCTATTCCTAATATGCCTGCTCTAAGGAGGATAGTTTTAACTGAGAGGCAAAACAACTTGTTTGCACCCAGTCAAAATACAACTGTCAAGTGTGCTGATTCCTATTCTAAGGAATTTCAGCACAAAGTTCCTTCTGTCCCTCCTAAGAGGTGGTACAACATGTATGGATGCTGGTGTTGTGGAAAGATAGGACACTTTGCCTTTGACTATTGGTTCAATTACACTGTGTCTCATATTCAGAAAAGATATCTAGTTAAGTAACACATTGGTGGTTTCAATAGAGCCACAACTAACAAGAACCTAGGACCCAAAACAACTTGGGTTCCTAAGGAAAAATAAATTCTTATTTTGTAGGAATGTCCAAGCACCAGAGATAGACCAATCTGGTACTTGGATAGTGGATGTTCTAGACACATGACTGGAACAAGAGGCTATTTGAGGGAATTTATCCCCATGGAGAATGGAACAAAGGTGATCTTTGGTGGAGCTAATAATGGAATAACCAAAGGTTATGGTAGGATCACAAATGGCCTATTCACTCTCACCAAAGTAGCTTATGTTGAAGGGTTGCAACACAACCTATAAGCATAAGACAACTTTGTGATCTTGACTATGACATTACATTCCACAACGATGAGTGCCTAATAAAGAAGTCAAGTGACCAAGAGGTCATCTTGACAGGCACTAGATGTGGGAATGTATATTGTTTGAATTTTTTGTTTAAAGTCAGACTCACCCTCATGTCTAGTTACAAATGAGAAAGACTCACACAGTGTCAAATGCTATAAGAGGATAGCTCATGTGAACTACATGGCCATAGGCAAAATGTTCAGTAAAGAGCTTGTTAGGAATGACCCTAACATTAAATGCTCTAAAGAGAGCATATGCTCTGCATTCCAAAAAGGCAAGCAAACCAAAGGTTTATTCAAAAGTATTAAATGCAAAGACTCAGTGAGGTGTTTATACCTCTTTTATATGGACTTGTTTGGTCCTATGACAGTTCATAGTCTAGAAAGGAGAGTCTACACCTATGTAATTGTTGATGACTATTCCAGATTCACTTGGGTTTTCTTCATAAGAAAAAAGTCTAAAACCCCTGATGTCTTCAAGACTTTTTTCAAACAAATTCAGAATGAATAGAATAGCTCTGTGGACAGAATTATAAGTGATCATGGAACTGATTTTCAATCTGATTATATGACAAAGATTTATGAAGAGCTAGGAATTCAACAAGAGTTTTCCTCACCATGAACACCCCAGCATAATGGAATTGCTGAAAGAAAGAATAGGACTCTCATTGAAGTTGGAAGAACTATGCTAAGTTATTCATCACTCCCAGAATACTTCTGGGTTGAAGCTGTCAGCACAACATATTATGTTCTTAATAGAGCTTCAATCAATAAAAGATTGAATAAAACTCCTTATGAACTTATGAAGGGAAGAAAACCAAACTTGGCCTTTTTCTGAATCTTTGGATGTAGATGTTATGTCCTAAATAATGGGAAAACATACATATCCAAGTTTGCTGAGAAGTCCTATGATGGAATATTTGTTGGTTATAGTGACCATAGTTAGGCCTGTAGTTTCTATAACTTGAGGGATCAAGTTGTGGAGGAGTCTGTTCATGTTGTATTTTATGAAAGTTCTATGTTTTACAATGATAAGTAAGGTTCATCAAGCACAACAGGTGAAGACTTGAAGCCAAAGGAGCTAACTATAGAAGATATTGTTCCAGCAAGCCAGAATATGCAAGATGGAGTCAACATAGTTGAAGTAGTTCTTGCACAAGAATAATAAGAAAAAGAAACTCAGCATGATGCAGGTGGTCAAGGAGAAGAAGTTACATTACCTATTGCTATCAGACATCTAAGAGATCATCCAAGGGAATTGATCATAGGAGATGCTGCACAGGGTGTGACCACAAAAAGCAAACATCACAACACAGTGATGTACTCAATCTTTCTGTCCTAGACTGAACCAAAGAAATTTGAAGAAGCTAATGTGGATCCATTCTGGATAGGTGCAATGCAGGAAGAATTGAACCAATTCAAGAGGTGAATTTCTGGAAGATGGTTCCCAAACCAGATAACTGCAACATCATAGAAACCAAATGGATATATAGAAATAAACTAGATGAGAATGGGGTTATAATCAGAAACAAAGCTAGACTAGTTGCAAAAGGTTATAGACAAGAAGAGGGGATAGACTTTAATCAAACTTTTGTACCAGTGGCTAGATTGGAGGCAATAAGACTCTTCATAACATATGCAGCCTACAAAAGTTTCAAAGTTTACCAAATGGATGTGAAGTCAGCCTTCCTAAAGGGTAACCTTAAAGAAAGAGTCTATATTGAGCAACCCTCGGGTTTTGTTGATTCTACTAAACCTACTCATTTTTATTTTCTTTTATGAGCTCTTTATGGTTTAAAACAAGCCCCAAGAGCTTGATATAAGACTCTGTCTAAGTTCCTTCTGGAGAATAAATTCTCAAGAGGGAAAATAAACAAAAAACTATTCCTAAGGGAAGTTAAAGGAAAGATCATCCTAGTACAAATATATGTTGATGATATTATATTTGTTTCTACTGATGAGTAACTTTGCACTAAGTTTTTTAAGTCAATACAAGGAAAGTTTGAAATGAGTAGCATGAGTGAACTTAAGTTTTTCTTGGGTCTATAAGTTAAGCAAACTTTAGAAGAATTTTTCATTAGTCAGTCTCGTTCACCAAGGAGTTAATCAAGAAGTATGACATGGAAACTACCACTTCAATGAAAACACCCATGGGGTCCATGTCTTTACACAAGGATGGTGCTGGGAAGCCAGTTGATATCACCTTGTATAGGGGCATAGTTGGATCACTACTTTATCTAACAGCCAACAGACCATACATAATGTATGTTGCATGTATCTGTGCCAGGTATCAAAAATTCCTTAAGGAATCTCACTATACATCAGTTAAAAGAATATTGAGATATCTAAAGGGAATACCTAATCTTGACCAATGGTATCTTGAAAATAGTGATTTTGAACTGACAGGCTTTTCAGATGCAGATTATGCAGGATGTAAGGAAGACAGGAAAAGCACATCAGGCTCATGCCAATTTCTTAGAAGGAGGCTGGTGTCATGGAGTAGCAAAAAGCAAACATGTGTAGCAATATCCACGGCTGAATCTGAGTACATTTCAGCTGGTGGTTGTTGTGCACAATTGCTTTGGATTAAGCACCAGTTACAAGACTACAACTTACAACTAAGTAAATTTTTTTTATTCTGTGATTCTACTAGTGCCATTTCTATTGCAAACAATCATGTGTCACATAGTAGAACAAAACACATTGAAATTAGATATCATTTTATTAGAGAACATGTAGTAAATGAAGATATTAGCTTAGAATTTGTTCCAATAAGTAAACAAGTTGTTGATATACAACTGATTGGTTAGCAAATAAGTCTACTAATTTAGGTTTCAAGGGAAAACTTCATAAGTGTCAAGAAACTACAGATAAGACAATCAAAATTTTAACTAGTCTGTGTCGAGACATCAGAAAATATGTCGACACCAAAGCTAGTGATGTGTCGAGACACATCAATATGTGTCAAAAAAAGAAAATTTTAGGTTTCAAGACACTGAAGTGGGTGTCGAGACATATGGGTTTCAAGACCCTAAGGTATATGTGTAGTGAGACATAAAATCTGAGTCGACTTGAGTCGAAACATCTCATCAGACTTATTGTGTATTGTGTCGACACATCTCGACAAACATGTGTCGACACATCTCGACAAACATGTGTCGATACTCAAAATTGGTGTCGACACTAGGTCATTTCCTAAATCTTGAAACAGTTTTAGTAGTGCGCACCTTTTCAACTTCTGCAGCACCGACTATAAATAAGGTGAGAAAGAAGTTGTCGTCTACACTTACCTAAAATCCCGAGTGATTGATCACTGAGTGTCGATACCTAGAATTTCATTAGTCGACACATCTTCTTCCTCCCTTTCACCCTATTATGATGGCTCCCAAAATCGACGACAACATCAATTAGGGTTATGAACTCGTGCGCAACGGATTTGTATCTGCACAAGAAGAAATTGTTGCTGTATAGACCTGGGCGGACAGGCGGCTAGGACTGGCGGTCTGGTAGCCGGGCGGTCAGCCCGGCTAATCTGGCGGTTTGGTAGCCGGGCGGTCTGGCGGTCTGGCGGTTTGGTAGCCAGGCGGTCTGCCGGCTAGTCTCTGGGATCTTGATGGTCGGCTGAGTGTTCTCTGGTAGTGACCGGGCGGTTAGTTCCTACTAACCGCACGGTTAGGCGGTCGGTTTGGCGGTTAACTTTGTAGATGTTGTCTTTTGTATTTTTAGTCCCACATTGGGTATTTGTATTCTCTCCCATCTCCTCCATTCTATATAAGGGAGGCCATACCTTTGTAATAGATACCTTTTTCTGATAATAAAATTTCAGTTATACCCGTTCCGGCTTGTTTCTAGTTCGTTTCTTACATGGTATCAGAGGACCCGATCTAGTCCTCCTGATTATCTTCTCTTCTATCCGTGCGACCTCTGCCCCCTATCCGCGGTCTGTCTTTCAGCTCGCGCGAGCTCTCCTCTAGAGTGGATTCTTCTATCCTCCTCTTCTGTTCGTGCGGTCTGTCTGCTAGCCGCCCGACTTCTCTCCCTCTGTTTGGTTCTGCGGCTTGGTCGTGGCTTATCTGGCCGCTGGTGTCTGCCATCGTGACCGCTGCAGATCTTTTTCTTCCTATCCGCGCGATTTCTCTCTGTTCGCGCGAGTTCTGCCTTGTTTAGGCGGCCTCTCTGCCCTTCTTGCCGCTAGTGTGCTGACACCGTGACCGTTGCAGCTTGTTCTCTCTGCCCGCCGCGGTTTGTTTTTTGTTCGCGCGGTCTTCTCGCTCTCTCTATCCGCGCGGCTTCCTTTTCTTCCTGCCCGGTTTCCCTTCTTAACCGCGCGACCTCTCTTCAGGATGACCAATTCTGATGGCTCCACCTCGTCTATTGTCGTTGTCCCACCGCCGCCTCCTCCTCCTCCTGCTTCAGGGAATCTTGGCACCGTCTCTAAGCTTTTGGGGCCCAATTATCCCGACTGGAGTGTCTCATTCACTTTTCTTCTCCGCTCTCAACGCAAGCGTCATCATCTTACCGATGACCCTCCGCCTGCGGACTCTGCCCAGTTTTCTGACTGGGATGCGAATGATGCGCTGGTTCGTACTTGGCTGGCGAACAGCCTGTCTGATGAATGTCTTCCTGTCATCCGTCACGATGAGACAGTAAAACAAGCTTGGAATCACTTGGCCGCTCTCTACTCCAAGGGGGGACAAACGTCTCGCATCTATACTCTCTATGCGGATCTCTTTGCTCGCCAGTCCATGTCCCCTCCTGCAGCTTACCAACAAGTCCAAGCCCTTGGAGCTGAGATTCTACAAAATCGTCCTCTCTCGGCAGATGTGGCCACTCAGCTGAAGCACTTCCAGGAACTCCTAGTGGTCTGTTACCTTCTGCGGCTTCCGGACTCATACGATATGATCCGGCAGCAAATTCTTGGAGAGGCTGAGTCTCCTACCCTCGATGCTACTGCTGCCCGCATTGCTGCTGTTACCTCTCTACTCCAACGCCCCTTGCTTGCCGCTCCTCCGGCTCCGGATGCCTATGCCCACCAGGCTCATCATGGTGGATTTAGTGGTCGTGGTAACCACTCTGGCGGGCGTGGCCCCTCTCGCTACCTCTGTACTCATTGTGGCCGCCCAGGACACTTGGTTGACCGCTGCTGGACAAAGCATCCGCATCTTCGTCCCGCTGGTGATACTCCTCCTTCTTCCAAGACATCTGCCTCCGTGGCCACGACTTCAGGTAGTGCCCACGTAGTTACCCAAGGTAAATGGCTAATCGACTCTGGCGCCACTAATCATATGACGGGCAATCCTCAGTGCTTTTCTCTCCTAGAAACACATGATCGGTTGCCCCCTGTTCTCGTTGCGGATGGTTCTCCCTCTCCGGTGCATGGAACAGGCATGGTTCAAGTTACTCCGTCCATTCGCCTGGCGGATACTCTTTATGTGCCCAAGTTTCCGTGCAATTTATTGTCGGTTACTTCTCTTTGCAAGCAACTTCAGTGTTCGGTAACATTTACTCCTTCTTCTTGTTCATTTCAGGACCCGGACTCCAAGCGGACGTTTGCTACTGGGATTGAGAGGGGTGGTCTCTACTTCCTTGATGATGTATCTGCTCTTACCGTCTTCTCTCCCGCTTCTACAGATCTTCTTCAGTGGCACCTTCGCCTGGGGCATCCTCCCTCGCGTCTCATCCACCAGCTGTTTCCTCACCTCCCTCAGCAGGACTCTCCTCTCAACTGTGATGCTTGTCAACTGGGAAAGCATCACCGTTCCCCCTTTCCTCCTAAGCAAGGTCGTGGCTCTTCCAAGCCCTTCGACCTTATTCACTCGGATGTTTGGGGACCTTCCCCTACCCTCACCATCGGGCGTGGAAGTTCCTATTTTGTAACCTTTATTGATGATTATTCTCGCTGTACGTGGGTGTATCTATTAAAGGATCGCTCCGAACTTTTTTCTGTATGGACTTCATTTTATTATATGATTAAAAATCAATTTGATGCCTCTGTCAAACTTTTTCGCTCTGATAATGCAAAAGAATATCTGAGTAGTGATTTTGCTTCTTTCTGTACGCAACATGGCATCATTCATCAAAGTAGCTGCGTCTATACCTCCCAGCAAAATGGGGTGGCGGAACGTAAAAACCATCACCTCCTCGATGTCGCTCGCACTCTCATGACGCAGATGCAGGTTCCTCGTAGCTATTGGGGCTACGCGGTCCTCATCTCCCGCTACCTCATCAATCGCATTCCCTCTACCGTCCTCAAAGGCAAAACCCCTTTTTCCATCCCCTATCCCTCCAAGGACCCCTTTCCCTTACCTCTCCGCATTTTTGGGTGCACTGTCTTTGTTCATAGCCCTGCCGCAACTCGCGACAAATTGTCCCCTCGTGCTACGAAGTGTATCTTTTTGGGTTACTCCACAATTCAAAAAGGTTACTGCTGTTTTGACCCTGTTCATCGCAAGCAGTTTGTCTCGGCGGATGTGACATTCTTTGAGAATGCCGCCTACTTCTCTTCTGATCTCCCACAGGTCGATGGATCGAACCTCCCTCTTCTTCCTACCGACTCGACCTCTCCACCCATTCTCTCCACCACATCCACTCCTCTTGAGCTTCCTCCATCCCCACCTCTACCAACCGCTCCTTCTCTTGATCATGATCCTTCTCCCTCGTCCCCTCGGCCGTCTCTCTCTTCTCCCGGGCCAGCTATCTCCGCCACGGATGCACCGGCGACTGAGGAACTCGAGGACCTGGACCTGCCCATTGCCCTTCGCAAAGGGGTTCGGACGTGCACCCAGCACTCGCTGGCAGTTGTTATTTCTTATGATCGGCTAACACCTTCTCGCAGGGACTTCGCCCTAGCCATCTCCGCGACTACCACACCTCGCACCTACAAGGAAGCCCTTGATATTCCTCACTGGAAGGCTGCCATGGATGACGAGATTGCTATTCTCTCTGACCGGGGCACTTGGACCCTTGTGCCTCCTCCTTTTGGCACGGATGTGGTTGGTTGTCGCTGGGTGTTTGTAGTCAAGTTCCGTCCTGATGGCAGTGTGGACCGGTACAAAGCCCGTCTTGTTGCAAAAGGGTTTACTCAGACCTATGGTGTTGATTACTTTGACACGTTCTCACCAGTTGCTCGCCTCAGCACCATTCGGGTCCTTTTATCGGTGGCGGTCAACAGGGATTGGCCTATTTCGCAGTTGGACGTCAAGAATGCCTTCCTCTATGGTGACCTTCACGAGGACGTCTACATGGAGCAACCTCCTGGGTCTGTTGCTCAGGGGGAGACTCAAGTATGCCGGTTGAAGAAGGCCATCTATGGCCTAAAGCAAAGTCCCAGGGCGTGGTTCGATAAGTTCAGTAGCATCATTGGGGCCATCGGTTTCACCAGGAGTTCGGCTGATCACTCCTTGTTCATTCGCAAGACATCTTCGGGTCTGGTTGTGCTAGCTATTTACGTGGACGATATTCTTCTTACTGGCGACGATCAAGCTGGTGTAGCCTTGACGAAGGTCCATCTCCGCCAACACCTAGTCACGAAGGATATGGGCTCTCCAAAATACTTCTTGGGAATTGAAATCTCTCGGAAACCGGGTTCCTTGGTTCTCTCCCAACGGAAGTATGCTCTTGATTTGTTGAAAGAGGCAGGGTTGACGGGTGCTAAACCTGCCCGGTGTCCCATGGCTCCTGGAGAAGACAAGACATGGACAGACGAATCACCTCCTCTATTGGATACTACGAGGTATCGGCGTCTGGTTGGCAAACTCATCTACCTTACGGTGACCAGACCAGACATCTCCTATGCAGTGGGAAAGGTCAGCCAGTTTATGCAGTCGCCTAGGGAATGTCATCTTCAATCTGCTCTAAGGATATTGGAGTATGTGAAGTCCGCACCTGGGAAAGGTCTTCTCTTTCAGAAAAACGGTCACCTAAGAGTCGAAGCGTACTCTGACGCTAGCTATGCGGACGATAAAGGGGATCGCAAGTCGACTTCCGGATTTTGCACGTTTGTTGGAGGAAACTTGGTTAGCTGGAAGAGCAAGAAGCAGTCAGTCGTCTCCAGGTCTAGTGCGGAAGCAGAATATCGTAGCATGGCATCAACCACGTGTGAGTTAAAATGGTTGCGGGCTCTCATGCTGGATCTAGGAGAGGTCTATAACTATCCTCTTCCCATGTTCTGTGACAACAAGGCTGCGATCTACATTTCCAAAAATCCGGTATTCCATGAGCGAACAAAGCACATAGAGGTTGATTGTCACTTCATTCGGGAAGAAGTGTTGAAGAACCAGATTTGCACTCCGTTTGTTACCTCGGAGAAAGAGCTGGCAGATATATTCACAAAACCTGTGTCCGCCTCCTTCTTCCACATTTGCAGCAAGCTAGGCATGATTGACATCTATGCTCCAGCTTGAGGGGGAGTGTTGCTGTATAGACCTGGGCGGACAGGCGGCTAGGACTGGCGGTCTGGTAGCCGGGCGGTCAGCCCGACTAATCTGGCGGTTTGGTAGCCGGGCGGTCTGGCGGTCTGGCGGTTTGGTAGCCAGGCGGTCTGCCGGCTAGTCTCTGGGATCTTGATGGTCGGCTGAGTGTTCTCTGGTAGTGACCGGGTGGTTAGTTCCTACTAACCGTACGGTTAGGCGGTCGGTTTGGCGGTTTGGCGGTTAACTTTGTAGATGTTGTCTTTTGTATTTTTAGTCCCACATTGGGTATTTGTATTCTCTCCCATCTCCTCCATTCTATATAAGGGAGGCCATACCTTTGTAATAGATACATTTTTCTGATAATAAAATTTCAGTTATACCCGTTCCGGCTTGTTTCTAGTTCGTTTCTTACAGAAATCAAGAACGTCATTGACCTAATCAAAGTAGAAGGGTTAGATTATCTACTTTCTGAACCAATGAACATCTGAAAGAGAGAGGTAACAGAATTCTTCTCTAATGCAACACTGGATACAAGTTCAACTAAGATTAATTCTATAGTAAATGGAGCCAAAGTTACAATCACACCCAGGAGGTTGGCAAAGGTTTTATATATACCAAGATTCAAGGAGGCTGATGAAGTAGACACCACAAAGACTGATGAAGGATTGGTGTGGTGTGGGTTTGCTTCTGTCACCAGGGTAGGAGGCACCCTTAACAGGAAGGGCATAAATTCCCAAGGGAAATTCCTATCAGAAATCATAGGGAAGGTGCTGCTGTATAAAACTAGAGCACATGACAGGATATCAGCTCAGATGTTTGAGCATATGATAGGAGTAATATTCAAACTCAAGACTGATTGGAGTAGAGTAGTCTTTGAGAAGATAGCAAACAGTATCAAGAAGCCAAATATGGCCAGGATAGTAAGTCTATACATAGTATAGGTCATACCAGACAATCTAAATCCTAAGCTTGGATCAAAGATCAACCACATGAGAAAAATGGATATGAGGATTTTATCAAGGTGGGATAGAGTTTTGACAAAGGAAGCACCTGAACAAGCATAAAGAAAGAGAAAAAGAAGAAGACAAAAGTTGTGGAGGATGAGTCTTCCAGTGATTCAGATGAACAAGGAAGTTCTAGTTCTTAGACACAATAAGAAGCAATTACTGAGAAATCTACCAGGACATCCTCTCGAACTAAGGATCAGATGTAGGGGGAGTTAATTCCAGAGAAGGAACATATTGAAGAAGAAAATCTCAATGTGCTTCCAACTTTAGAAAGTGAAATTGCTGATAAGACAGTGATGGATGTGATCCTTAACCTGAACACAACAGAAGGATTGACTGATGCTACTTCACAGAATTTGCAGATGATAGATAAAGAAACTGGAAATACAGTCTATAAGGAGACTGCAGAACAAACTCTTGTGGATACAGAAGATGACATTCAGTGGGAGTTGGAAAACATTCTCCCACAAGATCCTAGTACTGACCCTCCAGGTCAACAGGATAATATCATAATGGAAGACCTCTCCTTTGCACAAGAAGATGCAAGGGTTGAGGGGGAGACAGACAATATGCTTCCTAACACTAATAGCGATAAAACACCATCAACAGTTTCCATTAAAAGCTCATCTGACTCTAAGGGGGAGGAAGCCTCTCAGTTGAAGAAATAAAAGATTGAGGAAGTCAGACAAAGGAGAAAAAGCTACAAGAAAACAATGCAGTCTGGAATAACTCCTGCACCAGATTTGGATTTAAGTTCTTTTCTTGTACAACTACAAATTATGCTTGACCAACAAAGAACACAGCTTGAAAAGTATGTTGATTAAAGGAATAAGGAGCTGCAATTTCAATTGGCTCAAGAAATAAAATCTATAAGATTTGAAGTAAACCTTCTTAAAACAACCATGACAGATTACTTTCAGAAAGGAGCTAATGCTGTTGTTTTTATTGCTAAACAACAAGAAGATGTAAAGAAGACCAAGGATGAAATGATCGTCAAACAAGGATATGTCCTTGAAAATCAAAGGATTTTTGATGAAAACATGACTGTTATTGTTGAAACCGAAAAATCAGTATCTGTGGAGTTCGACCCTTGGGGAAGGGGTGACCGCGCACCTACTCCCTCAAGCGAATTATCTAGACACAATACTAGGAACATAAGGGACAGACCCAAGGTCTCAGCATGGAGGTCCCGCCACATACACGAAAGACTAGCAAACTCTTCCCCTCCCAAGCCAAAGGCTGAGCTAAGGCACCTTCAGAAGGCTCTCTTGGCCGACCGGATCCTCTAAGGAGAATTTCAAGACAAACTCTCTCCTAACTAGAGGTGCCTCCTCGGGTCTATGTAAAATGTCACTCATCTGCCCTACCAATGGCGTAACCTCGTTGAACAGTTCCATTTCATGCAGCCCCAATCGGGCTGCCAACAACGTAACTACGTTGTTCTAAAAGGCTATTAACTGACCTTCAAGGGCCTCCCGATAACCTTACCTCGGGGTCCCTACGGGGCGAGTGGTTTGCGAACATACCGCCCGCCTAAGATGAAAAGGATAAAACACATTCACAGAGCACGACAAGCAATTAAATTACAGGAATATAAATTCCATACTTCGGCACGCAGGCCGGCAATATAAACAAATTAGACCTTCTTGGGCCGACACAAACTTGGGCTTAAGCCCGTTATTCCCCTCTTGGTACTGCAACACCTATACGCCAACGTCCCGCCAAACGGTGGCAAAATAAATACTGGCTCCACCTCTGCCTCGGGGCAGTGATGCTTATCTCCTAGAGCAAATAATAAACAAATTCCATGGAGTTTTCCCCTGGAACCCCAGAACATCACCAATCTGGCTTACACATCTGGATGGGCTTCACTCAACATGCCTAAATCCGTACTCACACTTCCGGATACTAAATGCAACCAACTACGGGGATGTACACATCGGCCCGTCGGAGAGCCCGTTTCCTCCACTCGTTAGTGGAGAAGAGCTTCCATGCAAGTATGGTAATTTAGGGCTTCACCTGCCCGAGAAGAAACTTCATTACCCTTGACGCATGTTTTGACGAAGCCGCAACCACGCATATTGCCCGAGGCTCGACGTCTAGTGCCTGTAGTGGTTGTCCATGCACGGATCCAACCTCCACTGGAGAGTTAAAAGCTCTAAGTGATTTTTCCCTCCATGGCCGAGCCTCTCCATGGCCGATCGTGCTCCAAGTGGTGTTGGCGAAATTTGTCCCGGCCTCCACAACTTCAAGCGGCTGCGGGAGAGAAGCCCCCCAACCTCACCTTGTTCTAGAGGTGGAGGGGAAGGAGACCAGTGGCCAGGCTTGCTTTGCCCTAGGCGATTGCGACGAGGAGAGAGGGAAGCAAGGCTCGGGCTTGCTCTGTTTTGCCGGTGACGAGAGAGATAGGGGCGGATCGGCTCACCTTTCTTAGGCGGTGACGAGAGAGAGAGGGCGGTGCCGGTCTCGCCTTGCTTAGGCGGCGACGGGAGAGAGAGGGCGGCTCGGCCCTGCTCTACTTAGGCGGCGACGGGAGTGAGAGGGGTGGATCAGCCTGCTCTACTTAGGTGGCGACGAGAGTGAGAGGGGCGGCTCGTCTTGCTCTTTTTTGCCGGCGACGGGAGAGAGGGGGGATGGCGGCTGTGCCCCATGCCCGAACTCTAGCCTAGTGGGGGGGAATCCCGATGCCCCCTCACCCTTCCTCTTTTTTTCTTTTTTCCTCTCCCACCTGCAGCGTAATATCTTAATATATATTATGATATTAATATATATAATATTATTATATTATAATATTAATATAATACTTATAAAAAACCTTTACGAATAAAACCTCCACGCGCATGCACGAGCGCTCGCATGCAGTCAAACGGGGATGCCCCAAACCATCGCTCACGACACATCCTGAGCCCCAAGCCCGCCACTTGGGGAGGATCCCACATGGCCAGGTATGGGGTTGTATAACTATGCACAATGAATCCTTGGTCAAGCTGACTGAGTAGACTACTGCTCTAGAAATAACTATAGTAATTGCTACAAAGAACATGGAAACTCAACTGCAAACTCACTTAGCCTCACTATTAAAAGATATCAAAGCTTCTGATAAGGAATTGAATAATAAATTACTTAAGGTCAAAAATACTGTAACCTTAGGCATCAATTATTTGGATGGTTAGGTCAGGTTTCACAAAAATGACCATAGATATCACATGGAAAGAGAAGTCATAAAGTGGGAGAGGGTAATGAAAAGGGCCAGTTATGAGCATGCGACATGGATATCAAACAACATTATAGAAACTTTAGGCTATCCTCCCCTTTGGTATGATGGTGACCAAACTGCTGAGCCTGGTTGTTAACCAACTCAATTTGAAGTAACTCATGCTGCTCAGCAATCCATGTACAATCCTCCTGCACAAATTCAATTTGAAGCTATTCAAGTTGTTGTTATACATATGTACAGTACTCCACCACCAGTTCAAAATGTTATATATGAAGAGGTGGAGATGTCTGCATCTTCTATGCTGACAGAGAAAGAGGCTTAGATGTCAAAGAAAAGGTTTAGGGAACAAGCTGAAGCTAGGCCTTACTCTGAATAGTGGAGCTCAACCTCAAGATCAATTATACTTACTGCATGGAAAATAGTTAATGCTAATGTTACTGATAGGGGTAAATTGTAGCATAAGCAAGAATGGGCTAAACATTTAAAGTAGCAAGAGGTTATCAAGAAATTCAGACATGATCTGTAGATAGAGAAGATCCCTGCTAATTCTGCTGAGCCTGGTAAATACTTTCCTAAGCCTTATCTCTATTTTGAGAGGCAAAGGCTCAAGGAGGAAGAGATTTCTAAAGACAAGGTTGATAAAGGTAAAAAGTTAACAGATGTCAAGGTGCCTGAAGTAAAAGCAAATATACTATCTGTAAAAGGCATAGTCATCAAAGAACCAAAGCATCCCTAGAATATGTTTTCTAGGCATTTTTGTTCCTTTACTTTTAGATCAATATAACAAATTACACAATTGTAACCCTTGAACAAATTTTTAATGAAAAATTTGGTTGCACTATGTTATCTATATGTGTTATCAATTGTGTCACTTCATATGTTATACAGTACTGTTGAATTTATAACTCAATCATCATGTTTTGGTATCATGTTGTATATCATTGAATTGAGGTTATGACTTCTCCAAGGGGAGATTATTGGGTACATTAGATACAATGTATTTAATTTGAAAAATCCTGTTCAACTCAATGATATAAACATATTTGTATTTGATGTATATTTAAGTTTTTATATGCAGAATGTCTATTTCATATTGATTGGACAGGTGGATACAATAACCTGACTAGATTTTGAAGAAAAATGGCTAAGTACAGAAGTGTCGACACACTTCAACTATGTCGATACCTTTGCAGAAGTTGTGTCAAGACAGGTCAGCAAAATACTGAGTGAAGTATGTATAGTCTACATAAAAATGGGTAAACACAAAAGTGTCGACACAATTCACCTGTGTCCACACCTTTGCAGAAGGTGTATCGAGACAAGTCAGTTAACTTGACACAGAAGATTCAAGACAACTGTGTCGAGACAAGTCAGTTGTCTCGACACCTTGAAGACTGAGTCAGCAGTGTCGAGATAAGACAGCATACCTGACACTATAATGCTTGAAGCAGTTATGTCGAGAAGAACCAACTATCTCGAGATAATCTAACTATCTCGACACTAAGCAGATGTGCAGAGTCAACAAAGAAGATGGTTGTGTCGAGAAAAATTAACTTTCTCGACAATTTCAAGTTTCAGATGAAAATTCTTCCAAGTAAAATTATGTCGAGACTGCTGTGATGTCTCGACATAAGTGTCGAGATAGTTTGGACATTTCCACACTTTTGTTTTGGAAGATGTGCAGAGTCAACATTGAACTGTCAAGACAAGTCAGAGCTGTCACTTAAGCTACAGAAATGTGATACGTCAATAGAAATTATTTAAGGGGAAAACTTGATGAATGATGTCAGATGCTGATGTCATAATGCAGAAACCCGCCATCCATGAAGGCTATAAATAGAGGGGTTGTCTACATCAAACAAGAGACACACAATACACAAAATCGGAAAAATAAAACAAAAATTCTCATTTTTACAATTCCAAGAAGGAGGAAGAAGACGAAGGTCTTCAAGAAAATCTCCATATCCCTTCACCAGGTTGATCTGAAGACTAAGGTGAATTTGACCTACAATTTCTTCAAGAAATTCAAGCCGATCAACATCAAGAAGATTGCAGATCCAGATAATCAACTTTTCAGCAAATCAATTTATCAAGAAGAAATCCATTGTTGTTGAGTTGAAGAATCTGTGCTAATAAATAAGTCGGAATTACAGACATTCTATTTTCTGAAGGTTGTTGTTTACACTTTACCTCTTTATTTTGTAAGATCTCCTTGAGATCTAAGTGGTTAGGAAATCTTATCTCTGAGTTGTAAGCTTGAGTTATAAAGGCTGAGGTAGGGTTCATAAAGGGCCTGAGGTAGGTGGTTTTTGTTAAATCACTGAGTTGTAAGCCTAGTTTATAAAGGTTGAGGTAGGGTTATTGAGGAATCTGAGGTAGGAGATTGGGAGAATCTCTGAGGTAGGACTTATTGGTCTGAGTGTAAGTTTCTTAAAAGAAACTGAGACTGTAGGATCTTTGGATCTGAGTTAAATAGGAGGAGCTATAACCTTATCTAACACATTGCTAGTGAGGAAGAAGGGGGAAAGTGGATGTACCCTAGATAGGGGAACCACTATAAATTCTGTGTTTGCAGTATGCCGTGAATTGTTGTTGTTTATGTTGTGTTCAAAATTCTATAACTGCATAAATTGTTAAGTGATAAAGATTTACAAAAGTAATTTAAAAAATCACCAATTCACCCCCTTTAGGTGATTATTAACCCATAGGATTATCTTTCAAAGCTTCAGGCCACAATCCAGAGGAGTAGATCTACTCTTTCCATCCCCCAAGCCGAATCGATGAACGATCCACTCAACATAGCCCCTTTGAGAGATTAGTATCCCGCTCTTCTTTCTCTCAACCTCGAGTCCAAGGAAGTGGTGGAGCTAATCCAAATCCTTCCTCTCGAACCGAATAGCTTGCTCGTCCCTAATCCTAGCTACCTCCTCCTCAGAGTTCCCCGTGACAATCATGTCATCCATGTACAATAGCACAAAGACATGAAGCTCCCCCTGCTTCTTAATGAACAGGCTTGAATCTGAATCAGAGGCAAAGTATCCGCAGAACTAGAGGTATTCTGTGATCTTCCCATGCCATGCCCATGGAGCCTACTTCAACCCATAAAGAGCCTTCTGTATCTTGCATACGTAGTCCGGATGATCTTCAGATATGTAACCTGGTGGTTGAACCATTAAGATGTCTTTATCTATCTCCCCATAAAGAAAAGCATTCTTTACATCGAGTTGTCACATATTCCACCCTTGGCAAGCAGCCAATGCGATCATCACCCGCACCGAAGTTATCTTGACAACTGGACTAAACATCTCTTCATAGTCTTTGTCAAACTGTTGGGAGAACCCCTGAGCAACCAGACAAGCATTGTATCTTTCGATACTTCCATCAGCCTTCTTCTTCAGTTTGTACACTCACTTACATGTCACAGGAGTAACACCAACTACCTTAGGCACAAGGTCCCAAGTCTCGTTCCTTCTAAGGGCTGCCATCTCCTCATCCATAGCATCATCCCACTCCTTGACTCCATTGGCGTCTTCAAACTTTGAAGGCTCCCGCTCATCCAGGGGGCCTATGAAGAAACAGGAGACAAAGCTCACCATGTTTCCTTCGCTATAATGAGTTGGTGGTTTAACGCTACTCTTCGATCTCCGAAGGGCCTGACCGTTACTGACCACCTCCGCTGCGCCTTTTGCACTAGCTCCGTTCTCGGGCAAGCATGGAGCAATGCTCCCCTTGCTTCTTGAACTAGAATCCTCCACCCTAGAGCTTGAAACACCTGGAGATCAGTGTGACACTGATAGCTCTACCAGAAGATCCTTAGCAGCTTCTACTTGCCCATCATCAGACCTGCTCTACTATAGCTTAACAGAGCTACCTCCATATGATGTCAGTTCATCAAAGACAACGTATCTTGATACAACAAACATCTTCATCGCAGGATCCATACACTTCCATCCCTTCTTCTGCTCATCATAGCCCACGAAGACAAGCTTCCTCGCCTTTGCATCAAGCTTGGTCCTTAGATTATTCGGGACGTGTACGTAATAGGTTGATCCAAACACCCGAAGGTATTCAACACTAGGTTTCTCCTTGAACATCAGCTCATGAGGAGACTTAATGTTGATCAGACTCAGAGACATCCAATTAATGACATAGGTTGCGCAGGCCATTCCTTCAGCCCAAAAGGACCTCACAATGTCTTTTCCATGAAGCCAAAATTTGCAGGTTTCCGTCAAATGACGGATCTTCCTCTCCACTACTCCATTTTGTTGTGGATTATGTACACAAGTAGGCTCACTCCAAATGCCTTGATTCCTACAGAAGTTAGAGAACTCAGTTGAAGCAAACTCACCTCCGTTGTCCGTTCTCAACTTCTTGATCCATTAGCCAAGCCAGCCCTCCACCATCTCCTTGAACTCCATGAACAACCGGAAAGCATCTGACTTCTCCTTCATGAAGTACACCCACGTGTACCTTGTATAGTCATCAATCAACACGAGTATATACATGCTCCCTCCAAGACTGTTAGTGACAGTTGGTCCCATTAGATCACCATGAACACACTCCAATGGTGATTTAGACCTGGTTTGTGACTTGTCAAATGAAAGGTGATGTGCCTTTCCATATTGGCATCCAACACAAACATGACCATCACTGTAGGATGACAACTTAGGCAAGCCTTTCACATGGCTCCTCACCGCCATGGCTTTCATTTTGTCCATCCCTACGTGCCCCAGCCTTTCATGCCAGATAGCCACGCTGTCATTGGCCCTCATCCAATAACATTGGAGCTTATTGATAAAACAAACAAGTCATTTACTTTCCTTCCAACGTGAGTAACATAAGCCTTTACCGTTGATACGTTCCAGAGAAATCTCACTTATGTTGGACCGAATAGAATGTGATAGCCCACATCAACCACATTGGTCACTGAGAAGAGGTTCTTCTTCATGCCCAGTACGTGATAAACACTCCTTAACGTGAGGGACCCCTTATCACTACCCAAAAACGCACCTCCCTCCTTCTCGACTGCATGCACAGAATCATCAGCAGTAATAATATAATCATTACCTGAGTAAGCGTGCAACGATGAGAACTTTGACACATCCCCGGTGAGATGATAACCACACCCAGAGTCGATAATCCAGTCATCTTGGTAGTTGATGGAGGACAATGCACAGACATACATGCATATCATGAAAGCATTCCCCCATCAAGCTCCTTCAGTGTTGGAACAAGCCTCCTCCTTACCTGCAGCATGACCTGCCTGAAGCTTCACATTGCAATCTCATTTGAAGTGACCCAGCAGATTGCACTTGTAGTACCTTGGTCCTTCTTCTTTTGATCACGCTTAGAAGAGTTACTCTTCTCTTGCTGATATAGAGTTGATGGAACATCGCCAATAGGTTTCTTCTTCTTATCCCATCTCTTCTACTTCCCTGAGAAAAGAGCCTCATTGTCTCCTCCAGAGACCATCATACCAGCCATCTGCCTTGCTAAGCTCTCCTGCGAAGCCAACAAGTTCTCCAGCTCTAGCAAAGATGGTTGTGTGGCCCAGCTTTGAACAGAGGTCAAAAAGGCCACATACTCCTTCCGCAAGCCACAGATGATGTGCCTCTTGAGCTTTGTCTCTGAAATAGGCTCATAAGGGTCCAATGTTGATATCTCAGCACACAGGTTCTTCATTTTCAGGAAGAACGGTGAGATAGACAAGTCTCCCTGAGTGGCTCTCGCCAACTCATTCTCGAAGAACTATAGTCGCACTATATTCTTCTTATTGAACAACCCATCAATGGAAGTCCAAATCTCACCAGCTGATCGACATCCAAGGATGTGATCAAAGAGTTCCGGTGAGATAGTCCACTTCAGAGTAAACTCTGCCATTGCATTTGTTTTCCTCCAAGCTCTCACATATTCAGCATCCCCAGTAGCAGTAGTAACTTTTGCTTGTCGTCACCACAGACGACCTCCCAAAGATCCTCACCAAGAAGATAGCTTTCCATGCATGACCTCCACTTCTTAAATTTGGTCGGGGTTAAAAGATCAATACCAAGACCTCTTGCTAACCCAGCTTCCATTGCAATAACCACTGATCTATTAGCTTCCAGAAGCATCGAGCACAACTGATGGTTGATAACTGCTCAGACCTTTGTTCCCTCTGATACCATGTTAAAATACCTCAAGATGATCAGGATGACAGCTCTGATACCAAGTAAAACTTTCAAAGCTATCAAGATGACACCTTGATCAAGCGGAAAATGGGAACCAGGCGCAGGAACACTCAACCATAAACCAAGCTCAATAAATCAGAAATAATAGAAGTCAACAAACAAGTCTTGTATTATCAACAATCTTCTTTACAAGGCAGGACATACATGATTCATCGATGTACAAAGGAAGAGAAAACAAACAAAGTAAGAACAAGCCGGGCAGACTGCCTCAGAGACCGCCAAGACCACCGAGACTGCAAAGCTTTTTCTGCATCGAACTGAACTCCGGAGTCCGTGTTGACCGTAGAAAAACTATTATTCTACTAAACAATTTTATCTGCTCTCTGCAAGCCGCCTGACCACAGAGGTTGCCTAGCTGCCAATGTCCGCAAACAAAGCCATTGCCAAACTGAAAAAATAGACCGTCGAGACTAGCGAACAAGTTATTGAACCGGGAAAGCTAGAGAGAAGAATAGCTGGCCGCAACCACGACCTGCTGCAACCCGTTGATTGTTAACCGTAAGCTCCACTGATCCCCGACCACAATTAACACCAAAATCCTGTCTCCTCAGTGCTAGCCGCACAACTTGCAAACGTCAACCCGATTAACCTTCTCAAACCGCGCAGACATAAAATCCAAGGCCACAGCAATTAACCCACATTCAAATTACTATTCATTCAGATTAATTATGATGTCATAAGGGGGGGTTCTATTTATAGGCTCAGAGAGGAGTGTGGTCCCGCCCTAGTAGATAGAAACACTACAGCATCCCACAGCTAGCACAAAGCAGTCCGCCCAGTCCTCATGGACAAGGCAGGACACCAACCTATCCTCCTGACATTAAAGAAGACGGTATAGAAGCCAGTTTGTATTCTTGCGGACAGCACACCAGCCCGCAACAACAATGTCCATGACCAAAGGCATAGACCACCCGGTCAACCAGCGGACTCCGCGATCAAACTGAACTTGTCATAAATCGTGACCAAGTCCCCAACCAGAGAACCTCTAGCACAAGCTCAACGGACATGAACAAAAGTCCACACAGTCCGCCAGCTCCTATCTATTCCAACCAGACCGCAGATATTCAACCTATCTGCACAGCTATCACCAAGGTGATGTAGGCCACTACGTTTGCCAATATAATGGCTAAGGGCATTACACGTATGCCTCCTTATTCCCGATATTACGCTCACACAATAATTAAACGAAACACACTCACGAACAACTTTTCAACTATTGCTAACATACGGTAGCCACGCTGAATAAAGATCGAACAAACGGCTATAGGCTGATGTTCTCTCAAGCTAAAAGGACCAATATTGGGTCCGACTAAGCGATGGTTGTACCAAAAGAGATCTACCGAAAAGTTCGATTCAGAAATGGTAGATCTCCCCCAACAAAACGAAAGCAAGGCTCGCCAAACCTCTCGGAAAATTAAGCAACTTGAAAAAACAACTTATGCTATCGGAAAGATGAAAACATGATCGAAAAACAATTCCAAAATAACACAATGGTATTCCACCAAATAAAATTCTAGAAAATAGATTCACACAAGAGGTAGAAAATCTCGTTACCCAACCGGAATGGATGATTCCGATTCGCTTGAGGATCGCTCTTCCATGGTTCCGCCGGAGTTTCGCCAAATGGAGAGAAACTCGTCCGCTTCCTTCGCTTCATGCCGGGATGGATGAAAATCACAAAGGGAGGAGCCTCTTTTTTTTTTCCTTGGCCGATCTCAATATGAATGAGATGGTTGGTCGGCTAAGAGGGTGGTGGTGGCTGAACTATTGGAAGTAGAGTTGAGGGTGGTCGGCTAGGTGGAGGATAAAAGAGAGGAGGAAGAGGGGAGGAGGCTTGTGGCCGAATTCCACAAGGAGGGAAGGAGAGGGGACGGAGGCCGGCGGCCAAGAGAGGGGAGCAAGAGGGAGATCCGAAATTTTGAAGAGGGAGAGAGGGAAAAAGGGGGGAAACCAATTTTAGGTTTTCAAAATTCTTTCATTCTTTTTTCTAATGAAAATTATAGAGTCCATGCCTATATATAGGCTTACAACAAGACTTGGCTATTTGCAGCCCAAATAAAAATTAAACATTACCAAAATTTAAAAATAACATGATGAAAATTAAAATGCAAATAATTAAAATAATATTTAAAGCCTTCATAAGTCTTCATCGTCGTCGTCGCCATCATGTTGGGGTTGTCGTCGTCTTCTTCCATCATTATCTTCAATATGTAGGATAACGTCATCGCCGCCGCCGCCATCGCCGTCATCATCCTTAATATGTAGGAGAACGTCATCGCCGTCGCCGTCTTCATCTTCAACTTGATCATGCTGGGGGTTTCCGCCATCAATCCTCCCCCGCTCAAAATAACTCATCACCGATGAGTTGGCATGGAGGTACTGGCGCCGAAGAACATCATCCAAATGAACCATCGCCGGGTCGCCGGAGACCGGGCGAGCACACCATCGTATCACATAACGCTGAGTACCTCCACTTGGAGAGGAGAACAAAACACCAACAATGAACCTGTCTAGGCAAAATTTTGTCCTGCGAAACTTGGGCAAAGCATTAGGCAAATAAAGAAGAAAAATTTCTGCCTCAACAGTCAACGTACCTCCGTTGGAGACCAATGGAGAGAACGATCCAAGAACAAGCTCACCCCCCAACCCGAATGATAATATAGTGGCACCAAACGTAGAGTTAGATATTTCAAATGGTGGAAAAACACAATGCGTGAAATTGGAATCATTTAAACTAGGGGAATTACCAAATTCAGTGGTTAACTTCAACAGACATGTTGTTTCTCCTAATTGATTAAAAATCCGAAAAGTTCTAACTCGCCGACTCGCCAACGTTTCTATAGTGCCCGAAGGCATCCGTTCAGGGACGAGAAACACCAAGAGTAAACCGAAAACCTTAAAGGGAGACACCCTCTTATGTAAGTTAGCGATATATTGATAAGAAGACATGTGTGTGACTAACGCTTCCTTACCGTGCTTATGTAAATTAAGAACCAGAGAGGCAAATACTAGTGCATGTTGACTTGTCATAGAAAATAGCGGTAACTGAATTACATAAGGTGGCACAAACGGAAATAAATATGGTGGCGCCAACGGAAAGTAATAGGGTGGCACTAGCGGAACTACATCAGGAGGCACTAGTAGAATGAAATCAGGTGGTACTAACTGAATGCAATCCGATGGCACAAAAGATGGCCACATCATTAACGTGCTCTCAGAGATTTGGTGAATCTTAGAAAATCGAGAGGGTACAGAATTAACGAGGCTGTCAGCATGACCCAAGACAACATCTAATAACACATGACGCGACATGTTCCAAGGAGGGTCTAGCATGGATGGTAAAACTAATTGACTCAAATCATGCAAATTAAACGCACAAACCAAAGGATCCGCATGTTGGGTCAATATATCAGGAGGGATTATCGTTAACACTAACAACGAGAAAGAGTTAAGATCGTATTTAAATTCACGCCACGGAGTTAGCATAAGGGGATGCTTATCCGGGTCTACCTCAATAACGACCTCCAAAAGTATAACTCTCTCACTTGGAAATTCTTCCAACTCATAAATCGTGACATCAGTAGCAGTAAAAAACTCAGGAATGGGCGCATCGATAGATTCCGGAGGAGGGGCTACGTCATACCCAGTGTCAAAATATGGATTTATCGTCCAAGTAAAATCCTCCGGGTGCAAGCCATCAAACTCAACCGAAAAATCAAACAGAAGATTTTCCCTCACGATAAACTCATCTGGCTCATCATCACCCAACTCAGTCTCTGAATAACACTCCTCACAGGAGGACTCTACCAACTCATCCGAAAGTTCTTCCAACAATAAATGTTGATCATATAGTAAGTCTTCCAAATCAGTTGGGGCATCCATTAATTCGTGATTAGAGAAATCGACTGGAACATCCTCACTTACAAGATCCGCAGGAAAATCAGAGATATTCTCATTAGGTGTAATCGTAGCCTCTAACACGTCGAGGCAGGTAGTTTGGAGAGGGCTCTCTGAAAGTGAGGGGATAAGTTGTAAACTACTCAAGAGGGGGGGTGAATAGAGTATTCAAATTTTATGAATAACTAGTCAGCTCCCTTGGAGTTGATTTGCGGAATAAAATAATCTGATACTTGAACCCTAAGAGCCTAACACAGTGAAGTGCACAAGTGAGAGAGTTAACTGAAATTTCAGATTAACTATAAACCTATCACAGCAACTAGCAATCCTTGGTAGTTCTATCACAGCCACAGAATAAGCAATTTAAACAAAACAGCCAGAGACACAGGATATATAGTGGTTCCCTCTTAATAGGTACTCCACTCTTCTACCACCCTGGTAGGAATCCACTACAGGTTTTTGCTAAGGTGCCCTGCCACCAATGATCTGATTCAGGTAGATCAAACAGACCCTTTGAGCTTTTGATAAGGATGCTCAACCACAGGTTGTTGATAAGGTGCCCTGTCACCAACGTTCACTTTTGAAGAGATGTGAACAAACTCTTTTTACAAAGGGGTTGAGAGGGTTAGATTGTCTTCTCTGTTGTTAATACAGATTAGAGAAGACTTGTGGATTCTCTAAAGAATCAAAGTCTCCCCCTGGCTCAGTGAAAGTCCAGGGAAAGCCTTTGCTTCAGGATGAAGGAGTTTCAGATAAACTGAAACTAAATCCTCAGAGATCTGTAGACTGATTTTTATCAGGTCTTCAGATTCTGGAGTACGTGAAGCAGATCTGGAGCTCTTTCTGAAGTCTTGAAAAACTCTAAGCAGATGCTCAGGAGACTTGAGAATGAAATAGATTGCTTTGGACTTTTGCTTCAGGAAAGCTTTTCTTCTTCTGATTGTGAGATTGTGAAGAGTTGCTCTGGAGAAGCTTGAAAGAATGCAGCACACGAAAATCTCTCTGTTACTGTAACTTCTTGTTTAAAAAAAAACTTTCTTAAATATGTCTTCTCGTTTATCTTTTGGAACGGCTCTATTGATTTGAATTCTCGAGCCCTGCAACAGATTATCTCAAAATAGAATATAGCAATAGGAATAGAATGACCTATTAGCTCTCTGTCAGTCCCAATAAGGAAATAAATGAATAGGAAAATATCTCAGCATAAAGATTTATCGTTCTTGGAAATAGCATACACCGCCAACGGCTAGAATACAGCCTGGCAATATATTTTGTATAATAAGACAAAAATGCTTTATCAAAATACGAAATCCCGTAATTTATGCTTGACATATTTGGTAAGTAATTCATTTGAATTTAAGCCATAAATTAGCAAAAACATTATTCAGAAAATCTTTCTAACCACACGCTAAAACACTTGGAAATAAACCAAGGAATAAAATAAATACAAACTGTTAAAGGCAGACAGAAATCGTCGAACAGGGGTTCGATGATCGTCGACCTAGCTACCAGATCGTCGACTGAAAATAGAAATCTGTCGAAACAGAAATCGTCAAACGGCAATCGTCGACCAGCTCAAGATATCGTCGACTAAAGCAGAAAATCTGTTAACACAGAAATCGTCGAACATCTCATGATGTCGACGACTAAGGCAGAGATCTGTCGAGACAGATATCGTCGACCATCTCATGATGTCGACGATTAAGGCAAAGATCTGTCGAGACAGAAATCGTGAAACAAGACCACGATCGTCGAACTGCTGATAGCAGATCGTCGACCATCCTTCAGAGCATAATAAGCTTGCTCTGAGATCGTCGACCATCGGTCGACGATAATTGTCTTGACTTCAACGATTCTATAGCCCTGCTATCGTCGACCACTGATCGACGATCGCGAGGCCTCGTTCGACGATGGTCGAACGGAAAAAGAACCTTAACTAAAAATTCATTCTACATCTTCTATTCTAAACTCTAGGTCAGATATAAACTGCCCTAGGGAGACTAAACAAAGTCTAAACATGATCATATATAGTTATATGGATCAAGAGGGGCTGGAAAGGGATTACATAAGCCAAATCACATCTAGGGTACCAACAATCTCCCCCTATTTGGGTTATGTTATCCAATTCGATCTAAAAAGTAATGCACACAATAACAAAAGCAGATATTAACCAAAAATTTAAATCACAGGCAATCCACAGGAAAACAAAAAAAAACCATAAATCAGCAGAACTAAAGTATCAAGCAGATTTATCAGAGGTTTTAGCATCAGATGATTTCTTAGGGATTACAGCTGGTTTGAAGATAATTTCTCTGTTTGGATTTGCTGCTTGTCTTTTGGATAGCATTAGATCGTGTTCACCAATAATTTTCTTTTCAGCATAGCTTGGTAGAACTGCAGCAGGGTGCAATTTCATGTATTCTTCAGTATTGAAAATTTCAGAGTTTACTTGAATTTTGCTGAGTTCCTTTTCTCTGAATTCGGACATAGTTGTATATGTTGTAGGGTCTAGTCCCTGAGCTTTGGCTCTCTCCATCATGCTTAGTGCAATAGATTCCTTAAATCTTGCCATAGAGGCAATTCTTTCAGATTCAGTCATATCTGATGGAGAGGGTGGTCTGTCAGAGTCAGCTTGAGCTGCAATCTCCATGTTCCTTTGAAGAGCTGTGGCTATTTTGCTTGAGTCAGAAGGAATTTGTGCAGCCTTCTTAGGATTTGTTTCAGCATAAAGAGATCTTGGAGGAGCAAGTTCAATGAACTTCTTGTGGGATTTCTCTGAATAGACCACTCTTTTTCCTTTTGTTTCAATTGTCTCAGCAGCAGCAGGTTTCCTTGATGAGGAGGATGGACCTCTCCTGGGAGGAGAAGGTTTCCATTCTGGAACTTTCTTTTTAGGAGAAGGAGGAGGAGAGAAGGTAGGTTGCTGAAAAGTCATCTCCTTTATTTGTTCCATGAGAACATTTTCATTTCTTTTTCTTCCTTGTCCTGATACATCTTGGCCTCCCTGGCTTTGGTTACTCCTTCTCTGGTAGGACTGATAAATGTTAGAGCTGGCTGATCTTGCAGATGGGGCAGAAGAGAGACTTCCAGAGGCTCCAGCACCAGGAGGTGGAGGAGGACCTCTGGGGGGGAATTTCTGAATAGGGGTGTCATATCTTTTTGATCTCTTTTTCTCTCTTGTCTGATTCTTTGAGAGCCTCATCCAGGGTCGAAATTCTTTGCTCTTGGGATCAATTCCCTTCAGAATGAAATATGGAACATCCTTGTCTGGATTGGCAGTAGGAGGAGCAGATGCTTTCCTTTTCTTGGATACAACCTTTTTCTTTTTCTGGGAGCTATCAGAATCCTCAGAGTCATCATCATCAGAGGAGTGAGATGAGGTTCTGCCGGCATAATCATCAAAGTCTAGATTTGGGATATCCTTGGCAGCTATAGCATGTTCAGCCTTCTGCTTCTCTCTATCTTCTCTTTCTCTTGCTTCCTCAATGGCATCTTGCTCAAGGAGGGCATCAAGATCAACATTTGGAGTGCTCTTCCAGAGATCTGATTTAGGATACAAGTCAGGAACTATCCTGGGGACCAGTTCTGCAGTAGAAGGAATGGATAGAGGATAGGTAAGGATAGGAGGAGAAAAGATGACAATATCTGCAGGGGCAGATGCTTTTTCTAGAGAGATGGCTAGGGAATCCAAATGATAATTAGCCAACCCTTCAATATACTCAGAGGCAATATTTTCAGCAACAAAGGCTATAAATTGTTCTAGGTTTAGAGTACCTGAGCTTGATTCCTTTTCAGTCATCTTGGAGGCTTTTTCTGGTAAATCTAGCACGGCCTCAGCTTCTTCAGCAGCAGCAGCAGCAGCAGTGTTGATTGTGCCTGCATACAAAGAAAGATAGGTTAACAACCAAGTGGGAATAAAATATTCCCCCCAAGGTGAGAACCAACAGGTAATTGATAGAGTTACCTGAAGATCTACACAGGATACCACTTTGCATCTAGGAAGGAGGTTATAATTCCTTCTAGATGTTTAGCGACATCAGGGATAGACACCTCTGCAAGACACACGAGGAGTGCTATACAGGAAAAGAAGAGAGAGTCCTTGACCAAGGGGTCATCAAGGTACTCAGGTCTATAAGAGACCATTTTCTCTTGAAAAGAAGGAACAAGAGGAGTAGATGTGAGTGAGGACTCACAGTCTAGGTTAAGATAGGATTCCAAATCTTCAATGGAATTTGCAGCAACATCTTGCAATACTGATGCAGGATCATCAGCAGCAGAGATGAGATAGGAAGGAATAAGAAATTAACTCCAAGTTGGAGTGAATTAATTAGAATCTTAAATAACATTATACCATCAGATTGAGCAGCAATATTCTCAAATTGTTGAACCACTACTTCTGTATCAGTAGTGTTCAATGGAGATTTTTCACCAATGTCCATGGGGACTACTTCATTATATTTCTTAGGGATTTCTTCATCAGAAGCTTGATTCACTTCTGGATGCTTTGGAAGCTCTTGAGATTCTTCTACAATTGCTGAAAGGGGAAGAGAAGAGTTGTCCTGAAGGGCCAAGGCATCACCTGAGACCACTTCAACAGACATCTCCCCCTGCATGACTTCAGTGGGAACTGGAGTCATGCATCTTACTGAAGAGGGCTCAGCAGAGGGTGGAAATGATTTGATGGCTTCAGTAAGGGCTTTGATGGATGCAATGAGAGGGGCATTGGCAGCCTCAATCATTTTTTGGATGGATGGAGTGATGAGCTCTACAACATGTGCAAGCAATTCAGGAGTTATCTGAAATGCTGATGATGTAGAGGTGGATGGAATGGAAGCAGTATGATCTACCACATGATCAAAGGAATCATGTGGAGATGGGTGAACATCAACATGAGTGTGGGATTCATGTTGAGAGAGGTGCGTGAGGATGGTAGCAGTCACCATGTCAACACTGGCTGAAGCTGCCAGATGTTGTGGTGTTGGTGACTAGGGTGGAGATGCAGGTGGAATGAGAGATGCATGTTGTGGTGGCACTGCAGGGTGTGTGGAAGGTAATGCAGGAGATGAGGATGCAGGGGTAAAGAGGGAGGATGAATGAATTTCTGGGCCTTCCCCAGCAAGCTGGAGAGTGGCTGAATCAGCCCTTGTGTCTGATGGAGGGTTAGGATCAACCCTGGCTGACTTCTTGATAACTCTCTGAGATTTCTTGAAGAGAGAGGGGTCCAACCTCTTGCTGGCGTTGACTGCGGATGGTGCAGAAACAAGCAGCAGGGGTGCTTTCACATATAGAAACACACCTAACACCCTGGCAAGATTTACTTCTTTCTGATTGTTCTTTCTCCTTATTAGTTCAAACAGAACTTTTCCCCAGGCAATCTGTGCCTTATTCACCAAAGCTGACATCAGGGCAAAGTGTTGCCTGTTGATGTTGTCGTGAGCAGAATGTTTTCCCAAAACGACCTTGCCCACCAGGTCGGCCAGAAACTTGTACTCTGGAGACAGGTTTATCTTTAGCAGCTTAGCTGGAATACCCTCAGCATGGCCCATCATAGTTAGCATGCGGCCATATTCTTCTGCAGTTTGCTCATAGTCCTCAGCACCGGTTGGTAGTCCAAACAGCTCAGTCAAAACTTCAGGAGTCAGAGTGACCTCCTCTCCATTTATCTTTCCAGTCATCGCTTCGTCGCTGGAGGACGAGGTATATACCCATTCTCGAATCTCTGGTATATTAATCTTTGGTGAGAATGACATAAATTTCTTTAGGCCTTGATCTTCACATAGCTGCAGAATGGCTTGGATGGGTTGATCACATCGGCTGAAAGAATCGAAGTCGACACAGAAGCCAGTGTCGAACTTCATCCCAAAGAGAACTGCAGAAGGAATCGCCATAGGATTTGAGAGAAAATGGCGAATCGAGAAGCAAAGCAGGGGAGAAGAGAATCGCGCAGGATTAGAGTTCGAGAGCGAATTCTAAGCCAGAAGATGGAATATGAAAAGACGGAGCGGAAGGACGACGATCTCCAGACCTAAATCGACTATTAGATACAAATCTGCGATCGTCGATCCCGGAATAAAATCGGTCGTCGAATAAAGATCGACGATAGTCAATGTTTGACTAATCGTCAAATATCGACCGACTACAAGCAATCACCACGATCGTCGATCAATATATGTTGGTCGACGATTCTCCACACAGCACAGAAAATCTGTCGTCGACCATTGGTCGACGATAGATACCTAAGGAGAGATCGTTGACCGGTTGATCGACGATTTCTGCCTTACTACCGAACGAGCTGTCGTCGACCGTTGGTCGACGATAGTTCTGACCTGGTCGAAGATCGTCGAGCAGTCGTTCCACGATTTTAGACAGAAAACAAAACTATCCAAATTTTCACTACTCTGAACCATTAATCATACCAAGCTGGTTCAGGAAGAACAAATGCCTTTGTTCATCAAGGGGCTTAGTGAAAATATCTCCTCTCTGCAGGTCTGTGGATATAAATTCCATTGCTATCTTGTTCTTTTCCACATTATCTCTCAGAAAATGATGTCTAATCTCAATGTGCTTGGTCCTGGAATGGTGCACAGGATTTTGAGCAATTTATATTGCACTGGTACTGTCACACAGAATTTTTGTTTTTGAGTGTGTATACCCATAATCCACTAGCTGATTTTGAATCCACAGAATCTGTGAACAACAACTAGCTGCTGCAATATATTCAGCCTCAGCAGTTGAAGTAGACACAGATGCCTGTTTCTTAAGAGACAAGTCTCTCTCCCAGGAATTGACAGGTCCCTAAGGTGCTTTTCCTGTCAACTCTACATCCAGCATAATCAGCATCTGAATATCCAATTAATTCAAATCCTGACTCAGCTGGGTACCACAGTCCTAAGTTAGGGCATCCCTTAAGGTATCTCAAGATCCTCTTGAGGAGAGTTAAGTGAGATTCCTTTGGGTTGACCTGAAACCTAGCACATAGGCATGTAGCAAACATTATGTCAGGCCTACTTGCAGTCAAATACAGCAGGGAACCAACAATGGCTCTATAGTTCTTTTGATCAACAGACTTGTCATTGACATCAGAATCAATAACTGCATTTGAGGCCATAGGTGTGCTCATTGATGAAGCATCAGACATTCCAAATCTTTTAACCAGCTCTCTGGCATATTTTGATTGAGAAATGAAGATACCATCATCACACTGTTTCACTTGGAGACCAAGGAAATAGGATAACTCACCCATGCTGCTCATCTCAAACTTGGAGTGCATTAGTTCAGAGAACCTCTTGCATAGTTTGGGATCAGTGGAGCCAAATATAATGTCATCTACATAGATTTGAACTAACAGTTGTGAGTCCTTATGATGTCTAATAAATAGGGTTCTATCTACTACACCTCTCACAAACATGTGTTCTAGAAGGAAATTTGCTAAGGTCTCATACCAAGCTCTAGGAGCTTGCTTAAGTCCATATAGAGCCTTTTGGAGTTTGAACACATGAGTGGGTAAGGTTGATGAAACAAACCCTGGTGGTTGTTCAACAAACACTTCTTCCTTTAAATCTCCATTGAGGAAGGCACTCTTCACATCCATTTGGAAGACCTTAAATCTTTTATAGGCAGCATAGGCTAGGAAAATCCTAATGGCTTCTAGTCTAGCTACAGGGGCAAAAGTCTGATCATAATCTATGCCTTCCTCCTGTCTATAGCCTTGAGCTACTAGCCTAGCCTTATTTCTAACTACTATGCCTTGGGCATCAAGCTTGTTTCTGAACACCCACTTGGTGCCTATGATCCGTTGGCCTCTTGGTCTTGGAACCAAGGTTCAAACTTTACATCTTTCAAACTGGTTAAGTTCCTCTTGCATGGCTATAATCCAGTATGGATCAAGCTCAGCATCTTTAATGGTTAGGGGCTCAACCTGAGAAAGGAAACAAGCAAACATCACATCTTTGTTGAGTTGATGTCTTGTCTGGACTCCTACTGAAATGTCTCCAATCACTTGAGATACAGGATGATCTCTAAGTGTGACAAGATTAGTAGGTTCAACAATGATCTGATCTTCAACAGTTTCAGGATTTGATTCCTCATGTGGAATTTGATCAACTGTTGGAGCAGGTGCTTTAACTTGAAGAAGTTCTACATCAGATTCAGAATCTGAAGAAGCAACCTGAGGAGTTTGTTGGGGATGATTCTCCAGTGTGAGTCTCAAACCTTCCAAATCCTTACTTACTCCTAGAACTTGCACTGTACTATTAGAGGAAGAGTCCTTCTCCTTATAATACATGACTGTCTCATCAAAAGAGACATGTGCAGACTCTTCTATCTTAAGAGAGGATTTATTGAGGACCCTATAGGCTTTGCTTACTTGAGAGTATCCTAGAAAAACTCCCATTGAAGCTTTTGCCTCAAATTTTCTATGGTATTCTTTGTTATTGTTGTGAACAAAAGCAACACAGCCAAACACTCTAAAATAGTCTATTTTAGGTTTCACTTGCTTAAGTAATTCATAGGGAGTCTTACCCTTAAGTTTATGTATCAGACTTCTGTTCAATACATAGTTAGCTGTGCTAACTGCTTCAGCCCAAAAGGACAGAGGCATGTTAGCATCTGCCAACAATGTACTTGCAGCTTCAATTAGGGTTCTGTTTTTCCTTTCAACTACCCCATTTTGTTGAGGAGTTCTAGGAGCAGAGAAGCTATGTTTGATACCCTCCTTCTCACAGAATTCTTGCATAAGAAGAGACTCAAACTCAGTACCATGATCACTTCTGATCAAGGCAATCTGAGTAGAATACTCACTCTGTATACACTTTAGAAAATTTGTAAGAACCTTGAAGTTATCAGCCTTAGTTCTCAAGAAGAATACCCAAGTGAACCTAGAGAAGTCATCTACAATTACTAGAGTGTAAGACTATCCTCCAAGACTCTGTACAGCAATAGGACCAAACAAATCCAAATGTAGCAAGTACAGGATCCTGGGAGAATCACTTTTATTAACTGATTTAAAGCTATTTCTTGTTTGCTTACCTAATTGACAAGCTTTGCAAAGGCCTTCCTTCTTGTAGGGGCAAGAAGGTAAGCCTCTTACAAGATTGTATTTAGCCAACCTAGAAATGTTTTTCAAATTTACATGACTAAGTCTCTTATGCCAAAGGGTATTATTACTGGTTACTTCATTAAATAAGCATATTTCAGATTTGGATGAGTTAAAGTCTACAACATAAACATTACCAATTCTAATACCTACTAACACAACAGTATTATTTAAAGCAATATTACAAGCAGTGTCAGTAAACCATACCTTGTACCCAGCATCACACATTTGACTTACAGAGATTAGGTTGTGCTTTAGTCCGGAGACATACGCAACCTTCTTGAATGTTACAGCTCCTATGGTGAAGCTGCCATACCCTTCAGTCTGTCCACAGCTGGAATCCCCAAATACAACTTTTGGTCCCAGCTTGGCTTTGAACCCTGACAGATTCTTCTTCTTTCCTGTCATATGCTTTGAGCATCCACTATCCAGATACCATTTGTCATGTATGACTGGATAGGTCTTCACCTGCAAAGATATCAATTATACATTGTGGACCCAGGTTACCTTGGGTCCAGTATTCTTCACAAAAGAAAAACTAGATATAAAAGATTTTGCAGGCTTAGATTTATATCCTAAAGGGTGTGATCTCCTAGGTGGGATAATCCATTCAGTTGAAGGATTAAACATCCTAGGGTAGTGATTGGGATTTGCACATCTGGAAGTTTGAAATTTATTTTCCAGCTTAAGTCCAGATCGTCGATCTACGGTCGACGATCGCAAGCCATATCGTCGACCATTTGTAGTAGTGCTATGTTCTGGATTCCACGATCGTCGATCACTGGTCGACGACTCAAGATGAGATCGTCGATCTCCTGCACCAAAGATATCATACTTGGTGAAGGTGTTCAGCGATCGTCGATAGACGTTCGACGATTGGTTTGACGATCGTCGATTAATGTTCGACGATTTTTGTAAAGCTAGAAATTTTTTCTTCCTATTCTCTTTCTTAATCTTATTCTGAATTTTCTTGCATTTTTCAATTTCCTCAGTATTCTTTATTCCTGATTCAGAAACAAATTTTACTGGAGTGCTAAATCTCTCCTTTGTGAGGAGGATGGGTTCACTAGGTGTAGCACCTAAGCCTAGTTTATCATTACCAACCCTAGTGTTTGCTATACAGGTTATTTCAGATAATTTAAGGCTTCTGCCATTTAATTGTTCTTCTAACCTCTTAGATTTAGCTAGTTCTAATTTTAAGAATGTTACTTCTTCTCTTAATCTTTCTAATTCCTTTTCTAATCTGATTATTTCAGTACCTTCCATGTCTAGTTCCATTATTTTTAATCTAAGTGACTTAATTTCTTTTTCAGATAATAGTAAATCTAAACATAGAGTTTTAAATTTTAGTTTGAACTCAGGAGATGAGAAATCAAATGAGTCGATTACCTGGTCTTCCATAAAGGAATCTTCTTCATTGTCTCCTTCTTCTTCAGAATTCTCTGCAGCTGACAGAGAGCTGCAGGCATCAATAGCCATGAGGCAGACCTCTTTGGCTTTCTTCTCTTCTTCTTCTTCTGAATCACTGGAGCTAGAGGAGCAGGTATCCTCTTCTGTTTCACTCCAGGTAGCAGCCACAAATCCCTTGTCCTTCTTCTTGTATTTGTGTGATGAGGACTTGGAGTGGTGCTTCCTGTACTCTTTCTCATGTTTCTTCTCCTTGTGTTTCTTCTCTGGACAATCTGGGGCAATGTGTCCAGGCTTGCTGCAAACATAACAAATGATTTCTTTAGATGGAGTCTTGTCATACCTTGGTTTGTCCTCATGCTTGGAGAACTTCTTTCTGAGGTCTCTTCTTCCCATGTTGAAGAACCTCTTGGCAATGAGTGCCAGTAACTCCTCATTTGATTGACTTCCTTCAGAAGTCTCAGCCGTCTTAAGAGCTAGAGAGTGCTCTTTCTTTGTAGGTGTAGGAGTTTTTACTTCAATTGCAGCAGCTCTGCTCTTTAGAGTTTGCTCATATGACTTGAGCTTTCCCAACAGAGCTTCTGTGGAGAGTTCCACAGTGTTTCTTCCATCCTTGATGGGCCATATCCTTGAGTCCCAAGAGATGGGAAGGCACATCAGGATCTTGTCATTTACTTCTGACAAAGTTATCTCCTTGTCCAAAGACCTCAGTTCACTTATTATTGAACTGAGTCTTGTGTACATTGTGTCAATGTCTTTAGCATCATCCTTCTTGAAATTTTCATACTGAGAGGTGAGATTGGATCTCCTGTCCTTCCTCTCATCAGCTGAGCCAGCAACTATGTGGTTGAGGGAATCCCACATAGCTTTGGCTGAGGTACATTCAGCAAGCTTCTGGAATATCTCATCAGACATTGTCTGAGCTAGGATATTCATTGCTTTAGCATCAACTGCTTTTGCCTTCTTGTAAGTTTCATTGTAGTCAGGTGGTGGCACAGCACTGAGATCAGCAGAAGTGGAAGCAGCAGCAGGCCTAGCAGGTGGTCCTGTCAAAATAGAAGAAAAGATATCTTTATCAATAGAATTCATGTATAGTCTTATCCTGGCCTTCCATATGCCAAACTTGGACAAGTTGCATACAGGAGGTCTGGTGCTTGAATAATCCTTAGACTGGGCCATGTGTGAAAGTGTTTGTGAATGGTATCAGGAAACAACTTATCACAGGATCTTTTAACTCAGGTGTTAGCCTGTATGAACAGCTAACCTCCCTCTGATACCAATTGAAAGTGAGGGGATAAGTTGTAAACTACTCTAGAGGGGGGTGAATAGAGTATTCAAATTTTATGAATAACTAGTCAGCTCCCTTGGAGTTGATTTGCGGAATAAAATAATCTGATACTTGAACCCTAAGAGCCTAACACAGTGAAGTGCACAAGTGAGAGAGTTAACTGAAATTTCAGATTAACTATAAACCTATCACAGCAACTAGCAATCCTAGGTAGTTCTATCACAGCCACAGAATAAGCAATTTAAACAAAACAGCCAGAGACACAGGATATATAGTGGTTCCCTCTTAATAGGTACTCCACTCTTCTACCACCCTGGTAGTAATCCACTACAGGTTTTTGCTAAGGTGCCCTGCCACCAATGATCTGATTCAGGTAGATCAAACAGACCCTTTGAGCTTTTGATAAGGATGCTCAACCACAGGTTGTTGATAAGGTGCCCTGTCACCAACGTTCACTTTTGAAGAGATGTGAACAAACTCTTTTTACAAAGGGGTTGAGAGGGTTAGATTGTCTTCTCTGTTGTTAATACAGATTAGAGAAGACTTGTGGATTCTCTAAAGAATCAAAGTCTCCCCCTGGCTCAGTGAAAGTCCAGGGAAAGCCTTTGCTTCAGGATGAAGGAGTTTCAGATAAACTGAAACTAAATCCTCAGAGATCTGTAGACTGATTTTTATCAGGTCTTCAGATTCTGGAGTACGTGAAGCAGATCTGGAGCTCTTTCTGAAGTCTTGAAAAACTCTAAGCATATGCTCAGGAGACTTGAGAATGAAATAGATTGCTTTGGACTTTTGCTTCAGGAAAGCTTTTCTTCTTCTGATTGTGAGATTGTGAAGAGTTGCTCTGGAGAAGCTTGAAAGAATGCAGCACACAAAAATCTCTCTGTTACTGTAACTTCTTGTTTAAAAAAAAACTTTCTTAAATATGTCTTCTCGTTTATCTTTTGGAACGGCTCTATTGATTTGAATTCTCGAGCCCTGCAACAGATTATCTCAAAATAGAATATAGCAATAGGTATAGAATGACCTATTAGCTCTCTGTCAGTCCCAATAAGGAAATAAATGAATAGGAAAATATCTCAGCATAAAGATTTATCGTTCTTGGAAATAGCATACACCGCCAACGGCTAGAATACAGCCTGGCAATATATTTTGTATAATAAGACAAAATTGCTTTATCAAAATACGAAATCCCGTAATTTATGCTTGACATATTTGGTAAGTAATTCATTTGAATTTTAGCCATAAATTAGCAAAAACATTCTTTAGAAAATCTTTCTAACCACACGCTAAAACACTTGGAAATAAACCAAGGAATAAAATAAATACAAACTGTTAAAGGCAGACAGAAATCGTCGAACAGGGGTTCGATGATCGTCGACCTAGCTAACAGATCGTCGACTGAAAACAGAAATCTGTCGAAACAGAAATCGTCGAACGGCAATCGTCGACCAGCTCAAGATATCGTCGACTAAAGCAGAAAATCTGTTAACACAGAAATCGTCGAACATCTCATGATGTCGACGACTAAGGCAGAGATCTGTCGAGACAGATATCGTCGACCATCTCATGATGTCGACGATTAAGGCAAAGATCTGTCGAGACAGAAATCGTGAAACAAGACCACGATCGTCGAACTGCTGATAGCAGATCGTCGACCATCCTTCAGAGCATAATAAGCTTGCTCTGAGATCGTCGACCATCGGTCGACGATAATTGTCTTGACTTCAACGATTCTATAGCCCTGCTATCGTCGACCACTGATCGACGATCGCGAGGCCTCGTTCGACGATGGTCGAACGGAAAAAGAACCTTAACTAAAAATTCATTCTACATCTTCTATTCTAAACTCTAGGTCAGATATAAACTGCCCTAGGGAGACTAAACAAAGTCTAAACATGATCATATATAGTTATATGGATCAAGAGGGGCTGGAAAGGGATTACATAAGCCAAATCACATCTAGGGTACCAACACTCTCAACACTAGGGTGATCAGTCACAACGCTAGTGTGGCTAGTAATGAGCAAAGTAATACTCTCACAGGTCAAACTATCATCATCCCAAACATAATCTAACTCATGACTGGGTAAGCTCTCAGCGTAAGGTAACTCTTCTAATTCAGCAAGATAATCAATCGACTTAGGGTCATCCAAAGACTCCACTACGATCAAGTTGGATGGATCCGAAATTTTGTCGAAGGGGAGTGGAGATGATTCCTCAGAAGAGAAATCCTCATCCAGGTCACTAGGGTAACCAATCTCCTCAACATCGCTACACTCGTCAGTGATAATAGCCTCATCCTCGGTGACGGGCGCAATCGTAGAATCAGCCTCAGACTCATCAGGGGAGTCAATAACTAGATCTGACAGCTCAGGGGGCAACTCTAAGGAGACTACGGGCGTATTCAGAATAGAATGATCGATAGTGCCAAACCCAGTCGTTTCACTAGTCTCACGTGTCTTGATCGCCTGACTACCCACGAGGATAGGAACACTCTCATAATCAAGTTGGGGTCTAGTGCCCTGGCGGGGAGAAGTAAACTTATGTGACGTCCTAGCATGGGAGAAGGTCTGGGCTCGACTAAATAATTGAAGTCTCGCGACGGGGATCCTGTGGGGGTCCACAATCTAATATCTCTCAAAATAGCACTCCTAGCCTTCACCCAGCATAAAAACTCTTGCGTTCCACCTAGCTCATAATAGGTCAGAGCTGGAACTCCAACATGCCTAGATGAGTGCGGTACAACTTGATTAGCCTTTAGTTGGCCAATCAACCCCTTAATCTCTTCCACTACCGGACAATGGAAAGGCTTTCTAACGTTCATGATGGAACCTAAAGATTTCATTCGGGAAACATGAACATCGTAGGCCATTTTTTTGTTTTAATTTTCAGCGGGAAAATGGGGATAGACTACGCGGAGTAAGTGCACAAATACAAAGAAATATAGTCTAATCCTGATTAATTTTCAAAGATAGATTTGTTCCCGCTAATATTTCAAAATAATATATATATTTTTTGTGATATTCTTGCTGGAAAAAATATGGAGATTACTAATTAATTTTTTTTTCTGAATTTTTGCTGAAAAATAAAAATTTAGGCTGCTATTGGCAGACCACAAAAAAAAATATTTTTTTGCCTTTTTTTAAAAAAATTTGGTGCACGTGCGTGTCGGCCTACTAAAATTAATTATGATGGTGTCACTTAAGAAATTGACACAACCTCGCTTTGATACCAAATTGATGTAGGCCACTACGTTTGCCACTATAACGGCTAAGGGAATTACACGTACGCCTCTCTATTCCCGATATTACGCTCACACAATAATTAAACGTAGCACACTCACGAACAACGTTTCAACTATTGCTAACGTACGGTAGCCACGCCGAATAAAGATCGAACAAACGGCTATAGTCTGATGTTCTCTCAAGCTAAAAGGACCAATATTGGGTCCGACTGAGCGATGGTTGTACCAAAAGAGATCTACCGAAAAGTTCGATTCGAAAATGGTAGATCTCCCCCAACAAAACGAAAGCAAGGCTCGCCAAACCTCTCGGAAAATTAAGCAACTTGAAAAAACAACTTATGCTATCGGAAAGATGAAACCATGATTGAAAAACAATTCCAAAATAAAACAACGGTATTCCACCAAATAAAATTCTAGAAAATAGATTCACACAAGAGGTAGAAAATCTCATTACCCAACCGGAATGGATGATTCTGATTCGCTTGAGGATCGCTCTTCCACGGTTCCGCCGGAGTTTAGCCAAATGGAGAGAAACTCGTCCGCTTCCTTCGCTTCACGCCGGGATGGATTAAAATCACAAAGGGAGGAGCCTCTTTTTTTTTCCTTGGCCAATCTCAATATGAAGGAGATGGTGGGTCGGCTAAGTGGGTGGTGGTGGCCAAACTATTGGAGGTGGAGTTGAGGGTGGTCAGCTAGGTGGAGGAGAAAAGAGAGGAGGAAGAGGGGAGGAGGCTTGTGGCCGAATTCCACAAGGAGGGAAGGAGAGGGGAAGGAGAATGGCGGCCAAGAGAGGGGAGCAAGAGGGAGATCCGAAATTTTGAAGAGGGAGAGAGGGAAAAAGGGGGGAAACAAATTTTAGGTTTTCAAAATTCTTTCATTATTTTCTCTAATGAAAATAATAGAGTCCATGTCTATATATAGGCTTACAACAAGACTTGGCTATTTGCAGCCCAAATAAAAATTAAACATTACCAAAATTTAAAAATAACATGATGAAAATTAAAATGCAAATAATTAAAATAATATTTAATGCCTTCATAAGTCTTCATCGTCGGCGTCGCCATCACGTTGGGGTCGTCGTCGTCTTCTTCCATCATTATCTTCAACAAGTAGGATAACGTCGTCGGCACCGCCACCATCGCCGTCATCATCCTTAATATGTAGGAGAACGCTGTCGTCATCGTCGTCTTCATCTTAAACTTTATCACGTTGGGGGTTGCCGCCATCACAAGGATACACTACCAGGCCGCTCAGGCTGCACCACCAGTCCACAAGACTATCTGCCCAGGCTGCGCGGTCTGGCTGATCAACCCCCACTTTCACTTCAACAATTTCAACACTCCCCTTGAAGTGAGAAGTGGTGACCAAACCCAGCAGTCCCCGTAACCATTTAAATGGGCCCTTCGACAACGGCTTAGTGAAGATATCCGCGATATTGTCCTCTCTCCTTACATGTTCAACCATAAGAGACCCCTCCAACACCTTCTCCCAAATGAAGTGGTGCTCAATCTCTATTTTCTTGGTCCGTGCGTGATAAACTGGACTATTAACTAGTTTCAGGGCACTCTCGTTGTCACAGCGAAGCAGAGTTAGACCTCGCACTTCTTCATGGACGTCCTCTACTAGCCTCCTCAGCCAGATGGCTTCCCGAGCTGCAAAGGCCGAAGCCTTGTACTCCATTTCCGTAGTAGAGACGGACACCGAGTCCTACTTTGTTACTGCACCATAAAATAACTGCTTATCCGTATGTGAAAACAAAACCAGACGTCGACTTTTGATCATCTGAGTCTCCCCCATAATCAGCATCAATGTAGCCATGCAGAGAAAAGCCCGTGTTCCTCCAATACAGGAGTCCCATATCAGAAGTTTCCTTCATATACTTCAGAATATTCTTTGCCGCTACCAGATGAGGTTTCCTTGGTTTCACCATATAACAACTAACTCGGCCTACAACATAAGCAATGTCTGTCCTTGTAATCGTCAGGTAAACCAAGCTCCAAATTAGAGCTCGGAACACTAAGGGATAAGTAATAATCCTCCCCTCATCTCGTCGAAGCTTCAGGCCACAATCCAAAGAAGTAGAGCTACTCTTTCCCTCCCCCAAGCAGAATCGATGAACGATTTGCTCAGCATACCCCCCTTTGAGGGATGAGTATCCCGCTCTTCTTCTTCTCAACTTCGAGTCCAAGGAAGTGGTGGAGCTCCCCCAAATCCTTCATCTCGAACAGTAAGTTGAACGTGGGTTAACTCACCCAAATCCTTCACCAAGGGATTTTAATCTGGAGGGATTAAAAATCCCGCCTGGCGGGATTTTTTCCTTAGCCCGGCACCGGGCTCAGGCTAGCCCGGCGCCCGGGCATTGCCCAGCCTGGCCCGGGCCGGGCAGCGGGACAGGAAACCTGCACAATTGGGGGCCCGGTAAGGGCCCCAAGCCCGACCTTGGCCCGGGCCGGGCCTAGCCGGTCTTTTACCGGGCCGGGCCCGAGCGGGCTTTCTGGGCCCGGGCATTATACCCATGACAAGGGGACACCGCCATAGTTATATATAAATATATATATATATATATATATATATATATATATATATATATATAGAGAGAGAGAGAGAGAGAGAGAGAGAGAGAGAGAGAGTTGTGTATACACGTTAAGTGTATATGCTTATATATGCACTTTTTTGAACGGCGTCTTTTACGTGCATTTTCATGAGAAGTGTTGAACGTAAAAGTTGTTGATCTCGACAAGATCTACAACTTTCATGTTGAACACTTTTTTATTTGAAATCATTTAGTCCCTCGATTTGTCCCCCAAAAAAATCACGCCGAACTGTATATATGTTTCGTGTGATATTTTTTTTTGGGGGGGGGGGGGGGGCAAATCGGGGGCTTAAACGACTTCAAATCAAAAAGTGTCGAGATCTATAACTTTCATGTTGAATAATTTTCAAGAAAATGCACATAGAAGACACTATTCAAAAAGGCGCGTATATGCTTATATACGCGTTAAGTGTATATGCATTTTATTGATATATATATATATATATATATATATATATATATATATATATATATATATATATATATATATAGGATTTAATGGAATAACACAGGCTATGTATACAACTTATATACACAGCGCACACGCCTTTTGAAAATACACCCAGTTCCTTGCATTTTTATGAAAGGTGTTCAACATAAAAGTTGTAGTTCTCGATCAGATCTACAACTTTCATGTTAAACACGTTTCCTAAAAATGCACGAAACAGGGTGTATTTTCAAAAGGCGCGGAGCCGGACGGAACTATTGCGATCGCAATAGTAACGCCTGGTTCCACGCCTTTTTAAAATACGCCTGGTCCCGTGCATTTTACGAAAAGTGTTCAATGTGAAAGTTGTAGATATGTTCTAGAACTACAACTTTCATGTTGAACACTTTTCCTAAACATGCACGCACCAGACATATTTTTTTTATTTCGCATCGCCGTGTATATAGTCTATATACACAGCCTGCGTATATACAGTTACCCCATATATATATAACAGTTGTCTTCTTCATTCCTTCTAAGCCGTCTGTGAAAAGTGACGAACTCCTCCATATCCACTTCCTCCTCTTAATCGAGACTTTCTCGTCAGCGACCTTAAACGGTGCTAGAGCCGGAGCAAGCGGCAGTGGTCGGAGGTCGTAAGGTCGTGTGCAGTATGATGTTGATATTTGACGACGACGATTGTCGCAATGGCGGAGGAACCAAGGAATCCTTTTGCAGAGGCTTATTCGGGTGGCGGTGTTGGTGCCGTATTTATGTGGTGTGGCATCGGTGGAAATGTGTGGTGGAACGGCGCAAGCGGTGGCCGTTTTCTACGGAGCTGGAGCGGTGTTGGCAGAGGCCAATTTGGACAGAGTCGGAGAGGAAAAGGCGGTGTTTGGCGACCGCCATTTGGGATCGGGAGAGAAAGTATCGTTGAAGCATCAGCGGTGTTATCAGACAACGGTCTTGATCGTATAGTGGTGTAAAGTGCACCTCTTGGCGCTAAGAAAAACTGTGTGCCACAACCGTATTTTACTCGGGCGAATATATTGGGTTGCATCTATGGCTAGCAGCGGTCAGTGCAAGGAGGCATATTTGCCTCAAGTGGACTTTGGTCGCGAGGCATCTGAGCCTCGAGTGGGGTAACCTACTGACGGGTTGCAGACTGATCGGAGTGCGCCAGCGATGTTGTGTGTCGACGTAGGTGGAAAAATTCACACAATATTGAAATATCTTGAAAGAATGCAGTGGATTCAGAGAACCAGTTTGGAGCGAATCACTCTGACTAAAAGTTGGTTGTCTTTGTGCGTATATCTGTATCTTTCCATTATCTTTATTTTGTGTTAGTTGTAAGATCCATCTGAGGATCGCAAAGAGAAAACCATTATATTGTGAATATCATATAGTGGAGGCTTTCCGGGTTAAGCTCTAATCATCCTGTGGTGTTTACCCTATTTGGGGGGGGGGGGTTCACGTATATGCCTTTGTGTTTGATTTTGTTTTTGTTCTTGCGTATTTTGTTGACGTATTTAGCAGGTATTTCTACTCGCGTCATCGTGCGTGCTCAGGTTTATAAGAACGTGTTTTCTCCCAACAAGTGGTATCAGAGCTAGGTTCAGTCGATTCGATTGGATATTTCGGGGTTGTTAATATTTTTGATATGTGATGACCACTCCTCTCTAATCACATTCTTTGAAAAAGTCGGCTCCAAGATCAGTAGTCAGAGTTGACAGTGAACAAAGTGAAGATGGATTTGAGTTCTGGGGTGGTTATGAAGTTGAACGGGGCTAACTATCATCAGTGATATCTGATGATGGAGGACTTGATCTATGTCAAGGGCTGACACTTACTTATTTTTAAGGAGATGCCCAAAGATATGAATCCTACAAAACGTGCAATCGAACACCGCAATATGTGTGTATTTGTTAGGTGATTTTTGGAGAACAATGTTTACAATCATATGATGAGTATCACTGATACCAAGGTATTATGGAAGACATTGGAGTCTTTATATGAGAAGAGTACGAGAATGAACAATCTCTTGCTACTAACAAAGATTAGGAATTACTAGTATAAGGAGGACACACTAAACTTAATCATGTGAATGAGTTCCAAGGAGTGTTGGACCAGCTATCTACCATCAAAGTTACCTTTAATGATGAGGTCAATGCACAGTTATTACTTAAGTCTCTTCCTGTCTCTTAGGAGATGTTTCGAGTTACACTAATAAACTCATCTCCAAGAGTTGTTTTGACTATGGAGGTTGCAAAGATTGAGATAATGAAAGAAGAGGTGAGAAGAAAATCTCAGGGTGAGTCATACGACCATTTAGATGTTTTGTTTACCTATAGGGGAGAGAAAAGAGTAGAGATGATAGAGGGTCTAACAGGAGCATGTACATGTCGCGGAAAGACATTGAATGCTTTTATTATGGAAAGAAGGGGTACATCAAGAGGAAGTGTCATTCTTGGAAGAAATTACAGACATAGGAATCAGGAAAGCAAGATGGGTCCATGGCTTCAATGGTGACGTCCTTTGAAGAAGATCTACTCTATGTGGGTGATGAGGTGATGGCTGACCATGTTCGTAGAGATGATATGTGGCTGGTGGACTCAGGGGGGGCTTCGACACATGTTTCTAACGATAGAGCGCAGTTTACTACTTACCCCTCATATGATTGCGGGGTGTTAAGGATGGTCAACAATAAAGGTTGCAGAGCTATCAGTGTCGGTGTTGTGCACCTGAAGATGAACACAGATTCTTTTTTAGTGCTCAAGTACATTCATCATGTACCTGACATCCGATTCAGTTTGGTGTCGGTTGGACGATTGGATACAGATTATTATTCTAATAAATTTGGTAACGGACGATGGAGACTAAACAATGGTTCTTTGTCCATAGGCCATGGTAGCATGATGTCTAGCCTTTATTGTTTGGAGATGGGAGCTGTAGGTGCGAGAGAGCACAAGGTCAGAGGTGACAAAGTCACCGGTGTATGGCGCGAGCAACGTGGACTATTCAGTGAGAAGAAATGCTACAGGCAAGTGAGACATCATGTCTCAATGTTGACGATGATCGGACATGAAATTGGTTCTCATATTGTTGATGGACAACGACATCGGGTGATTTTTGATTGTCACGATCCTACATTGAGTTCGACAGTTTGCCGAGAGAGATGCATAGTTGCAGTGATAGTTATCGCGAGGAGATCATCATTTTTGCAAGCTCTTCCTCCTAGTCGGTAAGGTGGAGAATGGTTGGATTCGGGTTCCCTCCTAGGTGGATAAAACCCGTGGTGACAAACGACAAGGTCCGTAATGGGTTGGATTGAGTCGTGTCAAACTTTAGACGTGATCCACGACTCATATCAAGCATTTACTCATATAATTATACGAGTAATAACAAGTTTATATATATATAAGGTAAGAAAAGATATGAAAGAAATTAGTTCCTAGTTTATTATCCCTCCCTGCCACCTATGGGTGCACAAAAAAACCGGTCCTAACCGGACCGGTTGGGACCGGAACGGTTAGGACCGGATAGGTTAGGACCGGCTAGGGACCGGACCGGTGAGGACCGGTCCCGGTTAGGACCGGTCCCAGACCGGTCCCAGGGGTCCCAAGGGGTCCCCTTTTTTCATCAAAGACCGGTCCCGGACTAGGACCAGTAAAAGACCGTTCCCGGACCAGGAATGGTAAAAGACCAATCCCTTACTGGGACCTATCAAAATACTAGTAAGAGACCGGTCATTTTAGTAATTTTAGTAAGAGACCGATCATTTTAAGTAATTTTAGTAAAAGACCGGACAAAAGACCAATAAAAAAGACCGGTCCTCCGGTCCCAGCCAGTCCTCCTCCAAAGGAGGAAAACCGGTCCCGAACTGGGACTTGTTTGAGAGGGACCGGTCCGGGACCAGTCGGCCAAAAGACCGGTCTTTTAAAATATCGGTCCCGGACCGGCCCGACAGTATTTTTGTGCAGGACTGTTGCCAGCTGTACCCATGTGAATATTAAAATAAAATAAGACAAAAAAAATGAGGACTTACCCCTTCTCCCGTGAATAACGTGGGGGGGGGGGAGACCGCAGCAGTAAGAGACCGATTATTTTTAGTCATTTTAGTAAAAGACCGGACAAAAGACCTGTAAAAAGACCGGTCTAGGACCGGTACTTTGGTCCCAATCGTTCCACTTCCAGAGGAGGAAAACCGGTCCCGAACTGGGACTGCTTTGAGCGAGACCGGTCCGGGACCAGTCGGCCAAAAGACAGTCTTGTAAAAGACCGGTCCTGGACCCGCCCGACAGTCTTTTTGTGCAGGACTGTTGTCACACCCACATTAATATTAAAATAAAATAAGACAAAAAAATGAGCACTTACCCCTTCTCCCGTGAATAACGTGGGGGGAGACCGCCGCAGTTTTTTTTAATATATATTACCCATAGCCACTCCCACAAAGATATATAACAGCTGTCTTCTTCATTCCTTCTAAGCCGCCCGTGTAAAGTGGCGACCTCCTCCTCCATCTCTACTTCCTCCTCTGGATCGAGACTTTCTTGTTGGCGGTGTTTAATTGTGCTGGAGCTGGAGTAAGCGGCGGTGGTCGGAGGTCGCGAGGTCGCGTGGAGTATGGTGTTGATATTTGACAGCGGTGATTATCGCGAGGGCTGAGGCGCCAAGGGATCCTTTTGCAGAGGCTTATTCGGATGGCGGTGTTGGCGCTGTATTTGTGTGGCATGGCAACGGTGCACATGTGCAGGGGAGCGGCGTAGGTAGAGGTTTTTTTGGGCGGAGCCGGGGTGACGTTGATGAATGCCAATTTGGGCAGAGTCAGAGTGGCAAAGGCAGTGTTTGGCGACCGCCATTTGGGCTCGGGAGAGAAATTACAATTGAAGCGTCAGCGGTGTTGTCAGACTACGGTCGTGACCGTGTAGTGATGCAAAGTGTGCTTCTTGGCGCTAAGGATGTTGGTGTGAAACTGCCGTATTTTACTCGGGCGAATATATTGGGCCGCATCTATGGCTAGCGGCTGTCAGCGAAAGGAGGCATCTTTGTCTCAAGTGGACTTTGGCGGAGAGGCATCTGAGACTCGAGCTGGGCAACCTACTAAAGAGTTGCAGACTTATTGGAGTGCTCCAGTGACATCATGTGCAGACATAGGCAGACAACTTCACACAATATTGAAAGATCTTGGAAGACTACAGTGAATTCAGAGATCCAGTTTGGAGTGAGTCCCTCTGTCTCGAACTTGGTCGTCTTTGTGGGTATATCTGTATCTTCCTATTGTCTTTATTTTGTGTTAGCTGTAAGATCCATCTAAGGATTGCAGGAGGAAAGCCATTGTATTGTGAATATCATATAGTGGAGTCTTTCTGGGTTGAACTCCGATCGTCCCGTGGTTTTTACCTTATTTTGAGGGTTTTTCACATATATGCCTTTGTGTTTGAGATTGTTTTTGTTCGTGCGTATTTTGCTGATGATTTTGGTAGATATCTCTACACATGTCCTCGCGTGTGCTCAGGTCCATGAGAACGTGTTTTTCTCAACATTGCGTAATGAGCACGGATACTTATAAATGAAAGAGAGGATAATGATACCATGTGATCCCATGACAGCTTAATCATTTAAATTTAAAAAATAACAAACTTAAATATCTGAAAAATGTTCAACTTGATTTGTGATAAACGTATAATTGTTGGTATATCTGTAATTTAGTTAAAGGGGCAGTTTTGTAATTTTGTGATGTTTTCTGCCTTCTCTTCTTGTTAGTTGTATAGGTATATATATACCTCTTCTTTCCCAGTATAAAGTAAGGTGTAATGGTTTACGATTTAGTAGAGATGAATTCCACATCCATTTTCACCTAAGATCGAATGTTTATGGTTCTTCTTTGAGTGAGATTTCAATCTTAACATGGTATCAAAGAAGCGATGATTCCTCGATCGTTGATTCTCTTGTCCTTTGTCTTCCGATCTTTGTTTTTCTTCGATTCCGCCATGGATGAACCAGGCGATCTTCACCCTCTTGACGCAGGGGGCAAAGCATCCATGGTCGTCAAGATTTCTCCAGGTTCTCTTACTTTACAACATTCCGATAGTCCTGTAATGCTTCTTGTTACTCACGTATTAGAAGACACATCTAATAACATTCCTTGGCATCGCTCCATGGAAATTGCCCTTTCTTTCAAGAAAAAGATTGGATTCGTCAATGGCACGATCGTCAGACCTTCTGAGGACGATGCCAATCTGTCGAAATGAGAACAAATTAATAGTATGGTTATATCTTGGATAATCAGCGTCGTTTCGAAGGAAATTGGAAACTCAATTCTATATGCCAGCACTGCGGCGATCATGTGGTGCAATCTCCAGCAATGATTCTCTACCACCACTGGTTCCATGATTTACAGTCTACGCAAGGCCATAACCTCTGTCCACCAAGATAATATAAAGCTTGAGAAATATTATACCAAATTAAAACAACTTTGGGATGAATAGGAGGCGTTATCAGCGATTCCACCATACGACTCCACCTCTCACTGTAAGGTCATGAAGGCCTGGGAAGAACAACAAGAAGAACAAAAGCTGATGCAATTTCTGATGGGACTGAATGATCTCTATAAACCAGTCAGAGGCTAGATCTTGTTAATGAAACCCCTGCCGAGTATTGATGAAGCCTATTATATGGTTCAACAAGAAGAGAGACAAATTAACACCTCCCATTTCATGCCTATAATACTTTGAATTCTGCTCTGATGGCTGGACCATCACAATATCTCAATGGGCATTGAGGATAGCCATCAAACACACCGCATACCCAAAGCTGGGCACCGAATAAAAATCTTTGGTGCGACCATTGTCAGATGGCTGGACATGTGAAATCTCATTGCTTCAAAATTCATGGATATCCTCCTAACTACAAGTTCAAATCAAAGAAAAACACTGAGAAGTTTCAATCGCACAATGTTGAATTTTTCCGACCTCCAAACGATGTTCCCTCTGCCGCTTCCAACTCTACTCCTCAGCTTACTTCCGAACAGATCAACCAACTTCTTGGCCTCCTGTAACATAAACGGCAAACATCCTCTGATTATGTGTGTTGAGTACATTGGAAAATGTGTACCTGATTTGGAGAAGCCTCACTTAGCTCAATGATATACATCAAGATATATTTGATGTTATTTTGAGTTTATATGTGCAGGTTAAGTATTGGCTAAAATGCAGAAAAAGTTTCTAAGTCCATTTGTCAACACTTAAGGAAGTCTGTGTTGACACTTGGGAAAGCTATGTCGACACCTGAAGCAACTGTGTCGACACACAGAATTTATTAGCCGACATCAATTGTGTCGACACCGTGAGGCAGTGTCGACACACAGAAGTATTAGTCAACATCGATTGTGTCGACACCGGGAGGCAGTATCGACACACAAAAGTATTAATCGACATCGACTGTGTCGACACCGGGAGGCAGTGTCGACACACATAAGTATTTGTCGACATCAACTGTGTCAACACCTAGAGGTAGTGTTGACACACAAATTCTTAGACTTTATCAACTGTGTCGACACAGAGGACTTGTGTCGACACTCAGCAGATTTTCAACAATGTTGATTGTTGTGAAGTAAAGAAGTGTCTGTGTCGACACAAAGAGGCAGTGTCGACACATTCTACAGATGAAGTGTCAAGAAGCTGTGTCAAAACCAAAGGATCTATGTTGACATCACCAAAGCCTGTGTCGACACTTAATCTACTTGTGTCGACACATAATTACAATCAGTCTCGACGCTTTGCTGACAAAGACAAAGGTTCAAGAACTGACTGGAGACTTGACAGCTGTGTATTCCAACAAGTGTACTGAAGCTTTCGGACTTGTCAGAAGTTGGTTAGAAACCGGATCAGCCGGTTACCATGGATGAAGTCTATATATATAGATGGATTCTGTCAAATCAAAGAGGTAAGAAGGTGAACAACAATAACAACAATAGGAACATCTAATGAAGTATTGATCATTGATCAAGAAAGTGCACGTCACACTGAAGAAGATTTTCGTGAGAAGATCTAAGGAGAATTTAAGCAAGAATTTTGAAGAAACTTCAGAAGTTCTGGAGAGAGAGAGAGTGATCTATAACTATTGAAGTAAAGAAGGAGACATTTACAAGTCTCTTAAGCAGCATATCTTGAACTAATCTGCTAAGAAGGATTCAGTTCTATTTCTGGATTCTAAGAAGGAAGCTGCCAACTAGTCAACTTCAAAGGAGATCAACCCTACTGAGTTCAGATTCAAGAAGCTCTGAAGAAAGCTAAGAACAGGTTGATTTCAGTCATCAGTTTTATCAAGAAGCTGATCAAGAAACCTCTTACCCCTTCTCTCTCAACAAGGGTAATAGTCCATCTAAACACTTATCAAATTTTGTAGGATCTTTTTATAGATCTGAGTTGTAAGCCTATATTATAAAGCCTGAGTGTAGGTGAAATTTTTCTCTGAGTTGTAGGCCTTGTGGGAAGGCTGAGGTAAGGCTGTTAGCCTGAGCTGTAGGAGTGTGGTTACACTCTGAGTTGTAGGAACCTTATAGGGTTTTGAGTTGTAGGAACCTTTAAGGGTTCTGAGCTGTAAGATCTGTGGATCTGAGAAGAAGGAAGAAGTTAGGCCGAATCTAGCACACTGCTAGATAGGTGAAGGGGGAAAGTGGATGTACCCAGACCTTGGGGAACCACTATAAATCTGTGTGCAATCTGTGATGTATGTGTGATTGTGGATTCTGTACAGTGATGGCTATAGAATAGTTAGATTCTATATAAGATCTGAATAATTATTCTGCCTTAAGTAATAAAAAACAAAAGAACCTATTCACCCTCCCCCCCTCTAGGTGTTTGGGTTATCTTTAAATTAATTCTATCAAGTGGTATCAGAGGGAGGTTTCTCAAAGAAGGACTTAATAGTCTGAGTAAGATCCTTAAGGAAGATTCAAGATCAAGAAAATGGGTTTAGGAGAAAATCATAAGGAACTAGGTTCTATGAAATTACCCATATGCAGGAAAGAGATATTTGGAATATGGAAAGAAAGGGTCAGACTTTTCATGGAGGCTTCTGATCCAAGGATTTACATTACTGTAATGGAAGGTCCTTATGTTCCAATGAAGGTGTCAGTTCTAGATGCAAATCAAAGAACTCCCAAAGATTTTTTTGAGATGACTAAGGATGAGATCATCCTGACAACTATGGATAAAAGAGCCCAGAATATCATAGTAAGTTCCATAGATTATTCAACCTTTCAAATTTTGATTCACTGCAAGACTTCCAAGTAAATGTGGGACACTTTGATTATCTATATGGAGGGTTCTTAAGAAGTCAGACAAGATAGAAAATCTATGTTGAACAAGGAATATGAGAGTTTCAGACAAGGAAAGTCAGATGGTATAACTGAGTGTTATAAGAAGTTTTATAGAATAGTAAATGAGCTGATGTCCTATGGAAGGATCTTCAGTACATATGAACTGAATGATAAATTTATAAGGTCCTTGATAAAGGATTGGGACACAAAGATCTGTTCCATTAGGGAAGTGACCAAACTTGCAGATATCTCTCCTCCAACCTTGTTTGGAAAATTGCTATCATATGAGATGCAGCTAATGGCTAGGAAAGAGAAAGAGAAAAGTGCTAAAGGGGAGCATAAAGAAAATACTGTGGCCTTTAAGGTGGAAGCCATTAGGAAGAATAGGAGGATGTCTCCATCACCTCCTGAGATAGTTGTTGAAATTACTTCAGATAATTCAGACAACCAAAGTTCAGACAGCAGTGACTCAGATAAAGACTTTGTTGCCTTCACAAGAAAGGTTCAGATATTCTTGAAGAAGAAGTAGTGGAAGTCATGTCCCTCCACATCTCAACCTATGGATGACTATTATAAAAAGAGGAAGTCATCAAGGAAGGACATGAGCAGGTCTAAGCCTAGCAAATCTACAACATCAAAGATAGTTTTCTTCTGCTATAATAGGCCTGGACATGTTGTGGCTGAGTGTATAGACAAAAGAAAGGAGTCTGCTGATAAAAAGAAGACTCAACAAAAGAGCAAGAAGGAAAAATCCTTTGTTGCGAAGAAGGAGAAGAGCTTGACAGACCAATCATCTACAGAGTCTGAATCTGAAGCTGAGGCATACATTGGTCTATATGCATCAGATGAAGAAGATAAGTTTATGCAATTGCTGTACTCTATCTATGAATAATAAGACCATCAGTGCATGGGACTGATGGCTGTATCAGAAGAAGACAAGTGCCAGGATCAGCCTGGTCCTCGTAAGGTACAATGTTTTTCTATTAATTCAGATTGTAGTACTAGCACAGAGTCAGCTACATCTGCATCAAGTGATGTGGATGGGTCTGAGTCTGAAAGTGATATTCATCAGCTGATAGATGAATATGGGGACTTGTTGTAGGCACTAAAGAAAAGCAAGAACCTGGCCAAAACTCAGGCTAAGGAAATTGCAGATCTTAAGATGGCTGCATCTGACTTTGATAAAGAGTTGGATCAAAAATCTAATGAGATTGCCAAACTGAAAAACTATAACTGTTATTCAGATCGGTACAATCACATACAAAAATGATCTGATTAAAAGTCTGGAAGCCAGACTTCAAAAGGAAAAAGATTTGGTGGCTAGTTATTCCAAGCCAAAATCAGTTTTACCCTTAATAGATGAGTTTGTGGCTCAAAAGGGTAAGGCTGGAATAGGCTTTAAAGGTAACACCAGGGCTGTCCAATTCAAGAGAAAGGGCAAAACCTCAGTCCAGCCACTGAATTTTGAAGTCCCTGTAGTTTTTATAAAGGTACAAGTACCTTCTAACAAGTATGACTTTGAGAATACTCATGGTCATAGTAATACTGAAGTTCTAAATGACAAGGGCATTTATGTCAATAAGGCAGCCCATGTCCATAAACCCCATATTCCTAAGAAAACAGTGGGTGTAGCTGCAGCAGTACCAGCACAAAACAAAAGATTTGCTGTCAACCAGACTACCAAGAATGTATCTAAAAATAGATACAACAAGTATTAATACTGGTGCTGTGGCAAGACAGGTCATTATGTCATAGATTGCTGGAACAACACTAGTGTCAGGAAGAACAATAGTCTACCTGTTAGAAGAGCTGCAGGTAGATTTGTTAAGTTTGAAGCTAACTTGAACCAAGGACCCAAGACATACTTGGGTTCTAAGGGAAGGTAATTCTTTATTGCAGGTGAGTCCAAGTTACCATGCCCCTATATGGTACTTGGACAGTGGATGTTCCAGGCACATGACTGGAACAAAGGAATTGCTGAAGGAGTATTTACCTATCATAAAAGGGTCTAAAGTAATCTTTGGTGGTTCTGAAAAAGGAATCATCAAAGGATTTGGTAACATTTCTAGTAACCAGATTACTATCACTCAAGTGGCCTATGTGAAGGGTTTGAAACACAACCTTATAAGCATAATTCAGCTGAGTGATTTAGGATATGACATTTCATTTGTTAAGAATGGATGTCATATCAAAAGATCAAGTGATCAAAAGGTCATATTGATAGGATATAGAAAAAGAAATGCATACTGTCTTAACTTTGAGTGTGAGAAGAATGTTTCTCCTGTTTCTCTTGTAGCTGATTAGAGAGCCTCTCATTATGTCAAATGGAACAAGTAGCTGGCTTATCTTAACAACAAAACAATTGGCCAACTCTTTAGCAAAGAGTTAGTAAGGAATGGTCCAAAAATTAAGTGTATAAAGGATGGGATATGCTCAGATTGTCAAAAAGGCAAGCAGACAAAATCCTCCTTTCATAGCCTTGAAAACAAGGATTCAGTGAGGTGTCTATACCTCTTACATATGGATTTATTTGTTCCTATGCCAGTTCATAGTCTAGGTAGGAAGGTCTACACTTTTGTGGTGGTAGATGACTATTCTAAATATTCCTGGGTGTTCTTTCTGAGACAAAAATCAGAAACCCCAAGTGTTTTATATAGTTTTGTCAAGCAAATTTAGAATGAACTTGACAGTATAGTGGTCAAAATCAGAAGTGACCATGACACTGAATTTCAATCTGAAAGTATGACAAGACTGTGTGAAGAATTTTGGATTTTTCAAGAATTCTCCTCACTTAGAACACCACAACAAAATGGTATTGCTGAAAGGAAAAAAATAGAACATTAATTGAGACTGGTAGAACTCTATTGAGTGGCACTTCTCTCCCAGAATATTTCTGGGCTGAGACAGTAAACACTGCATGTCATGTGATCAATAGGGCTTTTATCACCAAAAGCCATAAAAAGACTCCTTATAAGATCATGAAGGGTAGAAAGCCAAACTTATCCTATTTTAGTATCTTTGGTTGCAAGTGTTATGTCCTTAACAATGGCAAGTCTTATCTAACTAAGTTTGCTGCCAAATCCAAGATGGGATATTTGTTGGGTACAGTAACAATAGTAAGGCTTATAGAGTCTACAACTTGATTACTCAAGTTGTAGAAGAGTTTGTACATGTTGTCTTTGATGAAACAAGACTGATTAACAGTGAGTTGCCTTATAGCTCATGCAGTTCTACAGGTATTAATGAGAAAATGGACAAGCTTACCATTACAGAAGAAACAACTGAAGAGCAGGAAGTGGAAAATGGTGGCTATTATCCATGGGGAGTACAGGACTCTCTAGATGCAGATGTACACCAAGAGGTGCAACATATTGAAGAGACTGGAGGTGTTCAACCAGAAGATAGTCTACCTCCAGCTGTTATACACTTAAAGGATCATCCAGCAAATCAAATAATTGGTGATCTAAGACATGGAGTGCAAACCAGAAGCAGGAACTTGAACACAGTACTTTGCTCAAGCTTCCTATCTCAACTGGAGACAAAGAGCTTTGAAGAATCTATTCTAGACCCACATTGGATTGATGCCATGCAAGAGGAGCTAAATCAATTCAGAAGGTGCAAGGTATGGGAGTTAGTTCCTAAACCAAAAGACCATAACATCATTAGAACAAAGTGGATCTTTAGGAACAAACTGGATGAGAATGGAATCATTGTGAAGAACAAAGCAAGATTTGTTGCAAAAGGATACAGGCAGGAAGAGGGTATTGACTTTGATCAAACCTTTGCCCCAGTAGCAAGACTGGAAGCAATTAGGATGTTCCTTGCCTATGCAGCATATCAAGGCTTCAAGGTATTCCAAATGGATGTAAAATCAGCATTCTTAAATGGAAATCTAAAAGAAGAAGTCTATGTAGAGCAGCTCTAAGGTTTTGTTGATTCTCTCAAACCTGATTATGTTTATAGACTTAAGAAAACTTTATATGGGTTAAAGCAAGCCCCAAGGGCTTGGTATGAAACCCTGTCTACTTTCCTTATTGAGAACAAATTCTCAAGGGGGAAAATAGACAAAACTCTATTCCTAAGGGAATCCAAAAGTAAGATAATCGTAGTCAAGATTTATGTAAATGACATAATATTTGGGTCTACAGAAAGAAACCTTTGCAAGAAGTTTGCAAAACTTATACAAGGGAAGTTTGAGATGAGCAGCATGGGAGAACTTAAATTCTTCTTGGGCCTTCAAGTAAGACAGACTGATGATGGCTTGTCCATATCCCAGTCTAAGTTCACCAAGGAGTTAATTAAGAAGTATGATATGGAATCATCCTCCACCATGAGAACTCCTTTGGGAACAAGTTTGCCTATATGCAAAGATGATGCAGGTAAACCTATAGATGGGTCTTTGTATAGAGGAATAATTAGCTCTCTTCTATATCTGTCTGCTAGTAGACCAGATGTTATGTATGCAACATGTGTGTGTGCTAGGTATCAATCATGCCCTAAAGAATCTCATTACACTGCAATAAAAAGGATTTTGAGATATCTAAAGGGCACACCTAATCTAGGCCTTTGGTACCCTAGGAATGGAGATTTTCTACTGACAGGCTATTCAGATGTAGACTTTGCAGGTTGCAAAGAAGATAGAAAAAGCACAATAGACACCTGTCAATTTCTAGGAGGAATATTGGTGTCTTGGAGCAGTAAGAAACAGACTAGTGTGGCAATTTACACAGCTGAGTCTGAATATGTGGCAGCAGGAATTTGTTGTGCACAGCTGTTATAAATTAAGCACCAGTTAGAAGACCATGGTATTCAGGTAAGTAGAATACCTTTGTTTTGTGATTCTACTAGTGCTATCTCTATTGCTAATAATCATGTTTCACATAGTAGGACTAAGCATATAGAAATAAGATACCATTTTCTTAGAGAACATGTAGAGAAAGAGGACATCTCACTAGAATTTGTCAAAAAAGATTATCAAATTGCAGATGTATTTACTAAGCCTTTAGATGAAACTAAATTCAATAAATTTAAAATTGAATTAGGAATGTTGAACATAGATTAGTCTAACAAATTTGGCTAAGTAAATCTGTGTCAACACATTCAGAGAAGTGTTGTCGACACTTCAGTAAATCTGTGTCGACACATCCAGAGAAGTGGTGTCGACACTTCAGTTAGTGGTGTCCACACAACCAGAGTAATGGTGTCGACACATCCATAAATTGTGTCGACACTTGCAATAAGAGTCGACACAGAATTTCTGATGAACTACTAAGTATGTCTAGTGTCGACATATCATCAATTGGTGTCGACATATAGTAGTCAACGCCGTTGTCGAGACAATAGAAGTATGTGTCGACACATTTGAATAGTGTCAACACTTTTAGACAGTTTTTGCCCGCCTTTTGACCTTCTTTGTTTAAAAGGGTATAAATAGGTCAAGAACATATTTTGTCGACACGCTCTCCAGATTTTCGAGACTAAACCCTTGTGTCGACAATCTCTCTTCACTCAATCCAAGTTTTCTCACCATCCCAATGTTGCCAAAGATTGAAGATAATATTAACGAAGGATATGAGGTGGTTCGCCATGCCTTTGATGCTACGGAGTCAGAGATTAAAGGGGTCATTACACTGTTTGCTGAAAGTGGTTTTGAGTTTCTGATATCCGAACCAACTAAGATTTGGAAGAAGGAGGTTTTTGAGTTCTTTGTTGCAGCAATAGTAGACTCAACTGGATTTAAAATTAAATCAACAGTTCATGAAGCAAGAGTCAAACTCACCTTGAAAAGTTTGAGAAAAATTCTTCATCTTCCAAGAACTCAGGATGAAGAAGATGTACCCGTATCAAAAATAAGGGAGGCCCTACAATGGTGTGGATTGGATCCCATCATGAAGATTGGAACAACTATAAATAGGAAAGGGATGAATCAACAAGGTAAATTCCTTTCAGAAGTAGTAGGAAAGGTTATTCTATGTAAGCCAGGGGGACATGATAGGATTTCAGCCTATATGTTCAGCCTCATGACAAGGATAATGTTTAAACTAAACACAAATTAGTCTATAGTACTGTTTGAAAAGATTAAGGAAGGCATCAAGAAGCCTAATTTGGCTAGAATAATGAGTCTATATTTGACTGGAGCCATTCCAGAAGTCATGCACCAAATCCCTGGATCTAAAATTAATCATATGAGAAGAATGGAAATCATGATCATCTCCAGATGGGATAGGGTCCTCACCAAGGATATACCTGATATAGCAAGCAAAGAAGCTGCTGAGAGATCACCTGCACAGGACACAACTAATCATTCACAGGTGCAGGGGGAGATAGATAGTGTACAAGTACAGGACCTGACTGAGAATAAATAAGTGCAGTGGGAGAAAATTACTGCACAAATACAAGGGGAAGAGAGAATTCACTTGGAAAGTGAAATGGATTCATAATCTATTCTTGAGAGATCTCATATCAACAGTCCAGCACTAGATGTGATCATGGAGGATACATCTATAGTTTTTGATGCTCCTGAGAAAGCAGTATCACCAATTCACACTCAACAAGAGTTCACTCTGGAAAAATTGTTTCCTGACATAGAGGGAGCAGCAGATAAGGAGGAGCAGGCTAACATTAAGGTGGTGCAGGTTAACATTGAGGGGGAGTAGCATAGGACTGAGAAGGAGCTGCCTCCTAGTCCTAAAGAAAGAGTAGACATTCCCATTTCATCTGCTTCAGAAGATGAAGAGATCAGAAATGCCAAGAAAAGAAAACTGATGGTCTTTAAGAGAATAAGCCAGAGCTATAAGAAGGCATTGCAAACTCCTACTTCACAACCTGCCCCAAAGGCTGATTACAGCTCATTAATGGTGGCTTTGCAAGTTAAATTGGATAAGCAGAGAATGGCTCTTGAGAAGTATGTGGATGAAAGCCATAAATCACTTCAATTTTATTTGGCTCAAGATATTAAATCCATAAGGTTTAAAGTCAATCTCCATAAGAAAGAGATGACAGATTGCTTCCATAAGGGGGGCAATGTTGTAGTATTTCTGGCTAAGCAACAAGCAGAAGTCAAGAAACAAGTGGATGATATTACTGTCAAACAAGGCTATGTCCTTGAAAATCAGATTAGAATGAATGACAATCTGACTGAATCTCACAATGAGATAGTCACTGAAGTAAAGAAAATAGTTATTGCAATGACTGAAGCAAGGGCTAAGGAGAAAGAGGAATTTGATCAGAAGCTACAGGAAGCCTTGAATTCATTTAAGACAGCCATTAATACTTCTCAGAAAACAATCTCTGATCAGCTTCTTAAGATAAAATCATTTTATAAAGATGGTGTCAATTTTCTTGATGGCCAAATAAGATTTAAAAAAGATGACTTAAGAGATCACATTGTAAGAGAAACCATAAAGTGGGAGAGAGTGTTAGTCAATGCAGGCTCAGATCATGCCAAATGGATATCTAATAGCATCAGAGCCACTCTGGGATATCCACCCCTTTGTGATGATGACAATGTTGTTGAGTCTGGTGTTCAACCTGCTTATGCTGGAGGTGATCAACCTGAAGTTGCTCAGATCATCTACCCTCCAGCAGATTTTGAAATGATTCAACAACAGGTTCAGATAATGTATAGTTCTCCACAGGATGTTGAAAATGTCATTATAGAGAAAGTTGAAATGCCAGAAGCTGTCTTGAAAGCTCAGCAGGAAGCTTAACTTTCAAAGAAAAGATTTAGAGAACAGGCTGAGTTAAAGCCTAATTTTGAGCAGTGGAGCCCCACTTCAAGAAATATAATTTTGACTGCCTGGAAAGCTGTGAAAGATCAAGTTCATGAAAGGGGCAAGTGGTAAAATGAATAGGAATGGCAGAAGTATGAGGCACGGCAGGAAGCCATTATGCAACATAGAAGAAAGGCTAAGATTGGGAAGCTACCTCCTAATGCTCAGGAGCCTAGCAAGTACTTTCCTAAGCCTTTTCATTATTTTGAAAGGCAAAGGATTAAGGCCGAAGTTCAGAAAAAGGCAGAGTTGAAAGGAAAGAAGCCTATTGATGATGCAGAACCTCCTGTGCAACCTCAGATTAAGCCAGGAAAAGGAATAGTCATTAGGGAGCCTGATCAGCCTTAGGATAGATTTACTAAATTTTGCAAGAACAATGTAATTTTAAGTTTTAAAAGAAATCTATGTAAACATTTATTAAGAAACCTTTGTGATAATTTAAACAAAACAATATTTCATGTTCATTCAAGTTGCATTCTTATTCTGTGATGTGATTTGGTTATAAGTTTTGTTTATAAGTTTCCCTGTCATTTATCATTTATATACATCATCATATTTGTTTTTTATAAGTGGTGTATATCATTGACTAAACGGTTATGACTTCTCCAAATAGGGGGAGATTGTTGGGTACATTGGAAAATGTGTACCTGATTTGGAGAAGCCTCACTTAGCTCAATGATATACATCAAGATGTATTTGATGTTATTTTGAGTTTATATGTGCAGGTTAAGTATTGACTAAAATGCAGAAAAAGTTTCTAAGGCCATGTGTCGACACTTAAGGAAGTCTATGTCGACACTTGGAAAAGCTGTGTCGACACCTGAAGAAACTGTGTCGACACGCAGAATTTATTAGTCGGACATCAACTATGTCGACACCGGGAGGCAGTGTCGACACACAGAAGTATTAGTCGACATCGACTGTGTCGACACCGAAAGGCAGTGTCGACACACAGAAGTATTAGTCGACATCGACTGTGTCGGCACTGGGAGGCAGTGTCGACACACAGAAGTATTAGTCGACATAAACTGTGTCGACACCTAGAGGCAGTGTCGACACACAAATTCTGAGACTATATCAACTGTGTCGACACACAAGACTTGTGTCGACACTCAGCAGAGTTTCAACAATGTTGATTGCTGTGAAGTAAAGAAGTGTCTGTATCGACACAAAGAGGCAGTGTCGACACATTCTACAAATGCAGTGTAAAGAAGCAGTGTTGACACCAAAGGAGCTATGTCGACATCACCAAAGCCTGTATCGACACTTAATCTACTTGTGTCGACATATAATGACAATCAGTCTCGACGCTTTGCTGACAAAGACAAAGGTTCAAGAACTGACTAGAGACTTGACAGCTATTTATTCCAACAAGTGTACTGAAGCTGTCAGACTTGTCAGAAGTTGGTTAGAAACCAGATCAGCCGGTTACTATGGATGAAGTCTATATATATAGATGGATTCTATCAAATCAAAAAGAGGTAAGAAGGTGAACAACAATAACAACAACAGGAACATCTAATGAAGTATTGATCAATGATAAAGAAAGTGCACGTCACACTGAAGAAGATTTTCGTGAGAAGATCTAAGGAGAATTCAAACAAGAATTCTGAAGAAACTTCAGAAGTTCTGGAGAGAGAGAGAGATCTCCAACTGTTGAAGTAAAGAAGGAGACATTTACAAGTCTCTTAAGAAGTAGATCTTGAACTAATCATCTAAGAAGGTTTCAGTTCTATTTCTGGATTCTAAGAAGGAAGCTGTCAGCTAGTTAACTTCAAAGGAGATCAACCCTACTGAGTTTAGATTCAAGAAGTTTTGAAGAAAGCTAAGAACAGGTTGATTCCAGTCATCAGTTTTATCAAGAAGCTGATCAAGAAACCACTTATCCCTTCTCTCTCAACAAGGGTAAGAGTCCATCTAAACACTTATCAAATTTTGTAGGATCTTTTTATAGATTTGAGTTGTAAGCCTATATTATAAAGGCTGAGTGTAGGAGAAATTTTTCTCTGAGTTGTAGGACTTGTGGGAAGGTTGAGTTAGGGCTGTTAGCCTGAGCTGTAGGAGTGTGGTTACACTCTGAGTTGTAGGAACCTTATAGGATTCTGAGTTGTAGGAACCTTTCAGGGTTCTTAGCTGTAAGATCTATGGATCTGAGAAGAAGGAAGAAGTTAGGCCGAATCTAGCACACTGCTAGATAGGTGAAGGGGGAAAGTGGATGTACCCAGACCTTGGGGAACCACTATAAACCTGTGTGCAATCTGTGATGTATGTGTGATTGTGGATTCTGTGCTTTGATTGCTATAGAATAGTTAGATTCTATATAAGATCTGAATAATTATTCTGCCTTAAGTAATAAAAAAGAAAAGAACCTATTCACCCCCCCCCCTCTAAGTGTTTTGGTTATCTTGTAATTAATTCTATCAATGTGCAATCTTTAGCAGGTACTAGTTATTGTCTATCTCTCGAGGATACACTTGATGATTGGATAATTGATAGTCGGGATACGGATCACATCACACACTCTTTACATCAGTTAGAATCTCTGACCCCTCTTCTTACACAACAGGTTGTTCACCTTCCTGATGGTTCTCGGTCCTTGGTTACTCATGTGGGTCGTGTCCATCTCATCCCTACCATTACCTTGCATAATGTTTTGCTTGTTCCAACTTTTACACACAATTTACTCTCAGTGAGCAAATTTTCTACTAATTCTCACTGCACTTTGCTCTTCAATTCCACACATTGTCTTATGCAGGACCATTTGCTGAAGGCTGAATTTGCTTTTTGTAGATGGATGGATGAGCTTTATCATATCCCCACTACCTACAAAGCCATCAGTTAGAAGCCATATGCTCTTCTTCAAAGTCATACGACCACTCCACTTGACAATACTATTTTGTGGCACCGCCGTTTAGGACATGTTTCATTTGATAAACTCCGATATCTTAGCACTGTTATCCCTGCTTTTCACAATTTTCAGTACATGCATTGTTCTATTTGTCCTTTAGCTAAACAAACCAGACTACCTTTTCATAAAAGAGCTATTTCTAGTTTGGCTATTTTTGATCTTGTTCATTGTGATTTTTGGGGGCCATATAAAACCCTCACCCATTTTGGTTACAAATACTTTTTAACCATCATCGATGATTTTACTCAGAATACTTGGACTTATTTGATTGTGTCTAAGGATGAAGTTCCCTCTTTGTTGAAAATTTTTTATCATCTCATTTTGAATCAATTTACGAAATCTATCAAAGTTTTTCGAAACGATAATGGGTCTGAATTTTTCAACCATGTTTTGAAACAATTTTTCCTCGAAAAAGAAATCATTCATCAAAGCAATTGTGTGCAAACACCACAACAAAATGGTATTCCTGAACGCAAGCATCATCATATCTTTGAGATTGATCGAGCTCTTCCATTTCAAGCCAACTTACCCATATAATTTTGGGGGGAATGTGTCTTGACTGCCAAACACATCATCAACCAATTTCCATCTACCCTCCTTAATAACAAAACACCATATAAGCTCCTTTTCCATGCTCCACCAGATTTCAATCGCTTAATAACAAAACACCAATTTGGCTAAGTATAATCAAAAGAATTTCATGGAACTCATTGATAAGAAGCGATTCATCGCATATACTAATGTCCGAGGAGTATTAGCGATGCAATCCACCTATGGTTTCCCCTCATAAACAATAGCTTTATTGGCCAGATATGTTGCCATGAAGAATGAACCTCTTTATCACCTTTGATGCAATGATAGACTGCTCAGAGTCCAGATAAGTACTCAGTTCATCTATCAAGTATATGTCTGCAAGCTGTCCAAAGTAATGTATGTTTGGCATGACAACGATTATTACCGCCATCAAGAAAAGAAAACTAATTTGAACATAAAAGTGAATGAAGTTCAATATGTGAGATTGGGCATTCACGAACAATGGCTGATAACCACCAAATTCACAACCATTATTGTTGTGCCAAATAGATCCTAAAATATCTAGACTCAAATGACTCATAACTATACTCGATACAACTCGACTCATACAAATTGACTCATAACTATACTCGATACGACTCGATTCATACAACTTGACTCATATAACTCGGTTCTGGTACCTAAAGGCTCATAACAATTAACCGTTAATAGGTACCTCACGACGTGGGGATCCCTAAAACACCTCCCATCCAACAATACATAATTACAGGAACCTTTACATCCAAAATCACAAAACCCTACCCTCTAAATCTTCACGGCTATCATGCATGTATGCTAAAAAAACCTATAAAGAAGTAAGTTGGGCAGAGCTGAAACTTGTTATTATTAAACAATGCATCGAAAAAACTATGGGTGCAACTCGAGGTAGTTCGGATCGGTTCCACCAAAAACTAAGAATTGATCTATATTGATTCGGTTCCACCATTTTGGAACTAGAACCGACCACTATATTAAAAATCTAGAACCATATCTGAACTAAAATATTCGATTCGGTTCTGATTCGGTTCTCGGTTCTACCCGATGACATAATTACAACTAAAATGCTTTATAAAATATATGTTTTTATTATCCTATAGTTTCTTAACACAAATCTTATTTATTTATATGTTGTGTACGTTCAATAATAAATATATATAATATTGTTATAAACATAGTTTTTGTTACATTATATAATGGTAATTAAAATTGATTTTTGTAAACAAGTATTAGACATTCAGTTCTCAATTCGATTTTTTGATACCCAACCACAAGAACCGAGAACCGACCCGAAAGGTCAGTTCTTGCCTTCTCAAGAACCATACCCGAATCGAGAACTATTAGAACAGTCTTGAATTGATCAGTTTGGTTCCGGATCAGTTCTCGATTCTTCGGTTCTATTTACGCACCCCTAAAAAAAATTATGCCCACCTTCCCAAGGCAAAGACATAATGCAACCCTTTGTAACTCTCCACCCGATAGATAAAAAACTTCTTGATCCATCAGATGCTCAATTTGCAATAGTTTCACGACATCAAAAATAAACTTAGGATGTGTGTATGGGTCTTGAATCTTTTGATGCAGAAGGTGTCTCACGGATGCCGAGAATTTGGGGCTAATCTTTTAAGGTTTATATGAAACATTAAATTCATGTATTTTGACATCTGAACCTTCAACACTATCGAGCTTCAGCAATCCTTCTTGCATTGGCACAAAAATGAGTGACATTAGAAATTTCAATGAAAAATTAGCAGAACAAACACCAATAATTTCTTACATGTGAATAAAAAAAGCACAACTATCGTAACACTTACATGTATATAATCAAACATCATCATCATCATCATCTGATATTCAATAGTCTAGTGTGGGGGCTATACAACCTAGTGTTCGCCGAGTGGGTCCGCCAGGAAGGCGAGCGAGCCAGGACAGATTTTCTCTTTGCATCTTCTAAGGCTTTGAGTGAAGCATGTCCTATCGATGCCTTTTGAGCTTAACATTGAGTGAATCGGCTTCACTCAATGCTTCATGTCCTGTAGACTCATTATGAGCTTAGTGTTGAATGAACTGGCTTGCTTCACTCAATACTTCTTATCCTATCGACGCCTTCTGAGCTTGGCGTTGAGTGAACTGGCTTCACTCAACGCTTTTGGACTTAGCCAGATTTATTCTCGATTTCTCTGGGTCCTCCATGCAAGCAAGCAAGCCAGGACAGTAGGCCCGCTTCCACAAGGCAGGGCGAGCGAGCTGCGTGAGCAAGCTTGACCATCCCGCGCTCACTTAAGTGACCATCCGGCCGAGATTGCCGGTCCGCCTCCGTGCGAGGGGTAAGCGAGTCGCAGGAGCCAGGCTCGCGCTCACTTAAAGAGAGAGGCAAGTTACGAGAGCTAGGTCGCGTCCGCCTATTTGAGTGGCAAGCTGGTCCTAATTTCCCCGTATGAGTGGGATGCAGATTTCTTGTGGTTAATATAATTTGGTCTGCTAAATGTGATTAGGTCTGCATTTAGCTCCTCATAACAGCGGAGTTACGCTGTTGGCAGACCGATTTGGGCTGCATATATCCGTTCAGAACATCGGAGATGCGTTGTTGGCAGACCACTTTTAGAAAACTATAAATAGACCCAAGGGGGTACCTCAGAAGGCAAGCTTTCCAGTTCTCTAATTCTCAGATCTTCTTGCGCTTTTGAGGTGCCCTTAGCTCAACACAGTCTACGGAGGGAAAGCGCTCTAAGATCTTCTGGGTGAGTGGTTTGACCTCCGTGCTGGAGCCTTGGGTCAATTTTAAGTCTTGAGTCTTCGGTCTATCCAGCTTGCTAGAAGAAGTAAGTGTGCGGTCACCCCTTCCCCAAGGGTTCGAACACCACAGAAATCGGTTCCCGGTTTCAACATTTTGGTATGGTGAGGGTGTACTGTGACTAGCACAGAAAATCTGAGTGAGCTCAATGACTTGAGGTGAAGGACAAGGATCTGATCGGGGTGACTCACCACCTCCCCCCTCTCGCCACCCTCGATATGTTCGAATATTTCAGGCAGGAGATGCGGAACCTCGTCATGTTCACACTCAGTGCTCGTGGCGAGTGCTCAACACCCCCTGTTCTAGTGGTCGCTGCCTCAGTACTGGGCGAGAACGCCCCTGTCAGGCGACATAGGAAGGAAGTAGTGGAGGAAGGCAGCGAGCGAGATCTTGATGTTTTTAGTTGTCTATGTAAATCACTTAGAGGGGGGTGAATAGGTGAGGTCTGTGACTTTTTGCGGAATTAAAACTTGAAACGATGGAGCGCAGAAAATAAACAAGCAAGCCACAAAAAACACAAGATTTATAGTGGTTCCCCAAACTTGGGTACGTCCACTCTCCACCTCCCAGATCCAACACCACGCTAGACTCGGCTACTTCACTATTAGCTCGGATTGAAAAATAATCCTACAACTCGGAGCAACGCCCCTACAACTCGGAGTCAAAAAACTCATTCAAAAATCTCGGAGAACAAAACTCCTACAACTCGGAGAAAAATTCTCTTACAAGAATAAATGTTTTACAGAAAAATACAAGCAGAAATATTTCAGATCTAAATCTTCAGCCCTTCTTCCTTCTTGAAATTTGAAGCTCTATCAGAAACAGATCGAAGAAGAAAAGGCGAAATCTTTGGATCTTAAAACTTAGGAATCAACACGATCAAGGAGTAGATCTGTCGATGTAGAATGTCTTGATCTGTTGAAACCTTCTTGTTCTGAATCTCTTGGTTCGGAGAAGGTCAGTGGCAAATAAGATGATGAGTAGTCGGCAGCGCTTCCCGATTTAGAAATGAAAAATTGCAATTTAGAAAACTTAATTTTCTTCTTAGGGTTAGTCTATTATGATAAGACCTTTTATAGGACTTGCCTAACAGTCATAATCATTAATGACAGAATACGTGGACCAATAAGAAACGAGATCAATTTGAAATTACTTCCGTCGGGACTTAACGAAAAATTTCAAAGAAAGAACTTCATTTTTCGAGTGAAGGAATGACTTCTCGAGAACCACTTTTGTTTCTTGAGAAGAGGTATAAGGTTCTCGAGAGGAATTACTTAAGGAAAACACTAAAAATGAGTTTTGGCTTCTCGAGGAAGAAAGGATTATTACTCGAGAAATAATCTCTGTTACTCGAGAAATAAGTAATGACTTCTCGAGAGATGACTGGACTTCTCGAGAATAATTTGGACTTCTCGAGAAAAAACTTCTGCTTCTTGAGTAATGACTTCTGCTTTCTTGAGACAAAACTTGGCCTTCTCGAGAAATAACTTCTGCTTTCTCGAGAACAAACTTTGGCCCTCTCGAGAAGTGACTTGGCTTTCTCGATAACAAACTTTGGCCTTCTCGAGAAACAACTTCTTCTTTCTCGAGAACAACACTTGTCCTTCTTGAGTAATGACTTCTGATTACTCGAGAACAACACTTAGAAGAATTCTGAGATATACTTAAGACTTCTCGAGAACAACTCTTGGGCTTCTCGAGAAATACTTCTGCTTCTCGAGAATAATAACTTTACTTCTCAAGTACTATACTTAGAACTTCTCGAGAATTTTACTTAAATAAATTTCTTAAAAAAAATTTTAATTCTTCTTCTTGAAGATAAAAAACCCATTGTTTCTTCCATATCTTTAGTACTTGAAAAAAAAGTGTGTCCCATTAGAGAGGCTACACATGAGTCAACATCATGGATCACACAATGAGAGATTACATTGTATGGTCCTGTGTTTGATGACTCATTGTAAACTGACATTAGTCTACACTTGACAATTATGACCTGCAAGCACTTAACTTGAAAAGAGTATCAAATACAAACTTAATGCATCTTAGTTCAAGGGTGACTTCATACAAATCTAGGTTATTGTGGATATAATACCCAACAATCTACCCCTATTTGTAGAAGTCAGAACCCTCTACACTAAGGTGAATTACATCAAGATAAACAAATAAAATAACTAGTAAACAAAGTAATAATGAGAAATGCTATGTTATAGAAAAATCAGATCATCAAAATTAAAAGATTTATATTTATAGATATTGTCCAAGAAAATCCAATTCCACAAAATCTCATAAAGAAACTTTTAATCTTCTTCTATTACTTCTTGGTCTGCTGATGATGCTGTCTCTGGTGAATTTCTTCCTGTCTCTGGATATACATAAATGGCTTTGGAAAGTATTTGGCTGGCCTTGGAGGAGAAGAGTGATCTTCACGACTATACTTCCTATCATGAAGCCTTCTCAGAGTCATAGACTTCTCATACTATTCCCATTCAGAGTGAGAGTAGTAATTATCCTTGTTTTCTCTGAAATCCACAACAAATCTTAGAGTATCCAAAATGATTGAATTAGAAGTGGGGCTCCAAACTTCAGCATGTTCTGGCATAGGTGTGGATCTGCATGCAGAAGCATTATCACCATACTTTCTTATTTTTGGAATTTGCACATCAGGAGGTAATTGAGGAGGCACATCAGCTTGTTTAAAATTACAAACTTGAGCATAAGTTTCAGGAGGTAGAGCATTATAATGTTTTGATATGGGAGAGAATGAGGGCTGCTCGGCAGAAGGATGTTGGACAGTCGGATTGAGATTATGAGGAACAACATTTAGATCAACTTGAAATTCAGGAAATATTTGGTTATGCATCCAAACTGATGTATCATATGTATGAAATTTGACACCATCAATCTGGGTTTGAACATCAGCATGTATCTCTGTTAGCTTTCCTTCCCAAAGAGTTTTCATGGTAATATTAGATTTCTCTAGATATTCCTTGACTAATTTCTCCCCCTTTCTGACTTCTACAGATAAGGTGATGATGGCATTATCCTTGAACTTGCAAACTTCTTCACATGTCTTGAAATTATGCTCTTGAGCATTCTTTTCTAACTGAATTTGATTGTTTGCCAGAGTAATTGATTGTTCCATGACTTGACCAATGATAGTAAATGTGTGGTCTAAGGCTTTCCCACCTATTTGGAACAGGTGTTTGAGGGAATCAGTATTGTGCTGAATTTCCGTAAAGCCTCTGCTCATCTCTTTCTCTAAAGTAGTTATTTTGTCTGTGACCACTTTAAGAGAGTTGTCAAAATACATTCTCTTCTAGGCTAACAAAGATTCAATTTTACCCAGAAGGGTGTCTTCAGTATTTGCAACAGTTGGAGGAGGTGGAGGAGGTGGAGGAGGTAGGATTGGAGCTGTCCAGGGAAATATTTCTTCAATAACAACTGAGCTCTGGCCTCTGGTGGTATGAATCATGACCTCTCCTTGCTCACCAATGATAGTAGGGAGGGAGAAGTCTGGGATTTTGAGGGGTGCTTCAACTGCTTCAGGAGATACTCCTTTATCATCAGAAATAGAAACTGTCTCTTCATCATGTACATCCCCAACAGAGATTGGGCCTGAGAAGATTTTGGTTCAGAAGGATCTGGTTGAGATGGGTTTTCTTACTGAGATGGATGTTCTTGTTGAGATGGAGTTTCTTCAGGCAGAGGGGAGATAGTTTCTGTGGAGGTGTGTTCTTCTATCATCCTGTTGATGTCATCTTCTGTAGATAGAACTTGATCATTTACTTGGTCATCAGTAAGCATTTCTTCAGCAGGAGCAGAAACTTCTGAAGATATAGCAACAAGTGGAGCAACATCTGAAGGAAGAGCAGACTGCCTTATATTTGGTATTGCAAGAGCATGCTCCCCCCTCAACAACCATACCTGATGTGCTAGCTACTTGATGTAAATGGGAAGATGGAGTCCTGTCCTAATCCACTTGGAGATCATGGGCTTTGGCAGCTTGTCCAGCATTTTGAATCTTGAGTTCCCATCTCTGAATGGAATAAATGGAGACTTTCTTCATGTGATGCAAAGAAATACCTTTAGAGAGATCGAAAATTTCTGGCTTGAGCTCATGAAGGAGAAGAGAAACTATTCTGCCAAAGTTGGGTGCCTTGATACTGTCTTGGATTTTGTCAAAAATCATCATACCCCACTGAAATTTTTTCCTACAAATTACAACAGTCATCATGTCGAAGAAATCATTTGTGATGATGTTGATCAAACTGGTGCGGCATAGAAGGATTTTTTCGAGAATGTCCATAAGTAACTTTCTCTCTGCATTGAGATTAGGGCGGAGAATAGTGCACACACCAACGGAGACACCACAGAATCTGCAGGCACGATCATAATCTTCGACAGTTAGGTCATCTTCCTCATTAATGATAGGCAGCCAAAGGAGCTTTGAGATGATTGGGGCGGTCAGCTTGATCTTGATTCCACGAACCTTACTTTTTAGAATCTTTCCATTTCTCTTTAATTTGTCATTCTGGAAGAATTCCTCAACTTCAGGAAGTAGAATCTTGCACGGATGTTCCAAAACAAAAGACAATCGGGTGGATTCTAGTAGCAACAAAATATTTCAGAAATCGTCAGAGAGTTCGACAATCCCTGTGGAAACTAACTCACTTCCAATACCAACTTTTGACGGAGGAGCCATCGATCAAGATAGATGAATAAGTATCTAGCGTTCTAAGAGAAAAACTGAAACGATGGCAGGGGAACGACGACGATAGAGAAGACAAAAGGTTTCTTATTCTCGAGAAAAGTTTTGAGATTCGGGTTTTGGGGCTTTTTCCGGACTTAATCTGTATATATAAATCTTAAATAATGATGATTAAGGAAATAATAATACTAAAATACCTGAAATATTGCGGTAGGAGTTATCGGGTGCCAATATCAAAAATTTGAATTTGAGAAAGAAAATCGACATCAGATTTCTCGAGACACATGTTATTTCTCGAGAGGAGGCACAGAAGTTCTCGAGAAGAAGAGAATGTTCTCGAGTAGAGATCTTCTTTCTTGAGAAGCAAATCTTAAGTTCTCGAGAAGCAAATAGGTACTCGAGTAACATTTATCGGGAATCAACTGTGGTTCTCGAGTAGATATCTGAGTACTCGAGTAATAAGTATCTTCTCGAGAAGTGAAGTCTAGAGATAGAATTTTCTTGAATTTTGAAGTGTAACCCGATCTTGAACTTTGCTTGAGAACTTTTTCTTCATTCTTCCTTGTTGAGCATGCCAAGTTCTATTTTAAAGAACGAGAACTTGGACTCATCCAGTGGCTTCGTGAAAATGTCTACAACCTGCTTGTCAGTTGGAACATACTAGAGATTGATTTCTCCCTACTCCACATGCTCCTTGATAAAATGGTACCTCAGCTCTATGTGCTTTGTCCTTCTGTGAGAGGCTTGGTTATTGGCGATTGCAATTACACTGGAGGAGTTGCAAAACATCAAAATGTTCTTGAACTTCATATTGTAGTCTTCAAATTGGTTCTTTACCATAGTAGTTGTGCACAACAACTGCCTACAGAGATATATTCTAACTCGGCTGTTGAAATCACGACATAATTCTGCTTCTTGTTGCTCCAAGAGATAAGCCTTCTTCCTAGGAATTAACAAGTCCTCGAAGTGCTTTTCCTGTCATATTTTCTTCCTGCAAAATCTGTGTCTGAAAAACCTATCATCTCGCTATCATTACTTCTTAGGTACCATAAGCCAAGATTTGGTGTACCTTTAAGGTATCTCAAAATCCGCTTTGCAGCAGCGTAGTGAGATTCCTTAGAGTTCACTTAAAATCTAGCACACACACATGTTGAAAACATTATGTCCGGTCTACTAGCAGTAAGATAGAGCAAGGATCCAATTATGCTTCTATACTTAGTTTCATCAAAAGGTTTCCCTTTCTCATCCTTGTCTAGAGACATAGCTGAACCCATTGGAGTCCTCATAGAGGTTGAGTTCTCCATTCTGATTTTCTTAATTAACTCCTTGGTGAATTTTGTCTGAGAGATGAAATTTCCATCTTCAGATTTTTAACCTGAAGTTCTAAGAAATACTTCATCTCTCCCATACTACTTATTTCAAACTTCCCTTGCATAAGTTTGGAAGACTTTTTGCAAATGTTGTCGTCAGTAGAGCTAAATATGATATCATCGACATAGATTTGCACTAGCAAAATCTTACTTTTTATTTCCCTAAGAAATAAGGTCTTATCTATCTTTCATCTTGTGAACTTGTTCTCAGGAAGAAAGTTAGACAGCGTCTCATACCAAGCTCGAGGAGCTTGTTTCAAACCATATAAAGCTTTAAATAAAAGATAAACATGCTCAGGATGGCTAGAATAAACAAAACCTGGAGGTTGTTCCACATACACTTCTTCCTTTATGTCACCATTAAGGAAGGCCGACTTCACGTCCATCTGATGGATAGTGAAGCCCTTAAGTGATGCATATGCTAGTAACAACCTGATTGCATCCAGCCTTGCCACCAGAGCATATGTCTGATCAAAGTTGATTCCTTCTTATTGTTTGTATCCCTTGGTGACGAGTCTCGCCTTGTTCTTTATAATTCTTCCATCTTCGTCCATCTTTTTCCTGTAAACCCATTTTGTTCCAATGACGTTCTTACCTTTGGGTCTTGGAACATGCTTCCAGACTTAGAAACTCTTGAATTGATTCAGTTCTTCTACCATTGTCATTATCCAAGATGCGTCTGAGTTTGCTTTCTCAAACTTCTTTGGTTCAACCTGCGAGACTAAACTTAAATCTAGATTTTCTTTAGTTGTACCTCTACGAGTTCTGACACCAACCCGGGAATCTCCTATGATTTGATCAATCAGATGATCCTTTAAGTGTCTGAGCTATTGAGTTCTTACATATGGATCTTCCTCAATCACTGGAGTGACTTCATCAACTTGTGTGACATCTTCATCATGGTGATCATCCTTTCCAATTGGGCTTGGAGTGGTGATCTTGATGAACTTTTGAGCTTTTTCTTCAGTCGGCTCATCTAAGTTTAATTCCTTTAGTTTAGAACTTGCATCTTCAATAAACACACTAGAAGAGCTGCCTTGCAGCAAACTCGTCTTATCAAATACAACATTAATAGGTTCTTCTACCACCAGGATTTTCTTATTAAAAATCCTATATGCCTTACTATGGCTACTATAACCTACAAAAATACCTTCAAAGCTCTTTTCACTAAATTTAGTTGTGTGATACTTTCCATTATTAAGGAAGAAGCATTTACTACCAAAGATTATAAAATATGAAATGTTTAATTTCCTGCCTTTAAGTAGTTCGTAAGGTGTCTTATTATGGTTCTTGTTTATGAGTGCTCGATTTTGCGCGTGGCATGTAGTGTTGATGGCTTCAACCCAGAAATATTCTGGTAGTGAGGCATCACTCAACATGGTTCTGCAAGCCTCGACGAGTGTTTTATTCCTTCTCCCAGCTACTCCATTCTGTTGAGGAGTACGGGGAGAGGAAAACACATGAAAGATACCAAATCTTTCATAGAATTCTTTCATGGCCCCAGACTTGAACTCTTTTTCATTGTCACTTCTGATTTTGATAACGGAAAAGCTGTATTCATTCTGAATTTGCCTAACAAAATTAGTAAAGATATCAAAAGTATCTAACTTGTGTTTTATAAAGAACACACATGCAAAGCGAGAGTAATCATCAACAATAACCAATGTATAATCCTTACCACCCAAACTTCTATTTGCAGTGGACCGAACAAGTTCATATGAAGTAGGTGTAAATACCTATTAGAGTCTTTGCCATTAATGCTTTTAAAAGTAGCCATTGTTTGCTTGCCTTTTACACATGCGTGACAAGTTCTATCTTTAATGCACTTAATGTTGGGTGCTTCATGTACTAAATTAAGGGAAAACAATTTATTAATTGTTTTGTAATTTATATGTGCTAATATCTTGTGCCATTGGTCACCAAGAGACACACTATCTTTTGCCAAAAAGCACACTGGTGTAGAAGAGTCTATGCAAATAAAATTTAAACAAAATATATTCCTACTATGAGTGCCTGATAGAATCATTTCTTGATTGTCAATGGAGTTTATCAAGCACTTGACTGCATGAAATCCTACTATGTATCTTTTATCACAGAGATGGCTTATGCTTATAAGATTGTGTTCCAATCCTTCAACATAAGCCACATTTGAGAAGGATACACTACCTTTAGTAATCATACCGTAGCCTTTTGTAATTCCTCTATCAGAACCTCCAAAGATGATCTTTGGCCCTTTCATGACTGGAGAATAATTCTTGGTGGCCTTTTGACATACCTGTAAAAGTAGAATCAATTTGCCTTAGGAACCCAAACTCGTTTGGGTCCTTGGTCTCTAGTTAGCATACTACCCATACGTGTGTTAACATTATGAGTGCTCTTTCTCACATTATTAACTTGAGGATTTACATAATATCTGGGGTTAAACCAACAATCTATAGCAAAGTGACCAACTTTGCCGCAGCACCAACAGTCAAACCTATTGTATCTTTCTCACATTATTAACCTGAAGTTCTCTTGCTTGACCTTTTGAGTGGGTGGTCTAGCAGGGGAAGCAGACTTAGGGGTAGAAGCTTCATGGTGATGGCACTCACATGAATTATTCTCCTTAAGTGGCTGAGTTTTACTTTTGGAGCTTTCTTGATGTTATGACCATGACTATAAGGGCCGTAGCTCTGAAGAGTGATCTCCTCATAAGGTGCTTTGAAGAAACTTTCACAAATGTTCCGGGGACGGGTCCATCCTTGGTACCGAGACTTGGGCTCTATATAAGTAGGCCTAACAAAGTGACCGTAGGATGAATCAAGATCAAACTCTTTTGTAGTAAAGATAACATTTTTAAATGAAGTTTGGTCTGGAGGAGCTTTCCCCTTCTCCTTGACTAAAGCTTTCTTGGTAGCCTTATTTCTTCATTGGGCTTTATTTCTCCTACAGGATTTACTAGGGGCAGCCACATGGCCTAAGCCAGCTCCTTTACTCTGATCAGAGAATTCAGCCACAAGTGGAAGGACTCTCTTGGGCTTAGAGAAACATTCAACAGGTTTCTTTTTAGCAGCAAGTTGTTCTTCCAACTTTTGAATAATTTTCTCCTTCAGGTTTAGGTGCTCGAGAGCTTTATTATATTCTTCCATCGCATCATGGAATTCCTTTCTGAGTGAGTCCATCATTATGACTTCCTCCCTCAGATTGCTCTCCTCAACCTTAAGAGATTTAATCTCCTTATCTTGAGTTCTGGTGACTCTTTGACATTTTTCGTAAGCTTTGATTAACTCTTTGTATTGAGTCATAAGTTCAGATTCATCATCAGACAAACAGTCCTCATGATCATGGTCAGAAGCATCTGATTCTGAGAGAGGAGTGTGAGAGTTTACCTTCCCAGTGAACTGGGGTTCTTCTTCTTCAGATGTATGTGCCATGAGCCCAAAGTAGGCTTCCTCATCATCACTAGACTCAGATGAGTCTATGTCACTGAGGGTCTTGGCCTTCTTGGCTACCAGGCTTCTTTTAGTTTTCTTCTTATTATAAGAAGATTTCTTCTCCTCTCTTCTTCCACCCTCCTTCTTGTGACGGAAATCGGCTATGACGTGTCCTGGCATATTACAGCAATAACAAACAATGTCAGAAGAAATATGTTTGTTTTGTTTTGAATAATACCTGTCTTGGCTACTTAAGCCTTTCTTATGATGATCACCATCATGTCGTGATCTTCTGAATGAGGCATCTTTTCCACTATACTGTTTCTTCTTGCTCAATAACTTCTTGAACTGCCTTGAAAGATGAGAAAACTATCCTTCAGATAGCTCTTAGCCCGAGGTACTTGGCTCTGAAGCTTCTTTTTCGCTCTCTTCCTGTGCGGGAGCAGGAGTTGCAGCTTTTGGCTTCCTTGAGCTGCCTTCCTTTAGAGCGACATACTTCTCCTTGGATGAAGACTGACCTTTCTCTTCTTCAGCTTTTCTTGAGTTTATTTGGAGCTCATACAGTATGAGCTTTCCAAAGAGATTCTGAGGGTCAGTCTCTGCCAACTTACCAAACTCCTGGATTGCACAGACTTTGTTATTTCATTCCTTAGTCAGGGATCTCAGAAATTTGTCATTCAGTTCTCCATTAGTGAAGACCCGACCATGGACTCTTAGACCGTTGACAATTATGAAGAAGCTTTCAAAAGTATCAGCAATAGAATCCTCGGGACCTTTTCTGAATGCTTCATATTTCTGATTCAGAAGGGATCTTCTATCATCTCTTACCTCTTCAATACCTTCCATTAGAACAAAAAGAGACTGCCACATTTCCTTGGCAGATTGGCAGTGAATTAGATTCTGCAACATCGAATCATCGAATGCACTTGCAATGATATTCTTGGCTTCCTTTTCTAAAGAGACAAGTGCAATCTCATCTTTGTCAAGATCCATGAGCTTCTTTGGAATTTGCCTTGTTGGGTCAATGGTGGAGGCTATCATTGGAACATAAGGTCCTTCTTCCACTATCATAAAGATCCTTGGATCCGCAGCTTCCATGAAGAATTTTATTCTTTCTTTCCACATGAGAAAGTTAGTCTTTGTGCATAAGGGAAGCTTAATAAAATCCTTGGCTCTGTCCATGATTGTATCCTCTTAAGACAACTAGGAGCAAATCTATTCAAGATGTTAACCTTTTTGATGAACAACCTACACCATTGATACCAATTGATGTTTTTAGTTGTCTACCTAAATCACCTACAAGGGGTGAATAGGTGAGGTCTGCGTCTTTTTGCGGAATAAAAACTTGAAATAACAGAGCGCAGAAAATAAACAAGCAAGCCACAAAACACAAGATTTATAGTGGTTCCCCAACCTTGGGTACGTCCACTCTCCACCTAACCGATCCAACACCATGCTAGACTCGGCTACTTCACTATTAGCTTGGATTGAAAAACAATCCTACAACTCGGAGCAACGCCCCTACAACTCGTAGTCAAAACACTCCTACAAAAATCTCGAAGAACAAAGCTCCTACAACTCAGAGAAAAATTCTACTACAAGAATAAATGTTTTACAGAAAAATACAAATAAAAATATTTCAGATTTGAATCTTCAGCCATTATTCCTTCTTGAAATTTGAAGCTCTATCAGAAACGGATCGAAGAAGAAAAGGCGAAATCTCTGAATCTTAAAACTTAGGAATCAACACGATCAAGGAGTAGATCTGTCGATGTAGAATGTCTTGATCTGTTAAAACCTTCTTATTCTTAATCTCTTGGATCGGAGAAGGTCAGCGACGAAGAAGACGATGAGTATTCAGCGACACTTCCCGATTTAGAAATGAAAAATTGTGATTCAAAAAACTTAATTTTCTTCTTAGGGTTAGTCAATTATGATAAGACTTTATATAGGACTTGCCTAATGGTCATAATCATTAATGACAGAATACGTGGACTAATAAGAAACGATATCAATTTGAAATTACTTTTGTCGGGACTTAACGAAAAATTTCAAAGAAAGAACTTCATTTCTCGAGTGTAGGAATGACTTCTCGAGAACAACTTCTGTTTCTTGAGAAGAGGTATAAGGTTCTCGAGAGGAAGTATTTAAGGAAAACACAGAAAATGAGTTCTGGCTTCTCGAGAAAGAAAGGATTATTACTCGAGAAATAATTTCTATTACTCTAGAAATAGGTAATGACTTCTCGAGAGCTGACTGGACTTCTCGAGAACAATTTGGACTTGAGAAATAACTTCGGCTTCTCGAGTAATGACTTCTTCTTTCTCGAGACAAAGCTTGGCCTTCTCGAGAAATAAATTTTGCTTTCTCGAGAATAAACTTTGGCCTTCTCGAGAAGTGACTTGGCTTTCTCGAGAACAAACTTTGGCCTTCTCGAGAAATAGCTTCTGCTTTCTCGAGAACAACACTTGGCCTTCTCGAGTAATGACATCTGCATACTCAAAAACAACACTTAGAAGAATTCTGAGATATACTTAAGACTTCTCGAGAAGAACATGGCTTTCTCGAGAACACCTCTTGGGCTTCTCGAGAAAAACTTCTGCTTCTCGAGAACAATAACTTTACTTCTCGAGTACTAGACTTAGAACTTCTCGAGAATTTTACTTAGATAAATTCCTTAACAGAATTTTTAATTCTTCTTCTTGGAGATCAACAACCCATAGTTTCATCCATATCTTTAGTAATTGAAAAAATAAGTGTGTACCAATAGAGACGCTACACATTATTCAACATCATGGATCACATAATGAGGGATTACATTGTTAAAGTCTTGTTTTCAAGGTTAGCTAAACACCTAGAGGGGGGGTGAATAGGTTTTTGTCTCTATTTAACTTTTCTAATTTGTTATTAGATTTTTGTGCCTGTGATTAGGTTAATTATCAGCTTTCAAGAACATTCACAGATGACACAGTAATTTTATAGTGGTTCCCCAATCTTGGGTACATCCACTGCCCCTCTGTACCTATATAATAGTATGTTTGATTCGGCTCTCCCTCCAAAACTCAACTACTTAATAGCTTATAGCACATATCCCACAGGACCACACAGGTCACACAGACCTAACAATTAGGCACTAAGCCAATCCCAGGTCACAAAGACCATTCACCTGGCACAAAGCCAAACACAGGTCACAAAGACCTTTCACCTATCACAAAGCCAAACACAGGTCACAAAGACCTTAGCCTTTATAATATAGGCTTACAACTCCAGATTCACCAAGAATCTTTACACAAGAAGAAATAAAGATTGAGATGATTAGACACTAGAGCAAGATCTCTGTGTCTCCTTCTTCCTGGACTGAGCAGATATCAGTCTAACCAATTGCTGTTGAAGACAAAAGGTGGGCAGTAGATTCTTTCTTCAAACAGCTAACCTTCCCACTGCAGAATCTTGTAGATCTGCGACCTCAGAATGAATTATAATCCTGTTGTTGTAGATGGTAATTGCTCTAGCTATCTCCTTCCCAACAAGGTTCTCTGTGTAGAACCCCTTCTTCAGGCTCGACGAAAATGGCGAAGAAGAAGATGATGTTTGCCCTCCCTTCTTCTCGTTTTCAGAAAACCTAGACAAGGAATCGATTCGATTGTTATTCTTGCCAATTTGCTCCTTTTATACTCTAAAGGCCAATTGAGCAGTGGGTCCCACCACTAGGATTGATGGCTGAGATTAATCCATCAAGCGCATGCTTTCCATTTTTTCTTGATTTAACGGTTCCTTGCTATGTATGGGCCCCAACAATTTATGATGGAAATATTCCTTGGAAAGTGCAGAAGATGATGACAGCTGTCCATCAACGTCTCAGGCAGTAATTCCACACCATTTGAATTTTTGTTGACAACTTGACTTTGCTGACATCAGCATGACTCATCATCTCTAGACTTAGACAAAATTCAATCATCAGAACCAAAGGCGTTGAGTGAGTAGGTTTCACTCAATGCCACAACACTTAGACAAAATTCTAAGTATTGAGCTCGACGAAATCTGAGCTCCGTTCGACGAACGACGAGCTAGCTCGACGAAAGTATATGTTCAGTTCGACGAACTGTGGACTTAGTTTGATGAAAGGCTGAACTGAGTTCGATGAACTCCAGGCTAAATTGAGTAATTTGGCTCAATTCGACGAATGTTGAGCTCAGTTTGACGAAGCTAAGCTTGATGAAAGTCAAGCAGTCCACGCTTTTGGACTTAGCCAAATTTCTCCTACAAGGCGTTGAGAGCGTCGAGAGCGTTGAGTGAGCTTGCCTCACTCAATGCTATTTTCCTTAGCAAATATTTCTGCGTCTTGGCGTTGAGAGAGTAAGCTCCACTCAATGCCAAACTACTTAACAGAATTTTTCTGTTATCTGGCGTTGAGTGAGTAAGCTACACTCAACGCCTGTGGACTTAGTGAAAATTTTGCCCAACTTTTCTGTGGAGTTAACTGGCACAATAACACTCAACGCTAAATCTATATGGCATTGAGTGAGTAGACTACACTCAACACATGTGGTCTTAGACACATTTTCAGCCAATTTCTCACAGCCTTTTTGTTGTATGGCGTTGATTGAGTATACTACTCTCAATGCCTGTGGACTTAGCCATATTTTTGGCTATCATCCAGTTATATTTAGACAGACTCAACGTTATATTTTATATGGTGTTGAGTGAGTAGACTACACTAAATGCTTTTGTACTTAGCCAAATTTTTGACTATTTGTCAGTTAGGCTGAGATAGACTCAACGCTATATGTTATATGGCATTGAGTGAGCTGTCCTCACTCAATGCCTGTAGACTAAGGCAAATTTCTACTAGATAATATTGAGTCCATACCTCTGGCGTTGAGTGAGCTTGCTCCACTGAATGCCTATGGACTTAGCTGTATTGTCATCTGCTCCTTGACTTTTGGTGTTGAGTGAGCTTACCTCACTAAATGATTGCGGACTTAGGAAAACTCCTGCCTTTCCAGTATCTTCCCTTCTTGTGCACCTTTCTGCCTTATGAACACCTATCATATCACTTAGACAATCTGTCTAGACTTGTTCCATGGAACTCCTGCACATGATGAGCTTAAACAACATCAAATACAATTATGCTCTTAGTGTTGATGGAGATGTCTCTTCAAATCAAATCTAGGTAACATTGTGGGCAATGGACCCAACAATCTCCCCTTATTTGAAGAAGGAAGAACACCCAGCAATACTAAGAGTCATTAAAATAATAGGCAGAATAAATTCATGCAGCTGTAGGTTATAATCTGCTACAACTGCTAGCTTATGCTCTATTAATACAATGTACTTAAAATAATTGTATTGACTTACAAAGTTAAGTCAATATATCCCTATACTACTTGAGCAATTGCTCATGTAATATGAACTCTCCTTTATACCACTTAATACTTTAAGTGGAGCAGTAATACGAACTCTCCTTTGTACCACTTAATACTTTAAGTGGAGCACCATTAGGAGCATTTCCCCTTATGTATTGCCACACATATCTCCTCCTTTCCATCTTCTTCAATAGGTATATCTATTGAGTGATAAGAAAATATCATGGGAGAGATTATCTCTTGATCCTAGACAAAGTCCTATATTGATACTACTAAGGAAATCATCCTAGTGATCAGTCTACTAGATGAGGAGTCATACCTTCTGTATTGATATAATGATACAACACAACACTGCAACAATTGAGCTAATTGCTAACATAGTTCTACTTACTGATGTTGTATCTTCAGAATCAGTATCCACTTGTAGTGATATCATTAATGCACCACATCACTGCAGCCCCTAGACTCTTGAGTGAACCATGGATCCACTTGAACTGGCTGCTAGTTGTTCCTCTTCTCATAATCTCCCCTTAGTCTGTGCATTGTCCTTAAGACAAAGTGATCAGCAGTTGTGACAGTTGATCTACTGCAGCAGTTTCTTGCTCCTTCTTAATAGGAGGTTGATCCTATTCCAGCAAGTGCTGGACATACTCTACCTAAATAGGAGCATTTCCTGTCATCTTTTCTATAGGTACTGAGCTTGCTCCCCCTTAACAGGTACATCCCTGTCACTCCCTCTACTTGACACCACTTAATGGTCTTTATAGTCTTGATATCACATCAAGAACTTATCTACTTGCAAGGGAAGTGAATCCTACAACATAAGTATAATTTGGAGCAACTGAAGCTATACAAAGTTTAACATACCCAATCTCAATCTAGATGGTGTTGAAACTAGACTTCATCTAGTGGCATGATAAACATGTCAGGCTTATGTCAGTCAGGACAGACTCGGGATCGAGTTCTTCCTTATTCTCCCTAACTTATTGAATCTTAATCTACATATGAATAGTCCTGCTATGACAGACAAGATTCCTAGCAACTTAGATTACACTAGTATAATATCAAAAAAAAGATTCTACTTATCTTGAGGTTATTGTTTTGGAGCTGTGGCTGGATTCTCATCAGTTAAGCACAACAGCTCCCTTGCACCATGATCACTTCTTACTGAGCCTAATCTTCTCCTTATCTTTAGCCACAGACTTGCCTTTGGCTTCAGCTTTCTGGTTAGCAATACAAGAGTGTTCAGCCCACTGAGTACTATCTTGATCATTACATTGATCAATCCCTTCTTGGTTTCTGAATAGATAGGGAGGAGCTTGTCTGTTGTGATTCTCTTTCCCCCTAGATAATTGCGGATAATATCATTGGTGTAGCTGCCAACTTTATCTTCTCATAAGGCTGAATTTTCTCCTACAGCTACTGAACTTTAAGACTATTTGAGCCTTGATTTATCTTTCCATGAATCATCCTAATATTCTAATTTCAAGTCATTCTTTATACTATTATTTCAATAGGAGTGTGTTGACTTGTATCACCAATAGTTAGAGCAATCCAGCTATTCTTATGCGCTAATTGGCTTGTCTTCTATCAACAGGTGCCATTACTTGGGTTGTTTCCCAATCAGCTTCTGTAATGTTCTACAACCTTGACTGATCATGCTCCCCATCAACATTTGCACAGATCCTATCCTATAGTTTTCCAACTCTAGACTGACAAGTGGTGGGTCTGGTAGTAGAAGTGCTTGGGATATCTTGAGCCATTCTAGCAGCAGCTTTCTTTTTAGAAAGCATACCCTTGATGGCCTTAGAGATGCCCAGGTCTGGTCTACTAACAGCCTTGCCCTTTGTCGTAGAGTGGGCTGGAGGAATTGAAGAACATTCAGCAGCTTTACCCTTGACTTAAGGGGCTGTTGCACCAAACACAAATGTTCCAAGATGGGCCATTTGTATTTTCTCATAGGCACTTGCACCTTTGATATAACTGCCACCATATTGTGGAACATCTTTGTTCATACAAGATGGTCTAGCATGATTCTAGTGACCATAAATACTCTCATGGTCATGGCTATTGGAAGGAAATTGCACTCTAACAAATTTTATAGGAGGCTTAGAGGCTAGTGGCTCCACTTGAGCTTTGCCCTTTCCATTAGGATTAGCAGCGCTTGTCCTTCCCCTGAATCCCAACCCTTTTTTTCCCTTTTGGGAGGAGAATGAGTCTATCATGGGCAACACTGTGCTAGGCTTGAAGTAGCTAGCCACTAGTTCCCTCTCCTTTTGGAGCTTTCCTTCAAGATTCCTGATATGGTTATTCTTGAAGGTTATGGTGCTCATCTGAATGATTGTTACATTCTTCAGTTTGTTAACTTCTTGCATCTTCAGATTCAGCAATTTTCTTTATTATGAAGCAGCAAGCTTTAAAGAAATAATTTCCTGAGCCCGCTGTTTGGCCAGGAGCTTGTTTTCTTTAGAGCCTGCAGAAGTGCACCATAATTATCAATCAATTAATTGATGTCTGCCTCTGATTCTGAGCCATCATCATCACTTGATGCAGAGGCACAAGAATCTGGAACTGATTCATAATCTAAACATGCAGAACAAGTGACTGTCAGTCATAGTTTTAGCTGATGATATCACTTGACAGTTTGACCCTTCTGTATAGTGAGTCTGATCAGCTAAGCACAGTGTGCCTCTTCCTTGCTGCTCATTGAGGAGCTACTTGTGTTTTCCTCAGAGATGAGTACAGTCTTCTTGTCCTTCCCAGGCTTATTGGTTTGGACGCAAGACTTTGTCCAACTAGTCATTCCTGCTGGCTGGATCTAGCTGATCATTGCCTAAGACTTGTGCACTTTATCCTTCTTTAGGAATATACACAACATTCTGATGCTTGGGGTATGAACCATAGGATAACTTCCTTGTTCCAGTACAAATTCTGGAACATCTTCTGTCCAAGTGCCATATGGGGGATGGGCACTTAGACTTACCTACAAAACATATTACTTTACCTTAGACCCCAATAGGTATTGGGTCCTAGGTTCCTGTTAGCCTGAAATCTGACTTGCCTACCTGTAGAATTTCTGACAGGTAGGCTAACTATTGCTCTAGACATAGAAAGATTGTACCAACAATCTAGGGCAAAATGTGAAAGTCAACTTAGGCAATTGATAATCCTTTGATACAGATTGAAAGTTTGGGGATAGATCTGATTTACTCTACAGGGGGGGAATAGAGTTATTTAAAACTTTTTATGTTTTTTAAAAATCTATACCAGTAAAATAAGTGATAGTAGTAGTTATATGAAAAGAAATAGAAACTAGGCTAAACTACACAATCACAGTACAACAGAGCAAGGAAAAATGTACACAAAGACAACACAAGATTTTATAATGGTTCCCCAAATCTGGGTACATCCACTCTTCTACTGCCCGGGTAGGAATCCCCTAACAGTTTTTTGATCAAGTGTCTGCCACCATAGGTTTTTGCTATGGTACCCTGTCACCGCAAGATCTATTTGCAGGGAGATCTCACAACCCTTTAGGCTTTTGATCAGGTTCCCAAAAACCAAAACAAGAACTCTTGAAGGGAGTTAATAAACCCTTTTTACAGTGAGTTAAGTAGGTGATGTTGTCTTCTCTTTCTCTAAACAATAGAGAAGACTTAGTGGATTGCTGGTGTCAAAGCTCCCCCTGAGATGATTATAGTTCAAAAAATGCTAAAAGCTTTGCACAGGGTGTAGGCCTTCAGATTGATGTTGATCTTAAGTAAGCTTTTTATACTGATTGTATTTGATGTCTCTTGAAAGCTATGAGAAGATTTGATGATGATGAAGACAGAATGAATTTTCAGACATAATGTCTTTCTGTGTCTGCCTCTATCGCTTAGTTGATTCTCTGACTTCTCATTTTCTATCTTATGTGTTTGATAGAAGATCATTCTTCTCTATATCTCTTCTATATTTGAATTTTACTCCTTGATTGACTGCTGAATTCTTGGAACTTGGACAAACGGCTAGAAGGGCATTAATTTGATTCATCAACTGTCCCAATTATTAAGCCGAATTTTTACTCTGTGAAATCCAGTAATTAATGCTGCCAATAAACAACTATATTCATAAGAATATATGCATTTAATTACTCAGAGCAATATAGGCAACAATATATTAAATCAGCCTTGGTCAACCTGGAAATGAACTACAGAGAAGGAAATAGTGAACTGACAGATTTCGGCGACCTCAGAATATATTTTGTCGACCGAAACTCAAAGTTCGTCGAGCTGAGAAATCATCTTCGTCGACCTGAGCTCAGCGATCATCAATCTGGAAATATCTTGCTAATAATGAGCTCCAAGTTTGTCGATCAGAGAATCTATCTTGAAGGAAGAAATCGTCGACCTGAGTTTAAATATCGTCGAGCTCAACTTAGAGAAAGAACTCTGAGTTCGTCGATCTGAGATCGACGATCGTCGAGCTGAGTTCAAAGAACTTCGAACTGATAATCTAAACTCTGAATTCTTCTAAGTCTTGAGTCTCCTAAAGTCCACTGCAGGCTGGTCCATGAAATTTTATTCTAATGACTAGCCTAAACTCTAGGACTGACAAACTTGATCCTGGCTATAAAAGGTAGGTCAAACATCCTAATAGTGAACCTTAGCCCAAATCCAAACTAGAGATCTAACAAAATGCCCCACCTTACAACAACACCAACACTCATGAATATTATATCTTTTTTTCTGAGCAAGTCTTGTAGTGTGGTTAACTGCTGACTGAACAGAAGGAAGAGGAGCAACAACTTTCTTCAGGTTCCTTTCAGCAAGGCTCTGACTGAAGGTCATTCTTCCTATAGGCTTCCTTTGCTTTTCCTAAATGGAATTTATAGTTGTCTTCTTTGTATAAGACAGGATGATTATAGCATCGGAGCTAGCCAAGTTAGACTTACTATTAGACCGACCCTTGGTCTGAGTCCTTGCTGGATGGGCTTGAGTGAAAGCCACTGCCTTTCCCTTGTGAGTTGGGGCTGAGGCACCAAATATAAATGCTCCAGCATGGGCCATTTGTACTTTTTCAAGGGAGCCATAAAAGCATTCATTCTCTTACCCTTTCTTCTCCCATTGTAAGATACACATGTATTCTTACAAGAAGAATTTCCATTCTTATAGTGACCAGACATGTAGTACTATTCATACCTATTAGAGAGAAAGATTAGCTTATGAAAGGTTGATTGTGGCACAACATGAGATTGAAATCTCCTCTGAGATTGGATAACTTTTGTAATCCACTCAGATTCATATTTTCTCTTGAAAACATCTATCTTAAAGAAAATGGCCACTACACTCTTCTCCATCTCAAGTTTCTCTTAAAGAACCTTTATCTTAGAGTACTTATATTTGATGGACTCAACATGGACATCTACCATGATCTTCAGATGAGCTACTTCCCTCTCTTTCATAGATAGTACGGATGAGGTCTCATCTTGCTGGGAAGCTGCTAGCTGGAGGGAGGCAATTTCCTCTACTTGTTCTTTAACAGGAAACTTGCTTTCCTTGAAAGCTTTAAGAAGTGCAACAAGATTCTCAATCAATTGATTGATATCATCTTATGATAGAGGACTCACATCACCACTTGATGAGGAAGCATCAGAATCAGAGCAGGACTCATGACCTGACCGATAAGAAGAACTAGACAGAAATTGTACCTGATCTGGACCAGGCTGATCCTGGCAGGATTCTTCTTCTTTTGTCAAGGCAATCAGCCCATGACAGCTGAAGTCATCTTATTCTTCATCATCCACCTCTGAATCACTTCCTGATTGTGATATAGGGGCCCTAATTTTTATCCCTGCATCTGGATTGTCTTCTGCTTTATCTATAGTGGCACCAGATAACCCAATGAAGGCTTCTTCTTCTTCTTCTTCAGACTCTGAACCATTGTTAGAAAGACATACTTTCTCTGTCCCTTCCATAAAACTAGTGAGAGAGTCCCACATCTCTTTGGCTGTCTTATAGTGGACAAACATCAGGAAGGTCGAGTCATCCATGGCACTTCCCATAATGTATTGTGCCCTCTTGTTCATAGATACCAAGATAATTTCATCTTCATACATCTCTGGATAACTCTTTGGGGTCTAGATACTTGCCTCTGATGTAGAGACCCTCATGGGAATGAAGGGTCCTTCTTGAATTGAAGCCAAGATTCTAGGGTCACTAGCTTCCATGATCTATCTGATCCTTTCTTTCCATATCCCAAAGTTCTCATTGCTGCAGACTTGAAACTCCATTGAGCTCCACTCCATATGGTTCTATTTTGAACCCACCAATGCAAACCTTTTAGCTATCCTTTGAGGTCTACTAAGACTGTTAAGTATTTTTTGAGTAACTTCCCTCTGATACCACTTGAAAGTCTTATTTTTAAGGTTAGTTAAACACCTATAAGGGGGGGGGGGGTGAATAGGTTTTTGTCTCTATTTAACTTTTCTAACTTGTTATTAGTTTTTTGTGCTTTTGATTAGGTTAATTATCAGCTTTCAAGAATATTCACAGACGACACATCAATTTTATAGTGGTTATCCAATCTTGGGTATATCCACTATCCCTCTGCGCCTATCTAACAGTATGTTAGATTCGGCTCTCCCTCAAAAACTCAGCTACTTAATAGCTTACAACACAGATCCCACAGGACCACAAAGGTCACACAGACCTAATGTAAGACCTCATTTTTTTTATTTTTAAACCACCGGTGTCTTAGGACAAGAACCGCCGCTTTGCGGTGACACCTTCACACCCTAGAAGGCCGTCACTACAAAACACGGATCCTGCCGGTCAAATCGATCACAGAACGGTAGCAAATTAATAAAAGGAAAGTCCATAGAATTCACATATATAGTAAATAATATCCGCGAAGGGAGAGTCCACAGAAATAACAAGGTACAGAAAATAGGGCTCATGCCCAGTAAATCAATATCCTCACTACAAATCACTCAGCGCGGAAGCAAAAGCTAAACATCTACTAACGATCGGGACTCATAGTACCAAATGTCTAAACTCCGGTGCTAGACTGTCCCCCTTCCAAGCGTGCCGACCTCTGGGGCTGCACCTCCATGCTGGGCTCCACGGTCCCCTAAAATGAAGTGGTTTGAAAACTGTTAGTATAAAAGACTAAGTCCTATCATCCCCCGCCCCTTCCCCCATAGCTCCTAGGCAACAAGCGGGGAGGAGGAAAGGAGAGGAAATGAAGGTGGAGAATAACAAAGTAACAGGTGACGATGGAACTAATCTAGAAGTTCTAATAGTACAAGTGACAGTAATGAAAGTATGAAAGACTGAATTTATAATATGTAACCTTAACTTATATGAAAACACATAAGCTAAGGGATCTTCTACAAGGCTCCTATTTTATAAAAAGTCTCATACCAATTTATACGATAGGGTGTCGGTTTTCTAGCAGCATGTATATATCTACAGAGTAAAAACCTTAACTTATAAGCACGCTCACGCAAACTTATAAGCCAAGGGGTCGTATTGTAGGGCCTATTATATAAAGCGTCCCATACCACTTTATTCAATAGGTGTCAGGGTTATATGCAAAAATGATGGTATGCCATACAAAATATGCTATGATGTGAATATGCAAGTGCAACTCACCAACTCGACTCTGTGTACACAGATCTTTAGTTCCCCCTTTCTGGAGCCTAACCTCCCAGGATACCTCCGTAGTGGCAAACAGAAGCTGTGGGTTGGGACTCGCCCACCTCTAAACAGGTAATTGCACTACCAGTCAGACCTATTTTAAGCCTCGATGCTGGTGCACTAAGCGAAGCTCCTGCATACTCTTGCCAGTTGGCGCACCAGACTTTATTTGGTGAAGTGCTAAACCACACTTGCCGAGTCGATGTATTAGCGTTGGTGCATTGACCCTCCAATACTAAAGACCCACCACCTTATACTTTATGCACATGCAACCTTATGTATTAGATTCCGAGCCAAAGCTCCCCGGACCATCCCGTCCTTCACACTCAACAACCGAGCCTAAGCTCCCCGGACTATCCGGTCCGTCACAACCAACAACTGAGCCTAAGTTCCTGAGCCAACCTGCCCATCATCAAACCACCGAGCCTACTGCCCGTGTGACCAAACCAAACATCCTGAGACATCGAGGTGAGTGAAAGTGAATCCCTAGTTATGCTAATTACTCTTGCAGTTTAGTTTTCCTACAGTTTAGGTTATCCCAGGACTACCCCCGGCATACCCCGTGAAGGGCTCTCAAAGGGCACTAGAAACTACGATGGGTTGAAGCCCAAATCTCCCTTTCACAAGGCACTTATTATTATTGGTTAATACCTGATTCCTGATCCCTTTAGTATTACACTGGTTCAAACCCTAATGTGTTTTGACCTGTCTCCCCCTTCACAAGATAGACAATCTTTCGTCGATCCCGAGTACCACCTAAACTTAGACAACTCTACAACCTACTCTTCCCAACTTCCAATGGTATACTCCAATTCACTTACCAAAATTAGTAAACACAATCCCATCTCCCTACGACCATTCCCCGTTTTATACGATTTCTGCAGTTTCACTAAACACAGACCATCCTAAGCTATATGATGTATACAATGGAAGGTACCCCAAATTATCATCCAAAATCCCTATAATAATTTTTTGCGGTCTATCATGACATGTTTAGGCTAAATCCAGAATTTCATAATTTTCCTAATTTACTTGATAAATTATTTAATTTTCTAACTAATCCAAATACCTTAGTTTGAACATGAAGTACCTTTTTCAGGCATGCAAAATGCTCCATAAATTTATGATAAATACAAGATGACTATGTAATAGTAAATTAAAAGTCTCCAAATTTTTCAGTAAGGATTAGACCTTTAAACCTAATTTTGAAACATAACCTACATTAATCATTTTAAAGAGACAAGTACTGCTAAAATACTTCGAAAAATTCAGAGAAAATCCAAGCAAGTAAATAATGACCTATAAACACTCTAGGTCAAGTTTCATAATTTTTCAATGTGTAGTGAACTCTAAACTTAATATTGCATAATAATCCAAATTGATAAATTAATGAACTAAATATAGAAATTGTTTATCTAAAACTTACAATAAAATTCCCACATGAGCATATTGTCCTAGGGACACTATTGATCAAGTTTCACATTTATAAATCAATCATAGAGCTCTGAGTCTATTTTTGAATATAATTGCATTTTTAAAAGCTTGTGAAGAAAGTACTGGGAATATACTTCTAAAAATTATAATAAAATTCAAGTATGGGTATTTTGTCCTAAAATACCTTCTGCCCAATTTTCATAACTTCCTACTAAATAGTGTGATCATAATAAACCAGAGTCTATCAAGGGTAATTCCATGAATTATAAAGGAAGTACTAAGTGTATTGTTCCAAAATTACCAACAAAATCACCAGAGGCTCTCATTAAACCTATGACCATACTACCCAAGTTTCAAAACTTTTCATTAAGTTTTGGTGGCCTATCTTACATGTATAATGGTTATGGCCTAAACCAGGGTTAGGGTTTTGAGGGGTTTATCCATCTCCAAATCCTCTAAGATTTTTACCAGAGGACCTTAGCTACCCTGGTATCCTCTGTACCATATTTCAAGTCCATATAAGGGCATTTTACCCCATGCCCTTCTCAAACCCCCAAAGTCCAAATATTGGGTTTGAACTTGGGTCCTAGGGCAATCCTACCCCAAACCACCCCATAACCCATATGAGGGTGTTAAAAGTCAAGTAAAACCAGTGGCCGAAATTTCAGCCTCTGTTGAGGTGGTTTGGCCACGCAAATCCACAAGGTGCACTTTTGACCTAAATACCCCTTTTAGGGCAAAACTACGGTCTACTCATTTCCTAACCAAATAAACTCAAAATGAGGTGAAAATATATACAAAACCTCATGGTGACCCCAAGGAACACTCACCAAAATTTGGGAGGGTTTGGAGGTCATTAGCTCCCTAAATTAATTTACCCTAGGATTATTAAATAATTTCTAAAACTATAGAAAAATTATCTCCAAAAATTCCCATTTTTGGACAGGACCAAGGTATAGCTTAGTGTGACTCCCTGTCAAAATTACATGTCATTTGGACTTGTGGTGAAGTAAGGGCACACATTTTAATCTCTATTTAGCCCTAGGCATAGACCTCACTAAAATGAGTGATGTGGTCAAACAACTTACCCAAATTGATTGAAATCAATTTTAAAATAATGTAGACTCTCAGATCTACAATTTTCATGTTGACAACTTTTCATAAGGGGCCTCTAAGTATATTTAATAAATAAAAATATTAATAGTATTTTCTGTGACAGAATCATTAAAAATGAAATTAATTAAATTCCTAAGATCTAAAACGACGGCGCACGAATCTTAGAGCAACATCCAACAAACCCTGACCTTCTTCCTCCTCCAGCCAAGGGCCAAGATTCACCTAACCTGGAGCTTCTTCTAGCCGCCACTACCGGCCACCTCCCTAGTCGGCCATCGCCGCCACCACCTTCGTCGAGGTGGGGGCCATCGACTGGCGGCGGCATGGCCGCCGGAGGGACCTTTTCCGGTGAACTCGAGAAATCATTTTTCACGGAAAAACCATGACAACAAAAGCTTCAATCGGGCTCAATTGAGCCCGATTTTTATTCTAAATGATCCCTATAATCTACCCATAGGAGAAGAAGAAGGGGAGGACCTTGTTTGCAGCCTGGATGCGGGTTGATCATTGGGATGCCATTTCTTATGGTGGCGCCGCTCGGTTTCTGCAATAGTACAGTTAACTACTCTAACTCCTTCAGGTAAGGTGTGTAAACGACTCCTAGGAGTCCAGTGAAGGTTTTAAAATGATAAAACGGGGGAGAGGGTGGCCAAGCATCAATGGCCATTAATGGCCATTGAAAGCTTTTCTCGGTCAAGGTGGGTTCAAAGCATTCAGCCATTGGAAAGGCCTGGAAACAGATGGAAAATTCTCCTCTTCCTCAGAGGAGTTGAATCCAGCAATAAAGGGTGGCCCTTGGCTTCCCTTTGCAATGGATGGCCTTGACTCCATTTTTCTCTCTCCATTTTTCTGCAATATAATTATATTTTAAAATAGTATAAGATTGTAAGAATTATACTATAATAAAATCTATAATTTATATATTATAAATATATTATATTCAGGATTTAAGCATTAAAGGCTAATTGGCCTAGAGGAGTGGGAGTTCTGGTTAGTTTCAACAGGTTGCGGGTTCGACTCCAGGCGGTGGTTTTTTCGCCAATTTAATCCCAACCTTCCAGGTCCTGCAACCCGCCAAGACCGCTGCCCGACCCTCCAGCTGCGAGGACCTACAACCCACCAAGACCGCTGCCCGACCTGCCAGCTTCCAGCCCTGCCCGACCCGGCAGCTTCCAGCCCTGCCCGATCTGCCAGCTACCAGCCCGACCCGCCATCCTTATCTAGCCAACCAACTAAACTGCCAAGTCATCTCCATCCTTATCCAAGCCGCCACGTGTCAAGCTGTCCAATAGCTAGCTATCCAATAAGCTGATTTTCAGCTTTTGCAAAAGCTGTTTGGCAGCTTTTCCATAAGCTGTTTGGCAACTTTTTCAAAAGTGCATTCTAAAAGCATTTATTTTTTTCTATAAATAGAGGGCCAGAGCTTTGTAAAATTATTCGAACACCAGCAGCTTCCTTAAGAACTGTTAGGACTCCCCAGCTCTCTGACAAAAAACTTGTAGTAGCTTTCAAGTATTCCAAGTTCGGTAAGTTGTAATTTTTTCAGCTTTCTTTTCAGCTTTGTAGAAAGTTATAATAACTTTTGAATTTATAAAATAGAATATTTCAATTTCAATTCGGAGCACTTTATAGTTTTATTTTCTGTTTTACTTTACTTTATTTTCTCATACTATCACGAATGAAAGGCGAAGCTCTGCTTATGTCTTGGATTAAGATAGCGTGAAACTGCTTTCAAAACTATTTTTTCAAAACCTTATTATTTCATACTATCCCAAATGAAAGGCGAGGCAGAAGCTTATGACGTGGATTAAGATAGTGTGAAAGCTTTTCAATAGTTTAGATTTTACTACCCTATCCCGAATAAAAGGCGGAGCGAAAGCTTAAGTCCTGGATTAAGATAGCTAGGTAGATATATTTTCTGCACTTTATACCGCCCCCATCCTGATAAGAGGCTAAGAAACCTTTGCACTTGATAAGAATAAGCTCTGGACTGGATATTATTTTCAACTATTTCAACTTTACATTCTAGTTATTATAACTAGGGTTTACTGTTAATTGATCATATACTAAGTGAAGAGACACTACGTTTAACGTTAACCCGTTTTAATCGCAAGCATCCCCGGTCGTACTTTCGAGCCAGTGATGCTACCAAAGGGACCCTCTCGTTAAGTTAGGTAATCAAGAAATAGAGTTGTTCTTTAATAGGTGAATTAATATTCTCCCATAGTGATTCTGAAATCAAGGACAATCTTCTGATTCCTTATCTTGATAAAACCACGTATTTATATTTTTCTATCTTTTATATTTTTTTCTTGTTAAAAACTCCACTCCATTCTTTCGATAAAATAATAGTCCGTTCTAAAAAGTAAAATAATTAACACTGATCCTAGAAAAAATACGACCTTGATATTTTCTACAAAATACTATACTCCTATGTGATAGGTACTTTTGCCTTAATCCACAGGATATAAGTAAGTAAAAAAGAGATAGACTTATATACGTAAAAGATTATATAACACCAAATCTATCCTCTTTAAATCAAAGTTTACTTATCAAAACCACATTTGTGAAGTATAACTGTAAGGCCTTAAGGCCATAACTTTTGTGTATTTGCAAGTGATATTCCAGTTATATATATAAGTGGCTTGGTTTATATATAGTGGACAATCATTTAGTATGAGTTCATGCAACCCTAAAGCTTCCGCTAGAATGCTCTGAGTTAGGATTCGAGTAGTTCTTTGATATTAACCTGTAATCCCGCCACCTGTTTGTGGAATATGGTGTGGGTCCCCGGCTGGACCCTATATTATATTTCATATGATGGACGGAGGTGTTACAATTTGGTATCAGCTTGTCTTGGTCTTCCTCCTCCGAATTCATGGTCAAATTCTCTTGAGGTGTGGCGAGCACGTGTAAGTTCTTACCGTTATCACATAAATGAACTCAATTATGTCCACTTAGGAGTGAAAATACACATATATATGGTACTTGTGCATTCCTGGTATTTTTTTGGTATATTTTAGTTGCTTAATTGTGTGTTTCACGATTATATGTGACTAGAAGTAATGAGGGGCAGCATGAGCCCCAGCACTTGATGGGGAGTAATACGCTAATTGAGGTGCCAACACCTCCTAGTCCCTTTGTAGAGCCTGGTTTAGAAGATTGATGTAATTGTCTCTGCAATGATCAAGGACCAACATGAGGGACATTTACAGCCCTCTGTTCCGGTGGTGAGTCCCATGCAGGTTGGTGTACTTGAGCAGATGGAAAGGGGAAGAGCATCGGCCCCGCTATTGAATATGTGTCTGATTCAAGGACCGTATACGGTCAAGGAGTACTTTCATGCATTTGTTGTGCTGAGACAACTTGCAGAGTTTGTGTTTGAAACTGAGGAGATTAAGACCAACAGATTTTATGATGGTCTGTGCGATGAACTATGACATCTATTGGTGGTTCCAAAGTTAATTGGATTATATGCCTTGGTAACGACTTCTAGGTCTTTGGAAATGGACTTAAAAAAGTTCAGGGTGAAGCAAGAGTTCAATGTATCGAACTTTGCAAATGTTTCAAAATCAAACTCTTGCAAGTGGAAGAAGAAGTTATATTTGTTGGAATCGACCTCTTCAATAATTATGGGAACAAAGAAAAGGTGTTGTCCATATGTTTGATTTTCTTATGATAAGGTAGGACATCTTGCCCGAGAATGTTATGGTGATGCGCCAAGGACAAAGAAAGCCAAGGCTGGAGCAGTTGCAGGGCGAACTCCACACTTGCTACTCATGCGGCAAAGAGGGACATATAGCCCGATACTGCCGAAGTGGCCCTTAGACGACACCACACAAAAAGGGATTGTTGAATGTATGTACATAAATAACTGTAATTATGTACCGTACATTTCCTAGTAAGTAATGATGTATACAATACTTATTTTGCGTATATAAACATGTTGCGATGAATATCAAGAAGTCGTTTGATTAAGGCTTAATATATGCCCTGTGTGCTTATCTTTGTATCACAGATAAGAGTGGAATGACACGACCATAGTAAAAAGAGTGAATATGGGTAGAAAGTGATATGTTAAGATGCAGTTATGATGTCATATCATGACGTGGAAGCGTCTGTACTGACATTAGTTGTGTTTGATGTGATCATAGGTATGGACTAGCTCTTGGAGCAACGTACCGGTATTGATTACACCTTCATGGAAGTCACACTGGGATAGATCACCGAACACGGGACTAAGTTTGCTTGTATGCGAGGATCGAGAAAGATATCGATGTCTGCTCTCCAAGTCGTCAAACTTGTTCGGTTGTGTGCAAAGTAATTCTTCATGCCTATAACGGCCCTTATTACGAAGCCCGGTTAAGTGACGCTTCTATTGCGATGGTTTTACAGATGTGTTTCCTAACGACCTCCATGGGTAATATTCCCACGGAGACCAGCGACACTATTATAGTGGTGCTAGGTGTGAAACCTATGGCCTACTCACCATATTAAGTAATGCTAGAGGAGATGGAAAAATGAATAGTTCAACTATAAGAATTGCTAAGATAAGGCCCTTGGAGTCCAAGGGTGTCACCTTGATGTGCGCCAGCCCCTTTAGGGAAAAGAAAAGAAGGATTGTAGCCTGCATCTATACATCAACTATAGAGAACTGAACAAGCTATCAGAGAAGAACATGTATATGATTCCACGGAGTGATAACATGTTTGATCAGCTAGTTGGGTCAATGGTATAACCAAAGCTGGAGTTGAAGTCTGGCTAGTGGAGAATTCGGGGACGTGACATTCCCCAAGTTGGCGTGTGGAAAATGCTACGATCATTATGAGTCCACGATACTGTCGGTTGGGTGGACGAATGCGACATCGGTCTTTATGGACTGATTACCTTAAGCTTTTAAGGAGTACTTGGACCTATTTATGTCATCTTGATTGATGACATATTGGTGTACACTTAGCTAAACAATCACGAAAGAATGGTTTGGCATACCTTGTGAAAGAACAAACTCTAGCTCAAGTTCTCCAAGTGTGAGTTATGGCTATCGTCGGTGGGTTTCTTGGCCATGTGGGTAGTGATGTAGGTATTGCAGTAGATCCTGCGAAGATTATGACGATACAAAAGTGACCTGTGTTGTCTATTGTAGCTAAGTCAGAAATTCCTTGGACTTGCTGGCTACTGTTCGTGGATAGCCTTATCTTTCCCCACACTGATGAGGAAAGATCAGAAGTTCGTTTGCACACCCTAGTGCACACGAGATTTTAAAGAGTTAAAGAGTTGTATGATCACGATACCTATTTTGAGTTCGTCGTGTGGTTCGGACGGCTGGTATATAGTGATGCATCGGGGATCGGCTTAGGCTGCACGCTTTTCAGTTTGGAAAAGTAATAGCTTATGGCTCACGTAAGTTGAAAGTGCACAAGCGAAAATGTCCAGTCTACGACGTGTAGTTAACAGCTGTAATTTTGCACTTACACTGTGGCGTCACTACATAGATGGTGTGAAAGTGTACGTCTTCACGGACCATAAGAGCCATAAGGATCTAATTTTGTGTCATCAAAGGTGGGTGGAGTTTAGTTCCTAGGGGACTATCCCTTTGATAATAATTACACTCTCGAGAAGGGACATATAGTCACAGATGCCTTGATACGTAAAACTCCGGCAAGCGTGAGGGGAGTACAAATACGTGATGAATGTCTAGTCCAAGAGTTGGAAATTGTAGACATTTCTTATAATGACAAGAGTACCACGACAAATGTGTGCATGAACTGTACGGAGATACAGTATGACCTTACGGACAAGGTTTGACATATAATGGAACCAGTGATTAGTATGAAACGCTATGTAGAGGATGGGTTAAATTCCTAGTTCCCCTTGGATGCTAGCCTTTCAAAAAAGGACAGTCGATGGTAAATCCCCAATGTGGGTAAGCTACGTGAGGAATTGATACGTGAAGCACGCTTCATGAAATACTCAATTCACCCAGAGAGCACAAAGATGTGCATGAACTCAATCTGGTATGGAAGTTCGATGAGGTCCCTATGAAATTCGTACACAGACTACCAATGTCACAGAGTGGAAACGATGCCGAGTGGGTGATCGTTGACCGATTGACAAATATATCGCCCTTCATATCGAAAAAGGACAATTTAGTGGAAAGTTGGCTATGTTGTATGTAGACGACATAGTACGATTGCACGGTGTGCCCGGAGCATCGTTGGTGAACGAAATAGGCATTTTACTACAAATGATTGGAGACAAATCCATCAGTGGTTGGGAACTAGACTAAAAGTTTAGTATGGTCTTTCATCCTCAAATGGATGATTAGACCGAAAGGACAAACAGAACTATGGATGATACGCTCCTGATGTGTGCCCTGGATTTCGGAAAAGGTAGGAAACCATCTCGATAAGATTGAGTTCGTCTACATTTATAGCTATCAAGCTAGCATACAAATGGCGCCCTTTGAAGCTTTATACGGTAGGAAGTACCGTACACCGTTATCTTGGGCAGAAAAAGGCGAGTCAAAGCTATATAAGCATAAGGAGGTCGAAGATGCAAATTCGATCATAAGCACTATAAGAGAGTAGCTAATGATTGCCCAAGAAAGGCAAGCAAATTACTACAATGCCAAGCACCGAAACATTGAGTTTGCGGTTGCCAATTGGGTATATTTAAAAATCAAGCCCTTCAAAAGTGTATCCAGGATCCGACGCTTGAAAAATTGAGTCTGTGATATCTTGGTCCGTTTGAAGTGGTTGAGCGAGTTATAGAAGCTGCCTATCGGTTAGCTCTATTTGTGAAGTTAAGTGCTTTGCACGATGTGTTTCACATATCGGTGCTGCGAAAAGCTATGAAAGAGCCAGCTCAAATGGTTACTGATGACCAAGTACCGGTCGATAGTCGGCTGATGACGAAAGTTCAGAACATTCAGATCAAGGATTCGGAGGTCAAGCAACTGCGAAATAAGAAAAAAGGGAAGGTCAAAGTCCGGTGGGACAACTGTGTCCATGAAGAGCTGGCATGGGAGCAAGAGCAAACCATGCACGAAGAATATCTCGAGTTATTTGTAAAATGAAGTTGTAACTGTGTTTTGTGGAAGGAAAATAATATGTTTTAACATAGTAATTGCTGGTTGTACTTATAGATGCGTACAATTTCGGGACGAAATTTCTGCATGGAGGTGAGGGTTGTAACACCCCAAAAATGAGAAGTGGTCATTGGAGGTTATCGCTCGGTGATAGTGTTATCGTCGACGATAGCTCAGTGAATTAAAAGACACAAGGCTCGGGTTGTTATCACTAGAAATAGGAAGCTAGCGCTCCGCGGTAGAACTCAACACCTTTGGCAAGACCACTCAATGCTTGTGTTAGCGCACGACGATAGAGAGTTATCGTTGAGAGATAGCTCTGGATAGCAGCGACGGCTGGTCAAAGCGATCACCGCCTGTGATACCGCACGGTGCTAGGAGTTACCGCGCGGAGGTAGCTTTAAGATAAAAGCTGGATATGAGAATTCATTCTCATTTTCTCTCACACACTCTCTTGCTTAGTTCTGGAGAGGGAAGAGGAGGAAAATTCCATGAGCTCAAGAGGAGATCGATCCAAGGTGTGCTTGTGATTGGAATCACGAGTCGACGTTAGATCCGCAGAGAGGAAGCTATAACAATTAATTCCATCCGGATCCAAGAACAAGGTAAGGGCTCCGAAGAAAACTACAAGGGTAACGCTCTTCCTTCTTGGACAAGTGAAGTCCTTTTGGTATATGCATGGAATCCCCCACCAAAAGGTGGAAAAGCGAAGGGAATTCGTTTGGGTCGATTCATGAAATCCCCAGTGAGTCTTGCATATAGATCCAGAAATGTATAGTACGGAATATGCATGCTGTGTGAAGCCACCTGGACAGGTTGGTCTGGATTGGTGATCTTTTTTTGCGTGCCGGAGAAGACTCCGAGTATAAATGAGTAATATACGTGGTCTGCGAGGTTGTACCTGTGAATTGAAAGTAGTAGAAAGTACTTGAGTTGCACTCCAGGAAAATACTCACTAAATTCCACGGTTTCAAGACCTGTTGGATATCGCCTGGCGATAGTGAGTATCACCAATGGCGATAGATCTTGGTGAGCTATTTATGCTGTGAAAGTCCAGTGTTTCTGGCACTACAGGATGCTGCAGGGTTTTGGGTTGAGTTTGGGCGCAGAAAGAAAACTTTTGTTGGTCCCGCCAAGCGATTGTGACGAACGCTGGCAATAACTCCTTTTTGATTGTAAAGCCAGTCTCTTGGAGACAGTGTGGCTTGTGTGAGCTATGAGCTCTTAAGGGAATCGAGTGAAACGGACAAGGGGAAGCTGACCCGCATCAGTGTAGACACTGAATTGACGATTTGAGCAACGAGCAAAGGCTGAACCATATCCGCGTTATGGTTGTCTAACTCGAGTGTTTAAGTTATTGACATTCGTTAGGTTCGCATAATGAGAGTCTTAGGTTTCACGTCATCAAGACTAAATTCTCAGGATGGAGGCCGTAAATACTATAAAAATGCTCAAAGTTAACCGTTATATCGGGACCTCTGAACAGTGAAGGAACCCTGGCTACAGGTACACCGTAAATGTGCCCTGAGTGCACGGAATGTTTAGTCGTTGAGACATTCGTTTTTGATATGTTGAACAGTGCGTGAGTGCACATGCTTGTGATATATCTGCATATGAAAATATTATGCCTGTAGCGAAGGAATACCACTGCCACGATCAAGAGATAGGGTCGTTATAAATTTGTCAGCTGAATGCAGACCGTTGCCTTATTTGTCATGCTTGTGGTGGATTGTCCCTGTGCAGGTGCAGGAGAGCCGGGAAGGAAATAGCGGGCTAAAGCCCTTGCTGCTATGCTGACCCTTGAAGGGCGAGTGGAAAAGTTTTACTATTTTTATATGTGGCCGACCTGCGTGCCGATGTTTTTAAACCACATTTGTGAAGTATAACTGTAAGTACTTAAGGCCATAACTTTAATGTATTTGTAAGTGACATTTCGGTTATATATATAAATGGTTTGGTTTATATATAATGGACATTGATTTGGTTTGAGTTCATGCAACCCTAAAGCTTCCGCTAGAATGCTCTGAGTTAGGATTCGTGTAGTTCTTTGATATTAACCTGTAATCCCGCAGCCTGTTTGTGGAATATGGTGTGGGGCCTTGGTCGGACCCAATATTATATTTCATGTGACGGATGAAGGTGGTACACAGCTCTTCTAGCGGGGGGAGTCCTTCCAGCGAAGTGGTCTCGTCTAACCTAGTTCCATAAGGGTTCCGCGAGCCGGAAATATCCTACTACACCGGAAGGGATGATCCGGTCCAACACATAAAATGGTTCGACGATGTGTTTTCGATTCGACAGATGTCGGATGTTTTCAAATTCCAGCTCTTCGCTATCACCCTCAAGGAGAAGGCAAGGGATTGGTTCCACAAGCTTCCTGCAAGCTCCATCTACTATTTTGAGAACCTGCGTCAGGGGTTCTTGCTATGTTTCATAACTTCCAAGAAGAGGAAGAAGGAGTATGAGTCCCTGGTCCTCATCAAACAGGGAGTGAACGAAACTCTGGGGAGCTACGTGGACCGGTTCCAATAGAAGGTCCTCTAGGTGTAGGAGATGTCAGGGCACACCCTCATGGTGTCCATCACCCTAGGGCTACAATAGAGGTTCTTCAAGATGGAGCTGAAGCGGGTGCCCCCGATGTCTTTTGAGGAGCTGATGGAGAGAGCAGCTTAGGAAGTCGAGGGGGAGGAGTCAAACCCGGTGTTTGCAAGGAAGTTTGCCAGGTGGGCAGCCGAGGAGTGCAAGGAGCTAGGAGGTGGCAAGGGGCAGGAGGCTAGGAAGGCAGAGCCCAGGTAGAGGGAGCTGCAGCAGTAGCCGAGGTGGGAGAGCCATGAGCTGAACAATCAGCTAGGTTGGAGGCAGTATGACATGCAGGATCAGGGCCAGAGGAGAGGTTTTCATGGAGGAGACAATTGCCAAAGAGGGCAGGGCCAGTTCAACCCTCTAGGTTGGAGGTAGGGCCAGAGACCTCCTCTCCCCGATCAATATCAGGCATTGGAGATACCCTTGGCGAGGAGGAGGAGAGGCTTCCAAAGGAGGAGGCAGGAGATCAGGGCAGAGCTGCCCTACTATGACTTCCATAGGGAAGAGGGGCATGCGAAGGCCACCTGCCTAGAGTTCCTGGAGATGAGGGAAGCCAGGGGGCTAGCCCTGGAGTAGCAGCAACACCACTAGGAGGTGCATATCAAGGATGTCCTGCAAGGTGTAGAGGAGGATAGGTATGAGGACCGGGCTAATGTCAGAGGCCGAGGAGGGATCAGAGTTATCTATGGTGGGGGGGGGAGTCGAGGCCGCCCGCAAGGCAAGCCTCCACACCATATACCGTCGGAGCATTGCCTCCACATCCCTAACTCCACCCCCTGATGAGAAGATTACCTTCTCCCGGTAGGACATGACAGATCACGAGGATCCGTTCTACGATGCACTGGTCATTCAGGCCACCGTTGAGAACTTTATAGTCTCCCGGATCCTCGTGGATAATGGGAGTTCCGTCAACGTCGTCTTCAAAAAGGCATTCGACATTATGAATGTGGAGGCTAGGAGGGTGTTAGCCTTGGACGAGCCTCTGTTTGGGTTCTCCGGAGAGAGGAAGGAGATAGAAGGAGGAGTGGGGCTCCATTTACATTGTGGGGCCAGTACCGAAACTACAGGTTCGTCATCGTAGATGCTCCCAGCAGCTACAACACCATATTCAGATGGCCCCTTATCAGCGTCGTCTGCTCCATACCCTTCTCCTTCCACCAATGCCTCAAGTTCAATGTTAAGGGCATCCAGGTCCAGGTCCGGGGAGACCCACAGGTAGCGAGGGAGTGTTACGTGACCGCGGTCAACTCCATATCCTGGAAAGGAGGAGCCAAGGAGATGGAGCAGAGGATGGAGGAGCTGTCTGGCCAGGAGACCGTGGGAGAAGCTGATGGTATGGATGTAGAGGATGAAGAGGTTCACACACATGTGGAGGTGGCGAAGGAAGTGCTAGAGGAGCAAGCTGAGGTGATGTCCATGGAGGAAGATGAAGAGGAGGTTCTTGCCCAGAAGAGGGGGTCATGGGCGAGTAGGAAGACCAGTCCTGGCTAGAGGCAGTGGAGGAGGTGGTAGAGATAGAAGTTCTCACCCAGGGAGGAAGAGTGGAGAAGGTGCAGATCAGCGGGGGTCTGAGCCCGAAAGACCAAGGGAGGATGTTGGTGTGCATTCGGGAGAACATCGACATCTTTGCTTGGAGCGCGGCAGACATGTCGGGGATTATTGCAGATGTGGCTTACCACCGCCTCAACCTCGACGTCGATTTCCATCCCATCCAGCAGAAGAAGAGAACCACCGCTGACAAGCTGGCCAAGCCTATCCGAGAGGAGGTGGAGAAGCTCCTGAAGGCGGGGTTTGTATCGGAGATCCAGTATCCAGGCTGGTTCTCCAATGTGGTGATGGTTAAGAAGGGGGATGACCGCTGGAGGATGTGTATTGTCTTCTCTCTTTTAAATAAAGCATATTCTAAAGATTGTTACCACTGGCCTCAAATCGACGCGTTGGTTGACTCAGTCGTCGGTTTTTCATTAATGAGTATTTTAAGTGCATTTTGATGTTATCACCATATCAGGATGCACCTACCCAACATAAAAGATGTCTCCTTCATCGCAGGGGATGTATGCTATAGTTATAAAATGATTCCCTTTGGGTTGAGAAACGCATGGGCAACATACCAAAGGGTGATGGATCAGGTTTTTCGAGAGAAGAAAGGGAGGAACCTGGAGGTGTACATAGACGACCTCATGATCAAGAGTCAGAACGTGGACTCCCACCTCCAAGATCTGGAAGAGACCTTCAGCACCCTATGAAAAATATAAAATGAGGTTGAACCCCTTGAAGTGTGTCTTCGGGGCGAGCAGGGGCAAGTTCCTAAGACTTCTCCTTTCTCCCGCGGGGGTGGAACCCAACCCTGACAAGGTACGGGCAATCATGGAGTTGGGGTCGCCTCAGAATGCCAAGGAAGTCCAGTGCCTTACAGGGAAGCTGGTAGTGCTGAGCAGGTTCCTCTCTCGAGCGGGAGAGAAGTGCTCCCCTTTTTTCAAAGCACTGAGAGGGGGCCAGAAGTTTGAGTGATCTGAGGAGTGCGAGAAAGCCTTTCAGGCCTTGAAGAAATAGCTGACTTTGGCTCCACTTCTCTAGGGGACGAAGGAGGGGCAAAGATTTGTCCTTATACCTTGGGGTTGGGGCCGAGGCCTTGAGCACCATCCTGGTCCGGGAAGAGGGCAAGAAGCAGCTGTCGATCTGCTATATGAGTAGGGTTCTGAGAAAAGCAGAGCTGAGGTACCCTATTTTGGAGAAGTTAGCCTTTGACTTAGTCATCTTGGCTTGGAGGCTCCGACCCTATATATAGGCCCATTCTATCCGGGTAGTGACTGACCATACTCTTCGTAACATCTTTGAAGGGGTGGAACACTCAGGGAGGCTTGCAAAGTGGTTGGTAGAGCTAAGCGAGTTTGATATATCTTTTGTTCCTCTCCTCTCGATCAAGGCCCAAGCAATGTCCCACTTTCTAGCCGACTATGTAGTCGAGGTGGCGGCGGTCGAGCTCACTCATCTGGTCCCTTTAAAGGTGAAGGTAGATGACGCGTCAGGAATGCACTCCTTGGGCGTAGGGGTGATTTTGGAGAGACTGCGAGGGACAAAGATTGTGCAAATCGTTGTCATCCATTTTCCCATCACCAACAACCAAGCAGAATATGAGGCAGTAATCGCGGGGCTGCGGTTGGCCAGGGAGCTGGGATTTCACGAATTTGAAGTGTTGACAGACTCCATGGTAGTGTCTTCTCAAATATTCGGCGAGTTCGAATTGAGAGAGCCCACCCTTCAATTGTATCTGGCAAAAGAGAAGGGGGTCATCGACATGTTCCAAACATTCTCCAACAAACATGTGCCACGGGAGGAAACTGAGCAAGTGGACCAATTGGCCATGTTCGGACCCCGTGCGGGAGGAACCATTACCTATCTCTTTCGTCCCTCCATTGAAGAGGGGGAGTTGATGGAAGTGGATCAGTGTCCCTCCTAGATGGACCCCTTCACTACCTTCCTGTCCACAAGAGATTTCCCGGAAGGCCTGGACAAGAAGCGTTTCGAGTATGAGTCGACATACTACTTAATGCGCGATGGGAAGCTATATCAAAAGACTCTCTCGGGGCTCCTAACATGTTGCGTGGTTGAAGAGGAGGTCCCGAGGATCTTGGAGGAAGTTCATTCCGGGGAGTGCGGGAGTCAATCAGGGAGCAGTACCCTGGAAGGGAGGATTATCAGACAAGGGTATTTCTGGCCAACCCTGGGCCATGATGCCATCGAGTTTGCAAAGAAGTGCCAGAAGTGCCAGCTGTTCACCCCCCCCCCTCCAACTGCTACCAGCTCAGAGACTCAGAAGCATCATTGTGCCCTGGCCCTTTGCTATCTGGGGAATGGATCTTGTGGTACCCTTTTCCAAGGCCAGTGGGCAGAGGAGGTTCTTGGTAGTAATGATTGATTATTTTTCTAAGTGGTTGGAGGTCAAAGCGCTAGCACAGGTAACCTCCCAGGTGATTCAGAATTTTGTATGGGGGGAGATAATTTCCCGTCACGGGTTGCCCAAGACCATTGTCATGGTCAATAAGCCACAGTTTTCCACCGCAAGGTTCATCAGCCTTTGTGAACAGCTCGGGATTGATCTTCGGTTCGCGTCGGTCCACCATCCGAGAAGTAATAGGAAGGTGGAGGTGGCAAATAAGATAATTATAAACTTGTTGAAAAAGAAGGTTGAAAATCTGAAGGGGAGCTGGGTGGAGCAGCTCCCTTCAGTTCTTTGTGCCCTAAGAACCACTCCCAACACAGCCACTAGGGAGAACCCCTTCAAACTCTCCCATGGCTACGAAGCTATACTCCCAATAGAGTTAGAGGTCCGGACCCCGCGAACAGTAGAGGCGGAGGAAGGTGGAGAAGAATGGAGTGTCAAGAACGAGAATGAGTTGAGACTCTCCTTGGATCTGACAGAGGAACTCCGAGATATGGTCGTTGTCAGGCAAGAAGAAATTAATCTTCAGATGGCCAAATATTTTGACAAGAACGTTAGAATCAAATAGTTCGCGGAAGGGGGCTTAATTCTGAAAAAGGTAGATGCCGCAGGAAGATCAGCTACTGTGGGAAAGCTCAATCTAAATTGGGAAGGTCCGTTTATTGTCAAGGAAGCATTGAAGTCAGGGGGTATCGCCTCCGAAATGTGGAAGGCGAGACCCTGAGTCACACCTATAGCAGTGATGACCTAAAGTGTTTCTATACCTGAACCATGCACGTAATATCTTTTTATAATGTGAAATCTCTTGACATTCCAGGCTGTTTTCCATAGATTTTTTTTGCAATGGATTGTATGAATGGGTGAAGAATCCACCAACTAAGACACCAAGAAGATCCCGCTGCTACGATCCCACTTGTTGGCAGGGCTGGATGTCACTCGACGGTGTCTACCCAGACCCCGAGTAAATCCCGCTGTCATGCTCCCACTAGCTGACAGGGCTGGATGTCACTCGATCAAGTCTACCCAGACCCCGAGAAGATCCCGCTGCTAGGCTCCCACTAGCTGGCAGGGTTGGATGTCACTCGAGGGTGTCCACCCAGACCCCGAGCAGATCCCGCTGCTAGGATCCCACTAGCTGGCACGGCTGGATGTCACTCGACGGTGTCTAACGAGACCCTGAGCAGATCCCGCTGCCAGGCTCCCACTAGCTGGCAGGGCTGGATGCCACTCGATGGTGTCTACCCAGACCCCGAGCAGATCTCGCTGCCAAGCTCCCATTAGCTAACAGGGCTGGATGTCACTCGAGGGTGTCTTCCCAGACCCTGAGTAGATCCCGTTGCTAGGCTCCCACTAGCTGGCAGGGCTAGATGTCACTCGAGGGTGTCTACCCAGACCCTAAGTAGATCTCGCTGTCAGGCTCCCACAAGCTAGCAGGGCTGGATGTCACTCAAGGGTGTCTACCAAGACCCTAAGCAGATCCCGCTTCCAGTCTCCCACTAGCTAGCAGGGCTGGATGTCACTCGATTGTGTCTACCCAAACCCCGAGAAGATCCCGCTGCCAGGCTCCGACTAGCTGGCAGGGCTGGATGTCACTCAACAGTGTCTACTCAGACCCCGAGCAGATCCCATTGCCAGGCTCCCAATAACTGGCAGGGCTGGTTGTCACTCAATGGTGTCTACCTAGACCCCAAGCAGATCCCGCTATCAGGCTCCCACTAGCTGGCAGGGCTGGATGTCACTCGTTGGTGTCTACCCAGACCCCGAGCAGATCCCGCTGCCAGGCTCCCACTAGCTGACAGGGCTGGATGTCACTCGACGGTGTCTACCCAGACCACGAGCAGATCCCGTTGTCAGGCTTCTCTTAGCTGATAGGGATGGATATCACTCGACAGTGTATACCCAGAATTTGAGCAGACCCTGCAGCCAGTATCCCATTAGCTGGCAGGGTTCGATGTCACTCGATGGGGTCTAACCTCTTGGCATAGCCTTCGCGGCATAGCCCTCCTAGCGAGCTGGGTCTTGCCCCTCCGAGTGAACTGGGTCTTTCCCCTCCTCGCGAGCTAGGTCTCGCCTCTCCCAATCAATGAGCATGTTCAGTCCAAGAAGTGCGACCCGGGTTGCGAGGGGCAATTGCGCTAGGCGCTCGTAAGCCTTTAGGTCATGCAAGATAGATCCCGGCTCGCCCAGTCCAAGAACTCAGTGTGCGGCCCGAGAGACGCATAGACCTAAGTATCGCGAGCACCGCGTGGAGGCTCTCTGAGCAAAGGGGGCGAATCGCCGCATGCGGACCGATTACCTAATATCTTATCGTTACCCCTAACTTAAGTCCTTGAAAATTGCAAATTCTCACTAGCGAGGTGCGGGTTCGGAGGAGGCGAGCAAGAAGGCTGAGCCGGGTCGCGAGTACACAAAGGAGAGGAAAATCTACCAAAAGCAATAGATAGTTTTTGAAAAAGATCATGTATTATTAATCACAAAAGGTTATAAGGATGGGACTCAGCCCACATTTACATTATGGCAATAATAAAAGGAAGTACATAGATTACAAAAAGAAAGAGAGAAGTGCGGCACGGGGGTTCATTGAGGCGAGCTCTCCCAAAGGTGTTGAAAGGACTCGTCTCCCGGCTTCGGTACCGGAAGGAACATCTCTGGTACCATGTCGCTCGCCGAGATCCCCACGCCTTCGTTCGTCACGAGGTCGGCCCGCTGCATTGTCTGGAGCGTCAACTTCACGGCTTTGGCGGTGTTCTTCTGCATCATCTCCTCCAACTCATATTCGGAGTAGTGAGCGAGCCGGCAACTACTGCTGGAGGGTGGCGGGGGAGCTGCGGCTTCCTGTTCTCGCACTCGCGCCTGCAGTGCCTTATTCTCTTTCTGGATGGTGGCGATTTGAAGGCTAATACGCTGGGCCATCGCCGCATCCTGCGAGAAGAAGAATGTTAAGGAAGGAAATACATAAGAGAAGAATCTTGTTTCAAAGTCTTGGGACTTACCACCCCCAAGGTATCCGACGAGAACGGCGTCGGCTGCTTCCGTCCGCTTCTTCTGCTGCTCCACCTCCTCTAGTGCGAGGCGTCGGGCCTCTTCTTTGTCGTTGGCGAGCTTCTAGAGCGAGGCTTAATTCCTCTCCATCTGCATGCACTGGTAACCCTCTATATGGGCCAGCTCAAGGTCGCGTAGCTGAACCCGCGCACTCTCGTGCACGAGTGCCCGCGTGGACTCAAATTCATAGACCGCGGAGTCCTCCCGCATATATAAGCTGAAGGAGAAGGCGTAGGCCTCCCTGCTGGTGGTTTTCTGCTCCAGCCAGCTTAGTAGTAGAGTGGAGATTGATGCCCGATTCTCCCCTTGGTCCCATTGAAGGAGGGGCTTGCCGAGCTCGTCCAGGTGCCGCTCGCCATAGCCGAAGTTGCTGTGCACCCTCGACACGGGCTTGTCTACGGACATTTGCTGTAATGCCCCAGTTTTTCTGTTAATTATTTAAATCCTCGTAGTGACGTCATTATGATGTTAGGGCGTTACGTTAGCGTTGAGTTGACGCGCGCCACCGTTAGTGCGTTTTTTGTGTCCGTTAGGTCGAGCCAACCAAATTTTAGAATTCTCTTCGAAATTGTAAAATTTCATGATACAAAATTAAATCATTTAATTTTTAATTTGCCCGTCAAGTTTCGTCGTGATCCGAGCATTATTGGAGTCTTGGCGATTTTTTGAAGTTTCGTATATTTTACGTTCGCCGTAAAATTTAGAAATTTATATCTCAAGAACGGTGTGTCGAATTTTGATTTTTACTTCGTCGTTGGATTCGTAGCACCGGCTATTACCTAGGGTGCGAATTTCGTTTGAATCGGCATGCGTTAGATCCTTCGTAATAATTTAACGCAAATCATGTCATTACTATTATTATTATGTTATCGATATAATTATATTATATAAATATTTATAAATTATATAATCCCCTTCTAGTGACACTCGACGAGCGGCAGCCCTCCCCTTCATTCGGCGATTAATATCATTATAATATTAATATAAATAGATTATATATGTATATATATATGAACTAACCCCTCCCCATTCCGCCATACTCAACGAATTCTAACCCCTCCCCTCTTAATCTTATATTTATTATTATTATTATTATAAACTATCATCTTCCCCCTTACGATAAGACAGACCGAACTCGTCTCTCCCCCCCCCCCCCCGCTGTCCATTTGTCGGACCAGAGTTTCTCAGAAACCTTCCGGCTGCGGCCACCGGAGCTCCGGTGCACGAAATTCTTGTCGGAGCATAGAATTCTTGCACGAAATTCTTGCTCCGAAAAGTTTCAGGAATCGAAGATGGGGAGTTCTTGCGGCCGATCCTCGAAGCGGAGTGCGTGAGAGGTCATTTTCCGGACGTTTATAGGCAAGTGGTATTTTCTCCCTCTGCTCATCTTGTTCAAACCTTTTGCTCTCCATATTTCCTGTCTAGAGATCGACTAAAACTTTTGCCGTGATTTTGAGTATAGCATGTTGTCGTCTCGGAAGAGTCATCGAGCGGAATTTTCGTCGAGCGGAATTTTCGTCGAGCGGAATTTTCGTCAAGCGGAATTTTCGTCTTAAATTTTTGATTTTGTCTGTGGTATTCGTCGACGTCGTGTCAGGCGCTACACTAGTCCAATCTGTTGTGTGACCTTTGAAATTTTGTCGGTTGCATCATGATTTTAGTCAAACTCTATTATTGACCGAATAACCTGAAAGTTATGATGAAACTCTTATAAGATAATGAATATAGAATTATTTGTTCGGCTGTGGGTGTTGTGGACATTTTCCCCGGCACAGTACCATGTTTGTTGGGCTGTGTGTTTTGAGGACCTTTTCTCTGGCACAGTACTATGTTTGTTGGGTTGTGCGTGTTGTGGACCTTTTCCCCGGCACAGTACCATATTCATTGGGCGTTGCGCGTTATGGACCTTTTCCCCAGCACAGTACCCCTCTTTGTTTGTAGATCATACACCCAGGCCTGCCGGGTGTTTTGATTCCCTTCTCGAGCTGATTAGTCTCATTTGAATTTGGAAAATGATAATATTTAAAGATAGATAAACATAACCTTATGGAACTTGGTACTATGTTTCTGTTCGGCCTTTTGTTGCTTAGCTTTTACTTTGTAGCTAGATCTTTTGATCTATTTCTGTTGATTCGTACTGACTTTTGTTGCTAGCTTGTCTGTTGAGCCCGCCCTACTTGGAGGTTTGTCAGGTTCTTTTACTTCTTTCTGCACCACTTGTAATTTGCTTCTGAGACGTTATTCTTTTTAATGCCCCAGGTTAAGAGCAGTAGCAGGTTTGGATGGTTGAGTCTGTGGTTTCAGGGTTGTGGCTAGTTGCTGTCGCTTGTCTTTTACCTCAGTTTAGAGAGGTAGATGTTTCTTTTGTTGGGTTTTGTATCAACAATAACCTTGATTTGTGTGAACTCACCCTTGAACTAAGATGAATTAAGTTTGTATTTGATGATATTCTTTACTTGAGTGATTGCATGTTATTTTTGTCAAGTGTAGACCAATGTCATTTTATAATGAGTCACTAAACACAGGACCATCCAATGTAATCCCTCATTATGTAACATCCCTCAAAAAAGTAGACCCCTAGGAGTGTTTTTGTAATGACTAAGTCATGAAAAAACCTAAGAAGCTCAAAAGACCAAGTGAGCAAAGGCATAAGGTGAAAATCACCTTAGTGTGCCTGTAGCACAACCTCACCACCAGACCTAGGGTTTGACCATAGGGCTTCAACTTGACTCCATGACCCCCCCCCCCCCCCCCACAACACCCCTAACCCCTTGGGTGGTACATAAGGTCACTAAGGACCCATTGGGGGCAATCAAAGTGGTCATGTTGACATAAGTCCACCCTAACCTTAAATGGGTCAAACTGACCTATATAGGGCCAATTGACCTTCCCTTAGCTAAATTGACACCACCTATACCTTCCTAACTCTAAAGGGAGGTCAATAGGTCACCAAGGATCCATTAATGTCAACCAAAGAGGCAAAGTTGACCCAAGTCAACCCTAGCCCTAAAAAGGTCAAAGTGCCCTAACTAAGGGTCAAGTGACCTCCAAGGTGCCCAACTAACCATACCCAAGTCATCCTAGACCTTAGGGGAGGCCAATGGGTCATCAAGGATCCATTGAAGTCAACCAAAAAGTTCAATTTGACCAAGGTCAACTCTACCCTAGTATTAAGTCAAACTATCTTAAATGGGCTAACTCAAGCTCAAGCCCAATCCCCCTTAGGCTAACCTTATTTCCATGAATAATATGGGTTAGTGGGGTGCCTTTAGGCTGAAATAATCACCAATTTCGGCCATAGTGACTAGGGGAGAGAAAAGCTCCATTTTCTCTTTAATGGAGGAGAGAGAAAATAAGAGAGAAGGCCATTCATGGCTAGGAAGTCCAAGAGCCCCTCTTTTCTTGCTGGAATCATCTCCCCTGGCCAGTTAGGAGAAGGACAAGAGTTTTCCCTACCATGGAAGTGACTAGGGGAGGAGAATTGTCATGGCCGAAATGAGCTTTTAATGGCCATTAATGGTCATTGATGTCTTGGCCTTCCCCTCCCCAACTATGACTTTAAACACCATCAGTGGACTGCGAGGAGTCTTTCCCACCACTTACCTGAAGAAATCAAGCCACTCTGTAGTGTAGTTGCAGAGCACCTGCCGGCTACACCACCATCCATGGCAACCCGGCGATCGGCCTTACTCTAGCCCTCCACTAAGGTCCTGTCCCTCTCCTCTCTTCTAATGGGTAGATCTACACTCGACGATTAATGGAATTGAGGCTAATTGGCCCAAGATCGGCATGGCAGAAATCTTGGTTTTTCAAGATTTTTCTTCCATGCACAAAACACTGTTCCGGCCACCACCGGCCGGTCAACCACCGCGAATCGCCAGCCACCACCTCAACGAAGGTGCTAGTGGCGGTGGCCAGCCGAGAAGAGGCGCGGGTGGCCGGGAAATCGCAAGCTAAAATGGCCCAGGACGAGCTAATCCTGGTCGTTTGCATGTTGGGGAAGACAAACTGATCCCGTCGATCCCGCTTTAAGATTCGTGCGACAGATTAATATTATCCTATTTATAATATAAATTCTGTTACAAATTTTTGTGTTGTATTGTTTTAATTATTAAAAAAACCTAGAATAATATTCAGGACAGGTGTTCTGAATGCAAATCATAGCCCTTGATATCTACTTTAATTTAAAATTGGTTTCAACCAATTTGGATCAGTGGTCTGACAACATCACACCAAACTTAAATTGAGTTCCTTCATCAAACAAGTCATCTAAATGACCTGAGATTATGGATGGGGATCACTCCTATCTATTCCTATAACATATCCAAAAATTGGAATTTTTGGGAAACATTTTCTTAAAGTTTTTGTAGAAATTTAATAATTCATATATGAAATATTTATGGGGTCTTTAAACCTCTAAACCCACCAAACTTTTTGTGGCAGTTGACTAGGGTCATATTATGACTCCGATAAAAATCTCAGCCCAATTGGGTTTGATTTGAATAGGTTTGGTGAGACGAAAGTGCGTCCCTTTAAGGGTTAATTAGGGTAAGAGTGAGCTTGGGGCATGGAGGGGCCAATTCTCACCCAAAGGGGTTAGGACTTTTGCCAGATCCCCAAGGTTAGTTTAAAAACCCCCTCATGGAGTTAGAGATTAATTGGGGTGGATTTGCCCTAGGACCCTAGTTCAAACCCTAAGGTTGAACTATGGGGGTTGGTGAAGGACATGGTGTGATATGTCCATGTATGGACTTGGGGTTTAGTCCATGTAATCCTAGGATGGTAAATAGCTCTAGGAAGGAATTTGGTGATATTTAGACTTAGGCGCACAACTTAAACCAATTAGAGATTGTTTAGGCCTATACCTTTTATAAAAATATTGAAGGGTCATATGATCTTGGATCCTTATCAAATTTTGATAAATGTGTTTTTAAATCATTATGAATTTCTGAAATTTATTGTAAGGTGTTTGGAAGACAGTAGCTCATACTTGTAGTTATAATATTTTTGTTGCCCCTAATGATGATTTTTATAAATTTATGGTTAAACTAACTTGGAATTGTATGAAACTCAGTCAATAATGTTTTATGACAATGTTTAAGCTTTGGTAATTTTTGTGTAATTTTTGGATTATATTTGGTGGTACTTCCTTCTTTAACTTTAATTCATACAAATATATTGAATTAATTAAATACGGGCTAATATATTTGTGAAAGTTTGTATAACTTGGTACTCTATGATATTTTGACATCATATAGTGATCATAAAGTTTTGAAGGCCATAACTTAAGGAAATCTAGTACTTCATGTTCAAAATCATCCATGGTGTAATTTTTGGGAAAATTTAATAAATGTTAAATTAATTAGGAAAATTACAAGTTTCTGGATTTAGTCTAAATATGACATGATAGACCCCCAGTAAAAATTCTATGACATTTGGAAGAATATTTGAAGGGGTCACCTTTCATACCCATCATATAGCTTAGGGTGGTCTACACATAGTAAATCAACAGATTTGTGATAACTTGTGGAATGGTCATAGGAAGTTGGGGGTAATTGTATGCTGATCTGGTAAGATGAAAAAGTGAGCTTCATTAGGAGTCATCATGGGGAGAGGTGATGGGTTGACTAATGTAAGTGGTGCTCGGGATCTGCGAAGAATCGTCTTTCCTGTGGAGAGAGACAGATTCAAAATACAATAGGGTTAGACTTAGTATAATATTAAATGGGATTTGGAATTGGGTAATAACCAATAATAGTAAGTTCCTTGGGAAAGGGAATGATGGGCTTCCGCTACCATCATAGTTCATAGTGCCCTATGCGAGCCCTTCATTGGGAATACCTTGGGTAGTACTCCTAGGCTAACCTATACCATAAGAATAATTAATGTTTAAGAGCAACTAGTATAACTCAGGAGTTTAGTTTGTTGGGATTACCCGAGCGGTAGGCTCGGTGGTTGTGGAAGTGGGCCGGTTGGCCCGATGAGTTGAGGGCTCGGAAGGTAGTTATAACAGGCAGGTTGGTCCAAGGAGCTGATGGCTAAGGAATTCCTGGATACATGAACAAAAGGTGGCGGGTTTTCGGTATTGGACGGTTGTTCACATCGACTTTGATACGCTGACTCGGCGGGTGTGGTTGATACTTAGCCAAAGGAAGAGTGGTGGATATGGACATCATTAGTACATGGTGACTCTGGGTGTGTCCTTCCAGAGGTGTACGTAAGGGCTTGTCCTGGTAGTGTGGATAACCTCCTAGGAGTGGGTGGGACAGACCCACTGTCTTCGTTTTCTACTACGGAGGTTCCTGGGAGTGAAGCTAGCTGCCCAAATAGGGGGAACTAAAGGTCTGTGCGCATTGAGTCATGTGTGTGTATTGTACTTGCATGAACATATCATTAAACCCACATAACATAGCATACCATGACAACATCATTCAACTTCTACCCCTAACGTATAAATCTGTATGAGACTTTTTATACGTTAGGCCTTGCCAAATGACCCCGTGGTTTATAAGCTTGTGTGGGCATGCTTATAACTCTTCATATGAATATTTATTACTTGTCTTGTGATGTGCTTTACTTTCAGCCTTCTCTGCTTATTACTATAGAACTACTAGTTGTACTTTCCTTCTTTAGCTCTATCAACATTATTATACAACTGCTAGAATAGCTCTACCATCACCTGCTCTTGTCTACTCTCCACCATCATAGCTTTCTTATCATTCCTCCCGCTTAGTGCCTAGGAGCCATTGGAGGAGGGGTGGGGGAAATCAGGCTTAGTCTTTTGACTAACGGTCGGTGGACAAAACATTTCAGGGGCTCCGAATGGGGGATAGGGAGCAACATCAGGAGATACAGCACCAACGGAGCACGATGCACATGGAGGTGGGCCATTCTAGCACAGGAGCACCGGCTACTGGCTCCGTGAGTGATTAGTTTACTTAGCTTCCACGAGAGTTTGTAGTGAGGATTTTATGTGCCGGGCTTAAGCCCGTTTATATTTCTATGTACTGTTCTATTTCAGTATTTCTTTTATCTTGTGGAATTGATATGATTTACTTTATATATTTTGTGTGTGACATGTGGATTTGGATATATCTAACATATCTATTTGCTTCTCTCTCTTTAGTGATCGTTAAGGCCAACAAGATCATCATTTTGTAGTGGCGACCTTCCCGAGTGTCGGTATCACCGTAAAACGGCGATTCTTGGCATAAGACCCGGTGGTTTTAAGAAGAAAAAAAATGGGGTCTTACACATTGTGTGATCCATGATGTTGACTCATGTGTAACCTCTCTATTGGGATGCACTTCGTTTTTAAGTACTAGAGTAGTGGAAGAAAGAAAGGGTTGTTGGTTTCAACAATGAAGAAAAGAAAATTTTTCTAAAAAATTTCTTAAGTCCATTTCTCAAGAAATGACATGTATTTCTCGAGAATTCTAAGTAAATTTCTCGAGAAAGCATAGCTGTTCTCGAGAAACCATAAGACTTCTCGGGAAAGTGTCTGAAAATATTTTAAGTACATTTCTCGAGAAATGCCCTATAGATTTCTCGAGAGGCCAAGTTAGTTCTCGAGAAAAGCAAAGTTGTTCTCGAAAAGACCAAATAATTTCTCGAGAAAGCTAAGTCTTTTTCTCGAGAAATCAATTCTTTCTTAAGAAATAAGTCTTTAAGTTCACAGATTTTTCGTTAAGTAAATTTCTCGAGAAGGTCAGACAATTTCTCGAGAAAGCAATTCATTTCTCAAGAAATCATATTCTTCTCGAGAAATCCATCTTCAGTTCTAAATTTGTGCTAAGTACTTTTCTCGAGAAATAACATCCTTCTCGAGAAATCAAGTATTTTATTTCAGAGATTTTCGCCAAGTCGTTTCTCGAGAAGCCATGTTTTTTCTCGAGAAAGCTAGTCATTTCTCGAGAAATCTATTTCTTCTCGAGAAATGGACTTGCAGATTTTTCTTTTCAAATCTTCTGACAAGATTCCAATTTAAATCTAAGTTCTTCGTGATTGGTCCACATGGATCATTCCTTAATGATTTATGACCGTTAGAAGATGTTCTATAAATAGTCCTTTCAGATTGATCGCTAACCCTAAGTATACTAATTAGAATAATTACAACAATAAGAATCGTATTCGCAATTTCTAAATTCGGGAGAAGTCGCCGTCTTCATCATCGTTCTTCTCTGTGGCTCTTCTCTTGATCCAGCGATTTGAAAGGAGAAAAGATTCGACAGATCTAAGTTTTTAAGATTCTTCAATATCTATTTGATCGTGTTGGATCCAAGGTTTTCAGATCAAGTTTTCTCGGATTTCTTCCACAATCTTCTTTATAGAGCTTTTCGGTTTTCAAAAGGAAGATCCCTGAAGATTTCAAATCTAGAAGAGTAATACTTTTATTATTATTGTAAAATTATTTTATCCTTTGTAGGAGTTTAGTCTTCGAGATTGTAGGAGGTTTGTTCTTCTGAGTGTAGATCCAGTTTGTGGATTGAGTTTGTAGATCTGGTTTGTGGATCGAGTTTGTAGATCTGGTTGCGGATCAAGGTATAGGAGAGTTTGTTCTCCGAGGTGTAGGAGCATTGCTCTGAGGTGTAAGATTGTGATAATCTGAGAAAGGTGAAGTAGCCAAATCTATCCCTTCGTGGTAGATAGGCGAGGCGGGATAGTGGACGTACCCAATACCAGGAACCACTATAAATCTCTGTGTTTGTGTGCTTGAATTTTTAGATAACTTTTATTCTGCAAAAAGACACAAACATCACCTATTCACCCCTCTCTAAGTGATTTAGGTAAACGCTAGATACTTTCAATTGGCATCAGAGGGGCATTTTGTTCGATAATGCTAACACCTTGAACAAGATCCCTGATCTTGCATTCAAGGATTCTGCATATTCACATGGATCGAAGAAAAGACATGTCATCCATGAAGCTACCAGTGTGCACCAAGGAAAAATTTCCCATGTGGAAAGAACGAGTTCGATTCTATATGGAAGCTGCTTATCCGAGAATTTTTTAGATAGTGGAAGAAGGACCTCACATCCCTACACAGGCTTACATGATAAATCCAGCGATTATGATACCCAAGAAGATGATTGATCTCACTAAGGATAATATTGCCTTAGTCTCCCTAGATAAGAAGGCAAAGAATATCATAACATGTGCAGTGGACGATTCAATGCTGCAGAACTTATTCCACTGCAAATCTGCCAAAGAGATGTGGGACTATCTTGTTGTCCTAATGGAAAGTACTGAAGAAGTAAGAGACGATCACAGATCATTGTTGAACCAGGAGTAGGAATCCTTCAAGAAAGGTGTCAATGACTCCATAACTGACAGCTTCGAGAAGTTCTTCAAGAGAGTTGACGGCCTCAGGAACTTTGGTCTTGCATTCACTAATAGTGATCTCAATGATATGTTTTTAAGATCCCTAACTAAGGACTGGGACACAAAAGTTGTTGCCATTAGAGAATTCGGGAAGATGCCGGAAATAGACCCTCAGAACCTTTTCAAAAAGCTACTCTCCTATGAGCTTCAAATGAATACCAGGAAGAAGGAGGAGCAAAGCAATAGAACGTCTAACAGAGAAAAGTCTGTGGCTATAGAGGCGGAAGGTTTGAGGAAATCTAAAGTTGTGTCACCCATAAGGACACGTGCTCCAGATACACCAGAAGACTCAGAGCCAATCACTTCAGGCACCGAGCTACCGGATGGAGAATTTTCCCTCATCTCCAAGCAGTTCAAGAAGCTGCTCAACAAGAGGAGGCAAAAAAAAAGTCATTCTCTTCAGATTCCAGGAGATCACATCATGACGGTGATCGTACCAAGAAAAGCTATAACAAAGAGGGCAGGTATAAATCCAAACTGAACAAATAGTATTCCTCTGATGTTTTTTGCTACAGCTATAATAAATCAGGTTACATGATTGCGGAGTGTCCGTATAAGAAGGATAGCTCCAAGAAGGATGAGAAGATATCCTTCAAAGGGAAGAAGAAAGAATAAAAGAGCTTCGTTGCCAAGAAGTCGAATACTCTCAGTGACAGTGACTCGAGTGAGTCGAGCTCTGAGAACGAAGAAGCCTACTTCGGGCTCATGGCTCATACAGACGAGAAAGTTGGCGACTCTGAGTATCGCAGGAAGGTAATCTCGCACACGATACTCTCTGAATCTGAAACATCCTCGAATGGTCATGATGGCTACTCTTCTTAATAGGAAGGTGATTTTGAGTTGATGGTTCAACACAAGAACCTCTTAAAGTCTTTTGACAAATCTGAAGGATGAAATTGCAAAATTTCTTCCTCTCAAAGATGAAGACCACTCCTTGAAAGAGGAACTCAATGGACTCTGTTGAGATGTTAAGTCTAAAAGAAAAATATCTTGATGAGCTGGAAGAAAAGCTCGCTGTGTTTACTTCTTCCTGGACTGAGCAGATATCAGTACAAGCTTTTGTTGTTAAAGACATTGAAGATGGTAGTTGAATCTTGAAGGATGCCGCTCCCTTAGATTAAGCTGTTATCCCCAGAGCTACACATCACTCAAAGAAGTTTTTTAAAGAGATGCAAAGAGCGTCGAATGCCGCTCGACGATCGGAAGCTCCATGGTCGAACGAAGCTCGACGATCTGAGCACCCATCGTCGAACGTCGATCGACGATTTCAATATGATTTTCAAAATCATAATCCATTCCATAGAAACCTAAATGAGAATAGAAACCCTAGGTTTGTTGACCCATCATCTGCATGGAGAATCCCACCTAGGAGATCTCACCCACTAGGTTATCACCCTCAGCCTGCATTCTCTTATATTTCCAGTTTTTCTTATGTGAAAAACAAGGGACCCAAGGTTACCTGGGTCCACTCTGTCTAAATAATTGTCTTGCAGGTGAAGGCCTATCCAATCACTCAAAATAAGTGGTATTTGGATAGTGGATGCTCTAAGCATATGATAGGAAATAAAGATCTACTGTCAAAATTCAAAGCTAAGCTTGGCCCAAAGGTTATCTTTGGAGACTCCAGCTGTGGTCAGACAGAAGGCTATGGCAAGATCACCATTGGAGCAGTTACATTCAAGAGAGTTGCTTATGTCAATGGACTGAAGCACAATCTGATTTCAGTCAGCCAGCTATGTGATGCTGGCTACCAGGTTTCATTTTCCAACTCATCTTGCAATATTACTTTGAATAATAATGTTGTTTTAATAGGTATTAGAATAGGTAATATTTATTTAGTAGATTTTAATTCATCTCACTCTGAAATCTGCCTGTTTAATGAAGTAACCCTCAATAATAATTCCCTATGGCATAAAAAGCTTAGTCATGTAAACCTTAAAAACATATCTAGGTTATCTAAGCACAACCTTGTTAGAGGTTTACCTTCTTGCCCCTACAAGAAGGAGAGCCTATGCAAGGCTTGTCAGCTAGGCAAGCAAACCAAGAATTCATTTAAATCTGTAAATAAAAGTGACTCTCCTAGAATCCTGTATTTATTACATTTGGACCTTTTTGGCCCAATAAATGTACAGAGTTTAGGAGGGAAGTATTACACATTAGTAATTGTAGATGACTTCTCTAGGTTCAGTTGGGTTTTCTTTTTGAGAACTAAGTCTGATAACTTCAAAGCCCTTACAGACTTTCTACTTTGTGTGCAGACTGAGTACTCTACTCATGTGGCCTTGATCAGAAGTGATCATGGTACTGAGTTTGACTCTCTTCTCATGCAAGAATTCTGTGAGAGAGAAGGAATCAAACATAGCTTCTCAGCTCCTAGAACTCCCCAACAAAATGGGGTAGTTGAAAGGAAGAATAGAACACTAATTGAAGCTGCTAGTACATTGTTGGCAGATGCTAACATGCCTCTATCCTATTGGGCAGAAGCTGTTAGTACACCAAACTATGTCTTGAATAGAAGTTTGATACACAAACTTAAGTGTAAAACTCCTTATGAGTTGCTTAAAGGAAAGAAACCAAAAATTAATTACTTTAGAATTTTTGGCTGTATTGTTTATATTCATAATAATAATAAAGAATATATTAGAAAATTTGAAGCAAAAGCTTCAATGGGAATTATGCTTGGATATTCCCAAGTAAGCAAAGCTTATAGGGTTTATAACAAATCTACCTGTAAGATAGAAGAATCTGTGCATGTTTCATTTGATGAGCATCAGATGTTTTACAAGGAGAAAGAAAATTCTCCTTCCTCCAGCTCTTTGCAGGTACCTGATGCCCCTCAAGAAATTCTTCAACTATCAACTCTTCAGATCACTGAATCAGACAGTGATGAAGACATTGCTGAAGCTGTTGAAGCTGTTGTTGTACCACCAACAGTAGATCAAATTCCTCCTGAGGAATTAATCCCAACTGTTGTTGAAGATCACATCCCACCTGCTGACATTGTCACACTTAGAGATCACCCCACATCTCAAGTGATTGGAGACATATCAGCTGGTGTACAAACAAGACACCAATTAAGACAGGATGTGATGCATGCTTGTTTCCTCTCACAGGTTGAGCCCCTCACCTTTAAAGATGCAGAGCTAGATCCCCACTGGATCATTGCAATGCAAGAGGAGCTCAATCAATTTGAGAGATGTAAAGTTTGGACTTTGGTTCCAAGACCTAAAGGCCAACTGATCATAGGCACCAAGTGGGTGTATAGAAACAAGTTAGATGCAAATGGAATAATAGTAAGGAATAAAGCTAGGCTTGTAGCTCAGGGCTACAGACAGGAGGAAGGTATAGACTATGACCAAACCTTTGCTCCTATTGCAAGGCTAGAAGCAATAAGGATCTTCTTGGCCTATGCAGCCTTCATGAAGTTTAAGGTGTTCCAAATGGATGTCAAAAGTGCATTCCTAAATGGTGAGCTTAAGGAAGAGGTGTTTGTTGAACAACCACCAGGGTTTGTTTCTTCAACTCAGCCTTCTCATGTTTTTAAGTTGCAGAAAGCTCTTTATGGACTAAAGCAAGCTCCTAGGGCCTGGTATGAGACCTTAGCTAGTTTCCTGTTAGAGCACAACTTCACTAGGGGAGTAGTTGATAGAACCCTTTTCGTCAAGCATCGCAAGGACACAATCCTGTTAGTTCAGGTGTATGTAGATGATATTATTTTTGGCACCACTGATCCCAAACTGTGCAAAAAGTTTTCCAACTTGATGCATTCTAAGTTTGAGATGAGTAGCATGGGTGTGCTGTCTTACTTTCTTGGTCTCCAAGTTAAGCAAGATGCTGATGGTATCTTCATCTCCCAATCCAAATATGCCAAGGAATTGGTAAAGAAATTTGGGATGGCTGATGCTTCAGCAATGCCTACACCCATGGCTACTAATGTAGTTATTGATTCTGATGATCACGGCAAGCCAGTTGATCAAAAGAATTATAGGGCCATTGTTGGTTCCCTATTATATCTAACTGCAAGTAGGCCAGATATAATGTTTGCTACATGCCTTTGTGCTAGATTCCAGGTCAACCCCAAGGAATCTCATCTGATTCTTCTAAAGAGAATCCTGAGATACCTGAAAGGATGTCCAGATCTAGGACTTTGGTACCCAGCTGAGTCAGAATTTGAATTAATTGGATATTCTGATTCTGATTATGCTGGCTGCAGAGTTGACAGGAAGAGCACCTCAGGAACTTGCCAGTTCCTGGGAGAGAGATTGGTCTCTTGGTTCTGTAAGAAGCAGGCTTCTGTCTCAACTTCAACTGTAGAGGCTGAATATATAGCAGCTGCCAGTTGTTGTTCACAGATCCTGTGGATTCAAAACCAGCTTGTGGATTATGGTTACTCACACAAGAACACCAAGATCATGTGTGATAGTACCAGTGCCATTTCTATTGCACAAAATCCAGTGCACCACTCTAGAACCAAGCACATTGAGATTAGGCACCATTTCCTGAGAGATTGTGTGGAAAAGAACAAGATCTGTCTTGAGTTCATATCCACTGAGTTTCAGAGAGGTGATATATTCACCAAGCCTTTAGATGAACAGAAGCATCTGTTCTTTTTAGTTCAACTAGGCATGATTAATGGACGAGACTAAGTGTGACTATATCTGCCTTTGTTGAAATCTGCTTGAAGATCGTCGAACGATGATCGAAGATCGTCGAACGGATTGAGCCTATCGTCGACCTCTGGTTAATGATAGCTTATCTGTTTGAAGATCGTCGATCGACGTTCGACCATCGTCGAACAGGTTGAGCTCATCGTCGATCTCTGAACGACGACAGCTTGTTGCGTGTGAAGCCAGAAATAGCCGAACGATGGTTCGACTACTCTGCTTCTGAGCCGATCGTCGAACGACCGTTCGACTATCGGGTCAAGTATCTTTTTAATAGATCGACTATTTCCGGTCCAATATAAAACCGATAGTCGACCTAGGTTAAAAGATCTTTTGTTTTATCGTCGACGGAGCGTGCCCTTTCGCATTCTGCTTTCCCGCTTGCGATTTCCGGGCGTTTCGTCTTCTTCGTTCTCTGCAGCTTTCTCGAGCTTTCTCCAACAAATCCATGGCGATTTCTCCAACTGTTCTAGCCATCGTGAAATTTGATGCCGGATTCAGTGTGGATTTCGAAGCATTCAGTAGCTGCGATGCCGGAATCGTGGAAGTTCTCCAGCTCTGCAGGGATCAGGGTTTAGAGAAGCTGATGTCTGAAAGGATTAAGATCAATATTCCTGAAATCAAAGAATGGGCTTTCACGTCGTCCTCCACAGACGAATCGATGACTGGTACCATAGGCGGAGAAGAAGTTATCCTGACTCCGGCCGTCTTATCTGATGTTTTTGAATTAGTTATTGGTGATGAGGATTATGAGCAAGACGCTCAGGAATTTGGAAGAATGCTGGTTGAGCTGGGACATGCTGAGGGCATTCCCACCAAGCTGCTCAAAGTAAACTTCCCCTTCAAGACAAGTTCCTCGCTGAGGTAGTCGGAAAAGTGCTCCTGGGTAAGCACTCTGCCCACGACAATATAACAAGGCAGCAATTTGCACTCATGTGTGCAATTGTTAATCGAAAAAGGATAGATTGGGCAGTTGTTTTGTTTGATTTAATCAGGAAGAAGACTGGTAAGAAGGAAGTCACCCTGGGAAGGGTTATTGGAATTTTCCTTAAAGAGAAATATCCCCAGCTGCTGAGTTCCACTGCAACAACAATCAACGCCAGCAAGAAGATGGATCCCCACTTGTTCTCTAAGTGGAAGAGGACGTTTGTGAAATCTGCTCCAGCAACATCTGAGGGCACAAGGACTGTAACAGTCGCTCCTCAACCTGTTGAAGCTGGCTCAGCTCTTCCTTCCTCCTCCTCTGTTTTGCCGTCTGCCTCAGTTGAAGTACCATCAACTTCTGTTGAGGTACGACCTTCTTCCTCTGCTGCTCCTGAAACAACTACGGTTGTTCCTCTGTCTCCTCCAGCCTCTCCTCTACCTACTCATCTGGCTAGGATATCTGCTCCTAGCTTTGATTTGTTAGGATCAGAGAGAATTCTTACTCCTCCTGTATCTCCAATTCATTCTCCAATTCATTCCCCAATAAACTCTCCTGCTCCATCTCCTGCTCGATCCCCTGTCCATCATCCCAGCACCTCTACCATATCTGCTGCAGCACCATCCACCTCTCATCCTTCATCTTTTGAAATCTCTCCAGATCTTATCTCCCGCATTGTGGAGCTGATTACCCCCTCAATCAAAACCATGATTGAAGAGGCAATCGCTCCCCTTGCAGCCTCCATTGATCTTTTGTCTGCCTCCATCAAATCCATTTCTAAATCTGCTGAGCCATCTTCCTCTAGGGGCCTGGTTTCAGTATCTACTGAAATCAGGCAGGGGGAGATGTTCAATGAAGATGCCTCAGATCATCCTGCCTCTCCTCCAGCTTTAAAAGATTCAGTTATGTCTGCTCAGGAAGAAATAGTTCCAGATGTAGTCATGTCTGCTCAGGAAGAAATAGTTCCAGATGTTGTCATGACAGCTGAGAAAGAGATAGATCCAGCTGAAGAAGAGATAGCTCCTGCTGAGAAAGTTTTAGCTCCAGTTTTGTCTGAGAAGGAAATAGCAGATGGAATCCTGCTATCTGAGATTGCAGTTAAGGTTTGCTTAGAAGATCTTACCACTCCTATGATTGCTAGATTCCTGGAAGGAATCATAACTTCTTATCTGAATGAATCATGGGAAATGGTTAAATATGAAGGTAACTCTTTCATTCGTTTTGTTGATGAGTCGATTAATTTGATAGTTTGTGAATACCTTGAAGGAATGATTCAAGCTTATTTAGCAGATATGTATTCATAATTTTACAGATATTATTAAAGAAGATTTAACTGCTCAAATCATAGCAGTTGTTTCTGAGGCTGACCCAAGTATTCTTTCTACTCAAGTAGACCCTGAGTTGGAATCCTTCTTAGATAATAAAGAAGATGAGTCTGAGAAAGAGGAAGTCAAAGTTGACTCTCCTGTTCTGAGTTTGGAAGAAGCTCAAGCAAGAGCAGCATGGAATTTAAGAGTTCAATCTTTAAAAGAGAAAGAGAAAGATTTGCAATTTGAAAAGTCATCCATCTGGGATGACTCTCCAGGTTTAGATTTAGACTCCCTTCTGGCTCTGGATGCCATGGAAGAGGAAAGGGAGAAATCTGCTTCAAAGCTTAAAGAAAAGGCTGTCTCAGAAGCCTATGATCCGTATGAGAACCCTCCATCATCCCATTCTGATGATGATGATGATTCTGATCTTTCTGATAAGTCAAAGAAAAAGAAATCTGCTGCAAAGAAAAGAAAAGCTGCTCCTCCTCCACCTCCAAATAAGGATAATGACACTCCCTATTACATTTTGAAGGGCATTGACCCCAAATCCAAGGATTTTCAGCATTGGATGAGGTTTTCGAAGAATCAGCAAAAAGAAAGAAAAAGAACCAAGAGGTATGATAGTCCTGTCTCAAGATGGACTCCCAGAGGTCCTCCTCCTCCTCCTCCAGGTGCAGGAGCCTCTGGGAACCCTTCAGCTCATCCTTCTGCCTCTTCTGCAAGATCTGCGTCTGCTCAGCCCCAACCAAGACAAGTTTATCAAAGTTCTCAAGGCAAATCATCTTATGGTTCTCAAAGACAAATGAAGGAGGTTGTGGCTCAAAGACCAACCTTTTCCCCACCTCCTTCTCCAAAGAAGAGAATTTCATCTCCAACTCCAGTTCAATCTGAGAAAAGTATTTCGAAAGGTAAATAGTTTATTTTGTTTTAAGATATCTAGCAAGAACCTCTCTGCTAAGTATACTCTAATGTCTTATCTAGATATAATAGCTGATGCTGCTTCTCCTGAGCCCGTATATGAAAATCCTGAGCTCGATCCTAACTTTAGGATGGCTCGCTTTCAAGAACTTGTAGGAGCAGCCCAAATAAGAAAAGCAAGAGCCGAAGGTAAAGATACGACTGGTTTTACTACCATGTCAACCTACAGAAAGAAAGAATTTGAAAAATTCCAAGTCAATCCTGAGATTTTTGATCCAGCAAAATACATGGAAAAACATCCTGAAGCTGTTGTCCCCAGAGCTACAGAACTGAAGATCATTGGTGCTCAGGACCTGAAGATGTCAAAGAAAGAATCAGATGACCCTCTAAGAAAAATTTCCTTTGTTTCTAGTTCTTCTGATCCTTTACCAGTCTCTAAAGATTCTTAATAGTTTAATTAACTGCTGTGATATATTTGATTATTTGTTTATCTGATTGATTATCTGCCAGTTTATTGTTATCTATTTTCTGTATTATTTTAGTTTTCTATAGCTAGTTGTTTGTTTTAGATTTTGAGAGACTTAACTCAAATAGGGGGAGATGCAAAGAGCATCGAACGCCGCTCCCTTGGAGTGAAGTGCGTTCGACGCTCTTTGCACAGACAAAACTTAATATTCTACCCAACTCCCTTGGAGTGAAGTGCGGAATGAAAAGATTATAGATATTGATTTAACCTTAAAGCCTAACACAAGTGATGTGTACAAACACAAGCTAACTGTAATTACAGTTAAGCTTGGAGAAAACCTAATCAGCAACTAGCAACCTAGTTATATCTAATCACAGCCACAATGCAGGAATTAAACAGTGGAATCCAGACGACACAAGGAAATTTATAGTGGTTCCCCAAACAACTTGGGTACGTCCACTCTTCTACCCACACGGTAGGAATCCACTCAGGTTTTTGATCAAGTGCCCTGCCACCAACAGAATCTGATTCAGGTAGATTCAGAAACCCTTTAGACTTTTGATCAGGTGTCTAAAAAACCAAGCACAGGTTTTTGATCAGGTGCCCTGCCACCAAGGGATACTTTTGAAGGGAGTAATAACCCTGTACAGGAGGGGGAAGAAGGTTAAGATGTCTTCTCTATTTTTCAATAGATTAGAGAAGCACAAAAAGCTTGCACTGAGCTAGAATGCTCTAAAGAATCAAGGCTCCCCCTGGCTCAAAGATGTCCAGGTGAAGTCTCGCTTCAGTGCAGAAAAACTCTTCAGAAAGTTCTGAAGGAAAGAGCTACAGGAAGAAAGTAAATAATAAAATCAAAGTTCTTCAAGCAGCTATCTTCTTCTTCTTCTTCTTCAAAGGAACACTGAGTTGAACTTCCTGAAGGCAGGAGAACTCAGGTGAAGAAGAGATGAAGATCTTAACACTTCTCAGTTAGATGGAGATTGCTGAGAGCAGGAAGCTTGAACTTTTATGAAGGCTTGAGTGCTTGAGAATATGTGTGTAACACTAGCTTCAATCCTTCTTCAAAGGGTCCTTTAAATATTATCAGCAAGCAACGGCTCTCTTCCATTTGAATTATTTGTCTTCTTCTAAGCCTTGAGACCTGGGCTGTAAATATCAAGAAGACAGAAATATCTCTGCAGCAAAACATTCTATAAAAGGAATAAATCACTTTCTAAGAAGCTGCAGGCTTAAATCAGATAACAGAAGGACTAAATAAAGTCACATCAGAAATAATCTCTTTATAGCAAAAGAAGACTTTTCAGTCTAACGGCTATAAAGGGCTGACAATGGATAAAGTAAATTAAAATGACAGCTAATAAGACAAACAACTTTATCTTAAAAGATTTGAACTCAGGCAAAAAGAATAGAGCAAATAATGCCTGGAAATTTTATCATACAGCTTAAAATACTGTGCCAGAAAATGTATTAATTAATTAAATATAATAAATAAATACAAAATACAAAGGCAGACAGAAAACGTCGAACGACCTTCGAAGATCGTCGAACGACGCCAGGAGATCGTCGAGCTATCGGGCAGATAGTCGAACGATCCAGATAGTCGAGCTATCAAACAGATAGTCGAGCTACCGCAGCAGATAGTCGAACTATCAGGACAGATAGTCGAACTATCAGATAGTCGATCTATCAAGAACAGATAGTCGAACTATCAAGCGCACAGAGATAGTCGAACTATCAAGCAGATAGTCGACCTACCTCAGAAAACAGATAGTCGATCTATCAACAGATAGTCGAACTATCAAACCAAACCAGATAGTCGATCTATCAGCAGATAGTCGAACTATCAGATAGTCGACCTATCAGGACAGATAGTCGAACTATCAAAGGCAACAGATAGTTGAACTATCAAAAGATAGTCGAACTATCAAGACGAAACAGATAGTCGATCTATCAACAGATAGTCGAACTATCAAGGCGGAACAGATAGTCGACCTATCAACAGATAGTCGAACTATCAGATAGTCGATCTATCAGGACAGATAGTCGAACTACCAACGCAGACAAAGCGTCGACCAACTGATAGACGATCGTCGATCAGCCGATAGACGATAGTCGAGCGGCGTTCGACTATCGTCGAACGAAAAACCTACTTAACCAAATTCTCAATTTGGAAAAGCGAGGACTCTACAGCTAGACTTCTAAACATTGACCATAGATATTTCTTGGGTCAAGGGGCACAAAGGAGAGGACTAAACTCAAATCAAACTAGGGTACCAACAAATCTTTCTTCAAACAGCTATCATTTTCTTTACAGAGCTTGTAGATCTGCTTCCTTAGAATTGCTTCTGAACCTACTGTTACAGATGGTGATTGCTTCAGCTATCTCTTTCCTCTGCTAAGTTTTCTTTGCAGAACAGCTTCTTTAGGCTCGACAAGAAAGGCGAAGAAAAAGATGAAATTCGGCCACACTTTCATTTTAAGAAAACCTAGATAAGGATTCGAATGTTTTTCTCTGGCGATTTGCCCCTTTTTAGTCTTTGATGGCCAATCGAGCAGTGGGCCCACCACCAGATTGATGGCTGAGATTTAGCCATACAACACATTCTTTCCATTTACTCTTCATTCACCGGCTCTTTGTTGTGTGTGGGCCCCAACACTTAAAGGCAAAAATATATCTTTCTAAGTGCAGAGGATGATGACAGCTGGCCGCCAGCGCATCTGGCAGCATTCCCGCAACATTTGAATTTTTGTTAACTTTTTTTACTTTGTTGACGTCAGCATGACTCAACATTTGTGGACTTAGAAAAAATTCAAGCATTAGAAGCAAAGGCGTTGAGTGAGGAAGTATCACTCAACGCCACAACACTTACCTCTGGGACTTAGTGGATAATATCTATTCCTTACCTCCGGGGTTGAGTGAGCTTACTCAACTCAATGCCTGTGGACTTAGTGATTTTTGCTATGTCCAACAGCCAATTATTATGTACACTTGTCCGATCAATGTGATATGGACAAACCTGCACTCATGACCTTAAATTCACATCAAATATAGTTGATGTGTGTGACATTGACCTGTTTGACTTCTTATAAATCAAGGGCATTGGGAATAATAAACCCAACAATTTTCAATAAGAAAACTCTGGTGGTAGAAGAGTCAATAAATGTTGTATTTGATTAGACTAACATGCTTCATGGTAGCTCGTCTAGTGTTATTGGTCCAGATGCAGGTACCAGGTTCAAGGAGCTAAGATTGGATGAAGCTATTAAGGAATAAGCTTCAAGCTCAGTCAAGCATGTCAATTTAGGCTTAGTGGATGAAGAACCCATAGAGGAAGAATTGCCACAACCCATAGAGGCTGCATAAGATATTGCAGAGCCAGCTAGAGGGAGAGCAAGGAACCTTGGGCACAGACACCTAAGAGATCACCCAGTTGATGAGATTATTGGAGAGCCAGACGACGACATTATAAATAGAAGAGGTACATCTAATGAAATTTTGCATCTCATCTTTCTGTCTTAGGTTGAACAGAAGAATTTCGAGGAAGTGAACAAAGATGCCTCTTGGATAATGGCAATGCAAGAGGAGCTCAGCCTTTTTGAACGATGCAAATTCTGGGAGCAAGTGCCCAGGCCAAAGGGACAGAACGTGATAGGCACCAAGTGGATATTCAGAAACAAGCTGGATGAAAATGAAGTAATTATCAAGAACAATGATAGGCTTGTAGCGCAAGGTTATAGAAAAGAAGAGGGGATCGAATTCTACCAGACATTTGCTCTAGTGGCTCGGCTCGAGGCGATTAGGTTGTTTTTTGCGTATGCTACCCTCAAAGGCTTCACTATCTACCAAATGGACGTGAAGTCATCTTTCCTCAACGTGAATCTGAAAGAGAAAATATACGTAGCTCAACCCCCAGGTTTTATTAATTCTCAATTCCCTGAACATGTTTATTTCTTAAATAAAGCCCTATATGGTTTAAAGCAAGCTCCCCGAGTTTGGTATGAGAAGTTGTCTAGCTTTCTTCTTGAGAACAAGTTCACAAGGGGAAAGATAGAAAAAACATTATTTCTTAGGGAAGTTAAAGACAAGATTTTGCTAGTGCAAATCTATGTCGACGACATCATATTTGGCTCTACAGAAGACAATTTTTGCAAAAAGTTTTCCAAACTTATGCAAGGGAAGTTTGAAATGAGCAGTATGGGCGAGCCGAAGTATTTCTTAGGACTTCAGGTGAAGCAACCTAAAGATGGAATTTTCATCTCTCAGACGAAGTTCACCAAGGAGCATCTTAAGAAATTCGGAATGGAGAGCGCAACCACTATGAGGACTCCAAAGGGTTCAACTGTGTCTCTAGACAAGGATTAGAAAGAGAAATCTTTTGATGAAACCAAGTACAGAAGCATAATTGGATCATTGCTCTACCTGACTGCTAGTAGACTGGATATAATGTTTTCAACATGTGTCTGGGCTAGATATCAGGTGAACACTAAGGAATCTCATTACATCGCTATAATGTGGATTTTAAGATACCTTAAGGGTACACCCAATCTTGGCTTATGGTACCAGAGAAGAAATGTTGTCGAGCAAATTGGCTTTTCAGATGTAGATTATGTAGGTTGCAGGGATGATAAAAAAGCACTTCCGGGACGTGCCAATTCCTCAGAAGATGACTTATTTTTTGGAGCAGTAAGAAGCAAAATTGTGTGGCAACATCTACTGCCGAGTCAGAGTATATCTCTGCGGGTAGTTGTTATGCACAACTTCAGTGGATCAGAAATCAACTTGAAGATTATAATTTGAAGTTCAGAGATATTCCGATGTATTGCAACTCATCCAGCGCAATTGTTATCACAAACAATCTAGTTTCCCACAGCCGGACCAAGCATATCGAGGTGCGCTACCATTTCATCCGGGAGCTTGTGGAGAACAAGAACATAGCTCTCAGCTATCTCCCGATGGACAAGTAAGTTGCAGATATCTTCACGAAGCCGCTGGATGAGGCCAAGTTATCCTTCTTCAAGACAGAACTTTGTATGCTCAACATGGAATCCTGAAAGGTTCATTTTTTAAGTCAATAGAAGATTCGGCATCAGCCACTTAGAAAATTCCAAGAGAATTCCAACTCAGAAAAATCTCAAGCTCAGAAAGGGATTTCTCGGAAAACTACTGCTATTTCTCAAGAAGAACTTATATTTCTCGAGAACTTACTGGATTCCACGAAGGCTTCGGATTTTCTTGAGAAGAAATAGAATTTATTTCACGAGAAATCAATTTTTTCTCGAGACAAACTACTAGATATATTTTTCGGAACACTAGATATATTTCTCGAGAAATGGCTTATATTTCTCGGAAAGTCTAATGGATTTCTCGAGAAGCCTTATCTTTCTCAAGAAATATCCAATTCCGCCATCCTAAATTTTTGAAGAATTCGAACCGCAATTCCAGGTACGCCTTTCGTTATACTTCTAAATTTTTAATTTTATATAAATATAAGATATGTCCATAGAAATACCCAAATCCACAAATTCGAAAAAGGCTTTCCCGAGAAAGACGCTTCAGTTTCGCGAAGGTCACCACCGTTCTTCACAAACTTCATCGATTCTTCTTCGAAATATCAAAAAAATTTCATTCTTCTCCTTCGATGGCTCCTTCTACAAAGATTGGCATGGGCAGTGAGTTCGTTCGATCAGGAATCACAAAAATTTCAGATGATTTCAAGAATGTTATTCAACTTCTTGAGTCAGCCGGCCTCACCTTCATCCTTGAGCATCCGTGCAAGGTTCGGCTTCCAGATGTCGAAGAGTTCTTCAGAAATTCCAAGCTTAAGCGGAGAGGGAAGTTGTTGAAAACTTCAGTCAAAGGTATGAAAATAAAAATCAGGTCGTCCTCTCTAATAGAGTCTCTAAGATTACCCTCCATTGATGAGGAAGAATATTTTGAAGAAGCTGATTACTCAAGAACCTTCTCCTTCTGTGGTCTTCCCCAATCCACCACTTATATTAGAAGACAGCACATGTCAGATGAAAGTAAACTTCTAGCTGATATTCTAGGAAAGGTGCTACTCTGTAAAATAGGCTCCATTGGATACATCTCCTCAGATTTCTTTGACATGATGACTGTTGTTGTGTGTCGAAAGAAATTCCAGTGGGGACATATGTTGTTTGAAAAAATTAAACAAAGCTTGAAAGCATTAAACTTTGGAAGGATCATCTCCATATATCTGAATCAGGCACACCCTGAAATCTTTGACATATCCAAAGGTGTGGCAATTCACCACCTAAAGAAAATATCTCTATCCTTCATCCAGAGATGGGAGATCATAATTCCAAGGCAAGGCCAGGCTCCTGCAGTTCCCAGGACAATAGATAATGAGTACAGGACCCCATCTCCTCCTCAGAATGATACAGCTGGCACATCTAGTACAGCTGCTGAGGGGGAGCCTGCTCCATCAGTTCATATACAGGATCAACAAGCTGAGCCGCTAGAAACATAGCTCCAGTCAGATGTTCCTACAGACCAGGTTCTAGAGAAAGTTGTTGTGACACACCTCTACCCGTCACATATAATATAATAGAGGGTCCGGCCGTGGCCCCACACCATATTCCACAAACAGGCGAAGAAGTTACTAAATAATATCAAAGACCATCGAACCCTAATACAGAGAATTCTAACGGAAGCTTCATGGTTGAAAACTTGAACTCAAGAATCACAAAGATTGTCCACTATTAATAAAACAGGAATGTATACAAAATATCCAAAGTACCTGGCCTTATGTCCTTACAAGTTTCTCTTAACATAAGTGTGATTTACAAACATCGGCGCTCAGGTCGGCCATACATGAACAAGAGTAAACAAAACATAGCCTTTGAGGTCCAGTAGCGCATCCAGGGCTTCAGACCGCTATTTCCCGCTTGGTCATCCATTACCTGAAAAAGGACAATCCACCATGCGGTGGCAAACAAGGCAACGGTCAGCATTCAGCTGACCAATTATAATGACCCTGCCCCAGGTACGGGGCAGCAAAATTCATTCCCTGTAAAGAATTTTATTCACACAACATATATATATCAATCCAACAAGGACGTGCACAACTGCACAGATCAGTACATATCACAAATGCCGGCACGATGGCCCAACATTCCGTGCACTCAGGGCACATTATTGGTGTACCGTTCAGAGGTCCCAGACATAACGGTCCATTATGAGCATTCCTAGTCTTTACAGCACGCAGGACAAAGACTCTCGCTATGTGATCCTAACAGGGCCTTAAGCACCCACGGTTAGACAACCATAACGCCGGTACAGATCAACCCTTCTCGTTTCTCAAAATCGTTAGACTCAAGCCTGGACTGGCGCGGGTATGGCTTCACCTTTCCCGTTCTCCACATAGGCATTCCATAGTTCCAACCCAATGGCTCAACTTCACATAGAATGGCACTCACGGCCACAAGAGTGGAACACCAAGTACCAACTCTCAAAGCTTTTTCCTGGATTTCCTCCAGTACTTCCTATTGCACCATGTCACAGGTATCCACCAAGGATTCCATACAAAAACCAATTTACTCGGAGTTTTCTCTGATTTGCAAACAAATCATCACCAATCTAGACCAACTCGTCCGGATGGGCTTCAAAAAGCATGTCTAACCGTACTACTCACTTCCGGTTCTAATGCAACATAACAAGGGATGAAACACAACATCGCAAGGGAATCACTTCGATTTCCACCTTTTGGTGGAGGATTCCATGCATATGTAGGAAAGAAGGACTTCACTTGTCCAAGAAGGAAATCATTACCCTTAGAAGACATGTCGGTGCCACGGAGAAAAACTAGACGGTTAAAGGTCACCGTAACGGCCTTGCCTTCGCAGATCTGGACTCGACTCGCGATTTGGACCACTGTAGCACCACCGGCGGCCGAATTTCTCTTCTTCTTCCTTCCCTTGCTCTCCTCTCTCTAATTAATATAAAGAGAATGTTAAGGAAAGAATGAGAAATAACTCATCAATTCCCGCACTTAACCCTTCAGGAAATACCCAGGGCCGTTATATCTTCTTCAAAAGAAACGAACGGCTCAAAATTGCTCTGAAAATGACTTTACTGGGCCGAACATGACCTGTGACATGCCCGTGTCACAGGCCATGTACCTTAAGCAGCACACAACCGATTCAAACAAGACCAGGACACGGGCTTAGACACGCCCGTGTCACTCAGTATATGCCCGTATTGAGGGGCGTGTCTGTCAATCAACACAGGACCAAAAATACCGAAAGCGATATGGGTCACCAACATGCCCATATTAACTTTAACACGCCCGTGACGACCAGTACACGCCCGTGCTATAGGCCGTGTACTTCAGTCAGCACCGCCCGACACAACTAGAGAAAGACACGGGTATTTGGCATTCTTGTGTCACCAATCGACAGACCTGTGTCAGCACTATTCATACCCGTGTTTCCAGCAGTATACCACACTCGACATAGCCAGACTAACACAGAGCAGGACACGGCCCTAGACACGCCCGTGTCTCATGCCGTGTGACCTTATTTGGGTTTTGGGGAAATACAACTCTCCCGCCTTAAGAGAATTTCGTCCCAAAATTGCTAAAGCACGTAGTTCGCAACAAACAAAATATTTTAGAAAATATTCTCTTTGTTCAAATCATAAGGTTACAACAGCCTCACATAAATAGCTCAGGAAATTCAGTACGCATGGTTTGTTCCTGCTCCCATGACAACTCCTCACGGCCACAGTTGTCCCACCGGACCTTGACCATCCCGATAGTTTTGTTTCGTAGCTATTTAACCGTCGTATACTGGATCCGAATAGGCCTAACTTTCGTCGTTAGCCCACTGTCGACTGATAGTTGATCTGCAACAACCACCTATGATGGCTCTTTTGCCTCTTTCCGCAACATCGAGACATGAAACACATCATGTAAACCACTCAGCTCTCGCGAAAGTGCTAACCGATAGACAGCTTCACCAATACGCCCAACCACTTCAAACTGTCCCAGATACCTTGGGCTCAGCTTTATTAGATGTCTTATCCTGGACACAACTTTAAAGGGTTTAATCTTCAAGTATACCCAATCGCCCACCGCAAACTCCATATTTCGGTGCTTGGCATTGTAATACTTAGCCTGCCTTTTTTGAGCCACCAACAATCTTTCTCGTATTAACCGTATGATTAAGTTGGCATCATCCATCTCCTTACGCTTGCACAACTTTGTTTCGCCAGTCTCCACCCAAGCCAAAGGTGTACGACATTTCCTAACGTATAAAGCCTCAAAGGGCGCCATCTGAATACCTCCTTGGTAGCTATTGTTGTAGGCGAACTCAATCATAAAGAGATGATCTTCCCAACTCTTACCAAGCACACATTCGGAGCATATCCTCCAACGTCCTATTGGTCCTTTCGGTCTGACCATCCATCTGAGGATGAAAGGCCGTGCTGAAATATAATTTCGTACCCAAATGTTTGTGGACTAATCTCCAATCTCCCGAAGTAAAATGCCCATCTCGATCACTAACGATGCTACGGGGCACACCGTGCAATCGTACAATAGTATCCACATACATCTTTGCCAACTTTTCAACTGAATCATCCTTCCGATTCGGGATGAAGTGCGACACCTTAGTTAATCGGTCCACAATCACCCAAACCGCATCATTTCCACGTTGTGACCTCGGCAACCCATACACAAAATCCATGGAAATATCATCAAATTTCCACACAGGGATAGACAACGACTTCAGAAAACCTCTTGGTTTTTGGCATTCAGCCTTTACTAGGCATAGGTTTGACATTTAGCAACATTGTGCGCTATGTCCTTCTTCATCCCAGGCCACCAGAAAATTTTCTTCAGATCCTTATACATCTTCGTGCTCCCTAGGTGAATTGAATACTTTGTGAATTGGGCTTCATACATAAATTCTTCATGAATTTTACCCCTATCTGGGACACACAAATGACCATCCTTCCGAAAAAGGCCGTCATTAAACGAAAACTGAGAATCCGCACTTTCCGCTGCATAGTGTTATAGACTTTCATCAAGTGTTGTTGCTTGCCAAACTCTATCTGCAAGGTCACACTGTACCTCCGTCCAGTTTAAGCACGCATTTGCAGTGGAATTCATTTCAACACAAGAAATATCTAATGCTTCTAGTTCTCGAATTAGACTTTCATCATGCCTTAGCAACCAATTTGCCCTTGCCAGAGTCCTACGATACAAGGCATCCACGACTACATTCCCTTTATTGGGAGTATAATGAATCTGGAAGGTGTAGTCACCAAGAAACTCCATCCACCTTCTCTGTCGCATATTGAGATCCTTCTGGTCTGTTGGAACCCTTGTTTGGATTTGTGCTAAGTTCACTCCTAGGATGTCTTGACCCCCATGTATAGCCAGGGTCTCTATCTAAGTCTTAGTTAGGTCCCCTCTAGGTCAGGATTTGTGCAGACCAGCATTGTAGTGGACTCAGACTTAGATTCAGATAAATGTTGTGTACAATCAATATCAGTTCGACTATAGTCAAACTCAGCTCGACGATCATCGATCTCCCATCGACGATCTCAGATTCTTCTACTCTGAACTGAGCTCGATGATCTACGAGCTCAGGTCGACGATTTCGTTCTTCTCAGCTGTGATCTCAGTTCTATGATAGCCGTTCTCTGGTCGACGATCTCTGAACGGAGCTCTACGTTTCTATACTGCTTTCAGTTATCAGTTCTTCAGGACAGTAAGAGTAATTTATTTTGATTACGATAAAGTATTTTAAGGCAAATATATTCTGATAATTAATGCTATCGTAGAAAGGCTGATTGTCGTATTCTTGAAAAATTAATTATGGTATTCACAGAATATTTTATCAAGACAGTTATGGAAATGCATTTATGATTGACAGCAATATCTTGCCGTTTGGGTTCCTCTTTTCTTGCAGAGAATTATGTTGTGCCTTGGGAATTCAAACTGATGCTATTTTTCTTCATTCTTACTAAATATATATTTTAGAAAGACAAAAGAGAAAGAGGAGTAATCAATCAGCAGTCAGAGAAGAATATTGCTCTCAATGGATCTTACATGTTTTTTTGCTGAAAAGAAGAAGAAGAAGAATTTTTTTCAAAAATGACTCTCTCCAGTCTTCTTTCTTCTTCAGTCTTCAAAGTTTTATAGAGAGCCAAAAATCAATAATAGTTCAAAGATTCAAACGGCTCTGTAACATATTTTGAAGACCTACACCCAGGGCCAAGTTTCCTCTTCCTGAATATATACAACATCTCAAGGGGGAGGAGCTTGGACATTCAACTTGAATCCACACAGTCTTCTCATTTTGCCTGAGAAAGAGAATATTTCCAATCATTCTTGCTTCTTTTACCTCCATCTGTACAGGGTTATTTCTCCCTTCAAAAGTGAATACTTATGGTGATAGGGCACCTAATCAAAAACCTATTGGATTTTGAGCTCCTGATCAAATGCTCAAAGGGTCTCTAGATATACTTGTAGCAGATGTTGTGGTGATAGGGCACCTTATCAAAAACCTAATTGGATTCCTACCTGTGTGGTAGAAGAGTGGATGTACCCAGATTTGGGGAACCACTATAAATTTTCTTGTGTCGTCTGGTTGCTGTGTGATTTCTTTGTGTGTTGTGTTATGTTGTGGTAGTCTAGCCTATTTTATTTCACTAGTTATAGTTATCAATATTTTAATTCCGCAATAAACCTAAACATTTTTAAATACTCTATTCCCCCCTTTCTAGAGTAAATCCTATCTATCCCTTTCTTTCAATTGGTATCAGAGGTACGTTTTTAAAGTTGTACAGGCTAACACCTGAACCTAAGATCTCTGATAGATATTTTTTTACTCTATTTCTTTTTGTTATACCATGGCAGAGCATAAGTACTCTGCAAGCACCAGACCTCCAGTTTGCAACTTGCAAAAGTTTGGAATCTAGAAGGCAAGAATCAGACTTTATATGAATTCAATTGATGAAGACATTTATGCTTCTATCTTAACATGAGTACCTCCACCACCAGCTACCACTCCAAGTACTTCCACAAATATGACTGTAGTACCTCCTCTAGACAACAATGATGCATACAAGAAAGCAAAGATTGCTGATGCAAACGCCATGAACATACTGGCACAAACAATGGCTGATGACATATTTCAGAAAGTAGCTGAATGTGAATCAGCTAAGGCCATCTGGGATTCCTTAAACCAGATTGTTGCAGGATCAGCAGATGAAAGGAAGGACAGGAAAGCTCATCTCATCTCCCAGTATGAGAATTTTAAAAAGGATGAAACTGAGCAAGTTTCTGAAATGTACAACAGACTCAGTATCATTGCTAATTAACTGAAAACCCTTGACAAGGACATCTCAGTCATTGAAATAAATGACAAGATTCTCATGTGCTTCCCCAGCTCATGGGACTCTAGAATCTGGCCTATCAGAGTGACTAGAAGCACACATGAGATGACTACTGAATCAGTCTTCAGAAAGCTGAAATCCTATGAACAGCTGCTAAAGACAAGAGAAGCTGAGCAACAAAATACTGCTACATCAACAAGGAAGGAACAGAATATAGATTTCAAAGCTTCAGAAGAATCAGAAACTTCTCCATCAAATGAAGAGTTGATGAGTCTCTTTGCAAAGAGATTCTTCAAGATGGGGAGAAAAGAATTCAGAAGGAAATCATCAAGGAGTGATGATAAACAAAGGTATGACAAAACCCCTTCTAAAGAGATTATCTGTTTTGGTTGCAGGAAAGCTTGACACATTCTTCCAGAATGTCCAGAAAACAAGCACAAGGAAAGGATAAAGGAGTAAGACTCCAAGAAGCACTCCAGCAAACCATCCTCCCACAAACACAAAAAGAAGGAGAAAGGGTTTGTTGCAGAAATATGGAGTGACACTGAAGAATCTTCTTACTCCAGTTCCAGTGAGGATGAAGAATAAGCAAAGGCCAAAGAAATTTGCTTAATAGCCATCAATATTTCAGGACATGTCTCAGAAGTAGAAAAATCTGAAGAATGTTCAGATTGTGATCAAGTATTGGAAGACTTTGACTTTACCTCTGAAGATTTTAAATCAAACTTTAAATGTATGTGTAGTGATCTAATTAGATCTGAGAAGGAAATCAAACTTCTCAGAGATAAACAATTTAACTATGACAGTTTAGTATCAGAAAACAACAAATTGAAAAATGAAATAGACATGTATAGTGAATAAATCATTTTTCTGAAAAAGGAATTAAGTAAAGCAAAACAGCTAGAGGAATCACTAAATGGGAGAAGCAAACAACTAGTAGAAATTACCAGCACACTTAATGCTAGACTTAACAAAAGTAAGTTAGGATTAGGTGCATCATCTAGTGAACCACCAGTTATTCAGAAAACCCATCTCTCACAACCTATAAAGTTTATTTTATATAAAGGTAAGAAAAATACAGAACAAATTAAAAAGGTTTATAAAGTTTTAAAAGAAGTTGAGAAAAATAAAGAAAAACAAAAAACTAAGTCTCAACAAAAATTGTCAAACCAAGATCGACGATCTCAGCATTATGCGTCGAACGACGATCGACGATCTCAGAACCTAGAGTTTGAGCCTAAACACTCTGCAAACGGGGATCGACGATATCATTAGGTATCGTCGAATAGAGATCAACGATCGTGGAACCCAAATAATAGTTACTATTACTCTGAGAACTGAGATTGACGATTTCAATGCTGGTTGTCGAATGCAGATCGATGATCTCAACCTAAATCGTCGAACCAAAATCTGTATCATTAAAACTAAAATTTCCACAGAAACTTTAATAAGAACTCTAACTCTAAAACTGTTCATCCCTTAACTAAGTAGATAATCCCACCTAGGAGATTTCATCCCTTAGGTTACAAAAGTCAAAATGAATACTCTTATATTTCAAGTTTTAAGTATGAAAAGAAGCAAGGACCTAAGGTTACCTGGGTCCAGAATATATAAGTTGTTATTCTGCATGTGAAGACCTATCCCACCATACAAAAAAATGGTATCTGGATAGTGGGTGCTCCAAGCACATGACAGGAAACAAGGCCAACCTAAATAACTACAAAGCAAAGCTAGGTCCAAAGGTTATATTAGGAGACTCAAGCTTTGGTCAGACAGAAGGCTATGGAGAATTCACACTTGGAGATATCACATTCAGGAAAGTGGCATATGTAAGTGGCCTGAAACATAACTTGATATCCATATGTCAGCTATGTGATGCAGGTTATGAGGTATGTTTTACTGAATCCAAATGCAACATTTCTTTAAATAATAGAATTATGTTATCAAGTATTAGGTTAGGCAATATTTATTTAGTTGATTTTAACTCTGCTTGTTAGAAATTTGTTTGTTTAACCAAGTTAGCAATAATAATACATTGTGGCATAAAAGGCTAGGACATGTAAATCTTAGAAACATTGCTAGGTTATCTAGTGACAACCTTGTTAGAGGATTGCCCTCTTGCCCCTACAAGAAGGAAAGACTTTACAAGGCTTGTCAAGAAGGCAAGCAAACTAAAAATAGCTTTAAATCAGTTAATAAGAGTGATTCACCTAGGATTTTGTATCTTTCATTTGGACCTTTTTGGACCAATTGCTGTACAAAGCCTGGGATGGAAGTTTTATACTTTAGTTATTGTAGATGACTTCTCTAGGTTCTCTTGGGTTTTATTCTTGAGAAACAAGTCTGATAATTTCAAAGTTCTTAATGACTTTCTAAAATGCATAAAGATTGAGTACTCTACTAAAGTTGTATTGATCAGAAGTGATCATGGCACTGAGTTTGAATATCTTCCTATGCAAGAATTTTGTGAGAAGGAAGGTATCAGGCACTGCTTCTCTACTCCCAGAACTCCTTAACAAAATGGGGTAGTTGAAAGGAAAAATAGAACACTCATTGAAGCTGCAGGCGCATTTCTTGTTGATGCTCACATGCCTCTATCCTATTGGGCAGAAGTTGTAAGCACAGCAAATTATGTCCTGAATATAAGTTTGATACACAAACTTAAGGACATGACTCCCTATGAATTACTCAAAAGGAAGAAACCTAAACTAGATTGTTTTAGAATTTTTGGTTGTATCTGTTTTATTCACAATAACAACAAAGATTATCTTAGAACGTTTGAAGCCAAAGCTACAATGGGAATCTTTTTAGGATATTCCCAAGTTAGCAAGGCATATAGGATTTTCAATAAATCATCCTTGAAAATGACATCTCATCCCTCCTCATAGATTAATGAAGATAGTGAAGAAGAATCTTTGGAAATTGCTGAAGCCTCTCTAACAGCAAATTTAATTCCACAAGAGGAATTAGTTCATGATGCTGCTGTTGTTGAACAAACTCCACCTCCTGACTATGTTACACTTAGAGATCATCCCATATCTCAAGTCATAGGAGACATGTAAGTGGGTGTGCAGACAAGGCACCAACTCAATGAGGATGTGATGCATGCTTGTTTCTTATCTCAAAGTGAGCCCTCATCCATTAAAGATGCTGAGCAAGATCATCACTGGATTATTGCAATGCAAGAGGAGCTAAATCAGTTTGAAAGATGCATAGTTTAGAACTTGGATGCTCTTCAACAAATTGTGCTCATATAGTGGTCAAAAACAAAGCAAGACTAGTGGCACAAGGCTACAGGAAAGAAGAAGGTATTGACTACGATCAGACCTTTGCACCTATTGCAAGGCTTGAAGCTATCAGAATTTTCTTGGCTTATGCTGCTCACAAGAAATTCAAGGTATATCAAATGGATGTCAAAAGTGCTTTTCTCAATGGGGAACTTAAGGAAGAAGTATATGTGGAATAGCCGCCAGGTTTTATCTCTTCAACTCACCCCTCTAATGTTTTCAAATTGCATAAGGCTCTCTATGGTCTAAAGCAAGCTCCAAGAGCTTGGTATGAAACCCTAGCTAGCTTTCTTTTAGAGCATAAATTTTCTAGAGGCACTGTAGATAGGACTTTGTTTGTTAGAAATTATCATGATAGGATTCTGTTAGTTCAAGTATATGTTGATGATATTATATTTTGATCTACTGATTCTAAACTTTGCAAAAGGTTTTTTGACCTTATGCACTCCAAGTTTGAAATGAGTAGCATGGGTGAACTTTCTTACTTTCTTGGTCTTCAAGTAAAGCAAGCTCCTGATTGCTTCTTCATATCCCAGTCCAAATATGCTAAGGAATTAGTAAAAATATTTGGGATGGTTGATGACTCAGCAATGAAGACACCCATGGCTTCTAATGTAGTAATTGATTCTAATGAAAAGGGTAAAGTTGTTGATCAGAAAAATTTTAGGGCCATTGTTGGGTCCCTACTATATCTTACTGCAAGTAGACCTGATATAATTTTTGCAATATATCTTTGTGCTAGATTTCAAGTCAACCCTAAAGAATCTCATTTAATTCTCCTCAAGAGAATTTTAAGATATTTAAAGGGTTGTCCTAATCTAGGACTTTGGTATCCCACAGAGTCAGAATTTGAATTAACTGGATATTCTGATGCTGACTATGCTGAATGCAGAGTAGATAGAAAAAGCACTTCAGGAACTTTTCAATTCATGGGTGATAGATTAGTATCCTAGTTTTGCAAGAAACAATCATCTGTGTCTACATCAACTGCAGAAGCTGAATATATAGCAGTTGGGAGTTGCTGTTCACAGATCTTGTGGATTCAAAATCAGCTACTGGATTATGGGTATTCTCTCAAAAATTCCACCATATTTTGTGACAGTACAAGTGCCATATCTATTGCACAAAATCTAGTAATACATTCTAGGACCAAGCATATAGAAATAAAGCATCATTTTCTTAGAGATTGTGTTGACAAAAACAAGATTAACCTCAAGTTTATCTCCACTGATTTTCAAAGAGGAGATATTTTTACCAAGCCTCTAGATGTGCAAAAATATCTATTCTTTTTGAATCAGCTTGGAATGATAAATGGCATGGATTAAAATTGATTTTTTTGTCTTTGTGAAGATGTGGTCAACGATCGTCGAACAGAGATCGACGATCTTCGAACTCATCTTGAGACAAATCGTCGACCTGAGATTGACGATAGCTCTATGTGAAGACAAAAATCATCGACCAGAGATTGATGACTTTGCTTCAGTAAATCAATCGTCGACCTAAGCTCGACGATCAATTTTTTTGACCGGGATCAGAGACCAAAGATATTATTTGTTTATAAATTAAATCTTTGACCTAAGATCGACGTTTCTTGTTTTATCATCGGATAGAGATCGTCTCTTCATGTTCCAAAAAGAAACCTTATATGTAGGTTTCTTTTCAATCTCTGTCCCGTGCTTTCTGTTTCTCTTTGCTCTTGATCTCTTTGTCTTTCTTGAGTCTACAGGTTTTCCATGGCGATTTCTGCAGCAGTTCTCGTTACGATGAAGTTCGACACAGGATTCGACGTCGACTTCGACTCGTTCAGTCATTGTGATCCCATTTTCAGGAAATGTTAAAGTTGTGTGTTGATCAGGGATTGAAGAAGTTAATGAATACAAGGATAAAACTATCTGTTGTTGAAATTAAAGAATGGGTTTACACTTCCTCTACAAATGACTCTTCTATGATCGGTTTCGTCTCAGGACAGCAGGTGACTCTAAACCTTTCAACTCTTACAAAATTTTTGAGTTAAAGAATGGATCAGATGACCTGGAACAGGATTGCTCAGAATATAGCAGAATGCTATTGGAGATGGGTCATGCCGAGGGAATCCCATCTAAGTTATTAAAGAAAAATTTATCTGTAGGTTTTAAGTTCCTTGCGGATATCGTGGGAAAGGTTCTGCTGGGCAAACATTCGTCCCATGACAACATCAATAGGCAACAGTTTTCCATCATGTCTGCTCTGGTAAATAAGAAGGTCATTGATTGCGCCAGCTTGTTCTTTGATTTTATTAAGAGGAAGAACGACAAAAAGGAAGTCTGCTTAGGAAGGATTCTGGGAATCTTCCTTCAGAAAATAGCTCTAGAGCTATTGGTTTCTCCAACCATAGCTATTAATGCAAGCAAGAGGTTGGATTCCTCTCTGTTCGGGAAATGGGAGAGGACGATTCAAAAGCCCTCAAGGGCTGGAACCTCCTCCCTTACATCTGAGGACACAAGGGCTGTCACAGCCACTTCCCAACATAATCAAGAAGTTCCTTATCTTCCTCCTCCTCCTCAAATTATTCCCAGTGTTCCTTCTCTACCCGCCAATGTTTTACAAACCATCTCTTCTCCTATTCAGCCATCATCTCCAATTCACCCTACTGAACCTCAAAACCTCCACACCTTGTCCCTTCCAAATTTTGACCTACTCTCACCTCTCTCATCTCCTTCTCACCAACATGATTCACCCATTAACACTAAAACCTCACCACATATTTCCCCTATTCATTCTTCCAGAAACTCCCCTATTCAGGATGAGATCATGACCGATTTCACTCATCCTCCCTCACAAAATTTCGTCTCGACTCAAACTCCACCTGAGTTTCTTCAAATTGATCAAACCCTCATCTCTCCTCTTCTGGAAATCCTCACTCCTACTCTAAAATCCTTGATAGCAGAGGCTATTTCACCTCTTGCTCTCTCTATTTCCTCTCTTTCTGCCTCTATTTCTGCTTCCACTGTCCCTTCTTCATCTGGGGGCCTGTTCCAGTTCTCACTGAAACCAGACAGGGGGAGATGTCCAATGAAGATGCTACAGGTTCAGTCTTAGCAGAACTTCATGCTCAATCTCCTCCAATAGTGTATGAATTTGATGTAGGTTCAGTCTCAGAAGAGCTTCAGGCTCAGTCTCCTCCAGCTGTGCAGGAAGAAGAAGTGTTTTAGAATTTTTGTGCAGACATAGTTCTTTTCTCAGATTTGCTTATGTCAGATGAAGACACTGATGTGTCAATTCCTGAGATTTCCAATGGTTACTGTTTTATTAATCCCACCATTAATTTACAAATTCATTTACATTCATTCTCTCTGTTAAGATCAGTTTTGTTTTTAGTTGAGATCAATTCTTCCAGGGTCATGTTCTGTTATACCAGACCCATGAGTCTTTCTGTTGTGAAACAACTTCTACAGATTCAATCAGCTCCAGTTTATACAGATATTCCATCAGTTACATTGTGTACAGATATGTCATCCCCTTTGGATGTTGAGCTTATGATTATGTCAGTAGAAAAGAATGAGTTTGATGCCATCTTAAATGTTGATGAACTACTTGATCTAGTGGATTCAGAAAATCTAGCCTTAGCCCTAGAAACAAGTTTAGTTAATCTCTGTGAGTCTTACAGCACTCTCCCCTCTTTGGATGATTTTATTGCTATTGATATTCAGGAAGAAGCCAAAGAAAAGGCTGCCAAAAAGATTGTTGATAAACAGGTGAAGGAAATTGATGATTTGTATGATAATCCTCAGGGTTCTTCTTCTGATGATGATGATAATTCAGAGGATGGTAATTCTAAGAAAAAGAAAGTTTCAAGGAAAAGAAAAGTTGCTCCCCAGGCTGCTCCCAAGCCAGTAAATACAAATGATACCCCTTATTACATCTTGAAAGGGCTTACTCCATACCCTATTATGGAGAGCTGGATGTGGTTATCCAAAAATGAGCAGAAAGCCAGGAATAAGAGCAGGAGATATTCTCCTCCTCTTGAGATATTCGGAAGAGGCCCTCCTCCTCCTCCTGCTTCTGGTGCTTCAGGTTTTGTTTCTCAAGAATTTGGTGCATCTTCACAGCCTTCCTCTTTCTCAAGATCATATCAAAGGCAAGATAGATCTTCCAGGACTCATTCCAAAGGAGACAGCAAGCACATAGAAGTCAAAGTTCCTCAGAACAAGTAAAAGAAGTGATTTATCAGAAATCATCCTACTCTCCTCCTCAACAACAAGTTCCTCCCAAGGATCAGAAGACAGCTTCTTATCAGTCAAGAAGACCTGTTATATCTCATAAAAGAAAGTACAGTGAGGCTGCTCCTCAAAGATCTCTCTATTCTCAAAGTTATAAACAACACAGCTCAACAAAGTTTCAAGCTCAATCCACTCAGTTCAAAGCAGTTTCAATGATGCCTCCTAAAGAAGTTCAGCCACCTGTTGATAAGGAACTTGATCCAAAATTTAGGATGGCCAGGCTTCAGGAACTGATTGGTCTATCTCAGATCAAAAAAGCTGTAGAAGAAGGAGAAGATCCATCTAAATTCTCTATTATGTATTCCTACAGAGAAAAAGAGCTGAATAAACTTCAAGTCAGTAAGAAAGTATTTGATCCAGCTGAATATATGGCATTTCATCCTGAAGCAGTTGTGCCCAAGACCAACAATCAGACATCTCTTGGTGGACAAGACTTGATGACTTCTAAGAAGAATGTACCAGACCCAAGCAGGAAGATAATTTTCTCTACACCCTCATATGGTTCTCCATCTGATAGATTATAGTTTGTACTCTTTGTCTATTTCTTAACTGATTATGTAAATTGCACTGCTATAACATATCTGCTAATGTTATTTCATCCCTTCAGATATTTATGGTCTTTGTATTTTATTTCTTATCAGGTTTTATTTTTTGAGTGACCTCACACAAATAGGGGGAGATTGTTGGAACCCTTGTTTGGATTTGTGCTAAGTTCACTCCTAGGATGTCATGACCCCCATGTATAGCCAGGGTCTCTGTCTAAGTCTTAGTTAGGTCCCCTCTAGGTCAGTATTTGTGAAGACCAACATTACAGTGGACTCAGACTTAGATTTAGATAAATGTTGTGGACTATCTATATCAGTTCGACTATATTCAAACTCAGCTCGACGATCGTCGATCTCCCATCGACGATCTCAGAGTCTTCTACTCTGAACTGAGCTCGACTATCTACGAGCTTAGGTCGACGATTTTGTTCTTCTCATCAGTGATATCAGTTCTACGATAGTCGTGCTCTTGTCGACGATCACTTAACTCAGTTCGACGATCTCTAAACGGAGCTATACATTTCTATACTGCTTTCAGTTATCAGTTCTTCAGGACGGTCAGAGTTATTTATTTTGATTATGATAAAGTATTTTAAGGCAAATATATTCTGATAATTAATGCTATCGTAGAAAGGCTGATTGTCGTATTCTTGAAGCATTAATTATGGTATTCACAAAATATTTTATCAAGACAGTTATGGAAATGCATTTATGATTGACAACAATATCTAGCTATTTGGGTTCCTCTTTTCTTGCAGAGAATTATGTTTTGTCTTGGGAATTCAAATTGATGTCATTTTTCTTCATTCTGACTAAATATATATTTTAGAAAGACAAAATAGAAAGAGGAGTAATCAATCAGCAGTCAGAGAAGAATATTGCTCTCAATGGATCTTGCATGTTTTTTTGCTGAAAAGAAGAAGAAGAATTTTTTTTAAAAAACGACTCTCTCCAGTCTTCTTTCTTCTTCAGTCTTCAAAGTTTTACAGAGAGCGAAAAATCAATAATAGTTCAAAGATTCAAACGGCTCTGCAATAAATTTTGAAGACCTACACCCAGGGCCATGTTTCCTCTTCCTGAATATATACAACATATCAGGGAGAGCTCTGACATTCAACTTGAATCCACACAGTCTTCTCATTTGCTTGAGAAAGAGAACATTTCCAATCATTCTTGTTTCTTTTACCTCCATCTGTACAGGGTTATCTCTCCCTTCAAAAGTGAATACTTGTGGTGATAGGGCACCTGATCAAAAACCTATTAGAGTTTGAGCTCCTGATCAAAAGCTCAAAGGGTCTCTAGATCTACCTACAGAAGATCTTGTGGTGATAGGGCACCTGATCAAAAACCTAAGTGGATTCCTACCTGGGTGGTAGAAGAGTGGATGTACCCAGATTTGGGGAACCACTATAAATTTTCTTGTGTCGTCTGCTTGCTGTGTGATTTCTTTGTGTGTTGTGTAATGTTGTGGTAGTCTAGCCTATTTTGTTTCACTAGTTATAGTTATCAGTATTTTAATTCCGCAATAAACCTAAACATTTTTAAATACTCTATTCCCCCCTTCTAGAGTAAAACATATTTAGCCCTCTCTTTCACGGTCCAACAAATATTTCATGCTCTTATGGTCCGTTAATATATCAACTTTCACGTCATATAGGTAATGACACCACAGTTTCAGTGCGAATATCACCGCCGCCAACTCCAAATCATGGACGAGGTAATTCTGTTCGTGCACCTTCAACTGGCTTGAGCCATATGCTATCACCTTTCCAAACTATAGAAGAACGCAGCCTAAGACGCTCCCTGACGCATCACTATAAACCTCAAAGCCGTCTTGACCACATGGTGATGTCAAGATTGGCGTCGTGGTCAAGCGACTCTTTAGCTCTTTGAAAGCTCGTGCGCACTCGGGCGTCAAAATGAACTTCGGATCCTTCCTCGTCAGTGTGGTGAGAGGCAAGGCTATCCACGAGAAGTTCTCTAGGAAGCGCCTGTAGTAGCCCGCAAGCCCAAGGAAACTCCTGACTTCTGCTACTATAGTGAGAACAGGCCTTTACCGTATAACAACTATCTTGGAAGGATCAACCGCAATGCCCTCTCCACAAACCACATGGCCAAGGAAAGCCACTAACGACAGCCAAAACTCAAACTTAGAGAACTTGGTGTAGATCTTATTTTTCCACAAGGTTTGCAACACCATCCGCAAATGATTTGCATGATCTATTTTATATTGGGACTATACGAGGATATCGTCAATAAAGACGATCACAAAGAGGTCCAAGTATTCCCTAAACGTCTGATGCATTAAGTCCATAAATACCGATGGTGCATTAGACAGCCCAAACGGCAGTACCATGAACTCATAGTGGCAATAGCATGTTCCTAACGCTGTTTTCGGTATGTTGCTTTCACGAACTCTAAACTGATAATAACCTGACTTCAAATCCAACTCTGAGTATATAGTCAAGCCAACAAACTGATCAAACAAGTCGTCAAGCCGTGGAATCGGATATTTATTCTTTTCCATTAGCTTGTTCAGTTCTCTATATTCAATGCATAAACGCAAGCTACCGTCCTTCTTTTTCACAAAGAGAACCGGCGCGCACCAAGATGACTGACTTTGGCATATACAACCTTGCTCTAGCAATTCTTATAACTGAACTTTCAATTCCATCATTTCCTTCGGGGAAACCCGGTAAGGCGAGCAGGCCATGGGTTTCACACCTGGAACTAGCTCGATAGCGAAGACAATTTCCCTTTGGGGAGGTAACCCCGGAAGGTCTTTTGGAAACACATTAGCATATTCCGATACAATCGGTACCTCACTCACACTATCCTTCGGCTCCACTGCCTCTACGAGTGTGAAAAATAACTTCGCACCCTTCTGAACTGCCTTAACGACTTGGAGAGCAAATATCAATATCCAACTTGTCCCTCACATGCCATTGAACTTAGTCTCTTGTTCGGTATTTTGTCCTAGTGTAACTTCTTTTGAAGTGCAATCTATACAGGCATGCTGCTTTGAAAGCCAGTCCATACCAAAGATTATATCGAACTCTGATATCGGTAATACTGATGTTTCCACCTTAAAATCCTGACTTTATATCTTTACCTCAACACAACAAGATTTATCCGCGCACATCAAACATCTATTAGGTATTAACACCTCCATACTGTCTGTCGTGGTTCGTATAGGTACCCCGATTCGCAAGACAAAATCTTCAGACAGAAATGAATGTGAAGCACCTGTATCAAACAGTGCTATTGCTGGATAGTCTCGTATAAGGACAAAACCTATAACATCAAGCTTAAAACAAGCACAGCACAAAGCATAAAGTAAAACTATAAACTACTCGCACTTGTGATGACATCGGCCTGCTTGATGGCCTCCTGTTGTCCAAGATTGTAAATTCGGGGTTGCGTCTGCGATGCATAAGACTCTACCACAGCCTTCCCTTTTTCCGTATAGGATGCACCTGGCTTCTTCTCGTCTTTTGGAGGGCCAACTCGACACTCCTTATCATAGTGTCCCGGCTTGCCACACGTGTAGTAAGTGCGAGGACCATAATAAGATGATGCCTTCGAAACAATCACTGAAGGAGTTTGTCCAGCAGATTTGAACTTCTTACCCCATCTCTTTCAGTACCCGAACTTCTCCGGATGCGTTGGCTTGAACTCCGGATTTATAACAGCAAAGTTCCCCTTGCCCTACCCTCTTTTCATGTCCGTATCCAAAGACCGAGCCGTACACACCAATGCTTGAAACCCCTGGTTCACAGAACTCGAAAGTAGATACAGTAACACATCCCGTAGTCCCCCATAGAATCGACTGGTCTTACGCTCCTCTTCAGCAAAGATAGTACCCTCATACCATCCCAAATGCGTAAACTCATGAAGGTAGTCATCCACACTATGTTCTCCTTGAGTCAACCATTGGAACTCCGACTCCATAGTAATTCTCTATTGCATCGGCAGATGCTTTTCTAAGAACAACTGATAGAACTCTTCAATCGAGACCTCTGTCAACTGTCTGCCTGCCAAGTGATGCAGTTCCACCTCATCCCACCACATCCGATCCTCTCCTTCAAGTAGGAAAGTGGTTAAAGTTACTTTCTGTTCCTCCTCAACTCTGATAGCTGTCAAGATTCTCTTAATCCTTGCAAGCCATTCCTCCGCTTTGGTGGGGAACTCGCCCCAGTAAAAGTAGGAGGATTGAAGCTCATGAACCGCTTCAATTATTGATCTGCTATCCGCAGATCAACTACAACTTCCACAGGATCTTTCCTTAACCCAGCATGCATTGGCACCATTGAAGGTCGGGCCTACCCATCCTGCAGAGCATTCATAACAGCAAGTATTGTCTCCATAATCAAACGTATAGTTTCAGCAGATGGAGGAGGTGTGGGCACCTTAACTGCTGCCGCACTTTCAATAGAACGTTGAGGTTCTGACTGACCCGCAACACTTCTACTCGCCTATATGTGTTAAAACACAATTTAGCGACCAATAAAATGGCAAACATATAAAAAGGAACACACAGGTTCAACAAACAAGTGTATTTTCATTCCTAAGTGGATATTCTCGATTTCATTTTGTGTTATAACGGCATCACTTACACGTGCGCCCCACCCCTCAAAAGATTTTGACCATAAATTCGGAAAAGATAGACCGACAAGCTGATACCAAATTGTAACACCTCTACCCGTCACATGTAATATAATAGAGGGTTTGGCCGGGGCCCCACACCATATTCCACAAACAGGCGGAGAAGTTACTAAATAATATCAAAGACCATCGAACCCTAATACAGAGCATTCTAGCGGAAGCTTTATGGTTGAATATTTGAACTCAAGAATCACAAAGATTGTCCACTAAAAATAAAACATGAATGTATACAAAATACCCAAAGTACCTGGCCTTATGGCCTTACAAGTTTCTCTTAACAAAAGTGTGGTTTACAAACATCGGCACGCAGGCCGGCCACACATAGCCTTCGAGGGCAAGCAGCGCAACCAGGGCTTCAGCCCGCTATTTCCTGCTTAGTCCTCCATTACCTGCAAAAGTACAATCCACCAAGCAGTGGCAAACAGGGTAACGGTCAGCATTCAGCTGACCAATTATAATGACCCTGCCCCTGGCACGGGGCAGCGGAATTCCTTCCCTGCAAAGAATTATATTCACACATCATATATATATTAATCCACCAAGGACGTGCACAATCGCACTGATCAATACATATCACAAACTCCGACACGACGGCCCAATGTTCCGTGCACTCAGGGCATATTATTGGTGTACCATTCAAAGGTCCCAGACATAACGGTGTATTATTAGCATTCCTAGTCTTTACGGCGCACAGGCAAAAGACTCTCGCTATGTCAGGCAAAAGACTCTCGCTATGTGATCCTAATAGGGCCTTAAGCACCCACGGTTAGACAACCATAACGCGGGTACAGATCCACCTTTACCGTTGCTCAAAATCGTAAGACTCAAGCCTGGACTGACGCGGGTATGGCTTCACCTTTCCCGTTCTCCACACAGGCATTCCATAGTTGCAGCCCAATGGCTCAACTTCACACAGAATGGCACTCACGGCCACAAGAGTGGAACACCAAGTACCAACTCTCAAAGATTTTTCCTGGATTTCCTCCAGTACTTCCTATTGCACCATGCCACAGGTATCCACCAAGGATTCCATACAAATAACCAATTTACTCGGAGTTTTATCCGATTTGCAAACAAAGAATCACCAATCTCGACCAACTCATCTGGATGGGATTTACACAGCATGCCTAACCGTACTACTCACTTCCGGTTCTAATATAACATAACAAGGGATGAAACACAACATCCTAAGGGAATCACTTCGATTTCCACCTTTTGGTGGAGGATTCCATGCATATGCAGGAAAGAAGCACTTCACTTGTCCAAGAAGGAAATCATTGTCCTTGGAATATGTTTCGGTGCCATGGAGAAAACTTGACGGGTGAAGGTCACTGCAACGGCCTTGCCTTCACAGATCTAGACTCGGCTCGCGATTTGGACCACCATAACACCACCGGAGTCTGGATTTCTCTTCTTCTTCCTTCCTTTGCTCTCCTCTCTCTACTTCTTAGAAAGACAATGTTAAGGAAAGAATAAGAAATAACTCATCAATTCTCATACTTAACCCTTCAGGAAATACCCAGGGGCGTTAGATCTTCATCAAAGGAAACGAACGCTCAGAATTGCTCTGAAAATGACTTTCCTGTACCGAACACGGCTTGTGACATGCCCGTGTCACAGGCCGTGTAACTTAAGCGGCAGACAATCGATTCAAACCATATTAGGACACGGGCTTAGACACGCTTGTGTCAAGCTCTTGACATGCACGTGTCACTCAGTACACGCCCGTGTTGAGGGGCATGTCCCTCAATCGACACAGGACCAACATATCTTGAAAGGGACACGGGTCACCAACATGCCCATGTAAACTTTAACACACCCTTGTCGACCAGTACATGCCTGTACTCTAAGTCGTGTACTTCAGTCATCACCTCCCGGCATAACTAGAGCAAGACATGGGTATTTGACACGCCCGTGTCACCAATTGACACACCCGTGTTAGAACTATTCATACCCGTGTTTCCAGCCGTGTACCACACTCGACATAGCTAGACTAACACAGAGCAGTACACGGCCCTAGACGCGCCCGTGTCCCAGGCCGTGTGTCCTTATTTGGGTTTTCGGGCATTACATGTTGATGATGATATGGTAGTGGAAGAAGAAAGTCAAGCTCAGTCTGAAGTTGAGAAGATGACCTCTGCGCATGAGGGTGGCTCAGGTAATGACATTGACTACTCCTCTGATCAAGAAAATCTTGATGATGCTCCAATGAATACTACTGCAGCTGACATTGATAAAATGATGAAAAATCTAACTTCAGATGATCCCCTATTCTTCACTCCTTAAAAGTCTCTTGAAAAGACTCCTAAAGAGATCCCTGAAGTGACTCCTGAAGACACTCCAGAAGATTTTCAGCCTCAAGCACACAGTGAGGGGGAGAATGTGTTGTTACTTTCTGATGAGGATACATTTACTCCAGAACCTGCAGACCCTCCTCTCAAGAACTTAGATTTATCTATGCTTGTTATTATTGGAGAGGAAGGAGATGTAATGACTTCCTCCCAAAAAGGAAAAATTGCAGTTGTAATTGAATAAATTCCAGTATGGACAGTTCCAGCATTACCTCCACCATCTCGTCCAGCTCCAGTCATTCCTAAAGATACCCTTTTGGGTAAAATTGAGTCTATGTTGACCAAGCAAAGTGAGTACTTTGACAGGACTCTCAAAGAGGTAACTGATAAAGTAATCGCTCTTGAAAAATAAATGAGGAGAGGATTTGCTGAAATTCAGCATAATACAGATGAATTTAAATGACTGTTGAACATTGGTGGCAAGGCTCTACACAACACTATCACTAGTGTTGGTCAAGTCATGGATCAAGCAGTTACAGTGGCAAACAATCATATCGTATTGCTGAATAAAACTGAAGCACAAAACTTCAAAACTTGTGAAGAAGTTGGAAAGTTTAAGGAAGATGCAATAGAGACCCTCTCTGTAGAAGTCAGAGAGGGGGAATATAAAGTAAAATAAATTATTGACAAGAAAGTTCAAGAGATGAAAAATCAGTGGGGTGAACAACTACAAGTGATCAATACCAGTGTTGAAAAGCAGATAAAGGGGTAAACATGTATACTTTTGAGACTGTTGTGTAGATGCACAATAAAATCTTCCCCGATTTTCAGGTTGACCCAAATGAGGCTCCACCTCCTCATCTTGATCCCAATATATTCAAGCCTACTTTTTCTCCAGGACCTAAACTGTATGAACTTCCTCCTGAGAGTTATTCTCAAGTATGGACTTCAGAATAGCCAGAGATACATCAAGATCTACCTTTTGAGATTCCAGTGCTCAAGAAAAGGAAATATTGTGATGGTGCTTCTGCCAACAGATCTATTCCTAGTCAAAGTGCTGCTAAGAGGAGAGAACAAGAATTTGCTGATGTTTGGAGTCCTACTTCTAAATCTCTTATTCTGGATACTCTGAAGTTGGTTGTAGAGTTTAATGAAAATAATGATGATCACTAAAGTCACAAGGAGTGGGAGCTCTATGAAAAGTCTTTGACTAAGAGAAGGATTTATGATCGTGAATTTGGTCGAAATAATCCTAGTGCTCCTCCTCGACCTTCAAAGTACTATCCCAAGCCATTAAGTTATCAAAAGAGACAATAAGAGAAGAAGGAAAGACAACATCAACAACAGTTCAAATAATTTTATGATTGCCAGTTGTATAGAATTTTGTGGATAAATATATTCATATGGACAAACTCTATATATATATAAAATTTTGAATTTTGTTGATCTTATTATGTCTTATTTCTCATTGCATATATTGTTTTACTTGATAATTATTTCTTTAATTATCTTGATATAATTCACCTTAGTGTAGAGGGTTCTGACTTCACAAATAGGGGGAGAATATTGGGTTTTGTATCCACAATAACCTAAAATTGTGTGAAGTCACCCTTGAACTAAGTTGAATTAAGTTTGTATTTGATACTATTCTTTAGTTGAGTGATTGTAGGTTATTATTGCTAAGTGTAGATCAATGTCAGTTTATAATGAGTCAATAAACACAGGACCATACAATGTAATCCCTCATTGTGTAATCCATGGTGTTGACTCATGTGTAACCTCTCTATTGGGATGCACTTAATTTTCAAGTACTAGAGCAGTGGAAGAAAGGAAGGGTTGCTGGTTTCTACAATGAAGAAAAGATAAAAAATTTGAAAAATTTTCTAAGTCCATTTCTCAAGAAATGACATGTATTTCTCGAGAAGTCTAAGTAAATTTCTCGAGAAAGCATAACTATTCTCGAGAAACCATAAGACTTCTCGGGAAATTGTCTGAAAATATTTTAAGTACATTTCTCGAGAAATGTACTATAGATTTCTCGAGAAGCCAAGTTAGTTCTCGAGAAAAGCAAAGTAGTTCTCAAAAAGACCAAATCATTCCTTAATGCTTTATGACCGTTATAAGATGTTCTATAAATAGTCCTTTCTGTTTGATCGCTAACCCTAGGAATACTAATTAGAATAATTACAGTAATCAGAATCATATTCGCAATTTCTAAATTCGGGAGAAGCCGTCGTCTTCATCATCGTTCTTCTCTTCGGCTCTTCTCTCGGTCCAGCGATTCGAAAGGAGAAAAGATTTGATATATCTAAGTTTCCAAGATTCTTCAACATCTATTTGATCGTGTCTGATCTAAGGTTTTAAGATCAAGTTTTCTAGGATTTCTTCCACAATCTTCTTTATAGAGCTTTTCCGTTTTAAAGAATGAAGATCCTTGAAGATTTCAGATTTGGAAGAGTAAAACTTTTATTATTATTGTAAAATTGTCTTAACCTTTGTAGGAGTTTAGTCTCCGAGATTGTATGAAGTTTGTTCTTCCGAGTATAGATCCGGTTTGTGGATCGATTTTGTAGATCCGGTTTATGGATCGAGTTTGTAAATCCGATTGTGGATCAAGGTGTAGGAGAGTTTGTTCTCCGAGGTGTAAGATTTTGATCATCTGAGAAAGGTGAAGTAGCCGAATTTATCCCTTCATGGTAGATAGGTGAGGCGGGACAGTGCACGTACCCAATACGGGAAACCACTATAAATCTCTGTATTTGTGTGCTTGATTTTTTAGATAACTTTTATTCCGCAAAAAGACACAAACATCACCTATTCACCCCCCCCCCCTCTAGGTGATTTAGGTAGACGTTAGAAACTTTCATCTTTGTTTAAGACTAGACTATTTTCCTATGGGTTCATGTCAGTTTGTTGACGCCAATAGTGTTTGTTTTCATGTTAGACTACTTGCTTGTTTCAACTACTATTACATATTGTTAGTTTTATACTTGCTCTCTGGGAAGATTTTATGTTAGGATACATGTAAGTTATTTTTAACTATAAAAGTTGCATTTTAGCGTAGTTACATAACATGCTTTTAAAATGACAAACTACTATTTTAAGAGCTATAAAACTGCTTTCCTACTTATAATAAGTCTAGAAGTCACATCTTCATTTTTTTATATGCAGAGTCTTCATTCTCACTTAGGATATCAAATGAATCAAACTTAATAACTTTCAGCTGTGTAAACCAATACTTTCTCAATCGTGGACTAGTTGATCCACCAGATCGAGGGACACGATTAGTAAACCTAATAATATAACTATATTTTAAAACATAATTCATAAGCCTTTTAATAAAAATAAATGAAAGGGCATGGTTTCCTGAACGTCTGCAGTTGTCTCCAACACGGCGTGGCATCACGATCACGCATTTTCTCTAACTTTGATAGTATTTTAATACTAAGAAAATACGGGTTGTTACATCATCTAACTGATCAATGGCCGAACGATGTCGACCTATAAAACTCTTAGCCACGAAGGAGTGAGTAGCGCCCGAATCGAAGAGAACATGCGCCCACTTATTATTCAACTTAAACTCACCTAAAATCATTGCGCGCGCAACTAAAAAAATAGAAACCTAAAATCCACTATAAGAGATTACTAGTTGTGACAGAGACTAAACTGAAATCACTTGGGCAGAGGACTGATTCTCCTCCTTGGTCAGCACATTCAGCTTTCCCTTCCCCTTATCCACGTGATGCGGGGGTAGTGATAGAGTCTACAAAGGAACCTCCTGCAGCATAGGCTGGGACTACGAACAATAAGCCTTCTTGCGCCCTTTCTGACTATACTGTAATCAAGCTCCAGCCTTCTTGAAGAAACGAGTCACATCATGCCCATTCCTCTTACAGTAGGTGCATACAAGATCTCTCTTAGATGAATCTTGGATCACATGCACTTGAGACTGCTTCTGCGCATCCAATCTCTTAAAACATCTTTCCAAAGGATGGTCTGGCTTGCCACAAAAACTATACACTTCCTTTTATCCTTTCTTCGAAGCTGGGCCAGATGCCCTAGAGCTTCCACTATCATCTGACTTTCTCTTATCCTGCCTTGCCTGCAGCCCACAATTTCTTGCATTATCAATTGCCTCGACCTTGAGGGCAGCTTCAACTACTTATGCAAAATTCTAAGATCTATATGTATTTCCTAACTACTGGATGTCTCCCTGAAGACACCAAAAAAGAGTTTTACTCTATCCACTTCAGAGGCTACCAATTATGGAGCAAACCTACTCAGCTTACTAAATTTGACTTCATACTCACTAACGGTGAGTTGCCTCTGCTTCAGATGCAGGAAGTTGTTCATCAGGCGGTCTTGCTCGACTGAAGGAAGAAACTTCTTCAATAGCATTCTCTTGAATGAATCCCATGAACATCCATGGGTAAGGGTTTTTTTCTCCCTTATCCACTAGCTCTTCGAAAGACCCTTTAGATAGTATGCGGCGACAATCACCTTCTGGCCAGCAGAAATTCCATGAATTGGAGAACATTTCCTCGATAACAATAATCTAGTCGTCTTATGCCATGAAATCAGCTCTACCGTCGTAGGTAGGAGGTCCTAGTTGCTGAAAAAATGAAGTTCATCTCTAGTGGCAGCTCAGTTGGTGATGAGGAGTGGTATTAAGGCTCCTTATCAAGGGTTGCGGGTTCGATACCTAGCGCCAATAATGTACTGTGCTGATAAATAGGCTAGGGAGGTGTTGGGGAGTATGACTTGCAGGCCTTGTAATATTTCGGCTGTACCACCAGAAGAGGGCGAGCTTCCTGGTGGGCCGGCGACGCTGCGCCTAATGGGCCGAGTCATTACACCTGCTCTCGCGGCCTAGAGGTGCCGGCCGCCTCACCGGGAGGCCCTCCGGTCAAAGCACCCTGGATGGCAGCTGCTTCAGGATGTTGGCTCACAGGAACCTTGCCCTTATCCCGAGCTGTGGGAGGTGCGCTGCCTGCAGTCTTCGACTTCTTGGATGGTGGCAGTGGAGGAGGCTGATCGCAGGTGACCCACTTCTGGGAGGCGAGGGTCGGGGCCTTGAGATGCGCGACAACCGCCGTCTAAGTATGAACGAGGTCGCCAGAAGTGACTCGTGCACTCTCATAAGGAGGGTATGGGTTGAGGCCCCGCTCACCACCATGAGGAGAGTTAGAACAACAAAGAAAAGGGGTTAAGTAAAAGGAGAACAGGCGCAAGTTGCTTACCTCCCCCGCGTGGGACAGGGGCCGGTGAGTTGACGTTCCTTCGGAGGAATGCGACCTCGAAGTTCTTACCCTCTAAGAACCCGCAGAGCTCGGCTTAATGGCCCCCCAGGCTAAGGGTGGTAGCTCACCTTGCTGAGTTGGATCGACGAGAAGGGGATGTTGTCGAAGTCTCCCTTGACTAAGACGAACTTCCGGAGCCAGTTGTGGCTCTTGTTTACTGTCTTCCGCACCTTGACGTGGTTGCTGGAAAAGTATGCGATGCCGTCCTTGTTCGCTCGGAAGGAGAATTTCTTGCAGAATACCGCGAGGCTAAACTCGATCCGCTCTTCCAATAGGAAGCATGCAAACCCTACCACAATAACTACCGAGTTGGGGGTCAGCTGGCCGAGGATGACCCCAAAGTACTTCAAAATTTGTCAGAGCTTGGGCCATAGGGAAGGCCGGAGGCCCGCATCAAAGTGAGCGACGGGGATTACGAACTCTACTTCTGAGAGATCGTTGATCTTCTCCCACTCCCCAGGTTGCCTTGACTCAAATCCAGGCGGGACAAAGTCACTGAACACTATGAGGAACTCGCTCTCGACGAGGGTGGTAGAGAAGAAGGGGTAGTCATAGAAGGTGCATGCACACATGCCCCTTATCTCACCATCCCCACTACTGCCACCCATCTCACAATCAGTTAGTCCGGCGGTACACCGAAGTTCTCGCGAGAGGAGGCAGGCTGAGAATCGTAGGAAAGGAAGAAGACAAAAGGTTTTAAATGAGGTAGGTGAGAAGAAGGGTTGTGGCCTATTTATAGAAAGAGAAAGGGCAGGAAAACGTACCACCGACTGGAAATATACGGATAGAAAAATGTGCCCTGACGCTTAGACTTCTAAACCTGCGTGGCCCTATGAAAACTATGCGGCAGTAGGGAAGTAGCGGGCGAGCCACGCTGACTCGTGTCCGACAGAGAGGCGAGCGATCCAAGCTGGCTCGCGCATGCCTAAGAAGGAGACAGGCAGGAGCGGCGGCTCACCCGCACCCACCTAAGGAATGCTAAATAGTAACAACAAAGAATAAGAATTAATTTACATATAAACATAAGCCCATTAGCGGGCGTGCAGTTTCAAACAATAATAAACAGGAAATTTTGGTACTCCGGAGTAGAGAAAAATAACAAAGCTCATGGTGGTTGTCTCGCGAGTCGATCAAGAGACAAGTGAAACCTAGGCCCGCAAGACGAGAGTGAGGAAGGAGTGTATGGATTAGTATTGAATCCATTTCCACCTGCCCCGCCCTCTCACCCCGGAACGGGGCGGTAGGCGAGGGTAGTAATACACGTTAATCGCCGGCAGGTCCCGCTAGGCCAAGTCAACCTGGTCCGTGGCATGCCTGAGTCTCTCCTCTGATCGCGTAATGTGTACATTCGGCAATGTCGTCATGTCTCCTTCATCGTGGCGCCTAACACCCTCGAGGACTGTGAAGTGCTCCTCTGCCTCCACCTTATCTTTATCCACCCTATTGTAAACCTCTTGCAACATCAAATAGTGCTTCTATAACAACCGATCACCCTCCTCTTTATCTTCTCGGCATCCCGTGGGTCTCCCAGATATTCTGAGATGCGGTCCGCGGAAGGAGGAGGTGAGTACCCCCCCACCCTCACTGATGTCGACATCAGAGGATGAGATCGTATTGAAGCCTACAAAAATAGGAAAGGTCGGAAAAAGCAAGAGGACGGTCATAAGTAAGCAAGCGTACAAACTCACCAGGGGTCGACATGTCCACATGTTGGTATGCAGGCGGGAGGTGCCTGGCTGACCCTGGAAGAGCTCGCCTTCAAGAGCCACAAAATATTTTCCTAGCCCGGGGTGAGTTGGCAATGGAGGAACTTGCCGGGGCTGGTCGGTAGCCCCTTAGATGGAAGCGTCAGCGAGGTATCAAGTAAGGAGCATACAAGCAAGAAAGTAGGAAAAGAGTTGACTCACCAATAGTTGCTAGGTGAGCGATCAGGCCCGCGGGAAGGCATATCCCGAGGCCGAGGGGTTGGCGACCCGCTTGGTACCCCGCGGGGAGGAGTGCCTTGACACCATTCCCCTGCCTCTGTCCATGCGAGGATCTTCTTATGAAGAAAGAGAAGTCAAAATTCGAATAACATCGACATCAGGTAACTAGCCCACATACCTCATGAGTGCCCTCAGCACCGGCCGTCGAACTGGATGCAGGGGCACCATTCAGGGGAGACTGCCTGATCATCTTCGCCTTCTTCACCCTGAAGACGAGATTGAGCGACCCTCGCGCTATACAAGGGGTAGCATCGATTACCTGTGCCCATGTTACCTCCCACACAGCCATGAGGTTTGTGCTCATTTCTTCTTATATGGTCATAGCTCAGCTACAGTAGTTTGCGGAGGGAAAAGAGAAGCAGAAGAACGAGAAATTTCACCGAGTCTGGTGGTATATATAGCAAGGAGGTGGGACCCCCCCCCCCCCAAAAGATTCCCTCTAGCTTTCTACCCATTAAAGCGAGTGTGTACAACCCAGTCTAGGCAGAGCTAGATTTTCAAACAACATGTCTTTGAGTGAATCTCCGATGCCTTCTGAACAGCTTCACTCAACACTACGCCTTTTGAATTGAAACTAACCAACGCTATAAAAAACACAGAAAATCACACAAGTATTTTAGACCAGCCTGCGCTCAGTGGTCCGACCGAGATCCCCAAAATTAAAGAGAGAGGCAAGTGGAGCCAGACCGCGCCCGCCCAATACATCCATTTCTTATGAGTGGGGTGCTCCTCCAACCTTGCTAACTTCCTGTTAATCAGTGCACTTCTTCAAACCAATTCCCAGCTCCAAGGAGCTCACCACAGGCAAAGGAGGGGAAGCTAAGAATCACCTCAGATCCCTTAGTCAATCCAGCTTGCTATAAGTGTACTCTCAGTCTCCTCCAAGACTTACACCTTGTCCATAGTTGCCTTTTAAGGCCTACTCTCAGTGATACAAGTATCACCTATCTCAGGCAATTAAGCCCTACCACTCAGGCTATAAAGGATAGCCGTTCCTTAGAGCAAACTTTGTCCTACAACTCAGAGAGATACACTCTCCTATAACTCATGTGAATTTACCTTACCTCAGACCCCAAGGTCATACAGCTCAGATCCAGAAGGATCCTACAAAAATAAATAGTTTCATTAACTTTGACACAGAAATTTCTCTGTGTTAACAACTTGACCAGAAAAATTTCTGCTCCAACTCTCCTCACAGCAGGGAAAAGATTTGTTAGAGGAACTCAGAAGTTAACTTCTAAACTTATTTTATAAGGCTAAAGATCTTTTGATCTTGATTCTTCAAATAGCTCACGGAACCTGCTTAAGGATGAAGGTTCTTATTTCTTCAGAATTGATTCTGAATCTGCTGTGGCAGATAGAGACTTGCATAGCTAACTGAACTTTTCTTGCTGGAGAGCTTCAATCTTTTCATATGGAGCAATGGCGAAGAAGATGAAGACGGCAGCTCTCCTTTTTGAATATTGCATGCCCTAAAAGTTGTCTTTGTCTTTGCCCTATATCTTTGTTTTGTAGTTCGCCGATCGATAACTCTTAGAGATCAGTAGGCCCCACCTGCAGCTTCCAGCTACGTCTTGCTTTAACGGAATAAGACATACAATATTTTTACGACAAGTTTTGTCGTGTATGTTGGATCCCTAGTTTGATTTGGGCTTGGTTCACTAATTTAGGCTGAGTCTGACCCAACTTATATAGTCAGGGTCAAGTCTAGTAGTCCTAGAGTGTAGGATAAGTCATTAATTTCAACCTTCTTGGACCAGCCAGCAGAGGACCTCAGAAGACTCAAACTTAGAAGTTTTTAAAGAACATTTTGATCAGTTCGAAGTTCTTCGAACTCAGCTCGATGATCGACGATCTTAGATCGATGAACTCAGAGTTATTTCTCTGAGCTGAGCTCGACGATATTCGAGTTCAGGTCGATGATCAGTTTTCTTCAGACAGAATCTCAGCTCGACGAACTCAGAATGTAGTTTTGGTAAGCAATTCTCAGTACGCAGTTCGCAGAGCTCAGGTCAACGAGCTGGAATTCTTAGGTCGACGATATTGGATCTCAGGTCGACGAATTCTTTTTAGTGATCGACGATATCTATCCAGTTCTAGTATGATAAGTTTTCTTTCTTTTGTTCCTTTATTTCTATATTAATAGCAGTATTATTCCTGAGTAATTAATGTTTATATTCCTCTAAATATAGCCAATATTGGCAGAATTAATTATGGTATTCATCAGGATATTAACTTGCTAATTTTATTAAGGGACAGTTGAGGAAACTCATTTATGATATATTCCAGCTGTTTGTATTCTCTAGATCAGCCGATAATTAAGGCAGTAATTCAAATTTCAAAAAAGAAATTATTGACTGAGAATATAAAAAGAGATTTTTGTCTTTTAGAAAACACATAGAAGGAACCACCAGAACTTACAGAGAAAAATATACAGCACTGAGACAGACTTATCTTTCAGAACTCACTCTCTCAGAGTACAGAAAATTCTCTGTGTTTCACCTTGTCACGTTTGAAGACAGAAGAAGAACAATCATCACAATCAAGAGTCTTCTTCAAGCTTCACTTCCAGGAACATTCAGGACAACAAAGATTTATTCAGTCAGAAAAGTTCCAGGGCTGCTTTCAGATAAGGCTAAAGACCTACTCCCTGAAGAAAAGCTCCAGTCTTCCTGAACCATCAACATCTCAGGGGGAGCTTTATCAATATCAAAGATCCACTAGTCTTCTCTGTTGATTAGAGAAAGAGAAGACACCATCACCTCCTCTCACCTCTTGTAAAAGGGTTTTAACTCCCTTCAAAAGATAGCACTTGGTTGTCAAGTCTCCTGATCAAAAGACTTGGGTTGGTTTTTGGGCACCTGATCAAAAGCCTAAAGGCTTGTAATATCTCCCTGCAAATAGATATTGTGGTGGCAGACACCTGATCAAAACCTGCTAGTGGATTCCTACCAGGGTGGTAGAAGAGTGGATGTACCCAAGTTTATGGGAACCATTATAAAATCTTCTTGTGTTGTCATGTTGCTCATTTTCTATTTTTTTTTCTTGTTGTGGCTGTGATAATTAGAATAGCATAGCTTGTTTTTTCCTTCTATTATTATATTTGGTATCACTTATTTTCACTCTGGTATATAAATCTAAAAAACTGCCAAGAATTTTTAAATACTTTATTCACCCCCCCCCCCTCTAGAGTAAGTCAGATCTAACCCCTCCTTTCAATTGGTATCAGAGGGTTGTTCTCTTGGTTGAACAAGGTAACACTTGAACCAACAGATCCTTCTTGGATCTAAATTTCTCTAGCCTATTTATTATAGCATGGCACATAACAAGGATTATGCAAGCACCAGACCTCTAGTGTGTAACTTAAATAAGTTTTCCATCTAGAAGGCAAGAATCAAAGTTTATATGAACTCTATTGATGAGTACATTTTTAATTCAGTTTTGACAGGACCTCCTGCTCTAGTGAATGCATCCACCTCAACATCAAGCACATATGCTATTCCACCACCTGAGTGGACAGATGCTCAGAAAAAGGCCAAGATTGCTGATGCAAAGGCCATTAATATTCTGGCTCAGACTATGTCTGATGAGATCTTCCAGAAGGTGGCTAAATGCACATCAGCCAAGGCTATTTGGGATTCTCTTCACCAGATGGTAGCTGGTTCTGCATATGAGAGAAAGGATAGGAGATCCAACCTCATCTCTCAGTATGAGAACTTAAAGAAGGATGAGTCAGAGACTGTTGGTGATATGTACAACAGATTAAGCTCAATAATCAATGAGCTGAAGACATTAGACAAGGACATCACTCTTACAGAAGTGAATGACAAAATCCTCATGTGCTTCCCTAGCTAATGGGATTCTAGAATGTGGCCTATCAAGAAGGCAAGTGCCTTAATGAGATTTCCACTGAATCTTTATTGGGAAAGCTCAAATCTTACGAGTAACTAATTAAGTCAAGAGAAGCTACAGAACAGAAGATACCTTCATTTGGGAGAAAGGAGCAAAATATAGCATTCAAAGCTACTGAAGATTCAGAAACCCCAAATGTCAATGAAGAATTCCTAAGTCTCTTAGCCAAGAGATTTTACAAAATGGGAAAGAGGGACTTCAGAAGAAAGTCATAAAGGCAAGATGACAAACTCGGGTATGACAAAACACCAACTAAAGATGTAGTTTGTTTTGGCTGCAGCAAGCCTGGACACTTCATTTCAGAGTGTCCAGAGACTCAAAAGAAAGATAAAAGAAGAGAAAAGGAGATCAGGAAATAGCATTATAACAAGCCTTCCTCCAGCAAGCATAAAAGGAAGGAAATAGGTTTCAATGCTGAAACTTGGAGTGATACTGAAGAAGAATCTTCATCTTCCAGCTCTAGTGAAGATGAAGAGGAAGCAAGGGCCAAGGAAATATGCTTGATGGCTATTGATGGATCAAGCACCCATTCTAAAGCTGATCAATCAGAAACTGAAGAACCTCTATCTGAATAGGATCGGGTATTATCTTCTTTTGATTTTGATTCAGAAGAATTTAAAATTGAATTTAAATCTTTACATCTTGATTTAATTAACTTTGAAAAAGTAATTAAACAACTTAGAGAGAAGTACATGAACAATAAAACCTACTGTCAGAAAACAACAAATTAAAGGATAAAATCACCTTAGCTAATGAACAAATCATTAAATTAAAGACTGAATTATTTAAGGCTAGGCAACTTGAAGAATCCCTGAATGGGAGAAGCATCAAGTTGATGAACATCACAAGCACGGTGAATGCCAGACTTAATGGTAAGCTGGGCTTAGGTGCTTCATTAAGCAAACCCCCACTTATTCAGAAAAACATTTTATCAACCCCCATAAAATTTGTCTCTGAAAAGGGTAAAGAGAAAATAGAAGATAATCATAATAAACAAATTGTATTAAGATAAAAGAATAAGAAAAGAAGAAAGAATAAGAAAATTCTTAACAATAACAAAGTTCAGCAGATTTCGTCGAGCTCAGATCGACGAAATGTGGCCAGTTCATCGAACTCAAGTCGACGAACTACGAACCCAAACTTCTACTATAACTATTTTTTGAACTGCGATCGACGAAACCAGTATGGTTCATCGACCAGAGATCGATGAAATTGGGGCCCAGAAAATGAATACCTTCATTCTCTGAGTGGAGTTTGACGAACTCATCCCCGTTCGTCGACCTCAGATCGACGAACATACTAGAATTCGTCGACCCCAGTTTATAATAACAGAAATTTTAATTACAATAGGATTTTTAATCAACCTTGATAGAACACTAATCCTTTTAACCAATGGATAATCCACCAAGAAAATACCATCCTTTAGGTTATAAAAGTCAACCTGAATATTCATATATTACCAGCTTTAGTTATGTAAATCAATAAGGACCCAAGGTAACCTGGGTCAAGAATATCTAACCTGTTTTTGTGCAGGTGAAAGACTATCCTACCACAAAGGAACAATGGTGTCTGGATACTGGTTGTTCAAAACATATGACTGGAAGCAAAGACAATCTATCCAACTACAAGTCCAAGCTAGGTCCCAAAGTTGTTTTTGGTGACTCCAACTATGGCCAGACTAAAGGCTATGGAGATGTAAAGATTGGAGTGGTCACATTCAAGAAAGTAGCTTATGTAAGTGGATTAAAGCACAACCTGATTTCTATTAGTCAACTCTGTGATGAAGGGTTTCAGATATCATTTGATAAATCCTCTTGCACTATTTCTTTTGCTGACAATATAACTGTTTAAACCTGCTCTAGAGTAGGAAATATCTACATAGTTAATTTCAAATCAACAAAAACAAAAATTTGTTTGTTTAACCAAACCAGTAACTAAAATGAACTTTGGTAGAGAAGATTAGGACATGTTAACTTATAAAACATTATTAGGTTATCTATAGAAAAACTTGTTAGAGGATTGTCTTCTTATCCCAATAAAAGGAAAGCCTTTGTAGGCTTGTTAGTTAGGCAAGAAAACTAAAAATAGTTTCAAGTCACTTAACAAGAGTGATTCACTTAGGATTTTGTATTTGCTCCACATGGATCTTTTGGGACCCATTGCTGTACACAGCCTAGGAGGGAAGTCTTGTACCTTAGTGATTGTTGATGACTTCTTAATGTTCACTTGGGTGTTCTTCTTGACAAATAAGTCAGATAACTTCAAGGTTCTTACAGATTTTCTCAAGTGCATACATATTGAGTACTCTACTCAAGTGGAATTGGTTAGAAGTGATCATGGTACTGAGTTTGAGTGTAAGACCCCCATTTTTTTTCTTTTTCGACGCCGGGGTCTTAGGCCCAGAACCGCCACCTTGTGGTGATACCTTCGCACCCGAGAAGGTTGTCACTACAAGATGCTTATTCTGTCGGCCAAAATCGATCATAATTGTAGCAATAGAATAAAAGCAAGTCCACAAAAAATCACATGTATAGAAAATAAGCTCCACGAAGGGAGTGTCCACAGATAGTACATATAATAAAAATCTCGGGCTTATGCCCAGTACATCAAGTCCTCACTACAAATCACTCATCGCGGAAGCAAACTAATACAACTACTAGTGTTCGGGACTCACAGTCCCTGCTGTCTGGACTCCAGTACTAGACTGTCCGATCTCCAAGCGTGCCGACCTCCGGGGCTGCTCCTCCATGCTGGGCTCCGTGGTCCCCTAAATGATGTGGTTCGAAAACCGTTAGTCTAAAAGACTAAGTCCTATCGTCCTCCGCCCCTTCCCCCATGACTCCTAAGCACCGAGCGGGGAGAAGGAAAGGAAATGACATGAAGGTGGAGAATGTCAAATAGCAGATGGCAGCGGAACTAGACTAGCAGTTCTAAGTATGGTAATAATGATACAAAATTAGAATAAGTAACCTTAACTTATGCGAATTACACATAAGCTAAGGGATCTCTTGCAGGGCTCCTATCGTATAAAAAGTCCCATACCGATTTATACGATAGGGTGTCGGTTTTACTAGTAGGCTTAAATATTTAATACTGAAAGAGAACCTTGACTTATAAGCACGCTTGCACGAACTTATTGGCCAAGGGGTCGTTTTGCAAGGCCTAATGTATAGAGCGTCCCATACCGCATATACATTAGGTGTCAGGTTATATGTAATGGTTATGCTATGAAATACAATTATGCTATGATGTGAACATGCAAGTGCAACTCACACACTCGACTCTGTGTACACAGACCTTTAGTTCCCCCTTTCGGAGCCGTTACCTCCCAGGATACCTCTGTAGTGGCAGACGGAAGCGGTGGGTTGGGCCTCGCCCACCTCTAAACCAGTAAAGCACTACCGGTCAGACCTATCGTATGCCTCAACGCTTGGTGCACAAAGCGGACTCCTGCATACTCTTGCCGGCTGGCGCACTGGACTTCTGTTGGCGAAGTGCTAACCACACTTGTCGAGTCAGCGTATTGGTGTCGGTACATCGACCCTCCAATACCGAAGACCCACCACCTTATACCTTTTATGCACATGCAATAGTTATGAGTCCAAACAACAACCGAACCAAATCTCTCCGGACTATCCCGTCCGTCATAAATCAACAACCGAGCCGAAGCTCCCCGGACTATCCCGTCCGTCATAATCAACAACTGAGCCGAAGCTACCCGAACTATCATGTCCGTCATAATCAACAACCGAGCCAAAGCTCCCCGAACTATCCCGTCCGTCATAATCAACAACCGAGCCAAAGCTCCCCTAGCTACCATGCCCATCACCATAACCACTGGGCTTATTGCCCGAGTAACCCAAACTATCTCCCGGGACATTGGGGTGTGAGAGCGTGAAATCCTAAGTTTACTATTTACTCTTGTGGCGATTTTATACCTATGACTTCGGTTTTACCCAGGACTGCCCAAGGTATTCCCTGTGAAGGGCTCTCGAGGGCACTAGGAGCTATGATGGGCTGAAACCCAAAGCTCCCTTTCGCAAGGCACTTATTTTTGTTGGTTGGTAACTAATCCCATATCGATTACCCATTTCTTTTTCATATTGCGGTAGACTAAACCTAAGGTGATTTGACCTTTCACTCTACGGGGAAAGACGATCTTTCGTCGAACAAGCACTACTCAACACTACCGACTCATAAATCAGTACTTAACCTAAACTTCTAGGATGACTCATCCACATCTACAAAATCCAGCAAGATGTCTAACTCCAATTATGCCAAATCATTTCCTTTCAACAATTTACTAAATGCAGACCACAAGGTTAAATGTCATGCAAAAATGGGGAGTACATCAAATAATCATCCAATACTCCTATAATAATTAATGGAGGTCCATTATGACATTTAAGCCCTAAATCCAGAGATCCAAAATTTTCCTTATTTATTCAATAATTTATTTAATTATTCTAGTGACTAAAATTTCCAATAATGAACATGAAGTACCATTTTCAGGCAAGATATCATTCCACTAATTTTATATGATATTTAAAATAAGGACTTAACTCATCTTCCAAAATATCTAAATTTTTCAGAAAGGTTTTATCCCAAAATTCCTATTTCATTTTAACCCTTGAAAATTCATTTAAAGAAATATAAAAGACTATATTGCTTCCAAAAATTCAGAGAAAATTCCAATATGATTCTAATGCATATAAATGCTTTGGGCCATATTTCATAATTTATTCATCAGTAAATAGTCTTAATTAAATTATTGAATAATTTCCTCATTTAACAAGCTTGTGAAGTAAGTACCTCAAATATGTATCCAAAAATTTTCATAAAATGTATATATGCACATAATAATTCAAAACTTCCTCGTCCAAACTTTCATGACCTCCCAAGGGTCAGAGGGACCATAATGTTCAATTTATTAAATTGAGGCATCCCTTGTGTTACAAATGAAGTACTATAACTATTGTCCCAAAATTCCCAATTAAATTACCAGAGGCTCATAATATCCTTATGACAAGTCTACCAAAATTTCATCTTAGTTTGAGGACCTCTGAAAAGTAAGTGTTCAAAAGTTGGACCTCTGTTGAGGTGAATTGGACACTCTAAACAAAAATTACATTTTGGACCAAAATGCCCTTCTTAGGGCAAAACTAGGGTTTGCATGATTTCAATTCAAATCACCTCCTAACTTAATAAAATTTTTACCAGAGGTCTATATTGACCTCATATACCACCCACCAAAATTTGGATGAATTTGGACTTCATTTGACCCATAAATTAATTTACCCTAGATAAATTAAATTATTTACAAAACTATAAAAACATTATCTCCAAAAATTCCCATTTTTGGGCAGGTTCTAGATATTAGTCAGTATGATCCCCTTCCAAAATTTCAACTCATTTGGGATAAGTATGAAGTGTGGGCACTTAGTTTAATGACTGCCTATTCATTTGTATAGACCCCACTAAAATGAGTTCCCTGGTCAAACCAGTCAGCCAAATTGGTTCAAACCAATTTTGTTTGAAATTAGACCCATAGGGTTATATTTCATGTGTTGACCATTTTCTCTGAAAAGGTCTCTAGGTATTTTTAATAATTAAATACATTAAATACCTAATTTGTGACAAAAAATGAAATAAATCAAATACCTATCCTATAGTATTTTATCATCATCAGCACGAATCTTGGCGCAAGATGGACGGAATCCAGTCATCTTCTTCCTCTGGCAGACAGCCAGGATTGCTTCTGTCTGGGCCGATTTCCAGCGGCTGCCGCCGGCGCTCCGGCCACCTCCCCGGCCGGCCACCGCCGCCAACACCTTCGTGGTTGTCGGGGCTACCTCCAGGCGGCAGCATGGCCGCCTGGGAGCACTATTCTAGCGAACCCAACAAGCTCAATTTCATGGAAAACCATGATTTTTTTGAATTGGATCGGGCTCAATTGAGCCCGAACCTTGGACCTAAGGACTGCTATGATTTACCCATGGAATAAGGAGTGGAGGAGGACCTGTGGTGGCGGCTGTAGCCGTGCTGATCGCCGGATTGGCATGGTGGTGGCCGGTGGTGGTCGGCTTGTTCAAAAATGCAGGAAATTGCTTGGCTCCTTCAGGTAAAGTGTGGGAAATGCTCCTTGAACCTCAGTGAAGCTTTTAAAGAGGGAGAGGAGGGGAGTTAGGTGGTTGAATGCCTTGTGCCATTTTTGGCCATGGTCAACAATGGCGGCTTGGTTGGTAAGGGGGTGGAGCTTGCTCTAACCAGTCCAAAATGGCTGCTGCACTCCCCCTTGTTCTTCTGAATTGAATAGGGAGGTTGGGGAGGGGGAGGAGGAGCATAAAGTCCTCCTTCCTTCTTCTTCCTTCTCTTTCTCTCTCCTCCATGGGTGGCTTTCTCTCTCCTAGTCACCAAGCCTGAAATTTGGCTCCTCCCTATCCTATGGAATCCCACAAGTCCATTTGGTCACTTAAGTCAAGGTTAGCCCAATTGCAATGGGCTTGAGCTTGAGTTAGCCCATTTGGGCTAACTTGACCCAAAGTTGGACTAGGGCCCACCTAGGTCAAATTGGTCCTTGAGGTTTCTTCAATGGGTCCCTGGTGACCCAGTAGCCTCCCCTAGGGTCAAGGTTGGGTTGGATTGGCCCTTGGAGGTCACATGACCCTTAACTAGGGCACTTTGACCATTTTAGGTTAAGGGTTGACTTTGGTCAACCTAGCCTTTATGATTGGTCCCAATGGGTCCTTGGTGACCTATTGGCCTCTCACTAGGGCTATGAGGGTATGGGTGTGGTCCACTTGGCTAAGGGACTGCAATTGACCCTTGTGTAGGTCAATTTGACCCAATTAGGGTTAGAGTTGACTTTGGTCAACTTAGCTCCCTTGACTACCCTCCATGGGTCCTTAGTGACCCACTGACCCCTCACTAGGGTTATGGAGGTATAGGGGTGGTCCATTTGGCTAAGAGACTGTAATTGACCCTTGTGTAGGTCAATTTGACCCAATTAGGGTTAGAGTTGACTTTGGTCAACTTAGCTCCCTTGACTACCCTCCATGGGTCCTTAGTGACCCACTGACCCCTTACTAGTGTTATAAAGGTATGGGTGGGGTCTTGGAGTCTTGGTGAAGCTTCATGATCACCTTAAACCAAGGTTTTGGAGTTTACTATTTGCAAACCATAGTGCCTTTATCCACACCACCAGGTCCACTTGACTCTTTCTTGGGCTTCCTAGGGTTTTGTCATGACAAAACCACTCTTAGGGGTCTATTTGGAAATGGGATGTTACAAATCCCAATAAACAAAACAAAGATTTCGTCCCCGAAATCAAGATTAAGCCCACGGGGACTCCTATCAGGGAGAAGGAAACTTGTAACATCCCATGAGAATCGAAAGATTTAGATCACGACCATGTTCGCTATGTGAGGTTTAAAGGTGATAGTCAAATCTAAGACCAATTCGCTCAATTGGCAAAGTCTAGACCCCAATAAACAAAAGTTTAGCCCATATTCTTGAAATTTCAGTCCTACTAGTTTAAAATAGGAAGGTAAATTGAACATTCTGAGAAGTTGTGAGGTATACCTAACTGAAGAGTTCCGGGTATCTTTGTCGCATCATGTCCTGGGGCTCCCATGTGTGCTCCTCTCTTCTGTGATTTCTCCACAGGACCTTGACTAATGGAACCTTTTTGTGGCATAAGACTCGTACTCCCTTGTCGTCAATCCGGACCGGTTCTAGGTGAACTGACCGATCAGATGCTATCGGCCCATCTGTGGTTGTAACTTCCTGCTCTGGGCGTAGTAGAGCTCTCCTAAGAGAGGATATATGGAATACGTCGTGCAGACTTGCCAGCTCCGGTGGCAGCTCCAGCCTGTATGCAAAGGGACCGATCCGCTCCTGGATCCTATAAGGCCCCATGTATCTTGGACTGAGCTTCTTCCTCTGTCCGCGTACCCGAGTAACTTCATGCATTTGTCGGATCTTCAAGAACACCTGATCTCCTACCTGGAATTCCACCTGACGATGTCGAGCGTCGTAATACTTAGCCTGCCGGCTCTGTGCTTCTAGCATCCTGTCCCGTATCAATCTCACCTGAGCCTCGGTGTCCTCAACAAATTCCGAATCCAATGCCTTAGGGTCCTCATCCTGTATCCATGACAACGGAGTCCTGCACCTCCGTCCATACAACGCCTCATAAGGAGCCATCCTTATACTGGACTGGAAGCTATTATTATACGATAACTCGATCAGTGGCAACAACTTCTCCCAAGGTTCACCGCGATCCAATATGCAGAGTCGTAGCAAATCCTCCAGAGTCCGGTTGGTGCATTCTGTCTGTCCATCCGTCTAGGGATGAAAAGCCGTACTGAATGTTAGTCGAGTGCCCAAGTAAGTCTGCACTGACCTCCACTCCCTGGATGTAAATTGTCCATCCCGGTCTGACACAATCGACTTAGGGACGCCATGATAGCGAACGAACTTCTCCACAAACATTCGGACTAGCACACTTATCGAGTCATCCTTCCTGACCGGAATAAACCTGGCTACCTTTGTCAGCCGGTCGATGATCACCCAGATCGAATCATTCCCTGTCCTCGATCGAGGAAGTCCGTGTATAAAGTCCATGGCGATATCATCGAACTTCCACTCTGGTACTGGGAGTGGCTGCAATAATCCAGCGGGGTTTCTACACTCCGCTTTCACCAACTGGCATGCCTCGCAATGGGTCACGAAGTAGGTGATATCCTTCTTCATGCCGGGCCAGAACATAGTCTTCTTCAGATCTGCAGTCATCTATATAATCCTCGGGTGTACCGAATATCGACTGCAATGAGCCTCCATCATTATGTCCTCCCGGACCTGGCCTCCCTCTAGTATGTAGACCCGTCCTCTAAAGCATACTAAGTCATCCCTCAGTGTGTAATCTCCCGCAGTGCCTGCTTCTAAGGCCCGGAATATCGGCTCTAGCTGGGTATCCTGCCTCTATCCATCCTTGACCCTTTCTCGAATGTCACCAGTGGCGATTAATGACGAAAGGTACTCTCGGTATAACTCAGGGTGATCCTCGGATACCAGGGATATTTGCATCTTATCTAACATCTGAACTAACTCCAAAGCCATCAACTGTGTTCCTACTCCGGCATTTGCGGTCTTTCGGCTCAGTGCATCTGCTGCCACATTTGCTTTTCCCGGGTGGTAGTGCATCTCATACTGGTAGTCTGCCAAAAATTCCACCCATCGTCTCTGTCTGATGTTTAGCTCTTTTTGCATGTCCACATACCTCAAATTTTTATGGTCGGAGTATATGTCGCAGTGGACACCGTACAGATAGTGACGCCAGACTTTTAGTGCAAAGATAACAGCTCCCATCTCTAAGTCATGGACTGGGTAGTTTTGCTCGTGCTTCTTCAGCTGCCGAGAAGCGTAAGCTATCATATGGCCATTCTGCATAAGCACTGCACCCATGCCCTGGTAGGAGGCATCGGTGTAGACCTGGAATCCTTCTTTCCCTGAAGGGAGAGCAAGTATAGGAGCCAAAGTGAGTCGCCCCTTTAGCTCTTGAAAAGCCGCCCCACACTGTGGGGTCCAGATAAAGGGCACCTCCTTCCTTGTCAGAGATGTGAGTGGAAGGGCGATACGAGAGAATCCCTCTACGAACTTCCGATAGTAACCGGCGAGTCCTAGGAAACTTCGTACATCTGTGGCCGTCTTCAACTGTGGCCAGTCCCGGACTGCTTGGATCTTGGCCGGGTCCACTGCCAACCCAGCCCCACTGATGATATGGCCTAGGAAGGCCACATCCTTCAACCAAAACTGACATTTGCTGATCTTCGCATAGAGCTTGTGCTCCGGTAGTCTCTCCAGAGTCAGCGTTAGATGCCGAGTGTGCTCCTCTTCTGTCCTAGAGTAGATCAGGATATCGTCTATGAATACTATGACGAACACATCCAAGTAGGCCTCAAAAACCCGGTTCATGAGGCTCATGAATGCCGACGGAGCATTTGTGAGCCCGAAGGGCATCACGGTAAACTCATATAGCCCATATCTGCTACTGAAAGCAGTCTTTGGAATGTCCTCCTCCTGGATCCGTAGTTGGTAGTAACCCGACCTTAAATCCAGCTTCGAGAAATAATGGGCTCCCTCCAGCTGGTCGAATAATTTGTCTATCCGTGGGAGCGGATAGGTATTCCGGACAGTCAGCCTGTTTAGTGCTCGATAATCGATGCACAGGCGAAAAGTCCCATCCTTCTTCTTCACAAATAAGACCGGGATTCCCCATGGCGAGGAACTCGGTCAAACAAATTCGGCTTCCACCAGTTCCTGGAGTTGGCTTCGAAATTCTGTTAGCTCTTTTGGGGCCATCCGGTAAGGGGCTCTAGCTGCCGGCTTAGCCCCCGGCACCAGCTGTATCCGGAAATCCTGCTCCCGGTGCGGGGGTAGCCCAGGCAGTTTCTCTGGGAATACATCGGCAAAATCTCGCACCGCCGGAATACCCGAGGTGGAGACCTTGGCCTCAGTCATTTCAAATATTACCTCATACACTTCTTCCCCCTGTAAGTGAACCTTGACGGCCTGTACAGATGACAGTATGAGAGGGGAATTGATCTAGTACCTTCAATGACGAGGTAGGAATCTCCATGTCTCACGGTAACTCTCTTGGACGTGCAGTTAATTTGAGCATGATTCCAGTTTAACCACGTCATTCCTAGGATCAAATCAAAGATTGGCATCTTTATGATCGTCGCTGGAGCTTCAAATATCCTTTCACCGATCTCTGCCTCCATATTGCAGTGGGCAGAGGTGAACAACTCTGATCCGTCGGGTAATCGTATCCTCATCATTAGACCCGTGAATCGCTCCACGCCTTCCAACCCTTCTACGAAGGCTTCCGATACAAACGAGTGTGAAGCACCCGTATCAAATAGCGTATAAGCGGGTTTGCCGCTGATGAAAACTATTCCTGGGGGTGGGGAAAGTTAAATGTCTTAGAATCTAGCTATGGTTTTCTTCCCTAGATTATCACTTCTATATAAACTTAAAGGTCATGAGGATATAAGTTTACAATTTTCTGACGTACCAGTGATTACTTGCTCCTGGTTCCGGGGTTGAGCCAAATCCAGTGCATAAATTTGCTCCCTCTGCTGCCTGCGATCTGCACCCTGGAAACCACGTCCTCGACCACGTCCTTGTCCGCCAAATTGTTGGGCTTGCGGGGCAGCCTGGGGTGCTGGTAGAGGTGCTTCCCTCATGGGGAAGTTTCTCCGAATGTGTCCTATCTGATGACATATGTAGCATTCTGGTGGGGGAAATGCCATACCCCCAGGTCTTGGTGCCTCCCTCATCTGAAGAGGCTGAGGGGCCAATATCACCTGCTCCCTCGGCTCCTGCCTCACTTCCTGATGAGGCTAGTCCTCTGTCCTTCTCCCACCTGGTATAGCACCTTGTCGTTGATCATTTCTGGCTCTCCGGCCTTGATCCTCCGATTGCCGCTTCAGGCCCCGAGTGGTGTGCCAATCAGTCTCAATTCTCTTTGCCATCTCCAAAATCCGGGAGATAGGCCCGTCGGATACAAACAACAATGCCTCCCTCAAGTCCTCCCGCAGGCCCTTATAGAATCTCTTGATGTATCCCGCTTCGTCCAGCTGGTAAGAATCTGCATATCGAGCCAAATGTTCGAACTCCCGATGGTACTCTACCACTGTCCGGGTGCCCTGCTTCAGCTGGAAGAACCGCTCCTCCAACTCATCCCTGGCCGACTGTGGAACAAAATGCTCCAGCAGCGCAGTCCTGAACTCTTCCCAGGTAACTTCCGCAACCTCCCTATCAGCAAACATTGTGTCCAGCAGCGTCTTCCACCACCTCTTGGCATGGGACTACAGGCAGGAGACAACCAAGGCCACCTTCTCCTCCCAGGGACACCGTATCCCAGTCAGCATTTCGTACATAATATCTAGCCATTCTTCTGTCCATACAGCGGATTCTGTCCCCAAGTAAGATGGAGTGGAGAGTCCTCGAAAGATGCTCAGCCAATTGGCCCCCGGGTTTGGCTGCGGAGCCGGAACCTGTTGAGCCCTGAAAGCATCTAGAATGGCCGTCAGTGTTTGACCCATCTCCGAGTGTTGGAATGGAGTGGGGACCAGGGGAGGTGGTGCAACAGTTGGAGTCTGCTAAACTCCGCCTTGTGGTGTTGGCTGCGCTGGGGGCTGCGTAATAGAAGCCAAATATAAGAAGTCTCACAGATTTAACGAAAAGTGGACAATTTTCATGTGAATTCCCATATGGGCCCACCACTACTTCCGCTGCTTAGTTTGTCCCCAAACTAAACTCGAGCGGGGGTGTCCCAGGGTTAGTGGACTGTTACTTTTCTGATCGAGGTTTCCTCTGATACCACTTGTAAGACCCCCATTTTTTTTTCGACGCCGGGGTCTTAGGCCCAGAACCGCCACCTTGCGGTGATACCTTCGCACCCGGGAAGGTTGTCACTACAAGATGCCGATTCTGCCGGCCAAAATCGATCATAACTGTAGCAATAGAATAAAAGCAAGTCCACAGAAAATCACATGTATAGAAAATAAGCTCCACGAAGGGAGTGTCCACAGATAGTACATATAATAAAAATCTCGGGCTTATGCCCGATACATCAAGTCCTCACTACAAATCACTCATCGCGGAAGCAAACTAATACAACTACTAGTGTTCAGGACTCACAGTCCCTGCTGTCTGGACTCCAGTACTAGACTGTCCGATCTCCAAGCATGCCGACCTCCGGGGCTGCTCCTCCATGTTGGGCTCCATGGTCCCCTAAATGATGTGGTTCGAAAACCGTTAGTCTAAAAGACTAAGTCCTATCGTCCTCCGCCCCTTCCCCCATGGCTCCTAAGCACCGAGCGGGGAGAAGGAAAGGAAAGGACATGAAGGTGGAGAATGTCAAATAGCAGATGGCAGCGGAACTAGACTAGCAGTTCTAAGTATGGTAATAATGATACAAAATTAGAATAAGTAACCTTAACTTATGCGAATTACACATAAGCTAAGGGATCTCTTGCAGGGCTCCTATCGTATAAAAAGTCTCATATCGATTTATACGATAGGGTGTCAGTTTTACTAGCAGGCTTAAATATTTAATACTGAAAGAGAACCTTGACTTATAAGCACGCTCGCACGAACTTATAGGCCAAGGGGTCATTTTGCAAGGCCTAATGTATAGAGCGTCCCATACCGCTTATACATTAGGTGTCAGGTTATATGCAATGGTTATGCTATGAAATACAATTATGCTATGATGTGAACATGCAAGTGCAACTCACCCACTCGACTCTGTGTACACAGACCTTTAGTTCCCCCTTTCTGAGCTGTTACCTCCCAGGATACCTCCGTAGTGGCAGACGGAAGCGGTGGGTTGGGCCTCGCCCACCTCTAAACCAGTAAAGCTCTATCGGTCAGACCTATCGTACGCCTCAACGCTTGGTGCACAAAGCGGACTCCTGCGTACTCTTGCCGGCTGGCGCACCGGACTTCTGCTTGCGAAGTGCTAACCACACTTGCCGAGTCAGCGTATTGGCGTCAGTGCATCGACCCTCCAATACCGAAGACCCACCACCTTATACCTTTTATGCACATACAATAGTTATGAGTCCAAATAACAACCGAACCAAATCTCCCCGGACTATCCCGTCCGTCATAAATAAACAACCGAGCCGAAGCTCCCCGGACTATCCCGTCCGTCATAATCAACAACCAAGCCGAAGCTCCCCGAACTATCCTGTCCGTCATAATCAACAACCGAGCCGAAGCTCCCCGAACTATCCCGTCCGTCATAATCAACAACCGAGCCAAAGCTCCTCGGGCCACCATGCCCATCACCATAACCACTGGGCTTATTGCTCGAGTAACCCAAACTATATCCCGGGACATTGGGGTGTGAGAGCGTGAAATCCTAAGTTTACTATTTACTCTTGTGGCGATTTTATACCTACGATTTAGGTTTTACCCAGGACTGCCCAAGGTATTCCCTGTGAAGGGCTCTCGAGGGCACTAGGAGCTATGATGGGCTGAATCCCAAAGCTCCCTTTCGCAAGACACTAATTCTTGTTGGTTGGTAACTAATCCCATATCCATTACCCATTTCTTTTTCATATTGCGGTAGACTAAACCTAAGGTGATTTGACCTTTCACTTTACGGGGAAAGTCGATCTTTCGTCGAACAAGCACTACTCAACACTACCGACTCATATCTCACTTTACGGGCCAAATTTCATAATTTATTCATCAGTAAATAGTCTTAATTAAATTATTGAATAATTTCCTCATTTAACAAGCTTGTGAAGTAAGTACCTCAAATATGTATCCAAAAATTTTCATAAAATTTATATATGCATATAATGATTCAGAACTTTCTCTGCCAAACTTTCATGACCTCCCAAGGGTCATAGGGACCATAATGTTCAATTTATTAAATTGAGGCATCCCTTGTGTTACAAATGAAGTACTATAACTATTGTCCCAAAATTCCCAATTAAATTACCAGAGGCTCATAATATCCTTATGACCAATCTACCAAAATTTCATCTTAGTTTGAGGAGTTTAGCTAACCAATTTCAACCCTACAATATTTGTGCCCTAAACTAGGGTTAGGGTTTTGTGGGTCCCAAACTTTCCAAAACACCCTAAGATTTTAACCAGACGGTTATAGTTACCCTAATACCCTCACTACAAAATTTCATAGTCATAGAAGGTGTTTTGGCCACATGCCCTTCACAAGGTACAAAAGCCCTTCCTTAGTGTTTGACCTAGGATCTTGGGGAAAATCAATTCCAAACCTCCCCATATTTCATAGGAAGGTGCACAAGTTCATGACAAGTCAGTGTTCAAAATTTGGACCTCTGTTGAGGTGAATTGGACACTCTAAGCAAAAATTACATTTTGGACCAAAATGCCCTTCTTAGGGCAAAACTAGGGTTTGCATGATTTCCATTCAAATCACCTCCAAACTTAATGAAATTTTAACCAGAGGTCTATATTGACCTCATATACCTCCCCCCAAAATTTGGATGAATTTGGACTTCATTTGACACATAAATTAATTTACCCTAGATAAATTAAATTATTTACAAAACTATAGAAAAATTATCTCCAAAAATTTCCATTTTTGGGCAGGTTCTAGATATTAGTCAGTATGACCCCCTGCCAAAATTTCAACTCATTTGGGATAAGTATGAAGTGTGGGAACATAGTTTAATGACTGCCTATTCATTTGTATAGACCCCACCAAAATGAGTTCCCTTGTCAAACCTGTCACCCAAATTGGATCAAACCAATTTTGTTTGAAAGTAGACCCATAGGGCTATATTTCATATGTTGACCATTTTCTCTGAAAAGGGCTCTAGGTATTTTTAATAATTAAATACATTAAATACCTAATCTATGACAGAAAATGAAATAAATCAAATACCTATCCTATAGTATTTTATCATCATCAGCACGAATCTTAGCGCAAGATGGACGGAATCCCATCATCTTCTTCCTCTGGCAGACGGCCAGGATTGCTTCTGCCTGGGCCGATTTCCAGCGGCTGCAGCCGGCGCTCCGGCCACCTCCCCGGCCGGCCGCCGCCGCCAACACCTTCGTGGTGGTCGGGGCTACCTCCAGGCGGCGGCACGGCCGCCGGGGAGCACTATTCCGGCGAACCCGACAAGCTCAATTTCATGGAAAAACCATGATTTTTTTGATTTGGATCTGGCTCAATTGAGCCCGAACCTTGGACCTAAGGACTGCTATGTTTACCCATGGAATAAGGAGTGGAGGAGGACCTGTGGTGGCGGCTGTAGCCGTGCTGATCGCTGGATTGGCATGGTGGTGGCCGGTGGTTTGTAAAAGTAGAGAGAAAACGACTAGAAAACAAGCCGGAATTTTGAATAATGAAAATTTTATTATCCAAAAAGATATCATTTACAAAGGTATGGCCTCCCTTTTATATAATGGAGGAGATAGAGGAGAGTACAAACTAACAATGTGGGACTAAATAAATGTACAAAGACAGGGCAGTTTGATATGTACAGACCGCACAGTCCGCGCGGTTAGAGAACAGGCTAACCGCCCGGAAAGACCAGAGGGAGATGCAGAAGGAGACCGCCAGACTGCCAGACCGCCAGACCGCCGAACCATAGCAGCAACCACCTGGATATGCAACTGCTGGAGAGAGAAACCGCTAGACCGCATGGTCAACAACTCGCCAGATCCAAACCGCTAGACCGCACAGTCAACAATCCGCCAGGTCCAAACCGCAGACCGCCCGGTCTCATGCTTCAACACTCCCCCTCAAGCTGGAGCATAGATATCAATCATGCCCAGCTTGTCACAGATGTGGAAGAATGAAGTAGAAACCGGCTTGGTAAAGATATCTGCCAGCTCTATGTCAGAGGTGACGAACGGAGTGCAAATCTGTTCCTTCAAGACTTCTTCCCGGATGAAATGGCAGTCAACTTCTATATGCTTCGTTCTCTCATGGAAGACCGGATTTTTAGATATGTATATAGCGGCCTTGTTATCACAGAACATAGGAAGAGGATATTCGTAGACCTCTCCTAGGTCAAACATGAGAGCCCTCATCCATTTTAGTTCACACGTGGTTGACGCCATACTCCGATATTCAGCTTCTGCACTCGACCTTGAGACAACAGACTGCTTCTTGCTCTTCCAACTCACAAGATTACCTCCAATAAAGGTGCAAAACCTAGATGTAGACTTCTGATCGCCTTTATCATCCGCATAGCTTGAGTCTGAATAGGCTTCAACTCTCAGATGACCATGCTTCTGAAAGAGTAACCCTTTTCCTGGTGCTGCTTTGACATACTCTAATATCTTTAAGGCAGATTGAAGATGACATTCCCTGGGAGCCTGCATGAACTGACTAACCTTGCCTACAGCATATGAGATGTCGGGTCTGGTCATTGTGAGATAAATGAGTTTGCCTACCAGACGTCTATACCTCGTGACATCAGATACAAGAGGTGAGTCATCTGTCCATGTCTTGTCTTCTCCAGTAGCCATGGGATACCGAGCTGGTTTGGCACCGGTCAGTCCTGCATCTTGTAGAAGATCAAGAGCATACTTCCGTTGAGAGAGGACCAGCGAGTCAGGCTTCCGAGAGATTTCTATCCCCAAAAAGTACTTTGGGGAGCCCATGTCCTTCATAACAAGGTGTTGACGGAGGTGTTTCTTTGTTAAGTCCACCCCAGCTTGGTCATCGCCGGTCAGAAGAATATCGTCTACATAAACTGCCAAAACCACAAGGCCCGATGCGGTTTTGCGAATAAACAGAGAGTGATCAGCTGAACTTCTCGCAAAGCCAATAACAACCACAATGCTACTGAACTTGTCGAACCATGCCCGAGGGCTCTGTTTTAGTCCATAGATGGCCTTCTTCAACTAACATACACGTGTCTCCCCCTGAGCAACATACCCCGGAGGTTACTCCATGTAAACATCCTCGTGAAGATCCCCATATAGAAAAGCATTTTTGACATCAAGCTGAGAAATAGGCCAATCCCGGTTGACGGCCACAGAGAGAAGAACACGGATGGTGCTGAGGCGAGCAACTGGGGAAAACGTATCAAAGTAGTCAACCCCATAAGTCTGAGTATAGCCTTTGGCCACCAGTCGGGCCTTGTAGCGTTCCACAGAGCCATCGGGGCGAAATTTCACAACAAACACCCAACGACAGCCAACCACATCAGTGCCCACTGGTGGAGAAACAAGGGTCCAGGTACCTCGTTCAGTAAGAGTGGCGATTTCCTCATCCATGGCAGACTTCCAGTGAGGAATAGCAAGAGCCTCCTGGTAGGTGCGAGGAGTAGTAGTAGCCGAGATCGCCAAAGCAAAATGCCTGCGAGAAGGAGTAAGCTGATCATAGGAAACAACAGCCGCAAGCGGATGTTCGGTGCACGCCCGCACCCCTTTGCGAAGAGCAACAGGGAGATCGAGAACGTCTTGAGCCTCAGGAACCGGAGCGTCCGTGGCGGAGAAAGCTGGCCCGGGACTTGAGAGAGACGGCGGTGGAGAAACGGGAGAGGGGGAAAGGGGTATAACAGGTAGAGGAGGCGGAGCAGACATGGGAGGGGAGACGTCGATATGCGTGGAAGGAACACACGGTAATGGTGGAGAGGAAGAGAGGTCAGGAGGAGGAGGAGATGGAGATGAGAAGTAGGAAGCATTTTCAAAGAAGGTGACGTCCGCGGAAACAAACTGTTTTCGCAGAATGGGGTCAAAGCAACAATAGCCTTTTTGAGTTGTGGAGTAACCCAAAAAGACACATTTGGTGGAGCGGGGGGAAAGTTTATCCCGGGTAGCGGACGGAGCATGCACAAACGCCGTACACCCAAAGATACGAAGGGGGAGAGGAAAGGGTTCCTTGCCGGGGTAGAGAATGGAGAAGGGAGTCTTGCCATGAAGGATAGTAGAGGGAATATGATTGATGAGATAGCAGGCAAGAATAACAGCATAGCCCCAATAGGAGCGAGGCACATGCATCTGCGTCATAAGAGTGCGAGCGACATCGAGGAGATGACGGTTTTTACGTTCCGCCACCCCATTTTGTTGGGAGGTGTAAACACAGCTGGTCTGATGGAGAAGACCATGTTGCATACAAAAGGAGGAAAACTCATGACTAAGGTATTCTTTAGCATTGTCAGAGCGAAGAAATTTAATAGAAACCTCAAATTGAGTTTTAATCATATTATAAAAAGTTTGCCATACAGAAAAGAGTTCAGAGCGATCTTTTAACAGATACACCCAAGTACATCGAGAGAAATCATCAATAAAAGTTACAAAATAAGAGCTACCCCGACCAACGGTGAGAGTAGGAGCAGGACCCCAGACATCAGAATGAATGAGATCAAAGGGGCGAGAGGAACCACGGCCTTGCTTTGGTGGGAAGGGGGAACGGTGATGTTTGCCCAACTGACATGCGTCACAGTCGAGCGGAGGACCCGTGGAAGGTAAGTGGGGAAGAAGCTGACGAAGAATCCGAGCTGGAGGATGGCCAAGGCGAAGATGCCATTGAAGCAGGTCGGTGGACGAGGAAGAGAAGGCGGCCAGAGCAGAGACATTGTCGAGGAAGTAGAGGCCGCCGCTCTCAGTCCCAGTAGCAATCGTCCGCTGGGTCCTCGGGTCCTGAAAACAACAAGAAGAAGGAGTGAATAAGACGGAGCACTGAAGTTGCTTGCATAAGGTAGTAACAGAGAGTAAGTTGCAGGGAAATGTCGGGACATAGAGAGTGTCCATTAAACAAAGCGACGGGGTAACTTGCACTATGCCCGTCCCATGAACTGGGGAAGGAGAACCATCCGCAACAAGAACTGGGGGTAGCCGATCATGTGTTTCAAGAAGAGAGAAACATTGAGGATTGCCGGTCATGTGATTTGTAGCACCAGAGTCAATCAGCCATTTACCTTGGGTAACGACGTGAGCACTACCTGAGGTCGTGGCCACAGAGGCAGAGGGCCGAGAGGAAGAATCAGCAGAGGGGCGAAGGTGAGGATGTTTTTGCCAGCAGCGGTCAACAGTGTGGCCGGTACGACCACAATGAGAACAAAGAAACCTGGACAGTCCGCGCGGCCTGGTGTGACTACGGCCACTAGTGCCGCCCCGCTGAGTTTGGAGAGCATAGGTCTCTGGTGGAGGAGGGGAGGCCAACAGAGGGCGCTGGAGAAGCGAAGTAACGGCGGCGATGCGAGCCGCGGTGGCATCCAAGGTGGGAGATTCGGCTTCACCCAAGATCTGCTGGCGGATCATATCAAAGGACTCGGGAAGCCGCAGAAGATAACAAACAACCAGGAGTTCCTGGAAGTGTTTGTGTTGGGTGGCCACGTCCGCGGAGAAGGGCCGATTTTGAAGAATCTCGGCGCCAAGAGCCTGAACTTGCTGATAGGCTGCTGCAGGAGTCATGGAAGGACGGGCGAAGAGGTCGGCATAAAGGGTGTAGATCCGGGACGTCTGGGTCCCCTTAGAGTAAAGAGCGGCAAGGTGAAGCCAAGCGGCCTTGACCGTCTCATCATGGCGGATGACGGGAAGGCATTCATCAGAGAGGCTGTTAGCCAGCCAAGTGCGGACAAGAGCATCACTCGCATCCCATTCGTCAAATTGAGCAGAATCTGGAGGAGGAGGGTCATCGGTAAGGTGATGACGTTTGCGCTGAGAGCGAAGGAGAAAGGTGAAAGAAACGCTCCAATCCGGATAATTGGAGCCAACAAGTTTAGAAACAGTGCCAAGATTTCCGGAAAGAGTAGGAGGAGGGGGGGAGGAGCCGGATTGGCAACAGGAGTGGTGGCAGTAGAAGTCTCAGAGAGAGCCATAGAGGAAAACAAAGGTAAGCCGCGCGGTTAAGAAACAAGCCGCGGGAAGAAGAGATGCAGCGGTCAAGATGTCAGACACCAGCGGCCAGAGAGGTCACGACCAAGCCGCAGAACAAGCAGAGGGAGAGAGGTCGGGCGGTAAGAGAGCAGACCGCGCGAACAGACGGGAAAGGCGATAAGGCAGGTCGCGGCGACAAAAGAAGAAAAGAAGAGCACAGCGACTAGAACAGGTCGCGGCAAAGGACAGGTCGCGGGCAGACAGAACAAGCCGCGCGGAAAGAGCGGACAGAATCAGGAGCCAGAAATCGAAGGCTCTGATACCATGTAAAAGTAGAGAGAAAACGACTAGAAAACAAGCCGGAATTTTGAATAATGAAAATTTTATTATCCAAAAAGATATCATTTACAAAGGTATGGCCTCCATTTTATAGAATGGAGGAGATAGAGGAGAGTACAAACTAACAATGTGGGACTAAATAAATGTACAAAGACAGGGCGGTTTGATATGTACAGACCGCACAGTCCGCGCGGTTAGAGAACAGGCTAACCGCCCGGACAGACCAGAGGGAGATGCAGAAGGAGACCGCCAGACTGCCAGACCGCCAGACCGCCGAACCATAGCAGCAACCACCTGGATATGCAACTGCTGGAGAGAGAAACCGCTAGACCGCATGGTCAACAACTCGCCAGATCCAAACCGCTAGACCGCACAGTCAACAATCCGCCAGGTCCAAACCGCAGACCGCCCGGTCTCATGCTTCAACATGGTTGTCGGCTTGTTCAAAAATGTAGGAAATTGCTTGGCTCCTTCAGGTAAAGTGTGGGAAATTCTCCTTGAACCTCAGTGAAGCTTTTAAAGAGGGAGAGGAGGGGAGTTAGGTGGCTGAATGCCTTGTGCCATTTTTGGCCATGGTCAACAATGGCGGCTTGGTTGGTAGGGGGTGGAGCTTGCTCTAACCAGTCCAAAATGGCTGCTGCACTCCCCCTTGTTCTTCTGAATTGAATGGGGAGGTTGGGGAGGGGGAGGAGGAGCACAAAGTCCTCCTTCCTTCTTCTTCCTTCTCTTTCTCTCTCCTCCATGGGTGACTTTCTCTCTCCTAGTCACCAAGCCTGAAATTTGGCTCCTCCCTATCCTATGGAATCCCACAAGTCCATTTGGTCACTTAAGTCAAGGTTAGCCCAATTGCAATGGGCTTGAGCTTGAGTTAGCCCATTTGGGCTAACTTGACCCAAAGTTGGACTAGGGCCCACCTAGGTCAAATTGGTCCTTGAGGTTTCTTCAATGGGTCCCTGGTGACCCAGTAGCCTCCCCTAGGGTCAAGGTTGGGTTGGATTGGCCCTTGGAGGTCACTTGACCCTTAACTAGGGCACTTTGACCATTTTAGGTTAAGGGTTGACTTTGGTCAACCTAGCCTTTATGATTGGTCCCAATGGGTCCTTGGTGACCTATTGGCCTCTCACTAGGGCTATGAGGGTATGGGTGGGGTCCACTTGGCTAAGGGACTGCAATTGACCCTTGTGTAGGTCAATTTGACCCAATTAGGGTTAGAGTTGACTTTGGTCAACTTAGCTCCCTTGACTACCCTCCATGGGTCCTTAATGACCCACTGACCCCTCACTAGGGTTATGGAGGTATAGGGGTGGTCCATTTGGCTAAGAGACTGCAATTGACCCTTGTGTAGGTCAATTTAACCCAATTAGGGTTAGAGTTGTCTTTGGTCAACTTAGCTCCCTTGACTACCCTCCATGGGTCCTTAGTGACCCACTGACCCCTTACTAGGGTTATAAAGGTATGGGTGGGGTCTTGGAGTCCTTGTGAAGCTTCATGATCAACTTAAACCAAGGTTTTGGAGTTTACTATTTGCAGACCATAGTGCCTCTATCCACACCACCAGGTCCACTTGACTCTTTCTTGGGCTTCCTAGGGTTTTGTCATGACCAAACCACTCTTAGGGGGTCTATTTGGAAATGGGATGTTACATTGAGTCTCTTCTTATGCAAGAGTTCCATGAGAAGGTATCAGGTATTGTTTCTCTGCTCCTAGAACTCCTTAACAAAATGGGATAGCTGAAAGGAAAAATAGAACACTCATTGAAGCTGCAGGCACATTAATTACAGATGCTCACCTGCCCCTATCCTTTTGGGCAGAGGCTGTGAGCACAACAAACTATATCCTGAATAGCAGTTTGATACAAAAACTTAAGGGAAGACCCCCTATGAACTACTCAAAGGGAAGAAACCAAAAGTAGACTAATTTAGAGTATTTGGTTGTGTTTGTTACATCCATAACAATAACAAGAAATACATTAAGAAGTTTGAAGCCAAAGCTGAAGTTGGAATTTTTCTCAGATATTCCCAAGTAAGCAAGGCTTATTGGGTATATAATAAATCAACCATGAAAATGGAAGAGTCTATTCACATTTCTTTTATGTTTTACAAGGATAAGATAGCTTGTACTAGTGAAACCTTGCAGGTACCTAACATGTGTGAGAAGCTGGATGAGTTGACCCTCGCCAATGAGGCTGTTACGCATCCTTCTCCACATATTGCTGAAGAAAGTGATGATGAAGATATTGAATTTAATGGAGAGCCAACAACAGCTAACTTAATTCCACCAGAGGAATTAACTCCCCAAGCTGTTGCTGAACCAACTCCACCAACTGATTCTGTCATACTTAGAGATCATCCTATATCTCAAGTAATAGGATACATATTAGTAGGTGTGTAGACAAGGCATAAACTCCACCAGGATGTGATGCATGCTTGCTTCATATCTCAAATTAAGCCCCAATCCATCAAAGATGCTGAGCAAGATCCACATTGGATCATTGCTATGCAAGAGGAGCTCAACCAGTTTGTGAGATATAGAGTTTGGGACTTAGTTCCAAGACCCAAAGACTACCCAGTCATTGGAACTAAGTGGGTATTTAGAAATAAACTTGATGCACAAGGAACTATCATAAGGAACAACGCAAGGCTAGTAGCTCAAGGCTATAGGCAAGAGGAAGGCATTGAATATGATCAGACATTTGCCTCTGTTGCAAGGCTTGAGGCCATAAGAATCTTCCTTGCATATGCTGCCTTCAAAAAGTTTAAAGTCTATCAAATGGATGTCAAGAGTCCATTTCTGAATGGAGAACCCAAAGAGGAAGTATATGTGGAGCAACCACCATGTTTTATCTCTCCAACTAATCCCTTTCATATCTTTAGATTGCATAAAGCTCTCTTTGGTCTAAAGCAAGCTCCAAGAGCTTTGTATGAGACCTTAGCTAGCTTCCTATTAGAGCATAAATTTTCTAGAGGCATGGTAGATAGGACTCTTTTTATTAAGCATCATAAATATAAAATCTTGTTAGTACAAATTTATGTAGATGATATTTGGCTCAACTGATCCCAAACTATGCAAAAGGTTTTCTGACCTTATGCATTCAAAGTTTGAGATGAGTACTATTGGTGAACTTTCATACTTCCTTGGTCTCCAAGTGAAGCAATTGCCTGATGGCATCTTCTTATCCAAATCCAAGTATGCTAAGGAGCTAATCAAAAGGTTTAGGATATAATATGCCTCAGCAAAGAAAACACCCATTGTACAACCCCGAATCCAGCAAGTGGTCGACAGGAGTCAAACCGGCCGGCTCAGACCGCAGTATGAACCCAGCATGTCGAGACCGAGCTCGACGATGGTCGAACGGGGCCCAGCATGCCGAGACCGAGCTCGGCGATAGTCGAGCCGAGCTCGACGATCTCCACGCCGAGCTCAGTTTCAGTTGGAGCTCGGCGATCGCCGTGCCGAGCCCCGCTTTCGGTTGGAGCTCAGCGATAGTCGAGCTGAGCTCGGCGATAGTCGAGCACAACCTGCCGAGTACGTGTTCGCCTAGTCGAGCTGAGCTCAAAGATCTTCCGGGTGTGTGGTGGGACCTCCATGCCGGGCCCTTGGACTAGTCCTTGGTTCTTCTTTTTCTTGTCATTTTCTTGCAGGAGCGAAGTAGGTGCGCGGCCGCCCCTTCCCCAAGGGTCGAAGTCCACAGGAACCGGTTTTCCGGTTTCAACATTTTGGTGCGGTGAGCATGGAAAGTGGTCAGCAGAGAAAACCTTCTGCAGGTTCGATGACTGGATAAGAAGGACAAGGATCAGGCAGGGGCAGCTCGCCACCCCCTCCCCCACCCCCAGCGACGAGCGTGCCGGCGGAGCTTAGGGAGGAGATCCTCGGGCTCGTCAGGACCGCACTCGACATGCGAGCTGAGAGTGCGACACCGGCAGTTCCGGTGGTCACCGCTCCCGCACTCGGCGACGACGCACCGCTCAGGCAACCAGGGAAGGAACCTGCCGAGAGAGGCGAGCGCGAGTTCTAGGGGCGAGTTCTGTTCCCCGGCTCGGCCGCCGAGTACCACTTTGGCGAGACCGCAGGGAGGGAGTTCCCGTCTCGCCCGGCTGAGGGGGGGAGCCCCTTCAGCGAGTTCGTTTCTTCAGCCCCAGTTCCCGAGGGGTTTCGCGAGCCAAAGATGACTTATTACTCCGGGAGAGGAGACCCGGTCCACCACATCCAGTGATTCGAGGACATGGTCTCTATTCGACAGATGTCAGACGGCTTCAAGTGCCGACTCTTCGCCATCACCCTCAGAGAAAAGGCGAGAGAGTGGTTCCACTAACTCCCGACCGGGTCCATCTACTGCTTTGAGGATCTGCGACGGGGTTTCATGTTGAGATTCACCACTTCCAAGAAGAGGAAGAAGGAGGCGGAGTCTTTGTTCCGCATCAAGCAGAGGGTGGGAGAAACCCTGGGAAGCTATCTGGACAGGTTCCAAGAGGAACTATCCCAAGTTCAGGAGATGTCAGGACACACCATGATGGTGGCCTTCACCCTGGGTCTCCAATCCGGGTTCTTCGCGATGGAACTGAAGAGATCACCTCCAGTGTCTTTTGAGGCACTCTTGGAGAGAGCGGCCAGGGAGGCCGATATGGAGGCAGCGCACCCGGAGTTTGCGCGAAGGTTGGCCAAGTGGGCCGTGGACGAGGAGAGGCCAAGGGGTGGCCGAATTCAGGAGGAGAGGAGGGCTGAACCTCGGCAAAGGGAGCAGCCGCAGCAGCAGCCGCAACCCAGGTGGGTGCGTCCGGAGCAGACCCACCGTTTGGGATGGAGACCCGAGTGGCAAGACCAGGCACCACAGAGAGGTTATCAGGGAGGAGATAACCGCCAGGGTGGCCGAGGGCAGTACAATCCCCAGGGGGGGTAGGCAGGGTCAGAGACCCCCTCTCCCCGACCAGGAGGAGGCAATGGCAATTGCCATGAAGGGGAGGAGGAGAGGACAGCCGAGGAGAAGGAGGGAGGTCAGGGTGGACCTGCCCTATTGTGATTTTCATCAAGAGGAGGGGCACCTCACATCCACGTGCCCGGAGTTCCTCGAGATGAGAGGGAGAAGGGAACAGCAACAGCAAGACCATCAGGAAGTTCGGATAGAGGAGATCCGGCCTCAGGAGGAGGGGGATCGGTGTGAAGACCGGGTTGATGTGAGCACCCGAGGAAGGATCGGAGCGATCCACAGGGGGGCTGGGATCGAGGCCTCCCGTAAGTCATGCCTCCACACTATGTACCGAGGGAGCGTTGGCTCCACATCCCAGTCCCCTCCCCCGGAGGAGAAAATCACCTTCTCCAGAGAGGACTTGCCGGGTCACGAGGACCCCTTTTGCGATGCGCTGGTCATCCAGACAGCCATCGAGGATTTTACTGTCTCCCGGATCCTCGTCGACAATGGGAGTTCGGTCAACGTCATCTTCAAGAAGGCGTTCGATGCAATGAAAGTAGAGGCCAGGAGGGTGTTAGCCTCGGATGGGCCCCTGTTCGGCTTTTCGGGAGAGAGGAAAGAAGTCGAGGGAGGAGTAGGACTCCATGTCACTCTGGGGGGGCAGTCACGTAACTGCAAGTTTGTCATCATAGACGCCCCTAGCAGCTACAGTGCCATCTTCGGGAGACCTCTCATCAGTGCCTTCCGCTGCGTCCCCTCGTCCTTCCACCAGTGTCTAAAGCTCAACGTCGAGTGGGTCCAGATCCGAGTCCGAGGAGACCCTAAGGAGGCAAGGGAGTGTTACGTCTCGGCGGTAAACTCCATCTCTTGGCTGGAGGGGGCCGAGGAGATGGGGCGGAGGTTGGAGGAGGAGAAGCAGGAAGCTGGCGAAGAAATGGAGGTAGTGTACCACGCCCAGGAGGAGGTCACGGAAAAGACTCGAGAGCCGGCTGAGGCCATGGCCGTGGAAGTGGCTGGGGAAGAGGTCCTCGCCCCCGGAGGGGGAGGTATCGAGGAATGGGGGGAGCAGTCCCGTCTGGAGGTAGCAGAGGAGGTGGTAGAGATGGTTCTCACCATTGGAGGCAGGATGGAGAAGGTCCGCGTCAGCGGAGGCCTGACCCCGGAGGCTCAAGGCAGGATGCTGGAGTGCATCCAGAAGAATGTGGACATCTTTGCCTGGAGCACTGCGGAGATGCCAGGGATCGACCCCGACGTGGCCTGCCATCGCCTCAACCTGGACCCGGAGGCTCGCCCCATCCAGCAGAAGAAGAGATCCATCACGGACAAGCTCGCCGAGCCAATCAGGGAGGAAGTCGCCAAGCTCCTCGAGGCCGGCTTCATATCTGAAATCCAATACCCCGGCTGGGTCTCCAACGTTGTAATGGTTAAAAAAGGAGACGGCCGGTGGAGGATGTGTATCGACTTTTCTCTTCTTAATAAATCATGCCCGAAAGATTGTTATCCTTTGCCTCGGATCGATGCGCTGGTTGACTCAGCCGTCGGTATCCCTGTAATGAGTTTTTTGGATGCTTTTTCAGGTTATCACCAAATCAGAAAGCACCCCCCTGACGTCAAAGATGTCTCGTTCATTACGGGAGACGGATGTTATTGTTACAAAATGATACCCTTTGGGCTAAAGAATGCGGGGGCCACCTACCAAAAAATGATGGATAGGGTCTTCCGAGAGTAGAAGGGGAGGAATCTCGAAGTGTACGTGGATGACCTCATGGTCAAGAGCTTGGATGTCGACTCCCACATCCAGGACCTGGAAGAGACTTTTGCCACTCTCTGCAGGTTTAAGATGAGGCTGAACCCCTTGAAGTGTGTCTTCGGGGCAAGCAGAGGAAAGTTCTTGGGCATCTCCTCACCCCCGCCGGTGTAGAACCTAATCCAGATAAGGTAAGAGCAATCATGGAACTAAGGTCACCACAAAATACCAAGGAAGTACAGCGACTGACAGGGAAGTTGGCAGGGTTGAGTAGATTCCTCTCCCGGGCCGGGGAGAGATGCTCCTCGTTTTTCAAAACCTTGAGAGGGGGTCTAAGGTTTGAATGGACCTCGGAGTGCGAGGAGGCATTCCAGGCTTTAAAGAAACAGCTGACTCAGGCCCCCCTTCTCCAAGGTCCCAAGGAAGGGGAAGACTTATTCCTATATCTAGGGGTTGGGGCTGAAGCCTTGAGTTCGGTTTTGGTTCGGGAAGAAGGGAAGAGGCAACTCCCCGTCTATTATGTGAGTCGGGTACTAAGGAAGGCCGAGCTTCGATACCCTATCCTGGAAAAATTGGCCTTCGCCTTAATCATCTCAGCCCGGAGGCTTCGGCCTTATTTCCAGGCACACTCAATCCGAGTAGTGACTGACCACCCCCTACGCAACATCTTCAAGGGGGTAGAGCATTCAGGTAGGTTGGCCAAATGGTCGGTGGAACTGAGCGAGTTCGACATCTCCTTCGGTCCCCGCCTCTCAATCAAGGCCCAAGCTATGGCTGACTTCCTAGCAGAGTATGTGGTCGAGGTGGCAGAGGAGAGACTCACTCGCCCTCTCCCCTGGAAAGTCAGGGTGGACGGTGCCTCGGGGAAGCGTTCTTTAGGGGTTGGGGTCATCTTGGAAAGCCCCCAGGGGATAAGAATCGCGCAAACTGTGGTAGTGCACTTCCCTATCACCAATAATCAAGCCGAATACGAAGCTGTAATCGCAGGTCTGCGCCTGGCGAGATACTTGGGGGTGCATGACGTGGAGGTCCTCACCGACTCCATGGTGGTGGCTTCCCAGGTCAAGGGGGAGTTTGAGGCGAGGGAGCCCACCCTGCAGCTCTATTTTATGAAGGTAAAGGGAGTCATCGGGACCTTCCAGACCTTCTCTATCAAGCACGTGCTGCGAGAGGTAAATGAGCCAGTCGACCAGCTAGCAAAGCACGGCCCCCGGATGGGAGGCACCATTACGGATCTCTTCCGACCTTCCATCGAAGAGGGGGAACTAATGGAAATGGAACAGCATCCCTCGTGGATGGATCCCTTTGTCACCTTTTTGTCCACCGGAGAGTACCCGGAGGGTGGACCGAAGAGGGCTCAAGCACAAGGCGGCGTATTACCTCCTATGTGAGGGGCAGTTGTATCGCAAGACCCTCTTAGGGATGCTGGCTCGTTGCGTGGCCGAAAGGGAGGTGCATAAAATTTTGGAGGAGGTCCATTCCGGCGAATGTGGAAGTCATTCGGGGAGTCGGACCCTGAAGGGGAGAATCGTCAGGCAAGGGTACTTCTGGCCCACCCTCGGCCAGGATGCAGCCGAATTCGCAAAAAAATGTCATAAGTGCCAGTTCTATGCCCCGCTCCAGCTCCAGCAGGCTCAGAGGTTAAGAAGCATCATGGCACCATGGCCCTTCGCCATATGGGGACTGGACCTCGTAGGACCTTTTCCTCAGGCCAGCGGGCAGAGGAGATTTCTGTTGGTCATGATCGACTATTTTTCTAAGTGGATGGAGGTGAAGGCTCTAGCCAAGGAAACCTCCCAGGTAGTCAGGAACATTATCTGGGGGAGATCATCTGCAGGCATGGGCTACCACAGGCCATCGTCACGGATAACGGACCTCAGTTTGCCAGCACGGAGTTCATTTGCTTCTGCGAACACCTGGGGATTGACCTTCGGTTTGCTTCCGTCCATCACCCCAGGAGCAACGGGCAGGTGGAAGCGGCCAACAAAATCATCGTGAACCTCTTAAAAAAGAAAGTGGAAAATTTGAGGGGAAGTTGGGTAGAACAACTCCCCTCAGTCCTTTGGGCCTTGAGGACCACCCCCAACACGGCCACAGGGGAGACACCTTTTAAACTCTCTCATGGCTGCGAGGCCATTCTACCTATCGAATTCGAGGTCCAGACACCTCGGGTCGTCGAGGCAGGAGCTGGAAGGGAAGAGTGGAGATCAGAGAATGAGGAGGAGCTTCGACTCTCCCTTGATATGGTAGAAGAACTACGCGACTTGTCTGTCGTCAGGCATGAAGAGGCCAAGCGAAGGATGGCCAAGTATTTCGACAAACACGTCCGTGTCAAGCAGTTCACGGAGGGGGACCTTATCTTGAAAAAAGTGGATGCGGCAGGGAGATCAGCCATTGTGGGAAAACTCCACCCCAATTGGGAGGGCCCCTACATTGTACTGGAGGTCTTGAAATCAGGGGGGTATCGCCTCCAAGATGTGAAAGGAGATACCCTCAGCCACACTTGGAGTGGCGACGATCTGAAACGTTTTTATCCTTGAAAATATTGTAGATATTTTGGCCCCATGAATAAAAATGAATCTCATTATCATATCTTATGCTTTGGCAGAATAGTGAGAGCAAAGGGGCTCACAGCTTAAAGCCCCGAGAGGCAAAGGTTTCTAAGTCTTCTCGCTCTGGGGTTAGGTCTCGTCACTCCCCTGCCAGGCTCCCACCTAGCTGGCACGACCGAGTCTCGATGGACATCGCTATGACCCTGGGGCTGAGCCCGGAGGATGTTCAACACCCTCCCTTAGGCTCTCACCTAGCTGACTGGCCCGGTGGTAGCACCCGGGAGAGGCAAAAGTTTCTAAGTCTTCTCGCTTCGGGGTTAGGTCTCGTCACTCCCCTGTCAGGCTCCCACCTAGCTGGCACGACCGAGTCTCGATGGACATCGCTATGACCCTGGGGCTGAGCCCGGAGGATGTTCAACACCCTCCCTCAGGCTCTCACCTAGCTGACTGGCCCGGTGGTAGCACCCGGGAGAGGCAAAAGTCTCTAAGTCTTCTCGCTTCGGGGTTAGGTCTCGTCACTCCCCTGCCAGGCTCCCACCTAGCTGGCACGGCCGAGTCTCGATGGACATCGCTATGACCCTAGGGCTGAGCCCGGAGGATGTTCAACACCCGCCCTCAGGCTCTCACCTAGCTGACTGGCCCGGTGGTAGCACCCGGGAGAGGCAAAAGTTTCTAAGTCTTCTCGCTCTGGGGTTAGGTCTCGTCACTCCCCTGCCAGGATCCCACCTAGCTGGCACAGCCGAGTCTCGATGGACATCGCTATGACCCTGGGGCTGAGCCCGGAGGATGTTCAACACCCGCCCTCAGGCTCTTACCTAGCTGGCTGGCCCGGTGGTAGCACCCAGGAGAGGCAAAAGTTTCTAAGTCTTCTCGCTCTGGGGTTAGGTCTCGTCACTCCCCTGCCAGGCTCCCACCTAGCTGGCACGGCCGAGTCTCGATGGACATCGCTATGACCCTGGGGCTGAGCCCGGAGGATGTTCAACACCCGCCCTCAGGCACTTACCTAGCTGACTGGCCCGGTGGTAGCACCCGGGAGAGGCAAAAGTTTCTAAGTCTTCTCGCTCCGGGGTTAGGTCTCGTCACTCCCCTGCCAGGCTCCCACCTAGCTGGCACGGCCGAGCCTCGATGGACATCGCTATGACCCTGGGGCTGAGCCCGGAGGATGTTCAACACCCGCCCTCAGGCTCTTACCTAGCTGACTGGCCCGGTGGTAGCACCCGGGAGAGGCAAAAGTTTCTAAGTCTTCTCGCTCTGGGGTTAGGTCTTGTCACTCCCCTACCAGGCTCCCATCTAGCTGGCACAGCCGAGTCTCGATGGACATCGCTATGACCCTGGGGCTGAGCCTGGAGGAGGTTCAACACCCGCCCTCAGGCTCTCACCTAGCTGACTGGCCCGGTGGTAGCACCCGGGAGAGGCAAAAGTTTCTAAGTCTTCTCGCTCTGGGGTTAGGTCTCGTCACTCCCCTGCTAGGATCCCACCTAGCTGGCACGGCCGAGTCTCGATGGACATCGCTATGACACTGGGGCTGAGCCCGGAGGATGTTCAACACCCGCCCTCAGGCTCTCACCTAGCTGACTGGCCCGGTGGTAGCACCCGGGAGAGGCAAAAGTTTTTAAGTCTTCTCGCTCCAGGGTTAGGTCTCGTCACTCCCCTGCCAGGCTCCCACCTAGTTGGCACGGCCGAGTCTTGATGGACATCACTATGATACTGGGGCTGAGCCTGGAGGATGTTCAACACCCGCCCTCAGGCTCTCACCTAGTTGATTGGCCCGGTGGTAGCACCCAGGAGAGGCAAAGGTTTCTAAGTCTTCTCGCTCTGGGGTTAGGTCTCGTCACTCCACTGCCAGGCCCCCACCTAGCTGGCACGGCCGAGTCTCGATGGAAATTGCTATGACCCTGGGGCTGAACCCGGAGGATGTTCAACACCCGCCCTCAGGCTCTCACCTAGCTGACTGGCCCGGTGGTAGCACCCGGGAGAGGCAAAAGTTTCTAAGTCTTCTCGCTCCGGGGTTAGGTCTCATCACTACCCTGCCAGGCTCCCATCTAGCTGGCACGACCGAGTCTCGATGGACATCGCTATGACCTTGGGGCTGAGCCCGGAGGATGTTCAACACCTGCCCTCAGGCTCTCACCTAGCTGACTGACCCGGTGGTAGCACCCGGGAGAGGCAAAGGTTTCTAAGTCTTCTTGCTCTGGGGTTAGGTCTCGTCACTCCTCTGCCAGGCTCCCACCTAGCTGGCACGGCCGAGTCTCGATGGACATTGCTATGACCCTGGGGCTGAGCCCGGAGGATGTTCAACACCCGCCCTCAGGCTCTCACCTAGCTGACTGGCCCGGTGGTAGCACCCGGGAGAGGCAAAAGTTTCTAAGTCTTCTCGCTCCGGGGTTAGGTCTCGTCACTCTCCTGCCAGGCTCCCACCTAGCTGGCATGGCCGAGTCTCGATGGACATTGTTATGACCCCGGGGCTGAGCCCGGAGGATGTTCAACACCCGCCCTCAGGCTCTCACCTAGCTGACTGGCCCGGTGGTAACACCCGGGAGAGGCAAAAGTTTCTAAGTCTTCTCGCTCCGGGGTTAGGTCTCGTCACTCCCCTGCCAGGATCCCACCTAGATGGCACGGCCGAGTCTTGATGGACATCGCTATGACCCTGGGGCTGAGCCCGGAGGATGTTCAACGCCCGCCCTCAGGCTCTCACCTAGCTGACTGGCCCGGTGGTAGCACCCGGGAGAGGCAAAGGTTTCTAAGTCTTCTCGCTCTGGGGTTAGGTCTCGTCACTCCCCTGTCAGGCTCCCACCTAGCTGGCACGGCCGAGTCTCGATGGACATCGCTATGACCCTGGGGTTGAGACTGGGAGTTGGCCCGAGAAAAGTGCCAGGGGGCAAGCTCGCCAGTCAAGACGGCGAGCTCAGAATACCCTGCCCCCCTCCAGCTCGCTACTAAGGAAGCCCTGGTCCCGTCCCAGACTCAGTGGGAGGAAACAGCTCTCTCCTGCGAGCCTAGTCTCGCTTCAGTTAACTCGGCAGAAGACACGCCCTGGTGTCTAAGGCAGATGCCGGCAGCATCTCGACCCAAACATATTTTCACTTGCCTGAGTTGTCGAAAAACGGAAGCGAGACATGGCGGGGGCAAGGTATGGCGCAATTAGGGTATGGCGCGAGCACGTGTCCTAGGGATTCGCCGCAAGTACCGGTAACATCGGCGAGTCTAGCCAGGGCCGGCGCCTATGATCTCACCGCGGGGGCTGGTCCTAACTCAAAACATTCTACGGGCGAGGTCGGGGCATCAAGCGCGCGGGTATAATGTCGCAAGTAAGCTTAAACAGAAGATAGAGAAATTATGAAAAATGTTATCTTTGATTCATCATTACAAGTATACAAGGAAAGGCCCGCCTCGGCAGGGGTACAAAAGAAAAAGAAAGCAAAAGTGGAGTAGCCTAGTTAGCTCTCGTCCCCTCCCTTGAATGACGATCCTCCTCGCCGCCAAGCCGAGCGCCCTTCTCTCCCACCCCCGCGAAGAGCGAGTCGAAGCTATCCTCCTTCTCGCTGAGCGGGCTGGGTGGGAACAGGGTTGGCAGGAGCTCCCGGACGGTGACCCCCTCGCAGCCTTCCGCCAAAATCTTCGTCCCCCTAATGGCCTTCAGGAGGCACTCGGCAGCCTCGATAGAGTTGACTCGCAGCCGCTCCGCGACATCAGACTCGCCAAACGCCCGAGGCCTCTTGTATGGGAAGGCTGGCTCGCTGGCGCCCGGGGGAAGGAGAGCGTCGTCCTGGCGGAGGACCTCACCCAGGAGCCCCTTGTTCTTCTCCTTCAACTCCTCCACCTCCACCCCCAGCTGGGCGGCAACGGCCTCTTGCTCGCGAGAGTACGTCTTTTGCTCGGCGAGCTGGGTTTCCCGCTCGGCAAGCTGAGCTTGCAGCTGAGCCACCTCGCTATGCAGCGCATCGGTGGCCTCGGCATCCTGCGAGATTAGAGTTCAGAGCAAGCACAAGAAGAATCCTAAATAAGGCGAACGGAGATATCCAGTGATTACCAAGCCACCGGCAGATTTCGCAAGAAGAGCGTCGGCAACGCCAAACCGCCTTTCCGCGTCGACTGCGCTCTCCCTCGCCAGGTCATGCTCCTGTTCAGCAGTCAGCAAGGCATTACTGAGCTGGAACCCGCAACGGACCATCATGTGGTGAAGCTCGAAGGCCCGCAGGTGGGCTTGTAACCCCTCATGGTCGAGCTGACTTGGGGTGAGTTTCTTGTACGATTCGGCGTTGTCAAGGCTATAGAGGTCGAAGCCGAGGGTGAAGGCATGGGCGGTAGAAGGCCGCATCTTTGCTTTTACACCCTCGTCCCACTTCAAAATGGGCTCGCCGGCCGCATCTTTGCTTTTACACCCCTTGCCGAAGTGGGGGTGATCCTTCGGCAGGCCGGGCTCGCGCAGGGTGTCTTCTCCGGTAGAATCAGAGGACGACACGTTCTTCTTCTTCCCCTTTCGGGGGGAGGAGGCTTTTTTCAACGGACTCAAAGGCGGCTCGTCGGACAGAGCCTCCGGCGAGCTCATAAATTTGGTAGACGACGGAGGAAGGTGCAGCCGTCCACACGAGACCACCTTCTCCTTCTTCGTCTTGGGGGCCGAAGGATCGGGGCGCGAGCTTGACCCCCCGGGCTCCAAGTGCTTCTTGCCGAGGAGTTGACCTCGCGCCTGTTCCTCGCGAAAAGCCGCTGCCGCCGCCCGGGCCAGCTCCAGGGGATCTGAGAATATCCCTGAGTCGGCAAACGGCGGGTGCTCCAGCAGAATCCGTTCCCCTACAGAAAGGGACTTGATAAAAAAAATATATAGAGAGATTCACCTTGACAGAGCTCGCGAAAAGACAGGGCGAGATATACCTTCACTAGGGAGAACGGGTTGAAGTGAATCAAGGCCGCGGCGGAGGAAGGCGACCTCGAAGTCCTTGTGGAGGAAAAACTTGTGGAGGTCGGCGTCGCTACCGGACAGGGATGGAGGACGGTATATGTCCTCGCTTTTCTGCAGGGGACGAAAGGGGATGTTGCCGAGCTCGCCCTTAATAAAGACAAGCCGGGTCATCCAGTTATGGTTCTTGTTCGCGAGCTCGCGAACCTTGATGAGGGACCCGCCGAAGTAGGCGACTCCATCGGGGGTAGCCTTGTAGGAGAACAACTTACGGAACACCATAAGGTTGAACTCAATCCGCTCTCGGCGGAGGAAGCAGGCGAACGCCACCATCATAGCAATGGCGTTGGAATTCAGCTGCGCGGGCACCGCGCCGTAGTACTTCAGGATCTGGCGGATCTCTGGCCAGATGGGGAGGCGCAGCCCCACCTCGAAGTGCGAGATGGGGAAGGCGAGCTCACCCTCCGGGAAGGAGTTGATGGCTTCATGCTCGGCGGGCCTGCGAGCCTGGATGCCGGGGGGGACGAATGCAGCCGCGAATTCGACGAGTTCCTCCTCGGTAATATGCCCCTCGAAGAAGCAATGGTCGATGAAGTGCTGGGCTCACTTAGACTGGCCATCCGCGTCAGGGTTGGTCTTAACCATAGTCGCAAAGGAAAGGAAAATCGCTAGCTCGGGATGACAGAGAGGAAACAGGGATTCGGAAGCAATAAAAGCGTGCCCTGGGGGTAGGTGAGAAGGCCTATTTATAGAAGAAGACAAAGAAGGGTGAGGGGGAAGGCAAGTCGACCGATCGGCCCGGTCTCACCACGCCACCTCGCCACCCTCTGCTCGCAAATCCTGCGAGCTGGCCAGACCCCAGAAGAAAGAATTCGAAAAGACTTACCAGGATATTGAAAACACATCTACATATATACAAAGTTGCAGAAAGGTTGTTCGAGTTATTACAAGCAGATTATTCAGAGCAAATAAAATTAAGGGCGCGAGGACCATGCGAGGGCGAGGGCGAGTACCGGTCGGCTGACAGAGGAGCCGTTTCATTCTCCCCGGTCTCGCCGGCCCGCCGTCGCAGGTCGCCGCGCATAAAGTTCACGAAGTCGCCCCATGTTCCTATTTACCACCCGCAGGTTCTCGTTAATCTCATCCATCAGCACCAAGGAAGACGCCTCCTCGAACGCCAAGCTGACCCCAGCACCGTCCGCAAGACGCGAGCACTCCCACTGCAGCCTGTTGTTGTCCTTTCGCAGGTCGTGGAGCTCGCGCACCAGCTTCTTGAGAACCTTCCGCTCCCGTTTTGCATGTTCAGGACTACCCAGTTCGGAGTCCAGGAAGGCGTCTAGGGCGCTTGGAGAAGGGAGAGACGAGTAAGGAGGTCGATCCACGGACTCGCCGTCCTCCGTCCGGCCGAGAAGTTCTGATTGAAGAACTGAAAGACGATCTGAAAAGCGAATACCTCCGGAACAGAAGAGTAAAGTTGAAAACTTACCGCGCGAGCCTGGCTCCTCTGGGTTGGCGTGAGGAGAGAAGTGGCGCAGGTCCTTGCCACGCCCCTGCAGGAGTTCCTGAGGGGCAAGTTGGTAGCCGAGGAAGGGGATATGCCCGGCACCTCCCCCCGCGAGTACGGTACCAGGGGAAGGTTGCCGAGAAGGGAGACGACTCGGCGACGCCAGTTTCTGCGAACCCGGCTCCTTGACCTCGGGATCCCGCCTTGGCGAGCTGTCAGGAATACTTTTGGCCCACGGGGTGGATGCCTCACCGCTATTCTCCTGGTCGGAAGATAGCTCCACGAGATTTTTAGTGGAAGAACCAAGAACTGGCTGGTTGGAGGAGCCGGCCCCGTTCCCCAAAGCAGCAGTAAAGTCGGCCAGAATGGGTTCGGCCCCCGGTGGAAAGGGTTTTGCCCGCTTGGCCGAGCCGAAATCAGCAAAGCGGCGAGCAGGGGCCTCTAGGTTGGTCAGTCCCGCGGCCTGAGCAGCGATCTCCTCGCGGGAACGTGCGAGCCGCTCTAGGACTTCCTTGGGGAGCGGCATCTTGATAGAATTTGGGGAAGGGCAAAGGTCGGCCAGGTGCGCAGGGGTACATATATATAGCTACCTGTGGGGCCTACCAGAAGATTCCTTTTGACCCCTGTCGCACTCGCAGGATTCTATGGGGTTGGATGTTTCTTTCCGAGCTTGTCCCAACCTCGCAAAGAGTAGGGATTATGTACAACCCCGAATCCAGCAAGTGGTCGACAGGAGTCAAACCGGCCGGCTCAGACCGCAGTATGAACCCAGCATGCCGAGACCGAGCTCGACGATGGTCGAACGGGGCCCATCATGCCGAGACCGAGCTCGGCGATAGTCGAGCCGAGCTCGACGATCTCCACGCCGAGCTCAGTTTCAGTTGGAGCTCGGCGATCGTCGTGCCGAGCCCCGCTTTCGGTTAGAGCTCGGCGATAGTCGAGCACAACCTGCCGAGTACGGGCTCGCCTAGGCCTAAGACGAGGCGAGTCAGGCCCCTGCCGAGCGGATGCTATCTCAGGTCCAGCTCGCATCTTGGCCATGACATATTTTTACCATGTTGCCCCCTTTGGTCTGTCTATAGTCCTCGAGAATAGTGAAGGTTGTATATTGGCAGGCCATCTTTTCCTATAAATAGGACCCAAGGGGTACCTCGGAGGGGACGCTGACTAATTCTCAGGTCTACTAGCGCTTTTTGAGGTACCTTAGCCCGGCACTTGGCTAAGGAGGGGAAGAGCTCAAAGATCTTTCGGGTGTGTGGTGGGACCTCCACGCCGGGCCCTTGGACTAGTCCTTGGTTCTTCTTTTTCTTGTCATTTTCTTGCAGGAGCGAAGTAGGTGCGCGACCGCCCCTTCCCCAAGGGTCGAACTCCACAGGAATCGGTTTTCCGGTTTCAACACCCATGGCTACCAATGTTGTGGTTAACTCTGATGAACATGGAAAGCCTGTTAATCAGAAATTATATAGGGGCATTGTTGGTTCCCTATTGTATCTAACAGCAAGTAGGCCAGACATAATGTTTGCGACATGCCTTTGTGCTAGGTTCCAAGTGAACCCTAAAGAATATCATCTTATTTTCCTTAAAAGAATTTTAAGATATATAAAGGGTTTCCCAAATCTAGGACTCTGGTATCCAACTGAGTAATAATTTGAGTTGACTGGATACTCAAATGCTGACTTTGCTGGATGTAGAGTGGACAGGAAGAGCATATCAGGAACATACCAGTTCCTTTGTGCTAGACTTGTCTCCTAGTTTTGCAAAAAGCAAACATCTGTGTCTACATCAATAACAGAAGTTTAGTACATAGCAACTGACAGTTGTTGTTCATAGATGCTATGGATTCAAAACCAACTTCTAGACTATGGATACAACTTAAATAATTCAATCTTACTCTGTTATAATACAAGTGCAATTTCTATTGCTCAGAATCAAGTTCATCATAATTGAACTAAGCATATAGAGATAAGACATCATTTCATTAGAGAGTGTGTGGACAAAAAGAAAATTAATTTTGTCTATATCTACACTGATTTGCAAAGAACAGACATCTTCACCAAACCCTTGGATGAAAGAAACCATCTATTCTTCCTAAATAAGCTTGGTATGATTAATGGAGAAGCTTTAATTTAACTTTCTGTCTGTGGTCGAAGAATTTACCACGGTTCGTCGACCTGAGATTGACAAACTGAGAAAAGTTCTTGAGATAATTCATCGACCTGAGATCGACAAACTCTCTGTGTGAGTCATTTTCATCGACCGGAGATTGATGATCTGGCTTCAGAAATTTTTCGTCGACCTGAGAACGACAAAAAGTTTTCCCTTCTTCAGACTGAGATCGACGAACTCTTTTGTCGATAAAATATTTCCTCGACCTCAGATCGAAGAATTTTTCTTTTTCGCACGACGGAGTTTGTCATTTCATATTCTGAAAAACCTTATATCTAGGTTTTCTTTGAGCTCCATCAAGCGCTTTCAGTTCCCTTGCACTTGATCTCTCTATTTATTTGTTGCAGGTGATCATGGCGATTCTAGCAAGCGCTCTTGCAGCTATGAAATTTTACATAGGTTTCGACATATATTTCGAGTCATTCCAACACTCGGACCAAATCTTCCTTGACATCCTAAAATTCTTTGAAGATTTATAGTTGAAGAGTCTGATGACTACAAGGATGAAGATTGCAACGACAGAAATCAGAGAATGGGTCTTCACTCTATCGACTCCAGATGTTGATAAGTTGATCGAGACAATATCAGGTAATGCCGTTTCACTTACCCCTGATGTTCTAACTGAAATTTTTGGTTTACTGAATGGAGAAGAGGAATTAGAAATCGACACTGCTGAATTTGATGAGATGTTGATTCGAATGGGTTATTCTGGAGACACCCCTAACAAACTGCTAAAGAAACATCTATCTGCAGACTATAAGTTTCTGGCAGATGTTGTAGGAAAAGTACTGCTGGGTAAGTACACTGCCCATGATAACATTACTAGACAATAGTTTCTAGTGATGTGCGCAGTGGTGAACAAGAAGGCCGTGAACTGGGCCAAAATCATGTTTGAGTTGATTAAGAAGAAAAATACCAAGAAAGAAGTGTGTTTTGGAAGAATTTTGGGAATCTTCCTTCAGGCCAAGGATGCTGAATCACTGGCCTCCCCGACCATATTCATTAATGCCTCCAAGAGGCTTACCTGCGCCTTATTTGGCAGGTGGGAGAGGAATATCTCTAATCCATCCAAGGCTTCCTCTTCCAGAACTTTTAAGGGTATAAGGGCTGCTCCAGCCACTCCCCACCCTGCTGAGGATGTTTCCATTCACCCTCTACCTCCTCTTATTCAAACTCCCTCAACAACCCTCCACCATCCTTCCATATCTCAAGAATATAAACCAACACCTCCTACTTCCCCAATCCATATTTCTTCACCAGTTCATACTACAGTCCATTCTCCTTCACCATATCAATCCCTTAAATATCAACAATCACCAATTCAATCTCCAGTGCATGCTACTACACCAGAGCATATTACTCCTCCTCTGTCTCCCATTCCTCCATATCTTACTGATATTCCCTTAATAACATATCTTCCTTACCATCTTTTGAACTGATGTCACCCCCCTTCAATACTCCATCACCTCACGATGAGCCCATGCCAGATTCCTCACCCTCTCATCCATCATCATCCACCCTCAATCCATCTGTATCCACTCAAACCCCTCTTGAGTTCATGATCATAGATTCTCCATTCATTGTCTCCATCCTGGACCACATCACTCCAGTCATCAAACAACTCATAGCAGAGGCTATTTCACCTCTTTCTACCTCCATTTCTTCTCTTACTGCCCAACTTTATGCCTCCTATGTCCCTCCTTCTTTAGTTATGGGCCTGGTTCTAGTACTTACTGAAACCAGGCAAGGGGAGATGCTCAATGAATAAGCAGCTCCAATAGCAGCAGAAATAGCAGTAACAGCAATAGCAACAGCAGCAGTAGAGTTTGTTGATACTGATATACCAGATGCAGATTCAGTTGAATCCTTGGTTATTCTTTTTGAAGACTGTTCCATTTCTCCAGCAATTGAACTAAAGTCAGTTCTAGATTCTTTTGACCTCATATATAGAAACATTCTTTTATTTGTTTCTCCCAAGTATTAAACAGATATTATTTGCTATACAGCTCTAGTCAGTACAGAAACTCTTCAGGCCATTCAGGCAAGTTTTGTTACTAACATGGTTGTGGAACCTGTAGTCCTAACCTATGTAATGGATGATAGTCTTATACCCAGTCTAGATGATTTAATTGCACAGGATGTTGCACTAGAGATTGAATAGATGCAAAAAGATCCCGAGCTGAATGATTTTCTTCTGACTGATAAAGACTTAGAAGATTCTCAATTGATTATAGAGATTGTTGTTCCTCCTGCAGTTGTTCTACCTCCAGCTCCTCCACAAGCAGATAAACAGATTTCAAGGCAAACATTAGAAGAAATAGATGATTTATATGATAATCCTCCTAGATCATCTGATGATAAGGAGGATTTAGAAGATGATTCTGATTCTGATACTTCAAATAGATCCAAATCAAAGAAGAGGAAAGCTCCAGGAATGGCTGTTCCCAAGCTCAATCCAGATAATGATGTTCCATATTATATTCTGCATAACATTCCTCTTACTCCAATAACTCCTTATTGGATGAGACTTTCTAGGAACCAGGCAAAAGCATAGAAGAAGAAGAAGAAGAGGTCTAGATCTTCTCTAGTGAAGAAATTAAGGAAAGATCCACCTCATCCTCCTCCTCCTGCTACAGGAGCTTCAGGCAATCTTGCAAGGTATACCTCCAGTTCTTCTCAACCTCCCAAGCTAGCTCATTATCAGTATTCAAGATAATCTTCTAAACCAGCTCCTTCTTTCTCAAGACATTCTTCCATACCAGCTCAAAGACAATCTTCCATTATTGCTAGAAAATACAGTGAATGCAGAACACAAAATTCCTATTATGCTGAAAAATCTGTAAAGAATTATCCTTCAATAAATTATCAGCAAAAGTCTGGTATTTTCAAAAAGCCTTTAAGGACTGTTCATGATGATTCAGTTGATCCAAGATATGAACCAGAGCTTGATCCAAATTTCAGGATGGCTAGATTCCATGAACTGATAGGCTTGTCTCAGATAAATAAGGTAAAGACAGAAGGAACTAATCCATCACAATTTATAACTTTGTCTTCTTTCAGACAGAAAGAGCTTGAAAAGTTTGAGGTAGACAAAGAACTATTTGATCCAAATTCTTATATGCAGGTTCACCCAGAAGTTGTTGTGCCTAGAGCTTCTACTATAACTCTTCTTGGAGCTCAAGACCTGAAGATGTCTAAGCAAGAAGCAGAAGATCCTCTAAGAACAATAGTGTTCACTAATCTTCTTCTGCTCCTCCTCCAGACAGGCTCTAAAACTATTTTTATTCTCTGTGGATATTCTTTCTATCGACTGAATTGTTTTTCATTTGTCAGATATTTTCTTTCATATTGTATGTTTGTATTTTCTTTTCTTATGCATTGTACTTAGTGATCTCACCCAAATAGGGGGATATTGTAGGATCCCTAGTTGGATTTGGGCTAGGATCACTAATTTAGGCTGAGTCTGACCCATCTTGTATAGCCAGGGTCAAGTTTAGTAGTCCTAGAGTGTAGGCTAAGTCAATAAGTTCACCCTTCTTGGACCAGCCAGCAGAGGATCTCAGAAGACTCAGACTTAGAAGTTTTCAGAGGACAATTTGATCAGTTTGAAGTTCTTTGAACTCAGCTCGATGATCGTCGATCTCAGATCGAAGAACTCAGAGTAATTTCTCTGAGCTGAGCTCGACGATATTCGAGCTAAGGTCGACATTCTGTTTTCTTCAAACAGAATCTCAGCTCGACGAACTCAGAGTGCAATTTTAGTTAGCTATTCTCAGTACGTTGTTTGCAGAGCTCAGGTCGAAGAACTAGAATTCTTAGGTCAACGATCTTGGATCTCAGGTCGACGAATTCTGTTTAGTGATCGACGATATCTGTCCAGTTCTAGAATAGAAGTTTTCTTCTTTCTGTTCCTTTATTTTTATATTAATAGCAGTATTATTCCTGAGTAATTAATGCTTATATTCCTCTTAATATAGCCGTTATTGGCAGCATTAATTTTGGTATTCATTAGGATATTTACTTGCTTATTTTATTAAGGGACAGTTGGGGAAACTCATTTATGATATATTCCAGCCGTTTGTATTCTCAAAATCAGCCAGCAATTAAGGTAGTAATTCAAATTTCAAAGGAGAGATTATTGACTGAGAATATAAAAGGAGATTTTTGTCTTTTAGAAAACACACATAAGGAACCACCAGAACTTACAGAGAAAATTATACAGCACTGAGAAAGACTAATCTTTCAGAACTCACTCCCTCATAGTGCAGCAAGTTCTCTGTGTTTCACCTTGTCAAGTATGTTGACAGAAGAAGAACAATCATCACAATCAAGAGTCTTCTTCAAGCTTCACTTCCAGGAATATTCAGGATAATAAAGATTTATTCAGTCAGAGAAGTTCCAGGACTGCTTTCATACAAGGCTGAAGACCTACACCCTGAACCAAAGCTCCAGTCTTCCTAAACCATCAACATCTCAGGGGGAGCTTTGTCAACATCAATGATCCAGTAGTCTTCTCTATTGATTAGAGAAAGAGAAGACACCATCACCTCCTCTCACCTCTTGTAAAAGGGTTTTAACTCCCTTCAAAAGTTAGCTCTTGGTTGTCAAGTCTCCTGATCAAAAGACTTGGGTTGATTTTTGGACACCTCATCAAAAGCCTAAAGGGTTGCAATATCTCTCTGCAATTGATCAAAACCTGCTAGTGGATTCCTACCAGGGTGGTAAAAGAGTGGATGTACCCAAGTTTAGGGGAACCACTATAAAATCTTCTTTTGTTATCTGGTTGGTCATTTTCTGTTTTTGTTCTTGTTGTGGTTGTGATAGTTAGAATAGCTTAGCTTGTTTTTCCTTCTATTATTATATTTGGTATCACTTATTTTCACTCTGATATATAAATCTGAAAACTGCCAAGAATTTTTAAATACTCTATTCACCCCCCCCTAGAGTAAGTCAGATCTAACCCCTCCTTTCATTGTACTGTAGCTTACTCGTACCTGATTTGACTTTAGTTTATTTTGTCAAATTTGCTGACGTCAACACTTGTGGACGTAGCCAAAATCAAGCATCAGTAGAATAGGCATTGAGTGAGTAAGCATCACTCAATGCAAAAACAAAGATAGATTTATTGTCTCTTAGCGTTGAGTGAGTAACCTTCACTTGCCAAACTACTTAGAATATAAATATGTTTTTAGGCATTGAGAGCGTTGAGTGAACATCCCTCACTCAACGCCATCTGCCTTAACCATATTTTTGCTTATTCAACAACTTAAGCGTTGAGAGCATTGAGAGAGCATACCTTACTCAACGCTATTTGCTGTAACTCATTTCTGCATAAGGGCGTTGAGAGTGATGAGTGAGCATGTCTCTCTCAATGTTTTTTGCCTTAGTAGAATTTCTATGTTTACAAACACTGGGCTTAGACTGTCTTACTTTGAACTGAGTTCCACGAATAGTGAAATGAGCTCGACGAACTTTGAACTCAGGTCGACGAATTCTCAACTGATCTCGACGAACTCAGAATCTCAAGATCTGAACTTAGCTCGATGAATGGTGAGCTGAGCTCGACAAATTCTGAACTCAGTTTGACGAATTTTGAACTTGGTTTAACGAGTTTAACTTACAGCCTTTTTGTTGTATGGCGTTGAGTGTGTATTCATCACTCAACGCCAAAACACTTAGCTATATTTCTCTTTAGTACTTATAGCGTTGAGTGAGTTGACTTCACTCAATGCATGTGGACTAACCACATTTCAGCTAATTCCAACTTAGGCAATTTCTGCATTAGCCTGTCTCACTGTATTTTGTTGTAAGGTGTTGAGTGAGTTGACTTCACTCAATGCCTATAGACTTGGTCATTTTCTCAGCTTGCCACTAATTAGGCTTTGACTGTATAGGCTCCACTCAGTGTTATAAGTCATCTGGCGTTGAGTGATTTACCTTCACTCAACGCCTGTGGACTTTGACAGATTTCTATCATCCAACACCTTAGGTAAGTGTTTACCTGACTTATCCATTTAGGCTACCTATCCCATCACAATCATCTTCTGATATGTCTATATCATTGATAAGATTGACTTCACTCAAATCCATGACATTATGGGCAATGGACCCAACAATCTCCCCCTATTTGATGAAGTCAAAACTCTTAAGTAGGGGAGTCAATGACATACACATAACCATGCAACAATAAGCATAATAAAAGAAAACTATATAATTAAGAAGTGATCTATAGTTACCACACTTCCCTTCCTACAGAATGGAACATCACTACATCTACCATCTGCTTCCCCTGAATTGCTGCCACTGCTACCTCACTTATCTGATCATCTTATCCTCCCCCTTTTTGACTTCAGCAAATAGCTGGTAGGATGAACCAGATCATCTGATCATCTTACTACCTGCTCCCCCTAAAATAGGTCGTAGTGAAATATTGGAATTGTGTTGGATATGCTTCCACTCAAATGGAGAATCTTCATTTCTTTAAAGAACAATTCCATCTGCAAAATGCCAAGTAGCTTGCAACCATATGAGGAGAAACTAAAGCTATACTAAATTTAACATACCCAACTCAAATTTGAAGGTATTAAACTTGGCTTCATCTAGTGTCTTAGTGAACATGCCAGCCACTTGTTTGTCTGTTGGAACAAACTCAAGGGTGATGTCTTCACATTCCACATGCTCCCTAATGAACTGATATCTAATCTCTATGTGCTTAGTCCTGCTATGGGAGACAGGATTCCTAGTAATTGAGATTGCACTAGTAGAATCATAGAATAGAGGAGTTCTACTTATCGAGAGGTTGTAGTCTTGAAGTTGGTGCTAGATCCACAACAACTGAGCACAGCAGCTTCCTGCAGAGATGTACTCAAACTCTGCAGTTGATATTGCCACACTGGTTTGTTTCTTACTGCTCCAAGATGCCAGTCTCCCTCCCAAGAACTGATAGCTGCCAGATGTGCTCTTCCTGTCCTCTTTACAGCTTGCAAAATCTGCATCTGAATAGCTTGTTATTCAAACTCTCCATTTTTAGGGTACTATAGGCCAAGATTTGGAGTGCCCTTAAGATACCTCAAAATTCTCTTAGTTGTAGAGTAGTGAGATTCTTTAGGGAAAACCTAATACCTAGCAAAAACATATGCACCAAACATGATGTCTGGCCTACTTGCAGTCAGATATAGAAGGGAGCCTAATGCAGACTCACATGTTTGACAATGAATAGATCTACGGACTAGCACGAATACCTCTCCACAATCCAAATCCTATATTCGCACAATCGCTCTACGCAGCTCCACGTTAATTAATTCTATCAATTATATGCTAGCGTACGGGTAGACAAACAGATTAGGATCGAATAGAAGTGATAGGCCAATATTCTTTCCGGCTAAAAGGACCTACCCGGTCCGAATGAGCGGTGTTGTACCAAAAGAGATTTACTAAATAAAATATGAGTCGGAAACGGTAGATCTCTCCCAACAAAAGAAAACGAAGGTTCGCCAAGCCTTTCTCGAAATTAAAGGAAATTAAGAGGGACAACAAAAGAAATTAAAAGATCACCACGATATAATTTTTATTGCTATCAAAAATTCAACGCTAAGAATCTACCACCACAGGAATTAATCTAGGAAGAGAAACACACAATCGGTAGAAAGGATTCGTTACCCTATCAGAATGGATGATTTCGATTTCTCTACTTGGATAGTTCTTCAAGGGCTCCACCGGAGTCACGCCGGTTGGAGAGAAACTTGTCCGCCTTCGTCGCGTCACGCCGGAGTTGGAATCCACAAAGGAAATCTTTGCCTTGGCCGATTTCTTCAAGGAGGTGGGTTGAATGGTTGCTTTGTTGGAGGTCAGTTTTGGGAGAGGATGATGGGGGAAGGTGGGCGAGCCACTAAGAGTGGGGAAATAGAGAGGGACGGCGGCCAAGAGAGGGAGAGGAGGGAGGAGGCTGAATTTTTCCAAGGGGGGAAGGAAAGATCTCAAAAAAATATAGGGGGATTATCTTCTTATTCTTCTTCTATCAAAACAATATGACAAATATCATGGCCTATATATCGGCATACACCACTCAATCAGCCCTTCATTCAAAATTCAAAATACAAAATTCAAAAAGAAACTAGGATGGTTATAGGCACTCATCAAGACATGAAATGAAAATACAATAATACAATGCTTGGAAATTAAAATGCTTAAAGTAAACATGCATTGAATAAAAATTGCTAGAAATTATAATTGATAAAATATTAATATATAAAATATATAATTATAATTATTTATTTTATAATTATATATTTTATTTAATAGAGATGACGGACGTCATGCAAAACATGTAGCGGCGATGGCGGCGGGCATCGTGGTAGAAATTCCATCCTCGAGCTTTCGGTAGCGGTCGTCCCAATCCACGAACTCTCTCAGATGGGGATCAATGGAGGCCGCATCAGCAACGTCTCCATCAATCCTCCCCCGCTCAAAACTACTTATCACCGATGAGTTGTTCTGAAGGTACCGGTGCAGGAGAGCATCATCCAAGAGAACCACGTAGTAGCAAACAACACCACTTGGTGAGGAGAGCACTTCGTCCTGAAGTACCTGTCATGCAAAAAGTTTGTCATGGGGAACCTTGGAAAAGCATTAGGCAATAAAGGAGAAAAAGTTTCTACATCAACAACAACATACCTCAAGTGAAGACCGATAAAGAGAGCGATCCAGGCACAAACTCACTACCCAAACCATAAGAAAACAAAGTGGACCCAAACAGACAGGCAGATAATTCAAGTGGTGGAGAAACATATAGCGTTAAATTAGAAACATTAAAAATAGGGGTAATACCCCAATCAGTGGATAACTTCAAATGATATGCGTATTCTCCTAATTTCATTAATATCCAAAAATGGTCCAGTTCGCCAACTCGCCAACTTTCTATAGTGCCCGAAGGCAACAGTTCAGGGACGAGACACACCAAAACTAAATCACCAATCATATAGTGAGACACACTTTTATGTAAGCTAGCATGAAATTGATAAGATTTATATGGTGTGGTTAGCGCTTCACTAATGTCCTTATATAAAATGTGATCATGATGAGCATAATCTGGTGCGAGTTTCGGCAATAAACTAGCAAGAAAATAATAAGATGCAACTTGAGTGATAAATTCTCTTAAAGTGCGCCTAAGTATCATACTATCGTGAGGAGTGAAACCGTGGGCTACATGACTTACCCCAAATACATAGGATAAGGGGGTTAAGTCCGGGGGTACGGGAGCCTTATAATTAAAGGTTATTTTCATAGGCTTCAAATCCGCAGTCCTAATTTTATAATGATTATTTTCACACTTGGCATGAAGATATGCCAAGGAAAACCGCTCATCATAAATACTAAAAGAGCTGGACGCTCCCGGATGTGACAAGAGGTGCGAGCGATACAACTCATGGGGCCTAACCTGGGTCACTAACATGTGGGAAAAAGGGTCATCAAATGATGGTGGGAAAATACGTGCGACCGGGTGTGGGATATATGTATGTGAAGGAGACACCACATTTAAAGGCATAGTAGCCAAGGAATCAGAAACAGAAGAGGATAGAACTGTAGATAGACACGCAGAGAAATGAATAGCCAAATGTGTCGTGTGGTCAGTTCTACGTGGTGCGGTGATCAGACCAAAAACTAGCACGCTCAACATACTAATATCAAAGTGCTGAGACAATGCCAGGGTAGGAACTAAAAGAGTGGGTGTGTCACAACAACTCAATCAAGGACTACCGATGCCATGTCCTAAATCGTGAACTAATATGGGCTCATAGATAGGAGGAAGGGTCGGTAAAATTAAACCCGAGATAAAATCCAAATCAGAATAACTTTAACCGATCGGTGATAACTTCAATGAACTCTCATCCGGGGATAAAACCAAAGAATCGTTCAAAAATACCACTTTCTTGCTTGCAGTTTATTCCGACACACTAGACAAGTCGTTTAATTCAGAATCAATATAGGTCTCAGAAATGGGCAAAATCGATCCCGACGGAAAATTTAATTCAGATGGAACTTCAGACAATGGTGATATCACCAAATAATTATCGTTCAGGTTTGTAGCTCTAAAATCATCAAAACATAACCTTCTCACATAAGGTGAGTCTTCCCAATCAGTTGGAACATCCACTAAGTCAGGGTCGTCAATGATAATGGAAAAATCCCCACTCACAGGCTCCTCAGGAAAGTCATATAAAATCTCAGTGGGTATAATCGTAGGCTCTAACTCGATGGGGATCGTATTTGGGAGAGGGCACTCAATACTAAGGTGCACAAACACAATGCTAGTAGGGAACATAATAGGCAAAGAGATACTCTCACATCTTGGACTATGATCATCATCCCAAACATCGTCATCTAGATCACTAGGGATTCCCCCAGACTCAGATGCATCAGAATTGTCGGGCACTAACGAACATGTCAGAATACTCTCACCTACGGGGTCATCCTCAAAATCTAGAGATAGTATATCGACATCAGCATCCTCAGGGGTATCAGTCACTATATCTAGCGGCTTAGATGTCGAGGCTAACGGAGGCATAACCCTTGTGGTAACATCTATCGAGTCCACAACAAAAAACCTATTAGGAAAGGTTTCCCTAACGGGGGGTGGTGGTCCTAATACGGCCTTTTAGGTCTGACATGAGTGAGGTTTATTCCAAGGAATGTAGTGCTTCTCAATTTCTACTACCATAGTAAAAGTGGTGTCTAGATCGGTGTGAAAATAACGCAGTAATTTACCCTAGATATAGGGGTTTAACCCCCTACGAAACCTAGAGAGGGTGATCTCTAGCAACTCCTTCACACTACTTCTAACCATCATATCCTTAAAAAGACACATATAATCCGAGACCGACTTGTTCCCTTGTTTAAGGTTGTTCAAATCATCAGTTTTCTGTAGCTTGGTCTAGGAATTTGGCTTATAATCATTTCTAACGCCAGGTATGGATCTAGTGCCAAAACTATACTCACTCATAGTCTTGGTGTTAGCAGGGGAAGGTAGGTGGGATCAAATTGATCTGAGTGTAGGCTACGCATGTGCGACCAAGCATAATGATAACTACCAACACGACGCTATTCGTTTAATCAAAACAACTGGGCTTAACCTACTAATCACTTTCGGGTAAAGTTAACCTTTTTTTAGTCATCCCATAAGTGGCAATTAAAATAATGCTATAATCCCTTAAGCCAATCTCTAAAAATTTGGGGACATCCCAAACCATCATAAGTAGGATAAATGTGGTGTGCCCTATGAGTGTGTTTAGCTATATCCTTAGCATATGAATAGTCTAACCAGGAAACATATACGTCATATGCCATTTTAGTGAGAACCAGAGAGAAAACTCACCCGGAACTGGTGCACATGCAATAAGAAATGAACCTCGCCTTATTAAATTTTTCGAGATGGAATTGTTCCCACTTAATAACTATGGCGATAAAAGATTTTTTTTGGATTTGCTTGCAGGAAATAATATGAAAATTATTAAATAAAATTTTTTTTATTTTTTTGCTAAAAAATAAAAATATAGGCCGCTATTTGCAGACCAATAATTAAATTATAAAACAACTTAATAAAAATAATGACCTAATGAAAAATAATTTTTTTGGGTTTTATTACTAAGAAAATGATGGAGAAATTCTAGAATTTTATTTTTTTGAATTTTGAGAAAATCTGAAAATTTTAGGCCATTATTTGCTAACCAAAAATTTAAAATTGATTTATATATTGTGCAATGAAACGTGCAAAGTGTGTGTCAGTGCTCAAAGTAAAAGGGGGAGGGGGCCAATAAGGAAATTGACGTGAACCTCCCTCTGATACCAAATTAATGAAGACTCACACGTTTGACAACGAATAGATCTACGGACTACCACGAATACCTCTCCACAATCCAAATCCTATATTCGCATAATCGCTCTACGCGGCACCACATTAATTTATTCAATCGATTATATGTTAGTGTACGGGTAGCCAAACCTATTAGGATTGAATATAGACGATAGGACAATATTCTTTCCAGCTAAAAGGACCTACCCGGTCCGAACGAGCAGTGTTGTACCAAAAGAGATCTACCAAATAAAATACGATTTGGAAAAGGTAGATCTCTCCCAAAAAAAGAAAATGAAGGTTCTCCAAGCCTTTCTAGAAATTAAAGGAAATTAAGAGGGACAACAAAAGCAATTGAAAGATCACCACGATATATTTTTTATTGCTATCAAGAATTCAACTCTAAGAATCTACCACCACAGGAATTAATCTAGGAAGAGAAACACACAATCGGTAGAAAGGATTCGTTACCCAATCAGAATGGATGATTCTGATTTCTCTACTTGGATCGTTCTTCAATGGCTTCACCGGAGTCACGTCGGTTGGAGAGAAACTTTTCCGCCTTCGTCGTGTCACGCCGGAGTTGGAATCCACAAAGAAAATATTTGCCTTGGCCGATTTCTTCAAGGAGGTGGGTCTAATGGTTGCTTTGTTGGAGGTCGATTTTGGGAGAGGATGATGGGGGAAGGTTGCCGAGCCACTAAGAGGGGGGGGGGAATAGAGAGGGTCGGCGGCCAAGAGAGGGAGAGGAGGGAGGAGGCTGAATTTTGCTAAGGGGGAAGGAAAGATCTCAAAAGAATTTAGGGGGGATTATTTTTTAATTCTTCTTCTCTCTAAACAATATGACAAATATCTTGGCCTATATATAGGCTTACACCACTCAATCAACCCTTCATTCAAAATTCAAAATTCAAAAAGAAACTAGGATGGTTATAGGAACCCATCAAGACATGAAATGAAAATACAATAATACAATGCTAGGAAATTAAAATGCTTAAAGTAAACTTGCATTGAATAGAAATTGCTAGAAATTATAATGGATAAAATATTAATATATAAATATATAATTATAATTATTTATTTTATAATTAAACATTTTATTTAATGGCGATGGCGGCAGGCGTCGTGGTAGAAATCCTATCCTCGAGCTTGCGGCAACGGTCGTCCCAATCCACAAACTCTCTCAGATGGGGATCAATGGCGACCGCATCAGCAACGTCTCCATAAGAGCCAATTATCCCTCTATACAAAGTTTCATCAACAGATTTCTCTGCTTCATCATTACCTACAGGCATACTTGACCCCATGGGAGTTCTCATGGTGGAGGAATTCTCCATGCCAAATTTCTTTTTTAACTCCCTAGTGAACTTAGACTGGGATATGGACAAGCCATCATCAGTCTGTCTTACTTGGATGCCCAAGAAGAACTTAAGTTTACCCATACTGCTCATCTCAAACTTCCCCTGTATAAGTTTAGCAAACTTTTTGCATAGGTTGTCATAAGTAGAACCAAAGATGATGTCATCTATATAGATCTGAACTAGAATGATCTTACCCTTAGATTCCCTTAGGAATAGGGTCTTGTCTATTTTCCCCCTTGAGAATTTGTTCTCAATAAGGAAACTAGTCAATGTCTCATACTATGCTCTAGGGGTTTGCTTCAGCTAATATAGAGCTTTTCTAAGTCTGTAAACAAAATCAGGTGAAGTAGGAACTACAAAACCTAGAGGCTGCTCAACATGAACTTCTTCTTTTAAGTCACCATTCAGGAAAGCTGGCTTCACATCCATTTAGTAGACCTTGAATCCCTTGTGTGTTGCATATGCAAGGAACAATCTAATGACCTCAAATCTTGCTATATGGGCAAAGGTTTAATCAAAATCAATCCCTTCTTTTTGCTTGTACCCCTTAGCTACCAGTCTGGCTTTGTTCTTAACTATAATGTCATTTTCATCAAGCTTGTTTCTGTAGATCCACTTAACTCCAATGATATTATGACCATGAGGTCTAAGAACCAGCTTCCAAACCCTGCACCTCTTGAACTAGTTCAGTTCCTCCTGCATAGCTCCAATCCAATGTTGCTCTATGTTGGCCTCTTCAAACTTCTAGGGCTCCACTTGGGATAGAAATCTTGAATACATGGCTATGTTCTGACTTCTGCTTCTTATCATTACTCCATGACTTGCTTCACCAATGATCTAATGTGCTGGATGATCTCTCATATGTCTGACTGCAGGTGGCAGTCTTCTCTCAACAAAAGGGGCATCTTCTTGTTGATCTTCATCCATTCTCAGTGTGCCTAGTAGATCTTCTGGAGTATCCATTTCATTTTGGATAACTGGTGATGCTTCATTGATGGTCAGCTTGTCCATCATCTGTTCTGTACTTGCAGTAGTATAAGAGGAGCTAGGAAGTCCACTGTTAATCATGGTAGACTCATGAAAGACTACATGAACTGATTCTTCTACAACTTGGCTTTTCAAGTTATAGATCCTAAAGGCTTTACTATGATTGTTGTACCCAACAAATATTCCATCAGAGGATTTAACATCAAACTTAGTCATATAAGACTTCCCATTGTGAAGCACAAAACACTTACTACCAAAGATTCTAAGATAACCTAGATTTTGTTTTCTGCCCTTCAATATCTCATAGGGATTCTTCTTTTAGCCTTTGGTGATAGAGGCCCTGTTGAGGACATGACATGCAGTATTTACTACCTCAGCCCAGAAATATTCTGGGAAAGATGTATCACTCAACAGTGTTCTACCAGCCTCTATGAGAGTCCTATTTTTCCTCTCAACTATCCCATTTTGCTGGGGGTTCTAGGAGAAGAGAATTCATGATGAATATCATGCTCTTCACAGAACTTTCTCATGTTATCAGACTGCAATTCAGTCCCATAGTCACTTCTGATTTTGACCACAGAACTGTCAAGCTCATTCTGAATTTTCTTGACAAACCTTATGAAGACATCAACGGTTTCATCCCTTTTCTTAAGAAAGAACACCCAAGTAAACTTGGAATAGTAATCAACTAGCACAAGGGTGTAGACTTTCCTACCAAGACTGTGAACTGGTATAGGACCAAATAGATCCATGTGCAAGAGGTATAAGTACCTCACAGAGTCTTTGGTCCCAATGCCCTTGAAGGAGACTTTTGCCTGCTTACCCTTTTTGCAAGCTGAGCAAATGCCCTCCTTGGAGCACTTCATATTGGGGTCATTCCTAACTACCTCTTGACTGAAGAGCTTGCCAATAGTCTTGAAATTCAAATGGGCTAGCCTCTTGTGTCACTGGACACAGTAGGATAGTTTCTCATTTTCCACTAAATAGATTGGAGAATCTGTGTCTAAACATATAAAGTTTAAGCAATAAACATTTCCACTCCTACTGCCTGTCAAGATGACCTCTTGGTCACTTGACCTTCTAATTAGGCACTCATCCTTGTGAAAAATAATAACATAGCCAAGATAAGAGAGCTAACTTATGCTTATCAGGTTGTGCTGATACCCTTCAATATAAGCCACCTTGGTGATGGTGACTATGTCATTGGTAATCTTACCGTATCCTTTGGTTACCCCTCTATCTGATCCACCAAAAATGACTTTGGATCCATCTTTTACTGGAGTAAACTCCTTCAAGTTTCTCCTTGTTCCAGTCATGTGCCTGGAATAACCACTATCCAAGTACCATATAGGGGTATGCCATCCTGGACTATCCTATAATTTACATATTACTTAACCTTAGGACCCCAATATATTTTGGGTCCTAGGTGCATGTTAGCATGAAGTTGAACATGTCCACCAGCAAAATTTCTGACTGGTGGACTGACTCTAATTCTGGCCATATTGGGATTGTGCTAGCAGTCAATGACAAAATGCCCTATCTTACCAAATCACTAACAGTCATGTATGTTATTTCTTCTCTGAAGGATCAAGCGCATACCCAACTGCACCAAAAGCCCGGACTGTTGGAGAGGGTGCTACTTAATTTTTTATATAAGTACCAGAGCGCCACGGGTCAAGTGAAGGAACGCCGGACCCAGCAATCCCCCCCGACTTCCAGCACAACCCGTCGGCTCAGAGGTAGGGTTACCACATTGCCCACACGGCTCAGAGGTAGGGTTACCACATATCCACGGTTGCCTAACCCATCGGACCCATACAGGTAGAAGGGAAAAATCAAGATTTAATAGCGCCCCCCGGTCTTGAACCCGTGACCTCCTCTGATACTAATTGAAAGGACCTAGCGCTACCAACTCGACCAAAAGACCGGTCTGATAGAAGACAGCGCAACTATTCTTTATATCAACGGTCCTCGGGCGGATCCACGGGGCAGCCAGTTAGGCCTGCAGGGAATACGTCCTTCTGCTTCGAATAGTACCGCAGCACCGGGGCGATTCCGAACCGAAGTTCCAACAATCCCCCCCACCCGAAAACGACCCAGGGGTTTCGAACCTGCGACCCCCTCTGATACCAATTGAGAGGACCTAGCTCTACCAACTCGACCAAAAGACCGGTCTGATAGAAGACGACGCAACTATTCTTTATATCAACGGTCCTCGGGCGGATCCACGGGGCAGCCAGTTAGGCCCGCAGGGAACACGTCCTTCTACTTCGAATAGTATCGCAGCACTGGGGCGATTCCGAACCGCAATTCCAACATTCTCTTCTGTGTAGGTCATATGGCTTGGTTAGCAGCAGCCTTAACAGGAGGAAGATGTGTTGCAACCTTTTTCTGATTTCTTTGAGCTAGAATTTGACTGAAGGTAAGTCTTTTAGCTAGCTTATTTGGTCTACCCTGAGTGTCAGCAGTAACAAGCTTCTTTTCTGAAATTATGCTTCTGATGGCTTCAGATAATCCCAGATCAGCCTGACTCTTAGAATTTCCCTTAGTATGAACCTTTGTTGTCAGAACCTGAGCCTTAGCTGCTGTAACATTCTTGAGTGTTGGTGAAGAAGTACCAAAGATAAATTGTCTAGATTGGGCCATTTGAAAATTTTCATTGGCAACCTTGAATGCACACACCCTGCCAAAATTTTCACCATGGCAATGAACATCCTTGTTCACTCTAGATGAACAACCCTTCTCCTAGTGACCATAAGAGCTTTATTTTATCATATATGTTAGAAGGTATCAGAACTTTTCTGAAAAGAATGGGAGGCTTGTAAGCAATAGGCTGAGGTGGAGCTGGAGCTTTGTCCTTCCTTTTGGAAGGATCAACTCTTGTGCTTTCCTTAAATCCCAACCACTTCTTGTCCTTTTGAGAGGAAAAGGTGTCTATCAAGGGAAGGACAGTACTTGGCTTAGAATAGCTAGCCACTATTCTTTTCTCCTTCTCAAGCTTATCTTCAAGATCCCTGATGAGACAGTTCTTGTGCTTGATGGAGGCTACCTGAATGTACAAGAGGGACTTTAATTGTCTAATTTTCCTAGCTTTCTAGTCCAACAGATTTATTGTTATAGTCTGCTGGGCAATAACAAGCTTAAGAGATGAAATCTCTTTAGTTTTCTTCTTAGACAACTTTTTGACCTTCTTAAAGGCATTCAGAAGTTCTCCATACTTGTCAATGAGTTTATTGACATCTCCTTCAGATACAGAATCTACTTTACCACATGGTGAAGAGGCTTCTGAGCAAGGACTAGTCTCATACTCAGATAAGGAAGCAGAATTAGGTAATGGATGTACCTTGCTTTGACTAGGATGATCCTTGCTGCCCTCTTCATCTGTCATTGCCATCATCCCTCTATAACTATAGAAATCTTCAGCCACCTATGACTCACTGAGTGATAGTGTCAGAGGGGCCTTGATTCCTATCCTCACTGAAGGATTGACTTCTCCTACTGCAATAGTTTCATCTTTAATAACAGCAACAACTAGCCCAATGTAGGCTTCCTCTTCTTCAAACTCAGAAGATGAAGAGTCTATCCAACTCTTTTCCTTCTTAGTAATGAAGGAATTTTACTTCTTTCCTTTGTGTTGGTGCTGCTTCTTCTCCTCAGTCTCCTTCCTCTTCTCTGGGTAGTCAGCTATCACATGCCCAGGTTTGCTGCAACAGTAATAAACTACTTTAGAAGAATTATATTTATTATGTTCAGAACCATACCTGTCAGTCTTTGACTGATTCTTCCTGTGATGAGTGGAATTGGAAGGTCTCTTCTTCTAATGCTTATTCTTCATCATCCCCTGGAGTTGTTTGCAAAAGGCTGTAAAGTATTCATCAGACATGTTGTTGTCTAATGCCTCTGAGTCTGAGCTATCTGACTCAGCTAGTCTCCTTGGTGGAGATGGAATCCTCTCCTTGCCTTTCCTTGTGATTTCATCTCTGAAGGCCAAGGAATTTTCTTTGGCCAGTAATTTGTTGGTGGCATCCTCCTCCTTCCTGGCAGCAAGCTGCATCTCATAGGAGAGCAGCTTCCCAAACAATATTTGGGGAGGGGTGTCAGCAAGCTTGACCATCTCTCTTATGACACAGATCTTAGTATCTCAGTCTCTAGTGAGAGACCTGAGAAACTTGTCATTTATTTCATAATTATTGAAGACTCTTCCATAGGTCTTCAACTCATTTATGATCCTGAAGAATCTTTCATAACAGGTAGTTATGTTCTCCTTTAGGATTTACCTGAAAGCCACATAATCTTGGTTGAGCAGAGACTTCCTATCATCCCTTACCTCATCAGTACCCTCCATGTAGACCACAAGGGTGTATCACATCTCCTTGGAGGTCTAGCAGTGAACCAAGTTCAGTAAGGTTGAGTCATCTACAACACTATCAATGATGTTCTGTCCTCTCTTATCAAAGCCATCTAATATGACCTCATCTTTGGTTATTTCAGATAATGTCTTTGGTGTCTGGATGTTGGCATCCAGAGCAGAGACCTTCATAGGAATGACAGGTCCCTCCCTAACAGTTGCAAAGATTCTTGGATCATAAGCTTCCATGAATAGTCTCACCCTCTCTTTCAATATTCCAAACTTCTCCTTTATGTAGATGGGGAGTTTCATGGAACTCAGCTCTCTCTAGCTCTCTCTTTAGCCCATGATCACTTAACTGCAACTACCTTTAGGGATCACTCAGATTGTTAAATCCTTTTTGAGGAACCTCCCTCTGATAGCACTTGAAAGATCTTATTTTCAAGGTAGCTAGAAACCTAGAGGGGGTCTGAATAGGTTTGTCTAGGTCTTTTGATATTCTTTTTAATATCTTGATGTTGTTTTTAGCTTTCAGTTTTGGGTGATCTAGAGCTTGTCCTTAACACCTGCAATTAAGAAAAGAAAAACAAACACAGAAAAGCACACAAGTAATTTATAGTGGTTGCCCAAAATTATGGGTATATCCACTCTCCTCCCACTTTACTAACTTTCTATTAATCAATGCACTTCTCAAAACTAATGCTCCAAGGAGCTTACACCTCAGATCCCTCAGGATTTCTCAGTCTCCTCCAAGGCTTACAACTCAGACACAAAGGCCTACTCTCAGAGATACAAGTATCACATACCTCAGGAAATTAATCCCTACCACTCAGGCTATGGAGGATAGCCCTTCCTCAGAGAAAACTTGCTCCTACAACTCACAGAGATACACTTTCCTATAGCTCAGGTGAATTTTCCCTACCTTAGACCCAAAGGTCCTACAGCTCAGATCCAGAAGGATTCTACAAAAATAAATTATTTAATTAACTTTGACATACAAAAATTTCTTTGTGTCAACAACTTGAGTATACAAATTTCTGCTCCAACTCTCCTCACAGTAGGGAAAAGATTTACTGGAGGAACTCAGAAGTTAACTTCTGAACTTGCTGCAGAAGGTTAAAGATCTTTTGATCTTTACTCTTCAAACAGCTCACAGAACCTTCTTAAGGATGAAGGTTCTTCTTTCTTCAGAACTGATTCTTAATCTACTGTGGCAGATGGAGACTTACACAGATAACTTAACTTTTCTTGCTGGAGAGCTTCAAGCTTTTTACATGGAGCAATAACGAAGAAGAAGACGGCAACTCTCCTTTTTGAATATTGTATGCCCTAAAAGTTGTCTTTATCTTGACCCTATCTCTTCCTATTGTAGTTCATTGATCAACGGCTCTTAGAGATCGGTGGGCCCCACCTACAGCTTCCAGCTGTGTCATTCTTTAACGGAAGAAGACGTACAGTAGCTTTACGGTAAGTTTTGTCATGTACTATAGCTTTCCCGTACCTGATTTGACTCTAGTTGATTTTTTTGATTTTGTTCACGTCAGCACCTGTGGACTTAGCCAAAATCGAGTATTAGTAGAATAGGCGATGAGTGAGTAAGCATCACTCAATGCCAAAACACAGACAGATTTGTTTTCTCTTGGCGTTTATTGAGTAACCTTCACTCAAAGAAAAACTACTTAGAATATAAATCTGTTTTTATGCGTTGAGAGCGTTGAGTGAATATCCCTCACTCAATGCCATCTGCCTTAGACATATTTCTACTTCTTTAGTAACTTAAGCGTTGAGAGCGTTGAGAGAGCATGCCTCGCTTAACGCTATTTTCTGGAACTCATTTCTATATAAGGGCATTGCGAGCGTTAAGTGAGCATGCCTCTCTCAATGCTCTTTGTCTTAGTAGAATTTCTGTGTTTAAAAACACTGGGCTTAGACTGTCTTACTTTGAACTAAGTTCGACGAATAGTGAACTGAGCTCGATGAACTTTGAACTCAGTTCGAAGAATTCTCAACTGAGCTCGACGAACTCAGAATCTCAAGCTCTGAACTTAGCTCGATGAATGATGAGCTGAGCTCGACGAACTCTGAACTCAGTTTGACGAATTTTTAACATGGTTCAACTAGTTCAACTTACAGCCTTTTAGTTGTATGGCATTGAGTGCGTATTCATCACTTAACGCCAAAACACTTTGCCATATTTCTCTTTTGTACTAATAGCGTTGAGTGAGTAGACTTCACTCAACGCCTATGGACTTAGCCAGATTTCAACTCATTCCAACTTAGGCTATTTCTGCTTTAGCCTGTCTCACAGCATTTTGTTGTATGGTGTTGAGTAGTTGACTTCACTCAATGCCGGTGGACTTTGTCATTTTCTCCGCTTGCCACTAATTAGGATTTGACTGTATAGGCTCCACTCAGCACTATAAGTCATCTGGCATTGAGTGATTTACCTTCACTCAACGCCAGTGAACTTAGACAGATTTCTGTCATCCTACACCTTAGGTAGGTGTTTACCTGATTTAGCCATTTAGACTACCTGTTCAATCACAGTCATCTTCTGATATGTGTATATCATTGATAAAATTGACTTCACTCAAATGTAGGACATTGTGGGCAATGGACCCAACACTATTTAACTGTGTTATTATCAGTTTAACAAATTTTTGGGTGTACAACTCCGTATTCGCTGAGTGGGCCCCCCGACAAGTTCAGGGCTTTGTAGGACATTCAAGTCTTGGAGTGTCCAAGTAGGCGAGTCGGGCATGCAGAGTCACACTCACCCAGAAGGAGCAAATGGCTCCCGCCCAAAACAGGCGGAAGGGTTCTTGCCAATATAAGCGTGTGTCTGGCAGGAAGGCTCTCGCATCCGCCTTTAGAAGAGCTGTGGAGGCGAGTGCCTGGTTATCCCAGCACTCGCCCCCTTTAGGCGAGTGGTGCCTTCATGGACCACTCGCCCAGAAGGGTCCAGAGGCAGAATTACCTGGATGCTATTGAAGGACTGTAAATAGCCTTCCATAACAGCAGTGCTACGTTGTTGGAAGACCCAATTGGGCTGCGTATAGTAATTCTGAACAGCGGAGTAACGTTGTTGGCAGACCAAGGTTGGAAATTTATAAATAGAACCAAGGGGGCACCTTTGGAGACATAGATTGATAGATTCTATTGTTTCATTCTTTCTCAGGCTCTTCCCAACGAATCAAGAGTGTTCTCCAAGGTGCCTAAGCTCAGCATTGACTTGGGAGAGGAAGATCTCTTTGATCTTCTGGGTGCGTGGTGAGATCTTCTGGCTGAGACCCCGGTTCTGTTCCTAGGTTCCTAAATCTTTAGTCTGGCATACTAGCTCGAGAGAAGTGTGAGGTCACCCCCTTTTTGAGACCCCGAACTCCACAAATATCGATTTCCGGTTTCTACATTTGGTGTACCAATTCTTTTTGGTTGAATTACACAAAGAATTCCATTTTTATTTACATAATTTGAGGGTCTTCCGATCTATAATTGGAGGCCTATACACTATAACATTTCAAGTTGAAATAAAAAATATATTCCTCTCCAAAATTCTATCTCACACTAGAAGCCTATAATCTCTCTCACATCTGATTTAGGATTTTATCTTTCTGAGTTGCATGAATCCTTTGATAATACAATCGACTAGAATGTATCTTTAAAAATATAAGATACATCATCCAAGGTAATTTATTTAGGCAATCCCTACACTCATCCCTCCCATGCAAACCTAGGCAAGTGGTTTAGAATGCTGACCTCGCCCGCTAAATCTCTAACACCACTTAAAACTACGCAAACACTTAATAGTTCAATACTGCATAAACCTACATCACTTCAAAATATGATTAGACATTCCACATTTGACTGCTAGTTTCACGGAATGCACTTGAATTGCAATGAAATGATCCGGTGAGATATCTCATCATAAGCACCTAAAATAACATAGTGGTTATTGTTTAAAGAAAAACAATTTATTGAAGATCGAAGAAACAATCTATTGCCAATGAACACTTGTACTTTTTGAAGGATAAGTCTTTTTTTAATTGAGTTAAGTTCCTGTTTGAGAGTGCTTTTAGAAAAGAAAAAAGTGGTGGCAAAAGAAAAGTAAGATACTGAGCTTTTGAAAAATATATATTGGAAAATGAGTTTTGTTTGGGTAAACTACTTTTGTAGAAATTTTCAGAAAGGTGAATCATTTTATAAACCGTTTGACAAATCTCCGTTGCAATGACTTTTTTTTATTAAAAATACACGTCCAGGGGAAAATGAGCGCCCAGGTGGAAAATGCGCGTTCAGGCGGAAAATTCGCAACCGACCAAAAATGCGCTCCCGGGGGAAAATGCTCCATTTTTCGTCCGGACGCGAATTTTTTGCACGGACACGGTTTTTTTGCCCGGGCGCAGTTTTTTTGAACGGACGCGGTTTTTTCGCCCGAGAGCGAATTTTTCACCCGACAGTGAATTTTTCGCCCGAGCGTGATATTTTCGCCCGGGCGCGATATTTTCGACCGGGCGCGATATTTTCGACCGTGCGCGATATTTTCGCCCATGCGCGATATTTTCGCCCGACCGCGATATTTTCGCCCGACCGCGATATTTTCGCCCGACCGCGATAATTTCTCCTGTGCGCCCGGGAGCCAATTTTTTAGTCGGGCGCCAATTTTTCGGGCTGATACAAATTTTTCGGTCTGACGAGAATTTTCCGCTCGAGGGTGAATTTTTTGCACGAACGCAAATTTTTTTTCACAAACATGATATTTTCTCACGAACACGATATTTTCGCCCGAAAGAGAAAAAATACATTCAAGCGAAAAAATAGCGTTCGGGTGAAAAAAAATACACGGTCGGACAAAAAAATCACGAATGATAAAAAAATAGCGCCGAGCCGAAAAATTCACGTTCAGGCGAAAAAATCGCGCTCAGGAGACAAAATCGTGCCCAGGCGAAATAAACGCGCCAAGGCCAAAAAATGCGCTCTGGTGAAAAATATCACTCACGGGCGAAAAATTCGCGTCCGGGCGAAAAATCAGCGTTCGGGCCAAAAATTCGCGCCTGGTCGAAAAAAATGCGCCTGTGCGAAAAAAATGCGACCGGGCGAAAAAATTGCTCTCGGGCAAAAAAATCGCTCGCATGCGAAAAAATCGCGTCCGAGCAAAAAAATCACGGCCGAGCGAAAAAATTGCTTCCGGACGGAAAATAATTGTCCACGGGCGAAAAAATCGGTCCCGGGTGAAAAAACAAGTTTAGACGAAAAATATTGCTGTCGTGCGAAAAATTTGAGCGCGGGCGAAAATTTACTCCCAGGCGAAAAACCGCTCCTGGGAAAAAAATTTGCGTCGGGCAAAAAATTTGTGCCCGGGGAAAAAAATGCGTCCTGGCGAAAAAATTGCGTCAGGGCGAAAAAATGCGCTCGGGCAAAATAATGCGTATGTGTGAAAAGTTGCGCCCTGGAGAAAAAATCCGTCCGGGGGAAAAATGCGTCTGAACGAAAAAAATCGTGTAAGGGAAAAAAAACATGTACGGGCGAAAGAACCCATGCCCGGGCGAAAGAACCCGCGCCCGGGCGAAATATGACAGCATTGGCGAAAAATTCGCGCCCGAGCAAAAAACGATCCCTGACGAAAAAAGGCGCGCGGGTGAAAAAATGCGCCCGGGAAAAAATCGTGTCTCGATAAAAAATTAAGTTGGAGATTTTTGTAAGAGATAGGCGTTTTTGAATGAGCAAGTGTTTTTCAAAAAGGTTGAAAAGTATGTGACAAATGACTTTTCAAAAAGAATATAAAATAAAGTTTTCCGCGATTTTTTTCCCATCGGTAGATAATCCAAACGATTTCTTGGGTGCAGTAATATTTTTCAGAGAATGAAAAGAAGTTAAAAATTCCTCTCAAACAGACACTAAATCTCATTATAAGAAACGGGGGAATTGCATTCAAACTTACAATTTCACGTGAACAAATTTGAACAATATTCTTATAGATAATCGCATACCAAATTCAATGTAATATTTGTTAGTGTATATTTGGACAATAACGGGTTCGAAGACTTAATGGGTTGTGTCGGGTACACGGTAAACCCATATCCGTAGTAACTCCTAAGAGTTTTGCCTATTTATACCCACCTAGAGACAACAGGTAGGGGATTCCACCTAGATCCCCATCCGAATGCTTCGAGCAACATTCACATTCTCGAAGTAACTGCCCTGTTGCTTAGTTTTCTGCATCCGTAACCGCTCGGCTCCCGGGAAGAAAAGAAAAAAAAATTCGTGGCCGCTGTAGTTGAGAGGAGTAGGCCACCGGAGTTCTTGCCGCCGCTCAGATCGAGACTGGGAAAAGGTTTTCGCCGCTGAATCGGGAGTCTCGCTCGCATTTTTCCCCTCCGCCGCTCCTGATTTTCGTTTTCTGGAAATTCGTTTGTTGTCGCTGCTTCTATTCCTTGTTCCGGCGTCCAGAACGAACCCGCCATCAAAAAAAAGTGGAAGAACGATCCCACCGCCATCGTCGCTCGGGATCTCATCGTTCGCCATCGTCGCTCAGGATCTCGCCGTTCTCCATCTTTATTGACGATCGGGAAGGAGGGAAAAGGAATCGTCATCGCTGGAGGATTTCCAGTGTTGCGTTGTTTCTTCCGTGCATCGCCGCCGTTCTTCGCGAGTTCTCTTGGCCGCAGTTTTCTCCGTCGTTCTTCTGCTTCCCATCCTGCGACCTGTAGGGAAGAAGAACCCATTGTAATTCCTTGCGCCGCCTAGAGTGAGGAGAAGAAAGGTTGTTTTGCTGGTGCTCTGTTAAGAAGGGAGAAAGCCAATATCTCCTGCCACCCAGATCTTCTGTATACAGAGTGCAGGAAGCCACTTTTCAGAAGGGAGGAAGACACTTTTATGAGAAGGCAGATATAGGGCTCTGTCCTTCTACTCTCATAAGAGAGATTTCGCTGTGGAAGAAATTACCCAGCGTCGCCCCCGATTTTCTGGAGTTTGGTGCCGCTCCCGACTTCTCCTATTCTTTGTCATCTAGTTATGTGTCAATCAACAAGAAAATTTTTTATATCTGTGTTGTTGGGAGAAGAACAAAAGGAAAAGGAGAAGGTTCTCTCACTTTTGGTTTCAGAAATTTGGAAACTGAAGCACAATGATGAAGGGAAATTTCTCATCTCCGATGTCGATGATAAAGCTGGAAAAATTCACGGCGACCGAGTTTACCGATTGTAAGTTGAATACGCAATTTGGAATAAAGTACCTGAACGTGTTTTACACAGTTCAGTCTGATCGTGCTACCGTTATGGAGACTGAAGAGGAAGCCCAGTGGATCGCTGACGAGGACTTCTTCCACGATTACCTACTGAACTGCCTGTCCTCCAGCCTGACGAAGACGTACATAAAGATACAGTATGCTAAGGAGATATGGGAGGCACTGGAGGAGCACTTCAAGCAAGAGGAGGATTTGTCCATGGCATACCTGGTGGACAAATTCCATTCCTTCATGTTCGATGAGGAGAAGACAATTCTCCCTCAGGTATCAGATTTTGTAGCTTTAGTAGATTCTTTACATAGTGAGAATATTTCCCTGCCAGACAGCTTTGTTGCTAACACGATTATTTTTAAACTACCCTCTACATGGTACAACTTTAAAACTGAAATGTACCGCAAGAAGATGCAGGTCTCTCTTAATGAACTCAAGCGATTTATTCGGATTGAGGATGAGAATAGGACTCGACACGCTTTAGAAACTGTTAGCAAGCAGAAGGTCGTGTCTAACATGGTTCTCAGTTGTAAATGCGTGCCGAACCCTAAGAGAACCAGACCCTCCCATATTAGCTCCTTGGTTGCAGGCCCTAGCAAACGCGCTAAAAGTTCAAGGGCAAGTGTTTTAACTGCAATAAGTGGGGCACAACGCATCTGACTGCAGGCTCCCTAAACGGGAAAGAACCAAAACACCACACGATGGCAACCAAGCCAATATGGTTAGCCTAGCTGAGTCTTCCGAATTTGTTGCGATGGTCGGAAACGCTAAGGCCAGCACGGAGTGGTTTTTGGATTCTAGAGCGACGTGCCACGTTTGCAACAATGCTGATCTTATGACAGAGCTCACTACTGTAAAAGAGTCTGTTACAGTTGCAAATGGCAAGACAGCTGACGTCTTGAAGGTGGGGAATGCAACGTTGTTGCTATCCTCAGGTAAGACTCTAACTCTAAAAAATGTTAAGTTTATTCCTTCTCTAGCTGCTAACTTAGTGTCTATAAGTTTATTATGTGATGTTGGTATGTCTTTTACTTTTTGTAGCGGTAGAGTAACACTGTTAGTTAACTCACACTATTTTGGATGTGCATACATCCAAAATAGGATGTACCGACTAAGTCTAGCAAACGAGTTAGTTCAACAAGTTCAATCAAACTTAGTTAGCCCTAAGACTCTCAATGAGAGACTAGGACACGTGAACTATAGGAAAATGTTCCAATAGCTAGAACTCACCAGATCACATTAGACACTAAGTCACCGCATAAGAAATGTGCCGTGTGTGCTCAGACTAAGATCACTAGGAAACCTTTCACTACAAGAAAACAAGATTTTAGTGACCAAAATTTAGTGACGGGATATATTTCATCACTAAATGCATGATTTTAGTGACAAAAAAAACTTCAGACATTAAAGATACTTCTTCAGTGACAAAAATAATGTCGGTCACTAAAGAGACGTCTTTAGTGACAAAATTAAGGTTCAGTCACTAAAGACTTGACTATGGTGACAAAATTAAAGTTCGGTCACTAAATGTACATACACATTGACAGAGGTTTTGTGATAAAATATATTTCATCACTAAATGCATGTTTTTAGTGGGATACAGAAACTTTCCCCATAACTCATATTTAATGAATTTTTTTTTTTACAATATAATTTACTTAGTAACCAAAATATTTAGAGACATAATATATATCTATCCTAATTTATAAGAAAGTTAGTGATAGTTTTACTTTCAAGACAACCTAAACACCTAGAGGGGGGGGGGTGAATATGTTCTTATGCTTGTTTACACTTTTAGGCAGAATTCAATTACAGAATTAATACACTCAGCACAGGAGTCACAGAAAATCATACAACACAGATTGCACACAGATTTATAGTGGTTCCCCAAGTTTTGGGTACGTCCACTTTCCCCCTTCACCTATCTAGCAGTATGCTAGATTCGGCCAAACTTCCTCTTTACTCAGATCCACAGATCCTATAGCTCAGAACCTGAAAAGGTTCCTACAACTCAGGCTCAACAGCCCTACCTCAGCCTTATCACAAGGCCTACAACTCAGAGAAGAACCTTCTCCTATACTCAGGCAAACAGCCCTACCACTCAGAGATCAACTCTCCTACACTCAGCCTTTATAACACAGGCTTACAACTCAGATCTGTATTGACAGATCCTACAGAAATTAGAAAAGAAGTTTGTATTAACTTGCCCTTGATGAGAGAAAGAAGGACAAGGCAGTTCTTGATCAGCTGAAGAATGGAATCAACTGAATCTGAGCTTTCTTCAAAGCTTCTTGAATCTGAACTTAACTGAGTTGATTTGCCAAACAGCTTCTTGAGAAACTAGTGATGGCTTCTTTCTTCTTCTTCAAATGGCTGAATCTCTCTCTATCCAACACCTTTGATGACACTTCTGAATTCTTGATAGAACTCTTCTTAGATTGATCCTGAGATCGTCTTCTTAGATCTTCTGATGAAGATCTTCTTTTGTGTATTACTCCTTCTTGATTTGATTTCTCAAATTGATTGCCAAAATTCAATATCTTGTTACTTCTCTCTGAATCTGTCTATTTATAGACCTTCTTAATGGTAACCGGCTGATCCGGTTTATAACTCTCTTCTGACGAGTCTGACAACATCAGTTAACTGGCTGCAACCCACAGCTGTCAAGTCTTCAAACAGATCCTGTGCCTTAGTCTTGGTCAGCAAAGTGTTGAGACAGACTGTCAGGAAGTGTCGAGACCAACTGTGTATATGTGTCGACACAAGTAACTTTGGTGTCGACACAGCCTTTGATGATGTCGACAAGTTTGCCTTTAAGTCGACACAGCTTCTTCAGAACTTCATCTTGAGAATGAGTCGACACAGAGAATTTGTGTCGACTCAACACTTCATCTTTCTTCAGAAAATAACTTGGTCTTGACTTTGCAGTGTGTCGACACAAGTCCTGTGTGTCGACACAGTTGTTGTAGATTCAGAACTCAATATGTGTCGACTCTGCCATCAGGTGTCGACTCAGCAAATGTCAATCCTGCCAATATGTGTCGACTCAGTCTTCTGATGTCGACACAAGTATTGTTGACTTCTGCCAATGTGTGTCGACTCTGTCTCAATGTGTCGACACATCCTCCCAGTGTCGACAAAGATGAGATCGACTATCTTTCAGTTAGTCGACACTGCTTCCCAGTGTCGACACAAATGTGGTCGACTATCTTTCTGTGAGTCGACACTGCTTCCCAGTGTCGACACAAATGTGGTCGACTATCTTTCTCTGTGTCGACATAGCTTCCTTCAAGTGTCGACACAATTATTCTGAAGTGTCGACACAATTTCTTCAGGTGTCGACACATGGACTTAGAATAATTTCCTGTATTCTTTAATACTTCTTCACCTGCATATGTCAACTTAAAACAACATCAAATACACCTTGATGTATATCATTAAGCTAAGTTAGGTTTCCTCAAATCAGGTACACATTTTCCATTGTACCCAACAATCTCCCCCTATTTGGAGAAGTCATAACCCTTTTAGTTAATAATATACACCATTTATATAAAAAAAATAATATGATGATGTATGACATTACAGGAATACTTAATATAAACAAAATATTAACAATTCATCACAGAGTGAACATGAATATGTGATTCCAAACAAAATTTTGTTTATAACTTGGTAATGTTTGATTAGAAATGTTTACATTGAATGATTAAACAAAACATTACAAAACACATTTGAAAGAACTTAGAACTAAGACTGATCAGGCTCTTTTATGACAATTCCTTTGCCAGATTGGATTTGAGCCTTCACAGGAGCTTCAGCAACTTCAGCTGGCTTCTTGCCTTTTAGCTCAGCTTTCTTCTGTGCTTCTTCCTTGAGCCTTTGCCTTTCAAAGTAATGAAAGGGCTTTGGAAAGTACTTGCTCGGCTCCTGAGCATCTGGTGGCAGCCTTCCCATCTTGGCTTTTCTCCTGAACTGTACTATGGCATCCTGCCTAGCTTTAAACTTTTTCCATTCCATTTCATTATACCACTTTCCTCTTTCATGTTCTTGGTCCTTTACAGCCTTCCATGCAGTTAGTATAATATTTCTTGAAGTAGGGCTCCACTGCTCAAAATCTGGCTTAAGTTCAGCTTGCTCTCTAAATCTTTTCTTAGATAGTAGAGCATCTTGCTGTTCTTTCAAGTTGGCATCAGGCTTATCAACTTTTTCAATAATAACCTTGGTAACCTCCTTTAGAGGACTATACATATCCTGAACTTGCTGATCAATCATATCAAAATCTGGAGGAGGGTAAATGACTTGGGCAATCTCAGGTTGATTGCCTTCAAGTAGACCTGTTTGAATTCCTGACTCAGCCACCATAGCATCATCACATAAAGGTGGATATCCCAATGTGGCTCGAATACTATTTGTCACCCATTTGGTGTGCTCTGAGCCATCATGAACTAACAACCTCTCCCCCTTTATGAATTCTCTGGTAATATGATCTCTTAGATCTTCCTTATGAAATTTGATCTGGCCATCCAGATAATTCACACCCTCTTTAAAATAGGGTTTCAACCTTTGAAGCTTGTCAGATATGTCCTTTTGAGATGTGGTGATAGCAGTTTTAACTGATTTAATGGCATCTTGAAGTTTCTTATCAAACTCTTCCATCTCCTTTGCTCTTGCTTCAGTCAGCCCTGTAATAGTCTTTTTCAACTCATCAATAATTTCTTGGTGAGATTCAGCCAAATTATCATTCATCCTCAGCCGATTCTCCAAAACATAACCTTGCTTTAAAACAATATCATCCACCTTAGGGATGATAGACTGCTGTTGTTTAGCCAAAAACACCACAGCATTACCTCCCTTATGGAAGCAATCTGTCATCTCCTTCTTATTCATATTTACTTCAAATCTAATAGATTTAATATCTTGAGCCAAGTCAAATTGAAGGGATGTATTGCTCTCATCAACATACTTCTCAACAGCCAACCTGTGGTCATCTAACTTAACTTGCAAATCTACCATAAACTTGTTATAATTGAAATCAGAAGGAGATTGGAGAGTTGTAGTCTGTAGAGTCTGCTTATAGCTTTTGCTCCTTCTCTTAAAGACCATGAGCTTTTTCTTCTTAGCCAGTCTGGCTTCTTCATTCTCAAAATCAGATGAACTGTCAATTTAAACTCTATCAGGAGAAAGAAGAGGAATATCTGTCTCAGTGCCTTATTGTTCTGCCTCAACATGCACAGGCTCCCCCTCAACTTCTTGCTCCTCCTCAATTTCTTGCTCTTTCTCTATTTCTTGCTCGATCTCCATGTCTAGTACCTTCTCAATATCTTGCTCCTCCTCTACTATATCAGTAGCAATTTCAACATTTGGAAATAACTCATCTAGAGTGTATTCCTTCTGAGCTGGAACAGATGATGAATCATCCAGATCTGCAATATTTAAATCTTTTGATAGATCAATTTGGTCTTCCTCTTGCACATGCTCTGACATTTGAACCTCCTGCACGTGTTCAGTATGTCGAATTTCCTGGGTAGGAGAATGCACTTGCTCCCCCTGTACCTGTGCAGGAGTAAAAATATTAGGAATGACCTTGGCAGAAAAACTCACTTGCTCTCCCTTTACCTGTTCAGAAGTAGATACATTCTGGGCAGGAGTGTGAGCTTGAATAAACTCAGGCTGATCTTCAACTTGCTTTCTCACTTTCTCTTCTTGATGCTGGGCAGTGCTTAGATCATGTGCAGGGGATCTCACAGGGGTGTCCTGCCTGCTCTCATCAGGCATATCTTTAGACAGCACCCTATCCCATCTTGAAAATAATCTTGTATCCATTTTCCTCATGTGATTAATCTTTGTCCCAGGCAGTTGTTGCATAACCTCAGGGATCACTCCAATCAGGTATAAACTCATAATTCTAGCCAGATTTGGCTTCTTGATTCCTTCTTTGATTTTATCAAATATTACAGCTGACCAGTCAGTTGGAATTGTAAACACAATTCTGGTCTTTAGGCTGAACATATAGGCTGAAATCCTATCATGTCCACCTGGTTTGCACAGAATCACCTTGCCAACCACTTCAGACAAAAATTTTCTTTGTTGATTCATCCCTTTTCTGTTGAAAGCAGCTCCAATCTTCAGGGTTGGATCCAATCCACACCATTGGAGAGCCTCTCTTGACTTAGAAGCAGGGACTTCTTCTTCATTCTCAATGATAGGTAATTGTAGAATCTTTCTTAAACATCTTGGGGTAATTTTCACCTTTGACCCATGAACTGTGGCTTTGATCTTGAGACCATCTGAATCCACTGATGCAGAGGTAAAGAATTCAATCACCTCTTTCTTCCAGATCTTTGTCGGTTCAGAAACTAGAAACTCTAATCCAGACTCAGAAATTAGATTGACAATCCTTTGAACATCTGTCGGGGCATCCGCAAAGCCATTGCGCACCAACTCATATCCTTCATTGACGTTATCTGCAACCTTTGGCGCCATTGATCAGACGAGAAAGCTTGAGAGAAGAGAGAGAGAGAGAATGTTGACACAGGGGTTCAGTCTCGAAAACCTTGTAAGCGTGTCGACAGAATAAGTTCTTGACCTATTTATACCTTCTTTTGAAAGAAGATCAAAAGGCGGGCAAAAACAGTCTATATGTGTCGACACAGATGGAATGTGTCGACACAAACTTCTATTGTCTCGACAACAAATCTGTCTATTATGTGTCGACACCAAGTGTGGATATGTCGACACCTGAGAGACATAGTAGAGCATCAGAAATTCTGTGTCGACTCTTAGGATAAGTGTCGACAAAAATCTGTAAGCGTCGACACCACTATTCTGGTGAAGTCGACACTACATTCCTAGATGAGTCGACTATTTGATTCTTAAGTGTCGACACAAATTCTCTGTGTCGACATATATTCTCTGACTAATCATCATGACTTCACTGAGTCGACACATTATCACTGAATGTGTCGACACTATTTTACTTAGCCAATTTCTATTTTTGTCAATACCACTTGAGACCACTTGATAATCTAATATGTTACTTGTAAGTTTGTTGATAAACTAATCAATGGTCAGCATGCCTAATTAAATTTTAAATTTATTGAATTTTGTTTCATCCAGTGGCTTAGTAAATACATCTGCTATTTGATAGTCTGTTTTAACAAATTCCAATGTGATGTCTTCTCTTTCTACATATTCTCTAAGAAAATGGTATTTAATTTCTATATGCTTAGTTCTACTATGAGAAACAGGATTATTAACAATAGAAATTGCACTCTTAGAATCACACAAAAGAGGTGTTCTACTTACTTGAATACCATAATCTTTAAGCTGATGCTGTATCCACAATAGTTATGCACAGCAGCTGCCAGCAGCAACATATTCTGACTCAGCTGTGGATATAGCCACACTGGTCTGCTTCTTACTACTCTAAGATATCAATCTTCCTCCCAAGAATTGACAAGTACCTGTTGTACTCTTTCTATCCTCTCTACAGCCTGCAAAGTCTGCATCTGAATAACCTGTTAGTAGAAAATCTCTATTCCTAGGGTACCAAAGGCCTAGATTAGGTGTGCCCTTAAGATATCTCAGAATCCTTTTGACTGCAATATAATGAGATTCTTTAGGGCAGGCTTGGTACCTAGCACAGACACATGTAGCATACATAATATCTGGTCTACTAGCAGTGAGATATAGTAGTGAGCCAACTATTCCTCTATATAAAGAGTCATCAACAGGTTTACCTGCATCATCTTTGCATATAGGCATACTTGTTCCCATAGGAGTTCTCATAGTGGAGGATGACTCCATACCATACTTCTTAATTAATTCTTTGTTGAACTTAGACTGGGATATGGATAGGCCATCATCAGTCTGTCTTACTTGGAGTCCCAAGAAGAACTTAAGTTCCCCCATACTGCTCATCTCAAACTTCCCTTGCATAAGTTTGGCAAACTTTTTACAAAGGTTGTTTTTAGTAGATCCAAAGATTATGTCATCAACATAGATCTGAACTAAGATGATCTTACCTTTGGATTCCCTAAGGAATAGAGTTTTGTCTATTTTTCCTCTTGAGAATTTATTCTCAATAAGGAAAGTAGACAGGGTTTCATACCAAGCCCTTGGGGCTTGCTTTAACCCATACAAAGCTTTTCTAAGCTTATAGACATAATCAGGTTTAAGAGGATCTACAAAACCTGATGGCTGCTCTACATAGACTTCCTCTTTTAAATCACCATTCAAGAATGCTGATTTCACATCCATCTGGTACACTTTGAAGTCTTGATAGGCTGCATAGGCAAGGAACATTCTGATTGCCTCCAGCCTTGCTACTGGGGCAAAGGTTTGATCAAAATCAATCCCTTCTTCCTGTCTGTATCCTTTTGGAACCAATCTTGCTTTATTCTTCACTATTATTCAACTCTCATCCAATTTGTTCCTATAAATCCACTTTGTGCCAATTATGTTGTGGCCTCTTGGTTTAGGAACTAGCTCCCAGACATTGCACCTTCTGAATTGATTCAGCTCCTCTTGCATAGCATCAGTCTAGTGCTGGTCTTGGATGGATTCTTCAAACTTCTTAGGCTCCATTTGAGACAGGAAACTTGAATGCAGGTCTGTGCTTTGATTTCTGCTTCTAGTCTGCACTCCCTGTCTTGGATCACCTATAATCTGATCAGCTGGATGATCTCTTAAATGTCTTATAGCTGGAGGTAGATTCCTTTCTTGGTGAACATCTCCAGCTCCTTCTTCATGCTGAACCTCTTGGTTTTCATCAGCTCCTATTGAGTCTTATACTCCCCCTAGACAATAGCCTTCATTTTCCAATGCTTCATCTTCCTTTGTTGCTTCAGCAATGGAGAGTTTGTCTATACTTTTGTTTATACCTGTTGAATCATTTGATCTATAAGACAACTCACAATTGATTAATCTTGTTTCATCAAATACAACATGAACAGACTCCTCTACAACTTGAGTAGTCAAGTTGAAGACTCTATAAGCCTTACTATTTGTGATGTACCCAACAAATATCCCATCCTGGTATTTGGCAGCAAACTTAGTCAAATATGACTTGCCATTGTTAAGTATATAACACTTGCAACCAAAGATCCTAAAGTAGGATAGATTTGGTTTTCTGCCTTTCATAATCTCATAGGGAGTCATTTTGTGGCTTTTGGTGATAAAAGCCCTATTGATTACATGACAAGCAGTGTTTACTGCCTCAGCCTAGAAATATTCTGGAAGAGAGGTGTCACTCAATAGTGTTCTACCAGCTTCAATTAATGATCTATTCTTTCTTTCAGCAATGCCATTTTGCTATGGTGTTTTAGGTGATGAGAACTCTTGGAAAATCCCAAAGTCTTCACATAACTTTGTCATGCTTTCAGATTGAAACTCAATACCATGGTCACTTCTAAGTTTGACCACTGTACTATTCAGTTCATTCTGAATTTGCTTCACAAAATTGAGTAAGACACTTGGGGTTTCTGATTTCTGTCTCAGAAAGAACACCCATGTAAATCTAGAATAGTCATCTATAACCACAAATGTGTAAACCTTCCTACCTAGACTATGAACTGGCATAGGACCAAAAAGATCCATATGCAAGAGTTATAAGCACCTCACAGAATCCTTGTTTTCAAGGCTATGAAAGGAGGATTTTGTCTGCTTGCCCTTTTGACAAGCTGAGCATATTCCTTTCTTTATACACTTAACTTGAGGACCATTCCTCACTAACTCTTTGCTAAAGAGTTGGCCAATTGTCTTGTAGTTAAGATGAGCCAATCTCTTGTGCCACTTAACACAATGAGAAGCATTGTCATCAGCTACAAGACAGATGGGAGAAGCCTTATTCTCACATATAAAATTAAGACAATATACATTTCTCTTCCTATACCCAGTCAATATGATCTCTTGATCACTTGACCTTTTGATATGACATCCATCCTTAACAAATGAAATGTCATATCCTAAATTACTCAGCTGGCTTATGCTTATTAGATTGTGTTTCAAATCTTTTACATAAGCCACTTGGGTGATAGTAATTAGGTTAGAAGAAATGTTACCAAACCATTTGATGATTCCTTTTTCAGATCCACCAAAGATCACTTTAGGTCCATCTTTGACAGATGTATACTCCTTCAGCAGCCCCTTTGTCCCAGTCATGTGCCTGGAACAACCACTGTCCAAGTACCAAATAGGGGCATGGCCACTTGGACTTTCCTGCAACACAGATTTACTTACCCTTAGAACCCAAGAAAGTCTTGGGTCCTTGGTTCAGGTTAGCATTAACAAAGCTACCATTATCTCTTCTAACAGGTAGACTATTGTTCTTTCTAACACTTGTGTTATGCCAGCAGTCTAATGCAAAATGGCCTCTCTTGCCACAGCACCAACATTCAAACTTATTGTATCTAGATTTAGATACACCCTTGACAGAAGAATTTCTGTCCATTGCTAGTGCTGCAGCAGCTTCACCCACTGATTTCTTATAACCATTAGGTTTATGAACATGGATAAGCCTGTTGGCATTTACACCCTTGTTAATCAGAACATTAGTCTTAAAATGACCATGAATATTTTCATGATCATATTGGTTAGAAGGCACTTGCACCTTTCTAAACTTAATAGGGACTGAAAGGTTTAGTGGCTTGACAGGAGCTTTGCCTTTCCTCTTGAATTGGGCTGCCCTGGGGTTACCTTTGAATCCTAATCCTGCCTTACCCTTTTGAGTCACAAATTCATATATCAAGGGTAAGACAGACTTTGGCTTAGAGTAACTAGCCACTAAATCTTTTTCAATTCTTAGTCTGGCCTCCAGACTCTTCACTTGATCATTGGTATAATTAATTGTGCCCATCTGAATAATTGTTATATTTTTCAGCTTGGCAATTTCATTTAACTTCTGATCAATTACTTTCTCTAACTCAGTTGCAGCTACCCTTAGATCAGCAATTTTTTGAGCCTGAGATTTAACCAGGTTCTTGCTTTTCTTAAGGGCCTGCAACAAGTCCCCATACTTATCTATCAATTTATAGACATCTCCTTCAGATTCAAATGCATCTACATTACTTGATGCAGATGTAGCTGATTCTGCACTTGTACTACAAACAGATTTTATTGAAGGACATAGTACCTTACTAGGACCAGACTGATTCTGGCACATGTCTTCTTCTACTCCTACCATCAGTCCCATGCACTGATGATCCTCTTGTTCATAGATGGAGTCTAGCAATTGCATGAACTCCTCTTCTTCAGTAGCAGCATACAGTCCAATATATGCTTCAACTTCAGATTCTGATTCTGAAGTTGATTGATCTGTTAGGCTCTTTTCCTTCTTTGCAACAAAGGATTTTTCCTTCTTGCCCTTTTGATAAGTCTTCTTCTTGTCTGATGACTCCTTTCTCTTATCAGGACAGTCAGCCACTACATGTCCAGGCCTATTGCAACAATAGCAGACAATCTTTGAAGTAGTGGCCTTGCTGGGCTTTGTTCTGCTCTTTTCTTTCCTTGATGACTTTTTCTTCTGATAATAGTCATCAACTTGCTGTGATGAGGAGGGCCTAGACCTCCACTGCTTCTTCTTTAAGAATCTTTGGAATTGCCTTGTAAATGCAGCAAAATCTGCATCTGACTCACAGCTTTCTGAACCCTGATTCTCTGAATTTTCAGAACTAACTTCTTCAACTTCCTTAGGAGGAGATGATGATATCCTCCTATTCTTTCTAGTGGCTTATGCCTTGAAGGCCACTGTCTTCTCTCTATGCTCTCCTTTTGAATTCTTTTCCTCCTCCTTCCTCACCATAAGTTGCATTTCATAGGATAGCAACTTTCCAAACAAGGATGGAGGAGAAATCTCTGCCAATTTAGCCACTTCTCTTATGGCACAGATCTTTGTGTCCCAATCCTTTGTCAAGGATCTTAAGAATTTGTCATTCAGTTCATAGGTATTGAAGACTCTTCCATAGGACATTAACTCATTCACAATTCTATAGAATTTCTTATAGCATTCAGTTATGCTATCAGTTTTTCCTTGTCTAAAACTTTCATATTCCTGGTTGAGCATAGACTTCTTATCCTGTCTTACTTCTTCAGATCCCTCCATGTAGACAATCAAGGTGTCCCACATTTCTTTGGAGGTCTTGCAGTGAATCAGATTCTGAAATGTAGAATCATCTATGGCACTCACAATAATAATCTGAGCTCTCTTGTCCATGGTTGCCAAAATGATTTCATCCTTGGTCATTTCAGAATAACTCTTTGGAGTTTGAATATTAGCATCAAGAACTGATACCTTCATTGGAATGAAGGGTCCTTCCTGAACTGTGATGTATATTCATGGGTCAAATGCTTCCATGAACAATCGGACTCTTTCTTTCCAAATTCCAAAGATTTCCTTCCTGCATATGGGTAACTTCATTGACCCTAACTCCTTGTGATTTTCTCCAGAACCCATCTTCTTGAATCTTGATTCTGCCTTTCAGATCTACCTCAGACTGTTAAGTCCTCTTTGAGGAACCTGGCTCTGATACCACTTGATAGTTTTACTTTCAAGACAACCTAAACACCTAGAGGGGGGGGGGGGTGAATAGGTTCTTATGCTTGTTTACACTTTTAGGCAGAATTCAATTACAGAATTAATACACTCAGCACAGGAATCACAGAAAATCATATAACACAGATTGCACACAGATTTATAATGGTTCCCCAAGTTTTGGGTACGTCCACTTTCCCCCTTCACCTATCTAGCAGTATGCTAGATTCGGCCAAACTTCCTCTTTACTCAGATCCACAGATCCTATAGCTCAGAACCTGAAAAGGTTCCTACAACTCAGTCTCAACAGCCCTACCTCAGCCTTATCACAAGGCCTACAACTCAAAGAAGAACCTTCTCCTACACTCAGGCAAACAGCCCTACCACTCAGAGATCAACTCTCCTACACTCAGCCTTTATAACACAGGCTTACAGCTCAGATCTGTATTGACAGATCCTATAGAAATTAGAAAAGAAGTTTGTATTAACTTGCCCTTGATGAGAGAAAGAAGGACAAGGCAGTTCTTGATCAGCTGAAGAATGAAATCAACTGAATCTGAGCTTTCTTCAAAGCTTCTTGAATCTGAACTTAACTGAGTTGATTTCCCAAACAGCTTCTTGAGAAACCAGTGATGGCTTCCTTCTTCTTCTTCAAAAGGCTGAATCTCTCTCTATCCAACACCTTTGATGACACTTCTGAATTCTTGATAGAACTCTTCTTAGATCGATCCTGAGATCGTCTTCTTAGATCTTCTGATGAAGATCTTCTTTTGTGTATTACTCCTTCTTGATTTGATTTCTCAAATTGATTGCCAAAATTCAATCTCTTGTTACTTCTCTCTGAATCTGTCTATTTATAGACCTTCTTAATGGTAACCGGCAGATCCGGTTTATAACTGTCTTATGACGAGACTGACAACATTAGTTAACTGGCTGCAACCCACAGCTGTCAAGTCTTCAAACAGATCCTGTGCCTTAGTCTTGGTCAGCATAGTGTTGAGACAGACTGTCAGGAAGTGTCGAGACCAACTGTCTATATGTGTCGACACAAGTAACTTTGGTGTCGACACAGCCTTTGATGATGTCGACAAGTTTGCCATTAAGTCGGCACAGCTTCTTCAGAACTTCATCTTGAGAATGAATCGACACAAAGAATTTGTGTCGACTCAACACTTCATCTTTCTTCAGAAAATAACTTGGTCTTGACTTTGCAGTGTGTCGACACAAGTCCTGTGTGTCGACACAGTTGTTGTAGATTCAGAACTCAATATGTGTCGACTCTGCCATCAGGTGTCGACTCAGCAAATGTCAATCCTGCCAATATGTGTCGACTCAGTCTTCTGATGTCGACACAAGTATTGTTGACTTCTGCCAATGTATGTCGACTCTATCTCAATGTGTCGACACATCCTCCCAGTGTCGACAAAGATGAGATCGACTATCTTTCAGTTAGTCTACACTACTTCCCAGTGTCGACACAAATGTGGTCGACTATCTTTCTGTGAGTCGACACTGCTTCCTAGTGTCGACACAAATGTGGTCGACTATCTTTCTCTGTGTCGACACAGCTTCCTTCAAGTGTCGACACAATTATTCTGAAGTGTCGACACAATTTCTTCAGGTGTCGACACATGGACTTAGAATAATTTCCTGTATTCTTTAATACATCTTCACCTGCATATGTCAACTTAAAACAACATCAAATACACCTTGATGTATATCATTAAGCTAAGTTAGGCTTCTTCAAATCAGGTACACATTTTCCAATGTACCCAACAGTTAGCAAGTGTATAATTAAAAATATATGAATGCTAGACAGTTTGAATTTCTTTTTCGTAAGCAGAAAGCTTTAACTTCTTCATAATTTAGGTTACGACCGAACAACTCCAGCGACGTGCCGACGAAGGATACATTGACGTGTTGGGTGCATCTGCACGAGTCCTTTCTCTGCACGCCACCAGCTTTGAGTGACCCCAAAAAATGATATTTCATCTTAATTTTACTTAATTATTTATACTTACAAAAACATATCAGGTTTTTACTTTCCTCACTTATTATTTTTTCCCACTTATTTAATATTTCATGGGTGTTGATATTCGTAAATCATATTTGGCTATTTGTAGCTTGTGGCAATTTGTAAATCCTGGAATTATAATTGTACTCTAAGATGCTATTTGTATACCCAAAATTTTTTTTGTAGAACAAATCAAAAAACCAAAGTTATAGATTTTGAGTTTTATCAAGCATCTGACCACTTCTTTCGCTAATCTTTTAACATCTGATTTTAGTTCACCATGACGATGCTAGAGATAGAGCCTGACTGCATTAGATGTACTGGACACTCGACACGATTTCGTCGGTGGCCAAACTTGGGCTTTTCCACATTAAATTCCTGTGTTGTATTTTGCATTTTTCTATGTTGTTTTTACACTAGTTTTTCCCAATAGACGAGTCTGTCAGGAGATATCTTAGATTCTACAGAAAGATTGTTGTTATATAAATGGAATTTGACGGGGGCGGGACGATGAGGAGGTGGACGAAGAAACTGCTTGTAGACAAGGATGAAGTCTAGAGCTTGAAACACATTGTCCCCAAATGTATAATCTGCATTAATGTGTTTAAAAAAAGACACATTTACTAATCTTGTACTTTAATTTTAAAATTATTTAACTTAATTTAGATAAGACAATATATGACACTAACGGCCCGGCCAATCAATTTAACTAAGGAACATTTTTACAAACACTTAAATCACACTAACACCCGTACCATGCACTAACTCTTAACACCCGTACCACTAATTACTCTTAACTTCCACTGAGAGCAGATTTTCCCGTAACTTCCTCTAACCTATCCCCGCACCGGCAATAAGGGATCACAAAACACGCCTCATCCAAACCCTACGCAGAAACCCTCCTTTCCGCTCTGAAATATTTCGCAACTCCTACGCATCCCGTTCACTTCTGCATCGACGGCTAGCCACCAGCCCACCACCCGAAGCCCCGGACGCTGCTGCTCCTCCTTCATTGCACGCGCTGCTTTCGCTCTTTTACGGGAAACCCTAGCACATCGTACCTTGCCCCTCGCCCTTGTCTGTTCCTCTCCTGTATTCGTCGGCCACCACTCGAAGCCTCTGTCGTTCAAAGCCGCCGTCGCTCGAAGTTGCCGTCGCTCGAAGCCCCGTCGTTGTAAATCCCCTGCCGCTTATCTTCCTCTTCCAGGTATAATCATTAAAATTTCTGGATTTTTTTTCATTCACTACTACTTGGCAGATTCTCTTTTTGATTTCTCAAGCCACTAAACAGTCAACCATTTTTGATCATGTTCGGTTAAAAGTCAAATTTTTGTGAAATTCCTGTGCATGCAAAATTCCTGTGAAATTCTTGTGCAAGTGAAATTCTTGTGCAAGTGAAATTCCTGTGAAATTCCTATGCAAGTGAAATTTCTGTGAAATTTCTGTACTGTTTGGCAGAAATTCCTGTGCAAGTAGATCGACGCGAGATACGAAAAAATTCCCAATTTTTTGTGAAATTGAGTTCTCCCAAAGAAATATTCATCAAAAATGTGGTTTTTGGTGATAGAAACTAGAGTTTATGCAGTTTTCATAAATTTGAACAATGGTGTTTTCGAACATTCATGATCAAATGGGAGTTTGCAGGAGTTGTTAGAGATTTTGTATTGGAGTTGATCCTTGGAGAAGAATCCGACACCAGTTATCTAGGGCCATGAAGAAAGAACTCTAATAAATGTTTTTCATACCTTTTTTAAAATGAAAGATTTTAGGTATTTTATAAGCGCAAACAATCATTTTTAAACTGCTTATAACATTGCTCAGAAAATAGTTATGCGTGTATTTCATTTTGTGTAAAATGCAAAACTTGGTGAAAAGGGTCAATTTGAAAAAAAGGTGGTGCAAGCAGTGGAAATATCTACAAAATCAATGTTAGAGTTTAATCTAATTTAGATTCCTTAAGAAAATGCAAGTTAATTAGACCCAAAATTTATATGAAAATTTGAAACTTACCATAGTAAAGCACATAGAACAAACATTTGTAATATCAAATTGAGGAAGAACTACCTCTTAATTAGAACCAAAATTTTAGAACAACAGTCATCAATCAATGTACCAGAACGTCAAAGATTTTGATCAAAACTAGCATCATTGCGTGTTTTATTGAATTAAGTACTCATGCAACAAAAAGACTACTGCTATCGGTGGCAAGAAAAAATCTATAAATATATAAGTGCATACCAAACGATTTAACAATACCAACTGATTTCATAACCAAAAACATGCTAGCATCATCACTGAAGTCTAAACAAAAATCAATCACAGCAATTCTCGGATTACAAGACCTTTGTTCTCACGGTATAAGAAGAAGAAATTTAATCCTAGTTATGCAGTAATAAAACACTCAACAAGAAAGGTAACTCTAGACTAAAAAATTAGTTTTTCTGTTTTTTGCCTTCCCGCAACCTTGTCACGGCTCCTAACCACGAAGACTGACAAGAAAGAAATGACAGAGAAAGGGGCTTCAAATCGCTCCAGCAAGGAGGAAAGAAGGGTCTGTGTAGCTGGTATTCGGGCGATGGGGGGAGGAAACAGAGAGAGCAACATAAGCAAGTTAGGTTTTTTACTTAGGACAGTGGGGGTCGGGGCGATGGAGAGGAAAAGAAGCAGGCGGGGTTTGTTTTTAATTCAGGCGGCATGAGTTAATCCAACGGTGCGAAATCAAAACATAGACGCGTGTGCTTTTAATTAGTGTTTAATTAGTAATCTAGTGGAGTGGCGTCTTTTTAAAAACGCAACTAAAATAAAATTACGTCAGTGCTTTTATTAAAAAAGCCCCAAAAATTAATGTTTGAAGCCACGGTTTACAAAGCGCTGCAAAAAATGCCTCCATAAATCTTCTTTCTTGTAGTGTAGGAAGATATCTCTATTTCAATAATGCTAACATTGTAGGAAGATTTTTTACTTCAGTATTTCTTTACTAAATTTATTTCAATATGACATTGTTTTTTGCATTGAGAAATTGAAATTAACTTGGATGTTGTGACAACTGTGATTTAATGGTTTTTGTTAAAAAATAGTCAAAAAATATGTAAAAGCCCATTGTAAATGCCCATTTATAAGCCCATGTGTGTCTTTTGTTTTGTCCCACATGAAATTTTAGTAAATTTTAACACAAATTGCGACTTCAAATATCAACCAAGCCAATGCTACTAATCTTTAACCTTCATGCCCACTCTTCGCTATTGATAAAGCATACATTATTTCATGTAGTTTCCATCATTCCAAGCATAAGTAGAACCTTTCAAATTCAAAAAAAAAATTTGGACAAATAGAATCTCATCATTCCAAACATAAGTTGTTTTTGATAGTGCTCGATTCAACATGATTTGATCTTATCTTTTTTTGTTCTTTATTGATTATTTAATGTTAACATGTTAATTTCTTGAAATTTATTTTTGTTAAAGCAATTTTATTTATTTATTTATTGATGTATAGTGCAATGGATAAAAGTTGGATGGATATCAGTGATCGGAGACAACCTTCATACATCAGTGGAGTGAATTCTTTTCTTGATTTTGCTTTCGCTCATTCTGCTAGAGGGAACACAATTCGTTGCCCTTATTATAGATGTGGAAATAATAATTTTCACACTCGAGAGATTGTGTTTATGCATCTTATTTTGAATGGAATTATGAAAACATATAGATGGTGGTCAAGTTACGGAGAGGATTATTACAATTATAACCCAACTGTTAAGAGCAGTGATGATGTTTTTAGAGAGGACGAAGAAGAGATTTCAGAGCAGGATGATATGCATGAACTCCTACAAGATTTTAATTCTGGTTTTAACAATATGCTTGAGATCGGAGAAGAATGAGATCATGAGGACCCCAATGAAATAACAAGAAAGTTTTATGATTTGTTAAATGACGCTGAGCAAGAATTATATCCTGGCTGCAAAGAATTTTCGAAATTTCAATTTATGGTTACCTTACTTGCACTCAAATCTGATTAAGGATGGACTGACCGGTCTTTTACTGAATTACTTAAAGTTTTAAAAAGAGCAATTCCTTGTAGTGAAAAACTACCATGTAGTTTTTATGAAGCAAACAACTACATACAAGAGCTTGGAATGGAGTGTAAGATGATAGATGCTTGCTTGAATGATTGCATTCTCTACCGTGATAAGTTTGCAGATCTTGAAAGTTGTCCAACTTGTGGTATGTACAGGTGGCAATTGAGCAAGATTAACAATAATGCAGAAAGTGATATGTTGTCCAGGAAGCGTAAAAATATACCAAATAAGGTTCTTAGACACTTTCCTTTGATACCCAGACTTTAACGATTATATATGTGTTCTAGGACAGCCGAGAATATGAGATGGCATAAAGAAAAACGTCACGATGATGGTAATTTGTGACATCCAGCTGATGCTTTTGCTTGGAAATCATTTGATGAGAAACACTCGGAATTTTCGTCTGACACACGCAATATTAGACTTGGTTTAGCAAGTGATGGCTTTAATCCTTTTGGTCTTATGAGTACAAATTACAGTGTATGGCCAGTTGTTTTAGTGCCTTATAATATGCCACCATGGTTATGCATGAAAGCTCCTAATTTTATCATATCTTTGAATATTCCCGGCCCTGGACAACCTGGGAATGATATAGATGTCTATTTGCAACCTTTGATTGATGAGTTAAAAATTTTTATGGGAAGTTGGGGTTTACACTTATGATGCATATAGTAAGTGCAATTTTAACATGCGTGCTGCGGTATTGTGGATGATAAATGATTTTCTAGCTTATGCTAACTTGTCAGGTTGGAGCACAAAGGGTAAGCTTGCTTGTCCGTGTTGCAATAAGGACACATGGTATTGTCGACTAAAGAATGGGTCCAAGATGTGTTACATGGGAAACAGACGTTTTTTGGATCCAAATCATAGATGGAGAAAAGATAAGAAGTCTTTTGATGGAACAGTATAACTTCGATCTACACCAAAGGTCCTATCAGGGGATGAAATTTTAGAGCAGCTAAAAGAATATGACAATGTGATTTTTGGAAAGTTTCAAAAGAAAAGGAGGCTGAGTGAAATTACTCTTCCATACAATTGGAAGAAGTTAAGTGTTTTTTTTTCAATTACCATATTGGAAAACACTTGAGATACGTCATTGTCTAGATTACATGCATATTTTAAAAAATATTACTGATAATATATTGGGTACTTTGTTGAACATTGATGGGAAGACAAAAGATGATTTAAATTCTAGACTTGACCTTAAGGAATTGGGGTTGAGATCTGAATTACACCCGATAGAAAAAGATGATCATTATATCATGCCACAAGCATGTTATTCATTGACACTGGTCGAACGAAGGGCAATATGCAATTTCTTGGAGAATTTAAAAGTTCCAGATGGGTATTCTTCAAATATAAAGAGATGTATAAATACTAAAGAGCGTAAAATTTCACGAATGAAAGCTCATGATTGTCATGTTTTCATATTGGATCAACTTGCTCCTACTTTTCGTGGCATTGTTCGCAAAGAGGTTTATGACCTGCTGGTTGAACTAAGTATCTTTTTTAAGGAGTTGTGCTCGAAAGTACTCAGTATTGAGGTGTTGGATAAACTTGAGAAAAATATTGTTATCACACTTTGCAAACATGAGAGAATATTTCCTCCTTCATTTTTTACTATCATGATGCACTTACCAATTCATCTTGTACAAGAAGCAAGGGTTACTGGTCTTGTACAATATCGATGGATGTATCCAATTGAAAGGTATGCCTATTAATTTTTTTTTACTTTATCATATTATGTCTTTTAAAATAATTGACTTCAACAGATATTTACGTACACTCAAATCTTTTGTGCGAAACAAAGCACACCCAGAAGGTTCAATGGCAAAAGGATACCTAGTACACGAGTGTTTAACATTTTGTTCTCGATATATAAATAAAGTTGAGACAAAGCTTAATCGACCAGAAAGAAATGATGAAAGAGATTTTGAGCAAGTTTCAAGGTTGTTTATTTTTCAAAAAATTGGGAGGTCATTAGGTAAAGGAATAGAAAAAGATCTCAGATATGAAGATTGGCATCAGGCTCAACTCTATATACTAAGAAATTGTCCAGAAGTAGAACCATTTATAGAGTGAGATTCACATTCTTACTATCCATAGTTGTATTACTCTTATCTTATTTAACTAATTCATTAAACATTTAATTAGCAGGCAACATCATCAGGAACCTCACAATGTAGACTCTAAAAATATTGGAAGAAGACATGAGAAAATGTTTGTTAGATGGTTTGAATCACAGGTAAGTAAGATATAATTTTTAAAAATCAACTTGTTTTTACTCTCCATGATTTTGATTACATTGCTTTTTCAACAGATATCCAAATTATATTACGAGGGAGATTCAAGAGTTAGCAAAGAATTTTTGCAGTTAGCCTGCGGTCCGAGAAAAGGGGCAACACATTATTCTGGTTATATTATTAATGGTTTTAGATTTCATACTTATGAACGTGAAATCAGACGCAAAACGCAAAATAGTGGTGTTTTTGTTAAAGGAGATGATCAATCTGGTGGCAGAGAATATTACGGAGTTCTAAAAGATATTCTTCAATTTGAATATGGTGTTGGGCAAAAAATTGTTTTATTTAAATGTGAATGGTGGGATACCTACAATGAAGGTAGAGGATACAAGAAAAAAAACAATGGACTTATTTCTGTTAATATAAAACATAATTTGAGAAGTAATGAGCCTTACGTTCTAGCCTGCCAGGTTGAACAAGTGTATTACGTGCCTGATAATAAAAGTCAAGATTGGCGAGTGATCATAAAGACAGTTCCACATCACTTTTATGACATTCCAACCAAAGGATTTGAAGAAGTCACTGAGGATGAAATTCAGTTGTATGACACAAATGTTGAGTTAGGATCAATGCTTGATAATGATGTAGATAATGATAACCCTATGCTTTCATTACAACGAACGGATGTTGCGGCTATAACTATTGAGAAAAAAGATCAATCCAGACAAAGAAGAGTTTTGAATGAAGAAAATGAAGATTATGAAATTGATGACTCTATAGATGTTAGTGATATTTAAACCAATTATTTTATCACTACAACAAAAATAAGGATACAAATGTTGTGGCTATAACATGTTCAACTTACCTCTAACCAAAGGATTTGAAGAAAGGTGATCAGTAGAACATATTGGATGAGTTTAATAAGCATAGTACAACCATCAATCATCCCTCTATTCCTCCATCAATCCTCGTGCCGCCGCCGTCATCATCAGCATCCCAATCGGAAGCAGCAGTGCTTCCGCACACCACGCTAGCTTCTGCTACAATATCTTCACTCAGCACGGCCGTTGCTGGGGTTATTATGTCTCAAGAAGACGTGCTGACTCGTGCTGCGGCGCTTGGTCGGGGAGCTGCTACCACGGGTATCAAGAGGTTCCTTGCCCTAACCGAGGCTGCCAAAGATCGAAAGGATGGCCCTTTCAGGAAGCTCTTCAATCCTTAATAAGCTTGTTTCCTCATAGTTCTGTACAGATTTTCTTATCGTTATTTTTCACCCTGCTGCGTTTAGTGGTTTTCCCTGCCTTTAGGAGCTATTATTTAAAGCTTGAAATGAGTGTAACTTGTAGGAGAGACCTTTCTTGAATTTACATTTTTAATGTTGTTTTATTCCGAAACATGAGTTATATCCATGCATAATATCAGTATTTATATTGTAAGTGTACCGACTAATGTTATTCTGCAAAGCAAACGTACAGGAGTATACTCCACTATTATTTTCTTGTTATAGATATAGATTTTCTTTGTAGGTGAAGTCTCACTTTTAAGAATAAATTTCTCAGGAATAAATGTAATTATTTTTAATAGTGTAGATCTCTAAAGCATGATTAAATGACCCTTTATTACTCTCAAATTTGTAGCAAGAACAACAGACATTTAAGTTGTTATTGCCTAGTTATATGTATCAATGTGTATTATCTTTGCAGTCACTTCATTGTAGAATGAACATTTCACTATGATTGGAGATAGTAGCTCTTTTGCAATATATAGATCAAATGCACCATGCATCTCTTATGCATAACTTTGATGCTTGCTTCAAAATTGGGTAGGTCTTTGCATGCAAGTGCACTAGTGTTTGCATGCAAGTGCACTAGTGCTTTGATTTCCTATGGCAAATAATCTCATGAATGTGTATGAGGTATTCTTACTATTTGATAATTTGGTTTCTTATTTTTATTATAGATTCTTAGTGGTTGCATTTTTATGGCATTTTATAGTCATTTAATGGTCATTGTTTATGTTCACATCATCAACTCATAAATTTGATTACTTTGAATGTGCCCGAGCTTAAGCATTCTTTATTTCAAATTAAATTGTTGTTTTTTTTCCAGGTAATTTAGATCAAAAAAATGAAGAGTGGACATATTGGTGGTAAGGCTAAAGCTTCTCATATTGAAAGCCTTACAGATAATTTACATCCACGATCCACTGCAGCGCGCATGCATTCCTTTACTAAATCATTTACTTAACATTAATGTGAACCTTCCAACCAGCATAAAAAAAAGGAATCACAGATTGAAACTACAAGTACAGGCAATAATTCTCAGGTTGTATCTCAACTTACAAAAAAAGTATCTTCCTCTGGACAACGACCAACAAAAACTGTAATATCGTTACATACAGATCGAGGTTTGATAAATGAAGATCAACATACAATTGTTGAGAGTGTGGTTGAACATGTTTCTACTGATGTTCAGGTTGATCATGTACCTGCAAATCCAACAGACGTTGAGCATGCTACTAATAGTGGTATAAATCCCTTATGTTTTTTTAATTTGATATATTTGAAACATGTTAACACAAAAAAGTTTAATTACAGGTTTAAATGTAACAAAAAAAGGACACGTGGTCCGACCATTGGGCTTGAGTGGTCAAAGAGGAGACAAAATAATCTAGAGAGGGTGGCTGTGCAACTTCCAGCAGAACTTCGAAGATTAGTTGGATATAGAGCTCAAGAGCTTATTACAAAAATTGGACGATATGTAAGGCAAAATGCTCCTCTAAATGTGGAGAAATGGTCTGAAATTCCAACTGATATTATTGACAAAATAATTAATATCATCAATGTAAGTCTTAAATTTTAAATAGTTTTTTAAATTTATAAGTATTTTTCTATTTTGAATTCATAATTTGTTGTTTTATATTTTTGTAGGCTAAATTCAATCTCCCAAAAGAATCTCATGTTCATGGTGATCTTATATCATCACTTCGTCGACACTACAATGTTTGGCGTTTTCGTTTACATGCTGATTATTATCTGAAATGGAATACTGATGCACAAAGACGTGCAAATGGCCCTAAAGACATCGATCCATCACAATGGAATTGGATAATTAATTACTGGGGCAGTGCCCGATTCAAGGTATGAAATACTTTAATTACTTTAAAATTATATGTATTGTTCAAACAATGCTTTTCTTATTGATTCATTGATGTAGAGAATCAGTGAGATCAATAAACAAAATAGGAGCCAACAAAAAATAAAATCTCATGTAGGATCAAAGACTATTGCAAGAACAGTATATGAAATGGTAAGCTCTTAGAATTTATCAATTATAATGTTAATTAAATTTAACAGTTATAATTGTACTTAGAATTAATGTTTTATTATTTTGTATATGTAGAGGATTGCTCCGAATGAACAAGATGAGCTACCATTATATATAAGGTTGTGGGAGAAAACTCATAAGGGGAAACATAATGAATGGCAAGATGAAACAGTGAAGGAATCATATAACACGCTATTGGATCTTCATGACACACAAATGAGAGAAAAGGGAGAAGATAAGTTGACCCCAGAAGAAGCCTACACTACAGTACTTGGACATCGTTCAGGTTATATTCCCGGAATGGGTCCTGGACCCAAACCTTCAGAGCGTAAAAATATTAATGTGCAACAATTACGAGCAGAAATTCGAGCAGAATTTGATGTGGAGATGAACACTCGTATCAAAGATTTGGAAGTGGAGGTGACCACTCGTATTCAAGAGATGGAATCTAAAATTTTGGCTCTTTAGAAACAAAGAGAACCTGAGGACCAAGCAGACCACTAATGATTCTTGAGAACTGATTTTATCATCTGAACTCTTGATTTTCTATTTTTTATCTGTCTGTGAAAGTTTCTATAGGTTTTATATTTAGTCGTTCTTCTAACTGAAAGTTTCCTTTATTTTATCTTTTGTTACTTTTGTTCATTTTAAAGTTTTTGCTAATAGAGATATATTTTTGAATTGATTTTATCAGTAGATCCAATGTTTATCTGGCTGTTATAGATTTGATTTTTTTTGTTAGCTATTTTCCCCTTTAAATCAGCTTAATCTCATACTTTTCTGGAGATTATTCAAAGATTTTATGGAGATTTCATCGTCTTCCTGGCAATATCCCCTTTGCCAAGTAACACAACCCTCCATCCAACAGATTTACTGTGTTGGCCTGGGAAATAACTACATCCTAGAACTGCCCCAGTACTCTGATTCTTTCATGTTCAGCCACTGCATACTTGCTTGAGGTCAATTATTTTAGGTGTATCTAAGCCATTTGGGAAACATAACCAAATGTCTTTGATTATATACATGGCTAGAGAATATTTCTTGTAGGCACTTGATGATGATACTCTTTACTTTCTTTCTACATCTATTTTTGGTCTCCATCTTTGGCACAATTTTCTTCTTTAGTAGATTCAATGTTCTATTAGATTTACATTTGTGTTCTCAGGTGCTACTGACTTCTCTTGATACTCTATTGGCTACTTTAACGCCTCCACTTGTTGCTGAAGCCAATATGCTACGTGAGAGGTTTGCACATAGGTATCACAGCAGTGCTCTCCTTGGGATGCAGTCTAGATCTCGGCGTGGTGAGCCCTCTAGACGGGGAGATCTTATTGGATCAGGCGCAGACAGGAATGCTGTTGACTCTGCTACCCGCAGGTCTACGGTGAGTAAACTTGTTGACGCTGCTGGAACTCCTCTTGTGGATAAATATGCTTTGAAAACATTGGTTAGGCTACTTTATGTTGTTCAGGTAATCTAACCTGTCACAAAATTAACTATTTCAATATGTTTTTTTGCATAGCGAGCAATTTGACATGTAAATTCTGCAGCCTCTCTATAAAGGATTATTTCAGAGTCTTCTCTTGAATTTATCAGCCCATCAGGATATAAGAACATTATTGGTGCAAATTTTGATGTATACGATGTTGCTTGATCTACGGGGATCAAATAATATTACAATTAATGACATTGATCCGCCATTTTGGATATTTGGCTGCTAGAGCTATATCATGTACTCGTGTCCTCAATTTTCTGATGGTACCCATCTTCGCCCCGTTTCTCTTCTAGTTATGAATGTTCTAGAACTTTTTCTTGGTTAATTTGTGAATCTGATAGTTACGAGCTGATTTTGTCATACATTGTCTCTCATGGCTAATTGGCTATAATAAGATCATTAATGGATCAGAATTTCATTTTTGACTAGTTACTTTAACTTAGGGTATATGGCGTTTTCGTTTACACTCTGAAACCCTAGCGTATTTCTCGGCATCTTCGTCGTCGTCGGAGGGGGCGGCGGGGGAGATGGAGACGTAAGATACGGAGGAGAGGCTGATGGAGGAGGTAGCGGTTCTGGACTTCGACATGCTCTGTGCCGCTGTGGCGCTTCAGACGCAGGGGATGAATGTGGGGAGGAGGATTACAAAAGAGGAGAACGAGTACCAGGTTGAGGTGGGTCTCGGAGGGGTTCAGAGGATGTGGGAAGGGGATGTGCTCGGTTGCCTTGAGGATCGCCGGATAGCCATGGAATCCATGTGGTGAGCATGATTTAGTGCTTATTTGAGATCAGGATGCTGGTTTTCGTTTCTGTTGATTAGCTTTGATCCCTTATTTTTGGTCTACATTACTGTGAAAAGATGCTGATTATTGGTTATTTAAAGAGATTATTTTACCATTTTTTTCTCTTAGATTAGTTCCACTGTCTACAGAAAAGAGCGTCCGACTTGCAAACTATTGTATGTCACACCAGAAAGGATAGCTGGAAATATGTCATTCATGGATATCCTGAGATTTCTGCACCAGAAGGTAACTATTTGAATCTAAACTTTAAATCATTGAAATTCTTTCTCAGACTTTGGTACATATTTTTGCATAATGAAGTTCATATTGATGATGTTTAATAGTTGCTTCCTGGCAGGGCCTACTGGCAAGATTTGTAATAGATGAAGCACATTGTGTTAGGTAAAGAAATATGAGTTGGCTGTGCAATCCCTATAATTCTTAGGGTTTTTTTTTGAAAATTTACTCATGTTTTCAGCCAATGGGGACATGATTTTCGTCCAGATTATAGAGGATTATGTTGCCTTAAAAAGAATTTTCCTAGAGTACCCATGATGGCACTAACTGCAACTACTACCCACTCAGTTAGAAAGGTATTCATATATTGAGATCAGGATGCTGGTTATCATTTCTGTTGATTAGCTTTGATCCCTCATTTTTGGTCTACATACTGTGAAAAGATGCAGATTATTGGTTATTACATGTTGTTTGGAAGATATTTCAAGTATGTTTCTTCACTAATCTAGAATATTTTAAATATTTCTAAATTTTGTTTAATTTTGAACAATTTTGTTGTTACAAAAAAATATTGCCAAAAATTCGGTGATAGAACTTGAAAATGAAAAAATAGGTTGCTTTCAAGGCAAGTGGACACATCCAATCAAGGACATGGCAAAGCTGTTACTATGGAGGAAGATAAACCTAAAGACATGATAGGGAAGGGAGATTTCTCCATTGTTGTGCTTCTTAAGCTGTTGAATCAGCCGTTATATATGAGGAGTGTAGCTCATCTTGAGTAGGTAGGTGTCTTCTGTGTACCAAATTCATTTTTCATTTTTTGAATTTTTTTAATATGAACGACCTCTCACTATTTTTTACCATTATTTTAGCTCTTAAATCTTCTAGAAGTCTTCATGATCCATGCTGAGAGTGATGCTAGCCTACCCAAACAATCTGTAGAACCTTCTGAGCAACCTGTTATCAGAAGTGTGCACATTTTCCCTCCATTTCCAGGGTTTGACCGTCGTCAGCAATATGTACGTGTTGAAGCCGTCACTTTGCACCCTGGTGGGGGTGGTTTGGGGTATATTTTGCATAATAATAATCTAAAATTGTATAAATCATTTGTATTGGCATAATGATTATTACTCTATCTTAAGGTCTTGTTAATATTGGCCAGAGCATGACGCAAATGAGAAGAATCTTAAGAAGGCTACAGTTTGGCGATCCTTCAATGTTCAACGGGGACATGGTTAAGCGTACGAAGAAGACTATCAATGTGTTGAGCGTCGCCGCCGCTGCCATTGGCAATTGCGAGGTAGAGATCAGTGAGTACCTAACTCATGTCCCCAACATCTCACGGGCAAAGTTCGAAAAGTGCAAGCAGATCTTCCACCGGCCATGAGATGTTGGGCCTGCTTCTAACTTGGACTATCATTATCTCAGAAGTTATAAAATGCACATTTAAATGAGCTAAAGAATGAATATGTATTTAGTTTAATTATGGTTTAAAACTATTATTCTGTATTGAGAGATTTATGTTATCTCCCACTTTTTTTCTTTATTAATAAAATAATGTTGAACAAAATTCTGTTATGATTGTATATTTTATTTTTTTCCTTGTGCTTGAATATCTTAATAATGAATTATAAGGAATAAAAAATGAAAGTACATGGTATTACTAAAAATAGTATACCGTGTTGCCTCTTTAGTAACTACATAGTGCGTGCCTGAAATTATACATTCAGTGACGAAATAATTTGGTCACTAAAATAATATTTAGTGACTTAATCAGTTTGATCACTAAAGAATTATTTAGTGACCGAAATAGATTTGTCACTAAAACAGCATTTCATGGCCGACTAAATGTAGTCAAAAAAAATTTATTTAGTGGCCAAATTAATTTGGTCACCAGGAAACATTTTGTGACCGAATCAATATGGTCATTAAATGTTCATTCAGTGACTGATTCAACTTAATCACTAAAAATTAATTTAGTGAACAAATCAATTTCATCATAAAAGAAACTTTTGGTGACTATAGTTAATTCAGTCACTAAATATATACGATTAGTGACGTAACTCATTTTGGTCACTAAAAACATTTAGTTGCGGGGCATTCGTGACCGCTTTGTGACGGACAATATTTAGTCACTAATTATCTTTAGTGACTAAAATGCAATTTTTAATGGCGAAAAAATTCATCACTTAAAGTCGATTTTGTACTAGTGTTTTAGTACGGTTACTAGGAGCACAACACCACTAGAGCTTATACATTCTGATATATATGGCTTTAAAAGCTTTGTCACAAGAGGAGGAAGGAAGTATATGATCACATTTATTAGATGACTGCTCTAGGTTCTGTCACATCTATCTTCTTAAAACTAAAGATGAAGCGTTCGAAAAGTTTTGTCTTTTCAATACCAGGGTAGAGAACCAATTAGACATGAAAATTAAGAGGTTTAGAAGTGATAGAGAAGGAGAATACATGTCTAGTGAGTTCCGGGGTTTCCTTGCCTCTCAAGGGATCATAGTAGAAACCACATCTCCTTACTCACCCCAATCAAATGGTATAGCCGAGAGAAAGAATAGAATGATGACAAAAATGTTTAAATCTATGCTCCTCACTGCTGGCATGCCTAATGCCTATTGGGGAGAAGCAGTTTTAACTGCAAACAACATTATAAACAAAGTTCCTCATGCTAAGTTAGACGTCACACCCTACCATCTTTGGTTTAAGAGACCACCGTCTTTAACTAGACTTAAGACCTAGGGCTGCATAGCCTATGTCAGGGTATCTGACCCTAGACGGTCTAAACTTGGACCTAGGACTAACACGTGTGTCTACTTAGGTTGTGTTGAAGATAGTGCTGCAGATAGATTCTTAGACATGTCTAATAATATAATTATTGAATATAGGGATGCTGTGTTCTTTGAGGATAAGTTACTTAAGGATAATAACCTGTCAATCCCAGGTATGCAAGAAAATATTACTGAGGAAGAACCTGACTCAGTACCGAGCACCTCCTATTCTGTCCAGATAGATAATAGTGTCCTAGAGTCTAGAAGGACTTCAGTGAGAGAGAGAACTCCCAGAACCATTGATAGTGACTTTGTCACTTATCACGTTGAGGCCGATCCATCCACCTATAAGGATGCGATGAGATCAAGGGATTCACTACTCTGGAAAGAAGTCATTGATGAAGAGATGAATTCTCTACTTCAGAATAACACCTGGACGTTGGTTGATAAACCAAGAGGGGCTAAAACTATAGGGTGTAAGTGGGTTCTGAAAAAGAAGCTCAATCCTGATGGTAGCGTAGCTAAGTATAAAGCGCATCTAGTGGCTAAAGGTTTCACACAAGTTAGTAGGGTGGATTACTTTGATGTATATTCACCAGTGTGTCACTTAGCAACCATTAGGATCCTCCTAGCTATTGCGTCTATTGAGAACTTTATTGTTCATCAAATGGATGTTAAGACTGTGTGTTTGAACGTAGATCTGACCGATGAAATATACATGAACCAACCTAAAGGTTTCATAGTAGACGGTCACGAAAATAAGGTCTGTATGTGAATCAAGTCGCTATATGAACTAAAACAAGCTCCAAAATTATGGCATGACAAGTTTGTCTATAGTGTAAGGAACACAGGATTTATGTCGAGTCTCTCGGACAAATGTCTTTACATACATCATAGATCGAACAAAGCCGCTATAATATGTGTGTATGTGGATGATATGCTTATTTTTTGTTCTGATCAATCCGTAGTGGATGACGTTAAGTCAGAACTAATTAAGGAGTTTAGCATTAAAGACCTAGGTGTAGCTGAGGCTATTCTAGGCATGCAAGTGAGCTTTGGGAAAAATGGTATTTCCCTAAGTCAAAGCCACTACATAAAGTCCATGTTAGACACATGAGGATACAGTGAACGTAGAGCAGTGGAGACACCTTACGATTATAATAATCACTTGAAGCCAAATGATGGAGCTGCGATTAGACAGTTAGATTATGCTAAACTGATTGGTAGTCTCATGTATGCTATGGTCTGCACAAAACCTAACATAGCCTTTACGGTCGGCATGTTGAGCAGATTCACTAGTAATCCTAGACAAGACCATTGGGATGCCCTCGATAGGTTGATGTGATACCTAAAGCACACCCACACGTATGTTTTATGATGCCATGGTCATCCTCCAATTTTAGAAGGATATTCTGATGCATAATGGTGCTCAGAATTAAACGACACCAAGTCCACTAGTGGATTTATATTCATACTAGGAGGAGCAGCTGTAGCCTTGAAGTCCAAGAGGCAATCATGTATTGCACTATCTTCTATGGAATCCAAACTCTACGCTCTAGCTTCAGTAGGAGAAGAGACAAAGTGGATAAGAGATTTGGTGATAGACATTCCACTGTCGAGCCTGAAGTTGAGTTCTTTTGCAGTTTACTGCGATAATCAGGCTACGAAAACGATTGCTACGAATACTTTGTTCAACAGCAAAAGAAGGCAACTCGGGATGAAACAAGCCTGGTTGACCTCTCTTATAAGTCAAGGGATTGTGAACCTCGTTGATGTGAGGTCAAAAGATAATGTTGCAGACTCCTTGACAAAGGGCTTAAATAGAGTTCTCACAATTAAAACATCAGGGAGATGTGATTAAAGTTCATAGAAATATGAAACTTCATCCAATGTTTATGTTTTGATAGAAAGAACCTATAGTTGCAACATTCAAGCATCTAATAACAGACTGAAAACCCCAAATAATTTCTTGATGAAATCCCAAGATGGTTAGATGCTAGTCATTCCACACCTAATGACTTAACATCTTTCTCGTTGTAAGCTGATTTGATAATTATTCAACTGGGAATAGAAAGTCGTTGTACGAGTTAATCTAACATTAGTGATCATAACACATTATTCCACACTTGATAATGTTGCAAATGACGGTGTGCCAAATGATATGATGAGGTACATAGTGGTCACTAATGAGTAAGATAACAACGTTTATTTATTAAAATCCATACTTGACTGGTCCTTGCTAGACTGGATAGAAATGCTGACAATGTTACTTCACTACTGCTACAAGTACTACGCTCATTTAGGTAGAGCTAGTTTACTTTGATACGTCAATGCATATGTTTATGAATTCATAGAGTCTGACTCATGAAATTCCTTGCATGCACTCGTGAAGATGGAGGAGAGAAAATGGATTTTGACATAGATGATGATGATCTACTCTCTGAGTAGAATTGTTACATGTTTATCTGTAGTCATTTTATTGTTTTCTAGACATATTTATTGTTGAGTAGCACATTTTCTTTGGATGTATTATGTTTTTTGTTTTAAAATTCATGTTTATGTTTTCTTTAAAAACTTTGCTAACTCTTATAGAAATGTGTAAAGTTGAAAACTTGTTTATGATATTCTCCACTTTCTGCACTCCGAAACGTACACATTATTTGTCATAATTATAGGAGGAGATTGTTAGTGTATATTTGGACAATAACGGGTTTGGAGGCTTAACGGGTCGTGTCGGGTACACGGTTAACCCATATCCGTAGTAACTCCTAAGGGTTTTGCCTATTTATGCCCACCTAGGGGCAACGGGTAGGGGATACCACCTAGATCTCCATCTGAATGCTTCGAGCAACATTCACAATATTTACTATACATGTCGAAAATATTAAAACAAAGAAGAATGGAGTGCATTTAATAAAAATCTAACCTTCGAGAATCCAGAGTATTTTTCCAAGGTGCAAATACACCCAAAAACATAACATAAGAATATAAAATCACATAGACTCCGTTCGTTATGTCAGAATTGGAGTGTTGGAATTGGAATTCAATTGACAATTCCAATTCCAATGTTCGGCAACCATAAAAATATCGCAGAATTGTAATTTGTTTCAATTTTCATAGGAATTGATTATAAAGGAAACATGTCTCTTTCAATTTCGATCTCGTGAGTTCTTCATTCGCAATTCCCACACCGACCAATGCAACCCCGGGCTTAACCCTCTCAAAAAGTCCTCGACACCAACTATGTTGTTCGCCTAATGACGTATTTTTTTTGCCCAAGGGCGAATTATGTGAAGAGGCACACATTTTTTCGCTCGTGCTCGAATATTTCGCCCGGGCGTGCATTTTTCGCCCGGGAACGCATTTTTTCGGCCGTGCGGGCATTTTTCGGCCTAATGCGCATTTTTCGACCGAGGGCACATTTTTCAGTCCGGGCGTGCATTTTTCTCTCGTATGTGTATTTTTCGCTCGGACGCGCATTTTTTACCTGGGCGCGTACTTTACGCCCGGACACGCACTTTTCGCCCGAGCGCACACTTTTTTCCCGAGCGTGCATTTTTCGCTAGGGGCGCATTTTTCGCCTTTGCCTGAGAGTAGATATTTCACCCGGGCGTGTATTTTTTTCACCCGATAGCAAATTTTTAACCCGTGCGTGAATTTTTCGTCCGGGCGAATTTTTTCACACGACTGCATTTTTTTCGACCGGGTGCGATATTTTCGCCCGGACGCGATATTTTCTCCCTGAGGCAAAAAAATTCGTTCAGGCAAAAAAATTCGAGAATCACGAACTCTAACAATCTCAACTGCTACTACTCCGATCCTGAGACATTCAAAATAAAGTAGCGCCTCAGCAAACAAAATGAGCAAGTGACGGCTAAAAATGAATAAATCATAAAATCATACAGTTTAATGAGGTTCACTTTCCAATACATCTTGTTGTTATTCAATAATAAGTCATGTAAACAACATGTATCCTTAGTTTAGTAATGATTAATCATAAAATAAAATAAAAAATAGCACTAAGTGATATCTTTCCAACACAAAAAAATAATTGAGGCTAATCAGCTCAAGAAAGTGCATCATTAACACCAGACATAAATGTGTACTGAGGCGGTGGCTCAATTTCCAACACAAACCATCAGTTCATAATATCACAAAAGACACTGTGGCAGTGACTCTCTTTCTAACACAAACCAATAGTCCATAATCAAATCACCGGGTGTAGCGATTCACAAACAAGCACCGTAGCGATGACACATTTCACTAACATCCATGACCTAACATAGATCATAATATAAATAGGTACTATGGTGGTGATATCTTTCTCATTCACATTAACTGATCATCAAATTCTAAGAATTTGAAAAAAAAGAAACCATCACATGAGTTCCTGAGTAGAAAATGAAAATATTTTAACAATAAGTCTGAACTATGTAGTCGGCAAACTCGATCTGAACTATTCAGCCGACAAAATTGGCCTGAACCATCCAGTCGAGAAAATGGTTCAAGTCGATGCAGTCGACACAAACAGATTGAACTATGCGGTCGAAAAATTGACTTTGAACTATGTAGTTGAAAAACTGACTTTGCATTATGCAGTCAACATACTGACTTTGAACTATACAGTCGACAAACTGACTTTGAACTATGCAGTCGACAATCTGACTTTGAACTATGCAGTCGACAACCTGACTTTGAACTATGCAGTCGACAAACTAACTTTGACTATACAGTCGACAAACTGACTTTGAACTATGCAGTTGACAAACTGAATTTGAACTATGCAATCGACAAACTGATTATGAACTATGCAGTCGACAAACTGACTTTGAACTATGCAGTCGACAAAGTGACTTTGAACTATACAGTCGACCAAGTGACATTGAACTGTGCAGTCGACAAACTGACATCGAACTGTGCAGTCGACAAACTTACTTTGAACATGCAGTCGGCAAACTGACTTTGAACTATGCAGTCCACAAACTGACTTTGAACTATGCAGTCCACAAACTGACTTTGAACTATGCAGTAGACAAACTTACTTTGAACTATGCACTCGACAAACTGATTTTGAACTATGCAGTCGAAAAACTTACTTTGAACTATGCAGTCGACAAACTTACTTTTAACTATGCAGTCGACAAACTGATTTTAAGTTATCCCGTCGACAAACTGACTTTGAACTATATAATCGACAAATTGACTTTGAACTATGTAATGGACAAACATGAATTTTGACTTAAGCCAGACATGCAGTCAACAAGAAAGAATTTTGACTTAGGCTATGTTTTGGAGGACTTATTTTCACCGGTCAAGCGGTCACGACTGCATGAACCGGACCTAAATTAAGGCCTGGTTCATGCGGTCGTGACCGCTTGACCGGTGAAAATAGGTCCTCCCAAACAGTGCCTTAGGCTTTTAAAATTCCTAAAGGCAACGCCAGACAAACGAACTTAACATGAATCTTAAGCAGTTAACATAACATGCTTTCAAGAGGGGGGTTTAGCCAAGTATTCAACCGCACAACATATGCTAGCTAATTCTAAAGAAGATGAAGCAGTAAAAGATAATTTCTGGTGATAAAAAAGGAAAAGTTTGACCAAAAGCTACTGGACATGAAATTTTCTTTGGAAGTCTAAAATGAATATACAACAAGATTCTAAGTTGTAATACAAAGGAATTAATGAGATTTAAAGAAGATCAAGTAAGGGGAGCAAATCACCACTTGCCTCAATTTTCACTAAATTTTCAACCTTTCAAGCACATCACGCCGAGATTCGGCCCAAACTTAGACTCAGCAAGAAAATCTGTGAAGATTTGGAAAGAAATAACGGTTATGGCCGCTTACCCTAACACTGAAACTCCACAAAACGGAAAATACTTATCAAGCACGCGAAGAGCTCGACGAGAGCTTGTCAAATATATGCTCCGTCACAGATTTCGAGCACCGAAGCTCTCAAGACGGCAATCGAAAGACTCAAGGTGAATAATTTCTCTGTCTCTCAATCCTCTAGTTTTCGATTTCTTTGGAAAGAAGAAAGAATAAAGAAGATATTTGGAAGGACAATTGACAGCTGGCATGCCTTGTTCTTTAAGGCAAGGGATTCAAAATTTTTTAATTATTTTTTATCTTATAAATACTTTAGGACTTAAAATCTCAATTTGGCAACCGATGACTAAACTCACTATGATTCCGACCGAATACTGCAGCCACTGTCGGAGCCAGATTTGAAGTTCAGGTATATTTCAATGGATTTTGTACATAGACTGACTTGCTCCCACTTTGGGCACGTTTCCATCTAGATCGTAATGGACAGATTAACCAAGGTAGCCAGGTTCATTCCGGTCCGGAAGGACGCTCCAGTTGTTGTGTTGGTGAGGTTGTTTGTGGAGCAGTTTGTGCGGTATCATGTCATGCTCAGGACTATCATTTCTGATAGAGACGGTCGGTTCACTTCTAGGGAGTGTAGTAGGGCTGTAACAGTTTGGTTTGATTCGGTTTTTTATCAAAACCGCTAACCAAACCATCCACGTGTGGTTCCAAAAATTTGAAATCGAACCGAACCGCGAACACCATTGGAACCGAACCGAACAGTTCGGTTTGGTTCAGTTCGGTTTGGTTTGAGTGGTTCAATACTTACAAGAAAAGAAATTTGCTACTGAGAACTGACTGAAGTAATACTAACATTGATGCAGGTATTAATGTCAGACCAAGACATTGTCGAAGTTATCATCATAATGAAAAAAAACCACCAACTAATTTTTTTTATCCAGACATATGTATAGACCTTGTGTGGCTAGTCAAGGATAGTTTCTCCCTTTAATCCTACTATAGAAAGAAAGTGACACTAAATCATGAAACTATCATACAACACTTAATTAATATATTATACTCAGCATAATACAGTAAAAGTTAATATTTATATTGTTTATTTTAATAAATTATGCTTAAAGCTTATGGAATAAAGTATCCATAATAAAATATAATATAATTAAAGCTAATATGGTTCGGTTAAGTTTGACTCAGTTTGCTTTGACACTCTGAAATGTGAACCGAACCGAACCACACGGTTTTTCAAAAATCGGAACTGTGATCGAACCGTGGGCTACTAAAATCGAACTGAACCGTGCGGTTTGATTTGATTCGGTTCAGTTAGGTGGTTTGGTTAGTTCCAGCTTACACCCATAGAGTGGAGGCTGGTGTAACACCTCCATCTGTCACATAGAATAAAACAGAAGATCCGGTCGGAACCCCACTCCATATTCATGTTGGTATTACAATCGTGATCTTGAAGTGATCAAGTATGTAGCCTCACTGCTAACGCAGTATGAGCCTATCAGGGTCGCACATAAGAATGTGTGGAGAAATTGGGAGATTGGCTTAGTATGGTTTTACTCATTAGATGAGTGGAAATGACTTAGCTCAGCCAGGCTTAGAAAGCATCGAGTGCGTTAAGACCACTCAATGATTTCGTCGAGTCAAGTGTTGACTCGTCGAATGATGTCATTGAGTGTGTTGAGTTTACTCAATGATTCGTCGAGTCAAAGAGTTGATTTGTCGAGTATGACACTTAAGCATTGAGTGCGTTTAGTTCACTCAACGATTCATTGAGTCAAGGAGTTGGTTCGACGAGTCTGAGTCTCAGGCATTGAGTGCGCTGAGTCCACTGAATGCCTTCTTCGAGTTAAAGGTTGACTTGACGAATCTAGCACTTAAACATTGAGTGTGTTGTGTCCACTCAACGCCTTCACCGAGTCAAGTGTTGATTGGATGAGTTTGACATTTAGAGCGTTGAGAGCATTGAGTTCACTCAATGCCATTCGTCGAATATCTAATGGATACTGACGATTCGTCGAGTATAGTTGTATACTAGACAATTCGTCGTATATGTCATTGATACTCGATGATTCGTTGAGACAAGAGTTTTTCTGTGTCGAGAGAAAACCTAAATCCTTGTATTTATATCCAAGGAATAAACAGAACAACCCGCCGCTATTTGTAGACCCAGGACTTAGAATCCAGCATTTTCGACCAGACAACCCTTGTCTCAACGAATCGTGGAGTATCAATGACATATACGACGAATCGTCGAGTATACAAACTATACTCGATGAATTGTTAAGTATCCATTAGATATTCGACGAATGGCATTGAGTTAACTGAACTCTCTTAGTGCCAAACCCATCGAATCAACACTTGAATCAATGAAGGCATTGAGTGGACTCAACACACTCAACTCCTAAGTGCAAGATTCGTCAAGTCAACCTTTAACTCGATGAAGGTGTTGAGTTGACTCAACACACTTAACGCTTGAGACTCAGACTCGTGGAATCAACTCCTTGACTCAACGAATCATTGAGTGAACTCAACACACTCAACGCTTAAGTTCCATACTAGACGAATCAACTCTTTGACTCGATGAATCATTGAGTAAACTCAACACACTCAACGTCATCATTCAACGAGTCAACACGTAACTCGAAGAAAGTGTTCAGTGGTCTCAACGCACTCGATGCTTTCCAAGCATGGCTTAGCTAAGTCATTTCCACTCATCATATGAGTAAAACCATACTAAGCTAATCTCCCAATTTCTCAAAACATTCTTATGTGCGACCCTAATAGGCTCATACTGCATTAGTAGTGAGGATACATACTTGATCACTTCCAGATCACAATGGTAATACCAACAGTCTCCCACTTGATCTTGAATGTATCAAACAAAAGCTTCGCAAACAATGAGCGACATCTAGCAATGCATCATTGCTCCCCAATCAATAGGAGTTTAGAACACAAAAGCCATTGTGACCAATGTATCAGTGTTGTCATGTCCCTTCGTCCCTTACATATAGATAGAATTAGAGGTATAGACCGTGTCACCCTCATAATTGTTCAATCCTAGTTTCTTGATCTAGAATGGACTTCTAGAAATTGGTGAGCACCATATCATATATTGACTCAAACAAGTATGATCATGCATTTCTCAGTAACATTCCATCAAGGGGACCTTGGATCAAACTCCTATCATATAGGAGGACAAATCCCATCTCTACTCACAAATAAACACTGAAATGATTCGTAATATACCCAATAACCACCTTTATCATCCAACTTTCTCAAGACTGGAATTTTGATAACATCAAAGCACGCTCTTCCTTACTCGATGAATGTTGTGACTTCAGGTCAAAAACCACAAACATCATTGCCACTTGAGCCATACTTGTGACACATTCATATAATAATCCACAAAGTATTCTCATGGTGGGTCTGCCCAGTATAACTTGTTCACTAACAAGTACCCATGCAATGATTTGATATCATAATACCATGACCTGTGAGAACCGGTTATCAGTCAACTCACATTCTAGTCTTAATGTGTCATCATCGCCCTTAGCTTCTAGGATGACACTCGACCAGGGACCATTTAAGAATGAAGCTTCTAAAATATAGACTCTCACATTCATATCACCACTTGACTCTTATGTAAGCAAACATTCTAAGGGAATTTATAATGTTAAATTATTCTATCACAATAGAAATAAATTTACAAAATAAAAGAACTTGCCAAAATTATATAAATGAAATGTATACAGTATTTTATTCATCAAATGAATTATTACAGCCAACAAACATACAATCCATAAGAATCTAACTAGAGCTGATAATTAAGGTATCGTATACCCATAGATCCAACATGACCATCACGCTTTCTCTATGCGAGAGGCTTTCTCAGTGGATCCGCGATATTCTCCTCAGTCAGCACTCTGCAAATGCTCACATCTCCTCGATCGACAATCTCTCGAATAAGATGGAATCGCCGAAGTATGTTATTGGAGAGCTGATGAGATCTAGGTTCTGAAGCAAGTGCAATTTCACCGTTGTTGTAATAGTAGAGATCTACGGGAAGAACACTGCTAGGAACTACATCTAACTCATCGATGAATTTCCTAATCCATACAGCCTCCTTCACTGCATTTACTGTAGTGATATACTTGGCCTCAGTTATAGAATCAACAACTGTATCCTGCTTGGAACTCTTACAGCTAACAATACCTCTATTTAGGAAAAATATAAACCCTGACTGAGACTTTGAGTCGTCCCTATCAGTTTGGAAGCTAGCATCCATGTAACCCTTTACAACGAGCTCTTACACTCCACCAAATACCAAGAACGTATCCTTAGTCCTTCTCAAGTACTTCAGGATATTCTTAACGGCAATCCAATGAATTTCACCGGGATCAGACTGATACCTGCTAGTCATGCTCAAGGCATAAGAGACATCGGGTCGAGTACATATCATTGCATACATGATTGACCCAATTGCCAAAGCTTATGGAATCAACTTCATGTGGTCCTTATCTTCACATGACTTAGGACACTGGTCATTAGAGAGACTCATACCATGAGACATGGGTAAGAATCCTTTCTTGGACTCATGCATGTTGAACATATTTAACACCTTATCATTGTACGTATTTTAGGTCAAACCCAACAACTTCTTTGATCTATCTCTATAGATCTTAATACTGAGTATATAAGTCGCTTCACCCAAGTCCTTCATAGAAAAGCAGCTCCCTAGGTTGTTCTTAACAACTTGTAGGGTCGGTTTGTCATTCACAATCAACAGCGTGTCATCTACATACAATATCAGAAAGATAACAATGCTCCCACTAATCCTCTTGTAAACACAAGGTTCATCCTCGTTCATGATAAAACTAAACTCTTTGATCTTTTCATCAAAATGAAGATTATAACTTCGAGAAGCCTGTTTTAATCTATAAATGGATCTTTGTAGCTTGCATATTTTAGTGGCTTCACCTGGAGATACAAAACCCTTGGGTTGCATCATATACACTTCCTCAAGGAGCTTTCCATTTAGGAAAGCCATTTTGACATCCATTTTCCTGATCTCATGGTCATAATACACAAAAATAACATGCAGAATTCTGATGGACTTAACCATGACAATATTGGAAAAGGTCTCATCATAGTCAATCCCATGAATTTGCTTAAAACCATTAGCCACCAGTCGCCCTTTGAATGTTTATACATTCCCATTCATATCGGTCTTCTTATTGAAGACCCACTTGCCCCCTATGAGTCGTACCCCTTCATGTAGTTCCACCAAGGTCCAAACTTAGTTTCATACAAAGAATCCATTTTAGATTTCATGCCTCAAGCCACTTCTCGGAGTCTGGTCCACTCATAGCCTCTTGGTAGGTTGCAGGCTCATCACCATGATCCATAGGAAATACATTACCTATTTGAGAAACGAGAAATCCATATCTCTTAGGCTCAAACCTTGATCTACCAAATCTACGTGGAACTTGTGTTTCCTGAGCAGGCTCTCCAGCTACAACAACTTGTAGTCCTGTCTCAGGTTCCAATTTCGGTTCATTCACAGTTTGTGGTTCTTGAACTTCTTCATGTTCTACCCTGGTAGTCTTTCTACTTAAGAACTCTTTCTCAAGGACACCAGTCCTAGCAACAAACACTTTGCCCTCGGGCGGTTGGTAGAAATAGTACCCTTTAGTTTCCTTAGGATACCCCACAAGATAACACTTATCTGACTTTGGTTCCATCTTGTCAGGCATTTGACGCCGCACGTATGCCTCACAGCCCCAAATCTTATTGAACGACATACTAGGGCGCTTCCTAGTTTATATCTCATATGGTGTCTTTAGAATCACTTTTGTTGGAGCACAATTTAGTGTAAATGCAGCAGTTTTTAGAGCAAAACCCTAAAAGGAAACATGCAGATCTGCATGACTCATCATTGACCGTACCATGTCTAACAAAGTACGATTCCTCTGCTTAGACACACCATTATGATGCGGTGTTCTAGGTGAATTGAGCTATGATGCAATACCACACTCTTTCAGATTATCACGAAACTCATGACTTAGGTATTTTCCACCTCAATCAGATCAGAGTGCTTTAACCTTCTTACCCAATTGGTTCTCTACTTCGTTCTTAAACTCTTTGAACTTTTCAACGATTTCAGATTTGCACTTCATAAGATACATGTATTTGTATCTACTGAATTCATCAATAATTGTAACAAAGTAGAAATACCCACCTCTAGCCATAGAACTCATGGGTCCACATACATCACTATATACAATTCCCAAGAGATCACCAACCCTCTCATTGAAACCAGTGAAAGGGACCTTAGTCATCTTGCCTAACAAACAAGATTCACATCTCTCAAATAATTCATAATCAAATGCGTCAAGTTGTCCATCTATATGGATCTTGGATATGCATTTCTCATTTATATGGCCCAAATGACAGTGCCAAAGGTATGAAGGCTTCGAGTCATTCATTTTTAGTCTTTTAGTATTTTCTATATTATAAATCTGATTGTCTAAGTTTAAAACATATAAACCATTAAATATTTGGGATATACCATAACAAACATCATTCTTAAATATGGAACAACAATTGTTCTTAATAATAAAATAAAAACCAATCATGTCCAAGCATGAAATGGATATAATGTTTCTCATTATGGAAGGAACATAATAATAATTATCAAGTTCTATTATAAGCCCACTAGGCAAAGAAAGACTGTAAATTCCTACGGTGACAACAGCAACTCTTGCTCCATTGCCAACACGCGGGTCTACGTCTCCTTTACTCAGCAATCTTCTCCTTCCTAGTTCCTGCACATTTATACAAATATGAGAACCACATCCGGTATCCAATATCCAAGATGAATGAGCAGAAAGGTTTATCTCTATAACATAGATACTTGAAGTGGAAGTCATAGCTCCCTTCATCAATTATAGACCCTTAATGTACGAAGGACAATTCCTCCTCCAATGACCAGCCTTGCCATAGTGGTGATATTTCAATCCTTTTATAGAGCCTTTCTTCTTCAGTGCTGAAGACTTGGGCTCCAGAGAAGACTTAGGTCCTGCCTTTGTCTTCTTGATGCCCTTGACCTTACCCTTACCTTTATGCACCATCAGTATGGGGTGAACATACTTGGCCTTCTTCATATTGATCTCGGCAATTTGTAACATACCTAGGAGCTCGGGCAGTGTCTTGTCAATTTCATTCATGTTATAGTTCAAGAAGAACTACTCATAACTGTCCGGCAACGATTGCAAGATCAGGTCTAAAGTCAACTCTTTGCCTAAAGGGAAGCCTAGTCTCTCAAGATTATCTATATACCCAATCATCTTGAGTACTTCTGGAACAACGCCTTAGTGACGTAGAATCTCTCTTGACGAGCTTGCACTTGAAACATTTTCTTGAGATGCTGGTCAATTTCCTTGCAACCCATTTTCTCATGTTGCTTTTGTAGCTCATAGTTCATGGTTGCCAGCATGAGACATTCAACATCTAAGGAGTCGTCAAGATACTTCTTATAAGCATCCTTATCAGCACGACATGTATTCCCGACAGGTTCTTTAGGGGATTCCTCTTCCAAAACATAGAGCTTTCGCTCTTGCCTGAGAACAATTCTCAACCTCCTGTACCAGTCCAAATAATTAATACCACTCAGCTTCTCCTTATCAAGAATAGCTCTGAGGGACAGGGTGGAGTGCGAACCACTTGCCATGGAAATTCTACAAGGATACAGTAAGGGAAAAATCAGTACTACATTTCAAAATACATATGATTATTTCAATTAGGACTTTAATCAAAATACTCACACTATTTTTCATCAAACTGATAACCCTCGATATCAATTCGAAGAGTTTATGCAAGTAACTCTCTTAGTGGACAAAATCCATATTTCACTAGCACTATGAGTCCGCTTTGTCTTTTCTCTCATAATGCAACTATTTAGGTAGGCTAGCCAATTACATCACAATGCAACTCCTATATGGTTGGTGAATAACTCTTAATTCACATCCATCATATGGTTCATGCCAACCCTATGCCTCTGGATACTCATCCTTTGAGGTCACCGCATTAAGTCTGACCCGATGTCGACAGTCAAATATCACAATTATCCGCTCGCACCCTTACCGAGATAGATTAATGCAACTTGCTTTTGCAAGCCCACACTTCATCGATCGAGGTAGGAAGAGTGTCATCCATCAGAAGGCATCCGAATACTTAATATTGCTTAAGAGGTTTTTAAACAATTGATTAACACTTAACTTTGGTTAACTATTAACCAGTGTGCACATCCACAAAATAAAATTAGAGAACATTTATAATTCAAGTGCATCCTAAATGTACACAAGAAGGATCATCAACACGTGATGAAGTAGGATAAATCTGAACGTCTAGAACCCTTCGAAATATTCAGATTTACATACACTGGACATGAATAACACTAACTCCACTTAGACAGTAGACAATCTCATATCTCTATGTAAGATAAATAAACAAACATACTTGGTTTCACAAACCAACAAGAGGGACAGTTACTGTCAAGGGACAACAAGGATATCAAACATGATATCACAGCAAAATCACATATGTTCTTAGCAGGATCCCAAGAATAGATTTGGGAATTTAGAACATTTCTAAATTTCCATATCTACATGTCATGGATAGAACACTTCTGATACCATGAACATTGCGGAAACCTTCCTCTGTTACCACTATTAGATTTTACTAGATGACACAACACTTGTGCGCGCAGCGGAAATAAGGAACAAGAAAACCCAAAAGAAGTTTGGATCTAGCAATGGACATGTATCAAGAAGAAAGTGTTGTAAATAAAAGTTTACCTCTGTGGGATTGAGTCTATACTTAACCTAGATGATCCAGGAGATCAGCCAATCACTTTATGGCTACAGTTCCTAGTGCATAATATTGTCCACACCTCTACAGGAAGTACACACAAATGGGAGAACCCGTAGAATCTTGTCGCATAAGATCTAGGTCGAGAGAGAAAGCTTCGCATCTTCATGGACTGCTAGGTCTATTATAGAAGATGCGGCGGTGACACTCGTCGGAATCAAGCTAAGCGACGACGACGGGATCGGAGACGGTATTAGGGGGCGGGCGGAACAACTTCCGTCGGCTTTTATGGTTTCGGGATATCACACAGTGCGGCTCGTGTGCAATCCATCAAAATCGATCTATAGTAGTCGATTTTTGGTGTCAAGAGAAAACATAAAATCCGTCTATTTATACCCAAAGTAATAAAAGAACACCCTATTGGGTATTGCATCCACAATTACTCAGATTTGTACAAAGTCACTCTTGAACTAAGATGAATTAAGTTGTATTTGAAGTCTTGCTTTAATTAGGTGTTTGCAGGACTATATTGCCAAGTATAGACCAATGTCAGTCTACAATCGGTCATCAAACACAGGACCATACAATGTAATACCTCATTGTGTGATCCATGGTGTTGACCCATGTGTAGCCTCTCTATTGGGATACACTTCATATTACAAGCACTTGGACTGATTGGACTTAGAAGTGTTGGTGACCCTCATTGAATAAAAAGAATTTCAATGAAGAAAAATTCTCTAAGTCATTTACTCGAGTAGATGTATTAATACTTGAGTAAGTGAAATGGTACTCGAGTAGTTGAATTCTTATACTCGAGTCACCAGTTTCTCCTCTCAAAATTTTTCTAAGTTAAATTCTCGAGTAGACAGTTTTTACACTCGAGTAGTTAAGTCATTTGTCTCGAGTAACAGAAGTCAGGGACTCGTGTAGATTCTTTCCTCTCGAGTAGTTAAATTCCTATACTCGAGTAGTCTATATACTACTTGAGTAGTCCAGAGTTTATACTCGAGTATTTCTCTTTCTCTAACTCAGAACTTTCTAAGTACTTTACTCTAGTAGTTTATCATCATACTCGAGTAGGTCCTTTTCACTCGCATAGTTCATTCCCATTAATCGAGTAACCCGTTTTCCATTCTCAGAAATTTCTCTAAGTATCTTACTCGAGTACTTCTTCTACTCACTCGAGTAGTTGAACTCTCTCACTCGAGTAACCTGTCTTATACTCGAGTAGTCCAATTTATTTGTCTCGAGTAATCAGCTTAGCACTCGAGTATGTCTTTATCTACTCGAGTATCTCCTCTTCATTTCAAGATATTTTTCTAAGTAAATACTAGAGTATTATCTTTCTCCCTTACTCGAGTAATGACTTCAAGTACTCGAGTAGGTATATGATGACTCGAGTATATCAGTCAGTTTTTCAGAAATTTTTCCTAAGTCCATATTTGATGGGATTTTCAAATCCGTTGACGTGATTGCTCCACATGTACATCATTAAGAATAATTATGACCGTTAGGAGATATCTTATAAATAGGTCTTGTCAAGGCCGATCAACCATAATGCTAATAATCATATTCAATCAAGTCGTCAGATTATTCTAAAGTATTCTGAATCGCGTTTCTCTCTCCAAAACAAAAGTCGCCGTCAACGCCATTGTCAACGATCTCCTTCGTGCCAGGGCTAGGGTTTTCGACTTCAAGATTCAGATCAAATTTGATTTCCAGATCGAGATATTCTGTTCATTCTTCATCTTCTTTCTCCTATCTGGTGAAGTCAAAGTAATTTTTCAGATCTGGTTTTGCCGAAACATCTTCTTCAACTTTTTTGATAAAGCCGCAACGACTACAAGAAGAAGATCAAGGAAAATTGTTTCAAGATTTGAAGAATATTATTTGTATTTTTATTTCTCTCAACTTATTTCTTGTAGGAGAATTTTCTCCGAGTTGTAGGAAGTTTTACCTTCCGAGTATAGATCCGTTTGGATCGAGTTTGTAGGAATGTTATTCCGAGGCGTAGGATTGGTTTTTCAATCTGAGATAGTCGAGTAGCCGAGTCTAGTAGTTTGTTTGATCGGTGAGGGAAAGTGGACGTACCCAAGGTTGGGGAACCACTATAAATCTTTTGTCGTCTGTGAATGCTTGATTGATCTGTGTGCATAGTCTCTAAATTTTTATTCCGCAAAAAGACAAACAACACACCTATTCACCCCTCTCTAGGTGATTTAGGTAGACAACTGAACTTTTTCACACCCCATCGCTATTTGCAGACCCAAGACTTAGAATCAAGTATTTTCGACCAGACAACCCTTGTCTCGACGAATCGTCGAGTATCAATTTTTGCCTGGTCGAAAACGATGGATTCTAAGTCATGGGTCTGCAAATAGCGATGAGGTGTTCTTTTTTATTCCTTTGGGTATAAATAAAAGGATTTTAGGTTTTCTCTTGACACCTAAAAACGATTATTGTAGATAGATTTTGATGGGTTGCACACGAGCCGCACTGTGCGATATACTTAAACCCTAAAATTCAACGGAAGTTGTTCCACCTGCCGCCGATCCTGCCATCGTCGCTTATCTTGATTCCAGCAAGTGTCGCTGTCGCCTCTTCTGTGACGGACCTAGCAGTCCGTGAAGATGAAGAGCTTTCTCTCCTGACCTAGATCTTGTGCGACAAGATTCTACAGGTTCTCTCGTTCGTGTGTACTTCCTCTAAAGGTGCAGACAATATTATGCACTAGAAACTGTAGCCGCAAAGTGATTGGTTGACCTCCTGGAGCATCTAGGTCTAGTATAGACTCAATCTTGTAGAGGCAAACTTTTATTTATAGCACTTTCTTATTAATACATGTCCATTGCTAGATCCGAACTTCTTCTAGGTTTTCTTATTCTTTATTTCCGCTGTGCACACAAGTGTTGTGCCATCTATTAAAACCCAACAATTCCACGGACAGTTAACGTAGTTACTCATTGAAACTAAACCAATTGCGCATCCTAACTCAGAGTGTATTCTAAAAGAAGTATTTATTTTTATTTAGAACCCAAATACTAGGAATGTCCACTAACCACCACAGGAATGATATTGAGAATACACAAAATATTTTGGCCTTAAGGTCTTATAATTATTTTCTTTATAAATGTATCTTCCATACATCGGCACACAGGCTGGTCACACAAGCAAATAATAAACATTCGGTTTTGGACCTTCGAGGGCCAGCCAATTGCAGCATAAGGGACTTTAGCCCGCTATTTTCCACTTGCCTCTCCAGCACCTGCATAAGCACGACCCACCAAAATATGGCAAAACAAAGCAACGGTCAACATTAGCTGACAAAATTATAATGAACCCACCCCACTCGAGGCGACAGTTCTCATTCCCTGCAAACAACAGTATATTTCTTTTGGAAATAAAATATGCATTTAAGCACCATTTGCCACAGGCGTATGCACGATCGGCCACACGGCCCATGCACTCAAGGCATATTATCGGTGTACTAGATAACTCACGGTCCCACCACCATCCTTGATGGTCCAAAATTGAGCATTATAGTCTTTCTGGCTCATAATCACTACTAGAAAACAGACTTTTGGCCAGGGCAAATTTCCCTGGCAAAAAGTCCAAAACCGTTGCTAAAAAGCTTTAGCCACGATCTAGCCACGGGAAAACTCCGTGGCTAAAGTCGGCGTGGCTAAAAATTTTAAGCCACGAATTGGGCGAAGCAAATAGTATTAGCCATTGGGAAAAATGTCGTGGCTAATATCTTGACATTTAGCAAGGGTTTTAATCCCTGGCTAAAAGTAAACTCATTATTTTTTAAAAAATATTTGGCACGGTTATAAGCCGTGGCAAATACTAATTTATGTTTTTTTAAAAACACATTCAAAATACTGTAATGATTTGTTGGAGATTTTAAGAGGCTGAACGTGAAGCACTGCGAGATGATCAAAGAAATTAAGAGGCTGAACCAACAATCAGAAAAACTAAAGGAACAACAATATATACATTGTATTGCAACCAGATTGTTTGAGAAATACTGATTATGCAAAGTAAAGAACTTGGGAGGACAAAATGTAAGAAATAAGAAGAAAAGAATGCCACTTGTTGTAAAACTAATATAGCATTAACATTTAAGTAAAAGTCACTAATCAGCAATGGCCTCTTCCAGTTAGTATCTTCGGCCTCTTCCAGTCACATCTATCTCCGGCCTCTTCCAGTCACATCAATCTTTTCCTACGTGAATTGCTGATTAGATGGCAAATGTGGATGCTCATTCTTGTTTAGTTCGAACATAGTTTTGATAGAAATTCTCCCTTTTGGAGCACTGAGCAACGCGAACGAATCTCCTACGAAGAAAGAGTAAAGAGATCATGAGTACGCTAACAATGGCGGGTTCAACAACATAAGTGTGAATAATATCTTCATAGCTTATTACCTCAAGAAGCATTTGGTTGTAGGTGTCGTCATTTAAAACTTCAGGTACTTGAGAACAGTAACTTCCATTTGTAGGGCCTTGCGAACAAGATATATTAGGAGGAAAGCATTGTTATAAAAGAAACATGAGGCTAAAACTCCATAACACACCTCATCCTTGAAATATGTATTGTCTGTTATATAGCAGAATTCTTCTACTTGTAGTGCACAAATCTCCTCATATTTTCTGAAAAAATGTATAAAGAAGTACTGAAATTGGTACTAAGAAGAACAATCGTATGAATGGAAAGACCAAAGTATTTAAAATACGGACTACGTACGTGGCAATAAACATGCAAGCAACTCTAAGTAGCTGCAAATGTTGGCGGTTCATCTCATTACCAGAAAGATACCGGTCAATATAGTTAACAGTCAGATACAGTGTATCAGGTGCAAGCCTATATTCTTCTGCAACCTGAATTCTTTTAAATAGTTAGGACAGAAAGGACTCCAAGACAGATCGATGAGCACAAAAAACAGACAATACCTCGACCAACCAGTCTACGAGAATCGCGTGCTTGCTTGCATTTATGTCCTTTTTAACTTTGTCCATGAAATCTGTAGAAGAACACTTCCTAGTCTGCAAAAGAAACATCCAGGCTTAATTAGCAATGGGCAGATTAAGCGTGACTTTAGAACATTCAAAAAGTACAATTTAATTACTAAATAATTTAGTGACTCACTAAAAATACAAGTTATCATCAACCTGAGCATCATCATGTGTTGCGCATGCAGTTTTGTAAAAACAAATAGCGGTCTACTTCCTTGAAGAATCAATAATTTTCTTAATCTTAATTAGGTCTTTCAAATACAAAAAAAGCACAGAGGAAGTAGATCTACCTCAGTTAATCGTAAATGCTTGTAAACATCACACGCAAGTGTTGCACACAACTGAGGATCCTCATCGTTGTCATCAACATTTGCGATCATACGAGCCATTTCAATGTCAGAACCATCACTCTTCCAAGCATTTCCTAGTAGTATATATTCTAAACATGTTAAAAATTGCAAACTATATAACTAATGTTATAGGCTGCTTTACGAAAAGTGAAAAGCATACCTCTTGAATCAGCATGATCTGAAATATGGAGGTTATATGTTGCTTGCCTCTCCAATTAAGATACAACTGAAGAATCACAATATTCAATATATTCAAAATCGGGACTCTTCAAGGAATCACAGGTTGACATAGGCTTCCTTTGGCGTGGTGGTGGCGGTCATGAACCCCGTGGTCATGAACCGCAGTTTGTGAATGGAGTGGTCATTAACCACAGTTTGTGAATGGAATTTTTTTTGGATGATGTATGTTTTTTGAGGTCATGAACCGCAGTTTGTGAACTCAATTTTGTTTGGAAGTTTTTATTTTTTTCCATCATGAATGAAGAAACATTTTATATCAATTTGGCAAATGAAAATAAAAACTTGATAAATGCACACCAAAACAACAAATTGATAAAAGAAAGTGCAAAATTTTTATATGTACATCAAAATAAAAACTTGATAAATGCACATCCCAAAAAAACTTGGTAAATGAAAATGCAAAATTTACCAATATACATTAAAATAAAAACTTGATAAATGCACACCAAAACAAAAACTCTATTAATGAAAATGCAAAATTTATAAGTGTACATCAAAATAAAAACATATGCACATAGGAACACAACTTATTAATGAAACAGTAAGCATAAAGAAATGAAGAGCAAACATAAGCACATGTGCACACACCGATGGACTATGTATTTCATGTTTCACTATAGATAATCATATAGAAATGAAAGAGAAAAAACTTGACAACATGCCCTATGCACTAAATTAAAAGGAACCACATCGCATAATTTGAAAATAAAAAGTAAAAGATTTGCTAGATGTAATTAAAAAACCTATGAGAGTTTTGCAATTGATTCACAATACGATTTCTTAGCCTCGTCATTTCATCAGCACCAACTCCTTCATCCATCTCAGGATCTATGTTAGGAATTGCAACGATATTGTTCTGATTCCTTCTTCTAGTATGATCATACACTTCTGGATATGCATAACTCTCATCATCATCACATACATCAAATTCAAGATCAGTACGAGATGGATGTCTACGGATGTAGTTATGCAACGTCATTGTAGCCACGACAATCAAAGTTTGTCTTTTGAAAAAGCAACTCGACATATCTCTCAGGATTGCCCATTTCTTTATCCACACGTCAAACATCCTTTCTATTACATTGTGAAGCGGCGAGTGAACTTGATTGAAAATCTCATGATTACATTGGATAGAACGAGAACGCAGTCTGAAATCTTCTAAATGGTGCCTAATATCTAGATAAAGTTTTAAATTTCCTCTTTCGATTGGACACACATACACAATAAAAAGAGTAAAATCTGAAATCCTTCTAACCAATAATAAACTAAAGCAATTTTTTTCTTGTGGCAAAAATGACTTGGGTTAAAAAAAGTGCTTCACAAAAAATTATTTCTATTTGCTACAATGATAGCACATAACTCAGGGCTTCTACTACTTGCAAGTTCTTAGGCGTCCCTAATTCTAAAAGAAGCTTCTTCTCCATCATTAAGGGAATAAATGGCAGTCCCCTTAGCCCTAAAATTGAAATTTTATAGAAGGAAGCGGGCAATAGAAGTGCATTATGGTTCCTCAACTTTGATTGATCAAAAATGCGAAGGTGTGATTTTAGGCATTTTTGTTCAGAAGGCAAATACAAAACCCAGAATATGAGGCTTAACAAATCAAAATATGAGAGCATTCAAAATCAAAATGCAGAACCTGGAAAGGGCGTAACGGCTAAAATTGTAACAGAATGAAATGCTACTAAAAAGGAGGGATCTACCTTCTTCTCAATCTCCATAACCTGTTCTGCTTTCAGATTCTCCTCCGTAGTCCGCACGTATTCTATCTTCTGCTAACAAAATAGAATGGAAAAAGAAGGGTGAAAATGCCTTTAACATTAGCATATATCCATATTCCCCACCCTAGCAGAGATAATTAGGAAATCGACCTGAAGGAGTGCGCCGAAGCCGATCCGGGGAGGAGGAGACACCAAAGACGATCAGAGGAGGAGGAGACGCGGAAGTCGAATAGAGGAGGAGGAGGTGACGTTGAAGCCGATCTTGAGGAATCGGGGGAACTATTTGGGAATCATAGGAATATGACATAAATATTAGGGTGCACTCACGGATGAGCTGCTGCCACCTCAGCGAGCTCGTCTTAGGGCACTCGCCGTAGACCCTCTCCACCGCCTCCACCTTCTCAGATGTGTATCTACATACTTCCTGACATCCATCAACCATTGACACCGTCTTTATCTACTTGGAAACAAAGTCAGAGTCATCGTTTGAGAGGTGCGACACCGTCGATTGTCCAGTGCTACAGTAATGCCATTCCAACAAGTGAATGATAGCGGGAGATGAAATGCTGCAAAAATGAAAACCCTAGAAAAGTCGGACCATTTTAAAAGAGGGTATTTTTTGCCACATTTTTTTTTCTTTTCATGGCTAATACAAAGGTATTAGCCATGCTTTTTATAGACGTGACTAAAACCTAAATATTAGTTACAGTTTTGCGATCATGGCTCATACTGGTGTATTAGCCACGATTTTTGAATCCGTGCAAAAAATGTGTAGCTAATACTCATTTTTCTAGTAGATGACCTAAGACTCTCATTATGTCAATGACGAAAGCCAAGTACTTTAGGCAATCTAGTTCAAGAATGACATTACGCAAGTACGGATCAGCTCTTGCTTGTTGCTCAAATCGCCATTACAATGCTGAAAGCCAAAGCAATCAAGATGAAAGTCAGGATGCCGGTTAGCCTCCCCTTTCCCGTTTGGCTCTTATGGCCTCACAGCTGGGCACTTCAGGCTCAACAACTTCACATGATACCCACCTTGTCTCATAGACACAGGCTTCACAACCACAATCAGGCTGGCTCACATGGCCACCTTAGCTGGGATCTCAAGGCTCTCAACTCAATTATTTAGCCCCCAAGTCTCCAAGAGACATGCCCCTCAAATATTGCTCAATGGGAGCTACTGCTAGTGGTAGCGCTACCGCGGCGCGGTAGGGGGCAGAATATCATTCCTTCCCCCTCTTTGGGTGTTTTTCTAGAGACAATCTCTAGAACTATCATTGCAGCATCCTACAAACCCCCCGACCCCGGAAACTACACGTTCTTCATGGATTCTTCTCCGATATGCAAATCAATCATCACTAATCTAGACCAACCTGTCCAGATGAGCTTTACACAACATGTCTATTCCATACTTCAATTCCGTATTCTATATGCAATTTCTACCGGGGATCACAATGATCCACCCATTAGAAACCACCCTTTTCTTCACCATTTAGTGAGGAGTTCCATGCACTTATGCAAATTGAGGACTTCACTTGTCCAAGGAGAAAGTTTGTTACCCTCATCGATTGCTTAGGATCCATGAGCTTGCACTTGATTCAGATGGAACTGATCACCATAATTTCCTCTTCGCGGATCTGGCTTTGACTCGCAAATCCAACCACACGAACGCCTTCACACAACAGGGCTAGATCAACCTTGCCCTTATCCTCCTGGCCTTTCTCTTCTTCTTCCTTAAAATCTAAGGGAGAGAGAATGAGAGAAAAATGAGAAAATGATCTCATTGCAAGCCTTTATTAGAGAGCTACCGCCATACAGTATCTTTGCTACTGCCTTGCGGTATCATAAGTGGTGGCCGCTTGGCCCAATCGGCACCGCTCTGCTGCTCAAGACCGCCTCGACTTTATCCAATACATGGCACGGTACCGCCGACATTACCGCTACCGCCAGGCAGTACTGTCCAGAGCCAAAAGTCGACTTAATTCATCAGCTACCGCCATGCGGTATCAAGCTATCTCTATGCGATACCGACCAAATACGTTGGTCCATTAAAATCAGCTATCTACCGCCAATGTTAGGTCTACTGTCACGCAGTAACCTCCAGTGACCAACTTGTTGTTGTTTTCAAGAGATTTAGGGCATTACAATTCTCCCTTTCTTTAAGAGATTTCGTCCTGAAATCCACACTTAACATGAAACAATACAGAAGTACAAAACATATTAAATGTACCTCAATTGAACAGCTTAGGGAATTCTTCTTCCATGGTTTGCTCTCTCTCCCATGACAGCTCCTCAAAGCTATAGTTGTCCCATCGGATTTTGACCGTTACGATTTCTTTATTCTGTAGTCGCTTCACTTCCGTGTCCTCGATACAAATGGGCTTGACTTTCGGCATCAACCCACTGTCAACCAGAATTTTCTCCACAACAACGACTTGTATAAGCTCTTGCATAGCCTTCCACAACACCGATATGTGAAAGACATCATGCAAACCACTAAGTTCAGCATAAAGCTTCAGCCGATAGGCAGCTTCTCTAATCCTCTCAACGATTTCAAACGACCCAAGTTATCTCGGACTCAACTTTTCAAGCATCATACCCTCGATACGCCCTTGAATGGTTTAATCTTAAGATAAACCCAATCGCCAACCGCAAACTTCACAATTCGGTGTTTGACATTGTAGTATTTTGCCTGCCTATCTTGCACAATCAACAATCGTTCTCGAATCAAGCGTATTGTTGAAGTCGCATCTTCAACATCTTTACATTTATACAGCTTCAATTCACTTGTTTTTACACAAGCCAATAGAGTACGACACTTCCTACCATATAAGGCCTCAAAAGGTGTCATTTGAATACTCACTTGGTAGCTATTATTGTAGTAAAATTCAATCATAAAGAGATGATCCTCCCACCTATTCCTAAAATCCAGGGCGCACTTGTGAAGAATATCTTCCATCGTTCTATTTACCCTCTCAGTCTGACCATCCGTTTGGGGATGAAAGACCGTGCTGAATTTCAGGTTGGTACCAAACAATTGATGAATAAGCTTCCAATCATTCTATATGAAATGCCCATCTCGATCACTAATTATGCTACGGGGCACACCGTACAATCGTACGATCTGCTCAAAATAAATCTTAGCTAACTTTTCCACTGAATCGTCCCTTCGATTAGGAATGAACTGTGCTACTTTTGTTAACCAGTCCACGATCACCCAAATAGAGTCATTACCGCGTTGCGATCTCGACAAACCTTGTACAAAATCCATCGATATATCATCAAACTTTCATTCTGGTATTAGTAATGACTTTAGGAAACCACTGTGTTTTTGATATTCGGCCTTCACGAGGGTGCAAGCTTGGCACTTCGCCACATAAAGTGCTATGTCCTTCTTTTACTCTGGCCACCAAAACAATTTTTTCATGTCTTTGAACATTTTTGTGCTCCCTGGGTGGATAGAGTACTTGGTAAAATGTGCCTCGTACATCAACTTTGCCCGCAACATGACAACATTTGGGATGCACAATCGACCATCCTTTCACAAAAGACCATCATTCAATGAGAATTGGGAATTTGTCCCATCCACTATTTAAATCAAATAGCTCTTCATGCAGTCATCAGGCTCCAACACCTGTCGAATCCTGTCTGCGAGGTCATATTGTACCTCTGTCCAGTTCAAGCATGCCTTCGCGCTGGTCCTCCCGTCAATATAAGAGATTTCCAAAGCCTCTAACTCACGAATTAGATACTCAGCATGCATCTGTAACCAATTTGCTCGTGTTGGAGCCTTGTGACTCAGCGCATCTGCGACTATATTTCCCTCATGGGAGTATAATGAATCTCAAAGGTGTAGTGCCCAAGGAACTCCATCCACCTCCATTGTCGCATATTTAGATCCTTCTGATGCAACAAGTATTTCAGGCTCTTATGATCCATAAAGATGTCAACCTTTACACCATAAAAATAATGTCACCATAACTTAAGAGCAAATTTCACGGCTGCCAATTCCAAGTCATGAATCAAATAATTCATCTCATGCACTTTAAGTTGGCGAGAGACATAAGAAATCACATGCCCAAATTGCATTAGGACGCAGCCTAAGCCGCTCCCTGATGCATCACTATAGATTTCAAAGCCTTCTGTTCCACATGGAGAATACAAAACAGGTATTGTGGTCAGACGAATCTTCAGCTTCTCAAAAGCTCGCGCGCAATTTGACATCCAAATGAACTTTTGATTCTTTCTTATCAATACAGTGAGAGGTAAATCAATACTCGAAAAGCTCTCAACGAAGCGCCTATAATAGCTAGCAAGTCCTAGGAAACTCCTGACTTCCGCTACCGAAGTAAGTACATGCCACTCTTGTATCGCAACTATCTCTGCCGGATCCACATCATTACCTTCTCCACTAATGACTTGACCAAGAAAAGCCAATGAAGATGGCCAAAACTCACACTTAAAGAACTTAACACATATACTATTTCTCCTCAAGGTGTATAGAACCAATCTCAAATGTTTTGCATGCTCTTCTTTTGACTGAGAGTATACTAGTATGTCATAACCAAAGATGATCACAAAAAGGTCCAAATACTCTCGAAAAGTCCTATGAATCAAGTCCATAAACATTGATGGCACATTAGTGATCCCAAAAGGCATCACCGTAAATTCATAATGACCATAGCGTGTACTAAATGCTATCTTGGGAATATCGCTTTCCCTAATCCTCAACTGTTAGTAGTCGGACTTCAAATCCAACTTCGAATAGATAATCGATCCAACCAGCTGGTAAAGCAAATCATCGGTTCGCGGAATCAAATACTTGTTCTTCTCTATCAGCTTGTTCAATTCACGATAATCAATGCATAGATGCAAGACTCTGTCCTTCTTCTTCACAAAGAGAGCCGGTGCACTCTAAGATGACATACTTGGATGTATATAGCCTTGCTCTAGCAACTCTTGCAACTAAACATTCAGTTCTGCCATCTCTATTGGCACTACTCGGTACGGTGAGCGTGATATAGTTTTTACACCTAGAACAAGCTCATTAGCAAAGTCGATCTCTCGCTAAGTGGAATCCTAGGGAGATCTTTAGGAGAAATATCCGCAATCTCAGATACAATAGGAGTGTCACTCAAACTAGATTTCATCTCTACGGCCTCTAACAACGTGAAAAACAACTATGCGCCCTTTCAAACCGCCTTGACAACTTGGAGAGCAGACATCAATATATTTCTCAATCCTCGCATACCAACGAAATTAGTATCGCATTCGATGCTTGCCCCAGTATGACTTCCTTAGAGTTGCAATCAATACAGACACGCTGCTCCGAGACCCAGTCCATACCAAAAATCACATCAAACTCAGATATCGGCAGCACAGATGCTTCCAAGTAAAAATAATGACTTCCTATCTGCATATTAATACAAAACTCTTTACCTGCATTCACCATTTCCCCTTAAGGCAGTGTTATCCCAACCTCATATTTATTTCTCATAGTTATTACACAAATCCAAGCACAGAAAGGGATACGATGTGCCCAGTAAAAAAAAGATTCTTATCGGCCTTGTGAACAATAGGTTCGTAAATTTATAGCATGCACTCTTACATAAAGTAGAAAGTTCTATAATCTATTACAGCTACCCACTTATTCACACTTGTAGCCTTCTTTGTCCTTGGAATACCACTACTATAATCTCGGGGAAGGTGTCATAACTTGCCACAAGTAAAACAAACATATGGACCATGCCTTGTCTTTGACCCTATGATAATAGGAGAAGTTGATTCCAACAACTTAAACCTCTTCTTCCACTTTGCGACAGTTTTATTTTGAAAAGGCCATCACTTTGAACTCTTGCTTTGACTTGACTTTTTCAAGTCCTTTTCCAAAGACCTAGCGGCCACCACCAAGGCATGGAATGAAATTAATTTTGGACCCACCAGTAGACGTCGCAAATTATTGCACAGGATAAAACCTGTTGACCTTAGTCTCCTAATTTTAAAACAGAAACTCTACATGTTGTCTAAACATAACAAATGCATGCAAATACGCCTCGACCGTGAGCATTCCTCGCATCAAACACATATTCAACTGCTTAGCTGATGCTCTTCCTATTGCAATCTGCTCAAGTACACTGATTGGCATCAAAGCCACCACAAGGACAGGGTGTTGCACATGCTTTTCAGGTTGGACATTTATCATTGCGAAGACCACATAAGCTATCATCCGAACCATTCTACAAAAGGAGGAGGTGTAGGAACCTCAGTTGGTGCATTACTCTCTGCCTAGTGCTGGGGTTCATGCTGTCCCGCACAATTTCTAGTCGCCTATAATCATGAAACACACAATTAAGCAACCAAGAACATTGCAAAAAATAATCAAAAGAACACGCATGTTCCTCAAACATGTGTATTATCTTTGCTAAGTGGAAATTCATGGGTTCATTCATGTTATAATGATAGCATTCATACACGTGCTCACCACCCCATAAAATAATTTGACCAGGAATTTGAATAAGAAAGACTGACAGTAGGAGCTGATACCAAATTGTAACACCTCCATCAGTCATATAGAATATAACAAAAGGTCCGGTCGGGGCCCCACACCATATTCTACGGACAGTTAGTAGAGTTACACATTGAAACCAAACCAATTATGCATCCTAACTCAGAGTACATTCTAGCGAAAGTATTTATTTTTATTTAGAACCCAAATACCAGGAATGCCCACTAACCACCACGGGAATGATATAGAGAATACACAAAATGTTTTGGCCTTTAGGCCTTATAACTTTTTTCTTTATAAGTGTATCTTCCATACATCTACACACAAGACGACCACACATGAAAACAAAAAACGTTCGCTTTTGGGCCTTCGAGGGTCAGGCAATCGCAACATAAGGGATTTCAACCCCCTATTTTCCACTTGGCTCTCCAGCACCTGCATAAGCACGTCCCACAAAAATATGGCAAAACAAAGCAACGATCAGCATTAGCTGACCAAATTATAACGACCCCACATCGCACTTGGGGTGATGGTTCTCCTTCCCTACAAATAACAGTATATTTCTTTTGGCAACAAAATGTCCATTTAAGCACCATTTGCCATAGGCATAGGCACGATCAGCCACATGCTTCGTGCACTCAGGGCACATTATCGGTATACAACATCGTATCCGACGAGCGGGTCGACATGAGCCAGATCGACCAAATCAAGCGGTCTAAGTCCCGGGCGAGCCTAGAGGATGGTGAGAGGTATGTGGCCTAGCCGGCTCACCCAGGCAGGGTGGAACAAGTGAGGGGCGAGTGGAGCAGGCCGGTTCGTACTCGCCCTCGGGGTCTCGGCAGGTAGCGGGCGAGTGGGGCAGGCCGGACCCACACTCTCCTAAGGCCGAGAAGAGACGATGAGTGCCAGCTCTATCGCGCATTCGCCGCCCCGACGCAAGTAGAGGTCTCAGGGGGACACTCACCCAGTCCAATAATACAGTTTTACCATTCCAACCCTGATGGCCTGCCTATAGCCATTCAGAACAGCGGAGTTACACTGTTGGCAGGCTGACCTGGGCTGCACATAGCTGTTCAAAATAATGGAGGTTGGCTATTTGCCGGCCATTTTCAGAAAACTATAAATAAGACCCAAGGGGTACCTCAGAAGGCAGGCTTACTAGTGTTTTTACTCCCCCACTCTTGCTCACCAGTGCCCTAGTCTTCTTGCGCTTTCTGAGGTATCCTTAGAGTCAACACTTGGCTAAGGAGGTTAAGCGCTCTAAGATCTTTTGGGTGAATGGTGGGACCTCCGTGCTTGAGCCTTGGGTCTATTCCCTATTCTAAGTATTTGGTCTTTTAGCTTGCGGGAGAGAAGTAAGTGTGCGATCACCCCTTCCCCAAGGGTGAACTCCATAGAGACCGAGTTTTCGGTTTCAACATTTTTGTGCGGTGAGCGTGGAGTGTGTTTAGCACTGAAAATATGCTGCAAACTCGATGATTGTAGGAGAAGGGCAAGGTTCAGACAGGGCCGACTCGCCACCCTCTCCCCCTCTCGCTACCGTGGGGATGTTCGAAGAACTCAGGCAGGAGGTGCTTGGAATCTTTACGTTTGCACTCGGCACGTGTGTCAAGTGCTCGATGCCAGCAGATCCAGTGGTTTCCTTCCCAAACCCTGGGCGAGGATGTACCCGACAGGGGATCCGGGAAGGAGGTAGCAGACAGAGGAGGTGATCCGGAGCTGTAGGGGCGAGTGCTCTTCCCCGGCTCGACGAGTTGAGGCTAGTTCAGCGAGATGGGGATGCGAGATCCCCCGGCTTTCCCAGTAGATGGGGAAGCCCCTTCAGTGAATTTATTTCATCAACCCCAGTTCCAGAGGGGTTTCGAGAGCCGAAGATGTCCTACTATACCATGAAGGGCGATCCAATTCAGCACGTCCAATGGTTTGAGGACATGGTTTCGATCTGACAGATGTCAGACGGGTTCAAATGCAGACTCTTCTCCATGACCCTCAAGGAGAAGGCTAGAGATTGGTTCCACAAGCTTCCAGCCAACTCCATCTGCTGTTTTGAGGACCTGCATCGGGGGTTCATGTTGAGATTCACCACTTCGAGGAAGAGGAAGAAGGAGTCCGAGTCTCTGTTCCGCGTCAAGGAGGGTGTGAACGAGACCCTATGGAGCTACTTGGATATGTTCCAGGAGGAAGTTCTCCAGGTTTAGGAGATGTCGGGACATACCATGATGGTGGTCTTCACCCTTGGGCTTCAACCGGGGTTCTTAGGAATGGAACTGAAGAGGGCGCCGCCAATGTCTTTTGAGGCACTGATGGAGAGAGCGGCAAGGGAGGTCAACATGGAGGCGTCGAACCCGTAGTTTTCCCGGAAGCTGTACAGGTGGGACATGGAGGAGGAGAAGGAGACAAAATGTAGTAGAAGTAAGGAGGAGTGGAGAGCTGAACCCCGACAGAGGGAACAACAGCAGTAGTAGCCCTGGTGAGGACGCTAGGAGCTGAACCATCGGCTAGGTTAGAGGCCCGAGTGGCAGGACCTTGGGCCATAGAGAGGTTTCCATGTAGGAGACAATCTCCATGGGGGTCAATTTCAACCTCCAGGTTTGAGGCAAGTCCAGATAACCACTCTCCCCGATCAAAATCAAGCAATGATTATAACCCTGGGGGAGAGGAGGAGAGGAGGATGGAGGAAAAGGCAGGAAGATAGGGTGGAGCTCCCCTATTGTGAGTTCCACAAAGAAGAGGGGCACACAATTGTAATATGCCCCGAGATCCTCGAGATGAGGGGAGCCAGGGAGAACCAGCAGCAGTAAGGCCGCTGGGAAGTGCGGATTGAGGAGGTCCTACCTAGAGCACAGGAGGAAAGTGATGATGATGGATCCCGAGGATGGATCAAAGTGATCCACAGAGGGGGAGGGGAGGGTAGGAGTTGAGGCTTACCGAAAGGTGAGCCTCCACACCATATATCGCCGAAGCGTTGGATCCACATCCCAAACTCCACCCTCGATGAGAAGATTACCTTCTCAAGAAAAGACATGCCAGATCTTGAGGATCCCTTTTGCGATGCACTGGTCATCCAGATAGCCATCAAAAATTTCACTGTCTCTCGGATCCTCATCGATAACGGGAGTTTGGTCAACGTCATCTTCAAGAAGGCATTCGATGCGATGAAGGTGGAGGACAAGAGGGTGCTAGCCTCGGATGGGCCTCTGTTTGGATTTTTCGGGAAGAGGAAGGAAGTGGAAGGAGTGAGACTCCATGTTACACTAGGGGGGAGTCCCGTACTTGCATGTTTGTCATCGTTGATGCCCCGCGTAGCTACAATGCCATCTTCGGGCGGACCCTCATCAGCACCTTCCGCTGTGTCCCCTCATCCTTCCATTAATGTTTTAAGTTCAACGCTGAGGGTATCCAGGTTATGGTCCAGGGAGACCCCAAAATGGCAAGAGAATGCTACATCATGGCGATGAACTCAATCTCCTAATAGGAGGGAGCCAAGGAGATGGAGAGAAGGATGGAGGAGCTATCCGGCCTGGATTCTAGAGAAGAGGTGGAGATGGAAGTGGAGGAGGAAGTCCGCACCAGGGAGGTAGTGGCTGAAGTTGTTCTGGAAGATCCGATCGAGGCAATGGCTGTGGAAGAAGCAGAGGAGGTCCTTGCACCAGGAGAAGGGGATGTTGGTGAATGGGGAGAGTAGTCCAAGATAGAGTTTGTGGAAGAGGTGGAGGAGATGGAAGTTCTTACCCTGGGAGGCACTGTGGAGAAGGTGCGCATCAACGGGGGGCTGACCCCGGTGGACCAGGAGAGGATGCTGGCATACATCCAGAAGAACATGGATATCTTTTCTTGGAGTGTCGTAGAGTTACCGGGGATCAATGAGGATGTTGCCTGCCACCGCCTAAACCTGGACCCATAGGCTCGACCCATCCAACAGAAGAAGAGGTCCATCGCGGACAAGCTGGAAGAGCCCATCAGGGAAGAGGTGGCCAAGCTCCTAAAGGCTGGCTTTGTATCCGAAATCTAATACCCCGGCTGGGTCTCTAATGTAGTAATGGTAAAAAAGGAGATAACCGGTAGAGAATTTGTGTTGATTTCTCTTTGCTTAATAAATTGTGTCCCAAGGATTGTTACCCCTTATCTCGAATCGACGCACTGGTTGACTCAACCATCGGTTTTCCTATAATGAGTTTCTTAGATGCTTTTTCAGGTTATCATCAGATTAGGATGCACCCCACCGATGTAAAAGATGTCCCCTTCATCACTAGGGATAGGTGCTATTGCTACAAGATGATGCCCTTTGGGTTGAAAAATGCAGGGGCGACGTACCAAAAAATGATGGATCGGGTCTTCCAAGAACAAAAGGGGAGGAACCTGGAGGTTTACGTAGATGATCTGATGATCAAGTGATGGGAGGTAGACTCCCACCTCGATGATCTAGAGGAGACCTTCGGCACCTTGCGCAAATACAATATGAGGCTAAACCCCATGAAGTGTGTCTTCGGGGCCAGCAAGGACAAGTTCCTTGGTCACCTTCTCACCCCCGCAGGGGTAGAGCCGAATGCTGACAACGTCAAGGCGATCATGGAGTTGGTGTCGCCTCGGAATGCTAAGGAGATGCATCGGCTTACGGGGAAGTTGGTCGGGCTAAACAGGTTCCTTTCATGGGCTAGGGAGACGTGCTCTCCTTTCTTCAAGGCACTGAGGTTAGACAGGAAGTTTGAATGGACTAAGGAATGCGAGGAGGCATTCCAGGCCTTGAAGAGGCAGTTAACTCAGCCCCCCTACTCCATGGGCCAAAGGAGGGGGAGGATCTATCTTTGTACCTCAGGGTCAGAGTAGAGGCCTTGAGCTCTGTCCTAGTTCGGGAAGAGGGGAAGAAGCAGCTACCCATATACTACGTTAGTTGGGTCTTAAGGAAGGCAGAGCTCTGTTATCCTATCATGGAGAAGCTAGCTTTTGATCTGGTCATCTCGGCCCAGAGGCTCCGGCCTTACTTCCAAGCGCACTCCATCCGAGTGGTGACCGACCATCCCCTCCAAAACATCTTCGAGGGGGTGGAGCATTCAGGAAGGTTGGCGAAGTGGTCGGTATAATTGAGTGAATTCAACATCTCCTTTGTCCCCCGTCTCTCGATCAAGTCCCAAGCAATGGCCTGCTTTCTGGCTGACTATGTGGTCGAAGTGGTGGAGGCGGAACTCACTCGCCCGGTCCCATGGAAGCTGATGGTGGACGGCGCCTCAGGAAGGCATTCCCTGGGGGTAGGAGTGATCTTGGAGAGCCCTCAGGGAACGAGGATCGAGCAGACGGTGGTGGTGCATTTTACCATCACTAATAATCAGGCCGAGTACAAGACCGTGATAGCAGGGTTATGCCTATCCAGGGAGCTAGGGGTGCATGATGTGGAGGTCCAAACTGACTTCATGGTGGTGGCCTCCCAGATCAATGGGAAGTTTGAAGTAAGGGAGCCTACTCTCTAGTTGTATTTGGTAAAGGTGAAGGGGGTAATCGGCATGTTCTAGACCTTCCCCTTCCAACATATACCATGGGAGGAGAATGAGCAGGTTGATCAGCTAGCCAAGCATTGGCCCCGGGTGTGGGGTACCATCACTGACCTGTTCCATCCGTCCATCCAAGAGGGTGAGATGATGGAGGTGGACCAACACCGCTCATGGATAGACCCATTCGTAGCATTCTTGTCCATAGGGGAGTTCCCGAAAGGGATGGATAGGAAGAAGTTCAAACACAAGTCATCATATTATATTATGTGTGATAAGGAGTTATATAGGAAGACCCTCTCTGGGATGTTGGCACGTTGTGTAGCCGAGAAGGATGTTCAGAGGATTTTTGAGGAGGTCCATTCCGGGGAGTGTGGAAGCCACTTGGGTAGCAGAACCTTGGAAGGGAGGATAGTTCGACAGAGGTACTTTTGGCTGACCCTAAGTCATGACGCTATGGAGTTCGCAAGGAAATGACATAAGTGACATCTGTTTATCCCCCTCTAGCTTCAACCAACTCAGCGGCTTAGGAGTATCATGACCCCCTTGCCATTCACCATTTGGGGAATGGATTTTGAAGGGCCTTTCCCTCAAGCCAGCAGGTAGAGGAGGTTCCTGCTAAGATGATAGATTATTTTTCTAAGTGGTTGGAACTGAATGCGCTAGCCAAGGTGACCTCCTAAGTAATCAGGAACTTTGTTTGGGGAGAGATCATCTGCCAGTATGGCCTGCCCTAGGCCATTGTCACAGACAATGTGCCTCAATTCGCCAGCACCGAGTTCATCAATTTTTGTGGAAAGCTCGGGATCGACATCAGGTTCACGTCGGTCCACCATCCTAGGAGTAATGGGTAGGTGGAGGAGGCGAACAAAATCATCGTCAACCTCCTCAAGAATAAGGTGGAGAATTTGAAGGGTAGCTGAGTGGAGCAGCTTCCTTCAGTTCTTTGCGCCCTTAGAACCACTCCTAACATGGCCAAGAGGGAGACCCCCTTCAAGCTCTCCCATGGGTGCGAGAACGTGCTCCCAATAGAGTTCGAAGTCCGGACGCCTCAGGTGGTTGAGGCAGAGGAAGGAAGGGAAGAATGGAGAGCTGAAAATGAGGAGGAGCTACGGCTCTCCCTTGATATGGTGGAAGAATTACGTGATCTCTCCGCTATCGGATAGGAAGAGGTAAAGTGGAGAATGGATAAGTACTTTGACAAGCACGTCAGGTTCAAACAGTTCGCGGAAGGGGACTTGGTCCTAAAGAAGGTGGATGTAGCAGGGAGATCAGCGGCAGTGGGGAAGCTCAAACCTAACTGGGAGGGTCCTTACATTGTACAAGAAGCGCTAAGGTTAGGGGGGGTACCGCCTCCGGGATGTGTAAGGCGAGACCCTAAGTCACACTTGGAGTGGTGATGACTTGAAACATTTCTATCCATGAATGTATGTAAGTCCGTTCCTTCAGTGAATATGAAATATTTTGATGCCTCAACTCTCTTGCAGATCAAGTTTGTTATAATTGGTTACCAAGCTAGATATTGAAATGCTCTCGCTGCAAGGTTCCCACCTAGCTGGCAGGGTCAGAGATTGGCCAAAAGTAAGATTCTCGCTCTGGGGATAGGTCTCGGGATGCTCCCGTTGTTAGTCTCCCACCTAGCTGGTAGGGCCAAGGCCTTGATGGACGTCGTTATGATCCTAGGGTTGAGTCCGGAGGATGTTCAATGCCCTCCGCTAGGCTTTCACTTACTTGATTGGGCCGGTGGTAGCACCCGGAGGATGGCCATGGAAAATAAGATTCTCTCTCTGGGGTTAGGTCTTGGAATGCTCCTGATGTCATGCTCCCACCTAGCTGGCAGGGCCAGGGCCTCGATGGATATCGTTATGACCCTAGGGTTGAGTCCGGAGGATATTCAATGCCTACTGTCAGGCTTTCACTTAGCTGATTTGTCCAATGGTAGCACCCGGAGGATGGCCATGGAAAAAAGATTCTCGCTCTGGGGTTAGGTCTCGGGATTCTCCCGCTGTCAAGCTCCCACCTAGCTAGCAAGGCAAGGGCCTCGATGGACATTGGTATGAACATGGGGTTGAGTCTGAAGGATGTTCAACACCCGCCGTCATGCTTTCACTTAGCTGATTGGTCCGGTGGTAGCACCCGGAGGATGGGCATGGAAAGTAAGATTCTCGCTTTGGGGTTAGGTCTCAGGATGCTCCCGTTGTCAGGAAGACCTATCTGGCAGGGCCGGGGCCTCGATGTATGTCGTTATGACCCTGGGGTTGAGTCCATAGGATGTTCAACACCCACCGTTAGGCTTTCACTTAGCTTATTGGGCCAGTGGTAGCACCCGAAGGATGTTCATGGAAAGTAAGATTCTCACTCTGGGGTTAGGTCTCGGGATGCTCCAACTATTAGGCTCCCACCTAGCTGGCAGGGTCGGGGCCTCGATGGATGTCGTTTTAACACTGGGGTTGAGTCCGGAGGATGTTCAACACCCGCCGTCAGATTCTCACTTAGATGATTGGGCCGGTGGTAACATCCGGAGGATGTCCATAAAAAGTAAGATTCTCGCTCTGGGGTTAGGTCTTGGGATGCTCCCGCTGTCAGGCTATAACACCCCTGATTTTTCGATGTTGACCTTATTTATTTTTTAGGCATATTTGTGACGTCAGGGCGTTATGTTCACGCGTGTTTGGCATGTGTCGTTGTTATCACATGATTTTTTTGCTCTTTAGGTTTTCAACGTGGCTGTGTTTTAGCCTGTTGGCAACATTCCCTTGCGAGTCGGGTCTGTTTTGGTGACTCAGTGGAGCCTTTTGGGAATGCTTGTGTTTTGGATTCGGGTGGTGTTTGCCCGAAGTTTGTTTGAAGGATTTCGATTCCGACTTCGTCGTTAGATTTGTAGCATAGGTATTTAGCTATAGTATGATTTTTGTAGAAATTCGAGGTCGTTTGAATTTAGGGATGTTTTGACGTTATCTAATAATAAATAATATATATATATTTATAAAAGTATAAATAGACTGATGCGACCAAAGCCTACTATTCATCATCTTCCCTAAACCCGACGACAGTCTTTTCGCGAAAGAGGACGAGAGGCGGACAGGGCGTGCATTTAGCCGGCGATTTCTAGAGATCTGGTGGTCGGTTTCGTTAATAGTTTGCTGATTCAGAAAGATCTCGGCGAGGGCTACGCGATCGTGGTAAGTTTTCCCCGATTACCTTATTTTTATATGTTAGGGTTAGCGATTTTGACCCCTTTTCCCCAACAATGGTTTCAGGAAATGTTGTTAGGGCCTTGTTGCGGCCGATCCTTGTCGTGGTGCGAGCGGGCGGCATTTCTTCGAAGGTTCAAGGCAAGTTGAATTCCTCCTCTTGAATGTCCATTTTGTTGTTCATTTTTTCCCCTTTTTCCTCCTTCCTTAGAGAATAGGAGTAGTATAGGTGAATGATAAAAAGAACACCCTAGGTTAGGGCTTGATTTCGGCCAAAGCCGTGAAAACTAGGTTAGTGGACAAAGGGATTTTCGGCGGATATCGGGTGGAAATTCGTCGAGTATAGGTGTCCGGATTCGGCAGGTATAGTATACTAGCCTAAGGGATTTTTGTCGAGTATTGACTGACAAATTCGGCGAGTATCGGAATTCATCGAGTATCCTCAACCGTCGAATTTTATAAAGTTGCCAAGTAGAATTCGGCGTGTATCATAGGAATTTGTCGAGTATTGCTAGTCCATTCCTGCCGAATAGTGTAGGATTCGTCGATTATCATTGTAGTTCGTCGGGTATACTCGTCGAATTGGCCAGGACTTGGGGTTATTCGACGATTTTGTTTGATTCATCGAGTTTGGTCCTTAGGGTTTATTTTGGGAATGTTTGTCCTGTTTGTCTTGGGAAGAGTTTGGGCTTTGGTCATTGGGTTTTACAGAGTTTTGGTTGGGTTTAGTCGTATTGAAGGTAATTTAGTATGGCCCTGGTTAGCTATGAATATTTTACCCTAGTGGGTTTATGACTGATGGTGTGTTGGGTTGGTTCCCACCACCTCAGGTGCCAGTTTTCCCTGGTGGTTTCGCTGAGGTTTGTGACTCTGAGTGTGTTGGGTAGTTCCCACCACCACAGGTGCCAGTTTTCCCCGGTATTTTTACTTATACAGTTATGAGCAGAATATTTTCTTATATTTACGCTTACTCATGTACACATTTATTAATGCATAATCTTTTATTGCACTTGGTGCAAATTCTCCTACTCTTGGAGTTGGTAAGTTAACTTTTAACCTTGTTTGATTTTCATATTCAGCTGAGGTCGTCAGCTTTTCCTTAAAGTAGGGTTTGGTAAACCCCTTTTATTTTCACTTGATTGCTATCTAATTGATTCCTTTTGCCACTTGTATTTTCTTGCTGAGGTGTTCTTTCTTTAAATGCCTCAGGTTCAGGGCAGGAGCCGGATAAGCGGCTAGGTTTGGTGTTGCTAGTGGACTGCTGTATTGCAGAGGTTTTTCCCTCACCGTTGTGAGATAGTTTGCTACTTCTTGTTTAGTTTCAGATAGACATATATACTCTCAGTGGGTTTGTGTCAGTTTGTTGACGCCCACTAGTGGTTTTCTTTTGAGATGTTAAGTACCTTGCTAAGCTGCTAGTTTTACCTTTTGTGGTTAGTTTACTTGCTCTATGGGAATGTTTTATGCTAGGTTGCATGTTAGATATTTTAAATTATAAAAGCATTACTACTAGTATTTCATACAAGCCATCTTTCTAAAAAATTAAAATACTATCTTCTAGCTAACGTAAATACTATTTTTGTACTTATAATAAATCTAGAGTCTTGCACATCAAGAGTTGTCCTTTAGGGATGTTCATGTTCATATAGGTTGTTAACTCAACATAATCAAAGTATTTCCGCTGTGTATAACTATATTTTTACTCAAGGACTAGTTGATACACCGTGCCAAGTGATACGACCATCTAACTTAAACTGGTTTCCTTCATAATAACTTATGAATTTCATATAAATCATAGAGTACTGAGATCTTGCCTGAGCATCAACATTTATCCCCCGCACGGCGTGGTATCACAACACGTATTTTCTCTTACTCTGATATAACTTTAAATACGGAGTAAATGCGGGTTCTGACATTTGGTATTAGAGGGGCAGGTTGTTTTACAATTGGTCGAGCAACCATCTCTAGTTAGTGCTAGTTGTCTAGTGTCATTTCAAACACGCACCGATGTGTCATCAATATGTCTTGGCTGAAGCATGAACACTACACTCATAAGCATAATAAGAAGTATACGTGGCATATTATGTAGCATGGGATGCATAATATGTGTTTGTATATGGATCCACCATAGGCGGCAACATGTGACGGTTATATAGTATGGGATGCATAACCGTCATCACATGGATGCCCATTAGCACATTTTAGTTTCTCATTACATGTGACATTATGTAGTATGGGATACACAATATTTCATGTGTGCACCACTCATAACATGCACAAAGGCCTTTTTATAGAATGCATAACACAACATACATACCATAATATAGCATTAGCACACGTGCCAAGCTAAATATTTACATGATGACATATGTACACGCGTGGTTTTAAAGTAAAAGGAATGGAAATTCATGCATTCATGGTCTAAGCACATGAGTCGAAGGGGTGATGGTATATCATCTTAGGTAAGCATAACATCAACATTGAAAATCCCCGAGCAAGTTAGCAGCATGAGCAAGTACTTAAGTATGTATGGTCTGGACTAAGTTGTTTGGTTCTTGCGATTGGGCTAGGTTTTGATAAGTTGTTTGTTGTTCTTTTAGAATGGCGCCTAAGCGTGTGGCGACTAGGTCGACTCCCTAGTCTAAGGGCGAGTATTCAGGTGCGCAGAGTGATGTGATGAATGAAAGTCTGTTGTAGAGAAATGAGACTTTGTCGAGGCAAATGGTGGAGATGCAGTCGTAGATCAAAGCGTAGTAATCTGTTGTGTCAGGATAGCTGCCAAGAGTGCATGACCCTACGGTGGGTCTGGCTTTTCTTATTCCTCCTTCTCCTCTGGTGCCTCTGGTTTTGTTGCCACCAGAGATGAATTTTATCTCGTAATTTCAGTATTTAGGACCTACTTCGTATGATGGTCAAGCGGATTACATGGCTTTGGACGATTGGATTATAACAATCAAAGAGATGTTTTCATACTTAGGATTTTCTAACGACCAAAGAGTGATGATCGCTGCGTATTAGCTCAAGGGTTTGGAAATAAGCTGGTGGCGGAGGGAAAAGGACAATTTAAAGGATGGGTGTTCCTGGGAATCCTTCAAGGAATTGTTGGTGAAGAAGTTTCTGCCATCGATCAAGCGAGACTGTCTGATGAATGATTTTCTGCATTTAAAGCAAAGGCAACACACAATTTGTGAGTACGAGATTGAGTTCAGCAAACTGAGCAGATTTGCCCCTGATTTGGTAAGCTCCGAAGCTTATAAAGTTAAGCATTTTCTGGGTGGTCTAAGGAGTGACATCCAGCAGTTGACAAATGCTTACGGATCAGAAAGCTATAATGAAGCAGTGGAAGCTGCCTTGAAAGTTGATGCGATCGACAATGCTAAGAATTGATGTCAGTAGTTTAGGAAAGATATATAAGAGGAAGCTTGATGAGAGTAAGAGTTTTCAAGAATCAGGTTCTGCTTCGAGGAAAAGGAGTAAAGATATATGCAGTTTTTGTGGCCAACCAGGCCATCCATTTGAGAAATGTTATAAGAGGATAGGAGCTCAGAAGCAAGAGCAGGTTCTTGCGATTCAGAGTGCTCTTAAAGGAGGCTTAGTTTGTTCTGCGTGTAAGCGGAAGGGGCACAATGCTGCCCATTATTGGGGAAAGACAAGAGGATATTGTCTGTGCGGTCAAGAAGGATATTTCAAGTCTCAGTGCCCACAGTCTAAGCCCATATTACAGCTAGTTCCACTTTAGGCTTTGCCACCACCGTAGTAATTGGACAAAGGAAAGGGAATGGTGAACGTGGTTTCGTTAGAGGAAGCTCAGACGTCTACTCAAGTGATATCAGGTTAGATCTTCCCTAGTTTTAGTTCTTAGTTTGTAGTTATAGTTCAACGTTCATCTCTTTAGTAGTGTGTGCGATTTTTATAGGAAAGTTTAAGGTAAAGAACCATTGGGCGCGTATTCTGTTCGATTCTAGTGCTACCCACTCGTTTGTGGCTACAGATTTCGTAGAGCGTCATCGTTTGACTCTCGATCGGGTTGGTGAAGCGTTTTGTGTCAAGTTTCATTCTGGTGATTCTGTGGAATCGGACCAAGGTATTCAGAGTTGTCTGATTCTGTTAGGCTATTTTCTTGCAGTTGTTGATTTGAAGGTGATAGACTTGGAAGATTTTGAACTGATCTTAGGCATGGACTGGTTGTTAAAGTATGATGTTGTTATCTAGTGCAAGATTAAGCGCATGGATTTTAAGATGGACAACAGTCAACCCAGGAGTGTTTATGGTTATCCGCGCCACGTTACTCTGATTATTTTTATGGTATGTGCTCGGAAGCTTTTATATTCCGGCTGTTTTGCTTGTTTGGTTTCAGTTTTGGAAACCAAGGTTGTTTTGCAGCATTTAGGGGAGATCCCCACGATGCATGAGCTTCCTGATGTATTTCTTGATAATCTTCCTAGTTTTTCGCCTGAGAGAGATATGGAGTTTGTCATAGATCTGGAGCTGGGTACCCGTCCTATTGCTAAAGCGCCGTACCGGATGGCCCCACATGAGTTGGAGGAGTTGCGTACTCAGTTGGATGAATTGCTTCATAATGGTTTTACTAGGCCGAGTTCTTCGCCTTGGGGTGCTCCCATTTTTTTTATAAAGAAAAAGGACGGATCAATGAAGCTGTGCATTTATTATAGAGATATGAATAAAGTGACTATTAAGAATAGGTATCCCCATGCCGAGAATTGATGATTTATTTTATCAATTGCGTGGTAGCGCTGTGTTTTCAAAGATTGACCTTTGTTCAGGATACCATCAGTTAAGGATTCGTGAATCGGATATTCCACAGACTACCATTAATTCCCGGCAAGGGCATTTTGAGTTCCTGGTCATGTCTTTTGGTTTGACTAATGCACCCTCTGCCATTATGGATATGATGAACCGAGTGTTCAAGGATTTTCTAGACCATTTTGTGGTCGTATTCATAGATGATGTTTTGGTGTATTCCGGAAATGCTATGGAGAATGCCCAACATTTGCGTTTAGTTTTGTCTGCTTTGAGGGACCATAAGTTGTTTGCTAAGTTGAGCAAGTGTGAGTTTTGGTTGCCTCAAGTTTCTTTCTTGGGTCATGTGGCTAATAGAGATGGAATTTAAGTTGACCCCAAGAAGATTGTTGGTGTTATGGATTAGATTAGGCCTTCCACACCCAAAGAGATAAGGAGCTTCCTAGTTTGGCTGGCAATTATAGAAGGTTTGTGAAAGTATCTAGTGTCTACATCAATCACCTTGAGGGGGGAGGGGGTGAATAGGTGATGTTTGTGTCTTTTGCGGAATAAAAATTATCTAAAAATTCAAGCACCCAAACACTGAGATTTATAGTTGTTCCCCATATTGGGTACGTCCACTGTCCCACCTCGTCTATCTACCATGAAGGGATAGATTCAGCTACTTCACCTTTCTCAGATTTTCATAATCTTACACCTCAGATAAATTCTCCTACACCTTGATCCATAACCGGATCTACACCTTGATCCACAAACCGGATCTACAAACTCGATCCACACACAGATCTACAATCTCGATCCACTAACGGATCTACACTCGGAAGAGCAAACTTCCTACAATCTTGGAGACAAAGCTCCTATAAATATTAAAACAATTTTACAACAATAATAAAAATGTTACTCTTCTAGATCTGAAATCTTCAGGGATCTTCCTTCTTGAAAACTGAAATTCTCGGTGAAGAAGGTTGAGGAAGAAAACCCAAGAAAGATTGATCTGAAAACATAGAATTCGACTCGATCAAATAGATGTTGAAGATTCTTTGAATCTTCGATCTGTGGAATCTTTTCTCTTGTTGAATCGCTCGATCGAGAGAGAGCGGCGGATAAGAATGACGATGATGACGACAACTTCTCCCGAATTTGGAAAGTGCGTATGTGATTCGATTGCTGTAATTATTCTCTTGTTAGGGTTAGTGAATCCTTTGAAAGGACTACATATAGATTATCGTCTAATGGTCATGAGTTATTAAGGAAAGATCCACGTGGATCAATTATGAGGAACTTAGAATAAAATTTGAAATCCGTTAGACAGAATTAGAACGAAAAATCATGCAACTCCATTTCTCGAGAAGATTTAGATTTCTCGAGAAATGACCAGATTTCTCGAGAAAAGGCATGGCTTTCTCGAGAAAAGACTTAACGAAATTTCTTTGAAGTAAAATACTGAATTCTCGAGAAGGATAAGATTTCTCGAGAAAAGTATTTAGCGTAAATTTAGAATTGAAGACAGATTTCTCGAGAAGGATATGATTTCTCGAGAAATAAATTGCTTTCTCAAGAAATGGCTTGACCTTCTCGAGAAATTTACTTAACGAATATTTTGTTAACTTAAGGACTTATTTCTCGAGAAATAACTTGATGTATCAAGAAATATACTTGGCTTCTCGAGAAATACTTTTGATTTCTCGAGAATTACTTTCCTTTCTCAAGAAATGAACTTGGTTTCTCGAGTAATCTTCTGGGCTTTTCTCGAGAAAAGACTTAGAGATAGTTTCAGACAGTTTTCCGAGAAGTCTAATTGTTTCTCGAGAATAGCTTTCTTTCTCAAGAAATGTACTTAGACTTCTCGAGAAACAGACATCAATTTTCTCGATAAAAGGACTTAGAAATTTTCCAGAAAATTTTATTTTCTTCTTTGTTGAAGAACAACAACCATTCTTTTCTTCTATTGCTCTAGTACTTGAAAATTAAGTGCATCCAAATAGAGAGGTTACACAAGAGTCAACACCATGGATCACACAATGAGGGATTACATTGCATGGTCCAGTGTTTAGTGACTCATTGTAAATTGACATTATTCTACACTTAGCAATAATGACATGCAAGCACTCAACTAAAGAATAGCATCAAATACATACTTAATTTATCTTAGTTCAAGGGTGAATTCATACAAATCAAGGTTATTGTAGATACAATACCCAACAATCTCCCCCTATTTGTAAAAGTCATAACCCTCTACACTAAGGTGAATTATATCAAGATAATCAAATAATTAACTAACAAGTAAAACAATATATGCAATGAGAAATAATAAATAATTAGATAAAAAAAATTCAAAATTGTATATATATATATATAGAGAGAGAGTTTGTCCATAGGAATATCTTGGTCCACAAAATTCAATACAACTGACAATCATAAAATTATTTGAACTGTTGTTGATGTTGTCTTTCCTTCTTCTCTTGTTGTCTCTTTTGATAACTGAATGGCTTGGGATAGTACTTTGGAGATCGAGGAGGAGCACTAAGATTATTACGACCATATTCACGATCATATATCCTTCTCTTAGTCAAAGACTTTTCATAAAGCTCCCACTCCTTGTGAATGTAGTGATCATCTTTATTTTCATTGAATTCTACAACCAGCTTCAGAGTATCCAAAATAAGAGACTTAGAAGTTGGACTCCAAACTTCAGCAAATTCTAGTTCTTTCCTCTTAGCGGCACCTTGACTGGGGATAGATCAGTAAAAAGAAGCACCATAAACATATTTCCTTTTCTTTGGCATTGACAATTCAGGAGGTAGATCTTGAGGAAACACTGGTTGCTCAGAAGTCTAGATTTGAGAATAATCTTCAGGAGAAGCTTTATACAGTTCAGGTCTAGGAGAAAAAGTAGGCTTGCAAACATTGAGATCAAGATGTGGAGATGGAGAAGCATTTGGGTCAACTTGAAAGTCTTGAAAGATCTAGTTTTGCATCCACACAATAATCTCAAAAGTATATATGTTTACCCCCTTAATCAGCTTTTCATCACTTGTATTGATCTCTTGCAGTTGTTCACCCCACTGATTTTTCATATCTTGAACTTTATTGTCTAGAATTTCTTTTACTTTATCCTCCCCCTTTCTGACTTCTACAGTTAGGGTTTCTATGGCATCTTCTTTGAATTTTCCAACTTCTTCACAAGTTTTGAAGTTTTGTTGTTCAGTCTTCTTCAGCAAATGGATCTGATTGTTTGCCACTATAACTGCTTGATCCATGACTTGACCAACACTAGTGATAGTGTGGTCTAGAGCCTTGCCACCAATGTTTAGCAGTCTTTTTAAATCATCTGCATTATGCTGAATTTCAGTAAAGCCTCCGCTCATTTCTTTTTCAAGAGCAGTTACTTTATCAGTAACTTCTTTGAGAGACCAGCCAAAGTACTCTCTTTGCTTAGTTAACATAAACTCAATTTTACCCAATAGGGTATCATTAGGAATAATTGGAGCTGGAGGAGATGGTGGAGGTAATGTGGAACTGTCCATACTGGAATATCTTCAATTACAACAACACTTTTGCTTTTTTGGGAAGAAGTCATTACATTCCTTTCCACTCCAAGAATGATTGGTAGAGAGAAGTCTAAGTTCTTGAGAGGAGTCTCTATAGGTTTTGGAGTAACTGCATCCTCATTAGAAAGTAACAACACATTCTCCCCCTCACTTTGTGCCTGGGGCTGAGAATCTTCTGGAGTCTCTTCAGGAGTCTCTTCAAGTGACTTTTCAGGAGTCATTTTAGGAGAGATGAAAAAGGGAACATTTTAAATTAGATTCTCTATCATTATGTCAATGTCAGCTACATCTGTATCCATTTGAGCATCATCAAGATTTTCTTGATCAGAGGAGTAGTCAATGTCCATATCTGAGCCACCCTCATGCACAGAGGTGCTCTTGTCATCTTCAGACTGAGCTATGCTTTCTTTTTCCACCAAATCATCAATAATAACTTTCTCTGGAACCTATTCTCTAGGAACATCTGACTAGAGCTCTGTTTCTGGAACCTCAGCTTGTTGATCCTCTACATGAACTGAAGGAGCAGGCTCCCCGTCAATAGCTGTACCAGATGTGCCAATTATATCAGTATGAGGAGGAGATGGGGTCTTATCCTCATCATCTACTGCCCTGGGAACAACAGGAGCCTGGACTTGCCTTGGAATTCTAATCTCACATCTCTTGATGGAGGATAGAGAGATTTTTTTCAGGTGGTGAATTGCCAAACCTTTGGATAAGTCAAAGATTTCAAGGTGTGCCTGATTCAGATATAAGGAGACTATCCTTCCAAAGTTTTGTGCTTTCAAGCTTTCCTTGATCTTCTCAAATAATAGGTATCCCCACTGGAACTTCTTTTGACACACAACATCAGGCATCATGTTAAAGAAATCTGAGGAGATGTATCATATGGCGCCTTTTTTGCATAGTAGGACTTTTCCTAGAATGTCATCCAAAAGTTTACTTTCATCTGACATGTGCTGTCTTCTAACAAAAGTTGTGGACTAAGGAAGACCATAGAAGTAGAAGGTTCTTGAGTAATACGCTTCTTCCAAATATTCTTCTTCATCGATGGAGGGCAATCTTAGATACTCTGTTAGAGAGGACAGCTTGATTTTGATTTTCATATCTCTGACTGAAGTTTTCAACAACTTCCCGCTCCGTTTAAGCTTGGCATTTCTGAAGAACTCTTCTACATCTGGAATCAAAACCCTGCACGGATGCTCCATGATGAAGGTGAGGCCGACGGACTCAAGCAGTATAATAACATTCTTGAAATCATCTGAAATTTCTTTGATTCCTGATCGAATGAACTCACTGCCCATGCCAATCTTTGTAGAAGGATCTATCAATGGAGAAGATTGAAATATTTCTGATAATTCGGAGAAGAATAAATGAAGTTTATGAGGAACGACAGTGACCTTTGCGGAACTGAGTGTCTTTCTTGGGAGAGCCTTTTTCTAATTTGTGGATTTGGGTATTTCTATGAACTTATCTTTTATTTATATAAAATTAAAAATTTTGAAGTATAACGAAAGGCGTACCTAGAATGGCGGTTCGAATTCTTCAAACATTTATTCTGGAAGATTTGGATATTTCTCGAGAAATATAAGGGTTCTCGAGAAATCCATTAGACTTTCTGAGAAATTGTAATTATGAAGCTTTCGAGAAATTCATAAGGTTTTCCCGAGAAATCCATTAGGTTTTCTCGAGAAATTGATAAGCTTTCGAGAAATCCACTTTAAGTTCTCGAGAAATTCAGTAAGTTTTCGAGAAATATAATAAGTTTCTGAGAAACCCATATCTGAGCTTGAGATTTTTTTGAGTTTGAATTCTCTTGGAATTTTTTGAGCGGCTGATGATGAATCTTCTATTGACTTCAAAAATGAACTTTTCAGGATTCCATGTTGAGCATACCAAGTTCTATCTTGAAGAAGCAGAACTTGGCCTCGTCCCGCAGCTTTGTGAAGATATCTGTAACTTGCTTGTCTGTTGGGACATAGCTGAGGGATATGTCCTTGTTCTCTGATGAGTCCCATTTATATAGGGTTTTGCGGACTCATCTGGGCTGGTTTTCATGACTTGGCACTTCACTTTTCAGTTGTTTTCATTGATATTTCATCCCTACTGCGTTTAACGTTTAGTGCACTTTTCTAGCCAAGGGGTGCACAATTGCGCATTCGATTGCTGAGGGTATACACTTGGTGCTCCCCAGGGCTCGTTCCAGTAGTTTTTATTAAATTTTGTTGATTGTTGGAGGGTCCTCCTTTGTGAGCTTTTATTAAGTGCAGGTGGTCAGTTTTCCCTACTTCAGAATTTTGATTTGTGGAAAACACAAGGTCGTGCATTTTCTCGGCGCATGGTTACTTACGGTCGTGCTTTTTCTGCAAGTTATTTTGGAAGGGTTGACCGGCCCGTGCGATTCCTTCACACACGGTTTCTACGGGACCGTGCGCGAAGGAAACACATGGTTTTCCTGTAGCTTTTGTTTTTAGTCCGTTCTATGGTTAATCGTGTGTTTTCCTTCATGCACGGGCGGAAGAGCCCGTGTGCGAGTTAAATGCACGATTCCACACTATTGCCTGCGTTTTGTGCATTCTATCGTTACCCGTGCGATTTCCTTAGCGCACGAGTGGAATCGCCCGTACGTGAGTAAAATACATGGTTAACCGCTTCTTCTTCTTCAAGCATTTTCTGGATATTAATATCGCACGGTTCACGTATGGTCGTGTGCCAGACCGTGCAGACCATTTTTTCTGACTTTTACTATTTAAGCCGCAGATTTCTTCTGGATCGAGATATGTCCATTTCCCCCGCCATTTCCGCCCCTTTGAGCGGGAACTCGTCCCTCCAGCCATCATTTTCTCTCTCCACCAGGGAGATAAGCTCTGTCCATGCTCACGAAGACTACATCTTGCCGGCGCTTGCTCTCGGCATTCTCCTTCATCTACTAGCTTTGCATCAAGCTTTGACGTCATAGCCATCAAGCAAAGGGAAGCATGCAACCTTCTTCTGGATCGTGACACGAAGAAGATGGGTCCACTGGAGGGTAGGGACAACCTTCTCTACCCCAGAAGCAGTTGAGGACCGAGCATGGAACGGATTAACAACTCGGTGATTCCTTCCGCGAATCCTCAGCAAAACTTCGGATTTGGTCGATCTCTTGCCTTATTCTTCCTTTATTGGTGTATATGTGTTGTTAAATATTTTTATGTAGTTTATTTGCACTTTGGTTGTATATGTTATGTGTTTCATATCTATGTCATTCCTATTTAATTTAACCGCTTAAGTTGCTTGAGTTGCGCCCACATATCCATCCACCGTCACATCCGGTCTAGCCGCACTATCAATTGCTAGTGGCGTTCGTAGCGAAGAGGTGCCTACGACCCTCAAATTCTGGTTCATACGCTTGCCTACTCGTCCATCTGCCTAGCGATTTGGTGCATACCGGCTCGACTAGTCTTCCATACCGCCTGGCGAAGCATTTGAAAGACTTTGTTTCAAGAGCCTAAACACCTAGAGGGGGGTGGGGGTGAATGGGTTTTAATCTTTTTGAGTCTTTTTGATTTTAAGGCAAACAGATATTTGTAACTTCTTTTAGCACAGAATAATTCTATCTACAGAAATTAAATACAACACAGCAAATACCAGATCTATAGTGGTTCCCCAAGATATGGGTACATCCACTTTCCCCCTTCGCCTATCTAGCAGATAACTTGATTCAACCTAACTTCCTTCCACTATCTTGGATCCGCAGATCTTACAAACTCAGAACCCAAAATGGTTCCTACACCTCATACATTACACAAGTCCTACGTAAGATTCTTCCCTGAATCCTACCTCAGGCCTCAACCCTACCTCAGCCTTTATAATTAGGCTTACAACTCAGACTTTCCACAAGTCCTACCTCAGGAACACAACCCTACCTCAGCCTTTATAATTAGGCTTACAATCTCAGATCTAACAATAGATCCTATAAGAATTTGTGAGTAATAAGTATCTGAAAACTTCACCAGCTAGATTTCTCTGTTGATGTTGTCTTCTTGATAAGTTCTTGTATAGACTGATCCTTCTGATCCAACCTAACTTAGCATTTCAAAGCTTCTTGATTAGGACAAATAAGGTGGATCTTCTCGTGAAGTTGAAGTTGATCTTCAGTCAGCTTCTTCCTTAGATTCAGATTGAACTCTAAATCTTTCTTGTAGAAAGGCCTTGATCTGTTAGAGTTCTTCTTTTTGATCCAGAGATCTTTCTTCTATTATTGTTTTCTGTCGTTTCCGATCTGGCTCTTATATAGAGCTTGCTTCATGGTTACCGGCTGATCCGGTTCATAACAAACTTCTGACAGTTCTGACAGTGGTGTCAGACCGATTAGTTATGACAGCTATCAAGTCACCAGTCATGTCACCAGGTTCTTCTGTGTCTTTCCAACTCAGCACACAATACTCAGCAGACTGCTTCACATATGTCGACACATATAGGCTAAGTGTCGACACAAGTCTTCAAGGTGTCGACAAAAATACTCCAAGTGTCTACAAAGTCATATTTCGGCTTCTCGACACTACTTTTTGTTGTATGTGTCGACACAAGTCCTGTGTGTCGACACAGCAGCTTCTTGTCTCGACATTTCTGTTGCAGACAGATGGCATTGAGTGTTTATCAAATGGCGTTGAGTATGTGTTGACACAAGTCTTCTGTGTCGACACAATTACTTTTGAACTCGACACAACCTCTTGAGAGTTGGTGTGTCGACACAAGTCCTGTGTGTCGACAAAATTGCTTCAGGTGTCGACACAGCTCCTGAGTGTCGACTCATCTTCTGTTTTAAGTGTCGACAAAATTCTGTTTTAAGTTGTCGACACAATTCTTGATGTCGACACAACTGCTTCTTTAGGTGTCGACATAGCTTTGAGTGTCGACACAACTTCTTTATAAGTGTCGACACATGTTGCCCGTGTGTCGACACAGCTTTCCTGATTGTCGACATAGCAGCTGGGTGTCGACATAGCTTCTTCATAAGTGTCGACACATTAAGCCTGTGTGTCGACACAACTTGCCTGAGTGTCGACACAGTCTCCTTGAGTGTCGACACAGTTTCTTCACAATTGTCGACACTTGTACTTAGAAAATTTTCCTTCAAATTTTTAAACCTGCACAATGAAACTCAAACTTCTATCAAATACACATTGATGCATATCATTGACTAAGTTGTGGCTTCTCCAAATCTAGTACACATTTTCCAATGTACCCAACAATTTCCCCCTATTTAGAGAAGTCATAACCCTTAGTCAAAGATATACATCTCTTAAGATAAAACAAAATTGTAGTAGAAGTAAAAACATTTCAGAGCAGGTTATTACATAATTATTGTAAACAACAAACACTTAATACTGAAACAGATTTCATTATTAAGAAAAACTTTTGTTTACATGAATTTCTTATAGAACAAAAGAAACAAATTAGTACATTGTTCTATTACATAAACCTAGCAATCCTATTACTGACTAGGCTCCTTAATAAATATTCCTTTGCTAGACTTGATTTTAGCCTGCACAGAAGGTTCAACATCTTCTGCTAGCTTTTTCCCTTTGAGAGCGTTCTTCTTCAATTCTTCAGCCTTGATCTTCTGTCTTTCAAAATAGTGGAAAGGTTTGGGGAAGTACTTGCTTGGATCTTAAGCATTAGCAGGTAGCTTCCCAGCCTTACCATTTCTTCTATGTTGAAGAATTGCTTCTTGTCTAGCTTGATATTTATTCCACTCTTGCTCAGAATACCACTTACCACTGTCATGGGTTTTATCCTTTACAGCTTTTCAGACAGTAAGTATGATGTTTCTAGAAGTTAGGCTCCACTGCTCAAAATCTGGCTTCAGCTCAGCCTGCTCTCTGAATCTCTTCTTGGAATGTTGAGCTTACTTCTGAGCTTCTAATAAAGCTTCTGACATTTCAACCTTTTCCAGAATTACATTTTGTGCCTCTGGTGGAGGATTATACATTTTCAGCACTTCTTCTTGAACCATCTCAAAATCAGCTGGGGGGTAGATCACCTGAGCAACTTTGGCAGATCTCCTTCAAAATATTCATGATGTATCCCAGACTCAGCTACATTAGCATCATCACAAAGAGGAGGATATCCAAGAGTAGCTCCGATGCTATTGGTTGTCTATTTAGCATGGTTAGAGTTGGCTTTGACTAGTAATCTCTCCCCCTTTATGACTTCTCTTGCAACATGATCTCTTAAATATTCTTTCTGGAATCTGACTTGATCAGCTATATATTCAGTTCCCTCTTTAAAATAAGCTCTGAATTTTGTCAGGAAAGTTTTTATTTTCTCCTAAGATTCTTGAAATGTGGCTTTGACAGTAGATATATCTTCCTGGAATTTCTTGGAGATTTCAGCCTTCAGAGTAGTGCTAGAATCAGTGAGCTTTGTCAATATTTCATGATATGAATCATTGAGAATTCCATTCATCCTTAACTTATTCTCCAATACATATCCCTGCTTCACTTCAATTTCATCCACTTTAGCTTGGATATTTTGTTGTTGCTTGGCCAGGAACACCACAGCATTACCTCTTTTATGAAAGTAATCTGTCATCTCCTTCTTATGTTGATTCACTTCAAATCTAATGGATTTGATGTCCTGGTCCAATTGAAACTATAACTCCTTATGAGTTTTATCCACATATTGCTCTATAGACTGTCTTTGATTATAGAGTTTTATGTGCATTTGGATCAGTAAAGAACTGAAGTCCATGCTTGATGTAGATGGTGTAGTTCCCAATTATAAAGTTTTTTTTATATCCAGAACTCTTCTTCTTTAACACAGACAGCTTTCTTTTCTTAGCCAATGTGGCTTCTTCATCTTCAGAAGATCCAGATGTACTTTTAATATCAACAGTTTCCTTTTCAGCTGGGGTATCCTTGGATAACTCCACCTCAGTCCTTAGAATTTCCTTTTCTCTTTCAATTTCCTCCCCCTCAGTCCTATCAGTAAGAGGATCAGGAAACAATTCTTCCATTTTAAATTCCTGTTATATCTGTTCAGAAGGAATAAGATTAGTTTTTTTTTAAAATAACTACTTAAAATACTAATACCACTTGAAAGACCTCTTTTATTGTGTAAAAAAAAGTGTCCCTTTGAACAATTTTTGAGGAGAATACTATAATACATCACTAGTTTGTGGAAAAGATACTTACTGGCTCATTTTGAGCATCATTCTTATCAGTTACTTCAGCTGCAGTGTTGATTTCAAATACAATATCCATTATTGTGTCTGCAGCTAAGTCACTATCCAGGACAGCATCATCAATACCTCCCCATTGGGCAGGAAACTCAGTTTCTTTTTCTTGGTTTTCTCCCCTGGAATTGAGTTAATTTGTTGCTCTTGGGGCTCACAGTCCTTTGCTTGAGCATGAACATCTTATTGTTGCTGGTCTTCATCAGAACTGAAGACCACTTCCTCCTCAGAATCATTGGAGGAGTCAGCCTGTACAACCACCTTCTTTTTCTTCTTGTCTTTGTTAGTTTGCTCCTGAAGAGCAGGGACTTCCTTGGTTAGAACTCTGACCCACCTTGACAGTATCCTTACATCAATTTTTCTCATATGATTTATCTTAGAGCCATTTGCTTGTTCCAGAACATCTGGAATTACTGATGTTTAGCATAGGCTGAGGATCCTTCCCAGGTTAAGTTTCTTTATTCCTTCCTGTAGTTTATCAAACACTACTGATGCCCAGTCAGTGTTTATCTTGAATATGATTCTCACCATCAGATTAAACATGTGGGCAAAAATCCGATCATGTCCACCTGTTTTGCAGATAATTACTTTGCCCACTACTTCTGAAAGAAATTTTCCTTGGGAATTCATCCCTTTTCTATTGATAGATGAACCAATCTTAATACTGGGATTCAGTCCACACCAGCTTAATGCTTCAGTTATTTGGGATGGAGTAATTTCGTCTGTATCCTTAACCAATGGCAGATGTAGTGCTTTCCTGATTGATTTCAAAGTGAGCTTCACCTGGGTACCTTAAATAGATGCCTTGATTTTCTTTCCTTTAGATTCCAATGAAGCAGTTGTGTAGAACTCCATGACTTCCTTCTTCCAAATTTTGGTCGGTTCTGAGACCAAAAATTCTAGTCCATTTTCAGAAATTAGTGCAATAACTCCCTGAATTTTGTCAGAAGTAGTTGTGAAAACTTCGCGAACCAGTTCGTAACCTTCATTAACCTTGTCTTCTTGGTGTGGGGCATTAATATAAGTACTAGAGGAGAAGATAAGAGAAGGTCTATGTCGACAGAAGGTGTAGAGTCAAAAATTCTGATAGCGTAGTCGACCAGATTTTGGATTCAACTTTTTATAGTACTTGTGTCAAGGGCAGGTCAAAATATGGGCCTAAGTCGACAGGTTAGTTTTCGTGTCGACAATCAAATGACCTAGGTCTTGACAAAACTTAAGATGAGACGACACAACTATGTGTCGACATACTAATATCTAAGTCGACAAAACATTTTTTAAGTCGACACGTTTATGTGTTGACATACTTGAGTCTGTGTCGACATACTTGCGTCTGTATCGACACTGACAACTTAAGTCTTGACAGAGTTGTGTCGACACCAACTTTTTGTGTCGGTACAATTATCCTCACGACTTATAGTCTCGATAGAGTCGTTTCGACACCAACTTTTTGTGTCGACACAAATATCCTCACGACTTATAGTCTCGACAAGGTTGTGTCGACACCTATTCTCATGTCGACATAGATACTATTTCTGTGTTGACACATCCTTTTCCTGTGTCGACACAACATACTGAGTGTGTCGACACAACTTGCTTGTGTCAACACAAACTTTGTATTGAGACAAATTTCAAGAGAAATTTGGTGCTTACTGATGCTACTCATTGAAACTTATGTTAACCTATTCTAGGTTCAACATACCTAATTCAATTTTGAAATAATTGAATTTAGTTTCATCTAGTAGTTTTATGAAAATATCAGCTATTTGATTATCTATTTTTACAAACTCTTGACTAATATTTTCCTTTTCAACATGTTCTCTGATAAAATGAAACTTTATTTCTATATGCTTGGTCCTACTGTGTGATACAGGATTCTTAGCAATAGAAATACCACTTGTAGAATCACAAAATAGTGGAATTCTACTTACCTGGATGTCATAATCTTCTAATTGATGCTTTATCAACATTAATTGTGCACAGCAGCAACCTGCAGCTATATATTCTGATTCAGTTGTTGATATAGCTACACTATTTTGCTTCTTACTTCTCCATGACACAAGCCTCCCACCAAGGAACTGACAGATTCCTGTGGTACTTTTTCTATCTTCTTTGCATCAAGCAAAATCTGTATCTAAGAAACCTGTTAATAGAAAATCTCTATTCTTAGGGTACCAAAGGCCTAGATTAGGTGTTCCCTTAAGATATCCCAAAATTCTTTTAGCTGCAGTATAATGAGATTCCTTAGGGCATGCTTGATACCTAGCACAGACATATGTTGCATACATGATGTCAGGTCTAATAGCAGTCAAGTATAGTAGGGAGCCAATTATCCCTCTATATAAAGACTCATCAACAGGTTTCCCTGCTTCATCTTTGCATATAGGCATACTTGTTCCCATTGGAGTTTTCATTGTAGAAGCTGAGTCCAAACCATACTTTTTAATCAACTCCTTAGTGAACTTAGACTGGGATATGGACAACCCACTCTCAGTTTGTCTAAATTGAAGTCCTAAGAAGAACTTCAGCTCGCCCATACTGCTCATCTCAAACTTCCCTTGCATAAGTTTGGCAAACTTCCTACAAAGGCTGTTTTCATTAGAACCAAAGATAATGTCATCCACATATATCTGGACTAGTATTATCTTGCCTTTTGATTCCCTATAGAATAGAGTTTTGTCTATCTTTCCTCTAGAGAATTAATTATCAATGAGGAAGGCAGACAAAGATTCATACCAAGCCCTTGGAGCTTGTTTCAAACCATATAGAGCTTTCCTAAGCCTATATACATAATCAGGAAAGTGAGAGTCTACAAAACCTGAGGGTTGTTCTACAAAGACTTCTTCTTTTAAATCACCATTCAGAAATGTTGATTTCACATCCATTTGATATACTTTGAACCATTAATAGGCAGCATAGGCTAAGAACAGCCTTATTGCCTCCAGCCTTTCCACTAGAGCAAAGGTTTTATCAAAATTAATACCTTCCTCTTGCCTGTAGCCTTTTGCTACCAGTCTAGCCTTATTCTTGACTATAGTGCCATTCTCATCAAGCTTGTTCCTGTAGATCCACTTAGTTCATATTATGTTATGATCCTTAGGTTTTGGCACCAGTTCTCAGACCTTACACCTTTTGAACTAACTGAGCTCTTCTTGTATTGCTTCAATCCAGTTGGTGTCTTGCATGACCTCTTCAATCTTCCTGGGTTCTATCTGAGACAGGAAGCTAGAACACAAAACTGTGTTCATGCTCCTGCTCCTTGTTAGAACACTCTGACTTGCATCACCAATGATCTGGTGAGCTGGATGATCCTTCAGGTGTCTCCTTGTTGGAGAAATTCTGTCAGTATTATGGCTATCTCCAGTTTCCTCATCTTGATGCTCCACATTTTCTTCTTCACCTAGAGGGACTTGATCTCACCCTGGATAGCTGGCATCTTTATCCTCATCCAGTTTAGTAGGAACATCTTCATTGATGGTCAGCTTGTCCAGCTTATCTGTTAGACCTGCAGAACTAACTGAAAAACTAGACAATTAACAGTTAATAAACATTGACTCATCAAATATAACATGCGCAGATTCTTCTACAACTTGAGTAGTAAAGTTATAGATCCTGTATGGTCTACTATAGTTGATGAACCAAACAAATATCCCTTCTAGGGATTTGGCAGCAAACTTAGTTTGGTAGTGTTTACCATTGACTAGTATAAAACACTTACTACCAAAGATTCTGAAAAAAGATATGTTTGGTTTTTTGCCTTTTAAAATATGGTAGGGAGTCATCTTGTGTTTCTTATTGATGGAGGCCATATTGAGCACATGACATGCAGTATTTACTTCCTCAACCAAGAAGTATTCAGCGAGAGTAGTGTCATTCAGTAGAGTTATACTGGCTTCAATTAGAGTCATATTCTTTCTTTCAGCAACACCATTTTGCTGAGGAGTTCTAGGTGAAGAGAATTCTTGATGAATCTCAAGTTCTTCACAGAATTTTGTCATACATTCAGACTGAAATTCAGTTCCATGGTTACTTCTGATTTTGACTATTGAGCTGTTGTATTCATTTTGTATTTATCTAGCAAAAGTCTGGAAAATAGTTGGGGTTTCAGATTTCTACCTAAAGAAGAAAACCCATGTAAATCTAGAATAGTCATCCACAACAACAAGTGTGTATGCTTTCCTACCAAGACTATGGACTAGCATAGGACCAAACAAATCCATATGCATGAGATACAAACATCTCTTTGAATCTTTGATGTCAAGTGACTGAAAAGAGGACTTAGTCTGCTTGCCTTTTTGGCAAGCTGAGCACACACCCTCTTTTATGCACTAAACTTGAGGACCATTCCTCATTAATCCCATGCTGAACAGCAGTCTAATTGACTTATAGTTCAGATGAGCTAGCCTCTTGTTCCATTTGACACACAGAGAAGCTTTATCTCCTGCAACCAAACAAATAGGTGAGTTGTTAGACTCATAATCTAGGTTAAGGCAATACACATTTCCTTTTCTAGTGCCAGTCAAAATGATCTCTTGATCACTTGACCTTTTTACTAGGCACTCCCCTTTGGGGAAAGAAATATCATAACCAAGATCACTAAGTTTACTTATGCTAATCAGGTTATGTTTTAAGCCCTTTACATAAGCCACTTTAGTGATAGTAATTGAATCACAAGAGATGTTACCAAAACCTTTTATGATTCCCTTTTCTAATCCACCAAAGATAACTTTGGGTCCATTCTCTATGGGCACAAAGTTCCTTAGCATTCTCCTGGTTCCAGTCATGTGTCTGGAACAACCACTATCCAAGTACCATATAGGGGTATTATCACTTGGATTTATCTACAACAAATAATGAATCACTTACCCTTAGAACCAACTTACTAGTGGGTCCTAGGTCCATGTTAGTTTGAAACCCTATGACTGATCTAACAGGAATCCTACTTTTGGTTTTAACACTTAAGTTAAACCAGCAATCCATGACAAAGTGGCCCACCTTGCCACAACACCAACACTCAAACCTATTATACCTATTCTTAGGTACAGGCCTTCTTACTTTGTTGTCAGTAGACTTATTAAGTGTTGGTGTTGGAACAGCATTCTTCAAGAACTCCTCTTAAATATGATGGGCTTGCGTATAGATATGTCTATTGACATTTGCACCCTTGCACATGATATTTTCATGCTCACAGTGACCATATGTAATGTCATGATCATACATGTTAGTAGGATTCACTACCTTCTTAAATAAAATAGGGGGATTAACAGCTTGAGGCTGAACTGGGGCTTTACCTTTTCTATGAGAATTGGTAGCCCTAGTTCTTCCCTTGAAGCCTAGACCAGTCTTCCCTTTATGTGAAACAAAATTATCTATCAAGGGTAAAACTGATTTTGGCTTGGAGAATTTAGCCACTAGCTCTCTCTCTTGCTGGAGTTTTACCTCAAGTTTCTTGATGTGATTCTCTTTGAATGAGATTGTACCCATCTAAAGAACTGTAATGTTTTTCAATTTGGCAACCTCATTCAATTTTTGATCTAGCAGTTTTGCTGAATCTACTGCAGCCAGTTTGAGAGACTCAATCTTCTTGGCCTGCTCTTTAACAAGAAACTTGCTCTTCTTTAGAGCATGCAACATCCCACCATAATCATCAATGAGTTGGTGAACATCCCCCTTAGACTCAGATCCATCCACTTCTTTTGATGCAGATGCTTCTGAATCTGATCTAGTAAAGTAATCTGAGACAGGGGAAGAATTGTTTACCTTACTTGGTCAAGGCTGATCCTGACACTTTTCTTCTTCAGATAGAGCCATCAGCCCTTTACAACAATACTCTTCCACTCCATTTATGGAGTCCAGCATCTGTAGGAATTCTACATCCCTAGAATCCTTTTCTGTTAAGAAAAGTCCAACATATGATTCAACCTCTTCTTCTCTAGATTCTGAAAATGAAGAGTTTGTCAACCTCTTCTCTTTCTGAGCCACTAGAGACATCTCCTTCTTGCCTTTGATTTGCTGCTTCTTCTTGTCCTTTGATTCCTTTCTTTTGTCAAGACAGTCAGCTATGACATGCCCAGACCTGTTGAAACAATAACACACAATCTTAGAATTAGATTGTTTACCAGGTTTAGAAGCATGCCTGTCCTCCTTAGGTGTTTTATTCTTCCTGTAGTATTCATCCTTGGAATAGGATGTTGATGAAGGCCTGGTTCTCCATTTCTTTTTCTTCATGAACCTTTGAAATTGTCTAGTTAAGGAAGCAAAGTCTTCATCAGATGTGTGACTATATGATGTACTTGTTTCAAGAACTTCTTCTTCTGCATCAGTACTCCTTCCAGGTGGAGAAGGAGATTTTTTCCTACCCTTCCTTGAGCCCTCAGCCTTGAAGGCTACTGTCTTTTCTTTATGTTCAGATCTGCTGCCTTTCTCTTCCTCTTTCCTAGCAGTAAGCTGCATTTTATATGAAAGCAGTTTTCCAAAAAGTGTAGGTGGTGGTGTGTCAGCCAGTTTGGCCACTTCCCTGATGGCACATATCTTAGTGTCCTAATCCTTTGTTAGGGGCCTAAGAAACTTGTCATTCAGTTCATAAGTACTGAAGACTCTTCCATATGTCATCAGTTCATTCACTATTCTGAAAAACTTTTTATAGCATTCAGCTATGCTGTCAGTTTTATTCTGCCTAAAGCTCTCATATTCCTGATTTAGCATAGACTTTCTGTCCTCTCTAACTTCTCAAGTGCCTTCCATATAGACAATCAATGTATCCTATATTTCTTTGGAAGTTTTACAGTGCACAAGATTATGGAATGTTGCATCATCTATGACACTTACAATTTTATTCTGAGCTCTTTTATCTAATGTAGCCAAGATGATTTCATCCTTAGTCATCTCTGAATAACTCTTTGGAGTTTGAATGTTTGCATCAAGAATTGAAACCTTCATTGGGATGAAGGGGCCTTCCTGTACTGTGTTATAAATTATTGGATCAGATGCTTCCATAAATAGCCTGACCCTTTCTTTCCAAATGCCAAAAGATTCTTTCTTGCATATGGGCAATTTCATAGATCTAAATTCCTTTTGATTTTCACTTGAACCCATTTTTGTTATTTATTATTTGACTTGGAGAAATCCTCTGACTGTTAGGTTAAATTTTGAGGAACCTCCCTCTGATACCACTTGAAAGACTTTGTTTCAAGAGCCTAAACACCTAGAGGGGGGAGGGGGTGAATAGGTTCTAATCTTTTTGAGTCTTTTTGATTTTAAGGCAAACAGATATTTGTAACTTCTTTTAGCATAGAATAACTCTATCTACAGAAATTAAATACAACACAACAAACACCAGATCTATAGTGGTTCCCCAAGATATGGGTACATCTCCTTTCCCCCTTCGCCTATCCAACAGATAACTGGATTCAGCCTAACTTCCTTCCACTGGCTCGGATCCGCAGATCTTAAAAACTCAGAACCCAAAATGGTTCCTATACCTCAGACTTTACACAAGTCCTACCTCAGATTCTTCCCTGAATCCTACCTCAGGCCTCATCCCTTCCTCAGCCTTTATAATTAGGCTTATAACTCAGACTTTCCACAAGTCCTACCTCAGGCACACAACCCTACCTCAGCCTTTATAATTAGGCTTACAATCTCAGATCTAACAATAGATCCTACAAGAATTTATGAGTAATAAGTATCTGAAAACTTTACCAGCTAGATTTCTCTGTTGATGTTGTCTTCTTGATCAGTTCTTGTATAGACTGATCCTTCTGATCCAACCTAACTTTGCTTTTCAAAGCTTCTTGATTAGGAAAAATAAGGTGGATCTTCTCTTGAAGTTGAAGTTGATCTTCAGTCAGCTTCTTCCTTAGATTCAGATTGAACTTGGAATCTTTCTTGCAGAAAGACCTTGATCTGCTAGAGTTCTTCTTTTTGATCATGAGATCTTTCTTCTATTATTGTTTTCTGTCGTTTCCGATCTGGCTCTTATATAGAGCTTGCTCCATGGTTACCGGCTGATCTGGTTCATAACGAACTTCTGACAGTTCTTACAGTGGTGTTAGACCGGTTAGTTATGACAGCTGTCAAGTCACCAGTCACGTCACCAGGTTCTTCTGTGTCTTTCCAACTCAGCACACAATACTCAGCAGACTGCTTCACATATGCCGACACATATAGGCTAAGTTTCGACACAAGTCTTCAAGGTCTCGACACAAATACTCCAAGTGTCGACACAGTCATACTTCTTCTTCTCGACACTGCTTTTTGTTGTATGTGTCGACAAGAGTCCTGTGTGTCGACACAGTAGCTTCTTGTATCGACATTTCTGTTGTAGACAGATGACATTGAGTGTTTGTCAAATGGCATTGAGTGTGTGTCGACACAAGTCCTGTATGTCGACACAAGTCCTGTGTGTCGACACAATTACTTCTGAACTCGACACAGCCTCTTGAGAGTTGGTGTGTCGACACAAGTCCTGTGTGCTGACCCAATTGCTTCATGTGTCGACATAGCTCCTGAGTGTCGACTCATCTTCTGTTTTAAGTGTCGACACAATTATGTTTTAAGTTGTCGACACAATTCTGGATGTCGACACAACTGCTTCTTTAGGTGTCGACATAGCTTTTGAGTGTCGACACAACTTATTTATAAGTGTCGACACATTTTGCCAGTGTGTCGACACAACTTTCCTGAGTGTTGACATAGCAGCTGGGTGTCGACATAGCTTCTTTATAAGTGTCAACACATTACACCTGTGTGTCGACACAGCTTGCCTGAGTGTCGATACAGTCTCCTTGAGTGTCGACACAGTTTCTTCACAAGTGTGGACACTTGTACTTAGAAAATTTTCCTTCAAATTATTAAACCTGCACAATGAAACTCAAACTTCTATCAAATACACATTGATGCATATCATTGACTTAGTTATGTCTTCTCCAAATCTAGTACACATTTTCCAATGTACCCAACAGCATTGCATAACGACATTGCATAACGGCATTGCATAACGAAATTGCATAGGAGTAGTTGTTAGTGTTTTGCTTTATTTTATCGCAACCATCAAAACCCCCATAGCTAACTACGACCTAAGGACTTCAATCTCAAGTCCTCCTCGATAGTAACTCTGCCCTTACTGTGTTCCTTGAAGAGATCGATACTTGGGAAAGCCACCCATTTTATATTACTTGTGCGACTGGTACACTTGCCGTTCAAATGCATCAAGTTTTTGGCACCATTGCCGGGGAACACAGTCGTGTGAGTTTTTGTAGAGGGAGATAATAGATTGAAGCCCTTTTCCATTTGTGCATGTCATCTTCTTATTTGATTTAGTAGATAGAATTTTTATTTTTGCTTATTCCTTTTTGCCCTTCTCGAAGTTTTGATTTAGAAAGCAGATCCGCGCTATTTTCTTTTTTTTTGCTGTGTAGCACTTTTTGGTAAATACATTTGTTCGCGATGTATTATATTGCTTAGTACACTCTACTTGATGCTTTGCGCCGAAGCATCAATGCCATGGCTGCTTTGAATGCCGAGCATTGTATTAGATGTGTGTTATGTCAAGGTATAGGCCACATGGTGAAGGATTGACCTTGCTTGTGCGAGCCTTCTCCCTCTGTGGGTGTGCCTGCAGCAACCTCCCATTCACAGAAGGCTGCTGTAGACAGGCCTACTGGGGTGCTGCCTGGCCCATACACTGACATCGCGCACCTTGCTCGCTCTTTGCCTGTTGAGATTACCGAAGAATCTCTCGCCGCAAACAGATCTTTCATAGGCCCTCGGTTCCTTTTTACGAGCTTCCCTTGAGTGATGACATCACTCTGGGGTTAGCTTGCTAGAATTGGATCTAGAACTCGTGGATGCTCCTGAATTGGACGATGAGATTGTTCCGGACGTCGATGCGGTTGGGTCAGCGAATGATTTTGCGATGGGGACTTCTCATTCTATGCCAAATTTTGAGAGCAGCCTTGCCCCTACGCAGTTTTTGCCGGAGTTTGCTACTCCATTTTTGTGTAAGTCGGTTGATGATGTCGTATTTGTGGATGATTCGGTGCCCTAGGTTGCGCCGAAGTGGGATGATGATTCCTCTATCTCCGACGGAGAATGTGGACCTTCAGAACACTTTTATGCACCCCGGTGGGATGATGAATATTCCCTTTCTGATGTGGAGGTTTGCACCTCCTTATTGGATGAGGCGGTCCCTCTTACCACCGCAGACCTCGAGTTGTCAGATTCCCCCCGATACGACTCATATGATACCGACGATGATCTATGCTTGTATCTCGCTGAGAGTGAAGCCGGAGTCACTCTCCCATTTTCTGATTATTTTAGTTCTTCATCTCTTTTATTACTTGATCCCCCTTCTTTATCTTAGCCTGTGTAGGATGAGTCTCCACGGGTACGGTGGGATGACGATTAGCCTGGTTCCCATACCGTCGCCATTGCTTCCTGTATACCTGTGGTGGACGATACCTTACTAGGCAAGGATTTATTTTGTGGTGAGATGAGCGAGGACCAGTTCTCCTCCTCTTCTTACTTCCTATTTCCTCTGCCTGCGAGGAGTCGGTATTATTATTTGGGCAGAGGGGTAACTGTTTTATCTCTGTATAGGTACCCGTTACCGCAACAGATAATGGATCAGTTACCTGTGCAATTCTCTTTTCATAGGCCTATTAGCTAGTACTTTTCTGATTTTTAATAAGTCGTGCTTGGATGACAGTAACCACAGTATTTATCTAGGAGTAGGATTAACTAGTTAGTATTTACTTTTTTACAGTTAGCTTTGTGTTTGTTTGTTTTGAATTTTATTTCTGTTTCAATGCTTGCTTGCGAGAATTTTGTCTTCTTGTGCCTAATTCGGGAAGTATCTTAGTCACTCAGGATATTCTTTGTTCCATTTGATTTTATTTTTCTCGTTGTTATCGCAGGATGAGGCTTCCCGGAGAAAATGATGCAAATTGGCCTGTTTTTGCAAAACACACGGTTTGGTAAAACCGTGCGCTGCAACAAATCACGACCGTGCATTTTCTTTTTTTAAAAACGCAGGCCGGGCATTTTTGACGCACACCGGCCCTAATCCCGTGCGTCTGCTTGAGGGACTGCTTTGCCTCTTCTTCTCTGGCGAAAATTCTCCCTCCTCTTCCAAATCTTCCCCCATTTTCCCTCTCTTTCTCTTTCACTTTCTTTTCTCCTCATTGCCATGAGTCCTTTCAAGAAAGTGGTTAGCTTGTTGCGCGGCAAGGGTGGTGATTCCTCCTCCTCTACCCGGAATGTGATTCCGGATGAGCCGAAAGGTGCTCCGGATGCTCATGTGGATTCTGAAGAGCTAGAAAGGATGCTCCGTTTCGGGCGGCCGGAGATGATAACGAGGTTTGATCGCCTTGTTCAAAAACCATTTTTGGATTTTTGCTTTATTTCGGACAAAGAACTCGCGGCCGTTGGCCTAAAGCTGGAAGTGGATTGCTTACTCGATGTGGGTTCATGGCGACATCTTTTCTCCATTGTGGAGACGGGATTTCATGAACTCACTCTTGAGCTCCTTCCACCTTCCGCATCTTAGAGCGACGTGACACAGTTACTGGGGAGTCCACTTCTATGTCATTTCGGATGTACTCCCGTCCCTACACCTTCGGTGTGGGTATGCTTGCCATACATGCTGGGATATACACCGCTGAGGAGCTCATGGAGTCTGATGTTCTGTATCGACCCCATGAATTCCCCACTGGTGTATCTCCTCACGCATTCTAGAAGAAAATCACCGGACTGACGCAACAGTATGAGGCGCGCACGGACAAATTCTCCCGCATCATCTCGCATGCCCTCCGCTACGTTCATCACTTGATCGGGAATAATATTAATGCCCGTGCAATGAGCCAGAATATAGCGGGATGGTCGAATCTTATTTACCTCTACAACATGCAGCACAACGTCCCTCTCCACCTAGGTCGTGTTCTAGCGGACTATTTCCTTCACCAGGACACGTACGTACCCTTGAAAGCCATCGGTGGTTCACATTTTATTACGTGAATCGCCAAGGGATTAGGAGTCTTTGACGCTTTTCCCTCCATGACTCCCATTTCCCGTGGCGATTTCATTTCGGCGACCATGATGACCGCCTTCAGGTTGGTGAGTCATGTTTCTTCTGGCGGTACGTGGCGTTACTTTGTTTATAATGTTGATCGAGCGCAGCCTGTTGAGGCTCGTTCTGCTGCTGCGGGTTTTCTTCGGGGTCTCGTAGGCTTGACAATGATGCTCCCGACCATACTATGCCTTTGGCTTGTGCTTCTTCTTTTGCCCATGCCTCAAATCGTAGGAGTTTTGCAGAGGATTATCCCGACTACTACGCGTGGCATTTGCAGATGGAAGAGCTGATTGGCCAACAACACGACATGACCGAGCGGATTGTTGATTTTCTTAGGGTTCCTCCTGCTGTCCTTGCTCGAGCTTCTACTTCGCGTGCTTGTACTCCGCCTTCGCCTCCCCCTTTTTCTGATCTACCTGAGTGATTGCTGTTATTCTACCCAGATTGGGGTGTTTGCTATTCTTATATTTTTGTTATTTGTTTAATTGATTTTGTATATTACTTTATTCAGCTGGAGCTTTGCCCCCAGGGTGGCTATTAGTTGTTTTGTTTGCATTATCTGTCTTTCCTGTGCTATTGTGTATAGTTTCATGTGATAGTTGTGTGTGATATTATGTTTGGTACTAACTCCCAAGTGTTGCTTAGCTTATATTGGTTATACCTTGTTTTATGTTTTTGTTTGAGTTATTTTGTAGGTGGCCTATCCTTGGTGTGGCGGGGTAAGCTAAAACATTTTGTAGGTTTGGCTTCGTGCTTGTAATCCAATCTTCTTGTATGCTCATCTTCTGAGCATTGGGTAATTTCTCCCCTTATCTCATTTTGATTTTAACTTCAACATATTTTGCTGTGCTTCTTAGCTTAAGTCTGGGGGAGAGCTTGTCGATGTTACCTTTGCACGTGCACTTCATTTGCATACTAATAGCTATTTTTAATATATTTGTTTAGTTCATTGCATTGCGCATCGTTTCACCCACATGAGCGCGTACCTGACTTTTTGCGTACGGCGAGTCAAACTTGTTTCTTTCGCTAGATTTAGGAAAATTACCTTGCTAGCATAGGATTGTGAGACGGGGTAAAATGTTGACCTTGCTATGCTCCTAGTCAAGTGCTCCCGTCTCATGTAGAAATTAGAGTAGAATTTTTTTTTCTGCATGCTTTTAATTTTATATTTTTTCTAATTGCATAAATTCTTTTTATTCTACTCAAAAATTGCTGAATCGGGTGTGAATCCGACGGTAGTTTGGGGATGTGTGTAGATAGCCGTTAGATTCGTATTGCTCGAGTCGGGAGGATGGATAGTCGTTCTTATTGGTTAAGAACTTCCCCCAAGCTACTCTCGAAGCATTGGTGCATGGTTAGTTAAGCGTGAGCATGATGTAGGCCATCATTTTGGCCAGGTTGAGCTTTGTACCCATTCCTATAATCTTATTATCGCTAGCCCCGTTGTGCCTACCCCTCCTATGATTCAGCTCCACTGTTTTTTCACCAAAGCCTAGTAACTGACCCTAGTCGCACACTCGAGTCTAGCTTTGTTGTTTTCTAATTTAAAGATAGGGGTGTTGATGCGGTGTTGTTCTTTGTGAAATATGTGGTTGTGCTCCCATGTATTTATTTGTTGGAATTGTGAAAAAGAAAAAGAAGAATTCAGAAGAGAAATAAAAAGAATATTTGAAAAAGAAAGAAAAAGAGAAAGGAAAAGTATAACTAAAAATCTGATTTGAGTTTCTATATTTTTTGGAGTAGGCGGTACGCACACCCGCATTTTAAATATTAAGTCTGGGGGTACAGTATACCCACGCATTTTGTGGGTGGCGGATAGACTCTTTTTGTGCTAGCTCAGTTGGGTTTTGTGCGTAGCCTTCATTTTTATCCTTGATTACCTCGTCTTAACCCAATCCCCATTACTACCCGATCCTACGGACTCACGCTTAAGTCAAACTAGTGCTGTGGAGAGAGTGCGAACGGGCAAGCATATGGTCACCGACATTGGTGGATTCCTTTGGAGGTTGTCCTGAATCCCGATCTTTGGCAATACTCGCCTTAGCAGTTAGTCAATTTTCTCCCTACGCATGACCGAAGGATTCACCGCGATTCTATTTTTGAGTAGTAATAGAATTTTTGTTACGCAGGCTGAAAAGTATAAATTATTTCGTATGCTTAAAATTTTTCTCTACTATATTTTTACGCCCGCGAGCGTGCGACTTCGTATGGTACTCCGGATCATAATTACTGTGTTAGTTAGTTCTTTTTCTAGTCTGTAAGGATCTTCTTTGCTCGGGGCGCGCAAATAGGTAAGTCTGGGGGTGTGATGCGTCCCGTTTATATAGGGTTTTGCGCACTCATCTGGCCTAGTTTTCATGACTTTGCACTTAACTTTTCAGTTAATTTCATTGATATTTCATCCCTACTGCGTTTCACGTTTAGTGCACTTTTCTAGCCCGGGGGTGCGCAATTGCGCATTCGATTGCTGGGGGTATGCACTTGGTGCTCCCCATGGCTCGTTCCAGTAGTTTTTATTGCATTTTGTTGATTGTTGGAGGGTCCTCCTTTGTGAGTTTTTATTGTGCTTAGGTGGTCAGTTTTCCCTACTTCAGAATTCTGATTTGTGGAAAATGCACGGTCGTGCGTTTTCTTGTCGCACGGTTACTTATGGTCGTGCGTTTTCTGCAAGTTATTCTAGAAGGGTTGACCGGCCCGTACGATTCCATCACGCACGATTTCTTCGGGACCGTACGCAAAGGAAACACACAATTTTCCTATAGCTTTTGTTTTTAGGCCGTTCTATGGTTAATCGTGTGTTTTCCTTCACGCAGGGGGAAGCGCCCGTACGCGAGTTAAACGCACAATTGCACCCTATTGCCTGCGTATTGTGCTTTTTGTCATTACCCGTGCGATTTCCTTAGCGCACGGGCGGAATCACCCATGTGTGAGTAAAATGCAAGGGTCAATGCTTCTTCTTCCTCAAGCATTTTCTTGATATTAATATCGCACGGTTCACGCACAGTCATGTGCCTGACCGTGCGTGACCATTTTTTTCTGACTTTTACTATTTAAGCCGCAGATTTATTCTGGACCGAGATATCTCCATTTCCCCCGCCATTTCCGCCCCTTTGAGCGGGAACTCATCCCGCCAGCCGTAATTTTATCTCTCCACCAAGGAGATAAGCTCCGGCCTTGCTCACAAAGACTACATCTTGCCAGCGCTTGCTCTCGGCCTTCTCCTTCATCTACTAGCTTTGCATCAAGCTTTGATGCCATAGCCATCAAGCAAAGGGAAGCTTTCAACCTTCTTTCGGATCGTGACACGAAGAAGACGGGTCCACTAGAGGGTAGTGATAGCCTTCTCTACCCCGGAGGAAGTTGAGGACCGAGCTTGGACAAGGATTGACAACCCAGTGATTCTTTCCACGAATCCTCAGCAAGACTTCAGATTCGGTCGAACTCTTCCCTTGTTCTTCCTTTATTGGTGTATATGTGCTATTAAATTTTTCTATGTAGTTGATTTGCACTTTGGTTGTATATGTTATGTGTTTCATGTCTATATGATTCCTATTTCATTTTATCGCATAATTTGCTTGAGTTGCGCCCGCATATCAATCCGCCGTCACATCCGATCTAACCGCACTAGTAATTGCTAGTGGCGTGCGTAGAGAAGAGGTGCCTACGACCCTGAAATTCTGGTTCTTACGCTTGCTTTTCATCCATACGCCTAGCGATTCGGTGCATTGTGGCCCGACTAGTCTTCCATCCCGCCTGGCGAAGCATTGCATAGCGACATTGCATAGGAGTAGTTGTTAGTGTTTTGCTTTATTTTATCGTAACCATCAAAACCCCCATAGTTAACTCCGACCTAAGGACTTCAATCTCAAGTCCTCCTCGATAGTAACTCCCCCCTTACTGTGTTCCTTGAAGAGATCGATACTTAGGAAAGCTACCCATTTTATATTACTTGTGCGACTGATACACTTGTCGTTTAAACGCATCATTCTCCACATACTCCCGGATGAAATGGTAGAGCACCTCGATGTGCTTGGTCCGGCTATAGGAAACTAGATTGGTTACGATAACAATTGCGCTGGATTAGTCGCAATACATCAGAATATATCTGAACTTCAAATTATAATCTTCAAGTTAATTTCTGATCCATAGAATCTGTGCGCAACAACTACCCACAGAGATATACTCTGACTCTACAGTAGATGTTGCCACACAATCTAATTCTTACTGCTCCAAGAAATAAGATATCTTCCGAGGAATTGGCACGTCCCGGAAGTGCTTTTTCTATCATCCCTGCAACCTGCAAATTCTGCATCTGAAAAGCCAAATATCTCAACATCATTACTCCTTGGGTACCATAAGCCAAGATTGGGTGCACCCTTAAGCTATCCTAAAATCTGCTTTGCAATGACGTAATGAGATTCCTTAGTGTTCACCTGATATCTAGTGCATACACATGTTGAAAACATTATATCTGGTCTACTGGCAGTCAGGTAGAGCAATTATCTAATTATTCTTCTGTAGTTGGTTTCATCAAAAGGTTTCCCTTTCTCATCCTTGTCCAGAGACATAGTTGAACCCATTGGAGTCCTCATAGTGGATGCGCTCTCCATTTCGAATTTATTAAGAAGCTCCTTGGTGAACTTCGTCTGAAAGATGAAAATTCCATCTTCAGATTGCTTCACCTGAAGTCCTAAGAAATACTTCAGCTCACCAATACTGCTCATTTCAAACTTCTCTTGCATAAGTTTCGAATTTTTTTTTGCAAAGGTTGTCTTCTATAGAGCCAAATATAATGTCGATGACATAGATTTTCACTAGCAGAATCTTGCCTTTAACTTCCCTAAGAAATAATGTCATGTCTATTTTTCCCCTTGTGAACTTGTTCTCAAGAAGAAAGCTAGACAACATCTCAAACCAAGCTCGGGTGCTTGCTTTAACCCGTATAAGGCTTTATTTAAAAAATAAACATGTTTAGGGAATTGAGAATTGACAAAACCTGGGGGTTACGCTACGTATAATTTCTCTTTCAGATTCCCGTTGAGGAAAGCTGACTTCACGTCCATTTGGTAGACAGTGAAGCCTTTAAGGGCATCATACGCAAGAAATAACCTGATCGCCTAGAGCCGAGCCACTGGAGCAAATGTCTGGTCAAAGTTGATCCCCTCTTCTTGTCTATAACCTCGTGTTGTAAGCCTGACTTTGTTCTTGATAATTACTCCGTGTTCGTCCAGCTTGTTTCTGAATATCCACTTGGTGTCTATCACGTTCTGTCCCTTTGGCGTGGGCACTGGCTCCCAGACTTTGCATCGTTCAAACTGGTTGAGCTACTCTTACATTATCATTATCCAAGAGGCATCTTTGTTCGCTTCCTCGAACTTCATCGGTTCAACCTGAGACAGAAAGCTGAGATGCAAAAATTCATTAGCTGTACCTCTTCTGGTTCTAACACCGTCGCCTGGCTCTCCAATGATCTGATCAACTGGGTGATCTCTTAAGTGTCGGAACCCTAGATTCCTTTCCCTCACTCCAGCAGGCTCTATAGCTTCTTGTGCAGCCTATATGGGTTGAAGAAATTCTTCCTCTATGGGTTCTTCATCCACCAAGCCTGGATCGACAATCTTGACTGAGCTTGGAGATTCTTCCTTAAAGGCTTCTTCCAAGCTTAGCTCCTTGAACCTGGTACTTGTATCTGCACTAATAATGCTAGACGAGCTACTATGAAGCATGCTAGTCTCATCAAATACAACATTTATTGACTCTTCTTCCACCAGAGTTTTCTTATTGAAAATTCTATATTTACTTTGGCTACTATATCCTACAAAAATACCTTCAAACACTTTTCACTAAACTTTGTGCGGTAATACTTTCCATTATAAAGTACGAAGAATTTACTTCCAAAGTTTCTAAAGTTAGACACAGTCGGTTTTCTACCCTTCAATAGCTCATAGGCGGTCTTACGATAGTTTTTGTTGATGAGTGCTCTGTTTTGCGCGTGACAAGTCATATTGACAGCTTTAGCGCAGAAGTACTCTGGAAGTGAAGCGTTGTTCAATATGGTTGTACATGCTTCAATCAGGGTTTTATTTCTTCTCTCAGCAACTCCATTTTACTGTGGAGTGCGCGGGAAGGAAAACTCATGAAAGATACCTTGACTTTCACCTAATTTTGTCATGGCACCAGACTCAAACTATATTCCGTAATCACTTCTAAATTTGACCACTTAAAAGTTCAATTCGTTCTGAATTTGTCGAACAAAATTAGTGAAAGATTCGAAGGTGTCTGACTTGTGTTTTAGAAAGAACACCCATGTAAAACGCAAGTAGTAATCAATAATGACTAACGTATAGACCTTACCTCCTAAGCTGTGAATAGGCATATGACCGAATAAGTCCATATGAATCAAGTATAAGCTTTGTGAAGAATGTTTTTCAGCAATACCCTTGAAGGTAGCCCGTGTATGCTTACCTATTTAACATGAGTGACATGGACTCTCTTTAAGGCACTTAATGCTGGGGTTATCGCGCACTAAGTTGTGAGAAAATAGAATATTTAAGGTTTTGAAATTAATATGGGCTAATCTCTTATGTCATTGGTCACAAAGAGACGCATTATCTTTTGCAATAAAACATACTGGGGTAGAATTTCTAAGCAAAAGAAATTTAGACATAAAATATTTCTGCTCCGAGTTCCTGTTAAGACTGTCTCCAAATTTACAGACGACTTTATCAAACACTTGTCCTTGTAGAACTCAACGATGTTGCCATTGTCACATAGTTGACTAATGCTTATGATATTATGGTGTAATCCTTCAAAATAAGCCACGCCAATGAAAGAGACTACGCTGTTGGAAATCATACCATAACCTTTTGTTGTTCCCCTGTCTGAACCTCCAAAGATAACTTTTGGTCCGCTTTGACAAGGAAATAATACCATAATCACGCAAACGTCTTATTATCCCGGTCATGTGTCGAGAGAAACCACTGTTCAAATACCAGATCGGAGTTCTATTAGACTTTGTACATTCCTACAAAAATAAATCAGTTTACCCTAGGAACCCAAACGTATTTGGGTCCTTGGTTCCTTGTAAGCATACTCCTCGTTGGAACATTAGCCTTGTGAGTGGTCGGTCTCGCATAGCTAACTCGTGCAGTTACAAAATTGGAAGGGTTGTACCAACAATCTGTGCGAAAATGACCAATTTTACCGCAGTACCAACAGTCGAACCTATTGTACCTTCTTTTGTACTCCTGCTTTACCTTTTGGAGCTAAGGTATAGCAGGGGCCACATTCATTAAGGTGGAGACCTCCTGGTTGCAGCATACACAAGAGCTCCCCATCTCTTTACCCTTAGGAACATCTGTTTTCTCTTTTGGTGCCTTCTTATTGTTATGGCCATGAACATATGGACCATGATGTTTCAACTGAATTTCTTCATAAGGTGTTTTGAACACGCTGGCACCAAAGTCATGGGGACGGGTCCATCCCTGGTATCTATTCTTGGGCTCTACATGAGTAGGCCTGACATGATGACTATAGGACAACTCAAGTTCAAACTTGTTCTTCGGGAAGATTACTTTCCTTAACGAAGGTTTAATTATGGGTGTCTTCACCTTTTCTTTGGCGCTAGCCTTCTTGGAAGCCTTACCATTTGCACAGACATGGCCAAGACCACTACCCTTTTTCTGAGTTGAAAACTCATCGATGAGAGGGAGAATAGTCTTCGGCTTGGAGAGACTATCAACAAGTTTTCTCTCCACTGCAAGCTTTTCTTCCAGCTCATCAAGATATTTTTCTTTTAGACTTAACATCTAAACAGAGCCCTTGAGTTCCTCTTTCAAGGAGTGGAATTCATCTCTGAGAGGAAGCAATTTTGCAATTTCCTCCTTCAGATTTTCTTCCACTGCCTTGAGGGAGGCAATATCTTTTACTGCTTTTTGACTACCTTACGATATTTGTTAAAATCCTTTAAAAGGTTCTCATGCTGAGCCATCAACTTAAAATCACCTTCTTCTTCAGAAGAGTAGCCATCATGACCATTTGAGGACGTTTCAGATTCAGAGAGTATCATGTGCAAGTTTACCTTCCCACGATACTCAGAGTCGCCAACTTCCTCGTCTGTATAAGCCATGAGTCCAAAGTAGTCTTCTTCATTCTTAGAGCTTGACTCACTCGAGTCACTGTCACTGAGAGTCCTCGGTTTTTTTCCGACGAAGCTCTTTTCTTATTTCTTCTTCCCTTTGGAGGATCTCTTCTCGTCCTTCCTGCAGCTATCCTTCTTCTTATAAGGACAATCCGCAATCATGTGACATGATTTATTACAGAGTAGCAAACAACGTCAGAGGAAGAAAATTTATTAGGTTTTGATTTGTACATGTCCTCCTTATTGTAGCTTTTCTTCGTATGATCACCGTCACGATGTGCTCTCCTGGAATCTGAAGAGAATGACTTATTTTTCATTTGTTTCCTCTTGCTCAATAGCTTCTAGAACTGCTTGGAGATTAAGGAAAATTCTCCATCCAATAGCTCGGAGCCTGACGTGCTTGGCTCTGAGTCTTCTAGTGTATCTGGAGCACATGTCCTTATGGGTGACATAGCTTTAGATTTCCTCAAACCTTCCGCCTTCAGAGCCACATAATTTTCTCTGCTAGACGTCCTGTTGCTTTGCTCCTCCTTCTTCCTTGTATTCATTTGAAGCTCATAGGAGAGCAGCTTTCTGAATAGGTTCCGAGAGTCTATCTACGGCAGCTTCCCGAATTCTCTAATGGCAACAACTTTTGTGTCCCAGTCCTTAGTCAGGGATCTTAGAAACTTGTCATTGAGCTCGCTATTAATGAATGCACGACCATAGTTCCTGAGGTCGTTGACTATCTTGAAGAACTTCTCGAATTTACCAGCTATGGAGTCATTGGCACCTTACTTGAAGGATTCGTACTCCTGGTTCAACAATGATCTGCGACCGTCTTTCACTTCTTCAGTACCTTCCATTAGGACAACAAGCCAATCCCACATCTCTTTAGCAGACTTGTAGTGGAATAAGTTCTGTAGCATTGAATCGTCCACTGCACTTGCTATGATATTCTTTGCCTTCTTGTCTAGGGAGACAAAGGAAATCTCATCCTTAGTGAGATCGATCATCTTCTTGGGAATCATAATCGCTGGATTTATCGTTGAAGCCTGAGTAGGAATGTGTGGTCCTTCTTCCACGATCTGAAAAATCCTCAGATCAGCAGCTTCCATGTAGAACTGTACTCGTTCTTTCAATATGGGAAAGTTTTCCTTGGTGCACACCAGTAGCTTCATGAATGACATGTCTTTGCTTCGATCCATAGTGAATATGCGGAATCTCTGAATGCTAGATAAGGGATCTTGTTCAAGGTGTTATCCATATCGAACAAAACGCTCATCTGATACCAATTGAAAGTATCTAGCATCTACCTAAATCACCTAGAGGGGGGTGAATAGGTGATGTTTGTGTCTTTTTGTGTAATAAAAATTATCTAAAATTCAAGCACACAAACAGAGAGATTTATAGTGGTTCCTCGTATTGGGTACATCCACTGTCCCGCCTCGCCTATCTACCACAAAGGGATAGATTAACATATTCACCTTTCTCAGATTATCACAATCTTACACCTCGAAGCAACGCTCCTACACCTCGATCCACAACCGGATCTACACCTCTATCTACAAATCGAATCTACAAACTCGATCCACACACAGATCTACAATCTTGATCCACTAACAGATCTACACTTGAAAGAACAAACTTCCTACAATCTCGGAGACAGCTCCTGCAAATGTTAAAAAAAATTTACAACAATAATAAAAATGTTACTCCTCCAGATTTGAAATCTTCAGGGATCTTCCTTCTTGAAAACTGAAATTCTCGGTGAAGAAGGTTGAGGAAGAAAACCAGAGAAAGCTTGATCATAAAACTTAGAATCCAACACGATCAAATAGATGTTGAAGAATTTTTGAATCTTGGATCTGTCGAATCTTTTCTCTTGTTGAATCGCTGGATCGAGAGAGAGAAGTAGAGAATAATGACGATGAAGACGAAAACTTCACCCGAATTTGGAAAGTGTGAATGCGATTCGATTGTTATAATTATTCTCTTGTTAGGGTTAGCGAATCCTTTGAAAGGACTATATATAGATCATTGTCTAATGGTCATAAGTCATTAAGGAAAGATACATATGGATCAATCATGAGGAACTTAGAATAAAATTTTAAATCCATTAGACAAAATCAGAATGAAAAATTCTGCAACTCCATTTCTCGAGAAGAATTAGATTTCTCGAGAAATGACTAGTTTTCTCGAGAAAAGACATGACATTCTCGAGAAAAGACTTAACGAAATTTCTTTGAAGTAAAATACTGATTTCTCGAGAAGGATATGATTTCTCGAGAAAATTAATTAGTACAAATTTAGAACTGAAGACAGATTTCTCGAGAAGGATATGATTTCTCGAGAAATAAATTGCTCTCTCGAGAAATGGCGTGACCTTCTTGAGAAATTTACTTAACGAAAATTCTGTGAACTTAAGGACTTATTTCTCGAGAAAGAACTTGATGCCTCAAGAAATATACTTGGCTTCTCGAGAAACACTTTTGATTTCTCGAGAACTACTTTCCTTTCTTGAGAAATGAACTTGGTTTCTCGAGAAATCTTCAAGGCTTTTCTCGAGAAAAGACTTAGAGATAGTTTCAGACAGTTTTCTGAGAAGTCTAATGATTTCTCGAGAATAGCTTGATTTCTCGAGAAATGTACTTAGACTTCTCAAGAAACAGACTTCAATTTTCTCGAGAAAAGGACTTGGAAATTTTTCAGAAAATTTTATTTTCTTCTTTGTTGAAGACCAGCAACCCTTCTTTTCTTCTATTGCTCTAGTACTTAAAAATGAAGTGCATCCTAATAGAGAGGTTACACATGACTCAACACCATGGATCACACAATGAGGGATTACATTGCATGGTCTTGTGTTTAGTGACTCATTGTAAACTAACATTGGTCTATACTTAGCAATAATGACCTGCAAGCACTCAACTAAAGAATAGCATCAAAAAATACTTAATTCATCTTGTTCAAGGGTGACTTCAAACAAATCTAGGTTTTTTTGGATACAATACCCAACAATTTGTATAGGGTTTCTCTATGTTGTCTGCGCCACTGACTAAACTGAAGCAGAAGAACACAGCTTTTGTTTGGAGCGATAGGTGCGAGGGATCTTTTCAGGAATTAAAGAAGAGATTGTGCATTGCTCCGGTGTTTACCTTGCCTACCAAAGGGATAGATTATGCGGTTTACATGGACGCATCACATGTGGGACTTGGTTGCGTGCTGATGCAAGAGGGCAAGGTAATAGAGTATGGGTCAAGGCAGTTAACGATTCATGAAAGGAATTACCCTACGCATGATTTTGAGTTCGTTGCTGTGATTTATGCCCTTAAGCTTTGGAGGCACCTGTTATATGGTGCATTGTGTAAGATTTACGCGGATCATAAAAGTTTGAAGTACATCTTCACTCAGAAGGAATTGAACCTGTGCCAGTGGAGATGGTTAGAGTATATTGCAGATTATGATGTTGAAATTCAATACCATCTGGGCAAAGCTAATGTGGTAGCCGACACCCTGAGTAGGAAGACAGTAAAAATTTTTAATCTCTCAGTGGATTCATTGGTAGAAGAGTTTCTCTTAATGGATATTTCCGTTGGAAGTTGTGACTCGCCATGCAGTTTGGAAGTGTCTGAGCCATTATGGATTTCACTTACGAGGCTGCATTAGAAGGACGATCTTGATTTATTTCACCTTTATAATAGAACTGAGAAAGGGGAGTTGCCGAATTATTCGATCGATAACGCGGGTACTCTGAAGTACCGCTATAGATTTTGTATCCCTTCTATTGAGGATATTCGATTTAAATTGTGTAGTGAGGCTCATGGTTCCAATGTTGCCTACCACCCCGATTCTACTAAGATGTATCAAGATCTGAAGTAGATAGCTGGGTGGTATGGAATGAAGGGTGATATAGATAAATTTGTATTAGAATTTTTCACGTGCATGCAAATTAAATCCAATCATGGAAGGCCTGGTGGTAAGTTAACGCCCTTAGAGATTCTGAGTTGGAAGCGGGAGAGTATTTCGATGGATTTTATTACTGGTTTGCTGAGATCTCCCCGGGGGCATGATTCCGTTTGGGTTATAGTTGATAAACTGACGGAGTGTGCTCACTTCATGCCATTTAAGGTTGATTACTCTATGACGAGGATAATAGAGTTATATTTAGATGAGGTCATTAGACTGCATGGAGTGCCAGTTAGTATTATATCAGATCGAGACTCCAGGTTTACGTCTCGCTTTTGAAAAAGCCTACAGGAAGGGTTGGGTACCGATTTGAGGTATTCCACAGCTTACCATCCGCAGATAAATGGTCAGACGGAAAGAGTAAATCAGATTCTGGAAGATATGATCAAATGTTAAATTTTAGACCACGGAGGAGCGTGAGACGAGCGTTTGAAATTGATGGAATTTGCTTACAATAATAGTTATCAGGAAAGTTTGCAGATGGACTCGTTTGAAGCTCTGTATGGGAGGTGTTGCAGAACTCCCTTGTTTTGGGCCGAGGTTAGTGAGAGACCAATGTTGGGTCTTGAAGATTAAAAGAAATTGATATTTCAGTGAAGCATATTAGAGAGAAGTTCTGGATAGCTCAGGAGCGATATGAGAAGAATGCCAAATGGCATAGGTCTGATTTAGAGTTTGTTATAGGGGACAGGGTGTTTCTTAAAGTTTCCCCAATGTATGGTGTTATAAGGTTTGGTAAGAACCATAAGTTGGACCCGAGGTATGTGGCACCGTTTTGAATTGTTGAGTGTATTGGTGTGTCAGCTTATAGGCTGGAGTTGCCCGCAAATTTTCCCGCTGTGCACGATGTTTTTCACGTGAGCCAATTGCGAAAGTGTGTGTTAAGCGACAGGCAAGTTCTTGATTTTGTGCCCCAGTTGGAGCCTAACCTTTCTTATGTGGAAGTTCCTGTTCTCGTTTTGGACACTCAAGATCGGGTATTGCGAAGGAAGATAATATCGATGGTAAAAGTTTTGTGGCGGATCCAAGACGTGGAGAGAGCGACTTGGGAGTTAGAGTCAACTGTGAGGGAGGCTCATCCTCATCTGTTCTCCTAGTTTGTTTGTTATGTAATCTTTTCGATAACCCTTGGTTATTTCCTTCTTCTGTAATAGAAGTTTTTTGCGTAAAGTTTCGGGACGAAACTTTCTTTTAGGGGGAGTGATTGTAACGCCCCTGATTTTTTGATGTTTACCTTATTTCTTTTTTTGGCATATTTGTGACGTTAGGGCGTTATGTTGACGCGTGTTTGGCATGTTCTATTATTAGAGCGTGGTTTTTTTGATCTTTAGGTTTTCAGCGTGGCTGTGTTTTAGCCTGTTTGCAAGATTCCCTTGCGAGCCGGGTCTATTTTGGTGACTCGGTGGAGCCTTTTGAGAATGCTTGTGTTTTGTCTTTGGGTGGTTTTTGCCTGAGTTTGGTTTGTCGGATTTAGATTTTGACTTATCGTTGGATTCATAACATATGTATTTAGCTATGGTATAATTTTCATAGAAATTCGAGGTCGTTTGAATTTAGGGTCGTTTTGACGTTATCTGATAATTAATAATATATATAATATATATTTAAGTATAAATAGACTGATGCGACCAGACCCTACTATTCATCATCTTCCATAAACCCAACAACAGACATTTCGCAAAAGAGGATGAGTGGAGGATAGGGCGTGCGTTCAGCCAACGATTTCTAGAGATTCGTTGGTCGGTTTCGTAATTAGTTTGGTGATTCGGAAAGATCTCGGCGAGGGCTACGCGATCATGGTAAGTTTTCCCCGATTCCTTGATTTTTATACGTTAGGGTTAGCGATTTTGACCCCTTTTCCCCAACAATGGTTTCAGGAAACAGTGCTAGGGCCTTGCTGCGGCCGATCCTTATCGCAGTGTGAGCGGGAGGCGTTTCTTCGAAGGTTCAAGGCAAGTGGAATCCCTCCTCTTGCATGTCCATTTTGTTGTTCATTTTCTTCCCCTTTTTCCTCCTTCCTTAGAGAATAGGAGTAGTATAGGTGAATCATGAAAATAACCCCCTAGGTTAGGGCTTGATTTCGGCCAAAGCCGTGAAATCTAGGTTAGTGGACAAAGGGATTTTCGACGGGTATCAGGTGGAAATTTGTCGAGTATAGGTGTCGGGATTTTGCAGGTATAGTAGACTAGCCTAAGGGATTTTCGTCGAGTATGGCTGACAAATTCGGCGAGTATCAGAATTCGTCGAGTACTATCAATCGTCGAATTTTGTAAAGTTGCCAAGTAGAATTCAGCGTGTATCAAAGGAATTTGTCGAGTATCACTACTTTATTCAAGCCGAATAGTGTAGGATTCATCGAGTATCATTGTAGTTTGTCGGGCATACTTGCCGAATTGGCTAGGACTTAGAGTTTTTTGTCGATTTTGTCTGATTCGTCGAGTTTGGTCCATAGGGTTTATTTTGGGTATGTTTGTCTTGTTTGTCATGGGAAGAGTTTGGGCTTTGGTCATTGGGTTTTACAGAGTTTTGGTTGGGGTTAATCGTATTGAAGGTATTTTGGTATGGCCCTGGTTGGCTGTGAATATTTTACCCTGTTGGGTTTGTGATTGATGGTGTGTTGGGTAGGTTCCCACCACCTCAGGTGCCGGTTTTTCTCTTGTTTTGGTGTGTGTCAAGGTATAAGACCACCTTTCTTTGGATCCTTGCAAGGTTTATGACTTTTGGTGTGTTGGGTAGTTTCCAACCACTGTAGGTGCCAGTTTTCCCCGGTGGTTTCGCTGAGGTGTTTGACTGTGGGTGTGTTTGGTAGGTTCCCACCACTGCGGGTGTCGGTTTTTCCCTATTGTTTTTACTTATAAAGTTATGAGCAGACTATTTTCTGATATTTACGCTTACTCATGTACACTTTTCTTAAAGAATAGATCTTTTATCGTACTTGGTGCAAATTCTGCCACTCTTGGAGGTTGTAAGTTAACTTTTACCCTTGTTTGATTTTCCTATTCAGCTGAGGTCATCAGCCTTTCCTTATAGTAGGGTTTGGTAAACCGTTTTTGTTTTCACTTGATTGATATCTAATTGATTACTTTTGCCACTTACATTTTCGTGCTGAGGTGTTCTTTCTTTGAATGCCTCTGGTTCAAGGCAGTAGCCGGATGAGCGACTAGGTTTGGTGTTGCTAGTGGACTGCTGTGTTTTAGAGGTTTTTCCCTCGCCATTTTGAGGTAGTTTGCTACTTCATGTTTAGTTTCAGATAGACTTACATACTCTCAGTGGGTTCATGTTAGTTTGTTGATTCCCACTGGTGGTTTTCTTTTGAGATGTTAAGTACCTTGCTAAGCTGCTAGTTTTACCTTTTGTGGTTAGTTTACTTGCTCTATGAGAATGTTTTATGCTAGGTTGCATGTTAGATATTTTAACTTATAAAAGTATTACTACTAGTATATCATACATGCCATCTTTCTAAAAACTAAAATACTATCTTCTAGCTAACGTAAAGACTATTTCCGTACTTATAATAAATCTAGAGTCTTACACATCATGAGTTGTCCTTTGGGGATGTTTATGCTCATGTAGGTGTTAACTCAACATAATCAAAGTATTTCCGCAGCGTATAACTATACTTTTACTCGTGGACTAGTTGATCCATCGTGACGAGGGATACAACCATCTAACTTAAACCGGTTTCTTTCATAATAACTTATGAATTTCATATAAATCGTAGAGTATTGAGGTCATGCCTGAGCATCAGTAGTTATCCCCTGCGCGGCGTGGCATCACGACAGGTATTTTCTCTTACTCTGATATAACTTTAAATTTGGAGAAAATGCGGGTTGTGACACAGGATCCCACCTAGCTGGCAGGGCTGGGGCCTCGATGGATGTCATTATGACCCGTGGGTTGAGTTTGGAGGATGTTCAACGCCGGCCGTTAGGCTCTCACTTAGCTGATTGGGCCGGTGATAGAACTCAGAAGATGGACACGGAAAGTAAGATTCTCGCTCTAGGGTTAGGTCTCGGGATGTTCCCGTTGTTAGGCTCCCACCTAGCTAGCAGGGTCGAGGCCTCGATGGACATCGTTATGACCCTGGGGTTGAGTCCAGAGGATGTTCAACACCCGCCATTAGGTTTTTACTTAGCTGATTGGCCCGGTGGTAGCACCCGGAGGCCGGCCATGGAAAGTGCCAGTAGGCGAGCAGGCCGTTCAAAGAGGGCAAGCCGAGGCTGCTCCTGGCAACTACGTCCTGTACTCTCAAGATTTTACTTGGGAAGTTCTTGACCTTTTTCCAGAATCAGGGGAGGAGAATCCTCTCAGGCGAGTTGGGACTCGCGGGCTCAGCTCGGCAAGTAGCCACGAGCTATTATCGAGGGGTGATATTATCTAAGAGAGGCAGGGTAAAAGGATGGAGATCTTGGTAATCGACACCTAGTGAGGAAGGCGAGTAGTCCTCCTCTGGATTACCTAGAGTCGGCGAGCTCTCAAGGTCAACTCACGGGCACGAATCCTAACTCAAATACATTCTAAACAGCAAATACTACTCTAGCGAGATCACATGGAATAAGGAAATTATTTGCATGCGAGTGAAAGGCAGAAGGTAAGAGGTAGAAAGTACTTTTTCATTAAAGATTTATATTCATGTTGCAAAAATGGGGAGCTCGCCTCGGTGAGGTTACAAAAAGGGGAAGAGAGAATTACCGAAAAAATAAAGGAAAAAGAAGGAGAAGGGGTGCGAGTTAGCCCCTTCCTCACCCTCCCCTCCGAACTGATGTTCATCTTTGTAGTCCTTCGCGATCCTGAGAAGCGAGCCAAAGCTGTTCTCCTTCTCACTAGGTGGAGTAGGCGGGAATAGGCTCAGCATGAGGTCACGAGCTGTGATCTCCTCACATCCCTCCACCAGCACCCGCATCTACTTCATGATCTGTAGGGTGCATTCGACAGATTCGATGGAGTTGATCCGCAGTCGCTCTGCAACCTCAGCATCACTGAAGATTCTCGGACTCTTTAACGGGAAGGGGGGCTCGCTGCCTCCCAGGGGAAGGAAGGCATCCACCTGGCGGACGATCTCACTGTGGAGTCCATTGTTCTGCTCCTTCATCTTTCCGTTGTCTGCCTCTAGCCCGGTGATGCGAGCCAGTAGGTTTTCATTCGCCTCCTGCAGCTCGGTGGCACGGGCGCGCAGCTGGTTGTTCTCTTCCTCCAACCCGATGGTGCGAGCCCGCAATTCGCTCGCGGCCTCAGCATCCTGTGAATAAAAAGGGAAAGCAAACCTATGGTGGAGAATCCCAAGTAAAAAGAGAGAGGGGTTGCCGGTACTTACTATCCCACCCGCATCTATGGCGAGCAAGTCCTCTGCAATACCGAGCCGCCTCTCCCGGTCGACGATATTATCCTTGGCGATGGCTCGCTCCCGCTCGGCCTTCCTCAGGTGGTGGCTGAGCTTGAAGCTGTGGCAGACCGTCGTGTGCTGCATCTCCAGTGCCCGCATCAGGTCTTGCAAGCCCTCGTGACCGAGTTCCCAGAGGGTCTTGCAATGATAGGACTTAGAATCCTCGTGCCATAAAGTCCGTAGCCGAGTGCAAAGGCATGGTTAGTGAGGGGTTGCCGCTCCAACCAAGAAGGGTAAAGAGATGAGATGGAGACCCTGTGGGTCTGCTCTTCCCATCGGACCATCGGCTCGCCGACCTTGTCCTTCGCCCTTAACCCGAAGCCGAAGAGTGGGTGACTTTTCGACATGCCCAGCTCATGCAAAAAAAAATTCCTAGACGGCCGGGGAGGTGGGGTTCTCACAGCCCCCTGGACATTTTCTGGCGAGTCCTTATGCTATATCTCCGGTGACTTTTCTGGTGTGGTCTCCAGCGAGCTCATTTACTTGATTCTCTGGTCTGGCTGCCATTGGTTCCCCTTGGAGACCACTGTCTCCCTCCTCATCTTCTTTTTCGGCGGGGGACGAGGCGAGCTGGATCCCGCAGGATCAGGTCGCCTTTTGCTGGAGGAGGGCTTGGACGACGCCATCTCATCTCGGCAGGATTCCTCGGCTTCCTGCTCGCACGCGAGCGGGTCGGGGTGGAGTCTCGAAACAGCAAAGTGAGGGTCACGAGAATCAAATGTTCCCCTGCATGAAAAAACTAGTTTGGAAAACCATTTTGATATGGCGAGGTCGGTAAAAAGAAAAAATAAGGTGTACCTTCGCCGGGCAGAACCCGGGGGGGGGAGAGTCAAGGCCCCTTCGAAGGAAGGCGACCTCGAAGTCCTTGTGGAGAAAGAATTTGTGCAGCTCAGCATCATTTCCTGATACTGAAGGGGGTCGGTACACCTTCTCGCTCTTCTGTAGAGGCGAGTAGGGTACATTGCCGAGATCGCCCTTGATGAAGACGATCTTCGAGATCCAATTGCAAATCCTGTTCGCAATCTCGCGAACCTTGATGAACAAACCCATGAGGAAGGCGACTCCATCGATGGTCACCATATAGGTGAAGAGTTTCCTGAAGACGGTCAAGTTGAACTCTATTCGCTCTCGGCGAAGGAAGCAGGCGAACCCGACCATCATAGTGATAGCATTCGAATTCAGCTGCGCGGGCACTGTGCCGAAGTACTTGAGAATTTGGCAAATCTCCGGCCAGAGGGGTAAGCGCAACCCCCCCCCCCTCGAAGTACGAGATGGGGAAGGAGATTTTGTCTTTGTAGCAAGTGTTGAAAGATTCATTCTCCACCAGCCGGCGCACTACAAAGCCCGGGGGCACGAAGTCAGTTATGAACTCTGCGATCTCCTCCTCGCTTGTGTTTCCTTCAAAGAAGTAGTACTCGGAAAAATGTTGAGCACACATAGAACGTCTGTTGGCATTAGGGTGTTTCTTGCCCATGGTCTTGCGAGTTTGAATGCGAGTAGGGGTGGCGAGAAGAGCAAGAAGCAGGGGGTATGAACGCAATAAAGGAGATGGGATGGGGTTGGTGAGGGGGCCTATTTATAGAAAAAAGAATTTATGGTCTAGCCGACCGGGCAGTTTGGCTCGCCATCCCAACCTCGCCAACCTCAGCTCGCCGACCCCTACGTCGTGTCCTAACAAATGGCGAGCCAAGCCTAAAGAACAATATACCATACAATCAAACATTGAAATATAAAAAAATATTCCAAGTTATTTAAGACCAGGGATGTTGCAGTACAAAGAAATCAAATGCAAAAAAAACAAAGGGATTATTTCAAAATGCATGCGAGCTAAGGGGGCTGGGGGTGAGTGCCGATAGGCTCAGTAAGGGAGCCATTTCTACATACCCCAGCCTCACTTCCCTCCCCCCACAGATCGACGCGAGTTGTGGAGCTCGCAAATCCGCCCTAAGTTCAACCTAGAGGTTCTCTTCGATCTCGTCCAGGAGCGAAGAAGGGGACATCACCTCTCCTGTCAGGCTGCCCCTCACCTCATCCGCGAGCAATACGTTATCTCACTGCAGTACCTCATTGTCCTCCTGGACCTTACACAGCCCGTACACCAATTTCTTGAATATCCCGATTCCTCGCTTCGTCAACTCGTTGTTCTATAGCAAAGAGCCTAGGAAGGAGTCTAACGAGCTAGGGGAAGGAAGAGGCGACTAGCGAGCATGTTTCGAAGATCCGTCAGATTCAGAATGACTGGTAAGTTTTGCAAAGGCAGCTAGTCAACATTAGATGCGAAAGGCATGTGCTACAAGAGAATTGGGCGGGAGAGAATAATGGAAGTACAAGACCTACCATGCAAGCTCGGCTCCCCCATGGAGGTGCAGAGAGGAGGCAGGCCCAGTTCCTTGCCGCATCCCGGGAGATGAGTTTTTGTGGAGAGAAGGTCGATGCTTGGGACCGGGATGGTTCCGACGATTCCCCCCTCAAGTTCAGGTGCGAGAGAAGGTTGCTGAGAAGGGGTGCGATTACGTGATTTTGGCTTTTGCGAGTCCAGCCCCATGGTCCCAAAGGGAGGCGATGGGTCCCGCAGGCTAGTTTCTAGAGTTCAAGGCATCGAGTTTTCAAGTAGAGTATTTACTCGTGGTGGTAGGTACTCGCCGTCATTCTGTTGGCTGTTTGGGTTGACGGAGACATCTATGATCGCTTTATCCTTTGGCTCAGGGGGTAGCCGAGTAGAAGAGCCAGCCCCATTGTCCAGGGTGGATTTCAGATCTTGATAGAAAGTTTCAGCCTCCTTGGGAAGTGATTTTGCCTTTTTAGCAGGGTCGGAGTTTGTCAGGTTGCTCGGCAGGGTACCGGTGGATACGTAGGTCAGGTTGGAGACGCAAGCTGAGCAGACCTCGCTAGATCGGGCAAGCCTCTCCTGGATCTCTTTGGGGATAGGCATCTCGACAATGTTAAGGCAAAAGGGAATGACAAAGCTCACCCTGGTACGCATGCATATATATATATAGCTGCTGGTGGGCCCCGTCAAAAGATTCTCTCTAGCTCCTGCCCCACTCGCCGAATTCTATGAGGTTGGATAATTCTTTACGAGCTCGTAATGACCTCGCAAAGAGAGGAGATTGTGTATAACCCCGTATCCGGCGAGCGGGTCGACATGAGCCAGGTCGACCAAAACAAGAAGTCCAAGTGTCGGGCGACCCTAGAGGATGGCGAGAGGTATGTGGCCTAGCCAGCTGGCCCAGGCGAGGTGGAACTAGTGAGGGGAAAGTGGAGCAGGCCGGATTGTACTCAGCCCTAGGGTCTCGGCAGGTAGCGGGCGAGTGGGGCAGGCCGGGCCCGCACTCGCCCAAGGCTAGGAAGAGATAGTGAGTGTCTGCTCCATCGCGCACTTGCCACCCAGGCATGAGTAAAGGTCTCAGGGGGCCACTCGTCCAGTCCAATAATATAGTTTTACCATTCCACCCCTGCTGGCTTGCCTATAGCCTTTAAAACAGCAGAGTTATGATTTTGGCAGGCCGACTAGGGCTGCACATAGCAGTTCAAAATAGCGGAGGTTGGCTATTTGCAGGCCATTTTCAGAAAACAATTAATAAGTCCTAAGGGATACCTCAGAAAGCAGGCTTACTAGTGCTTTTACTCCCCCCCCCCCCTCTTGCTCACTAGTGCCCTGGTCTACTTGCGCTTTTTGAGGTATCCTTAGCTTCACCATTTGTCTAAGGAGGGGAAGTGCTCTAAGATCTTCCGAGTGTGTGGTGGGACCTCCGTGCTGGAGCCTTGGGTCTATTCCCTGTTCTAAGTCTTCGGTCATTTAGCTCGCAGGAGAGAAGTAAGTGTGTGATCACCCATTTCCCAAGGGTGAACTCCATAGAGACCGAGTTTTTAGTTTCAACAATCGGTGTACCGGATAACTCACAGTCCCACCACCATCCTTGATGGTCCAAACTTGAGCATTATAGTCTTTTTGGCTCATGGCCTAAGAATCTCATCATATCAACAACGAAAGCTAAGTACTTTAGGCAATCTAGTACAAAAACTGCATAATGCGGGTACGGATGAGCTCTTTCCCATTGCTCAAATCGCCATGACAATGCCAAAAGCCAAAGCAATCAAGATGAAAGATAGGATGCAGGTCAGCCTCCCCTTACCCATTTTGCTCTTATGGCCTCATAGTTGGGCACTTTAGGCTCAACAACTTCACATGATATCCACCTTGTCTCAAGGACATAGGCTTCGTAACCACAATAAGACTGGCTCTTACGACTAACTTAGCTAGGCTCTCAAGGCTCTCTGCTCAATCATTTGGCCCCCAAGTCTCCAAGAGGCGGACCACTCAAACATTGCTCACTAGGAGCTACCGTCGGCAGTAGTGCTACCGTGGCGCAGTAGGGGACAAAATATCATTTCTTCCCCACTTTGGGTGTTTTCCTAGAGACAATCTCCAGTACTATCATTGCAGCATCCTATACACCCCATAACCCTAGAACTATACGTTTATCCACAGAGACTTCTCCGACACGCAAATCAATCATCACCAATCCATACCAACCTGTCCAGATGGGTTTCATACAACATGCTTATTCCATACTTCGAATCAAGATTCTATATACAATTTCTACCTAGGATCACAACGATCCACTTGCTAGAAACCACCATTTTCTTCTCCTTTTAGTGAGGGGTTCCATGCACTTATGTAAATTGAAGACTTCACTTGTCCAAGGAGAAAGGTCGTTACCCTTGTCGATCACTTAGGAGTCATGAGCTTGCACTTGATCTGGATGAAACAAATACCTCAATTACCTCTCCATGGATTGGCTTTGACTCACGAATCCGGCCACACGAACGTCTTCATAATAGGGCTGGATTAACCTTGCCATTATTCTCCTGGCCTTTCTCTTCTTCTTCCTCAAAATTCAAGAGAGAGAGAGAATGAGAGAAAAATGAGAAAATGATCTCATTGCAAGCCTTTATCAGAGAGCTACCGCCGTACGGTATCTTTGCTATTGTCACACGGTATCGTAGGCGGTGGTCGCTTAGCCCAAGCAGCTCTGCTCTGTTGCTCCGACACATGGCATGCTACCGCCGGGTTGTACTGTCCATAGCCAAAAACTTACTTAATTCATTGGCTACCGCCATGCGGTATCAAGATACCGCCATGTGATATCGACCAGATATGTTGGTCCATTAAAATCAACTAACTACCGCCAGTATTATGCCTACCGATGCGCGGTAACCTCCAGTGACCAACTTCCTATTGTTTTCAGGAGATTTGGGGCATTACAGTCTATGCAAGCATAGTTGGGGTCTCAGCTTGCTTTCAACACCGCCTTTCATCCAAAGAAAAACATATAGACAGAGCGGACGAATAGGACCATAAAGGACTTGCTGCACTTGTGCATTCTGGACAGAGAAAAGCCTTGGGAGCGGTTGTTGCCGTTGATTGAGATTTCTTATAATAATAGCCACCAGATCAGCATCGGTATTGCTCCCTATGGGACACCGCTATCTTGGGTCCAGGATGAGAATCTGAAGGCACTTAGATCAGACTATATCGAGGATAAAGACGCGTACATTCGGTTGATCAAAGAAACAATGCTAGAGGCTCGTAGCAGGAAGGCGAAGTACTATGATGCAAGGCATCATAAGGTGGAGTTCCAGGTGGGTTATAGGGTCTTCCTAAAGATACGTATGGTTCATGGAGTTTCGCGGGTGCAAGGGCACAAGAAGCTCAACCCCCGGTTTATGGGACCTTACACGATCCTAGAGTTGTTTGATCCTTTGGCATACCGGCTGGAGCTTCCTCCAGAGTTAGAGAACCTAATCGACATTTTACATGTCTCCTCAATTCAGAGAGCCTTACTTCAGCTAGAGAAGCACATCACATCTACATCGGGCTCGGTAGCATCATATCAGTCAGTTCGTTTGGAGCCGATGTAGATCGATGATACAACGGTCCGAGTCTTGCGGAAGAAGAGCGTCCCTTTGGTCAAGGTGCTGTAGTCAAATCATGTGTAGGAGGAGCACACTTGGGAGCCCATGGACCTCATGCAATAGCAACATACAGAGCTCTTCACCTTAAATACAACCTAAAACTCCTTAACATTTACCTATTTTCTTAATGTGAAGAACCCCGTAAACCCAAACTTAAATTTCTGGGACGAAATTATTTTTTTATTTATTGGGATTTTTAACATTCCCCTGACTTCTAGACTCCCTTGGGTAAAGGTTAGGACTTGAGTTGTGAGTAAACGTCATGAGATGACCCTAGGTTAGCTTGAACCTAGGGAAAATTATTATAAGCACCCCAAAGATGCGCAAAGTCAACCTATGCCAATTCACCTAAAATTGGACTCACCAACTCAAATTGACCTCACAAATAGATCCATAACCCTAAGATAAACCCAAGTGACCCAAAAGCCCCATCATAGGGTCACCAAATTGGGCAAACTGACCAAAGTACCCTTTTGGTCAACATAGGCCAATCCTTCACCATTAGGTCCAATTGGTCCCCAAAACAAGACTTTGACCTCACCCCTGGTTTTAGGACATCATAAGGGACCCAATTGATCCAAAAGTCCTATCATAGGGTCACCAAATTAGGCAAATTGACCAAAGTATACTTTAGGTCAATATAGGTCAATCCTTCACCATCAGGTCCAATTGGCCCACAAAACATGAAATTGACCTCATCCCTGGTCTTAAAAAATCATAAAGGACCAAATTGATCAAAAATCCTCATCTTGGGGGTCATTAATAAGTCAATATTTATAGTTATTTTAATATAGTTTTTATTTAATAAATAATTAATTTTTATTTATTTTATATTAATATTGTTATTAATTCCTTTATTTTCAGATTTTATCATAGTTTGGGCTGCAAATAACAATTTGGAGCTTGCGGGACTGATCAAGAGAAGAAGCTGAGCAATGCTGGAAAAATCACATTTTCACGCCCTAGTCACGGGCGTGACCCATGGGCGTGACCCATCTAGAAGTTCCAGAGATCGTGCCACATCAATTAAAATTACACCCCCCCCCAAGTCACGGGCGTGACCTTTGTGGTACGAGTGTGACACTCAGGCTGACATCTATCTTAGGCATGCCGCTTCTTTAAGATGCCAGTTTCAGATCCAGGATGTTTCAAGCTTACATGCCCTAGGTCACTGGCGTGACCTAGGGGCATGACCTCTTCAATAATCGCCAGATTAACTCCCACCATTTCAAGTTTGCGCCATTTCTAGTAATAGTAAAGAGACGCACTAGGTCACGGGCGTGACCTAGGGGCGTGACCTGCAAAACAATAATTTTGGCAATTTTTATCCAAACATTCCCGGGCTTTCAAGAGGATGGTTCTGCACCTGACACACCCCCTAGTCATGAGCGTGACCTAGGGGCGCGACTATCTAGAATTTTTTTTATAAATTCCAGACAGAGCTAGGAGCTTGGTTGGCAACTAGGAGTAGCTTTTAGGGAGATTTAGTAGTATAATTTCCAATTTCTTTGCATTTCTTTATGTACTTTTCAATTTCATAGGGTAACTTTGCTTTGTTTACTTTTAATTCAGCACCTTTCCTTTCTTAGTAATCATTTTCTTGTCTTTTTATGTACTTTTATCATGTTAAGTAGCTAATTTTATTAGCATTTGATCATGATAAACTTTGAAATTAAATAAAATTCTTTTTGTCAAGCTCTCTATATTTCCACTTCGATCTATCTTTGATTTTATATTTCATGATTTCAATCTTAGATCCGCATCCTAGATTTACCGAGAGGTTGTAGATACGAGTAGATCACTCAAAGGTAGAAGGAGTTGCATGCACTCCTCGAGAGATGATGACATAAATCTTCTAGATTCGATTCAAATCCAATAGAGGGCTCACCGCATAAAGCAAGCTTAGGGATTTTGACTGGACGAGGGGTCTTAATCGATCAACCTAACTTTCGTCAAGAGCGTATTCTCGAGAGAGACACTTTTGTAAATTGGGAACCTCCACGGTCGAAGTAGGTAATTTAGAAGTTTGCCTTTCATGAAAAGTTTATTTTAATTCAAAGGGAGTCTAGATCAAATGCTATCTTTTATTTCATTTTCTTTATTGTTTTAATTAACCTTTTTATTATTCGATAAAATAATATTAATTTACGTGAGTAGAAGTAGTCAACAGGCCCGAAAGAATACGACACTTTATATTTTTAAAATATCATATAATATGAATAATAGGTGCTCTTGTATATAGTTTGTAGAATTTAGAAATATTTTCAAACCTAATTTTTACCTATCAAGTTTTTGGCGCCATTGCCGTTGAGTTATTTTGTTGATATTTAGAAAACTCAAATTTTATTACTTTTATCACTCTCCTTCTCTACCTCTAATTTTCTTTTTAGTTTTCTTTTTCAACTCATTTCCATTAGGTAAAGGTTGTTTATTTTTCTTTTATAGAAAATAATATCTAATTTGGCCGCCATGCTTTCCAAGCTTGAAAATACACTCAATATTTTGGAAGCCGCAAAAGAGTGCCAAATTTATTATTTTTATTATGGTGTTCCTCATCAAAGTGAGGATTGTTATAATTATTATTATTATCAAAATTTTTCCTATGGAAATAATTTTGGGAATAATTATGAAAATAATTATTCTCACTTTTATGATAACACTTTTTCAAATTTTCATGAAAACCCTTTTTCTAATTTACTAATTTTCATGAAAATAATTTATCAATCTTTAACGAGAATAATTATTTTGATTTAAATAATTTATCTTCCACCTCGGATGTTGGTTTTTCTTGTTCGCAAGATCAACCAGAAGGATTCCCGAGTGATGAGAATATTTCTTTAAATCAGAATTTTTGTTTTTCTTTTTCTGCACCACAAACTTTTTCTTCTAATTTTTGGGGACTCTTCACAATTTCAATTTGATCCTCCTCCCCAAAATTTAGAAAAAATTAATACTTGTTCTAATAATTTTTCTCCGTCGTCAAATATTTCTCCTTTGGAGGAACATGAATCATCATGTGCCCCCCTTAATATCATATTCTGAAGAGAAAGAAAAATTATCATATCAAGAAATTATTTATTAAATGGGCACACCAGGTGAATTAGAAGATGAACATGTTTCTTCTCCTACTTCTCCCGATTCCTCTTATCATCATCATGAATTTTCGTGCATAACCTATAAATATTTAGGCATCCAAATTCATGAAAATGATGTGCCCAATAATTTAATTTTAAATGAATTTTTAGATAATAATTTTATTTTAGAAAATAAACAACCGGAGCTTATACAACTAGCTTTGTAAGAGCCTCCTCCTTGCGAAGATTATTCTGAAACACTTCTTTTTTATTTTTCTTATACTAACGATTTTCAGATAGAATATGAGTCGTTGCAATTAAACGTCTTCCAAGATTCGTTTGCCGCTCCTCTACAAAAATTCAAATCACCTCAGGTATGTATAGGTGAATTGGATTTACATTATCAAGAAAACTGTCGTAAGGGAAATAAAGAAGTAAGCAGAGGAGTGGTCGGGCGAGCGTATTCAGCATATTCACCCAAGCGTGAATTAAGGGAGTTGTCTTCTCATTTCAACCTTTATTTTCCTTTTTCTTAACAATAACCGTCTAGCTTAAAGATAAAAAAAATAAAATCGCTCTTGGGAGACACCCCTTTCTTATCCTTTCCTTTCTTGCATTTAAAAAAAGAATTTAATTAATCTATTTTCTTTTTCACCCCCTACTTGACATATAAATATTGAGGACAATGTTTATTTTTAAGTATGGGGGTGGAATCACCTTTACTGTGTTTTTTTTATCCAAAAAAAATGAAAAATCTTTAAAAAAATGATATCAATTTTTTTTTTATATTAATAAAAAAATAAAAAATTCGAAATTCGAAAATTAACTTTTTGGAAAGGGTCGTGTTGGCCTTTCATCCCACAAAACCGCTTAGTATCTTGCCAACCCATCACTGGATAGTCCTCGGGAAGTCCAAGAAATAACAAAAAATTATGATTATAATCTACTAGAATCTTCGCATGGCCTGCCAGCTGTGCTGGAAGCTCCTTGGGTGCTCACGGGCTTTGCCCGTTTGCACCCAAGGATGGTTTGTCGGTTTGTTTTCGATGTTCGCTGGCAACCTTCGGCCGCCTCCACCCGAGCCCCGTACCACAAATACTTGTGATTTGTTCATTGTCTATTGTCTCCGAGTGCTTACTGGCCATTTGTTCCAAACAACTGTTTTACAAAATTCATTTTTCATATATCATTTATCAGAAAGACAAAATTATAAGTACCTATTGCAACTCCAACTTGATGGTCTCAAAATTACACTCAACTGGTTTGATCAAAAATAAGTTATTACATTATTCTTTGCAACGATTGTTATAGACTTGCATATAATTCACGCATTTAAATTTTGAGAGGGCAAGATGATTTTACATATGAAAATGTTATACTTACTATGGTTGTGGTTGGTAGTTTAGTTTTGCAAAGATTTCTTTGTACACCACATTTTTAGTGTAAACACCATCACGACCATATATTGCCCCTCTTCTAACCAATATTTTAGTTTTTTGCTCGGAAACCCCTCGCGAGAAAGCCACATATAATTTCCCATGACTGAAGACATTTTCTGAATGGTAAATTCCTATATTTTTAATTATTTGTCCTTGAGATTTGTTTATGGTAAGAGAGAAGCAAAGACAGACAGGAAACTATTTTCGAGTCAGCACAAATGGAATGTTTACATCCTCAAAAGTATGTAAAGGGATGTGGGGTAAGAAGACTCTTTGACAACTGTGTTATCTTGTTAGAATTTCTGCTTCAATGATGTTTCTTCCAAAACGGTGACAAAGTAGTCTCATACCATTGCCAAGCCCTATATTTAAATAAATATTCCTCAACAACATTATTGGTAATCCTACTTTCAATGTAAGCTTGTGAAGTGGCAGACTTCTAGGAGACAGAGAGTTCAAGAACTCAGGTAGGTATAAATTTCTAGTATCATCAAGCACATAGTCAAATGATTAGAATTTATGTTCTTCTCCGGGGAAAAGAGCAAGGGTCATATCGTTCAACTTTTGTACATCATCATTCAAAGTGGTTATAATATCCCAACATTTCATGTACTCCACATTATCAAAATTGCTTCATAAGTACTTGAAAACAAAGTTTACCAAAGTAGAGACTAAATTCTCTCCATCCCATGGAATAATCATAGAATCTGGAATTCTGATCATATCATCGTCCATTGTCGGTTATGTGCCATCACCAACTCAAAGAACAAAGTTGCTGAAATAATTATCACTGGCTGACCTCATATTGCTTGGTAAGCATAGCACGCGAATGTTATCCCACAGATGTGACTGAATAATGCTCGAATTTATAATTTCAGATTTTGCTCCATTTATGACAACTGGAGTTAACTATCGGAAGTCGCCTCCTAGTATTACGACCTTCCCACCGAATAGTCTATGAATGTTAAGCATGTCCTAAAATTCACGATCAACCATTTCGAAAGCACGTCTATTAGTCATAGGCGCCACGTCCCATATTATTGCAGACGCCTGATGTATAAGCTTATGCAAAACGGATTGCTTACCAAATTTACACATTGTTGAAGCATCAAGTTTTATTGGAATTTTAAATTTTTAATGAGCAGTTCGACCACCAGGTAGTAAAGTCGCAGCAATCCCGGATGAGGCTGTTGCCAAAATAATGCAACTGTTGCTTTTAAATTTTGCAAGGATTGCCCGATAAAGAAAAGTATTTCTTGTTCCCCCCGGTCCGTCAACAATGAAGATAACACTGTATTTTTTCGTTATAGCCTCACTTATCGCGTTAAATGCGTTTAATTGGTCATTATTTAGTGACTCAATAGCGCGGAGATCTTCAAGCGGAGTAAGTATCGCTAATTCATGTTATAGAATGTTGGAGGCAATTTGGAAATCTTCGAAATCATCACTGATTGCAGGTAAGTCAAACTCTTGTAGAGTGCGTTTGTGCTCATTAAGAATTCCTGCTATATATTATAGTACCTTATTCTTTATATAATCTGGATTACTTGTCGATGCAAAGTCTTCGGTCATGCTAATATAATTTTCTTCCCATAGTGATCCTACTGTTATAGGATTACAGTGCAAAAGAATAGTTACAAATTATATTCTAAGAGCAGAAGGCATGCAGAATAGTCAAGCCTCCGCTATGCATTCACGAATACTATTATCTTGTTCAAGCAACCTGTAAGCCTTTGCCGACCATTTTAAAGTGATGTGGTGGACATCGTTAATAGTTGGAAGCTCATCAAAACATTTCAGGCCTGGTATGTGTGTTAGAAGAAGGCGAAGGAAAAATCACTCGCCTTCATTTGGTGAAACAATATTGAGTCTACCCACAACCTTTTGATTGGTTGACCTTTTCTTCCACTTTCGCTCTGGCTTTAGCCATCTATAATACTTCGGAAATTCCTTGTATAGGTACTTGTGCTCTTCCTAACCATTCATGTAAACTTTAGAGAATTCAGTCAGCATAGTTCGAGAGTTACGGTCAATGGCCAATATTGACGCCATGTTTTCATCATTGTTAAATAACACCTGATGCTTTTTTGGTAAGTGCACTTGCAGCCTCTCTACAGAAGGATAAATTCGATTCATCCAGAATTTAAATATTTTCCATAACGATTTAGGAGCGCATAGCCATCTTCTTTCAACATACTTGTTGACCTCGTCATAGTTCGTATTTGAACGAATCTCAAACGCTATGTGATCTGGGCCTTTGTAGACATATTTGTACACGTATTTGATACTTTTGATTTTACAACATACTTCGACGTTTGAATGATAGTTGTATTTTTGTAGTAACCATGAGTTATATGGGAACACCCATCTATTATCAACAAAGACTTCTTCATGTCTGTCTATTCTAACTGATCTGTTGTCATTGCAATGTCGGTACTGAGGATAAGAGTCAACACCTTGCACTGTTGTAGCAGTATAGGGTTTAGGATATCCCTTCTTGCAGCGGGAATCATACATGCATGGAGTATTTGTGTATAACCCGTAATTCGTCGAGATCAGAAGTAATCAAGTAGATGGCTACTTGCAAAACATTGGGCGAGCAGTGGCGAGATTGGGCGAGCAGAGACGAGCAGAGGCGAGCTTGGGCGAGCTTGGATGAGTTGTGGCGAGCAGTGGTGAGCTTGGGCGAGCAGAGACGAGCAGAAGCGAGCTTGGGCGAGATATGGCGAGCAGAGGCGAGCTTGGGCGAGTTGTCGCAAGCATAGGCGATCTTGAGCGAGCTGTGGCAAATAGAGGTGAGCTTAGGAGAGCAGTGTCGAGCTGTGGCAAGAACAGGTGAGCTTGGGCGAGTTGTGACGAGCAGAGGCGAGCTTGGGAGATCTTGGGAGAGCTTGGGAGAGCTGTGGCAAGCAAAGGCGAGCAGTGGAGAGCAGAGGTGAGCAGTGGCGAGCAGTGGCGAGCTTGGGCGAGCAGTGGAGAGCAGTGGAGAGCAGAGGCAAGTTTTGGCGAGTATCTCACGTGTATGGGCGAGTAACCCTAGATACTTGCTCGTAGAGGTTGGATACTTGTCTAACCCCCCCCCCCCAGGATTTCTCTATAAATAGCCCCCCAGGGGTACTGGAAATGGCACCTTTTAGAAGAGGCGAGGTCCCCCCAAGTAGATACTCGCCAAGTCCATGCCAGCCTAGTACCTCGCCCAAACTTTTGGTTGTAGATGGGAAGCTTCTTCAAAGCTTCTGGGTACGTGGTGGGACCTCCCCGCTGGAGTACTTGGGGTGTGCTTATAAATAGTTTCCTTTCTCTCTCTCGCTAGCCTCTTGAATTGTGACGTCGGACTGTAGAATTAGTAACCTTAGGCTATCTTGATCCTATTTCGAGGTTAGGAATTTTCCTGGCTTCAACAATTTTATTTGTAGGCCCCGCAAGGGCCATGGATCATATGTCGTAGTACAACCGCGTATAACTCAGGCTCTGATTGTTGGTCTAGGAGTTCCGCTCGAACAACTGTGTCATAATCATTTGGTGAGTTTAATTTGTCAGTCATATCAAAATTAACTAACTTGTAATAGTGTGGAAGACCACGCTTCTGGAACTCAATTACATGAACATGTGCAATAACCATGCCTAGAACTCCTCTATGAAAAATATCTTCTTTAAGCTCCTCATATTTTGCTTGGAAAATTCTTGTCAACAAATCTGGACGATCTTGCGGAGCCTGTCCAGGTAGAAGCTCTTAGGTGATTTCACCCCAAGATGGATTGCAGGTCATTGTTATAAATAAATCTGGTCTTCCATAATGTTGAATAATAGACACTGCATCTTGATATCGCTGATACATATCCCTTGGGCTCCCAATGAAAGTGGAGGGAAAGATCATTTTTTGCCCAATATTTTCTAAAAAAGTTGTGAATATTTTTATTAGTTATTAAGTTAGCAAAGCAAATCCACGGATCTAAAGACAAGCCTCCACTTGTTTCGCCCGCATTAAAGCAATCTTTAGCCTTTCATATAGTTCAGCACGAATTTCTTTTTGGTGGTGTCGAATCCAATTAAACTTATGAGTTTCGATTTTAGCATAGTTATCTACTACATATTGCTGGAGTAGACGACCACCAAGTAGAAGCAATGATGGTGAATGCTGACGTATCTTGATGTAAAGAAAACACAATAAAATTGAATTTATTTTTTCGAAGATAAGAGATACTTGATAATTTCCGTATTTACACATTCTAATACCTGTAATAAGCAGGAGGAGTAGTCACAGCAAGAGACCTTTCATCCTTACGTTGTGTTTAGATTGCATGACCACCCATATATACCATGCCGCAATAACAATGGATACTGTAGAGGATCATAATACCCAGAGTAGTCTTTGACATTGAGTAATTGACCTTCGGTGGTCTGCACATTTATGTCTCTATCATTTAAACCCAGTATGTCTTCTGTACCGACCAGTATAACATCGACTTGTGATTTCATAGGTAGAGTGTACTGACGATCTGCGATTGGAAGTTCAGGTATAAGTAACCTGCAATCTAGAATATCAGGTCTCTGCGATAGTTGTCTCAGTGTATGGACGAAAGGATTGTATCTGTTGAGTATGTGCTTAATCTTTTCGAGCATTTTAGTTTATAGTATAGCCTTCTCAGCCAGATTATGTTCTGTCTCATGCTCTGTGTCATAGATGAACATTTGCAGAAATCTCGGGCGAGTTCCCTGTGGCGGTAGTAGGCTTCATAACTGGTGATATGCAGCATCGTGTGCTCCTAAAGTGTAAATTCCACCATTTGGACCTGGTATGTCTGAGTCCAGGTTGACTCCCATCGAGTTAAATGAGAAACAGTGATTGTAAGAACGTATATTTTGCCTAAAATGTCGTCCCTGAGTAGTCTGATCTGTAAACAGTGAGTAGAGTTCTTCTGGCACTAGTATTACTGGAATGTGTATTTTTCCATCTCGACAACATAAACTGTTTTTTTCGCGCATAAACAATTTTGCATTACAATGTATACAGTAATTTGGTTGAGGGAGCTGCATTCGTTGGAGTCTAGTTCTTTAGTTACTTTGTCGGGCTGACATACGGAATGTTGTTGTTGATGTCTGTTTAGTTGCTTCTGGTGGTAGTCAGTGCGGTAGTTGTGGTTGTTACTCAGAAGTAGATGCCTCATTTTGATGTGCTGGTGGTAAGTTAACGTGTAATGGAGTTTGAATGTTGGAGATAGTGATTCTTCTGATGACTACAGAATTCAGATAACTCGTTAGGGTGAATAAACACATTCATGAAAGAGTTCTTCGAAATAGGTAAAAGTACTCGGAATAATTATCTGGTTAATTTGGTTTTGTCGTATCTAACATTGACGTCTCATGTTAGTTTGTTTTGCATTCTTACGCGACGAGCATTTTTTTGGGCAATTAATAGTGAGTCTCGAATGGGATCAATATGAAGATTGTGTGTTGGAGGTTGAATGCCAAGGCCATCGCGATGTACATATAGTTCTCTTATCTTTAGCATTCGTGCAGCTCTTGTGGAACGTTGAATCGCCAGTTGTTGCATTCTTTTTTAATCCCCAGTTGTGGCTATCGAGTATGAGAAGTCTACAAATATGAAGAAAGTTACATTATTTATACCGCAGTTGTTGAAATAAATGTGGAGAAGAGGGGTATTTACGATTCACAGGTTGCAAGGGAGGATGGACAGCCAAGTTGTTTTGTGAACTTTGATTGCAAGTCACTATAGATGTATTTGTTATGTCTCGTTGCCTATGTTGAAGGTGTAAAAATCGAACCGTTCTTGCAATTCACTGCGCATATTGTATAAGTCTTCCCGTTGTAGCAGTTGACGATGAATGAATGGAAGAATGTGTTGAGAGTTGGACATTATTATTGTGTAGATTTGACATTTGCATGGATAGATATCTACGCCTTGCATTTCTCTGCTCATGTTGTTCTATAGTTAGTGCATGTATTCGGGATGTGTTTTGCATTTCCTCACCGCGACATGATGTTCCTATCGAAGCACTTGTACCCGGCAGCATTTGAAAAAAATCTTTTTATTACGAAAACAAAAAATAATGAGTGAATTATTTTTTTGTTTAAAAAGGTTGATCTGTAAAGTTGACACAACAAATAGGGGAATAGCATAGCCTAAAAAATTACCTAGAATCAAATTACCTAGGATTGAGTCGATCTATGGCGATTCCTTGATCTGTATATGAATCATATGAATTCATTAGTGTAAACTTAAAATATAAAAGTTGAAGCATAACAATAATATTCCGCATTCAAAATCAAGAAAGAGAATGATGCAAACAAATACATTCAATGATTAAAGCATGTGAAAAAATTGCTAAAAAATTATAAGTACCTTCGATGCACACTTCTAATTATTTCCTAGAGCGTGGGAGACGTGATCCTGCTTTCCTAGAGTTCAGAGGCAGAATTAGTAAAAAGAATAGAGGGAAAATTTAGCAAAATTAGAACTTCAAGAATAAGCAAAAGTATAACAGGGGCTGATTTCTATCATGCTCTGCTGTTCTTTTCCGTGCCATGAGAGATGGGGGAGAGAGAATCAAGCGAGAGTGAGTTGTGGAATAGGGTAACATAGGTAGATTTCTGTCATGCTCTGCCGTGCTTTTCCATGCCATGAGAGATGGGGGAGAGAGAATCAAGCGAGAGTGAGTTGTGGAAGAGGATAACAGAGGTAGATTTTGTCGTACTCTATCGTGGTTTGCTGTGCCATGAGAGATGGGAGAGAGAGAATCAAACGAGAGTGAGTTGTGGAAGAGGGTAACATAGATAGATTTGTGTCATGCTATGTCGTGCAATGAGAGATGTGGGAGAGAGAATCAAGCGAGAGTGAGTTGTGGAAGATGGTTGAGGGAAAGCTTACCGTGAGGGAGGACTGATGGTGGAGGAGGCGGCGAAGGTCTGGGACCGCGAAAGAAGTGCGATGGGTGAAGTACACAGCGACAATGGACTGCGACTGCGAAGGAAGTGTAACGGGAGGAGCAACGCGACAGGCAGAGCACTGGGATTGGAAACGGGCAGCGGCGATCGGCGATTGAAGCAGCCCCAGTTTGCAGTGCCTGTTTGTGATTCCTGTTTGCAACGGGGGTATGGGCGAAGTTTATGGGAGGAGCCAAAATAATAAAGGAGTGGTCGTTTCAAATTTGGTCCTCCCATGGATTTTTAGGCTTGTAGCGTGGAGCCGGGAGAATTTTTTTAGGGTTTGAGTTGCTTTTCTGGTTTGACACGTAGTCTAGGGTGGAGTTTTTTTTAAAGTAATGTAGATGTTCTTAGTATTTATATCTTTAAATAAAAAAATATAATAACCCCTGCTTAATTTTTTGTGATTTCTAAAGATTTATTTTGAGTTTATTTATAAGAATTTTTATAATTTTTGATTTTTTAATCTTTAATTTCATCATTATTAGTTAGATTTATTTTTAGGTGATTTGATTTTAAGGAATACTTTATGAATTAAGTTTGTTTAGAGTAACTATTTAGCTCGTTTTATCTCTTATTCTAATTAGTTTCAATTTTATAGTACTTTGCTTAGCAATTTTTAGATTTTAATTATATGCAATTTATGCTTTAAGATTCTTAGGAAATTTTAATTTACTATAGTTGCTCTCTAAGCATTTTAATTTAATCTAAAAAATTTTCTAGCCTTTCCTTTGTTCTTTTTATTTTTTTGTTAGATCATATTTCACGGGGATAAGATGATAAAATTCGTTATCCCCTGGTAAACATATGCATTTTTTTATTGTTAGATCATATGTCATGGGAGTCAAGCATTCCTTGGTGCACATATGCAACTCCAAAAATAAAAGATGGAGTAAGAGGATAAAATTCATTACTCCCAATTATTTTGTTTTTAATTGAAGAGAGAAAAATATTTGTTCATATGTCATGGAAAATGAGAGGATAAAATTCATCATTTTATTTGTAAACATATGCAAATATAAAAAAGAAAAATTATGTGGGGTGAGAGGATAAAATCCATCACCTCCAATAAAAAAACCTCTTCATCTTCCTAATCTCTAAATCCAAAAAAAATTTGCTTTAGATGTAAATTAAAATACTAAGGGAGCATAAATAGTACTTTAAATTTTTTCCTTCAAGTCTCTGTTTGATAAATGATGTTAATAATTTTTATCTAATTTTATTTGCTTAAACTACTCAATTCTGAATTCTAATTATTTATATGAAAATTTTTTGTTAAATATCATTACTGTTCACATTATAATTTCATATTTTAGGAATTAAATTTCGAATCCCTAAATTTTATTTTTAACTTTTTTTATTTAATAATTTTTTAGTTTAATTAAAAAATTATATTAATTTCTTATAACTAGTTCTCATAGTTTTGCTCAGGGATAGCAAAAGCTTAAGTGTGGGGGAATTTGATAAGTCAATATTTATAGTTATTTTAATATTGTTTTTAATTAATAAATAATTAATTTTTATTTGTTTTATATTAATATTGTTATTAATTCAATTATTTTCTTATTTCAGGATAATTTGGGTTGCAAATAACAATTTGGAGCTTGCGGGACTAATCAGGAGAAGAAGCTGAGCAATGCTGGAAAAATCACATTTACACTCCCCAATCACGGGCATGACCAACCTGTCACGGGCGTGACCCGTGGGCGTGACCTGTGGGCGTGACCTGTGGGCATTACCCATCCAGATGTTCTAGAGACCATGCCACGTCAATTAAAATTACATGCTAAACAACAATTTTGGCTGTTTTTCTCCCAATGTTCCCTGGCTTTCAAGAAGGCGGTTCAGCACCTGACACGCTGCCTAGTCATGAGCGTGACCTAGGGGCGTGACTTTCCAAAAAAATTCCTATAAATTCCAGATAGAGCTAGGAGCTTGGGAGGAAACTAGGAGTAGTTTTTAGGAAGATTTAGTATTTTAATTTCCAATTTCCTTGCATTTCTTTATGTACTTTTAGATTTCATAGAGTAGTTTTGCTTTGTTTACTTTTAATTCAACACTTTCCTTTCTTAGTAATCATGTTCTTGTCTTTTTTATGTACTTTTTTTATCATGTTAAGTAAATAATTTTATTAACACTTGATCATGATAAACTTTGAAATTAAATAAACTTCTTTTTGTCAAGCTCTCTTTATTTTCACTTCGATCTATCTTTGATTTTATATTCCATGATTTCGATCTTAGATCCGTATCCTAGATTTACCGAGAGGTTGTGGATACGAGTAGATCACTCAAAGGTATAAGGAGATGCATGCACTCCTCGAGAGAGGATGACATAAATCTTCCGGATTCGATTCAAATTTAATAGTGGGGATCACCGGATAAAGAAAGCTTAGGGGTTTCGACTGGCCGAGGGGTCTTGATCGATCAACCTAAGTTTAGTCGAGAGTGTTTTCTCGAGAGAGTCGCTTTTGTAAATTTGGAACCTCCACGGTCGAAGTAGGTATTTAGAAGTTTGCCTTTCCTGAAAAGTTTATTTTAATTAAAAGGGAGTCTAAATCAAGTGCTATCTTTTATTTCATTTTCTTCATAGTTTTAATTAATCTTTTTATTATTCGATAAAATAATATTAATTTGCGTGAGTAGAAGTAGTCAACAGGCCTAGAAGAATAAGAAACTTGATATTTTTAAAATATCCTATTCTATGAACGATAGGTGCTCTTGCCTATAGTTTGTAGAATTTAGAAACTTTTCAAACCTAATTTTTACTTATTAGTCATCATTTGACCAATTTGACCAAAGTCAAACTTAGTCCTAAATTGGTCAAAATCACACATATTGGCTAAATTGACCCAATTAGGTCATCACCATGACCCAACTAACATTGGGTGGTGTCAAGTTACTCAAGACACACATATTGGACCAGTCAACACCTCAGTTTAACAAGTCAAACCATCAAGTCAACCATAGTCAAAATAACCCCTAATTATGAAAATAAAAGCCCAAATCATATTCAGTTGGGCTAAGCCCATATCTAAGGCCCATCTAGTAAGCCCACATGCCAAATGACCCACTGAATTTGAATGAAGGAATTTCATGGAGGGCAAAATAGGAATTTCACCTATTTGGAGGAGAATGAGGAGGAATTTATGGAATGGATGCCCCTTGGCACCTCCTCCTCATTCCCAATGGCATCCATTGAGTTCCCAAGAGCATGGGGTCTGTTCTTCATCAATGCCAGCCAGTAGATACAAAGGGAGGAGCATTCAAGCAATGACTGACCACCCCCCTCCCTTGGAAACTACTTATACCCCCTCAGGCCCATTCAAACTTTCACCACCTTCACCACCTCACAAGCAATCGAGCCCGACCTCTAGAGCAAGGTTTCTGCTAGAGAAGCACTGTATTGACCAAGCTCGTCGGACAGATTGACGACAATGTCCTATGGACACAAAACCCTTCGCCAGGCTCGTCTCTAGGTACGTTTCTCCTCCTCTCCCTTTATGCTAGTCATTTAGATCTTTAGGAATTCAATTGGGCTCAAATGAGACGATTTCCATTTTCAAATCTATGGAAATTCTTCATTTTTGCTTATTGTGAGTTCGTCGGAAAAAGGGCCCCTCTGATCGCCACATCGCCGCCAATTGACGGCCACCACCTCAATAGAGGTGGTGGTGGTGGGTGGCCGGGAAGTGGAGCGAGTGGCCGGATAATTGATTTTGAGGTTACTCTTGGTCGGGCTCATCAGAGCCCTTGACTAGAGGTTGAATACAACCCAGAGCTATCAGATCTCATCTTAATCAAGCCAGATCAGCTATTGGTTGACCTACACATAAATAGTTAGAATGTTAACATTTAATGCACACTAATTTTGAGCCCCTTAGAAGCCATTTCATGAAACGTTGCCTGAGACAAACTTTATAGATCTGAGAGTCTACTTTGAGTAGGAACTTGAATCAGCCCATTTGGAGCACTGCATCTCTCTATAGGTCACTTTTTTTGGGTCTGGTTGTTGTGTAGGATAGAACTTAGGATGTGAATATCTTATGAATGGTTGAATCTATGGGGTTGAAATTTGGGATATTTATTAATGTACCCTAGATACTCCTCTTGTCCAAATAATAGAATTTTTGGACAATATTTTTCTATTATTTTATGAAAACTGTTATTTTAAATATTAATGAAATATTTGTGGATAACCCTTACAAAAATTTTGGGTGGGATGTTCCTTAGGAAATTATAAATCTCTGGTAAAATTTCAAGTCTATTGGAACTCTACATGTTGGTGGATCCAACTTGTATGTTGAGATAGGATAGAGATTTTGGGATGCCTTTAGCAAATATGGGAAAATTGAGATTTTTGCGCATTTGACTTGTGTTATACCAATAAAACTTTGTCCATGGGCTTATGATGATGAAATACATCATCCATAGTAATGTTAGTATTTTTGGGTCAAAAATCCTAGGGTTTTTAATTTATTTTAATTATGTAGCCTTTTAAATAAAGAGATAAAAGTAAGCAAATTGATTATAAAAATTCTAGTTTTATGCCACTAGTCTTATAATGGCATGCTTCACCTCTGGTAAATTATTTGGAATTTTTGGAAATTACTACATATGATAATTAATAATAATTACAAATATGACCCTTAAGTGCTTTTGTGTAAATTATGATTTGTATTACCTGAAAAATTCTGAAATTTTGACTTGATTATTTTTATGGTATTTTGAAGCTCTATAAATTTTCTTAGAATTTTTGGGTGACTAATTACAGTACTTTATTTGAATAATGACATTTTGGTAACATTGTTATTTTATGAAAATCATGGCTAATTATACCTTAGAAAATTATGAATATATGAACTATATGTTATTTAATCATTATGAACCTATGAAAATTTAATTAGATTCACTGGACCTCTAGACTTAGTACTTCAAGAACAAATTGATTTAGGTTATTCATTAAAATAATTTTAATTATGCCCAAATTTAATTGGGAAAATTATGATCTTCTGATAGCCCATTATATTCATCATAATGAACCTCTGGTAAAAATTTTAGATCATTTGGACAAGGCATTTGGTAGTCACACTTATAGATCACAAATAGTTACTTTGAAAATTGGGGTTGATATGTCATCGATATCATAATAGGAGAATTATCAACTCAATGAAGGACATTGATAGTGTCATGGTGCATTCATTAGAGTTAGTCTAGAGTCATTTGGAGTAATGAGCATAAGTTAGCACCATGCATAATAAAGTAAGAATTAAGGGTCGAATCGTTCAACAGATCGAGTGTTGGGGTAGACGTGAATATGATCACAAGAATGGTTCATATCTGAATTAGATTCATGATCTGGTGGGCATAGAATTTTGTTTGAAGTTCTAGGGCATGCCATTAAGGTTCCATTTGGTTCGGCGGTGGCGGGTCAATCCGGCGGGTGGAAACGGAGTGTTCAAACAGGAGGGGGAGGTGGCTGCTCCAAACAGAGCTTTTTGGGGCGTTTCTCAAGGCGGGCGGGTGGAAACGGAGCAAACTCCGCCGGAGTTTCATTTGTTTACCCTCCTTCCGGCGGCGTTTGCCCAAAACGGAGAAGCAAAACACCCAAACAAATAGAGCCTAAGTATGAGAATAGTAATGTTTATGAACACTAAGAGAGGTAGTTATACCGAGAGTCCGACGAAAGATCATCCTTCCCCCTTGAGATCATAAAAAACTTAATGTAAATCAAAGAGTAACCTTGAGAGAGGAGTTTGAATAGGGGCAGCACAAATAATATTAAATATCTTGTGAAAGGGAGATTTGGGCTTCAACCCATCGTATCTCCTAGTACCGCTGCGAGCCCTTCACCAGGTAGATCTAGGGAAGTCCAATATTAACCATAAAACGTTGTGTACAACTAAAGATTAGACAAAAGTAGACTAATAGGATGAAGGATTGAATGAGGGCAGCACCAATATATTAAATATCTTGAGAAAGGGAGATTTGGGCTTCAGCCCATCGTATCTCCTAGTATCGCTGCGGGCCCTTAACTAGGTAGACCTCAGGAAGTCCAAAATTAACCAAAAATTTATATGTACAACTAAAAGTTAGACAAGAGTAGTCTAATAGGATGAAAGAACAACATAGCAACCTCACCCGTGTAAGGTTTGGAGTGATTCCAGTCTCGTTAGTCCTGCAAGCTGGTGGCTTGGGGTACTGATAAATTAAGGACATGTTTATCCTACGAGCTGAAGGCTTAGTGATGTATAAGATTTGATGACAGGATTGTCCTGCGGGCTGAAGTCTCAGATAGGTATTGTTATACCTAGATTGTGCTTATTGTGGTGTGTCATTCAGTACTGGTCCAGTTGGTACGCCGATGGAAGTACGTTGATTCTGGTGAGGAGTGTAGTTTTTTAGGGCTAGTAGGTTATTTATACTGCGGTCTGGAGGACAATCCCCTAAACGGACACCTGACCATAAAGACTGGAGGATTTACAATAAGAGTACGTAGGAGCTACACTATTATGTTCTTAACATTGAGGTATATGTAAGGTCTAGGGCTTGTAGTGTGCATGCCCTCCTAATAGTGGAGATACCTGCTCCATTACACCTGTGTGCCACGATAGTTGGTACCTGGGAAGCTAGCTACCTCCAAAAAGTGGGGAATGTTTAAAAGGTCTGTACATAGGGTTGGGTGGGTGAGTTGCATCATAAATCATTGTGAAAGAGAGGATAAATCTTATGTTTACTCAGATATATATATATATATATATGTATATATTAGGAAAAGAAAATCACAGCACAAAAAATTAAGAAAGAAAACAAGCACACAGATGACACAAGGATTATAGTGGTTCCCCAATCAACCTTGGTACGCCCACTCTTCTACAACCCTGGTTGGAATCCACTATAGGTTTTTGATGAGGTGCCCTGCCATCACAAGATCTCTTTTAGTTAGATCTAGAAACCCTTTAGGCTTTTGATCAGGTGCCTAAAAACCAATAGGTTTTTGATCAGGTGCCCTATCACCAAGAGTTCACTTTTGAAGGGAGAGATAACCCTGTACACAGGAAAGGGAAAAGAAATGATGTTGTCTTCTTTGTCAATGATCTGAGAGAAGATTAGTGGATTGTTGATGATGTCAAAGCTCCCCTTGAGATGTAGAATAGTTCAGGAGTGGAAGCTTTGCTTCAGGGTGTAAGCCTTCAAGCTGATGTTGCTCTCCAATAAGCTTTTAGACTGATATTGATTGATTGTCTCTTGAAAGCCTGGAGTAGATGAAGAAGATGAAGTTGATTTGCTGTAAGGAAACTTGTAGCTGAGTTCTTTTTCTTGTGAGAGAAGAAGCCTTCTTGAATTTTCTCTCTCTATCTATTCTATTCTGTCGAGTGCTGTATTACTCTTCTTATTTTCTATAAGATATAATATCTGTATATTTAATGCCTGAAGAATTTGAATTCTTTCTATCTTGGAATGGCTAAATCAATTCCCAAGAATGGAATCTGCCTTGAGAAATCAATTGGCATTTAATCTCTATAATTAATTCCAAACTTAATGTTGCGTCCAAACGGCTATATTCATAAGAATATATAGCATTAAATCTGATAGCTAAAATCGCCTTTAATTAATCCTTAATAAATTCTTCCAACTGTAAATAAATCTGTCTGAAAAACTGCACAGGAAATCGCCAAACTGAATTTTAAAGCTTCTTCAAACTGGGTTCGGAGATCGTTGAACTCAGCTCGGAGATCGCTGAGCTTTGTTCAGAGATTTTGAATTGCATCTGAGTTTTACAGTTTTCTTTGAGCTGAGCTCATAGATTGTTGATCTCCGCTCAGATATCATTGATCTCCGCTAAGAGATCTTTGAACTGAGTTCAAAGATTTTCTTCAAACAATTTTCTGAACTTCAAATATGAACTTCTTTGGAATTTTTTTGAATGAGCAAACCTGAAAATAATCCTATGACCCATGACTATACATTTTGGGTCAATCTAATATTCCTAATAGTGATCCTGACCTAAATCAGAACTAAGGTTCCAACAATCTTCCCCTATTTGGGTGAGGACACTATTCACAAAAAAATATAAAGCAAGTTTAAAATGAGTCCTAAAAAAACAACAATGGTTCGAAATAAAAAAATGAGAACAAAAACTTCTAAAGGGCTATGCAGCTGTTATGTTGCTTGTCTTTAACTGAGTTCATTTCAGCATATCTAAAACATGGTTCCAACAAACTCCTTGATATCATCCCCCATATTTCTGAATAATTGAAACTGTTGTTGCTGTAACCTCTAAAATATCTCCCCTAATACAATTACCCCTTCTCTGAAGGGTCTTTTCCTAAAATAAGAGGTTAGAAGTTCTGGACCCAGATTACCTTGGGTCCTGGTTCTTTTTCATAATAATCAGAAATAAAAGAATATTCAGGTTGATCTTTGTAACCTAATGAATAAAATTTCCTAGGAGAGATGAACCATTGAGTAAAAGGATTGACAAAATTTTGAGTTTGATTATAATTTTCAAAAGGATAAAAATTTCTATTTTGAAATTCTGAGTTCGATGATTTATGTTGAGATCGTCGATCTGCGTTCGACGAACAGTATTGATCTTGTCAAACTCGGTTAACAGAGTAATAATGAATACTATCTGTGTTCCACGATCGTCGATCTCTACTCGACGAAAAGTGATGATATCGTCGATCCCCTTTTGCTAAGTAGTTAAACCCAAGCTCTGGGTTCAGAGATCGTCGATCGCCGTTCGACGAATAATACTTAGATCGTCGATCTTGGTTCGACGACTTATTTTGAACAAAAATTTTCTGAATATTTTTAGTTTGTTTTTGTAAAAATTCAGTTATTTTGTCTAAATCTATTATTTTTTCTTTGCCCTTAACTAATTCTAATGAAGATAATTTTTTTTGAAGTAATTCTAAAGTCTTCTTTGAGTTGAATGTTTTCAAAAGATTAATTAATTACTTTTTCTCTGAGAAGTTTTATTTCCTTCTCAGATTGAATCAAATCATTGCATAAAATTTTAAAATCTTCTTTAAAATGTTCTTAAAAGAAATCAAAGGAAGAGATAACCTGATCCTCTTCTGATTCTGATACTGATTCTTCATCAGATTCAAATTCTTCATCGTGGCTGCTACAAGTGATAATACGTTTTGTAGCCTAAACTATTATCGTATTTTATATTTTATATTGTACAAATTATGTCTATTATTAGTTTATTTTTATCCTTTTTATGTAAATTTTATTGTCACTAACTTTTTCCTGTCTTTTTGCAGGTTTCCAGAAAAATTGCCAAAATGACCAGTCACACCCCCCTGTCATGCCCTCCCTGGGCGTGACCTAGGGCGTGTCACCCGATCCCGAGGGCACCTGCTGGAAGGGACAGAAAACGGTCAAAAACCGCTGTCACGCCCCCTGACACGCCCTCCCTGGGCGTGTCACCAGGCGTGACCAGGGGCGTGCCGCCCTCTGCCGCAAAGCCTGCCGCCGCATTTAATGTCGTTCCGCCTCAGCACGCAAACAGTACTATCACGCCCCATATCACGCCCGTGACATGGGCGTGACACCCTCCTTTTTCGGTGACTGACGGATTTCCGACCAATGATTTGGACATGACGTGCCTGTCACGCCCCCCTGTCACGGGTGTGACCTAGGGCATGACCACCGACGTACCGAAGCAATCATCCCTCCCGCAAGAATCCAGAGCCCGAGGTCAAATCCGTACCTGTCACGCCCCCTGACATGCCCCCCTAGGGCGTGTCAGAGGGCGTGACCAACCCGAGAAATTTTCTATAAATTGAGCCCCCCCCCTCCCCATTTCAGGAAGCTTTTGGGGAGAGGGGGAGGTGCTGCCACTTTAGTTCTTCATCTTTTTATGCTTTTTCTCTCTCCCTCTCTCCCTCTCTCTCTCTTATTTTGTAATTACGTTCTTAACCTAGCTTAGTGTTTTGTTTTTAGCTCTGGCATTTCTTCTAAGTAGCTTGTTGTAGAGCTAGAATAGGTTTTACTTTGATGCACCTATAATTTCCATTTCATAGTTGTAGCTCTCTTTTTAATTAATAAAAGTGCTCTTTTCTTATTCCTGTATTCTTATGCTTTATTACTCATCCCCTCTCTTTCCCTTTTACTATGATTAACTAATCCTCCTTGTACTCGATCTTGATGATCTGAGGTTCGAGCGATTAAGTTATGACGCTTTAATTTACCCTTTTCTTCTTAGGTTTTAGCCTTGAATTACTCTTGATTTTTCATGGGCTGGAAGTATATTATCGATATATACTCTCTACCTTTGCTTTCATTCTGGCTAGTCGAGAGGCCGATAGAATGAAGTGAGCATTCAAGAGTAAAGGGAGTTGTATGCACCCCTCGAGAGAGGCAGACGTCCAAATCTCCCGGATTGGAGTAAAATCCAATAGAGGGGTTCACCGCGTAAAGCGAGCTTTAGGCCTCCGATTTAGACGAGAGTCGGTCGGACCTTCTTAAACTCAGTTGGGCACGACTTCGAGAGAAGCGTGTTCAAGCTTTAGGAACCTCCACGGTCAAGGACCTTTATCCTATTAAGCTTAGGTTTATTTATCGTCTTTTTAACCGTCTCCTGCTGAAGTGATTCTTGATCGAGTGCATCTCTTTATTATTAGCTCTAACTCTTTTTATCCTGCAAGTAGTTTAGCTTTCTTTTTATTTTAGTATTTTAATTCCTGTTTTTAGTTTAACATTTAATAGAAATTTAAATTGATAAAATAATAGCATTCTCCTTTGAGTAGAAGTAGTCATTACGCCCCAGGGAAATACGACCTTGATACTAATCTTTAGTATCCTATACTATAACCGATAAGGTACGCTTGCCTTTATCGGATATAGAATCGGAGAATATTCTCAACCACCACATCCACTTTCTCTTCTCTTCTCTCTAACCCTCTCTCTCCGCCGTTGCGAATTTCTGTATCAAGTTTTTGGCGCCGTTGCCGTTGCCGGAGAATATCCTATACTATAAAATTAATAGGTTCGTGTTTTCAAAATATCAACGGAAGTTGGTTCCCCGGCAACGGCGCCAAAAACTTGATACAGAAATTCGCAACGGCGGAGAGAGAGTGTTAGAGAGAAGAGAAGAGAAAGTGGATGTGGTGGTTGAGAATATTCTCCGATTCTATATCCGATAAAGGCAAGCGTACCTTATCGGTTATAGTATAGGATATTAAAGATAAGCAGTGGCTTAACACACTTCCGAAAAATAGCATAACCACTTGGAATGAATTAACTGAAAAATTTTTGGCAAAATATTTTCCGCCAGCTAAAACTGCAAAACTTAGGAACGACATCTCTGCCTTCGGACAAATAGACTCTGAAACCCTATACGAAACCTGGGAGAGATTTAAAGAATTATTAAGATGATGCCCACATCACGCGCTGCCTGTATGGTTACAAGTGCAGACGTTTTATAACGGGCTAAATCAAAGCACGAAGCAAATGATATACGCAGCTTCTGGCGGTACTTTAAATCATAAGACCCCGGAAGCCGCTCTTGAGCTTTTTGAGGACATGGCCATGAACACTTATCAGTGGAATGTGCCTAGGTCCCGCCCGAACAAGCCTACAGGTATCTATGAGGTGGACAACGTCTCCCAGCTCGCTCTGCAAGTAGAAATCCTAAGCAAAAAAATCACGGAGATGACTGCTGCCTCCGCCCCTCAGGTTTGGGAATCTGCAACCCCTACTCCAGAACATTTAGATTATGTTAATAATATGCCTAGAACTGCTTTTAATAATTTTTCTGCTGCGAATTTTCATCCGCCTGGTTTTAATTTTCCGAATAGTTATAATATTGCTTTAAGAAACCATCCGAACTTTTCATGGAGTAATCCATCGAATGCGATGAGCCCACCCCCGCAAAATGATTTTTTCTGCACCACCACCACCACCACCACCTCTTCAAAATTACCCAAAACCTCCAAGCTTGGAGGAATTACTTTCTAAATACATCACCACAAATGACGCTACCATAAGAACTTTAACCGGAAGCGTAAAAAGTCTAGAAAATCAGGTAGGACAGCTCGCGAAAATAATTTCTGAGCGACCCGCAGGGTCTCTTCCTTCCAATACCGAACCCAACCCAAGAGAGCAAGCGAAAGCTATAACTCTTCGGAGTGGGAAGCAAGTCTCCGGTATGGTAAGTGAAGAGCCCGAGGCAAGCTCCGCTCCCGCCTCTAAAAATCAAAGCTCTGCTCCCGTTTTTAAAAATCAAAGCTCCGCTCCCATTTTAAAAATTCCGCCATCTGCTGAAGAAGTAATCACCCCTATTTTAGAAAATAATCTCACTCCACCACCCATCTTCAAAAATAATTCAACTCCTCCATACCCCTCTGAACTTAATAGACAACGTCAAGATGATCAGTACTCCCGCTTCTTAGAAATCTTCAAACAAATCCACATTAATCTTCCCTTCCACGAGGCTATTTCGCAGATGCCGAAATACGCCAAATATCTTAAAGACCTCCTCACAAACAAGAAGAAGTTAGAGAATCTTTCACACGTCACGCTAAACGCCGAGTGCTCCGCCGTTTTAACAAATGGTTTGCCGAAGAAAATCAGTGACCCGGGTAGTTTCTCTATCCCGTGTGTCTTCGGTGATCTTTTTGTTAAACACGCGTTAGCCGACTTAGGCGCGAGTATAAACCTGATGCCCTTTTCGTTGTTCAAAAAGTTAGGGATTGGTAGCCTTAACCCCACGTGTATGAGTATCCAGCTTGCCGATAGATCCGTCAAGTACCCGTTAGGAATAGTGGAGGACGTTCTGGTGAAAGTCGACAAGTTCATCTTCCCGGTGGACTTTGTCATTTTGGACATCGAAGAAGACGTCGAGGTTCCCCTGATCCTTGGCCGACCCTTCCTTTCCACCTCCCGAGCCATCATTGACGTAAGCAATGGTAAGCTCTTTCTTCGAGTAGGCGACGACGAAGTCACATTTTCTATCACCCCTTCGATGAAGAACACCTTAGCGAACGATGACTCGTGTTTTTTCGTAGACGTCGTGAGTGATGATTCTTCCTACTGCCTCTCCGAGTTTGAAAAAGAATTTTCTACTTTTTGCTCCTCTTCTCTTACAACGGAATCACTGCAAGGAAGTGATGAATCTTCTTATTGTCTTTCTGAGTTTGAAAAAGAATTTTCTGATTTTTGTTCTTCCTCTTTTCTTCCCACTGAATCTCTACAAGAAGCTGTCTTGGCTGCTAGCCATACCCCTTATTACGTTCCTTATAAAAAAGTTTATGAAGATATTATTTTTGAAAAAGAAAGAATCTCAAAATCCTCTTATGAAGAACCCCCTACCCTAGAACTTAAAGAACTTCCCGAACACCTTAAGTATGCTTTCTTAGAAAAAGACTCCAAGTTACTAGTTATCGTTTCGGCCTACCTCACGGATACGCAGAACGATAAACTTCTTCTAGTTCTACGTAAGCATCGCCGGGCTATTGCTTGGCAAATTTCTGATATCAAGGGCATAAGCCCATCTTTCTGTACACATAAAATTTTAATGGAAGATAATTCGCGTAACTCTATCCAACCTCAGCGCCGTATAAACCCGAATATGAAAGAAGTAGTTAAGGGCGAGGTTATGAAACTATTAGACGCAGGAATTATCTACCCTATATCGGACAGTAAGTGGGTTAGCCCCGTTCAGGTAGTTCCAAAGAAGGGAGGGATCACCGTAGTTAGTAATGAGAATAATGAATTAATCCCGACGCGGACGGTGAAGGGTTGGCGTATGTGCATAGATTACCGTAAGTTAAATGACGCCACCCGCAAGGACCACTTTCCTTTACCGTTTATCGACCAGATTTTAGAACGTCTCTCCGGCCATAGCTTTTATTGTTTTCTCGATGGCCTCTCAGGGTACTTTCAAATACCCATCTCTCCCGAGGACCAAGAGAAAACTACGTTTACTTGTCCCTTCGGCACCTTCGCGTACCGAAGAATGTCGTTTGGATTATGCAATGCGCCAGCTACATTCCAGCGATGTATGCTCGCAATATTTGACAAGTACGTAGAAAGCATTATGGAGGTATTCATGGACGATTTCTCCGTGTTCGGCGATTCCTTCGATAGATGTTTAGAAAACCTCGAAAAAGTCTTAGAACGATGCGAAGAAACTAACCTTGCCCTAAATTGGGAAAAATTCCATTTTATGGTGAGGGAAGGGTTAGTTTTGGGTCATAAAATTTCTGCTAAAGGTATTGAGGTAGACGTTGCCAAGATAGAAGTTATTGAGAAGTTGCCGCCACCTACAAACATAAAAGCTATAAGAAGTTTCCTAGGCCACGCTGGTTTTTATCGTCGTTTTATAATGGACTTCTCCAAGATCACTAAGCCCCTCACCCATCTCTTAGAAAAAGACGCTCCATTCATTTTTGATGACTCTTGTATTTCTGCCTTTGAATTAATTAAAGAAAAGTTAATTAACGCACCGATTATGATAGCTCCGGTGTGGGACCTTCCTTTCGAGATTATGTGCGATGCGAGTGGTTTTGCGGTGGGGGCCGTATTAGGTCAACGCATATCTAAGAACTTCCACCCCATCTATTACGCTAGTAAAACCCTCACATCTGCACAAGAAAATTACACCACAACCGAGAAGGAGCTCTTAGCTGTAGTATTTGCGTTTGATAAATTCCGCCCTTACATTACTCTTTCAAAAATCATTGTTTTTACGGACCACTCGGCCCTCAAGTACCTTCTTGCCAAAACGGATGCCAAGCCTCGCTTGATTCGCTGGGTCTTACTCCTCCAGGAGTTTGACTTAGAGATCCGTGATAAGCGAGGAGCCGAGAACTTGGTCGCCGACCATTTATCAAGATTAGATAACCCCTTTATAGAAAAATTAAATGAAAAATCTTTTAATGACTATTTTCCTGATGAGAAGCTGCTTTTAGTTAATACATCTACTTCTCCTTGGTTCGCGCACATCGCCAACTATCTAGTGGCCCGGGTGCTCCCAAAAGAGTTCTCCTCTCAGCAAAAGAAGAAATTCTTTTCTGAGCTGAAGAACTACTTTTGGGAAGACCCACATCTTTTCAAAATTTGTGCGGATCAAGTGATAAGGAGATGTGTTTCTTTTGATGAAGGAATAGATATTCTAAAACATTTGCATGAAGGCCCGACAGGTGGGCACTATCAAGCTGCTCGCACCGCTCATAAGGTGCTTTGCGCGGGCTTTTACTGGCCTAGCCTGTTTAAGGACGCGCAAGCCTTTGTGAGCAGGTGTGATAGTTGCCAACGGTCGGGCAACATCTCTAATAAAAATGAAATGCCGCAAAATTATTTCTTAGAGTGCGAAATTTTCGACCTCTGGGGAATTGATTTTGTTGGCCCCCTTCCTTCTAGCTTTGGGAACAAATATATTTTAGTTGCTGTTGATTATGTTTCACGATGGGCTGAGGCCCAAGCTCTTCCTACGAACGACTCCCGAGTTGTAGTCACGTTTTTTAAAAAAATATTTTCTAGATTCGGTACGCCTCGCACAATCGTTAGCGATAGGGGTTCCCATTTCTGTAACGCGCAATTTTCAAAAATCCTTACTAAATACGGTGTTACGCATAATCTGTCCACTGCCTACCACCCCCAAACTAACGGTCAAGTCGAAGTAGTTAATAGAGAAATAAAAAGAATATTAGAAAAGACTGTTTCAACTTCTAGAAAAGACTGGTCAACCAAACTTGACGATGCTCTATGGGCCTACCGAATAGCGTACAAAACCGCCCTCGGATGTACGCCGTATCGGCTGGTCTATGGAAAATCGTGCCATCTGCCCGTAGAGTTAGAACACCGCGCCTTTTGGGCCTTAAAATTTTTAAACTTCGATCCCCACTCAGTCGGTGACCTTCGAAAATTTCAACTAAATGAACTCGACGAGTGGCGCTCTTATGCTTATGAAAATAACAAACTTTATAAAGAGCGGACGAAGCGTTTACACGATAAACACTTAAGGCACCCTAAAAACTTTAAGCCGGGCGACCAAGTCCTTTTATATAATTCTCGTTTACGTTTATTTTCGAGCAAATTAAAATCTCGCTGGTCTGGCCCGTTTTCTGTTTTAGAAGTATTTCCTTATGGAACTGTTTTAATTTCTCACCCTGATAAGGGTAATTTCAAAGTGAATGGTCAGCGTCTTAAACTGTATTTCTCTAGTGATGATGATGTCAGTCCAAACATTATTATGTTTCTGCTTCACGAACTATAATCTGAAACTTTTATTTTTTTGCTAAAGACAATTTTATTTCGGGACAACAATATTTTTGGACAAAAATTATTTTTTGATGCGTCGAGCTCAACGACGCTTTAACCAAAGGGCGCTCTTGGGAGGCAACCCAAGTTATCTTTTTCTGTTTTCTTTATTTTACAATTTTTGCCTCGGACGGCTCCGACAAGCTGAAGCTTCTGCGATCGCCTGCTCCAACATTGCTGAATCCATCACAAAGTCCAAAGAAGACATTCGGGGAGCGGCATAACTCAGCTTTCGCAGCAAATAAATCCGGGGAAGTACCTGTATTTCAATTCTGTCTTTCAATTCTGTACTTTATTTTTCTCTCCTTCTCCAATCCCCTTCTTTAGCCATTGAGGACAATGTCTGTTTTAAGCTTGGGGGAGGATTTCCTCCTTCACTTTTGCTTAGTGTAAATATTTTTCTTTTTGTATATATTTTAAATATTTCCAAAATAAAAAAAAATGAATATCTTAAAACTCCAAAAAAAAAGAGAAAAAAAATTTCTAAAAATACAAAAAAAGTGAATATTTCTCAAAATTAAAAAAAAAATTATATATATGTGTTTTTGAATAGTTTAGACATTTTGGTATTTCAATAGTACCCCTAGTTTTTAGTTTTGTTTTACTCAAAATCTCCTATAAACAACTTAGTTAATTATAATATTTCTAATCGTTCTTTTTAATTATGTTTCACAAGTAAAATGTTGGCCATGCTGTGTTTCTAATTCACGGTAGCATGTTAAGGTGAAATATTTTTCTAAAACTCGCATTTCTATTATGGTGTTTTGTTGTTTATTTCCTTTACTTTCTTAAAAACTCATCATCCACTATTTTCTTTTTCATTTTTGAACAATTTTTGTAAAGTCAACTTTTGAATAACGTAGTAGATGTGAATGATCCAAGTCACCTATTATTTCTATTTTCGAGTTAATTTCATCAATCTTCTTTTATTATCTAGGACTCGCTTTTTGAAATTTTTCAAACCTTTGTTTTAAATAAATTCAAAAGTGTGAAAATGATTTAGGCTGTTTTTGTTTTCGTTTGAGCTTTCCTGCCAACCTAAAAACTTTTACCACTAGTTAGCCGCTTTTGAGCCTTTTTCCGATTTCATTTGATAGCTCCTCCCTTCATTTCAGTTTCACCAAAGCCAAAATTTCCAACCTATCGAATCACACTAGCCTTTTTGAGTTTCATAAATTATTGTGACGATTTTGATAGGGTATTTTGTGATTTTTGCGGGAGAAAGATTTTTTTTTAAAAAAAAAGAAGTATGTTCGAAAGTGATGTTTATTTTTGTTTGGCCAACTCAAAAAGGAAAATAAAAATATTTATGGCCTTTGTTTTGAAAAAAAAAGAGAGAAAAAGAAAAAAAATGTGTATATATTTTTATGAATTTTTTTTGAAACTCTTTGCTTTGGTTTAGTGTGATTTTAAAACCTTCACGTTTATCTTTGAATTCCACTCCTAATCATTTTCCTAAACCAAACGTTTCTGTCCTATTTAAGTCCTCTTGATTAACGCTTTTTGTTTTTTATTTAATAACTAAGAAAAGAAAAACAGTAAATCAGTTTTAGTTTTGGATTTAAACCTAGATTTTTGTTAATTAAATTGATATAATTATAATGCGTTGCTTGGATCTAGTAACAACTCAATGCATGTTTTTCATTTTCGTTGCTTTGCTTAAGTTCATTTAAAAAATCTCGTTATAATTTTGGATTATTTGTTTTTATTAAGTAAAGTTTATAAAAGTTTTACCATACCTAAATAATTGTTTTAGACTTACATTTCACCTTTTTCCCTACTTAGAATTTCGCATAGTACTTGTGTAGGCATAATTAGAACTTTTTGATTAGTCCTTTTTATAAATTTCTAGTTTTTTTATTTTTGCTTGGGGACAAGCAAAGCTTAAGCTTGGGGGAATTTGATAATACGTTTTGTAGCCTAAATTATTATCGTATTTTATATTTTATATTGTACAAATTATGTCTATTATTAGTTTATTTTTATCCTTTTTATGTAAATTTTATTGTCACTAACTTTTTCCTGTCTTTTTGCAGTTTCCAGAAAAATTGCCAAAATGACCTGTCACGCCCCCCTGTCACGCCCTCCCTGGGCGTGACCTAGGGCGTGTCACCCGATCCCGAGGGCACCTGCTGGAAGGGACAGAAAACGGTCAAAAACCGCTGTCACGCCCCCGGACACGCCCTCCCTGGGTGTGTCACCAGGCGTGACCAGGGGCGTGCCGCCCTCTGCCGCAAAGCCTGCTGCCGCATTTAATGTCGTTCCGCCTCAGCACGCAAATAGTACTGTCACGCCCCATGTCACGCCCGTGACATGGGCGTGACACCCTCCTTTTTCGGTGACTGACGGATTTCCGACCAATGATTTGGACATGACGTGCCTGTCACGCCCCCCTGTCACGGGCGTGACCTAGGGCGTGACCACCGACGTACCGAAGCAATCATCCCTCCCGCCAGAATCCAGAGCCCGAGGTCAAATCCGTACCTATCACGCCCCCTGACACGCCCCCCCTAGGGCGTGTCGGAGGGCGTGACCAACCCGAGAAATTTTCTATAAATTGAGCCCCCCCTCCCCATTTCAGGAAGCTTTTGGGGAGAGGGGGAGGTGCTGCCCCTTTGGTTCTTCATCTTTTTATGCTTTTTCTCTCTCCCTCTCTCCCTCTCTCTCTCTTATTTTGTAATTACGTTCTTAACCTAGCTTAGTGTTTTGTTTTTAGCTCTGGCATTTCTTCTAAGTAGCTTGTTGTAGGGCTAGAATAGGTTTTACTTTGATGCACCTGTAATTTCCATTTCATAGTTGTAGCTCTCTTTTTAATTAATAAAAGTGCTCTTTTCTTATTCCTATATTCTTATGCTTTATTACTCATCCCCTCTCTTTCCCTTTTACTATGATTAACTAATCCTCCTTGTACTCGATCTTGATGATCTGAGGTTCGAGCGATTAAGTTATGACGCTTTAATTTACCCTTTTCTTCTTAGGTTTTAGCCTTGAATTACTCTTGATTTTTCATGGGCTGCAGGTATATTATCGATATATAATCTCTACCTTTGCTTTCATTCTGGGCTAGCCGAGAGGCCGATAGAATGAAGTGAGCATTCAAGAGTAAAGGGAGTTATACGCACCCCTCGAGAGAGGCAGACGTCCAAATCTCCCGGATTGGAGTAAAATCCAATAGAGGGGTTCACCGCGTAAAGCGAGCTTTAGGCCTCCGATTTAGACGAGAGTCGGTCGGACCTTCTTAAACTCAGTTGGGCACGACTTCGAGAGAAGCGTGTTCAAGCTTTAGGAACCTCCACGGTCAAGGACCTTTATCCTATTAAGCTTAGGTTTATTTATCGCCTTTTTAACCGTCTCCTGCTGAAGTGATTCTTGATCGAGTGCATCTCTTTATTATTAGCTCTAACTCTTTTTATCCTGCAAGTAGTTTAGCTTTCTTTTTATTTTAGTATTTTAATTCCTATTTTTAGTTTAACATTTAATAGAAATTTAAATTGATAAAATAATAGCATTCTCCTTTGAGTAGAAGTAGTCATTACGCCCCAGGGAAATACGACCTTGATACTAATCTTTAGTATCCTATACTATAACCGATAAGGTACATTTGCCTTTATCGGATATAGAATCGGAGAATATTCTCAACCACCACATCCACTTTCTCTTCTCTTCTCTCTAACCCTCTCTCTCCGCCGTTGCGAATTTTTGTATCAGCAAGATGCATTGATTGCCATCAGGCAGAATTCTCTAGCTCTTATTTCTTCTTCATCCTCAGTTGTACAGGATGAAGCTTCAGAATCACACCAAGTATCGGCATCATATTTTCTTTTTTTAGCTGATCCAACAGCCATTACTGTGAGGGAGTCCCAGATGTCCTTTGCTGAGGTGCATTAAGCAATTTCCTGAAAATATCATCAAACATTGATTGATAAAGAATGTTCATTGCTCTTGCATCAACAATCTTTAGCCTTTTCTGGGCTTCTGTCCATTGAGATGATGGAACACCATTCATTCTTATCATTTCACATGGTTGATAAGGACCTGTCAAGATAGAATTGAAAATTTCTTCATCAATAGAGTTCATAAAAAGCCTAATCCTTGCCTTCCATAGTGCAAGCTTATCTAGATTACACATAGGAGGTCTGGTGCTTGAAAACTCTTCATTTTGTTCCATGATAGACTCTTAAGAAAAATAAGATCTATCATATCGTTTTGGTTTAGGAGTTAGCCTGTACAACCAAGAGAAAACTCACCCGCTGATACCAATTGAAAGAGAGGATAGATCTTATGTTTACTAAGAGATATATATATATATGTATATATTAGGAAAAGAAAATCACAGCACACAAAATTAAGAAAGAAAAGAAAGCACACAGACGACACAAGGATTATAGTGGTTCCCCAATCAACCTGGGTACGTCCACTCTTTGACCACCCTGGTAGGAATCTACTACAGGTTTTTGATCAGGTGTCCTGCCACTACAAGATCTCTTTAAGGTAGATCTAGAAACCCTTTTTGCTTTTGATCAGGTGCCTAAAAACCAATAGGTTTTTGATCAGGTGCCCTATCAACAAGAGTTCACTTTTGAAGGGAGAGATAACCCTATACACAGGAAAGGGAAAAGAAATGATGTTATCTTCTCTGTCAATGATCTGAGAGAAGACTAGTGGATTGTTGATGATGTCAAAGCTCCCCCTGAGATGTAGAATAGTTTAGGAGTGGAAGCTTTGCTTCAGGGTATAGGCCTTCAAGCTGATGTTGCTCTCCAACAAGCTTTTAGACTGATATTGATTGATTGTCTCTTGAAATCCTGGAGCAGATGAAGAAGATGAAGTTGATTTGCTGTAAGGAAACTTGTAGCTGAGTTCTTTTTCTTGTGAGAGAAGAAGCCTTCTTGAATTTTCTCTCTCTATCTCTTCTATTCTATCGAGTGTTGTATTACTCTTCTTATTCTCTGTAAGATATAATATCTGTATATTTAATGCATGAAGAATTTGAATTCTTTCTATCTTGGAATGGCTAAATCAATTCCCAAGAATGGAATCTGCCCTGAGAAATCAATTGGCATTTAATCTCCATAATTAATTCCATACTTAATGCTGCCTCCAAATGGCTATATTCATAAGAATATATAGCATTAAATCTGATAGCTAAAATTGCCTTTAATTAAGCCTTAATAAATTCTGCCAGCTGTAAAAAAAATCTGTCTGAAAAACTGCACAGGAAATCGCCAAACTGAATTTTAAAGCTTCTTCAAATTGGGTTCGGAGATCGTTGAACTCAGCTCGGAGATCGTTGTGCTGAGTTCAGAGATTTTGAACTGCATCTGAGTTTTACAGTTTTCTTTGAGCTGAGCTCAGAGATCGTTGATCTCCGCTCAGAGATCATTGATCTCCGCTCAGAGATCTTTGAACTGAGTGAAGAGATTTTCTTCCAGCAATTTTCTGAACTTCAAATCTTAACTTCTCTGGAATTTTTCTGAATGAGCAAACTTGAAAATAATCCTATGATCCATGACTATACATTTTGGGTCAATCTAATATTCTTAATAGTGATCCTGACCCAAATCAGAACTAAGGTTCCAATACATTGCATAGCATCACATAGCATGACATACATTAATTAGTATATCTTAGATTATAACTGCATACCCTTATCTTATAAATTAGTATAGACTCTTATATGATGAGTTATAGTATGTTCTGTGATGGTAGCATAGCTCGTTTACTTTACTTTTCTATACATTACTGCACTACTCTTACTACATTATTACTATCTTATATTAGTTCTCTTCTTATATGTATACTCCTGCTAGTACAATTCTATGTCATCTTTTTAGTTGTTGATACTGCCTTTGTTGTCCTCCGCTTTAATCCTCCCGCACGGTGCCTAGGAGTTGCGGGGGTGAGGCGAGGACAAAATGGCTTAGTCTTTATGACTAACGGTTGGTTGTTACCATAGGAGTTTGAGGAGACGCACCAGTCGTACGAGGAGACACACCATTCGCACGAGGAGACGCATCAGTCGCACGGGGAGGCAGGATATGAGGAACATTAGCCGTGAGCTACCGTTATTACTCGGCGACAAGTTGATGATATATTTTTTTAGCTTCCACTTGTAGTGAGTTGAGAGAGTGAGCTTTTGTATTTGGACATGTACCGAGTATAAGCCCCTTTTAGTCTCTTTCATTATGTACTCAATGTGGACGATTGTTCTTTTCTATTATATATATATTGAGCTGTCCTTATGGACTATATTTTTGTTTAAATGTTCTTTTTAGCCTACTTATGAAATGATCGTACTAGCTGGCAAGATCAGCATCGGGAGGTGGTTACTAACTCGGTAGTTGGTGTCACCGTAAGGCGGCGGTTTTGGGCATAAGACCCGAGTTCTCCTCGGTGAAGGGGAGAGATCTTACACATGGTGTGTCTGTTAGGTCCATTGATCCCGATGACCCTGCTTTGATTATATCAAACGTGTCAAGTAGATAGATATAGTTGTATTTGATTTATGGTTAAGTTCATGCATACATGTAATTCTTTATGAAAATGATTGGACAACTAGTTCAAGAGACAATGATAGGTGGACTCAAGGTGGAGCTGGAAACTCAGAAAACTATCCTAGTCAAAAACCGTTGAGTAAGGTAAGCTCACTCAATGTCATTATGCTAATAGTGCTGAGAGAAGGTAAGCAGTCAAAATTGATAGTATTGCAAAGGAAGAAATCAAGCTAAGTCCAGAAGCATTGAGTAAAATCAACGCTCTCAACACCATCAAGAAAAGCTGAAGAATCTAGAAAATTTCTAAGTCCAGAAGCATTGAGTGAGCTCAACTCACTCAATGCCATACAGATAGAAGCATTGAGTCAAGGTTATCCTGTCATAGCCTTTCTGTGAAGAATCCAGAAAATTTCTAAGTCCAGAATCGCTGAGTCTACCATTCCTCAAGCTGAGCTTAGCTTTCGTTGACCGGAGTTCAGAGTTCGTCGACCTCAGCATTTATCTATAAGGACTCAGCTATCAGAATCATCGATCGGAGTTCAGATTATGTCGACCGGAGTTCAGATTTCGTCGATCTTAGCCTTCACCTGAAGAAATAACTGGGCTGAGAGAATTCGTCGATCTGAGTTCAGCTTTCGTCGACCGGAGTTCAAATTTTATTGATCTCAGCCTTCACGTAAAGAATGAACTGGGCTGGGAGAATTTGTCAATCTCAGTTTCACTGTTTCGTGAAGCTGAGTTCAGGTTTTGTCAAATTGAGCTCGAAGTTCGTCGACCTCAGCTTTCACCTGAAGAAAGAACTGAGCGGAGAGAATTCGTTTATCTCAGCTTTACTGTTTCGTCAAGCTGAGCTAAGAGTTTGTTGAGCTGAGCTTGAAGTTCGTCGAACGAAGAATTTCAGAAAAGTTAGTTGATTTTGGCTAAGTCCAGAATGATGCTGACTCAACAAAGTCAACAAGTAAAAAAAGTTCAGATTCGATGCAAATCGACATTAATATCACTGTCAGTCTACAGTGGATCTCAAGTTAATGAAGCTGAGGTTTTAACCACCGTTAAAACTGAGACACGTGTCGATCATCTCACCAATTTGACGGGATTATAAATAGTAGAGAAGATCGAGATCTATAAATAATGATTGGAATAATTTCTGATTTACTTTTTGAAAAAATGAGAAGCAGAGTTCGTCGTCATCATCCGTCATTGTTGCAGAAGCCAAGAACCTCAAGTTCAAATCTGAAGGGCTTCTGAGTTTGCTAGTGCAATCAACATCAACTCCAGCAGGTTCAGAGTAATCCTCTGAGAGAGACGAATCAGTCTAGACATGGCCTAGCTAAATTTATCTTCTCGATCCAAGCCGAGCCAGAATCTGAAGATCAATTCGCTAGATCAAAGAAGAAGGAAGGGCTGAAATCTGTTCAGTACAGATCGGGAGACATTCCTGAAGAAGAAGAAGCAGATTAATCTGCTAGTTGATTCCAGAACAAGCCAGGCATCATTTCAAGATTATTGTATCATCTTGTTGCTGTGAAGATGAAGTTAAGGCTTACATCTTCTCAGACCATTTAAACAGGTACAAAGAAGTTTTTCTTGTGTCTGTAATTCATTATCTTGAATATTTTTATGTAAGATTCATTTTAAATCTGAGTGGTAAGGCTAAGTCCTGAGTTGTAAGCCTATGTTATAAAGGCAGAGGTAGGGAAGGAGTTTCCTGAATTGTAGGTGTGTGGATTTACACTGAGGTAGGGCAGGATTGCCTGAGCTGTAGGAGTATGGAGTCACTCTGAGGTAGATTTCTTGGGAAGAACTTGATTTGTAGGATCTTGGTGATCTGAGTGGTAGGGCTTGTGCCTGAGTTGTAGGAGTCGGTTGGGCTCTGAGCTGTAAGATCTGAGGATCTAAGAAAGATAGAAGGACGTTTGGCTGAAGCTAGTATACTGCTAGATAAGCGAAGGGGGAAAGTGGATGTACCCATCAATTTGGGAACCACTATAAATTACTGTGTACTATAATATATACTGTGCTGGTATTGATTGTGATAAGATTGTTATTCTGTGATTTTAATCAATAAGTTTCCTAAGTTTTTAAATTGGACCTATTAACCCCCCCTCTCTAGGTGATTAGTTATTCTTGAAATCAATACTTTCAAGTGGTATCAGAGGGAGGTTCCTCAAGATAGACTTAACAGTCTGAGTTGATCTCTAGGGGTAGCTATCAAAAGGCAAAAATGGGTTCAAGTGAGAATCATAAAGAACTTGGATCAATGAAACTTCCTCTTTGTAGGAAGGAGACCTTTGGCATCTGGAAGGAAATAGTCAGAATTTTCATGGAAGCATCTGATCCTAGGATATACATCATAGTATAGTAAGGACCCTTAATCCCAATGAAGACATCAGTCCTTGATGCAAATCTGAAGACTCCAAAGCAATATTCTGAGATGACTAAAGATAAAATCATCTTAGCTACATTGGATAAGAGAGCACAAAACATTATTGTTAGTGCCATAGATGACTACAACTTCCAAAACTTAGTCCACTACAAGACATCTATGGAGATGTGGGACACACTTATTGTCTACATGGAGGGGACTGAAGAAGTGAGGGAGGATAGGAAGTCCATGCTCAATCAACAGTATGAAAGCTTCAGGCAGGATAAGTCAGATGGCATTGTTGAGTGCTATGAGAAGTTTTTCAGAATTTTGAATGAGCTGATGATATATGGCAGAGTCTTCAGCACTTATGATTTGAATGACAAGTTCCTCAGCTCTTTAACTAAAGATTGGGACACAAAAATCTATGCCATCAGAGAAGTGGCCAGACTTGCAGACACTCCACCACCAACCCTATTTGGAAAGCTGATGTCTTATGAAATGCAGTTGACTTCTAGAAAGGAGGAGGAGAAAATCAACAAGCCTACAGTCAAAGAAAAGTCAGTGGCCTTCAAAGCTGAAGACACAAGGAAGAGCAGGAGAAAGTTTCCTTCTCCACCAAGGAGAGTTGCTGATTCTGAGTCAGAAAGCTCAGAAACCAGCACATCAAACTACCACATTTCTGATGAAGTCTTTGCTGCCTTCTCTAGGAAATTTCAGAAATTTATGAAGAAGAAGCACTAGAGAAGCATGCCATCCTCTTCTTCTTATCCCAAGGAAGATTACTATAAGGGCAAGAAGAAATCCTCTAAAGAGGATAGGTATGGCTATAAACCAAGTAAACATACTTCTTCTAAAGTGGTGTGTTATTGTTGTAGCTAGCCAGGGCATGTCATAGCTGGCGGCCCTGTCAAAAGAAAGGATGCTGGTGGAAAAAGAAGGAACATCAGCAGAAGGGAAAGAAGGATAAGTCCTTTATTACCAAGAAGCAAAAGATCTGGACCGACTCCTCATCATCAGAGTTAGAAGAGGTAGATGAAGCTGGAGCCTACATTGGGCTATTTACTATTGAAGATGAATCTGTAAAACCAAATATAACACCCCGAAATTTAGAGTTAAAACGGGCGGTGTTGGTACCAAGTTTGGATCTTGGTAGGGTGAACACGGCCTGTGACACGGGCGTGTCATACGGCCATTTCATGCTCGAGTCGTCCAGTGAAAAACACAGCCTGGGACACGGGCGTGTCCCATGGTGTGTTAGTGCACACGGCATGGGACACGGGCGTGTCACATGGCCGTGTACTTCTCTAGAATATTTTGGGTTTTGTATTGAATTTCGGACACGGTCGTGTACTGGTTGACATGGGTGTGTCAAATCTGACATGGGCATGTCTTCACCCGTGTACACAAAGCGACGTGACAGTTAGCGTTGCGGTTATTGGTGACACAGCCCCTAGTCACGGGTATGTCGATGACCCAACACGGGCATGTTAGGTTGGGACACCGGCATTTCCCTACCCGTGTCCTTTTCTGTGCTCGATTTTTATGGCTGGATCAAGGCACACGGCCTGGAACACGGCCGTGTGCAAAGACATGTTCGGCCCAGGATTAAAGATTTCATGCTAATATGAGCCGTTCGTTTTCTTTAAATAAGATCTAACGGCCCAGATGAGTTCCTGCTTGTGTTTAGTCCAGGATTAGAGGTTTAATTCCTCATTCCATCTTTAACTCCATCTTTCTAAGAAGTTAGATAGAGAAGAGATCAAAGAAGAAGGAAGGGAGGAATCCGGCCGCTGGCGGAGCATCGGAGCACCAATCTGAGAACCGAGACCGGATCCGTGTAGAGAATACTTTGCGAAGCTTTCTATCCGACTAGTTTTTCATGGCGCCGAAGCGGACTTCAAGGGTAACGATTTTCAACTTGAGCACTTAAAGATTTTCTTCCTTTGCATGGGAAAACCCGCTCCTGCGAGTGTGCGATGAGTGCGCGGTGTTACTTGGGGTAGATATGTGAAGTCCCCCTTGTTAGAGTTCGGAATCGAAGTACAGGCATAGACATTGTGTGTGAAGCCTAAACGGACGTGTTTGTCTGGATCGGTGATGTTGCATTGCATGAATAGCCAGAGAAGACTCCGTGCGTTATTTTTGGGTTTCTATGTGGTAGATTGCGGCAGGGATCCTTGGAGATTAACTCCAAGGCGCACCCGGAAAACTAGGCGAAAATGTAATTCTGCTAACTTGGCGGTCGGGGAGTAAACCTTGAACATAACTGGGTTATGTGTTGTTTGGAAATGATTTAGGATCCGAGTGAAGCTTGGCCCGCGCGTAAGTCTTAAAATGACTAGGCGGCGTGAGCAATGGGCAGGTGGAAACGGACCTGGGCTTTGTGGTTCGGTGCTAGAGGCCCTTAAGTGGAACAAGCCATTGGCATAGTCGGGAGTCTTGGACTACGGTCAAAAGGAATCAAAAAAATGCTCACATAGCTTGCCATCCTAAGGATGATGGTGAAGCCACGGAATTGACTGGATTCACCGTGAATGTGCCCTGAGTGCACGGGGTGTTTAGCCGAGCGAGCCTACACCTGTGGCGAAAGTCTTTATATGCACTTTATTATTTAGCTGGGCTAACGTTATGCAGGGAAGGAGAACCTCCGCCCGAATAAGGGGGCGGGGTCGTTATATTTTGGTCAGCTTTAGCTGACTGTTGCTCTGTTTGCCACCATGCGGTGGAATGATTACTTGCAGGTGTTGCGGAACCAAGCGCCAAGTAGCGGGTTGAAGCCTACGCTGCTGTGCAGGTCCTCGAAGGCCGAAGTGAACTGCTATTTTTTATTTTCTGTCATGTATGGCCAGCCTGCGAGCCAATGTTTGTAAGACATTACCTTGTTAAGAGAAACTTTGTAAGGCCATAAGGCCATGTACTATTTTGTGTATTCGTTTTATTTCATTCCTATTTAGGTTGGTGGACATTCATGTCATGCTTGTGCAAATTTTGGGTTCTATTAACCGTTAAAAGCTTCCGCTAGAATGCTCTGTGTTAGGACGTGTAGTTGAGTATTTGGTATTATTCTGTAACCCCTCCGACTGTACAAGGTATATGGCGTCGGGTTCCAGCTGGATCTTCTGTTATATACCATACGACGGATGGGGGCGTTACACCAAACTTCTTAGAGATGCTAGCTGCAATCATTAGAGAAGCTGATGATACTGCCAGATCTTAAGAAGAAGAAGAAGAAGTCAGCTATTGCCTTGGGATGATGGCTTTGACTGAGGTAGGACCCAGCTAGGAGCAGCCTGAACCTAGTAAGCTATATTTTATACCTTCTATGTCAGATTATATAACTAGTACAGAATCAGAAGCATCTGTATGAAGAGATGAAGATGGTTTTGAATCTAAAGGAGATGTCAATCAATTGTTTGATGATTATGGTGAACTCATGCTTGCACTGAAGAGAAGCAGGCTCCTAGCCAAAAAATAGGTTGAGGAAATTGCCTCTCTAAAGCAAGCTATTTCAGACTCAGCAAATATGCTGAACTTGAAGATAAAAGAAGTCAGCAAGTTGAAAAACATCATTGTTATTCAGATGGGCACAATCACCTAGAAAAATGATCATATTAGGAATCTTGAAGGTAAACTCCAAAAGGAGAAGGAGCTAGTGGCTAAGTTCTCAAAGCCATGTTCAGTATTGTCTTTGATTGATAGCTTCTCCTCCCAAAAGGGTAAGAAGGGGTTAGGCTTCAAAGGGAGAACTAGAACTGCCTATTCCAAAAGGAAGGGCAAAGCTCCAGTGCAGCCACTAGCCTCCAAGCCTCCAATTCCTTTTAGGAAAGTGGTGCTGCCATCTAACAGGTATGACCATGTGAACATTTATGGTCACTGGGGGTATGGTGTTAGGAATGTAAACGGTGCTTGTGCCTACAAGGTAGCCCATGAAGAAATCCAAATGGCCTATCCTAAACCATTTATGTTTTGTGTACAAGCCCCAACACTCAAAAATAAGGTTGCAACCCATTCTCCAAGTTTGCCAGTCAACAATCAGACTAAAGGAAAGTCTGTCAGCACACCATACTTGGGAATATCTGAAGCTATCAGGAGCTTGCACTCTGAAAAGAAGGTAACTACTGATAGGGTACAAGATATCCCTAGTACCTCTGCTGCCATACAAATCCCAAATCAGGTTGTGGCTGGAAGTCTTAAGAAAAAGGCTGTTGTACTTGCTGGAATGAGAGCTGCTGACTGCTATGCTGTAAAGACAACCCTTAAAAAGGAGGTACAACATTTATGCGTGCTAGTACTGTGGCAAAGTTGGCCACTATACTATTGATTGCTGGCATAATAAGAGTGTCTAGGGAGATAATGCCAGCTTACCTGTCAGAAGAGCTGAAGGTAGTCATGTTCAATGTCAAACTAACCTGCACTTAGGACCCAATAAGAATTGGGGTCCTAAGGAAAGATGATTTATTTGTTGCAGGTAAGTCAAAGTGGCCATATCCCTATATGGTACTTGGATAGTGGATGTTCCAGGCACATGACTGGAATAAGGAGCATGCTGAAGGAGTACACTCTAGTTGAAAATGGATCCAAAGTCATCTTTGGTGATTCAGGAAGAGGAGTAACCAAAGGGTTTGGTAATATTTTTAATGACATAATCACTATCACACAAATAGATTATTTGAAAGGTTTACAACATAACCTGATAATCATAAGCCAACTATGTGATCTTGGCTATGACATTTCTTTCCTGAAGGATGAGTGCCAAATAAGGAGGTCAAGTGACCAAGGGGTAATCTTGACAGTCACTAAGAGAGAAAATGTTTATTGTCTAAATTTTGTTTGTGAGAGTATGGACTCTCCTATACGCCTAGTTATAGATGAGAAAGCTTCACATTGTGTCCAATAGCACAAGAGGCTAGCTCATATGAATTACAAGACCATAGGAAAACTCTTTAGTGAAGAGTTAGTGAGAAATGGTCCTAAGGTGAAGTGCATCAAGGAGGGTATCTGCTCAGCATGCCAAAAGGGCAAGCAAACCCGGACCTCCTTCCAAAGCCTTGATACCAAAGACTCAGTGAGGTGTTTATACCTCCTGCATATGAATCTATTTGGTCCTATGTCAGTTCATAGTCTAGGAAGGAAAGTCTACACCAATGCAGTTGTTGTTGATTTTTCCAGATTTGCCTGGATGTTCTTTCTATGGAAGAAATCCAAAACCCATGATGTCTTCCAGACATTTGTCAGGCAAATTCTGAATGAACTTAACAGTACTGTGGTCAAAATCACAAGTGACCATGAGACTGAGTTTCAGTCTGAATGCATGACAAGATTCTGTGAAGGGCTTGGGATTCATCAAGAGTTCTCCTCTCCTAGAAAACCACCGCAAAATGAGATTGTTAAGAGGAAAAACAGAACTCTCATAGAGGATGGTAGAACTTTGTTAAGTGACACATTACTCCCATAATATTTCTGGGCTGAGGGAGTAAACACTGTATGTAATGTCCTTAATAGGGCTTCCATCACCAAAAGCAAGAAGAAGACTCCCTATGAGATTCTGAAAGGCAGAAAATCAAACTTATCCTATATCAGGATTTTTGGTAGCAAGTTCTATGTTCTAAACAATGGTAAGTCCCATGTTATAAAGTTTCTTGCCAAGTCCCAAAAGGGATATTTGTTGGAAACAACAACAATAGTAGGGTATATATGATCTATAACTTGACTACTCAAGTTATAGAAGAATTAGTACATGTTATCTTTGATGATTCAAACCTAATTAACTATGAGCTGCCAAACACCTCTTCTAGTTCTGCAGGTTTAAAGGATATGATGGACAAGCATACCATCAGGGAAATGGATCCAGTAGGACAAGATAAGGAAGAAGATGGGTGCTGTCAAGGGGGAGCTCAAGAATCACAAGCTAAGGATGAAGAACAGTAGGCTGAAGACAATACAGTACAGCCAACTGAAGAATATGAAGTTCAGCCAGCTGAGAACAATGCGAAATAGCAAGCTGAAGATAGAATGCCTCCAGCTGAGAGACAACTGAGGGATCATCCAGCATACCAAATCATTGGTGATGCAAGACATGGTGTCCAGACAAGAAGCAAGAGCATCAAAACTGCTCTATGTTCAAGCTTCTTATCACAAATAGAGCCCAAGAAGCTTGAAGAGGCTATCAAAGACTCTTACTGGATTGGAGATATGTAGGAAGAGCTGAACCAGTTAAAAAGGTGTAGAGTCCGGAAGCTGATTCTCAGACCAAAGGGACATAATATCATAAGAACAAAGTGGATCTACAAGAACAAGCTAGATGAGAATGACATTATTGTCAAAAACAAGCCCAGATTGGTGGCAAAAGGATACAGACAAGAAGAAGGAATAGATTTTGACCAAACCTTTGCCCCAGTAGCAAGGCTGGAAACAATAAGGTTATTCCTTTCTTTTGCTTCCTATTAAGGATTCGATGTCTTCTAGATGGATATAAAGTCAGCATTCCTGAATGGAGACCTAAAATATGAAGTATTTGTGGATCAACCACAAGGTTTTATAGATCCTCACTTTCCTAATTTTTTTTATAAGCTTAAGAAAGATCTATATGGGTTGAAGCAAGCCCCTAGAGCATGGTATGAAACATTGTCTACTTTCCTCATTGAGAACAATTTCTCAAGGCGGAAAATAGATAAGACCCTATTACAAAGGAAATCTAAAGGCAAGGTCATCCTAGTCTAGATATATGTTGATGACATTATCTTTGGATCTACTGAAAACAACCTTTGCACAAATTTTGCCAAACTTATGCAACGGAAGATTGAGATGAGCAGCATGGGTGAGGTAAAATTCTTTTTGGGACTCCAAGTAAGACAAAATGATGATGGATTGTTCATATCCCAGTCTAAGTTCACAAGGGAGTTAATTAAGAAATATGGTATGGAGAATGCCTCCACCATGAGAACTCCAATGGGGTCAAGTATGCCTGTAGGCAAAAATGAGGCAGGTAAACCTGTTGATCAGTCTTTGTATAGAGGGATAATTGGCTCCCTTCTTTACTTGACTGCTAGTAGGCCTGACATGATGTATGCTACATGTATCTGTGCTAGGTATCAGGCATGCCCTAAAGAATCTCATTATTCTGCTGCAAAGAGAATTTTAAGGTATCTTAAGGGGACACCAGATCTTGGTCTATGTTACCCTAGAAATAGAGATTTTGAGCTAACTGGATTTTCAAATGCAGATTTTGCAGGCTGCAAGGAAGATAGAAAAAGTACCACTGGTACATGTCAATTCCTAGGTGGAAGACTCGTGTCATGGAGCTGCAAGAAGCAGACTAGTATTGTTATCTCCACTGTAGAGTCAGAGTACAGTGCAGCAGGTAGCTGTTGTGCTCAATTTATGTGGATACATCATCAACTTGAAGACTATGACATTAAGATAAGTAGAACTCCTCTATATTATGATTCTACTAGTGCAATTTCTATTTCTTGTAATCCTGTTTCACATAGCAAAACTAAGCACATAGAAATTAAGTATCATTTTATTTGGGAGCATGTTGAGAAAGAAGACATTTGCCTAGAGTTTGTCTCCACTGACAAGCAAGTGGCTGATATCTTCACTATGTCACTAGATGAAGCCAAGTTTAACACCTTCAAAATTGATTTGGGTATATTGAACTTTAAATATCTTTAGGTACTCCCTAAGGTATTATGCTTGGCACAGGTTTGTTCTTTTTGCAGGTATTGCAGATCTAGTGGAAAGCAAGATTAGAGAAGATGCTTCTTCTCAAGTGGTATCAGCAGCTGCAGGACTAGAGACTTTCAAGTAGTCTTTTCTAGTGGTGTAGAGAATTTCCAGTGATACTGAATTTCAAGTGTTGTTAAGTGGTATCAAATGATATACAAGTCAACTCTATATAAGGGGCATGTTGGCAGCTGCAATCCTGGTTTAATCTACATCAGCTAGGGGGAGAACACAAGGGGAGAAAAAGACCTGATGCTCCTTCCTGACTATCTGAAGAGGTCAAAAAGGGGGAGAGATAGAGTTCATGTTTAACTTTAGAGATAGAGGTCTCGTTTACCTTTGGTTGATCAAGCTCTAGGGGGAGAAATAGAAGATAACAATCAGAAAGGATTAAGCTCCTTCATGGCAGAAACGCAAGGGGAGAATGTCATGGGGAGACGAGGTTGATCAAGTAAGAAAGGATCAAACTAAGAGGTAATCCTCTAAGGTGTAACTCACCCTTCAGCAATCCAGGGGGAGTAGGTAAAATTCATTTCACTGAATTTAATATGAATATGCTTTTATTTCCTGTGTAATGTGTATCTCATTGACTAAGGTAATTGATCAGTGGATTTGACATATTCAAATATGGTGAGATTGTTGGGTCCATTGATCCCAATGACCCTGATATGATGATGTTAAATGTGTCAATGAGATAGGCATAGTTGTATTTGATGTATGGTTAAGTTCATGCATAAAGGTTAGTCTTTGTCAAAATGATTGGACAACTAGTTCAAGAGACAATGACAGGTGGACTCAAGGTGGAGCTGGAAACTCAGAAAACTACCCAAGTTCAAAAGCATTGAGTGAGGCAAGCTCACTCAATGCCATTCAGTTAGTCGTGCTGAGAGAAGGCAGACAGTCAAAACTGAAAGTTTTTCAAAGACAGAAATCAGGCTAAGTCAAGAAGCATTGAGTGAACTCAACGCTCTCAACGCCATCAAGCAAAGCTAAAGAATCCAGAAAATTTCTAAGTTCAGAAGTATTGAGTGAGCTCAACTCACTCAATGTCATACATCTTGAAGCATTGAGTAAAGGTTATCCTGTCATAGCCTTTCTGTGAAGAATCTAGAAAATTTCTAAGTCCAAAATCACTGAGTCTACCATTCATAGAGCTGAGCTTAGCTTTCGTCGACCGGAGTTCAGAGTTTGTCGACCTCAGCTTTTACCTATAAGAAGGACTAAGCTATCAGAATCGTCAACCGGAGTTAAGATTTCGTCGACTGGAGTTAAGATTTTGTCGATATCAGCCTTCACCTTAAGAAAGAACTGGGCTGCGAGAATTTGTCGATCTGAGTTCAGCTTTCGTCGACAAAATTTCAGATTTTGTCGATCTCAGCCTTCACCTAAATAAAGGACTGGGCTGAGAGAATTCATAGATCTCAGCTTCCCTATTTCGTCAAGCTGAGTTTAGGTTTCGTCGAACTGAGCTCGATGTTCGTTGACCTCAGCTTTCACCTGAAGAAAGAACTGAGCTGAGAGAATTCATTGATATCAGCTTCACTATTTCGTCAAGCTGAGCCTAGAGTTCATCGAGCTGAGCTTGAAGTTCGTCGAACGCAGGATTTTAGAAAAGATAGTTGATTTTGGCTAAGTCCAGAATGATGCTGACTCAGCAAAGTCAACAAGTCAACAAAGTTCAGATTCGATGCAAATCGACATTAACGTCATCATCAGTCTACAGTGGATCTCAAGTTAATGAAGCTAAGGTTTTAACCAGCATTAAAACTGAGACACATGTCGATCATCTTGCTAATGTGATGGGATTATAAATAGTAGAAGAGATCGAGATCTATAAATAATGATTGGATTAATTTCTGATTAACTTTCTGAAAAAATGAGAAGCGGAGTTCGTCGTCTTCATCCTCCATTATTGTAGAAGCCAAGAACCTCAAGTTCAAATCTGAAGGGCTTCTGAGTTTGCTGATGCAATCAACATCAACTCCAGCAGGTTCAGTGTAATCCTCTGAAAGAGACGAATTAGTCGAGGTGTGCCCTAGCTGAAGTTATCTTCTCAATCCAAGCCGAGCCAGAATCTGAAGATCAATTCGTTGGATCAAAGAAGAAGGAACGGCTGAAATATGCTCAGTCCAGATCGGGAGATATTCCTAAAGAAGAAGAAGCAGATTCATCTGCTAGTTGATTCCAGAACAAGCCGGGCATCATTTCTAGATCACTGTATCATCTTTTTGCTGTAAAGACAAAGTTAGGGCTGACATCTGCTCGGTCCAGTTAGAGAGGCACAAATAAGTTTCTCTGGTGTCTGTAATTCATTATCTTGAATATTTCTATGTAAGATTCATTTTGAATCTGAGTGGTAAGGCTATGGCCTGAGTTGTAAGCCTGTGTTATAAACGCTGAGGTAGGGCACGAGTTGCCTGAATTGTAGGTGTGTGAATTCACAAAGAGGCAGGGCAGGATTGCCTAAGCTATAGGAGTGTGGAGTCACTCTGAGGTAGAGTTCCTGGGAAAAACTTTAGTTGTAGGATCTTGGTGATCTGAGTGGTAGGGCTTGTGCCTAAGTTATAGGAGCCGGTTGGGCTCTGAGCTGTAAAATCTGAGGATCTAAGAAAGATAGAAAGAAGTTTTGTCAAATCTAGTATACTGCTAGATAGGCGAAGGGGGAAAGTGAATGTACCCATTAATTGGGGAACCACTATAAATTGTTGTGTACTGTGCTGGTATTAATTGTGATAAGATTGCTGTGTTGTGATTTTAATAAATAAGTTGCCTAAGTTTTTAAATTGGACATATTCACCCCCTCTAGGTGATTAGTTGTTCTTCAAATCAAGACTTTTAGTGTCCTTCTTGGCCGTCAATTATTCACTCCAACTATGCCAAATGGCTGGGCATGCTCAGTTGAGTCAAGAGGGAGGCATGACAGAAGATGTGGGTGGCCAAGCAACCTCTAATTTTTCCATTTCTACTTTGTCCTTTATATAAATTTGGGTATTTTCCAAAATTAGCTTGACACATGTCTCCCTTTCAAAATTAGAGGTCATGGGGATGGTATTTTGGTTCATGGGCAGCTAAATGGGCTGGCCATGAGGGCTTTAGCCCATGGGATTAGGTAGGGCTCTGAATTCCCTTCTTTGGGCCTATGTTTGACCATGGTTGACTTGAGGGTAGACTTAATCGCAATGATGAGTTTATTAGACCGACTTGATGGTCATTAGTCCCATGATACCACCCAATGGTTGTTGGGCCATGATAAGGCCTTGATTTGGCTAATTGGGTCATATGTTTCAATTTGACCTTATTTTGACCTAAGTTTGACTTAGGTTAGACTTGGGTCAATTTGGGTAAATTGGTTGACTAATTATTGGGGATTCTGGTCAATTAAACCTATATTAGAGTTTAGAAGGTAGTGGTGGGGTCAATTTGACCATGTGAAGTCTAATTGGGCCAATTTAGGTTGATTAGTCTACGTTGACCTAGAGTTGACATTGGTCAATTTAGTTTACCAACTCATGTGGTCTATGTTCAATTGAGTCTCTCTTAGGGTTAGGGGCATGGTGATGAGGTCAATTTGTGCTTTTGAGGTCAATTGGAGGCAAATTGGCCTAAGTTGACTTGTGCTCTATTGTGTGCACCATGTGAGTTCACCTTGGTCTAAGGAACCATTGGGTCACCTTGTACCCTAACTCACATGACAAGACACGTGTCATGCCCTAACACTTTTAAAGGGTCTAGTAGGAATAAGGATGTTAAAATACCAATAACAATAATAATAATAATTCATCGCTTAAATTTAAGTTCGGGTCTTATGTACTATGAAATAAAAAGAATTTTCAAAGAGGTTTAGATTGTACCTGAGCAGAAGAGTCCTGAGGATTGTTGTTGCATGAGATCCTTCAACTCCCATGTGTGCTCCTTTTGTCCATGATCAGAACCTAATACCTTGACTAGTGGGACCTTCTTCCTCCGCAAGACTTGTACGGATGTACCATAAATCTGGACTGGCTCTAGACAGACTGATCTGTCAGATGCTACTAAGCCTGATGCAGAAGTGACATGTTTCTTTTGGCATAGTTAGGAACTTTAGAGTGAGGAGACGTGGAAGACGTTGTACAGGTTTGCCAAATCCTATGACAGCTCTAGCCTGTAGGCCAAGGGGCCGATCCACTATAGGATCGTATAAGTCCCCATAAATTGAGGGTTGAGCTTCTTCTGTCCCCGTACCCGTGAGACACCATGCACAAGATGTATCTTCAAGAAAACTCTATCTCCAACCTGAAACTCCGCCTTCTAGTCCCTAGCATCGTAATACTTGTCCTATCTACTTTGATCCTCTAGCATCCAATCACGAATCATCTGAACAAGCGCGTCTGTATCCTTAATATAATCTGATCCAAGTACCTTTGGATACTCGTCCCGGACCCAATATAGCAGCGTATGGAACTTTCTCACATACATAGCCTCATAGGGCATCAGATAAATGCTGGCCTGGTGGTTGTTATTGTTGGAGAACTTGATCAAAGGTAACGACTGTTTCCAAGGCTTCCCTGTATCCAATATGCACAAATATAGCAGATCTTTCATAGTCATGTTGGTGCACTCTATATACCCATCGGCCTGTGGATGTAAGGCGGTGTTGAATGCAAGTTGAGAACCCAAGTATGCCTTCACAGCCCTCCAGTCCCTCGATTTGAACCAACCGTCTCGATCTGAAATTATCTTCCAAGGTACACCTTGGTACTAAACAGACTGTTGTACGAACAACCTCACCAGCACACCAAATGAACTGTCTTTCCTAACCGGGATAAATCTGGATACCTTGGTTAGTCTATCTACTATAAAATAGATAGAATCATGACCGGAGTGGGAATGAGGCAATCCATGCATAAAGTCCATTACAATATCCTTGAACTTCCACTCCGACACAATCAATGACTGAAGTAGTACTCCAGGGCTCTTGCAATTGGCCTTCACCTGCAAGCAGGTATCACAATGGGCCACAAAATGAATGATATCCATCTTCATTTCAGGCCAATACATGTCCCTCCACAGGTCCGCTATCATTTTGGTGATCCCGGAATGCACCAAGTACCTAGAATAGTTTGCCTCCCTGAGTATATCCTCCCGGATCCTACCTCTTTCTAGTATATAGATCCGACCCTAGATATGAATGAGATCGTCACGTAGTGTATAATCCTCTTTGGTGGCCCATTCCAGGGCCCTGAATACTGGCTCTAACGCTGCATTATGCCTATGCTCCGCTCTAATGCAGTTTCTATTGTCACAAATTATTGGGAATATTGCCTTCAATGTTATCTAGATTTGATTTGAAGAGGCATCACCATAAACACTAAGAGAAGAGTTGTATTTGATGTTGGTTAAGCTCATCATGTGCAGGATGTTCCATGAAACATGTTTAGATAGGTTGTCTAAGTGGTTTTGACAGGTGGTCGCAAGGTAGAGAAGTGGAGAGATAGAAATTTTTTAAGTCCACAGGCATTGAGTGAAGCCAGTTCACTCAATGTTAGATGCCATAGAAGAATGCTAAAAAGGCTGAAAATCACCTAAGTCCACAGGCATTGAGTGAAGCCAGTTCACTCAAAGCCAGATGACAAAAAGCTCTAAGTAAGTTGTGGATAGTCAAAGTCCAGTAATTTGCGAAACAATTCCGCAGTTAAGTCCACAAGCGTTGAGTGAAGGCTGTTCACTCAATGCCATATATCAAAAGGCGTCGGGTATAGCTGAGCATGTCAAAGCCTCAGTATTGGCAAGCTGAAAAAATGACGAAGTCCACATGCATTGAGTGAAGTTAGTTCACTCAACGCCATATACCAAGCAGTGTTGAGACAAGCTCAAACAGTTGAAGATTTTGTCAAGAAATTTTGCTAAGTCCAAAATCATTGAGTGAGGACAACTCACTCAACGCCAAAGCAGAAAGGCATAGATAGAAGAACAATCAGTCAAAGCCTATGGAAAGAGAGATAGAAAAATCTGTCTAAGTCCATAAGCATTGAGTGATGACAACTCACTCAATGCACTCAACGTCTCAATAAGCTGGAAGATTTCAGAGAAGAGGCTAAGGACAATAGCGTTGAGTGATGAAGGCTCACTCAATGCTCTCAACTCCTAAGAAGATAAAGAAAGTTGCAGCTAAGTCCAGGGGCATTTAGTGATGAAGATTCACTCAACGCACTCAATTCCTGGCAATGCAGAAAAGAATTGGCTAAGTCCAGAGGCCTTGAGTGAAGCCAGTTCACTCAACACCCTCAATGCCTGATGGTGCAGAGAATTTCACTAAGTCCAGATTCGTTGAGTGAAGGCCATTCAATCAATGCAATCAATGCCTGGATTGAATCTAAAGATTTGGCTAAGTCCATAAATGTTGATGTCAGCCAAAGTCAACAAAAGTCAACAAAGTTCAAATTAGTTGCGGGAAAGCGACAGAATGCGACAAATAGCATCGGAGGTCTACTGTACGTCTTCTTCCGTTAAAGTAAGGTGCAACTACCAACAACTGGTGGTCCCCACTGCTTCATGGAGCCGTTAATCTGCGGAAGATAAAAGGGACAAGATGGACTGAAGGAACTTTAACTTTTAGGGTTTTCTCATTTCAAAAAGTTGCGGTTGAACTTCTTCTTCCTCGCCATTATTGTCGAGCTTGAAGCTTGAAGTTAAATCAGCTGATCTAAAAGTTCTTTCAAGTTGTTGTAGATAATTTCGTCTGCTACATCAAGTTTAGATAAGGATCTAATAAAGAAGGAGCAGAGCTTTCAGGTTTATGCAAGTCCAGGTTAGCTGATTGAAGAACACAAGAACTATCAAATCTTCAGTCTTCTTCAGTAAGTTCAGAAACAAGTTTCTTAGTTTCTTCAACACAGATAGCTTCTTACTGAAGATAATTTTTTTTGTTGTTGTGAAGAAAGTTAGGGCAATTAACTCAGTCCAGGAAGGCAGGCACAGAGAAATTTCTCTGGTGTCAAATCAATCATACCAACAAACTACTCTTCCTGTAGTATCCTTTTGGATCTTAGTTGTAAGCCTGATTTATAAAAGCTGAGGTAGGATACCAGTATGGATCTGATTATAAGGCTAATTAGGCTGAGTTTGTAGAATCCCTGTGTAACGCCCCGAAACTCAAAAGAGGAACGGGCGGCATTTGAGCCAAGGGTCTTCGTAAGATGAACACGGCCTGTGACACGGGCGTGTCACATGGCTGTATCGTGTTCGGGTCATCGATGCGAGGTCGACGAGCATTGAGTGCTGGGAACACGGCCTGGGAAACGGGCGTGTCCCAGGGAATGTCAAGCATACGGTCGGTGACACGGGAGTATCACATGGTCGTGTCCTTTTCTGGAAGTTTTGGTCCTGTGTCGATTGAGGGACACGACCCGGAACACGGGTGTGTACTGATTGACACGGGCGTATCGAAGTTGACACGGGCGTGTCTAAGACCATGTCCTGTTCAGTACGTGTCGGTTTCAGTGCCGTTTGAGGCATACGACCCATGATACGGCCGTGTCCATAGGTGACACAGGCGTGTCACAAGCCGTATCACAGGCTGTGTCCTGTTCTGTATTTCCTGGTTTACAACGAGTGTGGAACACAGCCTTGGACACGGGCGTGTCGTAAGCCGTGTTCAGCCCAGTAATTTGACTTTAAGTGCGAATCGTGGTCGTTCGTTTCCTTATTTTGGGATCCAAGGGCTCAGGTTTGTCTATGTTGGGATTTAGGTTGGGAATAGGTTTTCTAAACCCTCATTTCAAGTGAGCATTCTCTTTCTAAGAACTTAGAGAGAGGGGAGAGCAAGGAGGAAGAGGAAGAGGAAATCCGGCCGCCGGAGAAGCTTCGGAGCCCCGATTCTCGATCCGAGTCCAGATCTGCGAAGTCGAGGCCGATACGGTGCTTTCCATCTAACTAGATTGTCATGGCGCCAAAGATAAATGCTAGGGTCATGATTCTCTACTTGGACATGTGAAGTCCTCTTTTCTTCTTGCATAGGAAGCCCGCTCTCGTGAGTATGCGGTGAGTTTGAGGTGTTCCTTCAGGTAGACATGAATAGTCCTCGTTGTTTTGCATGTAGAGTCCGAAATAGAAGTACGAACATAGACATGGTGTGTGAAGCCTACCCGGACATGTTGGTCTAAATCGGTGATGTTTCATTATGCATGAATGGTTGGAGAAGACTCCGTGATGATAGTTGTTTTCGGGTTTTCTACGCGGTAGATTGCATCAGGGAATCTTATGGATTAACTCTAAGGTGCACCCGGAAAACTAGGCAAAAGCATGATTCTGCCAACTTGGTGGTCTGGGAGCCAACATGTACATAACTGGGTTATGTAAGATTTGTGTAATCGCTTTGGGACTCGGGGAAGCTTGACCCCGCATATGGCTTAAATTGACGTTGTCGTGTGAGCAACAGGTTAGGTGGAACCGTACCCGCTCTATGTCGTTCATTTATAGAGACCTAATGTACGTGACACTTACCGTTAGCATAGATGGAGGGTCTTAGGCGTACGCCAGAAGAACAAAAATGCTCATGAGATTTGCCTCCCTAGAGGCGGTGGAGGACTGAGTTCACCGTGTAAGTGCCCTGAGAGCACGGTGCGTGCGGCCGTATATGCCTACGCCTGTGGTGAAGTGTGCTTAATTTGTACTTTCGCTATTCCGTTTGTTAATAATAATGTATTGCAGGGAAGGAGCACCGCCAACCCAAGTAAAGGGGTGGGATCTTTATAATTTGGTATGTTTTAGCTGACCGTTGTTTTTGTTTGCAACCGTGCGGTGGAATGTTGCTTGCAGGTGCTGTAGAGCCGAGTGGCAAATAACGGGCTAAATCCCTTGTTGCAGTGCTGGCCCTCGAAGGCTAAAGTATATTGTTTATTTTATTATCATGTGTGACCGGCCGGTGTACCGTTGTATGGAAGACACATTTTATTTAAGTGAACTTTTGTAAGGCCATAAGGCCCAGGACTTTGTGTATTTGTACGTTCATTCCTGATTGGGTTTGTTAGTGGACATTCATGCTTTTAGCTAGGTTCTTTCTTTGCAACTTATTAAATTACTTCCGCTAGAATGTACTTTGTGTAGGACGCGTGTTTCGAAGAATGGGTTAATTTAGTAACCCACCGGTCTGTCCGTAGTATATGGCATCAGGCCCCGGCCTGACCTACTGCTATATTTTATATGATGGATAGGGGTGTTACACCCTATGTGGATTTGAGTGTAGGGCTATTGAGCCTGAGTTTGTAGGATTCTTGTATGGATCTAAGTGTAGGTCCTGTGTGCCTGAGGTAGGGCCTTTGACCTGAGGTAGGATCTTAACAAATTTGAGCTGTAGGAGAGTTTTACTCTCTGATTTGTAGGGCTAACCTCTAAAGCCTTAGCTATAGGACTTGGGTTCAAGTCTGAGGTAGGCGATCCTTTGATCATTTAGTTGTAGGAGCAAGCTTGCTCTGAGGTAGGGCTTTATGCCTGAGCTATAGGTCTTGGAGGAGACTGAGAGATCCTGAGGGATCTGTGTTATGAGCTCTTAGGAGCCGAGTTTTGGTGAAGTGTCTTGTCTAACACACTGTTAGAAAGGTGGGAGGGAAAGTGGACGTACCCATAATCTGGGGAACCACTATAAACCATGTGTGTGCTTTGTGAGATTGTCTTGGAATAAATATATAACTCACCCACAATACACTAAGTAGATGGAAAATTATAAAAGACCAAAAACATATTCACCCCCATCTAGGTGATTAGCTACCTTGGAATTAAAGACTTTCAAGTGGTATCAGAGGGAGGTTGCTCAAAAAGGACCTAACAATCAGAGCAGATCTCAAAGTGTAGCTGAAACAACTATACTTATGGGTTCAGGAGATAACCATAAGGAGCTAGGTTTCATGAAACTCCTCATCTATAGGAGGGAGAGTTTTTGAATCTAGAAAGAGAGAGTCAGGCTATTTATGGAAGCCTCTAACCCAAGGATCTTTGTGACAGTAAAATAGGGACCTTTCATCCCCATAAAGGTCTCAGTTCTAGATGCAACAGTCCAGACACCAAAGACGTATTCTGAAATGACCATAGATGAGGTCATACTAGCTACATTGGACAAGAGGGCACATAACATTATTTTTAGTGCCATAGATGATTCAACCTATCAGAATCTCGTTCACTGCAAGACCTCCAAGGAGATGTGGGACACTTTGGTAGTCTATATGGAGGGAACTAAAGAGGTTAGAGATGAAAGGAATTCCATGCTCAACCAAGAGTATGAGGCTTTCAGGCAGTACCAGAAAGAGAACATAGCTGCTTTCTATGAAAGATTTTTCACGATTGTAAATGAGTTGAGGACCTATGGGAGGGTCTTCAATCATTATGAGCTTAATGGAAAGTTCCTGCGTCTCTCACTAGAAACTGGGACACCAAGATATGTGTCATTAGAGAGGTGGCCAAGCTAGCTAATACTCATCCCCATACTCTATTTGGAAAGTTGCTCTCTTATGAGATGAATTTAGATGCCAGGAATGAGGAGGAGACCATCAGCAAATCCCTGGCCAAAGAAAAGTTTTTGGTCTTCAGAGCAGAGAGCACCAACAAGAGCAAGGAGAGGATTCCCTCTCCTCCAAGAAGGCCTACTGATTAATACAACACCGGGTCAAGCTCATCAGAATGCAGCATGTCTGATGAAGACTTTGCTACCTTCTCCAAGAAATTTCACAAGCTGATGAAGAAGAAGTAGTGGAGGGGAAGACATTCCTCCTCCTCTCATCACAGGAAGAATCATTCCAAAGGAGAAAGGTATGATTCTAAAACTAGTAAACATAGTTCCTCTAAAGTTCTCTGCGATTATTGTAGCAACCAAGGGCATGTGATTGCTGAGTGCCCAGTAAAGAGAAATGAGGCTGGTGAGAAAAGGTTCACCAGCACAAGGGCAAAAAGGAGAAGTCCTTCATTGCTAAGAAGGAGAAGAGCTTTACAGACTCATCTTCCTCAGAGTCTGAAGATGAAGAATCCTACATACGGCTAGTTACTACTAGAGAAACTGAAGACTATCCTGCTGGCAGGATAGGTATCAGGGCCCCTCTATCACATTCAGATAGTGAATCAAAGGAGGATGAAGATGAAGAAGATGCCTACAACTACTATGAGCTGATGGCAATGTGTGATGAAGAATCCAGCCAGGGTCAACCTGGTCCAGAAAAGGTACTTCCTCTATCTAGTTCTTTTTCTGAGTCTGGATATGAGACTAGTCCCTGTACATAAGCTTCTTCATCTAATGATGAAGATGATTCTAAATCTGAGGGAGAAGTCAATCAATTGATTGACAGGTATGGTGAACTTTTGGATACCTTTAAGAAGTGCAAGAAGTTGACTAAGAAGCAGGCTGAGGAGATAACCTCCCTTCATCTTGTTGCTTCCTAGTAGGCTGAAATAGCATCCTTGCTGGATCAGAAGGCCATGGAAGTTATCCAACTCAGGAACATTACTCTCATCCAGATTGGCACCATCAAGTACAAGGATAATCTCATTAGAGATCTTGAAGAGAAGCTCTAGATGGAGAAGAGAATTGTGGCTTGTTTCTCTAAGCCCAATATTTGGTTTCCTTTGATAGACTCCTTCTCCTCTCAGAAGGGTAAGAAGGGGTTGGGGTTCAAGGGAAACACTAGAGTTGCCCCTTCCAAAGGGGAAGAGAAAGCTCTAGTCCAACCTCTAGCTTCTAAGCCTCCCATCCCCTTATCAAACAGATATGACCAAGAAAGTATCTATGGTCACTTGATGAATGGCAGATCGACTAGTGTGAATAATGAGGTTCACAACTATAGTGGAAGGTACAGTAGGGGAGTGAGTGCCTTTAAGGCTCCCCATGAGGAAATCCAAATGGCCAATCATAGACTATTTATGTTTGGTGCACCAACCCCTTCACTCAAGAAAGTAGCAGTGGCTAACTCTCAAGGCCATCTAGCAAATACCTAGACCAAGATCAAGTCCATCAGCAAGCCAGATCTATCTATCTCTGATGCTATAAACAACATGTCATCTGCAAAGAAGACTGTTGTAAATAGCTTTCAGAGCAAGCCAAGAAATCTTGCGGAAAGACTCACCTTCAGTCAAATCCTTACTTGAAGGAACTTGAAGAAGGCTGTTGCACCTCTTCCTTTAGTACAGTCAGTAGTTTACCCAACTTCAGGACCTGCTCAGAAGAGAAGGCATAATATACATGAGTGTTGGTGTTGTGGCAAGGTGGGGCATTTTGCCTTAGATTGCTAGAACAATCCTACTATGCCTAGAGCTAGTGTTAGTCCTCCTATCAGAAAAACTGCAGGAAGACATGTTAATTTTTAGGATAATCAGAACCTAGGACCTAATAATTATTGGGGTCCTAAGGTGAGGTAAATTATATGATGCAGGTTAGTCCAGGTTCCCATAGGCCTATATGGTACTTGGACAGTGGTTGTTCCAGCACATGACTGGGACAAGGAGAAACTTAAAGGAGTACACTCCAATAAAAGATAGACCCAAGGTTATCTTTGGTGGTTCAGATAGAGGAGCGACAAGAGGATATGGTAAGATTACCAATGGTATAGTCACCATCTCAAAAGTGGCTTATGTTGAAGGGTTGCAACACAACCTTATTAGCATAAGCCAATTCTCTGATCTTGGCTATGTCATTATCTTCCATAAGGATGAGTGCTAGATTAAGAGGTCATGTGACCAAGATGTCATCTTGACAGACACTAGGAGTGGAAATGTTTATTGATTAAACTTTCTGTGTCTAGATACAGACTCTCCTATCTGTCTAGTTGCAAATGAGAAAGTCTCATATTGTGTACACTAGCACAAGAGACTTGCTAATTTAAATTATAAGACTATTAGCAAGCTCTAATGCAAGCCAATGGTTCAGAGGGATAAAACTACGCGCTCTTGGGTTCGACAATTAAAACTAGATTTGTAGCGTACGGGATCTCTCTAAAATACTATCAATAATTAAACAAATTTAACAACGCACAAAAGCAAAGGGACGCTACCCCTTTTAGATATTGAACAAAAGCTATATGCCAATGTTCGCTCAAGTGAATTGGACCTACCTGATCCAGACAATTAGCAATTCAAATTAAATTAATCCGCAAGCATTCACAAAACCAACACGAGAGGATCCGGACTAAAATAGCGACTTTAAATAAAGTCCAAAATCGATCCCAAATTAATTTAAAATGAGGTTGACAAAATCACTTGAAATCGAGGGGAAATCAAGGATAATGAATCCAATTTTTACAAGCGTTCACGGGATCTATACGATCCGATTTATACGAAACTATTCGGAAGAATAAACGCTTAAAAATAAGATTTTAATTAAGGCACTAATTTCAATATAAATCAGGACAAACTACTAGCCTTCTAATCCACCAAACCTCACAAATATTATTGAAGAAATCACATAAGTGAGGTTTAGGAATCGTTACCCAATCCCAAGATAACCCGTCCACAAGAGGAGTGGAGGAAGCACACATAACGGTGGATGAATCTATTTCCATGGAAATCCTTGGATCCACACCAGACGATGAAGATGCGAGCCGTTGTCCTTTGCAAGAAACCCTAGGAGATTGAGAAACCTTGAAGGACAAAAATATTATGATAGGAGAGAGGAAAGGTGGTGGGATTATTATCAAAAAAAGGGGGCTGCTCGGTTTATTTTGGAGGGAGAGAGGGGGTCGGGTTTGGTGTGGAATGAGGAGGGCTGCTTGGTTTATGGTGGGAGAGAGGGGGTTGGTTTTGGAGTGGAAAGAAGGAGGGCTGCTCGAGTGAGTGGTGGAGAGGGGTGGCCGAGAGGTTGAGGGGAAAGAGGGTAGCTGGGTTTTGGTGTAGAAAGTGGGCTGCTCGGTTTTGTGTTGGAAAGGAGGAAGGGTTGTTTGGAGGATAAACTTGTGGAGGGAGGAGGAGGAGGAGAGGAGGCTGAGATATAGAGAAGTGGGAAGAAGGTGTCCGAGGTCCAAGAGAGAGGAGAGGGAGAGGGCTGAATTTTTTGAAGAGAGGGGAAGAGAGCAATAGGGGGAAACTCAATTAGGTTTTCTTTTCTTATCATTCAACAACACAGTACTCATCATAAGCGTGGCCTTTTATAGCCTACACCACTCCATCTCCACCCTTCATGAAAATAAAATAAACATGATGGTTATAGGCACCAATCATACATGAAATATTTTAATGCATGAAATAAACACTTAAAACATACTTGAAATATTTTAATACATGAAATATTTTAATACATGAAATAAATACTTAAAATAAAATTGCTTAAAATAAAAATTGCAAAAATATAAAATTATAATTATTTAATTTATAATTATATATTTTGTTTGATTGGCGGCGACGAACGTCGTGCAAAATATGTAGCGATGTTGGCGAAGAACGTCGTGGTAGAATCCCATCCTCAAGTTTGCGGAAACGTTCATCCCAATCCACGAACTCTCTATTTCGGGGATGACCGGCCGCATCAGCAACATTGCCATAAATCCTCCCCCAATCAAAATTACTCATCACCGATGAGTGGCCCGTGAGGGGAGAACAGTCGAAAGGAGCAGCAATAGGGGAAAATCTGGCCTTATTATCAAGGTCGTAGTAGAATGAACATCCATCAGCACTGAGAACCTGTCAGATATAGGAACACAAAAACTCGAAATGGTGTCAGACAAAAGATAATTTACTTGAATCTTACCATCCAGTTTTAGAACCAAGGAGTCCATGTGGAAACTAGATATGGCAGAACTAACACTCCCCAACCCAAGAGAACATTTTGTGGGAGATAGAAACGACGGAGAAAGTCACTCAGATGGAAAAGAGAAGTACAGTAAAAAGTTCATAAACTTGAAATAAAGTGAAACACCCTGTGCTTTGTAAAAATCTGATAGAAAAGCATGAAATCTGAAGTTCTTCATATTCATGGATGGGTCGGCATTCCTACATATTAAATTATTAACGGAGCCAGAAGACATCCGCTCTGGGAGTGACCAGACTAAACCCAAATCACTAACTCTAGCGTAGGATGGTCTTAGTAGGGAGCGGAAGTGCGTGCGACATAAATTAAAACGAAATGCGAATAAGACGCAAATTGATTGATTAACTTTTTAAAAGTGCGCCTAAGTAACTTACGACCATGAGGAGTGAACCCATGTGCTACATCACTTGACCCAAATACAGAGGATAAGGGGGTTAAGTCAGGTGGCACGGGAGTCTTATAATAAAAAAATGATTTCAATTGGTTCCAAATTCGCAGTTTTAATTTTAACTTTAATATACTCACTCTTGGCATGAAGATATGCCAAGGAGAACTTCTCATCATAAATAATAGAGTTGGACGCTCCCAGATATGAAAGGATGTGCGAGCGATATAACTCAAGGGGCCCAACTATAGACAGTAACTGAAAGACTTTGTTTCACGAGCCTAAACACCTAGAGGGGTGGGGGTGAATAGGTTCTAATCTTTTAAATTTTTTTTTAGGCAAACAGTTAGATCATTATTCAACATAGATTAATGAAATCACAGAACATAAACACATCATAGCAAACACCAGATCTATAATGGTTCCCCAAGATATGGGTACATCCACTTTCCCCCTTGGCCTATCCAGTAGATAACTGGATTCAATCTTACTTCCTTCCAATGGCTCGGATCTGCAGATCTTACAATCTCAGAACCAAAATGGTTCCTACAGCTCAGACTTAACAAGTCCTACCTCAGATTCTTCCCAAGAATCCTACCTCAGGTCTCAGCCCGACCTCAGCCTTTATAACTAGGCTTACAACTAAGACTTTCCACAAGTCCTACCTCAGATTCTTCCCCAAAATCCTATCTCAGGACTCAACCCTACCTCAGCCTTTATAACAAGGCTTACAACTCAGATCTGATAACAAATCTTACAAGAAATAGAATTTAATAAGAATCAAAAGAATTCACCAGCTAGATTCCTCTATTGGTGTAGCCTCCTTAATCAGTTCTTGACTGAACTGATCCTTCTGATCCAGCCTGACTTAGCTTATCAAAGCTTCTTGATAGAACAAAATAAGGTGGATCTTCTTGCTGTTGAAGTTGATCTTCAGTCAGCTTCTTCCTTAAATTCAGATTGGAATCTGAATCTTTCTTGCAGAATAATTCTGAATCTGTTTCTCTTTTTCCTTTTTTTTCACTCCTTCTGAAGTTTCCGATCTGTCTCTTATATAGAGTTTGCTCATGGTAACCAGCTGATCCGGTTTCTAACAAACAACTGACAGATCTGTTAGAGGTGTCAGACCGGTTGGATATGACAGATGTCAAGTCACCATACATGTCAGTAGATTCTTTAGATTAATTCCAACTCAGTACAAATCACTCAGCAGGCTGCTTCATATGTGTCGACACATATTGGCCAAGTGTCAACACAAGTCTTCATGGTGTATACACAATACTCTAAGTGTCAACACAGACATACTTCTGTTTCTCGACACATCTTCTGTTGAATGTGTCGACACAAGTCCTGTGTGTCAACACAAATGCTTTCGGTGTCGATATAGCTGTTGTTGGCAGATGGCGTTGAGTATGTGTCGACACAAGTCCTATGTGTCGACACAGCTTCTTGTGGTCTCGACATAGCTATTGTCGACATACGGCATTGAATGAATGTTGACAGTGTTGAAAGTATCCAGACGGCGTTGAGTGTGTGTCGACACAAGTCCTGTGTGTCGACACAATTACTTCTGGTGTCGATATAACTCCTGGCTCAGGTGTAGACACAATTCTGAGTGTCGATACAACTTCTTAAGAAATGTCGAATTAGCTTGAGTGTCGACACAACTTCTTCATAAGAGTTGACACAACTTGAGTGTCGACACCACACTTTCATAAGTGTCGACACAACTTCAGAGTGTCGACACAAGTTCTTCATAAGTGTCGACACAGCTTCTTCACAAGTGTAGACACTTGTACTAAGAAAATTTTCTTCAAATGATTAAACCTGCACAATGTAACTCAAACATCTATTAAATACAAATTGATGCATATCATTGACTAAGATGAGGCTTCTCCAAATCTGTTACACATTTTCCAATGTACCCAACAATCTCCCCCTTTTTGGAGAAATCATAACCCTTAATCAAAGACATACATCTCTCATACTAAAACAGAAATAGAAATAGATGAACATTAGATTTACAGCAGGTAAACATATAATCATTGTAAACAACAAAGAAATTAAAACTTAACTGATTTCATTCATTTTTTTTAAAAAAATGTCATGTTTACAAGGATTTCTTTTTAGATCAAAACACAAAATGTAATATTGTTCTAATACATAAGCCTATTTATCCTGTTAATAACAAGGCTCCTTAATACAATTCCTTTGTCAGTCTTGATCTTTGCCTGTATAGAAGGTTCAGCATCTTCAGCAGGCTTCTTCCCTTTTAGGGATTTCTTCTTTAGTTCTTCAGCCTTAATTTTCTGCCTTTCAAAATAGTGGAATGGCTTTGGGAAGTACTTGCTTGGATCCTGAGCATTTGCAGGTAGCTTCCCAGCCTTGGCTCTTCTTCTATGTTGAAGAATTGCTTCTTGTCCAGCTTGGTATTTATTCCATTCCTATTCTGAATACCATTTACCCCTGTCATGGGTTTTATCCTTTACAGCTTTCCAGGCAGTAAGTATAATGTTTTTAGAAGTTGGGCCCCACTACTCAAAGTCTGGCTTCAGCTCAGCCTGCTCTCTAAATCTCTTCTTGGATAGTTGATCTTCTTTCTGAGCTTCTAAGGTAGCTTCTGACATCTTTACGTTTTCCAGAATTATTTTTGTGCCTCTTGTGGAGGACTATACATTTTCTGCACTTATTCTTGAACCATTTCAAAGTCTGCTGGGGGGTAGATCACCTGAGCAACTTCAGGCTGATCTCCTTCAAGATAGGCAGGTTATATCCCAGATTCTGCTACATTATCATCATCACAAATAGGATGATATCCAAGAGTGGCTCTGATGCTATTGAAAATCCATTTAGCATGGTCAAAGCTAGCTTTGACTAGTAATCTCTCCCCCTTTATGACTTCTCTTTCAATATGACTTCTCAAATCATCCTTTTGAAACCTGACCTGATTAACAACTTGGTCAGTTCCTTCCTTAAAGTAATCTCTAAATTTTATCAAGAAATCAGATATATTATTTTGAGAAGCCTGAAAGGTTTCCTGAACCGCAGTTATATCTTCCTTGATTTGCTTTGAAACTTCATCTTTCACAGCAGTTGATAAATCATTTATCTTTGATAGTATAGCAAGGTGTGAATCTTGAAGATTGTCATTCATTCTTATCTGATTTTCAAGTACATATCCTTGCTTTACTTCAAGTTCATCCACTTTAACTGTGATAGCTTGTTGTTGCTTGGCTAGGAACACAACAGCAATACCTCCTTTATGGAAGCAATTTGTCATCTCCTTATTTTTTTGATTCACTTCAAATCTAATAGATTTGATGTCCTGGGCCAATTGAAACTGTAACTCTTTATGAGTTTCATCCACATATTTTTATATAGATTGTCTATAGATTGTATTTATTCATCCAATTTAATCTGTATCTGGACCAGTAAATAACTGAAGTCCAAGCTTGGTGTAGATGGTGCTGTGCTTATTTGCAATGCAATTTTATATCCAGAACTCTTTTTCTTCAAAGAAGCTAGTTTCCTTTTCTTAGCCATTGTGGCTTCTTCATCTTCAGAAGATTCAGTTGAACTTTCAATATCAACTATATTCTTTTCAACTGGAGCATCCTTAGAAAACTCCCCCTCAGTCCATGGAATATCTTTTTCTAGTGCAATCTGCTCCCCCTCAGTCCTTGCAGGAGGAAGATCAGAGAATAGGTCATCCATGGTGAATTCCTGCTGTATTGGCTCATTTTGTGCTTCTGTCTCAACAGTTTCTTGAACTGTAATGTTGATTTCAGATACTATGTTCATGACAGTATCTGCAGCCAAGTCACTTTATAAGACTACATCATCAATGCCTCCCCCTTGGGCAGGCAACTCAGTTGCTTGTTCTATGTGTTCTCCCCCTAGAGTTGTGTCCATTTGTTGTTCTTGGGGAACACTGCCCTGCACTTGTTCTTGTGCATCCTTTTGTTGCTGGTCTTCATCAGAACTGAAGACCACTTCCTCCTCAGAATCACTGGAGGATTCAGCCTGTAGAACCACTTTCTTCTTTTTCTTATCTTTCTTAGTTTGCTCCTGAGGAGCAGGGACTTCCTTGGTCAGAACTCTATCCCACCTTGATAGAATTTTTACATCCATCCTCCTCATATGGTTTATTTTTGATCCAGCCACTTATTTTAATACATCTGGTATTACAGCAGATAAGCATAAACTCAGAATTCTTCCCAAGTTTGGTTTTTTAGTTCCTTCATGAAATTTATCAAACACTACTGCTGCCCAGTCAGTGTTCATCTTGAATATGATCCTTACCATAAGATTGAACATGTGGATAGAGATTCTGTCATGTCCACCAGTTTTACAAAGAATCACTTTGCCAACTACTTCAGATAGGAATTTTCCTTGGGAATTCATCCCTTTTCTGGTAATAGACGATCCAATCTTAATATTGGGGCTCAGCCCACACCAGCTTAAAGCTTCTGTAATCTGGGAAGGGGTTATTTCATCTATATCCTTGACTGATGGAAGCTGAAGTGATTTCCTGATAGTTTTTAGTGTGAGTTTCACTAGAGAATTTTGAACAATCCCTTTAATTTTCATGCCTGCAGAATCCACTATAGCGGTTGAATAAAACTCCAGAACTTCCTTCTTCCATATCTTTGTTGGTTCAGAAACCAAGTACTCCAATCCATTTTCTTAAATTAGGGCAATAACACCCTGAATTTCATCTGAAGCTGTTGTACCTTCACAAACCAGTTCATAACCTTCAATGACTTTGCCTTTTTGATGAGGCGCCATTGACGTAAGAGTTGGAAGAGAAGAGAAGAGAAAAGAAAAGCTTTGTCGACAGAAGGAGGAAAGTCAAGAATACTGAAAGCGTAGTCGACAAGATTTTGGTTTCACCTATTTATAGTATAAGTGTAAGGGCAGGTCAAAAGACGTGCCAGTGTCGACAAGTTTTCATATGTGTCGATAAAAATGACCTAGGTCTCGACAATACGTGTTTTAAGTCGACACGACTATGTATCGACATACTAATGTCAGAGTCGATAACTCATCTTAAGTCGATACATTTATGTGTCGACAAACTTGTGTCTATGTCGACACTTACTACTTAAGTCTCGACAGACTTGTGTCGACACTTGCTTTTGTGTGTCGACACATGAATCCTCTCGACATATGATCTCGACAAAGTTGTGTCGACATCAATTCTCCTGTCGACACAGATACTGTTTCTGTGTAGACACTTCCTTTTACTTAGTCGACACAACATATTGAGTGTGTCGACACAGCTTGTTTGTTTCGACATAAACATTGTACTTAGACAAATTTCTAGAGAAATTTGATGCTTACATATTCACCTTATGGATACTTATGCTAACCTATTCTAGTTTCAACATTCCTAATTCAATTTTAAAATAATTGAATTTAGTTTCATCCAAAGGTTTTGTAAAAATATCAGCTATTTGATTATCAGTTTTCACAAAATCTAGGCTAATATTTTCCTTCTCTACATGTTCTCTGATGAAATGAAACTTAATTTCTATATGCTTGGTCCTACTATGTGATACAGGATTCTTAGCAATAGAAATAACACTTGTAGAATCACAAAATAGAGGAATTCTACTTACCTGGATGTCATAATCTTCTAGTTGATGCTTAACCACATCAATTGTGCACAGCAGCTACCTGCAGCTATATACTCTGATTCAGCTGTTTATATAGCTACACTAGTTTGCTTCTTGCTGCTCCATGACACCAGCCTCCCACCAAGGAATTGACAAGTTCCTTTGGTACTCTTCCTGTCTTCTTTGCATCCAGTAAAGTCTGCATCTGAGAAACCAGTTAGTAGGAAATCTCTATTCTTAGGATACCAAAGGCATAGATTAGGTGTACCCATAAGATATCTCAGAATTCTCTTAACTACAGTATAATGAGATTCCTTAGGGCATGCTTGATACCTAGCATAGATACATGTTGAATACATGATGTCAGGTCTACTTGAGGTCAAATAGAGTAGAGAGCCAATTATCCCTCTATATAAAGACTCATCAACAGGTTTCCCTGCCTCATCTTTGTCTATAAGCATACTTGTTCCCATAGGAGTTTTTATGGTAGAAGCTGAGTCCAAACCATACTTCTTAATTTACTCCTTGGTGAACTTAGACTGGGAAATGGACAATCCATTCTCAGTCTGTCTAACTTGAAGTCCAAAGAAGAACTTCAGCTCACCCATACTGCTCATCTCAAACTTCCCTTGCATAAGTTTGGCAAACTTCCTACAAAGGTTGTTTTCAATAGAACCAAAGATAATGTCATCCACATATATTTGGACTAGTATTATCTTGTCTTTTTATTCCATATAGAATAGAGTTGTGCCTATCTTTCCTCTAGAGAATTTATTCTCAATAAGGAAGGCAGACAAAGTTTTATACCAAGCCCTTGGAGCTTGTTTCAAACCATATAGAGCTTTCCTAAGCCTATATACATAATCAGGAAAGTGAGAGTCTACAAAACTTGAGGGTTGTTCAACATAGACTTCTTCTTTTAAATCACCATTCAGAAATGTTGATTTTACATCCATCTGGTATATCTTGAACCCTTGATAGGCAGTATAGGCCAAGAACAATCTTATATCATCCAGCCTTTCCACTAGAGCAAAGGTTTGATCAATATCAATACCTTCCTCTTACCTGTAGGCTTTTGCTACCAGTCTAGCCTTGTTCTTGACTATGGTGTCATTCTCATCAAGCTTGTTCCTGTAGATCCATTTAGTTCCTATTATGTTGTGATCCTTAGGTTTTTGTACCAGCTCCCAGACTTTACACCTTTTGAACTGACTGAGCTCTTCTTGCATTGCATCAATCCAGTTGGTGTCTTATATTGCTTCTTCAATCTTCCTGGGTTCTATTTGAGACAGGAAGCTAGAACATAGAACTGTGTTCATGCTCCTGCTCCTTGTTAGAATACCTTGACTTGCATCACCAATGATTTGGTGAACTGGATGATCCTTCAGGTGTCTCCTTGCTGGAGGAAATCTATCAATATTATGGTCTTCTCCAGTTTCCTCAACTTGATGCTCCACACTGTCTTCTTCATCCAGAGAGACTTGTTCTCCCCCCTGGATAGCTAGCCTCTTTATCTTCATCCAACCTAGCAGGAACATCTTCATTGATGGTCAGCTTGTCCAGCCTATCTGTTAGACCTGTAGAGCTAACAGAAGAACTAGACAATCCACTGTTAATAATTTTGACTCATCAAATACAACATGCACAAATTCTTCTACAACTTGGGTAGTCAAGTTGTAGATCCTGTATGCTCTACTGTGGTTGATGTACCCAACAAATATCCCTTCTAGGGTTTTGGCGGCAAACTTAGTTTGGTAGTGCTTACCATTGACTAGTACAAAACACTTGCTACCAAAGATTCTGAAGTAAGATATGTTTGGTTTTCTTCCATTCAAAATCTTGTAGGGAGTCATCTTGTGTTTCTTGTTGATGGAGGCTCTATTGAGAACATGACATGTAGTATTAACTGCCTCAACCCAGAAGTATTCAGGGAGAGTAGTATCATTTAGTAGAGTTCTACTAGCCTCAATTAGAGTCCAATTCTTTCTTTCAGCAACACCATTTTGCTGAGGAGTTCTAGGTGAAGAGAATTCATGATGAATCCCAAGTTCTTCACAGAATCTTGTCATACATTCAGCTAAAATTCAGTTTCATGGTCACTTCTAATTTTGACCACTGAACTGTTGTATTCATTCTGTATTTGTCTAACAAAAGTCTGAAAAACAGATGGGGTTTCAGATTTCTTCCTCAAGAAGAAAACCCATGTATATATGGAATAGTCATTAACAACAACAAGTGTGCATACTTTCCTACCAAGACTGTGAACTGGCATAGGACCAAACAAATCCTTATGAATGAGATATAAACATCTCATTGAATCTTTAATGTCAAGTGCTTGGATAGAGGACTTAGTCTGCTTGCCTTTTTGGCAAGCTGAACACATCCTCTTTGATGCACTTAATTTGAGGACCATTCCTCACTAATCCCATGCTGAACAGCAGCCCTATAGACTTACAGTTCAGATGAGCTAGTCTCTTGTGACATTTGACATAAAGAGAAGCTTTCTCTCCTGCAACCAGACAAATTGGTGAGTTATTAAACTCACAATCTAGGTTAAGGCAATACACATTTCCTTTCCTAGAGTCAGTCAAAATGATCTCTTGATCACTTGACCTTCTTCTCTGGCACTCCCCTTTGAGAAAAGAAATGATATAACCTAGATCACTAAGTTGACTTATGCTAATTAGGTTATGTTTTAAACCCTTCACATAAACCACTTTAGTGACAGTAATTGAATCACTAGTAATGTTACCAAATCCTTTGATGATACCATTTTCTGATCCACCAAAGATAACTTTGGGTCCATTCTCTATGGGCACATAGTCCCTCAACATTCTCCTTATTCCTGTCATATGTCTGGAACAGCCACTATCCAAGTACCATATAGGGGTATGGTCACTTGCATTCACCTGCAACACATGAAGAATTACTTACCCTTAGAACCTAACTTGCTAGTGGGTCCTAGGTCCTTGTTAGTTTGAAATCCTGCAACTGTTCTAACAAGAAAACTGTAAGACCCCCTTTTTATTTTCTGTATAAAACACCGTGGTCTTAGCCCAGAACTGCCGCTTTGTGGTGGCACCGACTCACGGGAAGCCCGTCACTACAAAACGCCAATTCTGCCGGCCCTTTTCGATCGCAGAACAGTAGCATAAAGAAGTAAAAGCAAGTCCACATAACCACATGTATATAAATAAATCTCCACGAAGGGAGTGTCCACAATAATAATATATCAGAGTACAAAAGGAGGGCTTGTGCCCAGTACATCATATCCACACTACAAGTCACTCGCGGAAGCAAAACTGAAACTAAGCGACACCGTAACTGTCACTGGACCGAGAGCACCCAAGCTAGACTAGCCCATCCCCACCGATTCCGTACTCCGCTGGTGCTGCATCTCTGGGTGCTTCTTCCTTTTTGGCCTGCCGTCGCCGCCTCGCAATCCACGTCTGCGTCTACGTCTTCGGCCTCCTGGCTGCTGAGCTGGTGGGATCCCACCCATCAAGGGGCATTTAACCCGTGTATGTCCCGGCTGGTGACAATGGTAACACGGTCGCGGGGTCAACTCTGTCAGAAACTGCAACACCAGTGACCCTTCCATATGGTACACCTAAAATATTGTGGTTCGAAAACCGTTAGTCATAAAGACTAAGCCCTATCATCCCCTACCCCTTCCCCCATGGCTCCTAGGTACCGAGCGGAGAGGGAGAAAGGGAAGGATATGAAGGTGGAGAGTAAGTCAAAAGCAGGTGACAGCGGAACTATGCTAGCAATTCCATAGTAAACATGAGAGAAGCAGAAAGTAGGAAATGTAACCTTAACATATGCGCGGAAGCGCATAAGCCAAGGGATCTTTTGCTGGGCTCCCATCGTATAAAGTGTCCCATACCACTTATACATTGGGGTGTCGGTTATCAAACAGTTAAGAGTAGCAAGTAAGTGAAAGCACAAGAAATATAACCATTGATTTATAGGGATTACCCCTATAGACCAAGGGGTCGTTTTGCAGGGCCTATCGTATAAAACGTCCCATACCATCTTATACGATAGGTGGCAATGTTTATGCTATGACACGCAAATATGCTATGAAATGCACAAGCAAGTGCAACACACCCACCGACTCTATGCACACAGACCTTTAGTTCCCCCTGTTCGGGCGGCTAGCTTCACCCCTAGGAACCTCCGTTGTGGCAAACGGAGACAGTGGGTCAGGCCCCCCACTCCTAGGCGGGTAACCACACTACTAGTCCTAGCCCTTCCGTACGCCCCTAGAAGAACACAAACTAGAGTATCCGCGTACTAGTTCTGGCTGTACCCACCAGGCTTTCTTTGGCTAAGTGTCCCACACCGCCGAGTCAACGTACCGCTGTCGGTGTGATCGATCGCCCAGTACCGATGACCCACCACTTTTATGCACATGCAATCATGACAATTATATTTGTACAAGTTCTCATGTTACCGAGCCTCCAGCTCTCTAGGCTACCAAGCATATACCAAGTCCCCGAGCATCCAGCTCCCCGGACTTCCCAATCACAAACCAGACCACTATCATTTCTAGTAGGCCCTTAGACCACGGGCCAACTCTACCCATTCCATGCCAATTCTTCTTCCTAAGTATACAAGTGTAGGTGTGAGGTTGAACTATTATTAGGGTTACTCTTGATCATTTTATTCCCAAGAGTTAAGGTTAATCTTGGAATTCCCGAGGTTTACCCGGTGAAGGGCTCGCAGCGGTACTGGGAGCTATGATGGGGTGAATCCCAAAACTCCCTTTCCAAGGAACTTATTATAATTTATTGGTTCCCTTAACCCATTCCCTTCTCACATTACAATGGGCTAATCCTAGGGTGACTTTGACTCTTCCTCTTCTCGGGGAGGACGATCTTCCGTCGAACCCGAACACTACTTATCGCTAGTCAATCTCACACTCTACCCATCCTGACTTCCAATAATGAACTTGATTTAACTAACCCTATCCAAGCCAGCAAACTACCATAATTCCATCTCCCAAGTTCATTACCCACTCTAGTTCAGCTTCTGCAGTTTTTACTAAACGCAGACCATCCTAAGCTTTAGGAGGTATGCAAGGGGTGGTACTCCAAGCTGTCTTCCGAATCTCATATAATATTTACTGGAGGTCTACCATGACCTAATTAGTCTAAATCAAGAAAATAATAATTTTCCTATTTCATTTGGCATTTAATTTATTTATTCTAAGATTCCAAATGCCCTAATATGAACATGAAGAGCACTAATGAGCCAACAATAAATCCTCCTAAAATAGGTAAAAATCCTATGAGACATTTAAATAGCAATTCCATGTTTTGAGAAATATCAGAGGTGTTTAGGCCTACATTTCCTAATTTACCATTTTAGGCCACTTTTACTATATTATGAAGAAAATACTGTAAATATATATCCAAAAATCCTAAGAAATTTATAGAAGCTATATAGTGACCTAAAACCATCATAAACCAAGTACCATAATTTTTCTCCAACATTTGAACTCTGAATTTATTTTAATATAAGATACTAATTTTCCTCACTTAATGAACGAGGTACTGTTTTTATCATCTAAAATTCCAAAGAAAATTACAGGGTGACTAACATAATTTGAAACACCGACTAACCAAATTTGATAATTTTCCAATTAATAATTGGGCATTATTTGTATTTTTGACTACATATCACAATTAGTACATTAAAGAATAAAGTACCCAAAATAATCAGATAAAATTTCCAAGAAAATTATAGAAGGAATATCATGCTATAATATGCACTAATCCAAGATTTCATAACATTCCAGTGCATAGAAATTCCAAAATCATCAAGATAAATATCTAGGGCACAATTAGAGTTGTAAATGAAGTACTGTATAAATTAGCCCAAAAATCTCAACAAAATTATATTATGTCTACTTGGACCATAAAATCACTCTACCCCAATTTTACTTGATTTGTAGTTCAGTTGATAGCTTAATAATTCAAATTAAGGTTGGTGACCTAAACTAGGGTTAGGGTTTGAGGTGGGCTAAAGGTCTTCAAATACCATAATATTTTTACCAGAGGACTTTAATGGCCCTATGGTCCTCTCCATCAAATTTCAAGTCAGTCCAAGGTCATTTGACCCCATGACCTTCACAACCCTACTAAAACCCATTAAGGGACCTACCCTAGGGTTCTAGGGCTACCCTACACCAAACCACTCCAAACTCCCTTGGAGGGTGTATCATGCCCTAAAAGTCAGTGACCAAAATATTAGCCCCGGTTGAGGTGATATGGCCACTTAAATACCAAGGTGGTGTTTGATCCTAAATTATCCTATGAGGATCAACCTAGGGTTGGACACAAACCAATTCAAAACATCTCCAAATGAGATGAAATTTTTACCAAAACCTTATGTTATACCCATGGACCACTCACCAAAATTTGGGAGGGTTTGGAAGTCATTTAGCCATCTAATTAAATTATGCTAGGATTATTAATTTTTTCTAAAAACTATAGAAAAACATTCTCCAAAAATTCTCATTTTTGAATAGCACCTAGATTTAGGAAAGATTAGGCCACATCCCAAATTTCAAGTCATTTTGATGACTGGATTGGAGTGGGGAATTTTTCTAAGGTCAATACAGCCCTATGGATAGGCCTCACCAAAAAGTGTGTTGTGGTCTAACCAGGACTCCGAATCCAGTGAAATCAATTTTAAATTAAACTAGACTTCAAGGGCTACATTTTATATGTTGACCAGTTTTTTATGTTTCAGCCACTATAAACTATAATTTTCAGTTTTAATCCAGTGTACAGTAAAGTGATTTAATTCCTAATTATACAATATATAATATAATAAAATATTACTGTTCATCTTCTTCTTTACCCCGATCCAGCAACTAAAATGCTTAAAACATGTAGCTTTTCTAAAGCTATTTCCCAGCCACCCAGCCATCTCCCTGGCCGGCCACCACCACCACCACCTCTGTTGAGGTGAGGGCTACCGTCGAGCAGCGGCACGGCCGCCGGAGAGGCGGTTTCCGGCGAACCCGACCACCATTTATTTTTGAAAAAAAATGGAAAAACTCACTCAATCTTGCTCCTTTGAGCTCGACATCTCTCCTAAGTAATTTCTAAGATCTATACATAGAAGAAAGAGTAGAGGAGGACCTTGTTCGCGGTTTGAAGGCGAGATGAACGTCAGATTGTCATGGCGCGGTGATGGCGTTCCCGAACTTATCCTACAGCAAGAGAAAAAGTCTGAATTTGTTTAATCGAGCGTGTAACCTTCTCCTCTTGCTCCAAGGGGGATTTTATAGATTTCCCAAAGGGGAGGGGAAAGGATGAAACATTCATGGCCATGAATGTTTCTTCTTTATAACGTTTCGGTTATGATGCAGGGAAGAGGAAAAGGTGGAAGATGAATTGGCTGATCCAGGTGGCGATTTCCTATTGGACCTCACTCTCTCATTCTATTAAATAATTAGGGATAGAAACGGCCCATAAATATTCCTGCTGTACAATCCCATAATCAGAATTGATTATGACGTCGATTACCGAAATTTCCAGTCTGGCTGACGTTTCGGCCTTGGTCACGGGCGTGACACATAGGTCACGGGCGTGAAGGGCCTGGGTGGCCAATTCTGAAGTCGACGATCGTTGAACTGAGATCGACGGTCATCGAAGGGTGGTCACGCCCTAGGTCACGGGCGGGACACATAGGTCACGGGCGTGACAGGCCTTGGTGGCCAATTCTGAGTTCGACGATCGTCGAACTTAGATCGACGATCGTCGAATGGTGGTCACGCCCTAGGTCACGGGCATGACACATAGGTCACGGGCGTGACAGGGTCATGAGGCAAATTCCGCGCTCGGCGATCGTCTCGCTGAGATCGACGATCGCTGAAGGGGGTCACGCCCTTGGTCACGGGCGTGACACCTGGGTCACGGGCGTGACATGGCCATGACGCAAATTCTGCGCTTCGACGATCATCCCGCTGAGATCGACGATCGTCGAAGGGGTCACGCCCTAGGTCACGGGCGTGACACATAGGTCACGGGCGTGACAGGCCCGGGTTGAAAATTCTGCGCCCGACGATCGTCTCCCTGAGATCGACGATCGTCGAAGGAGTCACGCCCTAGGTCACGGGCGTGACGGGTCGGTCACGGGCGTGACCAACCCGTGACCCGAAATCTCGGTCGATGTATTTCAATTTTTGGGCTTCCTAGGGTTCTGTCACGACCAACCGACTCCTAGGGGTCTAGCCGGAAATGGGATGATACAAATCCCAATAAACAAAAAAAAATTTCATCCCCGAAATCAAGGTTAAACCTACGGGGCTCCTATCGGGACAATAAAAAAAAGGCTTGTAACATCCCAAGAGAGTCAAAAGATTTACATATCTACGTTACGTTTGCTATGTGTGGTTTGAAGGTGTTTGTCAAATCTAAGACCAATTCGTCAAGTTGACTAGGTATATACCCCAATAAACAAAAGATTAGCCCCTATTCTTGAAATTTAAGTTCTACTAGTTTAAAATAGGAAGGTAAATTGAACGTCTTGAGAGGTTATGAGGTATACCTGGCTGAACAGTTCTGGATACCTTTGTTGTATCAGGTCCTGTGATTCCCAGGTATGCTCCTCCTGACCGTGGTTCCTCCACGGAACTTTTGACTAATGGAATTTTCTTGCGACGCAAGGTCCGTACTCCTCTGCCATTGATCCGAATCGGCTCCAAGTGAACTGACCGGTCGGAAGCTACCGGTCCATCTATGGCCAAAATCTGCTGCTCCGGGCGCAGTAAAGCTCTCCTAAGTGAAGAAACGTGGAATTCTCACCACTAAACTACAACCACCTTCCCTAAACTAGGTCCAAGGGAACCCAAGCCTATACTAATTTGCCCAATAAACAAAAGTTTAGCCCCAATAAACAAAAGATAAGCCCCTACCCATCTTGGGCTAAGTATTTTTGACATTACCCTATTACATCTGTCCTAGCTGGGTGCACAATCCCTAGGACATCAATCTTTGACTTGGGTTTCCACCCTGAAACTCATTAATATACTCCATACTTTAAACTCTCTGAGTCACATCTACGACAACCTTATCCGGGTCAAAATATTCCTAATCCCAAATGGGTATCTTCCGAACTCAAATTCCTATCCGACCCTCAGTGTTTGTCTCGGTGGTTGCCTCCAGGTAATTTTATTACCGGTATTGAGGGTTAAGACTACTTGTATTTTATCATTCTGCTAATGTATTATTGGTCTCAATTGTCCTTAAAGTAGTCTACTGCTTTGAATAATCCTTGATTGGGATAGTAGGGACACCTGAGTTTACGTCTTAGGTAGTCATTCTCGTGCTAAACTCCTCCTTTATTCTCTTTGGGTATCTCCTTACCTTAACCAAATTCATACCCAAGGTCTATTTTGAACTAGGGCATACTATAAATTGTCATGGTTAGTCACGAGTCCTAGTTGGTTGAGTCTAAATCGTTGGTTAGAGGATGATAAGACGAGATCTTCGCAGCCGAAGATGTTCCCTACTGGGGGCAGGGTAGGTCACAGGCTACAAAGAAGGCTTCCAATTAATGATGAAGTGGACTTTCACATGTGATTTCCCTTATGGGCACACCACTTCTTCCGCTGCTTAGTTTGTCCCCAAACTAAACTCGGACGGGGCTGGCCCAGTGTTAGTGGACTGCTACTTTTCCGATCGAGGTTTCCTCTGATACCACTTGTAAGACCCCCTTTTTCCTGTTCAAAACACCGGGGTCTTAGCCCAGAACTGCCGCTTTGTGGTGGCACCGACTCACGGGAAGGCCGCCACTACAAAACGCCAATTCTACCGGCCCTTTTCGATCGCAGAACAGTAGCATAAAGAAGTAAAAGCAAGTCTACATAACAACATGTATATAAATAAATCTCCACGAAGGGAGTGTCCACAATAATAATATATCAGAGTACAAAAGGAGGGCTTGTGCCCAGTACATCATATCCTCACTACAAGTCACTCGCGGAAGCAAAACTGAAACTAAGCGACACCGTAACTGTCACTGGACCGAGAGCACCCAAGCTAGACTGGCCTATCCCCACTGATTCCGTACACTACTGGTGCTGCATCTCTGGGTGCTTCTTCCTTTTTGGCCTGCCGTCGCCGCCTCGCAATCCACGCCTGCGTCTACGTATTCGGCCTACTGGCTGCTGAGCTGGTGGGATCCCACCCATCAAGGGGCATTTAACCCGTGTATGTCCCGGCTGGTGACAATGGTAACACGGTCGCGGGGTCAACTCTGTCAGAAACTGCAACACCCGTGACCCTTCCATATGGTTCACCTAAAATGTTGTGGTTCGAAAACCGTTAGTCATAAAGACTAAGCCCTATCATCCCCTACCCCTTCCCCCATGGCTCCTAGGTACCGAGCGGAGAGGGAGAAAGGGAAGGATATGAAGGTGGAGAGTAAGTCAAAAGCAGGTGACAGCGGAACTATGCTAGCAATTCCATAGTAAACATGAGAGAAGCAGAAAGTAGGAAATGTAACCTTAACATATGCGCGGAAGCGCATAAGCCAAGGGATCTTTTGCAGGGCTCCCATCGTATAAAGTGTCCTATACCACTTATACGTTGGGGTGTCGGTTATCAAACAGTTAAGAGTAGCAAGTAAGTGAAAGCACAAGAAATATAACCATTGATTTATAGGGATTACCCCTATAGACCAAGGGGTCATTTTGCAGGGCCTATCGTATAAAACGTCCCATACCATCTTATACGATAGGTGGCAATGTTTATGCTATGACACGCAAATATGCTATGAAATGCACAAGCAAGTGCAACACACCCACCGACTCTATGCGCACAGACATTTAGTTCCCCTTGTTCGGGCGGCTAGCTTCACCCCCAGGAACCTCCATTGTGGCAAACGGAGATAGTGGGTCGGGCCCCCCACTCCTAGGCGGGTAACCACACTACCAGGCCTATTCCTTCCGTACGCCCCTAGAAGAACACAACCTAGAGTATCCACGTACTAGTGCTGGTTGTACCCACCAGGCTTTCTTTGGCTAAGTGTCCCACACCGCCGAGTCAACGTACCGCTGTCGGTGTGATTGATCGCCCAGTACCGATGACCCACCACTTTTATGCACATGCAATCATGACAATTATATTTGTACAAGTTCTCATGTTACCGAGCCTCCAGCTCTCTAGGCTACCAAGCATATACCAAGTCCCCGAGCATCCAGCTCCCCGGACTTCCCAATCACAAACCAGACCACTATCATTTCTAGTAGGCCCTTAGACCACGGGCCTACTCTACCCATTCCATGCCAATTCTTCTTCCTAAGTATACAAGTGTAGGTGTGAGGTAGAACTATTATTAGGGTTACTCTTGCTCATTTTATTCCCAAGAGTTAAGGTAAACCTTGGACTTCCCGAGGTTTACCCGGTGAAGGGCTCGCAGCGGTACTGGGAGCTATGATGGGGTGAATCCCAAAACTCTCTTTCCAAGGCACTTATTATAATTGATTGGTTCCCTTAACCCATTCCCTTCTCACATTACAATGGGCTAATCCTAGGGTGACTTTGACTCTTCCTCTTCTCGGGGAGGACGATCTTCCGTCGAAGCCGAACACTACTTATCGCTAGTCAATCTCACACCCTACCCATCCTGACTTTCAATAATGAACTTGATTTAACTCACCCTATCCAAGCCAGCAAACTACCAAAATTCCATCTCCCAAGTTCATTACCCACTCTAGTTCAGCTTCTGCAGTTTTTACTAAACGCAGATCATCCTAAGCTTTAGGAGGTATGCAAGGGGTGGTACTCCAAGCTATCTTTCGAATCTCATATAATATTTACTGGAGGTCTACCATGACCTAATTAGTCTAAATACAGAAAATAATAATTTTTCTATTTCATTTGGCATTTAATTTATTTATTCTAAGATTCCAAATGCCCTAATATGAACATGAAGAGCACTAATGAGCCAACAATAAATCCTCCTAAAATCGGTAAAAATCCTATGAGACATTTAAAAAGCAATTCCAAGTTTTGAGAAATTTCAGAGGTGTTTCGGCGTACATTTCCTAATTTACCATTTTAGGCCATTTTTAAAATATTATGAAGGAAGTACTGTAAATATATATCCAAAAATCCCAAGAAATTTATAGAAGCTATATAGTGACCTAAAACCATCATAAACCAAGTATCATAATTTTTCTCCAACATTTGAACTCTGAATTTATTTTAATGTAAGATACTAATTTTCCTCACTTAATGAAGGAGGTACTGTTTTTATCATCTAAAATTCCAGAGGAAATTACAGGGTGACTATCATAATTTGAAACACCCACTGACCAAATTTCACAATTTTCCAATCAATAATTGGACACTATTTGTATTTTTGATTTCATATCACAATTAGTACATTAAAGAATAAAGTACCCAAAATAATCAGATAAAATTTCCAAGAAAATTACAAAAGGAATATCATGCTATAATATGCACTAATCCAAGATTTCATAACATTCAAGTGCATAGAAATTCCAAAATCATCAAGATAAATATCTAGGGCACAATTAGAGTTGTAAATGAAGTACTGTATAAATTAGCCCAAAAATCTCAACAAAATTATATTATGTCTACTTGGACCATAAAATCACTCTACCCAAATTTTACTTGATTTGTAGTTCAGTTGATAGCTTAATAATTCAAATTAAGGTTGGTGACCTAAACTAGGGTTAGGGTTTGAGGTGGGCTAAAGGTCTCCAAACACAATAATATTTTTACCAGAGGACTTTAAGGGCCCTATGGTCCTCTCCACCAAATTTCAAGTCAGTCCAAGGTCATTTGACCCCATGACCTACACAACCCTACAAATCCCCATTAAGGGACCTACCCTAGGGTTCTAGGGCTACCCTACACCAAACCACTCCAAACTCCCTTGGAGGGTGTATCATGCCCTAAAAGTCAGTGACCAAAATATCAGCCCCGGTTGAGGTGATATGGCCACTTAAATACCAAGGGGGTGTTTGATCCTAAATTATCCTATGAGGATCAACCTAGGGTTGGACACAAACCAAATCAAAACATCTCCAAATGAGATGAAATTTTTACCAGAACCTTATGTTACACCCAGGGACCACTTACCAAAATTTGGGAGGGTTTGGAAGTCATTTAGCCATCTAATTAAATTATGCTTGGATTATTAAATTTTTCTAAAAACTATAGAAAAACATTTTCCAAAAATTCTCATTTTTGGATAGCACCTAGATATAGGTAATATTAGGCCACACCCCAAATTTAAAGTCATTTTGATGAATGGATTGGAGTGGGGAATTTTTCTAAGGTCAATACAGCCCTATGGATAGGCCTCACCAAAAAGTGTGTTGTGGTCTAACCAGGACTCCGAATCCAGTGAAATTAATTTTAAATTAAACTAGACTTCAAGGGCTACATTTTATATGTTGATCAGTTTTTATGTTTCAGCCACTATAAACTATAATTTTCAGTTTTAATCCAGTGTACAGTAAAGTGATTTAATTCCTAATTATACAATATATAATATAATAAAATGTTACTGTTCATCTTCTTTTTTAGCCCAATCCAGCAACTAAAATGCTTAAAACCTGTAGCTTTTCTAAAGCTATTTCCCGGCCACCTAGCCATCTCCCTGGCCGGCCACCACTATCACCACCTCTGTTGAGGTGAGGGCTACCGTCGGGCAGCGGCACGGCCGCCGGAGAGGCGGTTTCCGGCAAACCCGACCACCATTTATTTTTGAAAAAAAATGGAAAAACTCACTCAATCTTGCTCCTTTGAGCTCGACATCTCTCCTAAGTAATTTCTAAGATCTATCCATAGAAGAAAGAGTAGAGGAGGACCTTGTTCGCGGTTTGAAGGCGAGATGAACGTCGGATTGTCATGGCGCAGTGATGGCGTTCCCGAACTTATCCTACAGCAAGAGCAAAAGTCTGAATTTGTTTGATCGAGTGTGTAACCTTCTCCTCTTGCTCCAAGGGGGCTTTTATAGATTTCCCAATGGGGAGGGGAAAGGATGAAACATTCAAGGTCATGAATGTTTCTTCTTTATAACGTTTCGGTTATGATGCAGGGAAGAGGAAAAGGTGGAAGATGAATTGGCTGATCCAGGTGGCGATTTCCTATTGGACCTCACTCTCTCATTCTATTAAATAATTAGGGATAGAAACGGCCCATAAATATTCCTGCTGTACAATCCCATAATCAGAATTGATTATGACGTCGGTTACCGAAATTTCCAGTCTGGCTGACGTTTCGGCCTTGGTCACGGGCGTGACAGGCCCGGGTGGCCAATTCTGAAGTCGACGATCGTCGAACTGAGATCAACGATCATCGAAGGGTGGTCACACCCTAGGTCACGGGCGTGATACATGGGTCACGGGCGTGACAGTCCTGGGTGGCCAATTCTGAGTTCGACGATCGTCGAACTTAGATCGACGATCGTCGAAGGGTGGTCACGCCCTAGGTCACGGGCGTGACACATAGGTCACGGGCGTGACAGGGTCATGAGGCAAATTCCACGCTCGGCGATCGTCTCGCTGAGATCGACGATCGCTGAAGGGGGTCACGCCCTTGGTCACGGGCGTGACACCTGGGTCACGGGCGTGACATGGCCAAGACGCAAATTCTACACTTCAACGATCGTCCCGCTGAGATTGACGATTGTCGAAGGGGTCATGCCCTAGGTGACGGGCGTGACACATAGGTGATGGGCGTGACACATAGGTCACGGGCGTGACAGGCCCGGGTTGAAAATTCTGCGCCCGACGATCGTCTCCCTGAGATCGACGATCATCGAAGGAGTCACGCCCTAGGTCACAGGCGTGACGGGTCGGTCACGGGCGTGACCAACCCGTGACCCGAAATCTCGGTCGATGTATTTCAATTTTTAGGCTTCCTAGGGTTCTGTCACGACCAACCGACTCCTAGGGGTCTAGCCGGAAATGGGATGTTACAAATCCCAATAAACAAAAAAAAATTTCGTCCCCGAAATCAAGGTTAAGCCTACGGTGCTCCTATCGGGAGAATAAAAAAAAGGCTTGTAACATCCCATGAGAGTCAAAAGATTTACATATCTACGTTACGTTTGCTATGTGTGGTTTGAAGGTGTTTGTCAAATCTAAGACCAATTCGTCAAGTTGACTATGTATATACCCCAATAAACAAAAGATTAGCCCCTATTCTTGAAATTTAAGTTCTACTAGTTTAAAATAGGAAGGTAAATTGAACGTCTTGAGAGGTTATGAGGTATACCTGGCTGAACAGTTCTGGATACCTTTGTCGTATCAGGTCCTGTGGTTCCCAGGTATGCTCCTCCTGACCGTGGTTCCTCCACGGAACTTTTGACTAACAGAATTTTCTTGCGACGCAAGGTCCGTACTCCTCTGCCATTGATCCGAATCGGCTCCAAGTGAACTGTCTGGTCGGAAGCTACCGGTCCATCTATGGCCAAAATCTGCTGCTCCGGGCGCAGTAGAGCCCTCCTAAGTGAAGAAACGTGGAATTCTCACCACTAAACTACAACCACCTTCCCTAAACTAGGTCCAAGGGAACCCAAGCCTATACTAATTTGCCCAATAAACAAAAGTTTAGCCCCGATTAAACAAAAGATAAGCCCCTACCCATCTTGGGCTAAGTATCTTTGACATTACCCTGTTACATCTGTCCTAGCTGGGTGCACAATCCCTAGGGCAACAATCTTTGACTTGGGTTTCCACCCTGAAACTCATTAATATACTCCATACTTTAAACTCTCTGAGTCACATCTATGACAACCTTATCCGGGTCAAAATATTCCCAATCCCAAATGGGTATCTTCCGAACTCGAATTCCTATCCGACCCTCAGTGTTTGTCTCGGTGGTTGCCTCTAGGTAATTTTATTACCGGTATTGAGGGTTAAGACTACTTGTATTTTATCATTCTGCTAACTTATTATTGGTCTCAATTGTCCTTAAAGTAGTCTACCGCTTTGAATAATCCTTGATTGGGATAGTAGGGACACCTGAGTTTACGTCTTAGGTAGTCATTCTCGTGCTAAACTCCTCCTTTATTCTCTTTGGGTATCTCCTTACCTTAACCAAATTCATACCCAAGGTCTATTTTGAACTAGGGCATACTATAAATTGTCATGGTTAGTCACGAGTCCTAGTTGGTTGAGTCTAAATCGTTGGCTAGAGGATGATAAAACGAGATCTTCGTAGCCGAAGATGTTCCCTGCTGGGGGCAGGGTAGGTCACAGGCTACAAAGAAGGCTTCCAATTAATGATGAAGTGGACTTTCACATGTGATTTCCCTTATGGGCACACCACTGCTTCCGCTGCTTAGTTTGTCCCCAAATTAAACTCGAGCGGGGCTGGCCCAGGGTTAGTGGATTGCTACTTTTTCGATCGAGGTTTCCTCTGATACCACTTGTAAGACCCCCTTTTTTCTGTTCAAAACACCGGGGTCTTAGCCCAGAACTGCCTCTTTGTGGTGGCACCGACTCAAGGGAAGGCCGCCACTACAAAACGCCAATTCTGCCGGCCCTTTTCGATCGCAGAACAGTAGCATAAAGAAGTAAAAGCAAGTCCACATAACCACATGTATATAAATAAATCTCCACGAAGGGAGTGTCCACAATAATAATATATCAGAGTACAAAAGGAGGGCTTGTGCCCAGTACATCATATCCTCACTACAAGTCACTCGCGGAAGCAAAACTGAAACTAAGCGACACTGTAACTGTCACTGGACCGAGAGCACCCAAGCTAGAATGGCCTATCCCCACCGATTCCGTACTCTGCTGGTGCTGCATCTCTGGGTGCTTCTTCCTTTTTGGCCTGCCGTCGCCACCTCGTAATCCACGTCTGCATCTATGTCTTCGGCCTCCTGGCTGCTGAGCTGGTGGGATCCCACCCATCAAGGGGCATTTAACCCGTGTATGTCCCGGCTGGTGACAATGGTAACACGGTCGCGGGGTCAACTCTGTCGGAAACTGCAACACCCGTGACCCTTCCATATGGTACACCTAAAATGTTGTGGTTCGGAAACCGTTAGTCATAAAGACTAAGCTCTATCATCCCCTACCCCTTCCCCCATGGCTCCTAGGTACCGAGCGGAGAGGGAGAAAGGGAAGGATATTGTTGAAGCCAAAATTGACCGAAGCCAAAATTGACTTCCGTGGAGTTCGGGGTCCCAAAAGAGGGGTGACCGCACACCTACTACACTCAAATGAACAATCTAGGCTCTAGACTAGGAATGTAAGGTACAGACCCAAGGTCTCAGCGTGGAGGACCCACCGCATACCCGGAAGACTAACGAACTCTTCCCCTCCCAAGCCAAAGGCTGAGCTAAGACACCTTCGGAGGGCACTCTTGGCCGACCGGAACATCTAAGGAGGGTCTCAAGACCAACTCTCTCCTATCCAGATGTATTTCCTTGGGTCTATACAAAAGATTCCTCACCCGCGCTACTAAAGGCGCAATATCGCCGAGCCATTCTACGACACGCTGCCCAACTGGGCTGCAAACAGCGCGACTCCGCTGCCTCAAAAGGCTATCAACAGGCCAACAGGGGCTTCCCGGTATAAACCTCGGGGCTCCCACGGGACGAGCGGTTCGCGAGCACACCGCTCGCCCAAAGCAAAAAGAGTAAATCACACATTCGCAGAGCATCACAGATTATAAATTATTACAGGAATATAAATTCCATACTTTGGCACGCAGGCCGGTAATATAAATAAAAATAGGCCTTCGAGGGCCGGCACAAGCTTGGGCTTAAGCCCGCTATTCCCCGCTTGGTATTGCAACACCTGTACGTCAATGTCTCGACGAACGACTGCCAGCTGAACTACAGTCGGCTAACATAAGCAGGCCAAACATATTCCGTACACCCCTTTTTCGGGGTCACGGTACGCATTCCCTGCAAGTAGGCAATATCCAACTCCCACGGAGTCTTCTCCGGGAACCCCAGAACATCACCGATCAGGCTCATACGTCCGGACGGGCTTTATATAGAACATCACCAATTCGGCCCATGCGTCTGAATGGGCTTCGCACAGCACGTCACCAATTCGGCTCGTACGTCCGAATGGGCTTCACACAGCACATCACCAATTCGGCTCGTACGTCCGAATGGGCTTCACACAGCACATCACCAATTTGGCTCGTACGTCCGAATGGGCTTCACACAGCACATCACCAATTCGGCTCGTACGTCCGAATGGGCTTCACACAGCATGCCTAAATCCGTACTCACACTTCCGGATACTAGATGCAATTAATAGCGGGGACGTACATGTCAACCCGTCGGAGAGCTCCCTTCCCCCACCCATTGGTGGAGAGGGGCTTCCATGCAAATATGTAAAATAAGGGCTTCACCTGCCCGAGAAGAAACATCGTTACCCTTGACGCGTGATTTGACGAAGCCGCAACCGCGTATCGACCGTACAAGCACGGATCCGGACGTCGCAGTATGAACTCTGATCTTTTTTGTTGTTGTGGATCTTGGTAGCAATAGCCCTCATCATGAGAGGCTCGGGCAACCCTTGCTGGAGGCGACTTTCTCTTTGCGGCGGCGGCCTGGACAGGAGAAGGAAAAGAGGTGGAGCTCGGGCTCGGGCTTGCCGGCGGCGGCCATGGCAGAGAGAGAAGAGCTCGGGCTCGGGCTTGCCGGCGGCGGCCATGGAAAAGAGAGAAGAGCTCGGGCTCGGGCTTGCCGGCGGCGGCCATGGCAGAGAGAGAAGAGCTCGGGCTCGGCGAGAGAGAGGAAGAGGGAGGGGCTATGGTCGAGCTGGGCTCCAAGCCGATCGAAGAGAGAGAGGAAGAGGGAGGGTGGTCGGCGGCCTGCTCCAGGCGGCCGATCGGGGGGGGGGAGAAGACATTAGGGCTTTTTCTCTTCTTTCCCCTCTTTTCTGCTCCCATTCCCCCGATCTCCCTTTCTCCTTTTTCCTGCTGCTGCCCGTACCCCCCCCCCTCTTAACTTCTATTATCTCCATAATCTATACAATATATATAATATATATAATATATAAAATATAAAATATATTGTATAATATAATATATATAAAACATAATATATTCAATATAATATGTTACATTAATACACATGCACATGAAACCTTCGCGCGCACGTACGAACACCCGCGCGTCTTTGGGCGGGGCTGCACCAACTCATCGCCCATAGCATGCCCCGAGTCCGTCACTTGGGGAGGATCCCGCTCGCCCAGATATGGGGTTGTACACAATCCCCGCTCTTTTCGAGGTTGGTACAAGCTCGGAAAGAAATGTCCAATCCCAAGTATCCGGCGAGCGGGAGCCGACCCAAAAGAAAAATTTTGAGAAAATCCAAAATTTGCATCCAAAACACTAAACTTTCCGTGCCCATTTTGATCATTCTGAACCACTCGATACTTATAATGCTCCCTGCTACCGAACTGCCCTTATACCCTTTCTTACAATAAGTATACCTGGGGCTGAGCCCGGCTCGAGGCGTCGATGAAGTAGCTAAACCGAAGCATCTCAAAAGCCAACCTTTCCCCCACAGGCGAGCCTTCGAACCTGCCAGCTTGATGGGAGCCTGCGCAGCGGGTCTACCTGGGGCCGAGCCCGGCTCGGGGTGTCGTAGAAGTGGCTAAACCAGAACATCTCAAAAGCCGACCTTTCCCCCACAGGCGAGCCTTCGGACCTGCCAGCTTGATGGGAGCCTGCTCAACGGGTCTACCTGGGGCCGAGCCCGGCTCGAGGTGTCGTAGAAGTGGCTAAACCAGAACATCTCAAAAGCCAACCTTTCCCCAACAGGCGAGCCTTCGGACCTGCCAGCTTGATGGGAGCCTGCGCAGCGGGTCTACCTGGGGTCGAGCCCGGCTCGGGGTGTCGTAGAAGTGGCTAAACCAGAACATCTCAAAAGCTAACCTTTCCCCCACAGGCGAGCCTTCGAACCTGCCAGCTTGATGGGAGCCTGCGCAGCGGGCCTACCTGGGGCCGAGCCCGGCTCGGGGTGTCGTAGAAGTGGCTAAACCAGAACATCTCAAAAGCCGACCTTTCCCCCACAGGCGAGCCTTCGGACCTGCCAGCTTGATGGGAGCCTGCGCAGCGGGTCTACCTGGGGCCAAGCCCGGCTCGAGGTGTCGTAGAAGTGGCTAAACCAGAACATCTCAAAAGCCGACCTTTCCCCCACAGGCGAGCCTTCGGACCTGCCAGCTTGATGGGAGCCTGCGCAGCGGGTCTACCTGGGGCCGAGCCCGGCTCGGGGTGTCGTAGAAGTGGCTAAACCAGAACATCTCAAAAGCCAACCTTTCCCCCACAGGCGAGCCTTCGGACTTGCCAGCTTGATGGGAGCCTGCGCAGCGGGTCTACCTGGGGCCGAGCCCGGCTCGGGGTGTCGTAGAAGTGGCTAAACTAGAACATCTCATAAGCCAACCTTTCCCCCACAGGCGAGCCTTCGGACCTGCCAGCTTGATGGGAGCCTGCGCAGCGGGTCTACCTGGGGCCGAGCCCGGCTCGGGGTGTCGTAGAAGTGGCTAAACCAGAATATCTCAAAAGCCAACCTTTCTCCCACAGGCGAGCCTTCGGACCTGCCAGCTTGATGGGAGCCTGCGCAGCGGGTCTACCTAGGGTCGAGCCCGGCTCGGGGTGTCGTAGAAGTGGCTAAACCAGAACATCTCAAAAGCCGACCTTTCCCCCATAGGCGAGCCTTCGGACCTGCCAGCTTGATGGGAGCCTGCGCAGCAGGTCTACCTGGGGCCGAGCCCGGCTCGGGGTGCCGATGACGATCAAACCAATCCTATCCCCCATAGGCGAGCCTATGGACCTGCCAGCTAGATGGGAGCCTGCGCAGCGGGTCTACCTGGGGCCGAGCCGAGCTCGGGGTGCCGATGACGATCAAACCAATCCTATCCCCCACAGGCGAGCCTACGGACCTACCAGCTAGATGGGAGCCTGCGCAGCGGGTCTACCTGGGGCCGAGCCGAGCTCGGGGTGCCAATGACGATCAAACCAATCCTATCCCCCACAGGCGAGCCTACGGACCTGCCAGCTAGATGGTAGCCTGCACATCGGGTCTACCGAGGGCCGAGCCGAGCTCGGGATGCCGATGATGATCAAACCAATCCTATCCCCCACAGGCGAGCCTACGGACCTGCCAGCTAGATGGGAGCCTGCGCAGCGGGTCTACCTGGGGGTCTCCTCTCCAAACCAACTCCAACCCCCGAGTGAGCCTACAGCCCTGCCAGCTTGATAAGAGCCTGGTCAGCGGGTCTTCTCGGGGTCTCATCTCCGACACAATTATAAAGGAAACATAAAGATAATCCAATAACTCAAAAGAACTGTTAACCCGATCAACCAAGTAACAGTCCGACATGAGGCACCTCTACCCGCTACGTCCACCCTCTCAGGAACCGGAGGGGAGACGAAAAGCTAGGATGGTTAAGATCGACTAACGAGGAGTGGGAGGGGACTTCTTTCATCACATAACCCTGGTCGTCACTTGGTTCCTCCTCTATAGCCACGACGTTCGCATGAGTTTTTCTGTGCTGGTCACTCTCCACGCTCACCGCACCATAACTGTTGAAGCCAAAATTGACCTCAACGAATGTTCACGAACCAAAGTGTAGCCAATGCCTACTTCTCCCGAATCTCGACCCCTGACTGGCTGTTAAGGTCCTAAGACTGACCCAAAGCCTCAGCTGGGAGGTCCCACCTCACACCCGGAAGATCTCTGAGAGCTTCCCCTCCAAAGCCAAATGCCGGGCTGGGAGCTCTTCAGAAAGCACTAAAATTGGAGAATAATGAAAAGCCTTGCCTTCCAAAGAGCCCCTATGGGTCTTTTTATAGTCTTCCATTGACCTGAAAGTACTGAGACACCCCTGATGGGTCTGCAAATAGCCAAATCCCGCTGTCCTCCCAGGGGCACCAAGGTAATTTTACCTGCGAATAATGAAATAATAAAAATAATCCTCTTTTCGAGCGCCGGGCCCTACCACGTGGGCCCACTTGGCGAGAACCCTGGCCGAGAAGGCTCTCGCTGGGTCCCCAACTGGGCTAACCTTGGCTAGCCCCCCTGCCGGGGAGGTTCTCTCCCTTCACGGTCTTGATACTATTGCGACTGAAGGCTCACTTAACGCCTTCTCGCTTGCCCTGGGCGGGAGCTCCCTCGAGGCGGGAGCTTCCATAGCTCGACTATCTGCTTTGGCTTCCCCCGCTTTCGCCTGCCCTTAACGGGAGCTCCTTCCAGGCGGGAGCTCATCTAGTCTGGAACCCGAAGCCTGGCGAGAACTCTATAAGTACGTCCTAAGGATAACCCAAGGCTAGCCTGAGGCTAGCCCCATCCTGACCACTGAACCCTTGGGGTTCCGCCCAGCGAATATGGGGTGAACCCTTGGGGTTCCGCCCAGCGAATATGGGGTGAACCCTTGGGGTTCCGCCCAGCGAATATGGGGTTGTACAGATATGAAGGTGGAGAGTAAGTCAAAAGCAGGTGACAGCGGACCTATGCTAGCAATTCCATAGTAAACATGATAGAAGCAGAAAGTTGGAAATGTAACCTTAACTTATGCGCGGAAGCGCATAAGCCAAGGGATCTTTTGCAGGGCTCCCATCGTATAAAGTGTCTCATACCACTTATACATTGGGGTGTCGGTTATCAAACAGTTAAGAGTAGCAAGTAAGTGAAAGCACAAGAAATATAACCATTGATTTATAGGGATTACCCCTATAGACCAAGGGGTCGTTTTGCAGGGCCTATCGTATAAAACGTCCCATACCATCTTATACGATAGGTGGCAATGTTTATGCTATGACACGCAAATATGCTATGAAATGCACAAGCAAGTGCAACACACCCACCGACTCTATGCGCACAGACCTTTAGTTCCCCCTGTTCGGGCGGCTAGCTTCACCCCTAGGAACCTCCGTTGTGGCAAACGGAGACAGTGGGTCAGGCCCCCCACTCCTAGGCGGGTAACCACACTACTAGTCCTAGCCCTTCCGTACGCCCCTAGAAGAACACAAACTAGAGTATCCGCGTACTAGTTCTGGCTGTACCCACCAGGCTTTCTTTGGCTAAGTGTCCCACACCGCCGAGTCAACGTACCGCTGTCGGTGTGATCGATCGCCCAGTACCGATGACCCACCACTTTTATGCACATGCAATCATGACAATTATATTTGTACAAGTTCTCATGTTACCGAGCCTCCAGCTCTCTAGGCTACCAAGCATATACCAAGTCCCCGAGCATCCAGCTCCCCGGACTTCCCAATCACAAACCAGACCACTATCATTTCTAGTAGGCCCTTAGACCACGGGCCAACTCTACCCATTCCATGCCAATTCTTCTTCCTAAGTATACAAGTGTAGGTGTGAGGTTGAACTATTATTAGGGTTACTCTTGATCATTTTATTCCCAAGAGTTAAGGTTAATCTTGGAATTCCCGAGGTTTACCCGGTGAAGGGCTCGCAGCGGTACTGGGAGCTATGATGGGGTGAATCCCAAAACTCCCTTTCCAAGGAACTTATTATAATTTATTGGTTCCCTTAACCCATTCCCTTCTCACATTACAATGGGCTAATCCTAGGGTGACTTTGACTCTTCCTCTTCTCGGGGAGGACGATCTTCCGTCGAACCCGAACACTACTTATCGCTAGTCAATCTCACACTCTACCCATCCTGACTTCCAATAATGAACTTGATTTAACTAACCCTATCCAAGCCAGCAAACTACCATAATTCCATCTCCCAAGTTCATTACCCACTCTAGTTCAGCTTCTGCAGTTTTTACTAAACGCAGACCATCCTAAGCTTTAGGAGGTATGCAAGGGGTGGTACTCCAAGCTGTCTTCCGAATCTCATATAATATTTACTGGAGGTCTACCATGACCTAATTAGTCTAAATCAAGAAAATAATAATTTTCCTATTTCATTTGGCATTTAATTTATTTATTCTAAGATTCCAAATGCCCTAATATGAACATGAAGAGCACTAATGAGCCAACAATAAATCCTCCTAAAATAGGTAAAAATCCTATGAGACATTTAAATAGCAATTCCATGTTTTGAGAAATATCAGAGGTGTTTAGGCCTACATTTCCTAATTTACCATTTTAGGCCACTTTTACTATATTATGAAGAAAATACTGTAAATATATATCCAAAAATCCTAAGAAATTTATAGAAGCTATATAGTGACCTAAAACCATCATAAACCAAGTACCATAATTTTTCTCCAACATTTGAACTCTGAATTTATTTTAATATAAGATACTAATTTTCCTCACTTAATGAACGAGGTACTGTTTTTATCATCTATAATTCCAAAGAAAATTACAGGGTGACTAACATAATTTGAAACACCGACTGACCAAATTTGATAATTTTCCAATTAATAATTGGGCATTATTTGTATTTTTGACTACATATCACAATTAGTACATTAAAGAATAAAGTACCCAAAATAATCAGATAAAATTTCCAAGAAAATTATAGAAGGAATATCATGCTATAATATGCACTAATCCAAGATTTCATAACATTCCAGTGCATAGAAATTCCAAAATCATCAAGATAAATATCTAGGGCACAATTAGAGTTGTAAATGAAGTACTGTATAAATTAGCCCAAAAATCTCAACAAAATTATATTATGACTACTTGGACCATAAAATCACTCTACCAAAATTTTACTTGATTTGTAGTTCAGTTGATAGCTTAATAATTCAAATTAAGGTTGGTGACCTAAACTAGGGTTAGGGTTTGAGGTGGGCTAAAGGTCTCCAAACACCATAATATTTTTACCAGAGGACTTTAAGGGCCCTATGGTCCTCTCCACCAAATTTCAAGTCAGTCCAAGGTCATTTGACCCCATGACCTTCACAACCCTACAAATCCCCATTAAGGAACCTACCCTAGGGTTCTAGGGCTACCCTACACCAAACCACTCCAAACTCCCTTGGAGGGTGTATCATGCCCTAAAAGTCAGTGACCAAAATATCAGCCCCGGTTGAGGTGATATGGCCACTTAAATACCAAGGGGGTGTTTGATCCTAAATTATCCTATGAGGATCAACCTAGGGTTGGACACAAACCAAATCAAAACATCTCCAAATGAGATGAAATTTTTACCAGAACCTTATGTTACACCCAGGGACCACTTACCTAAATTTGGGAGGGTTTGGAAGTCATTTAGCCATCTAATTAAATTATGCTAGGATTATTAAATTTTTCTAAAAACTATAGAAAAACATTCTCCAAAAATTCTCATTTTTGGATAGCACCTAGATATAGGTAAGATTAGGCCACACCCCAAATTTCAAGTCATTTTGATGACTGGATTGGAGTGGGGAATTTTTCTAAGGTCAATACAGCCCTATGGATAGGCCTCACCAAAAAGTGTGTTGTGGTCTAACCAGGATTCCGAATCCAGTGAAATCAATTTTAAATTAAACTAGACTTCAAGGACTACATTTTATATGTTGATCAGTTTTTATGTTTCAGCCACTATAAACTATAATTTTCAGTTTTAATCCAATGTACAGTAAAGTGATTTAATTCCTAATTATACAATATATAATATAATAAAATGTTATTGTTCATCTTCTTCTTTAGCCCGATCCAGCAACTAAAATGCTTAAAACCTGTAGCTTTTTGAAAGCTATTTCCCGGCCACCCAGCCATCTCCCTGGCCGGCCACCACCACCACCACCTCTGTTGAGGTGAGGGCTACCGTCGGGCAGCGGCACGGCCGCCGGAGAGGCGGTTTCCGGCGAACCCGACCACCATTTATTTTTGAAAAAAAATGGAAAAACTCACTCAATCTTGCTCCTTTGAGCTCGACATCTCTCCTAAGTAATTTCTAAGATCTATCCATAGAAGAAAGAGTAGAGGAGGACCTTGTTCGCGGTTTGAAGGCGAGATGAACGTCGGATTGTCATGGCGCGGTGATGGCGTTCCCGAACTTATCCTACAGCAAGAGCAAAAGTCTGAATTTATTTGATCGAGCGTGTAACCTTCTCCTCTTGCTCCAAGGGGGCTTTTATAGATTTCCCAATGGGGAGGCGAAAGGATGAAACATTCATAGCCATGAATGTTTCTTCTTAATAACATTTCGGTTATGATGCAGGGAAGAGGAAAAGGTGGAAGATGAATTGGCTGATCCAGGTGGCGATTTCCTATTGGACCTCACTCTCTCATTCTATTAAATAATTAAGGATGGAAATGGCCCATAAATATTCCTACTGTACAATCCCATAATCAGAATTGATTATGACGTCGGTTACCGAAATTTCCAGTCCGGCTGACGTTTCGGACTTGGTCACGGGCGTGACACATAGGTCACGGGCATGACAGGCCCGGGTGGCCAATTCTGAGGTCGACGATCGTCGAACTGAGATCGACGATCATCGAAGGGTGTTCATGCCCTAGGTCACGGGCGTGACACATGGGTCACGGGCGTGACAGGCCTGGGTGGCCAATTCTGAGTTCGACGATCGTCGAACTTAGATCGACGTTCGTCGAAGGGTGGTCATGCCCTAGGTCACGGGCATGACACAGGTCACGAGTGTGACAGGGTCATGAGGCAAATTCCACGCTCGGCGATCGTCTCGTTGAGATCGACGATCGCCGAAGGGGGTCACGCCCTTGGTCACGGGCGTGACACCTGGGTCACGGGCGTGACATGGCCATGACGCAAATTCTGCACTTCGACGATCGTCCCCCTGAGATCGACGATCGTCGAAGGGGTCACGCCCTAGGTCACGGGCGTGACACATAGGTCATGGGCGTGACAGGACCGGGTTGAAAATTTTGCGCCCGACGATCGTCTCTCTGAGATCGACGATCGTCGAAGGAGTCACGCCCTAGGTCACGGGCGTGACGGGTCGGTCACGGGCGTGACCAACCCGTGACCCGAAATCTCGGTCGATGTATTTCAATTTTTGGGCTTCCTAGGGTTCTGTCACGACCAACCGACTCCTAGGGGTCTAGCCGGAAATGGGATGTTACAAAAACTACTCTTGGTTTTAACACTAGTGTTAAACCAGCAATCCATGGCAAAGTGCTCAACCTTGCCACAACACCAACACTCAAACCTATTATACCTTTTCTTAGGTAAATACTTTACTGCTTTGTTGTCAGCAGTCTTGTTGAGAGTTGGTGCTGGAGCATCACTCTTCAAGAAATCCTCTTGAACTTGATGGGCATTCCTATAGTGTGGTCTGTAAGCATTTGCACCCTTGCCCATGTGATTCCATGCTCACATTGACCATGTATTGTGTCATGATCATACCTGTTAGTAGGATTCACCACCTTCCTAAAGAAAATAGAGGGTTCAGCAACTAGAGGCTGAACTGGGCCCTTACCTTTTCTATGTGAATTGACAGCCCTAGTTCTTCCCTTAAATCCTAGACCAGTCTTCCCTTTTTCTGAAATAAAATTGTCTATTAGGGGTAAGACAGATTTTTGCTTGGAGAATTTAGCCAATAGCTCTCTCTCTCTTGCTGAAGTTTTGCCTCCAGTTTCTTGATATGATTCTCTTTGAAAGAGATTGTGCCCATTTGAATAACTATAATGTTCTTCAATTTGGAAACCTCATTCAGTTTTAGATCCAACATCTTAGCTGAATCTACTGCAGCCAGCTTAAGAGACTCAATCTCTTTGGCCTGCACTTTAACAAGAAACTTGCTCTTCTTCAGAGCTTGCAACAACTCACCATACTCATCAATGAGGTTGTGTACATCCCCTTCAGACTCAGATCAATCCACTGCTATTGAAGCAGATGCTTCTGATTCTAATACAGTAAAGTAATCTGAAACTAAGGGAGAATAGTTTACCTTACTTAATCCAGGCTGATCCTTGCACTGATCATCTTTAGATTGAGCCGTCATCCCTCTATAGTAATGTTCTTCAACTCCATTTATGGAGTCCAGCATCTGTAGGAATTCTAGTTCCCTAGAGTCCTCTTCTGTTGAGAATAGCCTAACATATGCTTCTGTTTCTTCTTCTCCAGATTCTGAAGATGAAGAGTCTGTCCAACTCTTCTCCTTATGAGTAACTAGAGACTTCTCCTTCTTACCTTTGACCTGCTGCTTCTTCTTGTCCTTTGACTCCTTTATTTTGTCAGGACAGTTAGCTATGACATGTCCAGTCCTGTTGCAGCAATAACACACATTCTTAGTATTAGATTGTTTACCAGGTTTAGAGGCATACCTCTCCTCCTTGGGTGTCTTCTTCTTCCTATAGTACTCATCCTTGGAATAGGATGAAGATGATGGACTGGTTCTCCACTTCTTTTTCTTTATAAACCTTTGGAATTGCCTTGTAAAGGCAGCAAAGTCCTCATCAGAAGTATGACTATCTGATGTGTTATTGTCAGAAATTCCTTCTTCTGCCTCAGCACTCCTTCTGGTGGAGAAGGAGATTTTCTCTTACCCTTTCTTGAGCCTTCAGCTTTGAAGGCCACTGACTTTTCCTTAAACTCATATCTGCTGCCCTTCTCCTCTTCTTTTCTAGCAGTAAGCTGAATTTCATATGATAGAAACTTTCCAAACAGTGTACGTGGAGGTGTATCAGCCAGTCTAACAACTTCTCTGATGACACATATCTTAGTGTCCCAATACTTTGTTAGAGACCTAAGAAACTTATCATACAGTTCATAAGTGTTGAAGACCCTTCCATAGGTCATCAACTCATTTACTATTCTAAAGAACTTCTTATACCATTCAGCTATACTGTCAGATTTAGCTTGTCTAAAGCTTTCATACTCCTGGTTTAGCAAGACTTCCTATCCTCTCTGACTTCTTCTGTGCCCTCCATGTAGACAATCAATGTGTCCCACATTTCTTTGGAGGTTTTATAATGCACCAGATTATGAAAAGAGGCATCATCTATAACACTTACAATTATGTTTTGTGCTCTTTTATCTAGTGTTGCCAGGATGATTTCATCCTTGGTCATTTCAGAATAGCTCTTTGGATTTTGAATGTTTGCATAGAGAACTGATACCTTCATTGGAATGAAGGGCCTTCCTGTATTGTGATATAAATTCTTGGATCAGATGCTTCCATAAACAACCTGACCCTTTCCTTCCAAATACAAAAGGATTCTTTCCTGCATATAGGTAATTTCATAGATCCAAATTCCTTTTGATTCTCATTTGAACCCATTCTTTATATCTGTTATTTTCCTTGGAGAATAACTCTGACTATTAAGTCAATCTTTGAGGAACCTCCCTCTGATATCACTTGAAAGACTTTGTTTCAAGAGCCTAAACACCTAGAGGGGGGGGTGAATAGGTTCTAATCTTTTAAAGTCCTTTTTAGGAAAACAGTTAGATAATCATTCAACACGGATTAATTAAATTGCAGAATATAAACACATCACAGCAAATACCAGATCTATAGTGGTTTCCCAAGATATTGTTACATCCACTTTCCCCCTCTGCCTATCCAGTAGATAACTGGATTCAGCCTAACTTCCTTCCACTGGCTCAGAACCCCAGATCTAACAAACTCAGAACCAAAATGATTCCTACAGCTCAGACTTAACAAGTCATACCTCAGATTCTTTCCCAGAATCCTACCTCAGGCCTCAGCCCTACCTCAGCCTTTATAACTAGGCTTACAACTCAGACTTTCCACAAGTCCTACACCTCAGGCTAACAGCCCTACCTCCGTCTTTATAATTTCAGGATTACAACTCAGATCTTATAATAGATCTTACAAGAAATAGAATGTAATAAGAAATAAACAAATTCACCAGCTAGATTCCTCTGTTGGTGAAGCCTTCTTGATCAGTTCTTGACTGAACTGATCCTTCTGATCCAACCCGACTTAGCTTCTCAAAGCTTCTTGATAGAACAAAATAAGGTGGATCTTCTTGCTGTTGAAGTTGATCTTCAGTCAGCTTCTTCCTTAAATTCAGATTGGAATCTGAATCTTTCTTGCAGAACAATTCTGAATCTATTTCTCTTCACAGAATTCCCCTTTTTTTCAATTATCATCTTTTTTGTAGCTTCCAATCTGTCTCTTATATAGAGTTTGCTTCATGGTTACCAGCTGATCCGGTTTCTAACAAACTACTGACAAATCTGAAGAGGTGTCAGACCGGTTGGATATGACAACTGTCAAGTCACCAGACATGTCAGTAGAGTTGTCAAAGTCATTCCATCTCAGTACAAATCACTCAGAATGCTGCTTCATATGTGTCGATACATATTGGCCAAGTGTCGACACAAGTCTTCATAGTGTCGACACAATACTCCAAGTGTCGACACAGACATACTTCTGCTTCTCGACACATCTTCTGTTGAATGTGTCAACACAAGTCCTGTGTGTCGACACAAATGCTCCCGGTGTCGAAACAGTTGTTGCTGGCAGATGACGTTGAGTAGGTGTCGACACAAGTCCTGTGTATCGACACAGCTGCTTATGGTCTCGACATAGCTATTGTCGACAATGTTTAAAGTATCTAGACGGCGTTGAGTGTGTGTCGACACAAGTATTGTGTGTCGACACAATTACTTCTGGTGTCGACATAACTCCTTGCTCAGGTGTCGACACAATTCTGAGTGTCGACACAACTTCTTCAGAAATGTCGACTTAGCTTGAATGTCGACACCACTTCTTCATAAGAGTCGACACAACTTGAGTGTCGACACAATACCTTCATAAGTGTCGAGACAACTTCAGAGTGTCGACACAAGTTCTTCATAAGTGTCGACACAGCTTCTGGCTGTCGACACAGCTTCTTCACAAGTGTCGACACTTGTACTTAGAAAATTTTCTTCAAATGCTTAAACCTGCACAATGTAACTCAAACATCTATTAAATACAAATTGATGCATATCATTGACTAAGATGAGGCTTCTCCAAATCTGGTACACATTTTCCAATGTACCCAACAATCTCCCCCTATTTGGAGAAGTCATAACCCTTAGTCAAAGACATACATCTCTCATAATAAAACAGAAATAGAAATAGATGAACATTCAATTTACACCAGGTAAACACATAATCATTGTAAACAACAAAGAAATAAAAACTGAACTGATTTCATTCAATTCTTAGAGATAAAGAAATATCATGTTTACAAAGATTCCTTTCTAGATCAAAACACAAAATATTACATTGTTCTAATACATAAGCCTATCTATCCTGTTATTGACTAGGCTCCTTAATGACAATTCCTTTGCCAGCCTTGATCTTTGCCTGTACAGAAGGTTCAGCATCTTCAGCAGGCATCTTCCCTTTCAGGGCTTTATTCTTTAGTTCTTCAACCTTAATTTGCTGCCTTTCAAAATAGTGGAATGGCTTTGGGAAGTACTTACTTGGCTCCTAAGCATTTGCAGGTAGCTTCCCAGCCTTGGCTCTTCTTCTATGTTGAAGAATGGCTTCTTGTCTAGCTTGGTATTTATTTCATTCCTGTTCTGAATACCATTTATCCCTATCATGGGTTTTATCCTTTACAGCTTTCCAGGCAGTAAGTATAATGTTTTTAGAAGTTGGGCTCCACTACTCAAAGTCTGGCTTCAGCTCAGCCTGCTCTCTAAATCTCTTCTTGGATAGTTGATCTTCCTTCTGAGCTTCTAAGGTAGCTTCTGACATCTCTACGTTTTCTAGAATTATTTTTGTGCCTCTTGTGGAGGACTATACATTTTCTGCACTTCTTCTTGAACCATTTCAAAGTCTGCTGGGGGGGTAGATCACCTGAGCAACTTCAGGCTGATCTCCTTCAAGATAGGCAGGTAATATCCCAGATTCTGCTACATTATCATCATCACAAAGAGGATGATGTCCAAGAGTGGCTCTGATGCTATTGAAAATCCATTTAGCATGGTCAAAGCTAGCTTTGACTAGTAATCTCTCCCCCTTTATGACTTCTCTTTCAATATGACTTCTCAAATCATCCTTTTGAAACCTGACCTGATTAACAACTTGGTCAGTTCCTTCCTTAAAGTAATCTCTAAATTTTATCAAGAAATCAGATATATTATTTTGAGAAGCCTGAAAGGTGGCCTGAACTGCAGTTATATCTTCCTTGATTTGCTTTGAAACTTCATCTTTCACAGCAGTTGATAAATCATTTATCTTTGATAGTATAGCAAGGTGTGAATCTTGAAGATTGTCATTCATTCTTATCTGATTTTCAAGTACATATCATTGCTTTACTTCAAGTTCATCCACTTTAACTGTGATAGCTTGTTGTTGCTTGGCCAGGAACACAACAGCATTACTTCCTTTATGGAAGCAATTTGTCATCTCCTTATTTTTTTGATTCACTTAAAATCTAATAGATTTGATGTCCTGGGCTAATTGAAACTGTAACTCTTTATGAGTTTCATCCACATATTTTTATATAGATTGTCTATAGATTGTCTTTATTCATCCAATTTAATCTGTATCTGGACCAGTAAATAACTGAAGTCCAAGCTTAGTGCAGATGGTGCTGTGCTTATTTGCAATGCCATTTTATATCCATAACTCTTTTTCTTCAAAGAAGCTAATTTCCTTTTCTTGGCCATTGTGGCTTCTTCATCTTCAGAAGATTCAGTTGAACTTTCAATATCAACTGTATTCTTTTCAGCTTGGGCATCCTTAGAAAACTCCCCCTCAGTCCATGGAATATCTTTTTCTTGTGCAATCTACTCCCCCTAAGTCCTTGCAGGAGGAAGATCAGAGAATAGGTCATCCATGGTGAATTCCTGCTGTATTGGCTCATTTTGTGCTTTTGTCTCAACAGTTTCTTGAGCTGCAATGTTGATTTCAGATACTATGTTCATGACAGTATCTGCAGCCAAGTCACTTTCTAAGACTGCATCATCAATGCCTCCCCCTTGGGCAGGCAACTCAGTTGCTTGTTCTATGTGTTCTCCCCCTAGAGTTGTGTCCATTTGTTGTTCTTGGGGCACACTGCCCTGCACTTGTTCTTGTGCATCCATTTGTTGCTGGTCTTCATCAGAACTGAAGACCATTTCCTCCTCAGAATCATTGGAGGATTCAGCCTGTAGAACCACTTTCTTCTTTTTCTTATCTTTCTTAGTTTGCTCCTGAGGAGCAGGGACTTCCTTGGTCAGAACTCTATCCCACCTTGATAGAATTTTTACATCCATCCTCCTCATATGGTTTATTTTTTATCCAGCCACTTATTTTAATACATCTGGTATTACAGCAGATAAGCATAAACTCAGAATTCTTCCCAAGTTTGGTTTCTTAGTTCCTTCATGAAATTTATCAAACTCTACTGCTGCCCAGTTAGTGTTTATCTTGAATATGATCCTTACCATAAGATTGAACATGTGGATAGAGATTCTGTCATGTCCACCAGTTTTGCAAAGAATCACTTTGCCAACTACTTCAGATAGGAATTTTCCTTGGGAATTCATCCCTTTTCTGGTAATAGACGATCCAATCTTAATATTAGGGCTCAGCCCACACCATCTTAAAGCATCTGTAATCTGGGAAGGGGTTATTTCATCTGTATCCTTGACTGATGGAAGCTGAAGTGATTTCCTGATAGTTTTTAGTGTGAGTTTCACTAGAGAATTTTGAACAATCCCTTTAATTTTCATGCCTGCAGAATCCACTATAGCGGTTGAATAAAACTCCAGAACTTCCTTCTTCCATATCTTTGTTGGTTCAGAAACCAAGTACTCCAATCCATTTTCTGAAATTAGGGCAATAACACCCTGAATTTCATCTGAAGCTGTTGTGAAACCTTCACGAACCAGTTCATAACCTTCATTGACTTTGTCTTTTTGACGAGGTGCCATTGACGTAAGAGTTGGAAGAGAAGAGAAGAGAAAAGAAAAGCTTTGTCGACAGAAGGAGGAAAGTCAAGAATACTTAAAGCGTAGTCGACAAGATTTTGGTTTCACCTATTTATAGTATAAGTGTAAGGGCAGGTCAAAAGACGTGCCAGTGTCGACAAGTTTTCATATGTGTCGATAAAAATGACCTAGGTCTCGACATTACGTGTTTTAAGTCGACACGACTATGTATCGACATACTAATGTCAGAGTCGACAACTCATCTTAAGTCGATACATTTATGTGTCGACAAACTTGTGTCTATGTCGACACTTACTACTTAAGTCTCGACAAACTTGTGTCGACACTTGCTTTTGTGTGTCGACACATGAATCCTCTCGACATATGATCTCGACAAAGTTGTGTCGACATCAATTCTCCTATCGACACAGATACTGTTTCTGTGTAGACACTTCCTTTCACTTAGTCGACACAACATATTGAGTGTGTCGACACAGCTTGTTTGTTTCGACATAAACATTATACTTAGACAAATTTCTAGAGAAATTTGATGCTTACATATTCTCCTTATGGATACTTATGCTAACCTATTCTAGGTTCAACATTCCTAATTCAATTTTAAAATAATTGAATTTAGTTTCATCCAAAGGTTTTGTAAAAATATCAGCTATTTGATTATTAGTTTTCAAAAAATCTAGGCTAATATTTTCCTTCTCTACATGTTCTCTAATGAAATGAAACTTAATTTCTATATGCTTGATCCTACTATGTGATACATGATTCTTAGCAATAGAAAAAGCACTTGTAGAATCACAAAATAGAGGAATTCTACTTACCTGGATGTCATAATCTTCTAGTTGATGCTTTATCCACATCAATTGTACATAGCAGCTACCTGGAGCTATATACTCTTATTCATCTATTGATATAGCTACACTAGTTTGCTTCTTGCTACTCCATGACACCAGCCTTCCACCAAGGAATTGATAAGTTCCCGTGGTACTCTTACTATCTTCTTTGCATCCAGCAAAGTCTGTATCTGAGAAACCAGTTAGAAGGAAATCTCTATTCTTAGGATACCAAAGGCCTAGATAAGGTGTACCCTTAAGATATCTCAGAATTCTCTTAACTGCAGTATAATGAGATTCATTAGGGCAAGCTTGATACCTAATACAAACACATGTTACATACATGATGTCAGGTCTACTAGCAATCAAATAGAGTAGAGAGCCAATTATCCCTCTATATAAAGACTCATCAACAGGTTTCCCTGCCTTATCTTTGTCTATAGGCATACTATTCCCATTGGAGTTTTCATGGTAGAAGTTGAGTCCAAACCATACTTCTTAATTAACTCCTTGGTTAACTTAGATTGGGAAATGGACAATCCATTCTCAGTCTGTCTAACTTGAAGTCTCAAGAAGAACTTCAGCTCACCCATACTGCTCATCTCAAACTTCCCTTGCATAAGTTTGGCAAACTTCCGACAAAGGTTGTTTTCAGTAGAACCAAAGATAATGTCATCCACATATATCTGGACTAGTATTATCTTGCCTTTTGATTCCCTATAGAATAGAGTTTTGTATATCTTTCCTATAAAGAATTTATTCTCAATAAGGAAGGCAGACAAGGTTTCATACCAAGCCATTGGAGCTTGTTTCAAACCATATAGAGCTTTCCTAAGCCTATATACATAATCAGGAAAGTGAGAGTCTACAAAACCTGAGGGTTGTTCAACATAGACTTCTTTTTTTAAATCACCATCCAGAAATGCTGATTTTACATCCATCTTGTATACCTTGAACCCATGATAGGCAGCATAGGCCAAGAACAGCCTTATAGCCTCCAGCCTTGCCACTGGAGCAAAGGTTTGATCAAAATCAATACCTTCCTCTTGCCTGTAGCCTTTTGCTACCAGTCTAGCCTTGATCTTGACTATGGTGCCATTCTCATCAAGCTTGTTCCTGTAGATCCATTTAGTTCCTATTATGTTGTCATCCTTAGGTTTTGGCACCAGTTCTCAGACTTTACCCCTTTTGAACTGACTGAGCTCTTCTTGCATTGCATCAATCCAGTTGGTGTCTTGCATTGCTTCTTCAATCTTCCTGGGTTCTATTTGAGACATGAAGCTAGAACATAGAACTGTGTTCATGCTCCTGCTCCTTGTTAGAACACATTAACTTGCATCACCAACGATTTGATGTACTGGATGATCCTTCAGGTGTCTCCTTACTGGAGGAAATCTGTCAGAATTATGGCCTTCTCCAGTTTCCTCAACTTGATGCTCCACACTGTCTTCTTCATCAAGAGAGACTTGTTCTCCCCTAGATAGCTGGCATCTTTATCTTCATCCAACCTAGCAGGAACATCTTCATTGCTGGTCAGCTTGTCCAGCCTATCTGTTAGACCTGTAAGGCTAATAGAAGAACTAGATAATTCATTGTTAATAAATTTTGACTCATCAAATACAACATGCACGGATTCTTCTACAACTTAGGTAGTCAAGTTGTAGATTCTGTATGCTCTACTTTGGTTGTTGTACCCAACAAATATCCCTTCTAGGGATTTGGCAACAAACTTAGTTGGGTAGTGCTTACCATTGACTACTACAAAACACTTGATACCAAATATTCTGAAGTAAGATATGTTTGGTTTTCTTCCTTTCAAAATCTGGTAGGGAGTCATCTTGTGTTTCTTGTTGATGGAGGCTCTATTGAGCACATGATATGCAATATTAACTGCCTCAGCCTAGAAGTATTCAGGGAGAGTAGTATCATTTAGTAGAGTTCTACTAGCCTCAATTAGAGTCCTATTCTTTCTTTCAGCAACACCATTTTGCTGAGGAGTTCTAGGTGAAGAGAATTCATGATGAATCGCAAGTTCTTCATAGAATCTTGTCATACATTCAGACTGAAAATTTAGTTCCATGGTCACTTCTGATTTCGACCACTGAACTATTGTATTCATTCTATATTTGCCTAAAAAAAGTCTGAAAAATAGATGGGGTTTCAGATTTCTGCCTCGAGAAGAAAACTCATGTATATCTGGAATAGTCATCCACAACAACAAGTGTATATACTTTCTTACCAAGACTGTGAACTTGCATAGGACCAAACAAATCCATATGAATGAGATACAAACATCTCATTGAATCTTTGAGGTCAAGTGCTTGGAAAGAGGACTTAGTTTGCTTGTCTTTTTGGCAAGCTGAACACACACCCTCTTTGATGCACTTAATTTGAGGACCATTCCTCACCAATACCATGTTGAACAACAATCCTATAGACTTTTAGTTCAGATGAGCTAGTATCTTATGCCATTTGACATATAGAGAAGCTTTCTCTCCCACAACCAGACAAATTGGTGAGTTGTTAAACTCACAATCCGGGTTAAGGCAATACACATTTTCTTTCCTAGTGCCAGTCAAAATGATCTCTTGATCACTTGACCTTCTTATCTGGCACTCCCCTTTGAGAAAATAAATGACCTAACCTAGATCACTAAGTTGACTTATGCTCATTAGGTTATATTTTAAACCCTTCACATAAGCCACTTTAGTGACAGTAATTGAATCACTAGTAATGTTACCAAATCCTTTGATGATACCAATTTCATGATCCAACAAATATAACTTTGGGTCCATTCTCTATGGGCACATAGTCCCTCAACATTGTCCTTATTCCTGTCATATGTCTGGAACAGCCACTATCCAAGTACAATATAGGTGTATGGTCACTTGGATTCACCTGCAACACATAAAGAATTACTTACCCTTAGAACCCAACTTGCTAGTTGGTCCTAGGTCCTTGGTAGTTTGAAATCCTGCAACTGTTCTAACAGGAAAACTACTCTTGGTTTTAACACTAGAGTTAAACCAGCAATCCATAACAAAGTGCCCAACCTTGTAACAACACCTACACTCAAACTTATTATACCTTTTCTTAGGTAAAGACTTTACTGCTTTGTTGCCAGCAGTCTTGTTGAGTGTTGGTGTTGGAGCATCACTCTTCAAGAAATCCTCTTGAACCTGATGGGCATGCCTATAGTATGGTCTATAAGCATTTGCACCCTTGCCCATGTGATTTTCATGCTCACAGTGACCTTGTGTAGTGTCATGATCATACCTGTTAGTAGGATTCACCACCTTCCTAAAGAAAATAGGGGGTTCAGCAACTAGAGGCTGAACTGGGCCCTTATCTTTCTATGTGAATTGAAAGCCCTAGTTCTTCCCTTAAATCCTAGACCAGTCTTCCCTTTTTGTGAAATAAAATTGTTTATTAGGGGTAAGACAGATTTTTGCTTGGAGAATTTAGCCAATAGCTCTCTCTCTTGTTGAAGTTTTTCCTCCAATTTCTTGATATGATTCTCTTTGAAAGAGATTGTGCCCATTTGAATAACTGTAATGTTCTTCAATTTGGCAACCTCATTCAGTTTTAGATCCAACATCTTAGCTGATTCTGCTGCAGCCAGCTTAAGAGACTCAATATCTTTGGCCTGCACTTTAACAAGAAACTTGCTCTTCTTCAGAGCTTACAACAACCAACCATACTCATCAATGAGTTGGTGTACATCCCCTTCAGACTCAGATCCATCCACTTCTTTTGAAGCAAATGCTTCTGATTCTGATCCAGTAAAGTAATCTGAAACTAAGGGAGAATAGTTTACCTTACTTGGTCCAGGCTGATCCTGGCACTGATCATCTTTAGATTGAGCCATCAGCCCTCTACAATAATGTTCTTCAACTCCATTTATGGAGTCCAGCATCTGTAGGAATTCTAGTTCCCTAGACTCCTCTTCTATTGAGAATAGCCCAATATATGCATCTGCTTCTTCTTCTCCATATTCTGAAGATGAAGAGTCTGTCCAACTCTTCTCCTTCTGAGCAACTAGAGACTTCTCCTTATTACCTTTGACCTGCTGCTTCTTCTTATCCTTTGACTAGTCAGCTATGATATGTCCAGTCATGTTGCACCAATAACACAAAATCGTAGTATGAGATTGTTTACCAGGTTTAGAGGCATACTTGTCCTCCTTGTGTGTCTTCTTCTTCCTGTAGTACTCATCCTTGGAATAGGATAAAGATGATGGCCTGGTTCTCCATTTCTTTTTCTTCATAAACCTTTGGAATTTCCTTGTAAAGGCAGCAAAGTCCTCATCAGAAGTATGACTATCTGATGTGTTATTGTAAGAAATTCTTTCTTATGCCTTAGCACTCCTTCTGGGTGGAGAAGGAGATTTTCTCCTACCCTTTCTTGAGCCTTCAGCTTTGAAGGCCACTGACTTTTTCTTAAACTCAGATCTACTGCCCTTCTCCTCTTCTTTTCTGGCAGTAAGCTGCATTTCATATGATAGCAACTTTCCAAATAGTGTCAGTGGAGGTGTATCAGCCAGCCTGGCCAATTCTTTGATGGCACATATCTTAGTGTCCCAATCCTTTGTTAGAGACCTAAGAAACATATCATTCAGTTCATAAGTGCTGAAGACCCTTCCATAGGTCATCAGCTCATTCACTATTCTAAAGAACTTCTAATAGCATTCAACTATGATGTTAGATTTAGCTTGTCTAAAGCTCTCATACTCCTTGTTCAACATAGACTTCATGTCCTTTCTGACTTCTTTTGTGCCCTCCATGTAGACAATCAATGTGTCCCACATTTCATTGGAGGTTTTACAATGCACCAGATTCTGAAAAGTGGCATCATCTATAGCACTCACAATAATGTTCTGTGTTCTTTTATCTAGTGTTTCCAGGATGATTTCATCCTTGGTCATTTCAGAATAGCTCTTTGGAGTTTGAATGTTTGCATCTAGAACTGATACCTTCATTGGAATGAAGGGGCCTTCATTTACTGTGATATAAATTCTTGGATCAGATGCTTCCATAAACAACCTGACCCTTTCCTTCAAAATGCCAAAGGATTCTTTCCTGCATATAGGTAATTTCATAGATCCAAATTCTTTTTGATTCTCATTTGAACCCATTCTTGATATCTGTTATTTGCCTTGGAAAATAACTCTGACTGTTAAGTAAATCTTTGAGTTACCTCCCTCTGATACCACTTGAAAGACTTTGTTTCAAAAGCCTAAACACCTAGAGGGGGGTTGAATAGGTTCTAATCTTTTAAAGTCCTTTTTAGGCAAACAGTTAGATCATTATTCAACACAGATTAATCAAATCACAGAACATAAACACATCACAACAAACACAAAATCTATAGTGGTTCCCCAAGATATGGGTACATCCACTTTCCTCCTTCGCCTATCCAGTAGATAACTTGATTCAGCCTAACTTCCTTCCACTGGCTCGGATCCGCAGATCTTACAATCTCAGAACCAAAATGGTTCCTACAGCTCAGACTTAACAAGTCCTACCTCAGATTCTTCCCTAGAATCCTAGCTCATGCCTCAGCCCTACCTTAGCCTTTATAACAAGGCTTACAACTCAGACTTTCCACAAGTCCTACCTCAGATTCTTCCCCAGAATCCTACCTTAGGCCTCAGCCCTACCTCAGCCTTTATAACAAGGCTTACAACTCAGATCTGATAATAGATCTTACAAGAAATAGAATGTAATAAGAAACAAACAAATTCACCGGCTAGATTCCTCTATTGGTGTAGCCTTCTTGATCAGTTCTTGACTAAACTGATCCTTCTGATCCAGCTTGACTTAGCTTATCAAATCTTCTTGATAGAACAAAATAAGGTTGATCTTCTTGCTTATGAAGTTGATCTTCAGTCAGCTTCTTCCTTAAATTCAGATTGGAATCTGAATCTTTCTTGTAGAACAATTCTGAATCTATTTCTCTTTTTCCTTTTTTTTCACTCCTTCTGAAGTTTCTGATCTGTCTCTTATATAGAGTTTGCTGTATGGTTACCGGCTGATCCGGTTTCTAACAAACTACTGAAAGATCTGTCAGAGGTGTCAAACCGGCTCGATATGACATCTGTCAAGTCACCAGACATGTTAGTAGATTCTTCAGAGTCATTCAAACTCAGTACAAATCACTCAGCAGGTTGCTTCATATGTGTCGGTACATATTGTCCAAGTGTCGACACAAGTCTTCATGGTGTCAACACAATACTCCAAGTGTCGACACAGACATACTTCTGCTTCTCGACACATCTTCTGTTAAATATGTCGACACAAGTCCTGTGTGTTGACACAAATGCTTCCGGTGTCGATACAGCTGTTGTTGGCAGATGGAGTTGAGTATGTGTCGACACAAGTCCTGTGTGTCGACACAGATGCTTCTGGTCTCAACATAACTGTTGTCGACAGACGGTGTTGAATGAATTTCGATAGTGTTGAAAGTATCAAGACGGCATTGAGTGTGTGTCGACACAATTACTTCTGGTGTCAATATAACTCCTGGCTCAGGTATCGACACAATTTTGAGTGTCGACACAATTTTGAGTGTCGACACAGCTTCTTCAGAAATGTCGACTTAGCTTGAGTGTCGACACAACTTCTTCATAAGAGTCGACACAACTTGAGTGTCGACACAACACCTTCATAAGTGTCGACACAACTTCAGAGTGTCGACACAAGTTCTTCATAAGTGTAGACACAGCTTCTGGGTGTCGACACAGCTTCTTCACAAGTGTCGACTGATGACTAGTTTTAGTCATCCCTTTTGGGGGTATTTTAGTAGCTTAAATCCATAAGTTTTATTAAAAGTTTGTGTTTTTATGCTTGTTATAATATTGTTGTATTATTATAACTTAATTATATGTATTGATGTTATTTTATGTTATTGTCATGATTTAAAAATATTATTATCTTTAGTTTAGTTTCAAACAACTAAATGTCATGTTATAATGATTAATCTATAGTTTTTTATACATTTTTATTTTATGTATTATGTTATGTTATTATAATTTATGTTATGTTATGTTATTATATGTTATATATTTATATGAATTTTCATCTTTTCTTCTTTCTTGTCTTATGAGTATTTATGTTATGTTATAAAAAATTTAACTAATGTTTTTTTGGTCTTTTTTGGTTGTAGGTTTAAGCATTGAAGTAGCCCGGCCCCCAACCAAGACTTGGAGCAGCCCAACTTGATGTGGTCGAGCCCCCTCATGCAGCCACCTAGTGCAACCCGAGCCTCACAATCATTGGAGCAGCCCATGTGCATGCAGCCCACTCCAGCAAGCAACTCGAGCCCCTATGTTGAGGCAGCTCTTGTCCTACCCGAGCCCACCACATGCAAGCAGCCCACTTCAAAGCTTGTGGCCGGCCCTCTTCATTGAAGAAGCCCCCCCTCTTTCATTTATTGCCATGCATGAATATTTTCATGCATGGCCGGCATCCTTTCAATGTCATACATGCATTTTGCCATCCCTCTGTCTCTCCATTTAATGAAATGCATGAATCCAGCCCTACATGACCGGCCCCCTCCCTCTTTCCCCTTCATTTTATATTTTTATTTTTCATCTCCATAAATGTTGTACCATGCATGTAGCGATTCTCTCTCCCCTTTATTTAATGCATGCATGAACCATTACCCCTTGAAGAGGCCGACCCCCCCTTGTATGCCTCCTTCTCCTCTTCATTCTAGAATCCTCTCCATCCCCTATATAAGCCACCCCAACCCTCAAGCCAAAGGATTACAAATTTTTGGAGGGAAGTTCTAAGCAAAGTTTAAGTGTTCAGTTGGATGGGAGAGAGAGCAAGTGAGCAAGAGAGTTGTAGTACAAGTATTCTTCTTCATTGTTGTTATAGTTATTTTTCATTGTTGTAATTTTCTTCTTAGTATAATATTGTCATCTTTTTAATATCATTGTGTAACTCTTTTTATTAATCAATGAAATTCTCTTCTCTTAATTTTGTTGTTTACTTTTCCAATATGCGTAGCTAATTCCCTTGTAGCATTTGATCATGAGGATCCATGTTTTGAGATGAGGATTTTTCTTACTTCATAATTTTATTTTTGCTAAAATTTCGCTCGATCCTTCTTTGATTCATTTTGCGTCGACTCCGGATTTCCGGTATACGGTAGTAGGCCTTGTTCTCATTTCATAGTAGTCGAGAGACTCGTGATTTGAAAGATCACTCAAAGAAGGAAGGAGTTGAACGCAATCCTAGAGATAGGATGACGTAAATCCTCCGGATTGGAGTCAAATCCAATAGTGCGGATCACATCGATAATGCAACTTTAGGCTTCTTTGGTTTGTAAAGAGATTTCGATCAAAGAGTCTATAAGTTAGGAGACCTAATGCTCTAGCGAGATTTTGTCTTATTTTCGGATCCGTCACGGTCGAGTTATTTTGCAATTATAAATTTACATCTTTATTTCTCTCATCTCTTTTCATGGTGATTCATCGATCAAGTGTTATCTCTTAATCTATAGTTTCGTCTTAATCTCGTTTCAGTTTAATTGTAATTCATTTCTCAAATCCCAACAGTTTTCCGGTAGGATAATAGTTCAAGCGTGAGTAGCAGTACTTGACAGCCCCGTGTTTAAATACGACCTTGATACTACGATTCGACAGGTACGCTTGCCTGTTCGGGTTTTAGCCCATCAAGTTTTTGGTGCCGTTGCCGAGGATTTTTCTTCGTCAATATTTTGAAAACGCTTGCGCTATTACTTCTGCAAAAAAAATTCAAAAATATATATATATATATATATTTAAAAATTTATAATCAACCCACCTCATCTTATTTTCTACCCAACCTAAAATCTCTCGAAAAGGGTAAGGGGCTTTAAGCGCCACCATTTTACCTAGTACCTTGCGAACCCTTCACCGGGTAGCCCTTGGGAAGTTAGAGAGCCAAACCTTAAAAAATCTATTTTCAAAAAAAAAATCCTTTCTTCTTTTTTTTCTTTCTTTTTCAAGTCTTCATTTCCATTTTTCTTCGTTTTCTCTACTAGTGCATGACCCGAGCGAATCCGTCGCTACTTGTTGATTTGGACCCAGAAATCAAATGATCCTTTCGGAGACAACTACGATTCGGGGCTTCCACTTCTCAAACAGCGGTTGAGGATTCCTATGGGGATTGCAACTTTAATTCTGAAATGGGAGATCCTAACCCAGGATTGGTTCAGCAAAGGACCATGTCCGATTATACTCGACCCAACTTGGAAGGGACTGAATCTAGTATTGTTCGACCTGCAATTGCGAACAATAACTTCGAGATTAAGCCTAGCATCATTCAAATGGTGCAGCAATATGTACAGTTCGACGGATTACAAGATGAAGATCCGAACTTGCATATTGCTAATTTTCTTGAAATCTGTGACACCTTTAAAATTAATGGTGTTTCAGACGATGCTATAAGGCTAAGACTCTTCCCATTCTCCTTAAGGACTAAAGCCAAACAGTAGTTGAGTTCTATTCCAAGAGGATCAATCACTACTTGGAACATATTAACTGAAAAGTTTCTTTCTCGATACTTTCCCCCCGCCAAAACTACTAAGCTAAGAAATGATATTACTTCGTACTCTCAAATTGCTTCTGACACCCTCTATGACACTTGGGAGAGGTTCAAGGAACTTTTGAGAAGATGCCCACACCATACTCTGCCTGTATGGTTGCAGGTCCAGACATTCTATAATGGGCTAAACCAAGAAACTAAGCAGATGATAGATGCCGCTTCTGCTGGTTCTTTGGACCACAAAACTCCGGAAGCCGCTCTGGAGCTTATCGAGGACATGGCGATGAACACCTATCAGTGGAAATCATCTAGGACTCGCCCATCTAAACCTGCAGGTATATATGAAGTGGATTCGATGTCGCAACTGGCGCTGCAAGTGGAAATGCTAAACAAGAAGATATCAGAGTTGACTTCTCCCTCCGCCGCTAAGGTATATGAAAATGCTACTGCTGCCGAGCAGGTGGATTATCTGGGGAACATACCCAGGCCTGCTCAAAATAATTCTCCCAATAATTTTTCTGCTTTTTCGAATTTTTCTTCTCCTCCTGGTTTTTCTTCTTCTTCGAACACTTATCATCCTGGATAGCGTAACCATCCTAATTTTTCTTGGAGTAATAATGCTAACGTCGTACGCCCACCGCACAATTTTACACCGTCACCACCACCACCACAACAAAATTTTCAAAAACCTTCCCCTTTGGAAGAGATCCTCGCTAAGTATATAAGCTCGAACGATGTTGTTATTAGAAACTTAACAGGATCAATGAAAAAATTAGAAAATCAGGTCGGCCAACTCGCCAAGGCTTTTTCTGAGAGACCACCTGGAACTCTTCCCTCGAACACTGATCCTAACCCAAGGAAGCACGCAAATGCGATTTCCCTTCGGAGCGGTAAGGTTATTAACGAGCCCACCACAAGGGGAGAGCCAAGGGTGATTGTCCCTCCTGTTATTATCCCCACGGAAAATGATAAATCAAATCTTGAAAATGAAAAATCTACTTTTGAAAAAGAAAAAGATATCTCTGTTTTTTCTGATTCTGAAAAAGAAAAAGATAATTTTCATAATGATGCTCCTGTTATTATAAAATAATTTCCGTCACCTCCTTATCCGGCTCGACTTAGGAAGGAAAAACTAGATAATCAATATCAAAGCTTTCTTGAAATATTTAAACAAATTCATATTAATTTACCGTTTCATGAAGCGATTAGTCAAATGCCAAAGTATGCGAAGTACCTTAAGGATCTATTAACGAACAAAACGAAATTGGAAAATTTCTCACATGTAACGTTAAATGAAGAATGCTCGGCGGTCGTTAAAAACTCTAATCTTCCTAAAAAGATAAACGATCCGGGTAGTTTTTCCATTCCTTGCGTCTTTGGTGATCTATTTGTTAAACATGCGTTAGCAGATCTTGGTGCGAGCATCACCTTGATGCCTTTTTCTTTATTTAAAAAGCTTGGTTTGGGCACTCTCAGCCCTACGCGCATGAGTATTCAGTTAGCCGATAGTTCGATTAAGTATCCGTTAGGTGTTGTTGAGGATGTGCTAGTGAAGGTCGACAAATTCATCTTCCCGGTGGATTTTGTCATTCTCGATATTGAAGAGGACATCGAGGTCCCTCTTATCCTTGGTCGTCCCTTCCTAGCCACCGCTCACGCAATCATAAATGTGAGTGACAGAAAACTTTTTCTACATGTGGGAGATGAGGAAGTCGCATTTGATATTAACAAATCTATGAAAAACTCTTTACAAAATGATGATTCTTGCTTTTTCATTGATGACTTAAAAGAAGACTCCTATATTTCTTCAAATGATTTTTCTCCTTCCTTTTCTGAACTCTCATCAAATGTTTTTGAAAACTCTGCTATGCCCGTACAACCAACATTCGAACATGACTCTGCTTTTAGACAAAAGAATCTTATTTTTGAAAATGCTACCTACTTGACAAACTATTTTGAAAAACCACCCGACCCTGAAGAACAAAATTATCGCGATAAGAACTTTCGCCATCATAAAAATTTTAAGCCAGGCGATCAAGTTCTTCTTTTAAATTCACGTTTACGTATTTTCTTTGGAAAATCTAAATCTCGTTGGTCTGGACCGTTTACGGTCAAGGAAGTCTTTTCTGATTGATCTGTGTTGCTTTCACACCCGGATAAGGGTGACTTTACAGTGAAGGAGCATAAACTGAAATTATATTTTTCTACTGATTCTGTGTCTCCTACAAAGGAGAATCTTATTCTGGACTCTTGAATATTTCTCTTCATGTGGACATTTTAATTTTTCATTTTTATTTTTTTGAACTTCTTATTATTATTATTATGAAACTTTTATTCGGACTTTAAATTATTGTAATAAAGAACACTATTGGGCACCTGCCCACGGACTCTATTCTTTCTTGCTTTTATTTTGCTCTTCCTACCGGAGGCACATCAATTACAAGTTCGTTGTCGCCGCTCCGCCACTGCTGATAACAAATGGATCAAGTCAAACCTGATGATGATCAAGTGCACTAAAAAGCAAGCTTGGTGGAGTGACATCCGCCTTCTTCTCACAACCCCGGGGAAGTGCTGTTTTTTTTATTTATTTACTTTACTTTCTGCATTTTTTTCTTTTTCTCTTCTTCTCAGTCCCCTTCTCTTTTTCTTTTTGTTTCCTTCATTGAGGGCAATAAAGAGTTTAAGCATGGGGGAGGGTTTATTTTCCTTCTTTCTTCTTTCCTTTTTTTTAAAAATATTATGTTTTAAATTAGTATAGTACTTTATTTTAACTTCATCAACAAAAAATCCAAAAAAAATTATAAAATACAAAACTCAAAAAAATTAGAAAAAACAAAAATAAAAAAAAAATTGTGCTAAAATCTATTTGAAAAACAAAATCTAAAATTATTTCTATCATTATTTTTATGTTTCTTCTAGTGATGTGTAGGCCCGTGCGGTTTTTGTAGTTCTATGTAGATTACTTTGAAAATGTTTCCTAAACTTATCATTCTACAATAGTTTAGTTCTACTAGTTTCTCTTTCTTACATATAGGCATCCGTTTTTACGTTATAAGTTAGCAATTTGTAGTTATGTCTTTTTATTCGGTTAGTTGCTTACGAATGGTTGCTAGGTAATATTTGCCCTTTTTCATTTGCGGGGTAGTCATTCTTGGTGTCTAGAACTTATCCCAAGCTACTCTCGAAACATTTGCGTCATTTTTACGTTCTTTAGAAATGATTTAGGCCACCATTTGACTAGTTTGAGCTTTTCTTGCCCACCAAAAACATCACCATTGCTAAACAATTTTGGGCCTTTTCATGTTTTCTTTGTTTTTAGCTCCACCTTTCATTTCACTATGTTCACCAAAGCCAAAATGCCCTTCCTATTTTTCACACTATAACCTTGAGCTTAAAAACATTCTTGTGGGAGGGGTATTATATTACTTTGAAATGAAAAGGACATTATAAAGCCTATTTTTGGAGCTTTTCTTATCAAAATGTTATTGAAAAAATGAAAAAATCAAAATCAAAAAATGAATGAAGAAAATTTTTTTATGTTTGGCCAAGTTTATAAAAGAAAATTTTCATGGCCTTATTTTGTAGTTTGAATTGGAGAAATGACATGCTTGTCATTTCTCATTTTGTTATCATGTTTTTATTTTTATTTTTGAAGCTCACCTTGGTTTAGTGTTTAAGCCCTCATGTTTATCCTTGTTTTCACTTCCAAATTATTTACCTAAGCCAAGTCTTAGCGCCTATTAGAAGTCCTATTGATCTTTAGAACGTAAATTCGCGTAGTGGAGAATGTGTGAACGTACAAGCCTATGGCCACCATCATTGATGGATTTCTTTGGAGGTTATCTTGGAGTGTTTGAGGGTTAATGTTTATCTAGCAAACCTAGTAGTTTGTTAATGCGCCGTTTATTTAGAACCTCTACTTTTGTTTTCCTTATTTTCATTTATTTTGGATGCCTTGTTTTAAGATTCAGAAATGTGTAGACTTTTCTTATGTTTTAATGAGATTTTTAGGATTCCACTTTCATGTTCTTTATTGTGCACTTCTCACCCCACTAGTTGATAACATGGAAATTAGGATATTTAATTTTTCATATTTTGTTTTTCTTAACTATGGAACCTAAAATAAAATATATGTCTTTTATTTTTCCCTAGTTCTTTATTTCTATTTGCTTGAGGGCAAGCAAATGTTTAAGCATGGGGGAGTTTGATGACTAGTTTTAGTCATCCCTTTTGGGGGTATTTTAGTAGCTTAAATCCATAAGTTTTATTATAATTTGTGTTTTTATGCTTGTTATAATATTGTTGTATCATTATAACTTAATTATATGTATTGATGTTATTTTATGTTATTGTCATGATTTAAAAATATTATTATCTTTGGTTTAGTTTCAAACAACAAAATGTCATGTTATAATGATTAATCTATAGTTTTTTATATATTTTTATTTTATGTATTATGTTATGTTATTATAATTTATGTTATGTTATGTTATTATATGTTATATATTTATATGAATTTTCATCTTTTCTTCTTTCTTGTCTTATGAGTATTTATGTTATGTTATAAAAAATTTAACTAATGTTTTGTTTGTCTTTTTTGGTTGTAGGTTTAAGCATTGAAGTAGCCCAGCCCCCAACCAAGACTTGGAGCAGCCCAACTTGATGTGGCTGAGCCCCCTCATGCAGCCACCTAGTGCAACCCGGGCCTCACAATCATTGGAGCAGCCCATGTGCATGCATCCCACTCCAGCAAGCAACCCGAGCCCCTATGTTGAGGTAGCTCTTGTCCTACCCGAGCCAGCCACATGCAAGCAGCCCACTTCAAAGCTTGTGGCCGGCCCTCTTCATTGAAGCACCCCCCCCCCCCCCCCCTCTTACATTTTTTGTCATGCATGAATATTTTCATGCATGGCCGGCCACCTTTCAATGTCATACATGCATTTTTCATCCCACTTTCTCTCCATTTAATGAAATGCATGAATCCAGCCCTACATGGTCGGCCCCCTCCCTCTTTCCCCTTCATTTTATATTTTTATTTTTCATCTCCATAAATGTTGTACAATGCATGTAGCTAATCTCTCTCCCCTTTATTTAATGCATGGATGAACCATTCCCCCTTGAAGAGGTCGGCCCCCCTTGTGTCCCTCCTTCTCCTCTTCATTCTAAAATCCTCTCCATCCCCTATATAAGCCACCCCAACCCTCAAGCCAAAGGATTACAAATTTTTGGAGGGAAGTTCTAAGCAAAGTTTAAGTGTTGAGTTGGATGGGAGAGAGAGCAAGTGAGCAAGAGAGTTCTAGTACAAGTATTCTTCTTCATTGTTGTTATAGTTATTTTTCATTGTTGTAATTTTCTTCTTAGTATAATATTGTCATCTTTTTAATATCATTGTGTACCTCTTTTTATTAATCAATGAAATTCTCTTCTCTTTATTTTGTTGTTTACTTTTCCAATATGCGTAGCTAATTCCCATGTAGCATTTGATCATGAGGATCCATGTTTTGAGATGAGGATTTCTCTTACTTCATAATTTTATTTTTGCTAAAATTTCGCTCGATCCTTCTTTGATTCATTTTGCGTCGACTCCATATTTCTGGTATACGATAGTAGGCCTTGTTCTCATTTCATAGTAGTCGAGAGACTCACGATTTGAAAGATCACACAAAGAAGGAAGGAGTTGAACGCAATCCTAGAGATAGGACGACGTAAATCCTCCGGATTGGAGACAAATCCAATAGTGCGGATCACATCGATAATGCAACTTTAGGCTTCTTTGGTTTGTAAAGAGATTTCGATCAAAGAGTCTATAAGTTAGGAGATCTAATGCTCTAGCTAGATTTTGTCTTATTTTCGGATCCGTCACGGTCGAGTTATTTTGCAATTATAAATTTACATCTTTATTTCTCTCATATCTTTTCATGGTGATTCATCGATCAATTGCTATCTCTTAATCTATAGTTTCATCTTAATCTCGTTTCAGTTTAATTGTAATTCATTTCTCAAATCCCAACAGTTTTTCGGTAGGATAATAGTTCAAGCATGAGTAGCAGTACTTGACAGCCCCGTGTTTAAATACGACCTTGATACTATGATTCGATAGGTACGCTTGCCTGTTCGGGTTTTAGCCCATCATCGACACTTGTACTTAGAAAATTTTCTTCAAATGCTTAAACCTGCACAATGTAACTCAAACATCTATTAAATACAAATATATGCATATCATTGACTAAGATGAGGCTTCTCCAAATCTGGTACACATTTTCCAATGTACCCAACAGTAACGTGTGGACATGAGGGTCATCAGAAGGCGGTGGGTAAATACATGCAACCGAGTGTGGTATATAAGTATGTTTAGGAGACACCACATGCAGAGGCACAATAGCCAAGGAGTCAGAATCGGTACCACATCCTAAGAATCGGTATACAACAAGAGAATCGTCCAAAAGTACCCTTCCCTCAAATGGTAACTCATCCACAATAACACTAGGGACATCCTCACTCTCTGGCTCCTCAGATGACTCGGATATATTCTCAATGGGTGTAATCGTAGGCTCTATCACGATGGGGATCGTAGCCTAGAGAAGGCACTCAATACTAGGGTGATCAGTCACAACACTAGAAGGACATGTAATAGGCAACGGGATACTCTCACAGATTCGAATATCTTTATCCTATACATTATCTTCCAAATCACTAGGATATCAAGGCTCCTCAACATCTCAAAATTGTTAGTAAAATTGGCCTCGCCCTCAGTGGCGGGCTCAGTCCTAGACACGACCTCAGACTCATCAGGAGAGTCAATGACTAGAATAGGCAGATCAGGGGGAGACTCAAAAGGGACTACGGGCGTATTCAGAATAGGCCGCACAATAGAAACAAGATCAGATACGCAACAAGACTCAACTATCGTAATCGTCTGTCTGCCCCTAGAGATAGGACTACTCTCACCCCACGGGCTCATGGAAGTCCTAGCAGTCACTTTTACAGAACTTGGGATAGCGTACCTCACCTTTTCCTTTCCTCCATAGGTTGGTGCAGGTATGTTATGGGTAGCTCTACCAACCTGGGGAAAGGGTCTATCTTGAGGGAATATATCACTCCTATAAACAGCTACGGGTCTAGTGCCATAATTATTCGCACTCACGATTGCGGTACTATTAATACGAAGGTAGTCAGGATCAAATTGATCCGCGTGTAAGCTACGCATGTGCGGCCAAGCATATTGATAGCTACCAACACAACGCTCTTCGTTTAACCATAACACGTGGGCTGGACCTACTAACCTCTCTTGTGCGATGACAACCTTTTGGTAGTTGTCCCATACGTGGCAATCAAAATTAATTTTTATCCCATTAAGCCAGTCTCTAAAAATTTGGGAACTCCCATAACCATCATAAGTGGGTGCCTGTCTTCTTGTGTCAAGATATGTGTGGGGACGGTTTGTATTCTTCTGATATATAGGCAAGGCTGGGGTGTGATTAGCCATGACTTTAGCATACAAATAGTCTGAACGAGAAGCATACACATCATAGGCCATTTTCTAGAGATGATGAGACAGAAAATTCTACTCGAATCTGGTGCACTAGAAATGAAAAAAAAAGACTCTAATCCAATAAAATTGTAAGATGGAATTATTCACGCTAAACAACTAAGACAATAAATATATTTTTTTATTTTTTTATTGCTGAAAAATAAATAGGAGATTATTAAAAAAAATTGATTTTTTTGAAGAAAAATAAAAGTTTTAGGCCGATATTTGCAGACCAAAAATAAAAATATATTTTTATTGTTTGGGCAATGAACCGTGCAAGTGTGTGTCGGCGTACTAATAAAAGGAGGAAGGTGCCAATTAAATTGACGTGAACCTCCCTCTAGTACCAAATTGATGCAGGCCAATGGTTCTGACGGATAAAACTACACGCTCTTGGGTTCGACAATTAAAAATAGATTCGTAGCGTGTGGGATCTCTCTAAAATACTATCGATAATTAAAAAAATTTAACAACGTACAAAAGCAAAGGGACGCTACCCCTTTTAGAGATTGAACAAAAGTTATATGTCAATGTTCGCTCAAGCGAGTAAGTCCTACCCGATCCGAACAATTAGCAATTCAAATTAAATTAATCTGCAAGCATTCACAAAACCAACACGAGAGGATCCGGACTAAAATAGATACTTTAAAGAAAGTTCAAAATTGATCCCAAATTAATTTAAAATGACGTAGACCAAATCACTTGAAATCGAGGGGAAATCAAGGATAATGAATCTGATTTCTACAAGAGTTCACAAGATCTACCTGATCCGATTTATACAAAACTATTTAGAAGAATAAACGATTGAAAATCATATTTTAATTAAGGCACTAATTTCAATATAAATTAGGACAAACTACTAGCCTTCTAATCCACCAAACCTCACAAATATTATAGAATAAATCACACAAGAGAGGTTTAGGAATAGTTACCCAATCCTAAGATAATCATTCCACAAGAGAAGCGGAGGAAGCACACACGACGGTGGAAAAATCTATTTCCATAGAAATCCTCGGATCCACACAAGACAATGAAGATGCGAGCTGTTGTCCTTTGCAAGAAACCCTAGGAGAGGGAGAAACCTTGAAGTCCAAAAATATTTTGAGAGGAGAGAGGAAAGGTGGTGGGATTTTTATCAAAAAGAGGGGGGCTGCTCGGTTTATTTTGGAGGGAGAGAGGGGGTCTAGTTTGGTGTGGAAGGAGGAGGGCTACTTGGTTTTTGGTGGGAGAGAGGGGGTAGGTTTTGGTGTGGAAAGGAGGAGGGCTGCTCGGGTGGGGGATTGAGAGGGGTGGCTGAGAGGTTGAGGGGAAAGAGGGTGGCCGAGTTTTGGTGTAGAAAGTGGGCTGCTCGGTTTTGTGTTGGAAAGGAGGAAGGGCTGTTCAGAGGAGAAACTTGATGAGGGAGGAGGAGGAGGAGAGGAGGCCGAGATATAGAGTGGGGGGAAGAAGGTGGCCGGTGGCCAAGAGAGAGGAGAGGGAGAGGGCAAAATTTTTTGAAGAGAGGGGAAGAGAGCAATAGGGGGAAACTCAATTAGGTTTTCTTTTCTTATCATTCAACAACACATTACTCATCATAAGCATGGCCTTTTATAGCCTACATCACTCCATCTCCACCCTTCAAGAAAATAAAATAAACATGATGGTTATAGGAACCTATCATACTTGAAAAATTTTAATGCATGAAGTAAACACTTAAAACATACATGAAATATTTTAATACATGAAATAAATACTTAAAATAAAATTGCTTAAAAAATTGCAAAAATATATAATTATAATTATATTTTTTGTTTTATTGGCGGCGGCGAACGTCGTGATAAACATATAGCGTCATTGGCGAAGAACGTTGTGGTAGATGAAAGAATTGGTTTCAAGAATGTCTACACACCTAGAGGGGGGGGGGTGAATAGGTTCAATTCCAATTCACTTAGGCAGTTAATAAATTAATCGCAACACAGCTATAAATTCTACAGCTACCACAACACACAATAATCCAATCACAGCATACACACAAATTTATAGTGGTTCCCCAAATGATGGGAACATCCACTCTCCCCCCCCCCCTTCGACTGTCTAGCAGTACACTAGATTTGGCCAAACTTTTTTCCACCTTCTCAGATCCTCAGATCTTACAACTCAGAACCCAAATTGGTTCCTACAGCTCAGACTTCAACAAGTCCTACAACTCAAGCTCTTCCCAAGAACCCTATCTCAGAGTGAATCCACACTCCTACAACTCAGGCAATCAAGCCCTACCTCAGCCCTTATCACCAGGCCAACAACTCAGAGAAATTAATCTCCTACCTCAGGCAAATAGCCCTACCTCAGCCTTTATAGATACAGACTTACAACTCAGAGATTGAAATCTCTTACACTCAGATCTAAAAATAGATCTTACATAAAATTGATTAAAGAGTTTGTTTCTTCATTCACCCAGATAGAGAGAGAGGGGTGAGGGAATCTTGATCAAATCTTGAAGGATCTACTTTCTCCAGACCTTTGTTGTAATGAATCTGATTCAACCAAACTTAGCTTATTCAAAGCTTCTTGAAAGAGAGAACCTAGGTTGAATCTTTTTGAGAAGTTGGTGTAGATCCAGCTTCTTCCTCCTTGCAGAATTAAATCTCCAAGCACTGACAGATCCGATGAGATGCTATCTACTTCTCTGATTTTGAATCAGGATCTTCTTGTTGCATAGAATTCATGTGAATTCTTCTTGGAGTGATTCTCCTTCTTCTTATTTTCCCTCCTTTTTTTCATTGTTCATTCTGCGATAGATCAACTCTTTTATAGATCTCGTCAGAGGCAACCAGCTGATCCAGTAGTTAACTGACATCTGATAGTTCTGATATATCTAAAAGTATTGACGATTGTGATAGATATCAAGTCTTCTGTCTTGAGATCTGGCACTTAGAGTTATGTGACTCAGCTGAATATGTCAAGACACAAATATAGAATGTGTCGACATAAATGTAAAGTGTGTCGACACAATTCCTTGGTGTCGACACAGCTTCTTTGATGTTATCGATATCTTCAGAACCTGTCGACACAGCTCTTTAATCAGTCTCGACACAGCATTTGTAGAATGTGTTGACACAAGTCTTGTGTGTCGACACAGCTTCTCCATTTATAACTGATGTTGACTTAAATTCTATGTATCGACACAAGTCTTGTGTGTCGGCACAGCTTCTTATGCTAATCTCAGCACTTCTAGTCTAAGTGTGTCGACACTAGTCCTGAGTGTCGACACAGATGTTGTCGACTCAAATTCTTTGTGTCGACACAAGTCATGTGTGTCGACACAGCCTTTCTTCTAGTCTCGACGCTACTCCTTCAAAGATGTCGACACATTATAAGTGTCTTGAGACTTTTGTACTTTGAATATTTTCTACAATCTTTAGCCTGCACAAGTAAACTCAAAATGCCATCAAATACAAACTGACATATATCATTGAGTTATGTTAGGCTTCTCCAAATCTTGTACATAATTTTCAACTTACCCAAAAATCTCCCCATATTTGGAGAAGTCATAACTCATAGTCAATGATATACACCAATATAACAAAAGAAATAAGCATGATGTATACAGACATTTCAAACAGGGTTATTCATAAGCAGAAATAGCATGTTTCACACAAATATCCAAAATGAAACATCATAAAGGAAAAACATGCAACTCAGAAACATAGATATATTGTTGTCAACCAAGGATTTCTTTATATCATTTAACCCGAGTAAGATTACAAGGTTTTTATAAGAATAACAAAAAGTTTACTTAGTTCTTCTAAAACCTAGTCAATCTAAAGCTAAACTTGGTCTGGTTCCTTGATGATAATGCCTTTGCCTGTATGAATAGTAGCTTTGACTTCAGCTTTAGCATCAGCAACAAGCTTCTTACCTTTGATTTCTTTGGCCTTAAGTTGAGTAGCTTTCAGCTTTTTCCTTTCAAAGTAGTGGAATGGTTTAGGGAAGTACATGCAAGGCTCTATGGAATTTTCAGGGATTTTTCCAGCCTTCAAGTCCTTCCTGAATTTGTAGATTGCTTCTTGTTGTGCAAGATATTTGTCTCATTCTTGTTTGGAGTACCACTTACCCCTGTCATATTGCTTATCAGTAACTACATTCCATGCAGTTAAGATGATGTCTTTGGAGGTTGGACTCCATTTCTCAAAATCAGTCCTAGCCTCAGCCTGTTCTCTAAATCTTTTCCTTGATAACTGAGCCTCTTGCTCTTTATGCAGTGGAGGGATGTACATATTCTGGACTGCATGTTGAATTTCTTCAAACTCAGTAGGGGGATATATGACTTGAGCTACTTCATGTTGCATCCCCTCCAAGAATGCAGGTTGGCATCCAAATTATGTAGTATTATTGTCATTACATAAGGGTGGATATCCCAAGGTAGCTATGATACTGTTAGATATCCATTTAGCATGTTCAGAGCTAGCCTGAACTAATACCCTCTCCCCCTCTTATGACTTCTCTATGAATATGATCTCTGAGATCATTCTTCTAAAACCATATTTTATCTGTAATATGATAGTTACAAGTTATATAGTAGTCTTTGAACTTCTTTACTTGAGCTGAAATTACAAACTCAAAAGTTTTAATAGCAGTATCAACTGCTGCCAGATCCAGTTTTATCTGTGCCTCTACAGCAGACATTTTGGTGTTCATGTGTTTGTATTGCAGTGGTTTGGTCAGCCAATTTTGTAAAAGTGATTGAATGCATGTCAATCAAATTCTCATTCATTCTTAGCTTGTTCTTTATTGCATACCCTTGCTTGACAACCAGATCATCTACCTGAGACTTTGTCTCTTTCTGCTACTTGGCAATATGTACCACAACATTGCCTCCCTTATGGAAGCAATCTGTCATTTCTTTCTTAAAATCTTATAGATTTGATGTCCTGTGCCAGATTGAATTATAGCTCCTTGTGACTTTCATCCACATATTTTCTAGTGCAAGTCTTTGCTCATCAAGCTTGACCTGTAGTTTTACTAACAGAGAACTAAAGTCCATTGTAAGAGTAGTAGATGAGGATCCAGCCTTTAAGGCTTTCTTATATCCAGAGCTCTTTTTCCTTAGATCCATAAACGTCCTTTTCTTTATCCTAGATATTTCTTGCGAATCAGCAAAATCAGAAGAACTGTCAACGTCCATTAGTTGTTCTAGAGCATCTGCTCCTAGACTTGGGGTTAAATAGGGTACCTCCCCCTCAACCCTTACAGTTGGTTGAATAACGGCAGAAGTGTCTTCTATATTTACCTCTTCATGCTCCCCCTTGAAGTCAGTTTCCAGTTCTTGGACTATCTCATTCACAAGATTCTGAGGTTGTGCTGGCAGATCAGGAATATGCACATCTTGTGCCTCTTTTTCAGAAGTTTCAGTAGCTGTGTTGATGTCCTGAAACACTTCCATAATAGTGAGGTTTGCAGTCTCACTATCTAGCTCAGCTTCATTTATATCTCCCCTTGGGACTTATATCTCTTGATTATCTATTAGAGGGATAGTCTCCCCCTAGATTTGAGCTTCAGTTCCAGGTGTGAGATTGGGAGACTTCTTGGGTATTTCAGTGTTATCATCATCAGAACTGAAATCAACCCTTTCTTCTGAGTCACTGGAGGACTCTACATCTTGGACAATAGCTTTCTTTGTTTTAGTGATATGTTTGGACTGGTGCTTTGGTGCAGGTTCTTCTTTGGACAATACTTTGTCCAACCTAGACAGGTTTCTTATATCCATTCTCCTCATATGGTTAATTTTGGAACAAGTAATCTGGTTTAGTACATTAGGTATGTTGACAGCCAGATATAGACTTAATATTCTATATAGATTTGGCTTCTTAATACCTTCCTTAATCTTGTTAAAGATTACATCACTCCAGTCAATCTTCACCTGGAAGATGACTCTAGTCATGAGGCTTAACATATAGGAAGAGGTCCTATCATGCCCCCAGTTTTGTAGAGAATTACTTTTCCAATAATTTCAGATAGAAACTTTCCTTTGGAATTCATCCCTTTCCTAGTAATGGATTATATAATATTGGTGGTTGAGGGAACCCACACCATTTAAGGGCTTCAGCAGTCAAAGTAGAATCAACCTCAATCTTCTTTAAACCTTGGAAGTTGAAGGGATTTGCTCAGACTTTTGAGAGTTATTTTCACCTCTTCTCTGTGAACAGTAGACTTGATCATGTTTCCCTTAGAATTCAATGAAGTGTTGGAATAGAATGCAAGAACTTCCTTCTTCCATATCCATGTTGGTTCAGAAACCAGATAATCCAGTCTAGCGTTTTGGATTAGGTCCACAACCGCCTTGATTTCCTGTTCAGCATTGTTGAACGCTTCTCGGACAAGCTCATAACCTTTGTTAATATTGTTGTCCATCTTGGGAGCCATTGGAGATGAAAGAAGTGGAAGGTGAAGAGAGAGAAGTAGAATTTCTTGTCGACACATATGGTTTAGTCTCGAGATTTTTGAGAGCGTAATCGACAAGGTCTCGTTTCCACCTATTTAAAATTTTCTAAATAGGGAAGGTCCAAAGGCGCACTGAAATTATAGTTTCGTATGTCGACACAAGTTTGTTTGTGTCGACACTGACTGCAAAATTCTTGACAGAGAGTTTAGACACTCGACAACTCTATGTGTCGACACCAACTTCTGTGTGTCGACACAAACTAATAAGGTCTTGACACACATAACTTGTGTTGACACATATTTTACTTAGTCATATATTGAGTAGAATTTTTCTTAACCTATCATCTTATTTCAGGTTCAACATGCCTAATTCAATTTTAAAATTATTAAATTTACTTTCATCTAGAGGTTTAGTGAATATGTCAGCTACTTGTTTATTAGTAGAAACAAACTCTAGACTTATGTCATCTTTCTCAACATGTTCTCTAATAAAATGGTACTTAATTTCAATGTGTTTTGTTCTGTTATGTGAAACATGGTTTCTAGTAATTGATATAGCACAAGTAGAATCACAATATAATGGACTTCTACTTATCTTGATGTCATAATCTTCAAGTTGATGTTGTATCAACAGCAACTGAGCTTAGCAACTCCCAGCTGCAACATATTCTGACTCTACTGTCGATATAGCAACACTTGTCTACTTTTTGCTGCTCCATGATGTGACACCCCTATCCGTCACATAGCATATAGTAGTAGGTCCGACCAGGGCCCGATGCCATATACTACGGACAAACCGGTTTGTTACTTATTGATGTTATTCAACCAATCAAAATGTCCTACACAGAGAATCTAGCGGAAGCAATTTATTAATGTTGCAAAGAATAAAGAACCCCGCCAAGCATGAATGTCCACTACACAAACCAATATGAATGTTTAATACACCAGTACTGTCCTTATAGCCTTACATTAGTTTGCTCAAATAAAAGTGTCTTCCAAACCTCGGCACGCAGGTCGGTCATACATGAGAATACAAGAAAACACTCAACAATTATGCCTTCGAGAGCCGGCTAAGAAACTTGGGCTTTAGCTCGCTATTTACCGCTCAGCGCAGCAGCACCTGCAAGAAACAATCCACCATGTTGGAACACCCTATTACTAATTTGGGAGAGGATCACTATGTTTTTCTTAGGAAACCAGGTTGACCTAGATGTATAGTTGAAAAGGTCAACATTAGAATGTGTCTAGGGCTTAGAACTTAGGTTTGAAGCTGCCCCCAGGACCTTTCCAAGATTTCAAAAATAGAGCCAAGTCTAAGACTTTTTTCGTCGAGCTCGGTTCGACAAAACGTCGAACTCCGTTCGACGCTCTCTGAGCTCAACTAAGTTAAGTCGTCGAGCTCTGCTCGACGATCTTCGAGCTCAGATCGACGATCTGCCTTCAGTCAGTTTTCTTAGTTGACGAACTCAATTCGACGATCTTCTAGCTCAGGTCGACGATCTTTCTTCACTTATTCTCCAGGTCACTGAGCTCAGTTCGACGATCTTCGAGCTCAGTTCGACGTTTTCTGGCTGATGATCATTTCCAGTCTCTGAGCTTAGTTCGCGTTCTTCGAGCTCAGATCGGCCTTTTTCTTGAGAGATCGACGTTTTTAAGGATTCAAATTCAGTCAGACTTTGGAATGTGTTTCAAATTATCTCAGCATTTATGTCAAGAGATCTGCCAACTGTTTTCATTTATTCTGGAGCAAGTTTCAAGGAATTATTCAGAGAATATTTTGTTGGACTTTCCTCTAGAAGACAAAATCTTTTATGGAAGGCATTTAATGTATGGTTAACGGCTATCTTGGATATAGAATCTTCAGAGAATTAAAAAATCTTCTTCTCTTCTTTCTTCCAGTAACAAGATACACAGATACACAGACTGATACAGATAAGAAAGAAAAAGAAGAAGTCATTCACAGGATTCTCTGATCAACACAAGAAAACTCAAGTGATCAATCCTGAAGAATTAGCTGAATAATTTTGTGTACTCAAAAAGTGATCTCAGCTTCATCCCAAGGACTCCAGACAACTCATCTTTCAGCCTCTGCTAAAACTATCTTATGCTGGAGATCTGAAGCTTCTGAAGACCTATCACCCTGAAGCAAAGCTTCCACTCCTGATCTAGACAACATCTCAGGGGGAGCTTTGACAATACAAATCCACTAGTGCTTCTCTCTTTGATTGAGACAGAGAAGACAACTTCACCCTCTTTCTTTTTCTTTTCCTTTCACTCTGTAAAAGGGTTTTCAAAACTCCCTTCAAAATTTTTGAGTCTGGTTCTGAGAACCTTGTCAAAACTCAGTGGTGGCAAGACACCTGATCAAAAAATCTAGTTTGGTTTTTGAGCACCTTGTCAAAAGCTCATTGGTGCCAGGACACCTGATCAACCCTTCCTGCAGTGGATTCCTACCAAGGGTGGTAGAAGAGTGGATATACCCAGGTTTTTGGGGAACCACTATAGCTCCTTGTGTTTTCTGGTTTGCTTGTGTGTTTTCTTTGCTGTGTGATGTGCTCTTCTTTTTACTGTTCTTTTAATTCTATAGCAAGACACCTTACACCTATATATAAATTAAATCTTAAAAGCTTTGCTAAGTTTAAAATTGTGAATTTACTTTAAATAAACTCTATTCACCCCCCCCCCTCTAGAGTTGAGATAGATCTTACTCTCACTTTCAATTGGTATTAGAGTCAGGTTGATTGTTCATACAGGCTAACACCTGAACCAAAAGTTCTTTGATAAGATCAATCTTTTAAGAGGGTTATTTTCATTATATTTAATTTTATATAAAGACATGGCACAGAACAAAGATTATGCAAGCACCAGGTCTCCAGTGTGCAATCTATCCAAGTTTGCACTTTGGAAAGCAAGGATTAGACTTTATATGAACTCTATTGATGAAGACATATTTAATTCTGTTTTGACAGAGTGCCCAAGTCCACCAGCAAGCTCAAGTACAAATGTTGTTCCACCTCCTTCAGGAACAGATGCTGAAATATAGAAGTGGAAGACTGCAGATGCCAAGGCCATGAACATCTTAGCTCAGACAATGTCTGATGAGATATTTCAGAAGGTAGCTGACTGCAACTCAGCCAAAGGAATTTGGGACAAGCTCTCTGAAATTGTCTCAGGATCTGCTGATGAAAGGAAAGATAGGAGATCCCATCTGATAAGCCAATATGAGAATTTCAAAAAGGGAGAAGCTGAATTAGTGGCTGACATGTACAATAGACTAAATCTGATTGTCAATGAGTTAAAGACTCTGGATAAAGAAATCTTATTGACTGAGCTGAATGACAAAATCTTAATGTGCTTCCCCAGCACTTGGGATTCAAGAATCTGGCCAATCAAAGATGCCAGAAGTCTAAATGAGATCACCACTGAAGCTCTCCTGGGCAAGCTCAAATCTTATGAGCTGCTCATTAAAAATAGAGAAGAAGAACAAAAGGCTACTTCTCCAATCACAAGGAAAGAAAAGACCATAGCCTTCAAAGCTGCAGAAGAGGAGCCTGAAGATAAAGCTACAGGAAATGATGACCTCCTAAGTCTACTGGCCAAAAGATTCTACAAGATGGCCAGAAAAGACTTCAGAAAGAGATCATACAAGGGTCATGATAAACCAAGGTATGATAAATCAAGTAACAATAAAGAAATTATATGTTTTGGTTGCAGGAAATCAGGCCATATTGTGCCTGACTGTCCAGAAAATAAGAACAAGGACAAGAAAGATAAAAGAGAAAGAAGAAAGGAGAAAGATTTCAGAAAGAACAGATCAGACAAACCCTCCTCCAGCAAGAACAAACATACAAGGAAGGGATTTGTTGCTGAGACATGGAGTGAAATTGAAGAGGACTCTGAAGCCTCATCCAGCTCCAGTGATGATGAGGATAATGCTGATGAAAAGGAATTCTGTATGATGGCTATCAATGCCTCTCAAATAGATTCAGAAGCAGAAGAGTCAGAATCAGATTCTGAAGCTCAACTAGAAGAAGATCAGGTAATCAATTCATTTGATTTCAGTTCTGAGGATTTTAAACATGAGTTTAAAGTACTATGCCTAGATATGTTGGAGTCTGAGAAGGAAATCACTTCCCTCAGAAAACAACTATCTGAGTATAGCACTGTAAAATCAGAGAACCTCAAACTCTCTGAAGAGTTAGAATGCTATAGAGAGGAGATAGCTTCACTAAAAAGTGAACTATCCAAGGCCAAGCAATTTGAAGAATCCCTTAATGGGAGAAGTATCAAATTAATGGACATCACAAGCACAGTGAACTCAAGATTAAATAGTACACTGGGCTTGGGTGCTTCATCTAGCCAGCCCATAGTATTAACCACCCCAATCAAATTTATTTCTGATAAAGGGAAGGGTGTTGTAGAGGTAGCTAGGAAAAATTCAGATCTACCTAAGAAAAAGAAAGTTCAACAGAAAACGTCGAGCAGAGGTCGACGATCGTCGAACAGAGATCGACGATCTCAGACTGAAACGTCGAACTCAGCTCAACGTTTCCTGAACTCTGAACTCCCTCATAGTCGATCTTCGAACGGAGCTCGACGATTTTTCCCAAGATCGTCGAACTCAGCTCGACGATCGTCGAACGCAGTTCAGAGCTTTGAATCTTCCTTCAGAGGTAAATCTCAATTCAATCCTAGAAATGCTTCATCCTAAAACTTTAACCCTTATACTTAATGGATAGTACCTCCTAGGAGATACCATCCTGAAGGTTATAAGAGTCAACCTGGGATGTCTTTTATTTCTGAATTTAAAGGTTATCAACCTAGGCCCAAGGTAAACTGGGTCAAAAATATGTAAATTCTTATCTATGCAGGTGAAGACCTATCCAACATCAAACCAATTATGGTATCTGGATAGTGGGTGCTCAAAGCACATGACAGGGAATAAGGACAACTTCACATCCTTTAAAGCCAAGCTTGGACCCAAAGTAATTTTTGGTGATTCAAACTTTGGAACTACAAAAGGATATGGTGCAGTTCAAATTGGAACAGTCACCTTCAAGAAGGTAGCCTATGTTGAAGGACTCAAGCACAACCTGATAAGCATTAGTCAGTTGTGTGATGAAGGATATCAAGTGACTTTCAACAAAGAAATATGCAAGATCGAGTCAGAAGACAACACAACTGTGTTGACAGGTAACAGGAAAGGTAACATTTACTTAGTAGACTTTTATTCATCTAAGGTAGATATTTGTCTGTTCAATTCCATATCTAGACCAAATATTCTATGGCATAAAAGACTAGGACATATTAACCTTAGAACCATTGCTAGGCTATCCAAGGACAACCTTGTCAGAGGACTGCCTTCTGGCCCCTACAAGAAGGAAGGACTCTGCAAGGCTTGTCAATTAGGCAAGCAAACTAAAAGTAGTTTTAAATCAATTAACAAGAGTGATTCACCTAGGATTTTGTATCTGTTACACATGGATCTTTTTGGACCCATTGCAGTACAAAGCTTAGGAGGGAAATCCTATACTTTAGTGGTTGTAGATGACTTCTCAAGATTCACATGGGTATTCTTTCTGAGGAAGAAGTCTGATAACTTTCAATGTTTGACAGATTTTCTCAAATGCATTCAAACTGAGTTCAACACTCATATTGCCCTGATCAGAAGTGATCATGGGACAGAGTTTGATTCTCTTCTCATGCAAGAGTTCTGTCAAAGTGAAGGAATCAGGCATACTTTCTCAGCTCCTAGAACTCCTCAACAAAAGGGGGTAGCTGAAAGGAAAAAATAGAACCCTTATTGAATTTGCAACTACATTATTGGCAAATGCTCACCTACCTCTATCCTTTTGGGCTGAGGCAGTGAACACCTCCAATTATGTGTTGAATAGAAGTCTAATACATAAACTGAAGGGCAAGACTCCCTATGAATTGCTCATAGGGAAAAACCTAAAGTAGACTATCTTAAGGTTTTTGGTTACACCTGTTATATTCATAATAATGACAAGAAATATCTAGCAAAATTCCAAGCTAAAGCTGATGAAGGAGTGTTTCTGGGATAATCCATGATCAGTAAAGCCTATAGGGTTTATAATAAAACTACTCAAAAAATAGAAGAATCTATCCACATTTCCTTTGATGAAGCTAACATGTCTTTCAAGGAGAAGAATACTTCTACCATAGAACATTTGCAGGTGCACTCTCTAGCTGAATACTTGGACAGATTACAAGTTACACAAAAGGATGACAGTAGTGAAGATGAAGAAGCTGCTCACCATCAGGAAGGAAATCTTCTTGAAGAACCAGCTGTTGTTCCACAAGAGGAAACAACAACACAGGTTGGTGAACCATCAACACCCCCTATTGATCCAGTAACAACAAGAGATCATCCAATTTCTCAAGTAATTGGAGACATCTCAGCTGGTGTGCAAACTAGAAATCAGGTCAACCAGAACCTGATGCACACTTGCTTCCTCTCTCAAATTGAACCTCAAACCATTCAAGATGCAAAACAAGATCCACACTGGATCATTGCAATGCAAGAGGAGTTGCATCAATTTGAAAGAAATAAAGTTTGGGAACTAGTGCCTAAGCCAAAGGATCATCCCATTGTTGGAACCAAATGGGTGTTCAGAAATAAGCTAGATGATCAAGGAATCATTGTAAGGAATAAGGCAAGGCTAATTGCTCAAGGGTACTCTCAGGAAGAAGGGATACACTATGACCAGACTTTTGCACCAGTTGCAAGATTAGAAGCCATAAGAATCTTTCTGGCTTATGCTGCTCACAAGGGATTCAAAGTCTATCAAATGGATGTCAAGAGTGCTTTTCTCAATGGGGAAATCAAAGAAGAAGTCTATGTCAGACAACCTCCAGGTTTTATCTCTCTAACCCATCCTGATTATGTTTTTAAACTACACAAAGCATTATATAGTCTCAAGCAAGCTCCTAGAGCATGGTATGAGACCCTAGCATGTTTTTTGTTGAAAAATGATTTTGTTAGGGGGAGAGTAGACCAAACTCTTTTTATTAGAACTCATAAGTCCCACACCCTACTAGTGCAGATTTATGTAGATGATATTATTTTTGGGTCTACTGATTCAAACTTGTGCAGAAGATTCTCAAATCTAATGCATTCAAAATTTGAAATGAGTAGCATGGGTGAGCTATCCTTCTTCTTAGGATTGCAAGTCAAACAACATGCTGAAGGCATATTTATTTCTCAAACCAAGTATGCAAAAGAGCTGGTTAAAAAATTTGGTATGTCTGAAGCATCATGTATGAAAACACCCATGCCTACCAATGCTGTATTGGATGCTGATGAACATGGGAAACTAGTTGATCAGACAACATATAGAGCAATGATTGGCTCTTTACTGTACCTTACAACTAGCAGGCCTGATATAATGTTTGCTACATGCATTTGTGCTAGATTCCAAGTTAGCCCTAGAGATTCTCACTTAACTTTAGTAAAGAGGATTCTTAAGTATGTTAAAAGCTGTCCAAATCTAGGACTCTGGTATCCAAAAGATTCAGCATTTGACTTAACTGGATTTTCAGATGCTGATTATGCTGGATGCAGAATAGACATGAAAAGCACCAGTGGAACTTGTCAGTTCCTTGATGACAGACTTGTCTCTTGGTTTTGTAAGAAACAAACACCTGTGTCAACTTCAACTGTTGAAGCTGAATATATGGCTGCAAGCAGTTATTGTTCACAAATCTTGTGGATACAAAACCAACTCCTAGACTATGGTTACAACTTAGAGAAGTCAAAAATATTTTGTGATAACACCAGTGCAATTTCCATTGCACAAAATCCAGTCCTCCATAGTAGAACAAAACACATAGAAATTAGACATCATTTTCTAAGGGATAATGTTGAGAAAAACAAAATTGAACTTGAATACATCCCAACTGATTTGCAAAGGGGAGATATTTTCACCAAGCCTTTGGATGAAAAGAAGCATAACTTCTTCCTCAATCAGTTAGGAATGCTAGATGGAGGCAGTTTAAAATAAACTCCAAGATTTTGTAAATCTAAAAACAGACCAAGACTAGGCTAAAAACTTATCTCTTTTTGTGTCTGTAGAATAGGTTGTCTCTGAACTGCGCTCGATGTTTCCCCAGAAATCGCCGAACGGAGATCGACGATTTTCCAGAAATCATCGACTGCAGATCGACGTTTCCTGAATCGTCGATCTGAGTTCAGCGCCGCCGTTAGCTTCAGGCTTCCATTCTATCTGTTCATCGGTCGTCGAGCGGAGCTTGACGCTCGACAATATCGTCGAACGGAGTTCGATGTTATTGGAGACTCTTCAGATTCCTTTAGTAGCCCAAATCATCGAGCTGAGTTCGAAGTTTCATCGAACTGAGCTCAACGATTTTCTGTTTCGCCGTCGAACCCTAATATAAAATCATTTCTTCGGCCTTCGTTCTTTTTTTCGCTTTCATACCCTCTGCAACTTTCTCTCTTTCCCTCCAAATCTTCTACACTTGGTCGTGTTTGTTTCATTGTTGCAGGTACAAATGGCTGGATCAAGTGCTGCTATTTCAAAGATGAAATTCGATACAGGTTTTGATATTAATATGAATTTGTTCGATGGAAGTGATCAGTGATTCAAGGACATTCTCAACCTCTTCCGAGAACAGCAACTATCTCAGATCATGACCACCCGAATGAAGATTGCTTCAGAAGAGATAAAAGAATGGTGTTTTACCGCGACAGATGAGAATGAGAATTCTATCATCGGCTCAATAAAAGGGACTCAGGTACCATTGTCCCCGGCCCTTCTGACTGAAGTTTTCCTCCTTAGTTCTGGAGATGACTCCATTGATTTATCTGGAGAAGAGTATGCCTCTATGCTTGATAGAATGGGTCACACTGCTGTGAACCCTAACAAACTGTTCAAAAAGAATCTGTCTATCGAATACCAATTTCTGGCTGATGTGGTTGGCAAAGTGCTTCTGGCAAAGCACTCAGCCCATGACACTATATCAAGATATCAATTCTGCTTAATGGTAGCACTGGTCGATAAGAAGCATTTAGACTGGGGATCAATCTTTTTCAGCTTAATCAAGAAGAAACTGAACAAAAACCATGTAAGCTTTGGGAGAATATTAGGGGTTTACCTGTACTCTAGGTGCCCTGAGCTGCTGACCTCTAGTGGGATGTTCATCAATGCATCCAAGAGGCTTACCTGTGCCCTATTCAGCAAATAGGACAGGCAAATCATCAACCCCATCAGGGCTGCTGCAGCACCACTTGCTTCAGGCACCAAGACTACACAAGTCACTCCTCCTCAGGTATCTGTCCCAGCAGAAGAATTGACTGCCTCTTCCTCTCCTCCTCCAGCTATTTCTATCCCAGTCACCACCTCAACCTCTCCTCAAATCTCAGCTTCTTCCCCCATTACCATTTCTTCACCAATGTCACCTCCTCCAGCCACAACCTCAGAAGAATTCCATCCTCTATTCTCTTATCCAACTTTCACCACTCCATCATTTTCTCTTATAGATGACTCCTTTATGGATGATTCTCCTCCCTCTCCTCCTGAGCTTCCCTCAGCATCCTCCTATCAACAACTTCTTCAAGAAATCCTCTCTCAACCATCCTTTACCCCATCCTTTGACTCTTCCATCTCATCCATCTCCACCTCAATAACTTCTATCTCCACTATTCCTCCTTCAGAACCATCCATCCCTACACTTTCCACCACCACATCCTCCATCCCATTACTCCCAGTCACCCTCATTCCAATACCTTCACCTCCTACCTCTGTTCAAGCCCATCTTGAGCAAGTAGATATTTCAAACCTGGCAGACAAGCTTTATGTGTTGCTAGCCCCCAGGCTAACCTCACTGCTGGAGACCTCCTTAGCTCAACTCCTGCAATATGTTCAGGAGTTGTCTACCAAGTTGTCTTCCTTCCTCTCTTCCCAGGCAATCCCTTCATCTGGGTACCTTGATTCAATTGTCTCTGAACCAAGGCAGGGGGAGATGCCTTATGAAGTAGTGGATGTGCCTGAGACTGCTAAAGGTTCCAGTTCTGCTCCAATTCTTGCAGTAGACCTTCAGAGTCTGCCCTCTATTTTTGATACTAAATATTTCAGCTCTCTGCCAGTTCAACAATCTAAAGACCTCACTAAGGCCATTGTGCCTATCAATTACTGTGATCCCAGCCTGATTGCCCTATATATAAATTCCTTCAAAGCTGTGGATGCTGATATTTTAAGTGCTGCTACTACTGTTACAACAAGTCTGCTTTCAGAAGATACTGAAATGGTCTCTGTGATTGAGGATACTGCTGCTGCTAAAGAACTTACTACCTACCTAGAAGAATCTGAATCTGTTTCTGCTTCAATTATTTCTACTCCTGCAGTCTCTGCTCCTGTTATTTCTGTTGCTACTGCTCCAGCTCTTACCCCTGATCAAATCAAGCAACAAGAAAAGTATATAAAAAGCATTGATGACTTGTATGATAGACCATAAAGTTTGGACAGTGATCAGTTTCAAACTAAATTTGATGATTCCTCTAATACTATTGCCAAGAAAAGGAAGGCCAGAAGCAAGGCCATGATGAAGGTTCCCCCAGCTCAAGCTAAAGATTCAAATGACATTCCATATTACATTTTGCATGAATGTTCTATCACTGAGCCCTGGATGCAGTACTCCAAGAATCAAATAAAAGCAATGAAGAAGAGAAGTAAGTTAGACAGATATGAAAAGGGATCTTCTCAGTTTCAGCCTCCTCCTCCTCCTCCTCCAGATTCTGGGTCAGGCTCAGCTTCTCAAGCCCCAGCTTCCAAACAAAATTCCTCTCAGTCTTCTCAGAGATACCTTCCTAGGGGGCAATACCAAAGGGGCTATCAGTCCAGAAGGGGTCAGTATAGAGGAAGCCAAAGAGAGCATAGATTTCAAGCTAGGGAAGGACAAAGGTTCACAGACTCTACTCAAGGTCCTTTCCCTTAAAAGCTCAGAGAAAAAGTTGAGACCAGAACTCCTATTGCTTCAGAAACTGTTAATAGATATGAGCCTGCAGTGCCATTTGAAGACCCAGAGAACAATCCATTGTCATAGACTGCAAGGATGAAAGAATTGGTTGCACTAGATCAATTGAAGAAAGCAAGAGAGCAAGGAAAAGATACCACCAATATTACTACTCTGTCAGAACAAAGAAAAGCTGAATTGGAAAGGTATTCTTCAAGTAAATTCTTTGACCCAGTGGACTACCTAAAGCTGCATCCTGAGGCTATGGTTCCAAGACCAAGAGCTCAAACCTCCTTAGGTGCAGATGATGACAGAAGGTCAAAGAAGGAAGCCCTTAATCCTAACAGAGAAATCATATTTAAGAAAGGAAATGAAAAGAAGTAACATGTGTAAGCAGACAGTATAATCTCTCTGAACATTTGCTGAAATTCCTCTTGATTGCTGCTATGATTTCTTGCTCTGTTATTTTGTTTGTTTCTCTTCTATATGTTGTTGTAACTTTTATTTCTGAAATATGTAAATAGTAATCCTAACCCAAATAGGGGAAGATTGTTGGAACACCCTATTACTAATTTGGGTAAGGATCACTATGTTTTTCTTAGGAAACCAGGTTGACCTAGATGTATAGTTGAAAAGGTCAACATTAGAATGTGTCTAGGGCTTAGAACTTAGGTTTGAAGCTGCCCCCAGGACCTTTCCATGATTTCAAAAATAGAGCCAAGTCTAAGACTTTTTTCGTCGAGCTCAGTTAGACGAAACGTCGAACTCCGTTCGACGCTCTCTGAGCTCAACTAAGTTAAGTCGTCGAGCTCTGTTCGACGATCTTCGAGCTCAGATCGACGATCTGCCTTCAGTCAGTTTTCTTAGTCGTCGAACTCAATTCGACGATCTTCTAGCTCAGTTCGACGATCTTTCTTCACTTATTCTCCAGGTCACTGAGCTCAGTTCGACGATCTTCGAGCTCAGTTCGACGTTTTCTGGCTGATGATCATTTCCAGTCTCTGAGCTTAGTTCGACGTTCTTAGAGCTCAGATCGATGTTTTTCTTGAGAGATCGACGTTTTTAAGGATTCAAATTCAGTCAGACTTTGGAATGTGTTTCAAATTATCTCAGCATTTATGCCAAGAGATCTGTCAGTCGTTTTCATTTATTCTGGAGCATGTTTCAAGGAATTATTCAGAGAATGTTTTGCTGGACTTTCCTCTAGAAGACAAAATCTTTTATGGAAGGCATTTAATGTCTGGTTAACGGCTATCTTGGATATAGAATCTTCAGAGAATTAAAAAATCTTCTTCTCTTCTTTCTTCCAGTAACAAGATACACAGATACACAGACTGATACAGATAAGAAAGAAAAAGAAGAAGTCATTCACAGGATTCTCTGATCAACACAAGAAAACTCAAGTGATCAATCCTGAAGAATTAGCTGAATAATTTTGTGTACTCAAAAAGTGATCTCAGCTTCATCCCAAGGACTCCAGACAACTCATCTTTCAGCCTCTGCTGAAACTATCTTATGCTAGAGATCTGAAGCTTCTGAAGACCTATCATCCTGAAGCAAAGCTTCCACTCCAGATCTAGACAACATCTCAGGGGGAGCTTTGACAATACAAATCCACTAGTGCTTCTCTCTTTGATTGAGACAGAGAAGACAACTTCACCCTCTTTCTTTTTCTTTTCCTTTCACTCTATAAAAGGGTTTTCAAAACTCCCTTCAAAAGTTTTGAGTCTGGTTCTGAGAACCTTGTCAAAACTCAGTGGTGGCAAGACACCTGATCAAAAAATCTAGTTTGGTTTTTGAGCACCTTGTCAAAAGCTCATTGGTGCAAGTGTTGGATCTTGTAGCCAACCTTAGAGGGGGGGTGAATAAGGTTCGACGCGTTTCTTGAAATTTATGTTTTAATTTGTCCACAGAACCAGAGCTTAGGACAAATTAGCTTGTGCGCACACACGTGAAACTAGACTTATCATTCACGAGTAAACATAAGAGGCAATGATATGAAGAAAATATCTCATATGAATCATTAAGTCACACACAATGTTACACTTGTAATTAAGATTGATTTAAAACATGTTTACACACAATACATACAACTTGGATCTCCATGACGCCGGAGATCAGAGGCGGTGAATAAAACTCTTGGGTTTTCTATACCGACCCAAAACCCGGACCGGTTGGCTCTTCACTTTCTCTCCGAAAGGTCTTAGAGCCGCTCTTCACCTTCACACCCGGAAGGGTCTTAGAGCCGCTCTTCACTTTCTCCCCGAAAGGTCTTAGAGCCACTCTTCACCTCCACAACCGGAAGGGTCTTAGAGCACTGCTAGATCCCCGATCTAGATGCCCCAAATCCCGGGACGATTTTCCACGGAATCCAACCCGGATTCCGACGACCTTCCCCGGTCGATTTCCCTTACCACTTACAACAATAGAAGAAGAAAAAGATACAAAAAGAGATTACAAAATATATTCGTTAAAGTTTAGGTTCTCCCTCTTGAGAAGTTCTCCGGATAGATCTACGGCCGGTGCTTGTGATCTTCGATGGAAAGCACCCGGTCGCTAGACGTAGACGATGCGAAGCCTTGATCGCCGGAGTTCTTCGATCTCGAACGGGAGGAAGAAGCCTTGCTTTTTCTTTGACGAAGACGAGTAGAACGGACGTAGGAAGACGGCCGAACTTGGTATTCCTGGAGCACTTCGTCAATAATCTCTGGAGGCCTAGGTCTTGAGGAAACGGCGCTGCTTTTTATACGTCTTGGAGAAAATAGACTACCGCCTGCGATAACTCTATCGCCGGGCGGTAAGTTCGCGCGTAACGCCTGCCAGCTGTCTCCACACGTCTCCCGAAACGGCAACTATAACTGCTCATTAAGGAAACTGCCGTTTCAAGAGAGCTATCGCCGGGCGGTAATGGTTACCGCGCCCAGTCAGAGCGATAGCGCCATTTCGCCAAATAATTCTACCGCCTGCGATAAGACTATCGCCTGAGCGGTAGGTACCATCGTCGACGATCGTCCCCTTGATGCACGTCGACCGGATACCGCCGGCGGTAGCGTCCTGTCGCCGGGCGGTAGCTTTTGATTGTCGACGATCCTTCCTTAGCTGATAATTGGGCCGTCGACCATCGAACCGATATGCGTCGATCGAGATGGTTACCGCGCTGCGATAAGGTTATCGCTGGGCGGTAGTAACCTTTTGAAGCTCTTCTCCTTTCCTTTCACCTGTCAGCCTGCACACTCTATCACACAACCAATCTCATCAAATACAAGCAGGGAGTTGATATTCTCAAACCTAAGGAGTGTGAAACCATGTTCCAACAAACTCCCCCTTTTGATAATATCAATCCCGTTCATGATAAACCAAAATCAAGTAGATAGAGTGCCAGAATAGATGTATGTAGCAACGTAGAACAGTATAAAGTAGAGTATCAGAGTAAAATGATATTGAACAAATAAGCAATACACACCTATATCGATCCCGTTCAATCCTGAATAAGCAATACACACCTATATCGATCCCGTTCAATCCTGTTCTATCCTACTACATACTCCCCCTATCGGTGGGACGCTCCCCTTATCTATGAGCACACACACACCTCAATACGCTCCCCCTATCATGAACACTACCTCCAATACCTTCTCCCCCTTTGATAATATCAAAAGAATGGGCGAGGCCAACCGACAAAGGAGGATGAAAATTGTAGGCGAGAGATAACGTAATATAGACCCACAAAGCACTTGAAATCAGAGAATTGTAAAACAGGGTCAAAATCAGGAGCAAACGCTAATCAGAGTGAAGAAATTGGACTATATGCACGAGACATAGCACACATCAAGTATGACATGAATGTTTGCAAGGTTTAGATAAATAGAGAGAAAAATAGGCAAACACAAATATCGTCATGAGAGAAAAAATGTGCCAGTACGTATTGTGCGAAAAGCATCGAATGTAGTTGAGGTCCAATTCTTATGCGCGGAAGATTTAAATAAGATAATGACATGTGCACGTGTAGCATCAAGAGACAAAACATTCAATAGAGATATCATGCAGACATGTTTTATATCAAGCAAACTAACGATGCTAACACCAAAGAGATATAGTGAAAAATCACGTCACATGACATAGTGCGGCATAAAGAAATTAAATCAAGGGCACAAATCATAAAGTGTAGTCCATGCACAAGATCGAAACGACTTTGTAATCCAAGGTGCTCACCCTCACAACGCTTATGAAGACTTATCAGGAGGGATGAGTAGTGCTTGGGGGGTCTGTAAGCAGGATTTGATGGCCATCATTTTATTTTGAGTTAGGCCATCAATTTTATACATAATCAAAGCAGAACAAGACCCCAAGTCAATCGAAATCTACCCACATAGGTAGATCCACTTTAACTTGTTTACATTGGACATATGCGTTTCTAGTTTTGGCCCAAAAATTTAATTAGCATAGACACGCGCAATTTGATTTCATGACATTGATTGTTCAAGATATATCAGATATGTTAAATTTAGTGTCACGATTTATAACATGTCAGCTTATTATCTCAGGTTGAGTGCATGATCAAGTGGTGTGTGAGTGGTGTAGTCATTATCGTAAATAAATCCTCACACATACTTAGAGGCGTAGACAACGTACACCCACATTAATTTTCGCACTCAATAGCTAGACAAAAATTTAACTTCGCTCATCATGACCGGATACCAATGTGCCGTACAAATTGACAAGAAGATTAGCAAACATTGTATATACTTGAAAATATACCACGACTCGGTCATATGAGCCCCCATGAGATAAAAACGCACTTTGGCCCTAAAACGACCACCATTTGTCTACTATATGGACACCCATGATTTTCGTGTGTACTTATATGCGAGTCAGAGTACTATCGCCTGCGGTAGTACTACCGCTCCGCGGTAACTCCGGAATAGATATACTGTAGGTTATTTCAGATCCGCCCACACGCATTCTCATCTTGCATCCCTTTTGGAAAGAAGCTTCTCCAGCTCTACAGATCTCCTTTGATTCCAGGTAATGCTCTATCCTTTCTCATTTTTGCTTGATTTCTTGTTTAGGATCCATATGAGATGTCTTTGTGGAGTAGATGTGTTCTCTCATGGCATTTTTATATCCACTTCTTCACGGATCTCCTCTCACATATCCCCCTTTTTGAAAAATATTGCCATTGTTTTAGTCTATTTCGGATCTACGCTTTAAGAGGTGAAAAATATTGCCATTGTTTGTAAAGGATCCGAAATGCGGAGAAGTAAAAAGAGATACTTTCACATGTTTCATTTTTAGATTTTTATTGTCGGATCTCATCTCCTCTTTCAAGATCTATGAAGTTCATATATAGATCTATGAAAAACATGGAGATTGGAGTGGTTTTTACAAAAAAAATCGATTTTTAGCTCAAAACGGCGGAAAGAGGTGAAGTGCAGTCCGTCGAGCTACCGCCGGCGATAGCTAATTATCGCCTGCGATAGCTCCCAGATTTCACTAAATTTTTGTGAATTTTCAGTTTTGGATCCCAGTTCCTGATTTGAGTTTTTGAATGTTGTTTCATGCAGGAAATGGCCTCCTCGAGCGCACACTCTGGACGTCGAAGTGTTTCAAAACGAAACCGTGGAGAGACTACGCACCCCGCTATAGACAACGCCACTGTGAGCATTCCTCTGCTCATAGAAATTGATGATCGGTATACTCATATCTATGAGTATCTCGAAGAATCGGGCGTGTTGGCGGTGATATCAGATGGGTGTTCCTTTTCCTCCGCTCTCGTTCGAGAGTTCTACAACAACTTGAGGGATCCATCTCTGATGCGTCTGGGAGGAGGAGTTCAGTCTTGCATCGGGGATGAGATAGTTACTATCACCCATGCCGACCTGGAGACGAAGTACGTGTGGCCATCCAACCTTCCATACTTGGATGTTGTAGAATCCTTCAGGACAGCACGGGATTGGAGAGTGATGAATGAGGTTCTCCATGGAGCGGAGGGGCGTCCTGACTTTTTCACTTCGGTGGACACACTCACACCAGTTGCTCGGATAATTCAGGATATCCTCCGCCATTCGCTGATGTTCAAGGAAGGAGATACTCGAAAGGTCACGGCTCAGCTATCCATGGTGACCTATCACATTATAGCACAGAAGCCATTCAGCGTTTCAGATCTCATCCTGTCTATCATGAGGTATAATTTTCGCCTCAAGTCCCCCGATCATCAGCGGGTAAATACACTCCCTTTGGGAGGAGTCATCCAGACCATCCTGAAGATCAAGTACCCGACCATCGACTGGACCTCCTATCCCATTGACATCGTTCCTCAGGTCTATCATGTAGGAGAGATACCGGCTGCTTCACGGGTGCGACCACAGGTGCCACCTCCGGAGCCATCGGTACCCCGGTCGGGATCTCTTCGCGAGGCAAGTCGTGGAATTCATAGCCTCATGGAGGAGCAGGGAAAGGAGATCAAAGGCATGAAGAAGATGCTTAAGAAGATCATGAGGAAGCTCAGCATTTCTTCAACATCCTCTGATGAACAGGCGTGATCCCATTTTTCTTTGTACCTTTTCGAGTTTTTAGATTTATGAACAATTAAAAATTGATGTAATAATACAGGTACCGGCCCGAACATTTTTCTTGAATGTTTTTGGTTTCATTTTATGTGGGCAATTTAATCTCTATTTTGTTATCACTTGATTATGCGTGAAAAGTGGATTTTGATCAGTATTAATTTGCTCCTAAGCTCTTTGAGTCCCGCACAACTAAAACAGACGTACGATGTGAAGTAGGAGATAGTCATGACGTGATCAAGTGTGTCATTCTACTTCACTAACGGGACATACTTAGGAGTTGAGAGGTTTGGGTATCCAGAAGGAGCCGAGAATGACTTTCCTTTTGGGAACCCAACGATGTTGTGATACAGTTGAACCCGGTGAAGGAGGGTTCGCCCGGTCTATCAGACTGGGCATGCTACGTCGCGTGACTGGTCTCCATTCATACCTTGGTTTGATGTTTTTCTTATGTTGCAGATTCTCTTTTGGATGCCTAGGAGTCCTTACGTGAGAGATTGTGGTTGGGCACAATTGTCTTTGTGAATTAATCATGTTGAGATTACTTTCTGACATGAAATACTTCTTGTTACCATACTGACTCATAGCATAAAGACTTTTTGAAGGATATCTGCGTTCAATTGGTTTTGTAAATGGAGTAGTTGGTTTTCGCCAGTGGATATGATTTTCATATTTGAGGTTTTCACTCGCGTTGGCTTGAAGTTTACTACTCCCTTTGATTTTCCTAACTGACGTGAGTGAGCTTGTGTTCAACGTGCGTTTGGAATTTTCTTGATATTGCACGTTTATGTGTTGAGAATTTTTCTTTAAAATTTCCTTAAGCACGTTGATTTTCGTTTCCAAATCTTCATTTCTCTGTTTGAGATTTGTTCTCGCTTTGGTGTAGGCAGTTGTGCTATTCTTGAGTATTGCGACTATTGAGTTAATGTGGGCTTCATACTTATTTCTGTATTCTTCGAAGACCTCACTCATCTCAGTGATTTCAACTCTATAGTCCACGCACTTAGCACACTCCCCCTTTGACGCTAAGTTTTCTAGAAACAGTTTCTCATTTTGTTCTCTTAGAGAAATGCACTCATTCTCTTCCTCCTCACGTTTCTCTTTTAACTTCTTACAATTTATACAAAGTGTAGAGTTGTCCTCTAAAGAGCATACAGGAGAACTAGACACGACAGTGGAAGATTCTACACTAACATTTGCTTTTAAAAGGTTATTTTCCAAGCGTAGTTTTGAATTAATATTTTTCAGTTTCTTAAGTCTACGCCTATTCATATTCAGCATATTCAGTGTATAAACAGACTTGTATACACGGAGAGAGTTTGAGTTTCTTACAGCGCTCTTGGACGAGGCAAGATTTGAACACAAGGTTCCTTTATCATCTTCCCCTTGGCTCTTCTCGTCCAGTGACAGATGTTCATCTCCCCTCTTGCTTGACGTGTCTGTCTTGACTTCCTCCAAGAGTGCATCTCCATTTGACTCGTCACTTGGATCTATAAGAAACTGCTCGAAGTCATTATCTGCAGGATGAGAACTATAAGTAGACTCAAGATATTCCCATATCTCATATGCAGTGGAACACATGTGAATGCGTTTAAAAATTTCTTGACTAAGCCCACAAAACAAACTGTTCATAGCCTTGGCATTTAAATAACACTCGTGCTTATTTAGGCTATAAGGGGGCTTGGTACAAGTAATGTTCCAAACTTCTACATCCGTTAGCATAAGGAATTTTCTCATTAGAGTTCTCCATTCGTTATAGTTCACTCCTATAAAGAGAGGTGGTGCAAACACATTTTCGGTGTACAATTTTTCATCCCCACTCATCAGTCCATGATGGAGGTTGGCCATTATTCCCGGTGGTGAAACCGTTTTGGAATAACCTGCCTCTGATACCACTTGTTGGATCTTGTAGCCAACCTTAGAGGGGGGGGTGAATAAGGTTCGACGCGTTTCTTGAAATTTAAGTTTTAATTTGTCCACATAACCAGAGCTTAGGAAACTACTGCAGAGCGTTGGGTAACCAATGTTCTGCGGTACGTTATTCACTCTTTTCTTGTACAAATTAGCTTGTGCGCACACACGTGAAACTAGACTTATCATTCACGAGTAAACATAAGAGGCAATGATATGAAGAAAATATCTCATATGAATCATTAAGTCACACACAATGTTACACTTGTAATTAGGATTGATTTAAAACATGTTTACACACAATACATACAACTTGGATCTCCATGACGCCGGAGATCAGAGGCGGTGAATAAAACTCTTGGGTTTTCTATACCGACCCAAAACCTGGACCGGTTGGCTCTTCACTTTCTCTCCGAAAGGTCTTAGAGCCGCTCTTCACCTTCACACCCGGAAGGGTCTTAGAGCCGCTCTTCACTTTCTCCCCGAAAGGTCTTAGAGCCGCTCTTCACCTCCACAACCGGAAGGGTCTTAGAGCACTGCTAGATCCCCGATCTAGACGCCCCAAATCCCGGGACGATTTTCCACGGAATCCAACCCGGATTCCGACGACCTTCCCCGGTCGATTTCCCTTACCACTTACAACAATAGAAGAAGAAAAAGATACAAAAAGAGATTACAAAATATATTCGTTAAAGTTTAGGTTCTCCCTCTTGAGAAATTCTCCGGATAGATCTACGGCCGGTGCTTGTGATCTTCGATGGAAAGCACCCGGTCGCTAGACGTAGACGATGCGAAGCCTTGATCGCCGGAGTTCTTCGATCTCGAACGGGAGGAAGAAGCCTTGCTTTTTCTTTGACGAAGACGAGTAGAACGGACGTAGGAAGACGGCCGAACTTGGTATTCCTGGAGCACTTCGTCAATAATCTCTGGAGGCCTAGGTCTTGAGGAAACGGCGCTGCTTTTTATACGTCTTGGAGAAAATAGACTACCGCCTGCGATAACTCTATCGCCGGGCGGTAAGTTCGCGCGTAACGCCTGCCAGCTGTCTCCACACGTCTCCCGAAACGGCAACTATAACTGCTCATTAAGGAAACTGCCGTTTCAAGAGAGCTATCGCCGGGCGGTAATGGTTACCGCGCCCAGTCAGAGCGATAGCGCCATTTCGCCAAATAATTCTACCGCCTGCGATAAGACTATCGCCTGAGCGGTAGGTACCATCGTCGACGATCGTCCCCTTGATGCACGTCGACCGGATACCGCCGGCGGTAGCGTCCTGTCGCCGGGCGGTAGCTTTTGATTGTCGACGATCCTTCCTTAGCTGATAATTGGGCCGTCGACCATCGAACCGATATGCGTCAATCGAGATGGTTACCGCGCTGCGATAAGGTTATCGTCGGGCGGTAGTAACCTTTTGAAGCTCTTCTCCTTTCCTTTCACCTGTCAGCCTGCACACTCTATCACACAACCAATCTCATCAAATACAAGCAGGGAGTTGATATTCTCAAACCTAAGGAGTGTGAAACCATGTTCCAACAGCAAGGACACCTGATCAACCCTTCCTGCAGTGGATTCCTACCAAGGGTGGTAGAAGAGTGGATGTACCCAGGTTTTTGGGGAACCACTATAGCTCCTTGTGTTTTCTGGTTTGCTTGTGTGTTTTCTTTGCTATGTGCTATGCTCTTCTTTTTACTGTTCTTTTAATTCTATAGCAAGACACCTTACACCTATATATAAATTAAATCTTAAAAGCTTTGCTAAGTTTAAAATTGTGAATTTACTTTAAATAAACTCTATTCACCCCCCCCCCTCTAGAGTTGAGATAGATCTTACTCTCACTTTCACACTGCATGGTGGTAAACAAGAGCAACGGTCAGCTAAAGCTGACCAAATTATAACGATTCCGCCCCCAGACCGGGGCGGCAAAGCTCCTTCCCTGCACTTGTTAGCATAACAAGAAACATAGTAAAGAAGCACCACATCACAGGTGCATGCGCGTATGGCCGTACACCTTGTGCTCTCAGGGAACTTACTCGGCAAAGCCAGTCCGAACCCCGTCCGGTCCTTGACTCCACCACCACCCCCATGGGGCGGAAAACCTCGTGAGCTTTTAGTCCTTTCAGCCGTAGCCTAGACTCGATCTCCAAACCTCGGCAAGTCCCACGTAAAACTGTAGGTCACTTTAACCGAGCAGATGGAGCGGGTAGGGGTCCACCAACCCGTTTCTCACCCCGTTATTGCCATTTGGCCTTTTACGCGGGATAAGCTTTCCCAGTCCCAACTATCGTTCAAACACGGTACATAGCCCCACTATGTACCCGGTTGACTCCCAGGCCACCGATATGGCAAAAATTTACTTCCACCCAGATTTTTTGGTGCACCCTGGGGTGAATCTCCAAGACTCCCTATTGCAATCTACCACGTAGAAGCCCGAAAATAACACAAAGGCACGGAGTCTTCTCCGGCCAACCATGCATAGCAAAACATCACTGATCCAGACCAACATGTTCGGGTAGGCTTAACACATCATGCCTATGTTCGTACTACGATTCTGGACTCTAATAAGGGGTACTTTACATATCTACCCTAAGGAATACTGTAAACTCGCCGCACACTCGCGGGAGAAGGGTTTTCCCATGCAAAGGAAGAAGAGCTTCACATGCTCAAGATGAGAATTGTCACCCTAGCATTTATCCTCGGCGCCATGACGATCCAGTCGGATGGAAAGCACCGTATCGGCCTCGCCTTCGCAGATCTAGACTCAGATCGAGAATCAGAGCTCCGAAGCTCCACCAGCGGCCGGAGTTGACCTCCTTCTTCTTCCTTCTTTCTCTCCCTTCTCTCTATCTTTTAGAAAGAGAAAACTCAAATGGAATGAGGGTTTCCAATCCCTATTCCCGGATATAACCCACATGGAAAAGCCCCCATCCGTCGGATCCAAAACTAAGGAAACTGACGGCCACGATTCAGCCCAAAATTAGAAATCCTGGGCCGAACACGGCCTGCGACACGCCCGTGTCCAGGGCCGTGTTAGCCATTCGTCGTCACTTCAAAAAGAGCACGGGCAGTCGACATGCCCGTGTCAGCAAGTACACGCCCGTGTAGCTAGGCGTGTTCCCTCAACGACATAGATCCAAAACAACCCGAGCACGACACGGCCAGGTGACATGCCCGTGTCACATGTCGTGTGCTAGACACGCCCTGGTACACGCCCGTGTCCCAGGCCGTGTAGCTGCCTTAGCACAACATGTCGAACGACCCAAGGAGGACACGGGTATTCGACACGCCCGTGTCGAATTTTACACGCCCGTGTCAGACCCATATACGCCTGGGCTCAGGTCGTGCGTCCCTCACTCAACGATCATTTAGTGCAAGGCTTTGAGTGACTGACACGCCCTGGGATACGCCCGTGTCCCAGGTTGTGTTCACCCCCCCCCCCCCCCGAAGATTTTTGACTCCAAAATAGTAAACCGCGCGACCAACGCCGAATACAAGCACGACACGCCCGTGTCCCAGGCCGTGTCACCTCTACCAAACCCTAAATTTGGCTCAAAATGCCACCCGTCACTCTTTTGAGTTTCGAGGCATTACAACTCTCTCCCTCTTAAAAGAATTTCGTCCGCGAAATTACCAAAGGAAAGATAAGCAAAACCAAAAGCGTTACCTGAATGAAATAACTCTGGGTACTCCTCCAACAAGGTTTGCTCCCGTTCCCAAGAGAGCTCCTCACGACCGCAATTGTCCAAACAGACCTTGACCATCCTGATCTCCTTGCTACGGAGTCACTTAATCTCAAAGTCTTCAATACGAAAGGGCTTGACTCTTGTCGTCAACCCTTCGTCCACCGGTACTTGATCACCCGTGATCAAGTTCGTAGGCTCTTGCACCGCCTTCCACATCCCTGCTATGTGGAATACATCGAGTAGACTACTCAACTCCACTGATAGCCTTAGGAGATATGCCGCTTCACCGATCCGCTCCAGAATATCAAATGGTCCAAGTTATCTCGGGCTTAGCTTCTTTAAGCGTCGCTCCCGTGAGACATCCTTGAATGCTATTGTTCCCAATATGCCAACTACGAACTCCACACTCCGATGCATGGCGTTAAAGTATTTAGCTTGTCTATCTTTAGCGATCAGCAACCGCTCTCGAATGGTTCGTACCAACGAAGTGGCACTCTCCACCTCCTGCTTTTTGTACAACCTTGCCTCACCCGTTTCTAGCCACGACAACGGCGTGCGACACTTTCTACCATATAGGGCCTCGAAGGGCGCTATTTGTATACTCGCTTGGTAGCTATTGTTGTACGCAAACTCCAAAAACAGATGGCCTTCCCACTGCTTCCCGAAGTCCAGAACACACACGCAAAGCATGTCCTCCAACATCCTGTTTACCCTCTCGGTCTGCCCATCCGTCTGCGGATGTAAGACTGTACTAAACTACACTTAGTCCCCAACATATGCTGCACCATCTTCCAATCATTGGATGTAAAAACGCCCATCTTTATCGCTCACGATGTTACGGTCACACCGTGTAGTTTAGCTATGTTATCCATAAACAACTTTGCAAGTTACTCCACCGGATCATCCTTCCTATGCGGAATGAAGTGCGATAATTTTGTTAACCAAACCACGATCACCCACATGGCATCGTTTCCCTACTGTGACCTTGGCAAGCCATGCACAAGGTCTAGTCGAACTTCTACTCTGGAATAGGCAAGGATTTCAAGAAACCCCAGGCTTTTGGCACTCTGCCTTCACTAAGGCGTAAGTCTGGCATTTTGCCACATACAGTGCCACAACCTTCTTGAGTCCTGGCTACCAGAACAACTTCTTTAGATCTTGGTACATCTTCGTGCTCCCTAGGTGAATTGAGTACTTGGTATGATGAGCCTCGTACGTCAACTCCGCCCGTAGATTTCCCACGTTTGGGACGCACAAACGATTGTCCTTCATGCTGTTGTCCAACTCCATAACCTGCCGAATCCAATCAGCCAGGTCTTACTGAACATCCGTCCAGTTTTAACACGCTTCTACGCTAGTCTGCTTTTCAACACAAGAGATAGTTAACATCTCCAACTCCCGAATCAATCTCTCATCATAAACCGACAACCAGTTGGCTTGGGCGGGAGCCCTGCGACTCAACGCATCCGCAACTGCGTTTCCTTTCCAGGGTACGCAATGAATCTTGAACGTATAGTCCCCTAGGAACTCAATCCATCTCCGCTGCCTCAGGTTCAGATCCTTCATATCTAACAGGTACTTCAGGCTCCTGCTATCGGTATAAAAATCGACTTTTATGCCGTACAAATAATTCCTCCACAATTTTTTCGCAAAACACACGGTCGCTAACTCCAGATGGCGGACTGGATAATTCCTCTCATGCTCTTTCAGTTAGCGCGAGCCATAAGTCATAACATTACCATGCTGCAGCAGCATGCAGCCCAATCCACCGCCCAAGGCAGTATTATAGATCTCAAAGCCTTTGGTCCCACTCGGAGAACTTAGCACCGATGTCGTGGTTAACCGACTCTTTAACCCTTCAAAAGCATGTGCGCACTCGCGCATCTAAACAAACTTTTAAGTTTTTCCTTGACAACGTTGTGTGGGGTAACTCTATCCGCGAGAAGTACTCTACGAAGCACCTGTAGTAGCCAGCCACCTCAGAAAACTCTGGACTTCCGCTACTGAGACAACACATGCCACCCTCGTATCGCGACTAACAACGCTGGATCCACGCACTCCCACTCTAACAACTACAGGACCGAGGATAGCTACCGAGGATAACCCAAGACTCGCGTTTGGAGAACTTGGCGTATAAATAGTTCCTCCTTAGCGTCCCCAAAACCAAAAGTAGGTATTCAGAAGTGATATTCTTCGCACTTCAAGTACACAAATGCATCGTCGATGAAGACGATCACAAAAATCGACTAGGTACTCCATGAACGTTCCGTTCATCCGGTCTATGAACACTGATGGTGCATTTGACTGCCAAGATGGCACGATCGTAGACTCGGATTGCTCATTACTCGTGCTTAACGCCGTCTTTGCAATATCACTTACCCTTATTCTCAGTTGAGGGTAACCAGAGTTACGATCCACTATTGAGTCCACCAAAGACCCGACTAACTGATCAAAAGATCATCGATTATTGGGATCGAGTACTTGTCCTTTTTTTTCTGCAAACTTATACAACTCTCTGCAACAGATACGAAGTTGCAAGCTCCCGTCCTTCTTCTTGATAAAAAGGACCGGTGCGCTCCAAGGCAACGAGCTTGGACGCACATACTCTTGCTCCATCAACTCTTCTAGTTGAACTTTAAACTACGCCATTTCCTTAGGTATCAACCTATAAGGAGAGCGTGACACAGGTTTGGAACCTGGCACAACTGAATCGTGAAATCGATCTCTCGCTATGGTGGGGCTCCAGGGAGACCATCAGGGAAACATATCAGGATATTCGGATACACCCGATAAACTATCCAATGTAGGCTTAGGCTTCGAAGCCTCCCATGGTGGCGGTAACGACGCTTGCAAGTCGAACTCCTGAAACTCAACTCGTACCTTTACGATACAGACTCTCTCTTCGCGCGCATTGAACAACCACTAGGCAACTACACATCCAATTTGTCCTTTACCATCGAAGGAGGTACTCCGATGTAGGATATAAATCCTTCGGACAAAAGGATTGCGAAGCTCCCGTATCGAACAATGCTCTTGGATTACCAACAATCAAAACAAAGCCTACAACCTCAAGTCCTAAGCTAACACGCATAAGGTATCCGGTAAAAGAAACTAGTTTGCTAACAAGAAAACCATACCTGACATCCCGACGGTCGGCCACATGGACTCCTGCTGGCCAAGGATGTCCACTCCCGATTTGGTCGGAGTAAACAGTGATGCGGTGGACGCCACCGCCTTGCCCTTCTCCTCAGATATTGCCCGCGGCTTCTTTTCGGACATTGGGCATCCACTTCAACAATCCCGGGCATAGTGTCCCGGCTTTCCACAGACAAAGCATTCATCCGGGGTTTGGGTTGTAGTCGCTCTGGATGTGCTAAAGGAAGGGACTAGACCCGACCTCCGAGCCTTCTTGCACCACCTACGATACCCATATTTTGAGGTTGGCATTTTGAACACCGTCTCCTTTGCACTAGAGTCTTCAACTACTCCTACCATAGGTTTCATTGTCTTCTGAGCACCCTCCCAACAATCTCTGGAAAAGTGCCCTTTCTTGCCACAAGAATAAAAATTATAAGTGACTTGGCTAGTAGATGATCTAGCCTCTTTCCTCAGCGTTTTTCGGTAGGAAGTCCTTATAGGATCTGAAGGGTTTGGTACCTTATTCACTGGTATTTGGTGAGCTTTCCCCAACTCCACTTCCAAAGCTCTGGCCGACTCCACCAAAGCTCGGAATCCCAATAGTTTTGGTCCTAGCAGTAGGATATGCAACTCGTTGCGCAGACCATTATAAAATCTATCAACTATAGATTGCTCACTTTCCCATTCAAAGCCTTGGTAGCGCCTTATCATAAGGAACGTCTGCAAGTACTCGTCAACTGAGTGCGCTCCCTACACCATAATCATGCTCATCTGCTGCCCTAATGGACCTCCAAGTTCACTTTGCTCCAACATACCTCCCGGTGTTAGGGCCATTTAAGGGAAAGCGGGTTGCACATTTCTTCCATGTTATGCATTGGTCACAGCGAACTCCGCTTCAACCACCCTTCTTATGGTTTCCAAATAAGTAGGGGTCTCAGGCACGTCGCTTGGTGCAGTACTTTGCTCAGAAAATGTGTGTTCAGACTGCCACGCTCCACTTCTAGACACTTATAGTCGTACAAAACACCAATAAGTGCCCAAACAAAATTGCAAAAAGCAATTATAAGAACACGCAGGTTCCCCAAACATATGTATTTTCATTCCTAAGTGGACATTCATGGGTTCTTTTCATGTTATAACGATGACGCACACACATGTGTTCACCACCCCTTAAAGTGAATTTGTCCACGAATTCATTTAAGCTTGACCAAAACCGGTAGTCTGATACTAAATTGTAACACCCCTATCCGTCACATAGCATATAGTAGTAGGTCCGGTCGGGGCCCGACGCTATATACTACGAACAGACCGGTTGGTTACTTATTCATGCCATTCAACCAATCAAAATGTCCTACATAAAGCATCTAGCAGAAGCAATTTATTAAGGTTGTAAAGAATAAAGAACCCTACCAATCATGAATGTCCACTACTCAAACCAATAGGAATGTTTAATACACCAATACTGGTCTTATAGCCTTACATTAGTTTGCTCAAATAAAAGTGCCTTCCAAACCTCGGCACGTAGGCCGGTCATACATGAGAATACAAGAAAACACTCAACAATTAGGCCTTCGGGGGCCGGCTCAGCAACTTGGGCTTTAGCCTGCTATTTACCACTCGGCTCCGCAGCACCTGCAAGCAACAATCCACCGCACGATGGTAAACAAGAGCAACGGTCAGCTAAAGCTGACAAAATTATAACGATTCCGCCCCAAGACCGGGGCGGCAAAGCTCCTTCCCTACACTTGTTAGCACAACAAGCAACATAGTAAATAAACACCACATCACAGATGCACGCGCACAAGGCCGTACACTTCGTGCTCTCAGGGAACTTACTTGGCAAAGCCAGTCCAAACCTTATCTGGTCCTTGACTCCACCACCACCCCTATGGGGAGGCAAAGCTCGTGAGCATTTAGTCCTTTCAGCCGTAGCCTAGACTCGATCTCCAAACCTCAGCAAGTCCCACGTAAAACTTTAGGTCACTTTAACTGAGCAGATGGAGCGGGTAGGGATCCACCAGCACGTTGCTCACCCGCCATTGCCATTTTGCCTTTGACGCGGGCTAAGCTTCCCTAGTCCCAACTATCGTTCAAACACGTTACATAGCCCCCTTATGTACCCAGTTGGCTCCCAGGCCACTGATATGGCTGAAATTCGCTTTCGCCCAGATTTCCGGGTGTACCCTGGGGTTAATCCCCAAGACTCCCTGTTGCAATCTACCACATAGAAGCCCGAAAATAACACAAAGGCATGGAGTCTTCTCCGGCCAACCATGCATAGCAAAACATGACCGATCCAGGCCAACATATCCGGGTAGGCTTCACACAATATGTCTATGTACATACTACGATTCCGAACTCTAACAAGGGGGACTTTACATATCTACCCACAGGAATACCGCAAACTCGTCGCACACTCGCGAGAGAAGGGTTTTCCCATGCAAAAGAAGAAGAGCTTCACATGCTCAAGATGAGAATCGTTACCCTAGCATTTCTCCTCGGAGCCATGACGATCCAGTCGGATGGAAAGCACCGTATCAACCTCGGTTTTGCAGATCTGGACTCGGATCGAGAATCGGAGCTCCGAAGCTCCACCGGTGGCCGGAGTTGACCTCCATATTCTTCCTCCTTGCTCTCCCTTCTCTCTAGCTTTTAGAAAGAGAAAACTCAAATGGAATGAGGGTTTACAAGCCCTATTCCCGTATATAACCCACCAGGAATAGCCCCCATCCGTCGGATCCCAAACTAAGGAAACAGACGGCCATGATTAAGCCCAAAATTAGAAATCCTAGGCCGAACATGGCCAGCGACACGCCCGTGTCCAGGGCCGTGTTAGCCATTCATCGTCACTTTGAAAAGAGCACAGGCAGTCGACACGCCCGTGTCAGGCTTGACACGCCCGTGTCAGCCAGTACACACCCGTATAGCTGGGCGTGTTCCCTCAATGATATAGATCCAAAACAACCCGAGCATGATACAACAAGGTGATACGCCCGTGTCACATGTCGTGTGCTAGACACTCCATTGGACACGCCCGTGTCCCAGGTCGTGTAGCTACCTTAGCACAACATGCCAAACGACTCGAGGAGGACACGGGTATTCTACACGCCCGTGTCGAATTTCACACGCCCGTGTCAGACCCAGACATGCCTGCGCTCAGGCCGTGCGTCCCTCACTCAACGATCATTTAGTGCAAGGCTTTGAGTGACTGACACTCCCTTGGACACGCCCGTATCCCAGGCCATGTTCACCCCCCCCCCCCCCGACGATCGTTGACTCAAAAATCGTCGACCGCGCGACCAACGCCAATTCCAAGCACAACACGCCCATGGACACGCCCGTGTCCAAGGCCGTGTCACCTCTACCAAACCCCAGATTTGGCTCAAAAATGCCACTCGTCACTCTTTAGAGTTTCGGGGCGTTACACATGACACCAATCTTGTAGCTAGGAATTGGCATGTACCTGTGGTACTTTTCCTATCTTCCTTGCAGCCTGCAAAGTCTGCATATGAAAAACCTGTTAGCAGAAAATCTCTATTCCTAGGGTACCATAGAAAAAGATCTGGTGTGCCCTTAAGATATCTTAAAATTCTCTTTGTAGCAGAATAATGAGACTCTTTAGGGCATGTATGATATCTAGCACAGACACATGTAGGATACATGATGTTAGGTCTACTTGCAGTCAAGTATAGTAAGGAGCCAATTATCTCTCTATACAAAGACTCATCAATATGTTTCCCTGTCTCATCTTTGCCTATAAACATACTTGACCCCATTGGAGTTTTTATGGTGGAGGCGGTCTCCATGCCATAATATTTAATCAACTCCCTGGTGAACTTAGACTGGGATATGGACAGGCCATCATCATTCTATCTTACTTGGAGTCCCAAGAAGAACTTTAGCTCACCTATGTTGCTCATCTCAAACTTTTCTTGCATAAGTTTGGCAAACTTCCTACAAAGGTTGTTCTCAATAGATCCAAAGATTATGTCATCAACATATATCTGGACTAGGATGGTCTTGCCCTTTGATTCCCTAAGGAATAGGGTTTTATCTATTTTTCCCCATTGAGAATTTGTTCTCAATGAGGAAAGAAACCCTAAATCCGTGGGTTTGGGTTTCTACCGCTCCGTGGGGAAAGTATCCGCTGGGTCAAGTTCATCAGCTCGGCCAACTGGACGTTGCTTTAGCTTCGATTGACTCAGCCAAAGTTGCCTTAGCCTCGTCCATGGTAGTTTACCCTTACCGAAGAGATGAAATAGAACCAAGGTCTATCTTTTTGATCATAGGTTGAATCGATCATCAGAAGAAGAATTAGGCCAAAAATGAGGAAAGCAGACCCCCTACAACTAGATATGAGACCGATTCGGTCCGGATAAAGCAAAGCTTGCCTGGAGTAATCGTTCGATCTCCTCGATCATCTGCTGACAATGTCTCATACCATGCTCTAGGGGCTTATTTCAACCCATATAGAGCTTTCTTAAGACTATAAACATGATCAGGAAAGTGAGGATCTACAAAACCTGATGACTGATGCACATATAGTTCCTCTTTTAGGTCTCCATTCAGAAATGATGACTTCACATTCATCTAGAAGACCATGAATTCTTTATAGGTTGCATAGGAAAGGAATAGTCTTATTGCTTCCAGCCTTGCTACTAGGGCAAAGGTCTGGTCAAAGTCTATTCCTTCTTCCTGCCTGTAGCCTTTTGTCATTAATCTGGCCTTGTTCTTGACAATAATGCCATTTTCATCTAACTTATTCCTGTAAATCCACTTAGTCCCTATAATATTATGTCCCTTAGGTCTGGGAACCAGTTTCTAGACTTTGTATCTCTTGAATTGGTTCAGCTCTTCCTACATAGCACCAATCCAGTATGAATCTTTGATAGCCTCTTCAAATTTCTTTGATTCTATTTCAGGTAGGAAGCCTGAACATAGTGATGAGTTAAAGCTCTTGCTTCTGGTCATTATACCATGACTTGCATCTCCAATGATTTGGTGAGCTGGATGGTCTCTTAAATGTCTCAAATACAGAGACAATCTTTCTTCAGCTTGCTGATCCTCAATTTCTTCAGCTGGTTGTTTATCATTTTCACCTTGTAAGTCTTGAGCTCCCCCTGGACAGCATCCATCACCTTCAATCTCTTGGCCTGCTGGTTTATCTTCCCTGATGGTCAGATTGTTCATCTTATCCTTTAAACATGTAAGACTAGAAGAATTACTTGGCAGCTCACAGTTAATTCACTTAGACTCATCAAAGACAACATGTACAGATTATTCTACAACTTGTGTAGTCAAGTTATAAATCCTATATGCCCTACTATTATTGTTGTACCCAACAAATATCCTTCTTAGTACTTGGCAGCAAACTTAGTCAAATGAGACTTACCATTGTTAAGTACATAACACTTGCTACTAAAAATCCTGAAATAGGATAAATTAGGTTTCCTGCCTTTCAAAATCTCATAGGGAGTTTTTTGTGGCTTTTGGTGATGGAAGCTCTATTGAGAATATGACAAGCAGTATTTACTGCCTCAGCCTAGAAATATTCTGGGAGAGAAGTGTCATTTAACAAGGTTCTACCTGTCTCAATAAGAGTTCTATTCTTCCTTTCAGCAATTCAATTTTGCTGGGGAGTTCTAGGCGAGGAGAATTCTTGATGAATCCCAAGCCCTTCAAAGAACTTTGTCATGCATTCTGATTGAAACTCAGTCTCATTGTCATTTCTAAAAATAACCACAGAACTATTAAGTTCATTCTTAATTTGCTTGACCAAAGTGTAGAAGATATCTGGGGTTTCAGATTTTTTCTTTAGGAAGAATACCCAAGCAAACCTGGAAAAGTCATCAACCACCACTAGGGTATAAACTTTCCTACCTAGATTATGAACTGGCATAGTACCAAATAGATCCATATGCAGGAGGTATTAAAACCTCACTGATTCTTTGGTATCAAGACTTTTGAAGGAAGAATGGTCTGCTTGCCCTTTTGACAAGCTGAGCAGATTCCCTCCTTAATGAACTTAACATCAGGACCATTCCTTACCAACTCTTCACTAAAGAGTCTTTCTATAGTCTTGTAGTTCATGTGAGCTAGCCTTTTATGCCATTAGACACAATGAGAAACTTTCTCATCTGCAACTAGGCATATTGAAGAGTCCTCACTCTCACACTCAAAGTCTAGACAGTTAACATTTCCTCTCCTAGTGCCTGTCAAGATAACCCCTTGGTCACTTGACCTTCTAATTTGACATTCATCCTTGAGGAAAGAAATGTCATAGCCAAGATCACATAGTTGACTTATGCTTATAAGGTTATGTTTCAAACCTTTCACATAAGCTACTTGTGTGATAGTTACTATGTCATTAGTTATTTCACCCAAACCTTTAGTTACCCCTATTTCTGAGCCCCTAAAGATAACTTTGGGACCATTCTCAATAGAAGTGTATTCCTTTAGCATGCTCCTTATTTCAGTCATGTGCCTGGAACATCCACTGTCCAAGTACCATGTAGGGGTATGGCCACTTGGACTTACCTGGAACAAATATATTATCTAACCTTAGGACCCCAAATTTTATTGGGTCCTAGGTGCAAGTTGGACTTAAACCAAACATGCCTACCTGCAGTTCTTCAGGAAGGTAAGCCACCATTAATTCTCTGGACACTCTCATTGTGCCAGCAATCAATGGCATAGTGACCCACTTTGCCATAGAACAAGCACTCATGCACATTGTACCTTCTTTAAAGAACTGGCTTAACAGCAATGTTGTTTGCAGCTCTTAAACCAGCTAGTACATAAGCTCTTTTCTTAAGTCTTTTAGCTAAGGCTTTCTTAGGGACTTGTCTGGCAGCAGAAGTACTTGGGATATCTTGAAACCTTTCTACAGCTGCCTTCTTTTCAGAATGCATACTCCTAATAGCTTCAGATATTCCTAAGTCTTCTTTTCTAACAGACTTTACGTTAGCTTCATAACGAACTAGAAGACTTTGTTAGTCAGCTGCTACCTTGTCCTTGAGTGTTGGGGCTGGTACACCAAACACAAATAGTCCATTATGGACCATTTAGGTTTTCTTATGGACTGCCCAATAGGCACTAGCACCCTTGCCATTTCTACTGCCTTGCTCACGGTGACCATAAATACTATCATGGTCATACCTGTTAGAAGGTTGAACCATTTTTTATAAGAAATTTCAGGCTTGGAAGCAAGTTACTGAACTGGAGCTTTGCCTTTCCTGTTGGAATTAGCAGCTCTTGTTCTTCCTTTGAAACCTAATCCCTTCTTACCCTTTTGGGAAGAGAAGGAATCTATCAAAGGTAACACAGAACTAGGTTTTGAGAACTTGGCCACTATCTCCCTCTCCTTTTGGAGTCTACTTTCAAGATTCCTAATGTGGTTATTCTTGAAAGTAATGGTATCCATCTGAATAACAGTTATGTTCTTCAATTTACTAATCTCTTTTAAATTTAGATCCAGCACTTTTGCTGAGTCTGAAGCAGCCAACATCAAGGTGGCATTCTCCTTTGCCAGCTATTTGGCTAGGAGCCTGATTTCCTTAAAGGATTGCAGGAGCTCTCCATAATCATCAATTATTTGATTGATGTCTCCTTCAGATTAGAAGCCACCTTCATCTCTTGATGAAACTGCTTCTGACTCTAGGCTAGTAACATAATCTGACACTGAAGGTGAAGACTGTACCTTTTTAGGACCAGGCTGCTCCTGGCTGTGTCCATCCTCAGCTATGGCCATCAGCCCTATTCATTGGTTGTCTTCTGCTTTATTGATATCATCCAGAAACTACAAGAATTCTGTTTCTACAGAATCTTCCTCAGTTAAGAACAGTCCAATGTAGGCCTCAACATCCTCTTCATTTTTTGACTTTGATGAAGAAGAATTAGTCCAGCTTTTCTGGTTTTTTGCCACAACAGATTTCTCCTTCTTGTCTTTATGCTGATGTTTCTTTTTCTCACCAGACTCTTTTCTTTTGACAGGATAGTCTGTTATAATATGTCCTAGCTTACTGTAATAATAACAAACAATTTTAGTAGAAGTTTGTCTACCAGGTTTAGAACCATACCTTTCCTCTTTAGAGTTTTTCTTCTTTCCCTTGTAGTAGTCATCCTTGGAGTAAGAAGAAGAAGGCTCCTCCAGTTCTTTTTCTTCAGGAACCTCTGGAATTTCCTAGAAAAGGCAGCAAAATCCTCATCAGAGTTATGGTAATCTGATGTGCTTGTGTCTGAACTTTCTGAATCAGTATCAGAAACTTTTCTGGGAGGTGAAGGAGTCTTTCTCCTACCCTTCCTTGTATCTTCAACTTTGAAAGCCACAAACTTATCTTTGGCAAAAGACGTGCTGCTCTTCTCCTCTTCCTTTCTGACAGTTAGCTGCATTTCATAAGACATCAATTTTCCAAATAAGGTTGGTGGAGGATTATCTGCAAGTCTGGCCACTTCTCTGATGGCACAGACCTTGGTATCCTAGTCCTTGGTCAATGATCTGAGAAATTTGTCATTCAGTTAATAAGTGCTGAAGACTCTTACATAAGTCATCAGTTCATTGAAAATTCTGAAGAACTTTTCATAGTACATAGCAATGCTATCTGTCTTGGCTTGTCTGAAGCTTTCATACTCTTGATTGAGCATGGACTTCCTATCCTCTCTTAATTCTTCTGTCCCCACCATATAGACAATCAAATTGTCCCACATTTCCTTTGAGGTTTTGCAGTGGACCAAATTTTGAAAGGTAGCATCATCAATGGCACCAACAATTATGTTTTGTGCCCTCTTGTCAAAAGTTGCTAAGATGATCTCATCTTTTGTCATCTCAGAATAACTCTTTGGAGTCTGAATATTTTCATCAAGAACTGATATCTTTATTGGGATGAAAGGACTTTCTAGAACTGTGATGTAGATTTTAGGATCATATTCTTTAATGAATAATCTAACCCACTCTTTCCATATCCCAAATGTTTCTTTTCTACAAATGGGAAGTTTCATGGATCCAAGTTCTTTGTGATTTTCACCTGAACCCATCTTGGCTATCTTATTACTGTCTTGGAGATATACTCAGACTGTTAAGTCTAATTTTGAGTAACCTTCCTCTGATACCACTTGAAAGAATTGGTTTTAAAAATGTCTAAACACCTAGAGGGAGGGGGGGTGAATAGGTTCAATTCCAATTCACTTAAGCAGTTAATAAATTAATTACAGCACAACTATAAATTCTACAACTACCACAACACACAATAATCCAATCACAGCATACACACAGATTTATAGTGGTTCCCCAAATGATGGGTTCATCCACTTTCCCCCCTTCGTCTATCTAACAGTATACTAGATTTGGCCAAACTTCCTCTCACCTTCTAAGATCCTCAAATCTTACAACTCAGAACCCAATTTGGTTCCTATAGCTCAGACTTCAACAAGTCCTACAACTCAGGATATTCCCAAGAACCCTATCTTAGAGTGAATCCACACTCCTACCACTCAGGCAATCAAGCCCTACCTCAGCCCTTATCACTAGGCCTAAAGCTTAGAGAAATTAATCTCCTACCTCAGGCAAACAACCATACCTCAGCCTTTATAGATACAGGCTTACAACTCAGAGATTGAAATCTCTTACACTCAGATCTAAAAATAGATCTTATAGATAATTGATTAAAGAGTTTATTTCCTCTCTTCACTTGGATAGAGAGAGAGAGGGGTGAGGGAATCTTGATCAGATCTTGATGGATCTGCTTTCTCCTGACCTTTGCTATAATGAATCTGATTCAACCTGACTTAGTTTATTCAAAGCTTCTTGAAAGAGAGAATCTAGGTTTAATCTTCTTGAGAAGTTGGTGTAGATCCAACTTCTTCCTCCTTGTAGAATTAAATCTGCAATCACTGACAGATATGATGAGATGTTGTCTACTTCTCTGATTTTGGATCAGGATCTTCTTGTTGTATATAATTCTGTGAATTCTTCTTGGAGTGATTCTCCTTCTTATTTTCCCTCTTTTTTTCATTGTTCATTCTGTGATAGATCAAATCTTTTTATAGATCTCGTCAGAGGCAACCAGCTGATCCGGTAGTTAACTGACATCAGACAGTTCTGACATATCTGACAGCCTTGAAGATTTTGATAGATATCAAGTCTTCAGTCTTGAGATCTGGAACTTAGAGTTATTTGACTCAGCTGAATGTGTTAAGACACAACAATAGAAGTGTCGACACAAATGTAAAGTGTGTCGACACAATTCCTTAGTGTCGACACAGCTTCTTTGATGTTGTCGACATCTTCAGAATCTGTCGACACAACTCTTTAATCAGTCACGACATAACATTTATAGAATGTGTCGACACAAGTCCTGTGTGTCAACACAGCTTCCCCATTTATAACTGATGTTGACTTAAATTCTGTGTGTCGACACAAGTCCTGTGTGTTGACACAACTTCTTCTTCTAATGTCAGCACTTCTAGTCTAAGTGTGTCGACACTAGTCCTGAGTGTCAACACAAGTGTTGTTGTCTCAAATTCTGTGTGTCGACACAAGTCCTGTGTGTCGACAAAGCCTTGCTTCTAGTCTCGACGCTGCTCCTTCAAAGGTGTCGACACATTATAAGTGTCTCGACACTTTTGTACTTGAATATTTCCTGCAAACTTTAGCTTGCACAAGTAAACTGAAAATGCCATCAAATACAAACTGACATATATCATTGAGTTATGTAAGGCTTCTCCAAATCTGGTACACAATTTTCAATGTACCCAATAGTAGAATCCCATCCTCGAGCTTACAGCAACATTCATCCAAATCCACAAACTCTCTATATCGGGGATCAATGGCCGCATCAGCAACGTTGCCATCAAGATCTATAGTTAAGAGCTAGTTAGGAATGGTCCAAAGATGAAATGCACAAAGGAAGGAATGTGCTCTGCATGCCAAAAGGGCAAGCAGACCAAGGCTTCCTTCAAGGGTATTGGGACAAAGACTCTGTGATGTATTTATACCTCTTGCATATGGACTTGTTTGGTACTATACCAGTTTATAGTCTAGGTAGGAAAGTATACACCCTTGTGGTGGTTGATGACTATTCTAAGTTTACTTGGGTGTTCATTCTTAAGAAAAAGAATGAAACCCTTGATATCTTCATGATGTTTGTCAAGCAAATTCATAATGAGTTTGATAGTACCGTGGTCAAAATCAGAAGTGACTATAGGACTTAATTCTAGTCTGATATCATGACAAAGTTTTGTGAAGAGCAAGGGATTCTTTAAGAATTTTATTCTCCAAGAACACCCCAACAAAATGGGATTGTTGAGAGGAAACATAGAACTCTCATAGAAGCTAGAAGGACCTTGCTAAGTGACACATCTCTCCCAGAATATTTTTGGGCTGAGGCAGTAAATACTGCATGTCATGTCCTTAACAGAGTCTCTATCACCAAGATCCACAAGAAGACTCCATATGAGATCTTGAAGGGCAGAAAACCAAACTTGGGCTATCTCAGGATCTTTGGAAGCAAGTGTTATGTGCTTCATAATGGTAAGTCCTATGTGATTGTGAAAAAAGAGCGAGAAAATGACCAAGCGGTAATTAAAGCGCACATTTTATTTCTCCAAAAAGATAATTATTACATAGGTATGCCCCTTATTTATAGAAAACAGGGGAGATGAGAGAGAATACAACAATCGATGTGGGACTAAAAAACAAGTCGGGCAGCTTATGCGGTTTGACATGGTCAAATCGCACAATATACACCAAATATATGTACACCCAGAGGCAACCAAGGAAAGCCGCCACACAGCTAGGGAAGACCGCTTGAATAGGCCGCCATACCGCAACTACGGGTTGCAACTAGACCACAATTGTTGCTAACCATCAAACTGAAGTGCGGGTTTCTACCAGATCGTAGTTCCGGCTAACCATCAAACCGCAGCTTCTGTAAGCCATCAAACCGCAAGTGCGGGTTGCCACTAGACCGCAGATATGGTAAATCATTTGACCGCTATTGCGGCTTCATGTAGACCGCTACAGCCAACAACCAGGCCGCAGTGGCTAACCTCCAGACCACTACGACTAATATCTGATACACTACTGCGGCCTAGACCAACCTACTAGAGATTCTACTACATATACCGCTTGGCCAAACCGCCAGACTGCTTACTAAACAGGCCGCTGGGCCAAACCGCCAGACAACCTACTAGATAAGCCGATGCGACTAGTTTGGCTAAACCGCCAAACTTAACACTCCCCCTCAAGCTGGAGCGTATATGTCAACCATGCTCAGCTTGCTACAAACATCTGAAGCGGAAACTTGTTTCGTGAAGAAGTCGGTTAGTTCTTTATTAGATGTGACAAAGGGAGTACAGATCGGATTCTTCAACACCTCTTCCCTAATGAAATTACAATCAACCTCGATGTTCTTTGTCCTCTCATGAAAGACAATATTCTTCAATATGTAAATAGAGACTTTGTTATCACAGAACATAGGAAGGGGATGATCATAGACTTATTCCAAGTCAAGCATAAGCACTTGTAACCATTTTAACTCACAAGGAGTTGAAGCCATGCTCCTATACTCTACTTCAACACTTGACCTTGATACCACTGCCTACTTCTTGCTTTTCCAGTTAACAAGATTTCCTCGTACAAAGGTGCAAAAACCTGATGTAGACTTTCTATCTTCTTTATTATCAGCATAGCTGGCATCATAATATGCTTTAATCTTCAAATGATTATTCTTCTGAAACAACATGCCCTTTCCTAGAGACCTTTTCACATACTCCAGAATTTTCACGGCAGGCCGAAGATGACACTCTCTAGAACTCTGCATAAACTGACTGAGCTTTCCAACCGCATATCAGATATCTGGTCTAGTAACAGTCAGATATGTGAGTCTGCCTGCAAGTCGTTTGTATATAGTGAAATCTAGAAGAAGAGGAGAATCTTCAGTACACCCCTTATCATCTCCAACTACCATTAGACAACGAGCAGGTTTTATGCCAAGAAGATCGGTCTCCTTTAAGAGATCTAGCGTATACTTTCGTTGTGAAAGAACCACCGAGTTCCTATTTCATGAAATCTAAATGCCCAGAAAGTACTTCGGAGGTCTCATATCCTTAGTAACAAAATATTGTCAAAGATGTCGTTTGGCTAGATCAATGCCTTCTTTATCATCACTAGTCAGAAGAATATCATCAACATAGATAGCAAGAACCACAAGGCCTTTATTAGTCTTGTGTATAAACAAGGAATGATCAGCAGAGCTTCGATTGAACCTAATAATAGAAATAACTCTACTAAACTTTTCAAACCAAGCTCGTGGACTTAGCTTTAAACCATAAATCGCCTTCTGAAGCTTACATACCTGAGACTCTCCCTGAGCAACATACCCAGGAGGTTGCTCCATGTAAACCACTTCTTGCAAATCACCATAAAGGAAGGAATTCTTCACATCTAATCGAGACATCTCCCAGTCTCGATTAACTACCACAGAGAAGAGAACGCGTATAGTGCTGATGCAAGCAACAGGAGAAAAAGTTTCAAAGAAATCTACCCCATACGTCTAAGTAAAACCTTTTGCCACAAGCCTCGCCTTTAAGCGATCAACCAAACCATCGGGAAGATACTTAACAACAAAGTGATGCAGGCTCATGGTTTAGAAGAGAGATTTTCTTGAAAACATTCAACAGTTATATGGGGAGGAGGTGTGGTTGTTGTTCGGTTTTGTTCTTGGAGGAAGAGGGCAAGTGGCGGTTTGAATGGAGCTAGGGTGGCCGGCGGTTTGTAGGGAAGGGAAGAGGGGCTGAGAGAAATAGAGAGGGAAGGAGAGAAGAGAGGTCGGCGGCCAAGGAGAGGAGGAAAAGGGAGGGAGAAGAAAAACAAGAAAGGGGAGAGGGAGGAGAAGGCCGAATATTGCCTAGGGGGAGGAAAGAGAGGAGGTGGCCAAGAGAGATTAAAGAGGGAGAGGAGGTGCCGGCTTTGGACTTGGTCGAGCCCTAAGGGGGGGGTGGTGGCCGGCGGCTTGGAGGGAAAAGGGAGGCCGATATTTTTTTGGGGAAGTAAAAGTGGGCTTGGGTTAGGGTGGTGGAGGTGAGGGAGAATATTGAGGAGGAGGAGGAGAAGGGAGAAAAGAGGTAGCCGAGATTGAGAAGAAATGGGAGGGTGTGGCCGGCGGCCAAGGTAGAGAGAGGGAGAGAGGGGTTGGCCGAAATTTGCCAAAGAGGGGGGGAGAAAAATTCTCTCAAGAAACTCTAGGTTTTTTCTGTAACGACCCCATCCGTTAAATGACGTATAGTAGAAGGTCCGGCCGGGGCCCCACACTATATGCCACAAACAGACGGTGAGGTCACAGGATAATACCAAACCATACACGAATCCTAACTCAGAGCATTCTAGCGGAAGCTATAAGTTGTAATTTGAACTCTAACCAGGAATGTCCAATATATAAACCACCTTTATATATAACCACGGAATGTACACAAATACATAGAGTTTGGCCTTAAGGCCTTACAGTTCCTCTTTTCACATCGTATGGTTTACAAACCTCGGCGCGCAGGCCGACCATACATGAGTAAAAGAAAATAAGCAAAAACATTCGCTTAGCCTTCAAGGGCTAGCCACAGCAGCAGCAGCAACAGCAGTAGGGCTTCAGCCCTTCACTTACTACTTGGCTCTCCAGCACCTGCATGGGAACAATCCACCCAACCGGTGGCAAACAATGCAACGGTCAGCATTCAGCTGACCCAATTATAACAATCCTACCCCTTTCTCGGGGCATTAGCATCCTTTCCCTGCAAAGCATGGCATCATCATATAGCAACTATGTGCGCGCAGGCACATTCAAGCCATCACAACTATTGGCCACACGGCCCGACAGTCCGTGCACTCAGGGCACATTCTTGGTGTACCGGAATACTAGGGTCAACACCACCATCTATACGGTATTTGAGCATTCTAGTCTTTCCGGCGCGCGGGCCTAAGACTCTCATTAGGCGCTCCAACAAAACCTATAACCAGGCTTCCAAGTCGGACGGACCAAACGCAGGTACGGATCAGCCACCCCCCCCCCCCCCCCCCCGTTGCTCAAGTCGCCGTGCCACCTCGAATACGGAAGTATCCATGGCTATTTATAGGCGCGGGTCGGTTTCACCTTTCCTGTTCGGCAATCTGCCATTTCATCGAGTTGCAGCCCAACGGCTCAACCGCTCATAAAGTGGCAACGCACGGCCACAAGAGTTGCATCCAACCCTCTTCATTTCCTGGACATCATCCAGTACTTCCTGCTGCACCAAGCAACAGGTAGGCACAAGGCAACACAAGCCATAATCACGGAGCCTTCTCCGATATGCAAACAAGCATCACCAATCCAGACCATGTCCAGATGGGCTTCACACAGCATGCCTAGAGCCGTACTCCAATTCCGGCCTCTAACAAGGGGGACTTCACATATCTACCCCAAGGGACACCACAACCCACTGCACACTCGCGGGGAAGGGTTTTCCCTATGCAATGCAGAAAAGGACTTCACATGTCCAAGAAGGGAGATCGTTACCCCTGTCGATCTCTTGGGAGCCATCGAAAATTAGCCGGTGAGAAAGAACCGCAGCAGCCTTGCCTTCACAACGCCGGCTTCGGATCACGAATCGGACCACGGGAACTCCGCCGGTGGCTTGATCTCCTCCTCCTTCTTCTTCCTCTTCTCTCTTTCTCTCTTCCTTAAGCAGACCAATCTGAAAAATAAAGATTTCAGCCCGCTATTTGCAGACCAACTAGACAGAATTACGATGTTCCAATTTTCAGGCTGACCTAACGAAGACGAATCAAAAAATTTTCTGTTTTAATGTTGCTGGAAATAAGTGCAGGAAGCTACAGAATTTTTTTCAGATTTTTTTGACAAGTTTAAAATTCCGAAGGTTTTACTAAACGCAGACCAATCCGAAAATTTCAGATCCTAGAAAGATGAGATCGACCAACGAAGAACGCGGAGAGGATGTTTGTAACTTGGGAGTTGAAACGACCTCCCTTTGATACCAAATTGAAGTAGTGACGACCGTGATTCGGACGTGACTACAATACGGACTCCTAAACGTTACCGAACAAGAAATAAAAAGAGAGAACGCCGACCAAAAGCGAACGAAAAGGGGTCGGTTGGTTCCCAAAATCCGGGACTCGATACCACGGCCTTAGGACCTACCTATCCAACAAGCACACAACTCACCGTAAGCCGGACTCGATACAACGTCCTTAAGACCTACCTCTCCAACAAGCACACAACTCACCGCACCTACACAAGCATCTATTCATTTCAATATAGCTGTTTCAAGCGCAGCAATAATTTATATCGGAGCGGCGGAAAACCTTTAAGAGCGATCGAAATTCGAGTCGTAATTAATTCCCTTGTTGGCACATAAATTGCGCCGAACGGAAGAGCAAATCGAGGCTAGGCCACGTTGCACTCCCGAGACGGATCTACCCGTTCCGGACAACAAGAGATTCAATAACAACACCTTCAAATTCAGATTTTGCAAGCGACGGATTTAAAAATCACGGAAAAAATGGTGCATGAAAAACCTACAATTCTAAAGCAAGAATCACACAAAGGGAAGAGTTTACCCAACCGGGATGAAATTTCACACAAAGATAAGGTGGGAGAATCACTCTCTCCACGGATCCGCCGGCGTTACACCGAACGGTTTGCAACCTTCTTCCACGGAGTCTCACCAAGGAAGCCGCGCCGGAGTCGCACCAAAGTGGATGGAGGGAGCAAGGAGGGGCGGCGGCTTCACACCACCACAAGGGGGAGGCGGCTTGGATTCTCTCCTTTGGGCCGAATTCCTCAATGGTAGGGAAATTTAGGTTTCAATCTTCAATGATCTTATTCCTCATAATCACCTCCTTAAATAGGAGTTTACAATAACTCTTAGCCCTCCATGATGGAGATGTAATCTCATCCATCCAAAAGGCTAAATGCACACCAAAATAAATATTGTTCTAAATAAAAAAAAACACATGCCATGAATATAAAATTATCACCTAAACATAGGATAATTTTATATTCCCAAAATATAAAATAAAGTGCATGAAAATAATAAAATTAGGCTAATTTTTCATGGCGGTTTTAGCACGCCGCGAGCGGAGGTGGTAGCGTGCACTTCCTTCGGCGTCATCACGGCGTCTCAGATCTTTATGTCGTAGCGCCTCGGCAACCGGGTCATCATCAAGTAGCGGTGGCGCTGCATCAATCCTCCCCCACTCAAAATCACGTATCTCTGATGCGTGAGTGGAGAGAGAGCGGCGGAGAAGCTCGGCATCCAAACGTTGAAGCTCTGTCGCGAGTACCCAAGAGTCGTCCGAAGGGGGTGGTCACGCCAACGGACGAGGAAGCGGTAAGTAGTACCATCTGGAATAGTGAATGGTTCCGCAGCGAGTATCATATCTGGAGTGAGAAATGTCCTGGGGAACCTGGGAAACATGTCAGCAGTAGGAGTAAAAGAAGATAACGTACCATCCGATGTTATACCTGCGGGGACCGAAGGAGAGAGATCATCCGAACTACCACTCCCCAACCCATTAGAATTTTCAGTGGAGGGAGAAGACGACAGAGAATTCAACTCAGGTGGAGGTAAAACAAACAACGTCAAATCCGAGACATTAAAAATAGGGGAGATACCCCAATCAGCCGGCAAATCCAAAACGAAAGCGTTGTCACCTAGTTTCTTGATAATCCGAAAAGGGCCGGCGCGCTTCGGTGCCAACTTCTTAACGATGCCAGATGGCAAGCGTTCGAGAACTAACCGGACTAGGACCAAATCGCCAACTTTAAAGTGCAACACCCTCCTATGTAAATTAGCGTGCGACTGATAAGACTCGTATTGAGCAGTCAAGGTAGCTCGTATACGTGCATGTAAGTCATGAATATGTTGGGCGAAGGATTGTGCAAACTGACTTGTCTTGTATGTTGGGGGCAACGGTACCAAGTCAATAGGCACAGGGGCCTTGTATCCATGGACAATCTCGTTTGGTGACAGACCAGTAGACCGATTTTTGGAATTATTATAAGCTAATTTGGCGTGGGGAAGAATAAGATCCCACATGCCTTTGTGATCGCTTACGAGGCATCTAAGAAGGCTACCGAAGCTTCGATTATCAAAAACCAAACCATTCACATAACGGTGGAAGACTATTCGAAACAACCTCGCAAGTAATTTAAAGGACGCACTTAGAAGGGTCAAGAAATTAAAAATGCGCCTAATTAAATTAAAACCTTGAGGGGAGAACCCATGTGCCACATGACTTGAATTAATAGTATAAAATAACGGAATTATGTCCGGTGGCACATGTGCTTTAAATTCAAAAATTAACGTAGTGGGTTCCAACGTTTTTGTTTTAAATTTAAAATTAAATTTTGATTTAAAAATATCATAATAAATAGTCAGCGGAAAACGTTCGTCATCAACTACGTTCGCCCACGTCCTTCTAAGTAAGTTTAACGGGATGGCGGGAATAATAAACTTCTCTAAATATGAAGGGCTAGAAATGACTAAATCATCTACTCGAGCTAAGGGAACCGGAGGGAGAGTCGACAGGGTTGACTCCGTAGGGGGAACCAAGTCACACTCAACGTCAAAGCATGGATTAAGCGTCCAAGAGAACTCCTCCGGTTGCAAGCCTTTAAAATCAAAAGTAAACTCGAACAGTGGATTCGTCCTAACTGAAAACTCATCCTCAGTTAACGTTTCGCCCCAGAATGAATCCACCAAATCATTAGAAATTTTACTTAAGTCAGAAACAGTGATCGTCTCAATAGTAGGCAAATTCGTATCCGATAAAATTTCCAAACTAACTTGGGCCTCAGGCGAAGGGGCTATCATCAAAGAAAAGTCAGTTGGGCCCTCAGTGCTATCGTCATCCAAACATAATTCTTCCCATGAGGTGGGGACATCGTCTAAGTCAGAATAGGGGGATGGGAAAATCGAATCCAGGGGAGTATAATAATTAGCTTGAGTTCCAAGCGGCGATAATAACGTCAAAGGACTAACTCCCGGATGTATCACACTAACCTTATCCCAAACTGAACATCCATCCCAAGGTGACTCTACCAATACCGTAGAAACCTCTAATAATCCTGGGTCAACCAATATAACGTCGGATCCTAGCAAGTCATCACCTAAATCAGTGACATGTAAGCTCTCAGCATCTGAAGACTCTACCGACTCAACGGGAATGTCTACTAGCTCAGGGTCAACAGAAGATTCCATGACTAAATTATCGTCGAAGGGGATTGGAGATGATTCCTCAGGGGAGAAATCCTCTTCCAGGTCACTAGGGTAACCAATCTCCTCAACGTCACTAAAAGCGTCAGTGAAACTTGCCTCGTCCTCAGTGACGGGCGCAGTCCTAATCACATCCTCAGGTTCAACAGGAGAGTCAGGCACTATCGTAAGTGAAGGAAGACTCTCACCTAGCTGATTAATTTCATCTTCCAGAGATTCCATATCCACATAAGCATCCTCAGAGGTATCAGTCACTATATCAGAGGGCTTAGATGTCGAGGCTAAGGAAGCAAGCACCCTAATAGTAACCTCTTTCGATTTCAAATTTTTGGGTCGGAATGGCTTATGTTTCTTATAGGTGGGACTAGGCACACTCTGGGTAATACTACCTCTCTGGGGATTGGATCTATCCTGAGGTGTAGGGTCACTCCTATAAGCGGATACAGGTCTAGTGCTGTAACTACTCTTACTAACGGGTGTGGTGCTATTAGTGCGCAGGTAGGCGAGATCAAATTGATCCGAGAGGAGGTTACGCATGTGCGGCCAAGCATAACGATAGCTACCAATACGACGCTCTTCGTTTAACCAAAATAATCGGGCCCGACCTACTAATCGCTCTCGGGCAAAGCTAACCTTTTCGTAGTCATCTAATAAGTGATAATTAAAATATTGTTCTAATCCCTTAAGCCAGTCTCTAAAATTTTGGGGATACTCTAAACCGTCATAAGTACGATAAATGTGGTGTGCCCTAGGGGTGTGATTAGTCATATCCTTAGCATAGGAATAGTCTAACCGAGAAGCATATACGTCATATGCCATTTAGTGAGAACCGGAGAGGAAACTCGATCCGATACTTGTGCACACGCAAAGAAAAGTAAACTGGCCCTAATTAAATCTCAAAGATTTAATTGTTCCCGCTAGTTTAAAAAAATAATACATGCATATTTTTTTTATTTTTTGAGCATGAAAATTATAAGGATTATTAATTAAATTTTTTCAGATTTTTTTATTGCAGAAAAAAAAAATTAGCCGCCTATTGGCACACCAAATACTAAATTTTCAAATTAATTAATAAAAATAATTACTGAATGAAAAATAAATTTTTTTTTGTTTTCTTACTAATAATTAGATGGAGAAATATCAGAAATTTTAAATTTTAGATTTTGAGAAAAAAAATAAAATTTTTAGGCTGCTATTTGCAGACCACTATTATTATTTTTTTGTAATTTTGAGAAAAATTTGAAATTTTTGGATTTGAAATTTGAAATTTTGAATTTTAATTTTGAATTTTGAATTTTGAATTTCGAAATTTGAAATTTTGAAATTTGAAATTTTAATTTTGAATTTTGAATTTCGAATTTTGAAATTTGAAATTTGAAATTTGGAAATTTGAGTTTTGAATTTTGAATTTTGAATTTTGAAATTTGAAATTTGAAATTTGAAATTTGAAATTTGAAATTTGAAATTTGAAATTCAATTCCAAATTTGAATTTTTAATTTTGAAATTTTAATTTTTAAAATTTGAAATTTTGAAAATTTTAAATTTGAAATTTTAATTTTCAGATTTGAATTTTTTTTTTTGAAATTTCGCTGATAAAATAAAGATTTCAGCCCGCTATTTGCAGACCAACTAGATAGAATTACGATGTTCCAATTTTCAGGCTGACCTAACGAAGACGAATCAAAAACTTTTCTGTTTTAATGTTGCTGGAAATAAGTGCAGGAAGCTACAGAATTTTTTTCAGATTTTTTTGACAAGTTTAAAATTCCGAAGGTTTTACTAAACGCAGACCAATCTGAAAATTTCAGATCCTAGAAAGATGAGATCGACCAACGAAGAACGCAGAGAGGATGTTTGCAACTTGGGAGTTGAAACGACCTCCCTCTGATACCAAATTGAAGTAGTGACGACCGTGATTCGGACGTGACTACAATATGGACTCCTAAACGTTATCGAACAAGAAATAAAAAGAGAGAACGCCGACCAAAAGCGAACGAAAAGGGGTCGGTTGGTTCCCAAAATCCGGGACTCGATACCACGTCCTTAGGACCTACCTCTCCAACAAGCACACAACTCACCGTAAGCCGGACTTGATACAACGTCCTTAAGACCTACCTCTCCAACAAGCACACAACTCACCGCACCTACACAAGCATCTATTCATTTCAATATAGCCGTTTCAAGCGCAGCAATAATTTATATCGGAGCGGCGGAAAACCTTTAAGAGCGATCGAAATTTGAGTCGTAATTAATTCCCTTGTTGGCACATAAATTGCGCCGAACGGAAGAGCAAATCGAGGCTAGGCCACGTTGCACTACCGAGACGGATCTACCCGTTCCGGACAACAAGAGATTCAATAATAACACCTTCAAATTTAGATTTTGCAAGCGACGGATTTAAAAATCACGGAAAAAACGGTGCATGAAAAACCTCCACAATTCTAATGCAAGAATCACACAAAGGGAAGAGTTTACCCAACCGGGATGAAATTTCACACAAAGATAAGGTGGGAGAATCACTCTCTCCACGGATCCGCCGGCGTCACACCGAACGGTTTGCAACCTTCTTCCACGGAGTCTCACCAAGGAAGCCGCGCCGGAGTCGCACCAAAGCGGATGGAGGGAGCAAGGAGGGGCGGCGGCTTCACACCACCACAAGGGGGAGGCGGCTTGGATTCTCTTCTTTGGGCCGAATTCCTCAATGGTAGGGAAATTTAGGTTTCAATCTTCAATGATCTTATTCCTCATAATCACCTCCTTAAATAGGAGTTTACAATAACTCTTAGCCCTCCATGATGGAGATGTAATCTCATCCATCCAAAAGGCTAAATGCACACCAAAATAAATATTGTTCTAAATGAAAAATAACACATGCCATGAATATAAAATTATCACCTAAACATAGGATAATTTTATATTCCCAAAATATAAAATAAAGTGCATGAAAATAAGAAAATTAGGCTAATTTTTCATGGCGGTTTTAGCACGCCGCGAGCAGAGGTGGTAGCGTGCACTTCCTTCGGCGTCATCACGGCGTCTCAGATCTTTATGTCGTAGCGCCTCGGCAACCGGGTCATCATCAAGTAGCGGTGGCGCTGCATCAATCAGCCTTCACGGATTAAATCCAGCCAGGAAATCACCTGAGCCCTTGGATCAAAAGAGAGAAATCTGAACGGCCATGATTTGCCCAAAAACTCAATTTTTGGCTGACACGGCCTGTGACACGCCCATGTCACAGGCCGTGTACCCTTAAGCGGCACACGCGGTATTCGAACCGACTGAGATTTACCAGAACACGGGCATCGACACGCCCGTGTCGAACCTGACATGCCCGTGTCATTCCTGAGACACGCCCGTGTCACCCCTGCCTCATCGAGCTGCAAGCAGTACACGGGTAGGCACACGGCATTGGACACGCCCGTATCCAACCTGACACGCCTGTGTTCAAGGCTTGGTTCAAGGCCGTGTAACTTTCTGACTCAAATCGCATTTTATTTACGTGACACGCCCTGGGACACGCCCGTGTCCCAGGCCGTGTACCCCCGACACGCCCTGGGACACGCCCGTGTCCCAGGCCGTGTAACATGACCTGCACCTCAAAACCAATTTGAGTCTTTTTGGGGTCTTTTTGGGGTGTTACAATCCTCCCCCCCTTAACAAAATTTCGTCCCGAAATTTGAACGGTAAGGAAACAAGAACCAACAATGCTATAATTTGATAACTCTGATATAACAAAAGTACACGGTCTACAGTTTATACAAACAGCTCGGGAAATTCAGCTCGCATGGTCTGCTCTCGCTCCCATGTTAGCTCTTCACGGCCACAATTATCCCATCGGACCTTGACCATCCCGATCACTTTGTTCCGCAACTGTTTCTCGGCTCGATCCTCGATCCGAATGGGTCTAACCCTCGTCGTTAGCCCATACTCGACCGGTACCCGATCATTCTCCACTACTTGAGCTGGATCCTTCACCGCCTTACGAAGGACTGAGATGTGAAATACATCATGTAATCCACCCAAGTCTGCTGAAAGTGCTAGTCGATAAGCAGCTTCCCCAACTCGCTCCACCACCTCAAATGGACCAAGATACCTCGGACTTAGCTTTTTCAAACGCCGAATCCTGGACACGCCTTTGAAGGGTTTGATCTTCAAATATACCCAATCACTCACCGCGAACTCCACGTTCCGGTGTTTGGCATTGTAGTACTTTGCTTGACGATCTTGGGCTATCAATAGCCTCTCCCGAATAGAGCGTATGAGTGAGGTAGCTTCTTCGACTTCCTTTTTCCCACTCAGCTTAGATTCGCCTGCTTCTGCCCAAGCTAACGGTGTACGGCATTTCCGACCATATAATGCCTCAAATGGTGCCATACCAATACTCGCTTGGTAGCTATTATTATAGGCAAATTCGACAAGAAATATATAATCTTCCCATCTCTTACCAAAGTCTAGGGCGCACATGCGGAGCATATCCTCCATCGTCTTGTTGGTTCGTTCAGTCTGGCCATCTATTTGGGGATGAAAGGCCGTACTAAACGCTAACTTTGTACCCAACATTTGATGAACGAGCCGCCAATCATTCGATGTGAACCGCCCATCACGGTCACTAACGATGCTCCGAGGAACACCGTGTAGTCGAACAACCTGCTCCACATAAAGCTTGGCCAAGGTTTCCACTGAATCATCTCTTCTGTTTGGAAGGAAGTGCGCCACTTTCGTCAATCGGTCCACAATCACCCAGATGGAATCATGACCGCGCTGAGATCTCGGCAACCCGTGCACGAAATCCATCGAAATATCATCGAACTTCCATTCCGGAATAGGTAACGACTTCAGGAACCCGCCAGGCTTCTGGCATTCTGCTTTCACCAACGCACAGGTATTGCATTCAGCCACATAACGTGCGACATCTTTCTTTAATCCGGGCCACCAGAACAGCTTTTTAGATCTCTGTACATCTTTGTGCTCCCTGGGTGAACTGAGTACTTTGCAAAGTGAGCTTCGTACATCAACTCTTCCCTCAATTTACCCACACTCGGGACGCACACTCGACCATTTCTTCGTAACAAACCGTTATCCCAAGAGAATTGGTCATCCGGCCCATCTTTTGCATAGCGCTGGAGACTTTCATCAAGCTCCGTTGCTCGTCGAACTCTGTCCGTAAGGTCATATTGCACCTCCGTCCAGTTCAAGCATGCATCGGTCGACGAACCCTTGTCAACACAAGATATCTCCAATGCTTCCAATTCCTGGATTTAACGCTGATCATGCCTCTGCAACCAGCTTGCCCGTACTAGAGTCTTCCGACTCAAAGCATCAGCGACCACATTTCCCTTCCCGGGAGTATAGTGAATCTCGAAGGTGTAGTCCCCAAGGAACTCCATCCATCTTCGTTGTCGCATATTCAGATCCTTCTGATCCAACAAATACTTTAGGCTTTTATGATCTGTATAGATATCCACTTTAACGCCATATAGATAGTGCCGCCACAACTTGAGCGCAAAGATTACCGCCGCCAACTCCAAATCATGGACGGGATAATTCCGCTCATGCACTTTCAACTGGCGCGAGCCATAAGCAATCACTTTACCAAACTGCAGAAGAACGCAGCCTAAGCCGCTCCCGGAAGCATCACTATAGATCTCATACCCATCTGTACCACATGGCGATGTCAACACAGGCGTCGTGGTCAAACGACTCTTCAAGTCTTCAAAAGCTCGCGCGCACTCCGGCGTCCAAATGAACTTTAGATCTTTTCTCGTCAGCGTGGTCAGAGGTAAAGCAATCCGTGAGAAGTTTTCAACAAACCGTCTATAGTAGCCCGCAAGTCCTAGGAAGCTCCTGACCTCGGCCACTGAATACATCACTGGCCAATCTCGAATGGCACTTATCTTCAACGGATCCACCGCGATACCTTCTCCGCTTACCACATGGCCTAAAAAGGCTACTGAAGAGAGCCAGAACTCACACTTTGAGAATTTGGCATAAAGCTTATTCCTCCGCAGGGTATGCAAGACCAACCGCAAATGGTTTGCATGATTCTCTTCCGACTGAGAGTATACTAAGATGTCATCGATAAACACAATAACGAACAAATCCAAGTACTCTCGGAACGTTCGATGCATAAGGTCCATAAATACCGAAGGCGCATTATATAGGCCAAACGGCATTACCGTGAACTCATAATGACCATAGCGTGTTCCAAACGCTGTCTTGGGAATGTCACCTTCCCTAATCCTCAGCTGATAATATCCCGATTTCAAATCCAATTTGGAATAGACCGTTGATCCTGCCAGCTGATCAAAGAGGTCATCAATCCGTGGGATCGGATATTTGTTTTTCTCCGTCAGCTTATTTAATTCGCGGTAGTCAATACATAACCGTAAGCTACCGTCTTTCTTTTTCACAAATAGAACAGGCACGCTCCAAGGTGACATACTTGGGCGTATATATCCCTGCTCCAACAACTCTTGCAATTGGACTTTCAACTCAGCCATCTCTTTTGGCGCGACGCGATATGGAGAGCGGGCCACAGGTTTCGCACCTGGCACCAACTCAATAGAGAAGTCAATCTCCCGCTGGGGTGGTAACCCAGGAAGATCTTTAGGAAACACGTCGGCAAACTCTGACACAACTAGTACTTCACCGACACTGGCCTTTGGCTCAACAGCCTGAATTAGCGTGAAGAATAACTCCGCGCCCTTCCGAATAGCATTGACGACCTGGAGTATAGACAACAGAGTCCCGCCAACTCCTCGCATACCAGCGAACTTCGTCACAAGTCCGGTATTCTGGCCCAGTGTAATCTCCTTGGAGTTGCAATCAATAAAGGCACGCTGCTCCGAGAGCCAGTCCATACCAAAGATCACATCAAACTCCGATAACGGTAGCACAGCTGCACTCAAACCGAAATCCCGACTTCCTATTTGCACATCCATATCGCAAGCCCTATCCGCAAGCATCACACAGCCATTCGGCAATAGCACCCTTGTACTATCCACCGTCACATGACTTGGTACCCCAATGCGAGATACGAAATCCTCAGACAGAAAAGAATGCGAAGCACCCGTATCAAACAGGGCTCTCGCCAAATTATTCCGAATCAGGACAAAGCCTGCAGCACACACATCATGCACAAGCTATACATAACCAAAAACAATATCACTTAAGCAAGTAAGCTAATTACTCGTACCTGTGACAACGTCACTTTGCTTAATCGCTTCCTGCTGGCCAAGCTGATAGATTCGGGGCTGTTCCTGAGACGCAGATGAATCAACCAGCGCTTTGCCCTTCTCAGCATAAGACGCACCCGTCTTCTTGTCCCCTTTGGGCTGAAAAACCCGACAGTCACGAGCTATATGCCCCACTCAACCACAGTTATAGCATGTACGAGAATCCGGCCTTGATGTCGCCCCCGACACAACGGTCGTAGTCACTTGCCCAGACGGCTTGGACCTCTTGCCCCCTTTCTTCTGGTAAAACGATTTGCTCGGGCGAGGTGCTTGAACCTCTGGCTTTGACACAACCAAGCCCTTGTTCCCTTGCACCCGCCGCATGTCCTTCTCCAACGCACACGCAGAATCAACCAACGCCTGAAACCCTTGGTTCACTGAACTCGAAAGCAGGAATCTCAACTCATCCCGCAATCCTTCATAGAACCGATTCGTTTTCCTTTGGTCATCCGTGAAGATTGTTCCCGCATACCGTCCCAATCTGGTAAACTCATGCAAGTAGATATCCACGCTATCTTCCCCTTGCTTTAACCGTTGGAACTCATTTTCCATAGCAATGCGTTGCGCCGCTGGGACATGCTTCGCCAGAAATATCCGAGAGAACTCCTCAATCGACACTTGCGTTAATTGCCTGCCCGCCAAATGGTGTACCTCAACCTCGTCCCACCACAACCGCGCCTCTCCTTCAAGCATGAAGGTGGCCAAGGTGACCTTTAATGTTTCCTCCGCCCTGATCGCTGTCATTATCCGCTTGACACGCGATAACCAATCTTCTGCCTGCGTTGGGGATCCCATTCCCGTAAACGTAGGCAGACTGAAGCTCATGAATTGCTTCAACTGTCGGTCAGCCGCTCGTGGATCTACAGCCTCAACCGGCTCGGGTCTTACATCAACACGAACTGGCACTACTGCCGGCTGTGCTTGCCCGGTCGGCTGAATCATGGCAAATAGCGCCTCAGCAACTAAGCGAACAGTTTCCGCTGTACATTCCTTAGTGGACATTCCAGAGTTCATTAGCGTTACAGCAGGGCGCATAAACACGCGCTCGCCACCCCATAAAAGAATTCGTCCACGAATTCGAAAGAGGAAGACCGAACGAAGCTGATACCAAAATGTAACGACCCCATCCGTTAAATGACGTATAGTAGAAGGTCCGGTCGGGGCCCCACACTATATGCCACAAACAGACGGTGAGGTCACAGGATAATACCAAACCATACACGAATCCTAACTCAGAGCATTCTAGCGGAAGCTTTAAGTTTTATTTTGAACTCTAACCAGGAATGTCCAATATATAAACCACCTTTATATATAACCACGGAATGTACACAAATACATAGAGTTTGGCCTTAAGGCCTTACAGTTCCTCTTTTCACATCGTATGGTTTACAAACCTCGGCGCGCAGGCCGGCCATACATGAGTAAAAGAAAATAAGCAAAAACATTCGCTTAGCCTTCAAGGGCTAGCCGCAGCAGCAGCAGCAGCAACAGCAGTAGGGCTTCAGCCCTTCACTTACCACTTGGCTCTCCAGCACCTGCATGGGAACAATCCACCCAACCGGTGGCAAACAATGCAACGGTCAGCATTCAGCTGACCCAATTATAACAATCCTACCCCTTTCTCGGGGCATTAGCATCCTTTCCCTGCAAAGCATGGCATCATCATATAGCAACTATGTGCGCGCAGGCACATTCAAGCCATCACAACTATCGGCCACACGGCCCGACAGTCCGTGCACTCAGGGCACATTCTTGGTGTACCGGAATACCAGGGTCAACACCACCGTCTATACGGTATTTGAGCATTCTAGTCTTTCCGGCACGCGGGCCTAAGACTCTCATTAGGCGCTCCAACAAAACCTATAACCAGGCTTCCAAGTCGGACGGACCTAACGCAGGTACGGATCAGCCACCCCCCCCCCCCCCCCCCCCCGTTGCTCAAGTCGCCGTGCCACCTCGAATACGGAAGTATCCATGGCTATTTATAGGCGCGGGTCGGTTTCACCTTTCCTGTTCGGCAATCTGCCTTTTCATCGAGTTGCAGCCCAACGGCTCAACCGCTCATAAAGTGGCAACGCACGGCCACAAGAGTTGCATCCAACCCTCTTCATTTCCTGGACATCATCCAGTACTTCCTGCTGCACCAAGCAACAGGTAGGCACAAGGCAGCACAAGGCAACACAAGCCATAATCACGGAGCCTTCTCCGATATGCAAACAAGCATCACCAATCCAGACCATGTCCAGATGGGCTTCACACAGCATGCCTAGAGCCGTACTCCAATTCCGGCCTCTAACAAGGGGGACTTCACATATCTACCCCAAGGTACACCACAACCCACCGCACACTCGCGGGGAAGGGTTTTCCCTATGCAATGCAGAAAAGAAGGACTTCACATGTCCAAGAAGGGAGATCGTTACCCTTGTCGATCTCTTGGGAGACATCGAAAATTAGCCGGTGAGAAAGAACCGCAGCAGCCTTGCCTTCACAATGCCGGCTTCGGATCACGAATCGGACCACGGGAACTCCGCCGGTGGCTTGATCTCCTCCTCCTTCTTCTTCCTCCTCTCTCTTTCTCTCTTCCTTAAGCAAATGAAGAATGAAGTCTTCATCAGCCTTCACGGATTAAATCCAGCCAGGAAATCACCTGAGCCCTTGGATCAAAAGAGAGAAATCTGAACGGCCACGATTTGCCCAAAAACTCAATTTTTGGCTGACACGGCCTGTGACACGCCCTTGTCACAGGCCGTGTACCCTTAAGCGGCACACGCGGTATTCGAACCGACTGAGATTTACCAGAACACGGGCATCGACACGCCCGTGTCGAACCTGACACGCCCGTGTCATTCCTGAGACACGCCTGTGTCACCCCTGCCTCATCGAGCTGCAAGTAGTACACGGGTAGGCACACGGCATTGGACACGCCCATGTCCAACCTGACACGCCTGTGTTCAAGGCTTGGTTCAAGGTCGTGTAACTTTCTGACTCAAATCGCATTTTATTTGCGTGACACGCCCTGGGACACGCCCGTGTCCCAGGCCGTGTACCCCCGACACGCCCGTGTCCCAGGCCGTGTAACATGACCTGCACCTCAAAACCAATTTGAGTCTTTTTGGGGTCTTTTTGGGGTGTTACATTTTCAATTTTTCATTCTTTTCAATGCTTAATCAAACAAAACATGGCTATATATAGCCTTACGCTACTCAATCTCCTCCATACATATTTAGAACAAAATAAAAATAATTCCAAAATTAAAATGCATGAAAATGGAAGCAAATATATGATGGTTATAAGTATCCATCATAATTACAAGAATAAAAATATAATAATAAGATTGCTTAAATTAAAACATTGCTTAAATAGAAATTGCCATAAATAGAAATTGCATATAATGATAAAAGATAAATAATAAAATATATAATTATAATTTTAATTTATAATTATATATTTTATTTAAAATGGTGCCGGCAGACGTCGTGCAAAATATGAAGCGGCGTTGGCGAAGGAGCGTCATGGCATTGACGAAGAAGCGTCGCGACGTTGGCGAAGAGCGTCGTCATCAATTCTCCCACACTTAAAATCACTCATCTCTGATGAGTGGCCCGTGAGGGGGGAACAGTCAGAAGAAAGCAGCAACATTGGGGCAAGTCTGGCCATAAAAGTTGGAGGGTGCCAATTAGAAAATTGACATGAACCTCCCTCTGATACCAAATTATTGCAAGCTCATGGTTTAGAAGAGAGATTTTCTTGAAAACGTTCAACAGTTATATGGGGAGGAGGTGTGGTTGTTGTTCGGTATTGTTCTTGGAGGAAGAGGGCAAGTGGCGGTTTGAATGGAGATAGGATGGCCGGCGGTTTGTAGGGAAGGGAAGAGGGGCTGAAAGAAATAGAGAGGGAAGGAGAGAAGAGAGGCCGGCGGCCAAGGAGAGGAGGAAAAGGGAGGGAGAAGAAAAACAAGAAAGGGGAGAGGGAGGAGAAGGCCGAATATTGCCTAGGGGGAGGAAAGAGAGGAGGTGGCCAAGAGAGATTAAAGAGGGAGAGGACGTGCCGGCTTTGGACTTGGCCGAGCCCTAAGGGGGTGGTGGTGGCCGGCGGCTTGGAGGGAAAAGGGAGGCCGATATTTTTTTGGGGAAGTAAAAGTGGGCTTGGGTTGGGGTGGTGGAGGTGAGGGAGAATATTGAGGAGGAGGAGGAGAAGGGAGAAAAGAGGTAGCCGAGATTGAGAAGAAAGGGGAGGGTGTGGCCGGCGACCAAGGTAGAGAGAGGGAGAGAGTGGTTGGCCGAAATTTGCCAAAGAGGGGGGGGAGGAAAATTCTCTCAAGAATCTCTAGGTTTTTTCAATTTTTCATTCTTTTCAATGCTTAATCAAACAAAACATGGCTATATATAGCCTTACACCACTCAATCTCCTTCATACATATTTAGAACAAAATAAAAACAATTCCAAAATTAAAATGCATGAAAATGGAAGCAAATATATGATGGTTATAAGTATCCATCATAATTACAAGAATAAAAATATAATAATAAGATTGCTTAAATTAAAACATTGCTTAAATAGAAATTGCTATAAATAGAAATTGCATAAAATGATAAAAGATAAATAATAAAATATATAATTATAATTTTAATTTATAATTATATATTTTATTTAAAATGGTGTCGGCAGACGTCGTGCAAAATATGAAGCGGTGTTGGCGAAGGAGCGTCATGGCATTGACGAAGAAGCGTCGCGGCGTTGGCGAAGAGCGTCGTCATCACAAAGACTCACCGACAGCCAACCACGTCAATGCCCAGAGGTTGGGGAATAAGAGTCCAAGTACCTCTCTCAGTTAATATGTTCATTTCTTCATCCATAATAGCTTTCCACTGAGGAATGACAAGAGCTTCTTGATACGTAGCCGATATAATAGTAGAAGAGATAGCAAGATCAAAACGCTTGCCAGCCGAGAAAAGCTGAGCATAGGAGACAACCACATCAATAGGATGCTTAGTGCATTGTCAAACGCCCTTCCACAGGGCAATGGGAAGATCACAATCACTGTTGTCCAAAGAAGGCAATTCACTGTCAGAAGAAAGAAGAGGCCCGACAATAGGTACACAAGGCTCCAAGGGCAAAGAATCTGTCTCAAGAGAAAGAGACGACGTAATGGGGACAGTTGTGGAAAGATCTTGTTCTGGAAGAGGTGCCGAGATAATAGGCATTGAAGAAGAAGTATCAGAAAGCAAGAGAGAAGAAGCGGGAGAAAAATACGGTGTATCTTCAAAGAAGGTAACATCAGCATACATATACTATTTGCGCATAATAGGATCAAAATAGCGGTATGCCTTCTGAGTCAGACAATAACCAAGGAATGTACATTCAACAGAATGGGGAGAAAGTTTGTTATGACTAGGAGAAGGTATGTGAACAAACGTCATACATCCAAAAATATTAAGAGGTAAAGGAAATGGCTCGGCCCCGGGATACAAAATATAAAATGGAGTCTTGCCCTGAAGAACAGATGATTGTATCCGATTAAAAAGATAGCATGAGAGAAGAATAATATGACCCCAATAGGACTGAGGAACATTCATTTGTAATAGAAGACTTCGAGAAACATCCAAGAGATGAGGATTCTTGCATTCATCAATGTCATTCTGTTGAGAGGTATAGGGGTAAGAAGTTTGATGAAGCAAACCATGGTTCACATAAAAATTAGAAAATTATCAGCTGATATATTCCTTGACATTATCAGTACGAAGAATTCTAATAGGCACCGTAAACTATGTTAAGATCTTATTATAAAAGGCGATAAACACTGTATAAAGTTCAGAACGATCTTTCAGGAGATACAGCCAAGTACAACGTGAGAAATCATCAATGAAAGTGACAAAGTATAAGTTACCTCTACAAATATTAGTAGTAGGATCAGGACCCCAGGTTTTAGAGTGAACTAGTTCAAAAGGACACGAAGAACTATGTCATGTTCGTGCTCGGAAAGTAGAGCGATGATGTTTGACAAGCTGACAGGCTTCACAATTCAAAGGAAAATCCTCTTAAGGAAGGTCTGGGAAAAGTTGATGACGGAGGCGAGAAGGAGGATGAACAAGATGATGATGCCATTGTTGAAGAGATGAAGAAGAAGAAAGGGCCACATCATGATGAAGAAAGAAGAGGCCACCACTGGCAGTCCCAGTAGAAATTGTAGCTTTGGAGACAGAATCCGAGAAAGAATAAGTGGTGTCCGTAAAAGTAACCATGCAATTTAACTGAGTTCAAAGAGCATGAACAGAGAGTAAATTGCACGGGAAAGTAGGGACATAGAGAGTGTCCTCAAGCAGCAAAGACAGAGAGAGATGCATAGTTCCAACACCATGCACAGGAGCAAAAGTCCCATCTGTAAAAACAATAAGAGACAACCTGTTCTATTCAAGCAAAGAGGAGAACAAACGAGAGTTGCCAGTCATATGACAAGTGGCACCAGAGTCAATAAGCCACTTATCAGAGGAGTCCATAAGAGCACAAGCTTGAGAGGAGAGAAGAGAAACCATCTTAAAGAAAATAGAAATAAGAATGAAGAAAAATCTAACCGCACGGTTAGAAACAAGCCGGCAAAAGAAGCCAAACCAAATGGGATGACAAACAAGTCGCAGAAAGCCAACGACCAAAAGAACGAGAGAGGCAGAGATTCAAACCGCATGGTTTTAAAAAAGCCAGAGATAACTGGACACTAAGAGGAGCAAGCCAAGAAGAGACTGCATAAGAAGAGAAGATGCAGCAACCAAGCAGTTAACAAACCGCGCGGGAAAAACCACACGGTCACGTTAACACCACACCAGTGGCAAGAAAAGAGGTCGTGACTAAGATACGGAGCCCGCAGCGGTTAGAGAAGGTGCAGCAAGAAGATAAATGAAGAAGAGAAGCTGAATAATAACAAAGAAGTCACGCAAACAGGGAAAGAAGCCGTGCGAACAAGAAAAGAAGTCACAAAGAAGAAGGAGAAAGAGAAAAAGAGAGAAGAGAAAGAGTCTGAACGGTCTGGTTGACAACACACCAGCAGCAAGCTGCGACCAATATGCGGAACTCGCAACAGAAAAGAAATCGCATTAGAGCGACAAGAAGGAAAGGGAGGGAAGGGAGGGAAGCGAACAAGAAGAAGCCAGTACGGGAAGCTAACCGGAAGAAGCCAACACGGTTAGACAAACAAACTGCAATATGATTGGAGCAAAGGATCGATTCACTCTGATACCATGTGAAAAAAGAGCGAGATAATGGCCAAAGGTAATTAAAGCGCAAATTTTATTGCTCCAAAAAAATAATTATTACATAGGTATGCCCCCTTATTTATAGAAAATGGGGGAGATGAGAGAGAATACAACAATCGATGTGGGACTAAAAAACAAGTTGGGTGGCTTATACAGTTTGACATGGTCAAACCGCACACTATACAACAAATATATATACACCTAGAGGCAACTAAGAAAAGCCGCCGCACAGCTAGGGAAGATCGTTGAAACAGGCTGCCAGACCGCAACTGTGGGTTGCCACTTGACCGCAGTTGCGGCTAACCATCAAACCCGAGCTGCTGTAAGCCATCAGACCGCAAGTACGGGTTGCCACAAGACCGCAGTTGCGGCTAACCATCAAACCGCAACTGCCCTAAGCCATCAAACTACAAGTGCGGGTTGCCACCAGACTGTAGATGCGGTAAATCATCTGACCGTTGTTACGGCTTTATCTAGACCGCTGCAGCCAACGACCAGGCCACAACGGCTAACCTCCAGACTGCTGCGGCTAATATCTGATGCACTACTGTGCCCTCAAACCAACCTACTAGAGATGTTACTATATAGACCGCTGGGCCAAACCACCAGACTGCTGACTAAATAGGTCGTTGGTCCAAACTACCAGACTATCGACTAGATAAGCCGTTGCAACTAGTTCGGCTAAATTGCCAAACTTAACAGTGACTAAGTTTGTTGTCAAGTCCTTTGATGATATTTTTGTTGGGTACAACAATCATTGTAAGTCTTATAGGATCTACAACATGAAAATCCAGGTTGTAGAACAGTCTGTACATGCAGTCTTTGATGAGTCTACCATGATAAACAGTGAGCTGCCAAGCTCTTCTTCTAGTACTATAGGTACAGAGCTGATGATGGACAAGCTAACTATCAAGGAAGCTGCTCTAGAAATCCAAGATGGAGTGGATATTCCAGAAGGATTTCAAGGCACACTTGAAGTGGATGAAGATCAAAAAGAAGTTGCTACTGAAGCTGATGCTGAAAGAAGACTGCCTCCAGCTGTCAGACATCTAAGAGATCATCCAAGACACCAGATAATTGGTGATGCAAACCAAGGAGTGGTTACCAGAAGCAAGAGCCTTAATAAATCAATGTATGCAGGTTTCATGTCATAGGTTAAGCCCAAGAGATTTGAAGAGGCCAACCTAGATCAGTTCTGTACTGTAGCTATGTAAGAGGAATTGAACCAATTTAAGAGATGCAAGGTCTAGAAGTTGGTTCCTAAACCATAAGGACATAATTTCATTGGAGTCAAGTGGATTTACAGGAATAAACTTGATGAAAATGGAATTATAATCAAGAATAAGAATATGCTTGTAGCTTAAGGGTACATACAAGAAGAAGGTATTGACTTTGATCAAACATTTGCCCCTGTAGCAAGATTGGAAACCATCAGACTCTTTCTTGCATATGCTACATTCAAAGGATTTAAAGTCTACCAGATGGATGTGAAGTCAGCCTTCCTGAATGGTGACTTAAAAAAGAAGTCTATGTTGAGCAACCTCCAGGTTTTGTTGATTCTAACTCACCTGAATTTGTTTATAGACTTTCGAAGGCTCTATATGGGTTAAAGCAAGCCCCTAGAGCATGGTATGAGACATTATCTAGCTTCTTCATTGAGTACAAATTCTCAAGGGGGAAGATAAAAAAGACCCTATTCCTAAGGAAATCTAACGGCAAGATCATCCTAGTACAGATTAATGTAGATGACATAATCTTTGGATCTACTGATGACAACTTTTGTAGGAAGTTTGCCAAACTTATGCAGGGGAAGTTTGAGATGAGCAATATGGGTGAACTTAAGTTCGTTTGGGCCTCCAAGTAAGACAAACTGATGATGTATTATCCATATCCCAGTCTAAGTTCACCAGGGAGTTAATCAAAAAGTTTTGTATGGAGAATGCCTCCATCATGAAAACTCCCATATGGTCAAGTTTGCCTATAGGCAAAGATAAGGCAGGGAAACCTGTTGATGAAGCTTTGTATATAGGGATAATTGGCTTCCTTATATATCTTACTATAAGTAGGCCAGACATCATGTATTTTATATATGTTTATGCTAGGTATCATGCTAGCCCTAAAGAATCTCACTACTCTGCTGCTAAGAGGATTTTGAGGTATCTTAAGGTCACACTAGATCTTGGCTTATGGTACCCTAGAAATAGAGATTTTGAACAAACTGGCTATTCAGATGCAGATTTTAGAGACAGTAAAGAGGACAGGAAGAGCACTTCAGGTACCTATCAGTTTTTGGGAGGAAAATTAGTGTCTTGGAGCAGCAAGAAGCAGACAAGTGTTGTAATCTCAATAGTTGAGTCAGAATACATCTTAGCAGGTAGCTGCTTTGTACAATTGTCGTGGATCTAGCATCAGCCCCAGGACTATAACCTCAAGATAAGTATAACTCCTTTGTATTGTGATTCTACTTGTGCAATCTCAATTGCTAGGAATCCTTTCTCTCATAGCAGGACTAAGCACATTGAGATTAGGTATTATTTCATCAGGGAGCGTATGGAATGTGAAGATATCAGTCTTGCGTTTGTCCCTACAGGCAAGCAAGTGGCTGACATCTTCACTAAGCCACTAGATGAAGCAAAGTTCAACACCTTCAAGTTTGAGTTAGGTATGTTGAACTTGGTATAGCTTTAGTTGCTCCTTGTGTTGTTATTATTGTAGGTTGTACTACTTCTTGCAGGTTGAAAAATACCTTTTGTGGTATGAAGATTTTTCAAGTGGTATACCTTCATTGGTATCAAGTTTTTCAAGTGGTTCAAGTGTTATCAAGACTAGAATAGACTAAAGTGTCTACTATGAACGATGATAGAATATGCTCATGTTGAGGGGAAGCAAGTCAAGATGCTCCTATTTAGGGGGAGCAAGTCAAGATGCTCTTGTTGATGTGGAGCAAGTCCAGCAGCTGCTATAACGGATCAAAGATCATCACTGCTGTTACTGTGAATTCACTGATACTACTGAAAGGACAATGCTACTGTCAGAGAAGAGGAACAACCAGTAGCTCCCTAACTATAGCTGCTTCTCTATAAGTCATAAAAAGGGGGAGGAGTGGTATTAGGTCAAGTGGATCAATGGACCACTCAAGTGTCAAGTGGATGCAGTGATGTATTGTATTAGTGGTATCAACACAAGAGGCTTGTTCTCTAGTCAACTAATTTGATCACTAGTGTAGTAGAAGTAGGCTAGGATCAAGAGATAAATTCTCCCATGATCCTATAACCTCCCTCAATAGATACATTCCTATAGAATAAGCCAGAAAGGGGGAGATGTGTGGCAATACTTGGAAAGGGGGATGTAGAGGCAATACTTGACATGACTAGGTCATGTTGAGTCAGTGCATATTATGAGAAAAGTGCTTCTAGTTGTGCTCCATTTACGTATTAAGTAGTATAAGGAGAGTGCATATTACTTGAGCAATTGTTTAAGTGGTATGAGAATGCATTGACTTGACATGTTGAGTCAATGTAGTTAAATGGAGTACATTGAATTGATATGCTTGTAATTCAAGTAGTATAAGCTAGCAGATGTAGCATATACAGCTTACAACTGCATTAAATTAATATGTTTTTTATGTTAATGCTTCTTAGTATTGTTGTGTGTTTTCCTTCTTCAAATAGGAGGAGATTGTTGGGAATATTGCCCTCAATGTTCCCTAGATTTAATTTGAAGAGGCATCACCATCAACGCAAAGAGCATAGTTGTATTTGATTTTGGTTAAACTCATCATGTGCAGGATGTTCCATGGAACAAGTCTAGAAAGGTTGTCTTAGTGGTTGTGATAGGTGGTCACAAGGTAGAGAAGTGGATAGACAGAAATATGTCTAAGTCTTTAGGCGTTGAGTGAAGCCAGTTTATTCAACGCCAGATACCAAAAAAGAATGTTGGAAAGGCTAAAAATTTTCTAAGTTCACAGGCATTGAGTGAAGCTAGTTCACTCAATGCTAGATGCCAAAAAACACTAAGTAAGGTGTGGACATTCAAAGCCCAGCAGTCTGCAAAGCAATTTTGTGGCTAAGTCCACAGGCGTTGAGTGAAGGAAGTTCACTCAATGCCATATATCAAAAGACATCGAGTATAGCTGAGTCTGTCAAGCCTCGGTATTGGCAAGCTGAAAAAACGACTAAGTCCACAGGCGTTGAGTGAAGTCAGTTCACTCAACATCATATATCAAGCTGCGTTGAGACAAACTAAAGCAGTTGAAGATTTTGTCAAGAAATTTGGCTAAGTCCAGAATCATTGAGTGAGGATAGCTCACTCAACGCCAAAGTAGAAAGGTGTCGACAGAAGAACAATCAGTCAAAGACTAAGGAAAGAGAGAAAGAAAAATCTGCCTAATTCTAGAAGCATTGAGTGATGATAGCTCACTCAACGCACTCAACGTCTCAGCAAGCTGGCAGATTTCAGAGAAGAGGCTAAGGACAAAAGCATTGAGTGATGAAGGCTAACTTAACGCTCGCAACGCCTAGCAGATAAAGAAAGTTGAAGCTAAGTCCAGGGGCATTGAGTGATGCATATTCACTCAACGCACTCAATGCCTGGCAATACAGAAAAGAATTGGCTTAATCTAGAGGCGTTGAGTGAAGCCAGTTCAATCAACAAATTCAACGCTTGATGGTGCAGAAAATTTGACTAAGTCCAGATTCGTTGAGTGAAGGCCTTTCACTCAACGCACTCAATGCCTGGATTGAATCTAAAGATTTGGCTAAGTCCACAAATGCTGACTTCAACCAAAGTCAGCAGAGTTCAAATTAGTTGCGGGGAAGCTAAAGAACATGACAAATAGCGTCGGAGGTCTATTGTACGTCTTCTTCCGTTAAAGCAAGGTGCGGCTACCAACAACAGGTGGTACCCACTTCTTCTTGGAGCTGTTAATCTGTGGAAGATAAAAAGGACAAGATGTACTAAAGGAACTTTAACTTTTAGGGTTTTCTTATTTCAAAATGTTACAGCTGAACTTCTTCTTCCTTGCCATTGTTGCCGAGCTTGAAGATTGAAGTTAAATCAGCTGATCTAAAAGTTTTTTCAAGTTGTTGTAGCTAATTTCGTCTGCTACAGCAAGTTCAGATAAGGATCTGATATAGAAGGAGCAATTCTTTTAGGTTTCTGCAGGTCCAGGTTAGCTGATTGAAGAACACAAGAAATGTCAAATCTTCAGTCTTCTTCAGCAAGTTTAGATAAAAGTTTTTGAGTTTCTTCAGCACAGGCAGCTTCTTACTGAAGATAATTTTTTTGTTGTTGTGAAGAAAGTTAGGGTTGTTAACTCAGTCCCAGAAGGCAGGCACAAAGAAATTTCTCTGGTGTCAAATTAATCACACCGACCAACTACTCTTCATGTAGGATCCTTTTGGATCTGAGTTGTAAGCCTGATTTATAAAGGCTGAGGTAGGATCCCAATGTGGATATGAGTTTAGGGTTGTTGAGCATGAATTTGTAGGATCCATGTGTGGATCTGAGTGTAGGGTTGTTGAGCCTGAGTTTGTAGGATCCTTATGTGGATCTGAGTGTAGGACCTATGTGCCTAAGGTAGGGCCTTTGGCTTGAGGTAGGATCTTAACAAATCTGAGCTGTAGGAGAGTTTTACTCTCTAAGTTGTAGGGCTAACCTCCATAGCCTGGGCTGTAGGACTTGGGTTCAAGTCTGAGGTAGGTGATCCTTTGATCACTTAGTTGTAGGAGCAAGCTTGCTTTGAGGTAGGGCTTTGTGCCTGAGCTGTAGGTCTTGGAGGAGACTGGGAGATCTTGATGGATCTGTGTTGTAAGCTCTTAGGAGCCAAGTTTTGGAGAAGTGCCTTGTCTAACACACTGTTAGAGAGGTGGGAGGGAAAATGGACATACCCATAATCTGGGGAATAACTATAAACCTTGTGTGTGCTTTGTGTGATTGTCTTGGAAGCAATATATAACTCACCCACAACACACTAAGTAGAGGGAAAATTATAAAAGACCAAAAACCTATTCACCCCTATAGGTTATTAGCTACATTGGAATTAGATACATTCACAAATAATTCTCAAGGAGGTAAAACACTCCTCATAGAACTCTATATCGGCTATAGATACTAGAGTGTTCTGCATGTCCTCCAAAATCCTGACCAACTCCATGTCCATCAATCGAGGCTCCGAACCAGAAGTGTCGGCCCTCCTGCTTAGGCATCGACCACGGTGTTCTCTTTCCTCAAGTGATAATGCATGGTAAGGGCATAATCACCCAAAACTCTGACCACCTTCGTTGCCTCAGGTTTAGATCCTTCTGTGTGTTAATATTTTTGCGGATTTGTGATCTAATAAGATCTCATAATGAACTCTGCACAAGTAATGCCTCCATATCTTCAATATAAATATCACTGCTCCAAGATCGAGGTGATATACTAGATAGTTTTGCTCATGCTTCTTCAATTATCTTGATGCATAAGAAATGGCATGACCTTACTACATCAGTATTGCACCCATCCCCTGATATGATGCGTCAGTGTATATCTGAAATCCTTCCTTCCTATATGGATAAGTAAGAATAAGAGCTTAGGTGGGCCGATCCTTCAACTCTTGGAACGCCGCTTCGCACTGCGATGTCCAATCATATGGGGCATCCTTCTTTATTAATGTGGCAAGAGGGAGCACAATCCTTGATAACCCTTCGATGAACTTACAGTAGTAGCCCGCTAACCTAAGAAAACTTCGGACATCTAACACTGACTTCAGTTGAGGCCACTCCTTGCCTGCCAATACCTTGGCCAGGTCCACTACCAACCTGGCTCCACTGATAATATGTCCAAGGAAAGACACCTCTTATAGTCAAAACTGGTACTTCGAGAACTTCACATACATCTAGTACTCCCTCAGCTTTCTTAAAACTAATGCCAAATGCTGTGTATGATCCTCCTTCGTTCTAGAGTAGATCAAAATGTCATCGATGAAGGCTATCACAAAGATGTCCAAGTACGGCTCAAAGACACAGTTCATTATGCTCATGAATGCGGAAGGAGCATTCGTGAGCCTGAAGGACATCGCCGTGAATTCATACAGTCTGTAACATGAGATGAATACTATCTTTGAGATGTCCTCCTCCTAGATCCTCAACTGATAGTACCCTGATCTTCAGTCGAGCTTGGAGAACTAATGAGCTCCCTCCAGCTAGTTAAACAACTCATTAATCCTCGACAGTGGATAGGTGTTCCGCACAGTCAACCGATTGAGCTCCCAGTAGTCAATGCAAAGTCGGATTGATCTGTCCTTCATCTTGACAAACAGTACCGGGGCCCCTAGGGTGATGAACTCAGCCTAATGAACCCTATGATCACTAGCTACTACAACAGTGTTCGTAACTCGGCTAACTTCTTCTGTGCCATCTTATATAGTGCCTGAGAAATGGGCCTTGCTCCTGGAACTAACTGAATCTGAAAACCCACATTTCTGTGTAGGGAAAATTCGGGAAACATCTCCGGTAAGATGTCAGAGAAGTCACTGACCACCAGAATATCATCAATGGATACTTCTACCTTCTCCATCTCGAAGCACACCATATATAACTCATCCCCCAACTCATAGGCCTTTACAGCTTGTATAGATGAAAATAATAGACAAGAGATGAGTCTAATACCTTTTAATATCACCTCAGAGTCTCCATGTCACAGCGCAATCCTCCTGGCTAGGCAATTAATTCTGGCATGGTGCCAGTATAACAAGGTCATTCCCTGGATCAAATCAAAATCTGGTATCTACAGGATCATCGCCGGGTCTCAAATAGCTTGCCTTCAATATACATAAACATGTTGCACTTTTCGGTGGATTGCAGCTCTGACCTATCTGGTAGTACCTTCTGACAATGTTAGGGAAGTGTTTGATGCCACCCAAATCCTCATAAAAATCCTCTGAGACAAATGAGTGTGATACACCTGTATTTAATAATGTGTGGGCAGGCTTGACGCACACAAATATTATGCCTAAGATAATTTGTGTTTATTGGGTTATAACATTTTTGATTAAATGGAGGGTTGCAAGGTACTAAGTAGTAAATTAATATATAAAGAATCTTAAAATACCTGTGATAACCTCCTCGGGGTTCCTTGGTTAGGCCATATCCAAGGCATATACCAACTCTAGTCGGCGGCCTCCACCGTGAGGTTCTCAGCTCCGGCCTCATCCTCGGACTCTGCCCCACTGTGTTGGATGGGCTACTAGAGGGGGAGGAGGAGGTTGAGGGAATCTATGAGGGCAGTGGGATCTAATATGCCCTGATTGGTTGTATCTATAGCACACTACCAGCGGACATCCTTGGTCATCGAATCTCCTCGGCTCCTGGATGCATAGTGGTGGTGGGGCTAGAACTGCAGGAGGTAATTGCTCTGGCCTGACATTAGGATGAGGACGTCCTCCACCTCTCTTGTGTCCCATGATCCTGCCCTGCTGCGGGTTTCTCCCTCAGCAAAGTGCATCCCCTCAGTCAACCACTTTCCTCTATTTTGAAACATCAGATGGTCTGCCACCCACTTCTTTGTCGTATCAATAATCTTTGTAAAACTGGCCTCAGAGACGAACAATAAGGCCTTCCTGAGTGGGTCTTGGATCCCTTTATAGAACTTCTTTGCGTAATACTGCTCGCTCAAAGCACTATCAAATCCTGCCAAATGGGAGAACTCCCGCTGGTACTCCAACACAGATCGGTTTCCCTGCCTCAGATGCATGAACCACTCCTCAAGCACGTCTCTATCAGTCAGTGACATGAAGTGCTCCAACATATCCTCACGGAACTGGTCCGAGGTGATCTGAGAGTACTTGTAATCATCATAAGTGGAGTCCATGAGGGACTTCCACCACCTCTTGGCATGGCCTGCCAATGCCATAACTTCCAAGAACACAACCTTATTAGTCGGACAAAGGATCCCTACGAGCATCTCCTGTATGGTATCAAGCCACTCCTATGTCCTATTTGCATACTCTGTCCCATAGTATATAGGAGGGGAGAGGCATCTGAAGGTACTCAACCAGTTTGAGCTCGAGTTTGGCTGCAGAGCTAGAACCTGCTGAGCACTGAAAGCCTCCATGATGGTCGTAAGAGTAAGGTCAAACTCTATCTGTTGGAATGGAATAGCAGTTGATAGAGTATGGACTATATCTTGTGGTTAAAAAAATTACAATGAATAAATATAATTGGCCTAATCTCATTTTAAGTGGACATTAATAGTGTGATTCCACACATGAGCGCACCATTGCTTCTGCTACTTAGTTTGTCCCCAAACTAAAGTTCGAGCAGGGTGACCCAGTGCATTTATGGACTTATTTTTCTTATGATCATTTTTTAAGTTACACCAGTTTGTGAAATACACCCTCCGGGAATTGAGCACGTACGAGGAGAGATTTTATGCCCAGAACCTCCACCTTATAGTGACACCAACACACAGGTTAGTCGCCAACATATGACGTCAATTATGTCGGCAGTACGATCATATCATTAGGCCAACGAGAAAAGAAGAAGTATGAATAAAACAAGTCCACATCACACACACACACACACACACAGATATATATATATATATATAATTCAAAAGAAGATAGTCCACAATGAGAAACAAAATAAAAGAGTAAAAGGGGCTTAAGCACGGTAAAGTATACACTCTTTCACTTTAACACAATTATGTGGAAGCTAATCAAAAGAACACTCATCAACCTGTCATCTAGTTGTAGTAGAAGTGTGTGACAGCCGTTCCTCAAGTCCTGCTACCTCGTGTTGCTGGTCCTCCGGGTCGTATTGCTTTTGCGGCTCAACATGCTCCTAAAATGAAGTGGTCACCGATCATTAGTCAAAAAGACTAAGTCACTTTGTCGTTGCCTCACCCTCGCGACTCTTAGGCACTGCATGTGAGGAAGAAGCAGAGGACAAGAATGCAGTATCAAAAGAGCATGTGATATGGATATAGCTATAAATTATATATGTATAAAACTAAAACTGAATACAAAAATGTTGGGTATTGTATCCACAAAAAACTAGATTTGTGTGAAGTCACCCGTGAACTAAGATGAATTAAGTATGTATTTGATGCTATTCTTTAGTTGAGTGCAAGCAGGTCATTATTGCTAAGTGCAGACTAATGTCAGTTTATAATGAGTCACTAAACACGGGACCATGCAATGTAATCCCTCATTATGTGATCCATGGTGTTGACTCATATGTAACCTCTCTATTGGGATGTACTTCATTTTTAAGTACTAAAGCATGGAAGAAAGGAAGGGTTGCTGGTTTTCAACAAAGAAGAAAAGAAAATTTTTCCTAAAAATTACTAAGTCCATTCTCGAGATATGTAATGTGTTTCTCGAGAAGTCTAAGTATATTTCTCGAGAAAGCAAAGCTATTCTCGAGAAACCTTAAGACTTCTCAGAAAATTATCAAAATCTATCCAAGTCCTATTTCTCGAGAAAGGCCCTGAAGATTTCTCGAGAAAGGAAAGTAGTTCTCGAGAAGTAAAAATCGTTTCTCGAGAAGCTAAGTATCTTTCTCGAGAAATCAATCCTTCAGTTCTAAGAATTTACGTTAAATATTTTTTCTCAAGAAGACAAGGCTATTTCTTGAGAAAACAAATCTTTTCTCGAGAAATTAAATCTTTCTCGAGAAATAAGTACATCAGTTCAAAAATTTGAGTTAAGTAAATTTCTCGAGAAAACCATGTCATTTCTCGAGAAAGCACATCCTTCTCGATAAATTACAAGTCTTCTAAAGAAATGAAGTTGCAAGAAAATTCTTTTGTTTAAACGTCTGACGGATTTCGATATAATCTAAGTTCATCATGATTGGTCCACGTGGATCATTCCTTAATGATTTCAGACCATTAGACAATGTTCTATATAAATTCTTGTCAAAGTGTAATGCCCCGAAACTCAAAAGAGGGACGGACACGTTTGAAGCCAAGTTTAGGGCCTAGTAAGGGTCACACAGCCTAGGACACGAGCGTGTCCATGGCCGTGTCCTACTACGAGTTGGATGATTTACCGTGTGGTCGATGAAATGTAGTCGACGATCATTAGAGTTCGGGCACAAGGCTTGAGACACGGGCATGTCCAGGGTCGTGTCCTTCTTAGGCTGTCAGTCGGGCTGTGTCGAGTAAGTTACACGGCCTGGGACACGGTCGTGTCCCAGGGGTGTGTCTAGCACACGGCATATGACATGGACGTGTCACATGGTCGTGTCCTCTTCGGGATGTTTTTGCCTTGTGTTAAGTAAGGAACACGCCTCGTAACACAGGAGTGTACTGTTTGACACAGGCGTGTCAAAGGTTGACACGTGCGTGTCTAAGCCCGTGTCCTGTTTTGGATGTGACGGTTTCAACGTCGAATGGGGCATATGGCCCATGACACTAGCATGTCTATGGTTGACACGGGTGTGTCCCAAGCCGTGTCACAGGCCGTGTCCTGTTCTGCATTTCCTGGTTTATGGTGAGTGTGGAACACGACCTTGGACACGGGCATTTCGCAAGCCGTGTTCGGCTCAGAAAATTGGTTTTAAGTGCGAATCGTGGCTGTTCGTTTCCTTCTATTGGGATCCAAGGGCCCATGCTGGTCCTTGCTGAGTTAAATCCAGTAATAGGGTTTGAAACCCTCATTGATCATCAAGCTTTCTCTTTCTAAAGCTTTAGAGAGAGGGGAGAGCAAGGATGAAGGAGAAGGTCAACTCTGGCTGTCGATGGAGCTTCAGAGCCCCGATTTTCGATCCAAGTCCAGATCTACGGTGGCGAGGCTGTTGCAGTGCTTTTCATCCGTCTAGATCTTCATGGCGCCAAAGAGAACAACAAAGGTAACGATTCTCTTCTTGGACATGTGAAGTCCTCTTCCTTTTTTGCATAGGAAGCCCCCTCCCACGAGTGAGCGGTGAGTGCGACATATTCCTTCGGGTAGACATGAATAGTCCCCATTATTTTACATGTAGAGTCCAGAATCGAAGTACGGACATAGGCATGGTGTGTGAAGCCTAGCCGAACAAGTTAGTATGGATCGGTGATGTTTCATTATGCATGAATAATCAGAGAAGACTCCATGCCGATGTTTGTTTTCGGGATTTCTATGTGGTAGATTGCAGTAGGGATCCTTGGGGATTAACTCCAAGGCGCACCCGGAAAACTGGGCAGAAGTGTGATTCTGTCATCTTTGGTGGTCTGGGTGTCATCCTTGTACATAACCGGGTTATGTACTTCTGTTTGATCGATATTCGGGATTCGGGGAAACTTAACTCGTGTTGATGAATTGAAATGTTATGGCGATGTGAGCAACGGGTTGAGTGGAACAGTACCCGCTCTATATGGTTCGATTTAAGAGGCCTACCAATGGCATGGAGGGAGGGTCGTAGGCTGCGGCTGAAAAAGAGTTTTAGCTCACGAGTTTGCCATCCTAGGGGCGAAGGTGGATCGAGTTCACCGTGTAAGCGCCCTGAGAGCACAGGGTGAAGTATGATTAAATTGTACTTTCGCTATGCTGTTTGGTTATACTAATGCATTGCAGGGAAGGAGCACCGCAACCCCAAGAAAGGGGTGGGATCGTTATAATTTGGTCAGCTTTAGATGACCGTTGCCTTTGTTTGCCACCGCTGCGGTGGATTGTTGTCTGCAGGTGCTGCTAAGCCTAGTGGCAAGTAGCAGGCTGAAGCCCTGGTTGTTGAGCCATCCCTCGAAGGCCATGCGAATGTTTACTTGTTATATTCATGTGTGACCGGCCTGCGTGCCTATGTTTCGAAAACACTGCTTATTTAAGTAAACTCTTGTAAGGCCATAAGGCCAAGTACTTTTTGTATTTGTACGTTCATTCCTTATTTGGGTATTTTAGTGGACATTCATGCTGTTGGCTGGGTTCTTTTCCTTGCAACATTTAAAATTCTTCCGCTAGAATGTGCTCTGTGCAGGACGTGTTGTATCAAAGGGATGGTTTCATTTAGTAACCCACCGGTATGTCTGTGATATATGGCGTTGGGCCCCGTGCGGAACTACTACTATATGCTATGTGACAGATAGGGGTGTTACAATTTGGTATCAAACTACCAGTTTCGGTCAAGCTTATTGGAATTTGTGGACGAATTCTTTTAAGGGGTGGTGAGCACATGTATGTGCGTCATCGTTATTACATAAAAAGAACCAATGAATTTCCACTTAGGATTAAAAATACACATGTTTGAGGAACCTGCGTGTTCCTATAATTGCTTTTTGCAATTCTGTTTGGTCGCTTAATGGTGTTTTGTATGATTATAGGTGATAAGGGCTGGCGTAGGGAAAGCAGTGCACCCAGCGACGTGCCTTAGACCCCTCCTTCTATTGAAAACATAAGAAGGATTGTTGAAGCGGTGTTCAATGTGACTAATGAACATCACAGAAGTAATGTGCAACCCTTTGTCCCTGAGGTGGTGAAGGTCCACCTAGTGTCAACTACTTACACCTATGGGGGGGATAGGTGTCTTTGCAGCGTATTTGCGGAATTAAGGTTTTACCTGCACAAGAAAACAAAACAACAAAGCACAAAAAGTACACAAGCAATTTATAGTGGTTCCCCGATTTGGGTACGTCCACTTTCCCCCTTCGAGCTATCTCCCAACCAGGGACGACTCGGTCACTTCACCAACAGGATTGAAATCCAATCCTTGCACTAACGGAAGGAACCCTTCCACACGTAGGAGTCAACACTCCCACAACACGGGTTGCACCCAACCCTACAACTAGAGACCTATCGGTCCTTTACAAAGAATTAAAAATAGCTTGTAAGAAATACAAACAACGTATGGAGACTAAGGTGTCCCTCTTCGTTCGACGACGTGTTCTTGAAGTCAACGAAGAGTCCACAACCCTAGATCTCACTTGGAGAGAATCTCCCCGAGACCGGCGGCGGCGACGAGCGGTGGCGAGGCTCTCGGTGTTGGCGGCGGCAACTGAAAACAGCAGCAAAGCACTGGAGATCCAATCTTCTTAGCGAAGTCGGCAAGGTCTACCAACGGTCACACGAGGATCGATCGTCTCGATCGATTCGGACGGGGAAAGATTTCCCTATCTCAAATCAAGAGACAAAAGATCTCTGGATAGACACGTGAGACGCTGTGCAGGACTTGGCTTCTATCACCGAGGATCTGGAGGAGATCGAGATCGGCTTCGGTGATCGGCTGCGGCGACGGAGGCGGAGCAAGTTCGCGAGATTAGGGTTAGTCAGCCGCTCTGTTTCGTATATCGTCTGTGTGTGTTACTGTACACAAATACCAGAGTATTTATACAATAGGTCAAGAGATGACCGTTGTGGGCCCCACCAGCAGTAAGACCAAAGTCCGGTTCAAAATCCCGCTGATAACGTGGACCGGTCCAGACAGAGTCGGAAAAATACACAAGTCAAATTCGGCGAGAATCGTGGGTGATTCTCGACGAATCGGCGAGAATCACTTACGATTCTCGCTGAATTCTACTTAGAGAATTCTGGCTGCACAGGTTATAGAGGCCGGGGAGAATCGGTGGGAATCACCTTGGATTCTCGCCGACTGGTCGAGAATGCAAAGTCATTCTCGACGAATCGGCGAGAATCACTTGGTGATTCTCGACGATTCTGCCTTAGATGATTTTCCTGACTGCGTCGAGACAACCGGCCTAACCCGGCAATAATCAACTAGTGATTCTCGACGACTCGTCGAGAATCACTGGTGATTCTCGACGAATCGGTGAGAATCACTTAGTGATTCTCGACGATTTACACTTAGACGATTCTCGTCTTTCAACCCGTGAGATGGTCTTTGGCCCATCCTTGCTCCTTTCTGCTCTTGCTTTATCATAGCCCTGTACTTGAAATTAAGTACACCCCAATAGAGAGAGTACACGTAGGCTAACACACTGATCTGCTCAACGAGGGATTACGTTGCACAGACCCGTGTATATTGACCCACTGCACCCTGACATTGGTGTGTACTTAGCATGGAATAACTGCAAGCACAACTAGAAATATTTCATCAAATACATTGTCTATTTACCTTAGCTTGTACAGGGGCTTCTTCAAATCAGGTACATTGTGGATACAATACCCAACAATCTCCCCCTATTTGAAGAAGCCTAAACCCTACAAGCTAAGGTGAATAGAGCATATAGGAATGAAAATCATAAACTTAAAATGGAGTTGAGAGAGATATTCATTACCAATTTCTTGAGAGCAAACTTGGTGCCACCTTAGCCGAGAGGGTAATCTCCCCCTTTTCGGCTTCTGCAAATTGGGGACTGAAGCATGTGACACCATGCTCCCCCTTAGTTCTTGTACCTTTGCTTTCACTAAATTCCTAGCAGAGGCTCCCCCCTAGACGCATGAGCCTTGAGCTCCTGTAGTCTTCATTCTTCGTAGTTTAGCATCCCCAATTCCGTTTTGAACATACTGAACTTGGCCTCGTCAAGGGGCTTTGTGAAAATGTCTGCAATCTGCTTGTCAGTGGGAACATAGCAGAGAGAGATGTCCTTATTCTCCACGTGCTCCCGAATGAAATGGTAACGCACTTCAATATGCTTCGTTCTGCTGTGCGATACCGGATTGTTGGCAATAGCAATTGCACTGGAGGAGTCGCAGTACATCGGTACTTCCTTGAACTGGAGGTCATAGTCGGCTAACTGGTTTCTTATCCATAGGAGTTGTGCGCAACAGCTGCCAGCCGAGATGTACTCAGACTCTGCAGTGGAGGTTGCTACACAATTCTGCTTCTTGCTGTTCCATGAAATAAGCCTTCTTCCGAGGAATTGACACGTCCCGGAGGTCCTTTTCCTGTCATCCCTACTTCCTGCAAAATCAGCATCTGAAAACCCTATTAGCTCGACATCATTGCTTCTCGGGTACCATAAGCCAAGATTAGGGGTACCTTTAAGGTATCTGAGAATTCGCTTTGCAGCGACATAATGAGATTCCTTAGTGTTCACCTGATATCTGGCACAAACACATGTGGAGAACATGATATCCGGTCTACTCGCAGTAAGATAGAGCAGAGATCCAATGATGCTTCTGTATTTGGTTTCATCAAAAGGTTTCCCTTTCTCATCCTTATCCAGAGACATGGTGGATCCCATTGGAGTCCTCATAGAGGTTGCATTCTCCATTCCGAATTTCTTGAGGAGTTCATTTGTGAACTTCGTCTGAGAAATGAAGATTCCTTCCTCAGACTGTTTCACTTGAAGTCCCAAGAAATACTTCAGCTCTCCCATACTGCTCATTTCAAACTTTCCTTGCATAAGTTTGGAAAACTTTTTGCAAAGATTGTTGTCCGTTGAGCCGAATATAATGTCATCAACATAGATTTACACCAGCAAAATCTTGCCTTTGACTTCCCTGAGAAACAATGTCTTATCTATTTTTCCTCTAGAGAACTTGTTCTCAAGAAGAAAAGTAGACAATGTCTCATACCAAGCTCGAGGAGCTTGTTTTAGGCCATATAGCGCTTTATTAAGAAAATATACATGATTAGGATAAGTAGGATTGACAAAACCTGGAGGTTGAGCAACGTATACTTCCTCTTTCAAATCTCCATTCAAGAAAGCCGATTTCACGTCCATCTGATAGACTGTGAATCCTTTGTGAGAGGCATAGGCTAGGAATAGCCGGATTGCCTCGAGCCGTGCAACTGGTGCAAACGTCTGGTCAAAGTCAATCCCCTCCTCTTGTCTGTATCCTTGAGCCACCAGTCTGGCTTTGTTCTTGATGATGACTCCATGTTCATCCAACTTGTTTCTGAAGATCCACTTGGTGCCAATCACATTTTGCGTCTTCGGTCTGGGAACCAGCATCCAGACTTCGCATCTTTCGAATTGATGCAGCTCCTCTTGCATGGCCAAAATCCACGATGCGTCTTTGTTCGCTTCGTCGAACTTCTTTGGCTCCACCTGCGACAGAAAGCTAAGATGCAAGATCTCGTTAAGAGTACCTCGGCGAGTTTTGACACTGTCTCGGGGATCTCCAATGATTTGATTTCTGGGATGATCCCTCACGTGTCTGAGCTCTAGAAGTCTTGCAGCTTCGACTATTTCTTGGGCATCTCCTTCTTCTAAAGGATTTGCCTCCTTTTGATCTTCAACTTCTCCGATCGGCGTTGATGTGGAGACCTTGACATATTTTGGAGTTGCATCTTTCTCGGGATCATCCAGTTATAGCTTTTCGAGTCTGGCACCTGCAGCTTCAGGAAGACAACTATAAGTCTTGCAGTTAAGCAAGCTTCCTTCATCAAATACAACATTTATTGATTCCTCTACCACTAGGGTTTTCTTGTTGAAAACTCTATAAGCCCGGCTGTGGCTACTATAGCCCATGAATATGCCTTCGAAGCATTTTTCACCAAACTTAGTACGCGGGTACTTCCCATTATTCAGTACATAACACTTGCAGCCAAAAATCCTCAGATAGGACATGGTCGGTTTCTTGCCTTTCAGTAGCTCATAAGGAGTCTTACGATGGCTCTTGTTAATCAACGCCCGGTTTTGTACATGACAGGCCGTATTGACAGCCTCGGCCCAGAAGTATTCTGGGAGAGAAGCGTCATTCAACATTGTCGTGCACGCTTCAATGAGTGTTCTATTCCTCCTCTCCGCCACTCCATTCTGTTGAGGAGTGTGAGGGGAGGAGAACTCATGAAAGATACCAAGCTCTTCACAGAACTCTGTCATAGCCCCAGACTCAAAATCTGTTCCGTGGTCACTTCTGATTTTGACCACTGAGCAGTTAAGTTCGTTCTGTATCTGCTTGACAAAACTGGTGAAGATGTCAAACGTATCAGACTTGCGTTTTAAAAAGAACACCCACGTAAACCGAGAGTGATCATCTACAATCACTAGCGTATACGACTTCCCTCCTAAGCTATGAACTTGCATTGGACCAAACAGGTCCATGTGCAGAAGATATAGACATCTGGAGGAATCTTTGTCTGGGATGCCCTTAAAGGTAGCCCGAGTCTGCTTGCCCATCTGACATGCAGGACATGGACTATCTTTGATGCACTTAATAATGGGAGCATCCCTTACTAAGTCTTTGGAAAACAGCATATTAATTGTCTTGTAATTAATGTGTGCCAATCTCTTGTGCCATTGTTCACAAAGAGATGCACTGCCTTTAGCAATGAGGCATACTGGGGTAGAAGAATCTAAACTAAGAAAATCTAAACAGAAAATATTTCTGCTCCTAATGCCTGTTAATACGGTCTCCGAAGAGTCACATGATATTATTAGGCATTTATCCTTGCAGAACTTAACGTCATACCCTTTATCACATAACTGGCTTACGCTGATCAGGTTATGATTTAACCCTTCAACATAAGCTATGTTAGTGATAGAGAGTATACCGTTGGAAATCGTACTGTAACCTCTGGTGACTCCCCGATCAGATCCCCCAAATATGACTTTAGGTCCATCCTCGACTGGAGAGTACTCCCTCAGCAGGCTTCTTGTCTCGGTCATGTGACGGGAGCATCCACTGTCCAAATACCAAATAGGAGTTTTGTTGGCCTTTGGACATCCCTGCAAAACAGAATTAATTTGCCTTAGGAACCCAATCGAACTTGGGTCCTAGATTCCTTGTTAGCATACTCCCCCTCGATTGGTTAACTCTACGAGTGGTCGGCCTCGCATTGCTAACATAAGGAGTCTCGTTATACCTTGGATTAAACCAACAATCCACGGCAAAGTGACCAATTTTGCCACAGCACCAGCAGTCAAACCTGTTATACTTCCTCTTGGGCGCCTGCTTTACCCTTGAAACGTGGGGTTCAGCTGGGGCCGAAGACCTGGAGGTGGAGGCAACATGATGACCACAGTCACATGACTTCTTCACCTCTTGGCTTTTCAGTGTAACAGGCTTGGCCTTAGGTGCCTGCTTCCTATTATGGCCGCTAGAGAATTGACCATAATTTCCCAAGTGGATTTCCTCATAAGGTGCCTTGAAGACACTCTCACTGAAGTTACGGGGAAAGGTCCACCCATCATATCATCTCTTCGGCTTTGCAACCGAGGGCCTGAAGTGATGCCCATATGTTGACTCAAAGTCATGTTGGTTACAGGGAAAGCTAGGCTTTCTGAACTCAATAGGGCTGAGTGGGGCCTTTCCTTTCTCATCAGCAGAGGCTTTCTTGGCAGCCTTATTCTTCCTCCTGTTCCTATTTCTCCTGGATGAGGAGCTAGATACCCCTACATGCCCCAAGCTAGCTCCTTTGGCTTGAGCAGAGAAGGTATCAACTAATGGAAGAACAGTTTTTGGCATAGAGAAGCTCTTGACGATCTTCCTTTCTGCCGCAAGTAGTTCTTCCAACTTGTCGACTTCCTCCTGCTTAAGATCAAGGAGCTTAAGAGACTCTGAATGCTTTGAAGTCAGGTCCAAGTGCTCCTGTCGGAGGGAGATCAAACTGGTGATCTCTTCCCTCAGGGATACACTCTCACCTTTAAGGAATTTAACTTCCTTTTTCTCAGCCTTCAGTTTCTTTCGACATTTCAGGAATGTATTGAGCAGAAGCTCATACTTATCGAGGAGCTCAGCTTCAAGGGCAGAAGGGCTATCCTCAGGGTCATCATCCTGAGACTCAGGATCAGAGTCAGAGTCGGAGAGAGGAGTGTGAGCTTTTACCTTCCCAATAAATGGGGGGCGACCCATTAGCCCAAAGTAGGCTTCCTCATCATCGCTGGTGTCTGACGTGTCAGATTCACTCAGCGTCTTTGGCTTCTTTGCGATGTAACTCCTCTCCTTCTTCTTGTCTTTTGAGGACCTGTGCTCCTCTCCCTTTCCCTTTTCCCTCTTGCCTAGATGGCAGTCGGCCACGACGTGTCCTGGCTTGTTGCAACCAAAGCATATAATGTCAGAAGAGCGGTGTTTGTTCGGTTTGGAAACATACCTGTCAGAGGAATAGTTCTTCTTCTGATCCCTTGAGGAGGAGCCGTTTCTCTTTCTCTGATTCCTCAGCTTGAGGAACTTCTTGAATTCCCGTGTGATAAGGGATAAATCTTCCTCAGATAACTCTGAGTCGGAGGAGCTTGGCTCAGAGTCTTCCTCCTCATCCCTCTTCCACGCACGGGAAGAAGCGACACCCTTGCCCTTTCTGGATTGAATGTCTTTCAGGGCCACCGTCTTTTCCTTGGCCGCGGCTTTCTCTGCTTCCTCTTCAGCCTTCCTTGTGTTCAACTGAAGCTCATAGGACATGAGCTTCCCAAACAGAATCTGTGGATCAGTTTCCGCAAGTCTGCCAAACTCGCGGATGGCGTAGATCTTTGTGTCCCATTCCTTAGTGAGGGACCTAAGGAACTTATCATTGAGTTCACCGCCAGTGAACACTCTTTCATATCCTTTGAGTGCATTGACGATCTTGAGGAAGTTTTCGAAGGTGACTCTGATCTCCTCCTTTGGCCCTTGCCTGAAGGCCTCATATTTCTGATTGAGGAGGGATCTCCGATTGTCCCTCACTTCATCTGTGCCCTCCATTAGGACGATCAGACAGCTCCAGAGATCCCTGGCTGTCCTGCAGTTGCTGAAGTTCTGCATCATAGAGTCGTCAACTGCGCTTACCAGGATGTTCTGAGCTTTCTTGTCGAGTCCGAACAGCACCATTTCGTCTTTGTCCATTTCCGAAAGTTTCTTGGGCACTTTCCTGGTTGGATCAATGGTGGAGGCCTTGGTGGGAATGTAAGGTCCCTCCTCCACTATCATGAAGAGCCGGGGGTCGACTGCTTCCATGTAGAATCTGATTCTTTCCTTCCAGATAGGAAAGTTCAGTCTGGTGCATACGGGGATTTTGCCGGAGTGCTTGAGTCTGTCCATGGAAGATATCGGTCTTCTTCTTGACACTGGTGGCAGGATTTTACTCAAGGTGTGAACCTTTTTGATGAGTAACCTCCCTCTGATACCACTTGAAGGTCCACCTAGTGTCAACTACTTACACCTATGGGGGGATAGGTGTCTTTGCAGTGTATTTGCGGAATTAAGGTTTTACCTGCACAAGAAAACCAAACAACACAGCACAAAAAGTACACAAGCAATTTATAGTGGTTCCCCGATTTGGGTACGTCCACTTTCCCCCTTCGACCTATCTCCCAACCAGGGACGACTCGGTCACTTCACCAACAGGATTGAAATCCAATCCTTGCACTAACGGAAGGAACCCTTCCAAACGTAGGAGTCAACACTCCCACAACACGGGTTGCACCCAACCCTACAACTAGAGACCTATCGGTCCTTTACAAAGAATTAAAAATAGCTTGTAAGAAATACAAACAACGTATGGAGACTAAGGTGTCCCTCTTCGTTCGACGACGTGTTCTTGAAGTCAACGAAGAGTCCACAACCCTAGATCTCACTTGGAGAGAATCTCCCCGAGACCGGCGGCGGCGACGAGCGGCGGCGAGGCTCTCGGTGTTGGCGGCGGCAACTGAAAACAGCAGCAAAGCACTGGAGATCCAATCTTCTTAGCGAAGTCGGCAAGGTCTACCAACGGTCACACGAGGATCGATTGTCTCGATCGATTCGGACGGGGAAAGATTTCCCTATCTCAAATCAAGAGACAAAAGATCTCTGGATAGACACGTGAGACGCTGTGTAGGACTTGGCTTCTATCACCGAGGATCTGGAGGAGATCGAGATCGGCTTCGGTGATCGGCTGCGGCGACGGAGGCGGAGCAAGTTCGCGAGATTAGGGTTAGTCGGTCGCTCTGTTTCGTATATCGTCTGTGTGTGTTACTGTACACAAATACCAGAGTATTTATACAATAGGTCAAGAGATGACCGTTGTGGGCCCCACCAGCAGTAAGACCAAAGTCCGGTTCAAAATCCCGCTGATAATGTGGACCGGTCCAGACAGAGTCGGAAAAATACACAAGTCAAATTCGGCGAGAATCGTGGGTGATTCTCGACGAATCGGCGAGAATCACTTACGATTCTCGCCGAATTCTACTTAGAGAATTCTGGCTGCACAGGTTATAGAGTCCGGGGAGAATCGGTGGGAATCACCTTGGATTCTCGCCGACTCGTCGAGAATGCAAAGTCATTCTCGACGAATCGGCGAGAATCACTTGGTGATTCTCGACGATTCTGCCTTAGATGATTTTTCTGACTGCGTCGAGACAGCCGGCCCAACCCGGCAAGAATCAACTAGTGATTCTCGACGACTCGTCGAGAATCACTGGTGATTCTCGACGAATCGGTGAGAATCACTTAGTGATTCTCGACGATTTACACTTAGACGATTCTCGTCTTTCAACCCGTGAGATGGTCTTTGGCCCATCCTTGCTCCTTGTCTGCTCTTGCTTTATCATAGCCCTGTACTTGAAATTAAGTATACCCCAATAGAGAGAGTACACGTAGGCCAACACACTGATCTGCTCAACGAGGGATTACGTTGCACAAACCCGTGTATATTGACCCACTGCACCCTGATATTGGTGTGTACTTAGCATGGAATAACTACAAGCACAACTAGAAATATTTCATCAAATACATTGTCTATTTACCTTAGCTTATACAGGGGCTTCTTCAAATCAGGTACATTGTGGATACAATACCCAACAGGTGGCCTCAACGTCGGGTGGTGTGATGGAGCAAACAGACTTTAGGGGACCATTGGGTCAATAGTTGAACATGCTTTTAGTGTAGGGTACGCACTCAGTCGATGAACATTTGCAGGTGTTTCTTATGATAAGACACTACCCAGGCTTTGAGTTGGAGAATGAGCAGTCTATGGCCGAGAGATTTTATAATGGTCTGCGTGGCGAGTTACGAGTTCTACTGTAAGACACCCCTTTTTTTCTTTTTTAACCCGGGGTCTTAGGCCCAGAATCTCCGCTTCTCGGTGACACCTTCACGTCCTGAAGGGTCATCACCACAAGGCGCTGATTCAGCCGGCCAATTCGATCACAGAAAGGTAGCACAAAATGAAGTATGTAAAAGCAAGTCCACTAGATAAATCACATATATATAACTAAAACTCCACGAAGGGAGTGTCCACAGAATAGTATATCAAAGTACTAAAAATACGGACTTAAGCTCGGTACAATCATGTCCTCACTACAAATCACTCATGCGGAAGCAAAAATAGAAACTACTCAAGGTCGAGACTCACGATCCCTGCTGTATAAACTCCGGAACTAGACTTCCCCATCTCCAAGCGCATCGGTCTCTGGGGCTGCACATCCATGCTGGGCTCCACGATCCCCTAAATGATGCGGTTCGAAAACCGTTAGTCATAAAGACTAAGCCCTATGATCCCCTACCCCTTCCCCCATGGCTTCTAGGTACCGATCGGAGAGGAAGAAAGGGAAGGACATGAAGGTGGAGAATGAATCAAAAGAAAACAGGTGGCAGCGGAACAAATCTAGCAATTCTATAATAAATATGACAGAAACAGAAAGTAGGAAAAGTAACCTTAACTTATGTGCGGAAGCGCATAAGCCAAGGGATCTTCTGCAAGGCTCCCATCGTATAAAGTGTCCCATACCACTTATACGTTGGGGTGTCGGTGATCAAACAGCAGCATGCATATATTGAATTTAACCTTAATTTATAAACTTGCCCACACAAGACTATAGATCAAGGGGTCGTTTTGCAGGTCCTAATGTATAAGCGTCCCATTCCACTTATACTTTAGGTTCAGGGGTTAAATGAATCGATTTTGCTATGACATGCAAGTGCGTATGATGGAACAAGCAAGTGCAACTCACACACCCGACTCTGTGCACACAGACCTTTAGTTCCCCCTTTCGGAGCCGTTACCTCCCAAGATACCTCCGTAGTGGAAGACGGAAGTGGTGGGTTGGGCCTCGCCCACCTTTAAACCAGTAAAGCACTACCGGTCAGACCTATCATATGCCTCAACGCTTGGTTCACTAAGCGGACACCTGCGTACTCTTGCCGGCTGGCGCACCGGACTTAGCTTTGGCGAAGTGTAAAAACCACACTTGCCGAGTCAGCGTATTCGCGTCGGTGCATCGACCCTCCAATACCGAAGACCCACCACCTTAATTTTCATTCCTTTTAAGCACATGCAAATTTAATTCTAATCGCAAAAAAACCGAGCTGAAGCTCCCCGGACAAAAATGTCTGTCTCTTAATCAACCGAGCCGTAGCTCCCCGGACCATTCCGTCCGTCTCTTAACCAACCGAGCCGAAGCTCCCATCAGTCTTTCTGTACTAACAATGTTTTTTAAACTTGAGATCCTAATTACTATGTTACTCTTGTCAGTTTGTTAATGTAGTTTACGTTAACCCAGGACTGCCCCCGGTATTACCCGTGAAGGGCTCTCAAAGGGCACTAGGAACTATGATGGTAGCTGAAGCCCATCGTTCCCTTTCGCAAGGCACTTATTGTTATTGGTAGAATTCCCTTGCCCATTCCCTTCTTATGTTACGATGGACTAACCTAGGGTGATTTTTAACCTTCCTCTCTTCGGGAAAGACGATCTTTCGTCGGACCCGAGCACCTTTTAACTCAAGCTAACACCACTTCCCACTACTCTTCATATCATTCTAATGCGATATCATCCACATCTATTCACCCAGACAAAATGACTAACTCCAACCAATATCCCAGATCATGTCCTATTGCAATTTAACCATATGCTATATGCAGACCAACCGAGACTATATGTCAAACCGGTTAGACAATGATCCAAATACTCATCCAAATGCCCTAAATTATTTACTGGAGACTTTTCATGATATAATTTGCATAAATCCAGAATGTGATAATTTTTCTAATTTATCTGGCATTTAATTAATTTCCTCAAAAATTCTAAGGGCTACCGGTTTGAACATAAACTACCCTAAGTTATCATGAAAGATGTCCAACAAAATTATAATAAATAGTATATTATCTCAATATGGTAAATCCAAAGTATCATAATTTTTCTATCATCAAAAGGGCACTAAAACTATTTTAGCCTTAGCTTCTATATTTTGTTATTTGTGAATCAAGTACAGAGAATATTCTTCCAAAAATTATAAATAAATTATAGTATGTAGATAAAGCCTTAAAAATAGCATTGGCCCAATTTCATAATTTTTCACTAATAATATCATCCATAATTAATTTCCAAAGCATAGAACCCTTTTTTAACATTTGTGAAGGAAGTACTGAATTCACTCAACTAAAAATTATACAAAAATTCAAGGGTAACCATTCTATCCTAAAACATTTACTTCCAAGATTTTATGAGATTTCAATGATCAGAAAGATATAAATAATTAAAATATCAATTAGGGCTATAATCAACTTTACAAATGAAGTGCTGGAAATAAACATCATAAAATTCTAGTAAAATTTCTATAAATTCTATCCACTTTAAAACTCACTCTACCTGAGTTTCACAGGCTTTAGAAAATGTTTAGTGACGGATTGTGCTTAATTAGTATTTTACCCTAAAGCTAAGATTAGGGTTTTAAGGTATCTACTTGTCTCCAAATCCTCCAAGATTCCATCAAGATGATTTATATTATGTTAACGTCGACTCTACTGAATATCAAGATAATATGAGGGCATTTGCCCCCATGCCCTTCACAACCCTCAAAACCCTCCATTTAGGGTTTGAGCTTGGATCCTAGGGTAAACCAACCCTAAATCACACCATTTTCTCCAAGTGGATAATAATAACCCCTCCAAGTCAGTGGACGAAATATCAGCCTCAATTGAGGTGATTTGACAGTTCCAACCTCTAGTGCACTTTTTACTCAGAAATGCCTCACTATTGCCTAGTTAAGAATAGGTGACTCCCTATCCAAAACTCCTCCAAATAAGTTGAAAATTTGTACAAAACTACATTTTATAGCCAGGGACCACTCACCAAAATTCGGGAGGGTTTGGAGGTCATTTGACCACTTAAATAAATTCCTATAAGTTTATTAAATTAAAACAAAAACTTTAGGCAAAGTATCTCCAAAAATTCCCATTTTTGGAAAGCCTTTAGATATGGCTAAGGGTAACCCCCTGCCTAAATTTCAAGTCATTTGGACAAAGGAAGAAGAGTGGGCATCCATTTTAGTTTATGCCCAACTCTAGGTACATCCCCATTAGAACGGGTGCTGTGGTCAAACTGCTTACCCAAACGATTTGAAATCAATTTTAAATTAATCTAGACTCAAAGGTCTACAACTTTCGTGACTGGCCGTTTTCCTAAAACGGCCTCTAAATGCCTCGATTTGCAGCATCAAAATAAGCCTATTTTATGTATATTTACCTTATATATTATGTACTTAATTTTCATATTATAATAATGTTTTACTGTTCATCTCCGCTACTAAACAGAACCCGAAACAGAAACTCAAGAAAAACCATATTTCCTGTAACCTTTCCGTGATCCGTCGCCGGCTGTCCGATCACTTCCCTGGCCAGCCACCACCACCACCTCTGTCGAGGCGATGGCTATCGGTCGGCGGTGGTTTGGCCGCCGGAGGTGGAGGTTTCCGGCGTACCCGAAAAATATATTTTTCATGGTTTTCCATGAAAACTCGAGATAGGTTCGGCTCCGTTGAGCACGAACTTCATTCCTAAGATCCTAAGATCTACCCATAAGAGAAGAAGTAGAGGAGGACCTTGTTCGCGGTTTGAAGATGAGATGAACGTCAGATTGTCATGGCACGGTGGTGGCGTTCCCGAACTTCTCCTACAGCAAGAGCAGAAATCTAAATTCATTTGGTCTAGAGTGTAACCTTCTCCTCTTGCTCTAAGGGGGCTTTTATAGATCTCCAAGTGGGGAGGGGAAAGGATGAAACATTCATTGCCATGAATGCCCTCTCTCTTTCTTAATATTATTTCGGTTATGGTGCAGGGAAGGAAATGGTGGAAGATGAGAAGACTAATCCAGGTGGTGATTTCCTATTGGGTCAACTCTTCCCCATTTTATTAAGTATTTAGAGAAAGAAGCGGCTCATAAATACTCCTACTGTAAATTCCCATAATCAGAATTGATTATGACTTCGGTTACAGAAATTTCCAGTCTGGCTGACGTTTCGGCCTTGGTCACGGGCGTGACACATAGGTCACGGGCGTGACAGGTGTGTTGCAAATTTAGAGTTCGGCGATCGTCTTCCTGAGACCGACGATCGTCGAAGGGGTCACGCCCTAGGTCACGGGCGTGACCTGTCGGTCACGGGCGTGACAGCTCGTGATGCAAACTCTGCGCTCGCCTATCGTCTTCCTGAGATCGACGATCGTCGAAGGTGGGTCACGCCCTATCGTCTCCCTGAGATCGACAATCGTCGAAGGGGTCACGCCCTAGGTCACGGGCGTGACGGGTCGGTCACGGGCGTGACCGACCCGTGACTCGAAGTCTTGGTCGATGGACTTCAATTTTTGGGTTTCCTAGGGTTCTGCCACGACAGACCGACTCCAAGGGGTCTAACCGGAAATGGGATGTTACAAATCCCAATAAACAAAACAAAAATTTTGTCCCTAAAATTTAGGTTAAGCCTACAGGGATTTTTACCGGAATAAAATAAGCTTGTAACATCCCATATGGTTTTTCCTATTGGGTCGAAGCGGCTACTTGTTTGATAAACAAAGGCAATCTCCCCCAATAAACAAAAGATTAGCCCCTACTTTCCTGCGCATGCATAGGTTCTCAATTTACCTTATCTAGTCCTACCGGTTCAATACAAGAAGGCGATTCATAGTATACTAAGAGGTGGTGATGTATACCTGACTGAACAACTCCGGGTATTTTTGCCTCTTCAGGTCCTGCGGTTCCCAGGTGTGCTCCTCCTGACCGTGGTTTCTCCACAAAACCTTGACTAAGGGGATCTTCTTGCGGCGCAAGATCCATACTCCTTTGTCATCGATTCGAACCGGCTCCAAGTGAATAGACCGGTCTGAAGCTACCGGCCCTTCCGGGGTCAAAATTTTCTGCTTCGGGCGTAGTAGAGCCCTTCTCAGCGGTGAAATGTGGAAGACGTCGTGTAGAGCTGCCAGCTCTTGTGGCAACTCTAGCCTGTAAGCTAGGGCCCTGATCCACTCCAGGATCCTGTAAGGGCCCATATACCTAGGGCTGAGCTTCTTTCTCCGACCGCGCACCTGTGAAACTCCATGCATGGGTCGGATCTTCAAAAACACTCGGTCCCCCACCTGAAATTCCACCTGACAATACCGGGCATCATAATACTTAGCTTGTCTGCTATGCGCCTCTAACATCCTGTCTCTGATCAGTCTCACCTGAGCCTCGGTGTCTTCAACAAAGTACGATCCCAACGCCTTTGGATCCTCGTCCGGAACCCAAGTAAATGGGGTCCTGCATTTCCGTCCATACAAGGCTTCATAAGGCGCCTTCCTGATGCTGGACTGGTAGCTGTTATTATAGGAGAACTCGACCAACGGCAACATCTTCTCCCACGGCTCCCCTCGGTCCAGTATACACAGTCGTAGTAGATCCTCCAACATCCTGTTTGTGCGCTCTGTCTGCCCGTCCGTCTGAGGGTGGAAGGTTGTACTGAAGGTCAATCGGGTGCCCAGATATGATTGCACTGACCGCCACTCCCTGGATGTAAACCGTCCATCGCGGTCCGACACTATCGTCCTGGGAACGCCATGATATCAGATATACTGCTCCATAAACTTCCGTACAAGCCCTCCCACCGAGTCATCCTTCCTGATTGGTATAAAGCGGGCCACCTTCATCAATCGATCAACAATCACCCAGATCGAGTCATTCCCTGTCCGAGACCGGGGAAGCCCATGTATAAAATCCATAGTTATATCATCAAACTTCCACTCAGGCACCGGGAGTGGCTGCAACAGTCCTGCGGGGTTCATGCACTCCGCCTTCACCAACTGACATGCCTCGCAATGGGTCATGAGTACGTAATGTCCTTCTTCATCCCTGGCAAAAACATCATCTTCTTCAAATCTGTCGTCATCTTGGTGATCCCCGGGTGTATAGAATATCTATTACAATGCGCCTCCGCCATGAAGTCCTCCCGAATCCGGCCTCCTGCGGGAATATATACTCTGCCTCTGAAATGTAGCAATCCATCTCTCAGGGAATAATCTCTTGTCGAACCCTCTTCCAAGGCTCGGAATATCGGCTCTACCCATGCATCTGTCCTCTGTCCGTCCCGGATGCGGTCCTGAATATCATCTATGGCCACCATCGATGCCAGATACTCCCTATACAGCTCTGGATCATCCTCGGACACTAGGGATATCTGCATATCTCTGAAGGACCGGACTAGCTCCATGGACATAACCTGGGGCCCGGCTTCGGAAGTGGCAGCTCTCCGACTCAACGCGTCGGCCACCACGTTTGCCTTCCCTGGATGGTAGTGCATCTCATACTGATAGTCTGCTAAGAACTCCACCCAGCGCCTCTGCCTGATATTCAGCTCCTTCTGCGTGTCCATGTATTTCAGGTTCTTGTGGTCGGAGTAGATGTCGCATTTGACTCCATAAAGATAATGGCGCCAGACCATCAGAGCAAAAACGACCGCTCCCAACTCAAGGTCGTGCACCGGGTAGTTCTGCTCGTGCTTCTTCAATTGGCGAGATGCATATGCAATCACATGGCCCTTCTGCATCAGTACAGCTCCCATACCCTGGTAGGAAGCGTCGGTGTAGACATGAAAACCTTCTCTCCCCGAGGGGAGAGTAAGTATGGGGGCCGAGGTGAGTCGATCCTTCAGCTCCGGGAAAGCCGCCTGGCACTGCGGGGTCCAAATGAAAGGTGCCTCCTTATTCGTCAAAGATGTGAGTGGGAGGGCAATTTTGGAGAACCCCTCCACGAACTTCCGGTAATAACCGGCAAGTCCTAAAAAGCTTCGTACATCAATGGCTGACTTCAACTGTGGCCAATCTCGAACTGCCTAAATCTTTGCCGGATCCACTGCCAACCCGGCTCCGCTGATAATATGGCCTAGAAAGCCCACCTCCTTCAACCAGAACTGACATTTGCTGAACTTTGCATATAAGTGATTCTCCCGCAGTCTCTGTAGGGTCAGTGCTAGATGGCGAGTGTGCTCCTCCTCCGTTCTCGAATAGATGAGGATGTCATCGATAAACACAATGACAAACACATCTAGGTACTCCTTAAAAACCTGGTTCATGAGGGTCATGAACTCCGAAGGTGCATTCGTGAGCCCGAAGGGCATCACCGTAAACTCAAACAATCCATGTCTGCTACTAAAAGTAGTCTTCTGAATATCCTCCTCTCGAATCCGAAGCTGGTAGTAGCACGACCTCAAATCCAATTTTGAAAAGAAGTGCGCCCCTTCTAGCTGGTCGAACAGCTCGTCTATCCGTTGGAGTGGATAGGTATTCCGACGGTCAGCCTATTTAGTGCTCGATAATCGATGCACAAGCGAAGTGTCCCATCCTTCTTCTTCACGAATAGGACCGGGGCTCCCCATGGCGAGGAACTCGGTCTAACAAATCCCACCTCCACCAACTCCTTCAACTGAGTCCTAAACTCCGCCAACTCCTTCGAGGCCATCCGATAAGGGGCCCTAGATGCCGGCTTGGCCCCGGCACAAGCTGTATCTGAAAGTCCTACTCTCGGTGCGGAGGTAGTCCTGGTAGTTTCTCTGGAAAGATGTCAGCGAAATCTCACACCACCCGGATGTCTGTCACAGACTCTTGAATTCTGCCATGTCAAATAGGATCTGATAGACCTCCTCTCCATGCAGATGGGCCTTAACGGCCTGTACCAAAGATAAGAATATTCGAGAGACAGGTCTTATACCTTCGATGATAATGAAAGAGTCCCCGTGTCTCACGGTGATCCTCTTCGCTTGGCAATCAATCTGGGCATGGTTCCAGTGCAGCCATACTATGCCCAGGATCAAGTCGTAGTCTGTCAGCTTCAAAATTGTCGCTGGAGCCTCGAACGCCTTTCCACTAATTTCTGCCTCCATATTGCAGTGGTCCGTGGTAAGGAGCTCAGATCCATCCGGTAGTCGCACCCTCATCTTTGAGCCCGTGAATCGCTCCACGCCTTCCAGTCCTTCTACGAACGTCTCCGACACAAAGGAGTGGGTAGCTCTAGTATCGAACACCGTGCGGGCAGGCTTGCCACTGATGAAGACTATACCTGGGGTGATTATATGTCTTAGAGTTCTATAATGAGTTTTCTTTCCTTGCTAATCTATCTAGTGCGGTTCTAAGTTTTTAACAACTGAAAGGGGAAATTCTATGAAAATAAAGAAGCATTGCAGCGTACCTGCTATGACCTGCTCTGGATTCCGAGGCTGCGCAAGGTCCAAAGCATATACCTGTTCCCTTTCCTGTCTACAATCTCCCCCTGGTATCCACGACCGCGACCGCGTCCTCGGCCTCCGTAATGCTGAGCTGGTGGGCCACCATTTGGTGCTAGAGGTGGTGCGCCCCTCATGGGGCAGTTCCTCCGGATGTGCCCAATCTGATGACAATGGAAGCACTCTGGTGGGGGATATGCCATTCCCCCGGGTCTTTGCATCTCCTGCATCCGAAGAGGTTGAGGGGCCAATATCACCTGCTCCCTCGGCTCCTGCCTCACTTCCTAACGAGGCTGGTCCTCTGTCCTTCTCCCCTCTGGTATAGCACCTCGCCGCTGGTCATTTCTGACTCTCCGTTCCTGATCCTCTGCTGGCCGCTTCCGGTCTCGAGTGGTGTGCCAATCAGCCTCAATCCTCTTTGTCATTTCCAAAATCCGGGAGATAGGCCTGTCAGATACAAACAACAAAGCCTCCCTCAAGTCCTCCCGCAGGCCCTTATAGAACCTCTTGATGTACCCTGCTTCGTCCAGCTGGTAAGAATCTGCATATCGAGCCAGATGGTCGAACTCCCGATGGTACTCCACCACCGTCTGGGTGCCCTGCATCAGCTGTAAGAACCGCTCCTCTAACTCATCCCTGGCCGACTGCGGAACGAAATTCTCAAGCAGCGCGGCCCTGAACTCTTCCCAGGTAACCTCCGCAACCTCCCTATCGGCAAATATCGTGTCCAACAGCGTCTTCCACCAACTCTTGGCATGGGACTCCAGGCAAAAGACAACCAGAGCCACCCTCTCCTCCCAGGGACACCGTATCCCGGTCAGCATCTCGTACATAATATCCAGCAACTCTTCCGTCCGAACCGCCGACTCTGTCCCCAAATAGGACGGGGGAGAGAGTCCTCGAATGATGCTCAACCAGTTGGCCCCCGGATTTGGTTGCGGTATGGGAACCTACTGGGCCCTGAAAGCCTCCATAATGGCAGTCAGAGTCTGTCCCATATCTGACTGAAGGAAAGGAGTGGGTACCGGTGGAGGTGGTGCAACGTCCTGAGCCCGTTGAACTCCATCTTGTAGCATAGGCTGTGCTAGAGGCTGCGTAACAAAAACCCATACTTGAGAAAACGTTCAATTTTTTTAACAAAAAGTGGACAATTTATATGTGATCCCCATATTGGCACACCACTGCTTTTGCTGCTTAGTTTGTCCCCAAACTAAACTCAAGCGGGGGTGACCCAGGGTTAGTGGACTGCTACCTTTTTCAGATCGATGTTTCCTCTGATACCACTTGTAAGACCCCCTTTTTTTCTTTTTAAACCCGGGGTCTTAGGCCTAGAATCGCCGCTTTGCGGTGACACCTTCACATCCTGAAGGGTAATCACCACAAGGTGTCGATTCTGCAGGCCAATTCGATCACAGAAAGGTAGCACAAAATGAAGTATGTAAAAGCAAGTCCACTAGATAAATCACATATATAGAACTAAAACTCCACGAAGGGAGTGTCCACAGAATAGTATATCAGAGTACTAAAAATATGGACTTAAGCCCGGTACAATCATGTCCTCACTACAAATCACTCATGCGGAAGCAAAAATAGAAACTACTCAAGGTCGAGACTCACGGTCCCGGATGTATGAACTCTGGAGCTAGACTGCCCCATCTCCAAGTGCACCGGTCTCTGGGGCTGCTCCTCCATGCTGGGCTCCACGATCCCCTAAATGATGTGGTTCGAAAACCGTTAGTCATAAAGACTAAGCCCTATCATCCCCTACCCCTTCCCCCATGGCTCCTAGGTACCGAGCGGAGAGGAAGAAAGGGAAGGACATGAAGGTGGAGAATGAATCAAAAGAAAACAGGTGGTAGCGGAACTAATCTAGCAATTCTATAATAAATATGAAAGAAATAGAAAGTAGGAAAACTAACCTTAACTTATGTGCAGAAGCGCATAAGCCAAGGGATCTTCTGCAAGGCTCCCATCGTATAAAGTGTCCCATACCACTTATACGTTGGGGTATCGGTTATCAAACAGCAGCATATATATATTGAATTAAACCTTAATTTATAAACTTGCCCACACAAGCTTATAGACCAAGGGGTCGTTTTGCAGGTCCTAATGTATAAGCGTCCCATTCCACTTATACTTTAGGTGTCAAGGATTAAATGAATCGATTATGCTATGACATACAAGTGGGTATGATGGAACAAGCAAGTGCAACTCACACACCCGACTCTGTGCACACAGACCTTTAGTTCCCCCTTTCGGAGTCGTTACCTCCCAGGATACCTCCGTAGTGAAAGACGGAAGAGGTGGGTTTGGCCTCACCCACCTCTAAACTAGTAAAGCACTACCGGTCAGACCTATCTTGCGCCTCAATGCTTGGTGCACTAAGCGGACGCCTGCGTACTCTTGCCGGCTGGCGCACCAGACTTAGCTTTGGCGAAGTGTAAAAACCACACTTGCCGAGTCAGCGTATTGTCGTCGGTGCATCGACCCTCCAATACCGAAGACCCACCACCTTAATTTTCATTCCTTTTATGCACATGCAAATTTAATCGAAATCACACAAAAACCGAGCTGAAGCTACCCGGACCAAAACGTCTGTCTCTTAATCAACCGAGCCGAAGCTCCCCGGACCATTCCGTCCGTATCTTAACCAACTGAGTCGAAGCTCCCATCAGTCTTCCTATGGTAACAGTGTTTGTGAAACGTGAGATCCTAATTACTATGTTACTCTTGTCAGTTTGTTAATACAGTTTACGTTAATCCAGGACTGCCCCCGGTATTCTCCGTGAAGGGCTCTCAAAGGGCACTAGGAACTATGATGGTAGCTGAAGCCCATCGTTCTCTTTCGCAAGGCACTTATTGTTATTGGTAGAATTCCCTTGCCCATTACCTTCTCATGTTACGATGTACTAACCTAGGGTGATTTTTAACCTTCCTCTCTTCGGGAAAGACGATCTTTCGTCGGACCCGAACACCTTTTAACTCTAGCTAACACCACTTCCCACTACTCTTCATATCATTCTATTGCGATATCATCCACATCTATTCACCCAAACAAAATGACTAACTCCAACCAATATCCCAGATCATGTCCTATTGCAATTTAACCATATGTTATATGCAGACCAACCGAGACTATATGTCGAACCGGTTAGACAATGATCCAATACTCATCCAAATGCCCTAAATTATTTACTGGATACTTATCATGATATAATTAGCCTAAATCCAGAATGTGGTAATTTTCCTAATTTATCTGGCATTTAATTAATTTCCTCAAAAATTCCAAGGCGTACTGGTTTGAACATGAACTACCCTAAGTTATCATGAAAGATGTCCAACAAAATTGTAATAAATAGTATGTTATCTCAATATGGTAAATCCAAAGTATCATAATTTTTCTATCATCAAAAAGGCACTAAAACTATTTTAGCCTAAGCTTCTATATTTCGTTATTTGTGAATCAAGTACAGAGAATATTCTTTTAAAAATTATAAATAAATTAAACTATGCAGATAAAGCCTTAAAAATAGCATTGGCCCAATTTCATAATTTTTTAGTAATAATATCATCCATAATTAATTTACAAAGCATAGAACCCCTTTTTAACATTTGTGAAGGAAGTACTGAATTTACTCAACTAACAATTATACAAAAATTCAAGGGTAACCATTCTGTCCTAAAACATTTACTTCCAAGATATCAAGAGATTTTAATGATCAGAAAGATACAAATAATTAAAACATCAATTAGGGCTATAATCAACTTTACAAATGAAGTGCTTTAAATAAACATCATAAAATTCCAGTAAAATTTCTATAGATTCTACCAACTCCAAAACTAACTCTACCAGAGTTTCACAGCCTTTAGATAATTTTTTGTGACGGATTGTTCTTAATTAGTATTTTATCCTAAAGTTAAGATTAGGGTTTTAAGGTATCTACTTGTCTCCAAATCCTGCAAGATTCCATCCAGATGATTTATATTATGTTAACGTCGACTCTACTGAATCTCAAGACAATATGAGGGCATTTGCCCTCATGCCCTTCACAACCCTCAAAACCCTCCATTTAGAGTTTGAGCTTGGATCCTAGGGTAAACCAACCCTAAATCACACCATTTTCTCCAAGTGGGTTATAATAACCACTCCAAGTCAGTGGACGAAATATCAGCCTCAATTGAGGTGATTTGACCATTCCAACCTCTAGTGCACTTTTTACTCAGAAATGCCTCACTATTGCCTAGTTAAGAATAGGTGAATACCTATCTAAAACTCCTCCAAATAAGTTGAAAATTTGTACAGAACTCCGTTTTATATCCAGGGACAACTCACCAAAATTCGGGAGGGTTTGGAGGTCATTTGACCACTTTAATAAATTCCTCTATATTTATTAAATTAAAACAAAAACTTTAGGCAAAGTATCTCCAAAAATTCCCATTTTTGGACTGCCTCTAGATATGTCTAAGGGTAACCCCCTGCCCAAATTTCAAGTCATTTTGGACAAAGGAAGAAGAGTGGGGATCCATTTTAGTTTCTGCCCAACTCTAGGTACAGCCCCATTAAAACGGGTGTTGCGGTCAAACAACTTACCCAAACGAGTTGAAATCAATTTTAAATTAATTTAGACTCAAAGGGCTACAACTTTTGTGACTGGCCATTTTTCCTAAAACGGCTTCTAAATGCCTCGATTTGCAGCATCAAAATAAGGCTATTTTATGTATATTTACCTTATATATTATGTACTTAATTTTCATATTATAATAATGTTTTACTGTTCATCGCCCCTACCAAACAGAACCCGAAACAGAAACTCAGAAAAAACCATATTTCCTGTAACCTTTCCGTGATCCGTCGCCGGCTGTCCGATCACTTCCCTGGCCAGCCAGCCACCACCACCACCTCTGTCGAGGCGATGGCTATCGGTCGGCGGTGGTTTGGCCGCCAAAGGTGGCGGTTTCCGGCGTACCCGGAAAATATATTTTTCATGGTTTTCCATGAAAACTCGAGATAGGTTCGGCTCCGTTGAGCACGAACTTCATTCCTAAGATCCTAAGATCTACCCATAAGATAAGAAGTAGAGGAGGACCTTGTTCGCGGTTTGAAGACGAGATGAACGTCGGATTGTCATGGCGCGGTGGTGGTGTTCCCGAACTTCTCCTACATCAAGAGCAGAAATCTAAATTCGTTTAGTCTAGAGTGTAACCTTCTCCTCTTGCTCTAAGGGGGCTTTTATAGATCTCCAACTGGGGAGGGGAAAGGATGAAACATTCATGACCATGAATGCCCTCTCTCTTTCTTAATATTATTTCGGTTATGGTGCAGGGAAGGAAATGGTGAAAGATGAGAAGACTGATCCAGGTGGCGATTTCCTATTGGGTCAACTCTTCCCCATTTTATTAAGTATTCAGAGAAAGAAGCGGCTCATAAATACTCCTACTATAAATTCCCATAATCAGAATTGATTATGACTTCGGTTACAGAATTTTCCAGCCTGGCTGACGTTTCGGCCTTGTTCACGGGCGTGACACATAGGTCACGGGCATGACAGGTGTGTTGCAAATTCAGAGTTCGGCGATCGTCTTCCTGAGACCGACGATCGTCGAAGGGGTCACGCCCTAGGTCACGGGCGTGACCTGTCGGTCACGGGCGTGACCTGTCGGTCACGGGCGTGATAGCTCGTGATGCAAACTCTGCGCTCGCTGATCATCTTCCTTAGATCGACGATCGTCAAAGGTGGGTCATGCCCTAGGTCACGGGCGTGACACGTGGGTTACGGGCGTGACAGTGCCTTGATTAAAATTCTGCCCTCGACGATCGTCTCGCGGAGATCGACGATCGTCGAAGGGGGTCATGCCCTAGGTCACGGGCATGACACGTATGTCATGGGCGTGATAGGCCCGGGTTGTAAATTCTGCACTCGACGATCGTCTCCCTGAGATCGACGATCGTCGAAGGGGTCACGCCCTAGGTCACGGGAGTGACGGGTCGGTCACGGGCGTGACCTTCCCGTGACTCGAAGTCTTGGTCGATGGACTTCAATTTTTGGGTTTCCTAGGGTTCTACCATGACAGACCGACTCCAAGGGGTCTAGCCGGAAATGGGATGTTACATCTACTACTAGGACCAAAATTATTTGGATTCCGATCCTTGGTGGAGTCGGCTAGATCTTTGGAAGTAGATTTAGCAAAAGTCAACAAGACGTCAGAGTTCAGGGTACCAAACTCTCCAGGTTCTGCAAAGTTTGTATACCGAAGGATGAAAAAGAAGTCTAAAATATCTACTAGTCAGGCTCCATATGATTGTTTTAATTATGGTAAATTTGGTCACTATGCCTGATATTGTCGTGGTGATGGCCAGAAGACAAAGAAAGCCATGACAGGAGCAGTTGAGGACTCTAGTGCAATAGAAACAGTGTTCAAAATGCCAAACTCCTCAAAATATGGGTTCCGTAAGTGGTATAAGAAGGCTAAGACTTCGGGTCTAGTCCCTTCTTCTGGTGCTTCTGGGGAAACTACGGGCAGAACCCCGAGCACATGTTATAATTATGTGAAGCCGGGGCATTTTGCCCGAGATTGTTGGAACGGGCAACCAAAGTTGTAGAAGAAGCCTAGAGCAACTTATGAGGAGAAGGGCAAGGCGTTGGAGTCAACTGAATCACCCTATGCTCTGGTCCGACCGAGAGTGTACAACCTTGTCCAGCAGGAGGCCATATGGCTGACTGTCGAGGTGACAGGTATGGTTTAATTGATAGAATTTTAGCTTTTTATACTTTTTGCCTTATGCGTGTTAGCTGAGGACTGGAGGTACTAGGCTTGGTTTTGAATTTCGGTAATCCGGCGAGAGCATTGTTCAATACAGGAGCTTCGCACTCCTTTTTGTCCGAAGGATTTATATCGTGCATCGGAGTACCTTCTTCGATGGCAAAGGACAAACTGGATGTGTTGTTGCCAAATGGGTGTTCAATGCGCATGGATAGAGGTTGTTGCGTAAAGATACAGATTGGGAGTCAGGAGTTTGACTTGCAAGCGTCGTTACTGCTGCTAGTGGAGTTTGACGTAATATTTGGTATGTACTGGCTCTCGGAGCAACAAGCATACATTGATTGCAATCGTAAGGAGTTCAAGGTGGGAACTGGTCGTGAGACAACATTTGCAGGCTTGAAAGGGTCGAGCAAGACGTTGATGTCTACTCTTTAGGTAGTTAAGGTAGTTCATGCTGGTGTAGAGCTATTCTTCACACAAGTGGAGGCTTTGAAGCCTAAGCCTACTTTGGATAGTATCTCAATGTTATCCGAGTACCCTGACGTGTTCCCTTGTTATCCCCCTGGAGCCCCACCGTAGCGGGAGATTGACTTCACAATTTAGCTAGTGCTAGGTGCCAAACCTGTGTCACGCTCTCCGTATCAGTTAGCGCCTAAGGAGATGATAGAACTAAAGGTTCAACTTGAGTGGAAAAGGGTTATGTGCGTCCAAGTTCATCTCCTTGGTGTGCACCAGTCCTTTTTGTTAAGAAGAAGGACAGAAGCTTGTGTCTCTGTATCGATTATCAAGAGCTGAATAAGTTAACAAAGAAGAACAAGTACCCGATCCCAAGGATTTATGATCTGTTCGATCAGTTAGTCGGGTCATCAGTATACTCGAAATTGGATCTTAAATCCGGATATTATCAGTTGAGGATAAGAGAAAGTGTCATCCCCAAGACAACTTTCAGCACGCGGTATGGGCATTATGAGTTCATCGTCATGCTGTTTGGGCTGACTAATACGCCATCTTTGTTTATGGATCTGATGAACAGAATGTTCAAAGAGTACCTGGACCACTTCGTGATAGTCTTTATTGACGATATACTGGTGTACTCGAAGTGTGAGGAGGATCACTTCAAGCATCTGCATTTGGTGTTGGGGATGCTGAGAAGGAACCAAATGTATGCCAAGTTCTCCAAATGCGAGTTTTGGGTGTCCCCGGTAGCGTTCCTTGGTCATATAGTAAGTGGAGAAGGGACTGCGGTGGATCCGGCAAAGATAGTTGTGATATGGGAGTGTCCTGTACTGTCTACGGTAGCGGAAGTCCGGAGTTTTCTAGGGCTTGCCAGCTACTACAGGCACTTTGTAGAGAACTTCTCACGGATAGTGTTACCTCTCACGACTTTGACGAGGAAAGATCAGAAGTTTGTTCGGACGCTTGAGTGCGCACAAGCTTTCGAAGAGCTGAAGAGACGGTTGACCACAACACCTATCCTAAGTTTGCCAGTTGGGACCGAAGGTTTTGAGATCTACAGTGATGCTTCAGGCAGTGGTTTGGGTTGTGTTCTACAACAGCATGGGAGAGTGATAGCTTATGGCTCGCTCTAGCTGAAAGTGCATGAGAGAAATTATCTGGTCCATGACTTGGAGTTAGTGGCCGTGATATTTGCCCTGAGTTGTGGAGGCATTAACTGTACGGTGTGTATGACCTGGCTGATCAGATTTGGCAGGCTCTGGATTTGGATAACAACATGAAGCAAATCATGGATGAGGCGTTGGATGGGTCAAATTCCCAATTTTATGTTGTTGATGGATTATTATGGAAGGACAGCCGTATGTGCGTCCCAAATGTGGGTAAACTGAGGGAGGAATTGATGTATGAGGCCCATCATACCAAGTACTCGATTCACCTAGGGAGCACGAAGATGTATCATGATTTGAAGAGGTTGTTCTGGTGGCTAGGACTTAAGAAGGACGTGGCACTTTATGTGGCGAAGTGTCAGACGTGCGCATTGGTGAAGGCGGAGTGCCAGAAGCCCGGAGGTTTCTTAAATTTCTTCCCTATCCCGGAGTGGAAGTTCGGCAATATTTTAATGGACTTTATGCATGGGTTGCCAACGTCGCAGAAGGGAAACAATGCCATCTGGGTGATCGTAGATCGATTGATGAAGGTGTCGCACTTCATTCTGAATAGGAAGGATGATTCGGTGGATAAACTGGCAGAAATCTATGTAGATAACATTGTTCGACTACACGGTGTGCCCCGTAGCATCGTGAGCGACCGAGATGGACGGTTCACGTCCAATGACTGAAGGTTGGTGCAACCTATGTTGGGAACCATGCTGAGTTTCAGCATGGCCTTTCATCCGCAGACAGATGGTCAGATCGAGAGAGTTAACAGGACGATGGAGGACATGCTTCGCATGTGCGTCCTGGATTTTGGGAAGCAGTGGGAAGATCACCAGTACTTGGTGGAAATTGCTTATAATAATAGCTACCAAGCGAGCATTCAAATGGCGCCCTTCGAGGCCCTATACAGTCAAAAATGTCGCACGTCGTTGTCGTGGTTGGAAACGGGTGAGTCGAGGCTATACAAACAGCAAGAGGTGGAAGACGCAACTTGGTTGGTGCGAAAAATTCGAGAACGATTGTTGATTGCTCGGGACAGACAGGTTAAATACTATAATGCCAAGCATCAGAACGTTGAGTTTGTTGTGGGAGAATGGGTGTCTTTGAAGATTAAGCCGTTCAAGGGCATCTCACGGGTATGATGCTTGAAGAAGCTAAGCCCGAGGTACCTTGGACCGTTTGAGGTTATGGAGCGTATTGGTGAAGCAGCTTACCGACTGAATCTATCAGTAGAATCGAGTGGTCTACACAATGTATTCCATATATCAGTGTTGTGGAAGGCGGTGCAAGAGCAGTCACAAGTTGTTGCGGCCGATCAAGTAACCGTCGATAATGGTTTGACGACAAAGGTCAAACTCGTTAGCATTGAGGACTTTGAAGTCAAGCGACTTCATAGCAAGAACATCAGGATGGTCAAAGTCCGTTGGGACAACTGCGGTCGGGAGGAGCTCTCGTGGGAGCGAGAGAAGACCATGCTTGAAGAGTATCCCGAGTTATTCCACTTAGATACCGTTTTGTTTTGTGTATCTATTCCTTTATATAATTTCGGGACGAAATTCTTTTAAGAGGGAGAGAATTGTAACGCCCCGAAACTCAAAAGAGGGACAGATACGTTTGAAGCCAAGTTTAGGGCCTAGTAAGGGTCACACGGCCTAGAACATGGGCGTGTCCATGGGCGTGTCCTGCTACGAGTTTGATGATTTACCGTGTGGTCGACGAAATGCAGTCGACGATCATTAGAGTTCGGGCACAAGGCTTGAGACACGGGCATGTCCAGGGCTGTGTCTTGATCAGGCTGTCAGTCGGGCTGTTTCGAGTAAGTTACACGGCCTGGGACATGGGCATGTCCCAGGGGCGTGTCTAGCACACGGCATGTGACATGGGCGTATCACATGGTCGTGTCCTCTTCGCGATGTTTTGGCCCTGTGTAAAGTGAGGAACATGCCTCGCAACATGGGTGTGTACTGTTTGACACAGGCATGTCAAAGGTCTACATGGGCATGTCTAAGCCCGTATCCTGTTTAGGATGTGACAGTTTCAGCATCGATTGGGGTACACGGCCCATGACATGGGTGTATCCATGGTTGACATAGGCGTGTCCATGGTTGACACGGGCGTGTCCCAAGCCGTGTCACAGGCCGTGTCCTGTTCTGCATTTCCTGGTTTACGGCGAGTGTGGAACACGGCCTTGGACACGGGCGTGTCGCAAGCCATGTTTGGACAAGAAAATTGGTTTTAAGTGCGAATCATGTCCGTTCGTTTCCTTCTATTGGGATCCAAGGGCCCAGGCTGGTCCTTGCTGAGTTAAATCCGGGAATATGGTTTTAAACCCTCATTCATCATCAAGCTTTCTCTTTGTAAAGTTTTAGAGAGAGGGGAGAGCAAGGAAGAAGGAGATTCCCCGTTGTTTTGCATAGGAAACCACAAGGGTAATGATTCTCTTCTTTGACAAGTAAAGTCCTCGTCCTTTTTGCATAGGAAACCCTCTCTAGCGAGTGAGCGATGAGTGCGAGGTGTTCCATCGGGTAGACATGAATAGTCCCTGTTGTTTTGCATGTAGAGTCCGGAATCGAAGTACGAGCATAGGCATGGTGTGTGAAGCCTACCCAAACAAGTTGGTCTGGATTGGTGATGTTTCATTATGCATGAATAGCCGGAGAAGACTCCATGCCGATGTTTGTTTTCGGGTTTTCTTCGTGGTAGATTGCAGTAGGGATCCTTGGGGTTAACTCTAAGGAGCACCCAGAAAACTGGGCAGAAGCGTGATTATGCCATCTTTGGTGGCCTGGGTTCCATCCTTGCACATAACCGGGTTATGTACTTCTGTTTGATCGATATTCGGGATTCGGGGAAACTTAACTCGTTTCGATGACTTGAAATGTTATGGCATTGTGAGCAACAGGTTGAGTGGAACCGTACCCGCTCTATGTGGTTCGGTTTAAGAGGCCTACCGATGGCATGGAGGGAGGGTCTTAGGCTGTGGCTGAAAAAGACTTTTAGCTCACGAGTTTGTCGTCCAAGGGGCGGTGGTGGACCGAGTTAACCGTGTAAGTGCCTTGAGAGCACGGGTGTGCGGCTGTGTGTGCCTACGCTTATGGTGAAGTGTGCTTAAATTGTACTTTCGTTATCATGTTTGGTTATACTAATGCATTGCAGGTAAGGAGCACTGCCACCCCAAGAATGGGATGGGGTCATTATAATTTGGTCAGCTTTAGCTGACTGTTGCCTTTATTTGCCACCACTGTAGTGGATTGTTGCCTGCAGGTGCTACGGAGCCTAGAGGCAAGTAGCAGGCTGAATCCCTAGTTGCTGAGCCGGCCCTCGAAGGCCATGTGAATGTTCACTTGTTATATTCATATGTGACCGGCCTCCGTGCCGATGTTTGGAAAACACTGCTTATTTAAGTAAACCCATGTAAGGCCATAAGACCAAGTACTTTGTGTATTTGTTTGTTCATTCCTTATTTGGGTATTTTAGTGGACATTCATGTTGTTGGCTTGGGTTCTTTTCTTTGCAACATTTAAAATGCTTCTGCTGGAATGTGCTCTGTGAAGGACGTGTGGTATCAGAGGGATGGTTTCATTTAGTAACCCACCGGTCTGTCTGTGGTATATGGCATGGGGCCCCGGCCGGACCTACTGTTATATGCTATATGGCAGATAGGGGTGTTACACAAAGGTATCGTTAACCTTAATTTACAGAAATCGAATCGCACCGCAATTAGAATATCGGGAGAAGCTGCCTTCTTCATCGTCGTTCTTCTTTGTTGCTCCTCTCTCGATATAGCGATTCAAAAGGAGAAAAGATTCGACATATCACAAATTCTAGATTCTTCAAACATCAACTTGATCGTGTCAGATCCTAAGTTTCTCAGATCGTGTTTTCTCGGGATTTCTTCCTCAATATCTTCTCAGAGATTTTCATTCCTTCAAGAAGGAAGAACCTTAAAGATTTTAGATCTAGAAGTTTAACTATTTTTATTGATTGTTGTAAACATTTACTTTAATTCTTGTAGGAGCTTTATATCCGAGATTGTAGGAAGTTTGTTCTTCCGAGTGTAGATCCTGTTTTGTGGGATCGAGTTTGTAGGAGTGTATTATCTCCGAGTTATAGGAGCATTGCTCCGAGGTGTAGGATTATTGAAATCCGAGATATAGTGAAGTATATTAGGCTAGCCATGGTGCTAGATAGGCGAGGTGGAGAGTGGACGTACCCAAGATTGGGGAACCACTATAAATTTCTTGTGTCGTCTTGATTGTTCTTGATTATTTTCTGTATTAATACCTCTCATGTTTTTATTCCACAAAATACGCATATCTCACCTATTCACCTTCCTCTAGGTTATTTAGGTAAGTAACTAGATACTTTCAATTGGTATCAGAGGGAAGGTTGTTCACAAAAAGGTTCACACCTTGAACAGATCTACTTCTAGTTGTCGAAGAGATTATCAAGCATGGAAAGATCCAAGGATTTTGCAAAGCTTCCGATGTGCACCAAGGCTAACTTTCCCATGTTTAAAGAGAGAATAAGATTCTTCATGGAAGCTGCTGATCCCCGCATCTTCATGATAGTGGAATAATGTCCCTATATTCCCATGATTGCTTCCATTATCAATCCAACTAGGAAAGTGCCAAAGAAACTAATGGATCTTGACAAAGATGAGATTTCCCTTGTCTCTCTAGATAAGAAAGTAATGAATATCATTGCAAGTGCAGTCGATGATTTAATGTTGCAGAACCTAATACACTGCCAATCTGCCAAGGAAATATGGCAGTCTCTGATTGTTTTAATGGAAGGCACCGAAGAAGTGAGGGAAGATAGAAGATCCCTTCTGAACCTGAAGTATGAGGCTTTCAAGCAAGGCTCCAAGGACACAATAGTTGATACATTTGAAAACTTCTTCAAGATCATCAATGACCTGAAGAACTATGGTCGGGTTTTCACAAATGGAGAACTAAATGAGAAGTTCCTAAGATCCTTAACTAAGGAATGGGATAATAAGATATGTTCTATCAGGGAGTTTGGGAGACTGGCTGACACTGACCCCGAGAACCTCTTCAGGAATCTTATGTCCTATGAGCTTCAAATCAACGCAAGAAAAGCTGAAGAAGAGTGCAACAGATCTGATGGAGCTGACTTCCCTCGACTTGTTGTTTTGGAGCGTCCTCTCTCTAACGATGATGGTGACCCGATAGATATGAATGGAGATGACGGCCCGCAACACTTTGGAGACGGCGACAGCATGCTTACGGACGACCCTTCGAAGCGTCGCCACAATAGCCATCAGGAGAGCAAACCCAATTATAATTTATTAATAATATTTATTAATAAATTATTATTGAGTAATAATATATAATTTTTTTTCAAAATTATCATTTTACTTCATGTCTTAATTTCATGTAAGATGGAGACCTATAACCATCCTCGTTATTTTATTTCATATGCGAACTATAGTTTTATTTCATGTCATGATGGGTGCAATTAGCCATCATGAGTGTTTTCAATTTGTATGGTGGAGATGGAGTGGTGTAGCCTATAAATGGCCATGTATCTTCTTTGTTTTGATTATTGAATGAATGAGAAAAGAAACCCTAGCTTGAGAACTCCCCTTTCTTCTTCCTCTTGGTCGAACCCCTCCTCCTCCTCTTCAAGTCTTGGTCGTCGGCCACTTCCCCTCTCCTCCTCCCTATCCAATAGTCTTCCTCCAATCCTTTCCGTCCTTCTCTCCTCTAATACTCGGGCCCCTCCTCTTTGCGACACCAAGATCAATCATCTTCCCCCTCCCCTACACCAAGTCGGCCACCCACCACCTTGCAAACCCGAGCCACCAAATCACCACCACCCCTCCTTCAACAAACCCGAGCCCCTCCTCTAAAACCGCCAACCCCACCGCATCTTAGTTTAACCCAGTCAACTATCCTAGCCATCAACCCCTCTCCCTCCACCACAAACCCGACCAACACCAACCACCCACTTCCCAAAACCGAGCCCCTCCCTCCTCCACAAATCCTAGCTGCCAACCACCCTCACCATCAAACCGGCCCCCTCCTTATCCCCTCCCAAATCCGAATATCTCCTTCCTAAAACCAAATATCCCCGTACCATAAAAGTCCTTAGCCTACCATAATAGAAATATTTCTTTCCTTAATTCTTTCTCAATCCACCACCTTTTATCTCTCCTGCCTTATTTGGAGATTTTTGTTTCCATATTTAGAAGATTTCGCCAGGACTTTCCAAATACAACGTGACACGAAGAAGGCGACGAATTTCTCTCCCTCCGGCGTATCTCTGGTGTTGTTGTTAAGGAATGATTCTAGTCGAGAGAACCGGATTCATCAAATCCAGTTGGGTAACGAAAATTTCCACCTTCATGAGTTTCTCTTCTTTAGATAATTCATGTGGCATTGGCAAATAGCGCGTCTTTTGTAACGCTTGATTTTTTGTGGTTAAATTTATTTTAGTTATTGTCTTGTTTACTTTATTTTCGTTTATGTTCGTGAGGCATGGCGGCCCTCGTTCGTATTTTGTTGGGAGAGAACCACCCTTGCCCGAATCTTTTGTTTTTTGGTGGTTTCTCTTTTGGTAAAACTCGCTCAACCGAACCGTGTGGGTTCTTTTTCGCTTGAGAGGACCTTGGCCTATTGCCTTGGTATTATCTTAAGGGGCTTTGCGAACCCCCCGTAATTGTAGTTTAGTAATAATATTAATAAAATCGTTGCTACGTTAAATGCTTGTAGGTGACGTGAGAGTTATTCGAGAGCGTCGCGTTTGTTTCGTAGGCCACCAGAACGTTCAAAAGCCTGGGCCTACATCAAGATATTCATCAAAGGATAAGTCTATTGCACTGAAGGTAGATACCTCAAGGAAGTCCAAAGCAGCATCCCCTGCTCCCACTTTGGAAGAAAGTGAAGAAGAAGACTCAGAACCAAGAACCTCGGGCTCAGAGTTATCTGATGGAGAGTTCTCTCTTCTATCCAGACAGTTCAAGAAGTTTCTCAGTAAGAAGAAACATATAAGAGGAAAAGACTCCTCATACAGAAGATCACATCACGATGGTGATCATCAAAAGAACCGTCACACAAATGACAGGTATAAGTCCAAACAGAACAAACATATTTTTACTGAAATTGTGTGTTATTGCTTTAACAAGTCAGGTCACGTGATCATCAACTGCCCTCATAAGAAGAAGGAGGGTGGAAGAAGATAAGAACACAAGTCCTCCCACAGCAAAAAGAAGGAGAAGAGCTTCATGGCAAAGAAGTAGAAGACCTTCAGTGACACTGACTCATCCGAGTCAAGTGAGAATGAAGAAGCCTACTTTGGGCTCATGGATCACTCTGACGAAGAATAAGCTAACCCCCAATTTAATGGGGAGGTAAATTCTCACACTCTTCTTTCAGATTCTGATGCTCTAAACGATGATTATGAGGAATGTTCCTCTGATGATGAATCAGAACTCATGGCTCAATATAAAGAGCTGATCAAGGCCTATGACTGGTGTAGAAAAGTTGTTAGAACTCAGGACAAGGAGATCAAATCCCTTAAGGCTGAGGAGATCACTATGAGGGAGGAAGTTGCAAGAATTAACTCACTCAGAGAGGAACTCCACGCCCTGGCCGATGAAAACAATAGCTCACACGATCTCCTTAACCAAAAAAGAGAAAATCATCGAGATGTTGGAAGGACAGCTTGTTGCCGAAAAGAAACTTGTTGAAAGTTTCTCCAAGCCCAAGATAATCCTTCTATTTATTGCTGAATTCTCTACTCAAGCTAAAGGAGCTGGCTTAAGTCATGTGGTTGCTCCTAGTAAATCTTCTAGGAGGTAAAAGGCTAAAAAGATAAATAAGGCTGCTAGAAAAGCAATCGCCGAAGATAAAGGGAAGAGCCCTATCAGTTAGACTACGTTTAAGAAGGTTATCTTTCCTTCAAACGAATTTGATTTTGATAGCTCCTATGGTCACTTGACAAGAACAATTCAGTCTGAACCTGTCAAGGACTATAAGGGCTGGACTCGTCCCCGAAACTTCATTGGAAGTGTTTTCAAGGCACCTTATGAAGAGATCACTTTACAGAGCTATGGTCCCTATGTTCATGGCCAAGAAGACACCAAAAGCCAAAACTGGTGTGCCTAAGACTAAAGAGATGGGGAGCCCAATGTATACTGCAACCAGGAAGCATCCACCTCTAAGAATGCTGCCCCTTCTAGACCTCACATTCCAAGGGTGAAGAAGTAATACAAAAGGAGGTACAACAGATTCGACTGTTGGTACTGCGGCAAAATTAGTCATTTTGGCGCAGATTGTTGGTACAACCCTACCAATTTTGTTACCCCACGAGTTAGCTATGCGAGACCGACCACTTATAAGGTTGATGTTCCTAGGGAGAGTATGCTGACCAGGAACTAAGGACCCAAAAAATTTTGGGTTCCTAAGGTAAACTGATCTATTTTTGCAGGTATGTTAAAGGCCAACTAACTGCCTATCTAGTATTTGGACAGTGGATGCTCTCGGCATATTATCGGGACAAGAAGCCTACTTCAAAATTATACTCCAGTCAAAGAGGGTCCAAAGATTATCTTTGTTGGCTCTGACCGGGGAATTACAAAAAGGCTACGGTATGATTTCTAATGGTGTAGTCTCATTCACTGATGTGGTTTATGTGAAAGGATAAGAACATAATCTGATTAGCATAAGTCATTTATGTGATAAAATCTTCATTGTTACTTTTTCTAAGGATCAATGTCTGATAAAATCAACCTCTACTATGGAGACGGTATTAACATGCACTAGGAGTAGAAATATTTTTTGTCTTAATTTTCTATGTTTAGACACTTCTACCCAGTGTATTTTGTTGCAAAAGATAGTGCATGTCTTTGTGATTAATGACATAAAAAACTAGCACATATTAATTTCAAAATTATTAATATGTTATTTTCTCAAGACCTAGTACGGGACGCACTGATTATTAAGTGCATTAAAGAGAGTCCATGTCACTCATGCCAAATGGGCAAGTAGACAAAGGCTACCTTTAAGGGTATTGCTGATAAAGATTCCTCAAGTGCTTGTATTTACTACACATGGACTTATTCGGTCCAATACAAGTTCATAGCTTAGGAGGTAAGTCATATACGCTGGTAATTGTTGATCACTCACGTTTTACTTGGGTGTTCTTTCTGAAATGAAAGTTAGATACCTTTGACGTGTTCATGAATTTTGTCAGACAAACTCAGAACGAATTAAACTATTCAGTGGTAAGAATAAGAAGTGACCATAGATCAAAATTTGAATCTGGTGCCATGACAGAATTCTTTGGAAGTCTACGTATCTTTCATGAGATTTCCTCACTGCATACTCCACAACAAAATGAAGTTGCAGAGAGAAGGAATAGAACACTCTTTGAAGCATGTACTACAATGTTGACTGACTCCTCTCTACCAGAGTACTTCTGGGCTGAAGCTGACAATACAGCTTGTCACCTGCAAAATAGAGCGTTGATCAACAAGAATCATCGTAAGACTCCCTATGATCTACTGAAAGGAAGGAGACCGACTGTGTCCTACTTCAGGATCTTTGGCAGCAAATGTTATGTACTTAATAATGGGAAATATCCTCGTACAAAGTTTAGAGAAAAATGTTTTAAAGGTATTTTTGTAGGTTATAGTAGCCAAAGTATGGGTTATAGAATCTTTAATAAGAAAACTCTGGTGGTAGAAGAGTCAATACATGTTGTATTTGATGAGACGAGCATGCTACAAAGCAGCTCTTCCAGTGTTTTCTTTGGAGATGTAGGTTCAAGGCTGAAAGAGTTAAGCTTAGATGAGACAGATGAAGAAAATGCTCAAAAGTTCATCAAGATTACTCCTCCAACCTCAATTGGAGAGGAAGATCACCAAGATGAAGAAGTTATCCATGTTGAAGAAGAAACTCCAGAAATAGTAGAAGCTCCCGATGCAAGGACCCTAGAGCTCTAACACTTGAGGGATCACCCGGTTGATCAAATCATAGGATATCCTCGTGATGGTGTAAGAATACGAAGACGTACTACTAATGAAAATATGCATTTGAGTTTTCTCTCGCAGGTTAAACCAAAGAAATTCGAAGAATCAAATCAATACGTATCTTGGATAGTTGTAATGGAAGAAGAACTTAATCAGTTCAAGCGCTGCCAAGTCTAGAAGATTATACCAAGACCCAAAGGCAAAAATGTGATTAGAACAAAGTGGGTCTACATGAACAAGATTGATGAAGATGGAACCATCATCAAAAACAAAGTCAGACTCGTAGCTAAAGGATACAGACATGAAGAAGGAATCTATTTTTATCAAACCTATGCTCTAGTGGCAATACTCGAATTCATCAGGTTGTTCCTCGCATATGATGCTCTCATGGGCTTTATTGGCTATCAAATAGACGTGAAGTCAGCCTTCCTCAATGGTAAAATAAAGGAAGAAGAGTATGTGGAGCAACCCCCGGGTTTTGTTGATCCTAACAATCCTTAGTATGTTTATTTATTATTTAAAGCTTTATATGGTTTAAAACAAGCTCCACAAGCTTGGTATGAAACACTGTCTAACTTTCTTTTTGAAAACAAGTTCACAAGGGAAAAGATAGATAAGACATTATTTATTAGGGAAGTAAAAGGCAAGATTTTGCTAGTGTAAATCTATGTCGACGATATTATCTTTGGCTCTACTGATGACAACCTTTGCAAGATGTTCTACAAACTTATGTAAGGGAAGTTTGAAATGAGCAGTATGGGTGAGCTGAAGTATTTCTTAGGAATTCAGGTGAAACAATCTAAAGATGAAATTTGCATCTCTCATACGAAGTTCACCAAGGAGTTGCTAAAGAAATTCAGAATGGAGAATGCAACCTCTATAAGGACTACAATGGGTTCAGTTATGTCTCTGGACAAGGATGAGAAAGGGAAACCTTTTGATGAAACCAAGTACAGAAGCATAATTTGATCCTTGCTCTATCTTACTGCTAGCAGGACTGACATAATGTTTTCAACATGTGTGTGTGTTAGATATCAGGTGAACTCTAAAGAATCTCACTACACAGCGGTAAAGCAAATTTTGAGATACCTTAAGGGAATACCAAATATTGGCTTATGGTACCCAAGAAGTAATGATAGCGAACTAATTGAATTTTCATATGCATACTTTGCAGATAGCAAAGCCGATAGAAAGAGCACTTTCGGGATTTGCCAATTCCTAAGAAGAAGGCTCATATCTTGGAGTAGCAAGAAACAGAATTGTGTTGCAATGTCAACCGCCGAGTAAGAATATATTTCTGCAGGAAGTTGTTATGCACAACTTCTCTGGATAAAGAATATATGTTGGTACCCTAGATGTGATTTGGCTTATGTAATCCCTTTCCAGCCCCTCTTGATCCATATAAAGATATATGATCATGTTTAGACTTTGCTTAGTCTCCCTAGGGCAGTATATAACTGACCTAGAGTTTAGGCTAGTAGTTTTAGAATGTGTTTTGGTTGAGGCTTTTTCCGTTCGACTATCGTCGAACGAGGCCTCGCGATCGTCGATCATTGATCGACGATAGCAGGGCTATTGAATCGTTGAAGTCAAGACAATTATCGTCGACCGATGGTCGACGATCTCAGAGCTAGCTTACTACGCTCTGAAGGTTGGTCGACGATCTGTCATCAACAGATCGACGATCGTGTTCTAGCTTCACGATTTCTGTCTCGACAGATCTTTGCCTTAATCGTCGACATCATTGTTGGTCGACGATATCTGTCTCGACAGATCTCTGCCTTAGTCGTCGACATCATGAGATGTTCGACGATTTCTGTGTCTTCAGACTTTCTGCTTTAGTCGACGTTATCTGTTTGCTGGTCGACGATCTATTAGCTGGTCGACGATCTATTTTCTGGTCGACGATTTCTGGTCGACGATTTCTGGTCCGACAGATTCCTGCTATTGGTCGACGATTTGTTAACAGGTCGACGATCTTCGAACCCCTGTTCGACGATTTCTGTCTGATTTTATCTATTTGTATTTATGCTATTCCTTGGTCTATTTCCAAGTGTGTTAGCTTGTGGTTAGAAAGATTCTCTGAAGTTATTTATTGCTAAAATTATGGCTTAAATTCAAAATGAATTATTTACAAATTCTGTCAAACATAAATCACGGGATTCAGTATTCTTGATAAAGCATTTTGTCCTATTATACGAATTACGTTGACTTTATCTTTCCAGCCTGTTTTCTAGCCGTTGGTACTATGTACTATTTCCAAGAAAGGTACGTCTTTATGCTGAGATTTCTTTCCCGCTTATTTTATTCCTTATTGGGACTGACAGAAAATTAATAGGCCATTCTATTCCTATTGCTATATTCTATTTTGAGATAATCTGTTGCAGTGCTCGAGAATTCAAATCAATAGAGCCGTTCCAAAGGAAAACGTGAAGACATATTTAAAAGAGATTTCTGCTCTAAGAAAAAAAACAGTAACAGACATAGAGAAAGATTATTCATCCGCTCAAGCATCATCAGAGCACCTCTTCACAATCTCACAACAAGAAGAAGAAAAGTTTTCCTGAAGCAAAAGCCCAGAGCAATCATCTTACATTCTCAAGTCTCCTGAGCAATTTGCTTAGAGTTTTTCAAAGACTTCAGAAAAGGCTCAAGATCTGCTTCAAGTTCTCCAGAATCTTAAGACCTGATAAAAATCAGTCTTTAGATTTCTGAGGATTTAGTTTCAGTTTATCTGAAACTCCTTCATCCTGAAGCAAAGGCTTTCCCTGGACTTCCACTGAGCCAGGGGGAGACTTTGATTCTTTAGAGAATCCACAAATCTTCTCTAATCTGTATTTAAAATAGAGAAGATAATCAAACCCTCTCAACCCCTTTGTAAAAAGAGTTTGTTCACACCTCTTCAAAAGTGAACGTTGGTGACAGGGCACCTTATCAACAACCTGTGGTTGAGCATCCTTATCAAAAGCTCAAAGGGTCTGTTTGATCTACCTGAATCAGATCATTGGTGGCAGGGCACCTTAGCAAAAACCTGTAGTGGATTCCTACCAGGGTGGTAGAAGAGTGGATGTACCTATTTAAAGGGAACCACTATATATCCTGTGTCCATCTGGTTATCTTGTTTATTCATTTTATCCTGTGGCTGTGATAGAACTACCTAGGGTTGCTAGTTGCTGTGATAGGCTTATAGTTAACTGAAATTTCAGTCAACTTCTTCACTTGTGCACTTCACTGTGTTAGGCTCTTAGGGTTCAAGTATCAGATTTTTTATTCCGCAAATAAACTCCAAGGGAGTTGACTAAGTGTTCATAAAATTTTGAATACTCTATTCACCCCCCCTCTAGAGTAATTTACAACTTATCCCCTCACTTTCAATTGGTATCAGAGGGAGGTTAGCTGTTCATACAGGCTAACACCTGAGTTAAAAGATCCTGTGATAAGTTGTTTCCTGATACCATTCACAAACACTTTCACACATGGCCCAGTCTAAGGATTATTCAAGCACCAGACCTCCTGTATGCAACTTGTCCAAGTTTGGCATATGGAAGGCCAGGATAAGACTATACATGAATTCTATTGATGAAGATATTTTTTCTTCTATTTTGACAGGACCACCTGCTAGGCCTGCTGCTGCTTCCACTTCTGCTGATCTCAGTGCTTGTACCACCACCTGACTACAATGAAACTTACAAGAAGGCAAAAGCAGCTGATGCTAAAGCAATGAATATCCTAGCTCAGACAATGTCTGATGAGATATTCCAGAAGCTGGCTGAATGTACCTCAGCCAAAGCTATGTGGGATTCCCTCAACCACATAGTTGCTGGCTCAGCTGATGAGAGGAAGGACAGGAGATCTAATCTCACCTCTCAGTATGAAAACTTCAAGAAGGATGATGCTGAAGACATTGACACCATGTACACAAGACTCAGTTCAATAATAAGTGAACTGAGGTCTTTAGACAAGGAGATAACCTTGTCAGAAGTCAATGACAAGATCCTGATGTGCCTTCCCATCTCTTGGGACTCAAGGATATGGCCCATCAAGGATGGAAGAAACACTGTGGAACTCTCCACAGAAGCTCTGTTGGGAAAGCTCAGGTCATATGAGCAAACCTTAAAGAGTAGAGCTGCTGTAACTGAAGTGAAGACTCCTACTCCTACAAAGAAAGAGCATTCTCTAGCTCTTAAGGCTGCTGAGACTTCTGAAGGAAGTCAATCAAATGAGGAGTTACTGGCACTCATTGCCAAGAGATTCTTCAACATGGGAAGAAGAGACCTCAGAAAGAAGTTCTCCAAGCATGAGGACAAGCCAAGGTATGACAAGACTCCATCTAAAGAAATCATTTGTTATGTATGCAGCAAGCCTGGACACATTGCCCCAGATTGTCCAGAGAAGAAGTATAAGGAGAAGAAACATGAGAAAGAATACAGGAAGCACCACTCCAAGTCCTCATCACACAAATACAAGAAGAAGGACAAGGGATTTGTGGCTGCTACCTGGAGTGAAACAGAAGAGGATACCTGCTCCTCTAGCTCCAGTGATTCAGAAGAAGAAGAAGAGAAGAAAGCCAAAGAGGTCTGCCTCATGGCCATTGATGCCTGCAGCTCTCCGTCAGCTGCAGAGAATTCTGAAGAAGAAGGAGACAATGAAGAAGATTCCTTTATGGAGGACCAGGTAATCGACTCATTTGATTTCTCATCTCCTGAGTTCAAACTAAAATTTAAAACTCTATGTTTAGACTTACTATTATCTGAAAAAGAAATTAAGTCACTTAGATTAAAAATAATGGAACTAGACATGGAAGGTGTTGAAATAATCAGATTAGAAAAGGAATTAGAGAGCTCAAAAGAAGAAGTAACATTCCTAAAGTTAGAACTAGCTAAATCTAAGAGGTTAGAAGAACAATTAAATGGCAGAAGCCTTAAATTATCTGAAATAACCTGTATAGCAAACACTAGGGTTGGTAATGATAAACTAGGCTTAGGTGCTACACCTAGTGAACCCATCCTCCTCACAAAGGAGAGATTTAGCACTCCAGTAAAATTTGTCTCTGAATCAGGAATAAAGAATACTGAGGAAATTGAAAAATGCAAGAAAATTCAGAATAAGATTAAGAAAGAGAATAGGAAGAAAAAATTTCTAGCTTTACAAAAATCGTCGAACATTAATCGACGATCGTCAAACCAATCGTCGAACGACTATCGACGATCGCTGAACACCTTCACCAAGTATGATATCTTTGGTGCAGGAGATCGACGATCTCATCTTGAGTCTTCGACCAGTGATCGACGATCGTTGAATCCAGAATATAGCTATACTGGAAATGATCGACGATATGGCTTGCGATCGTCGACCATCGATCGACGATCTGGACTTAAGCTGGAAAATCATTTTCAAACTTCCAGAACTTCAAATCCTAATCACCACCCCAGGTTGTTTAATCCTTCAACTGAATGGATTATCCCACCTAGGAGATCACACCCTTTAGGATATAAATCAAAGCCTGCAAAATCTTTTATATCTAGTTTTTCTTTTGTGAAGAATACTGGACCCAAGGTAACCTGGGTCCACAATGTGTAACTGTTCTTTCTGCAGGTGAAGACCTATCCAGTCATACATGACAAATGGTATCTGGATAGTGGATGCTCAAAGCATATGACAGGAAAGAAGAAGAACCTGTCAGGTTTCAAAGCCAAGCTGGGACCAAAAGTTGTATTTGGGGATTCCAGCTGTGGACAGACTGAAGGGTATGGGAGCTTCACCATAGGAGCTGTAACCTTCAAGAAGGTAGCTTATGTCTCAGGACTAAAGCACAACCTAATCTCTGTAAGTCAAATGTGTGATGCTGGATACAAGGTATGGTTTACTGACACTGCTTGCAATATTTCTTTAAATAATACTGTGGTGTTAGTAGGTATTAGAATTGGAAATGTTTATGTTGTAGACTTTAATTCCTCCAAATCTGAAATATGCTTATTTAATGAAGTAACCAGTAATAATACCCTTTGGCATAAGAGACTTAGTCATGTAAATTTGAAAAACATTTCTAGGTTGGCTAAATACAATCTTGTAAGAGGATTACCTTCTTGCCCCTACAAGAAGGAAGGCCTTTGCAAAGCTTGTCAACTAGGAAAGCAAACAAGAAATAGCTTTAAATCAGTTAATAAAAGTGATTCTCCCAGGATTCTGTACTTGCTACATTTGGACTTATTTGGTCCTATTGCTGTGCAGAGTCTTGGAGGAAAGTCTTACACTTTAGTAATTGTAGATGACTTCTCCAGGTTCACTTGGGTATTCTTCTTGAGAACTAAGGCTGATAACTTCAAGGTTCTTACAGACTTTCTAAAGTGTATACAGAGTGAGTATTCTACTCAGATTGCCTTGATCAGAAGTGATCATGGTACTGAGTTTGAGTCTCTTCTTATGCAAGAATTCTGTGAGAAGGAAGGTATCAAACATAGCTTCTCTGCTCCTAGAACTCCTCAACAAAATGGGGTAGTTGAAAGGAAAAACAGAACCCTAATTGAAGCTGCAAGTACATTGTTGGCTGATGCTAACATGCCTCTGTCCTTTTGGGCTGAAGCAGTTAGCACAGCTAACTATGTATTGAACAGAAGTCTGATACATAAACTCAAGGGTAAGACTCCCTATGAATTACTTAAGCAAGTGAAACCTAAAATAGACTATTTTAGAGTATTTGGCTGTGTTGCTTTTGTTCATAACAATAACAAAGAATACCATAGAAAATTTGAGGCAAAAGCTTCAATGGGAGTCTTTCTAGGATACTCTCAAGTAAGCAAAGCCTATAGGGTCCTTAATAAATCTTCTCTTAAGATAGAAGAGTCTGCACATGTCTCTTTTGATGAGACAGTCATGTACTATAAGGAGAAGGATTCTTCTTCTAATAGTACAGTGCAAGTCCTAGGAGTAAGTAAGGATTTGGAAGGTTTGAGACTCACACAGGAGAATCATCCCAAACAAACTCCTCAGGTTGCTCCCTCAGATTCTGAATCTGATGTAGATCTGCTTGAAGCTAAAGCACCTGCTCCAACAGTTGATCAAATTCCACATGAGGAAGTAAATCTTGAAACTGTTGAAGATCAGATCATTGTTGAACCTACTGATCTTGTCACACTTAGAGATCACCCTGTATCTCAAGTGATTGGAGACATTTCAGCAGGAGTCCAGACAAGACATCAACTCAACAAAAATGTGATGTTTGCTTGTTTCCTTTCTCAGGTTGAGCCCCTAACCATTAAAGATGCTGAGCTTGATCCCCACTGGATTATAGCAATGCAAGAGGAGCTTAACCAGTTTGAAAGATGTAAAGTGTGGACCTTGGTTCCAAGACCAAGAGGCCAACGGATCATAGGCACCAAGTGGGTGTTTAGAAACAAGCTTGATGCCCAAGGCATAGTAGTTAGAAATAAGGCTAGGCTAGTAGCTCAAGGCTATAGACAGGAGGAAGGCATAGATTATGATCAGACTTTTGCCCCTGTAGCCAGACTAGAAGCCATTAGGATTTTCCTAGCCTATGCTGCCTATAAAAGATTTAAGGTCTTCCAAATGGATGTGAAGAGTGCCTTCCTCAATGGAGATTTAAAGGAAGAAGTGTTTGTTGAACAACCACCAGGGTTTGTTTCATCAACCTTACCCACTCATGTGTTCAAACTCCAAAAGGCTCTATATGGACTTAAGCAAGCTCCTAGAGCTTGGTATGAGACCTTAGCAAATTTTCTTCTAGAACACAAGTTTGTGAGAGGTGTAGTAGATAGAACCCTATTCATTAGACATCATAAGGACTCACAACTGTTAGTTCAAATCTATGTAGATGACATTATATTTGGTTCTACTGATCCCAAACTATGCAAGAGGTTCTCTGAACTAATGCACTCTAAGTTTGAGATGAGCAGCATGGGTGAGTTATCCTATTTCCTTGGTCTCCAAGTGAAACAGAGTGTTGATGGCATTTTCATTTCACAATCAAAATATGCCAGAGAGCTGGTTAAAAGATTTGGAATGTCTGATGCTTCATCAATGAGCACACCTATGGCCTCAAATGCAGTTATTGATTCTGATGTCAATGGCAAGTCTGTTGATCAAAAGAATTATAGAGCCATTGTTGGTTCCCTGCTGTATTTGACTGCAAGTAGGCCTGACATAATGTTTGCTACATGCCTATGTGCTAGGTTTCAGGTCAACCCAAAGGAATCTCACTTAACTCTCCTCAAGAGGATCTTGAGATACCTTAAGGGGTGTCCTAACTTAGGACTGTGGTACCCAGCTGAGTCAGGATTTGAATTAATTGGATATTCAGATGCTGATTATGCTGGTTGTAGAGTTGACAGGAAAAGCACCTCAGGGACTTGTCAGTTCCTGGGAGAGAGACTTGTCTCTTGGTTTTGCAAGAAACAGGCATCTGTGTCTACTTCAACTGCTGAGGCTGAATATATAGCAGCAGCTAGTTGCTGTTCACAGATCCTGTGGATTCAAAATCAGCTGGTGGATTATGGGTACACACACTCAAACACAAAAATTCTGTGTGACAATACCAGTGCAATATCAATTGCTCAAAATCCTGTGCACCACTCCAGAACCAAGCACATTGAGATTAGACATCATTTTCTGAGAGATAATGTGGAAAAGAACAAGATAGTAATGGAATTTATATCCACAGACCTGCAGAGAGGAGATATTTTCACTAAGCCCCTTGATGAACAAAAGCATTTGTTCTTCCTGAACCAGCTTGGCATGATTAATGGTTCAGAGTAGTGAAAATTTAGATAGTTTTGTTTTCTGTCTAAAATCGTCGAACGACTGCTCGACGATCTTCGACCAGGTCAGAACTATCGTCGATCAATCGTCGACGACAGCTCGTTCTGTAGTAAGGCAGAAATCGTCGACCAACTGGTCAACGATCTCTCCTTAGGTATCTATCGTCGACCAATGGTCGACGACAGATTTTCTGTGCTGTGTGGAGAATCGTCGACCATCATATATTGATCGACGATCGTGGTAATTGCGTGTAGTCGGTCGATGTTTACCGATTTAGTCAAACATTGACTATCGTCGGTCTGTGTTCGACGACCGATTTTATTCCGGGTTCGACGATCGCAGATTTGTTTCTAATAGTCGATTTAGGTCTGAAGATCGTCGTCCTTCCGCTCCGTCCTTTCATATTCCTTCTCCTGGCTTAGAATTCGCTCTCGAACTCTAATCCCGCGCGATTCTCTTCTCCCCTGTTTTTGCTTCTCGATTCGCCATCTTCTCTCAAATTCTATGGCGATTCCTTCTGCTGTTCTCTTCGGAATGAAGTTCGACACTGGCTTCTGTGTCGACTTCGATTCTTTCAGCCGATGCGATCAACCAATCCAAGATATTCTGCAGCTATGTGAAGACCAAGGCCTCAAGAAATTTATGTCATCCGCACCTAAGATTAATATACCCGAGATTCGTGAATGGGTATACACCTCGTCCTCCAGCGACGAAGCGATGTCAGGAAAGATAAATGGCGAGGAGGTCACTCTGACTCCTGAAGTATTGACTGAGCTGTTTGGACTGCAAACAGGAACTGAGGATTATGAGCAAAGCTCAGAGGAATATGGCCGCATGCTCACTGTGATGGGCCATGCCGAAGGGATTCCGGCTAAGCTGCTGAAGATAAACTTGTCTCCAGAATACAAGTTTCTGGCAGACCTGGTGGGCAAGATCATTTTGGGAAAACATTCGGCTCATGACAATATCAACAGGCAACAGTTTGCCCTTATGTCGGCTTTGGTGAATAGGACGCAGTTAGCCTGGGGGAAAGTTCTATTTGAACTAATCAGGAGAAAGAACAACAAGAAAGAGGTAAATCTTGCCAGGGTACTGGGTGTGTTTCTGTATGTAAAAGCACCCCTGCTGCTTGTTTCTGCACCATCCGCAGTCAATGCCAGCAAGAGGTTGGACCCTCGCTTTTCAAGAAATCTCAGAGGATTATCAAGAAGTCAGCCAGGGTTGATCCTAACCCTTCTTCAGACACAAGGGCTGATTCGGCCGCTCTCCCGCTTACTGGGGAAGGTTCAGCAATCCCTTCATCCTCCCTCTCTATCCCTGCATCCTCTTCTCCTGCATTACTTTCTTCTACAACACCTGCAGTGCCACCACAACATGCATCATACATTCCACCTGCATCTCCACACCAGTCACCAACACCACAACATCTGGCAGCTTCGGCCAGTGCTGACATGGTGACTGCTACCATCCTCACAAACCTTTCTCAACATGAATCCCACACTCATGTTGATGACCACCTATCTCCACATGACTCATTTGATCATGTGACAGATCATCCTGCTTCAATTCCATCCACCTCCACATCATCAGCATTTCAGATATCCCCTGAAATGCTTGCACACCTTGTACAGCTCATCACTCCCTCCATCCAAAGCATGATTGAGGCTGCCAATGCCCCTCTCATTGCCTCCATCAATTCTCTCACTGACGCCATCAAATCCATCTCATCTTCTGCTGAGCCCCCTTCTGTAAGATGCATGACTCCAGTCCCCACTGAAGTCATGCAGGGGGAGATGTCTGTTGAAGTGGTCTCAGGTGATGCCCTGACCCTTCAGGACAATTCCTCTCTTCCCCTTCAAGAATCTGTAGATGTCCCTCAAGAAACTTCAGAGAAAGAACCAGAAGGTAAACCTTAAAACTCTCCCTCCAAAGGATATGATCAGGACTTCAATTTGACATTTGTAACTAACAAAGACATTCACTCCCTAGTGAATCTAGCTTCTGAGGAAGAAGTTCCTGAAAAAGAAAATGAGGAAGTCCCCATGGACACCTGTGAGAAGGATGCTGCTCAACCTGATGGTATAGTTTTATTTAAGATTCTAATTAATTCAAACTCCATCTTTGAGTTAATTTCTTATCCCTTCCTTTTCATCACAGCTGCTGATGATCTTACATCAGTATTGCAAGTTGATGCTGCCAAGTCCATTGAGTCTGATAAAGACTTGGAATCATTTCTTTCCTCAGACTGTGAGTTCTCACTCACATCCCCTCCTTTTGTTCCTCCTCCTCAAGAGAAAATGGTCCCCTATAGACCTGAGTACCTTGATGACCCCATGGTCAAGGATACTCTTTTCTTTTCCTGCATGGCACTCCTCTTGTGCCTTGCAGAGGTGTCTATCCCTGATGTCACTGAACATCTAGAAGGAATTATAACCTCCTTCCTAGATGCAAAGTGGTATCCTGTGTAGATCTTCAGGTAATCCTATCTATTACCTGTTGTTTGTTCACCTTGGGGGGAATATCTTATTCCCACTTGGTTGTTAACCTATCTCTCTTTGCATACAGGCACAACCATAAATGCTGCTGCTGCTGAAATCATCAACATCCCTGCTGATGCTGCTGCTGAAGAAATTGAAGAAGTGCAAGATAGGGCAGACAATGCTCCCAAGATGACTGAAATGGACTCAAGCTCAGGTACTCTAAACCTAGAACAATTTATAGCCTTTGTGGCTGAGAACATTGCCTCTGAGTACATTGAAGGGATGGCTAAATATCATCTGGATTCCCTAGCCATCTCTCTAGAGAAAGCATCTGCCCCTGCAGATATTGTCATCTTTTCTCCTCCTATCCTTACCTATCCTATATCCACTCCTTCTATTGCAGAACTGGTCCCCAAGACAGTTCCTGAGTTGTATCCAGAATCAGAGCTATGGAAAAGTGCTCCAAATGTTGATCTGGATGCCCTTCTTAGGCAAGATGCCATTGAAGAAGCTAAAGAGAAAGAAGAAAGAGAAAAGAAAGACAAAGCTGAACTTGCTGCCAAAGATCCATCTGAACAAAACTTTGATGATTATGCTGGGAAAGACTCATCTCATTCTGATGATGATGATGATGACTCTGATGATTCTGACTCCTCTAAGAAAAGAAAAAGAGCTGCTTCCAAGAAAAGAAAAGCCCCTGCTCCTTCTACTGCAAATCCTAACAAGGATGTTCCCTATTACATTCTGAAGGGAATAGATCCTAAGAGCAAGGAATTCCAACCCTGGATGAGATTGTCAAAGAATCAGACTAAAGAGAATAAGAGAAGAAAAAGATATGACTCTCCAGTTCAGAAATTCCCCCCCAGAGGTCCTCCTCCACCTCCTGGTGCTGGAGCCTCTGGAAGTATCTCTTCTGCTCCAATTGGTAGATCAGCCAGTTCCAACCCCTCTCAATCTTATCAGAGAAGAAGTAGACAAGGCCAGGGAAGCCAAAGTGGTTCAGGACAAGGAAATAAAAGAAATGTCAATGCTCCCGTAGAACAAATAAAGGAGATGACTTATCAACAACCTACATTCTCTCCTCCTCCTTCTCCTAAGAAGTTAGTCCCAGAAAGGAAACCTTCTCCTCCCAGGAAAGGTCCCTCCTCCTCTTTAAAGAAACCTGCTGCAGCTGATTCTAAAGGAAAAAGAGTAGTCTTTTCAGAAAATTCCCACAAAAAGTTCATTGAGCTTGTACCTCCTAGATCTCTCTGTGCTCAAACTGATCCTAAGAAGACTGTGCAGATTCCTCTCGATTCAAGCAAACTTGCTACAGCTCTTCAAAGGAATATGGAGATTGCAGCTCATACAGATACTGATAGACCTCCCTCTCCATCAGACAAAACTGAAGCTGAAAGGATTGCCTCTATGGCAAGATTCAAAGAGTCTATTGCACTTAGCATGATGGAGAGAGCCAAATCTCAAGGACTGGATCCTACAGCTTACTCAACAATGTCAGAATTCAGAGAAAAGGAACTCAGCAGAATTCGAGTCAATCCAGAAGCCTTTGACACTGAGGAATACATGAGACTACATCCTGCTGCAGTTCTACCAAGTTATGCTGAAAAGAAAATCTTTGGTGAACATGATCTAATGCTATCCAAGAGACAAGCAGCAAACCCTAACAGAGAAATTATTTTCAAACCAGCTGCAATACCCAAAAACTCATCTGATGCTAAACATGCTGATAAATCTGCTTGATACATTTCATTTCTGCTGATTTATGCTTGTGATATTTTCTGCGTATTGCCTGTGTTTTATCATTCTGGTTAATCTTTAGATTTGTTGTTGTCTGCTTTAGCCTTTAAATTGGATTGGATAACATAACCCAAATAGGGGGAGATTGTTGGTACCCTAGATGTGATTTGGCTTATGTAATCCCTTTCCAGCCCCTCTTGATCCATATAAAGATATATGATCATGTTTAGACTTTGCTTAGTCTCCCTAGGGCAGTATATAACTGACCTAGAGTTTAGGCTAGTAGTTTTAGAATGTGTTTTGGTTGAGGCTTTTTCCGTTCGACTATCGTCGAACGAGGCCTCGCGATCGTCGATCATTGATCGACGATAGCAGGGCTATTGAATCATTGAAGTCAAGACAATTATCGTCGACCGATGGTCGACGATCTCAGAGCTAGCTTACTACGCTCTGAAGGTTGGTCGACGATCTGTCATCAACAGATCGACGATCGTGTTCTAGCTTCACGATTTCTGTCTCGACAGATCTTTGCCTTAATCGTCGACATCATTGTTGGTCGACGATATCTGTCTCGACAGATCTCTGCCTTAGTCGTCGACATCATGAGATGTTCGACGATTTCTGTGTCTTCAGACTTTCTGCTTTAGTCGACGTTATCTGTTTGCTGGTCGACGATCTATTAGCTGGTCGACGATCTATTTTCTGGTCGACGATTTCTGGTCGACGATTTCTGGTCCGACAGATTCCTGCTATTGGTCGACGATTTGTTAACAGGTCGACGATCTTCGAACCCCTGTTCGACGATTTCTGTCTGATTTTATCTATTTGTATTTATGCTATTCCTTGGTCTATTTCCAAGTGTGTTAGCTTGTGGTTAGAAAGATTCTCTGAAGTTATTTATTGCTAAAATTATGGCTTAAATTCAAAATGAATTATTTACAAATTCTGTCAAACATAAATCACGGGATTCAGTATTCTTGATAAAGCATTTTGTCCTATTATACGAATTACGTTGACTTTATCTTTCCAGCCTGTTTTCTAGCCGTTGGTACTATGTACTATTTCCAAGAAAGGTACGTCTTTATGCTGAGATTTCTTTCCCGCTTATTTTATTCCTTATTGGGACTGACAGAAAATTAATAGGCCATTCTATTCCTATTGCTATATTCTATTTTGAGATAATCTGTTGCAGTGCTCGAGAATTCAAATCAATAGAGCCGTTCCAAAGGAAAACGTGAAGACATATTTAAAAGAGATTTCTGCTCTAAGAAAAAAAACAGTAACAGACATAGAGAAAGATTATTCATCCGCTCAAGCATCATCAGAGCACCTCTTCACAATCTCACAACAAGAAGAAGAAAAGTTTTCCTGAAGCAAAAGCCCAGAGCAATCATCTTACATTCTCAAGTCTCCTGAGCAATTTGCTTAGAGTTTTTCAAAGACTTCAGAAAAGGCTCAAGATCTGCTTCAAGTTCTCCAGAATCTTAAGACCTGATAAAAATCAGTCTTTAAATTTCTGAGGATTTAGTTTCAGTTTATCTGAAACTCCTTCATCCTGAAGCAAAGGCTTTCCCTGGACTTCCACTGAGCCAGGGGGAGACTTTGATTCTTTAGAGAATCCACAAATCTTCTCTAATCTGTATTTAAAATAGAGAAGATAATCAAACCCTCTCAACCCCTTTGTAAAAAGAGTTTGTTCACACCTCTTCAAAAGTGAACGTTGGTGACAGGGCACCTTATCAACAACCTGTGGTTGAGCATCCTTATCAAAAGCTCAAAGGGTCTGTTTGATCTACCTGAATCAGATCATTGGTGGCAGGGCACCTTAGCAAAAACCTGTAGTGGATTCCTACCAGGGTGGTAGAAGAGTGGATGTACCTATTTAAAGGGAACCACTATATATCCTGTGTCCATCTGGTTATCTTGTTTATTCATTTTATCCTGTGGCTGTGATAGAACTACCTAGGGTTGCTAGTTGCTGTGATAGGCTTATAGTTAACTGAAATTTCAGTCAACTTCTTCACTTGTGCACTTCACTGTGTTAGGCTCTTAGGGTTCAAGTATCAGATTTTTTATTCCGCAAATAAACTCCAAGGGAGTTGACTAAGTGTTCATAAAATTTTGAATACTCTATTCACCCCCCCTCTAGAGTAATTTACAACTTATCCCCTCACTTTCAATTGGTATCAGAGGGAGGTTAGCTGTTCATACAGGCTAACACCTGAGTTAAAAGATCCTGTGATAAGTTGTTTCCTGATACCATTCACAAACACTTTCACACATGGCCCAGTCTAAGGATTATTCAAGCACCAGACCTCCTGTATGCAACTTGTCCAAGTTTGGCATATGGAAGGCCAGGATAAGACTATACATGAATTCTATTGATGAAGATATTTTTTCTTCTATTTTGACAGGACCACCTGCTAGGCCTGCTGCTGCTTCCACTTCTGCTGATCTCAGTGCTGTACCACCACCTGACTACAATGAAACTTACAAGAAGGCAAAAGCAGCTGATGCTAAAGCAATGAATATCCTAGCTCAGACAATGTCTGATGAGATATTCCAGAAGCTGGCTGAATGTACCTCAGCCAAAGCTATGTGGGATTCCCTCAACCACATAGTTGCTGGCTCAGCTGATGAGAGGAAGGACAGGAGATCTAATCTCACCTCTCAGTATGAAAACTTCAAGAAGGATGATGCTGAAGACATTGACACCATGTACACAAGACTCAGTTCAATAATAAGTGAACTGAGGTCTTTAGACAAGGAGATAACCTTGTCAGAAGTCAATGACAAGATCCTGATGTGCCTTCCCATCTCTTGGGACTCAAGGATATGGCCCATCAAGGATGGAAGAAACACTGTGGAACTCTCCACAGAAGCTCTGTTGGGAAAGCTCAGGTCATATGAGCAAACCTTAAAGAGTAGAGCTGCTGTAACTGAAGTGAAGACTCCTACTCCTACAAAGAAAGAGCATTCTCTAGCTCTTAAGGCTGCTGAGACTTCTGAAGGAAGTCAATCAAATGAGGAGTTACTGGCACTCATTGCCAAGAGATTCTTCAACATGGGAAGAAGAGACCTCAGAAAGAAGTTCTCCAAGCATGAGGACAAGCCAAGGTATGACAAGACTCCATCTAAAGAAATCATTTGTTATGTATGCAGCAAGCCTGGACACATTGCCCCAGATTGTCCAGAGAAGAAGTATAAGGAGAAGAAACATGAGAAAGAATACAGGAAGCACCACTCCAAGTCCTCATCACACAAATACAAGAAGAAGGACAAGGGATTTGTGGCTGCTACCTGGAGTGAAACAGAAGAGGATACCTGCTCCTCTAGCTCCAGTGATTCAGAAGAAGAAGAAGAGAAGAAAGCCAAAGAGGTCTGCCTCATGGCCATTGATGCCTGCAGCTCTCCGTCAGCTGCAGAGAATTCTGAAGAAGAAGGAGACAATGAAGAAGATTCCTTTATGGAGGACCAGGTAATCGACTCATTTGATTTCTCATCTCCTGAGTTCAAACTAAAATTTAAAACTCTATGTTTAGACTTACTATTATCTGAAAAAGAAATTAAGTCACTTAGATTAAAAATAATGGAACTAGACATGGAAGGTGTTGAAATAATCAGATTAGAAAAGGAATTAGAGAGCTCAAAAGAAGAAGTAACATTCCTAAAGTTAGAACTAGCTAAATCTAAGAGGTTAGAAGAACAATTAAATGGCAGAAGCCTTAAATTATCTGAAATAACCTGTATAGCAAACACTAGGGTTGGTAATGATAAACTAGGCTTAGGTGCTACACCTAGTGAACCCATCCTCCTCACAAAGGAGAGATTTAGCACTCCAGTAAAATTTGTCTCTGAATCAGGAATAAAGAATACTGAGGAAATTGAAAAATGCAAGAAAATTCAGAATAAGATTAAGAAAGAGAATAGGAAGAAAAAATTTCTAGCTTTACAAAAATCATCGAACATTAATCGACGATCGTCAAACCAATCGTCGAACGACTATCGACGATCGCTGAACACCTTCACCAAGTATGATATCTTTGGTGCAGGAGATCGACGATCTCATCTTGAGTCTTCGACCAGTGATCGACGATCGTTGAATCCAGAATATAGCTATACTGGAAATGATCGACGATATGGCTTGCGATCGTCGACCATCGATCGACGATCTGGACTTAAGCTGGAAAATCATTTTCAAACTTCCAGAACTTCAAATCCTAATCACCACCCCAGGTTGTTTAATCCTTCAACTGAATGGATTATCCCACCTAGGAGATCACACCCTTTAGGATATAAATCAAAGCCTGCAAAATCTTTTATATCTAGTTTTTCTTTTGTGAAGAATACTGGACCCAAGGTAACCTGGGTCCACAATGTGTAACTATTCTTTCTGCAGGTGAAGACCTATCCAGTCATACATGACAAATGGTATCTGGATAGTGGATGCTCAAAGCATATGACAGGAAAGAAGAAGAACCTGTCAGGTTTCAAAGCCAAGCTGGGACCAAAAGTTGTATTTGGGGATTCCAGCTGTGGACAGACTGAAGGGTATGGGAGCTTCACCATAGGAGCTGTAACCTTCAAGAAGGTAGCTTATGTCTCAGGACTAAAGCACAACCTAATCTCTGTAAGTCAAATGTGTGATGCTGGATACAAGGTATGGTTTACTGACACTGCTTGCAATATTTCTTTAAATAATACTGTGGTGTTAGTAGGTATTAGAATTGGAAATGTTTATGTTGTAGACTTTAATTCCTCCAAATCTGAAATATGCTTATTTAATGAAGTAACCAGTAATAATACCCTTTGGCATAAGAGACTTAGTCATGTAAATTTGAAAAACATTTCTAGGTTGGCTAAATACAATCTTGTAAGAGGATTACCTTCTTGCCCCTACAAGAAGGAAGGCCTTTGCAAAGCTTGTCAACTAGGAAAGCAAACAAGAAATAGCTTTAAATCAGTTAATAAAAGTGATTCTCCCAGGATTCTGTACTTGCTACATTTGGACTTATTTGGTCCTATTGCTGTGCAGAGTCTTGGAGGAAAGTCTTACACTTTAGTAATTGTAGATGACTTCTCCAGGTTCACTTGGGTATTCTTCTTGAGAACTAAGGCTGATAACTTCAAGGTTCTTACAGACTTTCTAAAGTGTATACAGAGTGAGTATTCTACTCAGATTGCCTTGATCAGAAGTGATCATGGTACTGAGTTTGAGTCTCTTCTTATGCAAGAATTCTGTGAGAAGGAAGGTATCAAACATAGCTTCTCTGCTCCTAGAACTCCTCAACAAAATGGGGTAGTTGAAAGGAAAAACAGAACCCTAATTGAAGCTGCAAGTACATTGTTGGCTGATGCTAACATGCCTCTGTCCTTTTGGGCTGAAGCAGTTAGCACAGCTAACTATGTATTGAACAGAAGTCTGATACATAAACTCAAGGGTAAGACTCCCTATGAATTACTTAAGCAAGTGAAACCTAAAATAGACTATTTTAGAGTATTTGGCTGTGTTGCTTTTGTTCATAACAATAACAAAGAATACCATAGAAAATTTGAGGCAAAAGCTTCAATGGGAGTCTTTCTAGGATACTCTCAAGTAAGCAAAGCCTATAGGGTCCTTAATAAATCTTCTCTTAAGATAGAAGAGTCTGCACATGTCTCTTTTGATGAGACAGTCATGTACTATAAGGAGAAGGATTCTTCTTCTAATAGTACAGTGCAAGTCCTAGGAGTAAGTAAGGATTTGGAAGGTTTGAGACTCACACAGGAGAATCATCCCAAACAAACTCCTCAGGTTGCTCCCTCAGATTCTGAATCTGATGTAGATCTGCTTGAAGCTAAAGCACCTGCTCCAACAGTTGATCAAATTCCACATGAGGAAGTAAATCTTGAAACTGTTGAAGATCAGATCATTGTTGAACCTACTGATCTTGTCACACTTAGAGATCACCCTGTATCTCAAGTGATTGGAGACATTTCAGCAGGAGTCCAGACAAGACATCAACTCAACAAAAATGTGATGTTTGCTTGTTTCCTTTCTCAGGTTGAGCCCCTAACCATTAAAGATGCTGAGCTTGATCCCCACTGGATTATAGCAATGCAAGAGGAGCTTAACCAGTTTGAAAGATGTAAAGTGTGGACCTTGGTTCCAAGACCAAGAGGCCAACGGATCATAGGCACCAAGTGGGTGTTTAGAAACAAGCTTGATGCCCAAGGCATAGTAGTTAGAAATAAGGCTAGGCTAGTAGCTCAAGGCTATAGACAGGAGGAAGGCATAGATTATGATCAGACTTTTGCCCCTATAGCCAGACTAGAAGCCATTAGGATTTTCCTAGCCTATGCTGCCTATAAAAGATTTAAGGTCTTCCAAATGGATGTGAAGAGTGCCTTCCTCAATGGAGATTTAAAGGAAGAAGTGTTTGTTGAACAACCACCAGGGTTTGTTTCATCAACCTTACCCACTCATGTGTTCAAACTCCAAAAGGCTCTATATGGACTTAAGCAAGCTCCTAGAGCTTGGTATGAGACCTTAGCAAATTTTCTTCTAGAACACAAGTTTGTGAGAGGTGTAGTAGATAGAACCCTATTCATTAGACATCATAAGGACTCACAACTGTTAGTTCAAATCTATGTAGATGACATTATATTTGGTTCTACTGATCCCAAACTATGCAAGAGGTTCTCTGAACTAATGCACTCTAAGTTTGAGATGAGCAGCATGGGTGAGTTATCCTATTTCCTTGGTCTCCAAGTGAAACAGAGTGTTGATGGCATTTTCATTTCACAATCAAAATATGCCAGAGAGCTGGTTAAAAGATTTGGAATGTCTGATGCTTCATCAATGAGCACACCTATGGCCTCAAATGCAGTTATTGATTCTGATGTCAATGGCAAGTCTGTTGATCAAAAGAATTATAGAGCCATTGTTGGTTCCCTGCTGTATTTGACTGCAAGTAGGCCTGACATAATGTTTGCTACATGCCTATGTGCTAGGTTTCAGGTCAACCCAAAGGAATCTCACTTAACTCTCCTCAAGAGGATCTTGAGATACCTTAAGGGGTGTCCTAACTTAGGACTGTGGTACCCAGCTGAGTCAGGATTTGAATTAATTGGATATTCAGATGCTGATTATGCTGGTTGTAGAGTTGACAGGAAAAGCACCTCAGGGACTTGTCAGTTCCTGGGAGAGAGACTTGTCTCTTGGTTTTGCAAGAAACAGGCATCTGTGTCTACTTCAACTGCTGAGGCTGAATATATAGCAGCAGCTAGTTGCTGTTCACAGATCCTGTGGATTCAAAATCAGCTGGTGGATTATGGGTACACACACTCAAACACAAAAATTCTGTGTGACAGTACCAGTGCAATATCAATTGCTCAAAATCCTGTGCACCACTCCAGAACCAAGCACATTGAGATTAGACATCATTTTCTGAGAGATAATGTGGAAAAGAACAAGATAGTAATGGAATTTATATCCACAGACCTGCAGAGAGGAGATATTTTCACTAAGCCCCTTGATGAACAAAAGCATTTGTTCTTCCTGAACCAGCTTGGCATGATTAATGGTTCAGAGTAGTGAAAATTTAGATAGTTTTGTTTTCTGTCTAAAATCGTCGAACGACTGCTCGACGATCTTCGACCAGGTCAGAACTATCGTCGATCAATCGTCGACGACAGCTCGTTCTGTAGTAAGGCAGAAATCGTCGACCAACTGGTCAACGATCTCTCCTTAGGTATCTATCGTCGACCAATGGTCGACGACAGATTTTCTGTGCTGTGTGGAGAATCGTCGACCATCATATATTGATCGACGATCGTGGTAATTGCGTGTAGTCGGTCGATGTTTACCGATTTAGTCAAACATTGACTATCGTCGGTCTGTGTTCGACGACCGATTTTATTCCGGGTTCGACGATCGCAGATTTGTTTCTAATAGTCGATTTAGGTCTGAAGATCGTCGTCCTTCCGCTCCGTCCTTTCATATTCCTTCTCCTGGCTTAGAATTCGCTCTCGAACTCTAATCCCGCGCGATTCTCTTCTCCCCTGTTTTTGCTTCTCGATTCGCCATCTTCTCTCAAATTCTATGGCGATTCCTTCTGCTGTTCTCTTCGGAATGAAGTTCGACACTGGCTTCTGTGTCGACTTCGATTCTTTCAGCCGATGCGATCAACCAATCCAAGATATTCTGCAGCTATGTGAAGACCAAGGCCTCAAGAAATTTATGTCATCCGCACCTAAGATTAATATACCCGAGATTCGTGAATGGGTATACACCTCGTCCTCCAGCGACGAAGCGATGTCAGGAAAGATAAATGGCGAGGAGGTCACTCTGACTCCTGAAGTATTGACTGAGCTGTTTGGACTGCAAACAGGAACTGAGGATTATGAGCAAAGCTCAGAGGAATATGGCCGCATGCTCACTGTGATGGGCCATGCCGAAGGGATTCCGGCTAAGCTGCTGAAGATAAACTTGTCTCCAGAATACAAGTTTCTGGCAGACCTGGTGGGCAAGATCATTTTGGGAAAACATTCGGCTCATGACAATATCAACAGGCAACAGTTTGCCCTTATGTCGGCTTTGGTGAATAGGACGCAGTTAGCCTGGGGGAAAGTTCTATTTGAACTAATCAGGAGAAAGAACAACAAGAAAGAGGTAAATCTTGCCAGGGTACTGGGTGTGTTTCTATATGTAAAAGCACCCCTGCTGCTTGTTTCTGCACCATCCGCAGTCAATGCCAGCAAGAGGTTGGACCCCTCGCTTTTCAAGAAATCTCAGAGGATTATCAAGAAGTCAGCCAGGGTTGATCCTAACCCTTCTTCAGACACAAGGGCTGATTCGGCCGCTCTCCCGCTTACTGGGGAAGGTTCAGCAATCCCTTCATCCTCCCTCTCTATCCCTGCATCCTCTTCTCCTGCATTACTTTCTTCTACAACACCTGCAGTGCCACCACAACATGCATCATACATTCCACCTGCATCTCCACACCAGTCACCAACACCACAACATCTGGCAGCTTCGGCCAGTGCTGACATGGTGACTGCTACCATCCTCACAAACCTTTCTCAACATGAATCCCACACTCATGTTGATGACCACCTATCTCCACATGACTCATTTGATCATGTGACAGATCATCCTGCTTCAATTCCATCCACCTCCACATCATCAGCATTTCAGATATCCCCTGAAATGCTTGCACACCTTGTACAGCTCATCACTCCCTCCATCCAAAGCATGATTGAGGCTGCCAATGCCCCTCTCATTGCCTCCATCAATTCTCTCACTGACGCCATCAAATCCATCTCATCTTCTGCTGAGCCCCCTTCTGTAAGATGCATGACTCCAGTCCCCACTGAAGTCATGCAGGGGGAGATGTCTGTTGAAGTGGTCTCAGGTGATGCCCTGACCCTTCAGGACAATTCCTCTCTTCCCCTTCAAGAATCTGTAGATGTCCCTCAAGAAACTTCAGAGAAAGAACCAGAAGGTAAACCTTAAAACTCTCCCTCCAAAGGATATGATCAGGACTTCAATTTGACATTTGTAACTAACAAAGACATTCACTCCCTAGTGAATCTAGCTTCTGAGGAAGAAGTTCCTGAAAAAGAAAATGAGGAAGTCCCCATGGACACCTGTGAGAAGGATGCTGCTCAACCTGATGGTATAGTTTTATTTAAGATTCTAATTAATTCAAACTCCATCTTTGAGTTAATTTCTTATCCCTTCCTTTTCATCACAGCTGCTGATGATCTTACATCAGTATTGCAAGTTGATGCTGCCAAGTCCATTGAGTCTGATAAAGACTTGGAATCATTTCTTTCCTCAGACTGTGAGTTCTCACTCACATCCCCTCCTTTTGTTCCTCCTCCTCAAGAGAAAATGGTCCCCTATAGACCTGAGTACCTTGATGACCCCATGGTCAAGGATACTCTTTTCTTTTCCTGCATGGCACTCCTCTTGTGCCTTGCAGAGGTGTCTATCCCTGATGTCACTGAACATCTAGAAGGAATTATAACCTCCTTCCTAGATGCAAAGTGGTATCCTGTGTAGATCTTCAGGTAATCCTATCTATTACCTGTTGTTTGTTCACCTTGGGGGGAATATCTTATTCCCACTTGGTTGTTAACCTATCTCTCTTTGCATACAGGCACAACCATAAATGCTGCTGCTGCTGAAATCATCAACATCCCTGCTGATGCTGCTGCTGAAGAAATTGAAGAAGTGCAAGATAGGGCAGACAATGCTCCCAAGATGACTGAAATGGACTCAAGCTCAGGTACTCTAAACCTAGAACAATTTATAGCCTTTGTGGCTGAGAACATTGCCTCTGAGTACATTGAAGGGATGGCTAAATATCATCTGGATTCCCTAGCCATCTCTCTAGAGAAAGCATCTGCCCCTGCAGATATTGTCATCTTTTCTCCTCCTATCCTTACCTATCCTATATCCACTCCTTCTATTGCAGAACTGGTCCCCAAGACAGTTCCTGAGTTGTATCCAGAATCAGAGCTATGGAAAAGTGCTCCAAATGTTGATCTGGATGCCCTTCTTAGGCAAGATGCCATTGAAGAAGCTAAAGAGAAAGAAGAAAGAGAAAAGAAAGACAAAGCTGAACTTGCTGCCAAAGATCCATCTGAACAAAACTTTGATGATTATGCTGGGAAAGACTCATCTCATTCTAATGATGATGATGATGACTCTGATGATTCTGACTCCTCTAAGAAAAGAAAAAGAGCTGCTTCCAAGAAAAGAAAAGCCCCTGCTCCTTCTACTGCAAATCCTAACAAGGATGTTCCCTATTACATTCTGAAGGGAATAGATCCTAAGAGCAAGGAATTCCAACCCTGGATGAGATTGTCAAAGAATCAGACTAAAGAGAATAAGAGAAGAAAAAGATATGACTCTCCAGTTCAGAAATTCCCCCCAGAGGTCCTCCTCCACCTCCTGGTGCTGGAGCCTCTGGAAGTATCTCTTCTGCTCCAATTGGTAGATCAGCCAGTTCCAACCCCTCTCAATCTTATCAGAGAAGAAGTAGACAAGGCCAGGGAAGCCAAAGTGGTTCAGGACAAGGAAATAAAAGAAATGTCAATGCTCCCGTAGAACAAATAAAGGAGATGACTTATCAACAACCTACATTCTCTCCTCCTCCTTCTCCTAAGAAGTTAGTCCCAGAAAGGAAACCTTCTCCTCCCAGGAAAGGTCCCTCCTCCTCTTTAAAGAAACCTGCTGCAGCTGATTCTAAAGGAAAAAGAGTAGTCTTTTCAGAAAATTCCACAAAAAGTTCATTGAGCTTGTACCTCCTAGATCTCTCTGTGCTCAAACTGATCCTAAGAAGACTGTGCAGATTCCTCTCGATTCAAGCAAACTTGCTACAGCTCTTCAAAGGAATATGGAGATTGCAGCTCATACAGATACTGATAGACCTCCCTCTCCATCAGACAAAACTGAAGCTGAAAGGATTGCCTCTATGGCAAGATTCAAAGAGTCTATTGCACTTAGCATGATGGAGAGAGCCAAATCTCAAGGACTGGATCCTACAGCTTACTCAACAATGTCAGAATTCAGAGAAAAGGAACTCAGCAGAATTCGAGTCAATCCAGAAGCCTTTGACACTGAGGAATACATGAGACTACATCCTGCTGCAGTTCTACCAAGTTATGCTGAAAAGAAAATCTTTGGTGAACATGATCTAATGCTATCCAAGAGACAAGCAGCAAACCCTAACAGAGAAATTATTTTCAAACCAGCTGCAATACCCAAAAACTCATCTGATGCTAAACATGCTGATAAATCTGCTTGATACATTTCATTTCTGCTGATTTATGCTTGTGATATTTTCTGCGTATTGCCTGTGTTTTATCATTCTGGTTAATCTTTAGATTTGTTGTTGTCTGCTTTAGCCTTTAAATTGGATTGGATAACATAACCCAAATAGGGGGAGATTGTTGGTACCCTAGATGTGATTTGGCTTATGTAATCCCTTTCCAGCCCCTCTTGATCCATATAAAGATATATGATCATGTTTAGACTTTGCTTAGTCTCCCTAGGGCAGTATATAACTGACCTAGAGTTTAGGCTAGTAGTTTTAGAATGTGTTTTGGTTGAGGCTTTTTCCGTTCGACTATCGTCGAACGAGGCCTCGCGATCGTCGATCATTGATCGACGATAGCAGGGCTATTGAATCATTGAAGTCAAGACAATTATCGTCGACCGATGGTCGACGATCTCAGAGCTAGCTTACTACGCTCTGAAGGTTGGTCGACGATCTGTCATCAACAGATCGACGATCGTGTTCTAGCTTCACGATTTCTGTCTCGACAGATCTTTGCCTTAATCGTCGACATCATTGTTGGTCGACGATATCTGTCTCGACAGATCTCTGCCTTAGTCGTCGACATCATGAGATGTTCGACGATTTCTGTGTCTTCAGACTTTCTGCTTTAGTCGACGTTATCTGTTTGCTGGTCGACGATCTATTAGCTGGTCGACGATCTATTTTCTGGTCGACGATTTCTGGTCGACGATTTCTGGTCCGACAGATTCCTGCTATTGGTCGACGATTTGTTAACAGGTCGACGATCTTCGAACCCCTGTTCGACGATTTCTGTCTGATTTTATCTATTTGTATTTATGCTATTCCTTGGTCTATTTCCAAGTGTGTTAGCTTGTGGTTAGAAAGATTCTCTGAAGTTATTTATTGCTAAAATTATGGCTTAAATTCAAAATGAATTATTTACAAATTCTGTCAAACATAAATCACGGGATTCAGTATTCTTGATAAAGCATTTTGTCCTATTATACGAATTACGTTGACTTTATCTTTCCAGCCTGTTTTCTAGCCGTTGGTACTATGTACTATTTCCAAGAAAGGTACGTCTTTATGCTGAGATTTCTTTCCCGCTTATTTTATTCCTTATTGGGACTGACAGAAAATTAATAGGCCATTCTATTCCTATTGCTATATTCTATTTTGAGATAATCTGTTGCAGTGCTCGAGAATTCAAATCAATAGAGCCGTTCCAAAGGAAAACGTGAAGACATATTTAAAAGAGATTTCTGCTCTAAGAAAAAAAACAGTAACAGACATAGAGAAAGATTATTCATCCGCTCAAGCATCATCAGAGCACCTCTTCACAATCTCACAACAAGAAGAAGAAAAGTTTTCCTGAAGCAAAAGCCCAGAGCAATCATCTTACATTCTCAAGTCTCCTGAGCAATTTGCTTAGAGTTTTTCAAAGACTTCAGAAAAGGCTCAAGATCTGCTTCAAGTTCTCCAGAATCTTAAGACCTGATAAAAATCAGTCTTTAGATTTCTGAGGATTTAGTTTCAGTTTATCTGAAACTCCTTCATCCTGAAGCAAAGGCTTTCCCTGGACTTCCACTGAGCCAGGGGGAGACTTTGATTCTTTAGAGAATCCACAAATCTTCTCTAATCTGTATTTAAAATAGAGAAGATAATCAAACCCTCTCAACCCCTTTGTAAAAAGAGTTTGTTCACACCTCTTCAAAAGTGAACGTTGGTGACAGGGCACCTTATCAACAACCTGTGGTTGAGCATCCTTATCAAAAGCTCAAAGGGTCTGTTTGATCTACCTGAATCAGATCATTGGTGGCAGGGCACCTTAGCAAAAACCTGTAGTGGATTCCTACCAGGGTGGTAGAAGAGTGGATGTACCTATTTAAAGGGAACCACTATATATCCTGTGTCCATCTGGTTATCTTGTTTATTCATTTTATCCTGTGGCTGTGATAGAACTACCTAGGGTTGCTAGTTGCTGTGATAGGCTTATAGTTAACTGAAATTTCAGTCAACTTCTTCACTTGTGCACTTCACTGTGTTAGGCTCTTAGGGTTCAAGTATCAGATTTTTTATTCCGCAAATAAACTCCAAGGGAGCTGACTAAGTGTTCATAAAATTTTGAATACTCTATTCACCCCCCCTCTAGAGTAATTTACAACTTATCCCCTCACTTTCATTCTTTTGGAAGAATCTTCTGCGGGATCGATCGAACCCCAGCGTCGTCTTACTCCACCCATAAAGGAAGTAGTAAAGAAGGAAATTATTAAATGGTTAGACACAGTGATCATATATCCTATCTCGGATAGCTCGTGGGTATCTCCGGTGCAATGTGTACCCAAGAAGGGAGGGATGACGGTAGTACGGAATGAGGAGGATGAGCTAGTATCGACTAGAACGATTACCGGGTGGCGTATCTGTATGGATTACCGAAAGCTTAATAAGACCACACAAAAAGATCATTTCCCTTTGCCTTTCATTGATCAAGTGCTAGATAAGCTAGCAGGCAATGATTTTTTCTATTTTCTTGATGGATATTCAGGGTATAATCAGATTACGGTAGCCCTGGAGGATCAGGAGAAGACCACCTTCACGTGTCCATATGGAACGTTTGCATTTAAAAGAATGCCATTCGGTTTATGCAATGCACTCGCCACTTTTCAGCGATGCATGATTGTTATCTTCTCTGATATTATGGACCATGACATTGAAATTACCATGGATGACTTCTCTATCTTCGGTAGTTCTTTTGATGCATGTTTAGCCTGTTTGGAAAAAAGTGATATCGCGTTGTGTCGAAACTAATCTCGTACTGAATTGGGAAAAGTGTCACTTCATGGTGCGAGAGGGTATTGTGCTTGGTCATTATGTGTCAAGTAATGGTTTAGGTGTTGATAAAGCGAAATTAGATGTGATTGAGAAGCTGCCACCACCCAATAATGTGAAAATGTTGCGAAGTTTCTTAGGACATGCAGGATTCTATAGAAGATTCATTAAAGACTTCGCTAAAATCGCAAAACCATTGAGTGTACTACTAGAAAAAGATGTAAAATTTCAGTTGAGCGAGGAATGTTTAAACGCATTCAGTACTGTAAAACATCGGTTGACCACAACACCTATCATGATAACTCCTAATTGGGAGGAGTCGTTTGTCCTAATGTGTGACACAAGCGATTACGTGGTTGGAGTTGTCTTAGGACAGGTTCGAGAGAAAGTGTTTCACACGATACCCTACGCTAGTAAGACCTTGATTGACGCTCAAATAAATTACACAACTACGGAGAAGGAATTACTAGCAGTAGTGTTCGCCTTCGAGAAATTTAGATCGTATCTTTTATGCATAAAGAACACGGTTTATACAGACCATGCTGCAATACGTTACCTCATGGAAAAAAAGTACGCTAAGCCCCGATTGATTAGATGGGTGCTTCTTTTACAAGAATTCGACGTAGAGATTAAAGATAGGAAAGGAACTGATAATCCTGTTGCGGACCACTTGTCCAGGATAGAGTCTACACGATCATCATATAATCCGGAAATTGATGAAAGATTTCCGGATGAGAGGGTTTTAGCGATTCATGATAGTAGCCCACCTTGGTATGTTGACTATGTAAATTACATAGTGAGTAATATTCTACCGTCTGACTTGTCGTATCAACAAAGGAAGCAATTCTTACACCAGGTACGCTCCTATCTTTGGGACAAGCCTTATCTATTTAAAATTGGAGCTGATGCAGTGGTGAGGCGATGCGTGCCGGAGGTTGAAACAAAATCGATATTAGAGAAGTGTCATAGCTCGCCGTACGGATGCCATTTCATGGGAACGAGGACTTCAATGAAGGTATTAGAGGCCGAATTCTTTTGGCCTAATTTATTTCATGACGCTAATGAATTTGTTAAATAATGTGATAGGTGTCAACGGTGTGAGAATTTAAGAAAGAATGAGGGAATGCCAATGAATATCATGTTAGAGGTCGAATTATTTGATGTTTGGGGAATGGATTTTATGGGTCTGTTCGTCAATTCAAATGATAATTTATATATTTTATTGGCAGTTGATTACGTATCTAAATGGGTAGAGGCGATCACAACACCTATGAATGATTACAAGGTAGTCCTGAAATTTTTAAGAAACCACATATTCAATCGATTCGGGATACCTAGGGCGATCATAAGCGACGAGGGAAGTCATTTTTGCAATCATCAATTCACCTCGTTGCTAAACAAATATGGGGTCACCCATAAGGTCGCACTCGCTTACCACCCTCAGATGAATGGACTAGCGGAGATATCAAATAGGAAGATAAAAAGGATTTTAGAGAAAATAGTGAGCATAAATCGGAAAGACTGGACGCAAAAGCTCGCAGATGCATTATGGGCATACCGGACTACGTTCAAAACTCCCATCGGATTAACCCCATATAGGTTGGTTTACGGAAAATCTTGTCATTTACCACTCGAATTAGAACACCGGGCATTCTGGGCAATTAAGAAAATAAATTATGATTTTCGAGACGCCGATAAGAAGAGATTACTACAACTAAATGAACTCGAGGAACTTCGGATGCAAGCTTACGAGAACTCGAGGATCTATAAGGAGTGCACAAAGAAGTGGCACGACCGACGCATTAAGCAAAAGCACTGCGAGCTGGTCCAACTTGTCTTTTTTTCAATTCCCGTCTGAAGTTATTTCCCGGTAAACTCAAGTTGAGGTGGTCGGGGCCATTTAGAGTTAAAATAGTGCATCCGTATGGTGTGGTGACCATCATTAATGAGAGTGACAGGTCTTAATTCAAAGTTAATGGTGAGAGACTTAAGTTATATCTGAAAGACGATGACGACTGGGTGGCGTCGTGCGTAAGATTTCTGTAAGTTAGTACCGTCCTGCCGGGATGGTAAATTAGGCGCTTGGTGGGAGGCAACCCATCGTCTGTTAGTGTTGTTTGTTTGTTTAATTAGTTTATAAATAATAATAATAATAAATAAAAATAAAAAAAATGGTATGTTTGTTTATGTTTATATCATCAGCATCACACATGACAGGCCAAAATTATTATGTTTATATCGTTTGATCAAAAATCGTGGAGCAATCATAATTTTTCATATTGAATTGTACGTTGCAACCTGAAAATACCAGGTTGCGACCTTTATTTTGCTGTTTGGATGTGAAGGAGTGAACCGAATCGTGGTCCAGTTCGGTCTGTTTGAATCGGCGCCATGTATGATGAACTCAAGAAGTTGCAATGCGGCAGAAGGAGGTTGTGACTTTTAGTTTTATGTTTTGCAGTGGGGGGGATACTGGAATCCAGTCCGATTCGGTTCATTTGAACCGATGCCATGTATACCGAAGTCAAGAAGTCACAACGTGCAAAAAAGAGGTTGCAACCTTTCATTCTCTGCCATTTATTCTGATAAATCTTGCGAACCGGCCGAACCGGTCATTATTACCTGCCCAACCGGTTGATTTCAGACATACAAACCGCCTGGATTCCTTTTTATCGGCTAGCCATACTTTTCTCCCGATCTTTCATCTTCTTGCCCTAGCCATTCGCGAGCATCAAGGGGGTGAGGGCGGAGGAGCGGCATTGGCGATTCCAGAGTTCAGCCGATCTTTATGCCCGCCAGTGACATTTTCGGAGGCTGCGCGAGCTACGAACGGTGACATTGGGGCGACGAGGTTTTGAAAGATGTAAGTTGTCTACCTAAATCACCTAAAGGGCGGTGAATAGGTGAGATGTGCGTCTAATGCGGAATAAAAAATTTAGCAACTAGCACAAATAAGTAAGCAAGCAATCACACAGACGACAAGAGATTTATAGTGGTTCCCCGATCTAGGGTACGTCCACTTTCCTCACCGATCTAACAAATCACTAGAATCGGCTACTCCACTATCTCGGATTGCAAACCAATCCTACACCTCGGAATCACGTTCATACAAAGCTCGATCCAAACGGATCTACACTCGGAAGATAAAAACTTCCTACCACTCGGAGAACAATGCTCCTACACTCGGAGAATAATCTCCTACAAGATTTACAAATAGAGTTTGAAAATACAAACAGAAATATTCTCTGATCTGAAAGAATTTGTCTCTAGGTCTTATTCTTGAACGTTGCGGCTTTTTTAGAATTTATAGAAGAAGATCCTTTGAAAATCTGACCTGAGAAAGCTTGAATCTACTCGATCAAGGAGAGAAAAATGATTCCTTAAACATCAGATCTTCTAGATCGAATGCAGAGAGATCGATCTTGACGAGAGCGGCGGCTTCAGATGTCGTTCTTGAGAAAAGTCGGCCGAACCAGTAATTATGGAAAGTACGGAATCCGCTCTTAAAAGATTCTTCTTTTTTTCTTTTCTGCTTAGGGTTATGTCTTAGTGAAAAGACTTTATATAGGATTACTCTTAACGGCTAGAAAAGATATTAATGATGACACGTGGACCAATCACGTCGAGTTATTTGAAATTTTTGCCGTTCTAGACTTAGAACAAAAATTTATGGAAAGTCGACTTAGTTCTCGAGATGTGGCTATAGTTCTCGAGAACTAGGAACTGAGTTCTCGAGAACTGTCAAGACTTCTCGGGAACTAAATTCTTTAGAAAAGATTTGGATTTCTCGAGAACACAAGGTTTAGTTCTCGAGAACTAATTGACTTCTCGAGAATAAACACTTAGAAACTTTCCTGAACTACTCGAGAACAAGCACTTAGAAACTTTTCTAAACTTCTCGAGAACAAAGAGGAAGACTTCTCGAGAACCGAGGGAGGACTTCTCGAGAACTAAAGAGGACTTCTCGACGACTTAACTTAGAAAAATTTCTGAGGCAAATCCTGACTATTCAAGAAATTAAGCTGGCAGTTCTCGAGAACTGAAGCCAAGCTTCTCGAGAACAAGTAAGACTTCTCGAGAACTATACCTTAGGCTTCTCTAAAACTGACCAAGACTTCTCGAGAACAAAGAGGACTTCTCGAGAACTATAACTTAGAAAATTTCTTGAATCTGTCCAGACTTCTGATGAATTTTGTAGTTAAGCTTCTCGAGAACTATGAGAGCTTCTCGAGAACTAAACTACACTTCTCGAGAACTCTGAAGTTGCTTCTCGAGAACTGGACTTAGATAATTTTCAAGAATTTTAGAGAATGTTTTCTCCTGGTCCTGTCTTCATCCCATGCTCCCAATGTTTGAACCTTAAGTGTATCCCAATTGAGAGGCTACACATGAGTCAACATTTTGGATCACACAGTGAGGGATTACACTGTATGGTTCTGTGTTCCTGACCCATTGTAGACTGACATTGGTCTACACTTAACACTGAGAATCTGCAAACATTCAACTAGAACAAGGATATCAAATACAACTTAATTCATCTTAGTTCAAGGGTGACTTCATGCAAATATGGGTTATTGTGGATGCAATACCCAACAATCTCCCCCTATTTGTAGAAGTCAGAACCCTCTACACTAAGGTGAATTATCATAATAAAGAAAGAACTGGAAGAAAGGAAATTGAGTATAAATGCAAAGACAGATTAATTAAAGACACAATTATGCAAAACTAGAAATTGTATATATAAGTAATGTTTTAGAATCAATCAACATCCATTTCCTAAAAAATTCTCAAAACAAAAACATCATGAATCATTCTTTGCTTTGTTGTTGCCTGTCTTGCTTTTCCTGCTGCCTCCTCTGATAACTGAAAGGCTTAGGGTTGTACCTTGGAGGCTTTGGAGGAGCTTTAGGATTATTCTTTCTATATTCTCTGTCATATATCCTCCTTTTGGTCATGGACTAGTTTAAGAGTTTCAAGAATTAGAGCTTTGAAAGTAGGGCTCCAAACTTCAGCAAATTCGTTTGCTTTTCTTCTTTCTGCCTCTGGCTGGGGAACAGATCTGCTAGCAGAAGGACCTTCCCCATACTTCCTTTTCTTGGGGATGTGAACCTCTGGTAGATCTTGAGGAATAATGTCATCCCAAACTTGGGAATAGGAAGCTGGAGGAGATGCCTGATCTTCTGGTCTAGGAGAAAATGTAGGCATTTGAGGTTGAGGCACTTGGCTGGACTCACCTTGAGCAAGAGGATTTAAGTGATGAGGAATAATATTGGGGTCAGCCTGAAAATCTTGGAAGATCTGGTTGTGCATCCAAACAGTTGTATCATATGTATGGAATTTTACTGATTGAATCTGTTCTAAGACATCCTTACAGATTGCAGTTAATTTCTCATTCCAGATAATTTTGGTATTTGCAGTAAGCTTTTCTACCTGTTCTTTCACTATGGTCTCCCCCTTTCTGATTTCTACAGATAGCTGGTCTATGGCGTCTTCTTTGAAAGTACCAACTTCATTGCATACTTTCATGACATTCTCTTCAGCTCTCTTGTCCAACTGAATTTGATTGTTTGCCAGGGTGATAGAGTGGTCCATGACTTGACCAATGCTGGTGATGGTGTGATCTATGGATTTGCCTCCAATTCTGAACAATCCTTTGAGAGAATCTGTGTTGGCTTGAATCTCTGCAAAGCCTCTGCTCATTTCTTTCTCAAGGGCAGTTACCTGATCTTTAACAGTCTGAAGAGATTCATCAAAATATTTCCTCTGGTTAGCTAACATTTCTTCAATCTTTGACAGAATATCTAAATCTGCAATTACAGCAGCAGCAGCAGCAGAGACAGGGGTGGTAGAATCAATCTGAGGTGGTGGAGGAGCTTTCCATGGGGGGATTTCTTCTAGTATTATAGAGCTCTGGGCTCTTACAATATGAGATACTATATCTCCCTCCTCATCAACAAATCTAGGAAGGGAGAAATCAAGATTCCTTAGAGGGGCTTCCACCTCCTCAGGGGCATACACATCCTCTTCAGATAGAAGGGTGGTCTCTAGTGGAGTTGATTCTTTTCTTGGAGAGGGAGAAGGAGTAGCTTGGGGTGAGGGTTCTCTGGATGGTTCTTCAGGGAGATATTTGGAAAGGGGGGAAAGAGGTTCTTCTGAGGTGAGCTCTTCTATCATCTTGTCTATAGCTTCATTTGTGTCTTTGAGAATATCTTGGGCTGGAACATCTGATAGGTTTAGCACTGGAGAGACTGCCACAGGGATCCTGACTGGAGATCTCACTGGGCTTCTTAGAGGAGATCTGGCTGGAGGAGTAGGAATTCTGAGACCTGAGACAGAGTGTGCAGGCTCTCCCTCAGTTGCTGCACCAGATGGTTCAGCAACATGATGTAGAGGAGGAGATGGGGTCCTCACCTCTGAGATAGAAGCTCCAACTTCTTTAGCTATCTGACTTGGGTTTTTCAGCTTTAACTCCCATCTCTAGATGGAGGCTAAGGAAATCTTATTAAGGTGGTGAATCGTGGTACCTTTGGAGGTTTTGAAGGTAACAGGATCAATCTCTCGCAAAATTAATGAGATTATCCTTGCAAATTTGGGAGCTTGAATGCTGTCCCTGATCAACTCAAACACCATCATGCCAAACTGAAATTTCTTCCTTGAGATAATGGCTGTCATTACTCCAAATAGATCATTAGTAATGAAACTAATCGATCCTGTTTTGCACCATAGGATTTTTCCAATAATGTCTGCAAGAAATTTCCCTACATCATTGAAAAGTTTTCTCCTTAAGGAGTGAAATTCCTCAAAGACTCCACAGAAGGAGTAGGTCCTTTCATAGTCTTCCAAAGTTAGGTCGTCTTCCTCATCTACAACGGGCATTCTCAGAAGCTGGGAAACTATCGTCTTGTTCAACTTTATCTCGATCCCTCTGACTTGAGTTTTCAGAATCTTACCATTCCTTTTCACCTTAGCATTCTTGAAGAACTCCTCGAAATCAGGAAAGAGAACTTTGCAGGGTTTTGTCAAAATGAACATGAGGCCGGTAGTTTCGAGAAGAATGAGAAGGTTCTGGAAATTGTCTGAAATCTCTGCAATTCCTGCGACTACCAGTTCGCTACCGACTCCAATCTTGGAAACCTGCGCCATGAAAGCTGACGGTGGCGACGGACTGAGCGCGAGACTGCGATGGAGACAGAGGTTTCTTACGGCGGAAGACGAAGAGTTTTGAGAGAAATGATTTTGAAATGGCGGTTGATATAAGATTTCTAAAATATTATATATATATATATATATATATATATATATATATATATATATATATATATATATATATACCCTAGTAATGTCAATTATGAGTCTAATTAACCTTGGATTAGGACAAAAATCAAGAGGCTTTCGTAATAGAAGAGTTAGCGGAAATCGGCAAAATGACGGGCCATTTCTCGAGAGGCAAGCTTTAGTTCTTGAGAAGTGACAGATATTTCTCGAGAAGCGAGGATGGTTCTCGAGAACTGGCAGATAGTTCTCGATAGGCAAGCTTTTTAGTTCTCGAGAACTGGGAGATAGTTCTCGGGTAGTAAGTATAGTTCTCGAGAGCTATCCTTCTACTTGAGAAATTCTGACCTTTTTGGAGATTCCTCGATTCTTGAACCTTTGAACTGATCACCTTGGCCTAATCTTCCTTGTTCAGCAGCCCAAGTTCAGTTTTGAAGAAATTGTACTTGGTCTCGTCCAGCGGCTTTGTGAAAATATCTGCAACCTGCTGATCTATTGGAACGTACTGCAGATCCACATCCCCTTGCTCCACATGCTCCCGGATGAAGTGGTATCTCAGCTCGATGTGCTTTGTCCAGCTGTATGAGACTGGGTTGTTTGCGATTTCGATTGCGCTGGAGGAGTCACAGAATAATGGAATGTCCTTGACCTTCATATTGTAATCCTCTAGGTCGTTCTTTAGCCAAAACAACTGTGCACAACAACTACCGGCAGAAATGTATTTTGACTCGGCCGTTTAGATTGCGACACTTTTTTGCTTTTTGCTGCTCCAAGAGATAAGCCTTCTTCCTAGGAATTGGCAAGTCCCAGAAGTGCTTTTCCTGTCGTCGTTGCTTCCTGCAAAATCTGCATCTAAAAATCCAATCAATTCACTATCATTACTTCTTGGGTACCATAAGCCAAGATTTTGTGTACCTTTAAGGTATCTCAAAATTCGCTTTGCAGCAATATAGTGAGATTCCTTAGATTTCACCTTGAATCTAGCGCATACACATATTGAAAACATTATATCTGGTCTACTTGCGGTAAGGTAGAGCAAGGACCCAATTATGCTTCTGTACTTGGTTTCATCAAAAGGTTTCCCTTTCTCATCCTTGTCCAGAGACATAGCTGAGACCATTGGAGTCCTCATAGAGGTTGCATTCTCCATTCCAGATTTCTTAAGTAGCTCTTTGGTGAACTTGGTCTGTGAGATGAAAATTCCATCCTCAGATTGTTTCACCTGAAGCCCTAAGAAATACTTCAGCTCTTCCATACTGCTCATTTAAAACTTCCCTTGCATAAGTTTAGAAAGATTCTTGCAGAGGTTGTTATCCGTAGAGCCAAAAATAATGTCATCGACATAGATTTGCACTAGCAAAATCTTGCCATTTATTTCCCTAAGAAATAATGTCTTGTCTATCTTTCCTCTTGTGAACTTGTTCTCAAGAAGAGAGCTAGACATCGTCTCATACCAAGCTCGAGGAGCTTGTTTAAGACCATATAATGCTTTCTACAGTAAATAAACATGATTAGGAAAAGTTGAGTCAACAAAACCTTGCAATTGCTCTACATACACTTCTTCCTTTATGTCACCATTCAGGAAGGCAGATTTTGCATCCATCTGATAGACGGTAAAGCCCTTAAGTGCAGCATAAGCAAGGAATAACCTGATCGCCTCTAGTCTTTCCACTGGAGCATATGTTTGATCGAAGTCGATTCCTTCTTCTTGACAATAGCCCTTGGAAACGAGTCTGGCTTTGTTCTTTGGTAGACCCATTTTGTCCCGATGACATTCTTACTCTTGGGTCTAGGAACAAGTGTCCAAACTTTGCAACGTTTGAACTGATTTAACTCTTCTTCCATGGCTAGAATCAAGGATGCATCCGAGTTTGCTTCCTCGAACTTCTTAGGTTCAACCTGTGATATAAAACTTAAGAATAAATTCTCGTTAGTTGTTCCTCTCCGAGTCCTGACACCATCTCGGGGATCTCCTATGATCTGGTCCAAGGGATTATCCTTCAGGTGTCTGAGCTCTAGAGTCCTTGTATCTGGGATCTCTTCAGCCACTGGAGTTGCATCTTCAGCTGGGATGAATTCTTCATCTTGATCATCTACCTCTCCAATCGGGGTTGTAGAGGTGATCTTGATGAACTTTTCATCTTTATCTTCAGTAGGTTCATCTAGGCTGAGTTCCTTTATCTTTGTACCTGCATCTTCAATGAGCACACTAGAAGAGTTTCTTTGCAGCAAACTCGTCTCATCAAATACAATGTGTATCGATTCTTCTACTACCAGAGTTTTTCTATTAAATACTCTATAGGCCTTACTATGGCTACTATAACCTACAAAAATACCTTCAAAGCTTTCCTCGCTAAACTTGGTAGTGTGATAATTACCGTTGTTAAGTACGAAGCACTTACAGCCAAAGATTCTAAAATATGAAATGGTTGGTTTCCTGCCTTTTAGAAGTTAGTAAGGAGTCTTATCATGGTTCTTGTTGATGAGTGCTCGATTTTGCACGTGACAAGCGGTGTTGACGGCTTCAGCCCAGAAGTACTCTGGAAGTGAGGCATCACTCAACATAGTCCGGCAAGCCTCTATGAGTGTTCTGTTCCTTCTCTCAGCTACTCCATTTTGCTGTGGAGTGCGAGGAGAGGAAAACTCATGAAAGATACCTTGACTTTCACAGTATTCTGTCATGGCCCCAGACTTGAATTCCGTTCCATTGTCACTTCTGATTTTGACTACGGAGCAGTTGTATTCATTCTGGACTTGCCTAACAAAATTAGGTAAAATATTGAAAGTATCTGACTTGTGTTTCAGAAAGAACACCCACACAAAGCGCGAGTAATCTTCCACAATAACCAACGTATATTCCTTACCTCCCATACTTCTAACTTGCAGTGGACCGAACAAGTCCATATGAAGAAGCTGTAAGCTTCTATTAGAATCCTTGCCTAAAATGCTTTTAAATGAACTCCTTGTTTGCTTGACTTTTATACAGGCATGACAAGGGTTGTCCTTAATGCACTTGACATTAGGGGCATCACGTACTAAGTTCTGAGAGAATAGTTTATTAATAGTTTTGAAATTAATATGTGCTAGTCTCTTGTGCCATTGGTCAGCAAGAGATGCACTACTTTTTGCTAAAAGACATACTGGTTTAGATGAGTCAATACAGATGAAATTTAAACAGAAAATATTTCTGTTTCGAGTGCCTGATAAAATAGTTTCCATGTTGTCAACCGATTTTATCAAACACTTGTCAGCATGGAATTCAACCACGTATCCTTTGTCACAAAGTTGGCTTATGCTGATGAGATTGTGTTCCAATACTTCAACATAGGCTACATCCGAAAAGTATATGTTACCGTTAGTAATCATACCATAGCCTTTGGTAATTTCTCGGTCTGAACCTCCAAAGATGACCTTTGGTCCATTCAAAACCGGTGAAAAGTTCTGGAGTAGGCTCCTTGTCCCGGTCATATGCCGAGAACATCCACTTTCCAAATACCATATTGGCGTTTTAATGGCCTTTGGACGTACCTGCAATTATAATCACTTAGCCTTAGGAACCCAAACACGTTTGGGTCCTTGGTCTCGAGTTAGAATACTCCCCCTACGAGTATTAGCCTCATGAGTGGTTATTCTCATGTTGCTAACTTGAGGAGTTGCAGCATTTTTAGGATTGAATCAACAATCTATGGCAAAGTGACCAACCCTACCACAGCACCAACAGTCGAATTTGTTGTATATTTGCCTTATAATCTCCTGCTTGACCTTCTTGAGAGGAGGTCCAGCAGGGGTAGCATTCTTGGAGGAAGAAGCTTCATGATGATGGCAACTACATGAAGTCTTCTCCTTCATAGGCTTTTCCACAACAGGTTTTACCTTTGGTGCCTTCTTGATGTTATGACCATGAGCATAAGGTCAATTGCTCTAAAGCTGAATCTCTTCATAAGGTGCCTTGAAGACACTCTCGCCAAAGTTACGAGGGCGAGTCCAACCTTGGTACCTTGACTTAGGCTTCTCCAAGATCGGCCTAGTGAAGTGTCCATAGGTGTCCTCATAGTCGAATTCGTTCGCACGAAAGATAACTTTCTTGAATGAGACTGGCTCCAAAGGTTCTTTCCCTTTTTTCCTCGGCCAAGGCCTTCTTGGCATCCTTATTCTTTCTCTTGGCCTTCTTTCTCCTAGAGGATTTACTAGGAGCACCTTTGTGTCCTAGACCAGCACCCTTGGCCTTAGCTGAGAATTCAGCAATCAGAGGAAGTACAGTCTTAGGCTTAGAGAAACCTTCTACAAGTTTCTTTTCAGCCGAGAGTTGTTCTTCCAACTCCTTCATGATTTTCTCCTTAAGGTCAAGGTACTCAAGAGCCTTGTTATATTCTTCAATAGATATATTGAAGTCTTCCTTGAGAGAGTCAGTCTTTGAGACTTCTTCTCTTAAGGTGCTCTCTGTAGCTTTTAGATACTTTATCTCTTTAGCTTGAGATTTCACGACTCAGCGACATTTGTCGTAAGCCTCGAGTAATTCCTTATATTGTCCCATGAGTTCAGATTCATCCTTAGAGGGATAGCCCTCTTGCTCATTATTATCATCAGATTCTGAAAGAGGGGGTTGAGATTTTACCTCCCTAGTGAACTGGGGGACTTGTTCATCATCAGTTAGAGCCATTAGCCCAAAGTAGGCTTCTTCCTCTTCTGCACTCGACTCAGATGAGTCAGAGTCACTGATGGTTTTGCCCTTCTTGGCTAACATGCTCTTTTCTATCCTCTTTTATTGTAGGACTTCTTCTCTTCTCGTTTGCCACCCTCTTTCTTATTGTGGGGGCAATCCACAATGACATGACCTGGCTTATTACAGCAATAAAAAACAATGTCAGTCGAATAATGTTTATTCAGTTTAGAACCATACCTGCCGTGGCTGCTTGAGCCTTTTCTATGGCGATCACCAACATTACGTGATCTTCTATAGGAGGCATCCTTGCCTTTCCATTTCTTCTTCTTGTTCAAGAATTTCTTGAACTGCCTTGAGAGTAGAGAGAACTCTCCATCAGATAGCTCTGATCCAGAGGAACTTGGCTCAGATGATTCTTCTTCATCAGCTTCAGGAGCTGGGGCAGGAGAGCTAGTCTTTGTCTTCCTTGAGCTATCTGCCTTCAGAGCGATAGACTTCTCCTTGGATGCAGACCTGCTCATCTCTTCTTCAGCTTTTCTTGAGTTGATTTGGAGCTCGTAAGACATAAGCTTTCCGAATAGATTTTACGGGTCCGTATCGGCTAACCTTTCGAACTCCCGAATGGCGCATACCTTATTATCCCATTCCTTGGTCAGGGATCTTAAGAATTTGTCATTCAATTCCCCATTTGTGAAGACTCGGCCATAAACTCTTAGGCCATTGACTACCTTGAAGAAGTTCTCAAAGGTATCAGCTATGGCTTCCTTGTGACCTTGCCTGAAGGCTTCATACTTCTCATTTAGAAGGGATCTCCGATCATCCCTAACTTCTTCAGTGCCTTCCATCAGAGTCACCAGGGATTGCCACATCTCCTTGGCAGACTGGCAATGAATCAGATTTTCCAGCATCGAGTCATCGACTGCACTTGTTATAATATTTTTAGCTTTCTTGTCCAGGGAGACAAGTGCAATCTCGTCCTTATCAAAGTCCATCAACTTCTTTCGGACTTGTCCGGTTGGATCTATTGTAAATGCAATCATAGGAATATATGGACCTTCTTCAACAATCGTGAAGATCCGAGGGTCCACTGCTTCCATGAAGAATTTAACTCTTTCCTTCCACATAGGAAAATTGTTCTTGGTGCATATAGGGAGCTTAGCAAAATCCTTGGTCTTACTCATGCTTGATACTTCTCTAAAGACAACTTAGGAAAGATCAGATCAAGGTGTTGACCTTTTAACAATCAACCCCCCTCTAATACCAATTGAAAGATGTAAGTTGTCTACCTAAATAACCTAGAGGGGGGGTAAATAGGTGAGATGTGCGTCTAATGCGGAATAAAAAAATTTAACAACTAGCACAAATAAGTAAGCAAGCAATCACACTGAAGGATCAAGCGCATACCCAACTGCACCAAAAGCCCGGACTGTTGGAGAGGCGCTACTTAATTTCTTAAATAAGTAGCAAAGCGCCACGGGTCAAGTGAAGGAACGCCGGACCCAACAATCCCCCCCCGGTGTCCAGCATAACCCGTCGGCTCAGAGGTGGGGTTACCACATGGCCTACATGGCTCAGAGGTGGGGTTACCACATGTCCACGGTTTGCCTGACCCGCCAGACCCACACAGGTAGAAGGGAAAATCAGGATTTAATAGCGCCCCCCCCCGGTCTTGAACCCGTGACCTCCTCTGATACTAATTGAAGGATCAAGCGCATACCCAACTGCACCAAAAGCCCGGACTGTTGGAGAGGGCGCTACTTAATTTCTTAAATAAGTAGCAAAGCGCCACAGGTCAAGTGAAGGAACGCCGGACCCAACACACACAGACGACAAGAAATTTATAGTGGTTCCCCGATCTTGGGTACGTCCACTTTCCTCACTGATCTAGCAAATCACTAGACTCGGCTACTCCACTATCTCGGATTGCAAACCAATCCTACACCTCGGAATCACGTTCCTACAAAACTCGATCCAAACGGATCTACACTCAGAAGATAAAAACTTCCTACCACTCGGAGAACAACGCTCCTACACTCAGAGAATAATCTCCTACAAGATTTACAAATAGAGTTTGAAAATACAAACATAAATATCCTCAGATCTGAAAGAATTTGTCTCTAGGTCTTCTTCTTGAACGTTGCGGCTTTTTCAGAATTTGTAGAAGAAGATCCTTTGAAAATCTGACCTGAGAAAGCTTGAATCGACTCGATCAAGGAGAGAAAAACGATTCCTTAATCAGCAGATCTTCTTGATCGAATGCAGAGAGATCGATCTTGATGAGAGCGGCGGCTTCAGATGTCGTTCTTGAGAAAAGTCGGCCAAACTAGTAATTATGGAAAGTACGGAATCTGCTCTTAAAAGATTCTTCTTTTTTTCTTTTCTGCTTAGGGTTATGTCTTAGTTAAAAGACTTTATATATGATTAATCTTAACGGCTAGAAAAGATATTAATGACGACACGTGGACAATTCACGTCGAGTTATTTGAAATTTCGGCCGTTCTAGACTTAGAACAAAAATTTATGGAAAGTCGACTTAGTTCTCGAGAAGTGGCTATAGTTCTCGAGAACTAGGAACTGAGTTCTCGAGAACTGTCAAGACTTCTCGGGAACTAAATTCTTTAGAAAAGATTTGGACTTCTCGAGAACACAAGGTTTAGTTCTCGAGAACTAATTGACTTCTCGAGAATAAACACTTAGAAACTTTCCTGAACTACTCGAGAACAAGCACATAGAAACTTTTCTGAACTTCTCGAGAACAAAGAAGAAGACTTCTCGAGAACTGAGGGAGGACTTCTCGAGAACTAAAGAGGACTTCTCGAGAACTTAACTTAGAAAAATTTCTGAGGCAAATCCTGACTATTCAAGAAATTAAGCTGGCAGTTCTCGAGAACTGAAGCCAAGCTTATTGAGAATAAGTAAGACTTCTCGAGAACTATACCTTAGGCTTCTCGAAAACTGACCAAGACTTCTCGAGAACAAAGAGGACTTCTCGAGAACTATAACTTAGAAAATTTCTTGAATCTGTCAAGACTTCTAATGAAATTTGTAGTTAAGCTTCTCAAGAACTATGAGAGCTTCTCGAGAACTAAACTACACTTCTCGAGAACTCTGAAGTTGCTTCTCGAGAACTGGACTTAGATAATTTTCTAGAATTTTATAGAATGTTTTCTCCTGGTCCTGTCTTCATCCCATGCTCCCAATGTTTGAACATGAAGCATATCCCAATTGAGAGGCTACACATGAGTCAACACTTTGGATCACACAGTGAGGGATTACACTGTATGGTCTTGTGTTCCTGACCCACTATAAACTGACATTGGTCTACACTTAGCACTGAGAATCTGCAAACATTCAATTAGAAAAAGGATATCAAATACAACTTAATTCATCTTAGTTCAATGGTGACTTCATGCAAATCTTGGTTATTGTGGATGTAATACCCAACAGGTTTTAATCTTTCTAGGGTACGGGATACAGAAGCTCACAGGGAAGATAACGCTAGTGATCGGCTTTGACGGGAGCGGGTGAGCAGCCATTGGTTTCGAAGGGAGGAACGTTTAGATTTCGGCGATAGCGTGACGTGGAGGTCTGAGACTTGCGGCTTTCCTGCGGCTTGCGGCAATCGCCGGCGGCATAGGTTCGACTTCACAAGCCTCTAAAGGTATATTCCTAAACCCCAAGTCCAGTAGAGTAGTGCATTGCTTCATTTTTGCTTATTTATGGGTTCAGATTTTGTGGGTTAGGTTATGGCTTACAGGAAGAAGGGTAAAGGGAAAGAGATTGTGCGAAAAAGCCAAAAATTTCTAAGTGAGGAGGCCACCCAAAGGTTTCATTCCCTCCAATCCATACTGCCCATTTACGAAAGAGGTTTCAAGATGGAGAAACGGGGCTGGAGTATAGGATACGTGGGGCAAATTAAGGCTATGGGTTGGGAAACATTGTGTCACCCGAGGATGGAGGCAGTTTTACCTTGGGTATATGAGTTTTATGCAAACTCACCAGTCACAGAAGGGGGAAAAGTATTTGTACGAGGGAAGAATGTGGATTTCTCTGCTGCAGCGATCAACACATTTTTTGATCTAGACAGTGATATTATCCCAGACCATGCCTTAGTTCTAAAAACTGTACCTAAGGAGGAGTTGACGACAGTGATTTGTGGAGCGTTAGGTCCAAACTGGGTGAATACTAAGGAGAACGCGCTAAAATCAACTTGTCTATCAAGGGAAGCAAAGGTCTGGCTTAATTTCGTTAATGTGAGTCTTTTGCTCACACGCCATTTAAATCACGTCTAGCTAGACAGAATTTCACTCATCTACTGCATCATAAAAGGAATAAAGATAAATGTGGGGCGGATCATCTCTAGTCTCATCTGGAAGAAAATGAATGATAAGAAGATGAAGCATATTTGGTTCCCTACAACTATCACCGAGCTTTGTCGCACGACAGGAGTTGAGCAGGGTGAGGGTGACTTGGTAACTCAAGTGGATCGCCATATCACTGAAATAGTCATGAATGTGCACATCAAGGTGGCAGCTGAACCTTCTTAGAAGCAAGGCAAGTTGAAGGCAGTGGGTACCACCAAATCTGCAAAGGCCTCGGCCGCAACCTCCAAGCACATTGATATTCCGTCAGTTGACCACAGAGCGGATCCCAATGCAATGAGCGAGAAGCTTGAGTACATTAAGGCGTATCATCGTTTCCAATTTGTTTACTTCAATTCCCGACTGGATTATATTTGTGAGAATCAAGCCAAGCTTATGCGCAAGGCCTAGATCCTAGTGTCAGTGCCTAAATATGCCCTGCAGTCTCAGTTTGACAAAGACGGTCACCTCCTGACTTCTGATGGGTCGAGGGTCGATCCAACGTTAACGAAAGCTAAAGAACAGGGTGAGGACGAGTACGAAGAGGACGATGATGATGAAGACGTAGAAGAGGAGGATGGAGACGCGGAAGAGGAGGTTGAAGACGATGAGGATGACGAGGCGGACGAAGGGGGTGCATAGTTCTTTTTGTTTGATACCTAGTTTGCACCTGAATAGATTTATATATATTCTTTATTGCTCAATTTTGGACACTTGTTTAATTAGCGCTGCACTCGTAATTTTGCGTGATGACAGGTTTATTCCTTTTGACAGTATATTTCTTTTATGATGGTTAGTTCGGCTACCTATTCCATGTTAGACTCTGATGCTATTAGGGAATTTCATTGTTGTCATGATGTATTGCCATTAGATTGTGGTATTTTAACTTTGTGTTATGCTGAACCATCCTTTAAATTCTGTAATTTTGTGAGGTGTGTTTAATTTTGGGTTTTAATTCTACGATATGCTGAGTTATTATCTGAATTCTGCTTAACGATATTATGTGTGGTTATGATTCTATCTAGTCCAACTGTATTACATTTCTATTAAATGCTTACGAAAGTTTAAGGATGCTTTAGGTCAATATGTTTACAAGAACGATTATGCACTAGTAATATATTTGGTTACTCTTGATGATACACGTGATGCCCAACATAATTACATCTCATTTCCTAATCGGTGTGCATGTTGAGGGTATAATTCATGAAGGGTATATTTAAGAGATAGGATTGTGGAAGGAGATTCCATAACATAGTACATTGAGTACATCATCGAGACACTAAGTAATGGACATTCATGCAGACACTCCAATTCTCAGGGAAGTATTTAAATTTCAAGTCTCGTTTTGTCTTTCATTCTGTCCTTCCCTTTATATGTTAATTAGAAAAAATATTTTAAACGAAATTTATTCGATATTGAAGTCTCTTTGCTAGGGACTAGCAAAGGGCAAAAGTGTGGAGGTGGGAGTAGCATACTCTTACCAATTGAGTGAGAGTTGAGTACTTTTAACAATAATAGTTTGTCCTACTTCTCAATATAATTAACGAGTAGGTTAATCAAGAAATTTTTTTTTGATGATTATTGTTTAGTAGGATAGTCCATCTTAATGGTTCAAATCTTCGATTGAAAGTTAGTAAGATGGGTAAAAGCTCACTTAAATATTTCTCTTATCCTCACAATTCTTTAAAAAAAATTGCTTCCTAAAACTTGATCCTCACTGACTTCTAAAAGTAATGATGGAAGGGTTGGCATGAACCGAGTCGAGATGTAAACCAAAGCATTGAGATGTCTAGTTGATTTGTAAGAATGATTAGCATTTACCTTTGATCAACCCGTGCCTCACTACTTATATTTGATTTGATCACTTATTATCCTTAGAGCTTGAATCTTTGATTATCATGCATAATTTCCCCTCATTCCTAAAGTAATTTCTTAGTAACTATTCAACTATGGGTGATTGTTCAAAGAAAATAATTATGAGTCGTAGTGATATGTGGTATAAGTGTGTGTACACCTACTTGGAACGATCCCTACTCTGACTTTTAAAGAAAAGAAAAGAAAAAAATGTGTCATAGTGATATGTGGCCTAGGTATGTATATTCATACTTGGAATGATCTCAACTATGATTACAGAGAAAAAATAATAATAATGTGTGAGTTGTAGTGATATGTGGCCCGCGTGTGTGTACACCTACTTGGAATGATCCCTACTATTGACTAAAAAGTTGCTAATTAAAAAATGAATCCCATAGTTGAGAGAGTTATTAAGAATATTAACTAGGGAAATATTTTTTACTAACACATTTCACTCCTAACTAAGCCAAGGTCATTTCTATTGCAAGTCCTCATGATTTCTTTTCAATTAAAATTACCAACTCTAATGGAGGTTAAGTCAAAGACTCAGCCTATTTTCATTATCTCTAAGTTATTAAGGAAGTTCGATGAGAAAAATTTATAGGAGTCAATGATTTTAAAGGATAGCACACACCACACTAGAAAGTTTAATTGGGCTTTATCTTTCATCAAGCTAGTGAATATTTGATTATTACGAACCATTAAAGTGTGGCAAGTCCCCATTTGGTTGAATTTGAAACTTTTGAGTAATCTTCCTCTAATTATGTTGGAGAAGAAGGATTTTATGAGTTTATATTATAACTATTTCCTCTCACTCAATTTCGATGATAATTATTGTTTTTGTTAGGGACTAACAAAAGTTTAAGTGTGGAGGTGTGATAACTTCTCAAAAAGAAGTTATCTAGCCCAATTTTAGACCTAATATTCGTTATAAAATGCTTAAAATGACTTTGAATAAAATAGAAATGAAATTAAATTCATATTTATTTATTTTGTGGCTAATTCAGTCTCTTTTCATGGTGTAATTGCGAGAAATGGCAAAGAAATTGGCTTGGAGAAAGAAATCTTCCCAAATATAATAACCATTAAAGTAAGTCACAATGCGCAAGAAAGCAAGTTGGAACGTGATCTGGACGAATTTCAGATTTTGAAATTCAAAGTTGGCTCCAATTTCAAATATGGAAAGGTGCTTCTTTCCAAAGGGGTGGCTACACTTTTAAGAGGCAAAATCTCCACCAAATCAAACAATTGGAAGGCATTCTAAGAGAGGGGAGGAGGAAATCAAAAGCTATTCATCTAGGGTTTGTGAAAATCCTCTATTGAAGAAGGCGGCTAGAGAAAGGAAGACGACAGATCCTCGGGCTGATCGAGTGAGCAACTTCGAAAGGGGAATCCTGCAATGTTTAATCGTTAAATCCATCATGTATTGTAAGATCTCTCCAATCGTTTCGCGGTTTTCTTCCATCGCTATGAACTAATTCCTCTAATCTTGTATTGTGAGAGTACTAAGTTGTGTGTGATGACTATTCTCTAATTTTATATTTGTGAATGTTTGATGAATGTTCTTTATTGAGTTTATGATCTTTTATTATGAAACTTGTGGCCAAGGTTTCATCTTTTTACTACGCTTCAGAAATCGAGAGAGGAGTTGCGTGTGTGCATCATAGATTCGATATAGTATTTGAAGAGAGAAAGAGATTTCCTCTTGATATTAGCAACTTTGGTTTTTGTTCTTCATTCGTTTTCCTATTTCACCCAAGGGGAAATAGTGGGCTAGAGATTTTCGATATCGAGAGATACTGATCTCTATTTTAAAATCATTGCAAGGCATTTCACCACACATTTTCACAAGGTCACATTTATAAGTTCATCACACTAGACTTAGAAAATAACGATACAAGATTACGTCTCATAATTGGTAGCACAAATATTTTCTCTAGCATCCGTAGTTAATTTTAATTAGTAGTTGTCTTTACAGTTTTTAACACCTTAAAATCACCATCTCGATTCACTTGGATTTAGAGAACAGGCATAACTGGTACTTGCAAGCACTAAATCTAGTACCTCTCTGTGAGAACGATCTTTATTCACTCTTTATTACTTGAACCGGCACGTGCACTTTCGTGAATTACGCACACCTGTTTCGGGCGTATCAATAGGTTCACATGATAAAATTTCTAGGAAGATGTTTGAGATGATGACAAGAGTAATTCTGTCAAAGAGAACTAACTGGGGAAATTTTTTTTTTAAAAGAATAGTGGAATGTATTCTAGAACCCAACATGGGGAGAATATTCTCATTATTCTTGCTGAGTTCAGCTCCAAGGATCCTCAATGTGAGCCTAGAAGCTATGATACATCATATGAGGAAGCTGGACTCAAGGATGTTTAATAGGTGGGACGGAATGTTTCTCCCACACTAACTTCCAGCTGATAGAAAGAGAAAGAAAGTAGTCACAATAACTCAAGAGATCTCTGAAAGCAGCTCTTCTGAGAGCAGAGGTAAAGATCCTCATGACCTACAATTATCTGAATCAACTGCTGAGACTGGAAGAGATATAAGTGCTCAGTTGTCTATGTCATCAGAACCTGGTACCAGAACTCTACCAAGCAGTGTTTCTCAATATGAAGACACTCTAATAGAAACTACTGAGAAACTGGTTGGTGTTGTGGTGGACATAATTTGTGCAAAGATCTAGGGGGGAGATTCTCAGAATGGATGCTCATACTGAGGGGGAGCAAGATCAATCTTCCGTTGGTCTACAAGACTAGATTGACTCTTTCCTGGATAACCTATAGGAAAGAATAGGTCAAATTCCAGTTGAATCTCAGCTGCTTACCTCCAATGCTCAAGTTGAGGGGGAGCAAGTTCATATTCTAGTACAAGACGATGTCCCCAACACAGCTGCTGAAATTCATCAAGTTGATATGGACAGTGCTGAGGTTGAGGGGGAGATTCATATACAGCTCCCTGCTCGAGAAACTGAAAATATTATTGAAATATCTGAGGCTGATGTGCCTGCTGTTGAAATTCCAGATCACTCCTCTGAGTTTGTAGTGGCTGAATAAGAAGTTAGGGGAGATATAAAGAGGGATGATGAAGATGTCTGCTTCCAAGGGGCATCTCATCAGGCTGATGTTTTGTCTTCCACCTTCCTCGCTCAATTGAAAGGACTACTAGATGACCAAAGAAGACAAACAGAACACTATGTGGATGATTTTATCAAGGAACTGAGACAAGATCTATCTATTGAGATCAAGTCTATTAGATTTGAGGTGAATCTACTAAAGGCCAACACTATTGCATTCTTCAAAAGAGCTGCTCCAACTATTACTTATACTGAAGAAAAGCTTGATGAGATAAGAAAAAAGCAAAATGACATCATAGAGAATCAAAACATCACCTCAGGCAACATGGAAATGGTGCATATAGTACAAAAGCAAAACATAGAAGCCAACAAAGTAACATTAGAAAGAAGAATGGATGCCTGCACCTAGTTCTTAGATGACTATATGCTGGAGGTCAAGAATCAAGTTACCAAAGGTGTCAATTATTTGGCTGAAAAGATTTCCTCTACCAAGGACACCCTGACTACAGTCATAACTTAAGAAGTCATAAAGGGGGAGAAATCAATGATAAATGCCTGTACAGAAAATGCTATATGGACTTCAAATGTTATCAGAGGATCACTGTACCTAGCACATTTTGTATATGATGATGTTCCTGCTCATGTTCCTGCTCCTGAAGGCCAAACTAATGGTGATGGAGCTGAAATAATTGATGGAAATGATGAAAATGTTCAAACTTTCAGCCCCATGACTTAACAACTAGCTAAGAACAAAGTCAAGACTGCTGCTGAGGAAGAAGCTGAGATCAGACAAAGTAAGAAAAGATATAGAGAAGAGATGGAATCCAGACCTGATTTTGAACTGTGGAGTCCTCAATCTAGGACTATTATTTTGGCTGCTTGGGATCAGATTGAAGAAAACAAAACTAAAAGAAGTAAACTGTACAGCTCCATGGAATGGGCTAAGCTTGAAAGAAATAAAGAGATACGGAAAAAATTCAGAAGGGATAAGAATGCTGCTACTGTGCAGTCAGATGCTCCAGAGCCTAGCAAATATTTTCCAAAGTCATACAACTATTTTGAAAGACAAAGGCAAAAGAAGATTGAAGCTAAGGAGAAGGCTGCTAAAAGGTCTAGCAGAGGCATAGTCATTAAGGAACCTGATACCTAACAATGATACTTGTAATCAATTCCTTAGAGCCTTAGGGATATGAAACTTTATTATTGACACACATTTTCATTTATAATTATCAAATTTTGTGTTAATCAGATTTTAGTTGTGTGTTATCTCTTACTCTTAAATTCTGTGAAATTAAATTTCTGTGAGTTAGTGTATATCATTGACTAGGGTTCTGACTTCTTTAAATATGGGGAGATTGTTCAGTCCATTGATCACAATTTCCCAGATTTAAAGAAGACCCACAAGTCAATAGTATACACATGTTTGTATTTGATATATGTTCTAGTTCAATGTATGCAGGTTGTCCTCTGTTCATTAATTAGACAGGTTGATAGAGTCAGAAGTTTGGTTGTAATCATGACTAGATACTATAGAGAGTCAGAAATTTGCCTAAGTCTAGAAGCATTGAGTGAGCACCCATCACTCAACGCCAAAGGCCTAAAAGCGTTGACATATGCTCAGTCATTCAATGCCTCAGTGGAGTTGGACTCAAATATGTTAAGTCCATAAGCGTTGAGTGAAGGCCTTTCACTCAACGCCTACTCAAAGGAAATCTATCCAAGTACAGAAGCGTTGATTGAAGAAGGCTCACTTAACGCCATATAAAAGAATGCAACTAAGTCCAGAAGCATTGAGTATAGAAGGTTCACTCAACGTCTTCAATCAGAAATTTTGTACAAGTTCAAAAGCATTGAGTGTAGAAGACTCACGCAATGCCTTCAATCAGGATAACTGCCAATTCCAAAAGCGTTGAGTGAAGAAGGTTCAGTCAACTCCTTCAAACTGAAAAATTATGTTAAGTACAAATGCGCTGAGTCATGAAGGCACACTCAACGCCTTATCAGTTAAGTTGTCGAAGACAATGATGCTGAGTGATGAAGGGTCACTCAACGCCTCAGAAGTTAGTCAGTTATTCATCTAAGTGTTTTTGCGTTGAGTCTTAGGGCAACACTCAACGCCTCTATGTGTTGAGTCACAAGTCTTCACTCAACGCATATGCAAACTGTATGGTGAAGGTTGCTAAGTCCACAAGTACTAAGTCATGTTGACGTCATCGAAAATTCAAATGAAGCGAATTTTGTGCGCTAAAGGACAAATGGCGTCGCATGCCTTTTGCAGTGCAGTTAATGGAAAAGCTATTTTACAGCTGCCCATACTACTTACCCATACTGATAAAAAGAGTCATTGAACTGAGGAATATAAAAGTCGAAACAATGAAATTTAACAAAGACTTTGGAGAGTTCTACACAGATTATTATTTTCTGTTGGATAAAGAGGTTTAAATCAAAAAACTGGAAGTGACTTCAGCAAGAACTCAAACCCTAATTTTTTGTAAGGGTTAGTTAGCAGAACACTCAATATAGTTGATGTTCTTCTTCAAGACTGCTGCATTCAACTCACATATACTCAAGCTTGAAGGAACAAAGTTCTGCAACAGCTCTTCTCAACACAAGCAGAACAACTCTGAAGATCTACATTCTTGTTGCTGTGAAGAGTTAGAGCTATTTCTATACAGTCCAGGAAGCTGACTCAGAGGTTTATTTCTCTGGAGTCAATCACCACAAAACTTTACTCAAACTATAGGATCACTGTGTGATCTGAGCTGTAAGCCTGTATTATAAGGCTGAGTGGTAGGAGCTGTTGTCTCTGAGTGGGTAGGATCTAGGAGTGGATCTGAGGTAGGATTCTGAGGGATCTGAGGTAGGAGATCTAGTGTATCTCTGAGTGTAGGGCTGTTGAGCTTGAGGTAGGAGTTGCTTAACTCTGAGTGCAGGACTGCTGTGCCTGAGGTAGGACTGTTTTAAGTCTGGGTTGTAGGAGTGAGACTCACTCTGAGATGTAAGATGCCGAGAGATCTGAGGTGTAAGCTCAAGGAGCTGAAGATATAGGAGAAGTTAACCGAATCTAGCTCACTGCTAGATAGGTGAAGAGGGAAAGTGAATGTACCATAGATGGGGGAACCACTATAAAATCTTGTGTGTTGTTGTGATTTTTGAAAGCTAACAAATAATTCTAACACACACCAAGCTCATAAATCCAAAAGACTTAAAAGTGCCAAAACAAACCTATTTACCCCCCCCCCCCCCCCCCCCCCGCCTCTAAATGTTTAGCTATCCTTGAACAAAGACTTTCAATGATGTATCTATTTGTACTTGTTTTAGATACGAGTTGGCAGGATTCGTAGTGTGTTATTAATATTTTGTTCTAAATATACTTGTATACATTCTAAAAGTAGAAATTAATATGTACAAATAGATACTTGTATACATTCTAATTTGTGCTTTAAAATGTTGTGGATATTGAAGATATTTTGTTTTGAATATATTACTAGATTTTGAGGACATCCGTACAAAAAGAAAAAAATTAAATTAAATGTTGAAGACTGAACGAGCACTAAAGGTGGATGAAAAACGAGAGTGATGGTTGGATCTGGTAGGTATGGGCGCAAGCGATATGTAGGTGTGAGTGTGTAATTTGTGGGGAAATCGGCGTAGCAATTCTGGGGCTCAGTGGATTTGGGGGGATTTTATGGTTTTAGGTAGATGGGGACCTTTGTAGAGGTCATGGCCGATGAAGTACGATGCATATCTGGTATTGTGGTCCAGCACAATAAAAAAATATGTGATCACGTTTGGCATAAAGTGCAATTAAAATTGATATATAATATATATATATATATATATATATATATATATATATATATATACATATACATATAGGGTCTCAATCATATGCGCAGAAAACATTTGTGCGAATGTGCGTACACGCCCCATACGCCGTCGGATTTGGGTTTTAGCGGTGTGTGATAGCCGTTGGTTCCGGATCTTCACCCAGCGGTGGCCGGTGGCTGACGAGCCCACAGCCGCCGGCCACCGCTGGGTAAAGCTTATTCGCAAGAAAGACTTCGTATCCATGGCTGGCAGCGCACCCAGGGCCTCCAGCGACCACGGGTGTGGTCGCTGGCGAGAGGGTGACCTCCGCTGGCCATCATTTTGCCGGCGAGGACGTTGGACGGCCGCGCCAGATACGTCTTCGCATGTTCACATGACTCTGTTTCTTCGCACCTGATTCGGGCTATATATATATATATATATATATATATATATATATATATATATATATATATATATATATATATATATATATATATATACTATATTAAAAAGAAGTATCAGGGTCTGCCAATTGTACAACCCCAAATTCGCTGGGTGGGACCCAGAGGCACTAGCGGTTGGGGTTGGACCAGCCATGAGTTAGCTCGGGCCTGAAGGCCATAAGAGCTCTCGCGCCGGAGGAGCTCCCGCTTAGGAGCAGGCGAGATCCCACCCATGGCCAGGAGAGGGTGAGAAGGCATGGCGCTGAGTGAGCTTCACTCTCTCAGCGCCGTAATCAGCAAGGGAGCTGAGTGAGCTTCACTCACTCAGCGCCGCGACTAGCAGCAAAAGGCGTTGAGTGAGCTCCACTCACTTAACGTCGTGGTCAGTAGCAAGGGCGTTGAGTTAGCTCCACTCACTCAACGCCGTGGTTAGCAGCAAAGGGCGTTGAGTGAGCTTCGCTCAGTCAACGTCGCGACTAGCAGCAAAGGGCGTTGAGTGAGCTCCACACACTCAGCGTCGGGGTCAGCGGCGAGGGTGTTGAGTGGGCTCCACTCACCCAACGCCGCGCCCAGCGACAGCGCCAGGGTTAGATGAGCTCCCGCCTGGGAAGGGGTGAAAGCGTTTACCTTCGATCAGCCGTGACCCGCTCTCGACAGAGCCGGCGAGACGGTGGGGGCTGTCTCAGCGTAGGAAGGCGAGAGGGTTCTCGGCACAGAGCTCTCGCCGAGTGGGGCCCAGGGTCAGGGTAAAATGTCTTAATTGCCCCCGGGTAAAATTACCCTTATACCCTCAGGGGCTGTATTTAACGCTTTTCAGACAGCGGGATTTGGCTAATTGCAGACCAGCCAGAAGTATTTCAGTAACTTCAGGTCAGCAAAAGGCTATAAATAGACCCAATAAGGGCTCTTTAGAGGGCAGACTCTCATTTTTCTCTGAATCCACAGTGCCTTCTGAGGAGCTCCTAGCCCAGCTTTTGGCTTTGGAGGGGAAGCTCTCAGAGATCTTCCGGGTGTGAGGTGGGACCTCCCAGCTGAGGCTTTGGGTCAGTCTTTAGACCTTAGCAGCCAGTCGAGGGTCGAGGCTTGAGGGAAGTAGGTGTTGGCTGCACCCTTGTTTTTGAACTCCCGTTGAGGTCATTTTTGGCTTCAACAGTTCTTGTGCTGTGAGCGTGGAAGGCAGCCGGTGCAAAAAAGCCTTGAGTTTGGTCTCATGACTGGAGGTGAAGGTGAAGGATCTGGCTCGGGGGGTATCCCCACCCCGAGGGAGGAAGCGATGAGGAAGATGTTGGAGGACTTTAGGCGAGAAGTCCTACAGACCATCAGCCTAGCCTTCTCGGCAAGGAGTGAGTGGGAGACGCCTCAGGTTCCGGTGGAGGTGGTCCCGCTTCTGGGCGAGAACACCCCTGGACAGCGCCCCGGGAAGGAGGTCCCGATGGAAGGTGGCGAGAGAGACGTGGCAGCGCGGGAACTCTTCCCAGGGCAGCGCCTCGGAAAGGAGGTTCCGGTAGAAGTGGGCGAGAGGGAAGCGGCGGTGCGGGAGCTGTTTCCTGGGCCCGGTCTCGCGGATCGTTCCAGCCAGCCGAGGTCGCGAGACGTGCCTTCTCGCCAGGCAGGGGGCGAGACCCCCTTTAGCGAGCTCATCGTCTCAGCCCCGGTACCAGAGGGGTTTCGGGAGCCGGATATGTCCTACTACTCGGGAAATGATGACCTAGTATATCATGTACAATGGTTCGAGGATGTGGTGTCGATTAGGTAGATGTCCGATGCCTTCAAGTGTCGGTTGTTTGCCATCACCTTGAAGGAGAAGGCCAGGGACTGGTCCCACCAGTCGCCAGCAAGCTAAATCTACAGCTTCGAGGATCTACGTCGGGGTTTCTTGTTGAAAGTTCTCGACATCGAGAAGAGGAAGAAGGTAGCGGAGTGCCTGTTCGCGGTGAGGCAGAGGCAAGACGAGACGTTGGGTCATTATGTTGACCGGTTCCAAGAGGAGATTCTCCTGGTCCAAGAGGTCCCGGGGTACGCATTGATGCTTGCCTTTACCCTGGGGATGAGGCTAGGGTTTTTTAGCATGGAGTTGAAGAGAGTGCCCCCCTCTCTTTTGAGGAGCTCATGGAGAGGGCGGCGAAAGAGATAGACTTCGAGAGGGTGAACCCGACGTTTGCCAGGAAGCTGGCCCGGTTGGCAGAAGATGATAAAGAACTAGCAGTAGGAAAGTAGAGGGAGCAAAGGGAAGAAAGAAGGAGAGAAGAGCCCCGAGGGCAGGGGCAACAACAGGGATGGGGAGCCCGGGAGCCGAACAGCTGTTTGGGTTGGTGGCCTCAGAAGGGTCGCCCCCAGGGCCAAGGAGGAGGTGTTCAGGGAAGAGATAATCTTCGGGAACCGAGAAGGTTTCACCAGCAGGTGTGTAGATAGGGGCCGAGAGGTCACTTCCCACCACCGCAAGAAGCGATGGAGGTCGGTAGAGGAAGAGGGGGAGGGAGAAGAATCTGGGGAGCTGGGAGAAGAGGAGGAGGAGAAGGAAGGGGGTAGGGTGGCGTTACCCTTTTGTGACTTCCATCAGGAGGAAGGTAACGCGACGGCCACCTGCCCGGAGTTCTTGGAGATGCGGGAAGCCAGAGGAATTGGGAGACAGGATCCGCCGGTAAGGATTGAGGAAGTGCAGCAGGGAGGGGAGGAAGACAGATGCGAGGACCGGGTAGACGTGGGGACCCGAGGAGGGATCAGAGTGATCCATGGAGGGGTAGGGATTGAGTCAACCCGCAAGGGGAGCTTTCAAAACATGTTTCGCAGGGGGGGGGGGGTCGCCTCGACCTCCTTAGCTCCCCCTCTGGAAGAAAAAGTCATCTTTTCATCCGCGGATATGCCAGACTACGAAGACCCGTTCTGCGATGCCCTGGTGATCCAGACGGCGGTGGATAACTTCACGGTCTCCAGGATACTGGTGGACAATGGGAGCTCGGTGAACGTCATCTTCAAGAAGGCCTTTGATGACATGAAGGTTGAAGGGAAGAGGGTCCTAGCCTCAGATGGACCGTTGTTCGGGTTTTCTGGAGAGAGGAAAGAAGTAGAGGGAGGGGTAGGACTGCATGTGAAGTTGGGAGGAGTGTCACGGAACTGTAGGTTTGTGATAGTAGACGCCCCCAAGTAGCTACAACGCCATCTTTGGGCGTCCTCTCATCAGCGCTTTTCGCTTCGTCCCCTCCTCGTTTCACCAATGTCTCAAGTTCAACAACGGAGGAGTGCAGGTCAGGATCAGGGGGGATCCAAAGGTGGCAAGGCAATGCTATGTGACGGCGGTTAATGCTGTGACTTGGATGGTAGAGGCAGAAGAGCTGGAGAGGGAGCTAGCAGAGCAGGAGAAGGTGAGCCCGGAGGTGGAGGGGCAAGTGGTAGGAGAAGCTGAGAAGGAGGCCTGGAGGGGGGAGGAAGTTGAGCCACAACAGGAAGAGAGCCTGGAGGAGGCGATGGAGATAGAGGAGCTAGCCGTTGGAGTTGAGCGAGAGGGTCTGGAGATAGGAATGGATGAAAAAGAGGAGGGCCAAGTTGCGAGAGTTGGGCAGGAGGCCCCGAGGAGCGTGGAGATCCATCAGTTCCAGGAGGAGAGGCCGGAGGAGGCAATGTAAGCTGTAGGAGGGGAAGAGTTGGAGTTTGGGGAAGAAGCAAGGGACGGCTGGGAGCAGTCGCGGTTGGAGCCGACCGAGGAAGTGGTGGAGATGGAGGTCTCCACCAAGGCAGGGCAGGTGCAGAGGGTGTGGATCAGCGGGGGCCTGAACCTCGAGGACCAGGAGCGGGTGAGAGCTTGCATCCAGAACAACGTCGACATCTTCGCTTGGAGCGCGGCGGACATGCCGGGCATTGACGCGGATGTGGCCTGTCATCGCCTGAACCTGGACCCCCGGACTCACCCCATACGCCAAAAGATGAGGGCTACCGCCACCAAGCTGGAGGAGCCCATCCACGAGGAGGTCAGAAAGCTCTTGGAGGCAGGCTTCATCTCGGAGGTCCAGTACCCAGGCTGGATCTCCAATGTGGTAATGGTTAAGAAAGGGGGAGGGAAGTGGCGCATGTGTATTGACTTCTCTTTATTAAATAAATCGTGCCCCAAGGATTGCTACCCTCTACCTCGAATCGACGCGCTGGTTGACTCAGCCGTCGGTTTTTCTGTTATGAGTTTTCTTGATGCTTTTTCAGGTTATCACTAGATTCGCATGCACCCCCCCCCCTCCCCCCCGACGTCAAAGACGTCTCCTTCATCACTAGGGAAGGATGCTTCAGCTATAAGATGATGCCCTTTGGGCTGAAAAATGCAGGAGCCACATACCAGCGCATGATGGATCGAGTCTTCCAGGGGCAGAGGGAGAGAAACTTGGAAGTCTATGTCGATGACCTGATGGTGAAAAGCAAGTGTGTGAGCTCACACCCGTGGGATCTCGAAGAGACCTTCGCCACCCTCCGAAGGTTTAAGATGAGGCTGAACCCCTTGAAGTGTGTCTTCGGGGCCAGCCGCAGGAAGTTCCTCGGACATCTCTTGACTCCGGCGGGGGTGGAACCTAACCCGGATAAGGTAAAAGTCATCCTAGACCTGGAATCGCCTCGCAATGCCAAGGAGGTACAGCGCTTGGCAGGCAAGCTGGCGGGATTAAGCAGGTTCGTGTCTCGGTCTGGTGACAAATGTTCATCATTCTTCAAATTGTTGAGGGGTAACCAGAGGTTCGAGTGGACGGCCGAGTGTGAGGAAGCCTTCCAAGGGCTGAAGAGACAGCTCTCCCAGGCTCCCCCACTTCAAAGACCAAAAGAAAGGGAGGACTTAGCCCTATATCTCGGGGTGGGAGCGGAAGCCGTAAGCTCCGTTCTAGTCAGGTAAGAGGGGAAGAAGAAGCTACCAATCTACTACGTAATCCGGATCTTGAGGAAGGCGGAGCTCCGTTACCCCATCCTCGAAAAGCTAGCGTTTGCTTTGATCGTTTCGGCAAGAAAGCTTCGGCCGTATTTCCAAGCACACACGATTAAGGTGGTAACCGATCATCCTCTCTGTAAGATCTTTGAAGGGGTGGAGCACTCGGGGAGTCTGGCCAAGTGGTCCATCGAGCTGAGCGAGTTAATTATCTCTTTAATCCCAAGACTATCGATTAAGGTGCAAGCAGTGACGGACTTTCTCGCGGACTATGTTGTTGAAGTCGGGGAAGATGAGCCGCAGCAGCAGGGGGTGTTGAAGGTGATGGTTGACGGGGCCTCAGTAAAGCATTCCATGGGGGGAGGAGTGGTGTTGGTAAGTGTTGGGTACTGTATCCACAATTACCTGGATTTGAGGAAGCCACCTGTCAAGCTAAGATGAATCCACAATGTATTTGATGAATTATTCTCTAGTTGTACTTGCAGATATTTCATGCTAAGTACACACCAATGTCAGGGTGCAGTGGGTCAATATACACGGGTCTGTGCAACGTAATCCCTCGTTGAGCAGATCAGTGTGTTGGCCTACGTGTACTCTCTCTATTGGGGTGTACTTAATTTCAGGTACAGGGCTATGATAAAGCAAGAGCAGACAAGGAGCAAGGATGGGCCAAAGACCAGCTCAAGGAAAGAAAGAGGAGAAACAGCCTAAGTACAAATCGACGAGAATCACTAAGTGATTCTCGCCGAGTCGTCGAGAATCACTAGCTGATTCTCGCCGGTTGAGGCCGGCAGCTTCGACACAGACAGGGAAATTTTCTAAGGCAGAATCGTCGAGAATTACTTATGATTCTCGCCGATTCGTCGAGAATGACCTTGCATTCTCGACGATTCGGTGAGAATCAAAAGTGACTCCCGCCGATTCTCCCCGGCTTCTGTTTCTGTGCAGTCAGATTTCGGCTAAGTAGAAGTCGGCGAGAATCATAAGTGATTCTCGCCGATTCGGCGAGAATCACCTATGATTCTCGCCGATTTTGACTTGGCAATTTTTCTGAAAGTTCTGGACCGGTCCAAGTTACCTGCAGCTGTTTGAACCGGACTTTGGTCCTTACTTTGGTGGGACCCACAACGGTCATCTTCTTGACCTAGGGTATAAATACGATACATTGTGAACAGTAAAAACGACGGATACACGGGATTTCAAAAAGGACAGCCGCCGTCTTGACCTAGCTGATCGCAGATTGTCGTCCGCCGCCGTCGCCGCTCGTGAAGGTGGTCACCGCCGCTGATCGTGGATTCTTCCTGATCTCCCGGTGACAGAAGCTTAGGCTAGCATAGCGTCTCACGCGTCTAACGAGAGATCCCTTGTCTCTTGATTCGTTGATCGGGAAAATCTTTCCCCTTCCGAATCGATCGAGACGATCGATCCTTGTGTGACCGTTGGAAGATCTTGCTTCCTTCGCTAAGAAGTTTGAATCAAGTTGGCACTGCTGCTGCTCTCCGTCGCCGCTGCTGATTCTGAGAACCTTGACGCCGCCTCAAGCCGCAGCCGGTCTCGGGAAAGATTCACTCCAAGTGAGATCTAGGGCTGTGCACTCTTCGTTGACTTCAAGAGCACGTCGTCAAACGAAGAGGGTCACCTTCTCTCCGAACGTCGTTTGTATTTCTTACAAGCTAGTTTTTAATTTCCTTGTAACGGACCGATTGGTCCCTAGTTGTAAGGTTGGGTGCAACCCGGATTGTGGGAGTGTTGACTCCTACGTGTGGAAGGGTTCCTTCCGTGAGTGCAAGGATTGGATTTCAATCCTGTTGGTGAAGTGACCGAGTCGTCCCGTGTTGGGAGATAGGTCGAAGGGGGAAAGTGGACGTACCCAAATCGGGGAACCACTATAATTTGCCTGTGTACTGTGTGTGCTTGGTTGTTTTGTTTTATTGTGCAGGTAAATTTCTAATTCCGCAAGTATTCTGCAAAGACACCTATTCCCCCCCCCCCCATAGGTGAACATAGTTGACACTAGGTGGACTTTCAAGTGGTATCAGAGGGAGGTTACTCATCAAAGGGGTTAACACCTCGAGTAAGCTCCTACATCTAGTGTCAACTAGAAGATTAGACTCACGCATGGAGTTGGACTATGATGTCCATCCTTTAAGACTCCCCTCATGTACAAAGGAGTATTATCCTATCTGGAAGATGAGAGTTATGTTTCATCTGGAGGCAATCGACCCTCGGGTGTCAATCATCTTGGAAGAGAGTCCCTTCATTCCCATGAAGGCTTCTGAGTCTGGAGAGGATATCCTTATCCCCAAGAGTCCCGAAGAGATGTCTGAGACCGAGCTCTCACTGTACAACTTGGATAAGTTAATACGTCAGATCATCACTGACGTCTGGTCTGGTGTATCTCGTTCAAGAGTGGACAAGTGTAGAACAGCCAAGTCCATGTGGCAAACCATCTCAGACCTCATGGAGGGATCAGAGAAAGCTGGTACCGGTTGTCAGCAAGAGGATGAAGCCTATGTAGGAGTCCTTATTTCTGAAGATGAAGGGCATGATCAATATGTCAATATCAGGGCTCCTGTGTCCTTGTCAGAGACTGAAGAAGAAGCTGAGGAAAGCAGGTCTGATGAAGCTAACACAACAGTTTCTGCCAATCTGGATGGTAACCTTGAACAACAAAGTCTGACGCAGGAAACTTCTTCCTCATGCCCCTCTCCTCTTGAAGTTCCTGAAGACAGGAATAGTTTTGAGAGTAGTCCTTCCAATGATGCATGGGATACACATAGCTTCACTCAACCGATCGATAATCGTGATTCCCTTGAGAGTGCCCTTCAGACGAGCAACTTACTTGTTGAGGAACAAGCTAAGGAGATTGCTCAGCTGAAGATTTTGATGAATCTCCAATTGGAATCCATCAAAGTAAAGGACTCTCAGATCTCGGATCTAGAAAATCGTCTAGAGACCGAGAAGAGGATAGTTTCCAATTTTTCCAAGATTGATGCTATCAAGAGGAAGGCAGAAAATGGGTGGGTCTCCCAAATCATTAAGTCATGGAGAAATGGGGAAACGGTGTTCAGACCCCCCACCCCGAGTAGGAAGGACACTCACCATGCCTTCAGGTATGACCATAGGAATAACCATGGTCACTGCAAGAATGATCAGTCCTCTTGTGGGAGCACTCAGAATGCAAGGGCTGTCATGGCCACCCAGAAGAGAATACCTCCGGCTTCCACCAAGCCCTTTGTATTCTCGGCCACAACCCCTACTCATCATGAATCTGCCTGCATCAGCTCACAATGCGCCTCTCACCTCCCTAGGACTTTGGAAAGGAGGGATAGAAATCATGTTGTTAGGACTCATGAGGTCCTTGGAAGGGGGCTGACTGAAAGGAAGGCACCACCTCCCAGGCCTCATGACGCCTGCCATATGCATTCTTTCCACCCCTCCAATAGTCACGGTGGAAGAGACAATTCTGTGAGTATATCTGGCTCTATTCCGTTTAGACCCAGAACTATGACTATCTCTGTCATGGGTTCAGGTCACAAGCGGCGATACAACATTCATGAGTGTTGGTATTGTGGCAAAGTGGGTCATTTTGCCATAGACTGTTGGCACAACCAATCTGCATCAATGGCAAGGGGACTTCCACATCCTCGGGGCAATGTTAGTCTTCCCACCAGGATTCCTGAGGGGAGGCACTCAAATTATTATGCTAACAGGAACCTAGGACCCAATACATATTGGGCTCCTAAGGTAAGGTAATATTCTTTGGTGCAGGGTAGTCTAGACTTCCGAGTCATGATGGGAGCTAGACAGAAGATGTTCCTAGAATAATCTGGAACAAGCATCTGGAACGCAAGAAGTACTATCCTCAAAATTGAACACCTGGTATGCTCTTCAAAGGATCTCAATGATGAATCTTACAATCTCAGGTATCATTGATCAGCCTAAATAATTGAGTCATATTGTGACGTCATATACATATATATATATATATATACAAATATACTTTTACACATCTATGTATGTTCTCCTAAGGGCAGATCAAAGCTGTATAATTAACCCTTAGATATATTACTAACGATGTGTCAGTAAATCTCTGAAAAATTCGAGAAGGCGCATCAATAAGCATATATTACAAGTTGAAAATTAAAGTCGACACGTCATTAGGAGTCACTTAGAATGACAACTAACTTCATGAATATCGCATGTATCGATCTCGACTCAAGTTATGAAATCTTGGTATCAGAGTTAGTAAGTTAGAAATGTCAGCCTATGTTAGTAAGTTAGAAATGTCAAAGTTGCTATGACTCCTAAGCTGTGTGGTATGGTAAAACACACCTGGAGTAATAAATGATCTTCTCGATTTCGTTACAACCTGTGACAAAAACGTTATGGTGGAATATAGGTGGACTTTCAAGTGGTATCCTTGACAACCCCGGACAAATAAAATTGAAATTCCGGCAATTTTCATCGAACCGAAACTCTTAAACCCGGTTATAGCTCAATTCCCGCCTACCCAGCGAATCTCGCCGACCCAGTAAATCCCGCCGACCCTTCGACTTCCCGTCATCCCTTCTACTTCCGATTGTCGCCATTACCCTGTCGAAGTCACAGCATCCCTTCTACTTCCCGTCATCCCTTCGACTTCCCGTCATCCCGCCGACCTGGTTTCAAAGCTCTCCCGAAGCAGTGTCCCAGCACCTCTCAATACTCGCCGAAGCTCATCACTTCCCGATTCCAAGTTCCTTTCCGACTCTTCATTTCCCGAAGCTCTCCCGCTACTAGGTTCTTCGACTTCGGCTTCATCGTGACCTAACAACCCTCCGGAAGACCTCTTGCAGCCGGAGTCTCGCCCTCGCTTGGTCTCGACTCGGCTCGCCGCATCTTACGCAACGTGGTGCCGGAACCCTCACTGCGTCTCCTCCTAAGGTAATGCCTCTCTTATCCCAACCGTGCCTTGCGCATTAGTATAGACATTACTCTCAACCTCTTAGTTTCGTCGATCCTTAGAATTGGAACTTGATATTCCCCTTCTTCCTAGTTTGCTATGGCTCCAAGGACCACCGCTGGGCTGGTCACTGGCTGTGAATTAGTTCGAACCGGGTTCTCACACGCCTCGGATGAGTTCAGAAACATCATCATCATGCTGGAAGAGGCTGGACTCACGTTTGTACTGGAGCATCCCTGCAAAATTCTGGATAAAGAAGTGATGGAGTTCTTTGCAACCGCCAAACTTCGGAATGAAGACTCTATCATCAAGAGTAAGGTTGCCGGTGCACGGATCAAGATGTCTGCCAGGACACTGACTCAATGCTTGCAGCTTTCCAGTTCTGAGCACGAGGATTATCTGGAGGAACATGATAGAGCCAGGACCCTATTATTCTGTGGGCTAGCAAGGGGCACCAGATCTATAAAGAGAAAAGAAATGAATGAGGAGGGGAAACTCTTGTCCGACACCATTGGGAAGGTACTGATATGCAAACCAGGCTCACACGACCACATTTCAGCCGACATGTTCAAGATTCTTGTGGTGATTGTCTGCCGAAAGAGATTCAACTGGGGGGCCATGCTTTTCGAGAAGATCAAGGACACCCTCAGATCTCCAAGCTTTGGACGAATCATCAGTCTATTTCTCAATCAGTTGAATGGAGATAAGTTCGACATGAGCAAAGGAGTTCCCTTGCATTATTTGAAGAAAATGGACTCCAGCGTCTTTGACAGATGGGAGCGAGTCATAGGGCAAGCTGCAGTGGTAGTTAAACAAGAAGAATCTCCTGCCGAGGACAACAGAACTTCAGCAGATTTCTTGGCAGCCCCCAGTGAAGTTCCTGACGCCCTGTTTGCAGGAACTGAGGGGGAGCCTGTAACCGATTCTGCAAACATTCTGTCTGATATTTCTCTGATAGCTCAAGATGCTGTGAAAATGGTGGCAAAAGAAGTGGCAGATGATGCGGAGGCTGAGGATGATGAGGAGGAAGAGGAAGAAGCAGAAGAAGTGGCAGATGATGAGGAGGCTGAAACCGATGAGGCAACTCATATCGATGCTGATCTGGGAGATGAGGTGGGTGATGAGGAGGAAGAGGAAGAAGTAGAAAAAGATGTGCACATCTCTGATGATAATGGTGATCATTTGGAGACAGAGATAGAGGAAGAAGTACCTGAGAACGAGAAAGCAGCAGATTCTCAGGAGGATGCTGAGGTTCCGTCTGAGGAACAAGCTCCTAAGTAATTAGATGCAAGAATGGAGGGGGAGCAATCCTTTGTTCCCCCTGTGGAGTCCATCCTACTATCCAGCTCTCCCAGTGCTTCTGAGGGGGAGGCTAACCAAGGTATGCCTGCAGCTCCTCCACTTCAAGATAACTTAGCAAATCACACTGTAAATATTGTCCAAGGGATCCTAGATGAGGTCAAGAGATCGTTTAAGAAGTCCCACAAATCGGTGCTCAAGAGACTACAAGAATCTGAGGACCTCATGCTCAAGAACATTGTGCAGATCAACCATAAGTTAGATGTGATGGAGAAGAAATTTGATGACAAGTATACAGAGGCAGGCACAGCAGTAACTCTTCTCATGCAAGGACTCAAAAAGAATACTGATGACCTGGGAGTGGTCAATAGTAATGCACATGTTGTGGCAAATAGCATACAGAAATTTGATGCCAACATGGTGCTCCTCAATCAAAATCAACAAGCCCTGCTGACTGAATTCTCCAAATCTCTGAAGCATATAGATGAGTCCCTGCACTCCTATGCAAACTCCATAGCACTCGAAGCCAAAAAGGGGGAGAAGGAATATACTACTAAGATGGAAGGGCTTCAGCACATCATCATTGAAAACTTCGATCAGTCAAATGTTTTTGTATATGACAGTTGCCAGTGGTTGCTTAACCAAGCATTAGGCAATAATATACCTGAGGTTAATCCTGTACATGAAACCATTGAGCACAATACTGTGGATGACGAAGGGGCAAGTGCAGAGGCTGTTCCGTTAAGCGAAGCTGAGATGAAGAAAGCTGCTGAAAGGGCTGAACGCAGAACTTGGTTTGATCACGATGCCTTAGCTAAAGCCAAAGGAAAAAGGCAGATCCAAGAGGGAACCTCAAGAGAAACACCAGCTGAAAAGAGGACCCGATTGACGGAGGAGGATGTGAGAAATGAAAAATGGAGTCCTGTATCAAAAAGTATCATCTTGGACACATTCTTGTTACAGCAGAAGGGGCACATAAAACGAAGTGAGGTATACAGTCAATACGAATGGGAGAGGCACAAAGAATTTGAAGCCAAACGCAACTTATTTTTCAGAAATAATACAGTGACAGATAAAGTTCCTCCTCCCAGATATCATCCTAAGCCCAAAGAATATTTCGAAAGACAGAGCAAGAAATTCCTGGCCCAGAAGCTCAAGGATGATCTTGCTAAGGAAAAATAGGCTTAGGACCTTTTTGTCCCTCACTGCACATCTTTGTTTTTATATTGTCTTACGAACAAGTATTGTGGTTTTATATAAATATATATATGTGATGACATGTTGTGACTCAAGTATTATTTTGTCTGTTTTTATTGTCTTAAAGTTTTAATTATTCTGTGGGTGGTGGTATTCATCTTAGCTAGTAGGATTTTGGCTTCGTCAAATAGGGGGAGATTGTTGGGTACTGTATCCACAATTACCTGGATTTGAGGAAGCCACCTGTCAAGCTAAGATGAATCCACAATGTATTTGATGAATTATTCTCTAGTTGTACTTGCAGATATTCCATGCTAAGTACACACCAATGTCAGGGTGCAGTGGGTCAATATACACGGGTCTGTGCAACGTAATCCCTCGTTGAGCAGATCAGTGTGTTGGCCTACGTGTACTCTCTCTATTGGGGTGTACTTAATTTCAGGTACAGGGCTATGATAAAGCAAGAGCAGACAAGGAGCAAGGATGGGCCAAAGACCAGCTTAAGGAAAGAAAGAGGAGAAACAGCCTAAGTACAAATCGACGAGAATCACTAAGTGATTCTCGCCGATTCGGCGAGAATCACTAGTGATTCTCGCCGAGTCGTCGAGAATCACTAGCTGATTCTCGCCGGTTGAGGCCGGCAGCTTCGACACAGACAGGGAAATTTTCTAAGGCAGAATCGTCGAGAATTACTTATGATTCTCGCCGATTCGTCGAGAATGACCTTGCATTCTCGACGATTCGGTGAGAATCAAAAGTGACTCCCGCCGATTCTCCCCGGCTTCTGTTTCTGTGCAGTCAGATTTCGGCTAAGTAGAAGTCGGCGAGAATCATAAGTGATTCTCGCCGATTTGGCGAGAATCACCTATGATTCTCGCCGATTTTGACTTGGCAATTTTTCTGAAAGTTCTGGACCGGTCCTAGTTACCTGCAGCTGTTTGAACCGGACTTTGGTCCTTACTTTGGTGGGACCCACAACGGTCATCTTCTTGACCTAGGGTATAAATACGATACATTGTGAACAGTAAAAACGACGGATACACAGGATTTCAAAAAGGACAGCCGCCGTCTTGACCTAGCTGATCGCAGATTGTCGTCCGCCGCCGTCGCCGCTCGTGAAGGTGGTCACCGCCGCTGATCGTGGATTCTTCCTAATCTCCCGGTGACAGAAGCTTAGGCTAGCATAGCGTCTCACACGTCTAACGAGAGATCCCTTGTCTCTTGATTCGTTGATCGGGAAAATCTTTCCCCTTCCGAATCGATCGAGACGATCGATCCTTGTGTGACCGTTGGAAGATCTTGCTTCCTTCGCTACGAAGTTTGAATCAAGTTGGCACTGCTGCTGCTCCCCGTCGCCGCTGCTGATTCCGAGAACCTTGCCGCCGCCTCAAGCCGCAGCCGGTCTCGGGAAAGATTCACTCCAAGTGAGATCTAGGGCTGTGCACTCTTCGTTGACTTCAAGAGCACGTCGTCAAACGAAGAGGGTCACCTTCTCTCCGAACGTCGTTTGTATTTCTTACAAGCTAGTTTTTAATTTCCTTGTAACGGACCGATTGGTCCCTAGTTGTAAGGGTTGGGTGCAACCCGGATTGTGGGAGTGTTGACTCCTACGTGTGGAAGGGTTCCTTCCGTGAGTGCAAGGATTGGATTTCAATCCTGTTGGTGAAGTGACCGAGTCGTCCCGTGTTGGGAGATAGGTCGAAGGGGGAAAGTGGACGTACCCAAATCGGGGAACCACTATAATTTGCCTGTGTACTGTGTGTGCTTGGTTGTTTTGTTTTATTGTGCAGGTAAATTTCTAATTCCGCAAGTACGCTGCAAAGACACCTATTCCCCCCCCATAGGTGAACATAGTTGACACTAGGTGGACTTTCAGTAAGCCCCCAGGGGGTAGCAATAGAACAGGCGGTGGCCTATCACTTTCCGGTGACCAACAATCAGGCCGAGTACGAAGCCGTGATAGCTGGTCTTCGTTTGGCGAAGAAGCTTGGGATCCAGGATGTGGAGGTTTTCACAGACTCGATGGTGGTGGCATCGCAGATTCAAGGAGAGTTTGAAGCTCGGGAACCTACCCTCATAAAGTATCTATCTAAGGTAAGGACAATCATCGGAGGCTTCCGGTCATTCTCAATCACGCATGTTCCTAGGGAGGAGAGTGTGGCTGCCGACCGATTGGCAAAGTTCGGGCCTCGGGGAGAAGGGACCTTAACCGAACTATTCCGACTAACGATCGAAGAAGGGGAGCTGATGGAGGTAGGTCGGCGACCCTCGTGGGTGGACCCATTGGTGACCTTCCTATCAACCGGCGAACTGACGAATGAAGTAAGGGATGCAAGGAGTTTCAAGCGTAAGGCAGCTCACTACCTGATGTTGGAAGGGGGGTTACATCGCAATATGTCGTCGATACTCCTGGCCTGGTGTGCAACCGAGGAAGAAGTTCCGAAGATACTTAGGGAGATACATTCAGGCGAGTGCGACAGTCACTCGGGGGGAAGGACTCTAGAGGCAAGGGTGGTCAGGCAAGGGTACTTCTGGCAGACCCTGAGGAAGGATGCAGCAGAGTTCGCGAGGAGATGTAAAAAGTGCCAGCTGAACGCCCCCCTCCAGCTCTTGCCCGCTCAAAGACTAAGGAGCATAACGTCACCATGGCCTTTCGCCATTTGGGGGATGGACTTGGTCGGGCCTTTCCCCCCGGCCAGTGGACAGAGGAGGTTCCTCTTGGTCATGATCGATTACTTCTCCAAGTGGCTGGAGATCAAGGCTCTAGCTAAGGTCACTTCCCAGGTCATCAGGAACTTTGTTTGGGGAGAAATCATATGCAGGAATGGGCTACCCCGAGCGATAGTGACAGATAACGGTCCTCAGTTTGCTAGTGAGGAGTTCATCAACTTCTGCACCCAGCAGGGGATAGATCTCAGGTTTGCCTCTGTCCATCACCCCCAGAGCAATGACCAGGTGGAAGCGGCAAATAAGATTATCGTGAACTTGCTCAAGAAGAAGGTGGAGAACCTGAGGGGGAACTGGGTAGAGCAGCTCCCTTCCATCCTATGGGCCTTGCGGACAACCTCGAACACGGCCACCGGTGAGACCCCCTTCAAGCTCTCTCATGGGTGCGAGGCTATCCTCCCGGTCGAGTTCGAGGTTCGATCCCCACGGGTCACGACCGCAGGCAAGGGAGATGAGGCCTGGAGATTGGGAAACGAAGAAGAGTTGCGTCTCTCACTAGACATGGCAGAGGAGCTGCGTGACGTTGCATCCATCAGGCAAGAAGAGACCAAGCGGCGTATGGCCAAGTACTTCGATAAACATGTTAGAATCAAGCAATTCGCCGAAGGGGACCTGGTGCTGAAGAAGGTCGATGCGGCAGGGAGGTCGGCTCCAGTTGGCAAGCTCAACCCTAGCTGGGAAGGACCTTACATAGTAAAGGAGGTTCTTGCAAACGGGGGTTACTACCTCCAGGATGTGGAGGGAAGGACCTTGAGCCACATCTGGAGCGGTGACGATCTAAAGCGCTTTTACCCGTAGGGGAAAAAGGGGATTGTACGGTTGTAATCAAACAGAATCATTTCGAAACATTATAACACCAAAATGCTATCAAGGTCTTCTTCTTGCTTTGATCTGACACCTGCTTTCTCATTTTAATGATAAAATAGGCCTTGTGTCTCGAAATCTTCATCAACACCCCGAGATCGGCTCAGCCCCAGGTAGACCCGCTGTGCAGGCTCTCATCTAGCTGGCAGGTCCGGAGGCTCGCCTGTGGGGGAGAGGTTTGGTTTGAGAAATCTTCATCAATACCCAGAGCTCGGCTCGGCCCCCAGGTAGACCCGCTGCGCAGGTTCTCATCTAGCTGGTAGGTCCGAAGGCTCGCCTGTGGGGGAGAGGTTTGGTTTGAGAAATCTTCATCAACACCCCGAACTCGGCTCGGCCCCAGGTAGACCCGCTGCGCAGGCTCTCAACTTGCTGGCAGGTCCGAAGGCTCGCCTGTGGGGGAGAGGTTTTGTTTGAGAAATCTTCATCAACACCCTGAACTCGGCTCGGCCCCAGGTAGACCCGCTGCACAGGCTCTTATCTAGCTGGCAGGTCCGAAGGCTCGCCTGTGGGGGAGAGGTTTGGTTTGAGAAATCTTCATCAACACCCCGAGCTCGGCTCGGCCCCAGGTAGACCCGCTACACAGGCTCTCATCTAGCTGACAGGTCTGAAGGCTCGCCTGTGGGGGAGAGGTTTGGTTTGAGAAATCTTCATCAACACCCTGAGCTCGGCTCGGCCCCAGGTTGACCCGCTTCACGGGCTCTCATCTAGCTGGCAGGTCCGAAGGCTCGCCTATGGGAGAGAGGTTTGGTTTGAGAAATCTTCATCAATACCCCGAGCTCGGCTCGGCCCCAGGTAGACCCGTTGCGCAGGCTCTTATCTGGCTGGCAGGTCCGAAGGCTTGCCTGTGGGGGAGAGGCTTGTTTTGAGAAATATTCATCAACAACCCAAGCTCGGCTCGGCCCAAGGTAGACACGCTGCGCAGACTCTAATCTAGCTGGCAGGTCTGAAGGCTCGCCTGTGGGGGAGAGGTTTGGTTTGAGAAATCTTCATCAAAACCCCGAGCTCGGCTCGGCCCCAGGTAGACCCGCTGCGCAGGCTCTCATCTAGCTGGCAGGTCCGAAGGCTCGCCTATGGGGGAGAGGTTTGGTTTGAGAAATCTTCATCAACACCCCGAGCTCGGCTCGGCCCCAGATAGACCCGCTACGCAGGCTCTCATCTAGCTGGCAGGTCCGAAGGCTCGCTTGTGGGGGAGAGGTTTAGTTTGAGAAATCTTCATCAGCACCCCGAGCTCGGCTCAGCCCCAGGTAGACCCGCTGCGCAGGCTCTCATCTAGCTGGCAGGTCCGAAGGCTCGCCTGTGGGGGAGAGGTTTGGTTTGAGAAATCTTCATCAGCACCCCGAGCTCGGCTCGGCCCCAGGTAGACCCGCTGCGCAGGCTCTCATCTAGCTGGCAATTCCAAAGGCTCGCCTGTGGGGGAGAGGTTTGGTTTGAGAAATCTTCATCAATACCCCGAGCTCGTCTCGGCCCCAGGTAGACCCGTTGCTCAGGCTCTCATCTGGCTGGCAGGTCCAAAGGCTCGCCTGTGGGGGAGAGGTTTGGTTTGAGAAATCTTCATCAACACCCCGAGCTCGGCTCGGACCCAGGTAGACCCGCTGCGCAGGCTCTCATCTAGCTGGCAGGTCCGAAGGCTCGCCTGTGGGGGAGAGGTTTGGTTTGAAAAATCTTCATCAACACCCCGAGCTCGGCTCGGCCCCAGGTAGACCCGCTGTGCAGGCTCTCATCTAGCTGGCAGGTCCGAAGGCTCGCCTGTGGGGGAGAGGTTTGGTTTGAAAAATCTTCATCAACACCCCGAGCTCGGCTTGGCCCCAGGTAGACCCGCTGCGCAGGCTCTCATCTAGCTGGCAGGTCCGAAGGCTCGCCTGTAGGGGAGAGGTTTGGTTTGAGAAATCTTCATCAGCACCCCGAGCTCGGCCCGACCCCAAATAGACCCGCTGCGCAGGCTCTCATCTAGCTGGCAGGTCCAAAGGCTCGCCTGTGTGGGAGAGGTTTGGTTTGAGAAATCTTCATTAACACCTTGAGCTCGGCCTGGCCCCAGGTAGACCCGCTACGCAGGCTCTCATCTAGCTGGCAGGTCCGAACGCTCGCCTGTGGGGGAGAGGTTTAGTGTTTAGAAATATCTCGGCACGGATGTTCTAGGCTAGGCAAAAGTCATTCTAAGGACAGACCAAAAAATGGTTTCGGTCAGGGAGGGTCTCGGCCAGGAGAGGTCTCGGCCAGGAGAGGTTTCGGCCAGGGGAGGTCTCGACCAAGAAATCTTTGTTGAGGGATCTCGCCAAGCGAAGTTCCCGGCGGGCCTAGGCAAGGAGACCGATCGTTCGCGCAAGGTAAGGAGGGGCGGTCTTCCCTTAGCCTATGACACTTATCATAAATGGTTCTCGGCAGAAGGTGGGAACGACGTATCGGAGCTTTGGGTTCTCGGCAGATTCTCACCTATCGGCCGCTAAGAGAGACTATCCTAGAGGGGGTCGGGGGCCCCGGGCGAAAGCAATCTTGAACATCATTCGTTTTTTAACAGTAAAGAGAGAAAAGGGGAGAGGGGAGCAAAATTACACTTATATTATAAACCGAAGTCTTACAAAAATTTGAGCGTCTCGCTCATTACAGAGAAGAAAAAGAAACCCCTCAGGAGGGAGCGCTATATTCGCTCGAGCTCCCGCTTGAGCTCCCGCTGGGGTCCTCGCTTGGACTTCCGCTGGAGCTCCCGCCAGAGCTCTCCCCTGAGGTCTCGCCAGCCGCCGTGGTAAATTTAGGGACGTCCGAGGGCGGAGAGTCGGGCTCGCTTGGGGGCTTCGGGATGGGCTCGAAGAGCCAGGGGACGAGCTGGGGAGCGGTCAGGGTCTCGTCACCCTCGTCCAAGCATCCCACGTTCCGCAAGGTCTCGATCATAAACTTGGCCATCGCCTGAGCGTTGACCTGCAAGAGCTTGTCGATGTCGTACTCAGAATAATCTCGGCGCTTCAGCCTTTCATCGAGCGTGGGAGGGGCGGGATCGCAGCTATCGCCATCTCCAGGCGCTTGACTTGGCCCTTCAGCATGTCATTCTCGCACTCTGCCCCGACCAATCGCGTGCGAAGCACCACGACTTGCCGAGAGTCCTGCATAAGAGCATTCTATCAGCAGCGAGAACGGAGGTATGAATCTCATAGGCGAGAACTAAGGTTGGAAAGGGTCTCGCTTACCTCCTCCGGCGGGCGCATGGACAGCTGGCATTGAGCGTCCTCCAGCTCGGTCTTCAGGGCCGCCACCTGAGCAACTGCCTCCTCTCTCGCCTTGTACATGTCAAGTAAATTTCGGTCGATGGTGATGCTTCGGCGAGCACACATGTGCGCAAGCTCGAACCCACGCATCAGGGCCCGGATGGAATCGAAAGTGAGGAGGTGAGTGGACATTTGGTCGTACAGGCCCGTAAACTCCCGGCTATAGAGGCCGTAGCCCAGCGCGAAGGCTTCGCCGGTGACCTCGTCGCCCTCCGCCCAGCTCAGGAGCAGCGTCGAGAGGGAAACTTGGTTGGCCTCTGGGTCCCATTGCAGCAAAGTCTTCCCTTCGGTGTCTAGGCTCTTCACGCCCATGCCAAAGTTCCTGTGCCCCTTTGGTACAGGCCTGGGTGGAGGCTTGGCAGAGCTTGCAGCAGCCACTATCTCGGTGCCCACCTCGCAACCCGCCTCGGCCGCGGCCGGAGGGTTCTCGGCAGGGACCCCACCACTACTCCTGAGGATGTCCCTCATCTCGCTGACCGCCGCTAGGATCTCGGCGAAAGATTTGCCCGACGAAGGGAGTCGGGCGGGCGAAGGTATCTTAGACTTCCCCTTCTCGGCAGCAGATGGCTTCAACCTCTTCACCCGTTGAGACGAGAAGCCACTGAGTTTCCGCTTTGCGGCACCAGGTGGCGGAGGCGGAGCTGGCTCTTCTCGGCAAGCGCGGGCCGCAGACCTCGCGAGAGCCAACAGATCTCCCGCAGTCTGGCCTTCGGCAGTTGGCGTCTCGGGGAAGGATTAGCGTAAGGGGATCTCCCGCTCTCCTATGGAGGCAACGAAAGACACGCAGCATCGAGGGATGCGCAAACACCGAGTAAAAGAAAAAAGAAGCGAGATCTCACCTTCGCCAGGAGGAACGGGGGGAAGGGAGTCGACGTCCCGCCTAAGGAAGGGGACGTCAAACTCCTTAGTCCCAAAGAACTCGAGGAGCGTGCCCTCGCGAGACCCTAAGGAGGGCGGCTTGTAAGCGGCATCCTCGTATTGAACCGGTGCGAGCGGGACGTTCCCGAAGTCGCCGGAGATGAAAACGAATTTCTCGCCCCAATGATGGTGCTTGTTGGCGAGACCGATTGTTTTGAGAAGCTGCCCGGAGAAGAAGACAACTCCCCCCTTCGCGCGGAAGGTAAACAGCTTCCGGAAGATCGAGAGGTTGAACTCTATCCTTTCGGATCGCATGTAGAAGATGAACGCTACAAGGATGGCGACCGAATTCGGGTTCAGCTGCGCGGGAATGACCCCATAGTAGCGGAGGGCGAGGCGCGTCTCTGGCCAAAGAGGGAGGCGAAAGCCCACCTTGAAGTGTTCGAGGGGGATCGCGAGCTCTCCCTCTCGCGCAGTGTTCACCCTATCGTTGTTGTCTGGGTTTCTCGCGGATAAGTTGGCGGGAACGTATCGGGACATGATCAGCTGGTACTCGTCCAAGGTCAGACAGCACGACGAGAATCGTTGCCTCCGAAAAGCTTCCGCACAATGAGAATGTCCCTCGTTCTCGCCAGGCATTGTGACTGAAGTGTTCGAAGGCGAAATACCAAGGAAAAGGGGGCGAGAGCAAGACGTTCTCGGCAGAACGCGAAAGCAAAAGAGAGAGAGAGGGAGGTTCCGGATAAGAGAAATAAATGTGGTGGGTGAATCCGCCTATTTATAGAAAGCTATGATGAATGATGATTTTCCCGGAAATGGGGGCGGAGGTACAACTGTCACACTCTAAGTCAATGATGCCTCGGTTCCCCGCCCAAATAGATAGTGACTGATCGATAGCCCTAGTCCGCGCAAGGGTCGAACGGTACGGCGAAAGCGAAAGCGAAGAATGTTCTCGCTAAGCGAAACTTAAGATAACAGCAATAACAGCGGTTAACCAATAAAAGTAGCTCACAATATCGCAAGCGGTCCACAGTCCAAAACAATTAAGAAAAACATAATTAGAAGACATGGTACATGGCGAGAAGGGAAGGCTAGAGGTAAGGAGAGGCGAGATGGCAAGAATCAATAAGGCTCCCAGCGCCAGCATCCTCGCTCTCGCTGTCGGGTCCTCGGGGGTGCTAGCGGGTTGAAGTAGGAGAAGAGCACGGTGCACCCTAGATTGATCCGGCGAGCTTGGTCTCGTATCCGCGTGAGGCACCTCCTGGGGGAAGATCCCGCAGTAGGGCAGCCTGGCCGCTCCGCCTCGCTTAGAAAGTAGTCTCGCTCCAGGGCCTCCAACCTTTGCTCCACCGATCTGTGGAACTCCCTCGCCGCGTAGGCCTAGGCCCGGTCCCGCCGCGCAAGTTTAGAGAGGATGGCCGCGACCCTTTTCCCTCGCCTTCTCGCGCTTCCCGCGCCAACCAGCATTTCTTCCATCTCGTCAGAGGAGGGGAAGGGAGAGTTGTCGCCATCCTCCTCTTGATCCCCTTCATCATCCTCGTCCTCTTAAGCCCCCGATCGTAGGTCCGGATCTCCTGAGAAGGCAATCGGGCGGTTAGTGAGAGAACAAGGTAGGGGTAGCAACAGTGTGTGGCATACCAGAACCATGGCGAGAGACGTCGGCCGGGGGAAGGCGAGAAGGCCCGGGTTCTCCCTCGACATCCCTCCCAAACAGAAGATGGAGGGGCTTTCCACGACCCGGACGGAAGGTCTCGCGCGCCGTGACCTCCGCATGGCCCGAAGTATGGGGAGGGTCGCGCTCCTTTTCGGAACGGTCCACCTCCGGCATCACGGACGGGTCGGCAGGCGCATCACCCACGGAAGGGGAGGATTGATTGCTGGATCGTCACAGGGGGCAATCTCTGCGACAGACTCAGGCGGGCTCTAGGTCCCGAACCATTGGCGGGATCTCTTTTCGGAGCCTGCGGCTGGTCCTCAGGCGGGCGAGATATCAATGGGTCCGGGGGCACCGGCGGAAGCCCAGCACCACCCTCCGAGACCACCTGCCAAGAAAGGTTCAGTGACCGATTCTTAAGAACAGTAATCCGCTAGTCGGCAAGACATACCCTCTGCGGCAGAAGGGGATTGGCCGCGCGGCTTGGGGATGGAGTTGGAGAGGCCCGGTGCTCTCGTGTGGGGTCCCGAGGGGTCTTCTTCTTCTCTTGCTGTGGCGGCGGAGGCTCCACGGTGGGTGCTCCTCTCGCCAGCCAAGGAGCCACTAGGGTGCTACTGGCAATGGCCTGCGCTTGCGCCGCCTTTATACGTTCCTGAAGACTCTGCGAGAGTGGCTTACCAACCTATTTGGGGCGCATCGCGAGGTCGCGCGAGATCTCAGAGGAGTGATAAAGGTCAGGGGCAGATTTTCAGCCGCCTATCAACGCATATATATAGCCGTGGTATGGCCCACCAAAAGATTCTCTTTTGAAGTGACACGTGCCCAACGAATATTGTTGGGTTGGACGTGTCTTTTTGAGCGCAGAGCTAGCTCAAAAAGAGCGGGGATTGTGTACAACCCAAAATTCGTTGGGTGGGACCCAGAGGCACTAGCGGTTGGGGTTGGACAAGCCATGAGTTAGCTCGGGCCTGAAGGCCATAAGAGCTCTCGAGCTGGAGGAGCTCCCGCTTAGGAGCAGGCAAGATCCCACCCATGGCCAGGAGCGGGTGAGAAGGCATGGCGCTGAGTGAGCTTCACTCTCTCAGCGCCGTAATCAACAAGGGCGCTGAGTGAGCTTCACTCACTCAGCGCCGCGACTAGCAGCAAAAGGCGTTGAGTGAGCTCCACTCACTCAACGTCGTGGTTAGCAGCAAGGGCATTAAGTGAGCTCCACTCACTCAATGCCGTGGTTAGCAGCAAAGGGCGTTGAGTGAGCTTAGCTCACTCAACTCTGCGACTAGCAGCAAAGGGCGTTGAGTGAGCTCCACACACTCAGCGCCGGGGTAAGCGGCGAGGGCGTTGAGTGGGCTCCACTCACCCAACGTCGCGCCCAGCGACAGTGCCAGGGTTAGATGAGCTCCCGCCTAGGGAGGGGCAAAAGCGTTTACCTTCGATAAGTCGTGACCGGCTCTCGGCAGAGCCGGCGAGAAGGTGGGGGCTGGCTCAGCGTAGGAAGGCGAGAGGGTTCTCGGCACAGAGCTCTCGCCGAGTGGGGCCCGGGGTCAGGGTAAAATGTCTTAATTGCCCCCTGGTAAAATTACCCTTATACCCTCAGGGGCTGTATTTAACGCTTTTGAGACAGCGGGATTTGGCTATTGGCAGACCAGCCAGGGGTATTTCAGTAACTTTAGGTCAGTAAAAGGCTATAAATAGACCCATAAGGGCTCTTTAGAGGGCATACTCTCATTTTTCTCTGAATCCACAGTGCCTTCTGAGGAGCTCCTAGCCCAGCTTTTGGCTTTGGAGGGGAAGCTCTCAGAGATCTTCCGGGTGTGAGGTGGGACCTCCCAGCTGAGGCTTTGGGTCAGTCTTTGGACCTTAGCAGCCAGTCGAGGGTCGAGGCTTGAGGGAAGTAGGTGTTGGCTGCATCCTGATTTTTGAACTCCCGTTGAGGTCAATTTTGGCTTCAACACCAATAGCGTGAGTTCAAAAATACAACAAATAATATATGCCACTCAATCTGGATTGATAATGCGCTGGCCGTCCGATCTGCTCTGAAAATCTTATAAAATATCAAATTCGCAACTAGGGGTGCAAACGAGTCGAGCTCGAGTCGAGCTTGGAAAAATTTCCAAACTCGAGCTTGATCTCGAGCTCAAGGCCAACTTATCGAGCTCGAGCTCGAGTTTCGAGCTCGAGCTCGAGCTGCTCGCGTGTTTTTTAGCTCATGAGCTTTATTTTCATATTTTTTTAAATGTATAAATAAAAAGCTCGCAAGCCGACTCGCGAGCTCATGAACAACATTAGATGAGCTCGAGCTCGACTCGTAATCGAGCTCGAGCTCGTCGAGCTCGAGCTCGAGCTCGACAGGCTCGAGCTCGAGTCGAGCTTTTTTCGAGCCGGCTCATCGAGCTTTCGAGCCGGATCAACTCAACTTGCACCCCTATTCGCAACCCTAAAACCGCTGGTGCCGTAAAAACACCGCGACCTACTCTCCCGTCCCGCCAGCTCACAACCGTCCCCTTCTTTTTCTTCCCAAACTCTGGAGTGTGATTCTTTTACCTCCGACGACTCGCTGATACCGTGAAAACGCCGCGACCTACTCCCCCGTCCCACTCACAACCTTCCCCTTCTTCTTCCCAACCTCTGGAGTGCGATTCTTTTACCTCCGACGACATCAACGCCCACTCGCCCCTTCAACCCCGCCTCCTGTGAAACACATCGCCAACGCCGAAGCAATACTTTGCCCTCTTTACGATAACTGGTTCAGCATCGCCGTGCTCAGCATCGCCTCTTTTTGGTTATGTACCTATCTTTCGTAAGTTCAGCATCGCCTCTTTTTGGTTTCGTTACATATCTATCTTTCGTCTATGGATTTCGTTTTCTATTTTTCATTCTGGATTTAGATCTAGGGATTTCTATCTTTTATGTTCTTTGCTCTCCAATTTGTATTTCGTTTTCTGATTCCATTGTTTCATGGCATTTCAGAATTTCTGGAAGAAGAGAAGCAAACTCTGGAATACAGAGATATATATGTTTTGGCTTTACACATCATCTGCTCTCTGTTTTAGTTTCAGATTTTGGGCAGAATTTTTCGAAGAAGAGAAGCAAACCCGGGAATACAGAGATATATATAGTTGGGCTTTACATAGCATCTGCTCTCTATTTTAGGTTCGGATTTTGGGGAACACGACTACAGAGATGATGTTCACTTACAGGTATATTTGTGGTTGTTCATTTTTATTTATATATATAGATCCTCTGTATCCAGGATATATAAGGTTCGGCTTTGATGTATTCAAGCAGATTTTTTACGTGATTTATGTCGACAAACATACTCTTGATCACATACAAATTGTGTTTCAATCTGCATATATACAGATTGCGTGATATATCTGCATATATATGCATACAAATTGATTATTTGTTTTGAAATATATTCGTGGTTGCGTGATATATCTGCATAGATATGTATATAAAGTGGTAGGACTTACAGATTGAATGTTTGAATACACGAAAACATTAGTTAATGAAATTCTCTCTTCCACGTCAAAGGTAACTCCAAACACAAATATCGTCACTATGACATATGTCAACGTCATGACAAATGTTGCCCCACGACAAATGTAAACCCCAACACAAATGTTGCCCCCAAGACAAATGTCGCTCACACCACAAATGTCACCCCCACGATAAATGTCACTCACAATACAAATGTCGCACCAAAGACAAATGTCTAACTCACGACAATTGCCACCCCCACGACAAAAGACGCACCAATATATGTCACTCCCACGACATATGTCGCTCCCACGACATATGTCGCTCCCACGACATATGTCGCTCCCACGACATATGTCGCTCCCACGACATATGTCGCTCCCACGACATATGTCGCTCCCACGACATATGTCGCTCCCACGACATATGTTGGTGCGTCATCAAAAGGTGCTCCCACAACATAAGTCACTCACACGACAAATGTCGCCCCCACGACAAATGTCATGACCACGACAAATGTCATGACCACGACAAATGTCACCCTCATGACAAATGTCACCCTCATGACAAATATCGCACCCACAACAAATGTCACCCCCTACAACTAATATCGCCCCACGAGGCCACGACAAATGTCGTCTCTTTGACAAATATCACCACCACGACATATGTCGCATCCACGACAAGTGTCGCTCCCACGACAAGTGTCATCCCCACGGCAAATGTCTTCACCACGACAAATGTCGCCCCCAAGACAAATATTGCACCCACAGAAATGGTGCCCCTCTACAAAAATGTCCTCCCAATGACAAATGTTGTTTCTTCGACAAATGGTTCCACTACGACAGATGTCGCTCCCACGAGAAATGTTGCTCCCACGACGAATGCCCCCGGGCCGAAGGCCCGTGCCTGTCACTTGTATATATATATATATATATATATATATACATATATCTTTATTATATAAGGAAAGAGCTAAACATCCTATGGTATAACTTTTAAATCCCAAAATACCCCCACTAAAAAAGTCTTTCTTTTATTAATGTAGAAGCCTTTTGGTCATTTTCAAAGTTTTCTTCATTATAGCAGTTTTTTAAAATGAAGAGCTAAACACCCCTGCTTTCTCCTCTACTACACGCCACCACAGCCTTTTGGTCATTCAGGGCTCAAACACAACTTTTCACAGTTTCGGCCATTACCCGCGCGTGAAGCAGCTCCCGCCAGCATCGAAAACAGCTCCCGCCAGCGTCTGCCCGCCTCTGCGACATCCTTCTTTCTCCTCTCTGCACGCCATCATCGTCCCGTCTCATTCTCCTCTCTGCACGCCGCAGTGCTCCTTCTCCAGTTCTCCTTCTCCATAACCCTACCTCCTCTCCCCGCCCTCCTTCTCCATAACCCTACCTCCTCTCTCCGCCCTCCTTCTCCATAACCCTACCTCCTCTCCCCACCAATTTTTTCTCCACAGCGCTCCTTCTCTGCAACAGTCGAGAGAATAGAGCTTTTCCTTTACAGTGCGGTGATCTCCTCCTTTACAGTGCTCTCACCGGTAATTTCTTCATGCTCTGAACATTTCTTCATGTTCATCCACTGTGCTCTGAACATTCATCTTCATGCTCCTCCATCAACAGAGCATCTCCATCGAAATAGCATCTCCTCCACGGTGCAGAGAATAGGGCTTCTCCGTCAAAATTTCTGGTTTGAAATACCATCTCCTCCTTTACAGTGCTCTCGCCGGTAATTTCATCTACTCTTCATCTTCATGCTCTTAATTTCTTCATGTTCAGAGACTGTGCAAACATAGCTTTTCAGTTTTTCAGTTTTTTTTATCTTTATTATATAAGGAAAGAGCTAAACATCCTATGGTGTAACTTTTAAATCCCAAAATACCCCCACTAAAATAGTTTTTCTTTTATTAATGTAGAGGCCTTTTGGTCATTTTCAAAGTTTTCTTCATTATAGCAGTTTTTTAAAATGAAGAGCTAAACACCCCCTGCTTTCTCCTCTACTACACGTCACCGCAGCCTTTTGGTCATTCGGGGCTCAAACACAGCTTTTCACAGTTTCGACCATTACCCGCGCGTGAAGCAGCTCCCGCCAGCGCCGAAAACAGCTCCCGCAAGTGTCTGCCCGCCTCTGCGACGTCCTTCTTTCTCCTCTCTGCACGCCACCATCGTCCCGTCTCATTCTCCTCTCTGCACGCCGCAGTGCTCCTTCTCCAGTTCTCCTTCTTCATAACCCTTCTTCCTCTCCCCGCCCTCCTTCTCCATAACCCTACCTCCTCTCCCCGCCAATTTTTTCTCCACAGCGCTCCTTCTCTGCAGCAGTCGAGAGAATAGAGCTTCTCCTTTACAGTGCGGTGATCTCCTCCTTTACAGTGCTCTCACCTGTAATTTCTTCATGCTCTGAACATTTCTTCATGTTCATCCACTGTGCTCTGAACATTCATCTTCATGCTCCTCCATCAACAGAGCATCTCTATCGAAATAGCATCTCCTCCACGGTGCAGAGAATAGGGCTTCTCCGTCGAAATTTCTGGTTTGAAATACCATCTCCTCCTTTACAGTGCTCTCGCCGGTAATTTCATCTACTCTTCATCTTCATGCTCTTAATTTATTCATGTTCAGAGAGTGTGCAAACAGAACTTTTCAGTTTTTCAGTTTTTTTTTCTTTCTCAGCTTTAGTTTTTCAGTTTTTTTCTGAAATCATTCCAACGTGCGGGCAATATTCGTCATTAAGAGCTGAATGTGGAGAGATGCCATTGATGTATGGAGAATGTTCACATTCGTGCTTAGTTTTTCAATTTTTCTTTTTCTGAATGTTGCCAAACACGAAGTCATCTCTTCATATTCATCATTAAGAGTTGAATGTTGCCATTGATGTATGGAGAATGTTCACAGTGGTGCCATTGATGGGAACATTCTCCATAGAGCTGAATGTGGAGAGATGTCATTGATGTATGGAGAGTAGCAGATGGAAGAGATTCCATTGATGTTATATATATAAGCACGAATGTGGAGAGATGCAAGCAGAGCAGAGTTGGAAAATTGATGTTTTAATTCCTCTAAACATTAATATTTACAGTGTTCACATTAATATGTAGAGATTAGTATTTTTATGCTGCTGAATGATTTCGTGTTAATACTACTTTTCAGTTCTTTCATTAAGAGCTGAATGATTTTGTGTTAATATGTAGCTGAATGATTACAGTTTTCTTTGTATGCTTTATTTTCTTTACAGTGTTCTTGCTTTGTTCAAGTGGGGGTTCAAGTTATTTTTGTGTTAATTAAATACAGGATCTTCATCTGCATGTAATCTCCTCTCTTACACTATGCAGTATTACTTGCAGAGATTATAATTGTTAATTAAATACAGGATCTTTATATGTGTTGCAAGATCCGCTTTTCGGCAAGCTGCTCACGGTATGATGTTGCTTTTCAACTTCTATTCTTTGTGTGCTTTCCTCTGATTTCTGACCTCTTTCTAAAATGTGTTTAGATTTTTTTTGGCTGTGCATGAGCTATCAAAATATGTGATATGTAAATCACTAATTTCCAGATTTGCTTCAGATTTATCTTCAGATTTTTCAGATTTCACACATGTTTGAAAGCCCCTTAATTGAAACAGATTTTTCAGATTTGGGGTGATAATAAGGGGTTTTAAATCTGAAAATATGTGATAATAAGGGGCTTTAAATCTGAAAAGTCTGTTTCAGATTTGCTTCTGAAAAGCCGACATATTTGATTAGATTTAGATTAGCTTCAGATTAGCTTTTCAGATTAGCTTTAAATCTGAAAAGTCAGTTTCAGATTTGAGCTTTAGATTTGGCCGACATTTAATTGAAATAGATTTTCCAGATTTCACAGATTTTTCAGATTTCACACAGATTTTTCAGTAAACTTGGTAATTACCCCTTATTTAAACTTGGCCGACATTTTCTGTAAATTTGAAATTATCTAAAGTGCTCTTTACCTGCGCTAAATCTGAAAAAATTGAAAGGTCTGTTTCAAAATATGTATGAGTTATCAAAATATGTGATTAGCTTTAGATTTGCTTCAGATTTGGGGTGAGTGATAATATGTAAATCACTAATTTCAGAATTGCTTTACCATAAAGATATTCAGATTTATCTTAAGATTTTTCAGATTTTCACAATATGTAATTCACTCATTTTCAGATGTCACACATGTTTGCTTCAGATTTCTTGATAATCTGAAGCAAACTTGGTTATTATTGATTTACTCACTGCATGATGAGTTATCAATGTAATGAAAGAAGATAGAGGAAATAAAAATGCAGGTGGTTACCTTACATGCACTTCTGTAATTTCAGATTTTTTTTAGTGCAAATGTTGGCTTCATATTTTTATTGATTTCAGATTTGTGATTTCATAATTTTTTGCAAATAAACTTTGTGATTTCAGTTTTTTTTATTTCAACCTAGTTGATAATTAATGATTTGCTCAAGTGCACGAGTTATCCATGTAATGAAAGAAGAGGAGAAATAAAAATGCAAGTGTTTAGTTTACAGCGCCGATGGTTCAGGTTCTGTAATGTTTATCAAGAAATGTTTAAATCGTGTTCGTCGAGCAATATGCCCATTAAAATAAGTACTTTTTTTGGTCTCTCTATTCAGCAATATTTATTTTCCTAGCAAGTCCTCATGATCGTGATTACAGTTCCTCACTTCCTCACGATCATGATTACAGTTTCGAGAATAGACCGTCGAAATATAGCAAGAAATTACCATTCGTCGGCCAACGCCGGCATTTTCAGATCCCACAACCGACAACTTGCCCTCACTATGCTGCTCGATTATTCCACAAAGAATCAAAAAATTTATGCTTTAAACTTGACAAAGTAGTTTTACCTCCCATTCCTGTACCCCCGCAGTTGATGGATCTTTACACTGACCATACCACAAAAGGGCGTCATTTCAAACAAAATATTTGTGCAAACAATCACGTTTTCTCTTTCACATCCATGGCTGTGATGCTTGACGAAACACTCCCGACATTCAACCAAAGTTTGTACACATTCAGAGCGCATGGCGCTATATATCATTCACGATTTCTACAGATGTTCATCTACGACACCAAAAATGAAACCTCATATCGTTTGGAGGAAAGAAATGGACTCAATATGGAAATTTTGAATGAAATCAAAAATATCCTTGATACTCACAACCCGTATGTTATGACTTTCAGATAAATTGCTCAACATCAGCAGTTACAATCGTGTCAACTACTTATTCGTGAACGACATTCTACTGACCGACAAGACATCCTTCCTACCGCATCTTAGGTGGATGCAGTATTGGTGGGTGTAGAAGATTTTGCAGAGTCTATCGATAGGGACATCAAAATTCATTCTACAACAGGACATCTAACTACAGTCAAAGAGTATACAGGTCATTACGATCCACTTCAATACCCACTTCTACTATCACATGGTACTTTTGGTTGGGATTTAGCTTTTCAGACGGATCAAGGGTTGAGCGTTAGTTGTTGCGACTTCCAAACTCCATGGTCATATCTTGGGAAGATGAACATTCTGTAAATATATTGATCGATGCAATATTTCCTGAGCTATGTTCCCCAACTGATGTCAGATATATGGAAAGCAGAGCAATAATAATCTCTTTAAATGAGGATGTCAACAGAATAAATGAAAAATGTCTTGAAATATATCCGGGGAATGCAAAATATATTACTCTTTTGGCTATGTTGTGGATGACACCCGTAATTTGTATTTGCCAGAATTCTTAAATTCAATAAATCCGGGAAATCTATCACCTCATGAGCTCAATCTCAAGAAAGGTTCACCGATAATGCTGATTAGAAACATTGATCCAAAAATTGGATTATGCAACGGAATAAGACTTACATGTGTAACAATTTCAAGAAATGTTATTGAAGCTGAAATATTGAGCGGAGATTTTAAAGGCCATAGAGTATTTCTACCACGAATCCCCTTGAAGAGTGTAGAAGATGTTAAACTGTCATTCGAGCTCACCCGTAAACAATTCCCAATACGTTTGAGCTATGCTCTAACCATCAACAAATCATAGGGTCAAACAATTTCAAAAGTTAGAGTATATTTACCGAATGATGTTTTTAGTCATGGTCAACTGTATGTGACATTGTCAAGAGGAGTTTCTGCAAAAAGCACCAAAGTGATGGTTAAAAATGGTACATTGGATGAGCGGGAATGAGTGTACACTAGAAATGTTGTGTTCAAGGAAATATTCACAAAATTACATGCATCAAGTAAACTTACATAGATTGTATGAATTAATGTAACTTTTGTACATTGAATGATGTTTTTATTACATAGATGGTATTCTTTTAATCAATGTGCAATTTAATTTTGATTGTTGTGTGCCGAATATTTTTCCCGCCGAATGTCTGCCCCCCTCAGGACCAATGTTATCACCCACAATCAAATTATGTTTCTAAAGTTATTCTTCTAAATATACTTGAAAGATTTCACAATCATTATCTTTAACTTATGTTGTAAATTAGGCAAATTTTATCAAACATTACTCAATGTCGCATCATAAAGATAAAATGTGTAAGCAGCTTACTTTTTTTTTCTTTCTAGAATTTTTGACTGCACTACAGTTACATACCATAACACATTGAATTATACTTTTTGTAGATGGCATGCCCGATAGCATCGAAGAATATTACAGAGACAGACGGTAATTTACCATTACCGTATCACTTAAGGCCTAAACAAGAGTACAATGAGCTCCAAATGATCATAAAAAGGGTGTCAAGGGATCTAAGCGATGATGATCAATGGGATTTTGCTTTTCGTGAGTTATTCACGTCGTCGAAATATCTGGTTCCGAAAAACTTCGACGAAAATGCCGCTGCGAAAGAGTTGCTGAGAAAAAGGGATACTAAATGATCAATGGGATCTAAGCGATGATGATCATTGAGCACTTTTTGCTCCAGTTTTCTCCAAAATATATATGATTACTTTATCTTCTTATAGGTTTTCTTATATGCACTTATGTACGCACTTTTTTGTTCCAGTTTTTTCCAAAACATGTATGGTTACTTTATCTTCTTATCTGCTAAAATTTCCTTTCCTTCCATTTTTGTGTGAAATATCAAATATGTGCAGCAAGCTAAAGTTTGTGTGTGAAAATGAATTAAATTATTGACATATTTGGTAAGGGCAGTCTCGTGCACAAAGCATTCATACATAGCGAGAGTGAGGCGAAGTATTGAATAGTCAATAATTGAATGGATAGTTATAATTGTGCATGCAGAAGCTGCACAATTTATGTAAAGCGACGGCTTCCCTAATTCCAACTTTTTTTGAGAGCAGAGAAGGGCATATTTCCAACTGAAGTCGCCTTCCACGTCAAATGGCACTAGACCAATAGCGTCGCCTCGACCAAGGTCGCCTCCCCAAACAATGTCGTCGTCCCGACCAATGTCGCCGCCCTGACCAATGTCGCCGCCCCGACCATTGTCGCCGCCCCGACCAATGTCTCCACCCCAACCAATGTCGCCTCCAATGACCAATGTCGCCGCTCACGACTAATGTCGCAGCCCCCGATCAATGTCATCGCTCACGTCCAATGTCTCCCCCGCGACAAATGTCATCATCCACGACCAATATCTCTTTCCACACTTAATGTTGCCCCATACGACCAATGTCACCCCCACGACAATGTTGCCGCACATGACAAATATCGTCTCTCCCGACCAATGTTGCCTCCCCCGACCAAAGTCGTCGCCCCCAACCAATGTCGCCCCCATGACAAATGTCGCCCCCACGACAAATGTCGCACCCACGACAAATGTCGCACAAACGACGAATGTCGTCCCCACGACAAGTGACGCACTCACGATGAATGTTGCCCGCACGGGGTCCCCCGTGCACGACTGCTTGTATATATATATACCTATATATATATAGATATAATATGCGAGCAACTTTATGTGCGGGCGTACGAACAACAAAAAAAGGGGGTCAAGATAGCTTCAAATCAAAAAGTGATCAACATAAAAGTTGTAGATATCGTCGATACGAACAACTTTCATGTTGAACACTTTTTTGATTTAGAGCTGTTTTGACCTTCGATTTGGGGATCGAAATCTGGGGCCGCGAGAGTGCTACAGTAACACTCTCGCCGCCCCAGATTTCGATCCCCAAATCGAACGTCAAAACAACTTCCAATCAAAAAGTGTTCAACATGAAAGTTGTTCATATCGACGATATTTACAACTTTCATGTTGATCACTTTTCGATTTGAAGCTGTTTCAATCCTTGCCCATACGCCCGTACGCCCGTACGCCCGCACACGATATATTCTATATATATATATATATATATATATATATATATATATATACACAAGTGACAGGCACGGGCCTTCGGCCCTGGGGGCATTCGGAGGGGATGCGACAATCAGCGGGGTCTGACATTCAGCGGGGTGCGACATTCGGCGGGATGCGACATTCGTCGGCGGTGCGACATTTGTCGTGGGGACGACATTTGTTGTGGGCGGCGATATTTGTTGTGGGCGGTGACATTTGTCGTGGGCGACGACATTTGTCGTGGGCGGCGACATTTGTCGTGGACAGTACCCACCCGCAACATATACATATGAGTACTCAAAATGACCGTAATAAAATATAAATCAAGAATATAATTTTTATTTTGTAAAACAAATTATATTTTAACGTTAAAACATTAATCTTTCTTTTGTCATTTCTAGTTATAGGTCATAGATTTAGGATACCTAGTATTTTTATTTTTTGTATTTAAATATTGCAAAGTTGTGTAATTATCTAAAAGTATATTGACTTTATAATATATTAATAAAAAGTTATGTATATTTGTGTAATTATGAATACAACTATAAGGACAATATATGGAGATTTGCAATGTTTCACCAAAGATTAGTTTTCCTATAATAGTAGATATATATATATATATATATATATATATATATATATATATATATATATATATATATATATATATATATATATATATATATAATATTGGACAATTTAAAATGCTGTCAATTTAAAACATTGATAAATAAAATAATTAACTTTAAATGAGATTCTTCACATTTTTATGATAAAAATAACTTAAATCTTGAACATATTTTTTTATTATAACAAACACAGCTAGTGGCATTTGTAACTCAGAATTTTTTCTTTTTTAAGACATGGAGAAGTCTTTTTTATTTTACTTTAGAAAAGCAGACTTCAAACACACTAGGTAGAACGATTTGTCAAGTCCAAACATATCTATAGACTATAGTAGTAGGCGTTGATAGAAAAAATAAGGTGCATCGGCAGCATCGCCATCTGAATTGTATTATCAAAATTTTAGGATAATTATAAAATACAAAATGTAGCGACGATGGATGCAGATCGTCGTCGTATTCAAAATCTACTAATCTTTATTGGAGTATAAATGCAGAATTATATTTCTAAATTAAGAATACACAATTAAACTAGAACCAATGGAATACAATTGAATTGCGGAAACTTAATGCATACAATTTTAACTTCTGTTCGTGTTTCATCATTGCCACGACTCTCAAAAGTCTTGACGTGCTCTTACGAAATCGGGGACGTTAGAGGTAGTATCGCTAACATATCATGTTGTCTAAATATTTAATCTTTGTCATGAAAAGGTTAACACAAAGGTGTATGAAAAAATAATGGAATCTAAATTTTAGAGCAAAAATTCCTAACTCATGCATGACGGTTTTCTCATTTATATCTTATCCTGCTAACATACCAACAGGTTTCTATGTGAATGAACTGAATGGAAGATGAAATTTATGACTTGATTCACTTGTAATAAAAGAGAGAATAATTTCACCTGAAGCAAAAAGGATCTGAAGGTATGATCTCCACCATTCAGGAAACACTTCCCCAGAAAACCAAAAGGGAGAGAAAGATGTAAAAGTAAAAAGGCCCAGCCCAAATCAGCATCACCTAAAGCCCACAAATCTGTTAGACCAAATATTCTAGAAATTTCTATACATTTCCTATTTAGAAAAATCTGTAACCATCTAGAATAGTCCAAGGCCCATTATAAAAAGGCCTCATGTAAAACCAGTAGAATGAATGAATGCAATCCCAATTGCTGCCTTAGCTCCGTGATTCTTTCCTCCACCTGCACTTAAAATCTAAGAACCAAATTAAGTTAAAATACCAACAGTGGTATCAGAGCGAGGTTCGACAACATCATCGAGTCGTATTTCGTTTGCCATGGCCTCATCATCTACCAAGCTTCCCATCTTTTCTCATCCATCCATTCCAATGTTCAATGGAGAACTCTATGAGCAATGGAGTGACAAAATGGAGACGCTATTGATCTCACAAGACTTGTGGGACATTGTGGAAGAAGGACTGAAGACAACCGGCAAAGCAGCTGATGGAGAAGCTCCCAAATACAAGAAAGAAGACAAGATGAAGGATGCACTTGCACTCCACCTCATTCAGCAAGGAGTATCCGCACCAATCTACCCAAGGATAATGGGTTCGAAATCTTCCCAAGAAGCCTGGAATCGTCTTAAAACCGAGTACAAAGGCTCCAAAAAGGTAATTAAAATCAAACTCCAAGCTTTGAGAAGGCAATTCGATGAAATTAAGATGAAAGAGGGGGAAAACTCTCAAGAATACTTTGCTAAGTTAACTAGCTTGGCAAACCAAATAAAAGCACTAGGAGGAGACCTGGAAGAGACACAAATTGTTGAAAAGGTACTCAGAACTCTTCCCAGGACATACAATCATGTGGTTTCAGCAATAATGGAAGCACATGACATGGAAGCAATGACTGTCACTGAATTGATGGGCTCAATTCAGTCACACGAAGATCTCCTCTTTCATAAAGACGCCGCTATTGAGAAAGTCTTCCAAACCAAGATGAATCTCAAAAGCAAAACAGGAACAAAGAATTTCCAAAACAAAAATTTCAAAAACCAAAAGCAAGAATGGCAGGAAGATAAAGGCTTTCACAAACAGAGAAGTCCAGCACCTGTTACAGGAGCATCATGCATCATATGCAAAAAAACCAATCATCTTACAAAGGATTGCTACTGGCGTTGCAAAACTTGCAAAATCCAGAACCATTCCGAGAAGAACTGCTTGTTCAAGCAGAAGCAAGAAGCTAAAACCGCAGAAGAACAGTATCTGTTCACCTGTAAAACCACAAAAACCAAAGAGCCATCACAAATATGGTTCATCGACAGCGGATGCTCGAGCCACATGGTAAATGATCGAGACTTCTTCATCAACCTCGATGAATCCTACAAATCAGAAGTAATGTTAGGAGATGGAAAGAAGATAAAAATTGAAGGAAGAGGAACTGCAGCAGTCATCACAAAGCAAGGACTACACAAGCTCATTGAAGAGGTATGCTATGTCCCCACTCTCACTCAGAACCTATTGAGTGTAGGACAGCTGAACAAAAAGGGATTCAAGGTGATTTTTGATAACAATGTATGCTCAATTTATCACCCTAAATCCAACTCTCTTGTTGAAACTGCACACCAAAACTCCAGCAACATTTATACAATGGAACTTCAACCACAAAAGAAAGTTCTATTGGCTGGAGTACAAGAGAACAATTTGGCACATCTATGGCACCATAGATTTGGCCACATCAACTACACCTACCTTCATCATATGCAAGAGCATCAGATGGCAAAAGGACTCCCAGTTTTTCCAAAAACAAGTCAAAATTGCGACATTTGTGCACGCTGCAAGTCACACAGACAGCCATTCCCACATACAGCTCAAAGAAGGGCAATACAACCATTAGAGCTATTACATATAGACCTCTGGGGGCCTGCTAATACAGAAACATTAGGAGGGAAGAGGTACTACATGCTAATCGTCGACGACTACAGTCGATTTATGTGGATTACGCATTTAGAACAAAAATCAGAAAGCTTCAAACAGTTCACTGTTTTTAAGAATCAAATTGAGAATCAGTTAGAGAAGAAGATAAAAGTGTTAAGAAGTGACAGAGGAGGGGAGTTTCTATCCAATGAGTTTATCAGATTTTGCCAAGAAGCAGGGATACACAGAGAACTTACAGCTCCAGCCACACCGCAGCAAAATGGCGTAGTAGAAAGAAGAAACCGCACAATCCTGGAGATGGCAAGAGCCATGATGACTGCAAAGGCTCTTCCTAAACCATTCTGGGGAGAAGCCACGACAACAGCAGTATACATCCTCAATCGAACACCTACCAAAGCAATTCTCAAATCAACTCCTTATGAAGCTCTGCACAATCGAAAGCCAAATGTTGATCATCTGCGCATCTTTTTGTCGATTGCCTATGCACACAAAAACACTGGAAGAACAGATAAGTTGGAAGAAACAAGTATCAAATGTATTCTCCTTGGTTACAGTGAGCAAACAAAAGGATACCGACTACTTGAACCAAAAACCAGCAAGCTTATTATCTCACGAGATGTAACCTTCCATGAAGGAGAGGCTTGGCAATGGGCCTCAGATTCTGATATTCCTCACTCTACAGAGCCGGTGGTTGAGCTAGGACATCCTCCTAACTCCATCCAAGACGACAATGAAGAATGGCATCTGCCGGTTGAGCCTGGAACACCACCAAGCACCATCCAAGGCAGTATGGAGCAAAGTGAGTCTGAAGACTCTGAAGGCGAATCATCATCGGCCCACAAGGTTCGTTCCCTACAAGAAATCTACCAACAAAATGAATTTGCTCTCCTTTCATCCAGCATTCCAGCACATTATGAAGAAGCATCCAAAAATAAAGAATGGAGAAATGCAATGCAAGAGGAAATTGCAGCCATAACCAAAAATAAGACCTGGAGCTTGGTAAGTAAACCCAAAAACAAAGAAACCATTGGACTCAAATGGATCTACAAGCTCAAGCAGGATGAAACTGGCAAAGTGCTAAAACACAAAGCTCGACTGGTTGCAAAGGGCTACACCCAAAGGCCCGGAGAAGATTACAACGAAACATTTGCACCAGTCGCCCGCTTATGTACAATTCGATTAATACTTGCTCTAGCAGCCAAACACAAGTATCCAGTATACCAACTCGACGTAAAATCAGCTTTCCTTAACGGAAATCTATCAGAAGAAGTTTATGTTTCCCAACCACAGGGATTCGAAGTAAAAGGAGAAGAAGAGAAGGTATACAGATTACACAAGGCACTCTATGGACTGAAACAGGCTCCAAGAACATGGCACCAGAACATTGATGGATTCTTCCTGCAAGAAGGATTCATCAGAAGTCCAATTGAAGCAACACTCTACATCAAAAATGAAGAAGAAGGTAAAATCATCATAAGCCTCTATGTTGACGATTTGATTCTCACTGGATCAAACAAAGTCCAAATAGAGAAGTTCAAAGAAAAGTTGAAGACAAGGTATGAGATGATCGATCTAGGAGCCCTCAAGTTTTTTCTGGGACTACAGATCAAACAACTCAAGGACGGTATCTTCATATCACAAGAACTATACACCAAAACGCTACTGAAGAAATTTGATATGGAAAACTGCAATCCTGCAGTAACCCCAATGTCAACTACAGAGAAATTAACACCAAAATCAGAAGAAGAAGAAGGCGCAGACCAAGAGAAATTCAGAAGTTTAGTAGGAAGCTTAATATATCTCACAAATTCGCGGCCAGATATCGAAAATTCCGTAAACATCGTAGCACGCTTCATCAGCAATCCCTCCATGAATCATTTCGCTGCTACAAAACGAATCATGCGATACCTACAAGGAACAAAAGGATATGGAATTTTCTACCAAAGCAACAGGAATAGCCCTCTTCTCGGCTACACCGACTCAGATTGGGCAGGGGACACCGAAGATCGCAAAAGCACAGGCGGCTTTATCTTCTTTGTTGGATCCGCACCCATATCATGGAGTTCAAGGAAACAACGATCGGTTGCCCTATCAACTACCGAAGCCGAGTATATGGCGCTTAATACCGCGGCATGTGAAGCTATTTGGCTTCATCGCCTAAAGAAAGAGATAGAAGAAGGATTCGAAGTAAAAGAAGAAGAAGAAAAAGGCGTAAAATTGCTCTGCGACAACAGCTCCGCCATCGCCTTATCTAAAAACCCCGTATACCACAACCGGAGCAAGCACATCGACATTCGCCACCACTTCATCAGAGAACTTGTGGAGAAGAAGAAGATCGATGTACAGTTCTGTCCAACGAAGCAGCAGCTCGCCGACCTAATGACGAAGCCCTTAGCAAGAGAGCGTTTTATTGAACTCAGGAAGAAGATCGGGCTTATGCCTGATACTGATTTAGAGGGGGTGTAAAAGTAAAAAGGCCCAGCCCAAATCAGCATCACCTAAAGCCCACAAATCTGTTAGACCAAATATTCTAGAAATTTCTATACATTTCCTATTTAGAAAAATCTGTAACCATCTAGAATAGTCCAAGGCCCATTATAAAAAGGCCTCATGTAAAACCAGTAGAATGAATGAATGCAATCCCAATTGCTGCCTTAGCTCCGTGATTCTTTCCTCCACCTGCACTTAAAATCTAAGAACCAAATTAAGTTAAAATACCAACAAAAGAATGTTGCAGTCTCCTTCTGTCCTCCAAGATTCCGATGTGCAGGTAAGAGGAAAAGCTCTCTGTATTTTCCCTGGTTTTCACCGATGGCATATCAACAAAGCTGATGGAGGCGTTTGACTAGGTCGCGACAAGGAGATTTGACAAGAAGATGGAAACTCCGAACACACCTGGGAAAACTTCGATCCTGCACGTAATGGCCTGGAAATGGGAGATCTTACACTCTTCATTTCTGAATCTGCGAGAGAGATTAAGATTCCTCGCTCGTTTTCTCCAAAAGCTGAATGGGAGTTTTCCTGAGATGAAGATGAACTGTTGCCAAAACCGCATACCTCTTTTCACTCTTGTTCACAGTTTTTGGTACGAAGGGAGGAATATGCATGCCAATAGACATAGGCTTTAATAGGAAGAGTCTTTTGAAGTTACAAATCAAGAGGTCAATTAATCCCATTTAACTCCAAATTAAAAAAGAATATAAAACCTAGCTATGAAATTAATTAGGATTTTATCTCATGCCAAACATATGGCAAAATTTTGTGTCAAGGGTGAGACCGGGTTCGCGACTGAAGTTACGAGATGATCTGGCCCACCTATCACAGGCTTCGACCGTTCGCGCGACAGAATTAACTCGCACTCGTAGGAGTTCGAATACACTCTAATTTTTGCGTACGACTTTATTGGGACGTCTCGATGAATTGAGTTCACCAAATGAAAAATATCTAACAGGCGTATCTGTCGAGCATCAGGTACGTATCATAACCAGAAACGTACTCGGTACGCAGCCCTCAGGGAAGTATCGGTGCTTTATAGATCATGGCTATTGGAGTGGAAGATTGGAAGAGGGTTCGATTAGTAACAGAAGAGGAGGTAGGTGTTGTTGGGGAAGGGAAGGAGGTTTATGGTGGCTAGGTGAGGGGGGAGGCTGATGCAGAAGTGGGGAAGGTCCAACGGGCTTCTGGTGGACAAGAGAAGGGAGGAAGTTTTCGACGGCAGGCATAGAGGAATGGTAATGGGTCAACGGGACTGTAAGAAGAAGGGGAAGGGTTGAAGGCAAAAATAGAGGCTAGGGAGAGGGGTCAGTGGCGACTGTAGAGATATCTGAAGGCGGTTGGAGGGGTCTCAGTGGTGAAAGGGATGGGGGCTGTGTATTTTTATTTCTTAGGGAGGGGGTTGGGATCTGGAGGGCATGTAGTCTTGCAGCAATGGAGAAGAAGGTGGTTAGAGGAAGAGGTAGAGAGTATGGCAGAGGAGATAAGAGACGCCTTCGACACAACCCCTAGAAGTCTCGTACAGTCGTACAGCTTAGCACCTTGTGAAATCCTAGTGACCAAGGACCTACAGGTATCTACCCAAAATCTCAATGCAAGGAACTTTGACAACCGATCATTATAAATAGGGGAAGTAGTTTAAATGCCTCCAACGACCCAAAAAGCTCGATAAGACATTTTACCAGAATTAGAAAATACATCTCCAGAAAAACAAAATAAAAATGCAAAAGAATATGGAAAATCGAGTAAGTCGAGTCTGTGGGATCACGTCGCCCAATTGACGATACTAAACTATCAATAATGAGAGGCGACACTAAATGGATCTCGATGTGCATGATCCCCATCAAAAACACTAAGGATATGTGAGATGCATATAAACGGTAATATTCGTAAATTTATGCGAGAGTAAAATTTAATTGCAGAGTCTGATCTTAAATAATTTTGATCGAGCCCGCGTCTCGTCGAGGTTTGATTTTAGAGAAGTTAATTTTTGTACTTTAATTAAAGAATTAACCGTAGTCGTTGTAATTGTGTCGACACGTCTAGTGTAGTCGTGACGACGTAGCATACAAGCATTCTAAGTGTGGTGGGGAGTGGCAATTTGGTAATAAATAGAAATGTCAAAATTTTCTCCTGTTTGGATAGTGGCATTTCATTTTTCCACCCTTGTGCGGTTTCTATAAGCGCACTCTCCACGGTTTTGTTAAAACCCGCAAACCCCGCTGTGCGGATACCCTCCCCTGCGTAACCTATTTTCTTCCTCTCCTAGCCGATGAATAGTAGAACCCGCTCTTTCTTCTTCTCGTTCGTAGCAGCAGCGGCAAGAAGTAGACACATAGGAATCGGCTCCACTTCTCAAAGTGGTCGGCGCTGTCTCCGCTTGCCTCTCCCGCTAAAATTGTTATTGATTCCCTCTTCTTTGGCGTCGACAGAGAAGGTTCCAACCCGACATTTTTGTTGTCACTGGTTTTCTTCGTTCGTCCAAGTGCGGGATCTGTCGATCCTGCTGCAGTTGGGAACCTTCTCCAGCGGTGCTCCTCCATTATTCTGACCTTGTTCGACCTCCTCTTCCATCTCCGAGTTAGAAATCGAGATTTCTTGTTAGTAGGTTGTTGGGTATTGTATCAACAATAACCCAGATTTGTATGAAGTCATCCTTAAATTAAGATGAATTAAGGTTGTATTTGATGTCATCTTTTAGTTGAGTGCTTGCAGGTCAATATTGCTAAGTGTAGACCAATGTTAGTTTACAATGAGTCACCAAACACAAGACCATGCAATGTAATACCTCATTGTGTGATCCGTGTTGTTGACTCATGTGTAATCTCTCTATTGGGATGCACTTCATTTTCAAGTACTAGGGAAATTGAAGAAAGGAAGGGATGCTGACTTCAACTTAGAAGAAAAGTAAAAGTTCACTGAAAATTCCCCAAGTCATTTTCTCGAGAAATGACATGTATTTCTCGAGAAGTCGAAGTAAATTTCTCGAGAAAGCATTGCTGTTCTCGAGAAACTACAAGACTTCTCGGGAAATTACATGAAAAATATGCCAAGTCATTTTCTCGAGAAATGTCGTGTACATTTCTCGAGAAGCTAAGTTGTTCTCGAGAAAAGCAAAAGTTCTCGAGAAAGCTAAGCCTTCTTCTCGAGAAATCTGCCTTCAGTTCCAGAAATTTTCGCTAAGTACATTTCTCGAAAAGGCATATGATTTCTCGAGAAAGAAATTCTTTTATCGAGAAAGCTTGTTATTCTCGAGAAACAAGTTCTTCACTTCACGAATTTTGCGCTAAGTCAATTTCTCGAAAAGACGTATTGATTCTCAAGAAATCAAATTGTTTTCTCGAGAAATCAGTGATTTACTTCACAGAAAATTTTCTTCAAGTCCTTTCTCGAGAAGCCAAGTCTTTTACTCGAGAGAGCTAGTCATTTCTCGAGAAATATACTTCTTCTCGAGAAATGGACTTACAAATTTTTCGTTTCTAATTTTCGGATAGAAGTTCAAATTAACCTAAGTTTAGTAGGTTTGATCTTTCCTTAATTACGTGGATCCTACCTTAATGACGATTGACCGTTGGTCGATCACATATATAAAGTCAATTAAAAGATTCGAAAAGAAGAAGAATTATTTTGACAAGAAGAATCAATCAGAAGAGGAATAATTCTCACGAAATTTGAATCGCTCAAGTACTTTCCATTTTCGGGAGAAAAGCCGATCATCTTCATCGTCAATCCTTTCTGTCGATTTCTCCAGATCCAGCGATTCAAAGCAAGACAAGATTCGACCGATCCTAGATCATCAGTTTCTTCAACTTCTATTCGATCGGGTCGAATCCTAGCTTTCAGATCAGTCTTCTCGGGTTTCTTCCTCAACCTTCTTCATCAAGTTGTTCTAGTTTCATGAAGGAAGATTCAAGAAGATTTCAGATCTGAAGTGTAAAACATTTTCTTTATTGTTGTAATTTGTTTTTATATTTGTAGGAGCTTTGTCTTCGAGTTTGTAGGAGTTTTATCTCTGAGGTTATAGATCCGTTAGTGGGTCGAGTTTGTAGATCTGGTTTGTGGATCAAGATTTAGATCCGACTCGTGGATCGAGTTTGTAGATCCGTTGTGGATCGAGGTGTAGGAGCGTTGCTCCGAGGTGTAAGATTGGTATAATCTGAGAAAGGTGAAGTAGCCGAATCTTACCCTTTATGGTAGATAGGCAAGGCGGGTCAGTGGACGTACCCAATCCGGGGAACCACTATAAACATCTCTCTGTCTGTGTGCTTGTCTTTTAAATATTTTTATTCCGCAAAAAGACGCAAACATCACCTATTCACCCCCCCCCCTCTAGGTGATTTAGGTAGACGCTAGATACTTTCATAGGTAACCCTAATGATACCGTTAGTGGTTGTTCATGGCATGGGATATTTTTCTCTTTACCCTAGCTTTGAGATTTCTGACTAGGGTCGTGGTTTTGGGTGTTTCTCTTCCTACAGAAACTTCTGAAACCATCAGCAGGGCTCAACGATCGAAACTAAAGGTCGATAACCCCTTTCCTTTTCCTCTCAGGTTTGGTGTTTTTTTTTGTTTCTCGATTTCGGTCAACAATAATGTTAAAACTCTCTTATTGTTATATGGAATTTTTGTTAGGGTTGTGTGCGCCAACATCTAGTGTAGAAGACGATGATCTCCGTCTTAGAAATAGTAACCTCCACTATTGTAATAGTGGTAAGAGTCTTTCTGTTACTTTGAAATAATATTCCTTAATCTTTAGAGAGAGTTTTGAGTATGCTATTTGCACTCTTTTAGGATTCTCAAGAAGATAAGCCCCCTTACTAATCAGAGATCAATTAGGGTTTCGGTTTATTTCTTAAAGGAAACTATGCTGCCGCGTCAGGTGTACGAATGCCGCAACATCATGGTAAGAAATCCTTATTCTTCCTAGCTAGACATATCAAATAGCTTGTATAGTAATATTGTTCATTACAATTCAGGATAAAAACCAATATGAGTGTATGAAACTACTAATATCATTAGAAATTGGTAGTGCAGTTATTATATAGCCAGTGTAAGCAATGTGTATTTAATTTCCAATATGTCCCAAACAGTTAGACCATACGAACAATGTATTCCCTTGTATAGATTTACGAGTAGGAAATTTTAAAGTCAGGAATGGGGTTTTTAGTCATTTGAGTCAATTTGGTGAACTACTTTTATCACACACTCATACCCGCAAGCAGAGTCGCACAAGATAGAAAATGATTTGTAGGCACGGTTGATATTTCCTCCCGTGGTTTATAGAGACGCACTATCTTTCTCATGGGTTGTAGAGTACCTTATGTGTTTCAAAATGTTTGGGAGATGTAATCCCGTTTTAGAAGATGAGTAGATTCGAGTCTATGTCTATGAGACACTAGAACACATAAGTTCATTAGTAGGACTCAGATCTTTAGACTAGTATTACGCGATAGAAGCTACTCTGCCTAAAACTTTGTTGAAGGACAACTATAAGTGAAATTAAAACTCAAGTTTAGACCGATCCCTAAAAACTCCTAGCTAACTAAATTATTCGGAACTTGAGTAAAATTCATACATTATGAGTAATTAGAGCAGTCTTTTATTTTTCTAGTTTTATATTTAGAAAATCACGCATTGTACACTAGCATATAAATTTTCTACAAAACAAAAATAATTTTCAAAGCATGCAAAATTTTCTTTCAAAACAATTTTAGTGTCACTAAGAGGAATAGTTTTTCTTACTCTCTTTATGGGATGACTTATATTTGGGCATGTTTTTACAGTGAACCCAAGTGAGAAACTAAGCTTAGGATGAGCGTGTTATTGGAGTCACTCCTATAGTTTATTTTCTTTCAGTTGTTTTTCTACTTTTAGTACCTTACTGTTATGTTCTGGACTCTTGTAATGTTAATATTTAAGAATTTGTGTATGTACCAGACATTGCGTAGTATTTCAGATATTCAGTGGTTTTATTATTTCTAGTGGCTCTGTGAATTCAGCTTGATGAGATACACTCTTACCCTTAGTTCCATATTCAACTTCTGCTGTAAGCTTATATTTCAGTTTTTTCATTTATGTCTGTTATGTACCAATTTTAATACTGTTTCTTACTTCTTATCGTTGGACTCGGCCGGACAGCTGATTGGTTGTTAAACTAGGTTGGGGTGTTATAATTTCTATCAGTGGGAGGTTTAGGATCCCATGACCCAAAAAATTCATAGAGCAATAGGATTCCATCTAAATCACTCATTCAACGATAGATTCACCAAGCTCCATCTAGCTCTCGAATGTGCATACGTTTAAGATTATCCTTCTCAACAGATCCTTTATTTATTTCTCGGGCATCAATAACACCTTTTCTTTGCATGTTTTAGGCACCTCGTACCTTTGAGGTCGGCGAGCCTTCTCGCCAGAATACTACACCTGAGATAACCATGGATGATATAGTGCCCCAGCAGTGCCTCCAGCTCCAGCAGTATCTGTAGCACCTGCAGCACCAATAGCTCCACTAGTACTAGACCGGACAGACATGGATGCTATTATTGCTAGAGCCATGGCCTTATCCATGATGGAATTTAGAAATACACTGCATGCTACAGATCCAGCAGCACTCCCCGTGCCAGTTGTAGGGGACTTAGGAATGGAGCGTTGTCTGAGGAATCTTCGTGATCTTCATCCCTCCAACTACACTAGAGAAGAGACGCCAATGGAGACAGATGATTGACTGATTAAGACCCATGAACTGTTGGAGGTGATGGAGTGCCCATAGAACATGAAGGTTCCATTAGCAGGTTTTCTCGTGAAAGGGGAGGCCCATCAGTGGTGGATCAGGCAATTGGTGGACGACCCTGCTTGTAAGTGCCTTAGTTTAAAATTGTCTTTCCCTAGTTTTTCTTTATCCTTTTAGCGTAATGGATTGTGTTTACCCATGTTGTCAAGTCATAGCACGGACATGTTCCCCTGGAATGACTTCTCGTCAACGTTAGCTAGCTGGTTTGTTCCCTCATCCGAGCTCCCACAGTATCCAGGAGAAGTACCTTAAGTTAATTCAGGGGGACAAGTTAGTGGTGATGTATGAATGGGAGCTGACCCATCTTTCTCGTTATGCGGGCACGATGCAGGGGGACGAGAACGAGAAGTGTAACCGCTTTTTGTACGGACTGTGTGATTCTCTAAGGCAGCCGTTGATGTCGATGGTGAATGTTGATTATAAGAGTTTAGTGGACACTGCAAGGAAGTTGGAAGCTAACCAACAGAAGGTGCACGCAGAAGCTTAACAGCTTCCGTTCAAAGTGACCTCAGGATGCACTTCAGTAGTGGCTGAGTAAGAATAGCCAGGGTAGAAATTAGAATAAGAAGCAAAGGTCAAGAGCCCAATAAGTTAAAATTCGTTTACGCTGGTAGCACCAAAGATGACCAGTCTGGGGTTAGGGTCAAGGATTACCCTCTCTATCTTAAGTGCTACCGCCACCATCTGGGTGAGTGTTTGACTACAGCGGGGGTATTTTATAAGTGTCATCAGCCAGGACACATAGCCTGTTATTGTTAGGGAACTTCTAAGAATCAAGTAATTTAAGTTAAGTGTTTGATTAGTATTTACTTACCCTTTTCCATCTTAGTCTGTTTAAGCATAAACCTCTCGTGTAGTCAAAGTTTGAGGTTAGTGGCCCGAGTAGAATTGACAAGGGCAAAGCACCTATGGGTGCTGACGCAAGACCAACTCCGGTACGAGGACCAGTGCAGCCTAGAGCTTAAGGCCTTGGCCAACAGGAAGCCAAGGAGTTGGAGGATGTGGTATCATGTATGTGTTTTAATGTGTCTGTTATATAGAAAATTTATTTAAATCCTCCTTAGTGACATTGATAATTTCCTTGTTCAATCATTCATGTAGGCATTCTTATGATTTACAATGTACTCTCCAAGAATCTCTTTGACACGGGCGCTTCACACTTGTTCATAGCAAAATCTCTAGTACATAGGCTGAGATTAGAAGTCATTCTAGAGTTAGTATCGTTAGAATTCGTGATCCTAAATAGATTTTTCATGCAGACAAGAGATAAGTGTAGGGTAATAGTGTAGTTTGGAGAAGGGAGATTGTTGTAGAAGCCTTGCTACTTCCTATCACGGGTTTTGATTTGATTGTGGGAATGGACTGGTTATCGGGTGTAAATGCTAAGATAGACTACAAAGATAAGATGATACAATTTGAAGAACCCAACCAGATCATTGTTACCTTCTAGGGTATTAAGGGAGTCACTAAGCTGATTATCTCATCAACTAAGGCTGTTAGATGTATTAGCAAAGGTTTTGAAACCTTCTTAGTGTTGATGAATGCATTAGGTAAAGCTAATTTGATGAAGGTACCTACGGTTCAGGAGTTTCCTGATTTCTTCCCAGAGGAATTACCAGGTGCTCTTCCTACTAGAGAGATTAACTTCAAGATTGATCTTTTACCTAGAGCAATACCAGTGGCCAAGTCCCCTTACCGCATGGCTCACAGAGAACTCGCTGAATTGAAGGTCCAGTTGCTGGAGTTGCTTGACTTGGGCTTTATTCTCCCAAGCACTTTGCATTGGAGTGCGTAAGTTTTGTTTGTGAATAAGAAGGATGGTAGTCTGAGGTTGTGCATTGACTACTATGAGTTGAACAAGTTAACAGTTAAGAACAAATATTCTATCCCCAGGATTGATGACTTGTTTGATCAGCTTGAGGGTTCTTGCATATTTTCTAAGTTGTACCTTATGTCAGGCTATCATCTGTTGAAGATTCAGGAAGCAGACATTCAGAAGACGACATTCAGTATCAGATACAGACATTATGAGTTCATAGTTATGTCATTTGGGCTGACCAATGCCCCGCCCGCTTTTATGGATCTGATGAATAGGGTGTTTCGAGAATACCAGGATTAGCTTGTTATCATCTTCATAGATGATATTTTAGTGCATTCCAGGAGTGCCGAAGATCATGTCTCTGTTGGGTTTTGCAAATTGTCACAACATTTGTATGCAGCGGAATAGGAAAATAAGAAAAACCCAAAAGTAACTTGCGGATTTGCGATAACCATTAATCAAGAAGTAATGAGCAATAAATAAATTTATAACTTCGCGGGATTGAGTAAATACTCAACCTAGGTGCTCTGATTGATTCCAACGAACGACAATGACCGGAGTTTCGAGTGTTGAATAGTGTCCACACCTCTACGGGTATCCACATGAGCATGGAGAACCCTAGACTCTTTTCGCACAAGATCTAGGTCGGAAAGAGGCTTGCCCTCAATGTCTCCATGGATTACTAGATCCGTTCAAGGAGAGGCGGCAACGACGAAGACGATGCCTTGGAAACACTTTCCTGCGACGGCTAAGGACGGTGGGCAGTCGGCGATAACAAGCGGTGGCCGGCAGAAGCAAGCAGCGATCAGCGAAATTGCGGGAGCGGAACACTTCCGTCACGAAGAAAAAGCCGTCGGGAAATTATGTCGGGATGAAAAGTTGACCTTACTCGGTTCAATAGTAAACTCATATATATACCTTGAACTGAACCGGCAAAAGCCAACAAAGAACCTCCGAACCAGACCAAGAAGGAATAAACTTGTCGAAGCCGAATTCGGAGAGTATCAGGTTGATACATGACGAATCGGCGAATGGTCATGAAGAAACACGGCGAATCGAAGAGTAGTCACGATGAATCGTCGAGTATTACTTTAATAATCAACGAATCATTGAATGGTCACGACGATACTCGACGAATCCAGCCTATTCGTCGAAACCTCTCACCTATACATGACGAATTTCCCTTAGCTTCTGCCGACTTCCTAACGGTCGACCCATATTCACAATGCAGTCCCGAAATGAAATTCCACCACGTCCAGATTGTCATAGGCTTGGTCCTTCACTCATATCACATATGAGCAAGGACAACACAAACCTTTCCAACTTCTCAAGAGCTCTTATGTGCGGCCCCATAGGCTCATACTGCGTTGGCAGTGAGGATACATGCTTGATTACTTCCAGATCACCATGTTAGCACCAACAGTCTCTCACCTCAAGACTGTTTTGGGGATGCTTAGGAAGAGTCAGTTGTATGCCAAATTTTCTAAGTGCGAATTTTGGCTACAAGAGGTTGCATTTTTAGGACACGTTATTATTCATAGAGGTCTCTTCGTTGACTCGAAGAAGGTAGAAGCAATAAAGGATTGGTCGATATCGAAGACAGTTACAGAGGTCCGTAGTTTTATGGTCTTAGCAGGACATTCATCAAAGACTTCTCAAAGATAGGTTTACCACTGACTCCGCTCACTAGGAAGGGTAAAGCTTTTAGCTGGACAGTGGAGTGTGAACTGACTTTTGAAGAGTTGAATACCAGGTCGATGACTGCCACGATTTTGAGTTTACCATCATGGTCAGATGGATTTCAGATATATATTGATTCCTCGGGTCAAGGTTTGGGTTGTGTACTTATGCAGCATGGTAAGGTCATAGCCTTTGCCTCCAAACAGTTAAAGGTCCATGAGAAACACTACCCTATGCATGACTTGGAGCTAGCAGCAGTCATCCATGCTCTAAATATTTGGAGGCATTATCTCTATGGAGTTCGTTGTGAGATTTTCACAGATCACAAAAGTCTCAAGTACATCTTCGACCAGCAAGAACTCAACATGAGGCGGCGGTGATGGTTAGAATTTTTGTCAGACTATAAGGTAGACATTCAGTACCACCTAGGGAAGGTGAATATGGTAGCTGATGCACTTAGCCATAGAGGATCGAGTTATTTTATCCTTACACAGTAGGATGAGTTGGTGCAAGAGTTGGAGAGGCTAGAGATTAGTGTGGTGTCAAGCTATAATTTTTGATCTGCAAGGTTGAGTTGGATGGAAATCACTTATGGCATCAAGGATAGAATCAGAACAGCTCTACCATTAGATCTGAAGATGTCAGTGATTTGGGATTTGACTCAGGCAGGACAGAAGGAGAAGTTCAGTAAATAGGAGGATTTACTGTTATACGTGTTAGTGTATATTTGGACAATTAACGGGTTCTGAGGCATAACGGGTCGTGTCGGATACACGGATATCCAATACCTGTAGAAAATTCTTGGGTTTGTCTATTTATACCCACCTAGGGGCAACGGGTAGGTGATTCCACTTTGTTCACCACTTGGATGCTTCGAGCGACATAACATTCTCGAAGTTAACCGCCCCGTCATTCGATCTATCCGCATTCCCGAAACTACCTCTCTCAGTTTTTCCATAGCTGGTGATCGGGAAGCAAGAAGGATCTCGTCGCCTGGTTTCGGAAAGTAGAAGACATCGCTTCCATCGTCGCTGAAATCGGGAAGGAGAAACCTAGCTTGTTTTGCGATTTTCTACCATTTTCGAGATTTTCTGTTTGCCACAGTTTTTAGCCGCCACCTACACAGGTCCACTGGTAATCTCCTATCCCACACTGGTAAGATCGATAGAAGGAAAATCTCGCCCCGGTGGAGACGATTCCTGCGCCGTCTGTGAGGAAGCTGCCTGGAATCGAAAAAGAAAAAGGGGAGTGGCCGATGCCTAGGTTTTTCCTATGAATATTTTGCCGCTATTCTCGGAATCGGCAGTAAAACTACCGCTCTCTGCTCGATCGATAAGAAACTCCTCCACCGTTTGCGAATTCTGGATGCCTCCTCCGTCTCCCATCACTGTGATTTCTTGTCGGTGTTGTCGTTCTTCCTGTGCACGACCTGGAGAAGAGGAAAAGTTTGCCACTGTTCTCGGGTTCATTCATCTCAATAGGAACAAAAAGGAAAAAAGGGCCCCCTTCTCTGGCTTTGATCCTCTTGCAAGGCTATCGGCAGGGTGTAGCAGTTCTCTTCCTGGATAAAGTTGTTGGACATCCAAATTTTTTGTTCTTGCGTGGTTCTGCGACTGTTTTGGTGCTACTGTTGATTGTTTTGCTGTGTGGAACTCCTCTCTTAACAATGATGAAAGGAAATAACTTCTCCTCTCCAGTGCCTATGATCAAACTGGAGAAATTCACAGCGACCGAATTCAACGACTTGAAGTTGAATACACAATTCGGGATAATGTATTTGAACGTGTTTTACATAGTTCAGTCTAATCGTGCCGAAGTTTCTGGGAATGATGATGAAGCTCAGTGGGTCCACGATGAGGACTTCTTTTGCGACTACCTGCTGAACTGCCTATCCTCCAGCCTGGCAAAGACGTAAATCAAGATAAAGACTATCAAGGAAATCTGGGAGGCAATGGAGGAGCACTTTAGGTAAGAGGAGGATCTTTCCAAGGCGCACCTGGTGGATAAATTCCATTCCTTCATGTTCTATGAGGAGAAGACGATTCTCCCTCAGGTATCGGATTTTGAAGCTTTAGTAGATTCTTTACCTAGTGAGAATATCTCCCTGCCAGACAGCTTTGTCGCTGGCACAATCATTTATAAGCTGCCCTCTACGTGGTATAATTTTAAACTGAAATGTATCGCAAGAAGATGCAGGTTGGTCTTAATGACCTCAAGCGATTTATTCGCATTGAGGATGAAAATAGGACTCGACACGCTTTAGAAACTGTTAGCAAGCAGAAGGCTGCGGCTAACATGGTCCTCAATTCTAAATGCGTGTCGAACCCTAAAAGGACCAAACCCTCTCATGGTAGCTCCCAAGTTGTAGGCCCTAACAAATGCACTAAAAATTTCAAGAGCAAGTGTTTTAAAGCAACAAGTGGGGGCACAACGCATCTGATTGCAGACTCTCTAAGCGGGAAAGATCCAAAGCACCACAGGATGACAACCAAGCAAATATGGTTCGCCTAGCTGATACTTTCGATTTTGTTGCGATGGTCGGAAATGCTAAGGCCAGCACGGAGTGGTACTTTGATTTGGGGGCAACGTGCCAAATTTGCAATAATGCTGATCTTATGACAGGGCTCACTGCTGTGAAAGAGTCTGTCATAGTTGCGAATGGTGAGACAGCTGACTTCTTGAAGGTGGGGAATGCAATGGTGCTGCTATCCTCAGGTAAGACTTTAAATTTAAAAAATGTTAAATTTATTCCTTCATTAGCTGTTAACTTAGTGTCAATAAGTTTATTATATGATGCAGATATGTCTTTTACCTTTTGTAGTGGTAGAGTAACACTGTCAGTTAACTCTCACTATTTTGGTTGTGCATACGTCCAAAATAGGATGTACCGACTAAGTCTAATAAATGAGTTAGTTCAATAAGTTCAAACAAACTTAGTTAACCCTAAGACTCTACATGAGAGACTAGGACACGTGAACAATAGGAAAATGTTCCAAATAGCTAGAGCTCACTAGATCACATTAGACACTAAATCACCGCCTGAGAAATGTGACGTGTGTGCTCAGACAAAGATCACTAGGAAACCTTTTAGTGCGATTACTAGGAGCACAACACCCCTAGAGCTTATCCATTCTTATATACGTGACTTTAAAAGTTTTGTCACTAAAGGAGGACGGAAGTATATGATCACATTTATAGATGACTACTCTAGATTCTGTCACATCTATCTTCTGAAAAATAAAGATGAAGTGTTTGAAAAGTTTTATCTTTTCAAAACTAGGGTAGAGAATCAACTAGACATGAAGGTTAAGAGGTTTATAAGTGATAGAGGAGGAGAATACATGTCCAGTGAGTTCCACAGTTTCCTTGCCTCTCAAGGGATCATAGCAGAAACCACTACTCCTTACACACCCCAATCGAATGGTATAGCCGAGAGAAAGAATAGAATGTTAACAGAGATGTTGAATTCTATGCTCCTCACTACTGGCATGCCTACTTCCTATTAGGGAGAAGCAGTTTTAACTACAAAAAACATTCTAAACAAAGTCCCTCATACTAAGTTAGACGTCACGCCCTACGAGCTTTGGTTTAAGAGACCCCCAGTCTATAACTAGACAAAAGATCTGGGGCTGCATAGCCTATGTCAGGGTCTCTGACCCTATACAGTCTAAACTTGGACCTAGGACCAACACGTGTGTCTACTTAGGTTGTGTTGAAGATAATACTGCATATAGATTATTAGACCTGTCTAATAAAATAATTATTGAATCTAGGGATGTTGTGTTCTTTGAGGATAAGTTCCTTAAGGACAAAGAACCTGACAATCCCAGGTATGCAAGCAATTATTACTGAGGAAAAACTTGAATTAGTACCGAGCACCTCCTATTCAGTCCCAGTAGACAATAGTGTCCTAGAGTCTAGAAGGACTTCAGTGAGTGAGCGAACTCTCATAACCTTTGGTCATGACTTTATCACTTACCATGTTGAGGCCGATCCATCCACCTATAAGGACATGATGAGATCAAGAGATTCACTACTCTAGAAAGAATCCATTGATGAAGAGATGAACTCTTTGCTTTATAACAACCTCTGAATGTTGGTTGATAAGCCAAAAGGGGCTATAACTATAGGGTGTAAGTGGGTTCTAAAAAAGAAGCTCAATCCTGATGGTAGCGTAGCTAAGTATAAAGCACGCCTGGTGGCTAAAGGTTTCACACAAGTTAGTGGGGTGGATTACTTTGATCTATATTTATCAGTGTGTCACTTAGAAACCATTAGGATACTCCATGCTATTGCATCTATTGAGAACTTTATTGTTCATCAAATGGATGTTAAGACTGTGCTCTTGAACGGAGATCTGACCGAAGAAATATACATGAGCCAACCTGAATGTTTCATAGTAGACGGTCACGAAAGTAAGGTCTATAAGTTAATCAAGTCGCTATACGGACTAAAACAAGCACCAAATTTATGGCATGAGAAGTATGACTATAGTGTAAGGAACATGGGATTCATGTCGAGTCTCTCGAACAAATGTCTTTACATACATAATAGGTCAAACAAAGTCGCTATAATATGCTTGTATGCGGATTATATGCTGATTCTTGGTTCTGATCAATCTGTAGTGGACGACGTTAAGTCATAACTAATGAAAGAGTTTAGCATTAAAGACATAGGTGTAGCTGAGACTATGTTAGGCACGTAAGTGAGCTTTGGAAAAAATAGAATTTCCCTAATTCAAAGCCACTACATAAAGTTCATGTTGGATACGTGGTGATACAGTGAACGTAGAGCAGTTGAGACACCTTACGATTATAATAATCGCTTGAAGTCCAATGATGGAGATGCGATTAGACAGTTAGATTATGCTAAACTGATTGGTAGTCTCATGTATGATATGGTCTGCAAAAGACCTAACATAGCCTTTGCGGTCGGTATGTTAAGCAGATTCTCTTGTAATCCTAGCCAAGACCATTGGGATGCCCTCAATAGGCTTATGTGATACCTAAAGCACACCCAAAAGTATGCTTTATGTTACCATGGTCATCCTCTAGTTTTGGAAGGATATTCTGATGCATCATGGTGCTCAAAAATCAACGACAGCAAGTCCACTAGTGGATTTATATTCACACTAGGAGGAGTAGCTGTAGCCTGGAAGTCCAAGAGGCAATCATGTATTGCAATATCTTCTATGGAATATGAACTCTATGCTCTAGCTTCAGCGGGAGAAGAAGCAGAATTGATAAGAGATTTGGTGATGGACATTCCACTATCGAGCCTGAAGTTGAGTTCTGTTGAAGTTTACTACGACAATAAGGCTATGAAAACGATTGCTACAAACACTTTGTTCAATAGCAAAAGAAGGAAAATCACGATGAAATAAGCCTGGTTGACCTCTCTCACGAGTCAAGGGATTATGACCCTTAGGGATGTGAGTGTACAACCCCGTATCCGGCGAGTGGGTTGATGGGAGCCCCGACCAACCGGTTTAGACCACCCAAGCCCCAAGCGAGCTCAGTAGGGAAACGTGAAGGCCGAGCTCAGCTTCCACCGGGCTGAGTCCAGCATTCGTCGGGCCGAGCTCGGAGTTTGTCGAGCCGAGCATGACAAATGGGGACTAGACGTCTAGGCGAGCTTGGCAGTGAAACGTCTAGGCCGAGCTCGACTTCCGCCGAGCTGAGTCCAGCATTCGTCGAGCCGAGCTCCGAGTTCGTCGAGTCGAGCACGACGAATGGGGGTAGGACATCAGGCAAACAGACCTGGCCGAGCCCATACTCGCCTGAGACCAAGGATAGGAGGCGGGAGCGAGCTCCACCGAACACTCCCCCCTCCAGGGAAAAAAGAGACTTCAGAGGGTTGTTCGGCCGGGTCCATACTGCGTTTTTACCGCGTTACCCCATTGGTTTGCCTATAGCCGCCCAGAATAACGGAGTTACGTTATTGGCAGGCCAACCTAGGCTTCACATAGCTATTCAGAACAACGAGATTTGGCTATTTGCAGGCCGTTTGCAGACTCCTATAAATAGGACCCAAGGGGTATCTTAGAAGGGCATGCTCACTTGTGCCCGGTCTTCTAGCGCTTTCTGAGATACCTTAGCTTCAGCACTTGGCTATGGAGGGGAATCGCTCTAAGATATTCCGGTTATGTGGAGGGACCTCCGTGCTGGAGCATTGGGTCTGTCCCTAGTTCTTCTTCCTTGGTTTTTTGGGCTCGTAGGAGAGAAGTAAGTGTGCGATCACCCCTTCCCCAAGGGTGAACTCCTCGAGACCGACTTTTCGGTTTCAACATTTTGGTGCGGTGAGCGTGGAGCGTGATCAGCAAAGAAAATCTTTTGCAAGTTTGATGGTTGGAGATGAAGGACGAGGTTCAGGCGGGGCCAACTCGCCACCCCCTCCCCATCCCGCAGCGGTGGGGATGTCTGCAGAGCTCAGAGCGCAAGTTCATGGGCTCATCAGGGTCACACTCGGTATGACGGTCGAGAACATGACACCGACAGTTCCTGTGGTCACCGCCCCAGCATTGGGAGACGACACACCCATTCAGCAGGTCGGGAAGGAGGTCGCAGGCGGAGGCGAGCGCGAGCTGTGGGGGCGAGTCCTGTTCCCGGGCTCGACAGGCGAGTACCACTTCGGCTAGAAGGCAGGAGGGGAGTTCCCAGCTCGCCCGGCTGAGGGGGGAAGCTCTTTCAGCGAGTTCGTTTCTTCTGCCCCAATTCCAGTAGGGTTACGGGAGCCGGAGATGTCTTACTACACCAGGAAGGGAGATTCGGTCCAATACGTCCAATGGTTCGAGTACGTGGTTTCGATCCGACAAATGTCAGATGGGTTCAAGTGCAGGCTCTTTGCCATCACCCTCAGGGAAAAGGCGAGAGACTGGTTCCACCAGCTCCCGGCCGGCTCCATTTACGGTTTTGAGGACCTGCGTCGGGGGTTCATGTTGAGGTTCACCACATCTAGAAAGAGGAAGAAGGAGGTTGATTCCTTATTCCGTGTCAAGCAGGGAGCAGGCGAGGCCCTGGGGAGCTACTTGAACAGAATCCAGGAGAAACTGTCCCAAGTACAGGAGATGTCGGGGCACGCCATGATTGTTGCTGAAAGTGAGACCTACACCTTATTCTAGATATTTTTCATACACAGCATAATATGCAGAAAATAAAGCAGCAAAAGTAAAGGAAATTAAAAACACAGAAGACACAGAAAATATAGTGGTTCCCCTCAACTGGGTACATCCACTCTTCTACCACCCCTGGTAGGAATCCACTAGCAGGAATAGTTGATCAGGTGTCCTGGGCACCAATGGGTTTTTGATAAGGTGCCCCACACCATAAGGTTTTTGATCAGGTGCCCTCACACCAAAGGGTTTTTGATAAGGTGCCCTAACACCAACACTTAACTTTTGAAGGGAGTTATAACCCTGTACAAGGTGGGAAAAAGAGTAAAACAAAAAGGTGAAAAGTGTTCTTCTCTCTCTCTCAAGCTCTGAGAGAAGACTAGTGGATTCTTGATTGTCAAAGCTCCCCCTGAAGTTTGGAGTTGGTTCAGGATGAAGAAACTTTGTTCTTGGGGTGTGGTAGGTCTTCTGGTAGCAGATCAATCTGAAGATTCAGATTGTTTGTTGCTCTTGAAGCCTGTATGAGTCTGAAGGAGGAGACTCCTTCTTCTTCTTGCTGTGAACAAAAGGCTCTCTGATGAGGATTGATGAGAGCTATTGTGTTGTTCTTGTATATATGAAAATATGTTGTTGTCCTGTGTGTCTTGTGTATATCTTTTGACTGGAAGCCGGAATGTATATATATAATGAATTGATTTTAAATTCTCAAATCTTGTGAGCATTATTTTATTCCATTCTCGGAACTCATGACAACTATTCAGCTTTTAATCCTTTTCCTTTCCCATAGTGACTTTGCATTGATAGCTGGCAACGGCTCTTTGGTTGAATGCTGACATAAATGTCAGGGAATCTGACCGTTGAAGAGTACTTTAGCTTTTATCAATTCCTTGGCAAATCGTCGACCTGAGATGGACGATCGTCGAACTGGGTTCGACGATGCGTCGAACTGGGTTCGACGATGCGTCGAGCTGGGTTCAGAGATCGTCGACCTGAATTGGCTGTTCTTCAATTCTTTGGTGATCGTCGAGCTGAGTTCAAGGCTTGAGTCGTTGAGCTCACTTTATTGTAGAATCGTTGAGCTGACTTTGTTTAGATATATTTGAACGTCGAGCTGAGTTGGCCTGCAGATCGTCGATCTGAGTTCGACGTTCGTCGAACTCAGTTCAACTATCGTTGAACGCCGTTTGATCATTGCCTGATTCTTTTGTAATCTTTAGTCAGATCCATGCTCTCTTTGATGAAGTGTATCCTTGCCCAAATCCACAACCGGGGTTGTTCCAACAATCTCCCCCTATTTGGGTTAGGGTACACTTCATACTTTTATGAATGTTTTGTAAAGTTTGGCCCTGTTCTTGATCATCTCTTCATGTTGGAAATTTTGAGTCTGTGATCCTGCAAAACAGAAAACAGATCAAGTGCAAAGGGAACAAGAAGGGATGCAGTTTTTGCTTTTGTGCATGAACAAATGAATGAAGCAAATCTTGAAGAAGAAAAGAGTGAGGGCAGAGAGGACGGTAGGGGAATGCAATTTAATGAGCACAGCACTCATTAGGATTATCTGAAAAAGATTGTGAAGAAAATCTTTAAAATCAGAAAGGCACTGTCTGATAATTCCCTTCCTATAGAATCACTTTAACACAAAAAAAACTTCAACACGGTGTGATGATCCACTGGATCAAGTCTGTGTTGAGTTTTAGTGTAGATAATTTTGTGAAAAATCTGTAAGGATGTAGAATTATCTTACTATGCCTCTTTGAGATCTAAGATTCATCAAAAAGGAAAATTTTCAGACCATAAATGTAATGAGGTTTTATTGGTTTATTAAATAAATTTTTCAAAAAATATTTCATGTATGTTTGAAAAATTTGAGAAAACTTTTGAAAAACAAAATCAATGTTGTTGAATTTTCTTAATATTTCTCTTGAAGGTTTTCTTATTGTTTCCTTAAAATGAGTGTGGTCTGCATGTGGATTGATGACGAATGGGAGTAGACTTTTAAGGAAATTCATATTTTCTTTAGGTTTAGTTGTATCCAAGTTAGAAAGTGATTTAGGATATTTTGAAATGTAGTTAGTATGGGATATCACCTGATATTTTCTAAGTTCTGATTCAGGCTTTTCCTTGTTGTTTGATGCATTTATGGCCTTTAAGCAGAAGGCTACTTCATCAGCAACATCTTCTTCATCACTTAAATAAGATGAATCATATTGTGGTTCATCTGTGTTTGATTTTGGTGAAGATTCAGATGCTGATTCTTCTTTACTTGATTCTGCAGCCATCTTGATGAGGGATTGCCATAGTTCCTTGGCTGTGGTGCAGTGCATCAGATCTTCAAAAATGTCATCTGGCATGGATTGTGCCAAGATGTTCATTGCTCTAGCATCAGCATCCTTAAGTAACTTTTGTGCATCTTTGTTTGATGCTGTGGGTGCTATAGGACCTGTCATTATAACATCAAAAATGCTTTCATCAAATAACTTCATATAACATTTTATCTTTGACTGCCATAGTGCAAATGTATTGAGGTTGCACATAGGAAGTTCTGCCATGAGTGAAAAAATTCTAGAATGAAGTAAGATCTGTTGGATCTTTTTGGTTCAGGTGTTAGCCTGTGGTTTTAACCAACCTGCCTCTGATACCAATTGAAAGTGAGACCTACACCTTATTCTAGATATTTTTCATACACAGCATAATATGCAGAAAATAAAGCAGCAAAAGTAAAGGAAATTAAAAACACAGAAGACACAGAAAATATAGTGGTTCCCCTCAACTGGGTACATCCACTCTTCTACCACCCCTGGTAGGAATCCACTAGCAGGAATAGTTGATCAGGTGTCCTGGGCACCAATGGGTTTTTGATAAGGTGCCCCACACCATAAGGTTTTTGATCAGGTGCCCTCACACCAAAGGGTTTTTGATAAGGTGCCCTAACACCAACACTTAACTTTTGAAGGGAGTTATAACCCTGTACAAGGTGGGAAAAAGAGTAAAACAAAAAGGTGAAAAGTGTTCTTCTCTCTCTCTCAAGCTCTGAGAGAAGACTAGTGGATTCTTGATTGTCAAAGCTCCCCCTGAAGTTTGGAGTTGGTTCAGGATGAAGAAACTTTGTTCTTGGGGTGTGGTAGGTCTTCTGGTAGCAGATCAATCTGAAGATTCAGATTGTTTGTTGCTCTTGAAGCCTGTATGAGTCTGAAGGAGGAGACTCCTTCTTCTTCTTGCTGTGAACAAAAGGCTCTCTGATGAGGATTGATGAGAGCTGTTGTGTTGTTCTTGTATATATGAAAATATGTTGTTGTCCTGTGTGTCTTGTGTATATCTTTTGACTGGAAGCCGGAATGTATATATATAATGAATTGATTTTAAATTCTCAAATCTTGTGAGCATTATTTTATTCCATTCTCGGAACTCATGACAACTATTCAGCTTTTAATCCTTTTCCTTTCCCATAGTGACTTTGCATTGATAGCTGGCAACGGCTCTTTGGTTGAATGCTGACATAAATGTCAGGGAATCTGACCGTTGAAGAGTACTTTAGCTTTTATCAATTCCTTGGCAAATCGTCGACCTGAGATGGACGATCGTCGAACTGGGTTCGACGATGCGTCGAACTGGGTTCGACGATGCGTCGAGCTGGGTTCAGAGATCGTCGACCTGAATTGGCTGTTCTTCAATTCTTTGGTGATCGTCGAGCTGAGTTCAAGGCTTGAGTCGTTGAGCTCACTTTATTGTAGAATCGTTGAGCTGACTTTGTTTAGATATATTTGAACGTCGAGCTGAGTTGGCCTGCAGATCGTCGATCTGAGTTCGACGTTCGTCGAACTCAGTTCAACTATCGTTGAACGCCGTTTGATCATTGCCTGATTCTTTTGTAATCTTTAGTCAGATCCATGCTCTCTTTGATGAAGTGTATCCTTGCCCAAATCCACAACCGGGGTTGTTCCAACAGTTGCCTTCACCCTGGGCCTCCAACACGGGTTTTTCGCCATGGAACTGAAGAGGACGCCTCCTGTGTCTTTTGAGGCACTCATGGAGAAGGCGGTAAGGGAGGCCGATATGGAGGCGGCGCACTCGGAGTTTGCCCGAAGGTTAGCCAGGTGGGCAGCAGAGGACGAGTGTTGGGTACACTAAAAAATATGTATCAGATTTGGAGAAGCCTCTCCTTACTCAATGATATACATCAGTTTGTATTTGATGGGATGTTTGAGTTTCATTGTGCAGGTGTAAGGTTTGCAAGAAACTTCTCTAAGTACAAGTGTCGACACTTGTGAAGAATTATATTGACACCCAGAAGTTATGTCGACACCTAGAAGTTGTGTCGACACTAGAAGCAAGGCCTGTGTCGACACTCAGGCATTGTGTCGACACATGAAAAAGAAGCTGTGTCGATACCCAGAACTATGTCGACACCTGAGGCAGGAATTGTGTCGACACCTGAAGCAGAAGCTGTGTCGATACCCAGGAATTGTGTCGACACCTGAAGAAGGTTTGTGTCAACACACAGGACTTGTGTTAACACACACTCAACGCCATCTATCAGCAACAACTATATTGAGTCTAAAGGGCTTGTGTCGACAAACACTCAATGATATCTGGACAACACTCAATGCCATCTAACAGCAACAGCTATACTGAGTCTGAAGGCTTGTATCGACACACAGGACTTGTGTCGACACACACTCAACGACGTCTCGACACACACTCAACGACATCTGGACATAAACTCAACGCCATCTGTCAGCATCAGTTATGTTGAGACCAGGAGCAGTTGTGTTAACACACAGGACTTGTATCGACACATACAAACAGAAGATGTGTCGAGAAGCAGAAGAATGACTGTGTCGACCCATTAAGTGCTGTGTCGACATCATCAAGGCTTGTGTTGACACTTAGTCTATTTGTGTCGACACATGTGAAGAAATTTGCTGAGTGTTTCCTGCTGAGATATAAAGTCATTACAGAATCAGCTGTCACGATTGAAAACTTGACAGCTATCAGAAACAACAAGTCTGACACCTTTGTTAGAACTGTCAGAAAGTTGTTACAAACCGGATCAGCCGATAATCATTGAGAAAGTCTATATAAAGGACTGATCCATTATAACCAAAGAATAATCAAGGAAGTAATCAAGCAATTACAGGAAAGAGAATTCGACAACAAGAAAGGGGGAAACCTTTAAGAAGGCAGATTCTGAACAGTCTGCAAGAAAGATTCAGATCTATTTCCGAATCTAAGGAGGGATCTATCTAAAGATCAACTTCTACTTCAAGTGAAGATCAACCTTATTTTGTTCAATCAAGAAGCTTTGAAACAGCAAGTCAGGTTGGATCTGAAGATTCAGTTTATTCAAGAACTGATCAAGAAGCTCACACAAATAGAGAGTTCTATCTAGTGAAATTTATGTACCTTTAAAAACATTCGATTTTTTGTAGGATCTTTTGTAAGATATGAGTTGTAAGCCAGTAATTATAAAGGCTGAGGTAGGGATGGGAGCCTGATGTATAGGACTTGTGAAAGTCTGAGCTGTAAGCCTAGTGATAAAGGCTGAGGTAGGGTTGAGGCCTGAGATAGGGTTCTTGGGAAGAATCTGAGGTAAGACTTGTATAAGTCTGAGCTGTAGGAACCAATCTGGTTTTGAGTTGTAAGATCTGTGGATCTGAGTAGGTGGAAGGAAGTTGGGCTGAATCCAGTTCTCTACTAGATAGGTGAAGGGGGAAAGTGGATGTACCCATACCTTGGGGAACTACTATAAATATAATGTATGCTGTGCTGTGATTATTGTGCTGTGTATTGAATTTTCTGTGCTGAGTTAGAACTAGCTAATTGCCTAAAATTTTTAAAGAAAATTAGAACTTATTCACCCCCCCTCTAGGTGTCTAGGCTCTTGAAATCAAGTCTTTCAAGTGGTATCATAGGGAGGTTACTCAAAGATAGACCTAAGAGTCTAAGTGAATCTCCAAGGCAATTGATAGATTTCAAGAATGGGTTCAAATGAGAATTAGAAGAAATTTGGATCTATGAAACTGCCTATCTGCAGGAAAGAATGTTTTGGCATATTGAAGGAAAGGGTCAGGTTGTTCATGGAAGCATCTGATCCAAGAATCTACATCACAGTACAAGAAGGTCCATTCATTCCAATGAAGGTATCAGCTCTGGATACAAATGTTAAAACCCCAAAGAGTTATTCTGAAATGACCAAGGATGAGATCATCCTGGCAACATTAGGTAAAAGAGCACAAAACATTACTGTAAGTGTTATAGATGATGCCATATTTCAGAATCTGGTGCATTGCAAAACCTCTAAGGAGATGTGGGACACCTTGATTGTCTACATGGATGGAACTGAATAAGTTAGAGAAGATAGGAAATCTATGCTGAATCAAGAATATGAGAGCTTTAAGAAAGCCAAGTCTGATAGCATAGCTGAATGTTATAAGAAGTTCTTCAGGATAGTAAATGAGCTGATGAACTATGGAAGAGTCTTCAATACATATGAATTGAATGACAAGTTTCTCAAATCACTAACAAAGGACTGGGACACAAAGATATGTGCCATCAGAGAGGTGGTCAGGCTTGCTGATACACCTCCACCTACACTATTTGGAAAGCTGCTATCCTATGAAATGCAGCTCACTGCCAGAAAAGAGGAGGAGAAAAGCAGTAGGTCTGAGTTCAAAGAGAAATCAGTAGCCTTCAAGGATGAAGGCACAAGAAAGGGTAGGAGAAAGTCTCCTTCTCCACCCAGAAGGAGTACTGAGGCAGAAGAAGAGAATCTTGACAACAACACATCAGATAGCCACAACTCTAATGAGGACTTTGCTGCCTTTACAAGGCAGTTTCAAAGTTTTATGAAAAAGAATAAATGGAGAACTAGACCATCAACATCCTTCTCCAAGGATGATTATTACAAGAAAATGAAGACTCCCAAGGAGGACAGGTATGCCTCAAAACCTAGTAAACAAACTAATTCTAAGATTGTTTGTTATTGCTGCAATTGGTCTGGACATGTCATAGCTGACTGTCCTGACAAGAGGAAGGAGTCTAAAGACAAGAAGAAGCATCAAGTAAAAGGCAAGAAGGAGAAATCCCTTATTGCTCAGAAGCAGAAGAGTTGGACAGACTCTTCATCATCAGAATCAGGAGAAGAAGATGATGTAGAAGCATATGTAGGGCTTTTCTCTACAGAAGAAGATTCTAGGGAATTAGAATTTCTACAAATGCTGGACTCCATAAATGGAGTTAAAGACTATTGTTGTAGAGGGCTGATGGCTCTATCAGAATATGATCAGTGCCAGGATCAGCCTGGTCCAAGTAAGTTATATAATTCTCCCTTAGCTTCTGATTATTTTACTAGATCAAAATCAGTAGCATCAACTTCAATAGAAGTGGATGGTTCTTAATCTGAGGGGGATGTACATCAACTCATTGATGAGTATGGTGGGTTATTGCAAGCTCTGAAGAGGAGCAAGTTTCTTGTCAAAGAGCAGGCCAAGGAAATTGAATCTCTTAAGCAGGCTACATCAGATTCAGCAAAGATGTTAGATTTGAAATTGAATGAGGTTGCAAAACTGAAGAACATAACTATTATTCAGATGGGCACAATCTCCTTCAAGGAAAATCACATCAAGAATCTGGAGGCAAAACTTCTGAAAGAAAAGGAGTTAGTGGCTAAATTCTCTAAGCCAAAGTCTGTCTTGCCCTTAATAGAAAATTTCATTTCTCAAAAACGAAAGACTGGTCTAGGCTTTAAGAGAAGAACAAGGTCCACCAATTCTCATAGAAAAGGCAAAGCCCTAGTTCAGCCACTAGCCTCAAAGCCCCCTATCTTCTTTAGGAAAGTAATGCAACCTACAAACAGGTATGATCATGATATTACTCATGGTCACTGTGAGTATGGTGATTTCATTGGCAAGGGTAGATATGCCAATAGGACACTCTATAAGCAAACTCATCAGGTTCTTAAGGAATCCTTGGGGTTTGCTGCTCCAGCACCAACACTTAACAGGACTGCTGGCAACAAAGTTTTGAAGTCTGTACCTAAAAGAAGGTATAATAGATTTGAGTATTGGTGTTGTGACAAGGTGGGCCACTTTGCCATGGATTGTTAGTTCAACACAAGTGTTGAAAACAAGAACAGCTTGCTTGTCAGAAGAGCTGCAGGTAAGCATGATAGATTTCAAACTAACAAGAACCTAGGACCCAATAACAATTTGGGTTCCGAGGGTAGGTAAATCTTTATTTGATGCAGGTGAATCCAAGTGGTCATACCCCTATATGGTACTTTGATAGTGGATATTTCAGGCACATGACTGGAACAAGAAGAATGTTGAGGGACTATGCACCCATAGAGAATGGACCCAAAGTAATCTTTGGTGGATCTGAAAAAGGAATCATCAAAGGATTTGGTAACATTTCTAGTAATTCTATTACTATCTCTCAAGTGGCTTATGTGAAGGGTTTGAAACATAACCTGATTAGCATAAGTCAACTTAGTTATCTAGGTTATGATATCTCTTTCCTCAAAGGGGAGTGCCAAATAAGGAGGTCAAGTGATCAAGAGATCATTCTGACTAAAACTAGGAAAGGGAATGTATACTGTCTTAACCTTGATTATGAGTTTAACAACTCACCCATTTGTCTAGTTGAAGGTGATAAAGCATCACAGTGTGTCCAATGGCACAAGAGGCTGGCTCATCTGAACTATAAATCAATAGGACATCTATTCAGTATGGGGTTAGTGAGAAATGGTCCTCAAGTCAAGTGCTTTAAAGAGAGTGTGTGTTCAGCTTGCCAAAAGGGCAAACAAACTAAGTCCTCTTTCCATGTACTTGATACCAAAGATTCAATGAGATGTCTATATCTCTTGCATATGGATTTGTTTGGTCCTATGCCAGTTCATAGTCTAGGTAGGAAAGTATACACAATTAGTTATTGTGGATGACTATTTTAGATTCACATGAGTTTTCTTCTTGAGGCAGAAATCTGAAACCCCTACTGTTTTCCAAACCTTTGTTAGACAAATTCAGAATGAATTTAACAATTCAGTGGTCAAAATCAGAAGTGACCATATAACTGAATTTCAGTCTGAGTGTATGACAAAGTTTTGTGAAGAACTTGGGATTCATCAGGAGTTCTCCTCACCTAGAATACCCCAGCAAAATGGAGTTGCTGAAAGAAAGAATAAGACTCTAATTGAGGCAAGTAGAACACTACTTAGTGACACTACTTTCCCTGAGTACTTCTGGGCTGAGGCAGTAAATACTGTATGTCATGTACTCAATAGAGCCTCCATCAAAAAGAAACATAAGTTGACTCCCTATTAGATTTTGAAAGCCAGAAAACCAAACATTTCCTACTTCAGAATCTTTTGAAGCAAGTGTTATGTCCTAGAAGGGATATTTGTTGGGTACATTAATAATAGTAGGGCATACAGGATCTACAACTTGCCTACACAAGTATTAGAAGAATCTGTCCATGTAGTATTTGATGGGTCTAAGTTGATTAACAGTGAATTGTCTAGCTCTTCAGGTAGTTCTACAGGTTTAAAGGACAAGCTGGACAAGCTGACTATTAATAAAGAAGAACCTGTTAGGCTGGATGAAGAAAAGGACGCATGCTGTCCAGGGGGTGAACAAGATTTACTTGATGAAGAAGACAATGAGGAGCATCTGGTTGAGGAAAATGAAGAAGGCCAAGAGGTTGGCAGATTTCCTCTAGTAAGAAAACACCTGAAGGATCATACAGCTCATCAAATCATTGGTGATGCAATTCAAGGTGTACTAACCAGGAGCAAGAGCATGAACACAGTTTTGAAAGTCTCTAGTGTTGACTAAATCCACCTATGGGGGGGGGGGAATAGGTGTCATGCAGTCTTTTGCAGAATTAAATTTACCTGCACAAATTAACAAACAGAGCACAGAAAACACACAAAGAATTATAGTGGTTCCCCAATTTGGGTACGTCCACTTCCCCCTTCGACCTATCTCCCACCAAGGACGACTCGGTCACTTCTCCAAATGGATTGAAATCCAATCCTCACACTACGGAAGGAACCCTTTCAATAAAGGAGTCATAACTCCACCACCACGGGTTGCACCCAACCCTTACAACAAGGAATGAAAATTCCTTTACAACAAACCAAAATTGAATGTAAAAGAAAATACAAACAAAGCTTTTGGAGATTTTGATGTCCTTCTTCATTCGTTGTAGCTTGCATGAAAAATACAAAGAGTCCACAACCGGATTTCTCTCTTGGAATGGGTCTTCTCAAGATTGGCGGCGGCAAGTGATTGCGGCGGCGATACTTTGTAGATCCAAACTTCTTGACGAAGCAAGCAAGGTCTACGAACGATCTCAGTCGGATCAGTCATCTCAACCAATTCGGAATGGAGAACAAGTCTCGTTCAACGAATCGGAAGACAAGAGATCTCAAGAGAGATGCGTGAGACGCTCGGCTTGCCTCGGTACTATCGTCGGAAAATCAAAGAAGATCGGAGTTCAGCGGCGACGACGAGCTTGCGAGCAGCTACAGGCGATCAGCGGTTTCCGCGATCGGCTAGGGCACGACGTCAACCGCTTTCGTTTATGCGTGAATGTCTATCAATAGAGGTTCAAAATACGCGTATATATATACCAGGAGCCAACCCTAATGACCGTTGTTGGGCCCACAAGGAGAAACCCTAGCCCCGGTCGAAACAGCGCACGACAAGTTGGTTCGGTCAAGCGAACGGAGGAAATTTGCCTAAGGCAAAATCGGCGGGAATCGTTGGTGATTCCCGTCGATGTCGCCGGGAATCACTCACGATTCCCGTCGATTCTGCCTTGGAAGAATCCCTCTGGAAAACTTTCAGTCGGAAGAAGTCGGCGGGAGAGGCTAACTGATTCTCGATGAATCGGCGAGAATCACTAACGATTCTTGTCGAAGTCGGCGGGAATCACTAGCGATTCCCGTCTAATTTGGCGGGAATCACTAGCGATACCCATCGATTTTGACTTAGAAGAATTTTCTCTTCCTTCATTTGATGACTTGGTCTTTGACCCATCTTTGCTCCTTCTTCTGCTCTTGATCTACCTCGACCCTGTACTTGAAAATAAGTACACTCCAATAGAGAGAGCACACGTGAGTCAACACACTGATCTACTCAACGAGGGATTACGTTACACAGACCCGTGTATATTGACCCACTGCACCCTGACATTGGTGTGTACTTAGCATGGAATAGCTGCAAGCACAACTTGATAGATGATCATTAAATACAATGTGAAGCCATCTTATCTTGACTGGAGTCTTCTTCAAATCCGGGTAGTTGTGGATACAATACCAAACAATCTCCACCTATTTGAAGAAACCAAAATCCTACTAGCTAAGATGAATTACACCAACTGTACAGATATATATAATTGTATGTGAGACAAGTAATCAAAAAAATAACATTTCACGCATTCAAAACAAAAATTGAATCAGCATATGATCACATATATATATATATATATCCAAAGTGTTGTTCATTTTTAATTACAAGAATAGAAGTGCACGCAAATTGAAAATTTAATGTTTAGGTTTCATGTCTTTCCCTCCTTTTCCTCAGCATCTCTTAGTTATTTGGCCAGGAACTTCTTGCTTTGTCTTTCAAAATATTCCTTTGGCTTTGGATAGTACCTGGGGGGAGGAGCTTTGTTTTCAACTGTATTTGTCCTGAAGAATATGTTTCTTTTTGCCTCATATTCTTTGTGCATTTCCCATTCATACTGACTATATACTTCATTTCTGTTAAGCTCTCCCCGCTATTGCAGCATGAATGTGTCAAGAATGATGCTCCTAGACACGGGACTCCACCGTTCGTTCTTGACTTCACTTTCCTTCCTTCTAGACTTCCTCTCAGCTGGATTGTCTTTAGAAGTTCCTTCTTGAAGCTTTCTTTTCCCTTTCGCAATCGCTTCTTGATCAAACATTGCACTGTGAGCAGCTTTGGCAGCGGCTTAGCAGCCTTTCTTGCATCAGCTTCACTTAAGGGAAACTCCTAAGCAATAGCAACCTCATCAGCAGCAGTCGTAACATCATCAGTAGGATGAACAGGAATATGTATACCTGATGCTTGCTGAACTAGCCAATGACAACTTTCAAATACATATTTGTTTGATTGTTTGAAGTTGTCAACCATGATTTTATCTAACCCCGCCATCTTAGCTGCATATTCCTTCTCCCCCTTTTTGGCTTCTAGAGCAATTGAGTTTGCATAAGAGTGCAGTGACTTATCTATATGCTTTACATTCTGAGTGAAATCAGCTACCAAGGTTTTCTGATTCGAGTTGAGGGTTACCATGTTGGCATCGAACAGTTTGATGTTATTGGCTACGACATGAGCATTTTGATTTTCCACCGCCAGGTCAGCTGTATTCTTTTTTAGCCCTTGTATCAGAAGAGAGACAGCACTTCCAGCCTCAGCATACTTGGCATCAAATCTTTCCTCCATCTTGTCCATCTTGTGATTAATTTCCACCATGTTCTTTAGCATCAGATCTTCTGATTGCTTTATTCGTTTGAGTACCCTGTTGTGGGACCATTTAAAGGAGATCTTTAGCTCATCTTCTATACCTTGAATGATGTTTACAATGTGATTTGCCAGGCTAGGTCCTAATGGATGGTCCTAACGGATGGTCTTGATGACCAACTCTCCTCTTCAAATTCACTTGAGGAGCTCGATAAATTTACAGTCTCCTGTGGAGTGATTGAGGAAGCATCTGCCATGTTTCCATGTATTCTCATCACCCCCTTCAGCATAGTATCAAGGTGTTCCTAAGGCCGTAAGGTCTCCACCTCAACTGTTGTGTCAGTCACATCAGGAACCTTTGCCTGAATTTGTTCCTCAGAAGGGAGTTCAACATCAATATCCCTCATGACCATATCCTTTCCAGCTTGCTCATCATCAAGTTCCTCAGCAACATGTTGTTCAGGGGAATCCACATCATTCTCACTAGCAGCAACATTCTCCACATCATCCTCTTCTTCCTCTTCGTCAGTCTGATCAGTAGCGAAAGTTTCCACTGCCTCCTTAGCAATGAGGGTAATATCAATAACAGCATTTACTTGTCCTGTGACTGAGGCTTCCATCCTGATAGCAGCAGAAGGACTGGGTAATGACTCCCCCTCAATTCCTGCATTAAGCAGATCGGGAACTTCACTGGGCTCATCTGAAGGATTTGTGAACTCAGGTGCTCTGTCTTCTTGATCAACACGTGTTGCAGACGCACCCCCTTGGACAATTCTTCTTTCCCACCTATCGAAGACGTTGGAGTCCATTTTCTTTAGATAGTGAAGGGGAACTCCCTTAGTCATATCAAACCTATCGCCATCCATCTGGTTCAGGTAGAGACTGATGATTCTTCCAAAGTTAGGAGTATGTAGAGTATCTTTTATCTTCTCAAATAACATGGCTCCCCAGTTCATTTTCTTTCTGCACACGATGGCTATCAGGCTTTTGAACATGTCACCTGAGATGTGATCATGGGAGCCAGGCTTGCAAATTAGTACTTTCCTTATGATATCTGAAAGAAGCTTTCCTTTGTCGTTCATGTCCTTTCGTTTAATGGCCCTGGTCCCTCGAGCCAAGCCATTGAAAAGTTATGTCCTCGTACGATCATCCTTGTCTAGATAGTCCTCTTGTTCAAAGCTAGAGAGCTGGAGATGCTGGGACAGTCTTGCAGCCGTCATCTTTATCTTGAGGCCTGCTATCTTACTCTTTATCATAGTGTCCTCGTGACGTAACTTGGAGTTTGCGAAAAACTCTAGAACCTCCTTGTCGAGAACCTTGCACGGGTGCTCGAGAATGAAGGAGAGGCCGGCTTGTTCCAACATCAGGATGATGTTTCTGAATTCGTCTGAGGCATAAGCAAAACCTGTCCTCACCAATTCACTTCTAGTGAGGAGCCCGACCATTGTTGGAGGAGCCATTTTGAACCTAAGCGAGTTAAACCCAAGGAGTTAACTCCTTCTACATCTAGAATTTTGAGGAACTGAACTAGAGGGAGGGATGATCCCTGAAAGTGGAGCTTAAGAATTTGAATTTCAAGGGAGCAATTTAAGTTACCTTTCACTCGGAGGGTGCAAGGAAGGAGACGCGTATCAGGAGGTGAGTAGGAGTAGCCCTAGGGTAGATGCAGACTGAGGCCGATGAGAAGCTTGCGTCGGAACTGAAGGGCTGGCGGTGGATTGGCGAGACACTTACGTTGAGCTGATGCCGATGACAGGAATGTTGCGTAGAAGGGAGGCGACGGTTGATGATTACGGGAGTCGACGGGAGACGACGGTCGACGGGAAGCTGAAAGGTTGCGGAGCGACGAGAGGCAGACTCGTTTCCGCAAGATCCGTAGGGAAGCTGAAAGGACACATGGACTTTCAAAAGGACTTCTCTTCGGTCAGGCGAGTTTCGACTAAGGTCGATGGGAATGTGAACGGTCGGGAAATACCACGGTGGGGAAATACCAGCTAATTCCGAAGGGTCAGAGGATTTTTCCGCTATTTCCGATCAATTACAACGATCGACGGGAATTCCTGCTAATTTAAGGCTACCGGGTCGACGGGTTAGATGCAGATTTCCGCGAATATGCGATGACCTAGGGACTGTTGAAGAACCTTTTTGAATACGTAACATCGCCGGGTATAGTTCATTTCCTTTTTCCTCTAAACAATGGATAACAATTTTCCATGTCATGATAACTAAGTTGAGTTCATGGAAGGTTAACACTAGAAATAATCACCGACTTTTTCTTGTTGAGTTCAAAATGTATTAATTATAGTTGCAACTATTGGTACAAGTCCCTTAAGATTCATAGGACCATTTGACACCCACTTTCTCACATTATCAAGATTTTGAAAGTTTACCAGTTTCCACAATAAGGATCATACGGTTATTTGTTTGCATGTCCTTCAATATCAGGTGTGTATATATATATGTATATCTTGAAAGTCTCTACATATAAGTTTGTATATATATGTATATCTATATAATGCGATTCAATTTTTGAAATTGAATGCGCGTACCTAGAATTACAAGGTTGATCATTTGGATCCACTATTTGAAGTACGACGGGTATCATGTACAAGAAGGACACTGTAGTTAACATTTTCTCTTTTCCCATATTCTTGTTCCATAGCAAGCCTGGAACAGTTCTTGTCTAGGTCCCATCATGTTCATGGGTACCTAGACTATCCTGCAAAAAAGAATTACCTTACCTTATGAACCCAATAGGTATTGGGTCCTAGGTTCTTGTCAGCATAAAATACAGCATGCCTTCCCATAGATTTTCTGACAGGAAGGCTGTCTCTTGCCAAAGGATGTGGACATACCCTTGCCCATGACAAAGAAGGATTGTGCCAACAGTCTATGGCAAAGTGACCCACTTTGCCACAGCACCAACACTCATGGATATTGTACCTCCTTTTCTGACCATATCTACAAACGGAGTTAGTCACGATCCTGGGTCTGAAAGGGGCAGAGCAGGTTCTGCTCTCAGATTTACCCTCTCCACCGAGACTCAAAGGGGGTTTGAAGGTGAATATGTGGTGAGTGTCATGAGGCCTGGGAGGTGGTGCTTTCTTTGCAGCCAGCTCACATCCGGGGGCCCCATTGATGCTTGCTACATGTTTGCCAACTCCCTTTTCTTTTGTCCAAGGGTGGGAAGATGTTCCGTGAGAGCTGTGTTGAAACCGGAAAATCGGTTCCTGTGGAGTTCGACCCTTGGGGAAGGGGCGGCCGCGCACCTACTTCGCTCCTGCAAGAAAATGACAAGAAAAAGAAGAACCAAGGACTAGTCCAAGGGCCCGACGTGGAGGTCCCACCACACACCCGGAAGATCTTTGAGCGCTTCCCCTCCTTAGCCAAGTGCCGGGCTAAGGTACCTCAAAAAGCGCTAGTAGACCTGAGAATTAGTAAGCGTGCCTTCTGAGGTACCCCTTGGGTCCTATTTATAGGAAAAGATGGCCTGCCAATATACAACCTTCACTGTTCTCGAGGACTATAAGCAGACCAAAGGGGGCAACATGGTAAAAAAATGTCATGGCCAAGATGCGAGCTGGACCTGAGATAGCGTCCGCTCGGCAGGGGCCTGACTCGCCTCGCCTTGGGCCTAGGTGAGCACGTACTCGGCAGGTTGTGCTCGACTATCGCCGAGCTCGGCTCGACTATCGTCGAGTTCCAACCAAAAGCGGGGCTCGGCACGACGATCGCCGAGCTCCAACTGAAACTGAGCTCGGCGTGGAGATCGTCGAGCTCGGCTCGACTATCGCCGAGCTCGGTCTCGGCATGCTGGGCCCCGTTCGACCATCGTCGAGCTCGGCTCGACTATCGTCGAGTTCCAACCGAAAGCGGGACTCGGCACGACGATCGCCGAGCTCCAACTGAAACTGAGCTCGGCGTGGAGATCGTCGAGCTCGGCTCGACTATCGCCGAGCTCGGTCTCGGCATGCTGAGCCCCGTTTGACTATCGTCGAGCTCGGCTCGACTATCGCCGAGCTCGGTCTCGACTTGTTGGGTTCATACTGCGGTCTGAGCCGTCCGGTTTGACTCCTGTCGACCACTCGCTGGATATGGGGTTGTACAAGCTGGTTCTTGCAATATCATGAAGTATGGGGGCTGAGGCCGTAAATACAAACGGTTCATGATGAGCCGTGTGTATTTTCTCAGGGGTAGCCATAACAGCACTTGCACTATGGGTGTTTCTACATGAGGGCATATCATTCTTGCAGTGACCATAGTTGTTCTTATGGTCATACCAGAAGGAATGATGTATGCCCTTCCTACTCAGTATAGGGGGTCTGTAAACAGTTTCCCCATTTCTCCACAATTTTATAATTCGCGAGATCCGCCCGTTTTCTCCCTTTCTCTTAATAGCATCTACCTTGGAAAAATTAGATACTTCCTCTTCTCGGCCTCTAGATGAAACTCAGAATTCGAGATCTTTGAGTCCTTCACCTTGATGGATTACAATTGGAGGTCCATCATGGTCCTCAACTAAGCAATTTCCTTAGCTTGTACTTCAACAAGCAAGTTGCTCTCCTGAAGGGCTCTACGAAGGGGATCAAGAGTTTCAATCTGTTGATTGAAACTATCAATATCCCTTGCATCAACTGATGGACAATCCTCCGAACTTCTCCTGTCTTTAGGAGATACATGGAGGAAAGAGGAAGAGGAGGAAGATACCTGATCCTGATTTGGCTAATCAGGGTTAGAGTTATGGTCTGCAGAAGCTGATGTTTCAGCTTCATCACAACTGCATTCCTCAATCTCTTCTTCAGTCTCTGATAGAGAAACGGGAGCCCTGATATTGACAGGTTGTTCTTGACTTTCATCTTCAGAGATGAGGACCCCCACATATGCTTCATCTTCTTGCTGGAATTCATTCTAGGAAGTCTTCTTTCCCTCCATGAGGTCAGAGATTATTTCCCACATGGACTTTGCAGTCTTACACTTATCCAATCTTCTAAGAGATGAACCTGACCAAATATCAGAGATGATCTGTCGTACCAGCTTGTCCAAGTTGAATAGTGAGAGCTCAGTTTCAGACATCTCTGCGGGACTCTTAGGGATTTGGGGATCTTATCCAGAGTCAAGAGCCTTCATGGGAATGAAGGGACCCTCTTCCATAATGAATAAAGCACGGGGTTCAATGGTTTCCAGATGAAACTGAACTCTCATTTTCCAGATGGGAAAATATTTTTTTGTGCATGTAGGAATTCTCAGGGGAGAGACATCTGGGTATAGCTCCATGCTTGAATCTTGTTTTATCCTCGACACTAGACACAGGATCTTACTCAAGGTGTTTTCCTTACTGATGAGCAACCTCCCTCTGATACCACTTGAAAGTCTCTAGTGTTGACTAAATCCACCGAGGGGGGGAATAGGTGTCGTGCAGTCTTTTGCGGAATTAAATTTACCTGCACAAATTAACAAACAGAGCACAGAAAACACATAAAGAATTATAGTGGTTCCCCGATTTGGGTACGCCCATGTTGGAACACCCTATTACTAATTTGGGTAAGGATCACTATGTGCTTAGGAATTTTTTTTGACCTTGCTGTATAGTCTGATAGGTCAATTAGAATGAGTCTTAGGGTTAGTACTTAGGTTTGAAAGCTACCCTCAAGACCTTCTAAAGATCAGGATTCAGTGCTGAGGACCAAGACAATTTTCGTCGAGCTCAGGTCGACGAAACGTCGAACTCAGGTCGACTATCTCTGAGCTCAGTTCAATGAGTCGTCGAACTCGGTTCGAAGATCTTCGAATCAGGTCGACGTTTCTGTCTCTAGCACTAATCCAATCTCTTAGCTCAGGTCGATGATAGTTGGGCTCAGGTCGACGATTTCTGTCTCAAGTCTATATCCAATCTCTGAGCTCAGTTCGACGATCGTTGAGCTCAGATCGACGATTTCTCTGATAGATCGACGATTTCAGGATTCAAATTCAGGATAGTTATAGAATTCATTCAGACTTATTTTCAGTATTTATAGCAAAGGATTTTGTAGCCGTTTCAATCAATCTGGAGCAAGTTTCAAGTAAGACTAATTGGAATGTTTCTTAAGGACTTTCCTCCAGAGGTAGATATCAGTTAAGGTAGTCATTTATGACTGATTAACGGCTATCAAGAAGTCAGAATCTGATATACTCCTTAGAGAATCATTCTGAAAAAAAAGAACAGACAAGATTTGAAAAAGAATACAGAAGAGAGAACAAGAAAATTATTCATCAAGAATTAATTTTCTTGGGAATAGACTTAGTAGAAAAAAGTTTACAGAATTACTGAGTCAGAATTCTTCAAGAACACAAGGAACATTACTGTGAAGGAGATCATCTGTTATTCTACTCCTTCAAGCATCAAGTGTTCAAAAGCTTCTTCATCAAGGACTCCAGACATCACATATTTCAGCATCTGCTGAAATAATCTATTGCTGGAGATCTGAAATAACTGAAGGCCTATCACCCTAAGCAAAGCTCATCTTTCTGAACCCTTACAGATCTCAGGGGGAGCTTTGACAACATCTTCCACTTGTCTTCTCTCAGATTATTGACAGAGAAGAACAACTCAACCTTTTTATTTTTCTTTATTCCTTCTGTAAAAGGGTTTCTCAAAACTCCCTTCAAAAGTTTTGTGGCTGGTTCCTGAGACCTTGTCAAAACTAAGTGGTGGCAAGACACCTTATCAAAAAATCTAGGTTTGGTTTTTGAGCACCTTATCAAAAGATCATTGGTGCCCAGGACACCTGATCAACTATTCCTGCTGTGGATTTTTACCTAGGGTGGTAGAGGAGTGGATGTACCCAGGTTGTTGGGGAACCACTATATCTCCTTGTGTCATCTAGCTTGCTGTGTTTTGTTTTTATTGTGTGCTGTGATTTCTTATTTCTTGCTTACTTAGTTTTTCTTTTTGCAAGCATCTTACACATATACATAAATCAAGACTTCCACTGCTTTACAGTTTTAAATTGTAAATTATTTTAAAATACTCTATTCACCCCCCCTCTAGAGTAAAGATAAATCTTACACTCACTTTCAATTGGTATCAGAGGGAGGTTGGTTACTCAACAACTGAATCTTCAACAGATTGGTTGAACAAGCTAACACCTGAACTAAAAGATCCTTGATAAGATAAATCTTCTATAGAGGGTTATTACTTTTTGTATTATATTTATATTCATACAAAACCATGACACAAAACAAAGATTATGCTAGCACCAGACCTCCAGTGTGCAATCTTTCTAAGTTTGCACTTTGGAAGGCATGGATAAAATTATATATGAATTCTATTGATGAGGACATCTACAACTCTGTTTTGACAGTGTGTCCAAGACCCCCAGTAATTACAAGTACAAGTGCTGTTCCACCTCCTTCAGGAACAGATGCAGAAATAAAGAAATGGAAAGTTGCAGATGCAAAGGCTATGAATATCCTTGCTAGGACTATGTCTGATGAGATATTCCAAAAGGTGGCTAAATGCAGTTCAACAAAAGATATATGGGATAATCTTTCTGAGATTGTATCTAGATCTGCTGATGAAACAAAGGACAGAAGATCCCATCTCATATCCCAGTATGAGAACTTTAAGAAAGGAGAAACTGAGTCAATTGCTGATATGTACAACAGGCTCAGCCTAATAGTCAGTGAGTTAAAAACATTGGACAAGGAGATCTCACTAACTGAACTCAATGACAAAATCCTAATGTGCTTCCCCAGCACTTGGGACTGAAGGATCTGGCCAATCAAGGATGTTAGAAGCCTAACTGAGATTACTACTGAAGCTTTGTTGGGCAAACTCAAGTCTTATGAGCTGCTCATCAAGAATTAAGAGGAAGAACAAAAGGTTGCTTCTCCAGCAACCAGGAAGGAGAAGACAATTGCCTTCAAAGCTACAGAAGATCAGCATGAAGACAAGGTCACAGGCAATGAAGAATTAATGAGCTTACTGGCCAAAAGATTCTATAAGATGGCCAGGAAAGATTTCAGAAAGAGGTCATCTAAAGGGCATTAGAAGCCAAGGTATGACAAATCCAATAATAATGATATTTCTTTTGGATGCAGGAAACCAGGCCACATTATGCCTGATTGTCCAAAAAATCAGAATAAGGATAAGAAGCACAGGAAAGATAGGAGAAAAGATAAGGACTCCAGGAGAAACAACAATGACAAATCCTCCTCCAGCAAGAACAAACACACCAGGAAGGGATTTGTAGCTGAAACATGGAGTGAAACTGAAGAAGAATCAGAGGCTTCATCAAGCTCAAGTGATGATGAAGATGATGCAGAAGAAAAGGAGTTCTGCATGATGGCTATCAATGCCTCCCAACAAAATTCTGATGCAAAACATGAATCAGAATCTGAATCTGAAGATGAAGATGAAGAAGACCAGGTAATAGATTCCTTTGATTTTAATTCAGAGGACTTTAGATCTGAATTTAAGGCACTTTGTTTAGACCTGCTAAAGTCTGAGAAAGAGATTATCTCTCTCAGAAATTAATTGTCTGAACATAGCACTCTAAAATCAGACAACCTCAAACTCTCTGAGGAGTTAGAATGTTGTAGGGAGGAGATAGCTTCACTGAAAAGTGAACTATCCCAGGCAAAGAAGTTTGAAGAATCCCATAATGGGAGAAGCATCAGACTGATGGACATCACAAGCACAGTGAACTCAAGACTCAACAGTACACTGGGCTTGGGTGCTTAATCCAGCCAACCTATAGTATTAACAACCCCAATTAAATTTATCTCAGATAAAGGAAAGGGTGTTGTAGAGGTAGCTAGGAAGAATCCTGATTTACCTAAGAAAAACAAAGTTCAACAGAAAACTTCGAACAGAGCTCGACGATCGTCGAACAGAGCTCGGCGATCTCATGTTGAATCGTCGAACTCAGTTCGACGACTTCTGAACTCTGAACTCTGGCATAGTCGATCTTCGAATGGAGCTCGACGATCTGACCCAAGATCGTCGAACTCAGCTCGACGATCATCAAACGGAGCTCAGAGCTTTGAACAATCTTTCAGAGGTAAATCTAAAATCAATCCTAGAAGTCCTACATCCCAAAGCTTCAACCCTTATACTGAATGGATAGTACCTCCTAGGAGATACCATCCTGAAGGATATAAGAGTCAGCCAGGGATGTCTTTTATTTCTGAGTTTAAAGGTTATCAACCTAGACTCAAGGTAAACTGGGTCAAAAACATATAAATTGTTTATGTGCAGGTGAAGACCTATCCAGCAATGAACCAACAATGGTATCTGGATAGTGGGTGCTCAAAGCACATGACAGGGAACAAGGAGAATCTTACATCCTTCAAAACCAAACTTGGACCCAAAGTGATATTTGGTGATTCAAACTTTGGTCAAACAAAAGGATATGGTGCTGTTCAGATTGGCTCAGTCACATTCAAGAAGGTGGCTTATGTGGAAGGACTGAAGCACAATCTAATCAGCATCAGTCAATTATGTGATGAAGGCTACCAGGTGATATTCAACAAATCCTCATACAAAATCAAATCAGAGGATAACACAACAGTGTTAACAGGTAAAAGGAAAGGTAACATTTATCTTGTAGATTTTCTTTCCACTAAGATAGATATTTGTTTTTTCAATTCTGTTTGCAAACCAAATGATCTATGACATAAGAGACTAGGGCATTTAAATCTTAGAACCATTGCTAGGCTATCCAAGGACAACCTTGTTAGAGGACTACCTCCTGGCCCCTATAAGAAGGAAGGACTCTACAGGGCTTGTGTGATTCACCTAGGATCTTGTATCTGTTACACATGGATCTTTTTGGACCCATTATAGTACAAAGCCTAGGAGGGAAATCTTATACTTTAGTGGTTGTAGATGACTTCTCTAGATTCACATGGGTGTTCTTTCTGAGGAAGAAGTCTGATAACTTTAAGTGTTTGACATAGTTTCTCAAATGCATACAGATTGAGTTCAATACTCATATTGCCCTGATCAGAAGTGATCATGGGACAGAGTTTGATTCTCTTCTTATGCAAGAGTTCTGTCAGAGTGAAGGGATCAGGCACACTTTCTCAGCTCCTAGAATTCCTCAATAAAATGGGGTAGCTGAAAAGAAAAAATAGAACCCTTATTGAATCTTCCACCATATTGTTGACAGATGCTCACCTTCCTCTATCTTTTTGGGCAGAGGTAATGAACACCTCCAACTATGTGTTGAACAGAAGTTAGATACATAAACTGAAGGGTAAGACTCCCTATGAATTGCTCAAAGGGAAGAAACCTAAAGTAGACTATTTCAAGATTTTTGGTTGCATTTGTTATATTCACAATAATGACAAGAAATACTTAGCAAAATTCCAAGCTAAAGCTGATGAAGGAGTGTTTCTGGGATACTCCATGATCAGTAAAGATTATAGGGTTTATAATAAAACTTCTCTTAAAATTGAAGAATCTGTTCATGTATCTTTTGATGAGACTAACATGTTTTATAAGGAGAAGAATACTTCTACCATAGAACTCTTGCAGGTAAACTCTCTTTCAGAAAATTTGGACATATTGCATATTGCAGAGAAGGATTCAGTACATTCACCTATCTAATATAAGGATGAGAGCAGTGAAGATGAAGAAGATGTTCAACATCTTGGAGAGAACCATCTTGAAGAGCCAGTTGTTATTCCACTAGAGGAAACAACAACACAGGTTTGTGAACAATCAACACCTCTTGTTGATTTAGTAATAACAAAAGATCATCCAATCTCCCAAGTGATTGGAGACATCTCAGCTGGTGTGCAAACCAGAAATCAGGTCAACCAAAACCTGATGCACACATGCTTTCTATCTCAAATTGAACCTCAATCCATACAAGATGCAAAACAAGATCCACACTGGATCATTGTAATGCAAGAGGAATTGCATCAATTTGAAAGGAACAAAGTTTGGGAGCTAGTGCCAAGGCCTAAAGATCACTCTATTGTTGGAACAAAGTGGGTGTTCAGAAACAAGTTGGATGATCAAGGGATCATTGTAAGGAACAAGGCAAGGCTAGTTGCTCAAGGATATTCTCAAGAAGAAGGAATAGACTATGACCAGACCTTTGCACCAGTTGCAAGGTTAGAGGCCATAAGAATATTCCTAGCTTATGCAGCTTACAAAGGATTCAAAGTCTACCAAATGGATGTGAAGAGTGCATTTCTAAATGGAGACATCAAAGAAGAAGTCTATGTTAGACAACCCCCAGGTTTTATCTCTTCAACTTATCCTGACCATGTTTTCAAATTGCATAAAGCATTATATGGTCTCAAGCAAGCTCCTAGAGCATGGTATGAGACCTTAGCATGCTTTCTGTTGGAAAATGATTTTATAAGGGGTAGAGTAGACCAAACACTTTTCATTAGAACCCATAAGTCTCATACCCTACTAGTACAAATATATGTAGATGATATTATATTTGGATCTACTGATTCAAATTTGTGTAGAAGGTTCTCTAACCTAATGCATTCTAAATTTGAAATGAGTAGCATGGGTGAGCTTTCCTTCTTTCTAGGATTGCAAGTCAAATAATATGTTGAAGGCATATTTATTTCTCAAACCAAGTATGCAAAAGAATTGGTTAAGAAATTTGGTATGTCTGAGGCATCATGTATGAAAACACCAATGCCTACTAATGCTGTATTAGATGCTGATGAACATGGGAAACATGTTGATCAGACAACATATAGAGCAATGATTGGCTCTTTATTATACCTTACAGCTAGTAGACCTGACATAATGTTTGCTACATGCATATGTACTAGATTCCAAGTAAGCCCTAGAGAGTCACACCTAACATTAGTTAAGAGGATTCTTAGGTATGTAAAAAGTTGTCCAAATCTAGGTCTCTGGTATCCAAAAGACTCAGGATTTGAATTAACTGGATTTTCAGATGCTGATTATGCTGGATGTAGAGTAGACAGGAAAAGCACTAGTGGAACTTGCCAGTTTCTTGGTGATAGACTTGTCTCCTGGTTCTGTATGAAACAAACATCTGTGTCCACTTCAACTGCTGAAGCTGAATACATGGCAGCAGGTAGTTATTGCTCACAGATTTTGTGGATTCAAAACCAGCTCCTAGACTATGGCTATAACTTAGAAAGGTCTAAAATTCTTTGTGATAACACCAGTGTTATTTCTATAGCATAAAATCCAGTCCTCCATAGTAGGACAAAATATATATAGATTAGGCATCACTTCTTAAGGGATAATGTTGAGAAAAATACAATTGAACTTCATTATATACCAACTGATTTGCAAAGGGGAGATATTTTCACCAAACCTTTGGATGAAAAGAAACACACCTTCTTCCTAAATCAGTTAGGAATGTTAGATGGAGGAAGCTTAAATTAAGATCCAAGATTTTAAAACCCTAAAATTGACCAAGACTAGGTTAAAAACATGATTTTTCTAGTGTCTATAGGGTGTTTCTGATCTATGAACTGCGCTCGACGTTTTTCCCCAAGATTGTCGAATGGAGATCGATGTTTTCCTAAAGCGTCGATCTGAGTTCAGCGCTTTCAGATAGCGCTAGGTTATTCTCTTCTGGTCAAAGATCATCGAACGGAGTTCGACGCTCTCCAATATCGTCGAACGGATATCGGCATTATTGAAGACTCTTCAAATTCCTTTAGTAGCCCAGATCGTCGAACGAAGTTCAACAATCTTTCTTTTCTAGCGTCGAACCCTAATATAAAATTCATTCTTCGGCCGTCGTTCTCCTTTTGCGCTTTCATACTCTCTGCAAACTCTTTCTTTCCCTCCAAACCTCTCTCCACTTGGTCGTGTTTGTTCATTTTTGTAGGTATACAATGGCAGTGTCTGTTGCCGCCCTCGCCAAAATGAAATTCGACATAGGTTTTGATATAGCCATGGATTCCTTTGAAGGCAGCGATCAAATTTTCAAAGATATACTGGAACTTTTCAAGGAACAGCAGTTGGCCCTAATTATGTCTACAAGAATAAAGCTGGCAGCCGATGAGATAAAAAAGTGGGTATATACTGCACAGAATATGGATTCAACCACAGTGGTCTGTACAATAGCAGGAAGACAGGTACCTCTAACACCTGCCCTGCTTATAGAGGTTTTTCAGTTAAGTTCAGGACAAGATTCTGTTGATTTGTCTGGAGAGGAATTTGAGATGATGTTAGATAGAATGGGGCATTCTACAGCAAACCCTAACAAGCTGCTGAAAAAGAATCTGTCTGTTGAGTACAGATTCCTTGCAGATGTTGTGGGCAAGGTCCTGCTAGCCAAACATTCTGCCCATGATACCATTTCCAGGTATCAATTCTGCTTGATGGGTGCACTGGTTGATAAGAAGCACTTAAACTGGGAAGAAATTTTCTTTGAGCTGATTAAGAAGAAGGTAAACAAAAACCTTGTTAATTTTGGGAGGGTCTTAGGGCTGTTCTTGAACAATAGGTGCCCTCAACTGCTGGTGTCCTCTGGCATGCATATTAATGCCTCCAAGAGGCTTACCTGTGCCCTTTTTGGCAAATGGGACAGGCAGATTGTTAAGCCAACCAGGACTGCTGCTTCTTCAGGCACAAGGACCGTTATAGTCTCTTCCCCTTAGGCAACTGCCCTCATGGAAGATTATCCTGCCTCCTCCTCTTCTCCACCTTCTCCAATTGTTCCTTCAACCATCCCCTCATCCACCATCACCATCTCTATCTCTTCCCCCATAACCATTTTATCTCCACCTCCAACCACAGAGGACCAATTCCATCCCCTACACTTCTATCCACCTCTTGACCTAGACACCACCATACCATCCTTCAATCTCATAGAAGATTCCTTTATGGATGATTCCCCTTCCTCACCTACTAAGCTTCCATCATCCACCACATCCTATCAATAACTCCTTCATGATATTCTTTCCCAACCATCATTCCTTCCATCCACTTCTACTACCATAACCTCTATCTCCACCATTCCAATATCTCAACCAACCATCCTACCACCCACAACCACACCTCCTGCAGCCCATCCATCACCAGCCCCAATCACTCCATCTTCTACCTCTACTCAAGTATCACTTGAGCAAGTGGATTTCTCTGTCCTGGCAGATAAGATTTATGGGATGCTGGCTCTCGGGATAGTAGCCTTGCTGGAGATCTCCATGGCTCCACTCCCGAAGTCTATACAGGAGTTATCTGACAGGCTTTCCTCCATCTCTCCTCATCCGACAATCCCTTCTATGGGGTGCCTTGATCCAGTTTACACTGAATCTAGGAAGGGGGAGATGGCATATGAAGAAGAGTTAATGCCTGCTTCAGAGACTCCAGAAGTGCAAGCTCCAGCTCTAGCACCAGTAATAACAGTTGACCTAAGGTCACTGTTATCCAGTTTTGACATTCTTCACTTCAACTGTTTTCCAGTACAGGAAGTGGAAGATCTGTCCAAGGCCATTGTGCATTTTGATTACTGTGATCCCAGCCTAATTGCTTCTTATATCAATTCTCTTAAGGCTGAGGAAATTATTGGTTCTGATTTTGCTGCTGCTGCTGCTAATACAATTGCTGATATAGTTTCTGATGAGATAGTTTTTGATGCTCCTTTTGAGCCTGCTACTGCTGATAGTGTTTCTGCTCCTGCTAAGCCTGCTGCTGCTACTGTTATATCTGAGAGTGTTGCTTCCATCACTGTTGTTGAACAAACCAAACAACAGGAGAAATATATTCAAAGGATTGATGAGCTTTATGATAATACTCCAAGTTCAGACAGTGACCAACTCCATACTGATTCTGAGGACTCCTCTGCAACTATTGCAAGGAAGAGGAAAGTAAGAAGCAAGGCACTGAAAAGAGTTCCTCCAAAAAAAGTAAAAGATGACAATGATATACCTTATTACATTCTTCATGACTGTCCAATTTTTGAGCCTTGGATGCAATATTCCAGAAATCAACTTAAGGCCATGAAGAAAAGGAGAAAACTTGATAAGTATGAAAAGGGATCCTCCCAATTCCATCATCCTCCTCCTCCTCCTCCAGATTAAGGATCTGGTGGAGGTTCAGCTTTTCAGTCTTCTTCTGCTGCTAGGCTAAGCTCTTACCAGTCTCAAGATAGATATCAACTAAGAGGTCAACAACAAAGAGGATATCAGTCAAAGAGAGATTAGTCAAGAGACAGACAGAGAGATTACAGGACTAAGGCTCCATTTGGTTCGGCGGTGGCGGGTCGATCCGACGGGTGGAAACTGAGTGTTCGAACCGGAGGGGGAGGTGGCTGCTCCAAACGGAGCTTTTTGGGGCTTTTCTCAAGGCGGGCGGGTAGAAACGGAGCAAACGCCGCCGGAGGTTCATTTGTTTACCCTCCTTCCGGCGGCGTTTGCCCAAAACGGAGTAGCGAAACGCCCAAACAAATAAAGCCTAACTCCAGAAATCAAGCTAGACAACACCCATATCAAAGGGAAGGACAAGGCCCTACTGATTCTACATCTGGTCCTTTCCCTTACAAGCTGAAAGATACAGTTATCACTAGAGCTCCTCCTCCTGACTCAGTGGAATTAAATTGATATGAACCTCCAGTTCCATTTGAAGACCCTGAGAACAATCCACTATCATGGACAACCAGAATGAAAGAACTTGCAGCATTAGATCAGATCAAGAAAGCAAGAGAGCAAGGCAGAGATACCTCCAATATCACAACACTATCAGAGCAGAGAAAGAAAGAATTAGAAAGATATGCTTCCAGAAAATTCTTTGATCCAGAGAGCTACATGAAGCTGCATCCTGAGGCTGTTGTTTCTAGGCCAAAATCTCAAATCTCCTTAGGTGCAGATGATGATAGAAGATCCAAAAAGGAAGCCCTCAATCCCAACAGAGAAATTCTTTTCAAAAAGGGCAATGAGTAATTTGAGTAAGCTGATACTTATATCTATTTCTGACTGAATCTGTGATTCTTACTATGATTCTGCAATGCTCAACATGTGTTATCTGCATTGTTGTTTTAACTTTTGAATGCTGTCTATTTGCTTATTATTTAATATTCTGTCATGTAAATAGTAATTCTAACCCAAATAGGGGGAGATTGTTGGAACACCCTATTACTAATTTGGGTAAGGATCACTATGTGCTTAGAAATTTGTTTTGACCTTGTTGTATAGTCTGATAGGTCAATTAGAATGAGTCTTAGGGTTACTACTTAGGTTTGAAAGCTTCCATCAAGACCTTTTAAAGATCAGGATTCAGTGCTGAGGACCAAGACAATTTTCGTCGAGCTCAGGTCGACGAAACGTCGAACTCAGGTCGACTATCTCTAAGCTCAGTTCAACGAGTCGTCGAACTCGGTTCGAAGATCTTCGAGCTCAGGTCGACGTTTCTGTCTCTAGTAGTAATCCAATCTCTGAGCTCAGGTCGACGATTTCTATCTCAAGTCTAGATCCAATCTCTGAGCTCAGTTCGACGATCGTTGAGCTCAGATCGATGATTTCTCTGAGAGATCGACGATTTCAGGATTAAAATTCAGGACAGTTATGGAATTCATTCAGACTTATTTTCAACATTTATGGCAAAGGATTTTATAGCCATTTCAATCAATCTGGAGCAAGTTTCAAGAAAGACTAATTGGAATGTTTCTTAAGGACTTTCCTCCAGAGGCAGATATCAGTTAAGGTAGTCATTTATGACTGATTAACGACTATCAAGAAGTCAGAATCTGATATACTCCCTAGAGAATCATTCTGAAAAAAAAAAGAACAGGCAAGATTTGAAAAAGAATACAGAAGGGAGAACAAGAAAATTATTCATCAAGAATTCATCTTCTGGGAATAGACTCAGTAAAAAAAAGTTTACAGAATTACTGAGTCAGAATTCTTCAAGAACACAAGGAACATTACTGTGAAGGAGATCATCTGCTATTCTACTCCTTCAAGCATCAAGTGTTCAAAAGCTTCTTCATCAAGGACTCCAGACATCACACATTTCAGCATCTGCTGAAATCATCTATTGCTGGAGATCTGAAGCAACTGAAGGCCTATCACCCTAAACAAAGCTCATCTTTCTGAACCCTTACAGATATCAGGGGAGCTTTGACAACATCTTCCACTTGTCTTCTCTCAGATTATTGACAGAGAAGTATAACTCAACCTTTTTGTTTTTCTTTATTCCTTCTCTAAAAGGGTTTCTCAAAACTCCCTTCAAAAGTTTTGTGGTTGGTTTCTGAGACCTTGTCAAAACTCAGTGGTGGCAAGACACCTTATCAAAAAATCTAGGTTTAGTTTTTGAGCACCTTATCAAAAGCTTATTGGTGCCTAGAAGACCTGATCAACTATTCCTGCAGTGGATTCCTACCTAGGGTGGTAGAAGAGTGGATGTACCCAGGTTGTTGGGGAACCACTATAACTCCTTGTGTCATCTGGCTTGCTGTGTATTATTTTTGTTGTTTGCTGTGATTTCTTATTTCTTGCTTACTTAGTTTTTCTCTTTGCAAGCACCTTACACATATACATAAATCAAGACTTCCTCTGCTTTATAGTTTTAAATTGTAAATTATTTTAAAAGACTCTATTCACCCCTCTTTAGAGTAAAGGTAAATCTTACACTCACTTTCAATTGGTATCAGAGGGAGGTTGGTTACTCAACAACTGAATCTTCAACAGATTGGTTGAACAGGCTAACACCTGAACCAAAAGATCCTTGATAAGATAAATATTCTATAGAGGGTTATTACTTTTGAATACGTAACATCGCCGGGTATAGTTCATTTCCTTTTTCCTCTAAACAATGGATAACAATTTTCCATATCATGATAACTAAGTTGAGTTCATGGAAGGTTAACACTAGAAATAAGCACCGACTTTTTCTTGTTGAGTTCAAAATTTATTAATTGTGGGTTCAACTATTGGTATAAGTCCCCTTAGATTCATAGGACCATTTGCCACCCACTTTCTCACATTATCAAGATTTTGAAAGTTTATCAGTTTCCACAATAAGGATCATACGGTTATTTATTTGCGTGTCCTTCCATATCAGGTATGTATATATATATGTATATCTTGAAAGTCTCTACATATAAGTTTGTATATATATGTATATCTATGTAATGCGATTCAATTTTCGAAATTGAATGCGCATACCTGGAATTACTAGGTTGATCATTTGGATCCACTATTTGAAGTACGATGGGTATCATGTACAAAGGATACTATAGTTAGCATTATCTCTTTTCCCATATTCTTGTTACATAGCAAGCTTGGAACAGCTCTTGTCTAGGTCCCATCATGTTCATGGGTACCTAGACTATCCTGCAAAAAAGAATTACCTTACCTTAGGAAGCCAATAGGTATTGGGTCCTAGGTTCTTGTCAGCATAAAATGCAGCATGCCTTCCTACAGATTTTCTGACAGGAAGGCTGTCTCTTGCCAAAGGATGTGGACATACCCTTGCCCATGACACAGAAGGATTGTGCCAACAGTCTATAGCAAAGTGACCCACTTTGCCACAACAGCAACACTCATGGATATTGTACCTCCTTTTCTGACCAGATCTACTAACGGAGTTAGTCACGATCCTGGGTCTGAAAGGGGCAGAGAAGGTTCTGCTCTCAGATTTACCCTCTCCACCGAGACTCAAAGGGGGTTTGAAGGTGAATATGTGGTGAGTGTCTTGAGGCCTGAGAGGTCGTGCTTTCTTTGCATCCAGCACACATCCGGGGGCCCCATTGATGCTTGCTACATGTTTGCTAACTCCCTTTTCTTTTGTCCAAGGGTGGGAAGATGTTCCATGAGAGCTGGTTCCTGCAATGTCATAAAGTATGGGGGCTGAGGCCGTAAATACAAACGATTCATGATGAGTCGTGTGTATTTCCTCAGGGGTAGCCATAACAGCACTTTCACTATGGGTGTTTCCACATGAGGGCCGATCATTCTTGTAGTGACTATAGTTGTTCTTATGGTCATACCTGAAGGAATGATGTGTGCCCTTCCTACTCAGTGTGTGTGTGTGGGGGGGGGGGGGTCTGTATACAGTTTCCCCATTTCTCCATAATTTTATAATTCGCGAGATCCACCCGTTTTCTCACTTTCTCTTAATAGCATCTACCTTGGAAAAATTAGATACTATACTCTTCTCGGTCTTTAGATGAAACTCTAGATCTGAGATCTTTGAGTCCTTCACCTTGATGGATTACAATTGGAGGTCCATCCTGGTCCTCAACTGAGCAATTTCCTTAGCTTGTACTTCAACAAGCATGTTGCTCCCCTGATGGGCTCTACGAAGGGAATCAAGAGTTTCGGTCTATTGATTGAAGCTATCAATATCCCTTGAATCAACGGATGGACAATCCTCCGAACTTCTCCTGTATTTAGGAGATACATGGGGGAAAGAGCAAGAGGAGGAAGATACCTGATCCTGATTTGGATGATCAGGGTTAGAGTTATGGTCTGCAGAAGCTGATGTTTCAGCTTCATCATAACTGCATTCCTCAATCTCTTCTTCAGTCTCTAATAGAGAAACGGGAGCCCTGATATTGACAGGTTGTTCTTGACTTTCATCTTCAGAGATGAGGACCCCCACATATGCTTCATCTTCTTTCTGGAATTCATTCCAGGAAGTCTTCTTTCCCTCCATGAGGTCAGAGATTGTTTCCCACATGGACTTTATAGTCTTACACTTATCCAATCTTGTAAGAGATGAACCTGACCAAATATCAGAGATTATCTGTCGTACCAGCTTGTCCAAGTTGAATAGTGAGAGCTCAGTTTCAGACATCTCTGTGGGACTCTTAGGGATTTGGAGATCTTCTCCAGAGTCAGAAGCCTTCATGGGAATGAAGGGACCCTCTTCCACAATGAATAAAGCATGGGGGTCAATGGCTTCCAGATGAAACTGAACTCTCATTTTCCAGATGGGAAAATATTCTTTTGTGCATGCAGGCAGTCTCAGGGGAGATACATCTGGGTATAGCTCCATGCTTGAATCTTGTTTTCTCCTGAACACTAGACACAGGATCTTACTCAAGGTGTTAACCTTACTGATGAGCAACCTCCCTCTGATACCACTTGAAAGTCTCTAGTGTCGACTAAATCCACCTAGGGGGGAATAGGTGTCGTGATGTCTTTTGCGGAATTAAATTTACCTGCACAAATTAACAAATAGAGCACAGAAAACACACAAAGAATTATAGTGGTTCCCCGATTTTGGTACGTCCATGTTGGAACACCCTATTACTAATTTGGGTAAGGATCACTATGTGCTTAGGAATTTGTTTTGACCTTGCTATATAGTCTGATAGGTCAATTAGAATGAGTCTTAGGGTTAGTACTTAGGTTTGAAAGCTGCCCTCAAGACCTTCTAAAGATAAGGATTCAGTGCTGAGGACCAAGACAATTTTCGTCGAGCTCAGGTCGACGAAACGTCGAACTCAGGTCGACTATCTTTGAGCTCAGTTCAACGAGTCGTCGAACTCGGTTCGAAGATCTTCGAGTCTGGTCGACGTTTCTGTCTCTAGCAGTAATCCAAACTCTTAGCTCAGGTCGACGATAGTTGAGGTCAGGTCGACGATTTCTGTCTCAAGTCTAGATCAAATCTTTGAGCTCAGTTCGACGATCGTTGAGCTCAGATCGACAATTTCTCTGATAGATCGACGATTTCAGGATTCAAATTCAGGACAGTTATGGAATTCATTCAGACTTATTTTCAGCATTTATGGTAAAGGATTTTGTAGCCGTTTCAATCAATCTGGAGCAAGTTTCAAGGAAGACTAATTGGAATGTTTCTTAAGGACTTTCCTCTAGAGGCAGATATCAGTTAAGGTAGTCATTTATGACTGATTAACGGCTATCAAGAAGTCAGAATCTGATATACTCCCTAGAGAATCATTCTGAAAAAAAAAGAACAGACAAGATTTGAAAAAGAATACAGAAGAGAGAACAAGAAAATTATTCATCAAAAATTCATTTTCTTGGGAATAGACTCAGTAGAAAAAAGTTTACAGAATTACTGAGTCAGAATTCTTCAAGAACACAAGGAACATTACTGTGAAGGAGATCATCTGCTATTCTACTCCTTCAAGCATCAAGTGTTCAAAAGCTTCTTCATCAAGGAATCCAGACATCACACATTTCAGCATCTGCTGAAATCATCTATTGCTGGAGATCTGAAGCAACTGAAGGCCTATCACCCTAAGCAAAGCTCATCTTTCTGAACCCTTACAGATCTAAGGGGGAGCTTTGACAACATCTTCCACTTGTCTTCTCTCAGATTATTGACAGAGAAGAACAACTCAACCTTTTTGTTTTTCTTTATTCCTTCTATAAAAGGGTTTCTCAAAACTCCCTTCAAAAGTTTTGTGGCTGGTTTCTGAGACCTTGTCAAAACTCAGTGGTGGCAAGACACCTTATCAAAAAAATCTAGGTTTGGTTTTTGAGCACCTTATCAAAAGCTCATTGGTGCCCAGGACACCTGATCAACTATTCCTGCAGTGGATTCCTACCTAGGGTGGTAGAAGAGTGGATGTACCCAGGTTGTTAGGGAACCACTATAGCTCCTTGTGTCATCTGGCTTGCTGTGTATTGTTTTTGTTGTGTGCTGTGATTTCTTATTTCTTGCTTACTTAGTTTTTCTTTTTGCAAGCACCTTACACATATACATAAATCAAGACTTCCACTGCTTTACAGTTTTAAATTGTAAATTATTTTAAAATACTCTATTCACCCCCCTCTAGAGTAAAGGTAAATCTTACACTCACTTTCAGTCCACTTTCCCCCTTCGACCTATCTCCCACCAAGGGATGACTCAGTTACTTCTCCAAACGGATTGAAATCCAATCCTCACACTACGGAAGGAACCCTTCCAACAAAGGAGTCACAACTCCACCACCACGGGTTGCACCCAACCCTTACAACAAGGAATGAATTTTTTTTACAACAAATCAAAATTTAATGTAAAAGAAAATACAAACAAAGCTTTTGGAGATTCCGATGTCCTTCTTCGTTCATTGTAGCTTACACGAAAAATACGAAGAGTCCACAACCAGATTTCACTCTTGAAATGGGTCTTCTCAAGATCGGCGGCGACAAGTGATTGCGGTGGCGATACTTTGTAGATCCAAACTTCTTGACGAAGCAAGCAAGGTCTACGAACGATCTCAGTCGGATCAGTCGTATCAACCAATTCGGAATGGAGAACAAATCTCGTTCAACGAATCAGAAGACAAGAGATCTCAAGAGAGATGCGTGAGACGCTCGGCTTGCCTCGGTACTGTCGTCGGAAGATCAAAGAAGATCAGAGTTCAGCGGCGACGACGAGCTTGCGAGCGGCTACAGGCGATCGGCGGTTTCCGCGATCGGCTAGGGCATGACGTCAGCCGCTTTCATTTCTGAGTGAATGTCTGTCTATAGAGGTTCAAAATACATGTATATATATACCAGGAGCCAACCCTAATGACCGTTGTGGGGCCCACAAGGAGAAACCCTAGCCCTGGCCGAAACAGCGCACGGCAAGTTGGTTCGGTCCAGCGAACGGAGGAAATTTGCCTAAGGCAAAATCGGCGGGAATCGTTGGTGATTACCGTCGATGTTGGCGGGAATCACTAACGATTCCCGTCGATTCTGCCTTGGCAGAATCCCTCTGGAAAACTGTCAGCCGGAAGAAGTCGGCGGGAAAGGCTAACTGATTCTCAACGAATCGGCGGGAATCACTAACGATTTGCGTCGAAGTCGGCTAGAATCACTAGCGATTCCCGTCGAATTCGGCGGGAATCACTAGCGATTCCCGTCAATTTTGACTTAGAAGAATTTTTTCTTCCTTCCTTTGATGACTTGGTCTTTGACCCATCTTTGCTCCTTCTTCTGCTCTTGATCTACCTTGACCCTGTACTTGAAAATAAGTACACTCCAATAGAGAGAGCACATGTGAGTCAACACATTGATCTACTCAACGAGGGATTACGTTGCACAGACCCATGTATATTGACCCACTGCACCCTTACATTTGTGTGTACTTAGCATGGAATAACTGCAAGCACAACTTGATAGATGATCATTAAATACATTGTGAATCCATCTTAGCTTGACTGGAGTCTTCTTCAAATCCGGGAAATTGTGGATACAATACCCAACAAGTTTTATGTTCAAGTTTCTTGTCACAGATAGAACCCAAGAAGATTAAAGAGGCCATGCTAGACATAAACTGGATTGATGTTATGCAAGAAGAGCTGAATCAATTCAAAAGATGTAAAGTCTGGGAACTGGTTCCTAGACCAAAGGATCACAATGTAATAGGAACAAAGTGAATCTACAGAATTAAACTTGATGAGAATGGCACCATAATCAAGAACAAGGCCAGGCTAGTAGCAAAAGGCTACAGACAAGAAGAAGGGATTAACTTTGATCAAACCTTTACCCTAGTGGCAAGGCTGGAAGCTATACGATTATTCTTGGCCTATGCTGCCTATCAAGGTTTGAAGGTATATCAGATCGATGTAAAGTCGGCATTTCTGAATGGTTACTTAAAAGAGGAAGTCTATGTTGAACAACCCTCAGGTTTTGTAGACTCTCACTATCCTAACTATATATATAGGCTTAGGAAAGCTCTATATGGTTTGAAACAAGCCACTAGGGCTTGGTATGAAACCTTGTCTACTTTTCTTATTGAGAATAAATTCTTTAGAGGAAAGATAGACAAAACTCTATTCTTTAGGGAATCTAAAGGCAAGATCATCCTAGTCTAGATATATGTTGATGACATTATCTTTGGATCTACTGAAAACAACATTTGTAGAAAGTTTGCCAAACTTATGCATCGGAAGTTTGAAATGAGCAGTACGGGTGAGCTGAAGTTCTTCTTGGGACTTCAAGTTAGATAGACTGATGATGGATTATCCATATCTCAGTCTAAGTTCACCAAGGAGTTGATTAATAAATATTGAATGGACTCAGCTTCCACCATGAAAACTCCAATGGGAACAAGTATGTCTATAGGCAAAGATGAGGCAGGGAAACCTGTTGATGAGTCTTTGTATAGAGGGATAATTAGCTCTCTACTCTACTTGACTGCTGGTAGACCTGACATCATGTATGCAACATGTGTCTGTGTTAGGTACCAAGCATGCCCAAAGGAATCTCATTACACTGCTGTCAAGAGAATTTTGAGATATCTTAAGGGCACAGCTAATCTAGGTCTTTGGTACCCTAAGAATAGAGATTTCTTACTAACAGGCTTTTCAGATGCAGACTTTGCAGGGTGCAAAAAAGACAGGAAGAGTACCACATGAACTTGTCAATTCTTAGGTGGAAGGATGGTGTCATGGAGCAGCAAGAAGCAAACAAGTGTAGCTATCTCAACTGCTGTGTCAGAATATATAGCTGCAGACAGCTGCTTTGCACAATTGATGTGGATAAAGCATCAACTTGAAGACTATGACATCAAGGTAAGTAGAATTCCATTATTCTGTGATTCTATTAGTGTTATTTCTATTGCTAAAAACTCTATTTCACACATTAGAACTAAGCATATAGAAATTAAGTTTCATTTCATAAGATAACATGTGGAGAAGGAAGATATTAATCTAGAATTTGTGAACACAAATAGTCAAATTGTTGATATTTTTACAAAACCTCTGGATGAAACTAAATTCAATTATTTTAAAATTGAATTAGGAATGTTGAACCTAGAATTGGTCAGCACAAGCTTTCCTAAGTAGAATATGTAAGCACAAAATTTCTCAGGAAATTTTGGTAAGTAAGAAAGTTTGTGTCGACACAAGCAAATTGTGTCGACACTCTCAGAATGTTGTGTCAACACATAAACAGTATTTTTGTTGACACAAGAATTGGTGTCGATACACTCTGTCGAGACTTGACTAGCCCGTGTTGACACTGACACAAGTATGTCAACACATAGATGTCGACACATAGATATGTCGACTAAAAATAAGTTTTGTCGAGACCTAAGTCTTTTATGTCAACACATGTACAACTATTTCGATAAGTAGTATTACAAAGTAAGGTGCGTCCTTTGACCTACCCTTTACCAGTACACTATAAATAGGGGGAGAAAATCTGGTCGACTATGCCTTCAGATTTCTCGACTCTAGACCTCGTGTCGACATAGATATTCACTTCTCTCCTCGTCTCTCTCTCTCTCTCTCTCTCTCTCTCTCTCTCGTTAATGGCGCCCCACCAGGACAATAAGGTGAATGAAGGTTATGAGTTGGTTCGCTGGGGATTCACGACAGCTTCTCAAGAAATCTAGGGTGTAATTACCCTGATTTTGGAAAATTGTTTGGAGTTCTTGGTCTCAGAACCAACAAGAATTTGAAAAAAGGAAGTACTGGAATTCTACTCATCAGCAACTGTGGAAACTGAGGGAAAGAAGATCAAAGCCACAGTTCAGGATTCAAGAGTAAAACTCACACTTAAGACGATCCGGAAATCACTCCAACTTCCCAAGATTAAGGATGATGATGAAATAGTTCCATCCATGACACAAGATGCACTAAGTTGGTGCAGGATGAACCCTAATACCAAAGTTGGATCATCTATTACCAGAGAAGTGATGAATTCCCAAGGTAAGTTTCTTTCTGAAATCGTAGGCAAGGTAATTTTGTTCAAGACTGGTGGTCATGACAGAATATCTGCATACATGTTCCACCTAATGAACATAGTTATATTCACTATAAAAACAGACTGGTCATCAGTAGTATTTGACAAGATCCAAGAAGGAATCAAGAAGCCAAATCTAGGAAGGATCCTAAGCTTATGTCTAGCTTCAACTATCCCAGATATTATGAACCAACTGCCAGGATCCAAGATCAACCATATGAGGAGGATGGATGTAAGGATTCTATCCAGATGGGATAGAGTATTGACCAAAGAGGTTTCTACTCCACAGAAAATGGTCAAGAAGGATAAGAAAAAGGAAGAAATTATTCAGCAAGAAGAATCCTCCAGTGATTCAGAAGAGGAGGTAGTCTTCATTTCAGATGAAGACCAATAACAAAAAGAAGCTCAAGATCAAATAGAGAGTTATCAGCACCCAAAGCAACAAATAGCCTCCACTTCAGTGGGAGAACACCCTGAACCAGAAGTACAAGACATTGAACTATCTGAGCTGCCTTCCAAAGGGGGAGGCATTGCTGTAGAAAATCTGGAGAGTGAGCATGCGGCTGATACAATGATGGACATTGTACCAGACATAAACAAAGAAGCACTGGAAATTGCTGAGAAGGAAGCACAAGATGTGCAGATTAAGGATACAACTCAAGATAAGCAAGTAAGTATCTCCTTTAAAGATCTGGATGTTCAGGGAGAACCTTTTGTTTCCCAAACTAATCTTATTCCTTCTGTTCAGATGTAGCAGGAGGTAACTATGGAAGAACTGTTTCCTGATTTACCTGCAGCAAGGACTGAAGGGGAGCAGCAAATAGAAGAAAAAGAACTGCCAAGAACTGAGGGGGAGGAGCTACTGGATGCCCCAGTTAGTAAAGCAACTGTAGATATAGAAAGCTCCTCTCATTCTTCTGATGATGAAGAAGCCTCCATAGCTAAAAAGAGAAAACTGGTTTCTCTGAGGAAAAGGAGCTCATGCTACAAGAAAGCCTTGCAAATAGTCACACCACCACCAGCTCCAAGCATAGACTTCAGTTCATTACTGGTCCAACTGCAAGTCAAATTGGATGAACAAAGGCAGTCCTTAGAGAAATATGTGGATGAGTCAAATAAAAAACTACAGTTTCAGTTGGCTCAAGACATTAAATCCATCAGATTTGAAGTTAATCTGCATAAGAAAGAGATGAAAGATTGCTTTCATAAGGGAGACAATGTTGTAGTATATTTGGCTGAGCAACAACAGCTGCTAAAGACTGAAGTTGAGGACATTGCAACCAAGCAAGGATATATTTTAGAAAATTAATTCAGGTCAAATGAAAATCTCAAAGACTCCCATGAAGAAATTCTCAAAAAACTGGGAAGTATTTCTACTTATTTGAAAACTAAAATATCAAAGCAAATACAAGAAGATCTAGCTGTTGTCCAAACAGCCATTGGAGCCTCTCAAAAGACTATTTCTGATTACCTGACTAAATTCAAAGCCTACTACCAAGAAGGTACAGAATATCTAGCTGATCAAATAAGGTTTCAAAAGAATGATTTGAGTGATCATATAGCTAGAGAAGTCATAATGGGGGAGAGAATGTTAGTCAAAGCCAACTCTGATCATACAAAATGGGTATCTAACTCCATCAGAGCTACACTTGGATTTCCACCCCTATGTGAGGATGATAATATAGTTGAGTCTGGTGTTCAACCTTCCTACATTGATGGGGATCAGCCAGAGGTTGTACAGGTCATTTTTCATCCAACTGGTTTTGACATAGTCTAGCAAGAAGTTCAGCAAATGTATAGCCCTCCACAGGAGGCACATAATATTATTATTGAAAAGGTAGAAATGTCAGAAGATGCACAGGAAGCTCAGAGGGAGGCACAACTTTCCAAGAAAAGGTTTAGAGAATAGGCAGAACTGAAGCCTGATTTTGAGCAGTGAAGCCCTACTTCCAGGAATATTATTTTTGACTGCCTGCAAAGCTGTGAAGGACAAGACCTATAATAGGGGTAAATGGTACTCTGAGCAAGAGTGGAACAAGTATCAAGCCAGGAAAGAATCCATTCTTCAGTATAGGAAGAGTGTAAAAGCTGGGAAGTTACCTGCTAATACTCTGGAGCCTAACAAGTACTTCCCAAAGCCTTTTCACTATTTTGAAAGGCAAAGGATAAAGGCTGAAGAACTGAAGAAAAAGGATCTGAAAGGAAAGAAACCAGCTGATGATATTGAACCTACTGTGCAGGCTAAGATCAGATATGGGAAAGGAATTGTAATTAAGGAACCTAGTCAATCTTAGGATAGATAGGCTAATGTCTAGAATAATGTAACCTTTTTTATGTTCTAAATAAAACATGCAAACCTAGAATTTTCTAATTAATGAATGAAATTAGTTTCAATATTGATTTTAGTTGTTATCCTACAGTGAAATGTATGTACATCTTTTTTTTTCTGTGTTTTATTATGAGTGATGTATATCTTTGACTAAGGGTTATGACTTCTCCAAATAGGGGGAGATTGTTGGGTACACTAAAAAATATGTACCAAATTTGGAGAAGCCTCCCCTTACTCAATGATATACATCAGTTTGTATTTGATGGGATGTTTGATTTTCATTGTGCAGGTGTAAGGTTTGCAAGAAAATTCTCTAAGTACAAGTGTCAACACTTGTGAACAATTGTGTCGACACCCAGAAGTTGTGCTGATACTAGAAGCAAGGTCTGTGTCGACACCCAGGCATTGTGTCGACACCTGAAGAAGAAGCTGTATCGACACCCAGAATTTTGTCGACACCTGAGGCAGGAATTGTGTCGACACCTGAAGCAGAAGCTGTGTCGACACCCAGGAATTGTGTCGACACCTGAAGAAGGTTTGTGTCGACATACATGACTTATGTCAACACACACTCAACACCATCTATCAGCAATAGCTATATTGAGTCTGAAGGACTTGTGTCGACACACAGGACTTGTGTCGACACACACTCAACAACATCTGGACAACACTCAACGCCATCTAACAACAACAACTATACTGAGTCTGAAGGCTTGTGTCAACACACAAGACTTTTGTCAACACACACTCAACGACGTCTCGACACACACTCAATGACATCTGGACATACACTCAATGCCATCTGTCAGCATCAGTTATATCGAGACTAGGAGCAGTTGTGTTGACACACAGGACTTGTGTCGACACATACAAATAGAAGCTGTGTCGAGAAGCAGAAGAATGACTGTATCGACCCATTAAGTGCTATGTCGACATCATCAAGGCTTGTGTCGACACTTAGCCTATTTGTGTCGACACAGATGAAGAAATTTGCTGAGTGTTTCCTGCTGAGATATAAAGTCATTACAGAATAAGCTGTCACGACTGAAGACTTGATAGCTGTCATAAATAACAAGTTTGACACCTTTGTCAGAAATATCAGAAGGTTGTTACAAACCGGATCAGCTGGTAATCATTGAGAAAGTCTATATAAAGGACTGATCCATGACAACAAAAGAATAATCAAGGAAGTAATCAAGCAATTACGGGAAAGAGAATTCGACAACAAGACAGGGGGAAACCTTTAAGAAGGTAGATCTTGAACAGTCTGCAGGAAAGATTCAGATCTATTTCCGAATCTAAGGAGGGAGCTATCTGAAGATAACCTTCTACTACAAGTGAAGATCAACCTTATTTTTTTCAATCAAGAAGCTTTTAAACAGCTAAGTCAGGTTGGATTAGAAGATTCAGTTTATTCAAGAACTGATCAAGAAGCTCACACCAATAGAGAGTTCTATCTGGTGAAATTTCTGTACATTTAAAAACATTCAATTTCTTGTAGGATCTTTTGTAAGATCTGAGTTGTAAGCCTGTAATTATAAAGGCTGAGGTAGGGCGTGGAGCTTGAGGTGTAGGACTTGTGAAAGTCTGAGCTGTAAGCCTAGTGATAAAGACTGAGGTTGGGCTGAGGCCTGAGATAGGGTTCTTGGGAAGAATCTGAGGTAAGACTTGTATAAGTCTGAGCTGTAGGAAACAATTTGGTTCTGAGTTGTAAGATCTGTGGATCTGAGTAAGTGGAAGGAAGTTGGGCTGAATCCAGTTCTCTACTGGATAGGCGAAGGGGGAAAGTGGATGTACTCATACCTTGGGGAACCACTATAAATCTGGTGTATGTTGTGCTGTGATTATTGTGCTGTGTATTGAATTTTCTATGCTGAGTTAGAACTAGCTAATTGCTTAAAATTCTTAAAGAAAATTAGAACCTATTTACCCCCCCCCCCCCTCTAGGTGTCTAGGCTCTTGAAATCAAGTCTTTCAACGAGAGGCCAAGATGTGGACGAGTTCAGGAGAAAAGGGGGCTGGGCCCCAGTATAGGGAATAGCTGCAGCAGCAACAGCCTAGGTGGGGTCGTTAGGAGCCGACCAATCGACTGGGGTGGAGCCCTGAATGGCAGGACCAAGGGCCACAGTGAGGTTATCAGGAGGGGATAATCGCCAGGGTGGCCTTAGTCAGTTTCACCCATAGGGCGGGAGACAGGGTCAGAGACCCCCTCTCCCCGATCAGGAGGAGGCTATGGAAATTGCCATGGGGGGAAGGAGGAGAGGACAACCAAGAAGAAGGAGGGAGATCAGGGTGGACCTACCCTATTGCGACTTCCATCAAGAGGAGGGGCACACCACAGCCACGTGCCTGGAGTTCCTCGAGATGAGTGGAAACAGAGAGCAGCAACAGCGACAGGACAAACAGGGTGTGCAGATCGAAGAGGTCCAGCCTCGGGAGGAGGGCAAATGCGAAGACCGGGTCGATATCGGAACCCGGGGAGGGATCAAAGTGATCCACGGGGGAAGGGGGGTAGGGGTCGAGGCTTCCCGAAAGGCAAGCCTCCATGCCATTTATCGAAGGAGCATCAGCTCAACATCCCAGACCCCGCCCCCGGATGATAGGATCACCTTTTCAATGGAGGACATGTCGGGCCATGAAGACCCTTTCTGCGATGCGCTGGTCATTCAGATAGCCATCGAAAATTTTACCGTCTCCCGGATCCTCATTGACAACGGGAGCTCGGTCAACGTCATCTTCAATAAGGCATTTAACACAATGAATGTGGAAGCCAAGAGGGTGTTGGCCTCGGACGGACCTCTCTTCGCATTCTCCTGGGAGTGGAAGGAAGTGGAATGAGGAGTGGGACTCCATGTCAGCCGGGTGGGGGGGGGCAGTCCAAGAACTGCAGGTTCGTCATCGTGGATGCCCCCAGCAGCTACAACGCCATTTTCGGACGACCCCTCATCAGCGCTTTCCGCTGCGTCCCCTCATCCTTCCATCATTGCCTCAAGTTCAACGCGGAGGGGATCCAAGTCCGAGTCCGTGGCGATCCCAAGGCGGCGAGGGAATGCTATGTGACAGCGGTAAACTCCATCTCTTGGCAGAAGGGGGCCGAGGAGGTGGAGCGGAAGATGGAGGAGGTGGAGTAGGAGGTAGAGGGGATGGAGGTAGAGGAGAACCGCGCTCGGGAGGAAGAGGCGGAGGAAGTCCGGGAGTCCACCAGAGCGATGGCCCTGGAGGAGGCTGAGGAAGAAGTCCTGTGCCCAGGAGGGGAGGACGTTGAAGAATTGGGGGAGCAGTCATGACTGGAGGCAGCAGAGTAGGTGGTGGAGATGGAGGTTCTCACCCTAGGAGGTAGGGTGGAGAAGGTTCGCGTCAGCGGGGGACTAACGCTGGAGGCCCAGGGTAGGATGCTAAAGTGCATCCAAAAGAACGTAGACATCTTATCCTGGAGCACCGCAGAGATGTCGGGGATCGATGCTGATGTGGCCTGCCATCGCCTCAACCTGGACCCAGGAGCTCGCCCCATCCAGTAAAAGAAGAGGTCCATCGCGGACAAGTTGGCCGAGCCGATCAGGGAGGAGTTAGCCAAGCTTCTCAAGGCTGGCTTTGTATCTGAAATACAATACCCCGGTTGGGTCTCCAATGTAGTAATGGTTAAAAAAGGAGACGGCCGGTGGCGCATGTGTGTTGATTTTTCTTTTCTTAATAAATCATGTCTCAAGGATTGTTACCCCTTGTCTCGGATCGACGCGTTGGTTGACTCAGCCATCGGTTTTCCTATAATGAGTTTTCTAGATTCATTTTTAGGTTACCACAAGATCAGGATGCACCCTCCCGACATCAAAGATGTCTCCTTCATCACCGGGGATGGGTGCTACTGCTACAAAATGATGCCCTTTGAGCAAAAGAATGCAGGGGCAACCTATCAGAAGATGATGGACAGGGTCTTCCAAGAGCAAAGGGGGAGGAACCTGGAGGTATATGTGGATGACCTCATGGTTAAGAGTCGAGATGTTGACTCTCACCTCCGGTACTTGGAGGAAACCTTCACCATCCTACGCAAGTATATGATGCGGTTGAACCCCCTGAAGTGTGTCTTCGGGGAAAGCAGGGGCAAGTTCCTAGGCCATATCCTTACCCCTACATGTGTGGAGCCTAACCCTGACAAGGTGAGGGAAATCATGGAGTTTGGATCACCTCGGAACGCTAAGGAGGTACAACAACTAACAGGGAAGCTGGCAGGATTGAGCAGGTTCCTCTCTCGGGCCGGAGAGAAGTGCTCCCCCTTCTTTGAAACTTTGAGGGGGAGACATAAATTCGAATGGACTAAGGAGTGCGAGGAGGCATTCCAGGCCTTGAAGAGGCAGTTGACTCAGGACCCCCTGCTCAAAGGGCCAAAGGAGGGGGAAGACCTATTTTTGTATCTGGGGGTTGGGACAGAGGCCTTAAGTCCATCCTTGTTCGGGAAGAGGGGAAGAAGCAACTCCCCGAATATTATGTTAGTCGGGTCCTGATAAAGATAGAACTCCGTTATCCCATCTTGGAGAAGCTGGACTTCGCTCTGGTCATATCAGCCCGGAGACTCAGGCCCTACTTCCAGGCACACTCAATCCGAGTGGTGACTAACTATCCCCTCCACAACATCTTCGAGGGGGTGGAGCATTCGGGCAGGTTGGCCAAATGGTCGATGGAGATGAGTGAATTCAATATCTCCTTCGTTCCCCGCCTCTCAATCAAGGCCTAAGCAATGACTGATTTCCTAGCAGACTACGTGGTTAAAGTGGCAAAGGCAGAACTCACTCATCCTCCTCCCTGGAAGGTAATGGTAGATGGCGCTTCGGGGAGGCATTCCCTGGGGGTGGGGGTGATCTTAGAGAGCCCTCAGGAAATGATGATCAAGCAAATGGTGGTGGTGCACTTTCCCGTCACCAACAACCAGGTCGAGTACGAGATGGTGATCGCAGGGCTAAGCCTGTAAGACCCCATCCCGGAATACAGACCACAACACGAGAGGGGTCTTATGCCCAGAACAGCCGCCTTGTGGTATCACTAGCACTCGGGCTAGCCTATACTACAAGACGCCTATTCTGCCGGCCTTTACCAATATCAACATGCCAACCCAACAAGAGTTATAAAAATAGAAGTCAAATGCACATATAAGTATATAAGTCCAAATAAAACAAATATAGAAGCTACACCAAGCTTCTAAACTATCAGAGTATGAGTAATATTTTGCCCAAAAGTGCTACATCAAGTCTCTCTCACACTCACATAAGTAACCGACGGTAACGACGACACCGTCCCTTCAGGCCCTGTCATCCTGGCCTGGCTGGCCTGCTGCATAATCCGCGGCTGCTCTACCTGCGGGGTTTCCTCCTAAAAAGGAAGACGTAGCAACCGTTAGTCATAAAGACTAAGTGGCTTTCACATCTGCTCCCACGGAAACTCCTCGGCACCTGGCGGATAAATGGATAAAGGTACAATATATATAAAGTATGTAAGCATAAGTACAAGCAGGTGGCATAGTGTGATCAGTAAACATTGTAAAAGTGTAACAGCACAATAAATGAATAACCATTACTCTAGCAGTTCTATCAACTATAGCAGTATAATAATATAAGGCTACAATAGAAAGTAACCCAACTTATATGAATGCCCATACAGACGTATAAGTTGAGGATCGGCTCAACAGAAAGTAACTCATCGTATAAGAGTGCCCATATAAACTTATACGATGAGGATCTTGTGAATGCGATGTAATGCGATGCAATGAATGCTATGTTATGACTCACCCATGAACATGCACAAGCAATTGCTGTATCGACACAAAATCTGTAGTTCCCACTTTTGGAGCAGGTAGCTAACCCCTCAAGCGTCAACCGTCGTGGCCGGACGGTGACAGTAGAGCGGGCATCTCCACTGCTAGGCTAGTCTCCACACTACCTGGCCTAGGCCTCCGTACGCCTCAACGCTAAGAACACACAGCAGAGCTCACACGCGTACTACGGCTCAGCGGGTGTCTCAGTTAGATGTGCACCGAGATCCTAGCCCCAAACTGGCCTATGATGTGACCCGGAAGGAGCCTCGGAAATGAGCACGAGGACCAAGCCCAACCATTCACATGGCACGAAAGGAGCCTCGGGACATGAACACCGAGGACTAAGCCCAACCGCCTAAGGTCTAACTGTCAACTCCCATCGGTGTGATGATTGGCGAGCCCGTAGACCTGCCATAAACACAGGTGGCGAACCATCTCATACAATGGACCAACTTAGACTTCCCTATATGACAAGCCTCAAGACCATGCATCACTCTTTCGGCCAATATGATTATGTCTATGTTATGGTCACTTAACTGTCAGATCTCCGATTACAACTCTTTCACCAAACTCAATCATTCGTGCGCACATGACTTAATCGTCTAACTATCAACAGTGACTGAATACATAAGTTCAAGACAATCTTGTTATTAATCGACGAATTACCATTCGTTCACTAACTCCCACCAAATCATTTCGTTCAATTACATTTCATTTCACCATTTGTTTGCGTGGGGTCTATCCAACAATTTCCTCACTCATTGAATTATCACGGTTAGACATATTATAATTCGCCAAAACCCCAACGATAATTTGTTACAAGATCTCCACCGAGTCCAAACCCGATTCTACACCAACCCAGGAAATTCAGGTGTAGAACACCTTCTGGACAACAACTTTGACCAGAGATTACTAAGGCTACAGGAATCCAGTGAATGTGTGTAACCCCTCGATGGAAAGGAATTTCCATGGGTTACAACTTTTATGTTCAGTCTCCAACCCAGATTAGACAATATCACACATGAAATTGGCTCCAAAGCCTGCTGCGTACATAATATATTTTTTGCACGCTTAACCTGTCATCCCTCTACTTCGATCAGACTTTCCCGTGGCTACAGACTTTGCCTGAAGATGTGTAACCACTCACTGGAAAAGTATTTCCAAGGTATACGACATTCGTGTTTAGTCGAAAGCCCAGATCTGGCCATTTCATATATGAAAACGACCACAAAGTTCGCTGCGCGCAGAAAGTAGATTTCTGCGCGCATCTTAAGGCGGAACGAACGGCATCGGTTCGTCTTCCTCCTCCAGCCGATCTTCACAATTCACATCAGAAATTCCTCCTCCCTTATTCACCCTCATCAGGCCATTCCTCTTCGCGAGACCATCCCCCATCATCACATTGAATGAAGGAGAGGTTGAAGATGACTAAACCCTAGAACACAAGTCCTAGCACTGCCTCTCCTAGAAATCTTCATCTCACACATCAAGACTCATTTGAGTCGATATCTCGCCTAGGATTGACTACAGATCTAGCACCAAGGGAGAGGGGAGGAAGCTCACCTCGTTTCTGGTGCTTCAAGTATTTCCGGCCATGGATCTCGTCACTCTTCGCGGAGGCATCTTCTTTTCCTTGGCGGCAGCGGTGGTTCTTCACGGAGTATAGTTGAATCCAACAACTCCTTCCCTCCTCCAGTAGTTTCTCCACAGAAAAGAAGGCTTGGGAAGAGGAAGAAAAATGGCCAAATCCTATATAAATAGGACCAACAGGGGTAGGAACACGCCCGTGTTCCTACCCGTGTCCCGCTCGGTGAAGCGCCATCGACGATTATAGCGTCGTATGGACACAGACACAGGTAGGGACACGCCCATGTCCACTGCCCGTGTCACGGGACATGGTCGTGTGCATGGCCGTGTTCTTACTCGTGTCCTGCTCGGGAGACACGTTTGTTGATCTTCACTCAACGTACACGGGTAGGGACACGCCTGTGTCTCTACTAGTGTCCTACTCGAGACAGGCCCTATCAAATTCCACTCAATGTCACTCGACACGAGTAGGGATACGCCCGTGTCTCTACCCGTGTCCTTCTCGGGATAGGCAATGTCGAGTTCCAGTCAATGCCTCTCGACACGGGTAGGGACACGCCCGTATCTCTACACGTGTCCTTCTCGGGACAGGCCATGTCGAGTTCCACTCAATGCCTCTCGAGTTCTACTCGATGCACACGGGTAGGACACGCCTGTGTCTCTACCCGTGTCCTATTTTGGACCAATTTCTCTTTTACACACGAGTGTAATACTAGTCTCCTGCACTCCCAGGGCCCAAGCCAGCTCTCTTGACTCAGAAGCACGCACGAGGGGCCTAGCGCGAATCGGGATGTTACAACGCCTAGCCAGGGAACTTGGGTACTTGATGTGGAGGTCCTCACTGACTCTGTGGTGGTTGCTTCCCAGATCAATGGGGAGTTTGAGGCAAGAGAGCCTGCCCTTCAGCTATATTTGGCAAAGGTGAATGGGGTCATCTGTGTATTCCAGACCTTCTCCATCCGACATGTCCCGCGGGAGGAAAATGAGCAGGTGGATCAGTTAGCCAAGAACGACCCCCAGATGGGGGGTACCATCACCGGCCTATTCTGCCCATCCATCAAAGAAGGGGAACTGATGGAGGTGGATCAGCACCCCACGTGGATGGCTCCATTCATCATTTTTCTGTCCACAGGGAGGTACCCGGAGGGGACGGACAGGAAGAAACTCAAACACAAGTCAGCGTACTACCTCATGTGTGATGGGCAGTTATATCGAAAGACTCTCTCGGGGCTGTTGGCTCGTTGTGTGGACGATAAGGAGGTACCGATGATTTTGGAGGAGATCCACTCCGGGGAGTGCGGTAGTCACTCAGGAGGTCGAACCCTGGAAGGAAGGATTATCAGAAGGGATACTTTTGGCCTACCCTGGGCTATGATGTTGTCGAGTTCGCAAAGAAGTGTCACACATGTCAGATGTTCGCCCCCTCCAACTGCAACTAGATCAGCGGCTCAGGAGTATCACGGCTCCCTGGCCCTTTGCAATATGGGGGATTGATGTGGTAGGGCCTTTTCCTCAGGCCAGCGGGCAGAGAAGGTTCCTGTTGGTAATGATCGATTATTTTTCTAAGTAGTTGGAGGTGAAGGCGCTGGCCAAAGTGACCTCCCAGGTGATCAAGAATTTTGTTTGGGGAGAGATCATCTGTAGGCACGGACAGCCCCAGGCCATAGTCACGGACAACGGGCCTCAGTTTGCTAGTACTGAGTTCATCAGTTTCTATGGGCAGCTCGGGATTGACCTCAGGTTTGCTTCAGTTCACCACCCCAGGAGCAGCGGGCAGGTGGAGGCGGCAAACAAGATCATCGTCAACTTACTGAAAAAGAAGGTGGAAAACTTGAATGGGAGCTGGGTCGAGCAACTCCCTTCAGTCCTTTAGGCCGTGCGAACTAATCCAAACACGTACACGGGTGAGACTCCCTTTAAGCTTTCTCATGGTTGTTAGGTCGTGCTTCCGATGGAGTTTGAGATCCGAACACCTTAAGTGGCAGAAGCCAGGGAAGGCCGGGAAGAGTGGAGAGCCAAGAATGTGGAGGAGATATGACTCTCCGTAGACATGGTGGAGGAGCTGCGCGACCTATCCGCCATCCAATAGGAGGAGGTAAAGCAAAGAATGGCTAAGTACTTCGACAAACAAGTCAGGGTCAAACAGTTCTCGGAAGGGGACCGGGTCTTGAAAAAGTAGATGCGGCGGGAAGGTCAACCACTGTCGGAAAACTTATTCCCAACTGGGAAGGGCCCTATATTGTACAGGAAGCACTAAGGTCGGGAGGATATCACCTCCAAAATGTGGGTGGCGAGATCCTGAGCCATACTTGGAGTGGCGACGACCTGAAATGCTTCAATCCATAAACCTTGTATGCACTCCATCTTTATGAATATAAATTATCCAATTCTTTCAATCTTTTGCTTTGCAATTACCTTATTAGTAGGTGAGGTTCAAACGCTCACTGTCACTGAAAGTGTCCTAAGTATTCTTGCTCTGGGGTTAGGTCTCGATGCTCCCGTTGCCAGGCTTCTACCTAGCTGGCAGGGCTGGGGTCTCGATGGATGTCGTTATGACCCTGGGGCTGAGCATGGAGGATGTTAAACACCTGCCATCAGGCTTCACCTAGCTGATTGGTCCGGTGGTAGCACCCGGGAGTGGAAAGTGTTCTAAGTTTTCTCGCTCTGGGGTTAGGTCTCGATGCTCCTGCTGCCAGGTTTCTACCTAGCTGGCAGGGCTTGGGTCTCGATGGACATCGTTATGACCCTGGGGTTGAGCCCGAAGGATGTTCAACACCCGCCATCAGGCTTTCACCTAGCTGATTGGTCCAGTGGTAGCACCTGGGAGTGGAAAGTGTCCTAAGTATTCTCGCTCTGGGGTTAGGTCTCGATGCTCCCGTTGACAGGCTTCTACCTAGCTGGCAGGGTTGGGGTCTCGATGGACGTCGTTATGACCCTGGGGCTGAGCTTAGAGGATGTTCAACACACATCATCAGGCTTTCACCTAGATGATTGGTCCGGTGGTAGCACCCGGGAGTGGAAAGTGTTCTAAGTATTCTCGCTCTGGGGTTAGGTCTCGATGCTCCCGTTACTAGGCTTCTACCTAGATGGCAGGGTTGGGTCTCGATGGACGTCATTATGACCCTGGGGCTGAGCCCAGAGGATGTTCAACACCCGCCCTCAGGCTTTCACCTAGCTGATTGGCCCGGTGGTAGTACCCGGGAGAGGAAAGTGTCCTAAGTATTCTCACTCTGGGGATAGGTCTCGATGCTACCGTTGTCAGGCTTCTACCTAGCTGATAAGGCTAGGGTCTCGATGGATATCGTTATGACCCTGGGGCTGAGCCCAGAGGATGTTTAACACCCGTCGTCAGGCTTTCACCTTGCTGATTGGTCCAGTGGTAGCACCCGGGAGTGAAAAGTGTTCTAAGTATTCTCTCTCTGGGGTTAGGTCTCGATGCTCCCGCTGCCAGGCTTCTACCTAGCTGGCAGGGCTATGGTCCTAATGGACGTCGTTATAACCCTGGGGCTGAGCCCGGAGGATGTTCAACACCTGCCATCAGGCTTTTGCCTAGCTGATTGGCCCATCGGTAGCACCCGGGAGGGGAAAGTGTTCCCAGTATTCTCGCTCTGGGGATAGGTCTCGATGCTCCCGCTGCTAGGCTTCTACCTAGCTGGCACGACAGGGGTCTCGATGGACGTCGTTATGACCCTGGGGCTGAGCCCTGAGGATGTTCAACACCCGTCGTCAGGCTTTCACCTAGCTGATTGTCTGGTGGTAGCATCCGGGAGTGGAAAGTGTTCTAAGTATTCTCGCTCTGGGGTTAGGTCTTGATGCTCCCGCTGCCAGGCTTCTACCTAGCTGGCAGGGCTCGAGTCTCGATGAACGTCGTTATGACCCTAGGCCTGAGCCCGGATGATGTTCAACACCCATTATCAGGCTCTCACCTAGCCGATGGGCCCGGTGGTAGAGCCCATCACAGCCATCGGTCCTTGTCCGACAAGGTAGATCTTAGCGAGATCGCCCAAGGTAGAAGGATCACAGGCAATTACATCACAGCAAATAAGTTCAAGGGAAAAGAAGATAGAAAAAATCATGCAAATTTCATTTTTTAATAATATCGCTGACATAAAAGGGGGAAGGAAATTACAAAGGTATACTTGGTCAACTCTCGCCTTCCTCCCCCGACATATGGACCTCCACACCCCCATGTCGCCGATCCTTGTCCATCTCCCCGAAAAGTGAGGCAAAGATGTCTTCTTTCTCACCGGGCGGGCTCGGCGGGAACAGACTTGGCAAGTGGTCCTGAACTGTGACCTCCTCGCAGCCTTCCGCCAGTACCCCCGAACCCCTCATGACGTCCAGAAGACACTCGGTAGACTCGATCAAGTTAACTCGCAGCAGCTCCATGACTTCCTTTTCACCGAAGACCTGTAGCCGCTGATAGGGATATGGGGGCCCACCGCCACCCTCGGGGAGGAAAATCTCTGCCTGCCGAAGGAGCTCGCTATTGAGCCCCCGATTCTGCTCATTTAACTGCCCCACCTCGGCTTCCAGCTGGGTAGCGCGAGCTTCTTGTTCGGCAACACGAGTCTCCTGCTCGCTAGAGCGAGCATTTTGCTCGGCAAGGCGAGCTTGCAGCTGGGCAACCTCCTCCTCCAACCCGGTGGCATAGGTCTGCAGTTAGCCCGCGGCCTCGACATCCTGTGAATCGAAGACTGAGAGTGTTGTTGCAAAAAGTACAAGTGAAAACAGGAAGAGGCGGCCAATACTTACCAGCCCGCCCGCAGCTCTTGCGAGCAGACCCTCGGCAATACCACACCGTCTCTCCGCGTCGGTGGCTTTGTCCTTCGCCATATCGCGCTCCTGCTCAGTTTTTAGCAGGAGCTGGCTAAGGTTGAAGCTGCGACGCACAATCATGTGATGCAGTTCCAAGGACCGCATAAGGGACCGCAAACCCTCGTGACCCAGTTGGCTAGGGTTCATGTGTTTGTAAGCCTCGGCGCTGTCACGACCATAAAGGTCGAAGCCGAGCGCATAGGCGTGGTCAGTGGGAGGTTAGAGAGTACCCCAAGAAGGGTGGCGAGTGGAGATAGAGACCCGATGGGTTTGCTCATCCCACTTAACCATCGGCTCGCCAGCCGAGTCCTTGCACCTCCCCCCCATGCCGAAAAAGGGGTGGTCCTTGGGTATGACCAGCTCGCGGGGCGCGATCTCCTTAGTGGCATCGGGGGAGGAGGGCCCGCGCCCCCTTTGATCCTTCCCCATTATTTATTTTAGCGGGCTCTCCGGCGAGGCATCGGAATAGGTCGCAGGCGAGTCCATGTATGCGGGGACAGCCTTTTCACCACCCTGGCCCTCTTCTTTTAAGCCAGGGGCTAGCGAGGCGGGCCCGACCCCTCGGTTTTCAACCGCCTCTTTCTATAGGAGGGCTGGGGTGCTACCTGTTCATCTCAGCATGCCAGCGCGGACGCCCGGGCGAGCTGGAGTGGGTCAGAGTAAAGTCTCGAATCCGCGAAAGCCGGGTTCTCGGGGATGAGCCGCTTCCCTATAGGAAAAAACTTAGTCAAAATTTTGTTATTATTTCTACCAAGCCCAGCGAAAAAAGGAATCGAGGCAAACCTTCACCGGGGAGGATGGGAAGGAGAGAGTCGAGGCCTCAGCGGAGGTGGGGCGACCTCGAAATCCTTGTGGAGGAAGAACTTATGGAGCTCGGCGCTGTTACCAGATACTGAGGGGGGCGGTATACCTCCTCAACCTTCTGCTGGGGCAAAAAAGGGATATTGCCGAGATCGTCCTTGATGAAGATGATATTGGACATCCAGTTATGATTTTTGTTCGCCACTTGTGAACCTTTATGGAAGATCCGCCGAGGTAGGCGACCCCGTCGCGAGTTGATTTGTAAGAGAATAACTTCCGGAAGACCGTTAGGTTGAAATCTATATGCTCCCGGTGTAGGTAGCAAGCGAATGCGACCATCATAGCGATGGAGTTCGGGTTAAGCTGCACAGGCACCGCGTCGTAGTACTTCAGAATCTGGCGGATTTTCGATGAGAGAGGCAGGCGCAACCCCACCTCGAAATGCGAGATGGGGAAGGCGAGTTCGCCCGGGTAAAAGGAGTTGACGGCTTCATGGTCTTCCGGGAGACGAGCCGTGAAGCTCGAGGGAACGAAGTTAGCCACGCACTCAGCGAACTCTTCTGCAGTTGTATTCCCCTCGAATAAGCAGTGCTCAGCAAAGTGCCGAGCACACTTGGTCTGCCCGTCAGAATCGGGGTTCCCCTTACCCATGCCTACCGAAACTAAAAGCGCGAGCACTGGAGGTAGTATAAGCAAGGGGAAAAAGTACGAAGGAAATAAAGGCGTGACAGGGGTTGGTGGGAAGGCCTATTTATTGAAGAGATTTGAGACCAAACCGGCTGGTCAGTCTAGCTCGCCTACCCTAGCTCACCGCCTCCAGCTCGCCGACCGCCACGAGCTAACCTTATGTCATGGAGAGATGAGACTGATAGGACTCTGGTTGTTATATTTAAAGATTTTAATAATGATGGAAAAGTAATCCAAATTATTACAGATAGGATCTGAATAAGGCCCAAAGCAGAAATGAAAAACCCCCCAACACGCGCGGACCAGGGGAGAACGGGGGCGAGTACCAGTAGGCCCCTCAGGGGCCGTCTCTAGTTACCTCGGTCTCGTGACCCTGTCGCTGCAGGTCGTTGCGCGCAGAGTTCGCGGAGTCGCCCCAGATTCCTATAAACGATCTGAAGGTTCTCGTCGATCTCATCCAGGAGCATGGAAGAAGATGCCGCCTCGAACGCCGGGCTGACCCTCGCCGTGTCCGCAAGCCGCGCGTACTCCCGCTGCAGCCTGTTTTTGTCTCTCCGTACCTCGTGGAGCTCGCGCTCCAGCTTCTTGAGAACCAGCTGTTCTCTCCTCGACCGTTCGGGTCCCTCCAACTCGGAGTCCAAGAAGGCGTCCAGAGTGCGTGGAGAAGGGAGGGGAGAGTATCGAGCCTGGCCTATGGATTCATCAGCCTTAGATTCCATAGTGAGGTCTGCGTGAACAGGTTAAGGCAGCATTAAATGAAGGGGGAACACCCCCAAAGCCGAGCAGGATTCGGCTCCTCCGGGTTGATGCGAGGAGGAGGATGGCTTAAAACCTTGCCACGACCATGTAGGGGAGCCTCTGGAGAGATACGGATAAAGCCAGGGGTGGGGATGACCTCAGTACCTCCCCCCACAGGTGTAGGGGCAAGAGGTCACTATGAAGAAAGGCGAGCCGGCGACCTCGGCTTCTGCGAGTCAAGCCTCGTGGCCCTAAAGGAGGGGGCGAGGCCCACAGGCGTGCGTCAGAATCCTGATTCTGCGGACTGTCGAGAGGATTCTTGGCTCGCGGTGTGGATATCTCGCTGCTATTTCCTCGGCTGGCCTGGTCGGCGGAAAGGACAATGATATCTTTGCCCTTGGGTTCAGGAGTTAGCCGAGTGGAGGAACCGACCCCGTTATTCAGGGCTGTCTTAAATTCATTATAGATGGGCTCGATATCTTTGGGGAGAGGCTTCGCCTTTTTGGTCGAACTAAACTCGGCAAAGTTACGAGGCGGGGCGTTGAGGCCAGTTAGGCCTGCGATGCGAGTTGCAGCCTCCTCACGTGACCGCGCCACTTGCTCTAGAACCTCTTTGGGAAGCGACATCTAGACAAGGCTCAAGTAAGGAGATTGGCAAAGGTCCGCCAGGTATGAAAGCGCATGCATATATAGCCACTGGTGGACCCCACCAAAAGATTCTTTCGGGCACCCGTCGCACTCATCGAATCCAGTGGGGTTGGATGTTTCTTTCCGAGCTTGTACCAACCTCGTAAAGAGCGGTGATTGTATACAACCCTGTATTCGGCGACTGGGTTGACAGGTGTAACACTCCTATCCATCGCACAACATATAACAGTAGGTCCGGCCAAAGCCCGACGCCATATACAACGGACAGACCGGTGGGTTACTCATTGAAACCATTCAACCAATACACACGTCCTACACAGAGCATCTAGCGGAAGCAATTTATTAAGTTGCAACAATAAGAACCCTGCCAACAAGCATGAATGACCACTAACAGAAAACCGAATAGGAATGAAGTACAAAATACACAAAAAGTACTGGCCTTAAGGCCTTACAACAGTTCACTTGAATAAAATTGTGTTTTACAAACTTCGGCTCGCAGGCCAGCCACACATGAACTAATAAAGTAAACACACAAGGCCTTCGAGGGCCGGCTCAACAACCTTGGCATTGGCCCGCTATTTGCCTCTCGGCTCCGCAGCACCTGCAAGCACAAATCACCGCAACGGTGGAAAAAAAGAATAACGATAAGCTAAAGCTGACCAAATTATAACGATTCCGCCCCCAAACCGGGGCGGCAAATCTTCTTCCCTGCACTTGTCAGCAAAACAAGCAACATAGTGAATAAACATCACATCACAGGTTCACGCACACACGGCCATACACCCCGTGCTCTCAGGGCACTTACTCGGCGAAGCCAGTCCGAACCCAGTCCGATCCTTGACTCCACCACCACCCCCAGGGTGTCAAACCTCGTGAGCATTTAGTCCTTTCAGACGTAGCCTAGACTAGATCTCCAAATCATCGGTAAGTGTCACGTTAACTTTAGGTCTCTTTAACCAAAATAGATGGAGCGGGTAGGGTTCCACCAGCCCGTTGCTCACCCTGTCGCGGCCCTTTGGCCTTTGACGTGGGCCCAGGTTCCCCCAGTCCCAACATTCGATCAAACACGGTACATGGCCCCGCTATATACCCAGCTGGCTCCCAGGCCACCAAAATGGCAGAAATGCGTTTCCGCCCATATTTCTGGGGGCACCTTGGGGTTAATCCCCAAGATTCCCTGATGCATTCTAACGCATAGCAACCCGAAAACAAACAAAATGCACAGAATCTTCTCCGACACAATATGCATAACAAAACATCACTGATCCAGACCAACATGTCTGGGTAGGCTTCACACACCATGCCTATGTCCGTACTACGATTCCGGACTCTAACAGGTGGGACTTTACATATCTACCCCAAGGAATACCGCACACTCGCGAGAGCGGGTTTTCCCATGCAAAGGAAGAAGAGCTTCACATGCTCAAGATGAAAATCATTACCCTAGCGTTTCTCCTCGACGCCATGGAAAACTACGTGGATGAAAAGCACCGCGATGATCTCGCCTTCACAGATCTGGGCTCGGTTTGCGATTTGGCGCTCCGAATCTCCTCCGGCGACCGGATCTTCCTCTTCCTCCAAGCTCCTTGTTCTCCCTTCTCTCTAGGATTTAGAGAGAGAAGATGAAAATGGAATGAGGGTTTGAACCCTATTCTCGGATTAAAACCTACCAAGGACAGCCCTGAGCCATTAGATTCCAAAGCAAGGAAACGAACGGCTGCGATTCAGCCCAAAATTCCAAAACCTGGGCCGAACATGGGTTCTGACACGGGCGTGTCCAAGGCCGTGTCACTCATTCGCCATTACTCAGGAAATTCCTGACCAGAACACGGCATGTGACACGACATCCGACACGCCCGTGTCGTATGTGACACGCCCGTGTCAGGGCCTATGTGCCCAAATAACACAGGTCCAGAAATGACCCGAGCATGACACGGCCATATGACACGCCCGTGTCACATGCCGTGTGCCAGATACGCCCTGGGACACGCCTGTGTCCCAGGCCGTGTAGCTCCCTCAGCACAAACCCGCAAACTTCCAGAGAAGCACACGACCATTGACACGCCCATGTGTCAGGCCGTGTGCCCTCACTCAATGATCGTTGAGTGGGAAGCTTTGAGTGGCTGACACGCCCTGGGACACGCCCGTGTCCCAGGCCGTGTTCACCGCCCCGACGACCGCTGACTGGAAATTCGTCGACCACACGACCATCGACGAACCCGAGCACGACAGGCCCTGGGACACGGCCGTGTCCCAGGCCGTGTCACCTCTACCAAATCCCAGATTTAGCTCAAAGACACCACCCGTCACTTTTTTGAGTTTCGGGGCATTACAACTCTCTCCCTCTTAAAATTATTTCGTCCACGAAATTACCCAAGGAAAGAAATACAAAACCAAAAGTGGTACCTGAGTGAAATAACTCTGGGTACTCCTCCAGCATGGTCTGCTCCCGTTCCCAAGAGAGCTCCTCACGACCGCAATTATCCCAACGGACCTTGACCATCCTGATCTCTTTGTTACTGAGTCGCTTAACTTCAGAGTCTTCGATACGAACGGGCTTGACCTTTGTCGTCAACCTTTCGTCCACTGGAACTTGATCAACTGCGATCACCTATGAAGGCTCTTACACCGCCTTCTGCAACACTGAAATGTGGAATACATCGTGTAGACCACTCAACTCCACTGATAGCCTCAGACGATAATCTGCTTCGCCGATCTGCTCCAGAATCTCAAATGGTCCAAGGTATCTCGGGCTCAGCTTCTTCAAGCATCGTACCCATGAAACACCCTTGAACGGCTTTAACTTCAAATACACCCAATCGCCAACCGCGAACTCCACGTTACGATGCTTGACATTGTAGTATTTAGCTTGTCTATCCTGAGCGATCAGCAAACGCTCCTGAATTGTCCGCACCAATGAAGTAGCGTTTTCCACCTCTTGCTTTTTATACAACCTTGCCTCACCCGTTTCTAGCCATGACAACGGCGTGCGACACTTCCTACCATATAGGGTCTAGAAAGGCGCCATTTGTATACTCGCTTGGTAGCTATTGTTATACGCAAATTCCACCAGATACAGGTGGTCTTTCCAATGCTTTCCGAAAGCTAGAATGCACATGCGGAGCATCTCCTCCATGGTTCAGTTGACCCTATTGGTCTGCCCATCCGTCTGCGGATGGAAGGTTGTGCTGAACTTCAATTTAGTCCTCAGCATCTGCTGCACCAACCTCCAATCATTGGACGTAAAACGCCCATCTCGATCACTCACGATGTTGCGGGGCACACCATACAGTCTGACTATATTATCCACATACAGCTTCACCAGTTTCTCCACTGAATCATCCTTCCTATGCGGAATGAAGTGTGACACCTTTGTTAACCGGTCTACGATCACCCAGATGGCGTCATTTCCCTTCTGCGACCTTGGCAAGCCATGCACAAAGTCCATCGAAATATCATCGAACTTCCACTCCAGAATAGGCAAGGATTTCAAGAATCCCCCTGGCTTTTGGCACTCTGTCTTTACTAAGGCGCAAGTCTGACATTTAGCCACAAATAGTGCCACATCCTTCTTGAGCCCTGGCCACCAGAATAACTTATTTAGATCCTAGTACATCTTCGTGCTCCCTGGGTGGATTGAGTACTTGGTATGATGAGCCTCGTACATCAACTCCGCCCTTAGATTTCCCACGTTTGGGATGCACAAACGATTTTTCTTCCTTAGTAGCCCATCTACAACTGAAAACTGGGAATTTGACCCATCCAATGCTACATCCATGAGCTCCTTCATGTTGTCATCCAACTCCATAGCCTGCCGAATGCGATCAGCCAGGTCATACCGAACTTTCGTCCAGTTCAATAACTCTTTTGTGCTAGTCTGCTTGTCCACACAACAGATCTCTAACACCCCCAACTCCCGAATCAACCTCTCATCATGAACCAAAAACCAGTTGGCTTGGGCGGGAGCCCTGCGACTCAACGCATCCGCAACTGCATTGCCTTTCCCGGGTACATAATGAATTTTAAACGTATAGTCCCCCAGGAACTCCATCCATCTCCGCTGCCTCATGTTCAGATCCTTCTGATCCAACAGGTACTTAAGGTTCTTGCGGTCGGTATAATTATCGAGCTTTACGCCGTACAAGTAGTGCCTCTACAGCTTTAGCACAAAAATCACGGCCGCCAACTCAGAGTCGTGGACCAGATAATTCCTTTCGTACACTTTCAGCTGATGCGAGCCATACGCAATAACACTACCATGCTGCAGCAGCACGTAACCCAAACCACTGCCTGAGGCATCACTATAAATCTCAAAGCCTTCGGTCCCACTTGGCGAACTTAGCACTAGCGCCGTGGTCAACCGACATTTCAACTCCCCAAATGCTTGCGCGCACTCTTGCGACCATACAAACTTCTGATCCTTCCTTGTCAACTTCGTGAGAGGTAACGCTATCCGCGAGAAGTTCTCTACGAAGCGTCTGTAATAGCCGGCAAGCCCAAGGAAACTCCGGACTTCCGCTACTGAAGACAACACAGGCCACTCCCGTATCGCAACATCTTCGTTAGATCTACCGATATTCCTTCTCCACTGACTATATGCCCAAGGAATGCCACTGAGGATAACCAAAACTCGCACTTGGAGAATTTTGCGTATAGTTTGTTCCTCCTCAGCGTCTCCAACACCAGATGCAGATGCTTGAAGTGATCTTCCTCGCACTGCGAGTACACCAATATGTCGTCAATGAAGATGATCACAAAATGGTCTAGGTACTCTCTGAACGTCCTGTTCATCAGATCCATGAACATCGATCGCGCATTAGTCAGCCCAAACGGCATGACCGTGAACTCGAAATTCCCATACCTCGTGCTGAACGCTGTCTTCGGTATATCACTCTCCCTTATCCTTAGCTGATAATAACCGGACTTCAGATCCAATTTTGAATATACCGATGACCCGACTAACTGATCGAAGAGATCATCAATCCTTGGGATCGAGCATTTGTTCTTTTCCGTTAACTTGATCAGTTCTCTGTAGTCGATACACAGTCGCAAACTTCTGTCCTTCTTCTTAACAAAGAGGACCGGTGCGCTCCAAGGTGACGAACTTGGACGCACATAACCTTGCTCCATTAACTCTTCCAATTGAACTTTTAGCTCCGCCATCTCCTTAGGTGCCAACCTATAAGGACAACGTGACATAGGTTTGGCACCTGGCACTAGCTTGATCGTGAAATCAATCTCTCGCTGTGGTGGGGCTCCGGGAAGATCGTCCGGGAATACATCGGGGTACTCACATACCACTGGGATACCATCCAAAGTGTGATTAGGCTTTACAGCCTCCACTAACGAGAAGAATAGTTCTGCACCAGCACGAACTGCCTTGACCACCTGAAGAGCAGACATCAGTGTCTTGCTCGACCCCTTCAGTCCCGCAAACGTTGTCTCTTGCCCAACACCCAGCTTGACCTCTTTACGGTTGCAATCTATAAAAGCCTCCTGCTCCGAAAGCCAATCCATACCGAAGATGATGCCTAACTCTACTAGCGGCAGCAATAACACTAGCAAGTCGAACTCTTGACTTCCAATATGAATTTTTACGGCACATACTCTGTCTGCGTGCATCGAACACCCATTCGACAGCAGCACATCCAATTTATCCTTCTCCATCGAAGAAGGGACTCCGATGCGCGTTATGAAACTTTCGGACAAAAAGTAGTGTGAAGCTTCCGTATCGAATAGTGCTCGTGCCAGACTATCATAAATTAGAACAAAGCCTATACAAGACAGTATTTAGCAAACAAGCACTAGGTAACAATATTTAAAGCTAACATGCTATAAATTAAACCATACCTATCACCACATCTTCCTGTTTGATGGCCTCCTACTGGCCCAGATTATAGACTCTCGGTTGAGTCGGAGCATAGTGGGACGCAGTTGACTCCACCGTCTTGCCATTTTCTTCATAAGTTGCTTCTTGCTTTCTATCGGAATTCGGACATCCGCTCCAACAATCATGGGAAAAATGCCCCGTCTTACCACAAGTAAAACAAGCACCCAGGGTTCGGTTGGTAGTTGCCCCCGAGGCACCTAAAGAAGGGGCTGGACCTGACGTCCTAGCCTTCTTGTTCCATCTTTGAATACCAGACTTTGCAGGCAGCACCTTGAACTCTGATTTCCTGCCACTGGAGTCCTTCTTTGCCTGAACATTCTTCATGTCCTTTTCCAACGACCGGGCCATGTTGACCAAGGTCAGGAAACCCTGCGTCATCGGTCCCGATAGTAATAGTATCAAGTAATCCCTTAAACCTTCGTAGAATCAGTTGGTCTTTCGCTCCTTATAAGCGAAGGTAGCGCTCGTATATCGACCTAATCAAGTAAACTCGTGGAGATAGTCATCCACGGTACTCTCTCCTTGAACCAACTTCTGGAACTAATTTTCCAAAGCAATCCTCTGAGCTGAGGGGAGGTATCGAGCCAAGAAAAGTCTCGAAAACTCCTCTATCAAGACATTAGTAAGCTGTCTACTCCTCAGACGGTGTAGCTCCAAGCCTTCCCACCAAAGTCTTGCGTCACCATCCAGCAAGAACGTGGCAATTGTGATCTTCTGCCACTCTTCAAGCTGAGTAGCTGTCAGCACTCTCTTAATTCTGGAGAGCTAATCATCTGCTTGAGTTGGGGTTCCCATCCCCGAGAACACTGGAGGATTGAATCCCATCGCGTGCTTAAGCTGCTTTTCCGTTGCTCTCCTAGGAAACACTGGCTCCACTACCACCTGTTCCACCCTCCTTGGCTCTGCCACTTGGAGCGGTACTTGCTCCACAGCAGGAGCAGGCTGTTGCACCTGCCTTGCAGCGCATTGATCATCGCAAACACAGCCTCCGCTACCAATCGAATGGTCTCAGCTGAAGGAGGTATTGTAGGCGCATCATTTGGTGCGCTGCTCGCCTCAGAAACTGGACGTTCTGACGGCCCAGCACCACTCTTGGTCACCTATAATCGTACAAAACACCGATAAGCGACCAAATAACATTACAAAACGCAATTATAGGAACACGCAGGTTCCTCAAACATGTGTATTTTCATTCCTAAGTTGACATTCATGGTTTCTTTTCATATTATAACGATGATGCACATACATGTGCTCACCACCCCTTAAAGTGAATTCGTCCATGAATTCATTTAAGCTTGAACGAAACCGGTAGTCTGGTACCAAATTATAACACCCCTAACTGTCGCACAGCATATAACAGTAGGTCCGGTCAGGGCCCGACGTCATATACCATGGACAGACCGGTGAGTTACTCATTGAAACCATTCAACCAATACACACGTCCTACATAGAGCATCTAGCGGAAGCAATTTATTAAGTTGCAACAATAAGAACCCTGCCAACAAGCATGAATGTCCACTAACAAAAAACCCAGTAGAAATGAAGTACAAAATACAAAAAAAGTACTGGCCTTAAGGCCTTACAACAGTTCACTTAAATAAAATTGTGTTTTACAAACTTCGGCTCGTAGGCCGGCCACACATGAACTAATAAAGTAAACACACAAGGCCTTCGAGGGCCGGCTCAGTAACTTGGGCTTTAGCCCCTTAATTGCCTATCGGCTCCGCAGCACCTGCAAGCACAAATCACCGCAACGGTGGAAAACAAGAATAACGGTCAGCTAAAGCTGACCAAATTATAACGATTCCGCCCCCAAACCAGGGCAGCAAAGCTTCTTCCCTGCACTTGTTAGCAAAACAAGCAACATAACAAATAAACATCACATCATAGGTGCACGCACACACGGCCGTACACCCCGTGCTCTCAGGGCACTTACTCGGCGAAGCCAGTCTGAACCCAGTCCGATCCTTGACTCCACCACCACCCCCAGGGAGACAAACCTCGTGAGCATTTATTTCATTCAGCCGTAGCCTAGACTCGATCTCCAAATCATCGGTAAGTGTCACATTAACTTTAGGTCTCTTTAACCGAAACAGATGGAGCGGGTAGGGTTCCACCAGCCCGTTGCTCACCCCGTCATGGCCCTTTGGATTTTGCCGCGGTCCCAGCTTCCCCCAGTCCCAACTTTCGATCAAATACGGTATATAGCCCCGTTATATACCCGGCTGGCTCCCAGGCCACCGAAATGGCAGAAATGTGTTTCTGCCCAGATTTCTGGGTGCATCTTGGGGTTAATCCCCAAGATTCCCTGATGAATTCTAACGCATAGCAACCCGAAAACAAACAAAACGCACGGAGTCTTCTCCGGCATAATATGCATAGAAAAACATCACCGATCCAGACCAACATGTCTGGGTAGGCTTCACACACCATGCCTATGTCTGTACTATGATTCCGGACTCTAATAAGGGGGACTTTACATATCTACCCCAAGGAATACCGCAAACTCACCGCACACTCGCGGGAGCGGGTTTTCCCATGCAAAGGAAGAAGAGCTTCACATGCTCAAGATGAAAATCGTTACCCTAGCATTTCTCCTCGACGCCATGGAAAACTACGCGGATGAAAAGCACCGCGATGATCTCGCCGTCGCAGATCTGGGCTCGGTTTGCAATTTGGCACTCCGAATCTCCTCCAGCGACCGGATCTTCCTCTTCCTCCAAGCTCCTTGTTCTCCCTTATCTCTAGGATTTAGAGAGAGAAGATGAAAATGGAATGTGGGTTTGAACCCTATTCTTGGTTTAAAACCTACCCAGGAAAGCACTGAGCCATTAGATCCCAAAGCAAGGAAACAAACAGCTGCGATTTAGCCCAAAATTCCAAAACCTGGGGCGAACACGGGTTGCGAAACGGTCGTGTCAAAGGCCGTGTCACTCATTCATCGTTACTCAGGAAATTCTTGACCAGAACACGACCTGTGACACGATATCTGACATGTCCGTGTTGCATGTGACATGCCCGTGTCAAGTCCCGTATCACGGCTCGTGTGCCCAAACGACACAGGTCCAGAAATGACCCGAGCACAACACGGACATGTGACACGCCCATGTCACATGCCGTGTGCCAGACATGCCCTGGGACACGCCTGTGTCCTAGGCCGTGTAGCTCCCTCAGCATAACCCCGCAAACTTCCTGAGCAGCACATGGCCACTAACATGCCCGTGTGGTCAGGCCGTGTGCCCTCACTCAACGATCGTTGAGTGGGAAGCTTTGAGTAGCTGACACGCCCTGGGACACGCCCGTGTCCCAGGCCGTGTTCACCGCCCTGACGACCGCTGACTAGAAATTCGTCGACCACACGACCATCGATGAACCCGAGCACGACACGCCCTGGGACACGCCCGTATCCCAGTCCGTGTCACCTCTACCAAATCCCAAATTTGGCTCAAATACACCGCCCGTCACTCTTTTGAGTTTTTTGGGCGTTACAACAGGAGCCCCGACCAACTGGTTTAGATCGCCCAAACCCCAGGCGAGCTCGGCTGGGAAACATATAGGCTGAGCTCACCTTCCGCTGGGCCGAGTCCAGTTTTCGTCGGGTCGAGCTCGGAGTTCGTCGAGCCGATCACGACGAATGGGGACTGGACGTCTAGGCGAGCTCGACAAGGAAACGTCTAGGCCGAGCTGGACTTCCGCCGGGCCGAGTCCATCATTCGTCGGGCCGTGCTCAGAGTTCGTCGAGCCGAGCATGACGAATGGGGGTAAGACGTCAGGCTAATAGAGCCGACCGAGCCCATACTCTCCTGAGACAAAGGAGAGGAGGCGGTCGCGAGCGCCACCGGACACTCCCCCTCTAGGGAGAGCAGAGACTTTAGAGGGTTGTTCGCCCAGGTCCATACTGCGTTTTTACCACATTACCCCATTGGTCTGCCTATAGTCCCCCAGAATAGCGGAGTTACGATGTTAGCAGGCCAACCTGGGCTGCACATAGCTATTCAGAACAACGGGAGTTGGCTATTTGCAGGTCATTTGCAGAATCCTATAAATAGGACCCAAGGGGTATCTTAAAAGGGCATGCTCACTTGTGCCCTGTCTTCTAGCGCTTTTTGAGATACCTTAGCTTCTGCACTTGGCTAAGGAGGGGAAGCACTTTAAGATCATCCGGGTGTGTGGAGGGACCTCCGTGTTGGAGCCTTGGGTCTGTCCCTAGTTCTTCTTTCTTGGTTTTTTGGGCTCGCAGGAGAGAAGTAAGTGTGCGATCACCCCTTCCCCAAGGGTGAACTCCTCGAGACCGGCTTTTCGATTTCAACAGTTAGATCGAAAGATAATGTTGCTGATGCCTTGATAAAGGGCTTAAATAGAGTTCTCACAATAAAAACATCGGGGGAGATGAGATTAAAGTTCATAGAAATATGAAACTTCCTCTTATGTTTATGTTTTGATAGCAAGAACCTATAGTCGCAACATTCAAGCATCTAATAACAGATTGAAAACCCAAAATAATTTCTTGATGAAGGTCTAAGATGGTTAGATGCTATTCTGTTGGTACCCTGGATGTGATTTGGCTTATGTAATCCCTTTCCAGCCCCTCTTGATCCATATAACTATATATGATCATGATTAGGCCTTGTTCAGTTTCCCTAGGATAGTTTATAACTGACCTAGAGCTTAGGCTAGAAGTTCTAGATGTATTTTTGGTTAAGGCTTTTTCCGTTCGACCACCGTCGAACGAGGCCTCGCGATCGTCGATCATTGGTCGACGATAGCAGGGCTATTGAATCGTTGAAGTCAAGACAATTATCGTCGACCGATGGTCGACGATCTCAGAGCAAGTTTATTATGCTCTGAAGGTTGGTCGACGATCTGCCATCAGCAGTTCTACGATTGTGTTCTCGCTTCACGATTTCTGTCTCGGCAGATTTTTTTGCCTTAGTCGTCGACATCATGAGATGTTCGACGTTTTCTGCTTCGACAGATTCTTTGTTGGTCGACGATATCTTGAGCTGGTCGACGATTTCTGGTCGACGATTTCTGTTTCGACAGATTTCTGCTTTTAGTCGACGATCTGTTAGCTAGGTCGACGATCATCGAACCCCTGTTCGACGATTACTGTCTGCCTTTAACAATTTGCATTTATTTTATTCCTTGGTTTATTTCCAAGTGTTTTAGCGTGTGGTTAGAAAGATTTTCTGAAGATTGTTTTTGCTAATTTATGGCTTGAATTCAAATGAATTAATTACCAAATATGTTAAGCATAAATTACGGGATTTCGTATTTTGATAAAGCATTTTTGTCCTATTATACAAAATATATTGCCAGGCTGTATTCTAGCCGTTGGCGGTGTATGCTATTTCCAAGAATGATAAGTCTTTATGCTGAGATATTTTCCTATTCATTTATTTCCTTATTGGGACTGACAGAGAGTTAATAGGTCATTCTATTCCTATTGCTATATTCTATTTTTGAGATAACCTGTCGCAGGGCTCGAGAATTCAAATCAATAGAGTCGTTCCAAAGGAAAAATGAGAAGATATATTTAAAAGAGATTTTTTTCTCTCAGCAGTAATAAGCAAGTTACAAACGGAGAGTTTCTTCTAAGAAGGATTGATTGGCTCAAGCATCATCAGAGCAACTCTTCACCATCTCACAAAAAAAGAAGAGAAGAAAAGTTTTCCTGAAGCAAAAGTCCAAAGCAATTTCTTTCATTCTCAAGTCTCCTGAGCATGTGCTTAGAGTTTTCAAGACTTCAGAAAGAGCTCCAGATCTGCTTCACGTGCTCCAGAATCTGAAGACCTGATAAAAATCAGTCTACAGATCTCTGAGGATTTAGTTTCAGTATATCTGAAACTCCTTCATCCTGAAGCAAAGGCTTTCCCTGGACTTCCACTGAGCCAGGGGGAGACTTTGATTCTTTAGAGAATCCACAAGTCTTCTCTAATCTGTATTAACAACAGAGAAGACAATCTAACCCTCTCAACCCCTTTGTAAAAGAGTTTTCACACCTCTTCAAAAGTGAACATTGGTGACAGGGCACCTTATCAACAACCTGTGGTTGAGCATCCTTATCAAAAGCTCAAAGGGTCTGTTTGATCTACCTGAATCAGATCATTGGTGGCAGGGCACCTTAGCAAAAACCTGTAGTGGATTCCTACCAGGGTGGTAGAAGAGTGGAGTACCTATTTAGAGGGAACCACTATATATCCTGTGTCTCTCTGGCTGTTTTTGTTTAATTGTTTATTCTGTGGCTGTGATAGAACTACCTAGGATTGCTAGTTGCTGTGATAGGTTTATAGTTAAACTGAAATTTCAGTTAACTCTCTCACTTGTGCACTTCACTGTGTTAGGCTCTTTGGGTTCAAGTATCAGATTATTTTTTCCGCAAATAAACTCCAAGGGAGCTGACTAGTTATTCATAAAATTTGAATACTCTATTCACCCCCCCTCTAGAGTAGTTTACAACTTATCCCCTCACTTTCAATTGGTATCAGAGGCAGGTTAGCTGTTCATACAGGCTAACACCTGAGTTAAAAGATCCTGTGATAAGTTGTTTCCTGATACCATTCACAAACACTTTCACACATGGCCCAGTCTAAGGATTATTCAAGCACCAGACCTCCTGTATGCAACTTGTCCAAGTTTGGCATATGGAAGGCCAGGATAAGACTATACATGAATTCTATTGATGAAGATATCTTTTCTTCTATTTTGACAGGACCACCTGCTAGGCCTGCTGCTGCTTCCACTTCTGCTGATCTCAGTGCTGTGCCACCACCTGACTACAATGAAACTTACAAGAAGGCAAAAGCAGCTGATGCAAAAGCAATGAACATCCTAGCTCAGACGATGTCTGATGAAATATTCCAGAAGCTTGTTGAATGTACCTCAGCCAAAGCTATGTGGGATTCCCTCAACCACATAGTTGCTGGCTCAGCTGATGAGAGGAAGGACAGGAGATCCAACCTCACTTCTCAGTATGAAAATTTCAAGAAGGATGATGCTGAAGACATTGACACAATGTACACAAGACTCAGTTCAATAATAAGTGAACTGAGGTCTTTGGACAAGGAGATAACTTTGTCAGAAGTCAATGACAAGATCCTGATGTGCCTTCCCATCTCTTGGGACTCAAGGATATGGCCCATCAAGGATGGAAGAAACACTGTGGAACTTTCCACAGAAGCTCTGTTGGGAAAGCTCAAGTCATATGAGCAAACTTTAAAGAGCGGAGCTGCTGCAACCGAAGTAAAAACTCCTACACCTACAAAGAAAGAGCACACTCTAGCTCTTAAGGCTGCTGAGACTTCTGAAGGAAGTCAATCAAATGAGGAGTTACTGGCACTCATTGCCAAGAGGTTCTTCAACATGGGAAGAAGAGACCTCAGAAAGAAGTTCTCTAAGTATGAGGACAAACCAAGGTATGACAAGACTCCATCTAAAGAAATCATCTGTTATGTTTGCAGCAAGCCTGGACACATTGCTCCAGATTGTCCAGAGAAGAAACACAAGGAGAAGAAACATGAGAAAGAGTACAGGAAGCACCACTCCAAGTCCTCCTCACACAAATACAAGAAGAAGGACAAGGGGTTTGTGGCTGCTACCTGGAGTGAAACAGAAGAGGATACCTGCTCCTCTAGCTCCAGTGATTCAGAAGAAGAAGAAGAGAAGAAAGCCAAAGAGGTCTGCCTCATGGCTATTGATGCCTGCAGCTCTCTGTCAGCTGCAGAGAATTCTGAAGAAGAAGGAGACAATGAAGAAGATCCTTCTATGGAAGACCAGGTAATCAACTCATTTGATTTCTCATCTCCTGAGTTCAAATTAAAATTTAAAACTCTATGTTTAGATTTACTATTATCTGAAAAAGAAATTAAGACACTTAGATTAAAGATAATGGAACTAGACATGGAAAGTATTGAAATAATTAGATTAGAAAAGGAATTAGAAAGCTCAAAAGAAGAAGTAACATTCCTAAAATTAGAACTAGCTAAATCTAAGAGATTAGAAGAACAATTAAATGGCAGAAGCCTTAAATTATCTGAAATAACCAGTATAGCAAACACTAGGGTTGGTAATGATAAACTAGGCTTAGGTGCTACATCTAGTGAACCCATCCTCCTCACAAAGGAGAGATTTAGCACTCCAGTAAAATTTATTTCTGAATCAGGAATAAAGAATACTGAGGAAATTGAAAAATGCAAGAAAATTCAGAATAAGATTAAGAAAAAGAACAGGAAGAAAAAATTTCTAGCTTTACAGAAATCGTCGAACATTAATCGACGATCGTCAAACCAATCGTCGAACGTCTATCGACGATCGCTGAACACCTTCACCAAGTATGATATCTTCGGTGCAGGAGATCGACGATCTCATCTTGAGTCGTCGACCAGTGATCGACGATCGTGGAATCCAGAACATAGCACTACTACAAATGATCGACGATATGACTTGCGATCGTCGACCGTGGATCGATGATCTGGACTTAAGCTGGAAAATAAATTTCAAACTTCCAGAATTGCAAATCCCAATCACTACCCTAGGTCGTTTAATCCTTTAACTGAAAGGATTATCCCACCTAGGAGATCACACCCTTTAGGATATAAATCTAAGCCTGCAAAATCTTTTATATCTAGTTTTTCTTTTGTGAAGAATACTGGACCCAAGATAACCTGGGTCCACAATGTATAATTGATATCTTTGCAGGTGAAGACCTATCCAGTCATACATGACAAATGGTATCTGGATAGTGGATGCTCAAAGCATATGACAGGAAAGAAGAAGAATCTGTCAGGGTTCAAAGCCAAGCTGGGACCAAAAGTTGTATTTGGGGATTCCAGTTGTGGACAGACTGAAGGGTATGACAGCTTCACCATAGGAGCTGTAACCTACAAGAAGGTAGCTTATGTCTCTGGACTAAAGCACAACCTAATCTCTGTAAGCCAAATGTGTGATGCTGGGTACAAGGTATGGTTTACTGACACTGCTTGTAATATTGCTTTAAATAATACTGTTGTGTTAGTAGGTATTAGAATTGGTAATGTTTATGTTGTAGATTTTAACTCATCCAAATCTGAAATATGCTTATTTAATGAAGTAACCAGTAATAATACCCTTTGGCATAAAAGACTTAGTCATGTAAATTTGAAAAACATTTCTAGGTTGGCTAAATACAATCTTGTAAGAGGCTTACCTTCTTGCCCCTACAAGAAGGAAGGCATTTGCAAAGCTTGTCAATTAGGTAAGCAAACAAGAAATAGTTTTAAATCAGTTAATAAAAGTGATTCTCCCAGGATTCTGTATTTGCTGCATTTGGATTTATTTGGTCCTATTGCTGTACAGAGTCTTGGAGGAAAGTCTTACACTCTAGTAATTGTAGATGACTTCTCTAGGTTCACTTGGGTATTCTTCTTGAGAACTAAGGCTGATAACTTCAAGGTTCTTACAGATTTTCTAAAGTGTATACAGAGTGAGTATTCTACTCAGATTGCCTTGATCAGAAGTGATCATGGTACTGAGTTTGAGTCTCTTCTTATGCAAGAATTCTGTGAGAAGGAAGGTATCAAACATAGCTTCTCTGCTCCTAGAACTCCTCAACAAAATGGGGTAGTTGAAAGGAAAAACAGAACCCTAATTGAAGCTGCAAGTACATTGTTGGCAGATGCTAACATGCCTCTGTCCTTTTGGGCTGAAGCAGTTAGCACAGCTAACTATGTATTGAACAGAAGTCTGATACATAAACTTAAGGGTAAGACTCCCTATGAGTTACTTAAGCAAGTGAAACCTAAAATAGACTATTTTAGAGTATTTGGCTGTGTTGCTTTTGTTCATAACAATAACAAAGAATACCTTAGAAAATTTGAGGCAAAAGCTTCAATGGGAGTTTTTCTAGGATACTCTCAAGTAAGCAAAGCCTATAGGGTCCTTAATATATCCTCTCTTAAGATAGAAGAGTCTGCACATGTCTCTTTTGATGAGACAGTCATGTATTATAAGGAGGACTCTTCCTCTAATAGTACAGTGCAAGTCCTAGGAGTAAGTAAGGATTTGGAAGGTTTGAGACTCACACAGGAGAATCATCCCCAACAAACTCCTCAGGTTGCTTCTTCAGATTCTGAATCTGATGTAGAACTTCTTGAAGTTAAAGCACCTGCTCCAACAGTTGATCAAATTCCACATGAGGAATTAAATCCTGAAACTGTTGAAGATCAGATCATTGTTGAACCTACTAATCTTGTCACACTTAGAGATCACCCCGTATCTCAAGTAATTGGAGACATTTCAGTAGGAGTCCAGACAAGACATCAACTCAACAAAGATGTGATGTTTGCTTGTTTTCTTTCTCAGGTTGAGCCCCTAACCATTAAAGATGCTGAGCTTGATCCACACTGGATTATAGCCATACAAGAGGAACTTAACTAGTTTGAAAGATGTAAAGTTTGGACTTTGGTTCCAAGACCAAGAGGCCAACTGATCATTGGCACCAAGTGGGTGTTTAGAAACAAGCTTGATGCCCAAGGCATAGTAGTTAGGAATAAGGCTAGGCTAGTAGCTCAAGGCTATAGACAGGAGGAAGGCATAGATTATGATCAAACTTTTGCCCCTGTAGCTAGACTAGAAGCCATTAGGATTTTCCTAGCCTATGCTGCCTATAAGAGATTTAAGGTCTTCCAAATGGATGTGAAGAGTGCCTTCCTCAATGGAGATTTAAAGGAAGAAGTGTTTGTTGAACAACCACCAGGGTTTGTTTCATCAACCTTACCCACTCATGTGTTCAAACTCCAAAAGGCTCTATATGGACTTAAGCAAGCTCCTAGAGCTTGGTATGAGACCTTAGCAAATTTCCTTCTAGAACACAAGTTTGTGAGAGGTGTAGTAGATAGAACTCTATTTATTAGACATCATAAGGACTCACAACTGTTAGTTCAAATCTATGTAGATGACATTATATTTGGCTCCACTGATCCCAAACTATGCAAGAGGTTTTCTGAACTAATGCACTCCAAGTTTGAGATGAGCAGCATGGGTGAGTTATCCTATTTCCTTGGTCTCCAAGTGAAATAGTGTGTTGATGGTATCTTCATTTCTCAATCAAAATATGCCAGAGAGCTGGTTAAAAGATTTGGAATGTCTGATGCTTCATCAATGAGCACACCTATGGCCTCAAATGCAGTTATTGATTCTGATGTCAATGGCAAGTCTGTTGATCAAAAGAACTATAGAGCCATTGTTGGTTCCCTGCTGTATTTGACTGCAAGTAGGCCTGACATAATGTTTGCTACATGCCTATGTGCTAGGTTTCAGGTCAACCCAAAGGAATCTCACTTAACTCTTCTCAAGAGGATCTTGAGATACCTTAAGGGATGCCCTAACTTAGGACTGTGGTACCCAGCTGAGTCAGGATTTGAATTAATTGGATATTCAGATGCTGATTATGCTGGTTGTAGAGTTGACAGGAAAAGCACCTCAGGGACCTGTCAGTTCCTGGGAGAGAGACTTGTCTCTTGGTTTTATAAGAAACAGGCATCTGTGTCTACTTCAACTGCTGAGGCTGAATATATAGCAGCAGCTAGTTGTTGTTCACAGATCCTGTGGATTCAAAATCAGCTAGTGGATTATGGGTACACACACTCAAAAACAAAAATTCTGTGTGACAGTACCAGTGCAATATCAATTGCTCAAAATCCTGTGCACCATTCCAGGACCAAGCACATTGAGATTAGACATCATTTTCTGAGAGATAATGTGGAAAAGAACAAGATAGCAATGGAATTTATATCCACAGACCTGCAGAGAGGAGATATTTTCACTAAGCCCCTTGATGAACAAAGGCATTTGTTCTTCCTGAACCAGCTTGGTATGATTAATGGTTCATAGTGAAAATTTGGATAGATTTTGTTTTCTGTCTAAAATCGTCGAACGACTGCTCGACGATCTTCGACCAGGTTAGGTATCTATCGTCGACCAATGATCGACGACAGATCGTTTTTTGTTGTAAGGCAGAAATCGTCGATCAACTGGTCAACGATCTCTCCTTAGGTATCTATCGTCGACCAATGGTCGACGACAGATTTTTTGTGCTGAGTGGAGAATCGTCGACCAACATATATTGATCGACGATCGTGGTGATTGCTTGTAGTCGGTCGATGTTTAACGTTTAGTCAAATATTGACTATCGTCGGTCATTGTTCGACGACCGATTTTATTCCGGGTTCGACGATCGCAGATTTATATCTGATAGTCGATTTAGGTCTGGAGATCGTCGTCCTTCCGCTCCGTCTTTTCATATTCCATCTTCTGGCTTAGAATTCGCTCTCGAACTCTACTCCCGCGCAATTCTCTTCTCCCCTGCCTTGCATCTCGATTCGTCATTCTCTCTTCAATCCAATGGCGATTCCTTCAGCAGTTCTCTTCGGAATGAAGTTCGACACTGGATTCTGTGTCGACTTCGATTCCTTCAGTCGATGTGATCAACCCATCCAAGACATTCTGCAGTTGTGTGAAGATCAAGGCCTAAAGAAATTTATGTCATTCTCACCAAAGATTCATATACCAGAGATTCGAGAATGGGTATATACCTCATCCTCCAGCGACGAAGCGATGACTGGAAAGATAAATGGAGAGGAGGTCATTCTGACTCCTGAAGTTCTGACTGAGTTGTTTGGTCTACCAACCGGTACTGAGGACTATGAGCAAAATACAGAGGAATATGGCCGCATGCTAACTGTGATGGGCCATGCTGAGGGTCTTCCAGCTAAGCTGCAGAAGATTAATCTGTCTCCAGAGTATAAGTTTCTGGCAGACCTGGTGGGCAAGGTCGTGTTGGGAAAACACTCTGCTCACGACAACATCAACAGGCAACAATTTGCCTTAATGTCAGTTTTGGTGAATAAGACGCAGATAGCCTGGGGAAAAGTTCTGTTTGAACTAATAAGGAGAAAGAACAATCAGAAAGAAGTAAACCTTGTCAGGGTGTTGGGTGTGTTTCTATATGTGAAAGCACCCCTACTGCTTGTTTCTGCACCCTCCACAGTCAACGCCAGCAAGAGGTTGGACCCCTCTCTGTTCAAGAAATCTCAGAGAGTCATCAAGAAGTCAGCCAGGGTTGATCCTAACCCTCCATCAGACACAAGGGCTGACTCAGCCACTCTCCAGCTTGCTGGGGAAGGCTCAGCAATCCCTTCATCCTCCCTCTTTACCCCTGCATCCTCATCTCCTGCATTACCCTCCACACAATCTGCAGTGCCACCACAACATGCATCTTCCATCCTACATGCATCTCCACCCCAGTCACCCATACCACAACATCTGGCAGCCGCAGCCAGTGTTGACATGGTAACTGCTACCATCCTCACACACTTATCTCAACATGAATCCCACACTCATGTTGATGTTCACCCATCTCCACATGATTCATTTGATCATGTGGTAGATCATACTGCTTCCATTCCATCCACCTCCACATCCTCAGCATTTCAGATAACTCCTGAATTGCTTGCACATATTGTAGAGCTCATCACTCCATCCATACAAAAAATGATTGAGGCTGCCAATGCCCCTCTCATTGCATCCATCAATGCCCTTTCTGAAGCCATCAAATCTCTTCCTTCCTCTGCTGAGCCCTCTTCAGTAAGATGCATGACTCCAGTCCCCACTGAAGTCATGCAGGGGGAGATGTCTGTTGAAGTGGTCTCAGGTAATGCCTTGACCCTTCAGGACAACTCTTCTCTTCCCCTTACAGCAATTGTAGAAGAACCTCAAGAGCTTCCAGAGCAACCAGAAGGTAAAACACTTCCTCTAAAGGTTATAATCAGGACTTTAAATTGATATCTTTATCTAACAAAGACATTCACTCCCTAGTGAATCTAGCTTCTGATGAAGAACTCCCAGAGAAAAATAATGAGGAAGTCCTCATGGACTTGTGTGAAAAAGTTTCAATAAACACTACTGACTCAGAAGTAGTGGTTCAACAACTTGAGAATGCTACTGCTCAACCAGATGGTATAGTTTCATTTAAGTTTCTAATTAATTCAAACTCCAACTTTGAGTTAATCTCTTATCCCTTCCTTCCCATCTCAGCTGCTGATGATCTTGCATCAGTGTTGCAAGTTGATGCTGCCATCTCCATTGACTCTGATAATGCTTTGGAATCCTTTCTCAATTCAGACTGTGAGTTCACACTCACATCTCCTTATGTTCCTCCTTCTCAAGAGAAAACGGTCCCTTATAGACCTGAGTACCTTGATGACCCCTTGGTCAAGGACTCTCTCTTCTTTTCCTGTATGGCACTCCTCTTGTGCCTTGCAGAGGTGTCTATCCCTGATGTCACTGAACATCTAGAAGGAATTATAACCTCCTTCCTAGATGCAAAGTGGTATCCTGTGTAGATCTACAGGTAACTCTATCAATTACCTGCTGTTGTTCACCTTGGGGGGAATACTCTATTCCCACTTGGTTGTTAACTTATCTTTCTTTGTATGCAGGCACAATCAACATCCCTGCTGCTGCTGCTGCTGAAGAAGCTGAGGCTGTGCAAGACTTACCAGAGAATGCCTCCAAAATGACTGAAAAGGAATCAAGCTCAGGTACTCTCAACCTTGAACAATTTATAGCTTTTGTGGCTGAGAATATTGCCTCTGAGTACATTGAAGGGTTGGCTAATTCTCATATGGATTCCCTAGTCATCTCTCTAGAGAAAGCATCTGCCCCTGCAGATACAGTCATCTTTTCTCCACCTATCCTTACCTATCCTCTACCCATTCCCTCTATTGCAGAACTGGTCCCCAGGATAGCTCCTGACTTGTATCCTGAATCAGAACTCTGGAAGAGATCTCCAAATGTTGATCTTGATGCCCTCCTTGTGCAAGATGTCATTGAGGAAGCAAGAGAAAAAGAAGATAGAGAGAAGCAGGAGAAAGAAAAGGCTGAACATGCTATAGCTGCCAAAGATATCTCAGAACAAGATTTTGATGATTATGCTGGCAGAACCTCATCCCACTCCTCTGATGATGATGACTCTGAGGATTCTGATAGTACCCAGAAGAAGAAAAAGGCTGTATCCAAGAAAAGAAAAGCATCTGCTCATCCTACTGCTATTCCAGACAAGGATGTTCCCTATTTCATTCTGAAGGGAATTGATCCCAAGAGCAAGGAATTTCAACCATGGATGAGACTTTCAAAGAATCAGACAAGAGAGAAGAAGAGAACAAAAAGATATGACACTCCAATTCAGAAATTCCCCCCCAGAGGTCCTCCTCCACCTCCTGGTGCTGGAGCCTCTGGAAGTCTCTCTTCTGCCCCATCTGCAAAATCAGCAAGTTCCAACACCTTTAAGTCTTACCAGAGAAGGAGTAACCAAAGCCAGGGAGGCCAAGATGTATCAGGACAAGGAAGGAAAAGAAATGAAAATGTTCCCATGGAACAAATAAAGGAGATGACATTTCAGCAATCTACTTTCTCTCCTCCTCCTGCTCCTAAAAAGAAAGTTCCAGAATGGAAACCTCTTCCTCCCAGGAGAGGTCCATCCTCCACATCAAGGAAACCTGCTGCTTCTGAGACAGCTGAAACAAAAGGAAAAAGAGTGGTCTATTCAGAGAAATCCCACAAGAAGTTCATTGAACTTGCACCTCCCAGATCTCTATATGCTGAAACTGATCCTAAGAAGGCTGCACAGATTCCTCTTGACTCAAGCAAATTAGCCACAGCTCTTCAAAGGAACATGGAGATTGCAGCTCAAGCTGATACTGACAGACCATCCTCTCCATCAGATATGACTGAAACTGAAAGAATTGCCTCTATGGCAAGATTTAAGGAATCTATTGCACTAAGCATGATGGAGAGAGCCAAAGCTCAAGGACTAGACCCTACAGCATATACAACTATGTCTGAATTCAGAGAAAAGGAACTCAGCAAAATTCAAGTCAACTCTGAAATTTTTAATACTGAAGAATACATGAAGTTGCACCCTGCTGCAGTTTTGCCAAGCTATGCTGAAAAGAAAATTATTGGTGAACATGATCTAATGCTATCCAAAAGACAAGCAGCAAACCCAAACAGGGAAATTATTTTCAAACCAGCTGTAATCCCTAAGAACTCATCTGATGCCAAAACCTCTGATAAATCTGCTTGATACTTTATAGTTCTGCTGATTTATGTTTTTATGTTTTTCTGTGGATTGCCTGTGATTTAAATTTTTGGTTAATCTCTGCTTTTGATATTGTGTGCATTAGTTTTAGATCGGATTGGATAACATAACCCAAATAGGGGGAGATTGTTGGTACCCTGGATGTGATTTGGCTTATGTAATCCCTTTCCAGCCCCTCTTGATCCATATAACTATATATGATCATGATTAGGCCTTGTTCAGTTTCCCTAGGACAGTTTATAACTGACCTAGAGCTTAGGCTAGAAGTTCTAGATGTATTTTTGGTTAAGGCTTTTTCCGTTCGACCATCGTCGAACGAGGCCTCGCGATCGTCGATCATTGGTCGACGATAGCAGGGCTATTGAATCGTTGAAGTCAAGACAATTATCGTCGACCGATGGTCAACGATCTCAGAGCAAGTTTATTATGCTCTGAAGGTTGGTCGACGATCTGCCATCAGCAGTTCTACGATTGTGTTCTCGCTTCACGATTTCTGTCTCGACAGATTTTTTTGCCTTAGTCGTCGACATCATGAGATGTTCGACGTTTTCTGCTTCGACAGATTCTTTGTTGGTCGACGATATCTTGAGCTGGTCGACGATTTCTGGTCGACGATTTCTGTTTCGACAGATTTCTGCTTTTAGTCGACGATCTGTTAGCTAGGTCGACGATCATCGAACCCCTGTTCGACGATTACTGTCTGCCTTTAACAATTTGCATTTATTTTATTCCTTGGTTTATTTCCAAGTGTTTTAGCGTGTGGTTAGAAAGATTTTCTGAAGATTGTTTTTGCTAATTTATGGCTTGAATTCAAATGAATTAATTACCAAATATGTTAAGCATAAATTACGGGATTTCGTATTTTGATAAAGCATTTTTGTCCTATTATACAAAATATATTGCCAGGCTGTATTCTAGCCGTTGGCGGTGTATGTTATTTCCAAGAATGATAAGTCTTTATGCTGAGATATTTCCCTATTCATTTATTTCCTTATTGGGACTGACAGAGAGTTAATAGGTCATTCTATTCCTATTGCTATATTCTATTTTTGAGATAACCTATCGCAGGGCTCGAGAATTCAAATCAATAGAGCCGTTCCAAAGGAAAAATGAGAAGATATATTTAAAAGAGATTTTTTTCTCTCAGCAGTAATAAGCAAGTTACAAACGGAGAGTTTCTTCTAAGAAGGATTGATTGGCTCAAGCATCATCAGAGCAACTCTTCACCATCTCACAAAAAAAGAAGAGAAGAAAAGTTTTCCTGAAGCAAAAGTCCAAAGCAATTTCTTTCATTCTCAAGTCTCCTGAGCATGTGCTTAGAGTTTTCAAGACTTCAGAAAGAGCTCCAGATCTGCTTCACGTGCTCCAGAATCTGAAGACCTGATAAAAATCAGTCTACAGATCTCTGAGGATTTAGTTTCAGTATATCTGAAACTCCTTCATCCTGAAGCAAAGGCTTTCCCTGGACTTCCACTGAGCCAGGGGGGACTTTGATTCTTTAGAGAATCCACAAGTCTTCTCTAATCTGTATTAACAACAGAGAAGACAATCTAACCCTCTCAACCCCTTTGTAAAAGAGTTTTCACACCTCTTCAAAAGTGAACATTGGTGACAGGGCACCTTATCAACAACCTGTGATTGAGCATCCTTATCAAAAGCTCAAAGGGTCTGTTTGATCTACCTGAATCAGATCATTGGTGGCAGGGCACCTTAGCAAAAATCTGTAGTGGATTCCTACCAGGGTGGTAGAAGAGTGGAGTACCTATTTAGAGGGAACCACTATATATCCTGTGTCTCTCTGGCTGTTTTTGTTTAATTGTTTATTCTGTGGCTGTGATAGAACTACCTAGGATTGCTAGTTGCTGTGATAGGTTTATAGTTAAACTGAAATTTCAGTTAACTCTCTCACTTGTGCACTTCACTGTGTTAGGCTCTTTGGGTTCAAGTATCAGATTATTTTTTCCGCAAATAAACTCCAAGGGAGCTGACTAGTTATTCATAAAATTTGAATACTCTATTCACCCCCCCTCTAGAGTAGTTTACAACTTATCCCCTCACTTTCATATTCATTCCACACCTGATGACTTAACATCTTTCTCATTGTAAATTGATTTGAGAATTATTCATCTAGAATAGAAAGTCATTGTATAAGTTAATCTAACATTAGTGATCATATCACATTATTCCACATTTGATAATGTTGCAAATGACGGTGTGTCAAATCATATGATGAGGTACATAGTGGTCACTAATGAGTAAGATAACAACGTTTAATTTATTAAAATCAAAACTTGACTGGTCTTAGCTAGGTTTGATAGAGATGCGACAGTGTTACTTCACTACTGATATAAGTACTAAGCTCATTTTGGTAGAACTAGTTTACTTTGATATGCCACTGCATATATTCATGAATTCATAGAGTCTGACTCATGAAATTCCTTACAGGCACTAATAAAGATGGATGAGAGAAAGTGGACTTTGATAGGGATGATGATCTACTTTCTGAGTAGAATTATTACACTTTTATCCATTGTCATTTTTTGTTTTTCAAACCTATTTATTATTGAGTAGCATCTTTTCTTTTTTGCATGTTTTATGTTATTGTTTTAAAACTCATGTTTATGTTTTTCTTTAAAAACTGTGCTAACTCTTATGAAAATGTGTAAAGTCGGAAACTTGTTTTGATACTCTCCACTTTCTGCATTCTGAAACGTATACGTTAATTGTAAAAAATATAGGAGGAGATTGTTAGTGTATATTTGAACAATTAGCAGGTTCGGAGGCATAACGGGTCGTTTCGGATACACAGATATCCAATATTCATAGAAACTCCTTGGGTTTGCCTATTTATACCCACCTAGGGGCAACGGGTTGGTGATTCCACTTTGATCACCACTCGGATGCTTCGAGCGACAAAATAATACGGTAGTAGAGTGTGCGTTCCAGATATTAGCCACCTTCGAGAGGACATACTGTTTAAGCCTGATAATGGTCGGTGAAGTACCTCTTGAGTGTTTTTTTCTTCTCCTCTTGGGAATTGTTAACATGGGAGTATGTTCCTCCATTAACAGTAGGTCGGGATCCGCTTCCAGCATGATTTTGATCCATTTGTAGTCGCTCATCACATACAAGAGCTAAGCTAATTGTCCTGATCAAGTCCAATGGATTCTGGAACTCATCATATAATCGAAAGTGATTTTGGAGGAATGTTGTAAAATAGGCACGTGCTGATTCGAGCGGAGAGGTGGAACAAGCTAATAAATTCTGAAATTTTTCTAAGTAGTCATCATCAGAACCTGTTTACGTTAAGGAAACTAATTTCCCCAATGGTTTGCTTTGTAGTGGAGTGCCAAAATGCAGGTTGCATAAGATATTTAAGTTCTCCCATTGTGGTGCTCTATGATGAGTTGCATATAGGGCTGAGCATATTATTCAAAACTAGAAAGTCGCTCGAATATTGGGCTAAATCGGAATCGATTAAAATTGATTCGATTCAATTTGAGTCGATTCGATTTAACTCGAATCTGATTTTGAGTCGATTTCGAGCTAGTCGTGAATCGCTCAAAATATAATTCGAATCAGCTCGAATTAATTAAAAATATTATGTATTTATTAATATATTTTATTTTAAAATTAAAAACAATAAAATTTAAACCTAAAAAAAATGAAGGTTTAAAAATTTCATTTGTTAAATTTATAGATTGCCCAATTTAATTTTGAGCCAACTATGAATAAAGAGGAAAATTGCTCAATTTCGAGCCGTCTCGATTCGATTTCGAGCTCACTCAGAATCGAGACACTTAGAGTCGAGCCGACTGGACTTGAAATCGATTTCGAGTTGACTTCGAGCCGAGTTCAAGTTGTAAATTTTGATTTCAAGCCGAGCCAAAATCGCTTGAACTCGACTTGATATCAGTCCCAATCGAACAAACAAGAGTTATGTTGCACTCACTAATGTGAAGAGCTAAGGTGTTTGTTTGTTTATGAAGAACTGCTCGAAGTGAGTGATCCAGCCCAAGGAATCTTCCTTACCAAAGAATAGAGGAAAATCTAATTTTATATAGCCGAGGACATATCCCCCTGCCCCAAAATCACTTGCATAGTCCATCCTTAATGTCAGGGTGTTCTCCATAGTTTGGACAAGCCACCCAACAACCACATCAAATATTTTGATGGTCATATGGTACGATGATTGTTGAAACCGAAAACTTGGCCTCTGTGGAGTTCATCTTTGGGGAAAAGGTGATCGCACACTTACTTCTCTCGCGCAAGCCAAGCAACTAAGGAAAAAAGAACAGGGAACAGACCCAAGGGCTCGGCCTGGAGGTCCCACCACACACCCGAAAGATCTTAAAGCGCTTCCCATCCCTAACCAAATGTCGAGCTAAGGATACCTCAGAAAGCGCAAGAAGACCGGGACACAAGTAAGCATGCATTTTGAGGTACCCCCTTGAGTCTATTTATAGTTTTCTGAAAATTGTCTGCCAACAACCAACCTCCACTGTTTTAAACAGCTATAAGCAGTCCAAATTATCCTGCCAACAACGTAACTCTGCTATTTTGAGGGGATAAACGCAGACCTCTAAGGGCATCCAGGTAATTTTACCTCTAGACCATGCTGGACGAATGGTCTGTGAGAGCACCACTCGGCTGAAGGGGCGAATGCCGGGAGCACAACACATTCTCCTCCTTGAAGATCTCTGAAGGGCGAGTGCCTGGCTGGGCGGCCACTCACCTCGTTTGGCGAGAACTTGCCTCGCATGCGCGCTAAGACGCCAGATCCTCATGTGAGTGTTGGATGAAGATTGCACTCGCCGAAGGGCCAAACCACTCCTCCTCGGGCTGCGTGAATGCCCCTTTTTAGGCCTTGGGCGAGTGCAGGCCAAACTGCCTCACTCGCATATCTGATGGGGTCCACTCATCGAATGTGGGGTTGTACACAATCCCCGCTCTTTGTGAGCTTTAACAAAGCTCTGAAAGAATCATCCAACCCTACATATTGGATGAGTGGATGCTTACTAGAAGAGAATCTTCTATGGGCCCCTCCAAGGCCATATAAATATCCAGGTAGTGGCAAATGATCCTTGCCTTAATCCTCTGTTACCGTTCTTGCCTCTAATCGCGATATCGCTTTCCAAGGAAGCTCTAGACCGCCTCCGTGTTGTCCAAGGCAAGAACAAGACCTTGATGGGCTCACTCGCCCCCTTGCTTTCTTGAAGAGCACCTGGGTCATCCCCGAAGATGAAAAAAGCTAAAGTGGTCTGGTGCAACCTGGCCAAGGATGAGTCGACCTCGTAAAATCCTTACCCAACCAAGACTCCCTTGGTATTTGCACTCGCTTAGCACTGCTCATCCCCTTTTTTGTCGAGATAAGATGTTGATCTGTTGTATCTATTTGCAGATCCCGTCGGTGGAGAAGGAAGTTAAGGAGATGAGTGTTAAACCTGACTTGCTGGGGAATTGGTACGGCCAGGTGGCCCGCGAGATCGCCTCCCCCCTCCGGCTCGATGCTCCTGCGCAGGAGAAATGTAAACCTTCTTCCAACTTCTAGCCTTTCATCATCTGGCTTACCTGTCTTTTCTTTGCAGCTCCCGCTTTTGGGACTTTGGGGTTAAGATTTCCAACGCTGAGATCCTCCGCTCGCGAGACACCTGTAGATCTCACCTCAACTTCACCCCCTACGAATGTCATCCCAAACCTTCCTTCTGAACCAACAATCTTCCCCCCGGGCCTAGGGAAGAGGAACATAACCTTCGACACCCCCTTTGAGGGGTGGCCCAGAACTTCTCGCCATCCTTTTGATAAGGATGCGGGTGCCGGATCAGGTAATGACTTTTACTAGATTTCGTAGAAGATGCGAGAATCAAGCATATGTAACACAATTTAGCGTAGGTTTTCACGAGATCTCCACTGATGTTGATATTTATGAGGAGGAGGTCTCGCCCCTTCCTTCTCTGGATTCAATTGCTGATTACCTAGGCAATCCAGAAGACGCTGTTGGGATGAAGCGGAAGGTGGCCGAGATACTACAATAGCAATTGATATTGTTGTACGGGATCATAACCCAGTGCGGGAAAAATCAGAAGTCTTCCGAGGAGTTGCTTCTCAGCCTGAAAAATAGCTACACCCAGCTAGTCGCCAATCTATCGGGAGAGGTCGATGGCGGGACAGAATACCCTGGCCTTCACATCACGCGGGTCGAAGACCAACTCCATCTCGTGCAGCGAGGACTCCAGGCCATTCGCTCCATCCACTATGCATGTGCCATGACGGGAGCGGGAAGGGGAGGTCGAGAACGATGATAATGGCCCCCTAGTGGGCCTACCGGCACTCGCCTCCTGCTCCTAGTTTATTTTATAAGCTCTGAAATAATGACTGTGTGCCTTTATGCCGAATGCTGACAATATGTGATGGTTGTATATTGTTTGATCTCGCTTTCTTTCTTGTCTTTTATCATATATGTATTTTTGTTCTTGCGGATGCTTTTACTTATGTCGTTCCCCCTGCTTGAAACCATAATACGAGTGAGGGGGTACGAGATTTCTCCAGGGGCAAAGGCAGGACCTGGGGCGAGATCTAAAAAATGTGTTATCTGACTTCTTTTGTGCCTCGTTCATTTCCCGCCCGAAATTTCCTATAAATAGATTGCTTACCTACCATATTAATCATCGCGTTCAATAGTTTTTCACTTTCCTTGTCATTTTCCCTTCTCTTGCACTCGCACCTTTGCTTCTCCTTTTGTTCCAAGCGAGATGTCGGGAGAGGGTGATGGACGGAACAAGTGCGCCACCTCATTCGCCGACTACCCGTTCATGAATTGTAAAATGTAAAAGGAAGAGTACCATTTGCTCGTGAATCTCTATATCACCCCAGGCTTCAAGGCGTGATATCCATCTGATAATGAAGTGACCAACCACTTCTCACCTTGTGAACTCTCCATCCCTGCTGAGCACTTCGAAGTTGTACTCTGCCTCTCTATATGGCCTGAGGTCGCCAAGCTCTACGCAACTTCAGCGTAGTTCCCGCGCAGCTCAACCCAAATTCCATAGCCTTGCTAGTCACGTTCGCCTACAATATGTGGTTAGAGAGAATGGAGTTCAACCTCCCAGTTTTCCGCAAATTATTCAATTTTCGCGCCAAGAGGGACGGGATTGCGTTCTTCTCTGGCAAAAACCTTAAGGTGAAAGGTCTTGCCAACAAGAACCATAACTGGGTTAAGAAGTTCATCTTTGTTTCTGGCGACTTCGACAACCTCCCTCTCTCACTGATCCAGCAAGAGGAGTCCACCTACCATCCTCCCAGTGTCGACGGACAGTAGTCCATTCTCCATCAATTCGTTCTTGGGAAGGATTTCGACGTTATCTTTCTAATGAGGAACATCGACACGCTCCTGTCAGTTCTCGTCGGGGAAGGTAATTCTCGCACTCGCTACTCTAGATATTATAAGGTTTGGAAAATTCACTAACAATATTTGTGCAGGGGTGCAAGATCTCCCTCTCAACCTCCCATCTACCGGCAATACGACATCTTCTACTGAGATGGCCCGCGCTGAGGCCGAGGCGGCGGCTTGTAGAAGCTTATTGAAGCCGCTGCCGAAATCAAGTAGCAAAAAGCGGAGGCCTGACGCACCGCCATCTCTGCCTCCTTCCAAGAAACATGAAACATCCGAGAAATCAGCTGCTACCGAGAAGCCAAAAGCTATCGAGAAGCCCATAACTGTCGAGAATCTAGCCGCCACTAATATCGGCAAGGGAAAGGAGATTACCATTAATTCTCCTAAAAACGACGCCGGAAGTGTAGTGAGGAAGAGGGAGGGAGAGACCAGCGGGACCTCGGCATAGGGGAAGTCGGAACCCAGGGGCCACAGGAACTTCGTCCTGGGTGAGGATGTGTTGAATGATAGCGAAGAGCCCCTGCTGGTGTGGAATCGAAAGGCCAACAGGGCCTCCATCTCTATTGTACTCCCCTCCTGGTAGGAAGGCAATATAGTATCGGGCCAGGCCTATGCATTGGCCTTTGACATGTATGGGCGGGATAATGCCTCCTACTATGACAGGACACTAACAAAATCACTCGCCTACGAGAGCTCACGAGCCCAATTCCGCACCCTCGAGCTCGCGCATATGTCAGTGCGACGTAGCATCTACCTTGCGTGACAACTGGCGGATGTTAGCGCGGCGCGATCCGCTCTCTGCTCGGAGGTGAAAACACTGAAGGAGGAGCTCGCGGCCACCAAGAAGGATCTCGCCCTACGAGAAGCTTGAGTGGTCAGTTCTTTCTCCCTCACTGGTATATTTGCCATACTTTTTACTCTCGCCCTGATCCTTAGTTATTTTGCAGGATGCCGCGACCATCGTCATGAAGGACGCGTGTATCGCCCATCTTGAGGACGAGAACAGGCGGATAAGGGCTCAAAATCAACAGTGGATCGACTCGCTGATCCTTCCACTCCCGAGCGCAAAGAAGGAGGCCCTGCTGTATACACAACATAAGATCGACCTAATGATGCAGGAGCATGCCATCATGGGAGCCAGGAACACGCTCCAGATGATGCAGCAGGCCGGTTTCCTAAACAGCGACGACGAGAAGGTGACACCCGAGATCTTGATGCCAGAGCTTTTTCAACCCATTCTTGAGCCTGTGGAGAGCGCGGATGAGGATTCTGGAGAGAGTGAGCACTCGGCCTAGTCTCCCTATGTCTCTCGCCTTTTTTGCTTTCGCTCGTACCTTTTTTCTTTCGAGCCTTGCCCCCCCCTTTTGTTGATGTAATGATTTTGATAAATGGAATACATTGAATACATTATTATAAGAATTATCATTTCTTCCCTTTATCCTTCCTGATGTCAAGTGACGTGGTACTTAGAAATGCATTCGACTCGCGCTTCCGCTTAACCAAGGGCCGGAACGTCTCGTGATACCTTAGGAAGACCTTTCGCTTAGGATTAAACTTCGCACCGTTCTCTCCACTTAAGCCCATGCGCCAGCAAGTTCTCGGGCCTACGAGAGTGAACTCTTGGCACTCGCATTGGCTTAGCCTCTTCAGACTGGCGAGATCCCCTTACTTGGCGAGATCTTCCCGGGACCTTGTCCTTTCTTTAAAGAAAACCTTAGCCTTCGGACCTGTTTTACTGGTGAGACTAGTTGAGGACTTATTTTTAAAACTTCGTTCACCGAGTATCCCTACCCTTCCCTCTAGGTGAAAGCCTGACAGCCGGAGCAACTCTGGACTTAGCCCTGGAATGAGGACCCAATTTTTCTTTGATCAACCACCGGGCGCTACCACCGGCCCAATCAGTTAGGTGAGAGTCGGGCGGCGGGTGTTGAGCCTCCACTGGACTCCACCTCTAGGGTCACAATGACGTCACTCGAGGATCCCAGCCCTGCCAGTTATGTGGGAGCTTGGCAGCGGGAGCGTCTCGGGACCTAACCCTGGAGGGAGAAAACATTCCTTTAGCCAACCTCCGGGCGCTACCACCGGCCCAATCAACTAGATGAAAGCCTGACGGCGGATGTTGAGCCTCCACCAGACTCCACCTCTCGGGTCATAATGATGTCACTCGAGGATCCCGGCCCTGCCAGCTAGGTGGGAGCCTGGTAGCGGGAGCATCTCGGGACCTCACCCTGGAGAGAGAAAACATTCCTTTGGCCAACCTCTGGGCGCTACCACCGGCCCAATTAGCCAGGTGAAAGCCTGACGGCAGATGTTGAGCCTTCACCGGACTCCACCTCCAGCTAGGTGGGATCCTGACAGCGGAAGCGTCTCGGGACCTAACCCTAGAGGGAGAAAACATTCCATTGGCCAACCATCGGGCGCTACCACCGACCCAATCTATAACGCCTCAAAACTCAAAAGTGCATCAGGCAGCATTTTGAGCCAAGTCTGGGACTTGGTAGTGGGCACACGGCCTGGGAGACGGGCATGTCCCAGGGCCGTGTCGTGTTCGGGGTCGACGACGTGGTGAGATGTCGACGATTTGCAGGCGTTGAGTGTCGAGACAGGGAATACGGCTTGGGACACGGGCGTGTACCAAGGTTGTGTCCTTCTCGGACAGTCTGCGGTTTTGTACTAAGGAGATTACACGTCCTGGGACACGGGTGTGTCCCAGGGCGTGTCTAGCACACGGCATGTGACACGTGCGTATCATATGGCCGTGCACTTCTCGGGACAATTCTCGACCTGGGTTGTTTGGACACACGGGTCGTGACATAGGAACTGACACGGGCGTGTCACAAGCGACACGTGCGTGTCGGATGCTGTATTACAGGCCATGTTCTGGTCGGGAGTTCCTGGTGACAGCGAATGAGTAATACGGTCATGCACACGTTCGTGTAGCAACCCGTGTTCGGCCTAGGAAGTTTCTTTTTGGGCTGAATCGTGGCCATCCGTTTCCATATTTTTAGATCTGATTGCTGGGGGTGTTTCCTCAGGGATATACCCGGGTTTAGGGTTTAGAAATCCTCATTTTTACTTTGGTTCACTCTCTTTCTAAAAGCTAGAGAGAGGAGAGAGCAAGTAGGAAGAAGGAAGGCTAGATCCGGTCACCGGCGGAGTTTTGGAGCTTTAAATCGCGAGCCAACTTCGGATCTGCAGAGGCAAGGAGATTGCGGTGCTTTTCATCTGCATAGATTTCCATGGCGCCAATGAAAAATGCTAGGGTAATGATTTTCATCTTGAGCATGTGAAGCTCTTCTTCCTTTGCATGGTAAAACCCGCTCCCGCGAGTGTGCGGTGAGTTTGCGGTATTCCTTGGGGTAGATATGTAAAGTCCACCTTGTTAGAATCCGGAATCATAGTACGGACATAGGCATAGTGTGTGAAGCCTACCCAGACATGTTGGTTTGGATCGGTGATGTTTTTGCTATGCATATTATGCCGGAGAAGACTCTGTGCATGTTGTTTGTTTTCGGGTTTCTATGCGTTAGAATGCATCAGGGAATCTTGGGGATTAACCCAGGGGTGCACCCGAAAATCTGGGCGGAAATGTAATTCGGCTATTTCGGTGGCCTGGGAGCCAGCCGGGTATATAACGAGGCTATGTACCGTGTTTTATCGATAGTTGGGACTGGGGGAAGCTTGGCCCGCGTCAAAGGCCAAATGGCCATGGCGGGGTGAGCAACGGGCTGGTGGAACCCTACCCGCTCCATCTGTTTCGGTTAAAGATACCTAAAGTTAATGTGGCACTTACCGATGATTTGGAGATCGAGTCTAGGCTACGGCTGAAAAGACTAAATGCTCACGAGGTTTGCCGCCCTGGGGGTGGTGGTGGAGTCGAGGATCGGACTGGGTTCGGATTGGCTTCGCCGAGTAAGTGCCCTGAGAGCATGGGGTGTACGGCCATATGTGCGTACACCTATGATGTGATGTTTATTCTCTATGTTGCTGGTTTTGCTAACAAGTGCAAGGAAGAAGCTTTGCCACCCCGGTTTGGGGGCGGAATCGTTATAATTTGGTCAGCCTTAGGTGACCGTTATTCTTGTTTGCCACCATTGCGGTGAATTGTGCTTGCAAGTGCTGCGGAGCCGAGTGGTAAATAGCGGGCTAAAGCCCAGGTTGCTGAGCCGGCCCTCGAAGGCCTAAATTTTGAGTGTTTTCTTGTGTTCTCATGTGTGACCGGCCTGCGTGCCGAGATTTGGAAGACACTTATATTTGAGCAAACTTATAAGGCCTTAAGGCCAGTACTTTTGTGTATTTTGTAATTCATTCCTACTGGGTTTTCTGTTAGTGGACATTCATACTTGTTAGCAGGGTTCTTATTGTTGCAACTTAATAAATTACTTCCGCTAGATGCTCTGTGTAGGACGTGTGTATTGGTTAAATGGTTTCATTGAGTAACCCACTGGTCTGTCCGTGGTATATGGCGTCGGGCCCCGACCAGACCTACTGCTATATGCTGTGTGACGGATAGGGGTGTTACAATTTGGTATTAGACCACCAGTTTCGGTCAAGCTTAAATGAATTCGTGGACGAATTAACTTTAAGGGGTGGTGAGCATATGTGTGTGCGTCATCATTATAACATGAAAAGAACCCATGAATGTCCACTTAGGAATGAAAATACACATGTTTGAGGAACCTGCGTGTTCCTATAATTGCATTTTGCAATGTTGTTTGGTCGCTTATCGGTGTTTTATACGACTATAGGTGTCCAGGAGTGGCGCGTGGCAGCCTGAACGCACACTTTCTGAGAAAAGTACTGCACCAAGCGACGTGCCTGAGACTCCTACTTCTTTTGAAACCATAAGAAGGGTAGTTGAAGCGGTGTTCACTGTGACCAACGCACAACATGGAATAAATGTGCAACTCTCTGTCCCTGAGATGGCCCCAACATCGGGCGGTGTGATGGAGCAAATGGCATGTAAAGGCCCTTTAGGGCAGCAGATGAACATGATTGTGTTGCAGGGAGCGCACTCAGTTGACGATTATTTGCAGACGTTCCTTATGATAAGGCGCTACCCAGGCTTTGAGTGGGAAAGCGAGCAGTCTATAGTCGAGATATTTTACAATAGTCTGCGCAGCGAGTTGCGCATCCTACTTCTAGGACCAATGCTATTGGGATTCCGAGCCTTGGTGGAGTCGGCCAAAACTTTGGAAGTAGAGTTGGGGACTCATCAAATACCAATGAATAGGGTATCAAACCCTGCAGATCCTATAAGGACTGCCCACCGTAGAACGCTGAGAAAAGAAGCTAGATCATCTACTAGCCAGACTACTTACAGTTGCCATTCTTGTGGAAAGAAAGGGCACTTTGCCCGAGATTGTTGGAATGGTGCTCAGAAGACATTGAAAGCTATGGCAGGAGCAGTTGAAGACTCTAGTGCAAAGGAGACGGTGTCCAAAATGCCAACATCAAAATCTGGGTACCATAAGTGGTACAAGAAGACTAGGATGTCGGGTCTAGTCCCTTCCTCTAGTGCATCCGGAGCGACTACAGGCCAAACCCCCGGTGCATGCTATACCTGTGGAAAGCCGGGACACTATGCTTGGGATTTTTGGAGTGGATGCCCAATGTCCGAGAAGAAGTCGGGCGCAACAGCTGAGGAGAAGGGCAAGGCGGTGGAGTCCACCGCATCACTGTATACTCCGGCCCAACCGAGGGTGGACATCCTTGGTCAGCAGAGTTCTTGTGGTCGACCGTTGGGTTGTCAGGTATGGTTTAATTGATAGCAATTTAACTTCTTATACCTGTTACCTTATGCGTGCTAGCTTAGGACTAGAAGTTCTAGGCTTTATTTTGGACTTTTGGTCACCCGACGAGGGCATAGTTTCGATACGGGCACTTCGCATTCCTTTTGTCCGAAGGTTTAGTATTGCACATCGGATTATCTCCTTCGATGGTAAAGGGCAATTTGGAAGTGTTGTTGCCTAATGGCCGTTCTATGCGCGGAGAGAGAGAGAGTTTCTGTATCGCAAGGTTACAGTTTGGGAGTCAGGAGTTCGACTTGCAAGCGTCGTTACTACCACCATGGGAGGCTTCGAAGTCTAAGCCTACATCGGATAGTATCTCGGGTGTATCCGAATATCCTGATGTGTTTCCCTGATGGTCTCCCTAGAGTTCCACCGTAGTGAGAGATTGACTTCGTGACTGAGCTAGTGCTAGGTGCCAAACCTGTGCCACGCTCTCCATATCGGTTAACGCCTAAGTAGATGTCGGAGCTAAAGGCTCAACTGGAAGAGTCAATGGAGCAAGGTTATACACGTCCAAGTTCGTCTCCTTGGAGCGCGCCAGTCCTCGTTGTTAAGAAGAAGGACGAAAGATTGCGACTCGGTATCGATTATGGGAAACTGAACAAGTTAACGAAAAAGAGCAAGTACGAGATCCCAAGGATGGATGACCTTTTGATCAGTTGGTCGGGTCATCGGTATACTTAAAAGTTGACCTTAAGTCCAGTTACCATCAGCTGATGATAAGGGAAAGCAATATCCCAAAGACAGCGTTCAGCGCAAGGTATGGACATTTCGAGTTTACCGTCGTGCCGTTCGGGCCGACTAATGCGCCGTCAATGTTCATGGATTTTGAAAGTGAGGGGATAAGTTGTAAACTACTCTAGAGGGGGGGTGAATAGAGTATTCAAATTTTATGAACAACTAATCAGCTCCCTTGGAGTTTATTTGCGGAATAAGTAATCTGATACTTGAACCCTAAGAGCCTAACACAGTGAAGTGCACAAGTGAAAGAGTTAACTGAAATTTCAGTTTAACTATAAGCCTATCACAGCAACTAGCAATCCTAGGTAGTTCTATCACAGCCACAGAATAAGATGAATAAGCAAGATAACCAGATGGACACAGGATATATAGTGGTTCCCTTTAAATAGGTACATCCACTCTTCTACCACCCTGGTAGGAATCCACTACAGGTTTTTGCTAAGGTGCCCTGCCACCAATGATCTGGTTCAGGTAGATCAAACAGACCCTTTGAGCTTTTGATAAGGATGCTCAACCACAGGTTGTTGATAAGGTGCCCTGTCACCAAAGTTCACTTTTGAAGAGGTGTGAAAACTCTTTTACAATGGGGTTGAGAGGGTTAGAATATCTTCTCTGTTGTAAGTACAGATTAGAGAAGATTTGTGGATTCTCTAAAGAATCAAAGTCTCCCCCTGGCTCAGTGAAAGTCCAGGGGAAGCCTTTGCTTCAGGATGAAGGAGTTTCAGATATACTGAAACTAAATCCTCAGAGATCTGAAGACTGATTTTTATCAGGTCTTAAGATTCTGGAGCACTTGAAGCAGAACTGGAGCTCTTTCTGAAGTCTTGAAAAACTCTAAGCGGAATGCTCAGGAGACTTTGAGAATGAAAGATGATTGCTCTGGGCTTTTGCTTCAGGAAAACTTTTCTTCTTCTTGTCGAGATATGGTGAAGAGCTGCTCTGATGATGCTTGAGCGAATGAATAATATTTCTCTGTGTCTGTGACTTGTCTTTTGCTGAGAGAAGAATCTCTCTTAAATAAGTCTTCACGTTTTTCCTTTGGAACGGCTCTATTGATTTGAATTCTTGAGCCCTGCAACAGATTATCTCAAAATAGAATATAGCAATAGGAATAGAATGGCCTATTAACTTTCTGTCAGTCCCAATAAGGAATAAAATAAGCGGGAAAAATATCTCAGCATAAAGACGTACCATTCTTGGAAATAGTACATAGTACCAACGGCTAGAAAACAAGCTGGAAAGATAAAGTCAACGCAATTTGTATAATAGGAGAAAATGCTTTATCAAGAATACTGAATCCCGTAATTTATGCTTGACATATTTGGTAAGTAATTCATTTGAATTTAAGCCATAAATTTAGCAACAATAACTTCAGAAAATCTTTCTAACCACAAGCTAACACACTTGGAAATAAACCAAGGAATAAAATAAATACGAACAGATAAAAGCAGACAGAAATCGTCGAATAGGAGTTCGATGATCGTCGACCTAGCTAACAGATCGTCGACTAATAGCAGGAATCTGTCGGAACAGAAATCGTCGACCAGAAATCGTCGACCAGCTAATAGATCGTCGACCATCAAAGGCAAATATCTGTCGAGACAGAAATCGTGAAGCAAGAACACGATCGTCGATCTGCTGATGACAGATCGTCGACCAACCTTCAGAGCGTAGTAAGCTTGCTCTGAGATCGTCGACCAACGGTCGACGATAATTGTCTTGACTTCAACGATTCAATAGCCCTGCTATCGTCGACCAATGATCGACGATCGCGAGGCCTCGTTCGACGATGGTCGAACGGAAAAGCCTTAACCACAAAAACATCTAGAACTTCTAACCTAAGCTCTAGGTCAGTTTATAAACTGCCCTAGGGAGACTAAACAGAGTCTAAACATGATCATATATCTTTATATGGATCAAGAGGGGCTGGAAAGGGATTACATAAGCCAAATCACATCTAGGGTACCAACAATCTCCCCCTATTTGGGTTATGTTATCCAATCCAATCTAAAAACTAAAGCACACCATAGCAGAAGCAGAAATTAACCAAACATATAAATCACAGGCAATCCAAAAAAAAATCAGCAGAACTATAAAGTATCAAGCAGATTTATCAGAGGTTTTAGCATCAGATGATTTCTTAGGGATTACAGCTGGTTTGAAAATAATCTCTCTGTTAGGATTTGCTGCTTGTCTTTTAGATAGCATTAGGTCATGTTCACCAATGATTTTCTTTTCAGCATAGCTTGGTAGAACTGCAGCAGGATGTAGCTTCATGTATTCTTCAGTATTAAAAGCTTCTGGATTGACTTGAAATTTGCTGAGTTCCTTTTCTCTGAATTCAGACATAGTTGTATATGCTGTAGGGTCTAGTCCTTGAGCTTTGGCTCTCTCCATCATGCTTAGAGCAATAGATTCCTTAAATCTTGCCATAGAGGCAATCCTTTCAGTTTCAGTCATATCTGATGGAGAGGGTGGTCTGTCAGAATCAGCTTGAGCTGCAATCTCCATGTTCCTTTGAAGAGCTGTGGCTATTTTGCTTGAATCAAGATAAATCTGTGCAGCCTTCTTAGGATCTGTTTCAGCATATAGAGATTTTGGAGGAGCAAGTTCAATGAACTTCTTATGGGATTTCTCTGAAAGGACCACTCTTTTTCCTTTTGATTCAATTGTCTCAGCAGCAGCAGGTTTTCTTGAAGAAGAGGATGGACCTTTCCTGGGAGGAGAAGGTTTCCATTCTGGAATTTTCTTTTTAGGAGAGGGAGGAGGAGAGAAGGTAGGTTGCTGAAAAGTCATCTCCTTTATTTGTTCCACGAGAGCGTTGTCATTTCTTTTTCTTCCCTGTCCTGATACATCTTGGCCTCCCTCGCTTTGGTTACTCCTTCTTTGGTAGGTCTGAGAAGTGTTAGAACTGGCTGATCTTGCAGAGGGGGCAGAAGAGAGACTTCTAGAGGCTCCAGCACCAGGAGGTGGAGGAAGAACTCTGGGGGGGGGGAATTTCTGAACAGGAATGTCATATCTTTTTCTTCTCTTATTCTCTCTTGTCTGATTCTTTGAGAGTCTCATCCAAGGCTGAAATTCTTTGCTCTTGGGATCAATTCCCTTCAGAATAAAATAGGGAACATCCTTGTCTGGATTAGCAGCAGGAGGAGCAGATGCCTTTCTTTTCTGGACTACAGCCTTTTTCTTCTTTTGGGAGCTATCAGAATTTTCAGGATCATCATCATCAGAGGAGTGGGATGAGGTTCTGCCAGCATAATCATCAAAGTCTTGTTCAGAAGGATCCTTGGCAGCAGGTTTAGCTTTGTCTTTCTTTTCTCTTTCTTCTTTCTCTTTAGCTTCCTCAATGGCATCTTGCCTAAGGAGGGCATCAAGATCCACATTTGGAGACCTCTTCCAGAGTTCTGATTCTGGATACAACTCAGGAACTGTCTTGGGGACCAGTTCTGCAATAGAAGGAATGGATAGAGGATAGGTAAGGATAGGTGGAGAAAAGATGATAATATCTGCAGGGGCAGATGCTTTCTCTAGAGAGATGGCTAGGGAATCCAGATGATAATTAGCCATCTCTTCAATGTACTCAGAGGCAATATTTTCAGCCACAAAGGCTATATATTGGTCAATGTTTAGAGTACCTGAGCTTGAGTCCATTTCAGTCATCTTGGGAGCATTGTATGCACTAACTTGCACATCTTCAACTTCTTCAGCAGCAGCATCAGCAGGGATGTTGATGTCTTCAGCAGCAGCAGCATTTATGGTTGTGCCTGCATGCAAAGAAAGATAGGTTAACAACCAAGTGGGAATAAAATATTCCCCCCAAGGTGAACAAACAACAGGTAATAGATAGGATTACCTGAAGATCTACACAGGATACCACTTTGCATCTAGGAAGGAGGTTATAATTCCTTCTAGATGTTCAGTGACATCAGAGATAGACACCTCTGCAAGGCACAAGAGGAGTGCCATGGAGGAAAAGAAAAGAGTATCCTTGACCAAGGGATCATCAAGGTACTCAGGTCTATAAGGGACCATTTTCTCTTGAAAAGAGGGAACAAGAGGAGTAGATGTGAGTGAGAACTCACAGTCTAGGTTAAGATAGGATTCTAAATCTTTATCAGAATCAATGGATTTAGCAGCATCAACTTGCAATACTGATGTGAGATCATCAGCAGCTGTGATGGAAAGGAAGGAATAAGAAATTAACTCAAAGTTGGAGTTTGAATTAATTAGAAACTTAAATAAAACTATACCATCAGGTTGAGCAGCATCATTCTCACAGATGTCCATGGGGACTTCCTCATTTTCTTTTTCGGGAACTTCTTCCTCAGAAGCTAGATTCACTAGGGAGTGAATGTCTTTGTTAGATACAAATATCAAATTTAAGTCCTAATTATAACCTTTGGAGGAAGAGTTTTAAGGTTTACCTTCTAGTTCTTTCTCTGGAATCTCTTGAGGTTCTTCTACAGTTTCTTGAAGGGGAAGAGAAGAATTGTCCTGAAGGGTCAGGGCATCACCTGAGACCACTTCAACAGACATCTCCCCCTGCATGACTTCAGTGGGGACTGGAGTCATGCATCTTACTGAAGAGGGCTCAGCAGAGGGATGAGATGATTTGATGGCTTGAGTAAGGGCATTGATGGATGCAATGAGAGGGGCATTGGCAGCCTCAATCATTTTTTGGATGGAGGGAGTAATGAGCTCGACAATATGTGCAAGCAATTCAGGAGTTATCTGAAATGCTGATGATGTGGAGGTGGATGGAATGGAAGCAGTATGATCTACCACATGATCAAAGGAATCATGTGGAGATGGGTGAACATCAACATGAGTGTGGGATTCATGTTGAGAGAGGTGCGTGAGGATGGTAGCAGTCACCATGTCAACACTGGCTGAAACTGCCAGATGTTGTGGTGTTGGTGACTGGTGTGGAGATGTAGGTGGAATGAAGGATGCATGTTGTGGTGGCACTGCAGGTGTTGTAGAGGAAAGTAATGCAGGAGAAGAGGATGCAGGGATAGAGAGGGAGGATGGAGGGATTACTGAGCCTTCCCCAGTAAGCGGGAGAGCGGCCGAATCAGCCCTTGTGTCTGAAGGAGGGTTAGGATCAACCCTGGCTGACTTCTTGATAATCCTCTGGGATTTCTTGAATAGAGAGGGGTCCAACCTCTTGCTAGCGTTGACTGCGGAGGGTGCAGAAACAAGCAGCAGGGGTGCTTTCACATATAGAAACACACCCAACACCCTGGCAAGGTTTACTTCTTTCTGATTGTTCTTTTTCCTTATTAGTTCAAACAGAACTTTTCCCCAGGCAATCTGTGCCTTATTCACCAAAGCTGACATTAAGGCAAACTGTTGCCTGTTGATGTTGTCGTGAGCCGAGTGTTTTCCCAAAACAACCTTGCCTACCAGGTCTGCCAGAAACTTGTACTCTGGAGACAGGTTTATCTTTAGCAACTTAGCTGGAATACCCTCAGCATGGCCCATCACAGATAGCATGCGGCCATATTCTTCTGCAGTTTGCTCATAGTCCTCAGTTCCGGTTGGCAGTCCAAACAGCTCAGTCAAAACTTCAGGAGTCAGAATGACCTCCTCTCCATTTATCTTTCCAGACATCGCTTCGTCGCTGGAGGACGAGGTATACACCCATTCTCGAATCTCTGGTATATTAATCTTTGGTGAGAATGACATAAATTTCTTTAGTCCTTGATCTTCACATAGCTTCAGAATGGCTTGGATAGGTTGATCGCATCGGCTGAAAGAATCGAAGTCGACACAGAAGCCAGTGTCGAACTTCATCCCAAAGAGAACAGCAGAAGGAATCGCCATAGGATTCGAGAGAAAATGGCGAATCGAGAAGCAAAGCAGGGGAGAAGAGAATCGCGCGGGATTAGAGTTCGAGAGCGAATTCTAAGCCAGAAGATGGAATATGAAAAGACGGAGCGGAAGGACGACGATCTCCAGACCTAAATCGACTATTAGAAACAAATCTGCGATCGTCGATCCCGGAATAAAATCGGTCGTCGAATAAAGATCGACGATAGTCAATGTTTGACTAATCGTTAAATATCGACCGACTACAAGCAATCACCATGATCGTCGATCAATAAATGTTGGTCGACGATTCTCCACCCAGCACAGAAAATCTGTCGTCGACCATTGGTCGACGATAGATACCTAAGGAGAGATCGTTGACCAGTTGGTCGACGATTTCTGCCTTACTACAGAGCGAGCTGTCGTCGACGGTTGGTCGACGATAGTTCTGACCTGGTCGAAGATCGTCGAGCAGTCGTTCGACGATTTTAGATAGAAAACAAAACTAACCAAATTTTCACTACTCTGAACCATTAATCATGCCAAGCTGGTTCAGGAAGAACAAATGCTTTTGTTCATCAAGGGGCTTAGTGAAAATATCTCCTCTCTGCAGGTCTGTGGATATAAATTCCATTGCTATCTTGTTCTTTTCCACATTATCTCTCAGAAAGTGATGTCTAATCTCAATGTGCTTGGTCCTGGAATGGTGCACAGGATTTTGAGCAATTGATATTGCACTGGTACTGTCACACAGAATTTTTGTTTTTGAGTGTGTATACCCATAATCCACTAGCTGATTTTGAATCCACAGAATCTGTGAACAACAACTAGCTGCTGCAATATATTCAGCCTCAGCAGTTGAAGTAGACACAGATGCCTGTTTCTTACAAAACCAAGAGACAAGTCTCTCTCCCAGGAACTGACAGGTCCCTGAGGTGCTTTTCCTGTCAACTCTACAACCAGCATAATCAGCATCTGAATATCCAATTAATTCAAATCCTGACTCAGCTAGGTACCACAGTCCTAAGTTAGGGCATCCCTTAAGGTATCTCAAGATCCTCTTGAGGAGAGTTAAGTGAGATTCCTTTGGGTTGACCTGAAACCTAGCACATAGGCATGTAGCAAACATTATGTCAGGCCTACTTGCAGTCAAATACAGCAGGGAACCAACAATGGCTCTATAGTTCTTTTGATCAACAGACTTGCCATTGACATCAGAATCAATAACTGCATTTGAGGCCATAGGTGTGCTCATTGATGAAGCATCAGACATTCCAAATCTTTTAACCAGCTCTCTGGCATATTTTGATTGAGAAATGAAGATACCATCAACACACTGTTTCACTTGGAGACCAAGGAAATAGGATAACTCACCCATGCTGCTCATCTCAAACTTAGAGTGCATTAGTTCAGAGAACCTCTTGCATAGTTTGGGATCAGTAGAGCCAAATATAATGTCATCTACATAGATTTGAACTAACAGTTGTGAGTCCTTATGATGTCTAATGAACAGGGTTCTATCTACTACACCTCTCACAAACTTGTGTTCTAGAAGGAAATTTGCTAAGGTCTCATACCAAGCTCTAGGAGCTTGCTTAAGTCCATATAGAGCCTTTTGGAGTTTGAACACATGAGTGGGTAAGGTTAATGAAACAAACCCTGGTGGTTGTTCAACAAACACTTCTTCCTTTAAATCTCCATTGAGGAAGGCACTCTTCACATCCATTTGGAAGACCTTAAATCTTTTATAGGCAGCATAGGCTAGAAAAATCCTAATGGCTTCTAGTCTAGCTACAGGGGCAAAAGTCTGATCATAATCTATGCCTTCCTCCTGTCTATAGCCTTGAGCTACTAGCCTAGCCTTATTCCTAACTATTATGCCTTGGGCATCAAGCTTGTTCCTAAACACCCACTTGGTGCCTATGATCCGTTGGCCTCTTGGTCTTGGAACCAAGGTCCAAACTTTACATCTTTCAAACTGGTTAAGTTCCTCTTGCATGGCTATAATCCAGTGTGGATCAAGCTCAGCATCTTTAATGGTTAGGGGCTCAACCTGAGAAAGGAAACAAGCAAACATCACATCTTTGTTGAGTTGCTGTCTTGTCTGGACTCCTGCTGAAATGTCTCCAATCACTTGAGATACAGGGTGATCTCTAAGTGTGACAAGATCAGTAGGTTCAACAATGATCTGATCTTCAACAGTTTCAAGATTTAATTCCTCATGTGGAATTTGATCAACTGTTGGAGCAGGTGCTTTAACTTCAAGAAGTTCTACATCAGATTCAGAATCTGAGGGAGCAACCTGAGGAGTTTGTTGGGGATGATTCTCCTGTGTGAGTCTCAGACCTTCCAAATCCTTACTTACTCCTAGGACTTGCACTGTACTATTAGAGGAAGAGTCCTTCTCCTTATAATACATGACTGTCTCATCAAAAGAGACATGTGCAGACTCTTCTATCTTAAGAGAGGATTTATTAAGGACCCTATAGGCTTTGCTTACTTGAGAGTATCCTAGAAAAACTCCCATTGAAGCTTTTGCCTCAAATTTTCTATGGTATTCTTTGTTATTGTTATGAACAAAAGCAACACAGCCAAATACTCTAAAATAGTCTATTTTAGGTTTCACTTGCTTAAGTAATTCATAGGGAGTCTTACCCTTAAGTTTATGTATCAGACTTCTGTTCAATACATAGTTAGCTGTGCTAACTGCTTCAGCCCAAAAGGACAGAGGCATGTTAGCATCTGCCAACAATGTACTTGCAGCTTCAATTAGGGTTCTGTTTTTCCTTTCAACTACCCCATTTTGTTGAGGAGTTCTAGGAGCAGAGAAGCTATGTTTGATACCTTCCTTCTCACAGAATTCTTGCATAAGAAGAGACTCAAACTCAGTACCATGATCACTTCTGATCAAGGCAATCTGAGTAGAATACTCACTCTGTATACACTTTAGAAAATCTGTAAGAACCTTGAAGTTATCAGCCTTAGTTCTCAAGAAGAATACCCAAGTGAACCTAGAGAAGTCATCTACAATTACTAGAGTGTAAGACTTTCCTCCAAGACTTTGTACAGCAATAGGACCAAATAAATCCAAATGTAGCAAGTACAGAATCCTGGGAGAATCACTTTTATTAACTGATTTAAAGCTATTTCTTGTTTGCTTACCTAATTGACAAGCTTTGCAAAGGCCTTCCTTCTTGTAGGGGCAAGAAGGTAGACCTCGTACAAGATTGTATTTAGCCAACCTAGAAATGTTTTTCAAATTTACATGACTAAGTCTCTTATGCCAAAGGGTATTATTACTGGTTACTTCATTAAATAAGCATATTTCAGATTTGGATGAGTTAAAGTCTACAACATAAACATTTCCAATTCTAATACCTACTAACACAACAGTATTATTTAAAGCAATATTACAAGCGGTGTCAGTAAACCATACCTTGTACCCAGCATCACACATTTGACTTACAGAGATTAGGTTGTGCTTTAGTCCGGAGACATACGCAACCTTCTTGAATGTTACAGCTCCTATGGTGAAGCTGCCATACCCTTCAGTCTGTCCACAGCTGGAATCCCCAAATACAACTCTTGGTCCCAGCTTGGCTTTGAACCCTGACAGATTCTTCTTCTTTCCTGTCATATGCTTTGAGCATCCACTATCCAGATACCATTTGTCATGTATGACTGGATAGGTCTTTACCTGCAGACAGAACAGTTATACATTGTGGACCCAGGTTACCTTGGGTCCAGTATTCTTCACAAAAGAAAAACTAGATATAAAAGATCTTGCAGGCTTAGATTTATATCCTAAAGGGTGTGATCTCCTAGGTGGGATAATCCACTCAGTTGAAGGATTAAACATCCTAGGGTAGTGATTGGGATTTGCACATCTGGAAGTTTGAAATTTATTTTCCAGCTTAAGTCCAGATCGTCGATCCACGGTCGACGATCGCAAGCCATATCGTCGATCATTTGTAGTAGTGCTATATTCTGGATTCAACGATCGTCGATCACTGGTCGACGACTCAAGATGAGATCGTCGATCTCCTGTACCAAAGATATCATACTTGGTGAAGGTGTTCAGCGATCGTCGATAGACGTTCGACGATTGGTTTGACGATCGTCGATTAATGTTCGACGATTTTTGTAAAGCTAGAAATTTTTTCTTCCTATTCTCTTTCTTAATCTTATTCTGAATTTTCTTGCATTTTTCAATTTCCTCAGTATTCTTTATTCCTGATTCAGAAACAAATTTTACTGGAGTGCTAAATCTCTCCTTTGTGAGGAGGATGGGTTCACTAGGTGTAGCACCTAAGCCTAGTTTATCATTACCAACCCTAGTGTTTGCTATACAGGTTATTTCAGATAATTTAAGGCTTCTGCCATTTAATTGTTCTTCTAACCTCTTAGATTTAGCTAGTTCTAATTTTAGGAATGTTACTTCTTCTTTTGAGCTTTCTAATTCCTTTTCTAATCTGATTATTTCAGTACCTTCCATGTCTAGTTCCATTATTTTTAATCTAAGTGACTTAATTTCTTTTTCAGATAATAGTAAATCTAAACATAGAGTTTTAAATTTTAGTTTGAACTCAGGAGATGAGAAATCAAATGAGTCGATTACCTGGTCCTCCATAAAGGAATCTTCTTCATTGTCTCCTTCTTCTTCAGAATTCTCTGCAGCTGACAGAGAGCTGCAGGCATCAATAGCCATGAGGCAGACCTCTTTGGCTTTCTTCTCTTCTTCTTCTTCTGAATCACTGGAGCTAGAGGAGCAGGTATCCTCTTCTGTTTCACTCCAGGTAGCAGCCACAAATCCCTTGTCCTTCTTCTTGTATTTGTGTGATGAGGACTTGGAGTGGTGCTTCCTGTACTCTTTCTCATGTTTCTTCTCCTTGTGTTTCTTCTCTGGACAATCTGGAGCAATGTGTCCAGGCTTGCTGCAAACATAACAAATGATTTCTTTAGATGGAGTCTTGTCATACCTTGGTTTGTCCTCATGCTTGGAGAACTTCTTTCTGAGGTCTCTTCTTCCCATGTTGAAGAACCTCTTGGCAATGAGTGCCAGTAACTCCTCATTTGATTGACTTCCTTCAGAAGTCTCAGCCGCCTTAAGAGCTAGAGAGTGCTCTTTCTTTGTAGGTGTAGGAGTTTTTACTTCAATTGCAGCAGCTCTGCTCTTTAGAGTTTGCTCATATGACTTGAGCTTTCCCAACAGAGCTTCTGTGGAGAGTTCCACAGTGTTTCTTCCATCCTTGATGGGCCATATCCTTGAGTCCCAAGAGATGGGAAGGCACATCAGGATCTTGTCATTTACTTCTGACAAAGTTATCTCCTTGTCCAAAGACCTCAGTTCACTTATTATTGAACTGAGTCTTGTGTACATTGTGTCAATGTCTTCAGCATCATCCTTCTTGAAATTTTCATACTGAGAGGTGAGATTGGATCTCCTGTCCTTCCTCTCATCAGCTGAGCCAGCAACTATGTGGTTGAGGGAATCCCACATAGCTTTGGCTGAGGTACATTCAGCCAGCTTCTGGAATATCTCATCAGACATTGTCTGAGCTAGGATATTCATTGCTTTAGCATCAGCTGCTTTTGCCTTCTTGTAAGTTTCATTGTAGTCAGGTGGTGGCACAGCACTGAGATCAGCAGAAGTGGAAGCAGCAGCAGGCCTAGCAGGTGGTCCTGTCAAAATAGAAGAAAAGATATCTTCATCAATAGAATTCATGTATAGTCTTATCCTGGCCTTCCATATGCCAAACTTGGACAAGTTGCATACAGGAGGTCTGGTGCTTGAATAATCCTTAGACTGGGCCATGTGTAAAAGTGTTTGTGAATGGTATCAGAAAACAACTTATCACTAGATCTTTTAACTCAGGTGTTAGCCTGTATGAACATCTAACCTCCCTCTGATACCAATTGAAAGTGAGGGGATAAGTTGTAAACTACTCTAGAGGGGGGGTGAATAGAGTATTCAAATTTTATGAACAACTAATCAGCTCCCTTGGAGTTTATTTGCGGAATAAGTAATCTGATACTTGAACCCTAAGAGCCTAACACAGTGAAGTGCACAAGTGAAAGAGTTAACTGAAATTTCAGTTTAACTATAAGCCTATCACAGCAACTAGCAATCCTAGGTAGTTCTATCACAGCCACAGAATAAGATGAATAAGCAAGATAACCAGATGGACACAGGATATATAGTGGTTCCCTTTAAATAGGTACATCCACTCTTCTACCACCCTGGTAGGAATCCACTACAGGTTTTTGCTAAGGTGCCCTGCCACCAATGATCTGGTTCAGGTAGATCAAACAGACCCTTTGAGCTTTTGATAAGGATGCTCAACCACAGGTTGTTGATAAGGTGCCCTGTCACCAAAGTTCACTTTTGAAGAGGTGTGAAAACTCTTTTACAATGGGGTTGAGAGGGTTAGAATATCTTCTCTGTTGTAAGTACAGATTAGAGAAGATTTGTGGATTCTCTAAAGAATCAAAGTCTCCCCCTGGCTCAGTGAAAGTCCAGGGGAAGCCTTTGCTTCAGGATGAAGGAGTTTTAGATATACTGAAACTAAATCCTCAGAGATCTGAAGACTGATTTTTATCAGGTCTTAAGATTCTGGAGCACTTGAAGCAGAACTGGAGCTCTTTCTGAAGTCTTGAAAAACTCTAAGCGGAATGCTCAGGAGACTTTGAGAATGAAAGATGATTGCTCTGGGCTTTTGCTTCAGGAAAACTTTTCTTCTTCTTGTCGAGATATGGTGAAGAGCTGCTCTGATGATGCTTGAGCGAATGAATAATATTTCTCTGTGTCTGTGACTTATCTTTTGCTGAGAGAAGAATCTCTCTTAAATAAGTCTTCACGTTTTTCCTTTGGAACGGCTCTATTGATTTGAATTCTTGAGCCCTGCAACAGATTATCTCAAAATAGAATATAGCAATAGGAATAGAATGGCCTATTAACTTTCTGTCAGTCCCAATAAGGAATAAAATAAGCGGGAAAAATATCTCAGCATAAAGACGTACCATTCTTGGAAATAGTACATAGTACCAACGGCTAGAAAACAAGCTGGAAAGATAAAGTCAACGCAATTTGTATAATAGGACAAAATGCTTTATCAAGAATACTGAATCCCGTAATTTATGCTTGACATATTTGGTAAGTAATTCATTTGAATTTAAGCCATAAATTTAGCAACAATAACTTCAGAAAATCTTTCTAACCACAAGCTAACACACTTGGAAATATACCAAGGAATAAAATAAATACGAACAGATAAAAGCAGACAGAAATCGTCGAACAGGAGTTCGATGATCGTCGACCTAGCTAACAGATCGTCGACTAATAGCAGGAATCTGTCGGAACAGAAATCGTCGACCAGAAATCGTCGACCAGCTAATAGATCGTCGACCAGCAAAGGCAAATATCTGTCGAGACAGAAATCGTGAAGCAAGAACACGATCGTCGATCTGCTGATGACAGATCGTCGACCAACCTTCAGAGCGTAGTAAGCTTGCTCTGAGATCGTCGACCAACGGTCGACGATAATTGTCTTGACTTCAACGATTCAATAGCCCTGCTATCGTCGACCAATGATCGACGATCGCGAGGCCTCGTTCGACGATGGTCGAACGGAAAAGCCTTAACCACAAAAACATCTAGAACTTCTAACCTAAGCTCTAGGTCAGTTTATAAACTGCCCTAGGGAGACTAAACAGAGTCTAAACATGATCATATATCTTTATATGGATCAAGAGGGGCTGGAAAGGGATTACATAAGCCAAATCACATCTAGGGTACCAACAGATTTGATGAACAGATCGTTCAGGGAGTACCAAGACCATTTTGTGGTCGTCTTCATTGACAACGTATTAGTGTACTCACAGAGCAAGAGGATCACTTCAAGCATCTGCTTTCGGTGGTGGAAACGCTAAAGAGGAACCAACTCTATGCCTAGTTCTCAAAATGCGAGTTTTGGGTCATCCTAGGTAGCATCCCTCGGTCATAAAGTTTATTGAGTGGGTGTTGTAGTGGATCCAGCGAAGATAGTTATGATATGCGAGTGGCCTGTGTTACTGAAAGTGTAAAGTTGTCAACCTAAACCTAGAGGGGGGGTGAATATGTGAATTGTGCGTCTATTTGCGGAATTAAAATTTTGACGAACTTGCACACGAAATCAAGAAATCACAGAAGGACTAGAAGATTTATATTGGTTCCCCAATCTTGGGTACGTCCACTTTACCTCACCGTTCTAGCAAATCACTAGACTCGGCTACTCCACTATCTCAGATTGAAAACAATTCTACGCCTCGGAACCAAGTTCCTACAAACTCGAACCAAATTGATCTACACTCGAAAGATAAAAACTTCCTACAAACTTGTAGAACAATGCTCCTACACTCGGAGAAAATCTCCTATGATAACAAAAAGATTTGGAAAAATACAAACAGAGATTTCTCAGATCTGGAAAAATTCAGCCCTAGGTCTTCTTCTTGAATTGGCGGCTCTTTCAGAAACGGTTGAAGAAGACTTGATGATCTGACCTGGGAAAGCTTTGACCTACTCGATCAAGGAGAAGATGATGATCCCTTGAATAGCAAGTCTTCTAGGATCGAAAGCAGAAATTTCGATCTACTCGTGAGCGGCGGTGGCGGCTTCAGAACGTGTTCTTTTGGAAAGTGATGGCCGATCCAGAAAAAATTCAGAAGTATGGAATCCGCTCTTTGTAATTATTAAGGTTTGGTCTTAATGAAAAGACTTTATATAGGATTACCCCTAACGGTTAGAAAAGACATGAATGATGACACGTGGACCAATCACGTCAAGTCATTTGAAAATCTGGGCTGATCTGGACTTAAAATAATTTTCTGAAAAAGTTTGACTTGCAGTTCTCGAGAAGTGACATTAGTTCTCGAGAACTAGATTTGATTTCTCGAGAGCTATACTGTCTGGAACTTAAGTTAGTTTTCGAGACTTCAGGGATAATACTTCTCGAGAACAAACTTGACTTCTCGAGAACCATAAGCTGACTTCTCGAGAACTATGAAGTTAAGCTTCTCGAGAACTATAGAACATCTTGAGAACTACACTTCTGCTTCTCGAGAAATATAAGGACTTCTCGAGAAATACACTGGACTTCTCGAGAAATAGGACTTAGAAAAGTTTCTTTAAACTTTCTGAACTTCTCGAGAACAACCAGCTGGGACTTCTCGAAAACTAAGGAACTTCTCGAGAACTAAAAGGACTTCTCGAGGACCTTGACTGACCTCTCGAGAACTATATATAAAAGAGAGTTTCTCGAGAACTAGTCTCGGATTCTCGAGAACTAGAGGAACTTCTCGAGAACTGCTAAGCCTACTTCTCGGGAACTATGGGAACTTTTCGAGAGGTGGACTTAGAGAAATTCTATACTTTTATAGTTTTCTTCTCTTCAAGAATCCTATCCTCATTCCTTTATCCAAGTGCTTGAAAATGAAGTGTATTCCAATTGAGAGGCTACACATAAGTCAACACCTTGGATCACACAGTGAGGGATTACACTGTATGGTCCTGTGTTCATGACCCACTGTAGACTGACATTGGTCTACACTTAGTAATGAAGATCTGCAAACACACAACTTAAACAAGATATCAAATACAACTTAATTCATCTTAGTTCAAGGGCGACTTCAACAAATCTGGGTTATTTTTGATGCAATACCCAACAATCTCACCCTATTTGTAGAAGTCAGAACCCTCTATACTAAGGTGAATTATCATAAAGAAGAAAGAACTGGAAATGAATAATTTAGTCTAAATGCAATAAGAGATTAATTGAACACACAATTAGGCAAAACTAGGAATTGTATATATGTAATGTTTTAGATTTCTAATCAACAATCATTTCATCCAAATTCTCAAAAACATATAAACAAGAGTTCATTCTTTGCTTTGATGTTGTCTGTCCTGCTTCTCCTGCTATCTCCACTGATAGCTGAAGGGCTTAGGATAGTACCTAGGAGGCTTTGGAGGAGCTTTAGGGTTATTCTTGCAAAACTCTCTATCATATATTCTTCTCTTGGTCATGGACTTCTCATATAATTCCCACTCAGAGGAGCTGTAATGGAGATGCCTGTTCTCATTGTAGTCCATCACCAATTTAAGAGTTTCAAGAATTAAGCTTTTAGAAGTAGGGCACAAGACTTCTGCAAACTCTTGGTCTTTCCTTTTGTCTGAGTCAGGCTTGGGGCACTTCTGCTTGCAGATGGGCCTTCTCCATACTTCCTTTTCTTGGGGATGTGAATTTCAGGTAGGTCTTGAGGAATAACATCATCCCAAACCTGGTCATAGGAAGCAGGAGGAGGATCCTGATCTTCTGGCCTTGGAGAAAAAATAGGCATATGAGGTTGAGGCATCTGGATGGATTGTCCTTCAGTAAGTGGGTTTAGGTGATGAGGAATAATGTTAGGATCAGCCTGAAAGTCAGGGAATATCTGGTTGTGCATCCAGACTGCAGTGTCATAAGTGTAGAATTTCACTGATTGGATTTGATCTAAAACATTCTTATTTATCTCAGTCAATTTATCATTCTAGAGAGTTTGAGCATTAGCAGCAAGCTTTTCCACTTGTTCTTTCACTAAACTCTCCCCCCTTTCTAATTTCTACATAAAGCTTTTCTATGGTGTCTTCTTTGAAAGTACCAACTTCCTCACAAATCTTCATCACGTGTTCTTGAGCTTTCTTTTCCAACTGAATATGATTATTTGTCAGTGTTACAGACTGTTCCATGACCTGACCAATACTGGTAATGGTGTGGTCTATGGCTTTACCACCAATCTGAAACAGACTTTTCAGAGAGTCAGTGTTGTGTTGGATCTCTATAAATCCTCTACTCATTTCTTTCTCTAAAGTAGTGACCCGATCTTTGACTGACTTGAGAGATTCATCAAAATATTGCCTTTGGGTAGCCAGCATACCTTCAATATTAAGTAGAATATCTGAACTTACAGCTGCTGCAGCTGCAGGAGGAGTGGAATAAATGATGGCAGTAGGATGGGCACTGGGTGTAGCAATTTGAGGTGGAGGAGGTGCTTTATATGGAGGAATTTCTTCTATTACCACAGAGCCTTGGGCTCTTATAGTGTGAGATACTGTATCAGCCTCCTCATCAACAAATCTTGGGAGGGAGAAGTTAAGGTTCCTTAGAGGGTCTTCCACCTCTTCATGTTCTGGCTCATCCTCTTCAGAGAGAGGAATGGTCTCTGGTGGAGTAGATTCTTTCCTTGGAGAGGGAGAAGGAGGTGGAGTAGCTTGGGGTGAGGGTGGAGGAGAAGGTTCTTTTGATGGTTCTTCAGAGGTTTCTTTGTGAAGGGGAGGAAGTGGTGCATCTGAAATGAGTTCTTCAATCATGCTGTCAATTACTGCATTTATTTCCTTGAGGGTTTCCTGTCCTGGAACATCTAATAGGGTGGCATCTTGAGAATCTGCCATAGGGCTCCTGATTAGAGATCTCACTGGGCTTCTGAGAGGACTTCTGATGGGTGATCTGCTTGCTGATCTGGCTGGAGAGGAAGGAGTAGGTCTGACAACAAGAACAGAGGCTGCAGGCTCCCACTTAGTTGCTGCACCAAATGGGTCAGCAAAATGATGAGAGGAGGGAGATGGGGTCCTGACCTCAGAGGCAGAAGTTGTAAGTTCTTTAGCTAACTACTTGGGATTCTTCAACTTGAGTTACCATCTTTGTATGGAGGCCAAAGAAATCTTTTTCAGGTGATGAACTGGAGTGCCTTTGGAAATTTTGAAGGTGACTGGATCAATCTCACTCAGCAACAAAGAGATTATCCTTACAAACTTGGGATCCTGAATATTGTCCCTGATCAATTCAAATACCATCATTCCATATTGAAATATCTTTCTACAGATAATAGCTGTCATAACATCAAATAGTTCATTAGTTATGAAACTAATGGACCCTGTTCTGCACCACAAGATATTTCCAATGATATCTACCAGAAGTTTTCTTACATCATTGAAGAGATTTCTCCTTAGAGAGATGAAATCCACAGAAACTCCACAGAAGGAGTAAGTTCTGTCATAATCTTCAAGTGTTAGGTCATCCTCTTCATCCACAACAGGCATCTTCAGAAGCTTTGAAACTATGGTTTTGTTCAATTTGATTTTGATCCCCCTGACTTTTGTTTTCAAAATTGTACCATTTCTCCTCACCTTGGCATTCCTGAAGAATTCCTCTATATCTGGAAAAACAATCTTGCAGGGTTCTGAGAGAACGAACATCAGTCCGGCAGTTTCCAGGAGAAGGAGCAAGTTCTGGAAATCATCAGAAATGTCTGTAATTCCTGCGACGACGAGTTCACTGTTGACTCCTATTTTCAAACTCTGCGCCATGGATGCTGACGGCGGCGACGGACGGAGCGCAAGATGACGGCTGCGACGAAGCTTTCTGTCGGCGGAAGACAAAGAGTTTTCGAGAAGACTATTTGAAGTGGCGGTTGATTTTGGATTTCTAAAGTATTATATATATATATAATCCTAGTAATGTCAATTAAGTGTCTAATTAACCTCGGACTAGGACTGAAATCAAGCGGGTTTTCGAAATAGAAGAAAATTAAATAGAAATCGAAAAAGGACTGGCATTTCTCGAGAGGTAGGATTAGTTCTCGAGAGCTGTCAGTATACTTTTCGAGAAGTATGATATAGTTCTCGAGAGCTTAAGAGACTTTTCGAGAGCTTTGATACCAAGACTTATCGAGAGCTTAGGAGACTTCTCGAGAGACAGATCAGAAGTTTTCGAGAAGTAGTCTAAGTTCTCGAGAACTGTTACTTCACTTTTCGAGAGGTATACTTAGTTTTCGAGAGCTACCTTCCTCTTTAGAAATTTTTGACCTTTTTGAGGTATCCTCGATTCTTGAGCTTTAAACTGATTTCCTGTGACTTATCCTTCTTTGTTTAGCATCCCAAGTTCAGTTTTGAAGAAATTGAACTTGGTCTTGTCTAACGGCTTCGTGAAAATATCTGCAACTTGCCGATCTGTTGGCATGTACTACAGATCCACATCCCGTTGCTCCACATGCTCCCGGATGAAATGATATCTGAGCTCGATGTGCTTTGTCCGGCTGTGCGATACTGGGTTGTTTGTGATTATGATTGCGTTGGAGGAATCGCAGAACAATGGAATGTCTTTGACCTTCATATTGTAATCTTCTAGCTGATTCTTGAGCCACAGTAACTGTGCACAACAACTGCCTACAGAAATGTATTCTGACTCTGTCGTTGAGATTGCGACACAGTTTTGATTTTTGCTGCTCCATAAAATAAGCGTTCTTCCAAGGAACTGACACGTCCCGAAAGTGCTTTTCCTGTGATATTTGCTACTTGCAAAGTCTGCATCTGAATAACCGATTAGTTCGTTGTCATTACTTTTTGGGTACCATAAGCCAAGATTTGGTGTACCTTTAAGGTATCTCAAAATCCTCTTTGCAGCAGCATAGTGAGATTCCTTACAATTCACTTGGAATCTAGCACAGACACATGTAGAGAATATTATGTCTGGTCTACTGGCAGTAAGGTAGAGCAAGGATCCAACTATGCTTCTGTATTTGGTTTCATCAAAAGGTTTTCCTTTCTCATCCTTGTCCAGAGACATAGCTGAGGCCATTGGAGTCCTCATAGAGGTTGCACTCTCCATTTCGAATTTCTTAATCAACTCATTGGTGAACTTCGTCTGTGAGATGAAAATTCCATCTTCAGATTGTTTCACTTGAAGTCCTAAGAAATACTTCAGCTCTCTCATACTACTCATTTCAAACTTCCCTTGCATAAGTTTAGAGAACTTTTTGCAGTGGTTGCCGTCTGTAGAGCCAAAAATAATGTCGTCGACATAGATTTGCACTAGCAAAATCTTGCCTTTAATTTCCCTAAGAAATAATGTCTTGTCTATCTTTCCCCTCGTGAACTTGTTATCTAGGAGAAAGCTAGACAGCGTTTCGTACCAAGCTCGAGGAGCTTGTTTCAAACCATATAACACTTTTGATAATAAATAAACATGCTCAGGAAAGTTAGGATCAACAAAACCTGGGGGTTGTTCCACATACACCTCTTCCTTTTTGTCTCCATTCAGGAAGGCGGACTTCACGTCCATTTGGTAGACTGTGAATCCCTTCAGTGTAGCATAAGCCAGGAATAGTCTGATGGCATCCAGCCTTGCCACTAGAGCGTATGTCTGGTCGAAGTCGATCCCTTATTCTTGATGATATCCTTTGGCGACGAGTCTGGCCTTGTTCTTTATGATCGTCCCATCCTCGTCCATCTTGTTCCTATAGACCCACTTAGTTCCAATGACATTCTTACCTTTGGGTCTTGGAACAAGTGTCCACACTTTGCAGCGCTTGAACTGATTTAGTTCTTCTTCCATGGCCAAGATCCACGATGCGTCTAAGTTTGCTTCCTCAAACTTCTTTGGTTCAACCTGCGAGAGAAAACTTAAATAGAGATTCTCGTTAGTTGTACCTCGACAAGTTCTGACACCATCCCGGGGATCTCCTATGATTTGGTCCATTGGGTGATCCTTCAGATGTCTGAGCTCTAGATTTCTAGCATCTGGGACTTCTTCAGCAATGGGAGTGACTTCATCAACTTGAACAATATTTTCATCTTGATCCTCTACCTCTCCAATAGCGGTTGGAGAGGTGATCTTGATGAACTTTTTATCTTTACCTTCGGTTGATTCATCCAAGCTGATCTCTTTAATCCTTGTACCTGCATCTTCAACAAGCACACTAGATGATTTGCTTTGCAGCAAGCTCGTCTCATCAAATACAACATGTATGGATTCCTCTACAACCAGAGTTTTTCTATTAAAAATCCTGTATGCCTTACTATGGCTACTATATCCTACAAAAATACCTTCAAAACTTTTCTCACTAAACTTGGTAGTATGATACTTACCATTGTTAAGTACGAAGCATTTGCAGCCAAAAATTCTAAAATATGAGACAGTCGGTTTCCTGCCTTTTAGAAGTTCATAAGGTGTCTTATCATGATTCTTGTTTATGAGGGCTCGATTTTGCATGTGGCATGCAGTGTTGACCGTCTCAGCCAAGAAGTATTCCTGTAGTGAAGCATCACTCAACATAGTTATGCAGGCCTCTATGAGTGTTCTATTCCTTCTCTCAGCTACTCTATTTTGCTGTGGAGTATGAGGAGAGGAAAACTCATGAAAGATACCTAGGCTTTCACAAAATTCTGTCATGGCCCCGGATTTGAACTCCGTTCCATTGTCACTTCTGATTTTGACTACGGAACAGTTGTATTCATTCTGGACCTGCCTGACAAAATTTATAAAGATATCGAAGGTATCTGACTTGTGTTTCAGAAAGAACACCCACTCAAAATGCGAGTAGTCATCAACAATTACCAACGTATAATCCTTACCTCCTAAACTTCTAACTTGCAGTGGACCGAACAAGTCCATATGAAGTAGGTGAAAACACCTATTAGAGTTTTTGCCTATGATGCTTTTAAAGGTAGCCCTGATTTGCTTGCCTTTCACGCATGCATTACAAGGTCTATCTTTGACGTGCTTGATATTTGGGGTGTCACGTACTAAGTTCTGGGATAATAATTTATTAATTATTTTAAAATTAATATGTGCTAGCCTCTTGTTCCATTGGTCACCAAGAGACGCACTATCTTTTGCCAAAAGACACGCTGGTGTAGAAGAGTCTATACAAATGAAATTTAAGCAAAATACATTCCTGCTTCGAGTGCCAGATAGAATCGTTTCCATATTGTCAACAGACTTTATCAAGCACTTGTCAGCGTGGAATTCAACTATGTATCCTTTGTCGCAAAGTTGACTTATGCTTATGAGATTGTGTTCCAATCCCTCTACATAAGCTACATCCGAAAAGGATACACTACCGTTAGAGATCATATCGTAGCCTTTAGTTATACCTCAGTCTGAACCTCAAAAGATGACCTTTGGTCCGTTGCAGACTGAAGTGAAATTCTGGAGTAGGCTTCTTGTCCCGGTCATGTGTCGAGAGCATCCACTGTCCAAGTACCAGATAGGCCTTTTGGTGGCCTTTGGACATACCTGCAATCATGATCACTTTGCCTTTGGAACCCAAACATGTTTGGGTCCTTGGTCTCGGGTTAGAACACTCCCCCTACGAAGATTAGCATCCTGAGTGGTCAATCTCATGTTGCCAACTTGAGGAGTAGCGACCTTCCTGGTATTAAACCAACAATCGATGGCAAAATGACCAATTTTGCCACAACACCAACAGTCAAACCTGTTATATCTTTGCCTTATGTACTCCTGCTTGACCTTTTGAGATGGTGGTCTAGCAGGGGTAGCATTCGTGGAGGAGGAAGCTTCATGGTGATGGCAGTCACATGATTTCTTCTCCTTCGGAGGCCTTTCCCCAACGGGCTTTAATTTAGGTGCTTTCTTGAAGTTGTGGCCATGATTATAAGGACCATAGCTCTGAAGGATCACTTCTTCATAACGTCACTTAAAGACACTCTCACCAAAGTTCTGAGTGCAAGTCCATCCTTGGTACCAAGAATTTGGCTCTACATAGGTAGGCCTGGTCAGGTGATCGTAGGACGAGTCCCGATCAAACTTGTTTGTTAGAAAGATGACTTTCTTAAATACAGTCTGATCTAAAGGGCCTTTCCCCTTTTCTTTGGCCAAGGCCTTCTTGGCGGCCTTATTCTTCCATTGAGCCTTGTTTATCCTAGAAGATTTACTAGGAGCGGCAATATGGCCTAGTCCAGCTCCTTGGGCCTTAGCTGAGAATTCAGCAACGAGTGGAAGAACTGTCTTAGGCTTAGAGAAACTTTCAACAAGTTTCTTCTCAGCCTCGAGTTATTTTTCCAACTCTTTGATGATTTCCTCTTTAAGGTCGAGGTGCTTAAGAGCTTGATTATATTCTTCAATAGCAAAATTGAAGTTCTCTTGAAGAGAGTCAGTCTTAGCGACTTCTTCTCTCAAGCTGCCCTCAATAGCCTTAGAGACTTAATCTCTTTAGCCTGAGTTTTCACGACTCGGCGACATTTGTCGTAAGTCATGATCAACTCCTTGTACTGGGCCATAAGTTCCAACTCATCATCAGAAGAGCTGTCCTCATGATCATGCTCAGAACTTTCAGATTCAGAGAGAGGAGTGTGATATTTTACCTCCCCAGTAAACTGGGGCTCTTGTTCATCATCTGATTGAGCCATGAGCCCAAAGTAGGCTTCCTCTTCTTCACTCGACTCAGATGAGTCGGAGTCGCTGAGAGTCTTGCCCTTCTTGGCCAACAGGCTCTTCTCTGTCCTCTTCTTATGGTATGAGGACTTCTTTTCCTCTCTTCTGCCACCCTCCTTCTTGTGGGGGCAGTCAGCTATGACGTGACCTGGTTTGTTATAGCAGTAGCAAACAATGTCAGTAGAAATCTGTTTGTTCTATTTAGAGGTATACCTATCATAGCTACTTGAGCCTTTATTTCGCTGATCACCGTCATATCGTGATCTTCTGTATGAGGCATCCTTGCATATCCACTGCTTCTTCTTGTTCAATAATTTCTTGAACTGCCGTGAGAGCAACGAGAACTCTTCTTCAGATAATTCTGAGCCTGAGGTGCTTGGTTCAGAGTTTTCTTCTTCACTCACTTCTTGAGCAGGTGCTGGTGAGGCAGCTTTTCCCTTCCTTGAACTGTCAGCCTTTAATGCAACAGACTTCTCTTTTGAAGAGAAGCGACTTTTCTCTTCTTCAGCTTTCCTAGAGTTGATCTGCAGTTCATAGGACATCAGCTTGCCAAATAGGTTCTGTTGGTCTGTCTTAGCTAGTCTGCCAAACTTCCGGACGATATAGACTTTGTTGTCTCATTCCTTTATGAGAGATCTCATAAACTTATCATTCAGCCCCCCATTGGTGAAGACTCGGCCATACACTCTTAGGCCATTTACTATCTTGAAGAAATTCTCAAAAGTATCTGCAATGGTCTCCTTTGACCCTTGCCTGAAGGCTTCATATTTCTGGTTCAGTAGGGACCTTCTATCATCTCTCACTTCTTCAGTACCTTCCATTAGAGTAACTAGAGACTGCCATATCTCCTTAGCCGATTGGTAGTGAATCAGATTCTACAGCATCGAGTCATCGACTGCACTTGCTATAATATTTTTAGCTTTCTTGTCCAAAGAGATAAGTGCAATCTCGTCCTTATCTAGGTCCATCAATTTCTTAGGAACCTTCTTGGTTGGATCTACAGTTGAGTCAGTCATGGGGACGTAAGGACCTTCTTCAACAATCATTAAGATCTGGGGGTCCACAGCTTCCATGAAAAATTTGATTCTCTCTTTCCACATGGGAAAGTTATTTTTTGTGCACAGAAGAAGCTTGGCAAAATCTTTAACTTTGTCCATTGCTTGAATATCCAAGAGACAACTTTCGAGAGGAAATTGATCAAGGTGTTAACCTTTTAACGACCAACCTCCCTCTGATACCAATTGAAAATGTAAAGTTCTCAACCTAAATCACCTAGAGGAGGGTGAATAGGTGAATCGTGCGTCTATTTGCGGAATAAAAATTTTAACAAACATGCACACAAAATCAAGCAATCACAGAAAGACAAGAAGATTTATAGTGGTTCCCCAATCTTGGGTACGTCCACTTTACCTCACGATCTAGCAAATCACTAGACTCGGCTACTCTACTATCTCGGATTAAAAATAATTCTACGCCTCGAAACCAAGATCCTACAAACTCGATCCAAATGGATCGACACTCGGAAGATAAAAAATTCCTACAAACTCGGAGAACAATGCTCCTATACTCGAAGAAAATCTCCTACAATGATAACAGAAAGATTTGGAAAAATACAAACAGAGATTTCTTAGATCTGGAAAAATTCAGCCCTAGGTCTTCTTCTTGAATTGGCGGCTCTTTCAGAAAAGGTTGAAGAAGACTTGACGATCTGACCTGAGAAAGCTTTGACCTACTCGATCAAGGAGAAGATAATGATCCCTTGAACAGCAAGTCTTCTTGGATCGAAAGCGGAAATTTCGATCTACTCGTGAGCGGCAGTGACGGATTCAGAACGTGTTCTTCTGGAAAGTGACGGCCGATCAAGAAAAAATTCAGAAGTACGGAATCCGCTCTTTGTAATTTTTAGGGTTTGGTCTTAATGAAAATACTTTATATAGGATTACCCCTAGCAGTTAGAAAAGACATTAATGACGACGCGTGGACCAATCACGTCAAGTCATTTGAAAATCTGGGCCGATCTGGACTTAAAATAATTTTCTGAAAAATTTGACTTGCAGTTCTCGAGAAGTGATATTAGTTCTCGAGAACTAGATTTGATTTCTCGAGAGCTATACTGTCTGGAACTTAAGTTAGTTCTCGAGACTTTAGGGCTAATACTTCTCGAGAACAAACTTGACTTCTCGAGAACCATAAGCTGACTTCTCAAGAACTATGAAGTTAAGCTTCTCAAGAACTATAAAACATCTCGAGAACTACACTTCTGCTTCTCGAGAAATATAAGGACTTCTCGAGAACTACACTGGACTTCTCGAGAAATAAGACTTAGAAAAGTTTCTTTAAACTTTCTGAACTTCTCGAGAACTACCAGCTGGGACTTCTGGAGAACTAAGGAACTTCTCGAGAACTAAAAGGACTTCTCGAGGACCTTGACTGACTTCTCGAGAACTATATATAAAAGAGAGTTTCTCGACAACTAGTCTCGGCTTCTCAAGTACTAGAGGAACTTCTCGAGAACTGCTAAGTCTACTTCTCGAGAACTATGGGAACTTCTCGAGAGGTGGACTTAGAGAAATTCTAGACTTTTACAGTTTTCTTCTCTTCAAGAATCCTATCCTCATTCCTTGATCCAAGTGCTTGAAAATGAAGTGTATTCCAATTGAGAGGCTACACATGAGTCAACACCTTGGATCACACTGTGAGGGATTACACTGTATGGTCCTGTGTTCATGACCCACTGTAGACTGACATTGGTCTACACTTAGTAATGAAGATCTGCAAACACACAACTTAAACAAGATATCAAATACAACTTAATTCATCTTAGTTAAAGGGTGACTTCAACAAATCTGGGTTATTGTGTGTTGAAGTTGGTGACCGGGCGGTCTGGCGGTCTGTCTTGGTTGGTTAAAGACCGCGTGGTCTGGCGGTTTCCCTTCCGCAAGTTGGTTGTTGTGCTGTTGTTGTCTGGTAGCCGAGCGGTCTAGCAGTCTCCCATGGCGATCTCTCTCTCTAGTGGTAGCCGAGCAGTTAGCCCTTTTGTCTAACCGCGCGGCTTATGCGGGTTGTTTTTTGTATAGTCCGCTTAGTCCTGTAAATTTTTAGTCCCACATCTCTTATTTGTATTCTCTCTTCTCTCCTCTATTCTATATAAGGGAGGGCATACCTTTGTAATAGATATCTTTTTTTGGATAATAAAACTTTCAATTATTCAAAGTTCCGGCTTGTTTTTAGTTGCTTGTTCGCTACTTTCACATGGTATTAGAGGACTCGATTTTCTCCTCCTGATTCTGTGCGCCCTCTCTGACCGCGCGACCTGTCCGCACGGCTTGCTTCTTATTCTCGCGACCTGTCCTCGCGACTTGTTTCTTCTGCCTGCTTGAACCCTATTCGCGCGGCCTCTTCCTCTCCTTGTCGTTGCCCTGTGTGTGTGCGACCTCTTTGTTTCTCCATTCTCTGTTCGTGTGACCTGTTCTTAGTCGTCGCGCCCTCCTTTCTCGCTGCTCCTCTTCTTTTGTTGTCGCGGCCTGTTTGTCTTGTTTGCCATGTTTACCTCCCAGCAGACTTTTCTCTATTTGTGTGGTCTCCTCTTTCTTCTGTTCGCGTGGGCTGATTTCTAGCCGCTCGAATTCTTTCCCTCTGCTTGGTTATGCGGCTTGGTCGTGGCTTTTCTGGCCGCTGGTGTCTATCATCGTGACCGCTGCTGATCTCTTTCTCCCAACCGATGTGATTTCTCTCTGTTCACGCAATTTCTTTTGTGTTTAGGCGGCCTCTCTGCCCTTCTTCTTTAGCCGCTCTATCTCTCTTAGTCCCTGCGACCTGTCTCTAAGTCGCCATGACCTGTGCTCCTTTACGCAGCTTCCTCTCTCGCTGCTCTTGCTCCTTGTCATTGCGACCTACTTCTAAGTCGCACCGGTTTGTCCTCCTCTGTACGGCCCCTCCTTTAGCCGATCCTGCTTGTTAGTCGTCGCGACCTCCTATCTAGTCGCGCGGCTTGTTCTTTTCTCTTCTACCCCTTTGCGTTGCTCTGCATCTTGGTCGTGGCCCTTCTTGCCTCTGGTGTGTTGTCACCGTGACCGCTGCAGTTTTTTTATTTTTTCCTCCCTTCATGGCTTACACATCCTCCTCAAATCCATTTGCCTCGGTGGTCACGTCTTCTGGTAGTGCCCATGTTGTTACTCAAGGAAAATGTCTGATCGACACCGGTGCTACCAATCATATGACCGGCAATCTCAAGTGGTTTTCTCTCCTAGAAACACATGATCGGTTTCCCCCAGTTATTCTCACTGACGGCTCTTCATCATCGGTCAATGGGATGGGAATGGTTCATGTCACTCCATCTCTTCGCTTGGCGGATACTCTCTACGTGCCCAAGTTCTCGTGCAACTTATTATCTATTATCTCTCTATGCAAGCAATTACAGTGTTCCATCACATTTACTTCAACTTCTTACTTTTTTCAGGATCCGGACTCCCAACGGACGATTGCTACTGGGACTGAGAGTGGCGGCCAATACTTCCTTGACAACGTTTCTGCTTTGTCAGTCTTCTCCTCCACCTCCACGGATCTTCTATAATGGCATCTCTGCCTTGGTCATGCTCCTCCACGTCTTCTTCGTCAACTTCTGCCCCAACTTCCTCCACAAAGTCCTCCCCTCAACTGTGAGGCCTGTCAGCTTGGTAAGCATCACCGTTCCTCCTTCCCTCCAAGCACGTTCGTGGATCTACCCGTCCGTTTGATCTCATCCACTTCGATGTTTTGGGTCCTTCTCCTACCCTTATCGTTGGTCGGGGTAGTTCATACTTTGTCACGTTTATTGATGATTTCTCTCGCTGTACGTGGGTGTATCTGTTAAAAGATCGCTCCGAATTATTCTCTGTATGGACGTCCTTCTATCTCATGATCAAAACTCAGTTTAATGTTTCTATTAAAGTTTTTCGATCTGATAATGCCAAAGAATATATCAGTCATGACTTTTCTACATTCTGCATGCAAAATGGGATTATTAATCAAACTAGTTGTGTCTATACTTCACAACAAAATGGTGTGGCAGAACGCAAAAACTGTCACCTCCTCGATGTCGCTCGCACCTTGATGACCCAGATGCATGTTTCTCGCTTTTATTGGGGCTATGTTGTTCTCCTTGCCTACTACCTTATCAATCGCATTCCCTCCACGGTTCTCAACGGAAAAACCCCATTCTCCATTCTGTATCCAGGCAAGGAGCCTTTTCCTCTCCCTCTCCAAATCTTTGGGTGCACTGCCTTTGTACATGCCCCATCTGCCACTTGTGATAAGCTCTCCAATTGCTCCACCAAATGTGTCTTTCTTGGATACTCCACCACTCAGAAAGGTTATTGTTGCTTTGATCCCGTTCTTCGTAAGCAGTTCGTCTTTGTTGACGTCACCTTCTTCGAGAATACATCCTACTTCTCGGATGACTCCTCTCCTCTTCCCCCAGCTTCTGATTCTCCTGTTGTTCCCCTCATTTCCTCGTCTCCTACTATGATCTCCACCCCTACACCGTCTCTGTTCACTCCTCTCCCTCTGCCTCTCTCGCCCTCTTCTCCGCCACCATCTCCCTCATCTTCGCCGCCGTCGGTCTCTACTCTTGGGCCAGCTCTCTCTGCCACAGATGCTCCGGATGCCGAGGGACCCGCTGACCTGGATCTTCCTATAGCTCTTCACAAAGGGGTGCGGGCATGTACCCTACACCCCCTTGCTGTTGTTGTTTCGTATGATTGTCTTACCTCTTCTCGCAAGGCCTTTGCACTGGCTATCTCTGCCACTGCCACACCCCCGCTCCTACCAGGAAGCCCTTGCTATTCCTCATTGGAAGATGGCCATGGATGAGGAAATGACGACCCTAACTGAGCGGAGTACCTGGACTATTGTTCCTCCTCCCTTCGGCACTGATGTTATTGGCTGTCGCTGGGTATTTGTGGTCAAATTTGGCCCAGACGGCACTGTGGATCGTTATAAGGCTCGCCTTGTTGCTAAGGGCTTTACTCAGACCTATGGGGTTGATTACTTTTTTACACCTTCTCTCCTGTGGCTCATCTCAGCACTATCCGAGTCCTACTCTCTATGGTGGTAAATAGAGATTGGTCGATTTCCCAGCTGGATGTCAAGAATGTCTTCCTTTATGGTGATCTTCAGGAGGCCGTCTACATGGAGCAAACTCCTGGGTATGTTGCTCAGGGGGAGACACAAGTATGTCGGCTGAAGAAGGCAATCTATGGCCTCAAGCAGAGCCCTCGAGCTTGGTTTGACAAGTTCAGCGGTATCGTGGCGTCCGTTGGTTTTGCGCGAAGCTCTGCCAATCACTCGCTATTTATTCGTAAAACCCCCTCGGGACTGGTTATTCTTGTTGTGTACGTCGATGATATTCTTCTCACTGGCGATGACCAGGAAGGGGTAGCCCTGACAAAGCGATATCTTTGTCAACACCTGGTCACGAAAGATATGGGCTCTCCAAAGTACTTTCTGGGGATCTAAATCTCTCGGAAGCCCAACTCCTTAGTTCTCTCCCAGCGTAAGTATTTCCTTGATCTTTTAAAAGAGGCAGGATTGACTGGAGCAAAACCTGCCTGATGCCCTATGGAAACTGGAGAAGACAAAAATTGGACAGATGATTCACCTCCTCTTTCAGATAGTACGCAGTACAGGCGTCTGGTTGGTAAGCTCATATATCTCACAGTGACCAGGCCCGACATTTCCTATATTGTGGGCAAGGTGAGTCAATTCAGGAAAGCACCTAGGGAGTGCCATCTACAGTCCGTCTTGCAGATCTTGGAGTATGTCAAAGCAGCGCCTGGGAAAGGATTACTTTTTCAGAAGAATGGTCATCTGAGGGTTGAAGCATACTAAGATGCAAGTTACGCAGATGACAAAGGGGATCGCAAGTCAACCTCAGGTTTTTGCACCTTTATTGGGGGAAATTTGGTGAGCTGGAAAAGCAAGAAGCAGTCTGTTATTTCCAGGTCCAGTACGAGTATCGTAGTATAGCATCGACCACTTGTGAGTTAAAATGGCTACGGGCTCTCATGCTTGATTTAGGAGAGGTCTACAACCATCCTCTACCTATGTTCTATGATAATAAGGCTGTCATATACATCTCAAAAATCCGGTCTTCCATGAAAGAACCAAACACATTGAGGTCGACTGTCATTTCATTCGTGAAGAGATCTTGAAGGAACAAATTTGCACTCCCTTCGTCACTTTTAATAAAGAGCTGGCTGACATCTTCACCAAGCCAGTATCCGCCTCGTTTCTTCATATTTGTGACAAGCTGGGCATGATCGATATATATGCTCCAGCTTGAGGGGGAGCGTTGAAGTTGGTGACAGAGCGGTCTGGCGGTCTGTCTTGGCGGGTTGAAAACCGCGCGGTCTGGCAGTTTCCCTTCCGCAAGTTGGTTGTTGTGTTGTTGCTGTCTGGTATCCGAGCGGTCTAGCGGTCTCCCATGACGATCTCTCTCTCTGGTGGTAGCCGAGCGGTTAGCCCTTCTGTCTAACAACGCAACTTATGTGGGTTGTTTTCTGTATAGTCCGCTTAGTCCTATAATTTTTTAGTCTCACATCTCTTATTTGTATTCTCTCTTCTCTCCTCCATTCTATATAAGGGAGGGCATAGCTTTGTAATAGATATCTTTTTTTGGATAATAAAACTTTTAATTATTCAAAGTTCCGGCTTGTTTTTAGTTGCTTGTTCGCTACTTTCACATTGTGGATGCAATACCCAACAGTTACGTTCGGAAGCGGAAGACCAGAGTTTTCTGGGGCTGACCGGCTACTACATGCGCTTCGTAGAGAACTTCTCGTGGATAGAGTTACCCCCCCCCCTCATAACTTTGACGGGGAAAGATCAAAAGTTTTTTGGACGTCTGCGTGCGCACAAGCTTTAGAGGAGTTGGAGAGTCGATAGACCACGACGCTTATTCTAGGTTCGCCAAGTAGGACCAAAGGCTTCGAGTTTTACATTGATGCCTCAGGCAGTGGTTTGGGCTGCGTGTTGCTGCAGCATGGAAGTGTTATAGCGTATGGTTCGAGTCAGCTCAAAGTGCACGAAAGGAATTATCCGGTCCACGACTTAGAGTTGGCGGTCGTGAGTTTTGCGCTAAAGCTGTGGAAGCACTTCTTGTACGGCGTAAAGGCAGATATTTATACCGACCACAAAAGCCTTAAGTACCTGTTGGATCAGAAGGATCTGAACATGAGGAAGCGGAGATGGTTGGAGTTCCTGGGGGACTATACGCTCAAAATTCATTATGTACTTGGGAAATGCAATGTAGTTGCGGATGCGTTGAGTCGCAGGGCTCCCTCCCAAACCAACTGGTTGTCGGTTATTGATGAGAGATTATACGGGAGTTGGAGGCGTCAGATATCTGTTGTGTGGACAAGCAGACTAGCGTCAAAGCGTTATTTAACTGGTCGGTAGTCAGTGTGGCCTGGTTGATCGGGTTCGGCAGGCTATGGAGTTGGATGGCAGCATGAAGAAGCTCATGGATGCAGCATTGGATGGGTAAAATTCACAATTTTCAGTTGAAGATGGACTACAAAGGAAGGGCAATCGTTTGTGCGTCCCAAATGTGGATAAGTTACGGGTGGAGTTGGTGTACGGTCATACCAAGTACTCAATTCATATAGGGAGGACGAAGATGTACCGAGACCTAAAGAAGTAATTCTGGTGGCTAGGACACTAGAAGGTTGTGGCATTAGTTGTGGCTAAGTGCCAGACTTGCGCCTTAATGAAGGCAGAGTGCCAAAAGCCAGGGGGTTTCTTGAAATACTTGCCTATTCCGGAATGGAAGTTCGACGACATTTCGATGGACTTTATGCACGGCTTGCCAATGTCGCAAAAGGGAAACGACGCCATCTGGGTGATCGTAGATCGGTTAGCAGAAGTGTCCCTCTTCATTCAGCATAGGAAGGATGATCCAGTGGAGAAACTGGCGAAGATGTTTGTGGATAATCTAGTCAGACTCCACGGTGTGCCCCACAGTAACGTGGGAGATCAAGATGGGCATTTTACATCCAATGATTAGAGGTTGGTGCAGCAAATGCGGGGGACTAAGTTGAAGTTCAGCACAGCCTTTCATCCGCAAACGGATGGGCAAATGGAGAGGGGCAACAGGACGATGGAAGACGTATTTCGCATGTGCATTCTGTACTTAGGGAAGTAGTGGGAATACAACATGTATTTGGTGGAGTTTGCGTACAACAATAGCTAACAGGCGAGTATTTAAATGGCGCCCTTCGAGGCCTTATATTGTAGAAAGTGTCGCACGCCATTGTCGTAGCTAGAAACGGGTGAGGCAAGGTTGTACAAAAAGTAAGAGGTGGAAAGCACTACTTCTTTGGTGCGGATCATTCGAGAGCGTTTGCTGACCGCTCAGGATAGACAAGCTAATTACTACAATGCCAAGCATCGGGACGTGGAGTTTGCAGTCGGCGATTGGGTGTACTTGAAGTTAAAGCCGTTCAAGGGTGTGTCACGGGTATGACGCTTGAAGAAGCTAAGCCCGAGATACCATGGACCATTTGAGATTCTTGAGCGGATCGGCGAAGCGGCTTATCGTCTGAGGCTATTGGTGGAGTTGAGTGGTCTACACGATGTATTCCACATTTCAGTGCTGCAGAAAGCGGTGCAAGAGCCTTCGCAGGTGATCGCATTTGATCAAGTGTCGGTGGACGAAGGGTTGACGACTAAAGTCAAGCCCATTCATATTTAAGACTTTGAGGTTAAGCAACTCCGTAACAAGGAGATCAGGATTGTCAAGGTCCGTTGGGATAATTGCGGTCGTAAGAAGCTCTCTTGGGAACGGGAGCAGACCATGCTGGAGGAGTACCCAGAGTTATTTCTCTCAGGTAATGCTTTTGGTTTTGTTTATCTTTCCTTTGGTAATTTCATGGACGAAATTCTTTTAAGAGGGAGAGAGTTGTAACGCCCCAAAACTCAAAAGAGCATCGGGCAGCGTTTTGAGCCATGTCTGGGACTTGGTAGTGGGCTCACGGCCTGGGACACGGGCATGTCCCAGGGCTGTGTTGTGTTCGAGGTCAATGATGCGGTGAGAGGTCGACAATTTGCAGGCGTTGAGTGTCGAGACGGGGAACACGGCCTGGGACACGGGCGTGTCCTAAGGCCGTATCCTGCTCGGGCAGTCTGCGGTTTTGTAGTAAGGAGATTACACCGCCTGGGACACGAGCATGTCCCTGGGCGTGTCTAGCACATGGCATATGACACGGGCGCGTTATTTGCACGTGTACTTCTCAGGACATTTCTGGACCTGGGTTGTTTGGACACACGGGCTGCGATACGGGCACTAACACGGGCGTGTCACATGCAACACGGGTGTGTTGGATGCCATGTCACAGGCCGTGTTCTGGTCGGGAGTTCCTGGTGATGGCGAATGAGTAACACGGTCGTGTAGCAACCCGTGTTCGGCCCAGGAAGTTTATTTTTGGGCTGAATCGTTGCCGTCCGTTTCCTTATTTTAAGATCCGACAGCTGGGGGTATTTCCTTAGGGATATACCCTGTTTTAGGGTTTAGAAATCCTCATTTTTTACTTTGGTTCACTCTCTTTCTAAAAGCTAGAGAGAGGAGAGTGCAAGGAGGAAGAAGTAAGGCTAGATCCAGTCACCGGTGGAGTTTCGGAGCTCAAAATCTCGAGCCGACTTCGGATCTGCGGAGGCAAGGAGATTGTGGTGCTTTTCATCCGCATAGATTTCCATGGCGCCAAGGAAAAGTGCTAGGGTAATGATTTTCATCTTGAGCATGTGAAGCTCTTCTTCCTTTGCATGGGAAAACCCGCTCCCGCGAGTGTGCGGTGAGTTTGCGGTATTCCTTGGGGTAGATACGTAAAGTCCCCCCTTGTTAGAGTCCGGAATCGTAGTATGGACATAGGCATGGTGTGTGAAGCCTACCCAGACATGTTGGTCTGGATCGGTGATGTTTTTCCATGCATATTATGTCGGAGAAGACTTCGTGCGTGTTGTTTGTTTTCGGGTTGCTATGCGTTAGAATGTATCAGAAAATCTTGGGGATTAACCCCAAGGTGCACCCGGAAATCTGGGCGGAAATGTATTTCTGCAATTTCGGTGGCCTGGGAGCCAGCCGGGTATATAGCGGGGCTATGTACCGTGTTTTATCGATAGTTGGGACTGGGGGGAGCTTGGCCCGCGTCAAAGGCCAAATGGCCATGGCGGGGTGAGCAACGGGCTGGTGGAACCCTACCCACTCCATCTGTTTCTATTAAAGAGACCTAAAGTTAATGTGACACTTACCGATGATTTGGAGATTGAGTCTAGGCTACGGCTGAAAAGACTAAATGCTCACGAGGCTTGCCGCCGTGAGGGTGGTGGTGGAGTCGAGGATCGGACTGGGTTCGGACTGGCTTCACCGAGTAAGTGCCCTGAGAGCACGGGGTGTACGACCATATGTGCATACACCTATGATGTGATGTTTAGTCTCTATGTTGTTGGTTTTGCTAACAAGTGCAGGGAAGAAGCTTTGCCTCCCCGGTTTCGTGGCGGAATCGTTATAATTTGGTCAGCCTTAGCTGACCGTTATTCTTGTTTTCCACCGTTGCGGTGAATTGTGCTTGTAGGTGCTGCGGAGCCGAGCGGTAAATAGCGGGCTAAAGCCCAGGTTGCAGAGCTGGCCCTCAAAGGCCTAAATTTTGAGTGTTTTCTTGTATTCTCATATGTGACCAGCCTGCGTGTCGAGGTTTGGAAGACACTTATATTTGAGCAAACTTGTAAGGCCTTAAGGCCAGTACTTTTGTGTATTTTGTAATTCATTCCTACTGGGTTTTCTGTTTCTGTACATTCATGCTTGTTAGCAGGGTTATTATTGTTGCAAATTAATAAATTACTTCCGCTAGATGCTCTGTGTAGGACGTGTGTATTGGTTGAATGGTTTCATTGAGTAACCCACCGGTCTGTCCGTGGTATATGGCATCGGGCCCCGACCGGACCTACTGCTATATGCTGTGTGACGGATAGGGGTGTTACACAATCATCTAAGTGAAAGCCTGACGGCGGATGTTGAGCCTCCACCGGACTCCACCTCTATGGTCATAATGACGTCACTCGAGGATCCTGGCCATGCCAGCTATATGGGAGTCTGGTAGCTGGAGCGTCTCGGGACCTAACCCTGGAGGGAGAAAATATTCCTTTGAGGGTCCCGACCCTGCCAGCTATGTGGGAGCCTGGCAGCGGGAGCCTCTTGGTACTTAGCTCGATACGTACGGCCTGTTATAAGTTCAATCTGCAAAAGAGTTGGAGGATCAAAGGATTTCATATTTATTGAAGAAGTGGACGTACATATTTTCATGGATAGAAATGCTTCAAGTCATCACAAATCCAGGTGTGACATTGGGTCTCGCCCTTTACATTTCGGAGATGGTACCCCCTGACCTTAGAGTTTCCTGGACAATATACGGGCCTTCCTAGTTGGGGTTGAGCTTCCCCACTAGTGCCGACCTCCCTGTTGCATCCACCTTCTTCAGGACCAAGTCCTCTTCCGCGAACTGTTTGACCCTGACGTGCTTGTCAAAGTACTTAGCCATTCTTCACTTTACCTCTTCCTATCGGATGGCGGAGAGATCACGTAATTCTTCTACTATATCAAGGGAGAGTCTTAGCTCTTCCTCGTTTTCAACTCGCCATTCTTCCCTTCCTGCCTCTACCTCAACCACCCGTGGCGTCCGGACCTCGATCTTTATGGGAAGCACTTCCTTGCAGCCATGGGAGAGCTTGAAGGGGGTCTCGCCTATGGCCGTGTTAGGAGTGGTTCTCAAGGCCCAGAGGACTGAAGAGAGTTGCTCCACCAATCTCCCCTTCAAGTTCTCCACTTTTTTCTTCAGAAGGTTGACGATGATCTTGTTTGCCGCCTCAACCTATCTGTTGCTCTTGGGATGGTGAACCGAAGCAAACCTGAGATCAATCCCAAGCTGCCCACAAAAACTAATGAACTCGGCACTGGAAAACTAAGGCCCATTATCAGTGACAATAGCATGGGTCAGACCATGCCGGCAGATGATATCCCCCCACACAAATTTCCTGATCACTTGGGAGGTCGCCTTGGACAGCGCCTTCACTTCCATCCACTTTGAGAAATAATCAATCATCACAAGTAAGAACCTCCTCTGCCCGCTGGCCTAGGAGAAAGGCCCTACCATATCCATTCGCCAAATGGAGAAGGGCCAGGGGGCTGTGATAATCCTAAGCCGCTGAGCTAGTTGGAGCTGAAGGGGGCAAATAGCTGGCACTTGTGGCACTTCCTTGCAAACTCCACAACGTCCTGACTTAGGGTCGGCCAGAAGTACCCCTGTCGGACTATACTCCCTTCCAAGTTCCTGCTCCCTAAATGGCTTCCACACTCCCCTAAATGCACCTCCTCTAGAATCCTCTGAACCTCCCCCTCGGCTACACAACATGCCAACATCCCTGAGAGGGTCTTCCTATAAAACTGCTCGTCGCGCATAAGATAGTATGCCGACTTGTGTTTGAACTTCTTCCTATCCATCCCTTTCGGGAAATCACATATGGACAGGAATGTTGCGAAAGGGTCCATCTATGAGGGGTGTTGGTCCACCTCCATCAGCTCTCCTTCTGTGATGGAAGGGCATAATAGATTAGTGATGGTACCCCCCACCCGGGGACCATAATTGGCTAGCTGATCAAAATGCTCATTTTCCTCCCTGGGCACGTGTTGGATGGAGAAGGTCTAGAACATGTCGATAACCCCCTTCACTTCGCAAAGTACAACTGAAGGGTAAGCTCCCTTGACTCAAACTCCCCATAGATCTGGGAAGTCACCACCATGGAGTCAGTGAGGACCTCCACATCATGCACCCCCAGCTCCCTTTCTAGGCGCAACCCTATTATCACGGCCTTGTACTCGGCCTGATTATAAGTGATGGGAAAATGCACCATAACCGTCTGCTCAATCCTCGTTCCCTGGGGGCTCTCCAAGATCACCCCCACCCCTAGGGAATGCCTTCTCGAAGCACCGTCCACCAGCACCTTCCAAGGGATCATGCGAGTGAGTTTCGCCACCGCCACCTCGACCACATAATCAGCAAGGAAGTCGGCCATCGCCTGGGCCTTGATCAAGAGGTGCGGGACAAATGAGATATCAAACTCACTCAGCTCCACTGACTACTTAGAAAACCTGCCTGAATGCTCCATGCCCTTGAAGATGTTGCGGAGGGGATGGTCAGTCACCACTTGGATGGAGTGTGCCTGGAAATAGGTTCGGAGCCTCCGGGCCTAGATGACCAGAGCGAAGGCCAGCTTCTCCAAGATGGGATATCGAAGTTCTGTCTTCCTCAGGACCCTGCTTACATAGTATATGGGCAGCTGCCTCTTCCCCTCTTCCCGAACAGGGACGGAGCTCAAGGCCTCTTTTCAACCCTGAGATACAAAGATAGGTGTTCCCCGTCTTTTGGCCCTTGGAGCAGGGGACTTGAGTTAACTGCCTCTTCAAGGCCTAGAACGCCTCCTTGTATTCTCCAGTCCATTCGAACTTCTTGCCTCCCCTCAATTCTTTGAAGAATGGTGAGCACTTCTCTCTGTCCCGGGAAAGGAACCTGCTTAGCCCTGCCAACTTCCCTGTCAACCACTGCACCTCCTTAGCATTCCGAGGAGACCCCAACTCCATGATCACCTTGACCGTATTAAGGTTCGGCTCCACCCTGGTGAGGGTGAGAAGATGGCCCAAGAACTTGCCCCTGCTATCCCCGAAGACGCACTTCAGGGGGTTCAGCCTCATCTTGTATTTTCGTAAGGTGCTGATGGCCTCTTTTAGATCCTAGAGGTGGGAGTCCACATCTCGATTCTTGATCATAAGATTATCCACATACACCTCCAGGTTACTCCCATTTTGCTCCTGGAATACTCGATCCATCATCTTTTGATACATTGCCCCTACATTTTTTAGCCCAAAAGGCATCATCTTGTAGCAGTAGCATCCATCCCCGATGATGAAGGAGATATCTTTCATATTGGGGGGTGCATCTTGATCTGATGATAACCTGAAAAAGTATCTAAGAAACTCATTACAAGAAAATCGACGGCTGAGTAAACTAGCGCGTCGATTCGAGGCAAGAGGTAACAATATTTGGGGCATGATTTATTAAGCAAAGAAAAATCAACACACATTCTTCACCGGCCGTCTCCTTTTTTTTACCATTACTACATTGGAGACCCAGACGGGGTATTGGATTTCGTATACAAAGCCAGCCTTTAGGAGCTTGGCCACCTCTTCCCTGATCGGCTCGGCCAGCTTGTCCGCAACGAACCTCTTCCTCTGCTGGATGGGGCGGCTTCTGGATCCAAGTTGAGGTAGTGGCAAGCAATGTCTGCATCGATACCCGCCATCTCCGCGATACTCCAAGAAAAGATATCCATGTTCTTCTGAATGCATGTCAGCATCCTCGCCTAGTCCACCGGGGTCAGCCCCTCGCTGATGCAAACCTTCTCCACCCTGCCCCCTGGGTGAGAACTTCCATATCCACCACCTCTTCCGTAGCCTCAAGCCTGGACTGCACTCCCCATTCACCAACGTCCCCCTCTCCTATGATAAGGGCCTCCACTTCTTTTATGGCTATTGCCTTGGCTGGCTCTTCCAGAAAAGCTTCCGCCGCCACTACTTGGGCGCGGACTTCTTCCTCCACTTCCATCTCCTCCACCTCTTCTCCGGCCTCTAGCCCGGACAGCTCCTCCATCCTCCTCTCCATCTCCTCGCCCCTCCTGCCAAGAGATGGAATTCACCGTCGTGACGTAGCACTCCCTCTCCATCTTGGGGTCTCCCCGGACCCGGACCTGGATCCCCTCAGCGTTGAACTTCAAGCACTGATGGAAGGATGAGGGGACATAGCGGAAGGCGCTGATGAGGGGCCGCCAGAAGATGGAGTTGTAGTTGGTAGGGTCATCTACGATGATGAATTTATAAGTACGGGACAACCCCTCCTGAGTAACATGGAGTCCCACTCCTCCTTCCACTTCCTTCCTCTCCCCAGAAAATCCGAACAGAGGCCCATCCGAGTCCAGCACCCACTTGGCATCTACTTTCATCGCATCGAATGCCTTCTTGAAAATGACGTTGACTGAGTTCCCATTATCGATGAGGATCCAGGAGACAATGAAGTTTTTGATGGCTGTCTGGATGACCAGCGCATCGTAAAAGGGATCCTCGTGATCTGGCATGTCTTTCCTCGAGAAGGTAATCTTCTCATCCTGGGGTGGGGTCTGGGATGTTTATCCAATGCTCCTTTGGTACATAATGTGGAGGCTCGCTTTCCGGGAAGCTTCAACCCACACCCTGTATTGATCACTCTAATCCCTCCTTGGGCTCCAATGTCAACCCGGTCCTCGCACCTATTCTCCTCTGCCTGAGGCAAGACTTCCTCGATCAATACCCCATGATGGTCCTGCTACTGCCGCTACTGCTCCCCGTTTCCCCTCATCTTGAGGAACTCTGGGCACGTGGTTGTGGCAGGCCCCTCCTCTTGATGAAATTCACAGTAGGGTAACTCCACCCTAACCTCCTGTCACCTCCTTTGCTAGCCTCTCCTTCTCTGCATGGCTATCATCATAGCCTGATGCTAATTGGGGAGAGGGGGCCTCTGGCCCTGCCTCCAATCAGGAGGGTGGAACTGACCCTGGCCCCCTTGACAATTGTCCCCCTATGGAAACCTCTCCGATGGCCCTGGTCCTGCCACTCCTACTGCCTCCAACCGAGCTGGTTGTTCGGCTCCTAGCGCCCCCACCTGGGGTGCTACAGTTCCCACTAATGGGGTTCAGCTCTCCTCACCTCCTGACCTCGGCCACCTCTTGGCCCCTTCTCTTCCTCCATGGCCCACTTGGTCAGCTTCCTTTCAAACTTAGGTTTTGATGCCTCCCCCTCGACTTCCCTTGCCACCCTCTTCATCAACTCCTCGTAGGAGAGGGTAGGCACCCTCTTAGACTCCATCCTGAAGATGCTCTACGGTAGCCCCAGAGTGAAGGCCATCATCAGGGTGTGCCCTGGCATCTCCTAGACCTGGGTGACCTCTTCTTGAAACCAGTCAACATAACTTCCCAAGGTCTCGTTTACCCCCTACTTGATGTGGAATAGGGACTCGAATTCTTTCTTCCTCTTCTTGGAGGTGGTAAACCTCAACATGAACTCCCGACACAGGTCCTCGAAGCAGTAGATGGAGTTGGCCGGTAGCTAGTGGAACCACACTCTCGCCTTCTCCTTGAGGGTGATGGTGAAGAGTCTGCACTTAAAGACATCAGACATCTGCCTTATCGAAACCAGATGCTCGAACAACTAGATGTGTTGGACCGGGTCGTCCTTCCCGGTGTAGTAGGACATTTCTGGCTCCCTGAACCCCTATAGAACTAGGGCAGAAGAAACCAACTCACTGAATGGGCAACCTCCCCTTGCTAGGCGAGTCGAAGGATCTCGCTCCACCCCATCTCACTAAACCGGCCTCCACTCGTCGACCCGGGGAAGAGCACTCTCCCCTGGATATCTTGCCCACTCGCCTCCTCTTCTATCTCCTTCCAAGCTCATCAACCCAGAGCATCCTCTCCTAGAGCCGGGGCGATGGCGACTAGGGCAGCTGGTGTCGAGCACTCGGCACGCGTGCCGAGTGCGAACCTAACAAGGTCGAGCACCTCCTGCCTGAATTCCTCGAACATCCCCACCGTGGAGAGAGGGGGTGGCGAGTCGGCCCTATCCAAACCTTTCCCTTCTCCTTCAGTCATCGAGCTTGCTGAAGATTTTTTGTGCTGACCACGCTCCACGCTCACCGCACAAAAAATGTTGAAACTGAAAACTCGGCCTCTGTGGAGTTCACCTTTGGGGAAAGGGTGATCGCACACTTACTTTTCTCGCGCGAGCCAAGCAACTAAGGAAAAAGAATAGGGAACAGACCCAAGGGCTCGGCCTGGAGGTCCCACAACACACCCGAAAGATCTTAGAGCGCTTCCCCTCCCTAGCCAAATGTCGAGCTAAAGATACCTCAGAAAGCGCACGAAGACCGGGGCACAAGTAAGCATGCCTTCTGAGGTACCCCCATGAGTCTATTTATAGTTTTTTGAAAATGGTCTGCCAACAACCAACCTCCGCTGTTTTAACAGCTATAAGCAGTCCAAATTAGCCTACCAACAGCGTAACTCCGCTATTCTGTGGGGATAAACACAGACTTGTGAGGGCATCCAGGTAATTTTACCTATGGACCATGCTGGACGAATGGTCTGTGAGAGCACCACTCGGTTGAAGGGTCGAATGCCGGGAGCACAACGCATTCACCGTCTTGAAGATCTCTGAAGGGCGAGTTCCTGGCTGGGCAGCCACTCGCCTAGCTTGGCGAGAACTGGCCTCGCATGCACGCTAAGGCACGAGATCCTCAGGCGAGTGCTGGATGAAGATTGCACTCGCTGAAGGGCCAAACCACTCCTCCTCGGGCTGCATGAATGCCCCTTTTTAGGCCTTGGGCAAGTGCAGGCCAAACTGTCTCACTCACATATCTGATGGTGTCCACTCATCAAATATGGGGTTGTATAATGATTATAGAAATATATGCACTAGCGTTGGTTCTACCTTTGTGGATTAACTCCAAGTTAGCGCTTGGTGGTGGTCATCACACACACCCCACTGATGTGCTAGGAGCTATTATAGGAGTAACATGATCCAAGAAACCATTTGTTGGCATGTACAGAATTGTAAGGTAGTGCACCATGTTGCTCAGATATAATGGTGGGTAGAGACTACTAATCCATCAAGTCTAGCATGGATCACTTGAAAGAATATCTGATTGCGGGTTTCAAGGGCTCCTATGTCTGTCATGAGATTTTGGAGCATCTCCTTAATTTCTCCATTGATTGCAATGTAATCTCTCATGGCGAACTTGTTTTGTTTTCTGGTGAATGATCTTGTTAATGGAAGTTGGAGAGTGGTATTGAAAGAAACGGTACTAAGTTTCTCTATCTTCTCTCATGGTCCCGTTGATCTCGTATGATGCTCAGAGTTGTTGGGAGAAGATTTTTATGTGCAAAATGTTCAAGCCATGGTTGGAGGAGATGAGCAATGACGTGGTTAGGGGAGACGAGAGATGGCTCTACAGTTGGGAAGAGTAATTGTTGTTACGACATAAAATAGGTGGAGTTTGGGAGTCCCTGCTAGTGGGAAAGATGACAATACAATGCTCGGTGCACGCTTCAATAGTCGACAAGAGCGGATAGTGAGCCTGATTGGGAAAATAATCACTGAAGAGCGGCTCCAAAATCCATTTGTTTAAAGTGAGGAAAAATAATTGTTGCAGAGAAAAGACGTGGACCCGCAGCTGAGGATGAGTTTTGGATCTGTTTGGGGCTGATTAACGACTTTCCATATATGGCATGCCCGAATCGATGATTTGACTCCGCGGATGCGTCCGGATTCCCGTTGCGAATCGATTTCATATATTACTTTGTTATATTTGCATTTTATTTGTTGTATTTGAGTGACCCCTCCTCCAGCAAATCATAGCCACCGATGATGGGATGGCCTAATTCTCTTATTATTATAAATAAGATATTAGTGGGCTGATTTGAAACATTGCTGAAGTTTGGAAAAGTTTTCTTTATTCCGGTGATCCTATCCGTGGTGCCGACTCTGTGGAGCCCCTTGGTGACGACTCCTTGGGTAAGTGTATCTTGTTTGACTTTACATCCCCCTCCCCTCCTCAACCTACCATCTAGCCCCCTTCAAACCACCAGCCTCCCTTCATAACCCCTCCAGCTGCCCCTCCTTCAAACTGACTGCCTCCTCCAATAACCCTTCAGTCGCCCACCTCAAGCTACTGCCCCTCAGGCCCCAGGCCACCGCCCCTCAAACATCTGGCCGCCTGAAGGATCAAGCGCATACCCAACTGCACCAAAAGCCCGGACTGTTGGAGAGGGCGCTACTTAATTTCTTAAATAAGTAGCAAAGCGCCACGGGTCAAGTGAAGGAACGGCGGACCCAACCATCCCCCATGGCGTCCAGCACAACCCGTCAGCTCAGAGGTAGGGTTACCACATGGCCCACATGGCTCAGAGGTCTGGTTACCACATGTCCACGGTTTGCTTGACCCGCCAGACCCACACAGGTAGAAGGGAAAAATCGGGATTTAATAGCGCCCCCCAGTCTTGAACCCATGACCTACTCTGATACCAATTGAAAGTGAGGGTAAAATCTACCTTTACTCGAGAGGGGGGGTGAATAGAGTATATTAAAATAATTTTCCAAATTAAAAAAAAATTATTCAGCAGTGGAAGACTTGATTTATATATATGTGTATTGTGCTTGCAGTAAATAAAAACTAAGTAAGCAAGAAACAAATCACAGCCCACAGCAAATCAAACACAGCAACCAGAAGACACAAGGATCTATAGTGGTTCCCCAATCAACCTGGGTACATCCACTCTTCTACAGCCCTAGGTAGGAATCCACTGTAGGAATAGGTTATCAGGTGTCCTGGGCACCAATGAGCTTTTGATAAGTTGCTCAAAAACCAAATCAGATTTTTTTGATCAGGTGCCTTGCCACCACTGAGTTTTGATAAGGTCTCAGAAACCAACCACAAAACTTTTGAAGGGAGTTTTGAGTAACCCTTTTACAGCAAAATAAAAGAAAAAGAAAGAGTTGGTGTTCTTCTCTGTCAACAGTCAAAGAGAAGACTAGTGGATTGTTGTTATCAAAGCTCCCCCTGAGATTTGTAGTTGTTCAGGAAGAGAAGCTTTGCACAGGGTGATAGGCCTTCAGTATGTTTGAGATCTCCAGCAAAGAATGATTTCAACAAAGGCTGAAATGTGATGTGTCTGTAGTCCTTGATTGATGAAGCCTTGAACACTTGAATCAGAAGAGATCTTGAAAGAATAGAGAAATTCTTTTCTGTGTGGTGATCTCCTTCACTGTTGTATTCCTTGTGTTCTGTAAGACTTCTATCTTATAATCCTGTAATACTTGTGTCTCAAAATCTATTCCTTAGAATAATAATAATCTTCCTGTCTCAATTACTTTGAGATGATATATTGAAATTCAGTCTTCTAGATAGCCGTTAGCCAGTCATAAATGACTTCCATAAATGATATCTGTCTCTGGAGGAAAGTCCTAAGAGACATTCCATTTAGTCTTCCTTGAAACTTTCTCCAGATTAATTGAAACGGCTATAAAATCCTTTGAAATAAATGCTGGATATGAATCAGATTGAATTCCATAACTGACTGAATTTGAATTCTGAAATCGTCGATCTCTCAAGAAAAGTCGTCGATCTGAGCTCGACTATCGTCGACCTGAGCTCAGAGACTGGAACTTGACTTGAAACAAAAATTGTCGATCTAAGCTCGGAGATCGTCGAACCGAGTTCGACGACTCGTTGAATTGAGCTCAGAGATAGTCGAACTGAGTTCGACGCCTCATCGATCTGAGCTCGACGATAATTGCCTTAAACTTCTGCACTTGTATTCTGAACTAGAAGGTCTTGGGGGCAGCTTTCAAACCTAAGTTCTAAGACTTAGACCTATTCTAGTTTACCTTTAAATCTATACAATGAGTTTAAGACACATTCCTAAGGACATAGTGATCCTTACCCAAATCAGTAATTGGGTGTTCCAACAATCTCCCCCTATTTGGTTTAGGATTACTATTTACATGACATTGGAATTAAAAAGCATATAAGCAAAAACAAAAGCAAATACAACATAGCAGAATAATGAAGTGCAGCAATGTAGAAGCAGATATAAAGTCACGACAGATAGTCAGAAATAGATGTATACTGTCAGCTTACATAATTACTCCTTTTCTTCCCTCTTTTTGAACAAGATTTCTCTATTGGGATTTTGAGCTTCCTTCTTGGATCTCCTGTCATCAGCAGCACCTAGGGAGGTTTGAGATTTAGTTCTGGGAACAAAAGCCTCTGGGTGCAGCTTCAAGTAACTCTCTGGATCAAAGAATTTTCTGGAGGAGTATCTCTCAAATTCTTTCTTTCTTTGCTCAGATAAAGTAGTGATGTTTGAGGTATCTCTCCCTTGTTCTCTTGCCTTCTTTATTTGATCTAAGGAAGCCAATTCTTTCATCCTTGTTGTCCAAGAAAGGGGATTGTTCTCTGGATCCTCAAAGGGAACAGGAGGTTCATATATGTTGATTGTATCAGCAGGAGAAGCTCTTGAAGTAACAATTTCTTTAAGCTTGTACGGGAAAGGACCAGAAGTTGAATCAATAGGGCCTTGTCCTTCCCTATGATAAGGATGTTGTCTTGATTGTCCTCTGGAATAAACTCTGTAACCTCTCTGATTTCCTCTGTACTGGCCTCTCCTGGATTGGTAGCCTCTTTGTTGATACCCTCTTGATTGTGATCTATTTTGAGTCTGAGAGGAGCTTTGAGTTGCAGCATATGAGGTCTGTGAAGCAGACCCTCCACCAGTTCCTACATCTGGTGAAGGAGGAGGAGGAGGATTATGGTGAGATGATCCTTTGTCATACTTTCTCTTCTTCTTCATTGCCTTCAGTTGGTTCCTTGAGAATTGCATCCAAGGTTCAGTTAAAGGACAGTCATGCAGAATATAATAGGGAATGTCATTATCATCCTTTACTTTCTTTGGAGGAAATCTCTTCAAAGCTTTGCTTCTGGCTTTCCTCTTCCTTACAATGGTTACAGAGGAGTCATCAGAATCAGTTCTGAACTTGTCACTGTCTGAGCTCTGAGGATTGTCATACAATTCATCAATCCTTTTGATATACTCTTTCTGTTGTTTGGATTTTTCAGTTGAAGCTGCAGCAGCAGCAGTGATAGAAGCAGTACTTGAAAAAATAACAATACTGGCAGAAACAGAAGAGATAGAAACACTAACAATTGGAGCAGCAACAACATTAGAAACAGAAATAACAGCAGTAGTTTCTGAAATAATAGCAGCAGTAACAACATGCTTATCAACAAGAACAGCAGGCTCTGAATCATTTGCCTCTGTCATCAACAAATCATCAGCAGCAGAATCAGCATTCACAACATCAGTAGTAGTAGCACTTTCCACAGCCTTTATAGAATTGATATATGATGATATCATGTTGGAATCACAACTGAAAATAGGCACAATGGCCTTAGTAAGGTCTTCAGCTTCTTGAGCTGGAAGATATCTGCTGTGGAGAGCATCAAATTCTGAAAGCAGTGACCTAAAGTCAACTGAACTGAAATATTGAACCGGAGCTGAGGCTGGAGCAGCAGGCAGTATCACTTCTTCATCTGGCATCTCCCCCTGCTTAGATTCAGTATGTACTGGATTAAGTCACCCCACAGAAGAGATTGCCTGAGGAGGACAGAAAGAGGAGAGCCTGGCAGATAAGTCCTATATAGACTTAAGGAGTGGAGCCATGGAGGTCTCCAGTAAGAGTGCTAGCCTGGGAGCTAACATCTCATAGAGCTTATCTGCTAGAGCTGGAAGATCTACTTCCTCAAGGGATGCTTGAGTAGAGGTAGAGGAGAATGTAACAGAAGTTTATGGTGTTGGAGGAGTTGCAGTGATGTGGAGAAATGATGTGGATGGCAGTGAAATGGATGGTTGTGATATGGGGATGGTTGTGATGGATGTCACTGGAATGGAAATGGATGGAGTGAAGGATGGTTGAGCTAGAATATCTTGAAGCAATTGTTGGTAAGAGGTAGAAGATGATGGGGGCTCAAGGGGTGAGGAATGAGAATCATCCATGAAGGAGTCATCTAAGAGGTTGAAAGATGGAAGATGGATGGATGAATCAATCTCAAGAGGGGGATAGTAGTGTAGAGGATGGAATAGTTCTTGATGAGTTGCTGGTGGTGGTGAAGAAATAGTTGGAGATGGAGTTGAGATGGGAGATGAAATAGTGATGGGGGATGAAATTGAAATGGTGATAGTGGATGTAGGGATGGTTGAAGAAACAATGGGTGAAGTTGGTGGAGATGAGGAGGAGGCAGGCAATTCTTCCAAGAGGGCAGTTGCCTGAGGGGAAGTGACTTGTACAGTCCTTGTGCCTGAAGTTGGAACCACTGCAGGAGCCCTGCTGGGTTTGGCGATTTGCCTGTCCTACTTTCCAAAGAGGGCACAGGATAGTCTCTTGGAGGCATTGATGTGCATGCCACTGGAAACAAGCAGTTGAGGGCATCTGTTATGCAGAAACAGTCCTAGAATCCTCTCAAAATTAACAAGGTTCTTGTTTATCTTTTTCTTAATTAAATCAAAGAATATCTCTCCCCAGTTCAAATGCTTCTTATCAACTAATGCACCTATCAAACAGAATTGATACCTAGAGATGGTATCATGAGCAGAATGCTTTGCTAGCAGTACCTTTCCCACAACATCAGCTAAAAATCTATACTCCATTGACAGATTTTTCTTAAGCAACTTATTAGGGTTTGATGCTGAGTGACCCATTCTATCCAGCATACTAGAAAATTCCTCTCCAAATAACTCTACAGAATTATGCCCAGTACTCAATTGGAAGACTTCTGTTAGGAGAACAGGAGTTAGGGATACCTGTGTTCCTGATATTGTTCCAATCACTGTGTTCTGATCCAAGTTGTGTGCAGTGTACACCCATTCCTTAATTTCATCTACAGCCAATTTCATTCTTGTGGACATGATAGGAACCAACTGTTGTTCCTTGAACAGTTCCAGAATATCCTTGAAGATTTGATCATTTCCTTCGAATGAATCCATGTCGATATCGAAGTCGGTGTCAAACTTCATCACTGCTAAGACTACATAAGGGACGACCATTGTTACCTGCAAAAACGAACAAACAAGACCAAGTGCGGAGATGTTTGGAGGGAAAGAAAATCTCTGCAGAAAGTATGAAAGCGCAAAAGAAGAACGACGACTGAAAAATTAATTTTATATTAGGGTTCGACGCAGAAAAGGATAGATCGTTGAACTCTGTTCGACGATCTGGGTTTCTAAAGGAATCTGAAAGGTCTTCAACATCGTCGATCTCTGTTCGACGATATTGGAGAGCATCGAGCTCCGTTCGACGATCTTTGACCAGAAAGAGATAGCCTAGCACTATCTTGAAAACGCTGAACTTTGGTCGACGATTTCTGAGAACGTCGACCTCCGTTCGACGATCTTTGGGAAAAACGTCGAGCATAGTTCAGAGAACAAAAAGAACCTATAGACACTAGAAAAATCAAGTTTTTAGCCTAGTCTTGGTCAATTTTAAGGTTTTAAAATCTTGGATCTTAATTTAAACTTCCTTCATCTAACATTTCTAACTGATTCAGGAAGAATGTGTGTTTCTTTTCATCCAAGGGTTTGGTGAAAATATCTCCCCTTTGCAAATCAGTTGGGATATATTGAAGTTCAATTTTATTCTTCTCAACATTATCTCTTAAAAAGTGATGTCGAATCTCTATATGTTTTGTCCTATTATGGAGGACTAGATTTTGTGCTATAGAAATAGCACTGGTGTTATCACAAAATATTTTTGACTTATCTAAGTTGTAACCATAGTCTAGGAGCTGATTTTGAATCCACAATATCTGTGAGCAACAACTACTTGTTTCCATATATTCAGCTTCAGTAGTTGATGTGGACACAGATGTTTGTTTCTTACAAAATAAGGAGACATGTCTGTCACCAAGAAACTGACAAGTTCCACTGGTGCTTTTCCTATCTAATCTACATCCAGTATAATCAGCATCTGAAAATCCAGTTAATTCAAATCCTGAATCTTTTGGATACCAGAGACCTAGACTTGGACAACTTTTCACATACCTAAGAATCCTTTTTACTAATGTTAGGTGTGACTCCCTAGGGCTTACTTGGAATCTAACACAGATGCATGTAGTAAATATTATGTCAGGTCTACTAGCTGTAAGATACAATAAGAGCTAATCATTGCTCTATATGTTGTCTGATCAACAGGTTTCCCATGTTCATCAGCATCTAATACAGCATTAGTAGGCATGTGTTTTCATACATGATGCTTCAGACATACCAAATTTCTTAACCAGCTCTTCTGCATACTTGGTTTGAGAAATGAATATGCCATCAGCATGTTGTTTGACTTGCAATCCTAGAAAGAAGGAAAGCTCACCCATGCTACTCATTTCAAATTTAGAATGCATTAGGTTAGAAAACCTTTTGCACAAATTTGAATCAGTAGATCCAAAGATAATGTCATCTACATAAATTTGCACTAGTAGGGTATTGGACTTAGGGGTTCTAATAAAAAGATTTTGGTTTACTCTACCCCTTATAAAATCATTTTTCAAATAAAAGCATGTTAAGGTCTCATACTATGCTCTAGGAGCTTGCTTGAGACCATATAATGCTTTATGCAATTTAAAAGCATAATCAGGATGAGTTGGAGAGATAAAACCTGGGGGTTGTCTAACATAGACTTCTTCCTTGATGTCTCCATTGAGAAATGCACTCTTCACATCCATTTGATAGACCTTGAATCCCTTGTGTGCTGCATAAGTTAGAAATATTCTTATGGCCTCCAACCTTGCAACTGGTGCAAAGGTCTGGTCATAATCTATTCCTTCTTCTTGTGAGTACCCTTGTGCAACTAGCCTTGCCTTGTTCCTTACAATAATTCCTTGATCATCCAACTTGTTTCTAAACACCATTTTGTTCCAATAATGGAGTGATCCTGTGGCCTTGGCACTAGTTCCCAAACTTTGTTCCTTTCAAATTGATGTAACTCCTCTTGCATTGCAATGATCCAGTGTGGATTTTGTTCTGCATCTTGTATGGATTGAGGTTCAATTTGAGATAGAAAGCAGGTGTGCATCAGGTTTTGGTTGACCTGAGTTCTGGTTTGCACACCAGCTGAGATGTCTCCAATCACTTGGGAGATTGGATGATCTCTTGATTTTACTAAATCAACAGGGGGTGTTGATTGTTCACCAACCTGTGTTATTGTTTCCTCTTGTTGAACAACAACTGTCTCTTCAAGATAATTCTCACCAAGATATTGAGTACCAAGATGTTGAGTATCCTCTTCATCTTCACTACTTTCACCTCTTTGTTGGATAGGTGAGTGTGTTGTATCTTTTTCTACATTTACTCTAGAGGGGGGGTGAATAGAGTATATTAAAATAATTTTCCAAATTAAAAAAAAATTATTCAGGAGTGGAAGACTTGATTTATATATATGTGTATTGTGCTTGCAGTAAATAAAAACTAAGTAAGCAAGAAACAAATCACAGCCCATAGCAAATCAAACACAGCAACCAGAAGACACATGGATCTATAGTGGTTCCCCAATCAATCTGGGTACATCCACTCTTCTACCACCCTAGGTAGGAATCCACTGCAGGAATAGTTGATCAGGTGTCCTGGGCACCAATGAGCTTTTGATAAGGTGCTCAAAAACCAAATCAGATTTTTTGATCAGGTGTCTTGCCACCACTAAGTTTTGACAAGGTCTCAGAAACCAACCACAAAACTTTTGAAGGGAGTTTTGAGTAACCCTTTTCTATAATGTGTAACCTATCCAAATTTTCTGAAAGAGAATGTACATGCAAAGGTTCAATGGTAGAAGTATTCTTCTCCTTATAAGATATGTTTGTTTCATCAAAAGATACATGTACAGATTCTTCAATTTTAAGAGAAGTTTTGTTATACACCCTATAAGCTTTACTGATCATGGAGTATCCCAGAAACACTCCATCAGCTTTGGCTTGAAATTTTGCTATGTATTTCTTGTCATTATTGTGTATGTAACAAATGCAACCAAAAATCTTGAAATAATCTACTTTAGGTTTCTTCCCTTTGAGTAATTCATAGGGAGTCTTTCCCTTTAGCTTATGTATCAAACTTCTATTCAACACATAGTTTGAGGTGTTCACTGCCTCTGCCCAAAAGGATAGAGGAAGGTGAGCATCTGTCAACAATGTAGTAGCAGATCCAATAAGGGTTCTATTTTTCCTTTCAGCTACCCCATTTTGTTGAGGAGTTCTAGGAGCTGAGAAAGTGTGTCTGATCCCTTCACTCTGACAGAACTCTTGCATAAGAAGAGAATCAAACTCTGTCCCATGATCATTTCTAATCAGGGCAATGTGAGTATTGAACTCAATCTGTATGCATTTGAGAAACTCTGTCAAACACTTAAAGTTATCAGACTTCTTCTTCAAAAAGAACACCCATGTGAATCTTGAGAAGTCATCTACAACTACTAAAGTGTAAGATTTCCCTCCTAGGCTTTGTACTGTAATGGGTCCAAAAAGATCCATGTGTAACAGATACAAGATCCTAGGTGAATCACTCTTATTAAGTGACTTGAAACTATTTTTAGTTTGCTTGCCTAATTGACAAGCCCTGCAAAGTCCTTCCTTCTTGTAGGGGTCAAGAGGTATTCCTCTAACATGGTTATCCTTGGATAGCCTAGCAATGGTTCTAAGGTTTATATGTCCTAATCTCTTATGCCAAAGTTCATTTGGTTTACTAACAGAGTTGAACAAGCAAATATCTACCTTAGTTGAATGAAAATCTACAAGATAAATGTTGTCTTTCCTTTTACCTGTCAACACAGTTGTGTTGTCCTCTGATTTGATTTTGCATGAGGATTTGTTGAATGTCACTTGGTAGCCTTCATCACGCAGTTGACTGATGCTGATTAATTTGTGCTTCAGTCCTTCCACATAGGCCACCTTCTTGAATATGACTGACCCTATTTAGACTGCACCATATCCCTTGGTCTGTCCAAAGTTTGAATCCCCAAATATAACTTTGGGTCCAAGCTTGGCTTTGAAGGATGTTAAATTATCCTTGCCTTCCTATCATGTGCTTTGAGCATCCACAATCCAGATACCAATGCTGGTTTATTGTTGGATAGGTCTTCACCTGCATACATAATAATTTACTTATTTTTGACCCAGTTTACCTTGGGCCTAGGTTGATAACCTTTAAATTATGAAATAAAAGACATCCCTGGCTGACTCTTATAACCTTCAGGATGATATCTCCTAGGAGGTATTATCCATTCAGTATAAGGGTTAAAGCTTTGGGATATGGGACCAATAGGATTGAAGTTTGATTTACCCTTAAAACCTTATTCAAAGCTCTGATCTCTGTTAGACGATCTCTTAGCTGAGTTCGACGATATTGGGTATGATCGTCGAGCTCTGTTCGAAGATTGACTTTGCCAGAGTTCAGAGTTCAGAGATCATCGACCTGAGTTCGATGATTTAGCTTGAGATCGCTAAGCTCTGTTCCGCGATCGTTGAGCTCTGTTCGACGTTTTCCGTTGAACTTTGTTTTTCTTAGGTAAATCAGGATTCTTCCTAGCTACCTCTACAACTCCCTTTCCTTTATCTGAAATAAACTTAATTGGGGTTGTTAACACTATAGGTTGGCTGGATGAGGCACCCAAGCCCATTGTACTGTTAAGTCTTGAGTTCATTGTGCTTGTGATGTCCATCAGTCTGATGCTTCTCCCATTAAGGGATTCTTCAAACTTCTTTGTCTGGGATAGTTCACTTTTCAGTGAAGCTATCTCCTCTCTACAGCATTCCAACTCCTCAGAGAGTTTGAGGTTATCTGATTTTAAAGTACTATGTTCAGACAATTGATTTTTGAGAGAGATAATCTCTTTCTCAGACTTTAGCAGATCTACACAAAGTGCCTTAAATTCAGATCTAAAGTCCTCTGAATTGAAATCAAAAGAATCTATTACCTGATCTTCTTCAGTTTCATGTTCAGATTCAGATTCTGACTCTTATTCTGCATCAGAATTATGTTGAGAGGTATTGATATCCATCATGCAGAACTCCATCTCTTGAGCATCATCTTCATCATCACTTGAGCTTGATGATGCCTCTGATTCTTCTTCAGTTTCACTCCAGGTTTTAGCTACAAATCCCTTCCTGGTGTGTTTGTTCTTGCTGGAGGAGGATTTTTCATTGTTGTTTCTTCTGAAGTCTTTGTCTCTTCTCCTGTCTTTCTTATCTTTCTTGTCCTTATTTTGATTCTCTGTACAATGAGGCACAATGTGGCCTGGTTTCCTGCATCTAAAACAAATAATTTCTTTATTACTGGACTTGTCATACCTTGGCTTTTCATGTACTCTGGATGACCTTTTCCTGAAATATTTTCTAGCCATCTTGTAGAATCTTTTGGCTAGTAGACTCATTAAATCTTCATTTCCTGTGACCTTGTCTTTAGGAAGTTCTTCTGTGGATTTGAAAGCAATTGTATTCTCCTTCCTTGTTGCTGGAGAAGCTTTCTTTTGCTCTTCCTCTCTATTTTTGATGAGCAGCTCATAAGACTTGAGCTTGCCCAATAGAGCTTCAGTGGTGATCTCATTTAGGCTTTTGGCTTCCTTGATTGGCCAGATCCTTGAATCCCAAGTGCTGGGGAAGCACATTAGGATCTTATCATTGAGTTCAGTCAATGAGATCTCCTTGTCCAAGGTCATCAGTTCACTGACAATTAGACTGAGTCTGTTGTACATGTCAGCAACTGACTCGGTTTCTCCCTTCTTGAAATTCTCATACTGGGTTATGAGATGGGATCTTCTATCCTTTCTTTCATCAGCTGATCCTGACACAAGCTCAGATAGCTTGTCCCAAATTTCTTTTGCTGAGTTGCATTCAGCCACTTTTTGAAATATGTCATCAGACATAGTCTGAGCCAATATGTTCATTGCCTTAGCATCAGTAACTTTCCACTTTTTGATTTCTGCATCTATTCCTAAGGGGGGTGGAACAGCACTTGTACTTGTAGTTGCTGGAGGTCTTGTACACACTATCAAAATAGAATTAAAGATGTCCTCATCAATAGAATTCATGTATAATTTAATCCTTGCCTTCCAAAGTGCAAACTTAGAAAGATTGCACACTGGAGGTCTGGTGCTAGCATAATCTTTGTTCTGTGCCATGATTTTATATGAAAATAAATAAAATGGAAATAATAACCCTCTATTAAAGGTTGATCTTGTCAGAGATCTTTTGGTTCAGGTGTTAGCCTGTAAAACAACCAATCTGATGAGGATTTAGTTGTTGAATAACAAACCTGCCTCTGATACCAATTGAAGGATCAAGCGCATACCCAACTGCACCAAAAGCCCGGACTGTTGGAGAGAGCGCTACTTAATTTCTTAAATAAGTAGCAAAGCACCACGGGTCAAGTTAAGGAACGCCGGACCCAACACCGCCGCCCCTAGCCCCACCAGAACCCGTGTAAAATCCCCTTCCCTCCCTGTCCAGCCCTGCTACCACCTCACTACAGTCAGCCCATCTTCTACAGGCTGCTACCCCCCCCCCCCTAAAAACTCAGATCCATCCCCCCATTCTTCCCCTAACTACTACCGCCCCTCCCCACCACGTGGAGCCACCTCCAAACAGCCGCCCCCATTGGATCTACCAGATCTGGGCCATCTAGCCCAGATCCAATGCCTCCCACTAATCCAGTCCTTCCAACCCCTAACAAGCCTTCCACTTACCTGATCTAGTCCACCCACCACCGGAATCCCTCTTTGAGCCCTCCAACGTTCAGATCTATTTTATTTACAGTAGACCTAATATTTGTGTTGTGTTTTGTATTGGTTTTTGGTTGGAAACAATATTATGGTTTGGATAAATTGTGCTTGCTTGGGATCATAGTTTATTATGATATTTTCTCCTTGAAAAATCTCTAACTATAGAAAGGACCGATTCGCCACGCGCTTTGGCTTTGGCCCTCCACACAGAGAAAAACCAAAACTTGTTCGCTTCAATGAATTATTTTGCCTTTCTTTAGAATATTAGCATTAGATTTAATTATTTATTATCTCATTTGAATTCACACCATCGGATTTGCATGGTATATAGGGTTAGGTCATCGTTTATATGCCAGGATGCGAATACTTTTTGATACGTAGTTGTAGAATCTATAGGTTTTGTCATGTCTAGGTATCACCAATATTCCTCTCCTCTATTTAGGGTGCCTGAGTCCACTTATACCCGCTCTCATGGATCCCCTTTAGGGAGATTCTCACGTTTCTGCGGTGATTATTCACAATCGCAGCACACCACTTCCAGAGATAGTGTTGATCCATCGACACGATCCCACTATATTAGAGACGATCAGTTTGATGATTGTCGTCTTTCATATCACCACACGTGAGTGGATCGTATTGATCTTTCAATGCGACTCGATTACCTTAGGGATGATTTTATTGAGAGAGAACTCGAGTGACAGTTTCATACTGATGCCCCTTCCTTTGATGGCTCATCGAGTCCCGAGTCTTTTAGTTATTGGCTCATGGACATGAAGTATTTATCTTGATCATTTTGAGTTATTCGGTGAGCGGTGCATCAAGTTTGTGAAACTTTGGATTCTACATCAGGCGAGGGCGTATTGGTCTAGCATTGAAAGGGCTCGCGAGCGAGACCGCATTCATCGCACCACTAGCTGGGTAAATATAAAGTGTATATTGTGTAGGAGTTATCTGCCTTTATCATATCAAAGTCGCTTGCTCTAGAAATTATTTTCCCTCCAGCAAGGATCCATGTATTTCGTTGAGTACATGGATCTATTTAATGAGTTAGTTGTGAGGAGTGATATCCGAGAGGACCCAGCCATGACTACTTCCTGATTTTGGTCTGGACTTTGATCTGACATATATATTGAGGTGGTTTATCACAACTCGAAAACCCTTGAGCAGACATATCAACTCGCTTTTCATCAGTCCTTGAGATTAGTAAGAGCTGTTCAATCGAGTTCACACCTTGACCACTGTAGTACGAGTCCCTCCCATACCGAGGTCACCACAATGCCTACTCTTGTCCTGTCAGCCATGATAGAAGTGATACCTGATATAGATTTCTTTCACCCTGGTGAGGTGCTTAGTCCATTAAGTGGCCAATCTTTTATGTCTAATTCTTCTCTGGTGACCTCGACTGAGAGTAAGTTAGAGCGACCTATCAATTATGTAGTATTGTGTCCCTCACCTACACTTCTTATTCTACCGTGCACTGGTTAGTCAACACCCCTACTATAGACATGTTTTTTGACGCCACACCTACAAACCCACTCTTGAGGGTAAGTCTGTGTCTCTCTCTCCCTTCCCATTGTTTCAAGTCTCATCACGATCGAGAGCCCAGAGTCTAGTGTTGATCTTGTAGTGACTATCTCACCCACTCATGGAGAAATTACTCCTTACTTTGGTATCCATCTAGAGGATCATGACCCTATTGATGAGTTTTATGGCGAGCCCCCAATTGAGCCTCCCAATAAGCCGCCACATCCTAGAGAGGATAAAACTCTGGTGATATGATCATTTATGAGTTCCAGGTTACTGGCATCACTTTCATTATATTCTCTAGTCTTGCCCCAGGGAATGGATCTTAAGTGGAGCAGTGCATATGTAGGGCCATCCTTGAGCACACTTGAGCGTACTCTTGATATTTTGAGGACCTACCTTATGACACATCGCACTCTTGAAGAGTTTTGGGACACACCACTTGTTGACTCACTAGATGAGCTCTTTCTTTTGAGGGGCACTGACCACACTCTTGAGTCACAACCTATCGTCGATGTCGCTAGTACCCACTCAGATGATCGTCGCATCCACGATGAATTTTTATACGTACTTCCAGCTAAGCCCCATTATGCGCCATAATACCCAAGAGACATTTGGTGCGCTTCAATAGTCGGCAAGAGCAGAGAGTGAGCCTAATGGGGAGAATAATCACTGAACAGAGGCTCCAAAATCCATATATGGAAAGTGAGGGAAAATAAATGATGCAGAGCGGAGACGTGGACGCGCAACAAAGGACGAGTTTTGGGCCTGTTCGGGGGTGATTGGCAACTTATAATATAAGGCATACTCGAATAGATGATCCGACTCCGCAGATGCATCCGAATTCGCGTTGCGAATCAATTTCATATATTAATTTGCTATTTTTGCATTTTATTTGTTGTATTTGAATGGTCCGCCTCCGGCCAATTATAGTCGTCGATGGTGGGATGCCCTGTTCGGTCCATTTATCCCAATGTCCTAGATTTGAAGAACCCTATCAAACTATGTATACACATGTGGTCTAACTTGTGTTTAAGATGAGTGATTGTTGGGTGAATACTGTGCATTGATTGGACATGTTGCTTATATGGCCAAGTCAGGTAAACACTTACCTAAGATGTGGGCTGACAGAAATATGTTTAAGTCTGCAGGCATTGAGTGAAGGTGATTCACTCAACGCCAGATGACTTGTAACGCTGAGTGAAGCCTATTCAGTCAAAGCCAAAGCAGTGGAAAGCTGTGAAAATGGCTAAGTCCACAGGCGTTGAGTGAAGTCAACTCACTCAACGCCATACAGCAAAAAGCTGTGAGACGGGCTAAAGTAATAAAAGCCTAAGTTGAAATGAGCAGAAAAGTGGCTAAGTCCACAGGCATTGAGTGAAGTCAACTCACTTAACACTATGCAGCTAAAGGAAGATATATGGCTAAGTAGTTTGGCATTGAGTGTTGGAGACACACTCAACTCCACATAGCAAAAAGCTGTGAGTTGAACTTAGTTCAAAATTTGTCAAACTGAGTTCAGAGTTCGTCGAGATGAGCTCATCATTCGTCGAACTCAGTCCAGTTCATCAAACTAAGTTCAAAAATGTGGTTAAAGCAAAAAAGCATTGAGTGAGGCATGCTCACTCAACGCTCACAACACCTAAGATGCTGATGCAGAAAATTAGCGAAGGCAAAAAGCGTTGAGTGAAGCGTGCTCACTCAACGCTCTCAACGCCTAAGTTGCAGAAAGCTTTTCTAAAGCAAAAAGAGTTGAGTGATGAAGACACACTCAACGCTCTCAACGCTAGAGAAGCAGGAATTTTTTGCTAAGGGAAAAAGCATTGAGTGAAGCTTTTTCACACAACGCTCTCAATGCCTAGATAGACAAAATTTTGTCTAAGTGTTTTGGCGTTGAGTGAAGCTCTTTCCCTCAACACCTATACTACTGATGCTTGAATTTTGAGTAAGTCTGCAGGTGCTGATGTCAGCATGTCAAAAAGTCAACCATATTCAAATTGTGAGCGGCAAAGCCACAGTACATGACAAAAGGCATCGCAGGCCTACTATACGACAGTTAGGCATTAAAGCAAAGATGCAGCCAACATTAATGGTGTGGGACCCACTGCTTATAGAGTCGTTGGGTTATAATAAATAAAAGGAGAAGCTCTTTATAAAAAGAGCAGCTTTTACAGTAGTTCTTAAAAATTGCCATTGTTGTGGTTGTAGCTGAAGAACAGAGAGCCCAAGACAAGCAAGTATAGAGGCATATCAAGTTAGCGGTTGATATCAACATCTTCAACAGCAAGATTGCTGGTGTCATCTTCATCTGCACTAGCTAGAAAGCTCAGGGTGATTCACTAAGAAAGAGATATCAGCTTGGGCCGACCCTTGTTGTAGCTGCTTCACAGATCCAGCCAACAAATCCTAAAAGAACATTCTCTTGGAGAGCTGTGAAGAAGGCGATAGGGCAAAACTTCTAGTTCAGTTCAAAAAGGGACAGAACAGTGTTCTGCAAGTCACTTCTAGCTCAAGTGGATATACTTGCAGCTGCTGTGAAGCAGTTGGGGCTAAGGAGTTCTTAGTCCAGAAAAGTAGACTCAGGAAAATCACTTTTGGAGTCAGAGTTGGGTTGAGTCTTACTTAGTCATGGTAGATTGGCACAGAGAAATTTCTCTTGTGTCCAATCAAGAACCTCACTAACCCACTTTCACCTTATAGGATCCTTTGTGGATCTAAGTGGTAGGAGCAAATTTGCTCTGAGGTAGGTGGATTGAGGGTCACTGAGTGTAGGAGCACTGCAGAGCTCTGAGGTAGGATCCTTTGTGGATCTGAGGTTAGGCTGTCCTCCCAGCCTGGGATTAGGGCTTAACAGCCTTAGGTCGGTGATCTTAGGATCACTGAGTTATAGGGCCTTGGGCATGAGAAGTAAGTCTTGGAGGATACTTAGAGATCCTAAGGGATATGAGGTGTAAGCTCTTTGAGCATTTTTTTGGAGAAGTGTCGTGACCAACAGGAAGTTGGCAAGGTGGGAGGAGAGTGGATGTACCCAAAGATTGGGGAACCACTATAAATCTGTGTGTATTCTGTGTGTTGCTTTTCCTTGTGCAGGTACCTTATCTTGATAGCAAAACTTAATCTATCAATAAAGCAGCTAACTAAGAAAGAATCAAATATAGTCACTAAGGACTAAGAAACCTATTCACCCCCCCCCCCCTTAGGTGATTTAGCTATCCTTGAATTAAAGACTTTCAAGTGGTATCAGAGAGATGTTGCTCAAAATGGACTTAACAATATGAGTAGACCTTAAAGGATAGCTAAAAATGTTTTAACTTATGTGTTCTAAAGTGAACCATAAGGTGTGGAGATCAATGGAGCCTCAAATCAGCAAAAATGACAAGTAGACCATTGGACTGTTAGCACCTCTTGCAGACCACAAAGTCTATCCAGATACAAGAGCAATGATCAGGGCCCCTCTAACACATTTAGATAGTGAATCAGAGGTGGATGAAGCTGAGGATGGATATTGTAGAGGCTTTGAGCTGATAGCTACGCAACAAGAAGAAGAATTCAGCCAGGATGAGCCTGGTCCAGATCAGGTACAATCTCTGTCTAGTTCTTCTTATTGCTCAGGTCATGAGTCCAGCTCTGACTCTGATGCTTCCTCATCAAGTGATGATGAGAGTCCTCTATCAGAATATGATATCAATCAATTGATTGAGAATCATGCTGCACTTCTGAAAGCTTTCAAGGAAAGCAAGTTGCTTGTCAAGAAACAAGCAGAGGAAATTGCCTCCCTCCAGCTAGCTGCTTCCCATCAAGATGAGATTTCATCCTTGCTATCTCTGAAAGAGAGGGAATTAGCTCATCTTAAGATCATGGTAGATATCCATGTTGAGTCCATCAAATATAAGGACTCTATGATCAAGGTTCTTGAAGAGAAACTTGAAAGGAAGAAGATGATAGTGTCCAATTTCTCTAAGATAGATGCTATCAAGAGAAAATCTAAATCTGAGTGGATTTCTAAAGTTATCCAATCTCAGAGGAGAGGCCAAGCTCCTATTGTGCCACAATCAACCTTTTATAAGGTAATCCTCCCTTCTAACAGGCATGACCAGGACTGCTTTTATGGTCACTATAAGAATGGGAATTCTTCATTTAAGAACACAAGTGTATCTTACAAAAAGATTTGCTTTATAGAGCCTAAACACCTAGAGGTGGGTGAATAGGTTCAAATCCTTTTTAACAACTTAGGCAATTAAAAAAGTGAAACACAACACAACTATCACAACACAAAGAAAAACAATCACAGAAAATTCACAGCACAGCACACAATGGTTTATAGTGGTTCCCCAATTTATGGGTACGTCCACTCTCTCCCTTCACCTATCCAGAAGAGTGCTGGATTTGGCCAAACTTCCTTCCACTATCTCAGATCCTCAGATCTTATAACTCAGAACCCAACTGGTTCCTACAGCTTAGACTTATTCAAGTCCTACAACTCAGATTCTTCCAAAGAATCCTACCTCAAGCAACAACCCTACCTCAGCCTTAACCACCAGTCCTACAACTCAGATCACCAAGATCCTACCTCAGTCACTCAGCCCTACCTCAGCCTTAACCACCAGGCCTATAACTCAGATCACCAAGATCCTACCTCAGGCACTCAGCCCTACCTCAGCCTTTATATGTTTAGGCTTATAACTCAGATAGACAACTCTCCTACACTCAGATCTACAAGAGATCTTACAGAAAAATTGATTGTTTAAAATAATAAATTCTTCACCCAGATAGAAAGAGAATGAGGTGAAGACTTTCTTGATAAGTTCTTGATTGAACTGACTTCTTAAGATCCAACCTGTCTTAGCTTCTTCAAAGCTTTTTGAATCTGAACAAAGTAAGGTTGATCTTCAAATGAAGTTGGAGATGATCTTCAATCCAGCTTCCTTCTTGTATTCAGAATTAGATCTGAACTCCTCTTTTCAGACTTGTTCAGGATCTTCCTTATTCTTACTTTACATCTTCTGTATTTGTTTATTAGTTCACCGTTCACTCTTTTTGTTCGTGATAGAATATGTCTTTATATAGAACTCATCCAAGGTTACCGGTTGATCTAGTTCATAACGGCCTTCTGACAGCTCTGACAGATATAACAACTTTGTTTGGAAGATCCGATGGATGAGCTGTGAAGCTTTGAGGGCCACGAGCTGACCACTTCGCGCCTTTTGTTACTTATGACAGCTGTCAGGTCTTCAGTCTTGATACCTGACCCCTCCTTGAACTTTTATCACAACAGAGACTTGTCCGGATAACACTTAAAATGTGTCAACACAAATAGACCATGTATCGACACAAGTCTTGATAATGTCGACATAGCTCCTAATATGTCGACACAGTCATTCTTTATCTTCTCGACACAGCTTCTGTTGGAAGTGTCGACACAAGTCCTGTGTGTCGAGACAACTGCTTCTAGTCTCGACATTGCTGGTGTTGATAGATTTCTTGAGTGTGTGTCGACACAAGTCCTGTGTGTTGACAAAATTTCTTCTAGTCTCGACATAGCTGGTGTTGACAGATTTCTTGAGTGAGTGTCGACACAAGTCCTGTGTGTCAACACAGCTGCTTCTAGTCTGAACTTCTGTGTGTCGACACAAGTCCCGTGTGTCGACATAACTGTCGCTGACAGAATTTCTGTGTGTCGACACAAGTCCTGTGTGTCGATACAATCTGGCTTCTGGTGTCGACATATTTCCCTCACAAGTGTCGATATTTTTACTAAGAATATTTTCCTGCATTTCTTTAACCTGCACATTGAAACTCAACATCCCGTCAAATACACATTGATGTATATCATTGAGTTAAGTGAGGCTTCTCCAAATCTGGTACACAATTTCCAGTGTACCCAACAATCTCCCCTAATTTGGAGAAGTCATAACCCTTAGTCAATGATATACTCCACTTATAATAAAACAAAGATTAAGAAGCATATAATCATTACACAGATAGGGTAACTCATAATGCAGAAACAGCATGAAATATCATCACAGAATATAATAAAGTTCATTAATCAGGAATTAGTTTTTGATTTACAAGATTTTTTAGAACAGAAAATTACACAGTTCTAAAACTAGCCTATCTATCCCTAAGATTGATCAGGCTCCTTGATAACTATTCCATTGCCAGATTGAATCTTAGCTTGCACCTTGGATTTTGTGTCATCAGCTGGCTTATTCCCTTTAAGATCTTTCTTTTTGAGCTCTTCTGCCTTAATCTTCTGCCTTTCAAAGTAATGATAAGGCTTTGGGAAGTACTTGCTAGGCTCCACAGAGTTAGCAGGTAACTTCCCAGCTTTGATATCCCTTCTGAATTGATGTATGGCATCTTGCCTTTCCTGATACAACTCCATTCTTGTTCAGAGTACCATTTGCCTCTATCATACAGTTTATCTTTAACAACATTCCAAGCAGTAAGAATGATATTTATAGAAGTTGGACTCCATTGCTCAAAATCAGGCTTTAATTCAGCATGCTCTCTGAATTTTTTCTTAGATAGTTGAGCTTCTTTCTGAGCATCCCTAGCTTTTTGTGCTTCTTGATCTCTTTGTAAAGCAGCTTCAGACATTTCAACTTTTTCAATAATAACATTGTGTGCCTCCTGTGGAGGGCTATACATTTGATGTACTGCCTGTTGTACTTCTTCAAAATCAGATGGAGGATAAATGACTTGGGAAACTTCCTGCTGAATCCCTTCAATGTAAGCAGGTTGAATACCAGATTCAACAGTATTATCATCATCACAAAGGGGTGGATTTCCAAGAGTAGCTCTGATGGTATTGGATACCCATTTAGCATGATCTGAGCTTGCTTTGACTAACACTCTCTCCCCCTTTATGACTTCTCTAGCCACATGATCTCTTAGTTCATTCTTCTGAAACCTTACCTGATCAGCAAGATAATCTATTTTGTCTTTGTAGTAGAGTCTGATATTCTGCAGTTGATAAGAAATAGCCTTTTGAGATGCCTAAATTGCTGTTTGGACAGCAACTAGATCTTCTTTGATCTGGTTAGATACTTCAATTTTCACATCAGTAGCAATACCTCCCATTTTTGTGAGACTAGCATCATGTGAGTCTGTGAGATTTTCATTCATTATGAATTGATTTTCTAGAATATATCCTTATTTATCTCCAATGTCAGCTATTTTAGTTTGCATGTCCTGTTATTGTGTGGCCAAGTATACTACAGCATTACCTCCCTTATGGAAGCAATCTGTCATCTCCTTCTTATGCAAATTTACTTCAAATCTGATAGATTTGCTATCTTGGGCAAGCTGGAACTGCATTTCTTTGTGTGACTCATCCACATATTTCTCAAGAGCAAGTCTTTGCTCATCCATTTTCACTTGCAATTTCACCAAAAGTGAACTGAAGTCTATTCTTGGAGCAGATGTTTGAGGGACAGTCTGCATGGCTTTCTTATAGCCTGAGTTCCTCTTCCTGAGTTCCACCCGCTTCCTTTTCTTGGCCCTAGAAGCTTCTTCATCATCAGAAGAATTTGATGAACTTTCTATAGCCACAGTTTCCTTAGGACTTGAGGCATTTAGTGGCATCTCCCCCTCAGTCCTTGGCAGCTCCACCTCAGTCCTTGCTTCTTGGAAGTCAGGAAACAACTCTTTCAGAGTTACCTCCTGCTTCATCTGAACAGGAGGTATAATGTTCTCTTTTTCCACAAATGGTTCTCCCTGGACATCAAGATCCTCTTCTAGGGTTTTCTCTAAATTGGAGGAGTGGTGTTGCTCAGCTTGATCTGGGTCTGACATATGCACATCTTGTGCTTCTTTACTTGTACTAAAAAATAAGTAAGAGTAATCCCCCATAGACAATAAAATATGTTGACATGAGGAGGAACATATTTACTGGTTATATTATCTGCAATCGCTTGAATCTCGAGATGTTCCTCGAACCAATCATATACTTTATTGAGATAGGTAATCCAAGAAAGATTCCCCCTCCGAGAGCCGTATATAAAAATTTCATCTCGTACGGCTCAAGGCAAAACACACAAATACTGGTTTCAACGGATATGAAATAAATAGTTTTCAACTTCTTGGAGCTTAACCTCTAAACTCGATTTGACCCAAAGATACGAAGCGAAGTAAGAAAAATCCAGAATCTCTTCTTTGTGATGATAATGCCAATAAATACAATCTCAAGTTGGCTCATTTGTCTTTCTTTATGTGAATTGTGACAGGCCTTTTGAATCTTCTCTTCCCTGTTTTTTTTAGGAATTCTCTTGTTGAGACCCAATGAATTAATTGAAACCTCAAATTCATACTAGAACCACGATGATTTAAGAAAGCCGAAGCTAAACTCAAAGGCTCTCTTGTTTCTCGGTGATGATTGTTGCAGCATTGTTGATTTCTGAGACTATGTCCATAACAGTATCAGTTGTATTCTCACTATCCAGTGCAACTTCGGTTATACCTCCCCCTTGGGCTGGCAGCTATGATTGTTCAGGTTCTTGAACAATTGTAATCTCAGTGTGGTCTCCCCCTGGAGTGGAGACCATCTAGTTTTCTAGTAGTTGAATGCTCTCCCCTTGGGCTTGTGCCTCTTAAGCTAGTGTTGGTGAAGGTGATTTTCTTGGTTGTTCTTCATCTGAGCTGAAGTCAACCTGCTCTTCAGAACCACTAGAAGATTCTGCTGTCTGGGTGGTAGTTTTCTTTTCTTATCCTTTTTCACTTATTTCTGTGGGGTAGAAACATCTTTTGTCAAAACTCTATCCCATCTGGATAGTATTCTCAGATCCATTCTCCTCATGTGATTAATCTTGGTTCCTGGAGTTTGATTCATCACTTCTGGAATGGTGGAAGCCAAAAACAGTCTTAGTATTCTACCCAGATTGGGCTTCTTGGCACTTTCTTTTATCTTATCAAATATTACAGCAGACTAGTCTGTTTTCACCTTGTATATAACTCTGGTCATGAGTTTGAACATATAGGAAGAAATCCTATCATGTCCTCCTGTTTTACATAGAATAATCTTGCCTATTATCTCGGACAGGAACTTACCCTGGGAATTCATTCCCTTCCTGTTCATTGAAGATCCAATCTTGGTTGTGGGATCCAGTCCACACCATTAGAGTGCATCCCTTGTCATGGATGATGCGATATCATCTTCTTCCTTAATCTTAGGAAGCTGAAGTGACTTTCTTATATTCTTCGGTGAGAGTTTTACTGTAGTACCATTTACAGTGGACTTTATCTTCTTTCCCTTAGAATCCATTGTTGCTGATGAGTAAAATTCAAGAACCTCCTTCTTCAAGATCCTTGTAGGTTCTGAGACCAAGTATTCCAATCCATTTTCAATGATTAGGGTAATCACAGCCTTTATTTCTGGGGAGGCAGTCTTGAATGCCTTGCGTACAAGTTCATATCCTTCGTTGATCTTGTCTTCCTGTTGTGGCGCCATGAGTGAAAGAGAGAGAAGAGAGTCGACGGGAGAATTTCTTGTCGACACAAAGTCTAAAGTTGAGAGTTCTGAAAGCACAGTCGGACAGATTTTGTCTTCTCCTATTTATAGTATACTTGTAAAAAGGTAGGTCAAAAGTCGCGTCTAACTAGGGATTTTACTAGTCGAAAAAATTTTACATGTGTTGACATAGACGACCTAGGTCTCGACAGAGCTTTGTAGGTGTCGTCATGTCTATGTGTCGACATACTTTTGCCTGTGTCGACATAGACTAATTAATTCTTGACAGAGTATTGAGGGTGTTGATATGTTTATGTGTCGACAATGATTTTTGTGTTGACACAAAAATCTACTAGGACAAGGTCTCGACAGAGTGGTGTTGACACAACCATTTCCTGTCGACACAGATTTTATTTCTGTGTCGACCCAATTTATTTCTTTGTCGACACACCTTGCTGATAGTGTCGACACAATTTGCTTGTGTCGACACAAACTTTCTAACTTAGCCAAATTTCTTGAGAAATTTTGTGCTGACCTAACATCTCATTCTAGGTTCAACATACCTAATTCAATTTTAAAATAATTGAATTTACTTTCATCCAGAGGGTTTGTAAATATATCAGCAATTTGATTGTTAGTGTTGACAAATTCTAGACTTATGTCTTCTTTTTCAACATGTTCTCTGATGAAGTGAAACCTGATTTTTATATGTTTTGTTCTGCTATGTGAAATAGGATTTATAGCAATAGATATAGCACTAGTAGAATCACAATATATCGGAATTCTACTTACCTTAATGTCATAGTCTTCAAGTTGATGTTGTATCCACAACAACTGAGCACAGCAACTGCCTGTAGCTATATACTCTGATTCAGCAGTGGAAATAGCTACACTTGTCTGCTTTTTGCTGCTCCATGACACCAACCTTCCACCTAGGAACTGACATGTGCCTGTGGTGCTTTTCCTATCTTCTTTGCAGCCTGCAAAGTCATCATCTGAAAAACTTGTTAACAAGAAATCTCTATTCTTAGGGTATCAAAGACCTAGATTAGGTATGCCCTTAAGATATCTTAAGATTCTCTTAACAATAGAATAATGAGATTCCTTTGGGCAAGCTTGGTACCTAGCACAGACACATGTGGCATACATGATGTCAGGTCTACTAGCAGTTAAGTAAAGTAGGGAGCCAATTATCTCTCTATACAAAGACTCATCAACAGGTTTTCCTGCCTCATCTTTGCATATAGGCATACTTGTCCCTATTGGAGTTTTCATGGTGGAGGCTGACTCCATGCCATATTTCTGAATTAACTCCTTGGTGAATTTAGACTGAGATATGGACAATCCATCATCAGTCTGTCTAACTTGGAGTCGCAAGAAGAATTTCAGCTCACCCATGCTGCTCATCTCAAACTTCCCTTGTATAAGTTTGGTAAACTTTCTACAAAGGTTGTTTTCAGTTGAACCAAAGATAATATCATCAACATATATCTAGACTAGGATGATCTTACCTTTTGATTCCCTAAAGAATATAGTCTTGTAAATTTTCCCTCTTGAGAATTTATTCTCAATAAGGAAAGCAAACAGTGTTTCATACCAAGCCCTAGGGGCATGTTTCAATCCATATGAAGCTTTCTTAAGCCTATATACATAGTTGGGATAAAGTGGATTTACAAAACCTGAAGGTTGTTCAACATAAACTTCCTCTTTTAAGTCACCATTCAAAAATGATGACTTTATATCCATTTGAAATACTTTGAACCCTTGATAAGCTGCATAAGCCAGGAACAGTCTTATTGCTTCCAACCTTGCCACTTGGGCAAATGTTTGATCAAAGTATATCCCTTCTTCCTGTTTGTAGCCCTTTGCTACGAGTTCTGGCTTTGTTCTTGATTATAGTGTCATTTTCATCTAACTTGTTCCTGTAGATCCACTTAGTTCCTATGACATTGTGATTCTTTGGTTTAGGAACCAACTCCTAGACTTTACATCTTCTAAATTGATTCAACTCTTCCTGCATGGCATCAATCCAATTTGTGTCTTGTATAGCCTCTTCAAACTTCTTAGGTTCCATCTGGGACAAGAAGCTTGAACATAGAACTGTGTTCATGCTCTTGCTTCTGGTCAGAACTCCATGTCTTGCATCACCAATTATTTGGTGTGCTGGATGATCCTTCAAATATCTTCTTGCTGGAGGAAATCTGTCCACCTCTTGGTCTTCTTCATTGTCCTCATCTAGATGTACTTAATTGTCTTCATCTTCATCCAGTGAGACTTGTACTCCCCTTGGACAGCATCCATCATTTTCTTCATCCTGTCTTGCAGGTTGGTCTTCACTAATTGTTAGCTTTTCCATCTTTTCGTTCAAACCTGTAGGGCTAACAGAAGTTCTAGACAGCTCACAGTTAATTATCTTAGACTCATCAAAGACTATATGGACAGATTCATCTACAACTTGTGTAGTCAAGTTGTAGATTATGTATGCCCTACTGTTATTGATGTACCCAACAAATATCGCTTCTAGGGATTTGGCAACAAACTTAGTTTGATAGTGCCTGCCATTATTTAGAACATAACACTTGCTATCAAAGATTCTGAAGTAGGATATGTTTGGTTTTCTGCCTTTCATAATCTCATAGGGTGTCTTTTTGTGTCTTTTGTTGATGGAAGCTCTATTTAGAACATGACATGCAGTATTTACTACCTCGGCCCAGAAGTATTTAGGGAGAGAAGTGTCACTTAGTAGTGTTCTATTTGCCTCAATAAGAGTCCTATTCTTTCTTTCAGCAACCCCATTTTGCTGGGGAGTTCTAGGTGAGGAGAACTTCGGATGAATCCCTAGTTCTTCACAAAACTTTGTCATGCATTCAGACTGAAATTTAGTCCCAAGGTCACTTCTGATTTTGACCATTGAATTGTTAAGTTCATTCTGAATTTGCCTAACAAAATTCTGGAAGACAGTAGGGGTTTCAGATATCTGCCTCAAGGAAAAAACCCATGTAAATCTAGAATAGTCATCCACAATTACAAATGTATAAGCTTTCCTACCTAGACTATGAACTGGCATAGGACCAAATAAATCCAAATGCAGGAGCTAAAGACATCTCACATAATCGTTGGTATCATGTCCATGGAAAGAGGCCTTGGTCTGTTTGCCCTTTTTGCAAGCTGAACATACACCATCTTTAATGCACTTGACCTGAGGACCATTCCTCACTAAATCCATACTAAAGAGTTGGCCTATTGACTTGTAGTTCAGGTGAGCTAGTCTCTTGTGCCATTGAACACAATGAGATACTTTCTCATCTACAACTAGACAAATAGGAGAGATCTTATTCTCATAATAAAAGTTAAGACAGTAGACATTTCCTTTCCTGGTGCCTGTCAGAATGATCTCTTGATCATTTGACCTTCTTATTTGGCATACACCCTTATGGAAAGAAGTGTCATAACCTAGATCACTTAGTTGGCTTATGCTAATTAGGTTATGTTTTAGACCTTTCACATAAGCCACTTGGGTGATAGTAATAGAGTTATTGGAAATGTTACCAAACCCTTTGATGACTCCCTTTTAAGATCCACCAAAGATTACTTTGGGTTCATTTTCTTTGGGAGAGTAATCCTTCAGCATCCTTCTTGTTCCAATCTTGTGCCTGGAACATCCATTGTCCAAGTACCATATAGGTGTATGGCCACTTAGACTCACCTGCATCAAATAAAATTACCTATCCTTAGAATCCAAATTGCTATTGGGCCTAGGTCTAGGTCAGCTTGATATTTGACATGCTTACCTACAGCCTTTCTGACAGGTAAGTTGGCCTTTTTCAGAATACCATCACTGTACCAACAATCAATGGCATAGTGGCCCACCTCGCCACAACACCAGCACTCAAATCATTTGTACCTTATCTTAAGTATAGGCTTAACAATATTGCTGTCAGCAGTCCTTTTAAGTGCAGATGCTGGAGCAGCAAACACTAAGGATTCTTTTATAACCTGGTGTGTTTCCTCATGGGCTGCCCTATTAGCATTTGCTCCCTTGCCATTCAGATTACCATACTTATAGTGACCATGAGTGATGTCATGATCATACCTATTAGTAGGCTGCATCACTTTTCTGAAAGAAATAGGGGGTTTGAAGGCTAGTGGATGAACTGGGGCTTTGCTTTTTCTTTTGGAATTAGCTTCCCTAGTTCTATCCTTGAAGCCTAATCCTGTCTTACCCTTTTGGGAGATAAAGTTATCTATTAAGGGTAAGGCTGACTTTGGCTTTGAGAATTTAGCAACAAGATCCTTCTCTCTTTGAAGTCTGACTTCCAGACTCTTGATGTGATCATTTTTGAAGGTAATTGTACCCATCTGAATAACAGTTATATTTTTTAGTTTGGCAACTTCATTCAGCTTCAAATCCAGCACTTTTGTTGAATCTGATGCAGCCAATTTAAGAGACGCAATTTCCTTAGCCTGCTCTTTGACAAGGATTCTGCTTCTCTTAAGAGCTTGCAACAGACCACCATACTCATCAATTAGTTGATGGACATCCCCTTCAGATTCAGAACCATCCTCATCTCTTGATGCTGATGCTTTTGATTCTGATCCAGTATAATGATCAGAGACTGATGATGGATTGTATACCTTACTGGGACCAGCTAATCCTGGCACTGATCTTCCTCAGACAAATCCATCAACCCTCTACAATAATGATCTTCACTCTCATTTATAGAATCCAGCATTTGCAAGAATTCAGTTTCTACAGAATCCTCTTCTATAGTGAACAATCCAATATAGGCTTCTACTTCATCCTCTTCTCCAGATTCTAATGATGAAGAGTCAGTACAACACTTCTGCTTCTGGGCCACAAGGGATCTCTCCTTCTTACCCTTATTTTGATGATTTTTCTTGTCCTTAGATTCCTTTCATTTATTAGGACAATCAGTTATGACATGTCCTGGCCTGTTGCAATAATAGCAAACAATTTTAGAAGAAGTTTTTTACTAGGATTAAAGCCATACCTGTCATCCTTAGAAGTTTTCTTCTTCTTGTAATAGTCATTCTTGGAGAGAGATGAAGATGGCTTTGTTCTCCATTTCTTCTTCTTCATGAACCTTTTAAACTGCCTTGTAAAGGCAGCAAAGTCTTCATCAGAGTTGTGGCTGTCTGAAGTGTTGATGTCAGGATTTTCTGATACAACCTCAGCAATTCTCCTGGGTGGAGAAGGAGACTTTCTCCTACCCTTTCTTATGGCTTTAGCCTTGAAGGCTACTGACTTTTCTTTGTATTCAGACCTATTGCTTTTCTCCTTCTCCATTCTGGCAATGAGATGCATTTCATAAGATAACTGTTTTCCAAACAAGGTTAGTGGAGGTGTATCAGCAAGCCTGACCACCTCTCTAATGGCACATATTTTTGTGTCCCGGTCCTTGGTTAATGACATGAGAAACTTATCATTTAGTTCATATGTGCTAAAGACTCTTCCATAGGTCATTAGCTCATTTACAATTCTAAAGAATTTCTTGTAATATTCATCTATGCTATCTATCTGGCTTGTCTAAAGCTCTCATATTCTTGATTTAGCATGGACTTTCTATCCTCTCTTACTTCTTCAGTTCCCTCCATGTAGACAATCAAAGTGTCACATGTCTCCTTGGAGGTTTTTCATTATACCAGATTCTGGAATGTAGAATCATCTATGACAGTCACAATTATGTTTTGTGCTCTCTTATCTAAGGTTGTTAGGATGATCTCTTCCTTAGTCATTTCAGAATAGCTCTTTAGAGTTTTGAGATTTTCATCAAGAACTGATATGTTCATAGGAATGAAAGGACCTTCTAGAACTGTGATGTAAATTCTTAGATCAGATGCTTCCATGAACAATCTGACCCTCTCTTTCCATATGCCAAAGTTTTCTTTCCAACAGATAGGAAGTTTCATGGATCCAAGTTCCTTCTGATTTTCATTTAAACCCATTCTGGCTAACAGTTAATTGCCTTGGAGATCTACACAGACTGTTAGGTCTATATTTGAGTGAACCTCCCTCTGATACCACTTGAAAGATTTGGTTTATAGAGCCTAAACACCAAAAGGGGGGTGAATATGTTCAAATCCTTTTTAACAACTTAGGCGATTAAAAATTTTAAACACGGCACAACTATCACAGCACAAAGAATAACAATCACTGAAAATTCACAGCACAGCACACAATGGTTTATAGTGGTTCCCCAATTTATGGTTACGTCCACTCTCCCCCTTCACCTATCCAGAAGAGTGTTGGATTCGGCCAAACTTCCTTCCACTATCTCAAATTCTCAGATCTTACAACTCAAAACCCAACTGGTTCCTACAGCTCAGACTTCTTCAAGTCCTATAACTCAGATTCTTCCCAAGAATCCTACCTCAGGAAACAACCCTACCTCATCCTTAACCACCAGGCCTACAACTCAGATCACCAAGATCCTACCTCAGGCACTCAGCCCTACCTCAGCCTTACCAACCAGGCCTACAACTCAGATCACCAAGATCGTACCTCAGGCACTCAGCCCTACCTCAGTCTTTATATGTTTAGTCTTACAACTCAGAGATACAACTCTCCTACACTCAGATCTATAAGAGATCTTACAGAAAAATTGATTGTTTAAAATAATAAATTCTTCACCCAGATAGAAAGAGAATGAGGTGAAGACTTTCTTGATAAGTTCTTGACTGACTTCTTAAGATCCAACTTATCTTAGCTTCTTCAAAGGTTCTTGAATCTGAACAAAGTAAGGTTGATCTTCAAATGAAGTTGGAGATGATCTTCAATCCAGCTTCCATCTTGTATTCAGAATTAGATCTGAACTCCTCTTGCAGACTTGTTCAGGATCTGTCTTTTTCTTACTTTACATCATCTGTGTTTGTTTCTTAGTTCACCGTTCACTCTTTTTGTTTGTGATAGAATAGGTCTTTATATAGAACCCATCCAAGGTTACCGGTTGATCCGGTTCATAATGGCCTTCTGACAGCTCTGATAGATGTGACAGCTTTGTTACTTATGATAGCTGTCAGGTCTTCAGTTTTGATACCTGACCCCTCCTTGAACTTCTATCACAGCAGAGACTTGTCTGGATAACACTTCAAATGTGTCAACACAAATAGACCATGTGTCGACACAAGTCTTGATGATGTCAACACAGCTCCTAATATGGCAACACAGTCATTCTTTATCTTCTCGACACAGCTTCTGTTGTATGCATCGACATAAGTCCTATGTGTCGACACAACTGCTTCTAGTCTCGACATAGTTGGTATTGATAGATTTCTTGAGTGTGTGTCGACACATGTCCTTCTTGTCGACAGAACTGCTCCTAGTCTCGACATAGCTAGTGTTGATAGATTTCTTGAGTGAGTGTCGACATAAGTCCTATGTGTCAACACAACTGCTTCTTGTCTGAACTTTTGTGTGTCGACACAAGTCCCGTGTATCGACATAACTGCCGTTGATAGAATTTCTGTGTGTCGACATAAGTCCTGTGTGTCGACACAATCTAGCTTCTAGTGTCTACACATTTCCCTCATAAGTGTCGACACTTATACTTAGAATATTTTTCTGCATTTCTTTAACCTGCACATTAAAACTCAACATCCCACCAAATACATATTGATGTATATCATTGAGTTAAGTGAGGCTTCTCTAAATCTAGTATATAGTTTCCAGTGTACCCAACACTTACAATGGGAAAAGAAAGGGTAGGGAATGAGTGCCTTTAAGGCTCCCCATGAAAAAGTACAAATGGCTCATGCTGGACCATTTATATTTGGTACCTCAGCCCAAACTCACAAGGGAAAGACTGTGGCTTTCAATCAAGCCCATCCAGCAAGGACTCAGACCAAGGGTCGGTCTACCAGCAACCCTAACTTGGCTAGCTCGGATGATATAAATAGCTCGTCATCTACAAAGAAGACAGCTGTAAATACCATTTTGGGCAAGCAAAGGAGCCTGCTGGAAGAATAACCTTCAATCAGATCCTTACTGAAAGGAACCGGAAGAAAGTTGTTGCTCCTCTTCCTTCTGTTCAGTCGGCAGTTAACCACACTACAAAACCTATTCAAAAAAGAAGATATAATATCCATGAGTGTTGGTATTGTGGTAAGGTGGGGCATTTTGCCCTAGATTGCTAGCACAATCCTTCTGTGTCTAGAGCAAGAGTTAGCCTACCTGTCATAATTTATGCAGGTAGTCAAGTTAGATTTCAGTCTAATAAGAACCTAGGATCCAATACCTATTGGGCTTCTAAGGTAAGATCATTTTGTCTTGCAGGATACTCCAAGTGGTCATGACCATTTATGGTCCTTGGACAGAGATGTACCAGACCTAAGTCTTGGTACAAGGAATGACTCAACGAATCATAGTGCATAAGATGTCAAAGACATGTGCAACTGTTAAGGGGGAGCTTGCAAAGAAAATCCAGATGCACATCAAAGGCTAAAGATCAGAAGCAAGGTTGCTGGTATACTCAGAGACTGTGAATCCAGTATGGGCTTCAAGTCTACGGGGCAAAGATTAGTATAATTCACCTAGCTTTTAATTCTACTATTTAATTGATAAATTGATTATGCTTGTTAGATATAAGGTAATTGAAACTAATGTCTGAGAAGATATGAAAATATTTGTCTAAATAATTCTTCTCAATAAATATATTAGTGGCTCACATGTTCACTATGCCATAATAAGTAACTAGTCTCATCATACCCAAAGACACATATTACATGTGCAATACTAGGATAGATAAGTATCAAAAGTTAGTTTAAATCAATTGAGTTTGGGGGCTAACACACTCTCAGTTGAAACTAATTTAAGGATTTTGAAATTATGTCTAATTGCACCCCACTAAAACACATACTAATATGTGTATTGTAGGACAACCTTAACCCTGCAAGTTAGGCCAACATAGTTAGGGGCTAGTGTAATCTAATTACTAAAGGAAACAGATGTTGAGCAAAATAAGCTTACTCACACAAAATTGTAGAAAAGATGGTCTGCAGATAAGTGTCGGGATTCAATCCTGGCCATTGATCCAAATTAATCAACAAAATAGGATAGTGACCTTCCGCCTTCTTTTTAGGAATAACTATAAATAGAAGAGCTTGTCCAATAAGCAAAGTCACTATTCCTTACCCTCTCCCGCCCGCATTTTCCAAAACGACGGAAAGCTGCTCTCACTAGGTTTCAGGAATTCGCAAGTGAAATGGCGCCCAAGAGACCGGATTTCCTCTTCGAAGGTTTGGAATTGGTGAAGAATGGATTCAAGGACGCCCCAAAAGAGATACAATTTGTTCTTCATCTTCTCCAGGCTTATGAACTAGAATTCGTCCTGTCAGAACCTTGTCTTCTGTGAAAAAGGGAAGTACTAGAGTTGTTCGCCAATGTCAAGGGAAATGTATCTGCTGGCAAGCTTAAGACGACTTTGAATGGGATGAAAGTCAAGATAACCCCAAGGAGGCTGAGCAAAGCACTCAAGCTGCCCAAGTTCTCTTCCACATATGACGAAGACAAACTGGCCTAGGATAACATCAAAGCTGCAATAAAATGCTGCGGACTTTCCAAGCACACCACCGGCTCCATCCTCAGGAAAGAACTTAACCTAAGAGGTAAGTTTTTAGCCGATGTAATTGGAAAAGCCTTGCTCTGCAAGACAGGGTCACATGATAAAATTTCAAAGAAGATGTTTGAGATGATGGCACGGGTCATTCTAACCAAGAGGAATGATTGGGGCTGGATAGTGGTTGATCAAATAGTGGACTGCATGGCTGAACAGAATTTGGGGAGAATCCTATCACTATTTTTGCGAGAAACAGTTCCAGAAATCCTGAACTTGAAGCTTGGTGTAAGGATACACCACATGAGAAGAATGGACATCAAGTTGCTGGAGAGGTGGGACAGGGTACTTCAACCCCATGGACCATCAGCTGTGGAAGGGAAATGAAAGAAGATTGCTGCTACTGAGCCCAGCTCCTCTAGCAGCTCATCTGAGGAGGAAGAGCCTCATAATCCAGATCTACCATCATCTATTGAAGTGTCTAGGAGGGACATGAATATTCAGGTATCTGCCTCTTCTGAACTTACTCCCCTTAGTCGTGTAAGCAGAACAGAGTCAGACATTGTCCCTGAAGATGATGAGCCTGCTGCTGAGATGGTTGGATCTGTTATTGAGGAAGGAGGTGATAGGATATCTGCAAGGATGGAAGAAGATGCCTCCAGATTGGATGATACAGATAGGCATATGCCTGTGTCTGATAATCATGATGCTCCTAGGCCTTAGAGTGAGGGGGATATCAAACTTGCTTCAGATAAAGAGACAGTTATGTCTGAAGAATAATATCCTCTGGATAAAGATATGGAAATTCCAAGTGCTGAGAAAAGGAATGCTCCAATTGAGGGGGAGCAGCTGATATAAGGGATAATGCAAGATGCATTATTTGTAGGGGAGCAACTAAAAGTTCCCCCAATAGTGGTACTGTCTGCTACAGCTGATAAAGAGGTTGTTGCTGCTGCTGACCTGCATGCAAATGAAAGCATGGCAGAGTTTGAGGTGGAGATACCATCTGATCTCTATGCTCGTGAAGTGCATGATCTAGTTTCCTCAGAATCAGAGGAGAGGAATCTAGTCATGAGAAGGAGCAATCCTCAGCTCATACAGTGGATGACCCCGCTCTAAGAACAGGGGTCAGGCAAGTCCAGCAGACCCAAAATTAAGGCACATCAGCTGGAACAGATCAAATTTCACCAATACTCTTGGCCCAGCTGAAAAGCTTATTAGATGAGTAAAGAAGAACCCTAGAAACTTTTGTAGATGATGCTTTAAAGAACATCAGGAATGAGCTGGCTATAGAAATCAAATCAATTCGATTTGAAGTAAACTTACTAATGGGTGAAACTGCGAAGTTTTTCACCAGGGCTGCACCAGTTGTCGACTATACAATGGAAAAGCTAGATGAGGCGAACAAGAATGTGGTCATTACCATACAAAATCAAGAGATTCAGGCCCAGAACTCACTAGCTGTACACAATGATACCCATGTATTATTGAATAAGAAGACTGCTACTATACTAACCAAAGCAGATGAATGCACCAAATTGCTAGATGACCACTTACTGGTGGTAAAAAATAATATAATTGCTAGAGTTAATCATCTGGAGCTCAAGAGATTTGAAGCTAGCACCTCACAGACTACTCAAGTAATTGAAGAAGTCAAAAAGGGGGAGAGAATATCATCAGAACAAATACAGAGAATATGGTTTGGGCCACAAATGTTGTGAGAGGATCATTGGGAATGGATCCACTACAATATAAAAACATCCCAATGATGTCTGATCATGTACAAGAAGCCTTAAACAATAGGTATAGTACTACCCAAGTTCAAGACAATCAAGAATATGTTAAGTACATTGAAGAGGGTGACAGTGTTGATGCTCAGTGGGGAGTGATGACTACTGTTGCTCAGAATCCTTCCTTCAGCCCCACTGTAGTTCGATCACTATAGGTCAAAGAAATAATCACTGCTGATGCTGAAGAGGAGGCCAGGCTAATAAAAAAGAGATATAGAGAAGAAATGGAACAGAGGCCTGATTTTGAGGTATGGAGCCCAGAATCTAGAGCCATCATTCTGACGACTTGGGATCTTGTCAAAAATAAGACTACAGACAGAGGAAAATAGTATAGCTCATCAGAATGGGAGAAAATGGAAAAGAAGGATACTTCTAGGAGAATCTACTGGAATAACAAGAACTCAAACCTTCTAAAACCTGGTGAAGTTAAGCCCACCAAGTATTTCTTAAAGCCCTTTAGCTATTTCCAAAGGCAAAAAGCTAAAAGAGAAGAGGCTGGATTGGAAAAAAAACAAAGAAGAAGGTAGCTGATGAAGCAGATAAGGCTGATAAGAAGGGAAAGAAGCTAGCTAATGCAGAAGACAAACCGACAAAGAAGACTAAAGGCAGTGGAATAGTTATAAGGGAACCTGAAACTTGAAAAGTTTCAGGTTCTTCTTATAGGGCTTAAGGAACATGTTATTTTATTTCATGCACAAACAATATAATTTTTCATATGATAAATGAAATAGCCTTTATTTTGTCTGAATTCATTTTATATCTAAGATATACAGTTTAAATTGCTTACTATATAGATTGTATAGGTGTGTTAGTGTATACATTGTCTTAGGGTTTTGACTTCTTCAAATAGGGGGAGATTGTTGGGTCAATTGATCCCAATGTCCTAGATTTGAAGAAGGCATAGCAAATAATATATACACATGTGGTAATCTAACTTGTGTTTAAGATGAGTGATTGTAAGGTGAATACTATAAATTGAATGGACAGGTTACTTATATGGCCAAGTCAGGTAAACACTTACCTAAGATGTGGGCTAATAGAAATATATCTAAGTACACAGGCGTTGAGTGAAGGTGATTCACTCAATGCCAGTTAACTTATAGCACTGAGTGAAGCCTATACAGTCAAAGCCAAAGCAGTGGCAAGTTGAGAAAATGGCTAAGTCCACAGGTGTTGAGCTAAGTCAACTCACTCAATGCCATACAGCAAAAAGTTATAAGACAGGCTAAAACAGTAAAAGCCTAAGTTGAAATGAGCAGAAAAGTTGCTAAGTCCATAAGAGTTGAGTGAATTCAACTCACTCAATGCCATGCAGCTAAAGGCAGATATATAGCTAAGTAGTTTGGCGTTGAGTGTTGGAGACACACTCAACGCCACACAGTAAAACGTTGTGAGTTGAACTCAGTTCAAAATTCGTCAAACTGAGTTCAGAGTTCGTCGAGCTGAGCTCAACATTCGTCGAACTCAGTTCAGTTCATCGAACTAAGTTCAAAAATGTGGCTAAAGCAAAAAGCGTTGAGTGAGGCATGCTCACTCAACGCTCACAATGCCTAAGATGTTGAGGCAGAAAATTGGCTAAGGCAAAAAAGCATTGAGTGAAGCGTGCTCACTCAACGCTCTGAACGTCTAAGTTGCAGAAAGCATTTCTAAGGCAAAAAGCGTTGAGTGATGAAGACATGCTCAACGCTCTCAACGCCAGAGAAGCAAGAAGTTTTTACTAAGGCAAAAGCGTTGAGTGAGGCTTGTTCACTCAATGCTCTCAATGCCTAGATAGACAAAATTTTGTCTAAGTGTTTTGGCGTTGAGTGAAACTCTTTCACTCAACGCCTATACTACTGATGCTTGAATTTTTACTAAGTCTTCAGGTGCTAATGTCAGCAAGTCAAAAAGTCAACCATATTCAAATCGTGAGCGGCAAAGCCATAGTACATGAAAAAAGGCATCGTAGGCCTACTGTACGAAAGTTAGGCGTTAAAGCAAAGATGCAGCCAACATTAATTGTGTGGGACCCACTCCTAATAGAGCCACTGGGTTACAATAAATAAAAGGAGAAGCTCTTTATAGAAAGAGAAGCTGTTACAGTAGTTCTTAAAAATTGCCATTGTTGTGGTTGTAGCTGAAGAACAGAGAGCCCAAGACAAGCAAGTCTAGAGGCATATCAAGTTAGTTGTTGTTATCAACATCTTCAACATCAAGATTGGTGGTTCCATCTTCATCTACACTAGCTAGCAAGCTCAGGGTGATTCACTTAGAAAGAGATAGTAGCTAGGGACGACCCTTGTTATAGGTGCTTCACATATCCAGTCAACAAATCCTATAAGAACATTCTCTTAGGGAGCTGTGAAGAAGGAGACAGGACAGAACTTCTAGTTTAGTTCATAAAGGCGTAGAACAGTGTTTTGTAAGTCACTTCCAGCTCAAGTGGATATACTTGCTACTGTGAAGTAGTTAGGGCTAAGGATTTCTTAGTCCAGAAAAGTAGACTCAAGAAAATCACTTCTGGAGTCAAAGTTGGGCTAAGTCTAACTTAGTCATGGTAGATTGGCATAGAGAAATTTCTCTTGTGTCCAATCAAGAACCTCACCAACTTCCACCTTATAGGATCTTTTGTGGATCTGAGTGGTAGGAGCAAATTTGCTCTGAGGTAGGATCCAAGTGTAGATCTGAGTTGTAGGGTTGTTTAGCCTGAGCTGTAGGTGCCTGGAAGGGAACTGAGGTAGGTACCTGCTAGGTACGGGGTTGTAGGAGTGCTGTAGCACTCTGAGAGTAGGGTTTTGTGCCTGAATCTGTAGGGGTTAGAAGCCTGAGCTATAGACCTTTGTATAAGGCTGAGGTAGGTGGATTGAGGGTCACTGAGTGTAGGAGCAATGCAGAGCTCTGAGGTAGGATCCTTTGTGGATCTAAGGTAGGGTTGTCCTCCTAGCCTGGGAGTAGGGCTTAACAGCCTTAGGTAGGTGATCTTAGGATCACTGAGTTATAGGGCATTGGGCCTGAGAAGTAAGTCTTGGAGGAGACTTAGAGATCTTGAGGGATATGAGGTGTAAGCTCTTTGAGCATTTTTTTTGGAGAAGTGACTTGACCAACAGGAAGTTGGCAAGGTGGGAGGAGAGTGGATGTACCAAAAGATTGGGGAACTACTATAAATCTGTGTGTATTTTTTGTTTTGCTTTTCCTTGTGCAGGTACCTTGTCTTGGAAGAAAAACTTAATCTACCAATAAAGCAACTTACTAAGAAAGAATCAAAAATAGTCACTAAGGACTAAGAAACCTATTCACCCCCCCCCCCCTCTAGGTGATTCAGTTATACTTATAATAAAGACTTTCATGCCCTAATTCTCTAATTATTATAAATAATTAGAGATTGGGGAACTACTATAAATCTGTGTGTATTTTTTGTTTTGCTTTTCCTTGTGCAGGTACCTTGTCTTGGAAGAAAAACTTAATCTACCAATAAAGCAACTTACTAAGAAAGAATCAAAAATAGTCACTAAGGACTAAGAAACCTATTCACCCCCCCCCCCTCTAGGTGATTTAGTTATACTTATAATAAAGACTTTCATGCCCTAAATTCTCTAATTATTATAAATAGGATATAAGTGGACTGATTTGAGACATTGCAGAATTTAGAGAGCTGATTCCTGGATTTTCGTGATCATCTCACGGTGTCGTCTCTATGGAATCCTATGTGATGACTCCTAGGCTTGTATCTCCCCCCCCCCCCCCAAGGTATCCCTAAATCCTAAGCATCATTTTTCATCATTCAATCCCCCCTTACAACCGCCCAAAGTCCTCCTTCTAGTCAGATGTCTACTGGCACATTTCCCCCCAACAACTTCCTCATCCAACCTTAATCCCCGCCCTAGGCCCTCCCTATCCACCCCACAACACAGTCGGTCACCCTCCACATCCATCCACAGCCGGCTCCCTCCTAGCCCCCTCAACTGTTAACGCCACCCAACCCACCAGCCTCTGAAACCACTGCCAGCCCCTTGCGGCTTCCCTATAACAACCGCCCCTCCATCAAAGCCCCAACCCCTTGCCTTCAGCTTCCCCTAACCCATGGAGCCTCTCACATCCCCTCCTCCTAAAATCCTCCCAGATTTTGGCAGTCTAGCCCAGACCCGCCCTTCCCCTATACCCACCCCTTGTCCTACAACCCGGATCCACTCCAAAAAATCTGATCCATACCTCCTACGTTTGGATCTACCTTTACATAGTTGGATCTAGTCATTTCCAACTCGATTATGTCTCACTGCCTAGGACAGCCACCTACATTATTTTCCCTCCTCTCGTTCCACATTGGATTGCCATCAAAACACATCAGGCTTCGAAATCTTCATTGTCTTGGTCAGCTCACTACTTGGTGAGTCTTTGTTGTATTTGACTATTTTTTTAGCATTATTAATATCAGTTGGATCTCATACTTATTTGGATCAGATCTCTTATATTGTGTTTTTTTGCTTTTAGATTATCATTGTGATTTGTAGGGTCTATTCACCACGCACTCTCGCTTTGGCCCTCCACGCAGAGGAAAACCTAACCCGTTTGCTTAAACGAATTGTTTTTACTTTTGCCATAATCAATCATGTGCAATTAAATTATTTAGTGCTCAATTTGAATTATTTGTCGGGCTTTGCATTGCATGTAGGATTAGGGCAACACTACATCCACCACCTATAGATTCATCTTGCGTCAATAATGGCCTAGGATTTCATTGACACATTGTTGGGGGGATCAGCATCTGGAATATGGGGAGAATGACTTCAATGGCAGGCCTTATCGACTATCAATTTCCTGTACCACTCTAGTCGTAATGGCTCGCACAACTTTGAGACAACATCAATTGTGAATGCCAGGGTAGTTGATGGGCCACTACACGCCTCAATTGTTGGTCATCCTCACTATCGACAAAGCTTAGAATATAGATTGACTACATGAAGTCTAGCCGATCAATCCAAAAGCAGGTTGGTTCTGCGGAGAGATGGCAAAGAATCAAATGCACTATACCGAATTTATCACGAACACTGATCGTAACGGAATACTGTTGGAACCTTGTTGCAGTTGCCGAATGTCGGAAGCTAGGGAAAGAGCTATCAAATCCCCAACCATAACTAAGGTGAGAACAAAGAGAGAAAGAAAGAATTTCTTGCGCCATTATTTAATAGCCCTGCAGCTCTTTAAATAGATTTTACATGTAATCCATATGCAAGCAAGTCCACATCCTCAAGCTAATTATGAAAAAACCAAAAGCACCTAGGATCTTCAAAATACAAATTATAGCATAATTAAATTAAAAACTTAACACTGATGCAGACCATTATTAAATTAAAATTTCACTCTTCATCTTCCTCCTCTTCTTTATTCTCTCCTTGGTTATGATTGGAGATTTGGTAGTTCTCCCTAGATCTCCTCGCATCCAGAGGTCATGGCAATGCTCCAACAATATCCAAGGATGATCAAAATTTGTAACAGACTATTAACTTAGATTTATGGCAATCCCAATTTTAAACAATGTCATTCATATGTATAAGTGATAGTATTTCATTCAATTAGATATTGCTGCCAATCAAAATAAATTGTTGTACAGAAACAAAAAAAGTGAAATGTGCCTTTATGTTGACGTTTATTTGAATGCAAATTACATAATCTATTGTTCCCGCATTAACCTCTAATTTTATATACATGTTCAAATGATTTCATTCACTTCATAAAGCTGTTTAAAATTACTCTCATACATACAATGTATATACATTAGAAAAGATGGCAAGGAAGCTCGGTGCACAAAGCAACCCTGCGTAGTGAAGGTCTAGAGAAGGGTCCCACCAGAAGGACCCTCGCATAAGGAAAGAAAACAATTTTCCTATTAATTTAAAATATGAATACCAAATTTATGGCATAATGAGATTAGTGCATCTATTATTAATTTCTAAGGACTTAAACAATTCTACCTTTAAGAATTGTACCCTAAGCAAAAATATTTGAATTCATAGTGCATCTAGCATAGTAGCACATCCCCGAAATTGGTAGTATAAGCATTTGAAAAAATAAGAATAAAATTAACTCTCAAGAAAATTTCCTAATTCTATATAAATTGTATAGTATGCCTGATAGAAAATTTTACCCAGGCACCAAAGGATAATTTGAGTTGTTAAGTAAATTTCTGGTCCAGATAACATCAGCATAACCTGCTCCATAGTGTATTATTCTTAGAGATATTTCACCATTTTGCAAAGCCCTACATTATTTATAATGGATCAACAGAATATATTTTAAAAACTAGGCAATTTAGCTTGAAGAATACTGTTGGGTACATTGGAAAATGTGTACCTGGTTTGGAGAAGGCTCACTTAGCTCAATGATATACATCAAGGTGTATTTGATGTTATTTTGAGTTTATATGTGAAGGTTAAGAATGTGCTAGAATGCAGGAAAAATATTCTAAGTCCATGTGTCGACACCTGAGGAAGCTGTGTCGACACTTCAGTAAGATTGTGTCGACACTTGGAAATAGCTGTGTCGATACTTCAGAGAATTTATGTCGACACCGGGAGGCAGTGTCGACACACAGAATATTATAGTCGACATCGACTGTGTCGACACCGGGAGGCAGTGTCGACACACAGAGGCAGATTCGACAACAACTGTGTCGACACCTGGAGGCAGTGTTGACACACACTATGTTCTGAGTCTACATCAACTGTGTCGACACACAGGACTTGTGTCGACACACAACTGAGTCTAGACCAATTTGATTGTTGATGAATGGTGAAGTGTTTGTGTCGACACAAACAATTAGTGTCGACACATTCTCAAGATGCAGTATCAAGGAGTTGTGTCGACATCAAGGCAGCTATGTCGAAATCACCAAAGGCTGTGTCGACACTTAAGTCACTTGTGTAGACACATATTGACAGATAGTCTCGACACTTTATGACATACAAACTCGACGCTTTGCTGACAGAGTCAAGGCTCAAGAACTGTTTGAAGACTTGACAACTGTGAGTTACAACAGGTTTACTGAAGCTGTCAGACTTGTCAGAAGTTAGTTATAAACTGGATCAGCTGGTTACCATGGATGAAGTCTATAAATAGATGGATTCAGAATAAGAAAGAGACATACACACATAGATAAGACAAGTATTATCACAACTAACACAATTAGAGATTGATCTCTGATCAAGAAAGTACAAGTAACAAAGAAGAAGATCTAAGAAGACGTTTTGAAGTAGTTTACTATTCAGATTCTGTCTAAGTAGAATTTAATCAAGAATTCAGAAGTATCTTCAAGAGGTTTTGATAGAGAGAGATCCAGCTATTTGAAGACAAGGAGGAGACATTCACAGGTCTCTCAAGAAGCAGATACTGAACTAATCTGTCAAGAAGATTCAGATCTATTTCTGAAGTCTAAGAAGAAAGTTGCCAGTCAGTTTTAATCAAAGGAAATAAACCCAACTAAGTTCAGATTCAAGAAGCTTTGAAGAAAGCTAAGATCAAGTTGATTTCAGCCATCAGCCTCTTCAAGAAGCTAATCAAGAAAGTTCTTATCCCTTCTCTCTCAACAGGGGTAAGAGATTACAAAATTCCTTATCAAATTCTGTAGGATCTATTCATAGATCTGAGTTGTAAGCCTATTTTATAAAGGCTGAGTGTAGGAGATTTATTCTCTGAGGGATAGGGATGTTTATGCCTGAGTTGTAGGAGAAGGTATTCTCTGAGTTGTAGGCCTTGTGGCAAGGCTGAGGTAGGGATGTTTATGCCTGAGTTGTAGGAGAAGGTATTCTCTGAGTTGTAGGCCTTGTGGCAAGGCTGAGGTAGGGATTATTAGCCTGAGTTAGAGGAATCCTTCCGGATTCTGAGCTGTAGGATCTGGGGATCTGAGTTAAAGAAAGAAGTTAGGCCAACTCTAGCATACTGCTAGATAGGTGAAGGGGGAATGTGGATGTACCCAGACCTTGGGGAACTACTATAAATCTGTGTGCAATCTGTGATGTGTGTATGATTGTGATTGTTGTGCTGTGTTAGCTATAGAAATATCTGATTTACTCAAAGAACTGTAATTATATTCTGCCTTGAGTTAAAATAAGTATTAGAACCTATTCACCCCCCCCCCCCCCCTCTAGGTGTTTAGGTGGTCTTGAAAGTGAAACTATCAAGTGGTATCAGAGGGAGGTTGCTCAAAGAAGGACTTAACAGTCTGAGTTAGATCCCTCAGGTAGAATCAAGAATCAAGAAAATGGGTTCTGGAGAGAATCACAAGGAATTAGGGTCAATGGAATTACCCATCTGCAGGAAAGAGATTTTTGAAATCTGGAAAGAAAGGGTTAGATTGTTTATGGATGCCTCTGACCCAAGGATATATATCACAGTAAAAGAAGGTTCATATATCCCAATGAATATGTCTGCTCTAGATGCAAATCAAAGGACTCCTAAAGATTTTTCTGAAATGACCAAGGATGAGATTATATTGGCAACTATGGATAAAAGAGCTCAGAATATCATAGTGAGTGCCATAGATGATTCTACTTTCCAAAATTTGATTCACTGCAAAACCTCCAAGGAAATGTGGGACACTTTGATTGTCTACATGGAGGGTTCTGAAGAATTTAGACAAGACAGAAAGTCTATGCTCAATCAAGAATATGAGAGTTTCAGACAAGGGAAGTCTGATAGCATATCTGAATGCTACAAGAAATTCTACAGGATAATGAATGAACTGATGTCCTATGGAAGAGTTTTCAGTACTTATGAGCTGAATGACAAATTTCTAAGATCCTTGACAAAGGATTGGGATACCAAGATTTGTGTCATTAGAGAAGTGGCCAAACTAGCTGACATTTCTCCTCCAACCTTATTTGGAAAGTTGCTATCATATGAAATGCAACTAATGGATAGGAAGGAGGAAGAAAGAAATACAAAAGGAGAGCATAGAGAAAAGTCAGTGGCCTTCAAGGTTAAAGCCACTAGAAAGAGCAGGAGGATGTCTCCATCACCTCCTAAGGAAGTTGCTGAAGTTATCTCAGAAAATTCAGACAATCAGAACTCAGATAGCAGTGATTCAGATGCAGATTTTGCTGTCATTACAAGGCAGTTTCAGAGGTTCTTAAAGAAGAAGCAGTGTAAGTCAAGGCCCTCCACATCACAGCCAGTTGATTACTATTATCAAAAGATAAAATCATCAAGAAAGAAAAGGAGCAGGTCTAAGCCCAGCAAAGCTACAATATCAAAAATTGTTTGCTATTGCTGTAATAGGCCAGGACATGTGGTGGCTGAGTGTCCAGAAAAGAGGAAGGAGTTAGCATATAGAAAGAAGACTCAACAAAAGGGCAAGAAGGAGAAATCCTTTATTGCTAAGAAGGAGAAGAGTCTTACAGATCAATCCTCCTCAGAGTCAGAATCTTAAGCTGAAGCATACATTGGACTGTATGCAGCTAGTGAAGAAGAGGAGTTTATGCAATTGCTGGACTCCATCAATGAAAAAGAAGACCATAAGTACATGATACTGATGGCTGAATCATAAGACAATAAGTGCTAGGATCAGCCTGGTCCCAGTAAGGTACAAAGTAATTCTAGAATTTTTGATTACAGTACTGGTTCAGAGTCAGATTCATCTTCATCAAGTGATGAGGATGGATCAGAATCTGAAGGAGATATTCATCAGTTGATAGATGAATATGGGGTCTTATTGCAGGCACTTAAGAAAAGCAAAAACCTAGCCAAAAATCAGGCTAAGGAAATTGCAGATCTTAAGATGACTGCATATGGTTTAGAGAAAGAATTAGATCAACAAATGAATGAGGTTGCTAAGCTGAAAACTATTACTGTTATTCAGATGAGTACAATCACATATAAAAATGATCTAATTAAAAGTCTGGAAGTCAGACTTCAAGTAGAGAAAGATTTGGTGGCTAGTTACTCTAAGCCAAAATCAGTCTTACCCTTAATAGATGAGTTTGTGGCTCAAAAGGGTAAGGCTGGAATAGGCTATAAAGGTAACACCAGGGCTGCCCATTTCAAGAGAAAGGACAAAGCCTCTGTTCAGCCATTGAACTTTAAAGTCCCTGTAGTTTTTAGAAAGGTGCATGAGCCTTCTAACAAGTATGATCTTGAAAACATTCATGGTCATAATAAGATTGATGTTCTGAATAATAAGGGTGTTAATGCCAATAAGTCAGCCCATGTTCATAAACCCCATGGTTATAAGAAATCAGTGGGTGTAGCTGCAGCAGCACCAGTACAGAACAGAAATTCTTCTGTCAAAAATGTATCTAGACCTAGATACAACAAGTATGAATGTTGGTGCTGTGGCAAGACAGGCCATTTTGCCTTAGACTGCTGGAATAACATAAGTGTCAGGAAGAACAACAGTCTACCAGTTAGAAGAGCTGCTGGTAGTTTTGATATGAATGGTGCTAACTTGAACCAAGGACCCAAGACTTACTTGGGTTTTAAAGGAAAGTAATTTTGCATTGCAGAAAAGTCCAAGTTGTCATGCCCCTATATGGTACTTGGACAGTGGATGTTCCAGGCATATGACTGGAACAAAGGGGCTACTGAAGGAGTACACATCTATCAAGGATGGGCCTAAAGTAATCTTTGGTGGATCTGAAAGAGGAATCATCAAAGGATTTGGTAACATCTCTTCCAACCAAATTACCATCACTCAAGTGGCTTATGCAAAAGGTTTGAAACACAACCTGATAAGCATAAGTCAGTTGAGTGATCTAGGATATGACATTTCATTTGTTAAGAATGGATGTCATATCAGAAGGTCAAGTGATCAAAATATCATTTTGACAGGATATAGAAAGAGAAATGTTTATTATCTTGATTTTGGGTGTGAGAACAAAAATTCTCCTATTTGTCTTGTAGCTGATAAGAAAGAATCTCATTGTGTCAAATAGCATAAGAGGCTGGCTTATCTTAACTACAAGACAATTGGCCAACTCTTTAGTAAAGAATTAGTGAGGAATGGTCCTCAAGTTAAGTGTATAAAAGAAGGGATATGTTCAGCTTGTTAAAAGGGCAAGCAGACAAAATCCTCCTTTCATAGCCTTGAAAACAAGGATTCAGTGAGGTGTCTATACCTCTTATATATGGATCTTTTTGGTCCTATGCCAGTTCATAGTCTAGGTAGGAAGGTCTATACTTTTGTGGTTGTAGATAACTATTCTAGATATTCCTGGGTGTTCTTTCTAAGGCAGAAATCTGAAACCCCAAGTGTTTTACACAGTTTTGTCAGACAAATTCAGAATGAACTGGACAGTACAGTGGTCAAAATCAGAAGTGACCATGGAACTGAATTTTTATCTGAAAGTGTGATAAGATTGTGTGAAGAGTTTGGGATTTTTTAAGAATTCTCTTCACCTAGAACACCTCAGCAAAATGGTATTGCCTAAAGAAAGAATAGGACATTGATTGAAGCTGGTAGAACTCTATTGAGTGACACTTCTCTCCCAAAATATTTTTGGGCTGAGGCAGTAAACATTGCATGTCATGTGCTCAACAGGGCTTCTATCACCAAGTACCACAACAAGACTCCCTATGAGATCATGAAAGGTAGAAAACCAAATCTATCCTATTTTAGAATCTTTGGTTGCAAGTGTTATATCCTTAACAAGGCAAGTCTTATCTAACTAAGTTTGCTACCAAATCCCAAGATGGGATATTTGTTGGGTACAGCAACAATACTAAGGCTTATAGAATCTACAACTTAATTACTCAGGTTGTAGAAGAATCTGTACATGTTGTATTTGATGAAACAAGATTAATAAACAGTGAGTTGCCTTGTAGTTCATGTAGTCCAACAGGTATAAGCAATAGGATGGACAAGCTTTCCATTGCAGAAGGCTCAACTGCAGATGAAGTATTGGAAAATGATGGCTACTGTCCAGGGGGAGTTCAAGACTCTCTAGAAGCTGATGACAACCAAGAGGTGCAACATAATGAAGAAACTGGAGGCATTCAGCCAGAAGGAAGTCTACCTCCAGCTGTAATACATCTAAAGGATCATCCAGCAGATCAGATAATTGGTGATCCAAGACATGGAGTGCAAACCAGAAGTAGAAATTTGAATACAGTCTTGCACTCAAGTTTTCTATCTCAACTAGAGCCAAAGAAATTTGAAGAAGCTATCCAATACCAACACTGGATTAATGTTATGCAAGAGGAGCTTAATACGTTTAGAAGATGCAAGGTCTGGAAGTTGGTTCCTAAACCAAAAGACCACAACATCATTGGTACAAAGTGGATTTTTAGAAACAAGTTGGATGAGAATGGATTTATTGTGAAGAATAAAGCAAGATTGGTTGCAAAAGGATACAGACAGGAAGAGGGAATAGACTTTGATCAAACATTTGCCCCAGTAGCAAGACTGGAAGCAATCAGAATGTTCCTTGCCTATGCAGCATATCAAGGCTTCAAGGTATATCAAATGGATATGAAATCAGCATTTCTGAATGGTGATCTAAAAGAAAAAGTCTATGTAGAGCAGCCATCAGGTTTTGTAGATTCTCTTAAACATAATTATGTCTATAGACTTAGGAAAGCATTGTATGGGTTAAAGCAAGCCCCAAGAGCTTGGTATGAAACCCTGTCTACTTTCCTTATTGAGAACAAATTCTCAAGAGGTAAAATAGACAAAACTCTATTCCTAAGGGAATCTAAAGGTAAGATAATCTTAGTTCAGATCTATGTAGATGACATAATCTTTGGATCTACAGAGAACAACCTTTGTAAGAAGTTTGCCAAACTTATGCAAGGGAAGTTTGAAATGAGCAGTATGGGGGAACTTAAGTTCTTATTGGGACTCCAAGTAAGACAAACTGATGATGGATTGTCCATATCCCAGTCTAAGTTCACCAAGAAGTTAATTAAGAAGTATGGTATGGAATCATCCTCGACCATGAGAACTCTTATGGGAATAAGTATGCCGATATGCAAAGATGATGTAGGTAAACCTGTAGATGAGTCTTTGTATAGAGGAATAATTGGCTCTCTATTATATCTAACTGCTAGTTGACCAGACATTATGTATGCAACATGTGTCTGTGCTAGGTACCAAGCATGCCCTAAAGAATCACATTATACTGTAGTCAAGAGGATTTTGAGATATCTAAAGGGCACACCTAATCTAGGGGTTTGGTACCCTAGGAATGGAGATTTTTCTACTAACAGGTTATTCAGATGCAGATTTTGCAGGCTGTAGAGAAGATAGAAAAAGTACTACAGGTACATGCCAATTCCTGGGAGGAAGATTGATATCTTGGAGCAGTAAGAAGCAGACTAGTGTGGCAATATCCACAACTGAGTCTGAATATGTGGCAGCAGGAAGTTGTTGTGCACAGCTGTTGTGGATTCAACATCAGCTAAGGGACTATGGTATTCAAGTAAGTAGAACACCTTTATTGTGTGATTCTAAAAGTGTCATCTCTATTGCAAACAATCCTGTTTCACATCGTAGGACTAAGCATATAGAGATAAAATACCATTTTCTTAGAGAACATGTAGAAAAAGAAGACATCTCATTAGAATTTGTTAAAACTGATTTTCAAATTGCAGATGTATTTACTAAGCCTCTGGATGAAACAAATTCAATAGATTTAAAATTGAATTAGGAATGCTTACCATATGTTAGTTTACCAAAAATTGGCTAAGTAAAATGGTGTCGACACATTCAGTGATAAGGTGTCGACACAGAGAATTCATGTCGACAATGCAGGGAAATTGTGTCGACACAGAGAAAATATATCGACACCTAAGGGACAAAGAGTCGACACATCCAGAAATGTAGTGTCAACACAACCAGAGTAATGGTGTCGACACTTACAGATTTTGTGTCGACACTTATAATAAGAGTCGACACAGAATTTCCGATGAACTACTAAGTATCTCCTGTGTCAACATATCATCAATTGGTGTCGACACATAGTAGTCAGTGCCGTGTTCGAGACAATAGAAGTTTGTGTCGACACATTCCAATAGTGTCGAAACTTTTAGACAGTTTTTACCCGCCTTTTGATCTTCTTTGATTAGAAGGGTATAAATAGGTCAAGAACTTATTCTGTCGACACGCTCATCAGGGTTTCGAGACAAAAACCTTGTGTCAACAATCTCTCTCCTCTCCAATCAATCTTTCTCTTCATTCCAATGGCGCCCAAGGTTGAAGACAACGTCAATGAAGGATATGAGTTGGTTAGGCATGCATTCAACGATGCCGAATCGGAGATCAAACAGGTCATTTCTCTTCTTACAGACAATGGATTAGAATATCTTGTCTCTGAACCTAGTAAGATATGTAAGAAGGAAGTATTCGAGTTCTATACTGCTGCATCGATGGACTCAACAGGATTGAAGATCAAATCCTCTGTACATGGAGAAAGAGTCAATCTGTCTCAAAAGAGGTTGAGCAAGATTCTCCATCTTCCTAGAATACAAGATGAGGAAGAGGTACCAGCCTCAAGGACCAGGGAGGCACTTCAATGGTGTAGATTGGATCCAACCATAAATATAGGATCTGCCATCAATAGGAAGGGCACGAATCCTCAGGGGAAGTTCCTGTCTAAAATAATAGAAAAAGTGATCTTATGCAAACCAGGTGGCCATGATAGGATATCAGCCTATATGTTCAGCCTGATGACTAAGGTGATCTTTAAGATACAAACAAATTGATCTGCAGTACTGTTTGATAAGATTAAAGAAGGAATCAAGAAGCCAAACTTGGCTAGGATCATGAGTCTGTACCTGGCTGGAATGATTCCAGCGGTAATGCAACAGATTCCTGGATCAAAGATAAACCATATGAGGAGAATGAACATGAGGTTATTCTCAAGATGGGATAGAGTTCTTTCAAAAGAAATGTCTGAGCATGATCATGAAGATGCACAAGATCAGGAAGAGAAAGTTGGAGCACAAGTTCAAAATCTTACTGTGATTACCCAAGTCCAGGAAGAGACTATAATTGCACAAGTGCAGGGGGAGCTGGAAAGTATACAAGTTTAGGACAATGCTGAGAATGCACATTTGCAGGGGGAGCCAAAGTTTGAATAGGTACAAGAGGAAGAAAGAATCAATTTATCAGAGGACATTGTTTCTCAAACTGATCTAGATATTTCTTGAGTTGCTGATGCTGCTGAGAAAGTACTATCTCCTGCTCTCACACAACAAGAATTTACTCTTGAAGAGCTGTTTCCTGATATTGGAGGAGAAACAGATAAAATGGAGACCCTAAGGGTTGAGGGGGAGCAGGTTGATATAGAGGAAGAGCAACATGTAGCTGAAAAAGAAATTTCTTCCACTCCTCAAGAGAGGGTTAATATTGACAGTTCTTCAGAATCTGAGCATGAAGAAGTAAGGGAAGCAAAGAAGAGAAAATTAATGGTCTTTAAGAGAAGAATTCAAAGCTATAAGCAGGCTTTACAAGCTACTTCTTCCCAACCAGCACCTGCAATTGATTACAACAAGTACTTGGTTGACTTACAAGTAAAATTTGATGAGCAAAGATTGCTTCTTTAAAAATATGTGGATGAAAGCCAAAAGGCTCTTCAATTTGATTTGGCACAAAATATAAAATCTATAAGATTTGAAGTTAATCAGAATAAAAGAGAGATGACAGATTGCTTCCACAAGGGAGGCAATGCTGTGGTATTTCTTGTCAAGCAACAAGAAGAAATAAAGAAGCAAGTGGATGAGATGGCTGTTAAACAAGGCTATGTCCTTGAGAATCAAATAAGAATGAATAAAAATCTGACTGAATCACATAATATGATAGTCACTGAATTAACAAACACTGTTATTGTAATGACTGCTGAAAGGGCTAAAGAAAAAGAAGAATATGATCAGAAGCTACAAGCTGCCCTAGATGCAGTTAAAACTGCCATCACTTCATTTGAGAAGTTGATTAGTGACAAGCTTCAAAAATTAAAGCCATTCTTTAAAGATGGAATCAACTATCTGGATGGACAAATCAGATTTCAGAAAGATTACTTGAGAGAGCATGTGGCTAGAGAAGTCATAAAGGGGGAGAGGGTGTTAGTCTATACTGGGTATGGTCATGCCAAATGGGTAACTAACAGCATAAGAGCCACTCTTGGATATCCACCCTTGTGTGATGATGATAATATGGCTGAGTCAGGAGTGCAACCAATTCTACTTGAAGGTAATCAACCTGAGGTTGCCCAAGTTATTTACCCTCCTGCAAATCTTGAGATTATACATGAACAGGTTCAGTCAATGTACAGCCCTCCACAACCAATTACAAATGTGATTATTGAAAAGGTTGATATGCCAGATGATGTTATCAAAGCTCAGCAAGATGCTCTATTATCAAAGAAAAGATTTAGAGAGCAAGCAGAATTAAAGCCAGACTTTGAGAAGTGGAGCCCCACTTCAAGGAATATCATTTTAACTGTATGGAAGGCTGTAAAAGATCAAGTACATGAAAGAGGAAAATGGTACAATGAGCAAGAATGGCAAAAGTATGAAGCCAAGCAGGAGGCCATAGTTCAACACAGGAGAAAGGCTAAGATGGGGAAGCTACCTCCTGATGCTCAGGAGCCTAGCAAGTATTTTCCCAAGCCCTTTCATTATTTTGAAAGACAAAGAATCAAGGTTGATGCACAGAAGAAAGTTGATTTGAAAGGCAAGAAGCCCATGGAAGATACAGAACCTCCTACTCAGGCTCAGATAATATCTGGAAAAGGGATAGTCATCAAAGAGCCTACCCAGCCTTAGTCTTAGCTTTACGAGTTTTTTGTTCAAGAACTATGTAATTGTTAGTTTGTTAAAGAAATCAATGTAAACATTTTGCAACAAACTTTTTGAGTTGATATACAAAACATTGTTCTGTGATCATTTACTTTTACATCTTTATTCTGTGATGTAACTATGATATGTGTTTTGTTTATATAGTACCCTGTAATATAATGCTTATATACATCATCAGGTTTATTTTATAAGTGGTGTATATCATTGGCTAAAGGGTTATGACTTCTCCAAATAGGGAGAGATTGTTGGGTACATTGGAAAATGTGTATCTTATTTGGAGAAGCCTCACTTAGCTCAATAATATACATCAAGGTGTATTTGATGTTATTTTGAGTTTATATGTGCAGGTTAAGAATGTGCTAGAATGTAGGAAAAATATTATAAGTCCATGTGTCGACACCTGAGGAAGATGTGTCGACACTTCAGTAAGATTGTGTCGACACTTGGAAATAGCTGTGTCGACACTTCAGAGAATTTGTGTCGACGCCGGGAGGCAGTGTCGACACACAGAAGATTATAGTCGACATCGACTATGTTGACACCAGGAGGCAGCGTCGACACACAGAGACAGAGTCGACACAACTGTGTCGACACCTGGAGGAAGTGTCGACACACACTATGTTCTGAGTCTACATCAACTGTGTCGACACACAGGACTTGTGTCGACACACAACTGAGTCTAGACCAAGTTGATTGCTGATGAATGGTGAAGTGTTTGTGTTGACACAAACAATCAGTGTCGACACATTCTCAAGATACAGTATCAAGGAGTTGTGTCGACTCAAGGAAGCTATGTCAACATCACCAAAGGCTGTGTCGACACTTAAGTCACTTGTGTCGATACATATTGACAGATGGTCTCGACACTTTATGACAGACAGACTCGACGCTTTGCTGACAGAGTCAAAGGCTCAAGAACTGTTTGAAGACTTGACAGCTGTGAGTTACAACAGGTTTACTGAAGTTGTCAGACTTGTCAGAAGTTAGTTATAAACCGGATCAGCCGGTTACCATGGATGAAGTCTATAAATAGATGGATTCAGAAGAAGAAAGAGACATACACACATAGAGAAGACAAGTATTGTCACAACTAACACAATTAGAGATTGATCTCTGATCAAGAAAGTATAAGTAACAAAGAAGAAGATCTTCATGAGAAGATCTAAGAAGACGTTCTGAAGTAGTTTACTATTCAGATTCTATCTAAGTGGAATTCAATCAAGAATTCAGAACTATCTTCAAGAGGTTTTATTCAAGGAGGAGACATTCACAGGTCTCTCAAGAAGCAGATACTGAACTAATCTGTCAAGAAGATTCAGATCTATTTCTGAAGTCTAAGAAGGAAGCTGCCAGTCAGTTTTATTCAAAGGAAATTAACCCAACTAAGTTCAGATTCAAGAAGCTTTGAAGAAAGCTAAGATCAAGTTGATTTCAGCCATCAGCCTCTTCAAGAAGCTGATCAAGAAAGTTCTTATCCCTTCTCTCTCAGCAGGGGTAAGAGATTATAAAATTCCTTATCAAATTCTGTATGATCTATTCATAGATCTGAGTTGTAAGCCTATTTTATAAAGGCTGAGTGTAGGAGATTTACTCTCTGAGTGGCAGGGCTGTTTATGCCTGAGTTGTAGGAGATGGTATTCTCTAAGTTGTAGGCCTTGTGGCAAGGCTGAGGTAGGGTTGTTTATGCCTGAGTTGTAGGAGAAGGTATTCTCTGAGTTGTAGGCCTTGTGGCAAGGCTGAGGTAGGGCTTATTAGCCTGAGTTGTAGGAATCCTTCTGGATTCTGATCTGTAGGATCTGAGTTAAAGGAAGAAGTTAGGCCGACTCTAGCATACTGTTAGATAGGTGAAGGGGGAAGTGGATGTACCCAGACCTTGGGGAACCACTATAAATCTGTGTGCAATCTGTGATGTGTGTATGATTGTGATTGTTGTGCTGTGTTAGCTATAGAAATATCTGATTTACTCAACGAACTGTAGTTATATTCTGTCTTGAGTTAAAATAAGTATTAGAACCTATTCACCCTCTCCCCCCCCCCCCCCCTCTAGGTGTTTAGGTGGTCTTGAAAGTGAAACTATCAAACACTAATGGATCAACCTTCCCCTACGGGTCCACAAGTATGATCTTGCTTAAGTTCTGTAAGAAATTAGAAAATAGAAAATAAAAAACCTTTCCTTGCGGGCCCTGTATTGTGTGAACGAAGCACCTTGGTAGTTGTACAATATTATGCTTGGAAGTTGTAGAAGTAATTTACTTTGCAAGTTGATGATGTTATGTATATTCATGACATATTTTGTTTCTTAATTATTATTTTTGTATACTTTAACAAATCACATATTATACACATTCTTGTCTTTCATAAACCTTTCACTCGTGAAAATTAGACTTCAAGCACGAAAACACATGTTTTAACATAATTCAGTAAATGTACTAGATGATTAAGCATAAACTTTACAATGTCTTTAAAGCTTAAATCTCAACTTATATCACATTGTATTGTTAAATCTATTTATAGCTATAATTTTCATGATTGTCATCCTCTAAATAAACTATAACGATAATTCTACAACAATTATTTTCTCTTGATTTATGAAAGAAATATTTTATGATCTCTGATTTTTATAGCAACTCTTTTATAATGTTCAGTTTATCATGCGTATCTTTTTATGAAGTTGTGATTGTATGCGTTCATGATTATCTTATGAGTATTTCCCTTATTATGTATTGTTTTCATGATTTTTCAGGTGCATACACTCTTTGCTCAATCATTATTTTTTTTATAACAGGTGGTTCGTTATTTCACTAAATAGCTTCCACTAATTCACCCTCTCCTTTGATAATATCAAAAGTAGAAGTTGATGCTATGAATTTTACTCCTTTGAGAAATCTGCGAAGGTTTCGAGAAGAACGCGATATAAAACCATTAAGTGAATAGGGGAGAAAATATTTAGGGCGCAGGAGCACACCCAGGCTTAGTAATTTTTCGACGCGATTTTATTAGTTCTTTCGCCCTACGCGAATTTTTCGCTCTTATTAATATTTTTCATTGGGCACGAATTCTAATTTTTTGCCCGGGCGTGATCCCTATGTTCGCCCGGGACGAGCGGTTTACGCAGTCATGACAATACCCGGGCGCGAAATTTTTGCCGGGCGCGATTTTTTCACTCGAACGCCCGGACTCGATTTTTTCGCAAATTTTTTCGCCCGGTCGCGAACGCGATATTTTTTGATCGGGAGCGGTTATCGCCCGTGCACTATTTTTTTCGCCCGGAGCGAATTTTTTGCCTCGACGTTTTTTTGCCCGTTCGTGATTGAATGCTCGCTTTCGAATATCAAAAATTAAAAATTCACGCCCGGGCGAAATTTTCCCGCCTTGTCGAAAAATTAGTCCCGTCCGCAAAAATTTGCCGTCAGACGGGCTAGAAAATTTCGGTCCGTCCGAAAAATTGGCACCTGTCCGAATAATTGGGGCCCGACTGAAGGTCTAAAAAATTGGCGTTTAGAAAAATAATCGGCGAAAAATCCCTCCAGGGCGAAAAAATTACCCCGGCGAAATAATTGCGCATTTTCCCCCTGACGCGCATTTTTAATAAAAAAAGTTACCGCAACGAAGATTTGTCAAACGGTTATAAAGTGTTTCTCCTTTTTGAAAAGTTCTGCAAAAGAAGTTCACCCAAACAAGACATAAAAGCTCCTTTTTCTACCATCCTTTTGGAAAAGCCTTCCCAAACAGGCCCTAAATTTCCACTTTCACCCTGATGTAGAAGATTACTACATTAAGTGTAGGGGAGAGGATTAGTAAGAATTGTGTGGGGATTTATCAGTAGAACTTATCTAAAATTGGTCTGCATAGAATCAGGTTTTAGGTACTCTAAAACAAGTAGTGGAGTAGGTATTAATGTGGATACTACATGAAAGGATGAAGTTGTTGGGGTAAGTAGCTAAAAAGGTGATAGAATCTTAGCTCTTAAATTGGTCATAGAAAAGGAAACTATTAATGTGATCAGTGCTTATGCGCCACAAGCAGGATTAAGTGAGGATATTAAAGAGCAATTTTTGGAAGACTTGGATGATTTAATAAGAGAAATCCCACAAAGGGAGATGTACAACCTCGGGCTCACAGGAGGGAACCCAGCAGAGAGGGAATTAGAAGAATCCTCAAAAGGAGACAAGGCCCTAGGCGAGAGGGGCCCGACGCAAAGACCACTCGCACTAAGCGAGAGGGGCCTAAAAGCTGGGTCCACTCGCAATGGGCGAGAGGAGCCCAAAAGCTGGGTCCACTCGCAATGGGCGAGAGGAGCCCAAAAGCTGGGTCCACTCGCAATGGGCGAGAGGAGCCCAAAAGAGGGTCCACTCGCAATAGGCGAGAGGAGCCAAAACGTGGGTCCATTCGCCTGGCGGGTGGGGGTCAAAGGAAGATTGTCTATATGACGTCTGAGGGTCTCGCCCGCGAGGTAATCCTTTTCAGCCGCAAGGTGATCCTCTCGCCAAGCATCGGGTCGGCAGGAAGAGATAAGGCCGGTTCAGCAATTGGGTGGGAACCGGTTCACTTAGCAAGCGGTTCATCCTTTTTGGCCTTTTTACTCTTTTACCCTCGGTGGTCCGCTCATAGCCCTTCAGAACAGCGGAGTTTGGCTGTTGGCAGACCCAACCCGGGGTATTCAGGTAATTTCACAGGTGCTTGTTTTGGTTATTTGCAGTTCAAATCCTGAAGCCTATAAATAGACCGATAAGGTGTCTGAGAAGAAGGCATGTGGAACCATCTTTTTCCTTCTCACTCAGGCACCTAGCTCAGCATTGGCTAGGGAGGGGAAGGATTCTAGTCCTTCTGGGTGAGTGGTGGGACCTCCGAGCTGAAGATCCCGGTCTGTTCCTTTAGGTGTCTTGTTAGGAGCGTGGTTCAAAGAAAGTAAGCGTGGGTTGCAGCCTTAGATCCGAGCTTTTAGGAGAAACTAGTTCGACTGGTTTCAACATTTTTGGTGCGGTGAGCGTGGATCGCAGCCTGAGTCGAAGAACTTTGGATCATCTCATGGCAGGAGATCTAGGAGGAGGAGATGAGGGCGGAGGAAACGAGGGCGGGTCCCAGAACCCAGGAGGATATGTTGGGAGGGAAGAATTCATGGCATCCATCGGGGGCATCATGGGGATGTTACAGCAGATCTCGCAGCGAGGCGAGTGCGTGACCCCTCTACCTCAGGGGCCGGGCCTCTCGCCTCCGGAAGGAGCCGTCTCGGCAAGGGTAGGCGAGGATGCGCCAGGAGGGCGGCCCGGAAAGGAGAAAGTGGTGGAGGGAAGCGGGCGAGACCTGGCAGGAAGGGAGTTGTTCCCCAGCCCGGCGAGCGCCGTCTCGCCAGTAGATCTCGTCGCGCGAGTGGAGACGGCGAGACCCCTGGCGAGAGGGTCCCCCTTTTGCGAGCTGGTTCTTTCGGCTCCCGTCCCGGAGGGGTTCCGCGAGCCTGAGATGGTTTATTATGTGGGGAAGGATGATCCCCTCCAACACTTGCAATGGTTCGAAGATGCGGTCTCCATCAGGCCGATGACGGATGCATTCAAGTGCCGCCTTTTCGCGATCACCTTGAAGGACAAGGCCCGGGACTGGTTTCATCAACTCCCAGCAGGGTCAATATATGGTTTTGAAGATTTGAGTAGGAGCTTCCAGCTGCGCTTCTCGACCTCGAAGAAGAGGAAGAAGAATCCGGAGTCCATCTTCCTGATCAAGCAAAAGGCAGACGAGTCCTTAGCCCAGTACGTGGATCGCTTCCAAGAGGAAATCCTGGACATTCAGGAGGTGCCGGGATTTGCTCTCCAGATGGCCTTTACTGTGGGTCTCAGGGAAGGCTTTTTCAAAATGAGCCTCACCAGGAAGGCACCCTTATCATTTGAAGGGTTGATGGAGAAGGCAGCCAAGGAGATAGCGATGGAAGCAGCGAACCCGGCTTTTGCCAAGAAATTAGCAAGGCTGACGGAGGTAGAGTCCAGAGAACCAGGAGGAGCGAGGCAGCAGGAAGGGAGGAGAAGGGAGGAGCCAAGGGGGCCGGCACCGCAGGAGTTGAGTTGGAGGCAACCGGAAGGCCCGGTTCAAGGGCAATGGAGAGGTCTTCCCCCAGGGGGAAGGAACTACTACCATGGAGGAGCAGGAAGGTTGCCACAGCTGGGGTGGAGACAGGGACCTAGGCCACTCCCACCCCCGCCTCAGCAGGCTATGGCTATAGGCCGGGGAAGAGGAAGAGGAAGAGAGCGAGGAAGGGGGGGAGCCGGAGCAGGGAGGAGAAGGAATCACCAAGAAGGGAGGCAGGAGGGGGAAGTAGCTATACCATTCTGTGACTTTCACGAGGAGGAAGGTCACGCGACAGCTACATGTCCAGAGTTTCTGGAGCTGAAGGGGAGAAGAGGAGCGGGAGAGCAGCAGCCACCGGCGCGGATAGTAGAGATGACCGGAGTGGGGGAAGAGGATAGATGTGTAGATCGGTCAGACGTGGGGGATAGAGGGGGGATCGGGGTGATTCATGGTGGAGTGGGAATCGAGGCTACCCGAAAGGCCAGTCTTCATACAATGTACCGTCGAGGTGTCGCCTCGACGTCGCAAGCCCCGCCCCCGGACGAGAAGATCACCTTCTCCAGGAAGGACTTGCCAGATCACGAAGACCCATTCTGCGACGCGCTGGTGATTCGGACGGCTATCGAAGGTTTCACGGTATCAAGGATCTTGGTGGACAATGGGAGCTCGGTTAATGTCATCTTCAAAAAGGCATTCAATGAGATGAGGGTGGAAGCCAGAAGGGTGTTAGCAGCGGACGGACCGCTGTTCGGATTCTCAGGAGAAAGGAAAGAAGTGGAGGGGGGAGTCGGTCTCCAAGTAACCCTGGGAGGGCTGTCCAGGAACTGCCGCTTTGTGATAGTAGATGCTCCCAGCAGTTACAACGCCATCTTCGGGCGCCCCTTGATTAGTGCCTTTAGGTGTGTACCATCATCTTTTCATCAATGTTTGAAACTCAATTCAGGAGGGACCCAGATCAGGGTGAGAGGAGATCCGAAGGCGGCCCGGGAATGTTATGTGACAGCAGTAAACGCTATCTCATGGAGGGGGATGCGGAAGAGTTAGAGAGAAGACTGGAACGGGAGGAACAAGAAGAGAGTAGAGTTGAGGAGCTGGGAGGTGGCATTGCGGAGGAGCCAGTAATGGCAGGGGAGTCAAGGGTCGGAGGAGAAGGGGAAGAGGAGAATAGAGTTGAGGAGCTGGGAGGTGGCATTGCGGAGGAGCCAGTAATGGCAGGGGAGTCAAGGGTCGGAGGAGAAGGGGAAGAGGAGAATAGAGTTGAGGAGCTGGGAGGTGGCATTGCGGAGGAGCCAGTAATGGCAGGGGAGTCAAGGGTCGGAAGAGAAGGGAAAGAGGAGAGAGGAAGGAAAAGAAAAATAGGAGAGATGGAAGAGTCAGCGCTAGGAGGAGGCCCGGTGCGGGTGGAGGAGAGGTTCGTAGAGAAAGTATACATGGATGTGGAGAGAAAGGAGGGTGGAGAGCAAGAGCTCGGAAACCAGGAGGAGGGGCTGGCAGAGGAAGAGGAGATTCCGAAAGATCAGGAGGAAGAAGAAGAGCCCTCGAGGCTGAAGGCTGCAGTTGAGCTACAGGAGGTGGACATCCTAACAAAAGAAGGAAGGAAAGAAAAGATCAGAATCAGCGGAGAACTCGGTCTTGAGGATCAGGAGGAGATCCGAAAATGCGTGCAGGAAAACATTGATGTCTTTGCATGGAGCGCGGCCGACATGCCAGGGATTGACGCAGATGTGGCATGCCATCGTCTCAACCTTGACCCCAAGGTTCGTCCCATCCAGCAGAAGAAAAGGGCCATCGCCTCCAGGATGGCCAAGCCTATCAGGGAGGAAGTGGAAAAGCTGCTCCAGGCGGGGTTCATATCTGCAAATAAGTATCCAGGGTGGGTGAGCAATGTTGTGATGGTAAGGAAGGGGGAAGGGAAGTGGAGAATGTGTATTGACTTCTCTCTTTTGAATAAAGCATGTCCCAAGGATTGTTACCCTTTGCCTCGAATCGACGCGCTGGTTGATTCAGCCGTCGGTTTTTCACTAATGAGTTTTTTAGATGTCTTTTCAGGATACCATCAAATACGCATGCACCCACCGGACATCAAGGATGTCACCTTTATCACCGAGGATGGATGTTTCAGCTATAACATGATGCCTTTTGGGTTGAAGAATGCGGGGGCGACCTACCAACGGATGATGGACCGGATCTTCCGAGAGCAAAAGGGACGGAACCTCGAAGTCTATGTAGACGACTTGATGATCAAGAGCCAAGATCTCAAGTCTCATATTGCGGATCTGGAAGAAACGTTTGCAACGGTAAGGAAGTACAAGATGAGGCTTAATCCGCTGAAGTGCGTATTCGGGGCCTGTAGGGGAAAGTTTTTAGGACATCTCCTCACCCCATCAGGAGTAGAGCCTAACCCGGATAAGGTAAGGGCTATCCTAGAACTAGAGTCCCCAACGAATACCAAAGAGGTCCAGCGTCTTACCGGCAAGTTGGCGGGGCTCAGCAGATTCCTTTCCAGGGCAGGAGAGAGGTGCTCACCTTTCTTTCGGACATTGAGGGGGGGAAAGAAATTCGAGTGGACCTCCGAGTGCGAGAGTGCTTTTCTAGCTTTGAAGCAGCAGCTCACCAAGGCACCGCTACTCCAGGGCCCGAGAGAAGGAGAGATTCTATTCTTGTACCTAGGGGTAGGGGCAGGGGCAGTGAGTTCTGTCCTCGTGCGGGAAGAAGGTAAAAAGCAATTCCCTGTTTACTATGTAAGTAGAGTCCTCAAAAAGGCAGAGCTAAAGTACCCTATCTTGGAGAGACTAGCCTTCGCCCTCGTTATCTCAGCTCGGAAGCTCAGGCCCTATTTTCAGGCCCATTCCATCCAGATCGTGACGGACCACCCTCTCCGCCATATTCTGGAAGGGGTAGAGCACTCAGGAAGATTAGCTAAATGGTCAATAGAACTCAGTGAATTTGACCTTTCTTATGTTCCTCGGTTGGCTATCAAGGCGCAAGCTGTAGCAGATTTCCTGGTAGACTACACGGTGGAGGTCAAGGAGGCCGAGACGTCTCCCATAGTAGCTTGGGAGATGCTAGTAGATGGGGCCTCGGGTAAGAATTCTTTTGGAGGAGGGATGGTTTTGATAAGTCCCGAGGGAACACGGATCGAACAGGCCCTGAAGGTTCATTTCACTCTCACCAACAATCAAGCGGAGTACGAGGCCATTATTGCAGGGCTGAGGTTGGCTCGTGAGCTCGGTATACAGGATATCAGGGTCTCCACGGATTCTATGATAGTGGAGAGGCATATAGAAGGGGAATTTGAGGTAAAAGAACCCACCCTCCAGCTGTACTTAACAAAGGTAAAGAGGATCATTGGTCAGTTTCGCAGTTTCTCAGTCCAACACATCCCAAGAGAGGAAAATACTCGGGCGGACCTGCTCGCCAAGCACGGCCCCCGGGCCGGAGAAACCGTGACGGAGCTCTTTAGGCCCTCCATCGAAGAAGGAGAGCTGATGGAAGTAGATCAGCAGGGATCCTGGATGGATCCATTTACCACCTACTTGATAACGGGACGTTTGCCTGAGGGAGAGCTCGAGAAGAAGCAAGTCAGGTACAAGTCGGCATACTACCTGCTAAAAGAAGGGATCTTATACCGTAAGACGTTGTCAGGGCTGTTGGCTCGATGCGTATCCGAGAAGGAGGTCGCAAGGGTGCTGGAAGAAATTCATTCTGGAGAGTGCGGCAGCCATTCCGGGAGTCGGACCTTGGAAGGAAGGGTGTTGAGGCAAGGCTATTTCTGGCCCACCCTTAGGAAGGATGCCGAGGAATTCGCAAGGAAGTGCAGAAAGTGCCAGGAATTTGCCCCTCTCCAGCTCCTCCCGGCCCAAAGGTTGCGCACGATCACAGCCCCGTGGCCCTTCGCCATATGGGGGCTAGATCTGGTGGGTCCATTCCCTCAAGCCAGTGGCCAGAGGTGGTTCCTGCTGGTCATGGTAGACTACTTCTCAAAATGGCTGGAGGTGAAGGCATTGGCGAAGGTGACGTCTCAGGTGGTCAAGAGCTTCATATGGGGGGAAATCATCTGTAGGCATGGGCTCCCCCTGGCCATTGTTACGGATAACGGACCACAATTTGCCAGCAAAGAGTTCGTGGATTTCTGTATACGACTAGGTATAGACCTTCGGTTTGCTTCAGTGCATCATCCTCGAAGCAATGGGCAGGTGGAAGCCGCGAATAAGGTCATCGTGAATCTCTTAAAGAAAAAGGTGGAAAACTTGAGGGGAAGTTGGGTGGAGCAGCTCCCCTCCGTCCTCTGGGCCTTAAGGACCACGCCAAGTTCCGCCACGGGGGAGACACCGTTCAAACTTTCCCATGGCTCTGAGGCCGTCTTACCTGTTGAGTTCGAGGTTGAGTCACCTAGAGTAGCCGCGGCAAGGAAGGGAGATGAGGAGTGGCTGGTAGATAATGATGAAGAGCAAAGGCTCTCCCTCGACTTGGTGGAGGAGCTTAGAGAGCTGGCATCTATCCGACAGGAGGAGGTCAAGCGCCGGATGTCAAGATATTTTGATAAGCACGTCAGAGTCAAGCAGTTTGAGAAGGGAGACTTGGTCCTCAAGAAGGTGGATGCAGCAGGGAGAGGGGCTTCGGTAGGGAAGCTCAACCCCAACTGGGAAGGTCCTTTTATCGTAAAAGAGGTCTTGAAATCAGGAGGGTATCACCTCCAAGATGTAGACGGGACACCCCTGGATCGCGCCCGAAGCGGCGACGACCTAAAGCGTTTCTATCCTTAATACTTTTGTTCATGTTCATTATCTATTATGAATGAGATGTAGTTTTCTTTGTTTTTCTCTCTCACTTTCCAATGTTAGCCAACCTGGCAGGACCTTCTGGCACTGCCACACAGTTCCAAGTAGCTGTCCCCTCAAAGCAGGAAGATTTTATTTTGGAGAGGAGACCCCGAGAAGACCCGCTGTCCAGGCTACCATCGAGCTGGCAGGTCTGTAGGCTCACTCGGTGGTTGGAGTTGGTTTTGGAGAGGAGACCCCGAGAAGACCCGCTGTCCAGGCTACCATCGAGCTGGCAGGTCTGTAGGCTCACTCGGTGGTTGGAGTTGGTTTTGGAGAGGAGACCCCGAGAAGACCCGCTGTCCAGGCTACCATCGAGCTGGCAGGTCTGTAGGCTCACTCGGTGGTTGGAGTTGGTTTTGGAGAGGAGACCCCGAGAAGACCCGCTGTCCAGGCTACCATCGAGCTGGCAGGTCTGTAGGCTCACTCGGTGGTTGGAGTTGGTTTTGGAGAGGAGACCCCGAGAAGACCCGCTGTCCAGGCTACCATCGAGCTGGCAGGTCTGTAGGCTCACTCGGTGGTTGGAGTTGGTTTTGGAGAGGAGACCCCGAGAAGACCCGCTGTCCAGGCTACCATCGAGCTGGCAGGTCTGTAGGCTCACTCGGTGGTTGGAGTTGGTTTTGGAGAGGAGACCCCGAGAAGACCCGCTGTCCAGGCTACCATCGAGCTGGCAGGTCTGTAGGCTCACTCGGTGGTTGGAGTTGGTTTTGGAGAGGAGACCCCGAGAAGACCCGCTGTCCAGGCTACCATCGAGCTGGCAGGTCTGTAGGCTCACTCGGTGGTTGGAGTTGGTTTTGGAGAGGAGACCCCGAGAAGACCCGCTGTCCAGGCTACCATCGAGCTGGCAGGTCTGTAGGCTCACTCGGTGGTTGGAGTTGGTTTTGGAGAGGAGACCCCGAGAAGACCCGCTGTCCAGGCTACCATCGAGCTGGCAGGTCTGTAGGCTCACTCGGTGGTTGGAGTTGGTTTTGGAGAGGAGACCCCGAGAAGACCCGCTGTCCAGGCTACCATCAAGCTGACAGGTCTGTAGGCTCACTCGGTGGTTGGAGTTGGGTTTGGAGAGGAGACCCCGAGAAGACCCGCTGTCCAGGCTACCCTCGAGCTGGCAGGTCGGTAGGCTCACTCGGAGGTTAGGTAAAGGGGCAGCATATGGATAGGAGTTTCATAATTTGATCAAAAGCGAGATCCTTGTCCCAAAGGAAGAAGAGGAGGAAGGAGTCGGTCCCTCAAGATCCTCTCGCGCCAAGGGGCAAGGCGAGTGGAAGGGTACATGGCTATTCGCACCTAGAGTAAGGGGTCTGCTCTTCGGCCAAAGGGCGAGAAGAGGAGTACCTTCGTCTCGCAAACAAAACCAAGCATAATAACGATTCGAGACCCACTCGCGCCTGGGGTGTCCGGGGATAAGGCGAGAGGGAGTGATACGTCCCTGCGCGAGAGCACTAAGGGCCCGCCCACTCGCGCCACAAGCAAAGCTAGCCTTTCCATCGTTAGGCGAGACAAGTCGTGATCTCGTTCCGCAAAGTGAAGAGAGGGTAGGCATACAGGAGAGATGAAAAGAAGAGCCTTAAAAATAAAATGTATATATGTCATCCACAAAAAGAGGCTGTAATACAAAAATGCCTCAGCAGCAAGTATCCAAAAGAGAAAAGGGGGGAGAAAAGGAATATACAAAAAACACTGTAAAATAAATCCTCTATTCTTCCGCGCTGGAGGACGGGCCGTCTTCCTCCTCGCCATAAATCTCTGGTACCAGGTCGCGGGCAGTGGCCTCCTCGCAGCCTTCCCTGATAACTTCCATCTCCTTCATCATCTTCACGATTAGTTCGGCGGTCCTGATGTTGGCGTCTTTGCAGAGTCCCACGACCTCGGCATGAGAATAATGAGAAGGAGGAGGCTGGGGAATCACCACGCGAGAAGGCGAGAGAGCAGCCTCCTGAAGCCGAATGATCTCGGACTCCATGCTTTTAACCTCCCCTTCCAGAGTAGCTATGCGCGAATGCATCCTATCGGCCGTCTCGGCATCCTGCAAGAGGTTTATTCGTTAGGGGGGTTGAAGGTGAACAAAGAAAGGGAAGGAATTGAGAATGGGGAAACTCACCACACCACCCCGCGCCTTGGCGAGAAGGTTTTCGGCCACGGCCAGCCGTTTCTCAAGATCCGTAGACTTCTCGCGCTCTGCCGCCAGGCTCGCCTCTGAATCCCTCCAGCTCTTATTATTATAAATCAGACGGCGTGAAACCTGATGCGATAGCTCTAGCGAGCGCATCTGGGATTGCGCGGCCCTTAGGATCAAATCCCGCGAGGGGGGCTCAGCGGCAGCTTCTCGCTCTGCGCCTCCATAAAGGCCAAAGCCCAGAGAGAATGCATGAGCCGTGGGCTGGTCTCGCTCCATCCAGGGAGGAAGGAGGGTGGAGATAGAGACCCGGTTCGCCTCCTTGTCCCATATCAAGGTTGGCTCACCGGCAGCATCCGGGATCGCTGGGCCCATATTGAAGTTCAGATGAGTGGAGGGAGCCGGGCGGCTGGAAGAGCCCACCTCGCGAGTAGGAGATTTCGGGGGGATGTCGTCAGCAAGAGAGTCAGGTTGACCCGCCCCGCCAATCGGCGAGACGGTCCGCTGATCAAGAGGCCGAGAAGGGGATTGGGGAGATTGAGAACCCAGAGAGATGGGGGATAAGGACCCCGACACATCCACCATCTCGGCAGGAACTTGCTTCGCCTTTCCAGAGGGAAGAGACGCTCCTTTCTTGACCTTTGCTTTCTTCGAAGGACTCTGGCGAGACGGGGCGGAGCCTCCTGCAGGCCTTTTCTTTAGGGAGAGGGGTAGGTTTTCTCTCGCCGCCTCAGCTGCCATCGTGGCGAAGGCGACGTCTTTGGAGGGTTTGATGCTGCTTTTATAAGGAGGGCGAACGGGAACATTTCTTTCTCCTGGAAACGGCGAGACGATGCGTTTATAACAGCTATTCGTTAGACCTAGACGAAAATAAAGGGCCCCAGCATTTACCTTCGCCTGGAAGCACAGGAAGGAGGGAGTCGAGGCCGCGCCTCAGGAACAGTACCTCGAAGTTCTTGCCGATGAAGAAGTCACAAAGAAGCTTGTCCGTGCCACTGACTTGGGGAGTGGTATAGAACACCTCGGCTGGCGACACAGGCGCCAGCGGAATGCCACCCATGTTGCCGCGGATGAAGACGAAGCGAGTAATCCAATGATGATTCTTGTTAGGCGTCTCGCAAACCTTGAGACCCAGCCCCGTGAAATAGGAAACGCCGTCGGCATTGGCATGGTAGACAAAAAGCTTGCGGAAGGAATTCAGGCTGAACTCGATTCGCTCTCTGCGCATGTAGCAGGCGAAGGCAACGAGTACAGAGATGGCGTTTGGGTTCAGCTGCGCAGGAACAGTCCCGAAGTATTTGAGAACCTGTTTCACTTCTGGCCAGAGGGGCAACCTCAGCCCCGCTTCGAAATGCGAGACGGGGAAGGCGAGTTCACCGGGATAGAAAGTGTTGATTGACTCGCCCACTTTCGGAGGGCGGGACTCAAAACCTTCCGGCAAGAAATCGCGAGTAAAAGCGTTGTAGTCCTCCTCGGAAATCCGGCCGGGAGGAAAATCATGGTCACCAAACCGCCTCCCGCATCGGCTTCGCCCCTCGCCTTCTTCAGCCTTCTTTTTCCCCATTCTGGACAGAGAGAGCGAAAAGGAGGATGCGAGAAGAACAGGCGAGACGAGGCACCAGCAGGATCAGTTCGCGAGAAAAGGGAGAGAGAGGTGAGGTTTAGGGCGCCGAGACAAATCAAGAGCATGACCCAGGCCCCAGGGATAGGGGGGTATTTATAGCCCGTTGAATAAAGAGAAAAATACGAAGAGGTGGAAAAAAATATATAGTGTAAAGGAAGGGGAAGAGTCGGCCGTCCTTCTCTCTCTCCCAGTCTCGATTGGTGTAGCCTAACGTAAGCCCCAAGCCGGGGGCGAGGCAGTATCCTAAAAAATACGATAAAAATAAAAAGAGAGTAGTAATTTAAGCACAGATACAACGCGCGAGTCACAGAGTAGAAAAGCGCGATACTAGAAGTAAAATTATCAAAGGAACTATTAAAAGAAGTTATTAAGCCGACCCATTCAGTAGATCCAAAGAGTTCGGGCGGTAGCCGCGAGAGGAAATGTTATTACAAAACAAAGAGCGGTACAAAGAAAATAAAGGCGTAGGGTGGCGCGAGGGATTCAATCCTTATGCCACCGCCAGCGCCCCCCACCGCGAGACCTCGCGCAGGGAGGACGGTGGGGGAGGTGAAAAGCGCGAGCCGCATCCACGCCGCGACCCGCGAGGCGGAGTTGTTGATCGACCTCGTTCAGAATCGCCTGGGGATCGGTCTCGTCTATCTCAATATCAGCATCAACTTCGGAGGTCAAGCGAGCAACCTCCACCTCTAGCCAATCAATCTGCCGGTCGGCCGTTTGCTTGTCTTTCTCCAACTCTTGAATCATGATCGCGTGTTTTCGGAATAACTCGGCCACCCTGCGCTTCATCGCCAGCGGATCCATAGGGTCGCCAAGGTAATCCTCTATCTCATCCATAGGAGGAGGAGGCGAGGAGACCGCTCGCCTCGGGCGCTCCTCAGCAGGCGAGTCTTCGGCAGATGAGTCTACTCGCATATCTGCAAAGGCAAAAACAAAAGGGAGGACATAATAAAAAGTAGACGGCCAGAAAAGGCTAGAGCCAAGGGTAGGGGATTCCTAACCAGAGTGGCGAGAGGTCCCAGCAACATGGGAAGGCTCACCATTCTTCCCACCAAGAGTAGAAGGAGGAGTAGAAGGAGGAGGCGAGACAGGGTTTAGATGATGGCTGGCGAGATGAGTTTGTGTGCTACCAGACTGACCGAGGGGTGCGTGGCTTTTCTGAAAAACAACAGCAAAAGGAGCAATGAAGGATAGATAACGAACAGATGAAGTATACAAGGACCTTACCTCCTTTTCTTGGGGAAGCAACGGTGTAGGGGGGATGCGTCTTTCCGGGGGATCCTGTAAGAGTCCTTCCGACCGGGGAACCAGATCGGTTGTTCTCGCCTTTTTTGGGCGAGAAGACGAGGGCGGAGGTGAAGAAAAAGTGCGGGCGGGAATTAGGTTCAAGGCAGCCGCACTCGCCTTGTTCCGCTGGCGTACCAACGCGATACGATCGCGAAAGCTTTTGCTAAGAGACATGGCAGCAGGATAGATGTAGAGGTTACAAGGAAAGGAGGCCAGCTACACTTGGGGAGGATCCCAATATTTATAGACTCGTGGGGGGGGAATCTCACCCGAGAAAGATTCCGCTTTAAAGTCGCTGAGGTGACGTGAGCCTCGGTTGGACTTTTCTTTTCGGGCTTAGACAACCCCGAAAAGAGCGGGGATTGTGTACAACCTCGGGCTCACAGGAGGGAACCCAGCAGAGAGGGAATTAGAAGAATCCTCAAAAGGAGACAAGGCCTTAGGCGAGAGGGGCCCGACGCAAAGACCACTCGCACTAAGCGAGAGGGGCCTAAAAGCTGGGTCCACTCGCAATGGGCGAGAGGAGCCCAAAAGCTGGGTCCACTCGCAATGGGCGAGAGGAGCCCAAAAGCTGGGTCCACTCGCAATGGGCGAGAGGAGCCCAAAAGAGGGTCCACTCGCAATAGGCGAGAGGAGCCAAAACGTGGGTCCATTCGCCTGGCGGGTGGGGGTCAAAGGAAGATTGTCTATATGACGTCTGAGGGTCTCGCCCGCGAGGTAATCCTTTTCAGCCGCAAGGTGATCCTCTCGCCAAGCATCGGGTCGGCAGGAAGAGATAAGGCCGGTTCAGCAATTGGGTGGGAACCGGTTCACTTAGCAAGCGGTTCATCCTTTTTGGCCTTTTTACTCTTTTACCCTCGGTGGTCCGCTCATAGCCCTTCAGAACAGCGGAGTTTGGCTGTTGGCAGACCCAACCCGGGGTATTCAGGTAATTTCACAGGTGCTTGTTTTGGTTATTTGCAGTTCAAATCCTGAAGCCTATAAATAGACCGATAAGGTGTCTGAGAAGAAGGCATGTGGAACCATCTTTTTCCTTCTCACTCAGGCACCTAGCTCAGCATTGGCTAGGGAGGGGAAGGATTCTAGTCCTTCTGGGTGAGTGGTGGGACCTCCGAGCTGAAGCTCCCGGTCTGTTCCTTTAGGTGTCTTGTTAGGAGCGTGGTTCAAAGAAAGTAAGCGTGGGTTGCAGCCTTAGATCCGAGCTTTTAGGAGAAACTAGTTCGACTGGTTTCAACAGGAGAAGATTTGCATATAAGGAGACTTAAATGGACATATACGGAAAGAAAATATAGATTACACAGCCATTCATGAAGGATATGGATATGGAGAAATGAATGAAGAATGACGAACCATTTTAGACTTTGTCGTAGCACATGAGCTAATTGTATCAAATACACTTTTCATAAAAAGAGAAGAACATTTAATTACATTTAAAAGCGGATCAAATAAATCACCAATTGATTATTTTATGACTCGCAAAATGAATAAAATGATTTGTAAGGATTACAAAGTTGTATTAGGAGAAAGTTTGATAACACAACATATGTTAGTGATGTTAATGTACAGATTAAATATAATAAATTTAAAACAAGAACAAAAATGTTGAAAAATTCGGTGGTGGAACTTGAAGATGGAAAAACTATTTGCTTTTGAAGAAGACAGTTATGAAACAACTAGTTAATGATCCTTATGTTGATTTTAATGTCTTATGGGAAGTATGTCTTCTCATTTAAGGATAAGTGGAAAGAACATACTTGGAGTATCAAAAGATTGTGCGCCCCCAAATAAAGAATCTTGTTGGTTGAAATAGGAAGTGCAAGACAAAGTGAGGGCAAAGAGGGATATCTATAAATCACTCTACGCTTGTAGGAATGATGAAAACTTAGTCAGGTATAAAGTCGCTAAAAAAGAAGCTAAATAGGAAGTAAGTAAAGCAAGAAGTTAAGCTTATGAAGAGTTTTACAAGCGACTATTTACCAAAGATGGAGAGCGTGACATATATAAAATTGCTCGAGTTAGAGAAAAAAGACAAGAGATTTAAGTCAAGTAAAATGCATAAAGGATGAGACATATACAATTTTGACAGTTAATGTGGATATTAAAGAGCGATATAAAAGATACTTTTATCAACTCTATAATAAAACCAAGGACAATGAATTGAACTTAGAAAAGTTAAGTAAATTAGAGAAGTATAAGAACATAATGTTTTATCATAAAATTCAAGTATCATATGTAAAAGATGTTCTAAATAAGATGAAAAATGGAAAGACGGTTGGGTCAAATGATATACCCATTGAAGTATGGAAATGTTTAGGAAATTAATGAATTTTGTGGCTAACATGTTTTTTCAATAAGATACTGAAGTCAAAAAGGATGGGAGGCCAATGGAGAGAAAGTATTTTGGTACCTTTGTATAGGAATAAAGGGGATATAAAAAATTATGTTAATTACAGAGGAATTAAATTGATGAGTCATACCATGAAACTACCAAAATGTGTAATAGAAAGAAGATTAAGACGAGAGACTAACATCTCGGAGAATCAATTTGGATTCATACCAGGGAGTTTGACAATGGAAGGTATACATCTTTTGAGGAAACTCGTTGACAACTATCGAGAAAGAAAACAAGATTTGCATATATTGTTTATTGATCTTGAGAAGGCTTATGTTAGAGTTCCAAGAGAGATCTTATGGAGAGTCTTAGAAAAGAAAGGTGTAAATATAACATATATTGACACAATCAAAGATATGTATACAAATTCAGTGACAAGGGTGAAGACTTCTAGAGGATTAACCCGGGAATTCCCTATCACTGCTGGCTTACATCAAGGTTCAGCTTTAAACCCTTATCTTAGATGAGCTCACCGGACATATCCAACAAGCAATACCTTGGTGTTTATTGTTTGCAAATGATATCATTTTGGTTAATGAGACGCATGAGGGTGTAAACGCAAAACTTGAATCTTGGCGAGATACTTTAGAAAAGAAGGGTTTTAGATTGAGCAAGGCAAAGACGGAGTATATGGAGCTTAAATTTAGCAGTACAAGAAGGACAGATGACTTCGTTATTAAGTTGGGTGATCAAGATATTTCTCGTAATGAGTGTTTTAAATATCTTGGATCGAGAGTTCAAAAAAACGGAGGTATTGATAAAGATGTGACACATAGAATCCAAGCGGGTTTATTGAAGTGGAGAGGCGCGTTAGGGATCTTATGTGTTCATAAAGTACCACTAAAACTTAAGGGCAAGTTTTACCGTACTGCAATTAGACCTGTGATGCTCTATGGTTCTGAGTGTTGAGCAGTGCATTGTGTACATGAGCAAAAAATGGGAGTTGTGGAGATGAGAATGCTTTGGTGGATGTGTGGAAAAATGAGATTGGATAAAATTAGGAATGAAAGTATCAGGGATAAGACAAGAGTAGCACCAATTATAGAGAAGATGCGAGAAGCTTGTCTAAGATGGTTTGGACACGTACAAAGGAGACCATTAGAAGCACCTGTTAGGCATTGTGGGAGTCCAGTAACTAGGCATGTTAAATGAGGGAGGAGTATACCAATAAAGACTTGGAATGAAACTGTAAGGAAAGACATGATGTACTTAGGCATTAATGAAATTATGACAAAAGATAGGGAACAATGTATAACATCCCCCACACTTCTAGGCCCCCAAAAGTTAGGGTTAGGGCTTGAGTGGTGCATGGAGGCCCTAGTGTGACCCTAACTTAGCTTGAACTTAAGGAAACTACTATGTGCACCCTCATTATGCACAAGTCAACCTAGGTCAATTCACACTCACATGAACTCACCACCTCAAGATAAGCTCATTAACACTTCCCTAACCCTAAGAGAAAGGCAACTGAGCGATCGACTCAAGGCTAGGTCAATCTAGTTGGCCAAATTGACCAAAGTCAACCTTAGGTCAATATAGGTCAAACCTTCCTCTAAGAGGTCCTATTGACCTCAAAACCTAAAGTCGACCCCGCCCCTAACCTTGTAACGTCATTAAGGGCCAAGTGGACCCAAGAGCCCGATCATGGGGTCACCAAGTTGACCAATTTGATCAAAGTCAAACTTGGCCCTATTTAGGCCAAAATCACGCTATTTGGCAAAGTGGGCCCAATTGGGGCATTGTCATGACCCAATCAACATTGGGTGGTGTCAAGCAATTCAAGACACACCCCTTGGACTAGTCAACCCATAAAGTTGACCAAAGTCAACCCCAAGGTCAACCATGGTCAAATCAACCCCTAAAGGCTAAATGAGAGCCCAAGCCAATTCAAGTGGGCTAAGGCCTTGCCCAAGGCCAAACCTAAAGCCAACTAAGTTTATCAAATTTATTTAATCTGAATTAGGTGATTTAATTAGGGATTAATGAAGGTAATTAAGGGTGAAGTTTCATTTGGAGGAGGGGAATAATGGAGGGAGGCCAAACGACACCCTCTTCTCCTTCCCCAACCCCCCCTTTCATCTCCCCTGATGAAGAAGAGAAGTTTCCTGTAGTTCAAGGTCGGCCGCCATCAAGGAGGGCCATTAATGGCCATGACCTACCACCTCCCATTCATGGATCTCCTATATAGAGGCCTCCAAAGCTCAATTTGACCCTTTCAACACCTTCAGAAGCCCTCAAGCAGTTGAGATCGACTCTTAGATCGAAGCTTTTGGTGGAGAATTGAGATCAGGAGAGGTTCGCCGAAAAATGCCAAAAACCATTGCCACCGCCAGAGTTGGCGAACCTGCATGATGTATTTCATGTCTCCTTGCTTTCGAAAGCATTACTTCGGCCAGAGCAGCATATTACCTCTACCTCGGGCCCCGTTGCATCTGATCGGTCAGTTCGTTTGGAGCCAATCCGTATCGACGATACAGCGATCCGACATTTACGGAAGAAGAGCGACCCATTGGTCAAGGTGTTGTGATCAAATCATGGGCCAGAGGAGCAAACTTGGGAGCCCTTAGACCCCATGCATAAGAAATACCCTGAGCACTTCACCTCAGGTACAAACTAAACCTCCTACAAGTTGATCTTTTCTTCACTTGTGAAAACCGATAGACCCGAGCTTGAATTTCGAGGACGGTATTTTTGTTTTGTTTATTGAAATTTATAACATGCCCCACACTTCTAGGCCCCCTAAAATTAGGGTTAGGGCCCTAATGTTGCATGGAGGCCCTAGTGTGACCCTAACTCAAATTGAACTTAGGGAAACTACTACGTGCACCCACAATATGCACAAGTCAACCAAGGTCAATTCACACTCACATGAACTCACCACCTCAAGATAAGCTCATTAATACTTCCCTAACCTTAAGAGAGAGGCAACTGAGCGATCAACTCAAGACTAGGTCAATCTAGTAGGTCGAATTGACCAAAGTCAACCTTAGGTCAATATAAGTCAAATCTTCCCCTAAGAGGTCTTATTGGCCTCAAAACCTAAAGTCAACCCCGCCCCTAACCTTGTAACATAATTAGGGGCCAAGTGGCCCAAGAGCCCCATCATGGGGTCACAAAGTTCACCAATTTGATCAAAGTCAAACTTGACCCTATTTAGGCCAAAATCACGCTATTTGGCAAAGTGGGCCCAATTGGGGCATCACCATGACCCAATCAACATTGGCTGGTGTCAAGCGACTCAAGATACACCCCTTGGACCAATCAACCCATCAAGTTGACCAAAGTCAACCCTAAGGTCAACCATGGTCAAATCAACCCCTAAAGGCAAAATAAGAGTTCAAAACAATTCAAGTAGGCTAAGGCCTTGCCCCAGGCCCAACCTAAGACCTATTAAGTTTATCAAATTTATTTAATCTGAACTAGATGATTTAATAAGGGTTTAATGAAGGTAATTAAGGGGGAAGTTTCATTTGGAGGAGGGAAATAATGGAGGGAGGCCAAGGACACCCCCTTCTCCTTCCCCAACCCCTCCTTTCATCTCCCCTGATGAAGAGGAGGAGTTTCCAGCAGTTGAAGGTCGACCACCATCAAGGAGGGCCATTAATGGTCATGACCTACCACCTCCCATTAATGGATCTCCTATATAGAGGCCTCCAAAGCTCAATTTGACCCTTTCATCACCTTCAGAAGCCCTCAAGCAGTTGAGATCGACTCTTGGATCGAAGCTTTTGGTGGAGAATTGAGATCGGGAGAGGTTCGCCTGAAAAATTCCAAAAACCATGGCCACCCGCCGGAGTAGCCGCATCCAAGCCCGAAATCAGGCATGCATCTCCTCCTCTCCCCTTGTGCTAGCTTCCAAGATTAATAGGACTTGAGTTCGAGCTCAATCAATCCGAATTACATTTTTAATTTTCATGGAAAAAGCTCGAAAATGCTCCTCCAAGGTTCGCCGGAAAATGCCCCTCCGACGGCCGAGCCTCCGTCCGGCGATAGCCCCGACCTCAACGGAGGTGGTGGTGGCGGTGGCCGGCCGGGGAGGAGGCTAGGTTGTCGGGAAATGGGTTTTTAAGCCCTTCCAGGTCGGGTTGATCGGGACCTTTGGCTGGAGGTAGAATACGGATCACAGGCCATCGATTTGATTTGGTTAATATTAGTATAATATATGCTATTATTTTTTGTATTTTAATATCCCCCTTAATACACACTTTTTATACAAGTAAAATGAGGCCCTTAGGGGATGATTCAAGAAAAGTGCCCAACATAAAAAAGATAGCCCTTTGAGTCTAATTTAAGTAGAAAAAATTAGGCCCCCCACCATAGCTCCCTTTAGGGCAGTTCTTGTGGGACTGGTCCTTAGGGTAGGACAGACACTATACCCATAATAACTTTTAATTGGATAAGGGTATGGACTTGAAATTTTGGTCATGTTAGAATATACCCTAGATACACCTACAATCTAAAAATGGGAATTTTTGGATAATATTTTGCTATAGTTTTAGGTAAAATGTGTTTTTTCATAAAAATTGGAATATTCTGGTGCTAAATAATTATTTTAACCCCAAATTTTGGTGAGAGGTTAATTTTGGAGTTAACAGACTTTGGTAAAAAATTTCAGGTCTTTTGGACCCCTGTATGTTGGTGAATCCCACTTGCAAGTTGTCATGTTGATTGTGATGTGGTGTGCGTTTAGCCAAAAAGGTGTATCTTGTAAATTTAGCAAGATTGGCTTAGTCAAATCTAGTAAATTTTATACATGCAATTATTTAGTGATATTACACCTCCTCATGAAGTTTTAGAACATTTGGAGTTGATTTGCGTAACAAATGATTTAATTAGTATTATGTTATGCAAGTGTATTAGTGAAATTATGGTGACTAAAATAGTTGCAAAAAATTATGAAACCTTGCCAATAGTAATTCTTTAGTATGATAAATATTGTATAATTTAATTGAAATTTTTGAAGGTTAAAATCTTAGAGTTGCAGTTATAATTATCATTTTTTTCCCTTTTATATTATTGAGATAATTGTACTCAACTGGAGTTATAAAGTTCTACATTTTTGGAATAACTGATTATTTACCATTTTTAACCTCCAGTAAATTTTCTGGGATTATTTGATGAATATATTTGGTACTTCATGTGTAACATGACATAGTGGATCAGATTTTTGGTAATTAGAAATTAAATAGTAAATTTTATTGGAATGATGTGAAATTTGGTCCAGATCCATTATTACTCAAGATAATGTTATAATAATTTTATCTTGCTGGTTTGATAACAGAAAGTGATACTTCATGTTCAAAATCACATGTAACAATAATTTGGAAAAATTATAATAATTGCTGATTAGCTTAGAAAAATTATAAATCTCTTGCATTACGTCTAAGATTTCATGATAGGTCTCAAGAAATAATATTAGTTCCTTGGGTCAAGTGTTTGAAGGATTCCTATTCATACACATGTACAATATCATATGGTCTGCATTTAACAATTTTGGAAAATTAGTGTTTTCAGCAGTTGATACTTTGGAGACATCACACACTTAGTAACCCTGGGAGTGAGTTTGGTTAAGGGTAGTATAACTCTATTAAGTGTCTTGAGAAAGGGAACGATGAGATTCAACCCATCATAGTTCCTAGTACCGCTGCGAGCCACTCATAGGGTAGACCTTGGGAACTCCAAGGTTAACCATAAATCACTAAGTAATCCTGAAGTTATACAAGAGTAGTCTGATAGGAATAAGTAATGTTATGGTGATCTCACACATGTGTGGGTTGGAGTATATAGGGCTTGCTAGTCCTATGAGTTGGAGGCTCGGGTTGTTGGTCGATATCAGGACGGGTTGGTCTCGCGAGCTGGAGGCTCGGGAGGGTATTGTTATACCTGATTTGTGATTATGTGGTAGGTCACTCAGTAATATTTAAATCGGCGCACCGACGGAATTACAATGACTCTAGTGCGGAGTGTAGACCTTTGGGGAGATCGGTAGGATGTTTATACCGAGGTTTGGAAGACTATGTCCCCTAAGAGCACATCCGGCCATGGAAGACTCGTAGTTGCCAGCAAGAGTATGCTGGGCTTCTCTGTTGTGTTCTTAGTGTTGAGGCATACGAGAGGTCTAGTCCTGGTAGTGTGCATGTCCGACTAGGAGTGGAGACACCCGCTCTACTACCACCGTGAGCCACGACGGTTGGTACCTAAGAGGTTGGACACCTCCAAAAAGTGGGGATGCATGAAAGGTCTGTGCACAGAGTCATGTGTGAGAGTTACATAGTCATTGCATTACATAGCATGGCATAGCATACGCACTTGCAGACCCTCATCATATAAATTAGTATGGGCTCTTTTATTTGATGAGTTACTTTTTCGGAAACCTTATCTTATGTGTTCGTATGAGCATTCATATAAGTTAGGGTATGCTTTTGTGATGGTAGTGTAGTTGATTTACTTTACTTGTTTTACTTAGCTTCTCTTACTGTACTTTTATACTATATTAGTCGTTGCTCTTCTTTACTGCTCATACTGATATAGAACTACTAGAGAATTATATATGCATACCACTATCACCTACTTGTACATTCTGCTACTATTGGTCCTCTGCTTTCTTCCTCTCTCGCGGTGCTTAGTAGTCGCGGGGGTGAGGCAGGGACGAAGCAGCTGAGTCTAGTTTGACTGACGGTCATTTGACCACATCATTTTAGGGACACGTGGAGATGCCACCGCAATTCGACCAAGCGCAGCCAGAGATTGAGACACCAGGATCTGAGGAGCCGGAGTCGCGCACTACTACTACTACTCGTCGTCAGGTTAATGGTCATATGGTTTAGCTTCTGCATTGTTAGTTGAGAGTGAGAGATATTTATGATGGCTATGTACCGGGCATAAGCCCTATTACTCTTTCATTTATATCATGTGGACCTTTGATTTGATATTTATTATATTTATACTATGATGTGTGAACTTACTTCTTCTTTTGATGGCTGTGTGAATGATCATGCTTGCTAGCAGGGTCATTGACTTGTGGTTGTAACTAACTCGTAGTTAGTGTCATTGTAAGGCGACGGTCCTGGGCATAAAATTTCTCCTCGGCCGTGCCCAATTCTCGGGGAAAGGGATTTTACACAATGGCAGCAAAGGATCCATATAGCCGACCCCTCTATAGTGAGATAAAGGCTTGAGTGTTGTTGTTGTTATGGGTTCTGCATCTCCTGGATTGAGAATAACAAATTATAATTTATATTTGATCTACTTTGCTTGTGTTTATAGTGTGCATGTCCTATAGATACAATAGAGAGAAGTACATGAGAGACATGGACTGAATAAGCCACTTTCATGCGGCCATAGGTACTACTGCTAGCAATAACTATCGTTTCAGAACGATTGCTAACAAGGAGCATTTCAAAAGAGACATGGCAGAAGCAAAGAGCTTAATATGTAAATTCTTATCGCGCCGCGGTGAATCTTTAGGCAACCCCAGACAATCACAAATTGATTGAGGAGTCAAATTAAGTAGGAGATCGCATTTGGATGGAATGTAATATTTTACTATTGCACAACGATAGTTCTTACCACGCTGCGATAATTGTTGCATAAGATAGCAGCTTCGCTTCCAAGTCAAGATGTCGGAGCGCAAAAATTCAATTATTAAGCAACCACCGGCGCTAGGTACTACCGTTGGCGATAGGTACTACCGCAGGCAATAGTAAACAATGTTCTATTTAAAGGACATTTTTGCTCTATCTCGCATGCGCAAAATAAATTATTTTTCAAGGGAGCCTTCGTGCCTGAAATCCAGAGGAGTTCTAAGAGCTCATTCAAGCGACCAGAAGAGATTTTTAAGGCAATTGAAATCAAAGCTTATTCAACACGAAGAATGGACGCAACTATGACGTCAATCACAAGCGTCTCTTCGTAGTCTTCTTCAGAAGATTTCTTTGGAGTTTTTATTCAAAAATATTTTATTCATCCATCTATTGTATTTTCTCTTTATGTTTTTGAGATTTTTCTTGTGCGCAGAGGAATTCCAACTTGTGATGGCGACTAGGTCTTTGTACGACTTACAGAAAATTCGTCTCATGTGTTAGGCGTCTAGACTGAGATTTAGGTCTAGGGGCGGCTTAAGGCCTTTCTAGGGAGAAATGAGCTAAGACCAACTGATTCAAGCTGTGAGAGGGTATAATAGAAAACAAAAGGTGATTTTCTAATTTACCGTTTTGATCTTTAGCGTTATGAAGATCAAATTTTGTAATTAATTTTGAATGTAATAAAATAATGTCTCTCGTTTTGTTTTCATGTCTCTCTTTATAAAATCGTGTCTCTCTTTTTTTTAAAAAAAACATTAATAATTATAAAGATTTAATTGAAAATAAAAAAACCCTAAAAAAAGATAAAAATATTAGAAGAAAAAAAGAAGATCATTAGCGAAAAGGTTTTGATTAAAACCTAAAAAGATAAAAAAAAACATTTCTCTCTTTTTTTTCCATGTCTCTCTTTTGTGATTTTCTTTTTTTCGTTTTGTTCTTATTTTTCGTTTTCATGTCTCTCTTTTTGTTTTTATTGTCTCTCTTTTTTTTCCATTTTGTTTTCATGTCTCTATTTTTCTCTCTTTTTTATTTTGGTTAGAAGATCAAATTTTGTAATCAATATAGAAGGAAATAAAAACATGTATCTTTTTTTTCAATATAGAATGAAATAAAAACATGTATCTCTTTTGTGATTTTTCATTTTTAGCGCTTTGATTTTATTTATAACCTAAAAAGGTAAAAGCATGTCTCTCCATTTGTTTTCATGCCTCTTTTTTTTCTTGAGTTTCTCTTCTTTAGCGTTTTGATTTTATTTATAGCCTAATAAGGTAAAAACATGTCTCTCGTTTTGTTTTCATGCCTTTTTTTTACATGTCACTCTTTTTCTTTCTTTTTGTGATTTTCTTTTTTAGGGTTTTGGTTTTGTTTATAACCTAAAAAGGTAAAATCATATCTCTCCATTTGTTTTCATGTCTCTCTTTTGTGATTTTTTCCGTTTTGTTCTTTATTGTTTTGAAGATCTAATTTTGTAATCAATTTTGAATGTAATAAAATCATGTCTCTCTTTTTGTTTTCACGTCTCTCTTTATAAAATCATGTCTCTTTTTTTAATAAACGATCATTAATAATTATAAAGATTTAATTGAAAATTAATAATCCCTTATTCACACACCCCTCTAGGGGCGCTTCACAATCTAACAAGATTAACTCCTCTGAACCCACCGTTATATCTTGATGGGGATGAGACCCCTCTTAAAAAGAATGGGTGTGCACATAACCACACCCCCATGATCCCCATCAAAATTAGTGGGATCATGGATGTGACTGCACGCGAGATCTCCGCGCTCGATCCCCCTGCACGATGATCCCATCACGCATGACGTTAAAACCACCCGCGCGTGGCGAAGGTGGCGGCCAAGTCGACTGCCGGCGCGCGGTCAAAGACACGGTCGAGCGGGTCGCCGACCGAGGAGGCTGAGCCGACCGCCCCTCCTCAGCCACCAGCGCACAGCAGAAGGGGCGGCCAGGTCGGCCGCCCTTCCCCTGCCGCCGGCGCGTGGCCGAAAGTGCGGCCAAGACGGTCGGACCTCCTCGGCCGTCGGCGCGCGGTCGAGGAAGCAGCCGAGTCGGCCGCCACTCCTCGGCCACCGGCGCGCGGCCGAGCTTACCTCCTCTCCTCGGTCGCCAACGCGCGGCCGATCCCCCCCCCCCCCCCACACACACACACACCACCCCCCTCGGTCGTCGAAGGGGCAGCCAGGCCGGCCTCCCGTCCTCGGTCGCCGACGCACGACCGAAAGTGAGGCTATGTCGGCCGCCCCTCCTCGACCGCCGATGCGAGACCGAGGTAGCGGTCGGTTGTCCCCTCTCCTCTGCCTGCTTGGTTGTCGCACGCTCTCCAGGCCGTCGGCGGCGGTCTCCCTCCTCGCTGGCAAGTTTGGCGGCAAGTTCGTCGGCCGCCCATAGGAGTTCGTCCCCGCCATCTGATCATTTCGGGTCATTCCACGTCATCCAATTCGTGTGTAAACCCACTAACCGCCAGATTAGTGAAGAAATTTTATTATTAATTTAATTGGTGTACAAATAGCGAAATTAATTATTCTAATATGCGCCCCTAAACTATAGCAAAAATATTTATTTTGATGGTTATAGTGTGCGGATAGCCACATAACTACCATAACCATCTCCTGGAGGCTATAAAAGGAGTCTCAGGGCTCCTCATTTCTCACCATTTTTTCCTCCGAGCTTTCTTTTTTCTCAGGCCGAAGCTCTGCCAGATTTCTCCTATGAGCAGCACTCAAGACACATTCAAGCCACTCTCGAGCCGCATTCAAGTCATCTCCAAGCCGCGTTCTAGCCACCTTCTAGCCGCCTAACAAAGCCCGATCTCTCCATTTCCAGAAGGACTCCACGATTGCAAACTCCAGTGCTCCGCTCCCGCGTTCAGTGCCAGCGTGACGCCCGACAAAGCCTATCGCTATAAAGCGCAATATATAACAAACGCCTGGTGAGACGGTCCGTTGTCCGCTGAATGCTAAGTGTTCTCTCATCTCTAAATTGTAATGAGGAGCGGTCTGTCACCCTCAGTTCAACGGACAAACTGTAACAACAGGTAAATGGTGGACTTTGACCGCCACAGATCCGGTCATATGGATTTTTACACGATTGAGGGGTTTTTCCACGTTAAAACTTCGTGTGTATGATCAAATCATCTCATTGATTGTGTGCGTGCTCGACCGTTCTGAGAGCTAAGGTGATCTAGATTATTCCGGTCCGATCGGTACATCAAGTTAGGCCGCAACATATCTGCAAGCAGGGCTCGCCATTTCCCTAAGCCGTTGGATCCATTACTCCTCTCCCACGGCTTGTCCACTTTTTTTCCTTCGGTAATCGTAGACGCTCGTCTCGCTAGATTCGCAGACCGCGCGGACCTATCTTGCAAATGCTCGTGGCCGCCGACTTTTAACTCACATCCTTCCTGTACTCACCGCCCAGTCGCCTTGAGTCTGTCAATAAAACTTGCATTGAAACCTTGTGTTTGCTTTGTTGCTTCTATGCTTCCGTTCATAACTCATCGAACGTTCCGTCTAGAACTCACCACACCTCCCTGCTGCCCGCTACATCCTGCTCTCGCTGCTCTTATCCCTCGGCATGCCGAATTTTATTTTTTTTATGATTGCAACACCTCGTCTCCTCGGATTCACAAATAGTGCAGACCTGCCCTGGGAGAGCTCACAACCTCTGACTATCATCTTCCATCCTTCCTGTGCTAGCCATCATATCAGCTTGAGTCTATTGGTCACACGTGCGCTGAAACATTGCGTTTGACGTTGCTGCTTACAGGCTGCTTCCTCCAGAGCTCACAAACATTGATAGTTATTATCGATTACATCACGCAATGTCGAATCATGTGGGAATGAATGTTACGTCGCTTCCTCAACCCTTCTGCACTCGCTCTGGATTTTATCCCAAAATTCCAAGACGAACTATGTATTACAATTATCTACCTCACTGGGAAGAAAACTTTTGTTGAGTTGGTACACTTCATGCGCTGAGTTCTTCATTCCAAAGTTCTTCTTCATCATATCACTCATGACATCCATGTTGAGCCTACCAAGCAATGGCTCCGGAATGATGGTCGCGTACTGTCATGGATTCTCGGCGCAATGGAAAGTGAGCCATATCGCATGGCTATATACCACGAGACAGTGAAGGTTTTGTGGGATGAGTTGAGGTCCTTATACTCCGGGAAGGACAGGCTCCTACATCCGTTTGATTTCTTTATGAGCCTCCAAATTGTTGAACCCAGTTCGGACGGTGACCTGATATCCTTTATGGCTCAATACATGAAACTGATTGAGGCCTAGATTCAGCACCAACCTCTGATGTTGGATCGGTACCCAATGGGCTTAGAAAGAGGTTGTCATTATAGCTCTAATGATGGCATGACCATCACCTCATTTTTACAATGTACATGCAAACATCTTATGTAACATATCTTAGACAACTAGACCCATAGGAGTGGTTTTTTCATGACTAAGTCATGACAAAACCCTAGGAAGCCCAAGAAAACCAAGTGAACCTAGGAATGTAGGTGAGATCACTATGATTTGCAAATAGTAGATTTCCAAACACTAGTTTAGGATGATCATGGGGCTTCACCATGACTCCAAGACCCAACCACAACCTCACCAACCTATTGGAAGGTCCATTAGAGCCCTAAGGGTCCATTGGAGTCAACCCAGGGTGACCAAGTTGACATAGGATCATCATAGGCCTAAATTGGGCAAGGTGCCCTAACTAAGGGCAATGTGCCCCTAATGTGCCCAACCAACCCTACCTAGGTCTTCCTAGACATAATGTGAGGTCAATGGGTCACCAAAGACCCATTGAGGTCAACCTTAGAGGCTAAGTTGACTAAAGTCAACCCTAGCCCTAAAGTGGTCAAAGTGTCCTAACTAAGGGGCAAGTGACCTCCAAGGTGCCAAGTCAATCCTACACAACCCTTCCTAGACCTTAGGGGAAGTCAAGGGGTCACCAAGGACCCCTTGGGGTCAACCCAAATGGTCATGTTAACCAAAGTCAACTCATGGGTCAAAGTGGTCAACTTAGGTTAACCTAGCCCAATTCAAGTGGGCTAAGCCCAAGTGGTGTGGAACATTAGACTAAGGAGTGGAGAGACACATTTTGGGCCAACCAAATTAAGAGAATGATGACTAGGAGAGAGAAGGAAGGAGTTACTCAATTTTTGAGGAGAGAGAAAATGGAGCTTAATGGCCATTATGGCCATGGAGATTTCAAAACCCCCCACCTTGATGGGCTTTTACTCCTTGGAGGCAGGGGGTTTTCAGGAGGTGGCCGGCCAATGGGGTGGCTCAGCCCTTCAAATGGCTGAAACCGAAAGTGCCCATAAATGGCCATTCATGGCCATTGGAGTTACACCCATCCCCATCCCCAATTAGGGATCTTAAAAGCATCATTAGGCAGAGGGAGAAGGTTACAACCTTTACCTAAAGGATTCGAAGCACTTGACTGTGATGTTGCAGAAACCCGATTGGATCCACCACCACCATGGCAAATCGGAGATCAACGCGCCTCCAGCCCTCCCAACAGGTCCTCCTCCTCTCCTTTCTCTGTGGGTAGATCATAGGAATCGTCTAGGATGAGAATCGGGCTCAATTGAGCCCGATCAGGGGAAGAAATTCTCCTGGTTTTTTCGAAAAACTAACAAGTCGGGATTGTCGGAAACATCCCCTCCGGCGGTTGTGTCGCCGCCTAGCGATAGCCACCACCTCGACGGAGGTGGTGGTGGCGGTGGCCGGTCGGATAGATCGTTGGGTGGCTGGCGGTAGCACTTGGAAATGGATCCAGGAAGATTTCATCCTGGCCGTTGGAGCGCTGGGAACGATAACCAGATGCCATCCATTTCTGCACCAAGATTCGTGCGCCGATGATTTAGATCTTAGGATTTAATTAATTTCCTTTCATTGATTCTGTCACAGAAAATACTATAAATGTTTTTATTTATTAAAAATACATAGAGGCTTATAAAGATAAAGTTGTCAACATGAAGTTTATAGGTATGGGTGTCTAGTTTATTTTAAAATTAAATTGAGTCAATTTGGAGTTCAGGTCAGACCTCAGCACTCAATTTTGTGGGGTTTATGCCTAGGGCTAGTCAGAGATTTAAATGTGTGCCCCCACTTCACCACATGTCTAAATGATTTGAAATTTGGACAGGGAGTCAATCTTACCTATACCTAGGTCATGTCCAAAAATGGGAATTTTTAGAGATACTTTTTCTATAGTTTTTGAAATTATTTAATAATCCTAGTGTAATTTAATTAGGAGACTAATGACCTCCAAACCCTCCCAAATTTTGGTGAGTGGTCCTTGGGGTCATCATAAGACTCTATATAAAATTTCATTTCATTTGGAGATGATTTGGGTTGGATTTTTGTAAACCCTAGCCTTGGCCAGAAGGGGGGTATTTAGGTCAAAGTATTCCTTGTGGGTTTAAGTGGTCAAATCACCTGAATATGGGCTGAAACTTTGGCCACTAGTTTTTTATGATATTAGACACTCTAACATGGAATTTGGGATGGATTGGGGTATATTTTCCCTAGGACCCAAGTTTAAACCCTAAGGTTGGACTTTGGGGATTTGTGAAGGGCATGGGGTGATATGCCCTTGTATATAGTTTAGGTTGATCTGCATATAGTAAAATTGCAGAAAATGTGATGGCAATTGAATTGGGCATATGGGTTGGGGTTAATAGTTTGCTGGTTTGGGTAAAATGAAATTGAGTTCATCATTGGAAGTTGGGATGAGTAGAATGTTGGGTTGGTTGGCGTTAGGTGGTGCACGGCATCGACGAATGATCGTCTTTCCTATGGAGAGGAAGAGTCAAAATACATTAAGGTTAGTTCCAGTATAAGATTAAAAGGGATTGGGATTTAGGTAATAACCAACAACAATAAGTGCCTTGCGAAAGGGAACGATGGGCTTCAGCTACCATCATAGTTCCTAGTGCCCTTTGAGAGCCCTTCACGGGGTATACCGGGGGCAGTCCTGAGCTTACCTAAACCGTAGAAATAATAAACTTCAAGAGTAACTAGTATAACTAGGGGTTCACTTTCACACACCCCGGTGTCTCGGGAAGTTAGGTTGACTAGGATGTTCGGGCGGTAGGCTTGGTTGTTGTGGAAATGGGCAGGATAGCCCGATGAGCCAAAGGCTTGGTAGATAATTGTGACGGACGGGATAGTCCGGGGAGCTTTAGCTCGGTTGTTGGTTGTAACAGACGGGTTAGTCCGGGGAGCTTTGGCTTGGTGGTTGATACATCAAGATTGCATGTGCATAAATTATAAGATGGTGGGTCTTCGGTGTTGGAGGGTCGACGCACCGACGCCAATACATTGACTCGGCAAGTGTGGTTTAGCACTTCGCCAAATTAAGTCTGGTAGACCAGCCGACAAAGAGTACGCAGGAGCTCCGCTTAGTGCACCAGCGTCGAGGCGTACGATAGGTCTGACTGGTAGTGCAATTACTGGTTTAGAAGTAGGTGAGGCCCAACCCACCGCTTCCGTTTGCCACTACGGAGGTATCCTAGGAGGTTAGCCTCCAGAAATGGGGATCTAAAGGTCTGTGTGCGCAGAGTCGGGTGGGTGTGTTGCACTTGCATGATCATACCATGGCATACTTGCAAGACATAGCATAACCATTGCATATAACCCTTGACACCAATTGTATAAATTGGTATGAGACTCTTTATACAATAGGCCCTGCAAAATGACCCCTTAGTTTAAAAGCTTGTGTGAGCGTGCTTATAAGCTAAGGTTATTATTCTATAGATATATATATATATTGCTTGCTTGAAAACCGACACCGCATCTTATAAATTAGTATGAAACTTTTTATACGATAAGAGCCTTGCAGAAGACCCCTTAGCTTATGTGTTTGTATGAGCATTCATATAAGTTAAGATTACATATTTCATAATTTGTCTTACATACTTTTGTTACTGCTACATATTTTCATGGAATTACTAGATTAGTTCTGCCGCCACCTGCTACCTTTATTATTCTCCACCTTCATTACATTTCCTTTCCTTCTCCCCACTCGGTGCCTAGGAGCCATAGGGGAGGGGTGGGGGATGATAGGACTTAGTCTTTTAGACTAACGGTTTTCGGACCAAATCCCCGGAGGTCGGCACGCTTGGAGACGGGACAGTATAGTACCGGAGTTTAGACAGCTGGGATAGTGAGTCCCGTTCGCTAGTAGTTGTTATAGATTTTCTTTCGCGATGAGTGACTTGTAGTGAGGACTTTGATGTATCGTGCATGAGTCATATTTCTAGTACTTTTATTATTATTGTTATGGACTCTCCCTTCGTGGAGAATTATTACTATATATGTGATTATTGTGGACATGTGTTAGAGTTCTAATTTTATGTACTCTCATACTTTTGCTATTATTCTGTGATCGATATGGCCGGCAGGATCGGCGTTTTGTATTGATGACCTTCCCGGGCGTGATGATGTCACCACAAAGCGGAGGTTCTGGGCCTAACACCCCGTGGTTTAAAAATAAAAAAATGGGTTCTTACATCCACTGCTAAAAAACAGACTTTTAGCCACGGCAGATTTCCGTGGCTAAAAGTCCAAAACTGTGGCTAATAACTATTAGCCACGGCCTATCCACGGCAAATGGGCGTGGGCAATGCGAGTGTGGCTAATAGTATTAGCCACGCCGAATCCGTGGCTAATAAGTTATTAGCCACGATTCAATTGTCGTGGCTAAAAGTTCCTCATTTGCCACGGTTCAATTGTCGTGGCTAAAGGACCTGTAATAAACTTAACATAAAAAATATTCGACTGCCCGGCCATCGCCGCCGCCGCCCGACCGCCGCCGCCGCCTCCACGCCGATTTCATTTCAAACAATAATTTTGAATGACCTATATAACCCCCAAATCGAGCTTTTTATTGGCGGTGTGGGACTAAAAAAACCAGACTTTTTGCCACGGATTAGGCTTCCGTGGCTAATAATAGATTATTAGCCACGAAACAGGCAAACCGTGGCAAAAAGTCAGGTTATTTGCCACAGATTAGTCATCTGTGGCTAATACTAGCTTATTAGCCACCAAATAGGAACCGTGGCTAGTATTAGCCATGGTTAAAAACCGTGGCTAAAAGCCATTTTTCTAGTAGTGATCTTATCCTCTCCCACTATTTTGTCTCTCTCAAATATGTGCTTCATGGTCTTGAAGGTGACTCCTCCCACCAATGTCTCGTTGACTTCCTCTCTCTTCCTACTCCAACACTCTACTACACTCATCCTCCACATAATGGCACTGAGTAGGTCGCTATAGATATTAGGGTAGTGGGCTTAATGACTGCAATCACTCCAAGAGGCAAAACACTCTCTTGTAAACACATTGTGGTCAAATGAATCATATTGAGGCCATCTGTTACCGAAAACATGGGTTCCTACAACAACCTAGCCCGTAACGTCGTCAGAGATGGCGATGGAGGTAGTGATACAAGTGAAGCCAAGCTTAACCCACAGAGAATGTCAGGGGGGAGAAGGACAGTCTAGCTCAACCCTAACCCTAGAAATGAGAAGTGGAGAAAGAAATGGAGAGGGAACGAGAGGAACTGTGAGAGATAAAGAGAACTTGAATTTATTTCATTCATATCCAAAAAAATGACCCAAGGGGTATATTTAAAACACTACAAATGGCATGGGCGTAAACATGCCCAAATAAAGAGAAAAACTTGCAATAATAAAAACTTATGAACTCATACATCGATTTAATTAATAAAAGACACCTAACATGAATACACGACGACCTACAATGAAATAGATAACAGGTCGTGTATGATCATAACATCACGCATGCCGTCAAATCGGGCTTGCCCTCAAGCTCAAATGACGCACAGATGGATTGATCACCTGGGTATTTGATTACCCTCCAGAATAACTCCCAATAATGCGTGTTGCGGAGGCAGCTGTATTAAGTGGTGCGAAGTTTCGAGCTCACAGATAGAGAGAGAGAGACTGAGAAGAGCGGTGTGGCAGTGGCTCTTGCTGTGGAGTGATGCCCAAACACATCTTGAGTTGGGGTGAGTGTGCCTGATAATTGCGGACAGTCGGGGGCGACGGAGGACCATGCAGAATATGAGTTGCAGTGATCATAAGCGGCAGTGCCGGCTGGGAAAGATTGTCATAAGTAATTCCTCTAGAGGGGTCGGCGAAGAAAGTGGTCGGAGCGGAGGCTACGGGATGGATATCGCGGGGACTGATGACAGCAACACAAAATGGCGGCCCACCGCTGGGTTGGGAGGCGACAACGTCAGTTGTATAAACTGCAGGGAAGGAACAACTTGGGGTGGTGGTGATGCATCATGAATGATAGAGGGATGTGGAACTTCTGTGGGGGCTGATGGGATCGATAATTGTTATAGTGGGAGCAAAGGCGGCTCCGATGAAAACGGACCATCGAAGCATCAGTCAATGTTAGCGGTGAGTAAAAAAGTGCAGTGTCATATGATGCTGACTTCCCTAGTAGCTTCTGGAGCATCGAACGAAGAGTGGCATGCTCATCGGAGCTCGTCATTAGGTCGCGGTAATTAATTGAGGGGGCAGTGGAGGCGGTAATACAAGGGAGTTGAGTTCAACCAGCGAATAATGTGATGGGAGTGGAAGAAGGAGAGTCTTGCTCAACAATAACCCTAAAAATGGAAAGAGGGGAAAGAACTAGAAAGAGAATGACATAAACTTAAAGAGATAAAGAGAACTTGAATTTAATTCATTCATATCCAAAACAATGACCCAAGGGGTCTATTTAAAACACTACGAGTGGCATGAGTGTAAATAACCTCAAATAAAGAGACAAACACGCAACAATAAAAAAACTACAAATTCGTACATCAACTCGATTAATGAAATATGCATAACATGAACACAACGACAGTACTTAACAACATAGATAATAGATTGTGTGGGACCATAAAAGTTGCCTTCATGAAAAAGATTTTTCATAAAATGGTGAGATTCTACCCAATTCTCTCCTTGCGGACGAAGGTCACAAACGCAATCATGACCACTACATCATTGTGATTCAGCTGTGTCGAGATGAGACCACAGTGGCAGAAGATTTAGTGAACCTCGGGCCACAACTAGAGTCTCATTGTGTAAACAAAGTGCTCTAGCAAAAAGGTGAGCTCGACGGTCACTAAGAATTGAACCACTGTTCAGGCCCCGCCGCTCTTGCCTCAAAACTCAAGGGGACGTGATGGGAAGAGAAGTCATCGAACGCCGCATCCAAGATGCGCAAGATCGGAAAATTTTGGCACGCTAGGAAGTGAGAAGAACAATAAAGGCAGTGTTGCTCGACATCATTAGGCAGAAAGACAAATTGGATTAACTCGCATCACTGAAGTCACCAAATAGAAATCGCTTGCGAAAATAGGACGGGAAAGAAGTACGACAGATCCCCCAATTTACAGGTGTTGGTGACCCCCCGGCTCGCCTAATTCGTCTTACTGCGGTCGACGAGCTTCCATGTGTCATCTCAACTCGCCAAAATCACACTAACAACCTACAAACTCACCTCCACACGATTTCCAAACGTAAAAAGAAGACAAACGACTCGCCGAAAACTATGAAGTCAAGCAAAATCAAGTGAAGGTAAAAACTATTTTATTTTATACGCAAGTTTTATTACATCAAAATACAAAAATACAAAAAAAAATTAGCAAAAAGGGCCTCGGCGCAAAGAGGCTAAAGCATGGAGAGCCTTCCATCACAGCTCGCCCGCAGTCTTGAACTGAGCCTGGGTTTGGGCCATCGACACCTCGCTCTGGCGAATACACCCTAAGATCCTGGTGAGATCCACAAACATCCATGAAAGGTGGGCGACTCCACTCAGATCATCTTCTAGGAGGTCATGCCGACTCCACCTAGCTCGTACTATCAGATCATCTTCTAAGGTGAGAGATATTCAGATGAATCTCTTGCTGCCCAGCCAATGCAATCCCCATTAACACTTTCAGGAGCTAGCCATAGGTAACAATTCGTCCAGCCTAAAAGATGGACAAGAAAAGAAATTAAAATAACAGCATACATTCCAGAGACTTGACAACTAATTTGGTTCATTGCTATCACTTCTCTGGTTTTTTTTTTTACATTAGCAGATAACAGCTAAGTGGAACTCAGATCAGATGATAAGTACATATAATTTAAAATATAAAGTTAGAAATATGATTTCGGAAACTGTGATTTGATTTTTGACTTATTTTATATATGAAAAATGAAATCATCAGTTTTGATGATAGTTAGAAGGTTTATTAGGTTTCAATACAATGCTAACTTCTTATTACATCCAACAAAATAAATAATTTAACAAATTTCTAATGTCAAGCTTTATAAATCATTTCACATGTTTATTAGGTTTAAAATTTCAATACAATGTTAACCTCTTATTACAACTAAGGGCAGCCCGAAGCACAAGGCATCCCTGCAGAGCGAGGGTTCGGGACAGGGTCTCATCACATGAGTGAAATGTAGGCAAATCATACCTTGCATTTTTGCATGAGCCTGCAAAATTTTATTTTATTACATCCAACAAAATAAAAAATTTAACAAATTTCATCATTTACAATTTTTTTATTTCAAGCTTTATAATTTTAATAAATTTCTAATGTCAAGCTGTATAAATAATTTCACATGTTTATTAGGTTTCAATACAATGCTTCAAATACTGTTTAACATTCAGTATTACAGTGTTTAGTTCTCAAAGCCAAATTATAAAGCTAACATTTTAATAGCATACCAAGTCAGCTTTTTTTGACACTTTTCACTCCCAAATTATTTTATTTTGACAATTTGCATCCCGAATTTTTAAAATTAACACTTTGCACCCCATGGCTGAAATTTACCGGGTATTTAGGTCCAGACACGACCCAAAATGCTCATTTTGGCACTTTGCAAATAGCCCAAATAAGGTAGTTCGGGGTGCAAAGCGCCAAAATGAGCATTTTGGGTGGTATCCGGACCTAAATATCCTCATTTTTGGTGCAAAGTGTCAAAAATCTGTAATTAGGGGATGCAAGTGCCAATTTTAAAAATTCACAGTGCAAAGTGTCAAAATAGAGTATTCCGGAGGTGCAATGAGTCAAAGAGCCAACAAAGGCTCCGTTTGGGGGGGACATATTTTCACCGGTGAAGTGGTTACGACCGCATGAACCGGTCCTTAACCGGACCTTAATTAAGGTCCTATTCATGCGGTGGTAACCGCTTGACCGGTGAAAACAAGTCCCCCCAAACGGAGCCAAAGTCAGGTCTTATAATCTAGTAACAAGATGATGAAGAAAATAAACAGGGATAGTCAAATCGGGGCATGAAATAGGAAGATCGTATGCTAACCATCGAGATGGAACAACAAAAAATCGAGTTTTTAATTCATTCTTCACGATCTGGCTCTTTAATCGCACTCATACAATGCTAATACTTTTTTGCAAGAGGGGGAGGAAGAAAGCCGAAAAATAGAGTTAAGCTGCAAGTAGAAGGAAGCCCTTACAAGAGAGGGGAGGCTCGTTCCTTGCACGAAGTGCGAGAAACTCTACCGGTTTGTTTTTCCTTTGCTATAGTAGATTCCAATTTCCTCTCTGAATCTAAACCCTGAAGGCCCAGAAATGAGAGCGGTTGTGCATATCGAACAGGATGATAATTTCCAGTTTTGAGAGTCCAAATGCAAATTAGAACTAATAATTATCCATGCTCGCGTGCGCTTTGTTGTGATCCTCACAATATTATTCTATTTCTGATTTCAATCATTCACAAAGACTTGCATTTAAGAACTCCTAAAACTGACTGTTTGGGAAGATGGCGGCGGTGAAAAAAGTTATGGTGACTGTTATTAGCACTGCAGTTTTGGATATTCGCACTTTTTTACTCGTAATTTTTCGCGCCTTTTGAAAATAATCCTTGTACATGCATTTTTAGGAAAAGTGTTCAACACGAAAGTTGTAGATCTCGTCGAGATCTACAACTTTCGTGTTGAACACTTTTCCTAAAAATGCATGTACAAGAAGTATTTTCAAAAGGCGCGAAATCTGAGCGTATTTCTAGAAATACACTTTATACATGCATTTTTAGGAAAAGTGTTCAACACGAAAATTGTAGATCTCGACGAGATCTACAACTTTCGTGTTGAACACTTTTCCTAAAAATGCATGTACAATGAGTATTTTCAAAAGACATTTTCAAAAAGTTTTGTTACCGTTTGTGCAAGTGTGGCAAAAGTTATATTCTGACTGTTTGTGCAAGTGTGGCAAAAAAGCTTTTCAAAAAGCTGGGGCCGGGGAACTATTTACTTTTCAAAAAAAACTTTTAAAAAAACTTATTTTTCTTAAAGGTCTATTCGTTTAGATGATATTTTTTGTCACGTCGCACATTTTTGCTCAGATACATATTTTTCTCACGAGCACATTTTTCGCTCGAATGTGTATTTTTTCGCTTGGACACATAGTTTTCCGTCCGATCGTACATTTTCCGCTCGGACTGACATTTTTCGTCTGAACGCCCATTTTCTGTCAGGACACAATTTTTCTTGTCAGAAGTGCATTTTCCAAGAGCACTTTGTTGTGATTCTCACAATATTATTCTATATCCGATTTCAATCGTTGACACTCTCATTTAAGAAGTATGTATTATCTCATTTTTATCATTTTATTAGCAGTGGTTTGTGCGGCAGTGGCAAAATAGTTTTTCAAAAAATAGAGTTTTAAAGGCTTTTCGTAAAGAGTTAAAAAAAAACAATTTTCATAAAAGTGCGTTCGTTTAGAGTTTAGACAATATTTTTGTCATGTCGCGCACTTTTATTCGGACGCACATTTATCTCATAAGAGTATTTTTCGTCCGAACGTGCATTTTTACGTTTTGGGCACGCATTTTCCACTCGGACACGCATTTTTCGACCAAGCATGCACTTTCACCCTTGCGGGCATTTTTCGCCCCGGCACGAATTTTCTGTTAGGGCGCGCATTTTCTGCCCAAACGCAATTTTTGCTCTCAGACGCGCATTTTCAAGCTCGTGCGCATATTCCGCCTGGGTGCACTTTTACCGCTTAGGCGCACATTTTTCTTAAGAGCACACATTTTCCACAAAGACACGCATTTTTCGCCTCAACGCACATTTTTGACCTGGGAGAGCATTATTTCGTCTGAGCCCATTTTTTTCTCGCTAGCGATCATTTTTCGCACAAGCGCGCATTTTCCGCATGGGCGTCCATTTTTCCGCACGGGCGCACATTTTTCTCCCTTGCGGGCATTTTTTGCCAGCACGCATTTTCAGAACGGGCGTGCATTTTTTCTCTCAGGCGCACATTTTTCGCCATAAAGCGCATGTTTTGTCCGGGCATGCATTTACCGCCAGAGCGTATTTTTTCTTTCGAGCGATTATTTTTCGCCCAGACACTCATTTTCTGCTCGGATGCGCATTTTTCGGCCTAACAAACATTTTTCCTCTCGGGGGTGCATTTTTCACCCGAGCACGCATATTTACCTTGGCGCACATTTTTTCCCGGGCGAGCATTTTCCGCCCTAACGCTCATTTTTCGCACGGGCACGCATTTTCCTCCTGGACTCGAATTTTTCGCTTGGGCACGCATTACCGACAGGGCATGCATTTTCTGCCCGGGGGTGCATATTTCTGTCTAGGCGTGTTCTTTCTACCTAGACACGCATTTTCCTCTTCTGAGTGATTTTTTCCCTCTGTCACCACCACCCCCACCCCGTCGCACATTTTTCACCACGACACGCATTAAAAAAAGTCAAAAAACTATTATTAGAAGTTGTTATTCCAAACAGAAAATATAAACACTTTTTTAAAAATACTTGGATCGAGATTTTCCAAACAGTGCACAGCTTTTTCAAAATAATATTTAGGACAACTCTAATATCACCATTGATTTCTCACCACCACATTTTCTACCATCACCGTCCCAAGCAGGCCCTCAAAATAGTTTTGAACGATTCATGGCGGTGGACTTTCACACTGATCATACCAATTTGTCCGTTTGGCGTGACAGTGGGACAAATAGCGGGACACCCGAGCAAAAATGGGGAGCCAAACAGAGCTCTAGAGAAAAGTGTGTTTCTCAGTACTTGTTACAGGGGTTTCATGTCCCTTATAGGATTGTAGAATGTGATATTCCATATAGCCTGTTGTACTAGGAAACATGATTCTCTACATTGCATCAAAAGAGCTGTGTATGTGGGTCTCCGTATAGCTTGTGTTGTACGAGAAGCGTTATTCTACGTAATGTACTGTAGGAGAAGCATGAGTTCAGCATAGATCGGCCGCACTGTTAGGTCGGCGTAGACATTACCGTGGGAGTAGTATAGCTACAGTCACTGTTGTAAGCATTGGCAAGAAAATCCTCCTTCCTTGGGGTTCACTGTATTTCAATGAAATAGTGTCCCCTAAGCCCAAGCATACTGTAACAGCCTCCCCCGCACACGGCTCGAAAGGACAACTGTCGGCACCCCCAACACGAAGCTCGAAAGTGCTAAGCCTCAACTGGTCTGTAGACCATGCACCCACACCCTCTATTCACACGCAGGTTGTTGGAGGTTGCATTCCTCCCTTTGATGAGAAGTGATTCAATTAAGCGCTCCTACAGGGACTTTCCAGGAGGTCACCCATCCCGGAACTACTCTCATTCAAACACGTTTAACTATAAAATTTTATCACTTCTCATCACCAATTGAGCTGAGCTCTCATCACCACTACAGCTCAATTGGTGATGAGGTGTGGTTTGAAGGCTCTTTATCAAGGAGGTCTCGGGTTCGATCCCGGCCAATCTCAACAATGCACTGCGGCCGAGAAACCTTTTCGAGCTAGATGATGAGGGTGTCGGCGGTCGTCCTTTCGATCCGTGTGCTGGGGAGGCCGTTACACATGCATTCTTCTTCCATTTGTAAGAGGAGCTTGAATCACCATAAGGAGGTTGATTGGCTCGATTAACTGCTACCATCATGAGTTATGTGCAATCTTTTGGTGACATCTTGCAAATAATTTCACGGTGAATTTTTTAAATTACCCAGATGTAGGATGTACTTGCGCATTAGTGAGATTATGACTAAAGATAGGGCACAATGACGATAAAGGATCCATATAGCAACCCCACTATTGCAGGATAAAAGGCTTGTGACTAAAGAAAGGGCACAACACCTGCGCTCGTGAATCTCTTCCTCCTAAGAATCGCTGCTAAGATTTCTCCAAGTTGCTCACGATTCCCTTCTCCAGTTTACTCAAAGCAATGAGTGGAATATTTTCTTGTTTCTCTCGGTCTAATGTTGCGAAGCCGCCGGCCTCGAGGCTATGGAAGTCCAATGATCAGCAGCCATCCATCTCGTCGACTGCGAACCATCGAGCGAGCGGCCGGCAACAGGGGAGTCGCTGATACAGGAGGCATCAACGCTATTGATATTGCAGAAACAGAGCGGAGGTGGCAGGAAAGCGATCCCCTATAATCGGTTGCCATCGTTGAAGCATCCTGGGAAAGGGAAGAAGTAGGGGAGGATGATGAAGAGCTCGAGCACTAGGGCTAAGTCGATAACTGATCCTGTTGTGCATCCTCAGCTGATTGCAGGCCAGGTGAGCGATTTAACAGGAACCATTTTTGATATTCAGCCACATTTTGGGGGGGGGGGGGGGGGGGGGGGGGGGATTTTGGTTGGTTTATTTGTTCATACTGGAACCATAGCAGCAAGTTTGATATCTAAAAACAGTAAATCAAAGTTCTGTGAGGAAGCTTTTAACTCCATATAATGGATTGGGACTGAGAGATTTGTTCCAAGAGGGTGCTTTTAAGTCCATTGAATGACATAAAGAATTAGGCTACATTATATGCTTGTAAGTTTAAAAAAGGGAGTACTGTAAACGGGAACATATAAATTTCCTGAATGAACATTGGGTTTATTACAGATTTATGTTTGAATCCTGTATATTTCTTGCTTAAATTATTTGATGGATTTTTGCTTTGCAAATTGTTTATCAAAGGGAATGTTCACGACACTATTTATATGAATTGTTGTGTATGTTTAAAAAAAGGAGGTTTTGAGAATGTTTATGATTGCCGTCACACTCATATATTATCAAACACTGAAAACAACTTTTCCGCTCAAGACCACAAAAAACAAAATTCTTCCAAACAGAACTCCATTCACAAACCACGGTTCACCACAACTTCATTCACAAACCATAGTTCATGATCACAATATTCATGACTACCACCACCATGCAAAACGAAGCCAAAAACGAATTAGAAAAAATTCCAATTTGAGTCTGTTCATAGGATGGTTGTCCTAACTCTCTAATACTTTATCATAATTGCAACAAAGCCAATCATGAGTCCTGATTACAATGTATGGAAAAATTCTTAGTGGATGACACCAAGGCTTTTAGTGGATGACACCAAGGCTGTGTTTGGCGCGGCTTATCATAGCTTATTTACTTTGGTGAGATTGGACAAAAACGTCATTGTCATAGAATGTATGTTTGGTAAGACAAATGTTACTACCGTTATCAAAAAAGAAACTAGTTTGGGGCATAAGATTTTGATATGACAATAGACATTTTTGTCCAACCTCACTGGAGCAAATAAGCCGCGATGAGCCACGCCAAATGCAGCCTAAGGCTTCGTTTGGCACGGCTTATTTGCTCCGGTGAGTTTGGACAAAAATGCCACCATCACGGAATGTATGTTTGCCATTACAGTGGTTATGACCTCACCAAAAAAATAAAACTAGTTTTGAACATAAAAGTGGATGAAGTTCCTTAAGTGAGGTCGGGCGTTCACGAACGATGATTCATAACCACAGCGTTCACGACCGCCACCACGGAGCTTAAGTCAATAGAACCTATTGGGAGAATATTCATGGTTTGATTTCTGACACCAATCACTGTCAATTGGGAACTGATTTGAGAGATTAAAGTTTAAAGGAAGCAAGTATTTGAGAAGCTGGAATAGGAGCTAAGGTTTTACCGGATGCTTGAACCATATTTGAGATCCGACTTTATTGGCCAAGCATGGAGCCCAAGTCGGAGAAATTGTGTTGAATGAATAAGTCTGAAATAGCCAGAGAATCCACATTGGAAGGGTACTTCTAAGCTCAATTGAAAAGGCATAGTTGTTATAGCGAGTCGAGTAACTTATCTTTTGACTTTGGCTTCTTGCAATAGTTGCCAAATGCTCGTGGTTCGGTCTGCCTTGCCTTCCTTTGAAGCAGTGATATCCCGCCACCAGAATTCATAAAATATAGACTAGTCTCCCTCTCTTTGAAACCTACAGTTGCAATTTGACTACTACGGGGCGGGGTAACTCAACTTTACGCGTTGTCGTCTAAATCCTCTTCTCTGTCGCTCTCGTAGCGATTTACATGCCAACCTTCTTAGTTCGCAAGCAAGCTCAAACTACAGAATTCTTAACTCAGATTTATTGGAGAGGAATGAAAGTGACGTAAAGAGTCAAAATAGATTCAAAACAAAGTCGAAGAAGGCTGAGAGGACCGGGAATTCGCCTAAATATATTAATAAAATTTCTAGAGGAAAATGAGAGTTGTAGTAAATGAGAGTATTGTCTTCAAATGATAAACAATGAACACTTAAATAGATTTGGCAGGGATATTCTGGAGATATTTACAGGATGTTTATCAACATGCATCCAAGCTCAGTTGGGTGCAACGGTGGCAGACACAAACGCGATGCTTATGAGCCATCGTTCGTGAATGCCCAACTGTCCCTAAGAAACATAGGTGTTGTTTGGCATGGTGGTGTCGGGTATGAACGCGATGGTTCAAAACTAGTTTCTTTTTTTGGTGGCTGTCATAACCATTGTCTTGCCAAACATGCATTTTATGATGGTGACACTTTTGATTAAACTCACCCACAGCCTTAATCCACTTTTATGTTGTGTTCATAACCGTTGTCATGTCAAACATACATTCAATAGTGATGGTGTTTTTGTCCAAACTCACTGAGGCAAAAAAAAACTGCGTCAAATGGAGACTACATTGTCTAGATTGTCTCTCCTGGATCCGTAACTTAACTTCAACTGAACAAATTTTTTAAAAAGAAAATAAACAACAATGGACAGATCTTTCGCAGATTTTGTACTCAACCCGAATTAACCAAAAAAAAAAAACTATTCAAATGGGGGATTTGGCACTTTGCACCGCCTAATTACAGATTTTTTGGCACTTTGCACCGCAATACTGAAATTTAAGGAGTATTTAAGTCTAGGAACCACTCAAAATGCTCATTTTGGCACTTTGCACCCCGAACTACCTTATTTTGGCTATTTACAAAGTGTCAAAACGAACATTTTGGGTGGTTTCCGGACCTAAATATCCCTTAAATTTCAAACTTGGGATGCAAAGTGCCAAAAATCTGTAATCCGGAGGTGCAGAGTGCCAATTTTAAAAATTCTGGGTGAAAGTGCAAAAATTGGATAATTCGGGAGTGCAAAGTGTCAAGCCTATTCAAATGTGATGAAACAAGCGTGTAAACAAAATTATATTTTTTTTCCTTCAAAAACCTCTCAAATTGAAGCCTCGGTCAGAAATTTACAGAGTCTAATTTCCCTAGGCGAATTGGCTTCATCATCCGCAAATTATAAGCTAAATGTAAGATAAATTGACGAGAAAACAAATGAGAATAGAAGCATGAATCACAGAAGTACCGATAAAGAAATTAGGGCATCCGGAGTTCAAAGAAACCCGCAGAGGACGGAGAAGCCGAGGATGATGAGCCACACAATGTGGATGAGAAGGAAGGCTTGGCCAGAAACGAGCCCACTGCCGCTGTTTCCTACCTCGCAGTACCCGCTCTTCGCCACGCGGACGCCGGCGCATGCGGCCTCGGGGCAGCCGCACCAGTACGTTACCCCATTTTCACCGCAGACGGGATCAGGCCGGAAACAATTGACGGGGCAGGATCGGGCTCCGGCCGATTGAGCAGGGCACGGATCGCCGCCGGAGACCAAGCCAGGGGCGTCCGATTTAGCGATGGAGTGGTGGACTACGATGGAGAAGACGGCGATGGCTAGAGCAAATGCTCTTGCCGCAGGCGACATGGTTGGTGGGGGCAGATCGAGTTCGCCCTCTGCTTTGCCGGAGAGGATTGGAAACCCTAGCCCAGAAAAAAGAACCCCGACATACGAGAAAAGAAGAAGAGGAATAATTCCAATTTGTGTGGTTCCTTCCTTCCCCGCAAAGCGTGTATTAAAATTTCTAGAATAGGTTGAAATTTGGTGAACAGCTAAGCTAAGATATGTTATAGTTGTATAATTCAGAACAAAATTATATTTCTAGTCGATTTCGGTTACATGGAGTCATGGAGGCAGCAAATATTGATTAAATTTATTTATTTTTCTTAAGATATATGCAGACTGGGAACCTCTCTTTATTTCGGCAGAATCCTCCGGTCACTCATCTCCGACCGCTCTTCCGACGTTCTTCTTGTCGCTAATCTCATCAACATCTACTCTCGCCTCCACGACGTCCCCGCCACCGCCGCCACCTTCACCGGAAGATCCAAAAAGAACATATTCTCTGGGAATTCAGTGCTCTCCGCCTTCGTCCGCCATGACTCTCTCCTCGATGCTCTCCTCTGCTTCCTCCGCCTCCTCGCTGAAACTGAACTCCATCCGGATTCCTTCAACTTCTCGTTGCCGTCAAATCCTGCAGAACACAAAGAGATCATCAAATGACGCATTCTTTGATAGAAAGGTTGGGATTCACCCTTGATGTAAGGCGATGGATGAAGGGACATGTGGCATTTATTGATGATTTAGTTAAGAAAATATGAATTTAGTTTTTGAATATGACCTGCAGATATGATATTTAGCCCGCATGAACAATTTTTTTGTCTGCATACATTCGCGGTCTACATAAAGCCAAAATCGACATGCATATAACAATGCTCTTAAAGTATCTCGAATAGGTTGAAATTTGGTGAACAACAACTAAGATATGTATAGTTGTATAATTTATTGTTTACATAATGATAATGTCGCTCGAAGCATCCGGATAGAGATCAAGATGGAATCATCTATTCGTTGCCCCTAGGTGAGTATAAATAGACAAACCTAGGAGTATCTATGGGTATATGATATTTGTGTATCCGAACCGATCCGTTAAGCCTCTGAACCGGTTAATTGTCCAAATAAACATTAACAATCTTCTCTTATATTTGTGACAAATAACATGTACGTCTCAGAGTGCAGAAAGTAGAGAATACTAAAAGAAAAGTTTTTGACTTTACGCATTTCCAGAATAGTTGGCACATTTAAACATAAGTATGAGTTTTCAAAAAACTGTAACATAAACATCCAAACATAGAGCGCTACTCAGAAATAAATAAGTTTGAAAACAAAATAATAATGGATCAAAACGTATAATAATTCTACTCAGAAAGTAGATCATCAGCATCCATGTCAAAGTCTACTTTCTTTATTCCATCTTCACCAGTGTCTGCAAGGAATTTCATGAGTTAGACTCTATGAATTCATAAACATATGCAGTAACGTATCAAAGTAAACTAGTTCTACTTAAATGCGCTTAGTGTAAGACCCCCCCCCCCCCAAACCTTTGTCCGGGTCGGGCCGGAGGGGATCTTACTTGCCCAAGGCATCCACCCAGTGCTCCTTAAGAGTGTCAACCCACACTATTAAGCACTAGTTGGCCGCCTTACTCGACTTGAATCACAACATTCACATCACAGAGTTTAGCGGGAGCATTAACAGGAAACCACAGCACATATAATTATCGATATATAATTAATAAAAAAACGAAAGGTCATAGCCACTATTTATATATGAAGCCCATAAGCTATAATAGTACTACAACTAGCAACTCCTCTTTCTCTCTCAACTATGCTCGTTAGTACTCACGTCTCGAAACTCTAGAGACAATGGGGGTGCCTCTGCTCGGATAGTCCTATCAGCTGGTGTATCGTCCTGCAATAGCGGTCCCTATGGTGCTCCATCTCCTGTGAATGGTTATTAAGATAACCATTAGTTATAGAGCTAAGTGGAATCAAATCTTCTCCCCGGATCCATATCATGGGGACGAGCGCACACACCCAAGAAAATAAGATAGCTGAAGCAAGAGAGGGTTAGCACATCATTTCATAAATGAGCTAGGAGAAATCAAAAAGTATAGCATGATATAATTGGACTAGTAGCAGCAACATTCATCAGTTATATTATAGACTCTACTAGCATAGCAACGTAATAGGTATTCAAACCTAAACGAACTTCGCAGGCCTTCAATCCGCGCACAAATTGCAGACACTCACAACCGCGCACACATCAGAAGCATTCACAGCCGCGCACATATCGCGGGCATTCATAGCTGCGCACACATTGCAGACATTCACAGCCGCGCACAATACCCTATATCGATATAGTATGGACCGCTTCTTTTCAAGTAGGGTAGAGAGCCCCGCAGGCCTCGCTGATACGGTCATCGGTGACAGTGGCCAGTCATGCCACTTCTGGGGGTGGTTATACCGCACAACCCAGACCCTAACATACAATCTCGTGTACTATTGGATGTGAGCGACATCTGACGATTTAACATTTTGGCCGACCAGCGGAAGAAATCCAATGGGGAAAACATAATGCTCGGTCACTCGTGGTACTCATCTCCCTATCGCCTTGAGTCATCGAACTTCCCACACCGGTACGAACGGTCTGCGAAAGTGACTGACCCACCACGGTTTACCGCAAGCAATTTACAAGAAAACAAGTAAAAACATGTTGGTACCCTAGTTTGATTTGAGTTTAGTCTTCTCCTTTTGTCCCTTGACCCAAGAAATATCTATGGTCAATGGTTAGTGGTCTAGCTGTAGAGTCATCGCTTTTCCAGATGAAGAATTTGGTTAAGTAGTTTTTCGTTCGACTATAGTCGAACGCCGCTCGACTATCGTCGACCAACTGTTCGACGATCGTCTATCAGTTGCTCGACGTTCTGTCTGTGAGGATAGTTCGACTATCGGTTGATAGTTCGACTATCTGTGTGCTTTGATAGTTCGACTATCTGCTTGGATAGTTCAACTATCTGATAGCTCGACTATCTGTTGATAGATCGACTATCTGCTTTCTTCTGATAGTTCGACTATCTGCTGATAGGTCGACTATCTGTTTTCCCTTGGTAGTTCGACTATCTGCTTTGATAGTTCAACTATCTGATAGCTCGGCTATCTGTTGATAGTTCGACTATCTGTCGTTCTTTGATAGTTCGACTATCTGTTGATAGGTCGACTATCTGTTCTGCGTTGATAGTTCGACTATCTGTTGATAGTTCGACTATCGGTTCTGCTTTGATAGTTCGACTATCTGTTGATAGGTCGACTATCTGATAGCTCGACTATCTTCTGATAGTTCGATTATCTGCTGTGATGGTTCGACTATCTCTTTTGATAGTTCGACTATCTGGATCGTTCGACAATCTGTCCGATAGTTCGACGATCTTCGTTCTTCGGTCGACGATCTCCGAGGGTCGTTCGACGTTTTCTGTCTGCCTTTTTATTTTGTATTTATTTATTATATTTAATTAATTAATACATTATCTGGCATGATTATTTCAGTTGTTTTATGATAATATTTCCAGGCAATATCTGCTCCATCCCTTTTGCCTGAGTCAAATCTTTTCAGATAAAGTTGTTTGTCTTATTAGCTGACATTGTATTTTACTTTATCTGCTGTCAGTCCTTTATAGCCGTTAGACTGAAAAGTCTTTCTTCTGCTATAAAGAGTTTGTTTCTGATGTGACTTTATTTAGTACTTTATTATCAGATTGCTTCCTACAGCTTCTTCGAAAGAGGTTTATTCCTTTTATAAAATATTTTTGCTGTAGAGATTGTTTGTCTTTTTGATATTTGCATCCCAGGTCTCAAGTTTCAGAAGAAGACAAACAATTCAAATTGAAGAGAGTCGTTGCTTGTTGCTGTTATAAAAGCAATCCTTTGGAGAAGGATTTTAGCTAGCTACCCAGTTATTCATTTAAGCATTCAAGCCTTCATCAAGATCAAGTTCACTGCTCTCAGCAATACTCATCCAACTGAGAAGTGTTAAGCTCTTCTGCTTTTCTTCAACCTGAGTTCTCCTATTACAGGAAGTTTAGACTCAGAGTTCTTTTGAAGAAGAAGAAGAAGAAGACAGCTGCTTGAAGATTTCTAATTTTATTATTTATTATCTTCTTGTAGTTTTTCCTTCAGATCTTTCTGAAGAGTTTTTTGCACTGAAGCAAGACTTCACCTAGACATCTTTGAGCCAGGGGGAGCCTTGATTCTTTAGAGCTTTCTAGCTCAGTGCAAGTCCTTGTGCTTCTCTAATCTATTGTAAAATAGAGAAGACATCTTAACCTTCTTTCCCCCTCCTGTACAGGGTTATTACTCCCTTCAAAAGTATCCCTTGGTGGCAGGGCACCTGATCAAAAACCTGTGTTCGATTTTTAGACACCTGATCAAAAGTCTAAAGGGTTTCTGGATCTACCTGAAGCAGATCATGTTGGTGGCAGGGCACCTGATCAAAAACCTGAGTGGATTCCTACCTTGTTGGTAGAAGAGTGGACGTACCCAAGTTGTTTGGGGAACCACTATAAATTCCTTGTGTCGTCTGGATTGCCTTGTTTAATTCCTGCATTGTGGCTGTGAATAGATATAACTAGGTTTGCTAGTTGCTGATTAGGTTTTCCAAGCCTTAACTGTAATTACAGTTAGCTTGAGTTTGTGCACAACACTTGTGTTAGGCTATAGGGTTAATTCTATATCTATAATCTTTTCATTTCGCATTTCACTCCAAGGGAGTTGGGTAGACCATTAAGTTTTGTCTAGTGCAAAATTTGATAACTCTATTCACCCCCCCTCTAGAGTAGTATCTATCCCCTCACTTTCAATTGGTATCAGAGGGAGGTTGACTGACTGAATAGGCTAACACCTAAGTCACAAGATCCTGATAGATACCAAAGTTTATAGATATTCACTATAACTATCATGGCCCAGTCCAAGGATTACTCTAGCACCCGACCTCCAACATGCAACTTAGCTAAGTTTGGCATCTGGAAGGCAAGGATAAAATTATATATGAATTCTATTGATGAAAGCATCTTTGCTTCTATTTTGTCAGGACCCCCAAAGGCACCTGCTGTTGCTACTGCCTCATCATCTGATATGAGTGCAGTGCCTCCTCCAGATTACAACGATGAGTACAAGAAGGCAAAGATAGCAGATGCCAAGGCGATGAACATTCTGGCTCAGACAATGTCTGATGAGGTATTCCAGAAGGTAGCTGACTGCTCTTCAGCAAAAGCTATGTGGGATACACTGAACCAGATTGTAGCTGGTTCAGCTGATGAAAGGAAGGACAGAAGGTCCAACCTTATCTCACAATATGAGAACTTCAAGAAAACTGATGCTGAATCAGTTGAAGCCATGTACACCAGGCTCAGCTCAATCATCAATGAGCTGAGGACCCTTGACAAGGATATATCATTGACAGAGGTCAATGATAAGATTCTTATGTGCTTCCCTAGCACATGGGATCTAAGGATCTGGCCCATCAAGGAAGCCAGAAGTACAAATGAGATTTCAATTGAAGCCCTTCTCGGCAAGCTCAAGTCTTTTGAGCAAGTGCTGAAGACAAGGGAAGCAGAAGCAGAAGCAAAGACCCCTACTCCAACAAGAAAAGAGCAATCTCTAGCTCTTAAGGCTGCTGATGCTTCTGAAGGCAGCCAATCAAATGAGGAGCTAATGGCATTATTTTCCAAGAGGTTTCTCAAGATGGGGAGAAAGGAATTCAAAAAGAAGTCTTCACGCTATGAAGACAAACCAAGGTATGACCGTTCACCTGCTAAAGAAATTATATGTTATGGTTGCAGGAAGCCTGGACACATCTTACCAGATTGTCCAGAGGAGAAGAACAAAGACAAGAGGAAAGAAAAGGAACAGCACAGGAAGCACTCCAAGCCATCCTCCTACAAGAACAAGAAGAAGGAGAGAGGTTTCATTGCTGAAACCTGGAGTGATTCTGATGAAGAATCCTCCTCCTCAAGCTCCAGTGAGGATGAGGAAGAGAAGAAGGCAAAAGAAGTTTGCCTCATGGCAATAGATGCTTGCAGCAATCACTCAGCTGCAGAGAGTTCAGATTCAGAAGAAGAAATACCAACAGAAGATGAGGTACTATCTTCTTATGACTTCACCTATGAAGAATTTAAATTAAATTTTAAATCCTTATGCTTAGACTTAATTAGTTCAGAAAAGGAGATTAAAGAACTTAGAAATAAGTTAGCTGACTCAGAATTAATTGCTACAGAAAATATTAAGCTAAAGGAAGATCTCACTACTTGTAGTGAAGAAATTAAATTTCTTAAAATGGAGTTAGCTAAGTCTAAGAGGTTAGAAGAATCACTTAATGGTAGAAGCCTTAAGTTATTAGAAATTACTAGCATGACTAACACTAGGTCAGGTAATAACAAACTAGGCTTAGGAGCTTCTCCCAGTGAATCCCCAGTTATTCTTAAAAATAATCTTTCAACTCCAGTGAACTTCATTTCAGCTAGTGGAATGAAGAACACTGAGCAAGTAAACCAAGTTAATAAAATTTTAAATAAAGCTAAGAGAGAAAAGAGGAAGAAATTTTTTAAAGAAAGGCAAAGAGCGTCAAACGCCGCTCGACGATCGGAAGCTCAATGGTCGAACGAAGCTCGACGATCTGAGCGCCCATTGTCGAACGTCGATCGACGTTTTCAATATGATTTTCAAAATCATAATCAAACCCGTAGAAACCTAAATGAAAATAGAAACCCTAGGTTTATTGACCCATCATCTGCATGGAGAATACCACCTAGGAGATCTCACCCATTAGGTTATCACCCTCAGCCTGCATTTTCATTTATTTCTAGCTTTTCTTATGTGAAAAACAAGGGACCCAGGGTTACCTGGGTCCACACTGTCTAAATAAATGTCTTGCAGGTGAAAGCCTATCCTATCACTCAAAATAAGTGGTATTTGGATAGTGGATGCTCCAAGCATATGACAGGAAATAAAAATCATCTGTCAAAATTCAAAGCTAAGCTCGGCCCAAAGGTTATCTTTGGAGATTCAAGCTGTGGTCAGACAGAAGGCTATGTCAGGATCACAATTGGAGATGTTACTTTCAAGAGAGTGGCATATGTGACAGGACTGAAGCACAATTTGATTTCAGTCAGCCAGCTATGTGATACTGGCTACCAGGTTTCATTTTCTAACTCTTCTTGCAATATTACTTTAAATAATAATATTGTTTTAGTAGGCATTAGAATAGGTAATATTTATTTAGTAGATTTCAATTCAACTCACTCTGAAATCTGTTTATTTAATGAAGTAACAATTAATAATAATTCTTTGTGCCATAAGAGCCTTAGTCATGTTAACCTTAAAAATATATCTAGGTTATCTAAACACAACCTTGTTAGAGGTTTACCTTCTTGCCCCTACAAGAAGGAGAGCATATGCAAGGCTTGTCAGCTAGGCAAGCAAACCAAGAATTCTTTTAAATCAGTAAATAAGAGTGATTCTCCTAGAATCTTGTACTTATTACATTTGGACCTTTTTGGCCCAATAAATGTACAGAGTTTAGGAGGGAAGTATTACACCTTAGTAATTGTAGATGACTTCTCTAGGTTCAGTTGGGTTTTCTTTCTGAGAACTAAGGCTGATAACTTCAAAGCCCTTACAGACTTTCTACTATGTGTGCAGACTGAGTACTCTACTCATGTGGCCTTGATCAGAAGTGATCATGGTACTGAGTTTGACTCTCTTCTCATGCAAGAATTCTGTGAGAGAGAAGGTATCAAACATAGCTTCTCAGCTCCTAGAACTCCTCAACAAAATGGGGTAGTTGAAAGGAAGAATAGAACACTCATTGAAGCTGCTAGCACATTATTGGCAGATGCTAATATGCCTCTCTCCTATTGGGCAGAAGCTGTTAGCACAACCAATTATGTCTTGAATAAAAGTCTGATACACAAGCTTAAGTGTAAAACTCCTTATGAGTTGCTTAAAGGAAAGAAACCTAAAATTAATTATTTTAGAGTATTTGGTTGTGTAGTGTATATTCATAATAACAATAAAGAATATCTTAGAAAATTTGAAGCAAAAGCTTCAATGGGAATCATGCTTGGATATTCTCAAGTAAGCAAAGCTTATAGGGTTTATAACAAATCAACCTGTAAAATTGAAGAATCTGTGCATGTATCTTTTGATGAGTCTCAGATGTTTTACAAGGAGAAGGAAAATTCTCCTTCCTCTAGTTCATTTCAGGTACCTGATGCTACTCAAGAAATTCTTCAACTATCAACTCTTCAGATCACTGAATCAGACAGTGATGAAGACATTGCAGAAGCTGTTGTTGTACCACCAATAGTAGATCAAATTCCTCCTGAGGAATTAATCCCAACTGTTGCTGAAGATCACATCCCACCTGCTGATATTGTCACACTTAGAGATCACCCTACATCTCAAGTGATTGGAGACATATCAGCTGGTGTGCAAACAAGACACCAATTAAGACAGGGTGTGATGCACGCTTGTTTCCTCTCACAGGTTGAGCCCCTCACCTTTAAAGATGCAGAGCTAGACCCCACTGGATCATTGCTATGCAAGAGGAACTCAATCAGTTTGAGAGATGTAAAGTTTGGACTTTGGTTCCAAGACCTAAAGGCCAACTGATCATAGGCACCAAGTGGGTGTATAAAAACAAGTTGGATGCAAATGGAATTATTGTAAGGAATAAAGCAAGGCTTGTAGCTCAGGGCTACAAACAGGAGGAAGGTATAGATTATGACCAAACCTTTGCTCCTGTTGCAAGGCTAGAAGCAATAAGGATCTTCTTGGCCTATGCAGCCTACATGAAGTTTAAGGTCTTTCAGATGGATGTCAAAAGTGCATTCCTGAATGGTGAGCTTAAGGAAGAGGTGTTTGTTGAACAACCACCAGGGTTTATTTCTTCAACTCAGCCCTCACATGTGTTTAAGTTGTAGAAAGCTCTATATGGACTAAAACAAGCACCCAGAGCCTGGTATGAGACTCTAGCTAGTTTCCTTTTAGAGCACAACTTTACTAGGGGAGTAGTTGATAGAACCCTTTTCGTCAAGCATCACAAGGACACAATCCTGTTAGTTCAAGTGTATGTGGATGATATTATATTTGACTCCACTGATCCCAAACTTTGCAAAAGGTTCTCTGACCTGATGCACTCTAAGTTTGAGATGAGTAGTATGGGTGTGCTGTCTTACTTTCTTGGTCTCCAAGTTAAGCAAGATGCTGATGGTATCTTCATCTCCCAATCCAAATATGCCAAGGAATTGGTAAAGAAATTTGGGATGGCTGATGCTTCAGCAATGCCTACACTTATGGCTACTAATATAGTTATTGATTCTGATGATCACGGCAAGCCAGTTGATCAAAAGAATTATAGGGCCATTGTTGGTTCCCTATTATATTTAACTGCAAGTAGGCCTGATATAATGTTTGCTACATGCCTTTGTGCTAGATTGCAGGTCAACCCCAAGGAATCTCATCTGATTCTTCTAAAGAGAATCCTGAGATACCTGAAGAGATGTCCAAATCTAGGACTTTGGTACCCAGCTGAGTCAGAATTTGAATTAATTGGATATTCTGATTCTGATTATGCTGGTTGCAGAGTTGACAGGAAGAGCATCTCAGGAACTTGTCAGTTTCTGGGAGAGAGATTGGTCTCTTGGTTCTGTAAGAAGCAGGCTTCTGTCTCAACTTCAACTGCAGAGGCTGAATATATAGCAGCTGCTAGTTGTTGTTCACAGATCCTGTGGATTCAAAACCAGCTTGTGGATTATGGTTACTCACACAAGAACACCAAAATCATGTGTGACAGTACCAGTGCTATCTCCATTGCACAAAATCCAGTGCACCACTCTAGAACGAAGCACATTGAGATTCGGCACCATTTCCTGAGAGATTGTGTGGAAAAGAACAAGATTTGTCTTGAGTTCATATCCACTGAGTTTCAGAGAGGTGATATATTCACCAAGCCCTTAGATGAACAGAAGCATCTGTTCTTTTTAGTTCAACTAGGCATGATCAATGGACGAGACTAAGTGTGACTATATCTGCCAATGTTGAAACCTGCTTGAAGATCGTCGAATGATGATCGAAGATCGTCGAACGGATCAAGCCTATCGTCGACCTCTGGTTAATGATAGCTTATCTGTTTGAAGATCGTCGACCGGCGTTCAAAGATCGTCGAACAGGTCGAGCTTATCGTCGATCTCTGGATGACGACAGCTTGTTGTTTGAGAAGCCAGAAATAGTCGAACGATTGATCGACTACTCTGCTTCTGGGCCGATCGTCGAACGGCTGCTCGACCATCGGGTCTAGTATCTTTTAAATAGATCGACCATCTCCGGTCTAATATAAAGCCGATAGTCGACCTAGGTTAAAAGATCTTTTGTTTTATCGTCGACAGAGCGTGACTTTTCGCATTCTGTCTTCCCGCTTGCGATTTTCTGCCGCTTCATCTCCTTCGTCTTCTCCGTCTTTCTCGCGCATTCTCCAGCAATTCTATGGCGATTTCTCCAGCAGTGCTAGCTGTTGTAAAGTTCGATGCAGGTTTCTGCGTCGATTTTGACGCATTCAGTTGCTGTGAAGCAGGGATTGTGGAAATTCTTCAGTTATGCCGAGATCAAGGTCTAGAAAGATTAATGTCTACAAGGATAAAGTTAAATGTTCCCGAGATTAAGGAATGGGCTTTCACTTCGTCCTCCTCTGACGATTCGATGACTGGCACTATCGGCGGAGAAGAGGTTATTTTAACTCCCGCCATTCTGACTGATGTTTTTGGCTTGATAAATGGTGAAGAAGATTATGAGCAAGATGCTCAAGAGTTTGGAAGAATGCTTACTGAGCTGGGACATGCCGAAGGCATTCCCTCCAAGCTGCTCAAGGTCAATTTCCCATTTAAGATTAAATTTCTTGCTGAGATAGTTGGAAAAGTGCTCCTTGGGAAGCACTCTGCTCATGACAACATTACAAGGCAACAATTTGCACTGATGTGTGCAATTGTTAATCAGAAAAGGATTGATTGGGCAGGAGTAATGTTCGATCTGATAAGGAAAAAGAATAGTAAGAAAGAGGTTACCCTAGGCAGGGTTATTGGAATTTTCCTAAAGGAAAAGTATCCTCAGCTGCTGGTCTCCGTTGCAACAACCATAAATGCGAGCAAGAAGATGGACCCGAATCTGTTCTCCAAGTGGAAGAGGACATTTGTGAAGCCCGCTCTCACAGGGGTTGCTCCAGCGACATCAGAGAGCACTAGGACTGATTCAGTCGCTCCTCACCCTCAAGATGCTGGCTCAGCTCATCTTTCCCTTCCCTCATCCTCTTCTATTATGCAGTCTGCTTCAGTTGCAGTTCCATCAACTTCAGCTGAAGTACGACTTTCTCCTTCTCCTGTTCGATATACAACCACGGTTGTTCTTCCCTCTCCTCCTGCATCTCCTATTCCTTCTCATTTGGCTAGGATATCTGCTCCTAGTTTTGATCTGTTAGGATCTGAGAGGATTCCAACACCTCCTCAGTCTCCTATTCAGTCTCCTATTCGCTCTCTAGATCATATTGATCTTCCAGCATCAATCCATCATTCTCCAGTTAACACTCCTGTTAACTCTCCAGCTCCATCTCCAATTCGATCTCCAGTCCACACCTCTTCTCATCCTAACACTACAGCCATCTCTGCTGCATCTCCATCCACTGCAATTCCATCATCTTTTGAGATAACCCCAGCATTCATATCCAGTATTTTGGAGTTGATTACCCCTTCAATCAAAATCATGATTGAAGAGGCAATTGCTCCACTTGCCTCCTCTATTACTACCTTGACTGCTACCATCCAATCCCTCTCTAAATCTGCTGAGCCCTCTTCTTCCAGGGGCCTGGTTTCAGTTCCCACTGAAATCAGGCAGGGGGAGATGTTCTGTGAAGATGTCTCAGAGCCTCCAGCCTCCCTTCCAGCAGTTCTTCCAGCAGTTCAAGAAGAGACTGCTCCAGCTCCAGCTCAAGATGAATCAGGTTCAGTGTTATCTGACAAAGAAATATCTGATGCAGTTATGTTATCTGAATTTGCTGTGAAAGTCTGTTTAGAAGATCTCACCACTCCCTTGGTTGCTCGTTTCCTAGAAGGCATTATAACATCCTATCTAGATGAATCCTGGGAGTTGGTAAAGTATGAAGGTAATTCACTCATCCGTTTTATTGTCGAGTCAATTGATTTGCTAGCTTGTGAATACCTAGAAGGAATGATTTTAGCTTATTTAGCAGATTTGTGTTCATGAATCTACAGATTATATCCTAGAAGATATAGCTGCTCAGGTTATAGTAGTTGTTTCAGAAGCTGCTCCAGATGTTCCTGATGTTCAAGTAGATCCAGAACTGGATTCCTTTTTAGATGATATAGAAGATGTGTCTGAAAATCAAGAAGAGAAAGCTAGGGCTGCTTGGCAATTAAGAGTACAATCTATGTTGGAAGAAAAAGAAAAGGATTTACAAGTTGAAAAATCAACTGTTTGGGATGATTCCCCAGGACTTGACTTGGATTCCCTTCTGGCTCAGGATGCCATAGAAGAGGAAAAAGAGAAAGCTGATCTGAAATTAAAGGAAAAGGCTGTTTTTGAAGCCTATGACCCATATGACAATCCTCCATCATCTCACTCTGAAGATGAAGAGGATTCAGATTATCTGAGAATTCAAAGAAAAAGAAAGCTGCTCAGAAGAAAAGAAAAGTCGTTGCTCCTCCTCCTCTCAATCGTGATAATGATACTCCATATTATATTCTGAAAGGAATTGACCCCAAGTCAAAAGAGTTTCAACATTGGATGTGGTTCTCCAAGAATTAGCAAAAAGAGAGAAAGAAAGCTAAAAGATATGATATTCCTGCTTCCAGATGGACACCCAGAGGTCCTCCTCCTCCACCTCCTGGTGCAGGAGCCTCTGAGAGTTTATCTGCTAATCCTTCTGCTCCGTCAGCAAAATCTGCTCCCTCTCAGCCTCTTTCAAAGAAAAGTTCTCAAAGCAACCAAGGAAAATCATATTCTGGTTCTCAAAGGCATGTTACTGAAGTTAAAGAACAAGTAAAGGAGGTTGTGTATCAGAAGCCAACATTTTCACCTCCTCCTTCTCCTAAGAAAAAGATCTCTTCTGGTATTCCAGTTCATGTTGCTCAGGATGCTGCAAAAGGAAAAAGAACCATATTCTATGAAAAATCTAGCAAAAAGTTTGCTGAGTTTGCTCCCCCATCGTCTCTGGTTATTCAAGAAGTAAAAGACACAGCTGAAAGTTTATTAGATTTATCATCTAAGTTTAAAGCTGTTAAGCCTGTTGATACATCTTCTGAAAATGTGTATGAAAGCCAAGAACTAGATCCTGATTACAGGATGGCTAGATTTCTTGAGATTGTTGGCTCAGCTCAAATTCAGAAAGCTAAGGCTGAAGGAAAAGATTCTACAGGATTTACAACAATGTCAAAGTTCAGAATGAAGGAACTAGATAAAATCTAGGTTAGCCCTGAGGTCTTTGACCCTTCAAAGTATATGCAAAAGCACCCAGAAGCAATTGTTCCAAGGGCTGCAGAATTAAAGATTATTGGCATGCAAGACTTGAAGATGTCTAAGAAAGAGGTCATTGATCCTTTGCGGAAAGTTTCCTTTGTTCCTAGCTCTTCTAACCCTAAGCCAGACTCTGTAGATCCTTAGTTTTGTTTGAATGTTGTTATTTATCTGATTGACTGTTAATTGTTTATCTATTTCCTGTATTAATTTTATTGCTCTATAGCTAGTTCTATGTTTTAGTTTTTGAGAGACTTAACTCAAATAGGGGGAGATTGTTGGTACCCTAGTTTGATTTGAGTTTAGTCTTCTCCTTTTGTCCCTTGACCCAAGAAATATCTATGGTCAATGGTTAGTGGTCTAGCTGTAGAGTCCTCGCTTTTCCAGATGAAGAATTTGGTTAAGTAGTTTTTCGTTCGACTATAGTCGAACGCCGCTCGACTATCGTCGACCAACTGTTCGACGATCGTCTATCAGTTGCTCGACGTTCTGTATGCGAGGATAGTTCGACTATCGGTTGATATTTCGACTATCTGTGTGCTTTGATAGTTCGACTATCTGCTTGGATAATTCAACTATCTGATAGCTCGACTATCTGTTGATAGATCGACTATCTGCTTTCTTCTGATAGTTCGACTATCTGCTGATAGGTCGACTATCTATTTTCCCTTGGTAGTTCGACTATCTGCTTTGATAGTTCAACTATCTGATAGCTCGACTATCTGTTGATAGTTCGACTATCTGTCGTTCTTTGATAGTTCGACTATCTGTTGATAGGTAGACTATCTGTTCTGCGTTGATAGTTCGACTATCTGTTGATAGTTCGACTATCGGTTCTGCTTTGATAGTTCGACTATCTGTTGATAGGTCGACTATCTGATAGCTCGACTATCTTCTGATAGTTCGACTATCTGCTGTGATGGTTCGACTATCTCCTTTGATAGTTCGACTATCTGGATCGTTCGACTATCTGTCCGATAGTTTGACGATCTTCGTTCTTCGGTCGACGATCTCCGAGTGTCGTTCGACATTTTCTGTCTGCCTTTTTATTTTGTATTTATTTTTATATTTAATTAATTAATACATTATCTGGCATGATTATTTCAGTTGTTTTATGATAATATTTCCAGGCAATATCTGCTCCATCCCTTTTGCCTGAGTCAAATCTTTTCAGATAAAGTTGTTTGTCTTATTAGCTGACATTGTATTTTACTTTATCTGATGTCAGTCCTTTATAGCCGTTAGACTGAAAAGTCTTTCTTCTGCTATAAAGAGTTTGTTTCTGATGTGACTTTATTTAGTACTTTATTATCAGATTGCTTCCTGCAGCTTCTTCGAAAGAGGTTTATTCCTTTTATAGAATGTTTTTGCTGCAGAGATTGTTTGTCATTTTGATATTTGCAGCCCAGGTCTCAAGTTTCAGAAGAAGACAAATAATTCAAATTGAAGAGAGCTGTTGCTTGTTGCTGTTATAAAAGCAATCCTTTGGAGAAGGATTTCAGCTAGCTACCCAGTTATTCATTTAAGCATTCAAGCCTTCATCAAGATCAAGTTCACTGCTCTCAGCAATACTCATCCAACTGAGAAGTGTTAAGCTCTTCTGCTCTTCTTCAACCTGAGTTATCCTATTCCAGGAAGTTTAGACTCAGAGTTCTTTTGAAGAAGAAGAAGAAGAAGACAGCTGCTTGAAGATTTCTAATTTTATTATTTATTATCTTCTTGTAGTTTTTCCTTCAGATCTTTCTGAAGAGTTTTCTGCACTGAAGCAAGACTTCACCTGGACATCTTTGAGCTAGGGGGAGCCTTGATTCTTTAGAGCTTTCTAGCTCAGTGCAAGTCCTTGTGCTTCTCTAATCTATTGTAAAATAGAGAAGACATCTTAACCTTCTTTCCCCCTCCTGTACAGGGTTATTACTCCCTTCAAAAGTATCCCTTGGTGGCAGGGCACTTGATCAAAACCTGTGTTCGGTTTTTAGACACCTGATCAAAAGTCTAAAGGGTTTCTGGATCTACCTGAAGCAGATCCTGTTGGTGGCAGCGCACCTGATCAAAAACCTGAGTGGATTCCTACCTTGTTGGTAGAAGAGTGGACGTACCCAAGTTATTTGGGGAACCACTATAAATTCCTTGTGTCGTCTGGATTGCCTTGTTTAATTCCTGTATTGTGGCTGTGAATAGATATAACTAGGTTTGCTAGTTGCTGATTAGGTTTTCCAAGCCTTAACTGTAATTATAGTTAGCTTGAGTTTGTGCACAACACTTGTGTTAGGCTATAGGGTTAATTCTATATCTATAATCTTTTCATTCCGCATTTCACTCCAAGGGAGTTGGGTAGACCATTAAGTTTTGTCTAGTGCAAAATTTGATAACTCTATTCACCCCCCCTCTAGAGTAGTATCTATCCCCTCACTTTCAAAACAGTTTTGTTAACATGCACCAGATCTACAACGGCTTGCCCTACTATGCTTTAAATAATTCGGGCAAACGACACTTGACTCGACTTTCGACAAGGAGTGTTGGAGCACTTTATTTGTGGTTAACTTAGGAGGAACATCTCAACTCCTGTTATCCCCAACTAAGGCTCAACTTATCAAATCACTGCCCGTTAGGGAAGAACCCGTCCTTAAAATAGTAAATTGCAGAAACGAAAGTGCAGTAATAAAAGTTGTTGTTAGCATAAACTGCAGAATTGAAATGCTATAAAGAAATAAGACCAGTAGGACATTAGAGTAGTACTGAAAGTAAGTACTGAAAGGAACTGGACCATTATGAGTGATTGTTTTACTTTCAAGACAACCTAAACACCTAGAGGGGGGGGGGGGTGAATAGGTTCTAATTGCTTGTTCAATTTTTTAGGCAGAATTCAATTACAAAAATTAAAACATCCAGCACAGCATTCACAGACATTTAATCATCACAGATTGCACAATGTTTTATAGTGGTTCCCCAAGGTCTGGGTACATCCACTTTCCCCCTTCACCTATCTAGCAGTATGCTAGATTCGGCCAAACTTCCACTATTCTCAGATCCTCAGATCCTACAGCTCAGAACCTGGATAGGTTCCTACAACTCAGGCACTACAGCCCTACCTCAGCCTTGCCACAAGACCTACAACTCAGAGAAGAACCTTCTCCTACACTCAGGCAAACAGCCCTACCACTCAGAGATCAACTCTCCTACACTCAGCCTTTATATCACAGGCTTACAACTCAGATCTGTGTAAAACAGTTCCTACATAAATTTAGAAAAGAAGTTTTAATGTCTTGCCTTTGTTGAGAGAGAAGAGGACAAGACAATTCTTGATCAGCTGATGAAATCAACTGAATCTGAGCTTTCTTCAAAGCTTCTTGAATCTGAACTTAGCTGAGTTGATTTCCAAACAGCTTCTTGAGAAACCACTAATGGCTTCCATCTTCTTCTTCAAAATGGGTGGATCTCTCTCTATCCAACACCTTTGATGATACTTCTGAATTCTTGTTAGAACTCTTCTTAGATCGATCCTAAGATCGTCTTCTTAGATCTTCTGATGAAGATCTTCTTTAGTGTATTACACCTTCTTGATTTGATTTCTCAATTTGATTGCCAAAGTTCAATCTTCTCATTCATGTCTTTTCTTCTCTCTGAATCTGTCTATATATAGATCTTCTTAATGGTAACCGGCTGATCCGGTTTATAACTGTCTTCTGACAAGTCTGACACCATCAGTTAACTGGCTGCAACCCACAGCTGTCAAGTCTTCAAACAGATCCTGTGCCTTAGTCTTGGTCAGCAATGTGTTGAGACAGACTGTCAGGAAGTGTCGAGACCAACTGTCTGTATGTGTCGACACAAGTAACTTTGGTGTCGACACAGCCTTTGATGATGTCGACAAGTTTGCCTTTAAGTCGACACAGCTTCTTCAGAGAATAACTTGGTCTTGACTTTGCAGTGTGTCGACACAAGTCCTGTGTGTCGACACAGTTGTTGTAGATTCAGAACTCAGTATGTGTTGACTTAGTCTTCTGGTGTCGACACAAGTATTGTCGACTTCTGCTAATGTGTGTCGACTCTGTCTCATTGTGTCGACACAGCCTCCCAGTGTCGACACAAATGTGGTCGACTATCTTTCTCTGTGTGTCGACACTACTTCCCAGTGTCGACACAAATATGGTCGACTATCTTTCTCTGTGAGTCGACACTGCTTCCCAGTGTCGACACAAATGTGGTCGACTATCTTTCTCTGTGTCGACACAGCTTCCTTCAAGTGTCGACACAAATATTCTGAAGTGTCGACACTGTTTCTTCAGGTGTCGACACATGTACTTAGAATATTTTTCTGCATTCTTTAACATTTCTCCACCTGCACATGTCAACTTAAAACAACATCAAATACACCTTGATGTATATCATTGAGCTAAGTTGGGCTTCTTCAAATCAGGTACACATTTTCCAATGTACCCAACAATCTCCCCCTATTTGGAGAAGTCATAACCCTTATAGCCAATGATATACACCATTTATAAAAAGTATAATATGATGATATATGACATAACAGGAATACTTAATATAAACAAAATATGAACAATCCATCACAGAGTGAACATTATATGATTCCAAACAAAATATTGTTTATAACTTGATAATGTTTGATTACAGAGTTTTACATTGAATGATTTAATCAAAACATTACAAAACACATTTGAAAGAACTTAAAACTAAGACTGATCAGGCTCTTTTATGACAATCCCTTTGCCAGATTGGATTTGAGCCTTCACAGGAGCTTCAACATCTTCAGCTGGCTTCTTGCCTTTTTGATCAGCCTTCTTCTTTGCTTCTTCCTTGAGCCTTTGCCTTTCAAAGTAATGAAAGGGCTTTGGAAAGTACTTGCTCGGCTCCTGAGCATCTGGTGGCAGCCTACCCAGCTTGGCATTTCTTCTGAACTGTACTATTGCCTCCTGCCTAGCTTCATGCTTTTGCCATTCTATTACATTATACCACTTTCCTCTTTCATGAACTTGGTCTTTCACAGCCTTCCATGCAGTGAGTATAATATTTCTTGAAGTAGCCTCAGGCTTATCCACTTTCTCAATAACAACCCTGTTAACCTCCTTTGGAGGACTATACATTTCTTGAACTTGCTGATCAATCATATCAAAATCTGGAGGAGGGTAAATGACTTGGGCAACCTCAGGTTGATTGCCTTCAAGTAGACCTGTTTGTATTCCTGACTCAGCCACCATAGCATCATCACACAAAGGTGGATATCCCAATGTGGCTCGAATACTATTGGTCACCCATTTGGTGTGCTCTGAGCCTGCATGAACTAACAACCTCTCCCCCTTTATGGCTTCTCTGGTAATATGATCTCTTAGATCTTCCTTCTGAAATATGATCTGTCCATCCAGATAATTCACACCCTCTTTAAAAAATGGTTTTAACTTTTGAAGCTTGTCAAATATGTCCTTTTGAGAGGAAGTGATAGCAGTTTTAACAGATTCAATAGCAGCTTGAAATGTCTTATCAAATTCTTCCATCTCCTTTGCTCTAGCTGCAGGCAGGCCTGGAGTATTCTTTTTCAATTCAGCAATAATCTCATGATGAGATTCAGTTAAATTGTCATTCATCCTTAGCTGGTTCTCCAAAACATAGCTTTGCTTTAAAGCAATATCATCCACTTTAGGGATGATGGACTGCTGTTGTTTTGCCAAATACACCACAACATTACCTCCCTTATGGAAGCAATCTGTCATCTCCTTCTTATGCATATTGACTTCAAATCGAATTGACTTTATATCCTGAGCCAAGTCAAATTGAAGGGCCTTATTGCTCTCATCAACATATTTTTCAACTGCCACTCTATGGTCATCTAACTTAACTTGCAAATCAACCATAAACTTGTTATAATTAAATTCAGAATGAGATGGTTGAGTTGTAGTCTGTAGAGCCTGCTTATAACCTTTGCTCCTTCTCTTGAAGACTACAAGTTTTCTCTTCTTAGCCATTCTGGCTTCTTCAGTCTCAGATTCAGATGAACTATCAACTTGAACTCTTTCTTGAGGAGGAGGAGGAATATTTGTCTCAGTGCCATATTGTTCAGCCTCAACATGCACAGACTCCCACTCAACCATTTGCTCCTTCTCAATTTCTATCTCCATGTCAAGGGCCTTTTTAATCTCTTGCCCCTCTTCTACTCTATCAGTAGCCATATCAACATTAGGGAATAACTCATCTAGAGTATATTCCTTCTGAGCTTGAACATAAGATGTATCAATTAGATCTTCTATATTCAGATCTTTGGAGATATCAGTTTGGACTGCCTCTTGCACTGGGGCAGACATCTTCTCCCCCTGTACTTGGTCAGTATTGGTAATGACCTGGGCAGGTGAGTATACTTGCTCCCCCTGCACCTGTGCAGTAATAGAAATATTAGAAATGTCTTTAGTAAGGAAATACACCAGCTCCCCCTGCAACTGTACCTGGTCAGGAGTAGATACAATCTGGGCAGGTGAATGAGCTTGCTCCCCCTGCATCTGTGCAGATATAGTGTCTTGCTGGGCTGGAGTAGACACAGGGTGATCTTCATCCTGCTTCCTCTCTTGTTCTTCTTGAAGCTGCTCAGTATCTTGAGCATGAGAAGGGGATTTCACTGGGGTGTCCTGCCTGCTCTCATCAGGCACATCCTTAGACAGCACCCTATCCCACCTAGAAAACAATCTCATGTCCATCTTTCTCATGTGATTGATCTTTATTCCTGGCAGGTGTTGCATTACCTCAGGGATCACTCCATTCAGATATAAACTCATAATCCTAGCCAGATTTGGCTTCTTTATTCCTTCCTTGATCTTTTCAAAGATTACAGCTGACCAATCAGCTGGAATTGTAAACACAATTCTGGTCATGAGGCTGAACATATAGGCTGAAATCCTATCATGTCCCCCTGGTTTGCACAGAATCACCTTGCCAACTACTTCAGACAGAAATTTCCCTTGCTGATTCATTCCTTTTCTGTTGAAAGCAGCTCCAATATTCAGAGTGGGATCCAATCCGCACCATTGGATAGCCTCCCTTAACTTAGAAGCAGGGACTTCTTCTTCATTCTTAATTATTGGTAAGTGTAGAATCTTCCTTAGACTTCTTGGGGTAATCTTCACTATCGACCCATGCACAGTGGACTTTATCTTGAGAATATCTGAACCTATTGATGCAGAGATAAAGAATTCATGCACCTCCTTCTTCCATATCTTGGAAGGTTCAGAAACTAGGAACTCTAATCCGGATTCAGAAATGAGAGAGATAACTCGTTGAACATCTGCTGGGGCTTCGGCAAAGGCATTCCTTACTAACTCATAACCTTCATTGACGTTGTCTTCAATCTTCGGCGCCATTGTTCAGGTGAGAGAGCTTGAGAGAAGAGAGAGAGAGAGAGAAAGGTGACACAGGGTTTCAGTCTCGAAAACCTTGTAAGCGTGTCGACAGATTAAGTTCTTGACCTATTTATACCTTCTATTGAAAGAAGATCAAAAGGCGGGCAAAAACAGTCTATTTGTGTCGACATAGATGGAATGTGTCGACACAAACTTCTATTGTCTCGACAACAAATCTGTCTACTATGTGTCGACACCAAATGTGGATATGTCGACACCTGAGAGATATAGTAGAGTATCAGAAAATCTGTGTCGACTCTTAGGATAAGTGTCGACACAAAATTTGTAAGTGTCGACATCACTAGTCTGGTGAAGTCGACACTACCTTCCTGGATAAGTCGACAATTTAATTCTTAAGTGTCGACACATTTTTTTTGTGTCGACACAAAATTTCTGACATGTCGACATTACTTCACTGAGTCGACACATTATCACTGAATGTGTCGACACTATTTTACTTAGCCAATTTCTGTTTCTGTCTACACCACTTAAGACCATTTGATAATCTAATATGTTATTTGTAAGTTTGTTGATAATCTAATCAATGGTCAGCATGCCTAATTCAATTTTAAATTTATTGAATTTTGTTTCATCCAGAGGCTTAGTGAATACATCTGCTATTTGATAATCTGTTTTAACAAATTCCAATGTGATGTCTTCTCTTTCTACATGATCTCTAAGAAAATGGTATTTAATTTCTATATGCTTAGTTCTACTATGAGAGACAGGATTATTAGCAATAGAAATTGCACTCTTAGAATCACACAAAAGAGGTGTTTTACTTACTTGAATACCATAATCTTTAAGCTGATGCTGTATCCACAATAGTTGTGCACAGCAGCTGCCAGCATCAACATATTCTGACTCAGCTGTAGATATAGCCACACTGGTCTGCTTCTTACTACTCCAAGATATCAGTCTTCCTCCCAAGAATTGACAAGTTCCTGTTGTACTCTTCCTATCCTCTCTACAGCCTGCAAAATCTGCATCTGAATAACCTGTTAGTAGAAAATCTCTATTCCTAGGGTACCAAAGACCTAGATTAGGTGTGCCCTTAAGATATCTCAGAATCCTTTTGACTGCAGTATAATGAGACTCTTTAGGGCAGGCTTGGTACCTAGCACAGACACATGTAGCATACATAATATCTGGTCTACTAGCTGTGAGATATAGTAGAGAACCAACTATTCCTATATACAAAGTCTCATCAACAGGTTTACCTGCATCATCTTTGCATATAGGCATACTTGTCCCCATAGGAGTTCTCATGATGAAGGATGACTCCATACCATGCTTCTTGATTAATTCTTTAGTAAACTTTGACTGGGATATGGACAAGCCATCATCAGTCTGTCTTACTTGGAGTCCCAAGAAGAACTTCAGTTCCCCCATACTACTCATCTCAAACTTCCCTTGCATAAGTTTGGCAAACTTTTTACAAAGGTTGTTTTCAGTAGATCCAAAGATTATGTCATCAACATAGATCTGAACTAAGATAATCTTGCCTTTGGATTCCCTAAGGAATAGAGTTTTGTCAATTTTTCCTCTTGAGAATTTATTCTCAATAAGGAAAGTAGACAGGGTTTCATACCAAGCCCTTGGGGCTTGCTTTAACCCATACAAAGCTTTTCTAAGCTTATAAACATAAACAGGTTTAAGAGGATCTACAAAACCTGATGGCTGCTCTACATATACTTCTTCTTTAAGATCACCATTCAGAAATGCTGACTTCACATCCATCTGGTATACCTTGAAGTCTTGATAGGCTGCATAGGCAAGGAACATTCTGATTGCCTCCAGCCTTGCTACTGGGGCAAAGGTTTGATCAAAGTCAATCCCTTCTTCCTGCCTGTATCCTTTAGCAACCAATCTTGCTTTATTTTTCACTATTACTCCATTCTCATCCAACTTGTTCCTGTAGATCCATTTTGTCCCAATTATATTGTGGCCTCTTGGTTTAGGAACAAGCTCCCAGACATTGCACCTTCTGAATTGATTCAGCTCCTCTTGCATAGCATCGGTCCAGTGCTGGTCTTGGATGGCTTCTTCAAACTTCTTAGGCTCTATTTGTGACAGGAAACTTGAATGCAGAACTGTGCTTTGACTTCTGCTTCTAGTCTGTACTCCCTGTCTTGGATCACCTATTATTTGATCAGTTGGATGGTCTCTTAAATGTCTTGTAGCTGGAGGAAGATTCCCTTCTGGTTGAACATCTCCAGCTCCTTCATTATGCTGAACCTCTTGGTTTTCTTCATCTTCTATTGTGTCTTGTACTCCCCCTGGACAATATCCTTCATTTTCCAATACTCCATCTTCCCTTGAAGCTTCAGCAATGGAAAGCTTGTCCATTCCTTTGCTTATACCTGTTGAGTCATTTGATCTACAAGACAACTCACAGTTGATTAATCTTGTTTCATCAAACACAACATGCACAGATTCTTCAACAACTTGAGTAGTCAAGTTGAAGATTCTATAGGCCTTACTATTTGTGCTGTACCCAACAAATATCCCATCCTGGGATTTGGCAACAAACTTAGTCAAATATGACTTACCATTGTTAAGTATATAGCATTTGCAACCAAAGATTCTGAAGTAGGATAGATTTGGTTTTCTACCTTTCGTAATCTCATAGGGAGTCTTTTTGTGGCTCTTGGTGATAGAAGCCCTATTGATTACATGACAAGCAGTGTTTACTGCCTCAGCCCAGAAATACTCTGGTAGAGAGGTGTCACTCAATAGAGTTCTACCAGCTTCAATTAATGTTCTATTCTTTCTTTCAGCAATTCCATTTTGCTGAGGTGTTCTTGGTGAGGAGAACTCTTGGAAAATCCCAAAGTCTTCACATAACTTTGTCATGCTTTCAGATTGAAACTCAGTACCATGGTCACTTCTGATTTTGACCACTGTACTATTCAGTTCATTCTGAATTTGCTTTACAAAATTAAGTAAGACACTTGGGGTTTCAGATTTCTGTCTCAGAAAGAACACTCATGTAAATCTAGAATAGTCATCTACAACCACAAAAGTGTAGACCTTCCTACCTAGACTATGAACAGGCATAGGACCAAAAAGATCCATATGCAAGAGGTATAAGCACCTCACAGAATCCTTGTTTTCAAGGCTTTGAAAGGAGGATTTTGTCTGCTTGCCCTTTTGACAAGCTGAGCATATCCCTTCCTTCATACACTTAACTTGAGGACCATTCCTCACTAACTCTTTGATAAAGAGTTGGCCAATTGTCTTGTAGTTAAGATGAGCCAATCTCTTGTGCCACTTAACACAATGAGAAGCATTGTCATCATCTACAAGACAGATGGGAGAGGCTTTATTCTCACATATAAAATTAAGACAATATACATTTCTCTTCCTATACCCAGTCAAAATGATCTCTTGATCACTTGACCTTTTGATATGACATCCATCCTTAACAAATGAAATGTCATATCCTAAATCACTCAGCTGGCTTATGCTTATTAGATTATGTTTCAAACCTTTTACATAAGCCACTTGGGTGATAGTAATTAGGTTAGAAGAAATGTTACCAGACCCTTTGATGACTCCTTTTTCAGATCCACCAAAGATCACTTTAGGTCCATCTTTAACAGATGAATACTCCTTCAGCAGCCCCTTTGTTCCAGTCATGTGCCTGGAACAACCACTATCCAAGTACCATATAGGGGCATGGTTACTTGGATTCACCTGCAACACAGATTTACTTACCCTTAGAACCCAAGCAAGTCTTGGGTCCTTGGTTCAAGTTAGCATTAACAAAGCTACCATTATTTCTTCCAACAGGTAGACTATTGTTCTTTCTAACACTTGTGTTATACCAGCAGTCTAGTACAAAATGGCCTCTCTTGCCACAGCACCAACATTCAAACCTATTGTATCTAGTTCTAGATACATCCTTGACAAAAGAATTTCTGTCCATTGCTGGTGCTGCAGCAGCTTCACCCACTGATTTTTTATAACCATTGGGTTTATGAACATAGGTAGGCCTGTTGACATTTACACCCTTGTTTTTCAGAACATTAGACTTAATATGACCATGAATATTTTCATGATCATATAGGTTAGAAGGCACTTCCACCTTTCTAAACTTAATAGGGACTGAAAAGTTCAGTGGCTTGACAAGAGCTTTGCCTTTCCTCTTGAATTGGCCAGCCCTGGAGTTACCTTTGAATCCTAATCTTGCCTTACCCTTTTGATTCACAAATTCATCAATCAAAGGTAAGATAGACTTTGGCTTAGAGTAACTAGCCACTAAATCTTTTTCAATTCTTAGTCTGGCCTCCAGACTCTTCACTTGATCATTGGTATAATTAATTGTGCTCATCTGAATAATAGTTATATTCTTCAGTTTGGCAATTTCATTTAACTTTTGATCAATTACTTTCTCTAACTCAGTTGCAGCTACCCTTAGTTCAGCAATTTCATGAGCCTGAGATTTAACCAGGTTCTTGCTTTTCTTAAGGGCCTGCAACAAGTCCCCATACTTATCTATCAATTGATAGACATCTCCTTCAGATTCAGATGCATCTACATCACTTGATGCAGATGTAGCTGATTCTGTACTTGTACTACAAACAGATTTCATAGAAGGACATTGTACCTTATTAGGACCAGACTGATTCTGGCATATGTCCTCTTCTGATCCTGCCATTAGTCCCATGCACTGATGATCCTCTTGATCATAGATGGAGTCTAGCAACTGCAGAAACTCCTCTTCTTCAGATACATCATATAGTCCAATATATGCTTCTGCTTCAGATTCTGACTCTGAAGTTGACTGATCTGTTAGGCTCTTATCCTTCTTTGCAACAAAGGATTTCTCCTTCTTGCCCTTTTTATGAGTCTTATTCTTGTCTGAAGACTCCTTTCTCTTATCAGGACAGTCAGCCACTACATGTCCAAGTCTATTGTAACAATAGCAGACAATCTTTGAAGTAGTAGCCTTGCTGGGCTTTGATCTGCTCTTTTCTTTCCTTGATGACTTTTTCTTCTGATAATAGTCATCAACTTGCTGTGAAGTAGAGGGCTTAGACTTCCACTGTTTCTTCTTCAAGAACCTCTGGAATTGCCTTGTGAATGCAGGAAAGTCTGCATCTGAATCACAGCTTTCTGAACCCTGATTGTCTGAATTTTCTGAACTGACTTCTGCAATTTCCTTAGGAGGGGATGGTGATATCCTCCTATTCTTTCTGATGGATTCTGCACTGAATGCCACAGTCTTTTCTCTATGCTCTCCTCTAGAATTCTTTTCCTCCTCCTTCCTCACCAAAAGTTGCATTTCATAGGATATCAGCTTTCCAAACAAGGTGGGAGGAGAGATCTCTGCCAATTTAGCCACTTCTCTTATGGCACAGATCTTTGTGTCCCAATCTTTTGTTAAGGATCTCAAGAATTTGTCATTCAGTTCATAAGTACTGAAGACTCTTCCATAGGACATTAACTCATTCACAATTCTATAGAATTTCTTGTAGCATTCAGTTATGCTATCAGATTTTTCTTGTCTAAAACTTTCATATTCCTGATTGAGCATAGATTTCCTGTCCTGTCTTACTTCTTCTGATCCCTCCATGTAGACAATCAATGTGTCCCACATTTCCTTGGAGGTCTTGCAGTGAATCAGATTCTGAAATGTTGAATCATCTATGGCACTTACAATAATATTCTGTGCTCTTTTATCCATGGTTGCCAAAATGATTTCATCCTTGGTCATTTCAGAATAACTCTTTGGAGTTTGAATATTAGCATCAAGAACTGATACCTTCATTGGAATGAAGGGTCCTTCCTGAACTGTGATGTATATTCTTGGGTCAGATGCCTCCATAAACAACCTGACTCTTTCTTTCCAAATTCCAAAGATTTCCTTCTTGCATATGGGTAATTTCATAGACCCTAGCTCCTTATGATTCTCTCCAAAACCCATCTTCTTGAATCTTGATTCTGCCTTTCAGATCTACCTCAGATTGTTAAGTCCTTTTGGAGTAACCTCCCTCTGATACCACTTGATAGTTTTACTTTTAAGACAACCTAAACACCTAGAGGGGGGGGGGGGTGAATAGGTTCTAATTGCTTGTTCAATTTTTTAGGCAGAATTCAATTACAAAAATTAAAACATCCAGCACAGCATTCACAGACATTTAATCATCATAGATTGCACAATGTTTTATAGTGGTTCCCCAAGGTCTGGGTACATCCACTTTCCCCCTTCACCTATCTAGCAGTATGCTAGATTCGGCCAAACTTCCACTACTCTCAGATCCTCAGATCCTACAGCTCAGAACCTGGATAGGTTCCTACAACTCAGGCACTACAGCCCTACCTCAGCCTTGCCACAAGGCCTACAACTCAGAGAAGAACCTTCTCCTACACTCAGGCAACTTAAAACAACATCAAATACACCTTGATGTATATCATTGAGCTAAGTTGGGCTTCTTCAAATCAGATACACATTTTCCAATGTACCCAACAATGAGACTGAAATAATACTTAAAAAAATGAACTGAACTGAAAGTAAATAGCAAGGACCAGTACGAGACTGGAGTACTGAAAAGAAAGTACTGAACTGAAAAGATTAAATTAACTAGACCAGTACGAGACTAGAATAAAACATAAAAAAATAGTTAGTAGTCCAATCACTCCATTCAGGAGGCTTCAGTTCCATCTCCGTTCATAGGAGACAAGTTTAGTCTTATCTCCGTTCTTAGGAGGCATGTTCAGTTACATCTCCATTCTCAGGAGGCAAGTTCAGTTACATCTCCGTTCTTATGATGCAAGTTTAGTTTCATCTCCGTTCTCACGAGGCCTGTTTAGTTCAATTTCAGTTTTAGGAGGCTTCTATGAGTTTCGCCCATTATTAAGATTCAATAATAATTTAGTTGCGCCTTTCGGTCACGGCTTACTCGGATCAGGAGGCTTATTATGAATTACACATTTTTTATTCATCGGAGAATAAATATCAACTCGATTGCTTGCGTCAGATCGAATCCGAGAATCTCGTCAAAGGATACATTCTTCCTCAAATTTCAATCTCGAAAATCGTCTCCAATACATGAGGGAAATTCTTTACCCGAAACGAGATTAGGGATTATTTTACTCAAAGCTCGTACTTTCATTTTCCGATTTCACCCAAAATGCTCAAGAGTTATTTGAAAATGAGGCGCTTAGCGGTTTTGTAAAAACCTCGAAATACTCAGCGCTTGAGATCTTGCCACGATAACTCTCATCGATTACCCAATTGAACTTAATATTCAATATATATAAAGTGGTCGCGTGCTCCGAATTCCATTTTCGAAGAATTTGAGCGCGTAATTTTCCGAGCGCGGCTCTAGGCTCCAAAAATTGGAAAATCTTCAACTTTTATCTCAGGTTTCCAAATTTTAATACAACCTTTAAGAGAGCCTAAAAAGAGCCTAGTAATTTTTCAAAAAAAAATCGAGCAATTTTGGGTCTCAAAATTTACCAAATAATTTTTATTTAGGCTTTGAAAAATACCAAATTAACTCCAAAAATTCACAAAATTTTTGTATAGACTGCCCTCATTAATGGGAATAATTTTTATGCTCAAAACTTTTTTTTTGAGCCTAGATTACCCCTCAGAAAATAAAATACCAATTTTTAGTTATAATATTATAATAATCATAAATATTATAAAATTATAACTTTATATTTATTATCATCTTCTCTCCCCCCCGTACCGAAATAACCGAAGGAACCAACCCTTGCGGGTCTTCTCCATTGTCGGCCATGGCTCCGCCCCCGGCCGATTCCCCGGGGGTGGGCGCTCCCTCCGACAGTGGTCCGGCGGTCTGCCACCACCGACCATCGCCGGAGCTTTTTTTTTTGAACGGAGGGGAGGGGGTGACGGCGGCGGCGCTCCGGGCGCCTGAGCTCGCACGCAACCTATCCGGAAAAATAAGAGGAAGGAGAGGAGAAGCTTTCCACCTTGTTTTCAGACTTTCGGGGGCTCTCGACAAAGTTGCCAGGAGAGGTGGCAGAGGTGGCGGCGGAGAAGCTTCGGGATGGCTTTCCCGGCGAGCTAGGGCTCCGGTCAGGTGGGGGAAGCTTGTTTTGAGCTGGTGAGGAGAATAGCTGAGGGGTCCTGGCCCTATATAGGCAAGGGGGCGGAGTCATTTGGCTTGGGGGAGGTGTGGGATTAATCCCACTTGAGGGAGAAGGGCTCTTCTCCCCTCCAGCTGGCTGGAACACATGACACCCATCTAGGGGCCATAGTACAGGCCACATGGATCCATCCAAGGGGAGTGCTTGGTGGGTTGGGCCTTGGTGGGCTTTTGGGCTTAGGAAAGAGGGAGGAGGAAAGGTGGGTTTTTTCCATGAGCCCATTTCATAAAGGCTTACTGGTTTGGGTGGCCCAAGAAGTGAGAGGGGGTGGGGTCTTAGCTATTAATGAAGAGGGGGTGAACACCTCTTTGAAAAGAAAAAAAAATCAAAAATTAACTTTTAGGAGAGTTTGACCAAAGTCAAACCTAGGGTGGCTTCCCCTTGCTAGTCAAAGTCAAAATAGATCCATGTCATCTGGGATCGGGTCAATGGTGGGGTGTTATGTCATAATTTGTGTGCGCACACTTCTCGGTGCACGATAACGCTTGGTTTGACTGTAGATTGACCACTCATCCTCGAAATTGATCGAGATGAACTCGGTTGACTTCGTATTGACCATATGAATCCAATGCCACTGACCGGGGTCGAATCAGAGTTTGTTTGCCAAATAATCAAAATCTGCGCGTCCTAGCGCGCTAGAAAGGTCAAAACGCTCATAATCATCATTAGGCTTCGAATCGCGACGCAACGAGTTCCGATGCGTTTGTATTGACTATGCGAAGTTGGTGGAACTGACATAGCTGAAATTGTAGTTCTCTAGGTCAATATCCAAAAATCTCGTTTTCGTGATGTTCTACGAGGAACGGCCATATCCACCATATGACTTCAGAATTCAATGAAACGAGTTCCAACGCACTTGTATTTACTATACGAGGGCACATGAGTTGATAGAACTCAAACATGAGTTCTCTAGGTAAATATCCAAAAATCTCGTTTTCGCGATGTTCTACGAGGAACGGCCATATCCACCATATGACGTCGGAATTCAACGGAATGAGTTCCAACACACTCGTATTGACTATACGAGGCCACAAGAACTGACAGAACTCAAATCAGAGTTTTCTAGCTTGATATTCAAAAATCTTGTTTTCGCGATGTTCTACGAGGAACGGTCATATCCACCATATAACCTCGGAGTTCAACGGAACAAATTTCAACGCACTCGTATTCACTATACAAAGCAACATGAACTGCCAGAACTAAAATTGAAGTTCTCTTGCTTGATATTCAAAAATCTCATTTCAGCGACATTCTACGAGGAACGGTCATATCCACCATATGACCTCGGAGTTCAACGGAACGAATTCCAGCGCACTCGTATTCACTATACGAAGCCACAGGAACTGACAAAACTCAAATCAGAGTTCTCTAGCTCCATAAACTGCCTAGGGTTGCCTCATACCGGGTCACGGGTATAGGTTCAGGTCACTTTTTTTGGGCCCATTGGGGTTCCGGTGACCCAATAAAAGTCGGGATGTTACATTTAGTACTTGTAGCAGTAATGAAGTAACACTGTCAGCATCTCTATCCATTCTCAGTAGGATCAGTCAAGTTATGATTTTAATAAATCACACATTGTTATCTTACTCATTATTGACCACTATGTACTTTATCATATGACTTGGCAGACCGTCATTTGCAACATTATCAGATGTGAAATAATGTGTTTGTTGATGCGTGGAAAAGGCAAGGCCGCGGGCACCAGTAGATAACGGGTGTTCGGTCTCACTAGGACGAGGTGGAGGAGAAGGTTGCGGGGTTAGAGTAGAGGTTGATGAGGAAAGCCTCTGTACGCTCGAGAGTGGAGCATGCGTTTGATCAAGGGTTGTGGGGATAATAGGAGGTTGATGAGGAAAGCCTTTGCATGCTTGAGAGTGGAGCACGCGTTTGATCAAGGGTTGCGGGGATAATAGGAGGTTGATGAGGAGGTTGATGAGGACTTGTCCACTTGAGTTGAGGACTTGTCCACTTGAGTTGATCTTTTGTTGGCGGACTGGAACGAGTCCGCTTCTGCTGTACTAAGCGAGCCCGCGCCTTGTTATGCGAGCTGAGAAGCAGTCCGCCTGCTGCTGGGAAGAAGCGGGTGCCAGGAAACAGGATGGCTAGCTGGCGGACTACAGAATGAGTCCGCCTAGCCCGCTGCGGACAGGATGAGGCAGGTCGCCGACTGCTGAGAATCCAGCGCTGGGGTTCTTCTAGCGGACTGCACGATGAGTCCGCCTAGCACGCGGCGGACTGGAGGAGTCCACCTCTGCTGGTAGGGACTTGTCGTTCCTATTGGGCGACAAGGGCTTGGCGACCTGGCAAACTGAGGAGGCAGGTCGCGCATGTTAGCGAGGTGGAGCAGGTAGCCGTTGCTAACTGGCGGCCTGGAGGCAGTTCGACATTGCTATTATGCGGCGAGTTGGAGGCCTGCCGCCGCTGTTGACGGTGGGCGGCCTGGAGACAGGTTGCCACTCTTGTCTGGCGGCGCGCTGGAGTTGAGTCTGCGTCGTGTTACGCGGGCTGGACGGAGTACTATTGCCAAGTCCATCCTCAGGCGGACTGAGGCCGAGTCCGCCCACTACTGGCGGTCAGAAGAGGCAGGTCACCACTGCTGACTGGCGGTCTGGAGGCTTGTCACTGCTGTTGCTATGCAGCGAGCTGGCGGACTGAACATAGAGTCCACCCCTGGTGGAGTAGAGAGTACTGCGCGGTTAGCCTAAGCTAACCCCGCGGCCTGCGGAGATGAACTGCGGAAGCAGTCCGCACCCCCCGCAGACTGCAGCTATTGCGCGACCTGGGCAGCCAGACAGGGGAGACCTCCCTAGCCGCACGGCCTGAGCGGAAAGAGAAGTCTGCCCGCCCATTTTTAGAAAAAAGGGGGTTGAGGCATGCCGCGATCTCCACGGGGAAACTAGAGCATGCCGCGACTTGCGAGTTGGCTACCTTGGGAGGGATCGCCGATTTCTGGGTCAACATAATCCCCTCACTTTTTTAAGTCCCGAAAGGAAGTTCGAAAAATTAGGAGACCTACGAAAATCGTGATCCTCCCCTCGAAAAAATAAGAGGCAGTGAGAGATAGAACCTGAAGTCTCTCCTCAGAAAAGTCTGTCAATGCCTATTTTTCTCCTACAAAAGAAGAGTCAATACAAGCGAAAAAAGGCACCACATCTTGTGTGTACCTGAGTTGCTTTTGCAAAACGAATAAGACTTGTGAATGTCTTCCATTGAGCTCTGCAAAACAAAGGTGAGAGGAAGGCATGAAAGAATAATAACTTGCAAGTACCTGAAGGAAACTTGCAAGCACTTGTTAACCTCTGCAAAAGGAAAGGTAAGCAGTCGATATAGAGAAAAGCAAGTTACAAGTACCTGGAGGGAACTTGCAAATATCTGCTAATCTCTACAAAAGAAGAGTAAGCAGTAGATATGAAAGAAAAATAAGTTGCAAATACCTGAAGGGGACTTGCAAATATCTACTAATCTCTGCAAAAGAAGAGTGAGTAGTAGATATGAAAGAAAAACTAAGCTACAAGTACCTGAAGCGAACTTGCAAATATCTGATAATCTCTGCAAAAGAAGAGTGAATAGCAGATATGAAAGAAACTAATGTCACAACCCGCATTTTCACTGCATATAATAATTTATCAGAGTAAGGGGAAATGCGCGTCATGATGCCACGTCAGCAGGGGATAACTACGGACGCTCAGGCAAAACTCCTACTAGACACAAAAAGAGTGATCTTTAAGGGCCTGTTTGGGAGAGCTTTTTAGCTCCTTTTCGTTTTCTGAAAAACGCTACCACACTTAAGAGGTCGTTTGGATTGTCTATCAGTGGGAAAAGCTAGCGTGAAAAACTTCATTTTCTCATCTTTTGGAAAAGTCACTTATCACCTATTTTTCAACCTTTTTGAAAAGCACTTGCTCATCCAAAAACACTTATCTCTTAAAAAAATCTACAACTTGATTTTTTTGTTTTGCCGCGATTTTTTTCCCAGGCCTAATTTTTTTGCCTGGGCATGTTTTTTTTTACCTGGTGCAAATTTTTCGCCCGGGCGTGAATTTTTCGCCCGAGCTAGAATTTTTCGCCCGGGCTGGCATTTTTCGCCCAAGCTGGCATTTTTTGCCCGGGCGCGGGGTTTTTCGCGCGAGTGAGTTTTTTTCGACCGAGTGCGGTTTTTTTGCCCGTGCATGTTTTTTTTTTCGCCCGAACTTATTTTTTTTGCCCGGGCCGATTTTTCGTCCGGACGTGATTTTTTCGTCCAAGTGCGTTTTTTTCACCTGGTGCGATTTTTTTGTCGGTGCAAGATTTATTTTCGCCCGAGCCGATTTTTTTGTCCGGGCGCGCTTTTTTTCGCCCGTGCGTGATTTTTTGAACCGGCGCGATTTTTTCGCCATGGCGCGATTTTTTGCACCGGTGCGATTTTTGCGCCCTTGCGCGTTTTTTTCGCCCGCTGGTGATTTTTTCACCCGCCCGCATTTTTTCGCCCGAGCGCGATTTTTTCGCCCGGGCGCGATTGTTTCGCCCGGGCGGGCACTATTTTTTCGCCCGGGCGCGATTTTTTCGCCCGGGCGGGCACTATTTCTCCTGGACGCGATTTTTTTCACCATGGCGCAATTTTTTTGTTTGGGAGCGATTTTTCGCCCGAGTACTATTTTTTTTTCGCCTGGGAGCGATATTTGTCATCAGAGCTTATTTTTTTCGCTGGAGAGCAGTTTTTTGCCCCGACGCAATTTTTTCGCTTAAGCGCGGTTTTTTCGCTGGGAGCGAATTTTTGGCCCGGGCCCTGTCTTTTTCGCCCGGGCGGGAATTTTTCGATCGAACGCGAATTTTTTGCCCGTTAATGATATTTTTTTGCCGTGACACGTTTTTTTTGCCCAGACGCGATTTTGTCGCCTGAGCACACCCGGGGGCGAATTTTTCGCTCTGACGTTAATTTTTGGCATTGGCGTGATTTTTTCATTCGTTCGTGATTTTTTCGACCGGGGGCAATTTTTTTCGCCCGGGCGTGATTTTTTCGTCTGGTCTCGATTTTTCATCTCGATGCGAATTTTTTGCTCGTGATCGATAAATTTTGTCGGAACACGTTTTTTTTGCCCGGACAGGTTGTTTCCGCCCGAGCGCGATTTTTTCGACCGAGCGCGAATTTTTCGCTCGGATGCTATTTTTTTGCCTAAACGTGATTTTTTCGCTCACTCGTGATTTTTTGCCCGGTCATTTTTTCGCCTGGAAGCTAATTTTTTCGCTCGAATGCAATTTTTTTCGATTTCGAGCGAAAATATCGCGTCCGTGCGAAAAATTCTCGCTCGTGCAAAAAATTTGCGCCCGAGCGAAATTTTCCCGCCCAGTCGAAAAATTCGTGCCCGTCCGAAAAATTCGCGCCCGTCCGAAGAATTTGCGGTCGTTCGAAAAATTTGTGCCCGTCAGGAAAATTCGCGCCCGTCCGAAAAATTAACACCCGGTCGAAAAATTGGGGCCCGGGCGAAAATATAGGGCCCGACCGAAAAATTGGCGCCCAGGCAAAAATGACACGCCCTGGCGAAAAATTTGTGCCCGGGCAAAAAAACCACGCCTGGGCGAAAAATCCGCGCCCGGGCGAAAAAAACCGAGCCCCGACGAAAAAATTCTCTCCCGGACAAAAAATTCGCTCCCGGGCGAAAAAACTTGCCCCAACGAAATAATTGCGCTTTTTCTCCCGGACGCGCATTTTTAATAAAAAAAATTACCGCAACGGAGATTTGTCAAACGGTTTATAAAGTGCTTCTCCTTTTTGAATAACTCTGCAAAAAAAGTTCACTCAAAAAGTTCTCCTTTTCTAATAGACATTTTCCAAAAGCCCCTTTTCCTACCATCTTTTGCTACTACTCCTCCTTTCTGAAAAGTCTTCCCAAACAGGCCCTAAGTGATTTAGTGAAAATCTAATTTAAGTTAAGCAATTAACCATATTCCTCGGCTTAGTGGCTCATCAAGTCAACGTAAGAAAATAGTTTATACGCTGCGGAAAATACTTCATTCATAAGATACATCCTACATGAATGTAGACGTTCCCCAGGGAACAACTCATGGTATGCAAGACTCTAGGTTGATAATAGTACTAAAAATTGCTTTTACGGATGCTAAATATAATGTGTTAGAGTTTTAAAATATGTTATGCATGATATAATAATAGTATATTTTATACTTGAAAATACGTAACATGCATTCCTAGCATAAATCATCCCAGAGAGCAAGTAATCCAATTTCACTAAAAGATAACAACTAGCAGCTAGCAAGATATCTAGAAATCAACTATCTTATGGGCGTCAACAATCTGACACGAACCCACATCAAGTAAAAGTATGTCTAACCAAGTAAATCAACAAAACGAAAAACTACCTCGCAACGGCGAGGTGACAACCACAGCCAACTCTGCTGCTCATCAACTCCAAAACCAGCTCTACTACCTGCTAAAGCTCTGAACCTGAGTCATTCCGAAGACAGAACACCTCAGCAAGAGGATACAAGCGGTGGCAAAAAAGCAAGCCAAAAGGTAAATAAAGGTCAAAAGGCGTACCAACCCGAGACCAAAAGTACTGAAGTAAAGTACAAAAATTATCAGAAAATTGAACTTACGTGAATCGTCATGCACATCAAAATACACCAGATGCATAAGGCTAAAAAACAATGGAAAGCATGATTAAATCATAAGCAATAATATCACAACAACCATATTTGCCACATGCGATCAACTCTACCCAAAAACACGAGCGAGATGGTCACTCATCTGGACACACCCTCACAGATATAATATCCGTCTAACTGCGGTGGAGACTAATACACTCCACCATTCACCGCAGACGCTCAAACACCCGATAGAGTTCCACAAGGTACTAATAAGTCTCAAAATCTTGAGGAGGTGGATATGCCCACTAACTCCCGCAAATAAGAGAATTATGATATATCTCAAGACTTGGCACATCAGATTCTACTAGACATTACTAGATTAAGAAGCGGTTGATCAACTTTAGGAAAAATTTCACAGTTCTAAGCAACTCTTAGCACATCCTACCTAATAGTTAGGGACGATTAAAACCAACAATTAAACATTTCCATAAAATCACTACAACACTACAAGATTGAATCATCATGACAAAAACTAATAACACAAGTGGATTCAAAGGAAGATTAAATATATCTACAAATTAAAATGGAAACAGTGAAAAAAGATTAAAGAAAATGAGGTTAACAGTTATCATCAGGATTGGGAAGAAGAGAGAAAAGGGAAAACCGCCACTTGCCTTGGTTTTGCCGGAAAAACTCTCCAAATTGCTCCTTGTCGCAGATCGAGGCTAAAAAAGACGAGGGAAGTCAAAATCTAATAAGAATAGTCAAAAGAAGAGGTTAGGGCCAAAAACCCTAATGAGAAAAACTCAAGAAATGGGAAAGATTTTATCACGATGACGAAACTCTCGCCGAGAGCTTTCCGGATCTATATTTGGTTGAAGATTTCGAGCACCGGAGCACCGTCGGCAGCCACCGGAAGAATCACAGAAAACTTTCTCTCTCTCGCTTACGCCGCTCTGGTTCGGGAGATGAACAGGAAATTCGGTCTAAATAAAGGAGGAGGAAGAAGTAGAGTATTTATATAATAAGTGTAATATTAGGTTAACCACACTTAAGAAATGGACTGGGGTCGGCTGAACCTGGTTTTTCGAAACAAAGGATGATTTCTCGCGAGCTTCTCGAGTAAAAGGTTTGCAGTACTCGAGTACTGAAGAAGGCCTACTCGAGTACAGAAGAAGGTTTACTCGAGTAGAAGGCAAGCACTTCTCGAGAACTAAGAAGGATTTCTTGAGTGGAAAGAAGACTTCTCGAGTGCTGAAATGAACTCAAGAACAACAAGGCTTCTTGAGTACATCAAGACTTCTCGAGAACTAGAAAGACAGTTCTCGAGCACAACAAGACTTCTCGAGAACACCAAGGCAGTTCTCAAGTACAAGCAAATCTTCTCGAGAACAATAGAAGAACTTTCTCGATCGAGAGCTACAGAATGACCTTCTCGAGTAATGAAGATATTTATCGAGAACAACAAGGGTTTTCTTGAGAACTCTAGGTCATCTCGATAACAAACGGAGGATTCCTCGAGTACTACTTGACCACTCGAGAATATGGGGGGGGGGGGGCACTTCTCGAGAGCTTAAACCAGGCATCTCGAGATCGATAAGAGCTTTCTCGAGAACTGCAGCGCTTCTTGATAACTTACCTCCCGCGAACTGAGCAGGATAAAATTCGAGAATTCAGATTAACTAATATTTCAGGATAAAATGTCAACTCTACGAAATTAGCAGCGTAGACAAACCCTAGAATCCGACGCACTATTCTTGAGACATTATCATCAAATGCTTGCTTAAGCAAAAAATCATCACAAAGATTCAAACACGCGCCGAGACTCCAAAATGCTCGGATCGTAATTAAACTGGACAAGTCGAAAAACCTCAAAGCTTAATCCTTTTCAATAAAAGAAAACATTCAATCCAAATCAAAATTCCAAAAATCTGGTCAAACAAACCCAATGGACGCGAAAACGCACTAACGGTGCAGCGTCATCGACATAACGTAAAAAATAACGCTTTGACGTCATAAATATGACAATGCCAAAACAAATAATAACATCAAAAAATCGGGGTCGTTACAGTCACTCTCCCTAAAAAGATGTTTCGCCCCAAAGCTTACCACAACTTCAAAACCAAACCAAACGAGAAAATCAAACACATCCAAAAGCCAAAAAGTCATACCATAAACTAAGAGAAGAGGTGCAGATGAGATTCCCTCATTGCCGACTCCAATTCCCACATCGCGCTCTCGATGTTCTTATTTCTCCAAAGAACCTTGACCATAGGAATGGTCTTTCTCCATAATACTCGATCTTGAGAGTCTAAACCACGAATAAGCTCTTCCACATACGAAAGATTGGGCTGAATCTGGGGCACCGAGTCAAGGACTTAACGATCACTACGAACACACTTCCACAACTGACTCACATGAAACACATTATGAACACAAGAAAAGGTAGCGGGCAAATCCAATCTCTAAGCTGATACTCCGATGCGCTCAAGAATTTGAAAAGGTCTCACATATCGAGGGTCTAACTTGTGGTTCCTTCCAAATCATTTAACACCTGACATCAGAGAGACTTTCAGAAAAACCAAGTCCCCAACGTCGAACTCCAAATCGACTCTTCGTCGATTAGCATATTTCTCATAACGCTCTTGTGCCATAAGGAGCTTTTCTCGAATATGAGTCACATCACAATTCATCTTCTCAAGGGCTTCCGGACCTAGCAACGGTCACTCACCAACCTCATCCCAAAACAAAGGAGTCCTACAACGCCTTCCGTACAAAGCCTCAAATGGGGCTATCTGCAGACTCTCTTGATAACTATTATTATAAGCAAATTCCATGAGTCTGAGGCATTCATCCCAAGAACCACCATGATCTAATATATAACACCTGATCATATCTTTCACGATCTGATTTACCCTTTCCGTCTGAACATTAGTCTACGAATGATAGGTGGTGGAATACCTTTAATCGGTACCCAACCCTTCTTGTAAATTCTTCCAAAAGCGAGACGCAAATCTAGAGTCTCGATCTGATACAATGCTAACAGGCACTCCATGCAATCTGATGACTTCATCAAGGTATAACTCAACTATCTTCTTCATATAATACCCAATCTTAAAGGGTACAAAGTGAGCACACTTTATCAATCTATCCACTATCACCCAAACAGAGTCGTGCCAACGAGGAGATTTCGGTAGACCGGTGATGAAATCCATTAAAATACTCTCCCAATTCCAACTTGGAATATCAAGCGGTGTTAATTTACCACCAGGCCTCCTATGATCTGCTTTAACACGCTGACACGTGAAACATTCCGACACAAACCTTGCTATATCATTCTTCATTCCCGACCATCAAACAATTTGCTTCAGATCCTTATACATTTTGGTAGAACCAGGATGATAGGCAACACTGGAACCATGAGCTTCATTGCAAATCTTAGCCCGAAAGTCACCAAATGCTGGAATACAAAATCTACCACGGTATTTCAGAGTATCAAACTCATCCAAGGAAAAATCAGGTAGCTCTCCTTTCTCAGTTCTATTCCAGAGATGTAACAAATTAGGGTCATCCTACTGGTGCACTCTTGTAAGGGAAATCCAAGAGGGCTCTTCTGATTTCAAACTAGCAGGCACAGTACTATTCCCAACTTCTATGTCCATCAATAATAATTTTTTCACCAAGGATTGCACAGATGGATTGAAGATTTTAGTGGTCTTCCTACTCAAAGCATAGGCTACTTTGTTAGCCTTTCCAAGATGGTAAAGGATCTCCACCTCATAGTCGGCCACATACTCTAACCACCTACGCTGGCGCAAATTCAGCTCCTTCTGAGTGAAGACGTACTTTAAACTCTTATGTTCTGTATATATCTTGCACAGCGTGCCATAAAGTAAATGTCTCCAAATCTTCAACGCATAAATTATAGCAGCAAATTCCAAATCATGCATATGATAGTTTCTTTCATGAATCTATAATTGTCTAGATCCGTACGCGATCAAATTTCCTTCTTGCATCAAAACACAACCAAGTCCAATGTGTGATGCGTCCACATACACAACGTACTCGACTCCTTCGATAGGTAAAGTTAAAATTGGAGCAGTACACAATCTCTTTTTCAACTCTTGGAAGGCTTCTTCACACTTATCGCTCCATATAAACGCGGTGTTCTTCTGTGTAAGTCTAGTTAGAGGAGCAGACAACACATATAACCCTTCCACGAACCTTCTATAATAATCGGCCAGACCTAAGAAGCTCCTAATCTCTTTAGGAGTAGAAGGTCTCTCCCATTCCATTACATCAGAAATCTTGGTTGGGTCTACGAAAATACGGTGCTTTCTCACAACATGACCCAGAAAGGACACCTGGGATAACAAGAATTCGCACGTACTCAACTTGGCATAGAGTTTGTGCTCCCTCAGGGTTGACAGAACTAAGCGTAAGTGTTGAGTATGCTCCTTAACACTGCGGGAATACACGAGAACATCATCTATGAACATAATACAAAAAATGGTCCAAAAAATCTTTGAACACTCTTTTCATTAAGTCCATAAAAGTAGAGTGGGCATTTGTCAAACCAAAGGACATCACCACAAACTCAAAATGCCCGTGTAGAGAACGAAAAGCCGACTGTGGTACATCAACCTCATAGACCCTCAACTGGTGGTAGCCTAAGCAAAGGTAAATCTTCGAAAACACAGCGCATCCCCACAACTGATCAAATAGATCATCAATCCGAGAAAACAAATATTGGTTCTTGATGGTTACCTTGTTTAACTCCCGATAGTCTATGCAGAGCCTTATGGAACCGTATTTCTTCTTCACGAACAAAACAGGGGCACCCCACGGGGAAGAACTCGGGCTAATAAAACCACACTGCAACAACTCATCTAGCTGAGTGTGCAACTCTTCTAACTCACGCGGAGCCATACAGTATTGTGGCTTAGAAATAGGGTGAGTACCTGGCTCGAGGTAAATCACAAACTCCACCTCTCTCTCTCAGGAGGAAGTCCTAGAAGGCTATCAGGAAAGACATCTGGAGACTCTCACACCACCGAGATATTATCAAGACGTGGTATAACAAAAGCTGTTTCCAAAGCAGAAATAGAAATGAGATACGTCTCGCAACTAGACTATAGAGCTCACCAGCACGTGCCGCAGAAATAATGAGGGAACTCTTGTCCTGAAATCCATAAACACTCATGGGTTTGCCATTGTCCATCTTGAAGTCCAGTCGCTTTACCTTGCACTGGATGACCGCATCATACTTGGACAACCAGTCCATGCCCAAAATCACGTCGAAATCCATCAGGTCCAACACCATCAGATCCGCAAAGGCTAGGAAAACACCTAGACAAATAGGAATCCTATGAACTCCTTGATTTGATATCACCAGATCTCCGTAGGAAAACTTGACGTTGAAAGAATATCCTAATTGATCCACGCCCAAATGATTCTTATCTACAAAACTTCGCGCCACAAAGGAATGGGTAGCACCCGAATCAAAAAGAACGCGCGCCACCTATTTTTCACCTTAAACTCCCCTAAAACCATAGCATACATAACTAAACGAACGAAAACTAGGACAAATGATAGATAGCGAAAGATAAACTAGAATCTAACCTGATATCACTTGAGTAGAGGTCTGAGCTTCCTCTCTGGTCACCACTTTTAGCTTTCCTTTCCCATTATCATGGTTTGGTGGCGGCGGTAGAGCCCGGAGTGAGGCAGGCTGCAGTAAGGTCTGAGCCTGGGGGCATGAAGACTTCAGGTGCTCCTTCTGCCTGCACTGGAAGCAAGCCTTATCCTTCGACCAGCAACGACTCACGTCATGACCCTTCCTTGAACAGAATGAGCACACCTGATCTCCCATGGGTGCGCCTTAGATGGCATGCACCTACTGCTGCTTCAGAGTGGCAGTCCTCTTGAAATACCTTTCGTAAGGGTGGCCGGATCGACCATAGAAGCTACATACTTCACCACTTTTCTTCTTCGAATAAGGGCCAGATGCCCTAGAGTTTCCATCCTAAACACCTTTCCTCTTTTCTTTTCTCGTTGCGGCACCTCGATTCTTGGCGTTCTAAATCACCTCAACTTTCAATGCGGCTTCCACTACCTCCGCATAATTTTCAGCTCTAGAAGTTCATGCCCACTGTTATACATCGCTTCTCAGTCCTCCAAGGAAACGTTTCACTCTACCCTCCTCTGAAGCTACCAAGTTAGGAGCAAATCTGCTCAGCTTACTAAACTCAATCTCGTACTCGCTCATCTTGAGCTGTCTCTGCTTCATATGCAGGAAATTATTCATCAAACGGTCCTGCTCGACTGAGGGTAGAAACTTTTTCAGCAGCATCTTCTTAAAAGATTCCCACGAGCATCCTTCATTTAGGCTCTCCTTTTCCCGAATCCACCAACTCTTTGTCAGGCCTTTTAGCTGATAGGCCACAATCATCACCTTCTGGGCTTCAGCAATCCCCGAATACGTGAACATCTCATCGATAGCGATGATCCAATCGTCCAAAACCATGAAGTCAACACTCTTGTCATAAGTGGGAGGTCTCAATCGCTGGAAATGTGAGATAAAATTCATCTCTGGCGGTAGCGTCACCGGGGGCACTAGAGGAGAAGGGGTATCGGGTACGGCTTGACCTCCGACATGATCTTGCACTAAGGGTTGTTGCGCAGGAGCGGCAAACAACAATGACTCAATTTGCGATTGCATCGCAACTAATTGTCTCGACAAAGTCTCATTGTTCTGACGCAAACTCTCGATCAACACATCACTCTGCGCACCTGGCAACTCACCCTTCGACTGGGGAGTCGACCTCGTTGCAGGAAGCTTTGAAAGCATTTATAAAAGGGAAACAAACAACTCATCAAAATTCTAGATTACGACTAGGACACACAACTTAGTTCAGACCATACTTAAAAGACACTTGCTTATGCTGCAACTTGCTCTGGGACTTTACAATGATGCTATGCCCTACTTAGGATTATATCCTCCATCCTATTGACTCATGTGCCTATGTTATTAATGTATGAATTCTTTATTCTTATTTGAAATCATGTGTGTACATGTGTCATCATGTAAACCTTAACTTAGCACGCGTGCTTATACGATGATATATTATGTATGCAGTGTTATGCATTCTAAAAAAAGCCTTAATGCATGTTATAAGCGGCATACACATGAAATGTTATGCATCCCGTACTACATAACATCGTATGCAATGAGAAACGAAAAGATGCTAATGGGCACCCATGTGATGGTGGTTATGCATCCCATACTATATAACCGTCACATATTGCCACCTATGGTGGAACCATCTACTAACACATATTATGCATCCCATACTACATAATATGCCCCATATACTTCTTATCATGCTATGAGTGTAGTGACTATGCTTCGACTAAGACGTACTGATGACACATCAGCGTGTGTATGAAAATGAATGAAGGAAAATAAACTAAATCAGATTGGCTGGTTCGACCAACTTGCCAAACAAACCTCCCTCTGATACCAACTATCACAACCCACATTTTCACCGCATATAATAATTTATCAGAGTAAGGGGAAATGTGCGTCATGATGCAACGTCAGCAGGGGATAACTATAGACGCTCAGGCAAAACTCCCACTAGACACAAAAAGAGAGATCTTTAAGTGATTTAGTGAAAAATCCAATTTAAGTTAAGTAATTAACTGTATCCCTTAGCTTAGTGGCTCACCAAGTCCACGTAAGAAAATAGTTTATACGTTGTGGAAAATACTTCATTCATAAGATTAAACATCCTGCATGAGTGTAGACGTTCCCCAGGGTACAACTCATAGTATGCAAGACTCTAGGTTGATAATAGTGCTAAAAATAGATTTTACGGATGTTAAATATAATGAGTTAGAGTTTTAAAATATGTTATGCATGATGTAATAATAGTATGTTTTATACTTGAAAATACCTAACATGCATTCCTAGCATAAATCATCCCAAAGAGCAAGTAATCCAATTCCTCTAAAAGAGAACAACTAGCAGCTAGCAAGATATCCAAAAATCAACTATCTTATGGGCGTCAACAATCTGACACGAACACACATCAAGTAAAAGTATGTCTAACCAAGTAAAGCAACAAAACGATAATTACCTCGCCACGGCGAGGTGACAACCACAGCTAACTCTGCTGCTCAGCAACTCCAAAACCAACTCCACTACCTACTAAAGCTCTGTACCTGAGGCATTCCAAAGACAGAACACCTCAGTAAGAGGATACAAGCAGTGGCAGAAAAGTAAGTCAAAAGGTAAACAAAGGTCAAAAGGGGTACCAACCCGAGACCAAAAGTACTGAAGTAAAGTACAAAAATAATCAAAAAATAGAACTTATGTGAATCGTCACGCACATTAAAATACACCAGATGCACAAGGCTAAAAAAAGTGGTAAGCATGATTAAATCATAAGCAAGAATATCACAACAACCCTATTAGCCACATGTGGTCAACTCTACCCAAAAACACGGGCGAGGTGGTCACTCATCTAGACACACCCTCACAGATATAATATCCGTCTAACTGCGGGGGAGATTCATACACTCCACAATTCACCGCAGACGCCCAAACACCCGGTAGAGTTCCACAAGGTACTAATTAGTCTCAAAACCTTGCGGAGGTGGATACGCCCACTAACTCCCGCAAACATGAGAATCATGATATATCTCAAGACTTGGCGCATCGGATTCTACTAGACATAACTAGATTAAGAAGCGGTTGATCCACCTTAGAAAAGATTTCACAGTCCTACACAACTCTTAGCACATCCTACCTAATAGTTAGGAACGATTAAAGCCGACAATTAAAAATTTCCATCAAATCACTATAACACTACAAGAATGAATAATCATGACAAAAACTAATAACACAAGTGGATTCAAAGGAAGATTAAATATATCTACAAATTAGAATGACAACAGTGTAGAATGATTAAAGAAAATGAGGATAATAGTTATCATCAGGATTGGGAAGAAGAGAGAAAAAGGAAAACCACCACTTGCCTTGGTTTTGCCGGAAAAACTCTCCAAATCGCTCCTTGTCGCAGATCGGTGCCAAAGAAGACGTGGGAAGTCGAAATCTTACAAGAATAGCCAAAAGATGTTAGGGACAAAAACCCTAACGAGAAAAACTCAAGAAATGGGGAAGATTTTACCATGATGATGAAGCTCTCGCCGAGAGCTTTCTGGATCTATGTTTGGTTGAAGATTTCGAGCACCGGAGCACCGTCGACGGCCACCAGAAGAATCATGAAAACTTTCTCTCTCTCGCTTACGCCGCTCTGGCTCGAGAGATGAACATGAAATTCAGTCTAAATAAAGGAGGAAGAAGAAGTAGAGTATTTATATAATAAGTGTAATATTAGGTTAACCACACTTAAGAAACGGACTGGGGTTGACTGAACTGGGTTTTCCGAAACAAAGGATGATTTCATGTGAGCTTCTCGAGTAAAAGGTTTGCAGTACTCGAGTACTGAAGAAGGCCTACTCGAGTACAAAAGAAGGTTTAGTCGAGTAGAAGGCAAGAACTTCTCGATAACAAAGGTTCTTCTCGAGAACTAAGAAGGATTTCTCGAGTGGAAAGAAGACTTCTCGAGTGCTAAAATGAACTCAAGAACAATAGGGCTTCTCGAGTACATCAAGACTTCTCGAAAACTAGAAAGGCAGTTCTCGAGTACAAAAAAACTTCTCGAGAACAGCAAGGCAGTTCTCGAGTACAAGCAAATCTTCTCGAGAATAATAGAAGAACTTTCTCGAGAGCTATAGAAGGACCTTCTCGAGTATTGAAGATATTTCTCGAGAACAACAAGGGTTTTCTCGAGAACTCCAGGTCATCTCGAGAACAAATTTAGGATTTCTCGAGTACTACCGAAGCACTCGAGAACAGGGGGGGGGCACTTCTCGAGAGCTTAAACAAGAAATCTCGAGATCGATAAGAGCTTTCTCGAGAACTGCAGCTCTTCTCGATAACTTACTCTAGGGTCTCTCGAGAAACACAACAAACCTCCCGCGAACTGAGCAGGATAAAATTCGAGAATTCAGATTGACTAATATTTCAGGATAAAATGTCAACTCTACGACATTAGCAGCATAGACAAACCCTAGAATCCGACGCACTATTCCGAGACATTATCATCAAATGCTTGCTTAAGCAAAAATCATCACAAAGATTCAAACACGCGCCGAGACTCCAAAATGCTCGGATCGTAATTAAACTGGACAAGTGCAAAAACCTCAAAGCTTAATCCTTTTCAATAAAGGAAAACATTTAATCCAAATCAAAATTCCAAAAATCTGGTCAAACAAACCCAACGGACGCGAAAACGCACTAACAGTGCAGCGTCATCGAGATAACGTAAAAGTAACGCTTTGACGTCATAAATATGACAATGCCAAAACAAATAATAACATCAAAATATCGGGGTCGTTACAGTCACTCTCCCTAAAAAGATGTTTCGCCCCAAAGCTTACCACAACTTCAAAACCAAACCAAATGAGAAAATCAAACACATCCAAAAGCAAAAAGTCATACCATAAACTAAGAGAAGAGGTGCAGATGAGATTCCCTCATTGCCGACTCTAATTCCCACGCCGTGCTCTCGACGTTCTTATTTCTCCAAAGAACCTTGACCATAGGAATGGTCTTTCTCCGTAATACTCGATCTTGAGAGTCTAAACCACGAACAGGCTCTTCCACATACGAAAGGTTGGGCTGAATCTGGGGCACTGAGTCAAGGACTTGATGATCACAATGAACACACTTCCGCAACTGACTCACATGGAACACATCATGGACACCAGAAAAGGTAGCGAGCAAATCCAATCTATAAGCTGACACTCTGATGCGCTCAAGAATTTGAAAAGGTCTCACATACCGAGGGTCTAACTTCTAGTTCCTTCCAAACCTTTTAACACCTGACATCAGAGAGACTTTCAGAAAAACCAAGTCCCCAACATCGAACTCCAGATCGACCCTTCTTCGATTAGCATATTTCTCATAACTCTCTTGTGCCATAAGGAGCTTTTCTTGAATATGAGTCACAACACAATTCATCTTCTCAAGGGCTTCCGGACCTAGCAGCGGTCTCTCACCAACCTCAGCCCAAAACAAAGGAGTCCTACAACGCCTTCCGTACAAAGCCTCAAATGGGGCTATCTGCAGACTCTCTTGATAACTATTATTATAAGCAAATTCCATGAGCCTGGGGCATTCATCCCAAGCACCACCATGATCTATTATATAACACCTGATCATATCTTTCACGATCTGATTTACCCTTTCCGTCTGACCATTAGTCTGCGAATGATAGACGGTGGAATATCTTAAATCGGTACCCAACCCTTCTTGTATACTCTTCCAAAAGCGAGACGTAAATCTAGAGTCTCGATTTGATACAATGCTAACAGACACTCCATGCAATCTGATGAATTCATCAAGATATAATTCAACTATCTTCTTCATATAATACCCAATCTTAAAGGGTACAAAGTGAGCACACTGTGTCAATCTATCAACTATCACCCAAATAGAGTCGTGCCAACGAGGAGATTTCGGTAGACCGGTGATGAAATCCATTGAAATACTCTCCCAATTCCAACTTGGAATATCAAGCAGTGTTAATTTACCACCAGGCCTCCTATGGTCTGCTTTAATACGCTGACACGTGAAAAATTTCGATACAAACCTTGTTATATCATTCTTCATTCCCGACCATCAAACAATTTGCTTCAGATTCTTATACATTTTGGTAGAACCAGGATGGTAGACAACACTGTAACCATGAACTTCATTGCAAATCTTAGCCCGAATGTCACCAAATGCAGGAATACAAAATCTACTACGGTATTTCAGAGTATCCAACTCATCCAAGGAAAAATCAGGTAGCCCTCCCTTCTCAGTTCTATTCCAGAGATGTAACAAATCAGGGTCATCCTTCTGGTGCACTCTAGTAAGGGAAATCCAAGAGGGCTCTTCTGATTTCAAACTAGCAGGCACAGTACTATTCCCAACTTCTATGTCCATCAATAAGAATTTTTCCACCAAGGATTGCACAGATGGATTGAAGATTTTGGTGGTCTTCCTACTCAAAGCATCGACTACTACGTTAGCCTTTCCTAGATGGTAAAGGATCTCCACCTCATAGTCGGCCACACACTCTAACCACTTACGTTGGCGCAGATTCAGCTCCTTCTGAGTGAAGACGTACTTCAAACTCTTATGGTCTGTATAGATCTTGCACAGCGCGCCATAAAGTAAATGTCTCCAAAGATTCAACGCATAAATTATAGTAGCAAATTCTAAATCATGCATTGGATAGTTTCTTTCATGAATCTATAATTGTCTAGATCCGTACATGATCACCTTTCCTTCTTGCATCAAAACACAACCAAGTCCAATGTGTGATGCATCCACATACACAACGTACTCGACTCCTTCGGTAGGTAAAGTTAAAACCGGAGCAGTACACAATCTCTTTTTCAACTCTTGGAAGGCTTCTTCACACTTATCGCTCCATATGAACGCGGTGTTCTTCTGTGTAAGTCTAGTTAGAGGAGCAGACAATACATATAACCCTTCCACGAACCTTTTATAATAAACGGCCAGACCTAAGAAGCTCCTAATCTCTTTAGGAGTAGAAGGTCTCTCCCATTCCATTACATCAGAAATCTTGGTTGGGTCTACGGAAATACCGTGCTTGCTCACAACCTTACCCAGAAAGGAAACCTGGGGTAACAAGAATTCGCACTTACTCAACCCTGCATAGAGTTTGTGCTCCCTCAGGGTTGACAGAACTAAGCGCAAGTGTTGAGTATGCTCCTCAACACTGTGGGAATACACGAGAACATCATCTATGAACATAATCACAAAACGGTCCAAGAAATCTTTGAACACTCTATTCATTAAGTCCATAAAAGTAGAGGGGGCATTTGTCAAACTAAAGGACATCACCACGAACTCAAAATGCCCGTGTCGAGAATGAAAAGCCGTCTGTGGTACATCAACCTCACAGACCCTCAACTTGTGTTAGCCTGAGCGAAGGTCAATCTTCGAAAACACAGCGCATCCCCACAACTTATCAAATAGATCATAAATCCGAGGCAACGAATATTGGTTCTTGATGGTTACCTTGTTTAACTCCCGATAATCTATGCAGAGCCTTATGTAACCGTATTTCTTCTTTATGAACAAAATAGGGGCACCCCACGGGGAAGAACTCGGCCTAATAAAACCTCACTGCAACAAATCATCCAGCTGAGTGTGCAACTCTTCTAACTCACGCGGAGCCATACAGTATGATGGATTAGCAATAGGGCGAGTACCTGGCTCAAGGTCAATCACAAACTCCACCTCTCTCTCTCAAGAGGAAGTCCTGGAAGGCTATCAGGAAAGACATCTGGAGACTCTTCCACCACCGAGATATTCTCAAGACGTGGTATAACAAAAGCAGTTTCCAAAGAAGAAATAGAAACTAGATACGCCTGGCAACTAGACTCTAGAGCTCGACCAGCACGTATCATGAAAATAATAAGGGAACTCTTGTCCTGAAATTTATAAACACTCATGGGTTGGCCGTTGTCCATCTTGAAGTCCAGTCGCTTTGCCTTGTACTGTAAGACCGCATCATACTTGGACAACCAGTCCATGCCCAAAATCACGTCGAAATCCATCTGGTCCAACACCATCAGATCCGCAAAGGCTAGGAAATCACCTAAAAAAATAGGAAACCTATGAACTCCTTGATTTGATATCACCAGATCTCCGGAGGGAAACTTGACGTTGAAGGAATCTCCTAATTGATCCACGCTCAAACGATTCTAATATACAAAACTTCGCGCCACAAAGGAATGGGTAGCACCCGAATCAAAAAGAACGCGTGCCCACCTATTCTTCACCTTAAAATCCCCTAAAACCATAATATACATAACTAAATGAATGAAAACTAGGACAAATGATAGATAACGAAAGATAAACTAGAATCTAACCTGATATCATTTGAGTAGAGGTCTGAGCTTCCTCTCTGGTCACCACTTTTAGCTTTCCTTTCCCATTATCATGGTTTGGTGGCGACGGTAGAGCCCGGAGTGAGGCAGGCTGCAGTGGGGTCTGAGCCTGGGGGCATGAAGACTTTAAGTTCCCCTTCCGCCTGCACTGGAAGCAAGCCTTATCCTTCGACTAGCAATGACACACGTCATGACCCTTCCTTGAACAGAATGAGCACACCTGATCTCCCTTGGGTGCTCCTTAGATAGCGTGCACCTGCTGCTGCTTCAGAGTGGCAGTCCTCTTGAAATACCTTTCGTAAGTGTTGCCGGATCGACCATAGAAGCTACATACTTCACCACTTTTCTTCTTCGAAGAAGGGCCAGATGCCCTAGAGTTTCCATCCTCAACACCTTTCCTCTTTTCTTTTCTCGTTGCGGCACCTTGATTCTTGGCATTCTCAATCGTCTCAACTTTCAATGCGGCTTCCACTGCCTCCGCATAATTTTCAGCTCTATAAGTGCATGCCCATTGATGTACATCTCTTCTCAGTCCTCCAAGGAAACGTTTCACTCTACCCTCCTCTGAAGCTACCAAGTCAGGAGAAAATCTGCTCATCTTACTAAACTCAATCTCATACTCGCTCAACTTGAGCTGTCTCTTCTTCAGATGCAGGAAATTATTCATCAAACGGTCCTGATCGACTGAGGGTAGAAAATTTTTCAGCGGCATCTTCTTAAAAGATTCCCACGAGAATCCTTCATTTAGGCTCTCCTTTTCCCGAATCCACCAACTCTTTGTCAGGCCTTTTAGCTGATAGGCCACAATCATCACCTTCTTGGCTTCAGCAATCCCCGAATACGTGAACATCTCATTGATAGCGATGATCCAATCGTCCAAAACCATGAAGTCAGCACTCTCGTCATAAGTGGGAGGTCTCAATCGCTGGAAATGCGAGATAAAATTCATCTCTGGCGGTAGTGTCACCGGGGGCACCAGAGGAGAAGGGGTATCGGGTAAAACTTTACCTATGACAGGATCTTGCACTAAGGGTTGTTGCGCAGGAGCAGTAGACAACAAAGACTCAATTTGCGATTGCATCGCAACTAATTGTCTCGACAAAGTCTCATTGCTCTGACGCAAACTCTCGATCAACATATCACTCTGCGCATCTGGCGACTCACCCTCCGACTGGGGAGTCGACCTCATCACAGGATGCTTTGGCAACATTTCTAAAAGGGAAAATGAACAACTCATCAAAATCCTAGATTACGACTAGGACACACAACTTAGTTCAGACCATACTTAAAAGACACTTTCTTATGCTGCAACTTGCTCTAGGACTTTACAATGATGTTGTGTTCTACTTAGGATGATATCCTCCATCCTATTGACTCATGTGCCTATGTTATGAATGTATGTATTCTTTATTCATATTTGAAATCATGTGTGTACATGTGTTATCATGTAAACCTTAATTTAGCATGCGTGCTTATGCGATGATATGTTATGTATGCAGTGCTATGCATTATAAAAAAAGCCTTAATGCATGTTATGAGCGGTGTACACATGAAATGTTATGTATCCCATACTACATAACATCGTATGCAATGAGAAATGAAAATGTGCTAATGGGCACCCATGTGATGGTGGTTATGCATCCCATACTACATAACCGTCACATATTGCCACCTATGGTGGATCCATATACTAACAAATATTATGCATCCCATATTACATAATATGCCCCATATACTTCTTATCATGCTATGAGTGTAGTGACTATGCTTCGGCTAAGACGTACTGATGACACATCGGTGTGTGTACGAAAATGAAAGAAGGAAAACAAACTATATCAGATTGACTGGTTCGACCAACTTGCCAAACCAAACTCCCTCTGATACCAACTGCCACAACCCACATTTTCACCGCATATAATAATTTATCAGAGTAAGGGGAAATGTGCGTCATGATGCCACATCAGCACGGGATAACTGCAAACGCTCAGGCAAAACTCCTACTAGAAACAAATAGAGAGATCTTTAAGTGATTTAGTGAAAATCCAATTTAAGTTAAGCAATTAACCGTATCCCTCGGCTTAATGGCTTATCAAGTCCACGTAAGAAAATAGTTTATACGCTACGGAAAATACTTCATTCATAAGATTAAACATCCTGCATGAGTGTAGACGTTCCCCAGGGAACAACTCATAGTATGCAAGACTTTAGGTTGATAATAGTACTAAAAATAGTTTTTACGGATGTTAAATATAATGAGTTAGAATTTTAAAATATATTATGCATGATGTAATAATAGTAGATTTTATACTTGAAAATACCTAACATGCATTCCTAGCATAAATCATCCCAAAGAGCAAGTAATCCAATTCCTCTAAAAGAGAAAAACTAGTAGCTAACAAGATATCCAGAAATCAACTATCTTATTGGCATCAACAATCTGACATGAACCCACATCAAGTAAAAGTATGTCTAACCAAGTAAAGAAACAAAACGACAACTATCTCGCAACGGCGAGGTGACAACCACAGCCAACTCTGCTGCTCAGCAACTCAAAAACAGCTCCACTACTTGCTAAAACTCTGTACCTGAGGAATTCCAAAGACAGAACACCTTTGTAAAAGGATACAAGCGGTGGAAGAAAAGTAAGTCAAAAGGTAAACAAAGGTCAAAAAGGGTACCAATCCGAGACCAAAAGTACTGAAGTAAAGTACAAAAATAATCAGAAAATAGAACTTACATGAATCATCACGCACATTAAAATACACTAGATGCACAAGGCTAAAAAAAGTGGTAAGCATGATTAAATCATAAGCAAGAATATCACAACAACCCTATTAGACACATGTGGTCAACTCTACCCAAAAACACGGGCGAGGTGGTCACTCATCTGGACACACCCTCATAGATATAATATTCGTCTAACTGTGGGGGAGATTCATACACTCCACCATTCACCGCAGACGCCCAAACACCCGGTAGAGTTCCACAAGGTACTAATAAGTCTCAAAACCTTGCGGAGGTGGATACACCCACTAACTCCCGCAAATAAGAGAATCATGATATATCTCAAGACTTGGCGCATCGGATTCTACTAGACATAACTAGATTAAGAAGCGGTTGATCCACCTTAAAAATGATTTCACAGTCCTAAACAACTCTTAGCACATCCTACCTAATAGTTAGGAACGATTAAAGCCGACAATTAAACATTTCCATCAAATCACTACAACACTACAAGATTGAATAATCATGAAAAAAACTAATAACACAAGTGGATTCAAAGGAAGATTAAATATATCTACAAATTAGAATGACAACAGTGTAGAAAGATTAAAGAAAATGAGGTTAATAGTTATCATCAGGATTGGGAAGAAGAGAGAAAAGGGAAAACCACCACTTTCCTTGGTTTTGCCGGAAAAACTCTCCAAATCGCTCTTGTCGCAGATCGGGGCCAAAGAAGACGAGGGAAGTCGAAATCTAACAAGAATAGCAAAAAGAAGATGTTTGGGCCAAAAACCCTAATGAGAAAAACTCAAGAAATGGGGAAGATTTTACCATTGGTACGAAGCTCTCGCCGAGAACTTTCCGGATCTATGTTTAGTTGAAGATTTCGAGCACCGGAGCACCGTCGGCGACCATCAGAAGAATCACGGAAACTTTCTCTTTCTCGCTTATGCCGCTCTGGCTCGGGAGATGAACATGAAATTCAATCTAAATAAAGGAGGAAGGAGAAGTAGAGTATTTATATAATAAGTGTAATATTAGGTTAACCACACTTAAGAAACGGACCGGGGTCGGCTGAATTGGGTTTTCCGAAACAAAGGACGATTTCACGCGAGCTTCTTGAGTAAAAGGTTTGCAGTACTCGAGTACTGAAGAAGGCCTACTCGATTACAGAAGAAGGTTTACTCGAGTAGAAGGCAAGCACTTCTCGAGAACAAAGGTTCTTCTCGAGAACTAAGAAGGATTTCTCGAGTGGAAAGAAGACTTCTCGAGTGCTGAAATGAACTCAAGAACAATAGGGCTTCTCGAGTACATCAAGTCTTCTCGAGAACTAGAAAGGCAGTTCTCGAGTACAACAAGACTTCTCGAGTACAACAAGGCAGTTCTCGAGTATAAGCAAATCTTCTCGAGAATAACAGAAGAACTTTCTCGAGAGCTATAGAAGGACCTTCTCGAGTATTGAAGATATTTCTCGAGAACAACAAGGGTTTTCTCGAGAACTCCAAGTCATCTCGAGAACAAACAGAGGATTTCTCGAGTACTACCGAACCACTCGAGAACAGGGGGGCACTTCTTCGAGAGCTTAAACCAGAAATCTCGAGATCGATCAGAGCTTTCTCGAGAACTGCAGCTCTTCTCGATAACTTACTCTAGGGTCTCTCGAGAAACACAGCAAACCTCCCGCAAACTGAGCAGGATAAAATTCGAGGTTATAGATTGACTAATATTTCGGGATAAAATTTCAACTTTACAAAATTAGCAGCGTAGACAAACCCTAGAATCCGACACACTATTCTTGAGACATTATCATCAAATGCTTGCTTAAGCAAAAATCATCACAAAGATTCAAACACGTGCCGATACTCCAAAATGCTCGGATCGCAATTAAACTGGACAAGTCCAAAAACCTCAAAGCTTAATTCTTTTCAATAAAGAAAAACATTCAATTCAAATCAAAATCCCAAAAATCTGGTCAAACAGACCCAACGGACACTAAAACACACTAATGGTGCAGCGTCGTCGACATAATGTAAAAGTAACGCCTTGACGTATAAATATGACGATGCCAAAATAAATAATAACATCGAAAAATTGGAGGTGTTACAACTATGTTACAAGTACCTGAAAGAAACTTGCAAATATCTGCTAATCTCTGCAAAAGAAGAGTGAGTAGTAGATATGAAAGAAAAACTAAGCTGCAAGTACCTAAAGCGAACATGCAAATATCTGTTAATCTCTGCAAAAGAAGAGTGAGTAGCAGATATGAAAGAAAAACTAAGCTGCAAGTACTTGAAGGGAACTTGCAAATATCTGCTAATCTCTACGAAAGAAGAGTGAGTAGCAGATAGATAGAAAAGTAAGCTGCAAGTACCTGAAGGGAACTAACAAATATCTGCTAACCTCTACAAGAAGAAGAGTTAGAAGCAGATATGATAGAAAAGTTACTCGAGTACCTGAGGAGTTTATGGATAAATCTTCTGCTAAAATCTATTGCCATAAGATAGATATGATTAGACCGCGGAAGAAATATCCATGAAATCCTGCTGTTGATTGAGTAAGCAAAATCGAGTAGAGATCAAGCCACATCAATAAGCTTCTTGATTGGTCAGATATGATATCCCAATATGAAATCCAGATCAGTCAGATGAAAACACTAACTAGGCTTCAACCGGATGGTTTGCCAATTAAAGAGAACCAGATTCTCTGACTAATAATTAGTGCCAGAAAAATCCAATAAAAGTAATAGAGAGCTTGTCGACCATCATTTGATAGAGCTTCATGCAAGCCGAGTATATAAGATGAGCATAAGAAAAAAAGATGTTGCAAATCCTTTGGAGAGGTTGGATCTAACATGTTAACCTGAAAGAAGGCAGAATAAAAAGGAGGGCTGCACCCGGAGATGACCCAAAAAAGGCTGGATGCTGCCACATGTAACACCCCAAATTGTTGTAGGAGCGACGGGGATCGAATTTGGCCAAGACAAGTTTTTGGTGCAGGTGACATGGGCCCCGACACGGGCGTGTCGGAGGCCGTGTCGGGCGTGTCGAGCTCGGGCCGTGTAGTCGACCAGTTCAGGTCGACGATGGTCGTGTGGTGGAACACGGCCTAGGACACGGGCGTGTCCCAGGCCGTGTCACACCTGGACTGTGCGGTTGGGTACACGGGTAATGACACGGGCACGAACACGGGCGTGTCTAGTTGGACACGGGCGTGTCTGATGCCGTGTCACCAAGCCGTGTACCTCTCTGACTGTGAAGTGTTGATAAATTGCACACGGGGGGCGTGACACGGGTCCCGACACGGGCGTGTCGCAGGCGACACGGGCGTGTCGGAGGTCGTGTCACATGCCGTGTTGCTGGTTTTCAATTTTGGTCGAGACGGCGAATGAGCTACACGGCCAGGCACACGGCCGTGTGTGAACCCGTGTTCGGCCCAGTTTTTGGGATTTAAGATCTAATCCTGGCCGTTCGTTTCTTTGGCTTTGGATCCGACGGTGGGGGGCTGCTCCTGGGTGGTTTTAACCAGGAATAGGGTTTTGAAACCCTTATTTCACTTGGGCACTCTCTCTCTAAAACCTAGAGAGAAGGGAGATCTTGGAGGAGGAAGAAGGAGGTCAACTCCGGCGGCCAGTGGAGATTCGGAGCTCCGTTTCGCGAGCGGAGTTCAGATCCGCGAAGGTGGGAGCGTTGCGGTGGTTTTCAACCGAGCAAATCTTCTCCATGGCTAGGAAGAGGGGACGGAAGGTAACGACGCTTCTCCTCTCGGTTTTTAGGATTTAGGATGCATGAATAGCATCCCCTTCCTTTCGTATTTTGAGCACCGAATCTCTCAAATGAGAGGGATTCGTGTAGCCTAGGTTCAAGAGGACCTCCGGGTTGAGTATGCTCATCCCGGCATGCTTTGCATTAGAGATCCACTCCGTTAGCGGATTAGGCATTGTGGGTGAAGCCGTGGTCGCGATTGTTGGTCCGACCCGGTGATGTTGCACAACGAGTTTTGGGGTTTCGATAGAAATCCGCAGCGGCAATACGCCGTTGTATGTATGCGTTTCCCCCCTCATATTTGAGTGAGTACTCGTAGTCAGAACCGGACGAGGTTAGCTCCGCTTTGTGCGGTAGATGGTTTCCTTGTAGCACGGGAAAGACACGGTGCGAGTGGCGATTGGGGTGGGGAAACCTTTGTCTGTGCTATGCTAAGGCGCGGCTATGTCTCCGTGGTCGGCTGGCTACCCCGTGGCGCGCAAGTCATGTGGGGGAAGTGTCCCGGTGAGACTAGCCCCTTCTGTGGACTGACAAGAATGTCGAGCGGAGGACAAGCCCGGGCAATGTGGCCATGAGCGGGTGGGGTCCAGCAAGGCTTCTTAGAATCGGTCAGTGTGAGACGGAACCCTGACGTGCGAAGTCAGAATGTGCGGGCAAGCCCCGGGGTATATGACCCTTGTGCCGGTGGGGCCTCTGCAAGGTTCCGTGTGACGGCGTGTGTGCCGTTAGGGACATGGTGGTTACCTTGTGTTTGCGGCTTTAAGCCAATGGGGAAACGGAAGTACCCAGTGTTTGATGTTGTGCTAGATGCATACGAACTAGGGTGCCTTGGGTGAAACCCAGGTTGCATTCATGCTGCATAGTAGGCCCTTTCACCTCATACAAAACATAGAGAACATGTATGTTGTATGAGATATCCAAGCCTGTTTTACCGCTTTAAAATATATTTGCTCTTTTGGTATACGAAGTGCTAACTTGCAGGTGGAGTGGTACCCCGGGGTCCATTAGGGACGGCCGGGAGGAGATGTGTTTGTTACACAGTAGAGGTCAGCCTTTGCTGACCCACGTTACTTCAAATCCTTATAGGGCAAGGATCGCATGCAGGAGCTAGCGCACCGGGCGAAAATCCCTAAGCCTCATGAAGTGTTGCCGTGCTTGGTTTCTCCTTTTATGTATGCTACTTTTGTTATGTTTATGTCCGGCTTGCATGCCGAGGTAGCCTAGGAGTGCTTGGCACATTGATATGTTTTGGACTATTATTGTGTAAGGCCTTAAGGCCATTTGATACTCTATCGTTAGTGGATAACTTCTGTCGGTTTGTTCTGTTTCCGCTGTGTTTGTCTGGAGTTTTGAGATTGGGTAGTTTTCATATCATCTTTTAATACTAAAGTTGTGGCGTCCGTATGTTGTGGGGCCCCGGCCGGACCCATATTATATGGTCTTTACAGGGGAGGTGTTACAATTTGGTATCAGAGGGAGGTTTGCGTTCCAACGAGAAGTTTCACGGTCGAAAGTATAAGTTGAGTCGTGTATAAGAAGTTATCCACATAGGAGTATCGCAGGACCATGAGTGTCCTGGTGTTCGAGTCTTGCAATTAGAGACTGATTTGTGTTTTCTTGCTTGTGTTTAGAGTGCAAGCAACGAGGCTGGGACCTCAAGGCCAAGAGAAGAGCTCTCGGCAAGTAGTGCGACTGCGCAAGGTCCGCTAGGGATGGGGGTCACACCGGCCGACTTCTGTCGTATGCTTGCAGAAGCGATGGTGTCGGCCCAAGCTGCAGCGACAGCACAGGTAGCAGCTCCCGTTGCTCAGGTGGCAACTCCTGCTACCCCGGACACGACGGCGACCGTGCAGGTTGAGGAAGCCAGGCGGGCAGAGCCGCAGGCCGAGAGAGTGGTTGTCGGGCATGGGGACCGGCAAATGAAGTACTTTCTGAGTTTCCACCCTCCCACCTTCAAGGGAACCGGCACACCCACAGATACAGAGGATTGGTGGGCTAGAATTCAGGAGCTTCTGAGGGCGGCAGAGGTGCCAGATGAGAAAAAGGCAGAGTTCGCAGCCTTTATGTTGGAGGGAGATGCCAAGTTATGGTGGGTGAGCCACAGTGGCCGACAATTTCTAGGACGCACACCGTCCATCGAGGAGTTTGGGAATGCCTTCCTGAAGAAGTACATACCCGCCTCAACGAGGTTAGCCCTTCAGAGGCAGTTCCTACATCTGGTGCAGAGAGAGAAGTCAGTGGATGAGTATGTTCAGGAATTTACTCGCTTGGGTCGCTATGCGGGAACGACCATGGCAGACGATGAAGAGAGGGACAATCTCTTCTACTATGGATTAAGGGAGAACCTAAGACAACCCCTCATATCGATGAAACGTGCAGGTTTCAACGAATTGGTGGAGGCGGCCCAAATTTTGGAGAGTGACATGGAGCAATCCCAGCGTCGCAAGGGTTTCACACCCAAGCAGGGGGAGGAGAAGAAGCCTGCCCAGTCACATGGAAAGGCGGAAGGGAGCCGGTGGAAGAAGAAGCCTTCCCCATATAAGTCAGGCGAGAAAAGTAATTAGACGTCTGGAGGGTCACGCTCTAAGGGCCCTCAGACGTGCTATAGTTATGGCAAGCCGGGCCATATAGTAAGATTTTGTACCCAAGGGGGCACTGAGCAAGAGCCAAGGCAGGAGCAAACTGTGCGCTCCGGCCCCAGTGCCGCAGAGAAAGGGAAGATGGCGGAGTCGAGTGCTTCTCGGTTTCAACCAGTGCAGCCAAGGGCCTACAACCTTGGGCAACAAGAAGCAATCCGTCAACCCGATGTGGTGACAGGTACGAGAGTTCAACCTGCACCTTAGATTCCTGTCTTTCAAGCCTTTATGTTTGTTGCATGTGTGTAGGCTTTGTAATGGTATCTGGGTACCCCGCTAGGGTACTCTTTGATACTGGAGCGTCGCACTCCTTCCTTGCGGAAGGCTTTATCCGGAGGATCGGAGTGGAGTCTTTCTCGACAGACGCCGAGTTGAAGGTGCGCATGCCCAATGGGTCATCTATGACTACCAGGGCTAGAGGCCAGATTTGTTGGAGTCTTGAGGGAGTCGACTTCGTATTGGTAGCGGCGATCTTGCCGTTGTCCGAGTTCGATGTGATTTTGGGGATGGATTGGCTAGCGGAGCAGCGTGCCAGTATCGACTGTTTGTCCAAGGTGGTAACCCTGAGGGGCGTGGGGCAAGCGGAAGTCAAGTTTGAAGGTCTGCATGGAGTGGCCTGCTCCCTAGTTTCGGCACTTCAGTTAGTGCGAGCTGTTAACCAGGGAGGTGTAGCTCTAGTAGCGTTGTTGGAGGTTAGCCTCTCCAGGCTGTCTCTAGGAGAAGTGCCCGTGGTGGCGGAGTTTGGAGATGTTTTTCCCGAGGAGTTACCGGGAGCACCTCCTCGGCAGGAGATTGATTTCTCCATCGAGTTGGTGCCCGAGGCTAGACCAGTGTCGCGTCCACCCTTCAGGATGGCACCAAAGGAGTTGCCGAGCTCAAGGTTCAGTTGCAGGAGCTTTTGGAGCAAGGGTATATCAGGCCCAGCTCTTCACCGTGGAGTGCGCCGGTGTTATTCATAAAGAAGAAGGACGGTAGTATGCGTCTGTGCATAGACTACCGAGAGTTGAACAAATTGACTGTCAAGAATAAGTATCTGATCCCTCAGATAGACGATCTCTTCGACCAGTTGGTGGGGTCGGTGGTGTACTCCAAGTTGGACCTGAAGTCCGGATATTATCAGTTGCGGATTCGTGACGAGGACATACCCAAGACCGCGTTTGGTACGAGGTATGGTCATTTTGAGTTCTCGGTGATGCCGTTCGGGCTAACGAACGCGCCGTCCGTGTTCATGGACTTGATGAACCGAGTGTTTCACGAATATTTGGACTGGTTCGTAGTCGTCTTTATCGATGACATTTTGGTGTATTCCAAGTCGGAAGCGGAGCACGAGTCGCACTTGTGGATAGTGTTGCAAGTATTGAGAGAGAACCAGCTTTATGCGAAGTTCTCCAAGTGCGAGTTCTGGTTGGAGAAAGTGGCATTTCTAGGCCATGTGATTAGTGGGGATGGGGTGGCGGTGGATCCAACGAAATTAGAAGCCATCAGAGAGTGGCCAGTTTTGAGGACCGTGGCAGAAGTCCGAAGTTTTCTTGGACTAGCCGGGTACTACCGAAGGTTTGTGGAAAACTTTTCACGGATAGCTCTACCCCTCACTTCACTAACTCGCAAGGATCAGAAATTTGTATTGACTCAAGAGTGCAACGAGGCGTTTGAAACCCTGAAGGAAAGGCTAATGACGGCGCCGATCCTATGTCTGCCAAAGGGGACCGAAGGGTTTCAGATTTTCAGCGACGCATCCGGATGCGGTTTAGGGTGCGTGTTGGTGCAGCATGGTAGTGTGATAGCTTTTGGGTCGAGGCAGCTGAAGCCTCATGAGAGAAATTACCCCGTCCATGATATGGAGTTGGCGGCGGTAATTTTTGCGTTGAAGTTGTGGAGGCACTACGTTTATGGTGCAAAGGTGGAGATCTTCACGGACCACAAGAGTCTGAAGTATCTCCTAGATCAGAAGGACCTAAATATGCGGCAGCGTAGGTGGGTCGAGTTCCTGGGGGACTACGAGGTGGCGATTCAGTACACGCCAGGGAAAGCCAATGTGGTGGCAGATGCTTTGAGTAGGAAATACTCGGGGCAAGGAAATTGGATTGAAGCTCACGATGAGCGGTTAAGGCGGGACTGGGAGTCCCTTGGTTTGGAATATGTGGCAAGAGGCGAGTCTAGCGTGGCTCGACTAAATTGGATTGAGATGCAGAGTGACTTATGCGATCGTATTCGGGAAGCGACCCGTGTAGATGCGGAGTTCCAACCTTTCGTGGAGGAAGCTCTAAAGGGCGAGGGTAGCGCCTGGGAGATGGGTGATGGGATTCTGAGGAAGGGCGGAAGGATTTGTGTAACGCAGTTCGGCAAGCTCCGCGAGGAGTTGATGTTTGAGGCCCACTTCCCTAAGTACTCCATTCACCCGGGTAGTACAAAGATGTACTTGGACTTGAAGAAGTCCTATTGGTGGCCTGGGATGAAGCGGGACGTGGCTTTGTGTGTGAGTCGGTGCCAAACATGTGCCTTGATGAAGGCCGAATGTCAGAAGCCGGGCGAGTTCTTGAAGCCTCTTCCAATCCCCGAATGGAAATTTGATGACATCTCCATGGATTTTGTGCATGGGTTGCCTAGATCGCAGCAGGGTAATAATGCCATTTGGGTGATTGTGGACCGCTTGACCAAAGTGGCACATTTCATCCCAAACCGGAAGGAGGACGGTGTGGAAAAGTTGGTGGAGTTGTACGTCCGCAATATTATACGACTCCATGGGATTCCGAAGAGTATAGTCAGCGACCGGGATGGACGTTTCACATCTAAGGATTGGCGGTTGGTGCAGAAGAGCTTGGGCACAAAACTCAAGTTCAGTACGGTTTTTCATCCTCAAACCGATGGGCAAACTGAGAGAACGAACCGTACTTTGGAAGATATGCTAAGGATGTGTACTCTCGACTTCGGCAAGAAGTGGGAGGATCACCTCTTCATGGTGGATTTTGCGTATAACAATAGTTACCAAGCTAGTATCAAGATGGCGCCATACGAAGCTCTGTATGGGAGGCGGTGTCGAACACTGATGTCTTGGACAGAGGCGGGAGACACCAAGCTTTTGGGGAAAGAAGTGGTAGCCGACGCTAGTGAGTTGGTGCGGACCATCCAAGAGCGCATGAAGGTAGCTCAAGATCGGCAGTCGAAGTATTTCAATGCTCGCCACAGGCATGTGGAATTCGCTGTGGGCGACTGGGTGTATCTTAAGATCAAGCCGTTCAAAGGCGTTTCACGAATTCGCCGACTCAAGAAGCTGAGTCTGAGATTTTTGGGACCATTCAAGGTCATCGAGCGAGTGGGAGAGGCAGCGTACCGGTTGGCGTTGTCCACAGAGCTAAGTGGATTTCATGACGTTTTTCACGTCTCCGTCCTGAGGAAAGCGTTGTTAGAAGCCAGCGTGGTGATTGAGCCAACGGCGGTGCCGGTAGAGGAAGACTTGGGGACGCGAGTTCGTCCAGTCGGGATAGAAGACTCAGAGGTTCGGCAATTGCGGAACAAGGAGGTCAGACTCGTAAAGGTCCGTTGGGACAAATGTGGTTGCGAGGAGCTCTCATGGGAGCGAGAGCAGGCCATGCTAGAGGAGTACCCCGAGCTTTTCTCCTCAGGTACTGTTTAGTTTTGTTTACCTTCCATGTTTTAAATTTCGGGACGAAATTCTTTTAAGGGGGAGAGAATTATAACACCCCAAATTGTTGTAGGAGCGACGGGGATCGAATTTGGCCAAGACAAGTTTTTGGTGCAGCTGACACGGGCCCCGACACGGGCGTGTCGGAGGCTGTGTCGGGCGTGTCGAGCTCGGGCCGTGTAGTCGACCAGTTCAGGTCGACGATGGTCGTGTGGTGGAACACGGCCTAGGACACGGGCGTGTACCAGGCCGTGTCACACCTGGGCTGTGCGGTTGGGTACACGGGTAATGACACGGGCACGAACACGGGCGTGTCTAGTTGGACACGGTCGTGTCTGATGCCGTGTCACCAAGCCATGTACCTCTCTGACTGCGAAGTGATGATAAATTGCACACGGGGGGCGTGACACGGGTCCCGACACGGGCGTGTCACAGGCGACACGGGCGTGTCGGAGGCCGTGTCACATGCCGTGTTGCTGGTTTTCAATTTTGGTCGAGACGGCGAATGAGCTACACGGCCAGGCACACGGCCGTGTGTGAACCCGTGTTCGGCCCAGTTTTTGGGATTTCAGATCTAATCCTGGCCGTTCGTTTCCTTGGCTTTGGATCCGACGGTGGGGGGCTGCTCCTGGGTGGTTTTAGCCGGGAATAGGGTTTTGAAACCCTTATTTCACTTGGGCACTCTCTCTCTAAAACCTAGAGAGAAGGGAGAGCTTGGAGGAGGAAGAAGGAGGTCAACTCCGGCGGCCGGTGGAGATTCGGAGCTCCGTTTCGCGAGCGGAGTTCAAATCCGCGAAGGTGGGAGCGTTGCGGTGGTTTTCAACCGAGCAAATCTTCTCCATGGCTAGGAAGAGGGGACGGAAGGTAACGACGCTTCTCCTCTCGGTTTTTAGGATTTAGGATGCATGAATAGCATCCCCTTCCTTTCGTATTTTGAGCACCGAATCTCTCAAATGAGAGGGATTCGTGTAGCCTAGGTTCAAGAGGACCTCCGATTTGAGTATGCTCATCCCGGCATGCTTTGCATTAGAGATCCGCTCCGTTAGCGGATTAGGCATTGTGGGTGAAGCCGTGGTCGCGATTGTTGGTCTGACCCGGTGATGTTGCATAGCGAGTTTTGGGGTTTCGATAGAAATCCGCAGCGGCAATACACCGTTGTATGTATGCGTTTTCCCCCTCATATTTGAGTGAGTACTCGTAGTCGGAACCAGACGAGGTTAGCTCCGCTTTGTGCGGTAGATGGTTTCCTTGGAGCACGGGAAAGACACGGTGCGAGTGGCGATTGGGGTGGGAAAACCTTTGTCTGTACTGTGCTAAGGCGCGGCTATGTCTCTGTGGTCGGCTGGCTACCCCGTGGCATGCAAGTCATGTGGGGGAAGTGTCCCGGCGAGACTAGCCCCTTCTGTGGACTGACGAGAATGTCGAGCGGAGGACAAGCCCGGGCAATGTGGCCATGAGCGGGTGGGGTCCAGCAAGGCTTCTTAGAATCGGTCAGTGTGAGACGGAACCCTGATGTGCGAAGTCAGAATGTGCGGGCAAGCCCCGGGGTATATGACCCTTATGCGGGTAGGGCCTTTGCAAGGTTCCGTGTGACGGCGTGTGTGCCGTTAGGGACATGGTGGTTCCCTTGTGTTTGCGGCTTTAAGCCAATGGGGAAACGGAAGTACCCAGTGTTTGATGTTGTGCTAGATGCATACGAACTAGGGTGCCTTGGGTGAAACCCGGGTTGCATTCATGCTGCATAGTAGGCCCTTTCACCTCGTACAAAACATAGAGAACATGTATGCTGTATGAGACATCCAAGCCTGCTTTACCGCTTTAAAATATATTTGCTCTTTTGGTATACGAAGTGCTAACTTGCAGGTGGAGTGGTACCCCGGGGTCCGTTAGGGACGGCCGGGAGGAGATGTGTTTGTTACACAGTAGAGGTCAGCCTTTGCTGACCCACGTTACTTCAAATCCTTAGGATCGTATGCAGGAGCTAGCATGCTGGGCGAAAAGCCCTAAGCCTCATGAAGTGTTGCCGTGCTTGGTTTTTCCTTTTATGTTTGCTACTTTTGTTATGTTTATGTCCGACTTGCATGCCGAGGTAGCCTATGAGTGCTTGGCACATTGATATGTTTTGGACTATTATTGTGTAAGGCCTTAAGGCCATTTGATACTCTATCGTTAGTGGATAACTTCTGTCGGTTTGTTCTGTTTCCGCTGTGTTTGTCTGGAGTTTTGAGATTGGGCAGTTTTCATATCATCTTTTAATACTAAAGTTGTGGCGTCCGTATGTTGTGGGGCCCCGGCCGGACCCATATTATATGGTCTTTACAGGGGAGGTGTTACACCACAGGTATTCTCGGGGGCCTTATACATCGTTTGCCTAAGAAATATCATCTAGGGTGCAGTCCTACCTAGAGCGGACTAGCCGTATTCCCTTAGAAGGGCACAAATGAGAAATATGCACAAAATTCTAAGAAGGAAACGATAGATACACTGCTCTCATGCCTCGAGTTACAAACATCACCGATCAATTAGACTAGATGCTCCAAGTGGCCTATTACTTGTCTTTGGAGGGATCAGCGGAGTTGTGGGCCCCGTGAAGGCACGGATTGAGAGTACCATAGAGTATTCGTCCATTATAATCATGAGATGATCAAAGAGACAAGGATGCACTTGATTGTTATTGCTTGTCAAGCAAAGATTATCGTAACTATAATGTATCCTTAGCGAAGCACAACAGAGCTAACACACGTAGACCTCCCTTGATACACACTATATGTTAGATACCGGCTAGGATCCGAAGTCCTGTAATCCTCTGCACGAGAGTTGGACGGCTCTCACTACACATACACGAACACTCCCCACTATATATGGTTATTGTGGTCTTACGCCGGAGTCCAACCTTGAGGGGGTCCTAAGTGTTGGAGTTGGTGACCGGGCGGTCTAGCGGTCTGTCTTGGCGGGTTGAAGACCATGCGGTCTGGTGGTTTCCCTTCAGCGGTTTGGTTGCTGGGCTGTTGCTGTCTGGCGTCCGAGCGGCCAAGCGGTTTGTCTCAGGCGGCTTGGAGACCGGGCGGTCTAGCAGTCTCCCATGACAACTTCTCTTTCTGGTAGTAGCCGAGCGGTTAGCCCTTCTCATCTAACTGTACGGCTTGTGCGAGTTGTTTTTTGTATAAGCCGCTTAGTCCTGTAATTTTTTAGTCTCACATCTCTAATTTGTATTCTCTCATTTCTTCTCCATTCTATAAAAGGGAGGTCATACCTTTGTAATAGATATATTTTTTGGATAATAAAATTTCTGTTAATCCACTTCCGGTTTGCTCTTGTTCGTTTCTAACATGGTATCAGAGGACTCGATCTTTTCTGCCTGATTCGGTTCCTCTTTCTATTCGCGTGGCTTGTTCTTCTCTTGCTGTCTGTTCGCGCAGTCTCTTTCCTCTTCTTCTTATCGCTGCCCTCTATGTGTGCGACCTCTTTGTGTGACCTCTGTTCTGCTCGCACGCCCTGTTCGTTTTCCCACAGACTCCTTTCTGTTCGCGCAGTCTTCTCTTCCTTCTATTCGCGCGGGCTGCTTTCTAGCCGCTCGACTTCTTTCCCTCTACTTGGTTCTGCGGCTTAGTCGTGGTTTTTCTTGCTGCTGGTGTCTAACGTCGTGACCGTTGTATCTCTCCTTCTCCTAGCCGCCGCGATTTCTCCCTATTCGTGCGGCTTGTCTCCTAACCACGCGGCTTCCTTGTTTTTCTCCTATGACACTTTTTGATGCTTCTACTGCCACCACTCCTATCGCCAATCCTCCCCTGCCTCTTCCTCCTACTCCTTCCGGGATTGGAGTGTCTCCTTCACCTTTCTCCTTCGCTCGCAACGCAAACGCCACCATCTTGTTGATGACCCTCCTCCTCCCACTTCCCCTCTATTTGATGACTGGGATACGAGCGACGCGCTTGTGCGTACATGGCTCGCTAACAGCCTATCCGATGAATGCCTTCCCGTCATCCATCATGATGAGATGGTCAAGGCAGCTTGGATTTATCTTTCTGCTCTGTACTCCAAGGGGGCTCAGACGTCCCGCATCTATACGTTGTATGCGGACCTCTTTTCCCGTCCTACTTTGTCTCTTACTGCTGCCTACCAACAGGTTCAGGCTCTCGAGGCTGATATTCTTCAGAATCGCCCTTTTCTACGGATTTGGCTCAACAACAAAAGCACTTCCAGGAGCTTCTGATTGTGTGTTATCTTCTGCGGCTTCCTGATACTTATGATATGATCCGCCAACAAATTATGAGTGAAGCGGAATCTCCTACCTTAGATTCCACCGTTGCCCGCATTGCCGCTGTCACCTCTCTCCTTCAGCACCCTCTTCTGCCTGCTCCTCCACCGGACAACTATGCTCACCAAACTCAGCGGAGTGGCTCTGGTAGCCGCAGTCACCAGTCCAACGGACGTGCTCCTTCCCGTTACTTCTGCTCTAACTTTAGCCGCACCGGCCATACTGTGGATCGCTGTTGGATGAAGCATCCCCATCTTCGCCCCTTGAGTGACTCTTCCGCCTCCTCTTCCAAGCCGTCTGCCTCCGTGGTCACATCTTCAGGTAGTGCCCACGTAGTGACTCAAGGTAAATGGCTTATCGACTCTAGTTCGACTAATCATATGACGGGCAATCCTCAGTGCTTCTCTCTCCTCGAACAACATGATCGATTGCCCCTGGTCCTCATTGCAGACGGTTCTCCTTCCCCGGTTCATGGGTCGGGAGTTGTTCATATTACGCCGTCTCTTCTCCTAGCGGACACTCTCTATGTGCCCAAGTTTCCGTGCAATTTATTGTCGGTTACCTCTTTATGCAAGCAGCTTCAGTGCTCTGTGACGTTTACTTCGACTTCTTGTTCTTTTCAGGATCTGAGCTCCCAATGGACGATTGCTACTGGGACTGTGAGCGGCGGCTTCTACTTCCTCGACAATGTTTCTGCCTTGTCCGCCTTCTCCTCTTCTTATACGGATCTTCTCCAATGACATCTCCGCCTCGGTTATCCTCCTCCACGACTTCTACGCCAGCTTCTGCCCCACCTCCCTCCTTCCAGTACTCCTCTCAACTGCGACGCTTGTCAGCTTGGCAAGCATCACCGTTCCTCCTTCCCGCCGAAGTAAGGTTAGGGTTCTACCCATCCGTTTGATCTAGTCCACTCTGATGTCTGGGTATCTGCTCCTACCCTCACTATTGGTCGGGGTAGTTCTTATTTTGTTACCTTTATTGATGATTTTTATAGATGTACTTGGGTGTATCTCTTACGAGATCGCTCTGAACTTTTTTTATGTATGACTCTCTTTTTATCAATTAATTAAAACTCAATTTGGTGTTTGTATTAAAACCTTTCGCTCAGATAATGTTAAAGAATATCGGATTCATGCTTTTACCTCTTTCTGTGTGCAACATGACATTATTCATCAGACTAGCTGTGTTTATACCTCCTAGCAAAATGGGGTGGCGGAACGCAAAAACCGTAACCTCCTCGATGTCCCTCGCACCTTGATGACCCAGATGCATGTTTCTCGCTCCTATTGGGGCTATGTTGTTCTCCTTGCCTGCTACCTCATCAATCGCATTCCCTCCACGGTTCTCCACGGACATACCCCATTCTGTATCCGGGCAAGGAGCCTTTTCCTCTCCTTCTCTGAATCTTTGGGTGCACTGCCTTTGTGCATGCTCCATCTGACACCCGTGATAAGCTCTCCCCTTGCTCCACCAAATGCGTCTTTCTGGGTTACTCCACCACTCAGAAAGACTATTGTTTCTTTGACCACGTTCTTTGTAAGTAATTCGTCTCCGCTGACGTCACCTTCTTCGAGAATGCCTCCTACTTCTCGGATGACTCCTCTCTTATTCCTCCGACTTCTAATACTCCTGCTGTCCCCTTCGTCCCCTCGCCTCCTACTATGGTCTCACCTCCTACACCGTCTCCATCCACTCCTCTCCCTCCACCACTCTCTCCCTCTTCTCTGCCACCGTCTCCCTCCTCTCCGACACTGTCGCTCTCTACTCCTGGGCCAGCTCTCTCCGCCACGGATGCTTCGGATGCCGAGGGACCCGCCAAACTGGATCTTCCTGTTGCTCTTTGCAAAGGGGTGCAGACATGTACCATACACCCCCTTACTGTTGTTGTTTCATATGATCGTCTTACCTCTTCTCGCAGGGCCTCTACATTGGCTATCTCTGCCACTGCCACACCCCGTTTCTACCAGGAGGCGTTTGTTATTCCTCATTGGAAGACGACAATGGATGAGGAAATGGCGACCCTCACTGAGCGGGGTACCTGGACTCTTGTTCCTCCTCCCTTCGGTACCGATGTTGTAGGCTGTCGCTGGGTCTTTGTGGTCAATTTTTGCTCGGACGGCCATGTGGATCGTTATAAGGCCCTCCTTGTTGCTAAGAGCTTTACTCAGACCTATGGGGTTGATTACTTTGACACCTTCTTTCCCGTGGCTCGTCTTAGCACTATTCGAGTTCTCCTCTCTGCGATGGTCAATAGAGATTGACCTATTTCCCAGCTAGATGTCAAGAATGCCTTCCTTTATGGTGATCTTCAAGAGGCCGTCTACATAGAGCAACCTCCTAGGTATGTTGCTCAGGGGGAGACACGAGTATGCCGGCTGAAGAAGGCAATCTATGGCCTCAAGCAGAGCCCTCGAGCTTGGTTTGACAAGTTCAGCGGCATCGCGACAGCCGTGGGTTTTGCGCGAAGCTCTACCGATCACTCGCTATTCATTCGCAAAACCTCATCGGGACTGGATGTTCTTGCTGTGTACGTCGATGATATTCTTCTCACTAGCGATGACCAGGAAGGGGTAGCCATGACAAAAGCGACATCTTCGTTAACATCTGGTCACGAAAGATATGGGCCCTCCGAAGTACTTTCTGGGGATCGAAATCTCTCGGAAGCCAAACTCCTTAGTCCTCTCCCAACGTAAGTATGCTTTTGATCTATTAAAAGAGGCAGGGTTGACTGGAGCAAAACCTGCCCGATGCCCCATGGCAACTGGAGAAGACAAAACCTGGAAAAATGATTCGCCTCCTCTTTCAGATATTACGTGGTACAGGCGTCTAGTTGTTAAGCTCATATATCTAACAGTGACAAGACTCGATGTAACACCCATATCCGTCAAATAGCATATAACAGTAGATCCGGCCGGGGCCCGACGCCATATACTACGGACAGACCGGTTGGTTACTTATTGAAATCATTCAATCAATCACAACGTCCTACACAAAGCATCTAGCGGAAGCAGATTATTAAGTTGCAAGATAAAAGAACCCAGCCACATCATGAATGTCCACTACAATAGCCCCATAGGAATGTTCGATACACAAAAATAATGGCCTTAAGGCCTTACAACAATTTGCTTAAATAGAAGTGTTTTCCAAACCTCAGCACGCAGGCCGGTCACACATGAGTAAATAATAAAACACTCAAAAGTTTAGGCCTTCGAGGGCCGGCGCAGCAACTTGGGCTTTAGCCCGCTATTTACCGCTCGGCTCCACAGCACCTGCAAGAAACAATTCACCGCACGGTGGTAAACAAAGGCAACGGTCAGCTATATTGACCAAATTATAACGATTCCGCCCCCAAGCTCGGGGCGGCAAAGCTTCTTCCCTGCACTTGTTAGCCTAGCCAATAAAATAGAGAATAAGCATAACATCACAGATGTGGGCTCAAACGGCCACGCACCCCGTGCTCTCAGGGCACTAACTCGGTGAACCTGGTCGAACCGTGGTCTCACCACCGTCACTTGGACGGCAAAACTCGTGAGCAATCTAGTCTTTTCGGTCTAAGCCTAAGACTCGCACGACCATGCAAATGGCCAGTCTCTTTTTCAGATGTCTGTCACCAAACCGCATAGCTCGGGTCCGCATCCACTTGCTCGTTGCTCACATCACATAGTCATATTAAGATGTACGCGCGGGCTAAGCTTCTCCCGGATCCCAAAGTTCGATCACACAAGCACATAACCCAGTTATGTTTATGGTTGGCTCCCCGACCACCAAGATGATGGAAATGCGTTTCCGCCCAGTTTTTCGTGTGCGCCTTAGGGTTACTCCCCAAGGATCCCTGCTGCCATCTACCCCGTAGAAACCCGAAAACAACAAAGGGCACAGAGTCTTCTCCGGCTAAAATTCAATACACATCACCGATCCAGACCAACTTGTCCGGGTAGGCTTCACATATCATGCCTATGTCCGTACTACGATTCCGGACTCTAACAATGGGGACTTTACATATCTACCTCAAGAAATACCACAATCTCGCCGCACACTCGCGGGAGAAGGGTTTTTCCCATGCAAAGGAAGAAGAGCTTCACATGCTCGAGATGAAAATCGTTACCCTAGCATTACTTCTTGGCGCCATGGAAATCTATACGGATGGAAAGGACCGCAATCTCTTTGCCTCCGCGGATCCGAAGTCGGCTCGCGATTTGGAGCTCTGAAGCTCCGCCGGTGACCGAATCTTGCCTTCCTCCTCCTCCTTGCTCTGCCCTCTCTCTAGACTTTAGAAAGAGAATCAAGTGGATGAAATGAGGGATTGCAAACCCTAATTCCGGGTTTAAACCGCCAGCACCAACCCCCAGCCGTCGGATCCCATCATAAGAAAACGAACGGCCACGATCGGGGCCTAAAATATCAAAACTAGACAGAACACGACCTGCGACATGCCTGTGTCCAGGGCCGTGTCGCCCATTCGTCAGCTCGCCTGACGTCCCGACCAGCACACGGCCTTTGACATGCCCATATCACATGTGACACGGCCGTATCAAGACCCGCGTCACGCCCCATGTGCAACTTCCAGGATTTCCCCGAGAAGGACACGACCTGCGACACGGCACCCGATACGCCCGTGTTACAGGTGACACGCCCGTATCTGTTCCCATGTCATGGCTCGTTTGCATAACTCAGAAATCTCCCTAGCGTGACATGCCCTGGGACACGCCCGTGTCCCAGGCCGTGTGCCTCAACTCCACGATCGCCGATTGCCAAAACGTCGACCACACAACCCGTGGCCGAACACACCCATGACACGCCCGTGACACGCCCGTCTCACGCCCGTGACACGCCCGTCTCACGCCCGTGACACGCCCGTGACACCTGCTCCAAGTCCCAAACTTGGCTTAAAACGTCACCCGTCCATCTTTTGAGTTTCGGGGTGTTACAACTCTCCCCCTCTTAAAATAATTTCGCCCACGAAATTACTAAAGGAAAGAAAACGGAAAACTTTAAGCAGTACCTGAGCGGAATAACTCCGGGTACTCCTCCAGCATAGTTTGCTCTCGCTCCCAAGAGAGCTCCTCCTGACCGCAATTATCCCACCGGACCTTGACCATCCAGATCTCCTTGTTACAGAGTCTCTTAGTTTCAAAGTCTTCAATACGAACGGGCTTGACCTTAGTCGTCAACCCTTCGTCCACCGGTACTTGATCAACCGCGATCACCTGCGAAGGCTCTTGCACCGCATTCCACAACACAGAGATGTGGAATACATCATGTAGTCCACTAAATTCCACCGATAGCTTCAAACAATAAGCCGCTTCGCCGACCCGCTCCATAATCTCAAAGGGTCCAAGGTATCTTTGGCTTTGCTTCTTCAAGCGTCGCACCCGCGAAACACCCTTGAACGGCTTTATCTTCAAGTACACCCAATTGCCGACCCCGAACTCCACGTTCCGGTGTTTGGCATTGTAGTACTTAGCTTGCCTGTCCTGAGCGATCAGCAAATGCTCTCGAATGATCCGCACCAAAGAAGTAGCATTCTCCACCTCTTGCTTTTTGTACAACCTTGCCTCACCCGTTTCCACCCACGATAACGGCGTGCGACACTTCCTACCATATAGAGCCTCGAAGGGCGCCATTAGAATACTCGTCTGGTAGCTATTGTTGTACGCAAACTCCACCAAATACAGGTGGTCTTCCCAATGCTTCTCGAAGTCTAGAACACACATGCGGAGCATGTCCTCCAACATTTTGTTGACTCTCTCGGTTTGCCCATCCGTCTGCGGATGAAAGGCTGTGCTGAACTTCAATTTAGTCCCCAACATCTGTTGCACCAACCTCCAATCATTGGACGTAAAACGCCCATCCCGATTACTCACAATGGTGCGCGACACTCCGTGTAATCTGACTATATTATCCACATATAGTTTCGCCAGTCTCTCCACTGAATCATCCTTCCTATGCAGAATAAAGTGCGACACCTTCGTTAACCGGTCTATGATCACCCAGATGGCGTCGTTCCCCTTCTGCGACCTTGGCAAGCCATGCACAAAGTCCATCGATATGTCGTCGAACTTCCACTCCGGAATAGGCAAGGATTTCAAGAATCCTCCAGGCTTTTGATACTTCGCTTTTACCAAGGCGCAGGTTTGACACTTAGCCACAAACAGTTCCACATCCTTCTTGAGCCCTGGCCACCAAAACAACTTCTTTAGGTCCTGGTACATCTTCGTGCTCCCTGGGTGGATTGAGTACTAGGTATTATGAGCCTCGTACATCAACTCCGCCCGTAGATTTCCCCCGCTTGGGACGCACAAACGATGGTCCTTCCTTAGGAGCCCATCCTCAACCGAAAACTGGGAATTTGACCCATCCAATGTTGCATCCATAAGCTCCTTCATGCTAACATCCAGATCCAACGCCTGCCGAACGCGATCAGCCAGGTCATACTGAACTTCTGTCCAGTTCAACAATGCTTTGGCGCTAGACTGCTTGTCCACACAACAGATCTCCAATGCCTCCAATTCCCATACTAGCCTCTCATCATGAACAGACAACCAGTTGGCTTGGGAGGGAGCCCTGCGACTCAACGCATCCGTAACTGCATTTCCCTTCCCGAGTACATAGTGAATCTTGAACGTGTAGTCCCCCAGGAACTCCATCCATCTCCGCTGCCTCATGTTGAGATCCTTCTGATCAAACAGGTACTTCAGGCTCTTATGGTCGGTATAAATATCGACCTTTACGCCGTACAAGTAGTGTCTCCACAGCTTAAGCGAAAAAACCACGACCGCCAAATCCAAGTCGTGGACCGGATAATTCCTTTCGTGCACTTTTAGCTGACGCGATCTGTACATTATTACGCTCCCATGCTGCAGCAACACGCAACCCAAACCATTACCTGAGGCATCACTATAAATCTCGAAGCCTTCGGTCCCACTCGGCGAACTTAGCACTGGCGCCGTGGTCAACCGTCCCTTCAACTCCTCAAATGCTTGCACGTACTCCTGCATCCACAAGAACTTCTGATCCTTCCTTGTCAACTTCGTGAGCGGTAACTCTATCTGCGAGAAGTTCTCCACGAAGTGCCTGTAATAGCCGGCAAGCCCAAGAAAACTCCGGACTTCCGCTACCGAAGACAACACAGGCCACTCCCGTATTGCAACAATCTTTGTCGGATCCACCGCTATACCTTCCCCACTGCCAATGTGACCAAGGAATGCTACTGAGGGTAGCCAGAACTCACATTTGGAGCATTTTGCATAGAGTTCATTCCTCCTAGGAGTCTCCAACACAAGATGCAAGTGCTTGAAGTGATCTTCCTCGTACTGCGAGTACACTTGTATGTCGTCAATAAAGACGATCACAAAGCGGTCCAGGTAATCTCTGAACGTCCTATTCATCAGATCCATAAACACCGATGACGCATTCGTCAGTCCAAATGGCATGACCGTGATCTCGAAATGCCCATAACTTGTGCTGAATGCCGTCTTCGGAATATCACACTCCCTTATCCTCAGTTGATAGTACCCAGACTTCAGATCCAAGTTTGAATATACCGACGACCCAACTAACTGATCGAACAGATAATCAATCCTTGGGATCGGGTATTTATTCTTCTCCGTTAGTTTGTTCAACTCTCTATAGTCGATACACAGCCGCAAATTCCCGTCCTTCTTCTTAACAAAGAGGACCGGTGCGCTCCAAGGCGACGAGCTTGGACGCACATACCCTTGCTCCAACAACTCTTCTAGTTGCACCTTCAACTCCGTCATCTCCTTAGGCGCCAACCTATAAGGAGAGCGTGACACAGGTTTGGCACCTGGCACTAGCTCGATCGTGAAGTCGATCTCTCGCTGCGGCGGGGCTTCGGGAAGATTATCCGGGAACACATCGGGGTATTCACAAACCACGGGGATACTATCCAAAGTAGACCTAGGCTCTACAACCCCCACTATCGCGAAAAACAGCCCTGCGCCAGCACGAACTGCCTTTACCACCTGAAGAGCAGACATCAGCATCCTGCTCAACCCCTTCAGTCCCGTGAATATTGTCTCCCGTCCAACATCCAGATTGACCTCCTTACCATTGTAGTCAATATAGGCCTTCTGCTCCGAAAGCCAATCCATCCCAAAGATAACGTCGAACTCTACTAGCGGCAGCAATGACGCTAGCAAGTCGAACTCTTTGTTTCCAATAAGAACTTTTACGGCGCACACTCTGTCCGCACGCATCGAACATCCATTCGGTAGCAGCACATCCAATTTGTCCTTCGCCATCGAAGAAGGGACTCCGATGCGCGATACAAAGCTTTCGGACAAAAAGGAGTGTGAAGCTCCCGTATCGAATAGTGCTCGTGCCGGACTATCGTAGATAAGAACAAAGCCTACACAGTATTAAGCTAACAAGCACTAGGTAACAATATTTAAAGCTAACTTGCTATAAATTAAACCGTACCTGTCACCACGTCAGCCTGCTTGATGGCCTCTTGTTGGCCCAAGTTGTAAATTCACGGCTGAGTCGGAGAATAGTGGGATGCGGTTGACTCCACCGCTTTGCCCTTTTCTTCATAAGTGGCTCCTTGCTTTCTCTCGGACTTCGGACGTCCGCTCCAACAATCGCGAGCAAAGTTCCCCGTCTTTCCGCAAGTAAAACAAGCGCCCGGGGTTCGATTGGTAGTTGCTCCCGAGGCACCTGAAGAAGGGGCTGGACCCGACGTCCTAGCCTTCTTATTCCATCTTCGAAAGCCAGACTTTGAAGTCGGCACCTTAAACTCCGGTTTCTTGCCACCGGATTCCTTCTTCACTTGTACGTTCTTCATATCCTTTTCCAAGGACCGGGCCGAGTTGACCAAGGTCATGAAACCCTGCGCCATAGGCCCCGAAAGTAACAACCTCAAATCGTCTCTTAACCCTTCATAGAAGCAGTTCGTCTTGCGCTCCTCATCGGCAAAGGTAGCGCTAGCGTATCTTCCCAAATTAGTTAACTCGTGGAGATACTCGTCCACGGTGTTGTCTCCTTGCACCAACTTTTGAAACTCATTTTCCAGCGCGATCCTCTGCGCTGAGGGGATGTATTGTGCCATAAACAGCCTCGAGAATTCACCCATAGAGACATCCGTTTATTGTCTTCCCCTCAGGTGGTGTAGCTCCATCCCTTCCCACCATAATCTCGCGTCCCCGTCCAACAAGAACGTTGCAATCGTGGTCTTCTGCCACTCTTCAGTCTCCGTTGCTGTCAGCACTCTATTGACTCTCGATAGCCAATCCTCTGCCTGAGTTGGGGTTCCTATTCCCGAGAACACTGGTGGATGGAAGCCCATCACATGTTTAAGTTGTTTCTCAGTTGCTCTCCGAGGCAACTCCGGCTCCACAATCATCTGTTCTACCCTTCTAGGCTCCGCCGCTTGGAGCGGCACTTGTTCCGCAGCAGGGGCAGGCTGCTGCACCTGCCTCATAGGCTGCGCATTTATCATTGCAAAGATAGCTTCTACCACAAATCTAATGGTCTCGGCTGATGGAGGTGTTGCAGGAGCATCATTAGGTACGCTGCTTGCCTCAGAACCTGGCCGTTCAGACGGTCCAACACCACTTCTGGTCACCTATAATCGTGCAAAACACCGATAAGCGACCCAACAATATTGCAAATAGTAATTATAGGAACACGCAGGTTCCTCAAACATGTTTATTTTCATTCCTAAGTGGACATTCATGGGTTCTTTTCATGTTATAACGATGACGCACACATATGTGTTCACCACCCCTTAAAGTGAATTCGCCCACGAATTCATTTAAGCTTGACCGAAACCGGTAGTCTGATACCAATTTGTAACACCCCTATCTGTCACATAGCATATATCAGTAGGTCCGGCCGGGGCCCGACGTCGTATACTATAGACAGACCGGTTGGTTACTCATTGAAACCATTCAACCAATCACAACGTCCTACACAGAGCATCTAGCGGAAGCAGATTATTAAGTTGCAAGATAAAAGAACCCAACCACAGCATGAATGTCCACTACAATAGCCCCATAGGAATGTACGATACACAGAAATAATGGCCTTAAGGCCTTACAACAATTTGCTTAAATAGAAGTGTTTTCCAAACCTCGGCATGCAGGCCGGTCACACATGAGTAAATAATAAAACACTCAAAAGTTTAGGCCTTCGAGGGCCGGCGCAGCAACTTGGGCTTTAGCCCGCTATTTACCTCTCGACTCCACAACACCTGCAAGCAACAATCCACCACACGGTGGTAAACAAAAGAAACGGTTAGCTATGCAGACCAAATTATAACGATTCCGCCCCCAAGCTCGGGGCGGCAAAGCTTCTTCCCTGCACTTGTTAGCCTAGCCAATGAAATAGAGAATAAGCATAACATCACAGATGCGGGCTCAAACGGCCACGCACCCCATGCTCTCAGGGCACTAACTCGGTGAACCCAGTCGCAACCGTGGTCTCACCACCATCCCTTGGACGGCAAAACTCGTGAGCAATCTAGTCTTTCTGGTCTAAGCCTAAGACTCGAACGACCATGCCAATGGCCAGTCTCTTTTTCAGATGTCTGTCACCAAACCACATATCCCGGGTTTGCATCCACTTACCTGTTGCTCACATTGCATAGTCATATTAAGACGTACGCGCGGGCTAAGCTTCTCCCGGATCCCAAAGTTCGATCACACAAGCACATAACCCAGTTATGTTCATGGTTGGCTCCCCGGCCACCAAGATGACGGAAATGTGTTTCCGCCCAGTTTTCCGGGTGAGCCTTAGGGTTACTCCCCAAGGATCCCTGCTGCCATCTACCTCGTAGAAACCTGAAAACAACAAAGGGCACAGAGTCTTCTCCGGCTAAAATGCAATGCACATCACCGATCCAGACCAACTTTTCCGGGTAGGCTTCACACATCATGCCTATGTCCATACTACGATTCCGGACTCTAACAAGGGGGACTTTACATATCTACCCCAAGGAATACCACAATCTCGTCGCACACTCGCGGGAGAAGGGTTTTTCCCATGCAAAGGAAGAAGAGCTTCACATGCTCGAGATGAAAATCGTTACCCTAGCATTCCTTCTTGGCGCCATGGAAATCTATGCAGATGGAAAACACCACAATCTCTTTTCCTCCACGGATCCGAAGTCGGCTCGCGATTTGGAGCTCCGAAGCTCCGCCGGTGACCGGATCTTGCCTTCCTCCTCCTCCTTGCTCTCCCCTCTCTCTAGACTTTAAAAAGAGAATCAAGTGGATGAAATGAGGGATTGCAAACCCTAATTCCGGGTTTAAACCGCCAACACCAACCCCCAGCCGTCGGATCCCATCATAAGAAAACGAACGGCCACGATCGGGGCCTAAAATATCAAAACTGGGCCGAATACGGCCTGCGACACGCCCGTGCCCAGGGCCGTGTCGCCCATTCGTCGTCTCGCCCGATGTACTGACTAGCACACGGCCTTCGACACGGCCTCCGACACGCCTGTGTCACATATGACATGACCGTGTCAAGACCCGTGTCACGCCCCGTGTGCAACTTCCAGGATTTCCCCGAGAAGGACACGACGTGCGACACGGCACCCGACACGCCCATATCACAGGTGACATGCCCGTGTCTGTGCCCGTGTCATGGCCCATGTGCATAACTCAGAAATCTCCCTAGCGTGACACGCCCTGGGACACGCCCGTGTCCCAGGCCGTTTGCCTCAACTCGACGATCGCCGATTTCCAAAACGTCGACCACACGACCCGTGGCCGAACACGCCCATGACACGCCCGTGTCACGCCCGTAACACGCTCGTGACACCTGCTCCAAGTCCCAGACTTGGCTTAAAACGTCACCCGTCCCTCTTTTGAGTTTCGGGGTGTTACACCCAACATTTCCTATACGGTGGGCAACATGAGCAATTCTTGCAAGCTCCTAGGGAGTGCCATCTACAATCTATCTTGCGAATCTTGGAGTATGTTAAAGCAGCGTCTGGGAAATGATTACTCTTTCAGAAGAATGGTCATCTGAGGGTTGAAGCATACTCAGATGCGAGTTATGCTGATGACAAAGGGGATCGCAAGTCAACCTCGGGTTTTTGTACCTTTGTTGGGGGAAATCTGGTGAGCTGGAAGAGCAAGAAGCTATCTGTTGTTTCCAGGTCCAATGCAGAAGCGGAGTATCGTAGTATGACATCGACAACTTGTGCGTTAAAGTAGTTACAGACTCTCATGCTGGATTTAGGAGAGGTCTACAACCATCCTCTACCTATGTTCTGTGATAACAAGGCTGTCATATACATCTCCAAAAATCCGGACTTCCATGAAAGAACCAAACACATTGAGGTCGACTCTCATTTCATTCGTAAAGAGATTTTGAAGGAACAAATTTGCACTCCCTTCGTCACTTCTGATAAAGAGCTGACTGACATCTTCACCAAGCCAGTATCCGCCTCATTTATTCATATTTACGACAAGCTGGGCATGATCGATATATATGCTCCAGCTTGAGGGAGAGTGTTGGAGTTAGTGACCGGGCAGTCTGTCTTGGCGAGTTGAAGACCGCGCGGTCTGGCGGTTTCCCTTCAGCGTTTTGGTTGCTGGGTTATTGCTGTCTGGAGTCCGAGCGGTCTAGCAGTTTGTCTCAGGTGACTTAGAGATCGGGAGGTCTAGTGGTCTCCCATGATGACTTCTCTCTCTCTCTCTCTGGTGGTAGCCGAGCGGTTAGCCCTTCTCATCTAACCGCGCAGCTTGTGTGGGTTATTTTTTGTATAAGCCGCTTAGTCTTGTAAATTTTTAGTCTCATATCTCTAATTTGTATTCTCTCATTTCTCCTCCATTCTATAAAAGGGAGGTCATACCTTTATAATAGATATATTTTTTTGATAATAAAATTTCTGTTAATCCACTTCCGGTTTGTTCTTATTCATTTCTAACACTAAGCAAGACTCGATGATATCTCAGTGGTTCAGTGATCTCTTTGGCAAAGAGGAAATAGAGGAGGAAGCACTCCAAAAAGGGAATGTGTCAGTACGGGATCTCTGACGTAAAATTTTATTGAAATAGAATGAAAGAATACTTAGAAGTGTTTTTAGAAAGAAAATGTTTGAAGAATGCAAAGTAAAAATAACCAGCAATGATTGCAAGGAGCTTTTTGAACTGCGATGTTCTTTTTTAGCTTAGAATAGTCTTCCAAGGCTGTCCTCATCATTAGCATCAAAGGTCTCGTCAATAATGAGGTTAGGGTAATTGTTGATTTGGCTCACTCCCTTTGAGCAACAAGGAATGTCTGTTGTTTCTTTGCATTTTGAAGTTGACGGATCAGAGTGGTCATCCTTCGGGAATAGATAGTGCATCTTTCCCTGCCTCAACATCTTTTATACCAGTTGATGAAGCGCTCGACAGTTTTCAATTAAATGCTCGCTTTCCTTGCGAAACTCACAGAACGGATCTGAATCTTTTGATCTTTGATCTATCGGGTGGTAAGGCCTTTTGAAATTAGCCCTATCCTTCATGACTTGGCTTACTTCTTGCATGGCCTCATCCAGTTCGGACTCTAGCAAGTCATCATCTTGCTGTTGATGAACCGAAGTTATTTGCGGAGCTGGGGCTGGCAATAGTAACAATTAATCTCGGGCACGATCCTGGCCCGGGAAGGGGTGTCGATGACGTTGAAATCTTCTTCCCTTCCTTGAGTGGGATGAAAAATCTTTCAGAGGAGACCTTGGAGGTTGCTTGTAAGAAGAAGAATCTTTCTCTGCTACAAGCCTGGAGATGATGCTGGGATTGATCTTCTTGCCGCGAATGTAAGAGTTGGCTAAGCCAACCAACTCTTGATATGTCCTTGGTGCTCGGAAATTAGCCTCAAACTTAAGTGGTCCTTCACAAAGTTCATGTATCAGCGCCACCCGATATATTTCTTGATCGACGATCTCAATGTCTAAAATCTCTTTCTGGAATCGATCCAAAAAATGAGACCAAGTCTCGTTTTCTTACTGCCTGATTTCAAAGAGGGGTTCGGGACCGCCCTTTCTCTTTGTAGAGGTAGAAAACCTGAGCAGAAACTCTCTTCGCAAATCAGCAAAGGAAGAGATGGACTGAGGACGTATTCCATAGAACCAATCCCTCACTTGTCCATCAAAGGTTGTTACAAAGAGTTTGCATTTAGTAGCATTTGAAAGGGTCTTGAGAGCTACGGCTGATTCAAAAGCTTGAAGATACTTCATTGGATCAGTCTCTCCAGTGTAAATTGGCAATCGCGACTCTCTGAAGTTAGTTGGAGTTGGTTCATGCCGAACATTCTCTGAAAATGGTGATGGCTCTTCCTGCTCTCCTGAAACATAAGGGAAAAAGGGGGGCATAAGCTGTAGCTGTAAAAGGTGCAGGGGGATTAAAGGGAAAAGCTGCTGTAGGAGGAAAAAAGGCTGGAACTGAAGAGTAGGGATGAATTCCCTGGAAGTTTAAAAATCTTGTTGGACTTCCTCAGGAAGCTTCCTGAAAAAGTTTTGACGAGCTATGAACTCATCATTTTGAGACCGCAAAGGGGATGAAGGCCCTTGCGGAAAGGTTGGTGTGTGAGCCAGAGGGTAGACTAGCAGATAAGCCAGAGGATAGGCTTGCTGATTCCCCAATGTCAGTGTTGGATTGACTGGAGGAATTTGTGTTGCTGCAGATTACGCCTCTAATCGCTGCGTAATAGCAGCCAGAGTACGGTTGATTGATTGGAATTGCTGGGTTGTTTCCCGTCACGACTGTTCCAAGGCTTCCTAGAGTGGGTCTTAATTAGGACTTGAAGGAGCAAGGTTATCGGTTGGTTGATGGTCTAACATGAGCAACCGTTGATTTTCACTGTCTGTTCGAGATTTGAAGGTCGCGTGTTAACTGTTGATGCGCGGAAAAGACCCCGCCGCGGGCACTAGCAGATAACGGGTGTTCAGTCTCACTAGGATGAGATGGAGGATAAGGTTATGGGGTTAGAGTATAGGTTGATGAGGAAAGCCTCTACACGCTCGAGAGTGGAGAACACGTTTGATCAAGGGTTGCGGGGATAATAGGAGGTTGATGAGGAAAACCTCTGCACGCTCAAGAGTGGAGCATGCGTTTGATCAATAGTTGCAGGGATAATAGGATGTTGATGAGGAACTGTTGAGCAGACAGTTACTTTGATGGTTAGGATCAGTGTTTGATGCCGAGAGAAGAGAGGAGTAGAGAAGGAGTGGGGGACGCTTGCAGCGACAACAACAGACTTCGTCCGCCGCGATTTAAATGCCACTCTTGCAATGGGCTTTCCTTTATTATGAATCAGTATTATAGCTTGAGTCGAGTCCTTTACATGAGCAAATAAAGGGTACAAGTGGAAGCTTGCGGCTAAGGAAAGAAGTTTTCAGAGGCCGCGCGGACTGAGCAGAGAGGTTGGCAAACCGCACGGACAGCTAGTCTCGCAGCTCGCTAGATTAAGCCAAGCGAACTGCGCGACCAGGAAGAGAAGACAGCTGAGGCCAAGGCAGGCCGCAAGGGCTAGCCGGGCGGACTGGAAAACTGAGTCTGTAGGTCTTGATGTGTTGACCTTGTCATGTGTTATCCTCCCTCAACTCAGAGGTATGGGGGTCTATTTATAGGCCCGAGGAGGTAACGGTCTTGGTAACGTCACCCCCAACAGAGCGGTATATTGTGAGAGTAGACGAGAAGTCCACCGAGTCCGCACCATGTTGTGCGGTTAAGGACTTGTCCACTTGAGTTGATCTTCTGTTGGCGGACTTGGACGAGTCCGCTTCTATTGTACTAAGCAAGCCCGCGCCTTATTATGCGAGCTGAGGAGCAGTCGGCCCGCTATTGGGAAGAAGCGGGCGCCGAGAAACAGGAGGGATATCTTGCAGACTGTAGAATGAGTCCACCTAGCCCGTTGTGGACAGGATAAGGCAGGTCGCCGGCTGTTGAGAAGCCGATGCTGGGGTTCTTCTGGCGGACTACACGATGAGTCTGCCTAGCTCGCGGTAGACTAGAGGAGTCCGCCTCTGTTGTTGGAGGCTTATCATTGCTGCTGGGCAACCTGGCGGACTGAGGAGCCAGGTCGCGCATGTTAGCGAGGTGGAGTAAGTGGTCGTTGCTGACTGGCAGCCTGGAGGCAGGTCTCCATTGTTGTTATGCAACAAGCTAGAGGCCTGCCGCCGCTGTTGACAGTGAACAGCCTGGAGGCAAGTCTCCAATGCTATCTGGCGGCGCGCTGGAGTTGAGTCTGCCCTGTGTTGCGCAGGCTGGGTGGATTACTGTTGCCAAGTCCTTCCTCAGGAGGGCTGAGGTGGAGTCCGCCCACTGCTGGCGGACAAAAGAGGAAGGTCACCACTGCTGACTAGCGACCTGGAGGCTTGTCGCCGCTATTGCTATACGGCGAGCTGGCGGACTGAACATAGAGTCCGCCCCTGGTGGAGTAGAGAGTACTGTGCGGTTAGCCTAAGTTAACTGCGCGGCCTGCGGAGATGAACTGCGGAAGCAGTCCGCACCCCTGCAGAATACAACTGCTGCGCAACCTGGGCAGCCAGACAGGCTAGATCGCCCTAGCCGCGTGGCCTGAGCGGACAGAGAAGTCTACCTGCCCATCCTTAGAAAAAAGGGGGCTGAGGAGGGCCGCGACCTCCTGGGGAAACTAGAGCAGGCCGCGACTTGCGAGCTGGCTACCTTGGGAGGGATCACCGATTTCTAGATCAACAGTGCTATGATCACTAATGTTAGATTAACTTATACAATGAATTTCTATTTTCAGTTGAATAATTCTCGAATTAACTTACAATAAGAAAGATGTTAAGTCGTCAAATGTGGAATGACTACCATCCAAACATCTTGGTTTTTCATAAAAAAATATTTGAGGTTTTCAGTCTGTTAATTGATACTTGAATGTTGCAGTTATAGGTTCTTACCATTAAAACATAAACATAAGAGGAAATTTTCATATTTCTATGAACTTTAATCTCATCTCTGTAAGACCCCCCTCCCGGAACACAACACACGGCACGAGGGGGGTCTTATGCCCGAAATAGCCGCCTTGCGGTAGCACTAACACACGGGTTAGCCTTTACCGCAAGACGCCTATTCCGCCGGCTACAATCCATATCACAACAATTATGCCAACCCAACCATAACAGAAAAGTAAAGCTAAAAGCAGTTCAGTTCACAGCTAAGTTAAAGTCCAAAAATAGCGGAAGATAACAAGCACAACAGGCTTGTACAAATAAACAAGAGTCTAGAAATGTTTTGCCAAACGGCTACATGAAAACACTCACTACTGTCACTGACGGTGCCGATGGCACCACCACCTCAGGTCCTATCATCCGGGCCTGGCTGTCCTACTGCGTAGTCCGTTGCCGCTCTACCTGCGGGGTTTCCTCCTAAAAAGGAAGACGTAGCAACCGTTAGTCATAAGACTAAGTGGCTTCACATCCGCTCCCCCGGCAACTCCTCGGCACCGGGCGGAGAAAGGAATACAGGTACAATATATATACATAAGCAAGTAAACAAGCAGGTGACAGTAAATATGGTGAAGTATAAACTACGCTACACAACTAGCAGTTCTACAAATATCCATGTAAATGACAGCAGGTATAATTAATCAGAATAGTAACTTAACTTATAAGAGTGCCCATACAAACTTATAAGTTAAGGATCGGCTTACTCGTAAAGTAACTCATCGTATAAGAGTGCCCATACAAACTTATACGATGAGGATCTTGTGTATGCAATGAATGACATGAAATGAATGTTATGCTATGACCGAACCATGCGCACGCACATGCAACTTGCTATGTCGACACAGACTAGAAGTTCCCACTTTTCGAGCAGGTAGCTAACCTCTCAGGCGTCGTCCGTCGTGGCCAGACGGCGACAGTGGAGCGGGCGTCTCCACTACTAGGTGGTATCACACTACCTATCCTAGGCCCCCGTACGCCTCAACGCTAAGAACACAACAGCGGAGCTCACATGCGTACTACGGCTCAGAAGGGGTCTTAGGTAAATGTGCACCAAGATCACAGCCCAACCTGGCCTTGATTTCGAACCGGATGGAACCTCGGAAACGCACGAGGTGCAAGCCCAACCGTTCTCATGGCACGGAGGAGATCTCGGGTTATGGACACCAAGTATCTAACCCTACCGCCCAAGGTCTACTCATTGGCTCCCATCGGTGTGACGACTGGCGAACCCGTAGACCTGCCACAATCATTATCTCAACACCGCGACACGATGAATCGTCGCACATCACATGCCCCAAAACAACTCACTCGATGCTACCCGTAGGGAGACTTCAACTCTAAGCATCGGTTGTTAATAAACCCCTTGGGCTCGGATTACAGTTACAAAATACTCTTCACATAGTGTTCATTATGTTCACGCCCACCTATTCAATGATTTCACCTCAACACTACGTACATTAGATATGTTCAACGCCAATTTGTATAAATATATCCTTTACCAATAGCAACTCCTAATATCTAGCCTTCCCATCCAATCCATTTCTCTACCATTGCATGGTTATCCCTTATTACACAACCAAATGAGTAATCATACTAAATTATAGTAACAACGACATTATAGTTATATGGGAGCAAGATATCACATGAGCAAATCACAATCATTGCAAGAGTGCTAACATTATAATTTAACAAGTGCATTAACATAGGATAGTCCAATACTAAAACTGGGATTCCCGGAGCTACAGGAATCCAGTCACAATGCACAACCCCTCGTTGGAAAGGTATTCGCGAGGGCTACGACTTTCGGGTTGAGTCGATTGCCCAGATCTGGTCGCAACATACCAGAAATTCAACTCGAATACGTACAGGAAACAGTTTCCTGTACAGGAATTTTCCCGAACGCAGCGGACTCGAACCAGCTTTCCCGTGGCTACATTGTATCGCATGGAAACGAGCAACCCCTCGTTGGAAAGGTAATTTCAAGGGCTACGACTTTCGTGTTGAGTCGATCACCCAGATCTGGTCGCAACATACCAGAAATTCAACTCGAATACGTACATGAAACAGTTTCCTGTACAGGAATTTTCCCGAACGCAGCGGACTCGAACCAGCTTTCCCGTGGCTACAGGTATCGCATGGAAACGAGCAACCCCTCGTTGGAAAGGTAATTTCAAGGGCTACGACTTTCGTGTTGAGTCAATCACCCAGATTTGGCCAGAACACCTCCGAAATTGGCCACGAAGGTCGCCGCGTGCAGAAATCAGATTTCTGCACGCATCTTAAGGCGAGATGAACGGCATCCGTTCATCTTCTTCCTTGCAACGACCTCACATAAACTTCTCCAGAAATCACACCCAACCTTATTTCTCCTTTCAAAGCCAAACCCTCAACGAAAACCCCTCTCATCTCCACTTTGAATGATGAGAAGGTTGAGGGAGACTAAGCCTAAAACCTAGGCATGGCTTATCCTAAGAACTCTCCTCCTCACCATCAAGACTCTATGGAGTCGATGTCTCTCCTAAAATAACTATAGATCTAGCACCAAGGGAGAGGGGAGGAAGCTCACCTCAAGTCCAGCGGTACCACCATGGCCGGCCATGAGCCTCGCACTCCTTCGCGGCGGCATTGTTTTTCCCTTGACGGTGGCGGCGTTTTGATTCCTCCAAGGATGGCTCCGGCAAGCTCTTCCTCCTCCTCCAGCCAAGAACCCTCTCAGGAATTTCGGGGCAGAAGAAAGGAGATGAAATGCTAGGGTTTCCCAACTTTTTCCTTTTTATACATCGCAGACACGGGTAGGCACACGGCCGTGTTCCTACCCGTGTTCAGGTGACACGGCCGTGTGGCATGCCGTGTCTAGGGCCGTGTTCCTCCCAGAACCACTTTCTGCCGGGTCAGGGTTGCAGCACACGGGTAGAGACACGGCCGTGTCCCGACCCGTGTCCTTGGCACACGGCTAGGGACACGCCCGTGTCCCAACCCGTGTCCTTGGCACACGGCTAGGGACATGCCCGTGTCCCAATGCCCGTGTACCTCTCTGACTGGTAAACCTATTTTTATGAGGCACACGGGTATGGACACGGCCGTGTCCATACCCGTGTCAGCCAAAAATGCTGCTTTGCCTTGTTTTCCTCATTTCCCGCACGTCCGCACCTGTTCACCCACATCCCCCATTGGGCTCACCACAGCCCCCTTGACTCAAATACGCAATCAAGGGGCCTAGCGCGAATTGGGATGTTACAAATCCTATAAACAAAATAAAAGATTTCGTCCCCGAAATCAGGGTAGGGCTATGGGGGTGAAACACATAAAATGGAACTATGCTTTCAAATAAAATTTTTACCTGGAGTAAATAATTCCGGGTAGCGCTCTTGCATCAAATCCCTTGGCTCCCATGTGCACTCTTCCTTCCCATGATTAGACCATAGCACTTTCACCAAGGGAACACTTTTGCGGCGCAAGGTCCTTGTCTCGTTATCAACGATCCGCACCGGCTCCAGTCGCACAGACCTATCAGACGCTACGGCACCATCCGCCGTGGGGATATACTGTTCAGGTCGCAACAAAGCCTTCCGAAGCGACGATACATGGAACACGTCGTGAAGGTTCTCCAGCTCCGGTGGTAACTCCAATCGATAGGCCAGAGGGCCAATCCTTTCCACTACAACATAGGGCCCAACATACCTTGGGCTGAGCTTCTTGACTCCACGTACTCGTGACACTCCGTGCATCGGTCGAATCTTCAGGAACACCTTATCACCCACTTGAAACTCTACCATACGGTGCCTTGCATTGTAATATTTCGCCTGTCGGCTTTGAGCCTCTAGCATTCGATTCCGGATCAACCTAACCACCGCGTCCGTGTCATCAATATACTCATTTCCCAACGTCTTCGGATCTTCGTCTTGCACCCAGGACAAGGATGTTCTACACCTCCTTCCATACAAAGCTTCATGAGGTGCCATTCCAATACTAGCTTGATGACTGTTATTATAAGAGAACTCCACGAGAGGTAAGAGCCTCTCCCATGGTTCTCCTTTATCTAGCACACACAACCTCAATAGGTCCTCCAATGTTCGGATGGTTCGTTCAGATTGCCCGTCCGTTTGTGGGTGAAAGGCTGTGCTAAAGGCGAGGCGCGAGCCCAAATAAGCCTGTACAGCCCTCCATTCTCTTGAAGTAAACCGACCATCCCGGTCGGAGACGATCGTCTTTGGCACACCATGGTACCGCACAAATTGTTCCACAAAGAGACGCACTAAGACGCCCACTTGCGCCTCCTTCTTCATTGGGATAAATCGGGCTACCTTGGTCAACCGGTCAACTATCACCCACACAGAATCATTCCCCGAGCGCGAGCGAGGTAACCCGTGGACGAAGTCCATGGAGATGTCCTCAAATTTCCATTCGGGGATGGGCAACGACTGTAGCATTCCACCGGGGCTTCGGCACTCTGCCTTCACCATTTGGCAGGCCATACAATGAGTAACAAAGTACTTGACATCCCTCTTCATGCCCGGCCAACACATCGTCTTTCTCAAATCGGTGTACATCTTCGCGATCCCCGGGTGCACCGAGTACTTGGAACAATGGGCCTCCTTTAGAATATCCTCCCGAATGTTGTCACCTTCGGGGATGTAAAGCCGGCCACGAAAATGGACGAGGCCGTCTTTTAGGGAGTATTCTTCCGTAGTCCCATCCTCCATTGACTTGAAAGCCGGGGTTAAAGCCGCATCCTTCTTTTGTTCCGTACGGATCCGGTCTCGTATGTTGCAAACTATACTCATCGCGGCCAAATATTCGGTATACTCTTCCGGTTGATTCTTAAAGACCAAAGTGATTTCCATCTCTTGCAGCGTCCGGATTAACTCCATCCTCATCAAGCGGGATTCCGTGCTCGCTTCCGGCGCTTTCCGGCTCAAGGCATCAGCTACGGAATTAACCTTCCCGGGGTGGTAGTTCAAGGTGAAATCATAGTCGCACAAGAACTCCAACCACCGCCGCTGTCTCAAGTTTAACTCCTTTTGGGTGTGAACGTACTTCAGATTTTTGTGATCCGAGTAGATCTCGCAGTGGACGCCGTATAAATAATGCCTCCACATCTTCAAGGCGAATACCACCGCTCCCAACTCTAGATCATGCACCGGGTAGCTGGCTTCATGCTTCTTTAACTGTCTTGAAGCATAAGCGATCACATGCCCATTCTGCATCAACACAGCTCCCATCCCTTGATACGACGCATCCGTGTAAACTTGAAAGCCCTCCTTCCCAGATGGAAGAGCTAGGATGGGTGCAGTCGTCAATCTGTCTTTCAACTCTTGGAATGCAGCTTCGCACTGGGGTGTCCATTCAAACGGCACACCCTTCTTGGTCAGCGTAGTAAGGGGAAGGGCGATCTTCGAGAAGCCTTTCACGAACTTGCGATAGTACCCGGCAAGTCCAAGAAAGCTCCGTATGTCGGCCGCTGACTTCAGTGGCGACCACTCCTTCACGGCCCGCACCTTGGCCGGATCTACAGCTAGCCCCGCCCCACTAATCACATGGCCCAAGAACGCGACCTCTCGAAGCCAAAACTCACATTTGCTGAACTTGGCAAACAAAGTGTGCTCCTTTAGTTTCCTCAGCACTAAAGTTAGATGTTCGGCGTGTTCTGCTTCAGTCTTGGAGTAGACTAGGATGTCATCGATGAACACGATGACAAAGATGTCCAAATAAGGGCTAAACACCTTGTTCATCAAGCTCATAAAGGCGGAAGGGGCGTTTGTGAGCCCAAACGGCATCACGGTGAATTCATACAAACCATATCTCGAACTGAACGCCGTCTTCTGAATGTCATCTTCTTGTATCCTCAGCTGATAATATCCCGAACGCAGATCTAACTTGGAGAACCAATACGATCCCACCAATTGATCAAATAATTCATCAATGCGCGGTAGGGGGTAGGTGTTCCGCACCGTTAGCCGGTTCAACTCCCGATAATCAATACATAACCGCAGGGTGCCATCCTTCTTTTTGACAAACAAAACGGGCGCTCCCCAAGGCGACGAGCTTGGGCGAACGAACCCTGCTTCCACCAATTCCTGAAGCTGTACTCTAAACTCTGCAAGTTCCTTCGGAGCCATTCGGTATGGAGCTCGCGAGACGGGCTTGGCACCCGGAATTAGCTTGATTTGGAAGTCCACTTCCCTATGCGGGGGTAGTCCTGGCAATTTCTCGGGAAATACCTCGGGAAATTCTCGCGCCACCCGCACATCCTTGACCTCTAATGTCAATTTCTTCAACTCGAAGCAAATTACATAGACCTCGTCCCCTTCCATATGAGATTTCATAACTTGGATTGAAGATAATAATTTACGGGGTGCGAATTTAATACCTTGGAAGATGACTTCCGAGTCTCCATGCCTCAACATAACTTGCTTCTCCGCACAATTGATCCTGGCGTGGTGCCAGTCCAACCACTTCATACCCAGGATGAGATCGAACTCCGGGATTCTTAACACTATAGCCGGAGTTTCAAAGAACTTTCCTCCAATAAGGGTGTCGAAGTCGCAACTTGCTGACGACGTCATCTCAGAGCCGTCCGGAAGGCGCACCCTTTGAGTAATGCCCGTGAAGTGTTGCACTCCCTCCAAGTCCTTCACGAAGTCCTCCGAAATGAACGAGTGAGACGCACCCGTATCAAATAACGTATAGGCGGGTCTCCCGCTAACCACGACAGTGCCTAGGTTCCAAAAGGGTAATCACTATTCAGAATAGCGCGTATCATTTGTATCATAAATCTAACAAGTCATATAATATTAAAACAATTTTGCACGTACCGGTGATGACTTTCTGCGGATTTCTCTCCTGAGTCATATCCAATGTGAATACATGCTCCCGTGCATGTCCTTGATTTCTCCCTGGTGGTCCTCTTCCTCGGCCACGCATGTGCCCTCGTCCCCGTGGAGCTACTGGAGGGGGAGCAATAGGGGCACCCCCGATCAGTCGCGGGCAAACTCGTCGGACATGCCCCGATTGGTTGCACTCAAAACATATCATCTCACGTCGGCCCCCAGGTTGTTGATAATATTGCTGCTGCGGTGGTGGTGGTAAAGGTAATGGTTGCGGAATTGGGTACTCCACCCGATAGTTCCGGTTGACCCACCGACCGCCTCTGTGGTTTCCCCTTCCTCTGCCATGATCATTTCGCCTTCTATTACTAGGGCCGACTTCAATTACTCCTTCCGCAGGTCTCTTACCACATCCCATGTGGTCCGCCTCCAGTCTCTTTGCCATGTCAATGATTTCTGCCAGGCTTCCATCGGCTATAAACAAAAGGGCCTGCCTCAGGGGGTCCCTTAACCTTTTGTAGAAACGCTTCGCATAGCCTCTATCGTCCAAATCATAGGAATCAGCAAATCTAGCGAGGTGTTGGAACTCCCTCTGGTACTCCGTTACCAATTTCGATCCTTGCTTCAGCTGCAGAAATCTTTCTTCAAGTTCATCCCGAGCAGAAGAAGGAATGAAGTGATCCAGAAAAGCCTCGGTGAACTCGTTCCAACTGATGTCCGTGTACAACCGCCCTTGGAAGGTGGAGCCCATGAGGGACTTCCACCACCTTTTGGCGTGTAGCTCTAGCAGCGTCACTACCAATGTCACCGCCATGTTGTTCGGACATCTTATGCCAGCCATCAATTCCTGCACGGTATCAAGCCATTCCTCGGTGCGCACCGGCGATTCTGTCCCAAGATAGGCAGGAGGGGACAGGGCACGGAAGGTGCTCACCCAGTTGGAGCCTGGCGCCTGTTGTTGCACCGGAGCTTGCTGGGCTTTAAATGCATCCAATATGGCTGACAGCGTTTGTCCCAGTTCCGACTGCTGGAATTGTGAAGGGACGGAAGGGGTAGGAGTGCCCCCAACCGGCTCCACCTGCGCTGGGACCTATACGCAAGGTACAAACTAGGGTCAGGTTGGCTAAAACTAATGTCAAAGTTGGACAACTTAGTGTGAATTACATATGGGCACACCACTGCTTCCGCTAAGTCGGTTTGTCCCCAAACCGACTAATCGAACGGGAGTGGCCCATTGTTACCTGACTGCTGTAGGTGAAGATCGGCTTAGTCTGATACCATTTGTAAGACCCCCCCTCCCGGAACACAACACACGGCACGAGGGGGGTCTTATGCCCGAAATAGCCGCCTTGCGGTAGCACTAACACACGGGTTAGCCTTTACCGCAAGACGCCTATTCCGCCGGCTACAATCCATATCACAACAATTATGCCAACCCAACCATAACAGAAAAGTAAAGCTAAAAGCAGTTCAGTTCACAGCTAAGTTAAAGTCCAAAAATAGCGGAAGATAACAAGCACAACAGGCTTGTACAAATAAACAAGAGTCTAGAAATGTTTTGCCAAACGGCTACATGAAAACACTCACTACTGTCACTGACGGTGCCGATGGCACCACCACCTCAGGTCCTATCATCCGGGCCTGGCTGTCCTGCTGCGTAGTCCGTTGCCGCTCTACCTGCGGGGTTTCCTCCTAAAAAGGAAGACGTAGCAACCGTTAGTCATAAGACTAAGTGGCTTCACATCCGCTCCCCCGGCGACTCCTCGGCACCGGGCGGAGAAAGGAATACAGGTACAATATATATACATAAGCAAGTAAACAAGCAGGTGACAGTAAATATGGTGAAGTATAAACTACGCTACACAACTAGCAGTTCTACAAATATCCATGTAAATGACAGCAGGTATAATTAATCAGAATAGTAACTTAACTTATAAGAGTGCCCATACAAACTTATAAGTTAAGGATCGGCTTACTCGTAAAGTAACTCATCGTATAAGAGTGCCCATACAAACTTATACGATGAGTATCTTGTGTATGCAATGAATGACATGAAATGAATGTTATGCTATGACCGAACCATGCGCACGTACATGCAACTTGCTATGTCGACACAGACTAGAAGTTCCCACTTTTCGAGCAGGTAGCTAACCTCTCAGGCGTCGTCCGTCGTGGCCAGACGGCGATAGTGGAGCGGGCGTCTCCACTACTAGGTGGTATCACACTACCTATCCTAGGCCCCCGTACGCCTCAACGCTAAGAACACAACAGCGGAGCTCACATGCGTACTACGGCTCAGAAGGGGTCTTAGGTAAATGTGCACCAAGATCACAGCCCAACCTGGCCTTGATTTCGAACCGGATGGAACCTCGGAAACGCACGAGGTGCAAGCCCAACCGTTCTCATGGCACGGAGGAGATCTCGGGTTATGGACACCAAGTATCTAACCCTACCGCCCAAGGTCTACTCATTGGCTCCCATCGGTGTGACGACTGGCGAACCCGTAGACCTGCCACAATCATTATCTCAACACCGCGACACGATGAATCGTCGCACATCACATGCCCCAAAACAACTCACTCGATGCTACCCGTAGGGAGACTTCAACTCTAAGCATCGGTTGTTAATAAACCCCTTGGGCTCGGATTACAGTTACAAAATACTCTTCACATAGTGTTCATCATGTTCACGCCCACCTATTCAATGATTTCACCTCAACACTACGTACATTAGATATGTTCAACGCCAATTTGTATAAATATATCCTTTACCAATAGCAACTCCTAATATCTAGCCTTCCCATCCAATCCATTTCTCTACCATTGCATGGTTATCCTTATTACACAACCAAATGAGTAACCATACTAAATTATAGTAACAACGACATTATAGTTATATGGGAGCAAGATATCACATGAGCAAATCACAATCATTGCAAGAGTGCTAACATTATAATTTAACAAGTGCATTAACATAGGATAGTCCAATACTAAAACTGAGATTCCCGGAGCTACAGGAATCCGATCACAATGCACAACCCCTCGTTGGAAAGGTATTCGCGAGGGCTACGACTTTCGTGTTGAGTCGATCGCCCAGATCTGGTCGCAACATACCAGAAATTCAACTCGAATACGTACAGGAAACAGTTTCCTGTACAGGAATTTTCCCGAACGCAGCGGACTCGAACCAGCTTTCCCGTGGCTACAGGTATCGCATGGAAACGAGCAACCCCTCGTTGGAAAGGTAATTTCAAGGGATACGACTTTCGTGTTGAGTTGATCACCCAGATCTGGTCGCAACATACCAGAAATTCAACTCGAAAGTGTTGAGTCGATCACCCAGATTTGGCCAGAACACCTCCGAAATTGGCCACGAAGGTCGCCGCGTGCAGAAATCAGATTTCTGCACGCATCTTAAGGCGAGATGAACGGCATCCGTTCATCTTCTTCCTTGCAACGACCTCGCATAAACTTCTCCAGAAATCACACCCAACCTTATTTCTCCTTTCAAAGCCAAACCCTCAACGAAAACCCCTCTCATCTCCACTTTGAATGATGAGAAGGTTGAGGGAGACTAAGCCTAAAACCTAGGCATGGCTTATCCTAAGAACTCTCCTCCTCACCATCAAGACTCTATGGAGTCGATGTCTCTCCTAAAATAACTATAGATCTAGTACCAAGGGAGAGGGGAGGAAGCTCACCTCAAGTCCAGCGGTACCACCATGGCCGGCCATGAGCCTCGCACTCCTTCGCGGCGGTATTGTTTTTCCCTTGATGGTGGCGGCGTTTTGATTCCTCCAAGGATGGCTCCGGCAAGCTCTTCCTCCTCCTCCAGCCAAGAACCCTCTCAGGAATTTCGGGGCAGAAGAAAGGAGATGAAATGCTAGGGTTTCCCAACTTTTTCCTTTTTATACATCGCAGACACGGGTAGGCACACGGCCGTGTTCCTACCCGTGTTCAGGTGACACGGCCGTGTGGCATGCCGTGTCTAGGGTCGTGTTCCTCCCAGAACCACTTTCTGCCGGGTCAGGGTTGCGGCACACGGGTAGAGACACGGCCGTGTCCCGACCCGTGTCCTTGGCACACGGCTAGGGACACGCCCGTGTCCCAACCCGTGTCCTTGGCACACGGCTAGGGACATGCCCGTGTCCCAATGCCCGTGTACCTCTCTGACTGGTAAACCTATTTTTATGAGGCACACGGGTATGGACACGGCCGTGTCCATACCCGTGTCAGCCAAAAATGCTGCTTTGCCTTGTTTTCCTCATTTCCCGCACGTCCGCACCTGTTCACCCACATCCCCCATTGGGCTCACCACAGCCCCCTTGACTCAAATACGCAATCAAGGGGCCTAGCGCGAATTGGGACGTTACAATCTCTCCCGATGTTTTGATTGCGAGAGCTCTATTTAAGCATTTCGTCAAGGCGTCTGCAACATTATTTTTTGACCTCAAATCAATTAGGGTCATAATTCCTTGACTCGTGAGGGAGATCAACTAGTCTTGTTTCATCCTTAACTGTTATCTTTTGATATTGAACAAAGTGTTCGTAGAAATCGTTTTAGTAGCCTGATTGTCGCAATAAACTGCAATAAAACTCAATTTCAAGCTCGATAGTGGAATGATCATCACCAAATCTCTTATCCACTCCGCTTCTTCTCCCGCTAAAACTAGAGCGTAGAGTTCAGATTCCATAGAAGATAGTGCAATACTTGATTGCCTCTTGGACTTCCAGGTTACAGTTGCTCCTCCTAATGTGAATATAAATCCACAAGTGGACTTGCAGTCGTTTATTTCTGAGCACCATAATGCATCTGAATATCCTTCTAAGGCTGGAGGATGACCATGGTAATATAAATCACACTTTTGGATGTGCTTTAGGTATCTCATTAGCCTATCGAGGGCATCCCAATGGTCTCGGCTAGGATTACTAGTGAATATATTCAACATGCCGACCGTAAAGGCTATGCCAGGTCTAGTGCAAACCATATCATATATGAGAGTACCAATAAGTTTATCATAATCTGACTGTCTAACCGCAGCTCCTTTATTGGGCTTTAAGTGATTGTTATAATTATATGGTGTCTCTAATGCTCTACTTTCACTACATCCCTACGTATCCAACAAGGATTTTACGTAGTGGCTTTGACTTAGGGAAACGTCATTTTTCCCCAAGCTCACTTGCATGTCTAGTATAGTTTCAGCTATGCCGAGGTCTTTACTGCTAAAATCTTTCATTAGTCCTGACTTAACGTCATTCACTTCGGATTGATAAGAACTAATAATCAGTATATCATCCACATACAAGCATATTACAGAGACTTTATTTGATCTATGACGTATGTAAAGATATTTATCAGAGAGTCTCGACATGAATCCTTTAGCCACCAGACGTGCTTTATACTTAGCTATGATGCCTTCATGTCATAATTTTGGTGCTTGTTTTAGTCCGTATAGTGACTTGATTAACTTACAGACCTTATTTTTGTGACCTTCTACTATAAAGCCTTCAAGTTGGCTCATGTATATCTCTTCGGTCAGTTCTCCGATCAAGAACGCAGTCTTAACATTCATTTGATAAAAAAATAAAGTTCTTAATAAACACAATAACATAGAGGATCCTAATGGTTATTAAGTGACATATTGGTGAATATATATCAAAGTAATCCACCAAACTAACTTGTGTGAAACCTTTAGCCACCAGACGTTCTTTATACTTAGCTATGCTACCATCATGATTGATTTTCTTTTTCAGAACCCACTTACACCATATAGTTTTAGCCCCATTTGGCTTATCAACTAATGTCCAGGTGTTGTTTTAAAGTAGAGAGTTCATCTCTTCATCAATGGCTTCTTTCCAGAGTAGTGAATCCCTTGATCTCATCTCTTCCTAATAGGTGGATGGATCGGCCTCAATGTGGTAAGTGACAAAATCACTACCGAAGGTTCAGGGAGTTCTCTCTCTCACTGAAATCCTTCTAGAATCTGGGCCATTATTGTCTACATGAACTGAATAGGAGGTGCTCGGTACTTATTTAGGATCTTCCTCAGTAATAGTTGATTGCATACCTGAGAGTGACAAGTTCTTATCTTTAAGGAATTTATCTTCAAAAAACATTGCATCCCTATATTCTATAATTATATTATTGGAAATGTCTAAGAATCTATCTGCAGTATTATCCTCAGCACAACCTAAGTAGACACGTGTTGGTCCTAGGTCCAAGCTTAGACCTTCTAGGGTCGGAAACCCTAACATAAGCTATATAGCCTCATGTCTTAAGTCTAGTTATTTTCGTGCGTCTCTTAAACCAAAGCTCGTTCGGTGTGACCTCTAACTTAGCACGAGGGACTTTGTTCAGAATGTGGTTTGCAGTTAAAATGCTTCTCCCAAATAAGCAGTAGGCATGCTAGTAGTGAGGAACATAGAATTCAACATCTCTGTTAATGTTCTATTTTTTCTCTTGGCTATACCATTCGATTGAGTGAGTAAAGAGCAGTGGTTTCTGTTATGATTCTTTGAGAGGCAAAAAAACGCATGAACTAACTGGATACGTATTCTCCTCCTCTATCACATCTAAACCTTTTTATCTTCATGTCTAGTTGGTTTTCTACTCTGATTTTGAAAAGACAGAACTTTTTAAAAGCTTCATCTTTAGTTTTAAGAAGGTAAATGTGATAGAACCTAGAGCAGTCATCTATAAATGTGATCATATACTTCCTTCTCTCTTTGGTGACAAAACTTTCAAAGTCATATATGTTGGAATGTATAAGCTTTAGGGGTATTGTGCTCCTAGTAACCGCACTAAAAGGTTTCATAGTGATCTTAGTCTGAGCACACACTTCACATTTCTCAGGTTGGTTTTTAGTGTCTAATGTGATCTGGTAAGTTCTAGATATTTGGAACATTTTCCTATAGTTCACGTGTCCTAGTCTCTCATATAGAGTTTTAGGCTAACTAAGTTTGATTGTACTTGCTGAACTATCTCATTTGTTAGACTTAGTTGGTATATCCTATTTTGAACGTATGCACATCCAAAAATAGTGAGACTTAACTAACAGTTTTACTCTACCGCTATAAAAGTTAAAAGACACGTCAGCATCACATAACAAACTTATAGACACTAAATTAGCTGCTAATGAAGGAATATATTTAATGTTCGTTAAAGTTAAAGTCTTACCTGAGGATAGCAGTAGAGTTGCGTTCCCCACCTTCAACACGTCAACTGTCTCGTCATTTGCCACCATCACAGACTCTCTTGCAGTAGTGAGCCCTGTCATCAAATTAACATTATTGCAAACATAGCACATTGCCCCCGAATCCAGGTACCACTCAGTGCTGGCCTTCACATTTCAACCATAACAATAAAGTCGGATGGCTCAACAAGGCTAACCATATAGGCCTGGTTGTCTTCTTATGGTGCTCTGGTACTTTCCTTTTTAGGGAACCCGCAATCAGATGCATTGTGTCCACACTTGTTGTAGTTGAAACACTTGCCCTTAAACTCTTTAATCCTTTTATTTGGGCCTGCAACTTGGGGACTACTTTGGAGAAGTTTGGTCTTTTTAGGATTATGTGCACGTTTAGAGCTAAAAATCATGTTAGTCATAGCTTTCTGCTTGCTAACAACTTCTAAGGCGTGCCTTGTCTTATTCTCATCCCCAATACGTATGAAGCGTTTGAAGTCATTCAGACCAACCTGCATCTTTTTGTGGTACATTTCAGTTTTTAAATTGTACCATATGGAAGGCAATTTATAAATAATCGTGCTCGCAACAAAGCTATCTGGCAAAAAAATATTTTCACTGTGCAAGGAATCAACTAAGTTTTCAAATTTCGATACCTGAGAGAGAATGACTTTCTCCTCGTTGAACGTGAAGGAGTGGAACTTGTCCACAATGTGTGCTTTTGACATGTCTTCCTCTTGCCTAAAGTGCTCCTCCAGGGCTAGAGGATAAACAGTTCAGCAGGTAGTCACGGCAGAAGTACTCATCATCAGTCCCCATGACGTCAGCACGATGAGCCTGGATTGTGTAGAATGCGTTTAGGTATTTCATCCTGAACTGGGTATTCAGCTTCCAGTCATTAAATTCGGTCGCCTTAAACTTCTCCAATTTGATCATTGGAACCGGAGACGATAAATTGTTCCCCTTCATCATCTTGCATCCTTTTGACATCTCAAGACAGAGCTGGAAAATTCTTCTCGATGTACAACAAACTGAGCTTCCTATGGCCAGTGATTTCTAACAGGAGAATGAACAGAAATTCCCTTGATCCTCCTACGGTGAAGAAATAATAGCACGATTTACTCCATAAAATAATGAGGACGACCAAACTAGCAAGTTTGAATCGGCTACAGTAGCCCCCAACCGGGGTTCTAGGGAATTCCTGTAGTTTTTGGTGAAATCCAGTGGAAAAACGACAATCGGTGATAGAACTCTCTGCCTGATCTCTGTAATGGGATGAAAACATGCGAAAATACAGATTTTCACGATCTGCTCTGCAGAAAATGACTAGCCGGCGTCGATACTTTGCGCTCCGACGTTGCAGCCTTAACTCGATCCAGGAGCGGCAAAAGGAACTCTGGATCCGCTTCTTCTTTCAATCGATGCCGGAAAAGAAAACCTCTGCAGATTCGCCCAGAACACGACGACTAGAAGTTTACGCACTGTCGGTCGATCCTCCTTCCAACGATCTAAACGACGCTGGCTTTGGCGGCGGGGCTTCTTCCCTTCTCTAGGCTGCGGAGCCTTCCGTCTTTTTCCTTCCCTATCACGGCAGCGACGACAATAATGATTTTCTTTCTTCTTCCGATCGGCAACCACGGAGGCTAAAAAAGAAAAAAAAAATTTGAACTGTCGCCAGGACGGGAGGAAAACTACGGAAATCTGAACGGACAACACCATATGCGCGAGAATTTCTCTTCGATCGAAAACGCCGGACAGGAGCACGACGACTTCTTCCTCTCGATTTCAGCGGCAGTGATTTTCAAAAACTGGAGCGAGATTCTTCCTTCTAGATCGTTCCCAGCGGCGGCGGAAAAGAATCCAAGAATTGAAAACTAAAGAAAAACGGAAGCGGAATACCGAGAGCGGCGGGGGAGAGAAACAGGAGCACGAGAGCGGGATTCGTCTAGCGGCTAGGGCTTTGCTTCGAGAATGATAATGTCGCTCGAAGCATTGGGATGAAGATCAGGGTGGAATCACCTATCTGTTGCCCCTAGGTGAGTATAAATAGACAAATCCTAGGAGTATCTACGGGTATAAAATATCCGTATATTAGAACTGATCTGTTAAGCCTCTGAACCCGTTAATTATCCAAATATACATTAACACATAATACAACACTTTTATCCATCTGATTTCATTCTGAGATTGTACATGATCATTATACTCATAAAAGATTACAATAAAGATCATTAATCATCTATCACTATACTCAATATAATTGTTCATTATTAATTATAACATCTTGTTTCATAAGAGTATTTGTTCTCATTTCTTTTGTAACCAGATTATAGGTTAGCTCGAACTGAAGATTTTTTGTCGCGATCTTGACCGACTCGCCGACACGATTCCAATGGGTCCAATATCTCACAATTCCAAGTTTGTTTGGTCTTCCAAACGAACGTCCAAGCACACATACGCGCATAGACGCTAACCACACCTCCCCCGCTAACTTAGTGGGGGAAATGAGGGCTAAGTAGGGTTAACAAAAGTCAACTCACTAACCCCACTTGCGTCATGACCGCGTGACCGAACGCGTTGACGCACGACAGCGACCGTCAACGACGAAGGTGGGAGAGCTCTGGTAATTAGAGCTCAATTGGTGATGAGAGCTCAATAGGTGATGAGAGATCCGGTAAAAGACTCTTATTTAAGAGACCGGGTGTTCGATTTCAGGGCTCAACAACTTACCGCATGATGTTGACTCCATGGCGGAAACGGGTTGGGGTGTAGGTCCGCAGACCTGATAAAGCCGCCTTGGTGAACTCCAAAGTGACCCTCTTGATGGGACTCCCGAGTGACGGACAGATGTGATGCATGTGCTGCATCAAAATGACAATCCAAAATAGCTATATAAAATATACGTATCACTGGGTTCTTGCGTTAAACTCTCACAAACCTTCGCAGCACTCACCAAACTCTTCAACGAGAATTTCTGGACCCTCCAAATGAACTCAGATTGCTAGGTGTTTCTCAAGTTATGCGGGATTCAATGTTCTGTTGATCTCGTAAGCTTGCACTAAAATCTTTCCGTAAAACATGAGGGCAAACTCGCACTTTCCTGATGGGGGGATTGACAGCCCACATGAGGGCGAACTCGCACTTTCTTGATGATTTTCATTTCAATGCTAGGCTTGACCCCAACAAGGTGGGTCATCAGGACGATACACGTGGACACACCATCAATTCTAGACATTATCTATACCTTCAATTTTGCCAGTATACAATTCGAGTCGGCGGCCTATCCTATCCGCACCTATGCTAAGGGAAATATGTGTTAAGCGTGATGGCTATTTCTCGTTAAGGTACTCAACAATACGCTCTATCATCAGTCTCATCCTCGGACAATTCAGGGTCCAACATTAAGACAGCAAAAACAAAGAAAAAAACAATGGTAACAACACCAATGATCAAACCTCCTGCGAATAGAAGTGTATCTAAAAGTTATCACTCAGATACCAATTTGTTGGTATGCAAACCACCAAAATTAGCTGTAAGAAAACTTGCAAGTGAAAATTAACATCACTCCAAAATATCCTGGACCAAAATCACCTAATAAACTCATACTGAAGAGTAAATGCAAGAATCAACAAACACCATTGGGTCAATGACAGAGATGAAACATGAAGCTTTTCACTGTAACCTGCTATAATTGCCAATGGCAGCGACCTTCCGCTGTTGGTGGAAAACAGAGGAACATGAAATGCAGTAGGTTGCAACTACAGGAAAATAAAATTATTCATGACAGATGGCTGCAGCTGAAACCTGCAATAACTTCTCATACTTTCTATACCAATAAAAAAAGAGTAATTACACTAAATACACAAAAGGATGAGAAAGCAATTAGACCCGCAATGCTCTATGGTTCTAAGTGTTGGGAAGTGAATTGTGTACATGAGCAAAAAATGGGAGGTGCGGAGATTAGAATGCTTTGGTGGATGTGTGGACACAGATTTGATAAAATTAGGAATGAATGTATCAGGGATAAGACAGAAGTAGCACCAATTGCAGAAAAGATGCGAGAAGCTCGTCTAAGATAGTTTGGACACGTACAAAGGAGACCATTAGAGGCACCTATTAGGCGTTGTGAGAGTCTAGTCAATGGACATGTTAAACGAGGGAGAGGTAGACCAATAAAGACTTGGAATGAAACTATACGGAAAGACATGATGTACTTAGGCATTAGTGAGATTATGACAAATGATAGGGCACAATGGAGACAAAGGATTCATAGAGCCGACCCCACTATAGTGGGATAAAGGCTTGAGTGTTGGTGTACACTAAATACACAAAAAGACAAAATTAGACCTAAATATATTCATTACTCTAACTCAAAATTTAAATACAAAAATTTAAGATAAAGCAAGTATATCTGAAGAGAACTTATATTAAGAATACCTGAAAATTAAACCCCCTCAAAGGCATCAGCAAATCCCATAGGCAGAGCTGCAGGATCCATATTACAATCAAATCTATAATTATAAACTTGAGGGCACTCCTACTGTTAGTATCAAAGTTTTTTCTCTTTAGTTTCTTGGATGACTAACTTGAACCAAGGGATCCACACAGAGGTTGTCTTTTGATAGTGCCTATAAGCATCTTCTCGGTCTTCTCGCTTCAGCATTCGTCGTTCGACGAGAACGATGATGTAGGCAACACAAAGGCTATTTGCAAGCGACCCGACAAACATCCATCCTTCGCCAACGTTCCAAGCAAAAACAGACAAACCCCACCACCACAACTGCTCCCGAAAGTAATTCGGATGGCGGGAGTAGTACCACAAGTCTTCGTTTAGGGCTCCGTTTGGGGGGACTTATTTCCACCGGTCAAGCGGTTACGACCGCATGAACCAGACCTTTGGAAATAAGTACCCCCAAACGGAGCCTAGGTTAGGCACCAGTTGATGCACTTCCTTTCTATAGCTAGCAGATTACAGCTCCGGTGAAGCAGAGGAGACACAGCCCAAGCACAGTTCTTTCACAACCACACAGAGGAATGGAAAAACAGTGGATATGATTACCTTGCAAACAACTGGGAAACAACTACACACCCCGATACAAACCACCTAAGAGCAAGCTCTGAACAGTGGGCACTCTCCGGTGAAGCTCCAGCAGCAGCCGTCACTTTTCCAGATCACAAAATGCATAAAAAACATACAACCCTAACTCAGGCTATTTATATGATTATAGCCTGAGTACTTACAGCCACATAAACATACTTAACTTAACATAAAGGTAAACAAAACAGCCAACAACACAACCGGTCCAACCGGGTACGCAACAATACTCCCAACTTAACCAGTTTCGTGTCCTCACGGAACGAAATCTGGAAATTTGCGCCGCAACGCCTCCAAGTCTTCCCACGTCGCCTCCTCCCTGCTCCCATTGGTCCAGTGAATCAGCAGTTGGGTGGCCACCCTCCCATTCTTTGGGACAATTCGTCTATCCAGCACCGTCCATGGCTCCACTAACAAATTGCCCTCTTCATTTACGACCTCCGGTAACGCCACCGCGGTCGGTGGAGGATCTCCCCGGTGTGCCTTGAGTTGAGAAATATGAAAGGTCGGGTGAATCTTTGCGGTGTCCGGGAGCTGCAACTTGTACGCCACTTCGCCCACCTTCGCCATTACCAAGAACGGTCCAAAGTATTTTTGTGCTAACTTTTGAGCCCCGTGGCTCCTCAAGCTCGTTTGGCGATACGGTTGCAATCTCACGTAGGCCCATGTGCCCACCTCCAAGTGCCGCTCCTGGCGCTTTTTATCCGCGAGAACCTTCATCCGATTCTGTGCGTGTGCCAAACTTTGTTTTAGTAAGCCGATGACCTTCTCTCGAGCGGCTAGTGAGCGGTCCACCTCGCCCACCCTAACCGACCCTTCTAGATAAGGTATGTGCAACACCGGTTCTTGGCCATATACCACCTCGTAAGGAGTCATGTGAATAGCGCTATGGAATGTGGTGTTGTACCACCATTCCGCCAAGGGTAACCATTCCGCCCAACCCCTCGGTCTATCAAAGCACATACAACGCAAGTAGCTCTCAATGCACCGGTTGACCACCTCTGTTTGCCCGTCAGTTTGCGGATGGTAGGCCGACGACAACTTCAGTTGAACCTTCATGGAGCGGAATAAAGCTTGCCAAAAGTCGCTCACAAAGACCGCTCCTCGATCACTGACAATCGAAGCGGGCAGCCCATGTAGCCGAAAAACTCCATCCATGAATACTTGGGCGACCCCCTCCGCCGTGTAAGGATGAGCCATGGCCATGAAGTGAGCATTTTTACTCAACCTATCCACCACCACAAGGATTGTAGATTTCCCCTTACTCTTGGGAAGGCCCTCAATAAAGTCCATGGAGATGTCTTGCCATACGCGTTCGGGGATGGGGAGGGGTTGTAACAGCCCGGCCGGTCGTTCGTTGCTAGACTTGCATTGTTGGCACACCGTGCATTGTTGTACATACGTAAGGACATCCGCCTTCATCCTCTTCCAATAGAACATCTTTTTCAACCGGTGATGGGTTGCCGTAACCCCCGAGTGACCGCCCACCGCGCCGTCATGATATAACTGCAGCAAGTGTTGCTTGAGAGGTGCATCCTTCCCCACTACCAATTTCCCCTTCCGGCGAAGAATGTTGTGTTGCCATGTGTAGTCGGGTTTGGCGGTACCATCCTGCTCTTTTTGCTCCACAATTTTCTGAATCCGTGCATCCCCATGCCACGATTGTTTAACCTTCTCTAGGAGGTCCGACGTCACCACCGACACCCCAAATGCTGTCCCCGCCGGCTCCCCGGTTTCCTCAGTGCAGCCCTCAAATTGGCGAGATAAGGCATCGACACATATATTCTCCTTCCCTTTGCGGTAATGAATGACATAGTCATATCCCATGAGCTTATAGAGATACTTTTGTTGGGCCGGTGTCACCAACTTTTGATCCGTCAAGAAGCGGAGACTTTGGTGATCAGTTTTTATGATGAATTTTCCGCCGACAAGGTAGTGTCGCCAATGTTGGACCGCCAAAACAATGGCGAGCATTTCCTTCTCATAGGCCGGTAGCAAGGTGTTCTTCCTCCCCAACGCCTTACTAAAGAATGCAAGGGGTCGGTTAGCTTGTGTAAGGACCGCCCCTACTCCGCTGTTAGACGCATCCGTCTCCACCGTGAAGGTGTTTGAAAAATCCGGTAGTGCCAAGACGGGTGGTGTAGAAACAGCCCGCTTCAGTTGGTCAAATGCTTTCCCCGCCTCGTCGTCCCAAGAGAAGGTGAACTCCTTTAAGAGTCGTGTGAGGGGCCTTGCCATGGTCCCGTAATCTTTGATAAAGCGCCGGTAATAACCGGTCAACCCCAAAAATCCGCGCAACTTCTTCAAGGAGGATGGAGGTGGCCAATCTAGCATGGCTCGGATCTTGAGGGGATCCGTGGCGACCCCCTTGTCGGAAATAATATGGCCCAAGTAGTGCACCTCTTGAAGACCGAATCCGCACTTAGATTTCTTCAAGAACAAGTGGTGTTGTCGGAGCACTGTCAAGGTAGCGGCAAGATGTTCCAAGTGGGCCTCCCAAGATGAACTGAATACCAATATGTCATCGAAGAACACCAAGATGGACTGCCGTAGTTGCGGTTGAAAGAGTTTGTTCATCAAACTTTGGAAAGTGGACGGAGCGTTTGTTAAGCCAAATGGCATAACAAGGAACTCGAAGTGCCCATGATGCGTCCGAAAGGCTGTCTTGTGCACGTCGCCCTCCGCCATACGGACTTGGTGATAACCTGCTCGCAAGTCAAGTTTAGAAAAAAAAACAGCACCATGTAATTCATCAATGAGTTCCTCAATAAGCGGAATTGGAAAGTTATCTTTGACGGTATTTTGATTAAGCTTCCGGTAGTCCACGCACAAGCGCCAACTACCGTCCGTTTTCTTGACCAAGACCACGGGCGAAGCGAACGGGCTGCCACTCGGCCGAACCGTCCCTACCTCCAACATCTCCTTGACCAACCCTTCGATTTCCGTCTTTTGTAACGGCGAGTAGCGGTACGGTCGCAAGTTGATATCCGCCTTGTCATCCTTCAACCGAATGTGATGCTCATGGCCGCGGTTTGGTGGAAGGTTTCTGGGTTCGCCAAACACATCATCGAACTCGGCGAGGACTGCTTCCAATTGGCCGCTCCTCGGTTCTCCCAAGTCGGCCCCCCCGCTTGATCCTTCCATGCGGAGCCCGTAACCCTCCGCCGCCGGGTCGTGTTGTGGCGTAATGCTACAAACCGCCATCATGCTACATTGTCCACCCCCTTTCAATATCAATTTGTGCATGCGTTGTTGCTTTGTCCACGTCCCTGTCGTACTTTGGGAGCCTCGTAAAGACACCTTCCGGCCTTGACTAACAAACTCCATCTGGAGATTCTTAAAGTCCCAATGCACCACCCCCAATGTGATGAGCCATTGGACTCCAAGCACAACCTCGCAGCCACCTAATGGTAATACGAGCATTTCAGATGTAAAACATACGCCTTGCATGCACCACTGAAACTCCTCCACCTTCTGCGAGCTGGCCAACGTCCTTCCATTCGCAATTGCCACATTAAACATAGGGATAGGGGTGAGCTTACATTGCAATCTTGCGGCGGCGTGGACATCAATAAAGTTGTGAGTGCTCCCCGAATCAATAAGGATGCTAATAGGCTTCCCCCGATATGATGCAATGACGCGCATGGTGTGGAAGTGTGTCAACCCGGTTAAGGCGTTGAAAGATACTTGCGGTGGTGCGCCGTCAGAATGTTCCTCCGCCACCATACCAAGGTCCCCCGATTCTTCATTGGTGAACTCTACCTCCCCTTCCTCCAACACTGGGTCGTCCTCGTCGTCCGGAATGAGCTCCAACGTATAAGATTGAAGCTTGTCCGCACACCGATGCCCCGGTGTAAATTTTCTATCACACCAAAAGCATAGACCTTTACTCCGCTTCTCCTCCATTTCACGGTGAGTTAAGCGCGGGTGGTTGCGACGGCCCGTTGTCGGAATTGGGGCGCTGCTCGTGTGAGTGGGCTGCTGCGGCCAACTGTTTGGAGGTAGAGGCCGGTCACGGCTCGGTCCCCCCCAACCCGAGTTGCCCCCACTTCCCCGTCGATGTGCCGCGGTGAGTTGATGTTCTTGCAACCGTGCTAAGGAGCACACCTCGCGCAGCGTTTTGGGTTGAAACATGCGCACGGCGAACTCAATTTCTGGTTTGAGGCCCGCCAAGAACAAACTGAGAGCATATTCTTCCGTGATAGAGACTCGGTGGTAGATAACATCGAAGGAATCCACATATGATTGCACCCCTCCCGTTTGCCGCAAATTCTTCAACTCTCTCATGGGATCATCCATTAAGAGAGAACCAAACCTTTCCGTAATAGCTTGTGCGTACTCCTCCCAGTACGGCCCTTGGCGTGTAATACGGGCTTTCATGTAAGCTTGGTGCCAAAAGAGCGCCTTCCCCTCCACATGGGCAGCCGCAATCTTCACCCGTTGCTCCTCCGGTGTGCCATCTATTTCAAAAAACTGCTCACAGCGGTATATCCAATCCGTAACCGCCTCCCCCGAAAATTTTGGGAACTCCAGTCGTGAAAAACGCGTGGTCAGCGGTCCTGTGGAGTGGTGCTGCTGGGGCGAGTCCGCGGCGGAGACTGGTGTGCCGGAGCCTCCAGCCCGGCCGCTCTGCGCCGTCTCGCAGAACATGCGAACCTGATCCTCCAATGCCTGGATCGATTGCGCCATAGCTTCCTGTGAGGTCTTCAATGTCTCCACGTCCTGTGCCAACTCCTTCGTCGCCGGCGCCATCGGATGGGTGGCCGGAGATGGCTCTGATACCAGTGATGCACTTCTTTTCTATAGCTAGCAGATTACAGCTCCGGTGAAGCAGAGGAGACACAGCCCAAGCACAGTTCTTTCACAACCACACAGAGGAATGGAAAAACAGTGGATATGATTACCTTGCAAACAACTGGGAAACAACTACACACCCCGATACAAACCACCTAAGAGCAAGCTCTGAACAGTGGGCACTCTCCGGTGAAGCTCCAGCAGCAGCCGTCACTTTTTCAGATCACAAAATGCATAAAAAACATACAACCCTAACTCAGGCTATTTATATGATTATAGCCTGAGTACTTACAGCCACATAAACATACTTAACTTAACATAAAGGTAAACAAAACAGCCAACAACACAACCGGTCCAACCGGGTACGCAACACCAGTCTGGCGCCTTTATATTTCAGGATTTCATTTCCTTGCATGAAATTGTTGAGTTGTGTATCAGCGAAGAAGGCAATGGAGGTTCCACTGAAGCATGCAGAAGTAGCTATAAAATCCCAAAATCCCCAGGGGTTTTTGCTGGAGTGAATTGCATACATTGGAAGGCAAATGCCAATCAGAAGGATCTGCCATGTAGAATAAACTGTTAGGCGTTAGGTTTATTTTTGTTTTACATTAGACAAACAAGTTTGTAAGTTTATGAAGAGAAATCATGCAAAAAAAAGATTATCAAGTAAGAGTTGAAGCCTAAAAGTTGCTTTAAAATCATTAATTTGACTGCATTTGATGCTGAATTTTGTAGGAAACTATACGTATAATTATTGGGTTGGTATGGATTCAAAGTGGATCGGTACTAGGAATCCTTCTCTTATTTTTGGTTCGGATCCGAATTTGAAAACGGCATGCAAGGAAAATACCCAGCTCTATTAATGGTGTTAATTTAGTCTCTCTTGCCTAAAATTAAACCACTACCATTATTACTATATATATATATATGTTAGTATATATAGAATGGAATTATTTTATTCCTATTTGATTTTCCCATACAAGGAGGAAGAGAGGAATCTATTCCTTATTTATTTTGGCCTGTAAGAATAGAAATTCGTGGAGAAGCTGTAGCCGCCTGGTAGAGAAAAAGGACAGCCGCCCCCTCTTGCGTGGGAGTATTCCACTCCTTGTTCACGGAAAGGAGGAGCCGCCGCGTGAAGGAGTTCTCGTCGCCCCGGGCTCGAGTTGAAGGAAGGTCGCCGCCGCCGGTGGTTGCCAGTGGTGCGACCCCGTGCGGCGGCATCGGCGGCGTTGGTGCCAATCTCGCCTTGTTTCTTTCTTCTACGTGGAACCCTCGACGCATCTCCCGGCCTTGGAGATGATAGCCACCGGTCTTGGAGGAGAGGGTGTTTGCCAGTCTTGGAGGAGATGATGTGGTGCGAGCGTGGCGGCGAAGGCCTGCGGTGGTGCAGTGGCCTTGACAAAATTTCTCTTCAGCGGTGCGGACATGGCGGCGAAGGCTTGTGGGAGTGCAGTGGCCTTGATGGTGTTTTCTCCGGTGGTGCGGCTTGGCGTCGATGGCGTGCGTGAGTGCAGTTGGCCGCGACGGTGCTTCTCCGGTGGTGACGGGTGGTTTGGTCGTCATCGGACGATGAAGGTTCTTCGTGATCCTTGTGCGTCCGCTGTGCTAGCGGATTGCAGTCCAGATAATTCTCTCTCCCGCGGATTGAGCGAGTCCGGCTCTCCGCGGTGTTTTCTGTAACGGACGTCGGTACACTTTTTCATGTATTATTATTGCAGTTATATTAATTTTATATATATGCAGAGTTTTTTGCTCAGATTTCAGTTCTTGTCTATCCTGTAAATATTTGGTTGCGTCTAGGAGATATTTTCCGCTTTATATCCCAACACCTTCAAGACCATATAAAAGGTGCATGCCCTCTTGTTTCTTTGCTGCAGCAGATCACACAATCCAGAGATCAATAGCTGCAAGCTTGTGAGACAAAGGCAGTGAGGGCACAACACCAGGCGGCCTGGGTGCGCATTCAGTGAGACCAGGTGGTGGTGTAAATATGGGGTGAACAGTGCTTTGATGGAGGATGGAAGTCAGATCTAGAAATAGCCTAGCACATGCAACTCTCGGAAAGAACTCACAAGCTCATATCTAGTATTTACGGATGGACCTCAATTAGATATAACCCGGTGTAACTGATAACATCAAATATGTGACACATATTCTCTTTGTTGAACCCCTACTTTGCATTAATTATCCATGTATTTTTATGTTATGATGATGGATTTTACACATTGTGTTTTTATGATAAGGTATTGATGAAGGTGCATAGTGGAGTAATTGAGAACAATTTGGAGCTAATGGAACCACTTGGAACGAAATATGAGCATTCGCAAAGGCAAAGGAGCAAGAATAGGAAACACACATACAAAACACACGCACAAAACACACGTTCGCGTGTCAAAAAGCACGACTGCTATCAGTTCTTGTGTTTTGGTTGGATGAAGGAAAGGAAAACGCATGTCTAACCGAGCACGTGTGTCATAACCGTGTTCCTATAGTTCAATATGAACGTATGACCATGCGTTCTTCAAGAGGCATGCCTGTGTGTTTATCCACACACCCATGCATTTCCCATGTTTCTCCACTTTTCCGACAATTATTGGCGTCTATTGTTGCAGAATAGTCATTCACTCCCCCCTATCAGGATCCTCTCCATTTCAAGTGAAATGGAGGGGATCCATTTCACGGTCGAGATTGAAATGCTTTCGATCCGACGGGTTCATCATTTCCCATGTTTTTTTAGATTTTTTTAATCAAAAAAATCTCCACCACAAGATTTCTTTCCAACTTGTCTTGTCTATTAGATATTGAAATGGATCCCCTCCATTTCAAGTGAAATGGAGAGGATCCCGATCCCTCCTTCATAAGTTTTATCAGAAATAAGTTGTTGATCCAAGCTTAGGCTTACTCAGCAACACATATAGGCCCCAAGTTTTAACACATGCATGCGGGGAGAGGAAGAGGAAAAGGTAGAGGCCCAAGAGGCAATGGGCCTATCTAGGAAAAGTATTCTAAAGTTGAAAGAAAGGTACATAAATTGACAAAGAAATTGTATGCTCCTGATCTCAGCTCTATGGGTATGTCTACCAGATTTTCTGAAGTTAAGCCAAGCACCAAGGAGCCAGAGCCTTAAATGTGTCAAGCTCTGAAGGGAAGACTTGAAGAGATCAATGAAGCCAACAAGCTTGAGTTTGGAGCCTCCCAGAAAACCATTGAAAATAAGAGGATGTTTATAGTTTATCTAATGATGGGCAAGAAGAATAAAGACTTTCTAAATCCTCAAGATAAAAGGTTGTTAGATGTTGCCACTTATATTGCTAAAAATCACGAGACCTTTTTTGTTTAAGCATCTGAACACATGCTAAGGAAGGATTAGATTTTAGAGAAGATACATATATTAAGTACAAGAGGACTAAGCTTGAAGGCCCATCTTTTGTGAAGTCAAGGGATGCTCTTGTTTTGCACCATGGCGCTCCTCCTAAACCACTTGCCCAGAGCCTAAGGTTTCGTTTGGGGGGACTTATTTTCACCGGTCAAGCGGTTACGATCGCATGAACCAGACCTTAATTAAGGTCTGGCTCATGCGGTCGTAACTGCTTGACCGGTGAAAATAAGTCCCCCAAACTGAGCCTAAGATCAACATTCCTGAAAAATCTGTAGCATAGATAGATACAACAGGAAGAAGAAAATATATCAAAGGAAAGAAGGTGATTGAGACAAGCACTGAAACTATTGTGATCAAGGACATGATTGTTGAGGTACACAGAAGAGGCTATGATGATTCGAGAAAGTTGGAAATTAAGTATTACTACGAAGTCCTTGAAAGAGAATCATGATAAATCAAGAAGAAGATATACTAATTTTGTTATTATGACACAAGAAAATTTGTTTGATGCTCTCTGTGTTTTTCTTGCTAACAAACTAATCAGGAAATAAAGACTTGAAGATCTAAGCTCGTGATATCCAGTAGTGTTTTTCTCTCTTGTGCTATAGTATTTCTACGTAAAGGAATGAGTAAGTTGCTACTTAGGTTTGAATATTTCTTTTTTATTTCTCCAAGTTTTGGCCTTGTGTATTCTCTAACTTTATTTACTCTCTTTTATGCTCTTATTTTTCTTTATATCACTGTACTTCCTTGTAAAGTATGGTATATCAAATAGAGAGATTATTGGAAAAACTCTTGATTTGATACACCAAATTACTCTTAAAGTGATCTAGGTTAAGCCTTAATCATGTATAGAAAGAATTTATTTCATTTTCTTGGTCTGCAGGCAAAAGACTTGGCCTTATTGTTGAGAAGATGCGGAATCGTCAATCTCAGATAGGCCTATGCCAAATTTCATTAGACGCACAACTCTATTCTGTCGAATTCTTCTCAGAGCATGAATCATTGCCAAAGTTTAAGTATAAGAAGACATGTTAATCTACATTCAGAGCGCGGAGCACAACGCTTATTATAATAAAGTAATAGAGTCGCAGGTCAACTTCTACTTGTTGGAGAAAGTGTTTTTTTATTTAATATCTAATATGTAATCCCATATATATAGGTATATGGGCTGCCACTTGGTAATGAGAATTATTATTTTCACTCTCAACATGGTATCAGAGCAGCAGCCCTAGGGTTCGCACGATCCGTCGCTTGCTCTGCGCCGTCTCCCGCGCCCGATCCGCCGCCATCTCCCGCGCCCGATCCGTCGTCGCTCCACCGCCGATTGTCGCGCCCTCGGCCTCCGTCCCTCTTCCTCTCGAGCGACCGCGGCTCCATCTCCGCCCCTCTTTCTCTCTAGTGCCCGCGGCTCCACCTCCGCCCCTCTTCCACTTTGGCGCACGCCGCTCCACCTCCTCCCCTCGTCCTCTCTTTCTCTCATGCTCTAGGGCCTCCAGTCACATGTGGTCTGGATCTTCTTGTTTCTGGGGTTTCCCCTTTCCTTTTCTCGTCATTCCTTGCTCTCTATTGGGTATGTGAGTTCTTTGTTAAATTTTCACTCAAGATGATCAACAAGATAGTCTGACGCCAAATTAATATTCTCAGAGCTATCAAAATCACACCTTGATCAAGCAGAAACTGGGAAAACAAGCTCAAACAGCAGATGCAGACAGAAGGAACAAGCAGTTCAAATTTTTATTATCTTCTTTACAGTGCGAGGTATAAATGACGAGACTTGATTTCGCCAACTACAAACAGGAAGCAAGAAAAACACACAAGAAACAACCCGAGAGGACAGAGCCGGAGACCGCCTAAACCGCTAGTCCGCCGAAGCCGCCGAGACCGCGCGAACAGTTACTGCTACACTGAACTGAAACTACTGAGTCCGCAAAGACCGCGAGGTCGCGCGGACAGGCTGTTATTCCAAGAACACCTTGTCACTCTCTACAAGCCGCCTAACCGCAGTCGCTTTGCTGCCAGAGTCCGCGAACAAGAAGACAAACTGGCGAATAGGCCACCGAAACTGGAGGACACCGTTATTGAACTGTAAGCTGAAGAGAAGACCGATTAGCCACAAATGCGACCTGCTGAAGCCGCTGGAAGTAATACGCAAGCTAGCTGACCCCTGACCGAAATCAACACCAAAAACCTGGCTTCTCAGCGTTAGCTGCACAACCTGCAAACAACAACAACCGGTTAACCTTCTCAGACCGCACGGACTGACAAAACTGAGGCCACAGCTTTTAATCCACGCTCAACTTACTGTTCACTCTGTTACAAATGAGGTGCCACAGAGTCCTATTTATAAGAGCGGGGTGAAGTGTGATCACCGCCCTAAGAGATAGGCTAACTGCCCCCTGATCGCAGCTAACACTTACCAGTCCGCCCAGTCCGCAAGGACAAGGCCAGACATCAGCCAAACCGACAAGCACCAAGACAGGAAGCCAGTCCACAACCTGGAAAACACTGCGACAGGACGTATGCACCGCACCAGCTCGCCACACAAGTCCACGAACAACAGGCACAGACCGCCCGGTCAACAAGCGGACTTGCGGATACCCTGGACTTCTCACAGATTGTGACCAAGTCCAGCGACATCCAACAACAAGGCGTGAGCTCGGCGGACAAGAACCCTGACCGCCAACTCCATGAGGCAGTCCGCCGACCACGAACACCGGTTAACACCAACCGCTCCAGAGATCAAGGGCATGGGCAAATGCCGATCTCGCGATCTCCAACACAGTCCGCCATAGCGAACACAAGAAAGAGACCGCCACTACTTGCTGATAAACCACCTATCCACCCGGTTACTCCAAGAACCTCACATCAGACCGCCATCACCAGACCGCCAGGTTGCTCCAACAGACCGCATGGACAGTCCGCCCATGCCGCCCGGACTTCCCGATCACCCACTTACGCTTCACAAATTTACACACTCTCCCTTGAAGTGAGAAGTGGTGATCAAGCCCAGTAGTCCCCATAGCCGTTGAAATGGCCCCTTCGACAATGGTTTCGTGAAGATGTCAGCAAGGTTGTCTTCACTCCGAACATGCCCGACCATAAGAGATCCCTCCAACACCTTCTCCCTTATGAAGTGGTGCTCGATCTCTATATGCTTGGTCCTTGCGTGACAAACTGGATTGTTCATCAGTTTGAGAGCACTCTCATTATCACCTCGGAGTAGAGTAGGACCTTGCACTTCCTCATGGATGTCCTCTACTAACCTCCTTAGCCAGATGGCTTCTCGAGTAGCCAAGGCCGAAACCTTGTACTCTGCTTCCGTAGTAGAGACGGACACTGAGTCCTGCTTCTTTCTACACCACGAGATGCTAGCTGATCCACAAGTGAAAACATAACCCGATGTTGATCTTCGATCATCCGAGTCACCATCATAATCAGCATCCGTGTATCCTAGCAATGAAAAGCCTGTGTCCCTCCTATAAAGGAGTCCCATATCAAAAGTAGTCTTGACATACTTCAAGATATTCTTTGCCGCCACAAGATGAGACTTCCTTGGCTCTGCAATAAACTGACTTACTCAGCCAACATCATAAACAATGTCTGGCCTTGTAATCGTTAGGTAGATCAAGCTCCCCACTAGAGCTCTAAACACCAAGGGATCAGGAAGAATCCTTCCTTCATCTCGTCGAAGCTTCAACCCATAATCCAGAGGAGTAGAACAACTCTTCTCTTCCCTCATGCCGAATCGATTCATAATGCAATCCGCATATCCTTTCTGGGAAATGAGTATCTCGCTCTCCTTCCTCTCCACTTCGAGACCGAGAAAGTGATGAAGCTCTCCCAAGTCTTTCATCTCGAAGCGAATAGCTAGCTCAGCCCTGAGCCTAGCTACCTCCTCCTCGGAATTCCCTGTGATGATCATGTCATCAACATACAACAGGACCAAGACCTAAAGATCCCCCTTCTTCTTGATGAACAAGATTGAATCCGAGTTAGAAGCAAGATATCCGCAGAATTGGAGGTATTCTGCTATCTTCCCATACAAAGCTCTTGGAGCCCGCTTCAACCCGTAGAGAGCCTTCCTGAGTTTACAGACGTAGTCCGGATGAACTTCAGAAACAAATCCAAGCGGCTGATCCATGAAGATGTCCTTATCAATCTCTCCGTAAAGAAAAGTGTTCTTTACGTCAAGCTGCCACATTCTCCATCCTTGGCAAGCATCCAAAGCGATCACCACCTGAACCAAAGTCATCTTCGCGACTGGACTAAAATTATCCTTATAGTCCTCTCCATACTGTTGTGAGAATCCTCGAGCAACAATGCGAGCTTTGTATCTTTCGATGCTCCCATCAACCTTCTTCTTCAACTTGTACACCCACTTGCAAGTCACTGGAGTAATGCCATCAACCCTGGGCACAAGGTCCCAAGTTTCATTCTTCTTGAGAGCAGCCATCTCCTCTTCCATTGCATCTTCCCACTCCTTGACTCTAGTGGCCTCGTTGAAGCTTGAAGGCTCACGCTCATCAAGAGGGCCTGCAAAGAAACAGGAGACAAAGCTCACTGTATTTCCTTCGTAATAACGAGCTGGTGTCTTGATGATCCTCTTCGATCTTTGAAGAGTCTGTTCCTTGCTCACCACCTCCGCTGCTTCTTCAGAATCAGCTCTATTCCCGGGCATACTTGGAGTATCACCTCCCCTGCTTCCTAAACAAGAAGCCTCTGCCCAAGAGCTTGAAACACCTAGAGCTCCTGGTGACACAAGCAACTCTACTTGAAGATCTTCAGCAGCTTCCTTCTGCCCTTCATCAACCCTGCTCTCCTGTAGCTCAACAGAGCCACCTCCATACGACTTCAGTTCATCAAAGACAACGTCTCTTGACACAACAAACTTTCTTGTCACAGGATCCATGCACTTCCATCCCTTCTTCCGCTCATCATAGCCCACAAAGACAAGTTTCCTTTCCTTTGTATCAAGCTTGGTCCTTAGAGCATCCGAGACATGCACATAACAGGTTATTCCAAACACTCGAAGGTGTTCCATGCTAGGCTTCTCCTTGAACACCGTCTCATGAGGAGACTTCATGTTGATCAGACTCAGAGGTATCCAATTGATGACATAAGAAGCACAAGACATCCCCTCTGCCCAATTAGACCTAGGAATGCCTTTAGCATGAAGCCAGCACTTGCAAGTCTCTGTTAGATGACGGATCTTCCGCTCTGCTACTCCGTTTTATTGTGGAGTATGAACACAAGTAAGCTCCCTCTAAATGTCTTTCTTTCTGCAGAAATTAGAGAACTCGGAAGAGACAAACTCACCATCATTGTCTGATCTGAACTTCTTGATCTACAGGCCAAGCCGGCCCTCCACCAGTTCCTTGAACTCCACAAATAACTGGAATACTTCTGCCTTATCCTTCATGAAATATACCCAAGTGTATCTTGAGTAGTCATCAATCAGAACCAGCATGTATCGGCTGCCTCCAAGACTAGCGGTAGTAGTTGGCCCCATAAAATCACCATGGATGCACTCCAATGGTGCCTTGCTCCTTGTTTGAGACTTGTCAAACAGAAGGCGATGAGCTTTGCCGAACTGACAACCTGCACAAACATGGCCATCTCCGTAGGATGACAACTTTGGCAAGCCTTTCACAAGGCTCCTCAATGCCATAGCTTTCAGCTTGTCCATCCCTACATGCCCTAGCCTTTCATGCCAAATAGCAGCATTATCATTGGCCCTCATTCGATCAACATAAGAACTTGTTGATAAAACAAACAACTCTCTTACTCTCCTCCCAACGTGAGCAATATCAGCCTTCACCGCTGATATGTTGCGAAGAAACTTCACTTTTGTTGGCCCAAACAGAACGTGATAGCATGCGTCTACCGCATTGGTCACAGAAAATAGGTTCTTCTTCATGCCCGGTACATGATACACACTCCTTAACGTGAGTGGCCCCTTATCAATACCTAAGGACACAACCCCCTCTTTCTCTACTGCATGAACAGTATTATCAGCAGTAATAATAACTTTGTTACCTGAGTAAGTCTGCAGTGAGGAGAACTTTGACTTGTCTCCAGTGAGATGATGACCACACCTGGAGTCCACGATCCAATCATCTTCGAAGTCGATGGAGGACAAGGAACGGACACAAGTGCCCGTCATGAAAGCTCCACCCCATCTAGCTTCCTCAGTACTAGATCAAGCTTCCTCCTTGCCTGTAACATGCCCAGGCTGTAGCTTAACCTTGCAGTCATGCTTGAAGTGACCCGGCTGATGACACCTGTAGCACTTCAAACTCTTCTTTCAGTCCTTCTTAGGAGCAATGCTCCTCTCTTGTTGATAAGAGGTTGAAGGCTCATCTTCAACAATGGTCTTCTTCTTCTTCCCTTCCCATCTCTTCTTCTTCTTGTCTATGAAGAGCGCTTCACTAACTCCTTCAGAGATAGTGACTCCAGCCATCTGTCTGGCCAAACTTTCCTGCAAAGCAAGCAGGTTCTCAAGTTCCAGCAGAGATGGCTGAGTTGCCCAGCCTTGAATAGAAGTTAAAAAAGGCCACATAGTCCTTCCACAAGACGCAGATTATGTGCTTTTTCAACTTAGCCTCAGAGATGGGCTCATCGGGATCAAGCGCTGATAACTCAACACATAGACTCTTCATCTTCAGAAAGAACTTAGGGATGGTCAGGTCTCCTTGAGTTGTCTTAGCCAACTCATTCTCTAGAAACTATAGCCTAGCTACGTTCTTCCTGTTGAACAACCCATCGAGGGAAGTCCAAATATCAGTTGCTGACTCACATCCAATGATGTGATCAAATAGCTCCGGTAAGAAAGCCCGTTTGAGGGTAAACTCAGCCTTTGCATTTGTTGGATCCCTAGTTTGAATTTGGGCTAGGTTCACGAATTAGGATGTGTTTGACCCCCATTGTATAGCTAGGGTCAAGTCTTTTAGTCCTAGAGTTTAGGCTAGTCTTTAGGTTCAACCTTCATGGACCAGCCAGCAGAGGACTTCAGTAGATTCAAGACTTAACAGAATTAAGAGTTCAAATTATCAGTTCGAAATTCTTTGAACTCAGGTCGACGATCGTCAATCTAAGATCAACGAACTCAAATTTCTTTCTCTGAGTTGAGCTCGACGATATTCGAGCTCAGGTCGACGATTTCTTCCTTCAGACAGATTCTCTTCTCGACGAACTTAGAGCGTAGAATTGGAAAGTTATTTCCAGATTGAAGTTCGCTGAGCTCAGGTCGACGAACAAGAATTCTCAGCTCGACGAACTTGGAACTCCGGTCGACGAATTCTGTTCAGAGGTCGACGAATTCTGTTTCCCAAGATAGAATGAGAAGTTTTCCTTGTTTCTGTCCTTATTTGGTATATTATTTAGCAGTAATTCTCTGAGTAATTAATGCTTATATTCTCTAGAATATAACCGTTATTGACAACATTAATATGGTCTTCATCAGGATTAATTACTTGCTTATTTTAATATGACAGTTGGGGAAACTCATTTAAGTCAAATATTCCAGCCGTTTCATTCTCTAGATCAGTCAGTAATTAATGACTTGGAATTCAAATTTCAAGGGAGAATTTTGATAGCAGAATATAAAAGATATTTTCTCTTTTCAGACAGCTATGCATGCATACACAGACCAAACCAGTAAGTGATAACACAAGAGCAATACAGAGAAGTGACACAGAACAACATACAGAACTCTCTCTCTCTCTCTCTCTGTTCAGAAATCATTCTGTTTTCCCTTGATCTTTCTGAAGACTGAAGAAGAACATCCATCACATATCAAGAGTCTTCTTCTACTTCTACTCCAGGAATCTTCAAGGACAACAACTTTGAATCAGTCTGCAAGTTCCTGGATCTTTCAAGACAAGGCTGAAGACCTACACCCTGAGCAAGGCTCCAAGCTTCCTGAACATCTCTACATTTTAGAAGGAGTCTTGACCACAACAATGAACAAGTCTTCTCTATTGTATAGAGAAAAGAGAAGACATGATCACCTCTCTCAACCTCCTGTAAAAAGAGTTTATTAACTCCCTTCAAAAGTTTATTGTTGGTTTTTGGGCACCTGATCAAAAGCCTAAAGGGTTGTGAGATGTCCCTGTAAATAGATCTTGTGGTGGCAGTCACCAGATCAAAAACCTGATAGTGGATTCCTACCAGGGTGGTAGAAGAGTGATGTACCCAGTTTGGGGAACCACTATAAAATTCTTGTGTTGTTTGGTTGATCATTTTCCTTTTGTTTTGTTGTGCTGTGATAGAGTAGCTTCCCTGTTTCTATTTCTTTCTATATTATTATTGGTATCACCTATTTTCTCTGATATAAAATTAAAATAGCCAAAAGTTTTAATTACTCTATTCACTCCCCCTCTAGAGTAAATCAGGTCTATCCCCTTTCTTTCAATTGGTATCAGAGGCAGGTTCCTTTGATTGTACAAGTTAACACTTGAACCAAAAAATCCTTGTTAGATCTGATTTTCATTTCCTAGTTTTTTTTGTTTTATATCATGGCACAAAACAAAGATTATGCAAGGACCAGACCTCTAGTCTGCAACTTGAATAAGTTTGCTATCTGGAAGGCAAGAATCAAGTTATATATGAATTCTATTGATGAGGACATTTTTAATTCCATTTTGACAGTACCAACAACTCAAGAGACTACATCTACTTTAACTTCTAGTACTCTTGCTGTTCCACCACCTGAGTGGACAGATGCTCAAAAGAAGGCCAAAATAGCTGATGCCAAGGCCATGAATATTCTGGCTTAGACAATGTCTGATGAAATTTTCCAAAAGGTGGAAGAGTACACCTCAGCTAAGGCTATCTGGGATTCCCTAAACCAAATGGTTGCTGGTTCTGTAGATGAGAGAAAGGACAGGAGATCTAATCTCATCTCCCAATATGAAAACTTCAAGAAAGAAGAGTCAGAGTCTGTGAGTGACATGTACAACAAACTAGGCTCAATAATCAATGTGCTGAAGACTTTGGACAAGGATATAACTCTCATAGAGGTTAATGATAAAAAACTTATGTGCTTCCCCAGCTCATGAGATTCCAGAATCTGGCCAATCAAGGAAGCTAGAAGTCTGAATGAGATCTCTGCTGAATCTCTACTTGGAAAGCTCAAATATTATGAGCAGTTGATGAAGACTAGAGAAGCTGCTAAGCAGAAGACCTCCACACCAGGAAGAAAAGAGCCAAGCATTGCATTCAAAGCATCTGAAGAAATAGAAGCTCCCTTAGCTAGTGAAGAATTTCTGAGTCTCCTAGCCAAAAGATTCTACAAGATGGGAAAGAAGGATTTCAGAAGGAAGTCATCTAGGCAAGATGACAAGCCATGGTATGACAAGACCCCAACTATATAATTTGTTTGCTTTGGTTGCAGGAAGCTAGGACACTTCATCTCAGAGTGTTAAGAGAACCAAAAGAAGGAGAGAAGAAGAGAAAAAGAACCCAGGAAGCAACACTACAACAAGCCCTCCTCCAATAAGCATACGAGAAAGGAGAAAGGATTTATTGCTGAAACCTGGAGTGAAACTGAAGACGAATCTTCATCTTCCAGCTTTAGTGAAGATGAAGAAGAGGCTAAGGCAAAGGAAATTTGCTTGATGGATATTGATGCATCAAGCAGCCTATCTGAAGCTGAGCAATCAGATAGTGAAGAACCTTTATCTGAAGAGGATCAGGTACTGCCTTCCTTTGATTTCAATTCAGAAAATTTTAGAACTAAATTTAAATCTCTATGTATTGATTTAATTAATTCTGAAAAAGAAATTAAACAACTTAGAGAAAAACTAACAGAACAAGATGACTTCATTTCTAAAAACATTAAAATAAAAGAAGAATTAACTTTAGCAAATGAACAGATCATCACATTAAAAATTGAATTAACTGAGGCTAGGCAACTTGAAGAATCCCTAAATGGGAGAAGTATCAAGTTGATGGACATCACAAGCACAGTGAATGCCAGACTTAATGGCAAGCTGGGCTTAAGTGCTTCATCAAGCCAACCCCCATTGATTCAAAAAATTATTCTAACAACTTCAATTAAATTTATTTCTAAAAAAGGCAAGGAGAAGATAGATAATCACAATGTTAACCAAGCAGAATTAAAACAGAAGAATAAGAAAAAGAATAAGGAAAAGCCTAATTATAACAATGTTCAGCAGATTTCGTCGAACTCAGATCGAAGAAATGTGTACAGTTCGTCGAACTTAAGTCGACGAACTCCGAACGCAAACTTTTATTATAATTATTCTCTGAACTACGATCGACGAAATCAGTATGGTTCTTCGAGTCGAGATCGACGATATTGGGGGCCATAAAATGAATATTTTCATTTTTATGAGTGGAGTTCGACAAACTCATCCCCATTCGTCGACCTCAGATTGACGAACTTACCAGAATTTGTCGACCCCAGTTCATAATAACAGAAACTTTAATTCTAACAAACCATTTAATTAATCAAGAGATTATGTTAATCCATTTACCCAGTGGATAATTCCACCTAAAAGATTTCACCCCCTAGGTTATTAAAATCAACCAGAATACTCCTATATTTCCAGTTTTAATTATGTGAATAAACAAGGACCCAAGGTAACTTGAGTCAAGAATAGCTAATCTGTTTTATTGTAGGTGAAATACTATCCCACCACAGAGAAACAATGGTATCTGGATAGTTGTTGTTCAAAGCATATGACTGGCAGCAAGGACAACTTAATCAACTATAAGTCAAAGCTAGGACCCAAAGTAATATTTGGTGACTCTAATTGTGGCCAAACTGAAGGATATAGAAAGGTCAAAATTGGAGCAGTCGCCTTCAGGAAGGTAGCTTATGTAAGTGGACTGAAGCACAACCTTATATCCATAAGTCAGTTATGTGATGAAAGGTTTCAGGTATCATTTAATAAAACTTCCTGTATTATTACTTCTGTAGATAACCAAGTTGTGCTAACTGATACTAGAGTAGGAAATATCTATGTAGTTAACTTTAAGTCAGCTAAAACTAAAATATATCTATTTAACCAAACTAGTAATAATAATGAACTCTAACATAGGAGATTATGTCATGTAAATCTGAAAAACATTGCTAAGCTCTCTAGGGACAACCTTGTTAGAGGATTGCCCTCTTGCCCCTACAAGAAGGAAAGCCTTTGCAGGGCTTGTCAGTTAGACAAGCTAATTAAAAATAGCTTTAAGCCACTTAATAAGAGTGATTCACCTAGGATTCTGTATTTGCTTCATATGGATCTTTTTGGACCCATTGCTATACAGAGCCTAGGAGGGAAGTCTTATATATTAGTGATAGTTTATGACTTCTCTAGGTTCACTTTGATATTCTTCTTGAGAAACAAGTCAGACAACTTCAAGGTTCTTACAGATTTTCTTAAGAGCATAAGGATTGAGTACTCTACTCCAGTTGCATTGATCAGAAGTGATCATGGTACTGAGTTTGAGTCTCTTCCCATGCAAGAATTCTGTGAGAAGGAAGATATCAAGCATTGCTTCTCTGCTCCTAGAACTCAACAAAATGGGGTAGCTAAAAGGAAAAACAGAACACTCATTGAATCTGGAGGCACATTAATTGCAGATGCTCACTTGCCCCTATCCTTTTGGGCAGAGGTTGTGAGCACAACAAACTATGTACTGAATAAAAGTTTGATTCATAAGCTTAAGGGCAAGACCCCCTATGAACTACTCAAAGGGAAGAAACCTAAAGTAGATTATTTTAGAGTCTTTGGTTGTATCTGTTACATTCATAATAACAACAAGAAACACATTAGAAAGTTTGAAGCCAAGGCTAAAATAGGAATTTTTCTTGGATATTCCTAAGAAAGCAAGGCTTATAGGGTATATAACAAATCATCTATGAAAATGGAAGAGTCTATTCATATTTCTTTTGATGAATCTAACATGTTTTTATAAGGAGAAGATCCCTTCTACCAGTGAGACTTTGCAGGAACCACATCTGTGTGAGAAGTTGGATTAATTGACCCTCACCAACTAGGCTATTACACATCCTTATCCACATGCTGTTGAATAAAGTGAAGATGATGTCACTGAATACAGTGAAGAGCCAAAAATAGCTATAATTCCACCAGAGGAATTAACTCCCCAAGCTGCTGCTCAACCAGCTCCTCCTCCTTAGATAGTCACACTTAGAGGTCACCCTATATCTCAAGTGATTGGAGACATATCAGTGGGTGTGCAGACAAAGCATCAACTCCATCAGGACATGATGCATGCCTGCTTCATATCTCAAACTGAGCCCCAATCCATTAAAGATGCTGAGCAAGATCCACACTGGATCATTGTAATGCAAGAGGAGCTCAACCAGTTTGGGAGATATAGAGTTTCGGATTTAGTTCCAAGACCCAAAGACTACCCAGTCATTGGAACTAAATAGGTATTTAGAAACAAACTTGATGCTCAAGGTCTTATCATAAGGAACAAAGCAAGATTTGTTGCTCAAGGATACAGACAAGAAGAAGACATAGATTATGACCAGACATTTGCCCCTGTTATAAGGATTGAAGCAATCAGGATATTTCTAGTTTATGCAGACTCCAAGAAGTTCACAGTATATCAAATGGATGTCAAAAGTGCATTCCTTAATGGTGAACTCAAAGAAGAGGTCTATGTGGAACAACCACCAGGTTTTATCTCTTCATCCCATCCATCTTATGTTTTCAAATTGCATAAAGCTCTTTATGGTCTAAAGCAAGCTCCAAGAGCTTGGTATGAAACCTTAGCTAGCATTCTCTTAGAGCATAAATTTTCTAGAGGCATTGTAGATAGGACTTTATTTATCAAGCATTATCATGATAAAATCTTGTTAGTACAAATATGTGTAGATGACATTATATTTGGTTCTATTGATTCCAAACTATGCAATAAGTTCTGCAACCTTATGCATTCCAAGTTTGAAATGTGTAGCATGGGTGAACTCTCCTACTTCCTTGGTCTCCAAGTGAAGCAGTCCCCTGATGACATCTTCATATCCCAATCCAAATATGCTAAGGAGCTGATAAAAAGGCTTGGGATGGCTGATGCTTAAGCTAAGAGAACACCCATGGCTTCTAATGCTGTGGTTGATTCTGATGAACATGGGAAACCTGTTGATCAGAAATTATATAGGGCCATTATTGTGTCCCTATTATATCTCATAGCAAGTAGGTCAGACATTATGTTTGCTATATGTCTTTGTGCTAGATTCCAGGTGAACCCTAAAGAATCTCACCTTATTTTCTTAAAAAGAATTTTGAGATATATAAAGAGTTGCCCTAATTTAGGACTCTGGTATCCAACTGAGTCAGAATTTGAGTTAACTAGATACTTAGATACTGACTTTGCTGGATGTAGAGTGGAAAGAAAGATCACATTAGGAACATGTCAGTTCCTTGGTGATAGGCTTGTGTCTTGGTTTAGCAAGAAGCAAACATCTGTGTCTACTTCAATAACAGAAGCTGAGTACATAGCAACTGGTAGTTGTTGGTCACAGATGTTGTGGATTCAGAACCAACTACTAGATTATGGTGTCAACTTAAATAATTCAACTCCACTTTATGATAATACTAGTGCAATTTCTATTGCATAGAATCCAGTGCATCATAGTAGGACTAAGCATATATATGTAAGATATCATTTCATTAGAGAGTCTGTAGACAAAAAGAAAATTAATCTTACCTTTGTCTCTACTGATTTACAAAAGGCAGATATTTTCACCAAATCCTTGGATGAGAAGAAACATTTGTTCGTTTTGAATCAGCTAGGTATGATAAATGGTGAAGCATTAATTTAACTTTCTGTCTGTGGTCAAAGAATTTGTCACAGTTCGTCGAACGGAGATCGACGAACTGAGAAAAGTTCTTGAGATATTTCGCCAACCTAAGATCGACGAACTCTTTGTGTGATGTTATTTTCGTTGACCTGAAATCGACGATCTGTCTTCAGAATCTTTTTTGTCGACCTGAGAACGATGAAAAGTTTTCCCTTCTTTATACTGAGATCGACGAACTCTTTTGTCAATAAAATATTTCGTCGACCTAAGATCGAAGAATTTTGTTTATTTCGCAGGAAGGAGTTTGCAGCTTCATATTCTGAAAACCTTATATCTAGGTTTTCTTCGAGCTCCATCCCGCGCTTTCTGTTCCCCTTGCACTTGATCTTTCTGTTTCCTTTTGCAGGCGATCAATGTCGCTTCCGACGAGCTCTCTTTCTGCAATGAAATTTGACATAGGATTCGATATAGACTTTTAATCATTTCAACATTCTGACCAGATTTTCCTGGACATACTGAAATTATTTGAGGAATAGCAGTTGAAGAATTTCATGACAACCAGGATAAAGATAGCTGCTACAGAGATCAGAGAATGGGTGTTCACTTCCTCTACTCCAAACGCCGACACCATGACAGACACAATATCTGGAAATCAAGTTTCTCTAACCCCCGCGGTTTTAACTGAGATTTTTGGTTTGATAAATGGTGAAGAAGACATAGAGATTGATAACTCTGAATATGATGAAATGCTGAATAAAATGGGTCATATTAGAGAGAACCCTAATAAATTTTTGAAGAAAAATTTGTCTGCTGACTACAAGTTTTTAGCTGATGTAGTGGGTAAAGTATTGCTAGGCAAGCATACTGCCCATGACTACATTACCAGGCAATAATTTCTGGTAATGTGTGCTGTAGTCAATAAGAAAGCAGTGAACTAGGCCAGGATCTTGTTTGATTTGATAAGGAAAAAGAACAATAAGAAAAAGGTTTGTTTTGGAATAATCCTTGTAATTTTTTCCAGGAGAAAGAAGCTGAATCCATGGTCTCCCAGACCATATTCATTAATGCTTCCAAAAGGATAACCAGTGCCCTATTTGGAAGATGGGAGAGGACAATCTCTAATCCATCAAAGGCTTAATCCTCCTCCATACCTTCTGAGGATACAAGAGATATGACAGCTAATCCCCCACCCCCAGAAGATGTCATTCCATCCACCCAGATTCCAACACCTCCATCTCATCAACCTACACCTCCACAAGTTCAACTTCCTTCATCTGCTCCCCACCAACAACCATCCACATCTCAAGCTCATACTCTAACACCACCAGTTCAATCTACAGAACATCAACAAACTCCAATTCAATCCCCAGAGCACACCACAGCCCCTTAATCCCCATTACCCAATCATCTTGTTGATATACCACTCACCAACCTTCTATCAGTTCCATCTTTTGATCTTATATCATCATCTCCCATCAACACTTGATCTGCTGATGAGCCAATGACAGACACCACACCTTTCCCTTCATCCTCTTCCATCCATCCTTCTGTATCCACTCAGACACCATCTGAGTTTGTACAATTGGATTCCCCTTACATTTCCTCTCTCTTGGAACTCATCACTCCCTCCTCAAAAAGCTCATAGCAGAGGCCATTAAACCTCTTGCTGATTCTATTTTGTCTTTATTTGCTCTCATTTCTGCTGTTCCCACTGTCCCTTCTTCTGGGGGCCTGGCTTCAGGACCCTCTAAAACCAGACAGGGGGAGATATCCAGTCAAGAAGCTCCAGTCTCCTCTCCTCCAGCAGTAGAAGAAGCAGCAGCAGTTTTGCAGTTAGATGAGCCAGCAGATGCAAATACATATATAGATACAACAGTTGATACTGATATGGTTTGTACAGAAGAGCCAGCAGATCTTCCAGAAATCTTAACTGTTGGTGATTGCTTTATCAATCCAATAGTGGATTTATTCAGCTTATTGAAGTCTTTTTATGCATATATATTATCTTCCAGAAGTTTGCCCAGAGCAATCTATGACAATAGTTTGCTATACTTCTCCAATAATTCCTGAAGTTGTTAAACAACTAAAGGCAAGTTTTGCAGTTTCAACTCCTTAGATTTCAGAAGAACATGTGACTGAGAATGTTCTTGTATCAACTTCTACTCCAGAGCAAAAGGCTTTTCCCCTACCTTCTCTTGGGTAGAGTCCCCTCTACCTTATTTGGATGATTTTCTTTTTGATGATATAAAAGAAGATAATCAGATGGTTATTGAGAATGTTGCTCCACCAGAAGTTATAAAATCTCAAGTGCTTCCTCAAGCTGAGAAGAAAATCTTAAAGGAAGCCTTGAAGGAAATTGATGATATGTATGACAATCCTCCAAAATATTCTGATTAAGACAATGATGAAGAGGATTCTGACGATTCTGATGATCTTAAGGCCAAAAAGAAGTTTGTTAAGAAAAGGAAAGATGTTCCCAAAGCTGCTCCCAAGCCCAATCCTACACATAACACTCCCTACTATATTCTGCAAAAGATTACTTCTTACCCTGGGATGCCACAATTGATGTGGCTGTCAAAGAATGAACAAAAAGAAAGGAAGAAGAGAAGAAGGTACAGGTCTCCTCTCAGAAAATTCAGGAAAGACCCTCTTCCTCCTCCATCAGCTGGGGCCTCTGGAAGTGTGACTCACAGATCAGCACAAGTTACTAAGACAAATGAGAGACACTCTAAGCCAAGTCAACATCAGCAATCCTCTCAGAGCAAGCCCCCTCCTGGTACAGAAAAGAAAAGTACTTCAGCATTTATTGATGAATCAAAGAAGGACTCCAGTCCCAATAGGCCAGAATCACCTCTTATTCCATTTGTAGATCCAGAACAAGAAACAACTACAAAGATGGACAGGTTTCAAGAGCTGTTTGGTCTATCACAGATCAAAAAAGCTAAAGCAGAAGGAAAGGATCCATCACAGTTATACAACCCCGTATTCGCAGAGTAGGGCCCTCCCGGCAGGCGTAGGACCAACTTTGAGTTTTTAAGCTTTTGGAGAGTTTTGCACTCTTGGTGGCCAATTTTGGCTTGACCTTGGAAATATACTAGTAGGGGGAGGGAAAATCTACCTCCCCCAGTCCATTTTTTGGGCGAGTGTGGCAAGATGACCGCCCCCCAGCTTGCCTTGGTGCGAGGTAGGAGAGGCGAGACAGGTGCATCGGCCTGCCCTGCGGGCGAGCCAGGACGGCGGCCTGCGAATTGCCCGGGCGGCCTGCCCTGCGGGCGAGACAGGCCAGTGGCTTACGGCTCGCCCGGGCGGCCTGCCCTGCGGGCGAGCCAGGCCGTGGCTTGCGGCTCGCCCGGGCAGCCTGCCCTGTGGACGAGCCATGCTGTGGCCTACGGCTCGCCCGGGCGGCCTGCCATGCGGGCGAGCCAGGCCATGGCCTGCGGCTCGCCCGTACGGCCTGCCCTGCGGGCGAGCCTGGACTGCGGCCTGTGGCTCGCCCGGGCGGCCTACCCTGCAGGCGAGGTAAGCCAGAGGCTTGCGACTCGCCCGGGAGGCCTGCCCTGCGGGTGGTTCCTTCTGAGGGGGTGGGGGAGCATGGTTCGGCCCCCCGGACCCCTTTGGGCCATATTTTTACCGTTATGCCCTCGATGAGGGATTACCTTTTTACCCCCCGGTGTGGAGATTTTCTTTTGGCTCGAGGCCTTTTTGGCCTTAAGGGTATTTTGGACATTTCGGCCCCCAGGAATTGGAAAAACTATAAATAGACCCTCTTGGCTGCCTTTGGAGAGGATGAGTACTTCCTTACCTCCTCCTCCCTTAGCTTCTTCTTGGTAGAGTAGAGCGAGCTCTCCAAGGTGCCCAGCCTAGCCCTTTGGTGAGGGAGGGGAAGATTTCATGTGACCTTCCGGGTGTGTGGTGGGACCTTCACGCTAGAGCCGAGGGTCTGTTCATAGTTTCCCAAGTCTTCGGCCCGTAACGTTCCCCCGAGTGTAGTAGGTGTGAGTTCACCCCTCTTTTGGGACCCTGAACTCCACGAGAGACGAAGTTTTTGGTTTCAACATTTTGGTGCGGGGAGCGTGGAGAGTGACCAGCATAGAAGATCTCGGGAGAGTGTCATGGTTGGAGATCAGGGAGGTAGTGATGATCTCGGCGAGATCCCCAACCCCGGACCCTTTGTGGGAAGGGAGGAGTTCATGGCTTCCATTAAAGGCATCATGGGGATGCTTAGAAGCATTGCCCCTCGGGCTGACAGCTCAACCCCCACCCCCAGGTACTGGATCCCAAGGGTCCCGATGAATTTACCCAGAGTGGTCTCGACGAGCTACCTCCCAAGGGCACATGCGAGGTGACCCCAGTAGGGGGAGAAGGAAGTGCACCAGGTAGGCGACTTGGGAAGGAAAGGATGGTAGAGGGGGTCGAGCGAGACCTCCTCGACCGGGAGTTGTTCCCCATCCCGATGAGTGCTAGCCCTCCAGGTGAGCAGGTCGTGCGAGTATAGGTGGCGAGAGCACCCCTCAGTGGGTCACCCTTTAGCGAGCTAATCATCTCAGCTCCTGTTCCTGAGGGGTTCAGAGAGCCGGACATGGCTTACTATACCGGGAAGGATGATCCCATCCAGCACCTGCAGTGGTTCGAGCATGTCGTCTCCATCAGGCCAATGACGGATGCCTTCAAGTGTCGCCTCTTTGCGATCACGTTAAAGGAGAAGGCAAGGGACTGGTTTCATCAACTCCCTCTGAGGTCAATCTATGGGTTCGAGAACTTGAGCCGGAGCTTCCAGCTCCGCTTCTCCACCTCTAAGAAGAGGAAGAAGAGTCCTGAATCCATCTTCCTAATAAGGCAGAGGGCCGAGGAGTCGTTGGCTCACTACGTTGACAGGTTCTAAGAAGAGATCCTAGATATCCAGGAAATGCCGGGGTATGCTCTCTAGATGGCCTTCACCGTTTGACTGAAGGAGGGCTTCTTCAAGATGAGCTTGACTCGGAAGGCCCCCCTTTCCTTCGAGGAGCTGATGGAAAGGGCGGCAGAAGAGATAGCCATGGAGGCGGCCAACCCGGCATTCGTCAAGAAGTTGGCGAAGCTAACAGAGACAGAGTCAAAGGAGCAAGGTGGCCCAAGACATCATGAAGGAAGAAGGAGGGAGGAGCAGAGAGCTCAGGGGTTCCAGGGACAGGAGAGTCCGGAACCAGGTTGGAGGCAGCAGGGAAGACCTGCTCAAGGTCCAGGAAGAGCTCTCGTCCTAGGCGGAGAGAACTTTCACGGTGGCCAAGGGAGATACAACTTCCAGAGGCAAGCCCCTAGGCAGCTCCTGCCCCCACCCCAACAGACCTTGGCAATAGGTGAAGGAGGAAGAGGCAACAGGAGAGATCGCCCAGCCCTCCGAAAGAGGGGAGAAAGGGCACTACTGTACTGTGACTTCCACAAGGTGGAGGGGCACGCAATAGCCACCTGCCCCGAGTTCCTGGAGGTAAGGGGGCGAGGGGTCCAGCCCAACAACCGCCACCGAAGCGGATTGAAGTTATACCCAAAGGAGGGGGTGATGATGTATGCGAGGACCGGGTCGATGTAGGACACCGAGGAGGAATAACAGTGATCAATGGTGGGGTGGGGATCGAGGCCACTCGGATGGTGAGCCTCCACATCATGTACCGCCGGAGTGTCGCCTCGATGTCCCAGACCCCGCCCCTGGAGGAAAAGATCACCTTCTCATCAAAAGACATGCCGGAGCACGAGGATCCATTCTGCGATGCCCTGGTGGTCCAGGCAGCCATCGAAGGCTTTACCGTCTCCCAGATCTTGATTGACAACAGAAGCTCCGTCAACGTCATCTTTAAGAAAGCGTTTGACGGGATGAAGGTAGAACCAAGGAGGGTGCTGGCTTCAGACGGGCCCCTGTTTGAATTTTCAGGGGAGAGGAAGGAAGTGGAAGGTGGAGTCGGACTCCAGGTGAAGTTAGGGGGAACCTCAAGAAACTGCAGGTTCGTCATTGTTGATGCTCCAAGCAGCTACAACGCCATTTTCGGAAGGCCCCTCATCAGTGCTTTCTGGTGTGTGTCTTCATCCTTCCACCAGTGCCTTAAGTTCAACTCAGAGGGGACTCAGATCAGGATCAAGGGAGACTCACGGATGGCGAGGCAGTGCTACGTCACGGCTGTCAACACCATCTCTTGGTTGGCCAAGGCGGAGGAGATGGAGAAGATCATGGAGAGCCTAAGCAGGATGGAAGTGTCCGAGGGGAAGGAATCGGACGACGACCATCATGCCCAGGCCCCCTGAAGAAGCCTCATCTCAGCAAAGTCTTGTATCTTTTTCTTATGTTTTAATGAGTCCAGCCCTCGACCAGTAGAGTCGGGGGGGGGGGGAGGGGGGTCATGTAACATCCTTTTTCCCCCATTAGAGGATGTTGGAATTGAAAAAGCTTAGGTTATATGTCCAGCTCCCAACCCTCGAGAGGATCTCCTCATACCAGGCTCACACAAGCTGGCAGGGTCGAGAGTGCCTCGGAGGGTGGCTCGTTTCTCCCTTTGCTCCGATGATGATTCCATTGTCAGGCTCTCACTAGCTGGCAAGGCCGGTTGATCTCTTGTGGAAGCCCAGTTCCTCTACTCTGATTATGATTCCACTGTCAGGCTCTCGCTAGCTGACAGGGCCGGTTGATCTCTCGTGGAAGCCCAGTTCCTTTGCTCCTATGATGATTTCGCGGTCAGGCTCTAACTAGCTGACAAGGCCGGTTAATCTCTCGTGGAAGCCCAGTTCCTCTGCTCCGATGATGATTCTGCTGTCAGGCTCTCACTAGCTGACAAGGCCGGTTGATCTCTCGTGAAAGCCCAGTTCCTCTGCTCCGATGATGATTCCGCTGTCAGGCTCTCACTAGCTGACATGGCCGGTTGATCTCTCGTGGAAGCCCAGTTCCTCTACTCCGATGATGATTCCGCTGTCAGGCTCTCACTAGCTGACAAGGCCGGTTGATCTCTCGTGGAAGCCCAGTTCCTCTGCTCCGATGATGATTCCAGTGTCAGACTCTCACTAGTTGACAAGGCCGGTTGATCTCTCGTGAAAGCCTAGTTCTTTTGCTCCGATGATGATTCTGCTGTCAGGCTCTCACTAGCTGATAAGGTCGGTTGATCTCTCGTGGAAGCCAAGTGTTTTCACCCCGAGGCTGTCTCGTCACCCAGGCTCCCATTAGCTGGCATGACAGGTTGAACACTCGGGAGGCTAAGTGTTTTCACCCAGAGGCTGTCTCGTCACCCAGGCTCCCATTAGCTTGAATGATAGGTTGACCCCTCAGGAGGCTAAGTATTTTCACCCCGAGGCTGTCTCGTCACCTAGGCTCCCATTAGCTGGCATGACAGGTTGACCCCTCGGGAGGCTAAGTGTTTTCACCCCGAGGCTGTCTCTTCACCCAGGCTCCCATTTGCTGGCATGATAGGTTGACCCCTCAGGAGGCTAAGTGTTTTCACCCTGAGGCTGTCTTGTCACCCAGGATCCCATTAGCTGACATGACATGTTGACTTCTAAGGAGGCTAAGTGTTTTCACCCCGAGGCTATCTCGTCACCCAGGCTCCCATTAGCTGGCATGACAGGTTGACCCCTAGGGAGGCTAAGTGTTTTCACCCCGAGGCTATCTCGTCACCCATCTCATATTAGCTGGCATGACAGGTTGACCCCTCAGGAGGCTAAGTGTTTTCACCCTGAGGTCGTCTCGTCACCCAGGATCCCATTAGCTGGCATGACAGGTTGACCCCTCGGGAGGCTAAGTGTTGTCACCCCGAGGCTGTCTCGTCACCCAGGCTCCCATTTGCTGGCATGACAGGTTGACCCCTCGGGATGCTAAGTGTTTTCACCCCGAGGCTATCTTGTCACCCAGGCTCACATTAGATTGCATGATAGGTTGACCCCTCGGGAGGCTAAGTGTATTCACCATGAGTCCGTCTCGTCACCAAGGCTCCCATTAGTTGACATGACAGGTTGACTCCTTGGAGAGACCGAGTATTTTCGGCCCCATGAAGGCCACTCACCGAATACGTTTGGTTGGATGTTTCTTTTCGAGCTTGTGCCAACCTCGAAAAGAGCGGAGATTGTGTACAACCCCGTATTCACAGAGTAGGGCCCTCCCGACAGGCGTAAGACCAACTTTGAGTTTTTAAGCTTTTGGAGAGTTTTGCACTCTTGGTGGCCAATTTTGGCTTGGACTTGGAAATATACTAGTAGGGGGAGGGAAAATCTACCTCCCCCCCCGGTCCATTTTTTGGGTGAGTGTGGCAAGATGGCCGGTCCCCCCCAGCTTGCCTTGGTGTGAGGTAGGAGAGGCGAGACAGGCGCATCGGCCTGCCCTGCGGGCGAGCCAGGCCGGCGGCCTGCGGCTCGCCCGGGCGGCCTGCGGCTCGCCCGGGCGGCCTGCCCTACGGGCGAGCCAGGCTGGCGGCCTACAGCTTGCCCGTGCGGTCTGTCCTGCGGGCGAGCCAGGCCGTGGCCTGCAGCTTGCCCGAGCGGCTTGCCCTGCGGGCGAGCCGACCTGCCTTGTGGGCGAGCCAGGCCGTGGCCTGCAGCTCGCCCGGGTGGCCTGCCCTGCGGGCGATTCAGGCCTGCAGGCTCGCTCGGGCGGCCTGCCCTACGGGCGAGGCAGGCCGACGTCCTGCGGCTCGCCCGGGCGGCCTGCCCTACGGGTGGTTCCTTTTGAGGGGGGGGGGGGAGCATGGTTCGGCCCCCCGAACCCCTTTGGGCCGTATTTTTACCGTTATGCCCTCGAGGGGGGATTACCTCTTTACCCCCCGGTGTGGAGATTTTTTATTGGCTCGAGGCCTTTTTGGCCTTAAGGGTATTTTGGACATTTCAGCCTCCAGGACTTGGAAAAACTATAAATAGACCCCCTTGGATGCCTTTGGAGAGGATGAGTTCTTCCTTACCTCCTCCTCCCTTAGCTTCTTCTTGGTAGAGTAGAGCGAGCTCTCCAAGGCGCCCAGCCTAGCCCTTTGGTGAGGGAGAGGAAGAGTTCCTGTGACCTTCCGGGTGTGTGGTGGGACCTCTACGCTAGAGCCGAGGGTCTGTTCATAGTTTCCCAAGTCTTCGGCCCGTGACGTTCCCCCGAGTGTAGTAGGTGTGAGGTCACCCCTTTTTTGGGACCCGAAACTCAACGAGAGACTAAGTTTTTAGTTCCAACAACAGTACTCAACAATGTCATCTTACAGAAAAGAAGAGCTCAAAAGGTATGCTAAAGCCAATAAATTTTTCAATGTAGATAATTATATGAGTCTACATCCTAAAGCAGTAGTACCAAGGGCCACTTCTTACAATATAATTGGAGCATCTGACATGACTATGTCAAAGAGAGAAGCTGCAAACTCCAACAGAGAAATTATTTTCAGGCATCCTTTTGACAAAGCTGAGAAAGAGAAGTCTAAGAAGAACAAATAACTTTTTATTTAGTTTATTTTTCTGAACTCTATTTGTTAATCATGAATCACCTATTGTACATATTTGCTAGATGTTTATTTTTCCGCCAGATATCTATTTTCATGCTTTATGATTGTATTTCTTTTGTTTGTATTATTGACCTCACCCAAATTGGGGGAGATTGTTGGATCCCTAGTTTGGATTTGGGCTAGGTTCACGAATTAGGATGTGTTTGACCCCATTGTATAGCTAGGGTTAAGTCTTTTAGTCCTAGAGTTTAGGCTAGTCTTTAGGTTAAACCTTCATGGACCAGCCAGCAGAGGACTTCAGTATATTCAAGACTTAGCAGAATTCAGAGTTTAAATTATCAGTTCGAAATTCTTCGAACTCAGCTCGACGATCGTCCATCTCAGATCGACGAACTCAGAGTTCTTTCTCTGAGTTAAGCTCGACGATATTCGAGCTCAGGTCGACGATTTCTTCCTTCAGACAGATTCTCTTCTCGACGAACTTAGAGCGCAGAATTGGCAAGTTATTTCCAGATTGAAGTTCACCGAGCTCAGGTCAACAAACAGGAATTCTCATCTCGACGAACTTGGAACTCCAATCGACGAATTCTGTTCAGAGGTCGACGAATTCTGTTTCCCAAGCCACAATGAGAAGTTTTCCTTGTTTCTGTCCTTATTTGGTATATTATTTAGCAGTAATTCTCTGAGTAATTAATGCTTATATTCTCTAGAATATAGCCGTTATTGGCAGCATTAATTATGGTCTTCATTAGGGTTAATTACTTGCTTATTTTAATAGGACAGTTGGGAAAACTCATTTAAGTCAAATATTCCAGCCATTTCATTCTCCAGATCAGTCAGCAATTAATAACTTGGAATTCAAATTTCAAGGGAGAATTTTGACAGCAGAATATAAAAGAGATTTTCTCTTTTCAGACGGCTATCCATGCATACACAGACCAGACAAGTAAGTGATAACACAAGAGCAATACAGAGAAGAGACGGAGAACAACATACATAACTCTCTCTCTCTCTCTGTTCAGAAATCATTCTATTTTCCCTTGATCTTTCTGAAGACTAAAGAAGAACATACATCACATATCAAGAGTCTTCTTCTACTTCTACTCCAACAATCTTCAGGGACAACAACTTTGAATCAGTCTGCAAGTTCCCGGATCTTTCAAGACAAGGCTTAAGACCTACATCTTGAGCAAGGCTCCAAGCTTCCTGAACATCTCTACATTTCAGAAGGAGTCTTGACAACAACAATCCACAAGTCTTCTCTGTTGTGTATAGAAAAGAGAAGACATCATCACCTCTCTCAACCTCCTGTAAAAAGGGTTTATTAACTCCCTTCAAAAGTTTATTGTTGGTTTTTGGGCATCTGATCAAAAGCCTAAAGGGTTGTGAGATCTCCCAGTAAATAGATATTGTTGTGGCAGTTACTTGATCAAAAACCTGATAGTTGATTCCTACCAGGGTGGTAGAAGAGTGGATGTACCCAGTTTGAGGAACCACTATAAAATTATTGTGTTGTCTGGTTGATCATTTTCCTTTTGTTTTGTTATACTATGATAGAGTAGATTCCCTATTTCTATTTCTTTCTATTTTATTATTGGTATCACCTATTTTCTCTAATATAAAATTAAAACAACCAAAAGTTTTAATTACTATATTTATCCTCCCCTCTAGAGTAAATCAGGTCTATCCCCTTTCTTTCAACATTAGTTTTCCTCCAGACTCTCACCTGTTCAGCAGTCCCAAATGCAGCTGTAACTTCCTGCCTGTCATCACCACCGACGACCTCCCATAACTCCTCGCCCAGAAGATAACTCTTCATGCACGACTTCCACTTCTTAAAATTAGTCGGCGTTAAGAGTTCAATACCCAGACCTCTTGTTATAACCTCCTTCCATTGCAATAACTTGGGTCTATGCTTTCAGAAGCACATAGCATAACACAAGTTGATCATTGCTCAAGCAACTGAACCTCTCTCCGATACCATTGTAAATTTTCACTCAAGATGATCAAAAAGATAGTCTGATGCCAAATCAATATTCTCAGAGCTATCAAGATCACACCGTGATCAAGCGGAAACTGGGAAAGCAAGCTTAAACACCAGATAAAAACAAAAGGAACAAGCAGATCAAATTTTTATTATCTTCCTTACAGTGCGAGGTATATATGGCAAGACATGATTTTGCCAAATACAAACAGGAAGCAAGAAAAACACACAAACAATAACTTGAGCGGACAGAGCTGGAGGCCGTCGAAACTTCTAGTACGCCAAAGCCGCCGAGACCACGCGAACAGTTGCTGCTATACTGAACTGAAACTACTGAGTCCGCAGAGACTGTGAGGTCGCACGGACAAGCCGTTATTCCCAGAATACCTTGTCGCTCTCTACAAGCTGCCTAACCGCAGTCGCCTTGCTTCCAGAGTCCGCGAACAAGAAGACGAACTGATGAACAGGTTGCCGAAACCGGTGGACACTATTATTGAACTGTAAGCTGAAGAGAAGACTGATTAGCCGCAAATGCGACTTGCTGAAGCTGCTGGAAGTGAACTGCAAGCTAGCTTACCCCTGACCGAAATCAACACCAGAAACTGGCTTCTCAGCGTTAGCTGCACAACCTGCAAACAGCAACAACCAGTTAACCTTATTAAACTGCGTGGACTGACAAATTTGAGGCCGCGGCTTTTAATCCACACTCAAATTATTGTTCACTCTGTTACAAATGAGGTGCCAGGGGGTCCTATTTATAGAAGCGGGGTGGAGTGTGATCACCACCCTAAGAGATAGGCTAATTGCCCCCTGATTGCAGCTAGCACTTACCAGTCCGCCCAGTCCGCAAGGACAAGGCCGGACATTAACCAAACTGACAAGCACCAAGGCAGGAAGTCAGTCTGCAATATGAAGGACACTATAACAGGCCATATGCACCGCACCAGTTCGCCACACAAGTCCACAACCAACAGACACAGACCGCCTGGTCAACAAGCGGACTTGCGGATACTACGGATACCCTGGACTTTTCACAGATTGTGACTAAGTCCAGTGAATTCCAACAACAAGGCGCGAGCTCGGCGGACAAGAACCCAGACCGCCAACTCCATAAGGCAGTCCACCGACCATGAACACCGGTTAACACCAACTGCTCCAGAGATCAAGGCTTGGGCAAATGCCGATCTCGCGATCTCCAACACAGTCTGCCATAAAAACAATGCAAACATAAGACATAGACTGCCACTACTTGCAGATAAACCGCCTATCCACCTGGTTACTCCAAGAACCTCACATCAAGCCGCCATCACCAGACTGCCAGGTTGCTCCAACAGACTGCATGGACAGTCCGCCCAGGCCGGCCGGACTTCCCGATCACCCACTTACACTTCACAAATTTCAACATTCTTCCCCTCTTTTCATGAGGGTAGCCTCCTTCTTCGATATCCATTGTGATATATTTTGTGCGCCCTTAATTTTTATTCAGGGTTTCTTTATAGCTAAAAGTGATTCCTCTACAACCATGTCTTCTGGTAGAGTGGCTTCTCCTACTCCGGCCTTCGTGGGATCTTGTCATGTCAATTCCAAACATGACAGTCCTCAGATCACCACTATGAAATTGGATGGTTCCAACTACCTCCTGTGGGTTCGCTTTATCCTTCTTGCCCTCAAAAGCCACTGTCTATTTGGCTATGTCAGTGGAACAGTGAAGGCTCCTTCGTCTCTTTCTTCTCCCGAGTGGCTTCAGTGGGAGGCTGAGAACTCCCTAATGATGTCGTGGCTGCTTAATTCGATGGCAGATACTATCTATTTGAATTATCTCTTCTTGGATACGGTAGTAGTATTTGGAAGCGCATAAAGACTACCTACTCATGTTGTGGTAATGCAGCTCAGATCTACCAACTTCGACGCAGGTTGTTCCTCCAGCGACAGGGTGATCGACCTCCCTCTGCCTAGTACTCATAGTTCACCCAACCTTATCAGGAGTATGATCACTTTAATTCTCTGACCCTCGTGTCTCCGAAAGATGAGGTGTTGGTGCACACAATAGAAGAACGCAATCATATCTTCGAGTTCCTTAGTGGCTTACATCAGGATTTTGATTTGATCGGAATTCAAATCCTTGGACGCTCCCTTCTTCCATCTTTGTCCAAGGTGTACAGCCTTGTCCACCAGGAATTTGACCGCCTCCTGACTCTCCTTCCAGACTCTGCCACCGAGGGATTTACACTTATCACTCTTTCTCAGCATGGGGCTCGTCCTGCTCGTGGCACTAGATTGAAGTATGCATGGAAAGGGCACCTTGTCTATGATTATTGCGGGAAGACCCATCATATTATAGAAACCTGCTTCAAGGTCGATGGCTTTCCTTCTCCCCAAAGTGGCCTTGCACCTCGTGGTGGCCGTGAGGCTGGTCGTACCCAACATCGTTCATCTTTGTCTAGATCAGCTCACTTGTCAAACATTGTGGACACCTCTGTTCATCATTCTCTAGATTCCAATGCCCCCACCCGCTATTTCGATTGAAGAAATTATAGCTTTTCATCGGATGATGCATGGATCTCCTGCTGAGAAGTCCAGTTTTGCCTCATCTTCCTATGCTCACTAGGGCCAGGCAGGTGGTCACTCTGCTTCCCCATACCTATCCTTTTAGTGGATCATTAATTCTGGAGCCACATATCACATGATTGGATCAGCCACAGGTTTTGTGTTTTACCCCCTCTGTCTGGCAAAGAAAAAGTGAGCATTATTGATGGATTGCTATCTCCCATTACTGGGAAATGATTCATTCCATGCTCCTTCCTTACTCTCTCATCTGTTCTTCATGTTCCTACTTTCACTCGCAATTATCTTATCTTTTTAGGACCTGAAGACGGGAACGATGATTGGCTCTCGTAGACCATGCAATGGGCTCTCTGTGTTTGATCCCTCTGCCTCCACTCCATCCAGCATCACTCTGCCTTCCAAAGTTTTTCATGCTGCTCTTCCCTCAGAGTTTGATTCCTGGCATTGTCGGCTTGGACATCCTCCTATTGTTATTATGAAGTTATTGCTTCCTGATTCTTCTAATTTGCTTAATGTTTACATTATGATGTTTGTGAACTTGTTAAACATCATAGTAGCTCTCTTCCTCTTATGTCCCCTTGTAACTCAGTTCCATTTGCTGTTATTCATATTGATGTTTGGGGCTCTGGTCCTATTGCTTCTATTTTTGGTTGCACTTCGTTTATTTCCTTTATTGATTGTTATTCACGTTATACTTGAATTTATTTAATAAAATATTAAAGCGATGTGTTTTCTATTTTTCGACGCTTTCATAAGATGGTCACTACTCAATATAGTGCTACCATTAAGATCTTACACAGTTATAATGGCCTTGAGTATATTGATGCCCGCCTTGAGACATATCTGATTGATCTCGGAATCATACATCAAACCTCCTGTGTTTACACCCTTGCTTAGAATGGGGTGGTTGAGCGCAAGAATCAGCACCTGCATGAGGTGGTAAGATATCTTCTCCTCCAGATGCATCTCCCAAAATATTATTGGGGCGATGATGTTCTCACCACTGCCTACCTCATCATTCATCTTCCTACGTGTGTTCTTGGGTTCCATACTCCTCTGACCATGCTGGGGGCTCATCCCACTTCCCTCTATCCTGTGTTCTTTTAATGTGTATGGTTTGTCCACACCCATCCTAAGACCAAACTTGATCTACGCATTCAAAAATGTGTCTTTTTTGGCTACTCTCCTACACAGAAGGGCTATAAGTTTTTTCATCCTATTACCAAACAGACATTTGTAACTATGGATGTCACCTTCCGAGAATCGAAGGCCTATTATGGGATCTCTCTTCAGGGGGAGACGAGTACTACGTAAGTGAGTTCCCCTCCTTCTGTTCATTTGCTTATTTCACCTCCATTTATGTTGCTTCCTCTTGTCCCTTGTGATCTAGTTCCCCCACCTACTTTTGGGAACCTACTTTGTACGTGTTGCCTCCTCCTGTCCCTTAGATGTCACACCAGCTCTTGCTACTCAACTTGGGTCATCATTTGATCCATCGTCAGGTGCCGATATAGGTACTTCTGCTTCTACCCAGCATCCTCTTTCTTACTTTATGACTTATGACTCTTTGTCTCCTTCACATAGAACATTTGTCACCTCCTTGTCCTCTATATTTATTCCTCAGTCTTGGCAGGAAGCCTTTGAGCACAACGAGTGGAAGACAGCTGCACAACTCTGTGTTCACAAGAATGGATCCCTTCGAAGGCAGACTAAGATAAGAACGGTTTTAGGGCTATGATGAGTCAGACAGATGAGTGGTGAAGGAGCATCGCAACTCACGTGAGGTTAGGCCATCAGTCGCAGGAGGAAAGTGGAGCATGTAAAAATTTGTGAATTGTGGAAAATGGGAAACCAATTGCAGGAACACTCCAACCAAAACCAAGCCAAGTAAACCAGTTGCAACTAAAAGAGCAAGAAAACCTTGTACTATCAAAAATCTTTACAAGGCAAGATATACATGGCGAGACATGATTTGTCGATGTACCCGATGGGGGTAAAACAAGAAATTACAAATCTAGCCGCGTGATCTCAATGAGTAACTGCCGACTCTTCCTAGCTGCCTATGGAGTCCGCTGAAGTCGCTAAGTCGCCAAACCGTAACCTATCCGCGCAGACAACCCGTTATTCCAATGCTGAAGAACTCTATTCGCTAATCCGTAAGTTGCCTAAGCATGAGGTCGCCTAGCCGCCAGATCCATGCGAACAACTGCTGTCGAACTGAACAAGATGCCAGAAGCGGACAAATTATTGAACTGGGAAAGGATTGCCAAAGAGAGAAGACTGCCTGGATGCAAGCCGTAACCTACTAATAACCGCTGATTGTTACCTCGAAGTCTGCATTGATCCCTAACCGAAGTCAGAACCATGTCCCTGGCTTCTCAACACTGTCTGCATAATCTGCACAGCAAAAAACCGATCAACTCCTTCAAACCGCGCGAACAGAAAAAACTGTCTGTAGAAACCACCCGAGCTCACTTACTATTCATTCAGTTGAACTATTTATGTGACGGGGGGTCTTATTTATAGGCGCGGAGAGGAGTGTGATCACCTCCCTATCCAATAGGACAACCACCCTATCTCTTGGCGGGTACTGAGAGTAACCACACAGTCGCGGACACAAAGCCAATCCGCCTTGTCATCGCAACTAGGCTAGACAGCTAGTGTCACAACCCGCATTTTCTCCGCATTTAACAATATATCAGAGTAAGGAAAAATGCATGTCATGATGCCACGTCAGCAGGGGATAACTGCAGACGCTTAGGCAAAACTCCCACTAGACACCTTTATGAAAGATTTGTGAGTTATTTAGAGAAAATCAAGTTTAAGTTAAGCAGTTAGCCGTATCCCTCGGTTCTGTGGATCAATTAGTCCACAAGTAAAGTATAGTTATACGCTGCAGAAATATTTTGATTTATATTGATTTAATGTCCTACATGAGCATAAACTTCCCTGGAGGACAACTCATGGTATGCAAAACTCTAGGTTTAGTATAAGTATGAAAATAGTCTTTACATTAGCTAGAAGATAATGACTTTGGTTTTAGAAAGATGATATGTATAAAATACTAGTAGTGATGCTATTTATAAGTTAAAATATCTAATAACATGCAACCTAGCATAAAACATTCCCAGAGAGCAAGTATAAACAACCACAAAGAAAAGGGAAACCTAGCAGCTTAACATAGTACTTAATATTTCAAAAGAAAACCACCAGTGGGCATCAACAACCTGACATGAACCCACTGAAGGTATGTATGTCTGTACTAACAAAGAAAGCTCAAAACTACCTCACTATAGTGAGGAAAACCTCTGTAACACAACAGTGCACTAGAAAACTCCCAAAACTAGGCCGCTCAACCGGCTACTGCCCTGAACCCGAGGCATTCAAAAGAAGAACATCTCAGCAAGAAAATACAAGTGGCAAAGGAAAATAATCAGGTAATAAGTACAATGGAAAAGAGGGGTTTTCCAAACCCGAGCAAAAGAAATGCTGAAAACCACAGCTGATTTGCCAAATAAATACAAGTACAATAAAAGTCTGTAATAAAAGAGTTAATTAGATAAATGCACCAAGTGTGGAACGAAGCCCAGCTTTGACAGAATCTGTAAGTATTAGCATGAATAGCATAGACTGATATAAGAAGCAAACTGAGCACAAAAAAGCTCAAAAATGTGAATCATTAACACTTGGAAATATCAATCGGGCTGGAGTCTGTGACCAATTGTCCCATACCAGACTCCCAAACCCAAATGTCTCAAAAAAGATGGCCCTGCGGTGGTGACCATTTGTCCCAACCCAAACCAACAGTCCTCAAAATAGAGACCAAACAACAGCCAAGTGTAATACTCGACAAACCGACATCCAGTTGGCGGTCCTTTATCCACTGCCAACCTTCATAGCCGAAGAAACATCAAACCCTAACCAAATCCCAAGTCTAAACCCAAAGAAAAACTTAAACAAGTCTTAAAACCACTCTAAGGACCATACACGACGAATCGGGCCAAAAACAGCGAAAAATTCCAAGTCCTGGCCAGATTTAGCGAGTATACCCGACGATCTACGTTGATACTCGACGAATTGTAAGTTGATATACGACGAATCCTCTTATACTCAGCGAAAATGACTTGCGACAATCAGCGATACTCGATAAATTCCTCAGCGATACTCGCCGAAAAATACTTAGGCTAAAAAGGCATCCTATACTCGATGACTCTAGACTCGACGAATCGTCCCATAATATACGACGAATTTTTCTTAGGCCAGCCCATGATAATCGACGAATATGACAACGAATTTCTAATCTTACTCGTCGGATCCTAACTGATACTCGACAAATTTTCCTACCGATACTTGACAAAATTTACCTACCTAATTCCGCCGAATTTTACTTATCCAAATTCGGTGATACTCGCCGAATTTCTACCTGACACCCGCTGATTTCTACTTAGGCCAAACCACTATACTCGCCGAAAATCCCTTAGACACTAAACCTAGTTCCTATGGCTTGGCCGAAAATCATGCCCTAACCTAGGGGGATTCTTTCATAATTCAACTATGCTACTCCTATTTTCTAGGGGAGGAGAAGGGAGAGAAGAAAAGTAAGCAAAAGATGGTCATGAAAGGGGGGGAAAGATCCACTTGCCTTGAACCTTCGAAGAAACGCCGCCCGCTCGCACTACAACAAGGATCGGCCGTAGAAAATCCCTAGCAACGTTTCGTGAAATTTTGGAGGGAAAAGAGTCAAAATGCTAAACCTAACATATAAAAATTGAGGAATCGGGGAAAACTTACCATGATCGCGTAGCCCTCGCCGAGAGCTTTCCAAATCTCCTATCAATCTACGAAACCGACCACCAGATTTATCCCTATCGTCGGTCGAACGCACGCGACACCGCCGTCCATCTTCAGCGAAAAAATGGCGCCGTTGGGTTAAGGGAGACGATGAATAGTAATGAGGTAGGGTTTTCGATATGACTATTTATACTTATAAATATAATATAATATATTATTAATTAATTAAATAATGCCAAAACAACTATAAATCCAAACGACCTCAGAAATTAACGAAATTCGCACCGTAGCTAAATACAGGCGCTACGAATCCAACGGCGAAGTCAGAATCGAGATCCGACGAACCAAACCAGGGAAAACACCTCCCGAAGCCAAAACACAAGCATCCCCAAAAGGCTCCACCGAGTCACCAAAACAGACCCGACTCGCAATGGAATCTTGCAAACAGGCTAAAACCTAGCCACACTGAAAACCTAAGGAGCAAAAACCACTTTCTAACCATGGTACATGCCAAACACACGTCCACGTAATGCCCCGACGTCATAAATATGCCAAAAAGAATTAACATAAATACCAAAAAAAACTCAGGGGCGTTACAGCCACCCCACCTAAAAAGAAGTTTCGTCCCAAAACTTAACATAAATAAGATCAAATCCTCAATAAAATAAAAGAAACCATAAGCTAATAAAGAAATACTCACCAGAAACATCAGGAGAACAGATGAGGAAGAGCCTCCCTTATAACTGACTCTAACTCCCAAGTCGCGCTCTCCACATCTTGGTTCCGCCATAAAACTTTAACCATAGGTATTGTCTTCCTTCGCAATACCCGATCCTGAGTATCCAAAATACGAACAAGCACATCCAAATACAAAAGGTTGGGCTCCAACTGGGGCACAAAATCAAGAACTTGTCTGTCACTTAGTACACATTTCCGTAATTGGATCACGTGAAAAACATCATGCACACCAGGAAAATTTGCTGACAAATCAAGCCTATAAGCTGACACACCAATCCCCTCAATAACTCCAAACGATACTACATACCTTGGGTCCAACTTATGGTTCTTACCAAACCTCTTCACTCCAGACATTGGGGAAACTTTAATAAACACCATATCCCCAACAACAAACTCCAAATCGGTCCTATGCCGATTGACATTCTTTTCATATCGCTCCTGAGCTATCCGAAGCTTCTCTCGAATGTTCTTTATAGAAATATCCATTTCTTCTAATGCTTCAGGACCCAACAACGGTCTCTCACCAACCTCGGCCCAAAACAAGGGAGTTCTACAACGTCTCCCATACAAAGCCTCAAACGAGGCCATTTGCAAACTTTCTTGATAACTATTATTGTATGCAAATTCCATCAATCTCAAACCCTCATCCCACGTTCCTCTGTGGTCTAAAATATAACATCCGATCATATCTTCAACTATCTTATTTACTCTTTCCGTCTGACCATTTATCTGCATATGATAGGCAGTGGAATACCTCAAGTCGGTACCCAACCCCTCTTATAAACTCTTCCAAAAGCGAGACGTAAACCAGGAGTCTCGATCTGATATAATACTGATAGGAACTCCATGTAACCTGATGACCTCATCAGAATATAATTCAGTTATTTTCTTCATGGAGTAGTCGATCTTGAATGGCACGAAGTGAGCACACTTCGTCAATCTGTCCACTTTAACACAAACTAAATCGTGTTCTCGGTGAGATCTCGACAATCCTGTAATGAAATCCATCAAAATTCTCTCCCACTTCTAAATTGGAATTTCTAAGGGCGTCAACTTTCCCTCATGCCTACCATGATCGGCCTTAACTCGCTTACAAGTAAAACATTCTGATACATACTTGACTATATCGCCTTTCATACCATACCACCAAACGATCTGCTTCAGATCCTTATACATTTTCGTAGAACCGGGGTGGTAGGCAATGCTAGAACCATGCGCTTCTTTGCACAACTTAAATCGGATATCTTCAACATTGGGGATACAAAATCTACAGCGGTACTTTAAAGTACCCGCGTCATCGATCGAAAAGTCCGGAAATTCCCCTTTCGCAGTCCTGTTATAAAGGTGCAGCAAATTGGGATCGTCCCTTTGATGTAGCCTCGTCAGTAAAATTCATGAAGGCTCTAACACTTTCAAACTACTGGGCGATTCGCTACTCCCCACCGATATATCCATCAAAAGAAATTCTTCCACCAACGAATCCACAGAAAGATTAAAAATCTTCGTTGAGTTCCTACTCAAGGCTTCAGCTACAACATTAGCTTTGCCTAGATGGTATTGAATCTCCACATCATAATTTGCAACATATTCCAACCATCTCCACTGACGCAAATTCAATTCCTTTTGAGTGAAGACATACTTCAAACTCTTATGATCAGTGTAAATTTTGCACAAAGCGCCATATAAAAGACGTCTTCATAACTTCAAGGCGTAAATCATAGCTGCAAACTCTAGATCATGCGTAGGGTAATCCCTTTCATGAGTCTTTAACTGCCTCGACCCATACACTATCACTCTGCCTTCCTGCATCAATACGCACCCAAGTATGACGTGCGATGCGTCCAAATACACAACATACTATATCCCTTCGGTAGGCAAGGACAAAATTGGAGCAGTGCACAATCTCCTCTTTAGTTCCTAAAAAGCCTCTTTGCACTTATCGCTTCAAACAAAAGTTGCGTTCTTCTACGTCAGTTTAGTCAAAGGCGCAGACAACGTAGATAAACCCTCTATAAATCTCCTATAATATCCTTTCATCCCTATAAAGCTCCTTATCTCTTTGGGAGTGGCAGGCCTGTTCCAATCCATGACAGCAGCTATCTTCTCAGGATCTACAAAAATTCCATCCTTATCAACCACATGGCCCAGAAAAGAAACCTTAGGGAGCCAAAACTCGCACTTACTTAGCTTGGTATATAACTTATGCTCCCTCAAGGTAGACAAAACTAAGCACAAGTGCTGAGCTTTCTCTTCAACACTGTGTGAGTATACCCGGACGTCATCTATAAAAACAACCACGAAATGGTATCGGAAATCCTTAAACACTCTGTTCATCATATCCATAAAAGCATAGGGTGCATTGGTCAATCCAAAAGACATCACCAAAAACTCAAAATGTCCATGTCGTGAACAAAAAGCAGTCTATTGAATATCTGATTCACGAATCCTTAACTGATGGTAACCTGAACGAAGGTCAATCTTAGAAAACACAGAGTTACCACACAACTGATCAAACAGATCATCAATCCTTGGCAGAGGATATCTATTCTTGATGGTCACCTTATTCAGCTCTCTATAGTCGATGTAAAGCCTCATCGATCCATCTTTTTTCTTCACAAATAGCACAGAAGCACCCCACAGAGAATAACTCGGCCTAATAAAACCATTCTGCAGCAACTCATCCAATTGGGTACGCAGCTCCTCTAGCTCACGCGGGGCCATACGGTACGACGCCTTAGCAATAGGACGGGTACCCGACTCCAAATCTATGACGAACTCCACGTCTCTCTCGGGTGGAAGACCAGGAAGATTATCAGGGAAAACATCAGGAAACTCACGCACAACCACAATCTCCTCAACTTGCGTCGACTACAATCATTCGCCAACGCCAAAACCAAACAAGCAAAACATCAAGAATTTACCATCTTCCGAGCATGTACTGCAAAAATAATTGGAGAAAATTGACGCAGAAAACCATAAACGCTCCTGGGTTGACCGTTGTCCATCTTGAAGTCCAAGCGCTTGACCTTGCACTGGATGACCGCATCATATTTGGACAACCAGTCCATGCCAAAAATTACCTCAAAATCTTCCAAGTCTATCACCTTCATATTTGCAACGGCTAAAAAAATCTCCTAACAGAATCAGACAACTCTGAATTCCTTGGTCCGATACCACTGAATCACTAGAAGGAAACTTGACACAAAATGCGTCACCAACAAGATTAAGGGTCAAACCGTGACGCTCTACGAAGGTTCTAGCCACAAACGAGTGGGTAGCACCATAATTGAAAAGAACATGCGCCCATCGGTTCTTGACCTTAAACTTTCCTATAAAATCATATGCGCAACTAAGGAAACGTACATCGAAACTATAGCTACAAACTAAAAGATGGAACTAGGTTAGGATCTAACTTAAGATAACTTGCGAAGACGTCTGAGCTTCCTCCAAAGACATCACGTTCAACTTGCCTTTCCCCTTGTCCAATAGCTGCGGCGGCGGCAAGGCCTGAAGTGGAATTGGTTGCAATGGGGGCTGAGCTTGCGAGCACTTCGACTTAACATGACCCTTCTGCCCACACTTGAAGCAGGTCTTGACCTTATTCAAACAATGGGAAACATCGTGCCCCTTCCGCTTACAAGAAGAACAAATCGGATCCCCTTTAGGATAACTCTGAATCGCATGAACCTGCTCCTTTTTCTGAGTTCCTACTCTCTAGTAACATCTTTCAAATGGATGGCCTGGCTGGCCACAAAAAGCTGCATATCTCCTTGCTTATTTTCCCTGAAGCGGTGCCAGATTCTTGGGAACTCGTACCCTCATTGGTCTTCCTCTTATCCTTTCTCATTTGTTGACCTCGATTCTTGGCATTGTCAATCGCCTCAACCTTCAGAGCAGCCTCCACGACTTCAACATAGCTTTCAGATCCATATGTACTAGCTAGCTATTGGATGTCATTCCTAAGAACACCCAGAAATCATTTAACTCTGTTAGACTCTGAAGACACCATGTCTGGGGCAAAATGACTCAGCTTGCTGAACTCCACCTCGTACTCGGTAACAAAAATCTTTCTTTGCTTTAGATGCAAAAAATCATTCATTAGACTGTCTCTCTCGACAGATGGTAGGAACTTCTTCAGCAGCAACTCCTTGAAGGATTCCCAGGAACACCCATCCTTAAGATTCTCCTTCTCTCTCAGCCACAAACTATTAGCAAGTCCCTTGAGTTGATACACATCGACCATTACTCTCTGGTCCGCTGAAACTCCTGAATAAGCAAATATCTCCTCGATGACTATTATCCAATCATCCAAAGCCATGAAATCTACTCTACCATCATAAGTAGGGGGTCCTAGGCTCTAGAAATACGAAATAAATGTCATCTCTGGCGGCAACAACACCGGGGGTACCAGAGGGGCAGGAGGAACAGGAATAGTCTGACCCATAACCGGGTCCTGCACTTGCGGCAATTTTCCTGAAACTATAGATAACAACGCTTGGATCTGCGACTACATCTCCACCATCTGTCTAGACAAAGTCTCATTACTATGCCACAGACTTTTAATCATCGCTTCGCTTTGCGCACCTTAAGACTAGCCCTTCGACTGGGGAGTTGACCTTGTCGCCAAACCTTTAGGTGCCATCTAAACAAATAACGAACATCTAATCAAAACCTAGCCCAACCGCTAGCACTAAACAACATAGTCCAGACAAAACATACTTAAGTACTTGCTCATGCTGCTAACTTGCTCTGGGATTCCAATTATGATGTCATTCCTAGACTTAGGATGATATACCGTCATCCTACTAACTCATGTGCCTAAACCATGAATGCATGAATTTCTTATTCCTTTTGAATCAAAACCATGTGTGTACATATGTCATCATGTAAATCTTTAGCTTGACACGTGTGCTGATGCAATGTTATGTCATGCATGTTGTGTTATGCAATCTAAAAAGGCCATAATGCATGTTATGAGCGGCATACATATGAAATGTTATGCATCCCATACAACATAACATCGCATGCAATGAAAAAAGAAAACGTGCTAATGGGCACCTATGTGATGATGGTTATGTATCCCATACTACATAACCGTCACATGTTGCCACCTATGGTGGATCCATATACAAACACATATTATGCATCCCATACTACATAATATGCCCCATATACTTCTTATCATGCTTATGAGTGTAGTGTTCATGCTTCAACCAAGACGTACTGATGACACATCGGTGTGTATATGCAATGGAACTAGACGACTAACAAGAACCTAAGATAGTTTTTCGACCAATTGTCCAACAACCTATCCCTCTGATACCAATTGTCACAACCCGCATTTTCTCTACATTTAACAATATATCAGAGTAAAGGAAAATGCGTGTCATGATGCCACGTCAGTAGGGGATAACTGCAGACGCTCAGGAAAAACTTCTACTAGACACCTTTATGAAAGATTTGTGAGCTATTTAGAGAAAATCCAGTATAAGTTAAGCTGTTAGCCATATCCCTCGGCTCTTTGGATCAACTAGTCTACGAGTAAAATATAGTTATACACTACAGAAATACTTTGATTTAGATTGATTTAACATCCTACATGAGCATAAACATCCCTGGAGGACAACTTATGGTATGCAGGACTCTTGGTTTAGTATAAGTATGAAAATAGTCTTTACGTTAGCTAGAAGATAAAGACTTTGGTTTTAGAAAGATGACATATATAAAATACTAGTAGTGATTCTCTTTATCAGTTAAAATATCTAACATGCAACCTAGCATAAAACATTCCCAGAGAGCAAGTATAAACAACCACAAAGAAAAGGACAGCCTAACAGCTTAACATAGTACTTAATATTTCAAAAGAAAACCACTAGTGGGCGTCAATAACCTGGCACGAAGCCACCAAAGGTATGTATGTCTGTACTAACAAAGAAAGCTCAAAACTATCTCACAATAGTGACGAAAACCTCTGCAATACAACAATCCACTAGCAAACTCCCAAAACTAGCCGCTCAACCGGCTACTGCCCTGAACCTGAGGCATTCAAAAGAAAAACACCTCAGCAAGAAAATACAAGTGACAAAGGAAAATAATCAGGTAATAAGTACAAAAGCAAAGAAGGGTTTACCAAACCCGAGTAAAAGAAATGTTGAAAACCACAGCTGATTAGCCAAATAATACAAGTACAGTAAAAGTCTGTAATAAAAAAGTTAATTGGATAAATGCACCAAGTGCGGAATGAAGCCCAGCTTCGACAAAATCTACAAGTATTAGCATGAATAACATAGACTAATATAAGAAGCAAACTGAGCACAAAAAAGCTAGAAAACTTGAATCATTAACACTTGGAAATATCAACCGGGCAGGAGTCGGTGACCAATTGTCCCATACCAGACTCCCAAACCCAAATGTCTCAAAAAAGAAGGCCCTGCGATGGTGACCATTTGTCCCAACCCAAACCAACAGTCCTCAAAATAGAGACCAAACAACCACCAAGTGTAATACTCCACAAACCGACATCCAGTTTGCGGTTTTTTATCCACTGCCAACCTTCATAGCCGAAGAAACATCAAACCCTAACCAAATCCCAAGTCTAAACCCAAAGAAAAACTTAAACAAGTCTTAAAACCACTCTAAGGACCATACACAACGAATCGGGCCAAAAACAGCGAAAAATTCTAAGTCATGGCAAGATTCAGCGAGTATACCCGACAATCTATGTTGATACTCGATGAATTGTTAGTTGATATACGATGAATCCTTCTATACTCGGCGAAAATGACTTGCGACAATCAGCGATACTCGACAAATTCCTCAGCGATACTCGCCGAAAAACACTTAGGCTAAAAAGGCATCCTATACTCGACGACTCTTGACTTGACGAATCGTCCCATGATATACGACGAATTTTCCTTAGGCCAGCCCATGATAATCGACGAATATGACAACGAATTTCTAATCTTACTCGCTGGATCCTAACTGATACTCGGCAAATTTTCCTACCGGTACTCGACGAAATTTACCTACCTAATTCAGCCGAATTTTACTTATCCAAATTCGGCAATACTCGCCAAATTTCTACCTAACACCAGCCAATTTCTACTTAGGCTAAACTACTATACTCTCCGAAAATCCCTTAGACACTAAACCTAGTTCCTATGGGTTGACCGAAAATCATGCCCTAACCTAGGGGGATTCTTTCATGATTCAACTATGCTACTCCTATTTTCTATGGGAGGAGAAGGGAGAGAAGAAAAGTAAGCAAAAGATGGTCATGCAAGGGGGGAAAGATCCACTTGCCTTGAACCTTCAAAAAAACGACGCCCGCTCGCACTGTAACAAGGATCGGGCGTAGAAAATCCCTAGCAACATTTCCTGAAACTTTTGGAGGGAAAAAGGAGTCAAAACGCTAAACCTAACATATAAAAATTGAGGAATCGGGGAAAACTTACCACGATCGCATAGCCCTTGCTGAGTGCTTTCCAAAATCTCCTATCAATCGACGAAACCGACCACCGGATTTCTCCATATCGTCGGCCTAACGCATGTGACACTGCCGTCTATATTCCGCGAAAAATGGTGCCGTCGGGTTAAGGGAGATGATGAATAGTAATGAGGTAGGGGTTTGGATATGACTATTTATACTTATAAATATAATATAATATATTATTAATTAATTAAATAACGCCAAAACGACCCAAAATCCAAACGACCTCGGAAAATAATGTTCACACCGTACCTAAATACTGGCGCTACGAATCCAACGACAAAGTAATAATCGAGATCTGATGAACCAAAGTCGGGCAAACACATCCCAAAGCTAAAGCACTAGCATACCCAAAAAGGCTACACCGAGTCACCAAAACAAACCCGACTCGCAAGGGAATCTTGCAAACAGGCTAAAACCCAGCCACACTGAAAACCTAAGGATCAAAAACCACGCTCTAACCATGGAACATGACAAACACGCATCCACGTAATTCCCTGACGTTTTAAACATGCCAAAAAGAATTAACATAAATACAAAAAAAAAATCAAGGGCGTTACAGCCAGTCTGCCAAGGTCGCATCACCAAGGCCGGATAGAAATCCTATACGCCTTGTCACCACAAGTACAAGCCAGGACTTGTATGCCACACCAGCGAACCCTGCAAAAACTCCACCAATCCGCACATAAGAGGACACCACTCCAGTCTGCACGCCTCTATAGACACTGCCCCAGTCCGCACACACCGGTGAACTACGCAGTTACCACCAAACCGCACTAGAGAAAGATCAAGGCACACAGCCATACTGATCTCTCGAGCTCCAAACTAGTCTGCATCTCAGACTCAGCGAATTGCAAATGAATCCATAACACCCACGGATACCAAACCTATCCGCCCGGTTATCTCATGGGAACAAGCCACCTGCAAAACCACTGACCGACCTAGCTAGTCGACAATCCCGTCTGCATAGACTGTACGGTTAGACTGCCCAAACCACCATAACTGTCCACCCAGTCCACGTGAACAGTCTGCCCAGGCTGCCAATTTCACTTCAAAAAATTCAACACTCCCCCTTGAAGTGAGAAGTGGAAACCAGCCCTAGCAGTCCCTGTAACCGTGTTAATGGACCCTTCGATAGTGGCTTCATGAAGATGTCCACGATGTTGTTCTCGCTCCGCACATTTCCAACCATAAGAGAACCCTCCAACACCTTCTCCAGAATGAAATGGTGCTCAATATCAACGTGTTTGGTCCGCGCATGACAAACTGTATTACTAACCAGTTTAAGGGCACTTTTGTTGACATTGTATAGCAGAGTGGGACCACACACTTCTTTATGAATGTCCTTTACTAGCCTCTTAAGCCAGATGGCTTCCTGAGCTGTAAAGGCCGAAGCCTTGTACTCCGCTTCTGTAGTAAAGACGGATACAGAATCCTGCTTCTTGCTGCACCACGAGATACCCGCTGATCCACATATGAAGACATAACCATATATTGACTTTGATGAAAGTATCTAGCGTCTACCTAAATAACCTAGAGGGGGGTGAATAGGTGATGTTTGTGTCTTTTTGCGGATTAAAAAATTACTCAAAAATAAACAAGCACACAAACACAGAGATCTATATTGGTTCCTCATATTGGGTACGTCCACTGTCCTGCCTCGCTTATCTACCACGAAGGGTTAGATTCAGCTACTTCACCTTTCTCAGATTATCAACAATCTTACAACTTGGAGCAACGCTCTTACACCTCGGAGAAAAAACTCTCCTACACCTCGATCCACAACCGGATCTACAACTCGATCCACACACGGAACTACAAACTTGATCCACAAATGGATTTACAAACTCGATCCTCAAACGGATCAATAAACTCGATCCTCAAACGGATCTACAAACTCGATCCACAAACGGATCTACAAACTCGATCCTCAAATGGATCTACAAACTCGGAGATACTCCTACAATATGTAAAGGAATATTACAAAACACAAACGATTGCAAGTCTTTGCTCCGACATTCTTCGTAAAATAAGATCTTGAAACTTGTAGAACTCAGAAACTTGAAACCCTTGAAGAACTTGAATCTTGAGCCTTCGATCTTCGAACAACTAGGACTGGAGTAGAATAGATCTTGAGAGAGGAAGTGATCCAGTCGAGGAAGTCTTTGAAGAAGAAGATTGCTAGTCGCCGGCGGCTGATTGGGAAAAATCGCGAATCGCGTATGGGAGGTCGACGGTTTCTAAGTTTGGAATCTTTTGAAATCGAAATGTAATTTGGGCAAGATTAGTTATTTCGAAAATCAATCTAACATATATAGAGAGAGATTCGAAATAACGGCTATAAAAGAATTCTAAAAACATAACCTAGACGATACTGTGCATGGCCGAAAATCCCGAGCCAGAGAAAAATTTGGAAAACGACCTAAGTCATTTTCGACGGGATTCGTTGAGTATCACTTATGATACTCGCCGAACTTGATAACGATATACGTCGAATTAGCTTTGGACAGAAATCTAGAGTAGTCAAAATTTTGACTCGACACATTCGACGAGTATTGTCTGGGATACTCGACGAATTAACCGAGTATCGTTAGATACACTCGATGAATTCGCTGAGTATCGCCAATGATACTCAGCAAATTTTACTTGGAGGATTTCTAGATTTCCAGAGAATTTACCCTAAGTATGTACGACAAATTCGACGGGTATCAGGACATATACACGACGAATTCGGTGAGTATCAAGAGGATACTCGACGAATTCGACGTATATGCCTCACCATACTCGCCGAATTTTACTTAGGTAAAATTCTATTTTTTCAAGTCTTTGGCCTTCCTTGGTCCTTCTCCTGTACTTGGTATAGAAGTACACCCCAATAGAGAGATTACACATGAGTTAACACATTGGCCCACACAATGAAGGATTACATTGTGTAGTCCTGTGTTTACTGACCCACTGTAAACTGACATTGGTGTGTACTTAGCAAAATAAACCTGCAAGTACAATACTGGAATATGAGCATCAAATACAATCTCAATTCATCTTAGCTTGACTGGACCCTTCTTCAAATCAGGGTCATTATAGATGCAATACTCAACAATCTCCTCCTATTTGAAGAAGCCAAAATCCTACAAGCTAAGGTGAATTTCACATGAAAAAAAATTTAAGACATGAAAATATATTAGAAATAAAACAACACGCATTCTAAGACAATTATAGAAATTATATATATATATATCAAAATTGTTTATAGTTTAGGGAGGGCAGCCCACAACACTTAACACACAAGAAAATATCACTGTCAGTTCTTTCTATTTTGCATCTTTACTCACTGTCTTGCAAAATATTATCTGGGCTTTGGATAGTATCTAGGAGGAGCGAGAGGTATCAGATCAGCAAACCGGTTATTCCTGAAATGAATTTTCCTCTTTGCGCATGCCATCTTGTATTTGTTCCATTCCACTTGGTCATAGTGATGTTGATGCTTTTCTACTCCAAGATCGACCAAGGAGAATGTATCCAATATGATTCCTTTGGAGGTAGGGCTCTAGACCTCTTCTATTTCTCTATTTGGTTCTACTCTTACTGGCTCTGGATCTGACCTGACTTCAAACGTGCCTTCCCCGTATCTTTTTCTCTTGTGAACTGGGGGAGCAATGTCTTCAACCCTCTGAGATTCTTGAAAGATAACTACAACAGTAGCAATGTCTGGATCAAAATCCTGTGTTCCTGACCAGTACTACGAGTAATCCTGGGGAGGATAAGCCTCGTCAGTCTCTGGTACAGGCTCAACAGGGACTTGAATATTTGCCAGCTGATTATAGAGCCACTCAGTATTGTAATATATGTAGTCATTTGTAGCCTTGAAGTTTTGTTCCATCGAAGTTCCCAGCAAATCCACTTTAGCATCCACCTTAGCTGTACGGGCATCCTCCCCCTTTTTATCTTCGGCGGCGAAGGCATTAGCATAATGTACCATACTTGTATCGAAGTGAGCCATTGACCGATTGTGAGCATCGATCAAGGATAGAGTGTTGTGATCAACATTTTTCACAACATGAAGATTTTTATTTAGAGCATTTATAGTCAAGGCAATTGTTGTACCGCCTACTTGTCCCCACTCATCAAGTCTCTTTTCCAGCTTGCCAATCTGAACCTTTACCTCTGCAATTCTATTCAGCATAACCTTTTCAGACTCTTGAACTCTCTTGATTACCTTCTGCAATGAGGCTTCAAAATGTGCCTATTGCTGCGCTAGCATCCGCTCAACTGCTTTTAGGATTGAGTTGTCTGTACTGAAAGATGGTATATCAGCAGCCTCGGGCACTAGAACATCTGCTAGGATGTCAGAATCATTGGGGGATTCTTCGATCGAAGAAAGATGAGCTTTATTAGCTAGAATATAATATACAACATTCTGGACAGGAGAATGCTTCTCAACATCTTCTTCCTCATCAAAAAGATAAACTATGCCTTCAGGCACCATCGGTATCCTGCCCAGTCCCTTGTCCAGGTTGCGGATGAACTGGGCAACCTCAGTGGAAACAGAGATCATAGATATAGTCACCTCCACCACAGAAGATGAAACAAGGATAGCATTTGGGAGAGGGACAATCAAATCCTCACATGACACTGGATCCTCAATGACAGAAATAATAACAGCAGCAACAGACTTGGTAACATCAATCATATTATCATCAACATCACTCTCTATCTCATAATCATCAACTGTCAGATAATCATCAACAACATCGTCAATACCAAATTCCTCAGCATCCTCCTCATACTCAGAAGGAGATGGATCCTCTTCCTATGAAGTCACTGGTGCATCCTCAACGGGTAGAACCTTAGCCACAACTGCAGTACCAATAACAACAACTACTGCTAGGAGATCAACTGGATTTGAGTCGAAAAGCACTGTATCAGGGGCCACGTAACTAGGAACTGAATCTAGAACCACTGGAACTGAATCTGATAGAGAACCTGTCTCCCCCTCAATTCCCACACTCATGCTAGCAGGAATCTCACTGGGGGTGGAGTAGGAATCCTGTTATCATGTACTTGTTCTTCCTCCTCCACTAGCAATGTTGGGGCTCCCCCTTGCTTCACTATCCTCATATCTCACCTGGAGAAGATTGTTGAGTCTATCTTCTTGAAGTGATGGATAGGAACTCCTTTGGTCATATCAAACCTATCACCATCGATTTGATTCAGGTATAGGCTGATAATCCTCCCAATGTTGGGAGTGCGGAGGCTATCCTTGATCTTGTCAAACAGCAGTGCACCACAATTTACCTTCTTCCTGCAGATAATACCAACCAGAACTTTGAACATCTCTGAAGATAGGTAATCGTGAGATACCGTCTTGCAAATCAGCACCTTGCTGATAATGTCTGTGAGAATCTTTCCTTCCTCATTCATTCCTTTGAGCTTGATGGACTTGGTGCCTCTAGGAAGTCCATAGAAAGACAGAGCTCAGGAGAAATCAGCCTCATCAAGATAATCGGCTTGATCACAGATTGGAATCCGCAAGTACCTAGACAAAAGAGAGGCTTTCACTTTCACTTTGAATTTGTAAATCTTGCTCTTAATCACTGTGTCTTTGTGTCTGAGCTTGGCATTCTGGAAGAACTCAAGAACTTCCTTGTTTAGAACTTTGCATAGGTGTTCTAGGACAAAGGACAGTCCTACAGTCTCCAACATGAGAATCAAGTGGTGAAACTCATCTGAGGCATGAGCAAACCCAGTGTAAACAAGTTCGCCTCCTCCTATCAATCCACTTGTACTTCTAGGAGCCATTGTGAAAGTGGAAGGGATGGATCTAATTTTACTATAGAGGGGGGGGGGGGGGGGGGTGAATGGAGTATATTAAAAACTTTAATTAATTTTTACAATAATTTTAAGAATAATTGATATATATATATATATATAGATAAATAAAATTCACAACACACAAAAAGAAAGTATCAATCACAGACAACACAAGGATTTTATAGTAGTTCCCCAATAAATCTGGGTACATCTACTCTTCTACCACCCTGGTTGGAATCCACTACAGGTTTTTGATCAGGTGCCCTGCCACCAGAAGATCTATTTTCTAAGTGAGATCTTACAACCCTTTGGGCTTTTGACCAAGTACCCAAAAATCATACCTAAGTCTTTTGATCAGGTGACTTATGAACCAAGTATTAACTTTTGAAGGGAGTTAGAGCCCTGTACACAGTTTGGGAATAAACTAAGAAGTTAGATGTTGTCTTCTTTGTTAAGAGTCTCTGAGAAGACTTAGTGGATGATGTTGTAAAAAGCTCAACCTGATTTGAATAGAGATTGTGATAAAGGTAGGAGACTTTTCTTCAGGGTGTAGGCCTTCTTGTAAGCTCTTTCTCTCCAGTAGATATTTTAGACAGATATGGATCAGGATGTCTCTCGTATTGAAGATGTTTCTCTAGAAGAGTCTGAAGCAGAATATATGTATCAATATCTCCATCTCTATCTGTCATTTGTTATATTTGAGACAACAATCTTCTATATATATAGTCTGTCAGGGAAGAGATCAAATATTTGAATTAATCGATTCTTCAAACGTCTGAAGAATCCCTTGAGAATATAACTGCCTTGGAATTAATTAGATTTAAAACTCTGTGATAAATCCATATTTAATTCTGCCTTAAATGGCTATATTCATTAGAATATTTAGCATTAAATATTAGAGTTTTAGTTACCAAACATTTGAAATCATTTAGCCGTCGGTTGATAGAGAAACCGTCGGATTCATCGAAATCAGCAAGGATTTTGTCGAAATGAGCTTGGCTTTCGTCGAACTGATCTTTTATAAACTAAGTTTTACTTTCGTGGAGATGAGCTCTACATTCTTCGAACTGAGCTCAGAGTTTGTCGAACTAAGCTCAAAGTTTTGAGATATGAGTTAGTCGAACTGAGTTCAGAGTTCGTTGACCTGAGCTCAGAATTCGTTGAACTGAGCACTTCTGGAATACCTTCTGAAATGACTCTACAAAGAAAATATGACCTAGTCTATACAAGTTGGGTCAAAATAAAAATCCTAATAGTAATCCTAGCCTAAATCAGTAATAAGGAGTTCTAACAATCTCCCCCTATTTGGGTAAGGATACTATCAAATAAGAAAAACACAGAGCAAAAATAATTATCTGGAAGAAACATAAAATTTCAGCAGATATAAATTTTATGGAAATTTATAACAATAAGTTTCAAAAACATAATCAAAGTTAGGAATTCTTCTAAGGTGTATCAGATGAAGACTTGGTAAAAACCAGTTGTCTTGTTGGATCATCAGATTCCCTTTTTCTTAACTTCAGATCTTGAGAGCCAATAATTTTCTGAGAAGAGACTAAGGGAACAACAGCTTATAGATGCAGGATCTTATATTCATCAACATTAAACATGTTTTTTTTCTGATATCTGTCATGTGTTTAGAGCACCCACTATCCAAATACCACTGTTCATCTGTAGTAGGATAGTTCTTTTCCTATATTAAAAACAAGTTAGGTGTTCTTGACCCAGATTACCTTGGGTCATGGTTTTTTGTCATAATAAGTAGAAATATAAGAATATTCAGGTTAATTTTTATATAGAAGTGGATGATATCTCATGGGAGGAATGATCCACTTAGTAAAAGGGTTTATCAAATTTTGAGTTTGATTATTCTTTTGAAAAGAATTTAATTTTCTATTTAGAAAATTTGAGTTCGATGAATTAATCTGATTTCATCGAGCTCCGTTCAACGAATAATAGTGATTTCATCGAGCACCATTCTCATTTCATGCATTCAGCATTCGTCTATCTCCGTTCGACGAATAATAGTGATTTCGTCGAACTCGGTTCGACGGATTCTGTTGAACATGGTTTTTCTGAAAGAATTTTGATTTATTCTCTGGTTCATTATATGACAAAGCTTCAGTGTCTTTATCTGTAATTGCTAATATTTATTTTCCTTTATTAGATATAAATTTTACAGGAGTTGTTAAAATATCTTTCTTTAAAATTTGAGGTTGACTAGATGAAGCTCCCAAGCCTAGTCTGCCATTTAATCTGGCATTAACTGTGCTTGTAATATTCATCAATTTGATACTTCTCCCATTAAGAGTTTCTTCAAACTTCTTAACTTCAGATAATCTGTTTTCTAGAGAAACTATTTGTTCCTTAGAAATTTTCAATTCTTCTCTAAGTTTGATATTTTCTGAAGATTGATTGTGTAATTCAGTTAATTTTTCTCTGAGAAGTTTTATTTCCTTTTCAAATTTTTATCAAATCTTTACAAAACAATTTAATGTCTGATGTAAAATAAAAAGTTGAAATTACCTGGTTTTCTTCATACTCTGATTCAGAATCAAAATTATTGTTTGATGCATTGATTGCCATCAAACAGACTTCTTTATCCTTTGATTCCTCTTCATCTTCACTTGAACTGGATGAAGATTTGTGTCTGACTCACTCCATGTTTCAGCTACAAAGCCTTTCCCCTTCTGTCTATGTTTACTGGAAGAGGGTTTGCTTGAATGCTTCTTGTTTTGTGCCATGATAAAATTTATCAACTATCTTCTAGGTAAGATAAGATCTATCAGATCTATTGGTTCAGGTGTTACCCTGTTAAAACCAACCCTCCTTTGATACCAATTAAAAGTGGAAGGGAAAGATCTAACTTTACTCTAGAGAGGGTGAATGAAGTATATTAAAAACTTTAATTAATTTTTACAGTATTTTTAAGAATAAGTGATATATATATATAGATAAATAAAATTCACAGCACATAAAAAGAAAGTATCAATCATAGAAGACACAAGGATTTTATAGTAGTTACCCAATAAATATGGGTACATATACTCTTCTACCACCCTGGTAGGAATTCACTAAAGGTTTTTGATCAGGTGCCCTGCTACCAGAAGATCTATTTTCTAAAGGAGATCTAGCAACCCATTGGGATTTTGACTAGGTACCCAAAAAGCAAACCTAAGTCTTTTGATCAGGTGTCTTATGAACCAAGTGTTAACTTTTGAAGGGAGTTAGAACCCTGTACATAGTTTGGGAATAAACTAAAAAATTAGATGTTGTCTTCTCTGTCAAGAGTCTATGAGAAGACTTATTGGATGATGTTGTAAAAATCTCCCCCTAATTTGAATAGAGATTGTGATCAAGGGAGGAGACTTTTCTTCAGGGTGTAGGCCTTCTTGTAAGCTCTTTCTCTCTAGTAGATATTTTATACAGATATAGATCAGGATGTCTCTCAGATTGAAGATGTATCACTGGAAGAGTCTGAAGCAGGATATATGTATCAATATCTCCATCTCTATATGTCAGTTGTTATATTTGAGGCAGCAATCTTCTGTATATATAGTCTGTTAAGGAAGAGTTCAAATATTTGAATTAATCAATTCTTGAAACGTCTGAAGAATCCCTTGAGAATATAACTGCCTTGGAATTAATTAGCTTTAAAACTCTGTGATAAATCCATATTTAATGCTACCTTAAACGGCTATATTCGTTAGAATATTTAGAATTAAATATAAGAGTTTCAGTTACCAAACATTTGAAATCACTCTGCTTTCTGTTGATAGAGAAACCGTCAGATTCGTTGAACTTAGCAAGGATTTCGTCGAACTGAGCTTGGCTTTCGTCGAACTAATCTTTTACAAACTGAGTTTTATTTTCGTCGAGCTGAGCTCTGTGTTCGTCGAACTAAGCTCAGAGTTCATCGAACTAAGCTCAGAGTTTTGAGATCTAAGTTAGTCGAACTGAGTTCAGAGTTCGTCGACCTGAGCTTAGAGTTCATCGAACTAAGCACTTCTGGAATACCTTCTGAAATGACTCTGGAAAGAAAAATATGACCCTAGTCTATACAAGTTGGGTCAAAATAAAAATTCTAATAATAATCCTAGCCCAAATCAGTAATAAGGAGTTCTAACACATTGAAACTCAGGAAAACTTGAATGCAAAACTCTATAAAATGAAGTTTCTAGGTGCCGCTGGAATTCAAAACAATTCAATATATTGTACTGAAGATGGAATTGGCTACAGGATCCAAGTGTAAATCACTGCACTGGAAACTATGGGTCAATGAGGCAGAGTTGTCGGAATCGGTGAGAATGAATCGGGAGTTAGGGCAAGCCAGTGTGACCTTCCACTGTAATTGGCAAATGAAGAACATGACCAAGGGAATGGGAGGAAGAAGAACTAACGTGGGAGTCGAACAGTCAGGTTTTGGCGAATCGACGAATCAGCTCGGGTTGCGAGTTTCAGCGAGTGTCGTGCGATTATGTAAATGTTTACTTTAGGATTGATAATGACCTAGAGGGGGGTGAATAGGTCCAATTTAAATTATGGCTACCTATTTTAAATTATTTGAGTTATGTTTTCTATTTGTAGATTAACAGTGTCAAATAAACAAGATAGTTTGAACATCACTTTGAAAAATATCACAGCATAGCAATCAGCAAACACAGCATAATACACACAGATTTATAGTAGTTCTCTAATTTATGGGTACATCCACTTTCCCCCTTCGTCTATCTAAAAATGAACTAGATTTAGCCAAACTCCTCTTTCTTTTACTAAGATCCTTAGATATTACAACTCAGAGCCCAGCTGGCTCCTATAACTCAGACTTTACAAGTCTTACCACTCAGATCGCCAAGATCCTACACCTCAAGTTCTTCCCAAGAACTCTACCTCAGAATGAATCCTCACTCCTACTTCTCAGGCAACTCCTGCCCTACACCTCAGAGAATTTCCTGCTTCTCCTAACTCAGGCAATCCCAGCCTTACCTCAACCTTTATAACATAGGCTTACAACATAAAGAGAGTCATCCCCTACACTCAGATCTATAGGTAGATCTTACATAATGAATGAAGATAAAAGAAAATTGATTCAGAAAATGTCACCCAACAAGAGAGATATGAGTGACCGCTTCTTGATCTAATCTTGATGAATTTGCTTCCTTTGATCTTGTTAAGATAGATCTGATCCAACCCTCATTAGTTTTTTCAAAGCTTCTTGAAGTATAAATTATGGTTGATTTAGGCTGGAGAAATGTTGAAGATGATTCTTGATCTAGCTTCTCTCCACCTTCTAAATTTGTAGCTTATGTTTCTAATATCTGACTTCAATAGATTATGCTTGTTATTCTTATAGTTGTTCATTGCTTTCTTATGAAGACTAGATCCCTTTAAATAGGCTCTGATAGGAGGAACCGGCTGATCCGGTTAATAACTGACATCTGATAGTTCTGACAGTTGTCAGTACCTCCGTCTTGAATTCAGTACTTAGAAAATAAATCTTATTGAAGAGTTGACACTTGACAGTTGAAGGTGTCGACAAATAGGCTCTGATAGGAGGAACCAGCTGATCTGGAGGTTGGACTCTATTGCTCAAAATCAGGTCTAGTCTCAGCTTGTTCTCTAAACCTTTTCTTTGATAACTGAGCCTCTATCTATGGAGCAGTAGAAGATTTGTCCACTTTCTCATAGATTACATTCTTATCTAAGCCTTGAGGAGTACTGTACATGTATTGAATAGATGCTTGGAGAGACTCAAAATTAGCTTGTACTATAGGATAATTAAAATCATAGATTTCAGCAGGAGGTGCTTCAAGTAGAAGTGGTTGTCAAGCAGATTCAGCAGTTTGATCTCCATCATACCATAGGGGAGGAAAGCCTAAAGTGCCTTTGATATTGTTTGATATCCAAGTAGCATGTTCAGAACTGGTCTTAATCATTACCCTCTCCCCCTTTATGACTTCTCTTTCAATATGATCTCTCAAATCATTTTTATGAAATCTTATTTGGCCATCGAGATAATTAATTCCTAATATAACCGTGTTCTTAACTCTGAGTAAATTGCTATCCAAAGTCTTATCAGAAGTCTTGATGTCCTTTAGTAGAGATTCTGAATGACTTTTCAGTTTGTTGTCAATAGCTGAGACAGTGGAATCAAGTTTTGTTTCCAAAGTAGTGGTTTGTTTCTTAATTTCTCCCAAAGTAGTGTCTTGCATAATTATAAGATTTTCATTCATCCTCTTCTGATTCTCTAGAACATAGCCTTGCTTGACAACCACATCATCTTGTAGTTGTTTGGCTTCCTGTTGTTGCTTGGCCAGATAGACTACTGCATGTGCTCCTTTCTCAAAGAAAGTAGTCATTTGAGTTTTCAAGAAATTTACTTCAAATCTTATTGACTTGATGTCTTGAGCCAGCTGAAATTACAACTCCTTGTTTCTTTCATCTACATACTTCTCTAGATCTTGTCTTTGCTTATCAAGCATGATCTGTAGTTGAACTAACAGAGAGTTATTAACCATGGTAGGAGCTGATGGTGGTCCAGATTTAAGATATTGTTTGTAGCTCTGGCTCCTCTTCTTAAATTCAGAAAACTTCCTTTTCTTTAGTTGAGAAGCTTCTGCTTCCTCAGATTTAGAAGAACTGACTTCTTCAATTTGAGATATCTCTTTAGTTTTGTCAGTATCTGGGGCCAACTCCCCCTCAACTCTTGTACCTTCCTCATTAAAATTGATGTTGTCCATAGTAATATCAACATGCTGAATTTTAGCATCATGTACCTCAATCTGAGAATCTTCAACTCTCTCCCCTGGATGTGTGATACTTTTGACAAAAGAACTTCTTCTTTATTCTCTTTTGGATTATCTTCCTCCAACACTTGTTCAGATATTTCATGTTCAGGATCTTTTGATTTTTTTAGGTCCTGAACAACATCCATTATAATAGTTGTAGTTGTATCCATGGGCAATTCATTGAGATTCTCCTCCTTAACTAGTTCTCTTCCTGGAATGTTCTCCCCCTACACCTGTACACTAGTCCCAGGGGAAAGCCTTGGAGATCTGCCTTATTCTTCCACAGCATTTTCATCAGGACTGAATTGTACCTCCTCTTCAGAATCACTAAAGGATACAACTTGCTCTACCACAGATTTCTTACCATTTACCTCCTTTTTCTTCTTAGGTTCTGGAGTTTCCTTGGACAAAACTCTGTCCCATCTTGAAAGAATCATCATGCCCATTCTCCTCATATGATTTATCTTGGACCCAAACTTCTGATTGATACTATCTGGAATAACCTTTACCAGATACAAACTAATAATTTTGCCCATATTGGGCTTATGAATTCCTTCTGCAATTTTATCAAAAACTACCCTATTCCAGTCAGTTTTGATTTTGAAGATAATCCTTATCATCTGGGTAAACATATACTTAGAAATCCTGTCATGGGCTCCAGTCTTGCAGAGGAGTACCTTTCCAACTATCTCAGTTAAAAATTTTCCTTGGGAATTCATTCCCTTCCTGTTTAAAGAGTTTCCATAGCTGGTGGTTGGAGGTAGTCCACACCATTCCAAGGCCTCAACAGTCTTGCTTGAATTCAGGTCATCATCCTGTTTAGTTCTTGGAATTTGAAAGACTTTAGGCAGTCTTTTGGTTGTTACCTTTACCCTTGCTCCATTAACACTGGATTTTATCTTATCCAACTTAGGGTTTAGTGAGACATTATAATATAATTTAGATACCTCTCTCTTCCAAATTTTGGGTGGTTCTGAAAGAAGATACTCTAGACCTTCCTCATTCACTAGGTCAATCACCTTCTTTATATCATCTGAATCGGAGACAAATGCGTTGCACACCCAGTTCGTATCCCTCGTTAATATTGTCGTCCATCTTGGGTGCCATTCTTGTTGAAAGAGCTTGAGTTTGAGAGGAGTTGACTATGGATTTCTAGGTCTCGAAACACAACGATCAATCTCTCAAGATTTCTGGTAAGTGAAGTCGACAAATCCTTATACCTCCTATTTATAGTAACAGTCTTTTGAAGATGAAAAGGCGCACTTCATTTAGTAATTTTCTAACTATTTGGAAATATCTAGTGTCGATATGGAAAACCTATTCTGTCGAGATGTGTCGACTTAAGTCGATACAAGATTTATGTTTCTCGACTCAGACCTTAAGGTCTCGACAACCTTATGTCTCGACACTAAATTATAATGTATCGACACACATCTGCTAATTAGTGTCGACACACTATCACGTGTCTCGACACACCTTTACTAATAGTGTCGACACACATTATGGTGTCTCGACACAATTCTTAGACTTAGACAAACTTTGTATTCTGAATACTATTTCTTGACTAGATAAAGTTTTTCTTGGCTTTAAATATTTGTAGACCTAATTAGTCATCCTTTTAAGAGTTGTACAAACTTTTATTACAATTAATTATAAATATTTATTCAATATTCAACATGCCTAGTTCAAATTTAAAATAATTGAACTTACTTTTATCTAGAGGTTTTGTAAAAATATTAGCAACTTGTCTTTCTGTTAGAGTATATTGTAAGCTTATATTTTCTTTTTCAACATTCTCTCTGAGAAAGTGATATCTAATTTCTATATATTTAGTTCTACTGTGATAAACAAGATTATTAGCAATAGAAATTGCACTAGTAGAATCACAAAACATAATAGATTTACTTAGCTGTACACTGTAGTCCAGTATTTGATATTGAATCCACAATAACTATGCACAACAACTCCCAGCAGATATGTACTCAAATTCTGTTGTAGAGATAGCAACACTTGTTTGCTTCTTGCTACTCTAACTTATAAGTCTTTTCCCTAGAAACTGGCAAGTTCTAGAATTACTTTTTCTGTCTTCTCTACACCCTGCAAAATCTACATCTGTGTACCCTGTAAGTTCAAAATCACTATCCCTAGGATACCAAAGCCCAAGATTGGGTGTGCCCTTAAGATATCTCAGTATTCTCTTTACAACAGTATAATGAGACTCTTTGGGGACATGCTTTGTACCTAGCACAGACACATGTTGAGAACATAATATCTGGCCTACTAGCAGTTAAATATAGGAGTGATCCAATGATGCCTCTATACAAGGTTTCATCAACTGATTTCCTAGATTCATCCTTGTGTAGTGACACAGAAGAACCCATTGGAGTTCTCATGGTAGAAGAATTCTCCATACCATATCTTTTAATCAACTCCTTAGTGAACATAGATTGAGAGATGGATATTCCATCCTCAGATTGTCTAACTTGGAATCCCAAGAAGAAATTTAGCTCACCCATACTGCTCATTTCAAACTTGTCATGCATAAGCTTTGCAAATTCGCTACACATCTTCTCATTAGTAGACTCAAAGATTATGTCATCTACATAAATTTGGACTAAGATGCTTTATCCTTTGATGTCCCTAAGAAATAGTGTCTTGTCTATCTTTCCGTTAGAGAACTTGTTCTCTATAAGAAAGGTAGACAGGGTCTCATACCAGGCTCTAGGTGCCTGTTTTAACCCATACAAAGCCTTGTGCAATTTTAAAACATAGGTGTACTGTTTATGGTCAACAAAACCTTGTGGCTGCTCTACATAGACTTCCTCCTTCAGTGTACCATTGAGAAATGCTGACTTTACATCCATTTGGTAGACCTTGTATCCTTTGAATGCTGCATGAGCTAAAAACAACCTTATGGCTTCTATCCTAGCTACAGGTGTAAAGGTTTGGTCAAAGTCTAACCCATCCTCTTGTCTATATCTTTTATCCACTACTCTAGCTTTGTTCTTTACTATAACCCCATACTCATCTAATTTATTCCTATAAATCCACTTAGTGCCTATCACATTGTGATCACTAGGTCTAGGAACTAAAATACAGACTTTGCATCTCTCAAATTGATTTAGCTCTTTTTACATAGCCATAATCTAGTTGGGGTCTGAATTGGCTTCATCAAACCTTTTAGGTTCTAACTGAGAGAGAAAACTAGAGTATAGAACCTCATTGTTATGTCTACTCCTAGTAGTACTCCTAAGCTGGCATCACCTATTATTTGATCAATAGGGTGATCTCTAAGGTGTTTAATTGCTACTAGCAAGTGCCTACCATAACCTAGTACTGCAGGAGGATTAGGGTGATTCTCTTCCTCCCCCTGAACAGTTGCAGTATCATCTATATGAATTTCTATATTGTCTCTAATGTGAACCTCTTTGTCAGGTGAGTCACTTATTTTTAGCTTTTCCATTTTAGAGCCTACAACACCTAGACTGGAGTTGTTAGAGATCACATTAAATAAAACAGATGATTCATCAAAAAACTACATTAATAGATTCTTCTACAACTTGATGTTTCAAGTTGTAGATCCTGTATGCTTTACTATGAAGACTATACCCTACAAAGATTCCTTCATAGGATTTCTCTAAGAACTTCGTTAGATAAGTTTTCCCATTGTCCAAAACATAGCACTTACTACCAAAAATTTTGAAGTAGGACAGATTGGTTTTCTGTCTTTCATTAGTTCATAGGGAGTCATGTTGTGATTCTTGTCGATCAAAGCTCTATTTTGAACGTAACATGCTGTGTTTACAGACTCATCCCAGAAATATTCTGGGAGAGATGTATCACTCAGCATTGTTCTGGCTTCCTGAATAAGAGTTCTATTTTTCCTCTCAGCAATTCCATTTTGTTGTGGATTTCTTGGAGAGGAGAACTCCTGAAAGATTTCTAGTTCCTTACAGAAATTTTTCATATTTTCAGATTGAAATTCTGTACCATGGTCACTTCTAAGTTTGACCACAGAACATCCCTTCTCATTCTGAATCTGTTTGACAAAATCAGCAAGGATGTCTAGTGTTTCAGACTTTCTCCTTAAGAAGAATACCCAAGCAAACCTGGAGTGATTATCCAAAATCACATAGGTATATGACTTCCTACCCAAACTAAGAACTTTCATAGGATCAAATAGATCCATATGAAGTAAGTACAGACACCTCTCAGTGTCTTTGTACTGAATGCTCTTAAAGGAAACTTTTGCTTGTTTATATTTTTGACATGCAAGACATAAGTCTTCTTTTGAGCATTTTAGCTATGGACTATTTCTAACTAAGTCCATAGAGAACAGTTTACTCATAGCTTTGTAGTTTAAGTGATCCAGTCTCTTGTGCCACTATATACACAAAGTATCTTTCTCACTTGCTACAAGACATACAGGTGTTTGTTCATTTATACTAAGGAAATTTAGAAAATAAATGTTCCCACTCCTAGTGCCTGACAAGATGATCTCTTTATCACTTAAACTCCTTATCAAACACTTGTCATTGTGGAAAATAATTTCATACCCTATATCACAAAGCTGACTTATGCTTATCAGATTGTGGTTCAATCCTTCCACATAAGCCACTTTAGTGATGGTAACTAGGCCATTAGAAATTTTACCATAACCCTTGGTGAGTCCTTTCTCTGACCCTCCAAAGATAAATTTTTGTCCATTCCTAACTAGAGTGTAATATCGTAGTAAACTCCTTGATCCAGTCATATGCCTGGAACAACCACTATCCAAGTACCATATTAGCCTATTCGTGGTACTTGTCTCCACCTACAAACACAAATTTAGTTCACCTTAGGCACCCAAATAGTTTTGGGGCCTTGGTTCCTGTTAGGCTTTGCTGTGTGAAACACAACAGTCTTTCTAAATAAAGCTAGTCGAAACTTATATGAAGGAGTTGTTGGATTATACCAACAATCTATGGCAAAATTCCCAACCTTCCCACAACACCAACACTTAAATCTATTGTATCTTTTCTTTGGTTGCACATTTGAGGTTGTTCTATTGTGCAACACAGAACTGTCATCCAACTTCCAAGGTAGTGGTACAAAATTTATACCCTTATCTTTGAGATTTAGGTGAGATACACTTGGATCAGCTCCAAGAATTCCTTGGCTTCTTGGATTGATCACCTTTTGTGGTGGTTCTTGGCCTATATTGCCTTTTGATATCTGATCCTTCTAGCAAGGCTCTTTATTGACCTTACTGGTAGAGTACTCAGACGTCATGTGTCCAGAAATACATGATCTCAAGCATCTGTTAGAAGGTAGATACTTGACTGGGGTCCTAACAGGACCACTTGGAGTTTTACCCTTGGGTACAGACTTCTTTTTAAACTTTTTGTTCTTACCATACCCTACACCACTTTTAAATGGTGTAGAAATGGTATCTATAATAGGTAACACTTACTTAGGTTTTGAGAATTGAGTTAGGAGCTGTCTTTCCTGAGTAAGCTTTGCTTCCAGGTCTTTTATAGTCTTGACCTGTTCTATTATCACCTCTGTCTAGCTATCTATCTTGTTAGTTAGTTCTACAAGTTTCAGTTTTTGTAGGTCCAACTTTGTGTTGGCACTTACCAACTTAAAAGATACTCCTCTCAAGGATTCTAATTCTTTGGCCTGATCCTTATCAATCTGTTTTCTTGCACTCAAGGCCTTTAGTAACTTCTTATATCTGTTGATAAGAGAGTTAAAATCTGCTTCAATGTCTGAATCATGTTCTTTACTATTAGAGGAGTGTGAACAAGAATCATTTTCTGATGCAGAAAAGGAATCTGAGGCTAAACTATGAGAGATTGATTTTACCTTAGCAGGATCTGAACAATCCTGATCTTCTTCTCCTGGTTGAGTTTCCTCAATAGCCATCAGGCCCATGAGAGCCTCCTCCTTTTCTGATTCTAATGAATCAAACTCACTATCAGACATTGTTTATTGTCTTTTTACTGAGAGGCTTTGGTCAGCCTTCTTGTGTTGTCCATCTTTCATGTTTTCTAACTTTTCTCCTTTCTTTTTGTTGGGCAATCAGCTATGACATGCCCTTTTATGTTGCAACAATAACACACTATATTAGTTTTAATGTATTTGTTCTGAGAAGAGTCATACCTATCCCCAGAATTCTTCTTCCTGGGTTTCTCTGGATGATTGATCTTTTTGTGAGAAGCGTCTCCAGCTGGACCCTTCCAGCTGCCTTGTTTTCTTCTCCTTAATATCTTCTTGAACTGTCTAGATAAGAGAGACAGTTCCTCCTCAGTCAGGTCTCCTCATGATGAGGAAGATTGTGAACACTTAGAAGTTGTTTCCAATCTTTTTGTGAGTGTTGACTTCTCTCTGACTTTCCTGGATGACTCAGGCTTTAGGGCCAAGGTCTTTTCTTTACTATGTGCTCTAGCCTAAACTTCTTCAGACTTCCTGATATTGAGCTATAACTCATGTGAAAATATCTTTCCAAATCGGACCTAGGGGTCTATGTTGGCTAGGTTTCACATTTCCCTTATGGCATAGATCTTAATGTCCCATTCCTTGTTCAGAGACCTCAAGAACTTGTCATTAAGTTCATAGTTATAAAAACTTCTGCCATAAGTCCTCAGGTTGTTTACAATTCTGAAGAACTTTTCAAAACATTCAGCCATTGAATCTTTCTTATCTTGTCTGAAGGCTTCATATTGTTGATTTAATAGAGATTTCCTATCATCTCTGACCTCATCTATTCCTTCTATTTAGACAATCAAAGACTCCCACATTTCTTTGGCTATCTTGCAATGAATCAGATTCTAAAAAGTAGAATCATCTATTGCACTAACTATAATATTTTGTGCCCTTTTGTCTATAGAAGCCAGTATGATTTCATCCTTATCCATCTCCATTTAAGTCTTGGGTGTCTTGATGTTTACATCAAGAACTGATACTTTCATGGGAATGTAAGGTCCTTCAATCACTGTGATGTATATTCTTTGGTCTGCTGCTTCCATGAACAATCTGACTCTCTCTTTCCATATTCCAAAGTTTTCTTTGGAGAAGACATGTAGCTTAATGGAATTATTTTCCCTCTTAGCAATGATATGTCTTTCTCTGCAATCCTTTGGATTCTCACTAGGCTATTATGCCTTTTTTTTTCAGTGAACCTCCCTCTGATACCAATTGTAAATGTTTACTTTAGGATTGATAATGACCTAGAGGGGGGGGGGTGAATATGTCCAATTAAAATTATGGCTACCTCTTTTAAATTATTTGAGTTATGCTTTCTATATGTAGATTAACAGTGTCAAATAAACAAGATAGTTTGAACAGCACTTTGAAAAATATCACAGCATAGCGATCAACAAACACAACACAATACACACAGATTTATAGTGGTTCCCCAATTTATGGGTACATCTACTTTCCCCCTTTTCCTATCTAGCAATGAACTAGATTTGGCCAAACTCCTTCTCTTTCTTTTACTCAGATCCTTAGATCTTACAACTCAGAGCCCAGCTGGCTCCAACAACTCAGACTTTACAAGTCTTACCACTCAGAACACCAAGATCCTACACCTCAAGTTCCGTAACGTATCCATCCGTCACATGGAATATAACAGAGGGTCCTGTCAGGGCCCCACGTCATATTCCACAGACAAATGACGAAATCACGTATGAATATCAAAATACTTTCTACTCGCATCTTAACTCAGAGCATTCTAGCGGAAGATTTAACTTGCAAGAACTCATAAAATTGAATGTCCACTAAATATATAAACAACACATTTATATATATCACCAGGAATGTATACAAATACACAAACGCTCACGACCTTAAGACCTTACATGTTTCACTTCACAGATGTGGTTTCATACATCGGCACGCAGGCCGGCCACACATGAAAATAGAATTTTTCGCACAACCTTCAAGGGCCTACAAGAAGCAAGGGCTTCAGCCCGCTCAATCCAATTCAGTCTGTCAGCACTTGCATATGGACATCCACCCCAAGGGTGATAAACAAAGCAATGGTCAACATTCAGCTGACCAATTATAACGACCCTACCCCTTACCCGGGGCAGTGGTTCCTTCCCTGCATGCATCACAATCACAACATATATCTTTATATATCACAACAAGTGCTCTTGCACAACAACATCACAAATTCCGGCCTTCGAGCCAGACGCTCCGTGCACTTAGGGCACGCTTACGGTGTACCGAATCATCCTTGGAACCACCACCGATTAGTGGTTCTTAACTTGTTGGCTATAGGCATTAGTCTACTACAACACGCATGCTGGGGACTTCCTCGCCCATCCCACTCAGAGGTGTTAACCTCACGACAACAATTGAGCATTCTCGATCGACCTACCACTATAGTGTAACAACCAGAGATTTGGCCTGTAGACCCCAATTACATTGCCACAAATCGATCTCTCACAACGCAGGTACCTAGATCGACCTACCACAGTAGTGTAACAACCTGGGATTTGGCCCGTAGCCCCCCATTTCATTGCCACCAATCGATCTCTCAAAACATTGGTACATGTCAGCACTTTTTGGTTGCTCAACTCGTCAATAGCGCACATCTTGATGCGGGTCGGCTTTCCCTTTCCTGTTCAGCACACAGCTCACTCAAAACATACAGTTCATGCAGCACACACAACACAAGGAGCTCACATAAAGCTTCCTAGGTATGGAAGAATTCACAATTCACAGGCATCCTCACAACCGTCGTAAAATACTTGTTTCATACACGGAGTCTTCTCCGGTTCGCAATATAAACATCATCAATCCAGACTAACCATCCGGATGGGCTTTACACAGCATGCATATTCCGTACTACACATTTTTGGATCTAGATGCAGGCTCAACCGGGGATATCAACTATCAACCCACTGGAATCACTTATGCTTTCCACCTCTTGGTGGAGGATTCCATACACATGCATAAAGGAGGACTTCACTTGTCCAAGAAGGAGATCATTACCCTTGACGATCGCTTTGGAGCCATGGAAAACTAGCCGGATGGAAAGCACCGCAACGGCCTTGCCTCCACAAATTTAAACTCGGCTCTCGATTCGGAACGCTGAAGCTCCTCAGGCAGCCGAATTCCTCTCCTCCTTCCTTCCTTGTTCTCTCCTCTCTCCATCTCTTTAGAAAGAGAATGGCCAAAGATGAATGAGATTTATCTCTCAATTCTTGGCCTTATAACAGCAGGGAGAGCTCTGGACCGTTGGATCCTAATTGAAGGAAATGAACGATCACAAATCGCCAAGAAAAGCACTTTCTTGGGCTGACACGGCTTTGTGACAGGCCCGTATCACAGGCTGTGTGCCTTAAGCGACAAAGAAACCGACTCTGCTAGACCAGGACACGGTCGTGTGACACGACCGTATCACAGAACATGTGGCAGACATGGCTTCGGACACGCCCGCGTCCAGCCCATATTCAACAGCCCTCAGAGACCTTGCCACAACCAGAGAAGGACACAACCTATTGACACGCCTGAATTAGAGGCCGTGTGCCCAACACGACTTTCCTATCGAGGATCGTCAAGTGCATTTCATCGAGATCATTTCATCGACCTCACAGGACATGGCCCTGGACACGCACGTGTCACAGGCCGTGTTCCACACTCGAGACCCACTCGAGACCTGAAAGTGTTAAGTTGTCTACCTAAATCACCTAGAGGGGGGTGAATAGGTGAAATGTGCGTCTATTTGCTGAATAAAAAAAATAATGAACTTGTACAAAAACAATCAAGCAATCACAGACGACAAGAAGATTTATAGTGGTTCCCCAACCTTGGGTACGTCCACTTTCCCTCACCGATCTAGTAAATCACTAGACTCGGCTACTCCACTATCTCGGATTTAAAACCAATCCTACGTCTCGGAACCAAGTTCCTACAATCTTAATTCAAATGGATCTACACTCAGAAGATGAAAACTTCCTACAACTCGGAGAACAACGCTCCTACACTTGGAGAATAATCTCCTACAAAATTACAAAGAGATTTGAAATGCAAATAAGGATTTGTCTCAAATCTAGAAAAATATAACTCTAGGTCTTCTTTTGAACTTGGCAGCTTTTTCAGAATTTATTGAAGAAGAACCTCTGTAGATCTGATCTGAGGAACTTAGGACCTACTCGATCAATGAGAAGATGAAGATTCCCTGAACAGCAAGTCTAACTTGATCGAAAATAGTCGTATAGATCTTCCAACTTAGCGGCGGCGGCGACTTCTATAAGTTCGTTCTTGGAGAGAGACGGCCGATTCAAAATAATAGAGGGTACGAAATCCGCTTAGGGTTAGTCTTGATGAAAAGACATTATATATGATTTTCCCTAACAGTTAGAATTAACATTAATGACGACACGTGGACCAATCACGTCAAGTTATTTGAAAATCCCGTCGATATGGACTTAAATAAATTTTCTGAAAAATGAACTGCAGTTCTCGAGAAGTATGAATGAGTTCTCGAGAACAAGGCTAATTTCTCGAGAGCTATACTTTTTGGACTTAAGATAGTACTCGAGAGATAGGCATTGAGTCAACTCAAGAACTAAATTTCGCTTCTCGAGAACTAAAATAACATTACTCGAGAGCTAAAACTTGTACTCGAAAACTAAGCTGACTTCTCGAGAACTAAAAGCTAAGTTCTCGAGAACTATAATCAGCTTCTCGAGAGATGGACTTAGAAGATTTTTCACGGCTGTCTCTGGCTACTCGAGAAGTATAAGAAGTGACTTCTCGAGAACTTAGACTGAGCTTCTCGAGAACTATACTGATGTTTCTCGAGAACTAGTCTAGGATTTTCGAGAACTAAGTAAACTTCTTGAAAACTGCTAACTCTACTTCTCGAGAACTATAATGGACTTCTCGAGAAGTGGACTTAGAAAAATTTTAGAGAAATTTTAGAGCTTAGAAACTTTTTCTCTTTAAGAATCCAATCTTCATACCATGGTCCAAGTGCTTGAATATGAAGTGTATCCCAATAGAGAGGCTACACATGAGTCAAAACCTTGGATCACACAGTGAGGGATTACACTGTATGGTCTTGTGTTCATGACCCACTGTAGACTGACATTGGTCTACACTTAGCAATGATGGTCTGCAAACACACAACTAAACAAAGATATCAAATACAACTTAATTCATCTTAGTTCAAGGGTGACTTCATGCAAATCTGGGTTATTGTGGATGCAATATCCAACAAGACCAACTCGAGTACAAAGAGCAGGATACGGCCTTGGACATGCCCGTATCCCTGGCCATGTTACCAAGTCTACAGTCCAAAGAGATTTTGGTGTGTTACAATCCTCCCCCTTTTAATGAAATTTTGTCCCGAAATTTAGCTCAACATTAAACACCAACACAACCACTCCTTTGTTGCACTTTTATAGAACGATCCAGGTTTAGAGCTCAGAGGCCGAAGCTTGTCTCGCCCCACAGCATCGCACAAATACAAGTCTATAACAAACATATTGTCAGACATACATACAACATGTACTTTATTACAACATGAAGATAGTAAAGTGCACTCTTTCTTTTATTTCTGCTCATCCGCATCCCTCATAATCCGCTTTATGGCCTCCTGTAATTCCAGATTATATACGCGAGGCTGTTGTACTTAATGATTTGAGATTTGCGGCTCCTGTAGTTCGAGATTGTACACTCGAGGTTGCGCCCGGGATGCAGATGACTCTGTCACTGTATTGCCCTTTTCCTCATAAGACGCACCTGTCTTTATCTCACCCCTTTAAGGGCCACTCCAACAAGCACGGGCTATATGTCCCTGCTTCCCACAATTAAAACATGTACGTGTCTCAACACGTCCTTGCCCATATGTTACTCTGGAAGCAACATTCAACTGAGTTTATTCAGCAGGCCTGAACCTCTTCTTGTCTCATTTCCTAAACTCCGATTGTTTCGACCGTGGCACTTTGAACTCCGGCTTTTCCATCGCCAAGTTCTTCTTGTACTGCACTCATTTCAAATCCTTCTCCAGCACACGGGTTGTATCTACTAACGCTATGAAGCCTTGGTTCACCGAACTGGGAGCGCCAACCTCAGCTCATCATGATAGTCCCTCCTAGAACCTATTCGTCTTCTGCTCCTCTTCAGCGAAAGTAGACCCCGCATAGTGCCCCAGCCTGTTAAACTCATGCAGGTAAGTATCAACACTACTCTCACCCAACACCAGACGTTGGAACTCATTTTCCATTATAATTCGCTGCGACACTGGCAAATACTTTTCCCAAAATAACCTTGAGAATTCCTCGATTGATATCTCCCCTAGGCCTCTGCCTGCCAAGTGGTGAAATTCCACTTCATCCCACCAAAGCCTCGCCTCTCCTTCAAGTAGGAAAGTGGCTAAGGTAACTTTCCTCCCCTCCTCAGTCCTGATTGCTGTCAGGATCTTCTTCACTCTTGTGAGCCAGTCCTCGGCCTGCGTGGGGAACCCGCCCCAACAAACGTAGGTGGATTAAAAATCCATAAATCATTTCAGTTGCTCGTCAGCTGCTTGCTAGCCAATCTGAGCCTCAACACGCTCTTGCGTCACACCACGTCATACTGGCACCACTACAGGCCTTGCCTGCCTAATAGGTTGTGCATTTAGTACTGCGAGTATCGCCTCAGTAAGTAAATGTATGGTCTTCGCTGAGGGAGGAGGTGTGGGTGAGTCAGCTGGTGCCGCACTCTCTGCAGATTGTTGGGGATTCGATCGCCCCGCACCACTCCTCGTCACCTATACGTGTACAAAACACCATTAACGTCCATTCCATAACGGCAAACATACCTAGTATACACGCTCACGCTCCTCAAACACATGTATTACATTCCTAGTGGACATTCTTGAGTTCAAATATGTTATCCCTGCCAAAACCCTATCCTATGATACCAATTTGTAATGCCTCCATCCGTAACATGGAATATAACAGAGGGTCTGGCTGGGTCCCCACGTCATATTTCACAGACACAAATGGCAGAATCACGTATGAATATCAAAATATTTTCTACTCGCATCTTAACTCATAGCATTCTAGCGGAAGATTTTAACTTGTAAGAACTCATCAAATTGAATGTCCACTAAATATATAAACAACACATTTATATATATCACCAGGAATATATACAAATACACAAACGCTCACGGACTTAAGGCCTTACATGTTTCTCTTCACAAATGTGGTTTTATACATCGGCACGCAGACCGGCCACACATGAAAATAGAATTCTTCGCACGACCTTCAAGAGCCTACAAGCAGCAAGGGATTCAGCTCGCTCAATCCAATTCAGTCCGTCAGCACCTGTATATGGACAATCACCCAAGGGTGATAAACAAAGCAACGGTCAACATTCAGCTGACCAATTATAATGACCCTCCTTACCTGAGGCAATGGTTCCTTCCCTGCATGCATCGCAATCACAACATATATCTTTATATATCACAACAAGTGCTCTCACAACCACATTACAAATGCCGGCCTTCGTACCAGATGCTCTGTGCACTCAGGGCACGCTTATGGTGTACCGAATCATCCTTGCTACCACCACCGATTAAAGGTTCTTAACTTTTTGGCTATGGGCATTAGTCTACTACAACACGCATGCTGAAGACTTCCTCTCCCATCCCACTCAGAGGTGTTAACCTCACGACAACAATTGAGCATTCTCGATCGACCTACCATAGTAGTGTAATAACCCGGGATTTGGCACGTAGCCCCTCATTTCATTGCCACCAATCGTTCTCTCACAACGCAGGTACCTAGATCGACCTACCACAGTAGTGTAATAACCCGGGATTTGGCCCGTATCCCCCCATTACATTGCCACCAATCAATCTCTCACAACACAGGTACAGGTAAGCACTTTCCTGTTGCTCAACTCGTCAATAGCGCACATCTTGACGTGGGTCGGCTTTCCCTTTCCTGTTAAGCACACAGCTCACTTAGAGCATACAGTTCACGCAGCACACACAACACAAGGAGCTCACACAGAGCTTCCTAGGTATGGAAGAATTCACAATTCACAGGCATCCTTACAACCGCCGTAAAATACTCGTTTCATATACGGAGTCTTCTCCGGTTCGCAACATAAACATCACCAATCCAGACTAACCGTCCGGATGGGCTTCATACAGCATATCTATTCCATACTACACATTTTTGGATCTAGATGCAGACTCAACCGGGGATATCAACTATCAACCCACTGGAATCACTTACGCATTCCACCTCTTTGTGGAGGATTCCATGCACATGCATAAAGGAGGACTTCATTTGTCAAAGAAGGAGAACATTACCCTTGATGATCTCTTTGGAGCCATGGAATACTAGCCGAATGGAAAGCACCGCAACGGCCTTGCCTCCACAAATCTAAACTCGGCTCTTGATTCGGAACGCTGAAGCTCCTCCGGCGGCCGAATTCCTCGCCTCCATCCTTTCTTGCTCTCCCCTCTCTCTATCTCTTTAGAAATAAGCATGGACAAAGATGAATGAGAGTTATCTCTAAATTTGTGTCCTTATAACAGCAAGAAGAGCTATGGACCGTTGGATCCTAATTGAAGGAAATGACTGATCACAAATCGCCCAGAAAAGCACTTTCTTGGGCTGATACGGCTTGTGACATGCCCATGTCACAGGTCGTATGCCTTAAGCGGCAAAGAAACTGACTCTGCCAGACCAGGACACGGCCATGTCACAGGTCTACTACAACACGCATGCTTCAGACACGCCTGTTTCTAGCCCGTGTTCACAGCCCTCACAGACGTGGCCACAACCAGAGAAGGACACGACCTATTGAAATGCCCGTGTCACTGGCCGTGTGCCTAACATGACTTGCCTCTCGAGGATCGTCGAGTGCATTTCGTCGAGATCATTTTGTCGACCTCACAGGACACGGCCCTAGACACGCTCGTGCCATAGGCCGTGTGCCACACTCGACACCCACTCGACACCCACTCGAGACCAACTCGAGTACACAGAGCAGGACACAGCGTTGGACAGGCCCGTATCCCTGGCCGTGTTGCCCAGTCTACAGTCCAAAGAGATTTTGGGGTATTATAAGTTCTTCCCAAGAACTCTACCTCAGAATGAATCCTCACTCCTAATTCTCAGGCCACTCCTGCCCTATACCTCAGAGAATTTCCTGCTTCTTCTATCTCAGGCAATCTCAACCTTACCTCAGCCTTTATAACACAAGCTTACAACATAAAGAGAGTTATCCCTACACTCAGGTCTACAGGTAGATCTTACACAATGAATGAAGATAAAAGAAAATTGATTCAAAAATTATCACCCAGCCAAGAGAGATATGAGTGATAACTTTTTGATCTGATAATTGATGAATTTGCTTCCTTTGATCTTGTTAAGATAGATCTGATCCAACCCTTCTTAGCTTTTTCAAAGCTTCTTGAAGTAGAGATTAGGGTTGATCTAGGCTGGAGAATTATTGAAGATGATTCTTGATCTATCTTCTCAACACCATCTAAATTTGTAGTTGATGCTTCTAATATCTGACTTCAACAGATTATGCTTGTTATTCTTCTAGTTGTTATCTGCTTTCTTCTGAAGACTAGATCCCTTTAAATAGGCTCTGATAGGAGTAAACGGCTGATCTGGTTTAATGTTAACGACAGTTGTGGTCCTGTCTTTGACTTTATTTTCTTAGAGTTGGCTGCAGATGAAATTCACGTGTAGTTGGAAGGTGTCGACACAAGAGGTGGTGTGTTTAGGTAAATTTGGGGAGTGTGGTCGCCCACCTCCCCTTTGGTAGGGGGTCGAAACTTTGGATGGGGTGTGGCTAGTTCCTTTGTGGTGTCTTGTGTCGACATGCTGATGTGATGGTAGTGTCTTCATTGGGTCCTGGGGACATGGGTGTTGACACAGTTTACTAGGTTGAGA